>OY288274.1:15796735-18354235 GCA_958450335.1 Hibiscus tridactylites
TGCATATATAATCGTTAGCTGCATGCCATGTCACGATTAAACATGTCAAAAATATTGACGTGTTATTAACTGATTAATTTTAAAATAAAAAATTAAAATCGTATTATGCAAAAGTTGAGGAATGAACCTAAGTCTAGTGGGTGAAAAGCTTTAGTGCTTCACCACCAAACCAACCCCTAACTTTTCCAATAAACACTAATTGCAATAAAACAGCATGGTTTCTTCTTCGTATTTTATTATATTTTTTCATTTTTTTGACACAAATAATATATATATCGACCACCCCTAAAAACAATAAAAGACGTTTTTGATCTTTCTTCCGTCCAATCCATGTTGTGCGACTATAACTTTTACATTTAGATAAAAAAAATTGACATCTATCTCTGTTTTGAGTTAAAATTTAATATGAAAAATTATTATTTAAAAAAAAATTATGATGCAACATCATAATTATGCCACATCATCAGCTATATCACCTCAATATTTTTGACATGTCAATCATGACGTGATATGCAGTTAAAGACTATATATGTAGCAGTTAACGATTTCGTCGGTCAATATTAGTTAAGGGACTAATTTGTTGCAATTTACGAACTATAAAACTTAATTGACTGTGTTTTCGTACAAAAGGCCAAATTGCTAATTTGGGTCGAATTCGAGACAAAATTATCCCGTTAGACTTAGAAATAAGATTTTATTTATTATTAAAATAAGCCACTCTTGAATCCACATGAAAACGCCTTATTATAGTGTCAAACTAAGGGCGTCCCCTCATGAAATCCATACTTAAAAAAGGTCTTTTGCAAATAAAACACAAAAATGAATGGACTCAGTTTTGAAGTTGGGACTTGTAGAGATCTTGGCCAGAAGTAGCTGCAGTTACAGGACATAACCGGATGGAGAACGAGTAAGGCACAGCCGGAACCAGATACTTCTCGTGTACGCAGGGTGTCCAGCTATCGTCTCCGCCGATACCCATGTGCTTGTGGTCAAGATGCACCTATAAAGGAACAACAACAGAAAACATAACATGAAAAAGGTCACACATTCAAGTGAATATGGAACCGAAATCAAGAACCCGAGTCATAAGACACGCATGCATGTATGTTTAGATTCTCAAAAGTGAACTGATTTTGTTAGTCACATTCCGGCATGGATATGGATTAGATTTCGAGTGCTCATCATACTGATGGATCCTTTGTTGACAGTTTTCGGTTTTTGAGAAAATCTTTCATTCTCGATTCAAGCCAATCTGGATTCACAGCCGGTCATTCTTCCGACCCTCTTCATGAGGCTTTTATTTTCAGTATCCGAAATCCAAGGGGATGAATCAAATGCAGGGGTTAGCTTCAGATTCATATAGGTCATACAAGATCCCGCACACACAAAAGAGCAAAAGCCGAGGAAAGCATAACATGGTTAACTCAAAATCTGGGGAACAAAATTTACCTCAATGTCGTCCCCTTTGATAAGTTCTTCATTCCGCATTGCCCGATCGAGCTCGGTGGTGCTATAATAACTTGCATTCAGTTGCATAGGAGGAGACGTTCCGAATGTTGAAGCGTACATTCCAAGGCCATCCTTGTTTTGAAAGGTCACCCATCTGACATCTGCTCTACCCCCCGACTCCCCTGGAACTATGTAAGGAACATGCATACCTTCCACTGACTGCTCATAAACCCCAACATGAGCTGCAGCTTTTCGATCCGGGTAACACTCAAATGGCCCTCTTCCATACCATTTCACTTGGTCCATCGACTTTTCCAAGTGGAACTCAACTCCAACACGCGGTAAAGGAGGAAGATTAAAATTTGGTTTTACACTGGATTCGATAATGATGTCACCAGAACTATGGATCGTGTAAAGCATGTCGACTTCGAATAAAGCCGCTTTTTTCGACTCATTCGAAGTACCATTCTCACCCTTAATGAGACCAACGTAGGCAACAGCTAGTTTCACGAGATTGTCCGTCCTATTTTGTATAGAACAGCTTTCAGCTATAAAATCTATCTCATCGATAAGGGCAGCTTTCCACTTAGAGTAATAACTGCTCGGACCTCCCCCTTTGTCATTATCTGTCGGTGCTCGCCAAAAGCATGGAAATACACCGTTTTTCATTATAGGGACGCCTTCAACCTGCAATTTACCTCCAATTGCTCCAAAATTAGAAGTTACAACATCTGTCGTAATATGCTTTTAGTTCACAATGAAAGATTTAAAGATAAGCCAGAAAAAAAAAAGCAAAAGCAAATACGGAAAATTTAAGAAAGACCATAGGCTTAGATTACCTTCCAGTTCTCGAGACCTCCAGTTTTCGTATTCAATGTAATCTCCCATAACTTGTGGGAGAATCTGATATTATCCCCAAGAAGTTTGGTGGAAAGAATATAATCTTTTGCTTTGATGATCTGAAGAGCTCAGGGTAAAACATTAAGTCAAATCAGAATAATATTAATACCGTAATTTTGGGTTGCTCTGACTTTTTATTTTTCTCGAAGCACTCATTTCTGATACATTCGGATATGAGTATGGGGATATGACCCTCCAAACACATGGAGAAACTTTAAAAAACACCCATGTCAGACACATACATGTATCTGATACTTACACCTATCCGAGTACCATAAAACAAGAAAAAAAGGAATAGAAGAGAACTTACATGAGGAATGAAATCTCTTTTGGCAGGCAACTGGACTTGTGTCGATGAAACAACATGACCGGCTTCAACCCACCGTTTGGGGTGCAAAAGCTTAGCTGTGATTGTTAAAATTATTTCTACAGAATCCGAGGAAGCCCATAGAGGATACCATGGACCAGACTTCCATTCGATATCACAACTTCTCTGAGGCTCTATCACAGGAACGGATAGAACTCCACACCCAAGTTCACACCCATCCCCGAGAACAGCCCATTCAAACGCTACTCCTTCCGTTGTATCGTAAAAATTAGTGTTCTTTATCTGTCAAGTTAAATTTTATCTAGATGTTGAAAACAGGCAACATTACAAAATGCAGAAACGGGAAAGAGAGAAACATGACAGTACCGTAATCATGCTTTCCCTTAGATAAACCTTGATAGGTTGATAGACATACTTAACTTCTGCAAACGATAAGCAAGCTTATAAGTGGTGATGCAATCAGACAACTAAAATGCATATATCATCCTAAAGAGAAAAGTGTAGAAAAATGAAAATCAAATAAGGGTACCTTGTAAGGTAGGATGAGGAGTTCGGTCCGGCCATGTAATACCATTCAAGCAAAAGTTTAAATCATTTGGAGAATCCCCAAAGTCACCACCATATGCCCAGAATTTGACACCCTTTCCATTGTCCTTCAATAGGGCCTATAAGAGAAATGCAAAACATTTAGTCATTTCCAAACATTACCAGTAAAACAATGGCCAAAGGGACAGAGGAAAAAGAGCCAAAATGCAATCAAATAATAGCCATTAGGGTAGAGCAAAGACTTCTTCGAATAAGGCCACATGTTTTTATTGTAAGTAGATTCATCTTTACTTTTTACAGGAAAATGACATGAAATAGACACCATTAGGTGAAATTAATCACGGCAAGACAATCAATTCTTGATATCCTAAAGGGCCTTAAAATTGAACAAGGATTCTCAACCTGGTCAACCCAATCCCATATGAAGCCACCTTGGAGGCCGAATACGTTATCAATAGCTTCCCAATATTCATGTAGATTTCCACAGCTGTTTCCCATGGCATGTGAATACCTGACATTATTGCAACACATGACCTCAGATTAACCAAATGGAATGCCTATGAGAATAAACTACAGATGTAAAACGGAAAAGAATAAAGATGAAAAAGAGGTGTTAATATCAAAGATATGAAGAAATACATACTCGCACAAAATTAAAGGTCGTGTTTCATTTGGATCATTTGCAATCTTTACTATGTCCCAAACACGCATATACATTGGGCACACAATATCAGTGGAAGGGGTTCTAGATCCGCCACCTTCATAATGTAATACCCGTGAAGGGTCCCTTCCACGAATCCATCCTAAGTAAAGTCTCCAGATTAATGACAGAAGAAATAACATAAAAGGAGAAATAGTGAAAGCATATTCGTCAGAATATTATAAGTAACAACTAAAAAATGTAGTATCATGGTCAGAATATTATAAGTCTCCACAACTTGATCGTGCTTTGACTTTAAGGATGCAGTTGTATTTGTGGCATAAATTCTGAAAGTCAAAGGGCTCGCTACCTAGAACATGATAACAATTTGAGGCGAGGGAAGAGAAATAGAACTAAATGCGGAAATTCAAAGTAGTTTACAAACATCTAAAGCAACAAGTATATAGAAAAATGCAGTACCAGCTGAAGCAGAATGATTAGGTCCATATCCAGCCTCATTTCCTAAGGACCACGAAAAAATGCATGCATGATTTTTGTCCCTTTCAACCATGCCTATAACACGGTCCACCATTGCAGCAGCCCAGATTGATTCCTGAGTAGGATGCTTCAGATGTCCAGAAAGATCGAAACCATGTGTTTCGATATTGGCTTCATCTATCATATACATTCCGAACAGGTCACACAACTCATACCAACGGGGATGTTGAGGATAGTGGCTGTTTCTCACAGCGTTTATATTATGTTGCTTCATAACAACCAAATCCTGTAAGAAAAAAATGAGCAAATATATAATCCATGGGTCCAATTGAGTCATCGTGTGCTGCAACAACTTGGTAATAAGAGATAACAGTTGACAAATTAAGGCGCCATTACCTTAACCATGCAAGCCTCTATGTTAGTCTTCCCCAAACGCGGATGATGCTCATGCCTATTCACACCTCTTATTACAACAGGATGCCCATTAATAAGTAGCTGCTTCGGGGCTTTTGAAACTTGTCTTATACCAATTGTGCTTGATTCACAGTCTACTACGTTGCCGGATGCATCCTTAAGCATGACAACCAGTGTGTACAAATTTGGCTGCAGGAAATGGAAAACAAGCAAGCAGTAAAAATACAGATGAAATCAGAATAATTGCTATGTTGCTCCGACTCTTCATTTTTCTTTAAGTACTTGTGTCTAACATTTGTGTCAACAAATATCCAGACATGGTTACGGGATATGATCCTCCAAGGTCCTTTCAAATACATTGAAATCTTGAAGGAAGTGAACATACCCATGTCGAATGTATACATGTGTTTGACACACCTAGTCCGAGTAACACAAGACACAAATTATAACTTATATAACTAATGATATCTCATCAAAATGAGAGAAAATAATGATATTGAAGCCCCACAAGGCATAAGAGAGAACAAAAGTAGAATCCTATATTGCTCTGACTTTTCATTTTTGTTTAAGTACCTATATTTGACACTCCTGTCTGACACATGAATAAGAGATATGACCTCCAAGTATCCTTCATATACATGTAAAACTTAGAAAATCTGACATACCCGTGTCAGACACATACTCGCATCCAACACTCAAACCCAAATCTGATTAACATCGTTGGAGAACCTAGACTAGCAAGAAAAATAAAAATAGGTGAATGAGTGTGCCACTGCTTTTAGGTTTAATCAAATATATATAGTTTAAATTGAAAAAGAATTTGGATTGACATAGAATCTCACATGTTCGGCAGACCATAGCTTGGGCTTTTCTAGTTTCCCCACAAGCATATTGCCATGAAATCCTAGAGCTTGAGTGGGGAAGCGGTTGAGCTGCATGTTAGCCACATTCGTTGAAAGCAGATCAACATTTCCATCGCGATTGTACCAGCTCCCAAAATCATACAATGCAGCTTCTAAGACATAGTCTGTAAGCACTGTATCTTTAGATGTTTCTCTCGAGTAATCTAATTTCACTTCAACCTGAGTAATGTGTACGATGCAATATTTATATCACAACTTTAGTATATAACAATTTTTTATAATAGAAACAGAAAATATATAAATAAAATGTAATAAGCCAATAAGGGTATAGATTAGGTATATGAACAGCTACAGTAGTTTTGTGCACATTAGAAGTAGACAATTCCAAAGACTCAATCTTAAGCCTTAACAGAATCTTCAAATCCAAGGTTATCAGGCCTTAGGTTTTCTCATAGTTTAACCAGTTAGTAATTGAGTCAAGCACGGCTTTGTTAACAATGATAAAAGCTTCACCAATCTTCTTAAATGAAAATTTTCCTATCTTATGTTGGAACTTAGAATGAAGTGGAAGACTTTCAGCAATTGTGCGGTTTGTATATCGACTCCTAATTTTTCTCCTTGATTCAGACCAACATCCCTTTGTTTTATAACATCAAGAGCATAGCTCTAATCTAGTGTCAAACTGGTCTTATTTTGCTAAATTACTGGTGACAAAATGAAGGAATTTTAAATGAAGGTCCGCAAATTTGCAGCTATGGCAGTTGAATCAATTAGAAACTTCTGCAGCATTCTCAAACAAACCAGTTCTGTTAGAACAGGTATAATTTTTGCAATGAAAACCCTGAAAATTTTCGGATATACTCTTGCAGTAAACCAATCTTACCTGTATATCTGCATAGGAAAAGTCGTCAGCAAGGTCTGATTTGAAAAAGTAATCCGCGATGAAGACCTGCATAAGAGTTAGGTCCATTTAATTATGCAAGGATATATATATAAAATGATATCAGTTGCACCAAAATTTATAACCATAAAGTGATGTTTCAATAAGCTTTAAGGTTCATATCCCCATACAGGGTATTTTAAGAAAGATGAAGAGGTGGAGTAACATGGCTTTAAGGTCCAGAGTATTTGCAAATCCGTTTGATTCACATATATATTTTAAAGTGCTTCACTATGGCATCTACTGTGGAAAGATTATAACCTGTGGCTTAGAAAGGAGAAGCACGTCACGGTGAATCCCGGATAACCACCAATGATCTTGATCTTCAAGGTAAGATCCATCACTCCACCTATATACTTGAACAGATAGAACATTCTTCTTGTCTGACTCATAACAATAATCTGTTATTTCAAACTCTGCGGGCAACCGACTATCCTGACTGACCTAACACAATGGAAAATAATTTAATAATAGGACCAACACATTACTTTAACTAGAAATATCTTAATTCAAATATAAACGAATATGCGGCCCATTTCTCACTTCTCCATCATCTCTAGAATTCAAGAAATAAAGGGTACTCAAACTCTGATGATGACTTTTCTTTAAATGACAGCTTTCCCTCACGGAATAAAATATTAAAAAAAACTGCAGCAAGTTTGTATTACATGCCTGTAGCCAACAGGTACTCCATTTATCCATGCAAAGAAGGCAGAATCAACACCTTCAAAGTGCAACAAAATCCGGCGACCTGCAAAATGGTAAAAAATATTTTATGGTAAAAAATAACCTATGTTGCTCCGAATCTTCATTTTTCTAGAAGTGTGTGTGTCCAACACATTTTCGAATATGTGGATGGTGATATGACCCTCTAAGGACGCTCTAATGAAGCGGAAAAACCAAGAAAGAATTGAACACACCCTTGTTAAACACATATTTCTATCTGACACTCACACCCAAACCAGGTGTGAGAACAAAGATATGTGGAAACCATATGTTTATATGAAGGAAAATAAATAAATAAAAAGAAGAAATAAACAGATGTGGAAGTCAAACAACTACAACGGTTTCATTGCTGCATGTAGATCAAGAAGTATAAACCGAACCAAAGAAAAAAGTGACAACTGAAACATATTAATGGAATAAAGAGCATCTAAATCACGAACATATTTGAATGGTTCATACCCTTCCATTCTTTAGGAATGTGAAAGTATGTCCTGTAGCAGCCTGTAGGGTTATCGGTAGGAACATGAGGAGGATCGAGTGGAAATGGATACACGACATTGGTATAAATAGGCTGATCAAATCCATGCATTTGCCAATTGGAAGGAACTGTTTCAATTGCAAAAGATAAAATTTTTATCACCGAAAATTGTTTAGGGGAAGTTAAAAGACAAATAAAAATGAAATATAACACTACAGGTCTAGTACAACTGTGAACCTCAAGAATAATAATAAGAATAAGATCAGAACATAAAAAAACTGACAAATATACAAATATCAAACAAATGAATATTGAATTGCTTATATTTGCCTATTAGTTCGTCCCTGAATGGCATGTCATAGATTCAAGCCAGACAATTTCAACAACCAAGTTCCATAACAGCCAAAAGTTGTATGTTAGAATGAAATGAAGCCCAGATGCTTATATGTTTACATCAATAATTATCGAAGAGAAACTTCAAATTTTGCAAAACTAGGCACTGGAAAAAGGTAAACTTGGGTTTACATGGTGTATATTAGTGAATGCTATAAAAGTGATAGATTTCGGCATTCTTTTTCAAATTATTTCAACATAAAAATGATCCTGCTAATTTCAAGCAAAATTCAGATTAGAAATATATAACTAAAGTTGAAAAGCAAAAGTGAAGCAGTCATTAAAATGTATGACACATTAACATATATTACCTGGCAAAGCTTCCCAGTCAGAATCCTTAAATGTGTTTTCATAGAAATTTTTCGGAACAGCTGCAGGATTGGAGACCAACAAAAATTTCCAATGACCAGACAAAGACTTTACGAAAGGCAATCCTTTTACCCAAAAGGCCGCACTGTCGAGTGCACTCTGCACGGCTTCGTCGTTCCAAACTGCCGACTTGGATACGGAAAGGTCCACTTTATTGCGTTCGTACCAGTATTTAAGAGATCCTATCAATATAACATTGTTTAAGAAAACATAATTCAGAAGTTGAAACTGGTAAATGGAACTTACACATAACATATCAGTTTATATGTCTATGTTAACAACATTATTTCATAAGTGAATCAAATCCGAATAACAGCAGACTAATCTACAAAATAGAAAGAGAGAAAAATAAATCCCTCAAAGGCAAAGAGTATCAAACTCGATCAATCCTGCAATCACTTTAACACACTCAAAGGAAATCTGAAATCAATGAAGAATATTCAAAGGAAAAAAACTAAATTCGACACTCAATAGCTTGAATTGCATTTAACTAAAGAAACTAATAAGAAAAACATATTCCCAATGAAAAGAAAATCTGAAATCAATGAAGAATATTCAAATCATTTTAACACTGAATTATAGTAAACTTAATCCTGCAATCATTCATCTGTCCTTCAAAATCAAAGGAGCCCAAATCATAAAATCAGAATCAAAAGCCAAAACTTGAAAGAAAGAAAAAAACACAACAAAAAGATAGTAATAATACACTCAAGCTAAATTGAAGCCAGTATAAAAATCAAAAGCTAATCATAAATAATAATAAAAAAACAAAGCAAACCCAAAGCATAAAATCTGGGTGAAATGACAAAACTTCAGAAAAATAATCAAAATCAAAATAGAAGATTTAATGAAATACTAACTTTTGAGTCAAACCCAGAAATTAAAAGAAAATCAAAACTTTGATTGAGGAAAAAGAATAAACCTTCAACAGATTCATGGCAGTGCAAAGTAACATGAGGATCCCTTTTTCTCCATTTAATAAAAGAAGGATCTTCCCACACTTTGTAACCATTTTCTGATGGAAAAGCGAGTTGACTCAGTATCAAAGAAGCCATCTTTTTGCAATTGTCAGCATACACACCAGAGAGTGAAGTGAATTACAGACTGGTGTTTGTTCTTTGCCTTCCCCATAAATAACCATCTGACTAGTTTTTGTATGTTGCCTCTTAGGTTGTCCCTTTTCGACACGTGGATAATGTGTTTGGAGAATGATGCTGTATACTTGTATGGACTGGATTAATGTTATCCTTTCTAGTTTTAGGTTTTGGACGGCAGCATTGATTTTTTGGTATAATGATAAATTAGTCTATAATGTTTATACTCTTATCAATTTGACCCTTATTCATTTTTAGTTAAATTTAGCCATCATTTTTTTAAAAGAGTCCAATCGTTTATTTTCAACAGAAATAAAAACTAAAGTATTGGAATTTTAAGGATATTAAAAATATTTTAAAATATATATTTAGAAAATAACACGAAGATAATGTGCTTTGAGAATTGAGAGTAAAGGATTTATGGAGCAATGTTACACTTTTAGACTTTTAGTTTTGGGCTTTAAACGGCAATATTGTTTTTTAGGTATGTAATTTCATTGTCCATATATTATATTAAATCAATTATTATTTTTAACCTCAATCTTTTAAAAATAAACATTTTTATGTAAAATGTTGATTAAAATAATAATTTTAAATTGTATTGATGTGAGTTCATACGGTAAGTCATATATGCATTTTATACTAATATGGTAATGTGTGCCTTATATGTCACTCCAATAGAAAAACTGTATATATATGGTAATGTTTGGTAAAAAAAATTGAGTCATAATTAAAAGTTTGAATTATTTTTAGAAGTTTGATTAGTCAAATTTGATAATTTAGATGTTTAGTAAAAAGATATTTGTAATACTGAATTGGGTGAACGTTCTCAAATTAGAGGACTGAATATAAGAATTTATAAAAAAAAATTTGTTCTTTACAATTACAAAAAGTCTCTAAATAACCTAAATTTGAATAACTAATAAAACTATATGATTTCATAAATAAAAAATTAATATATAAATAAATATATACATATAAACACGTATTGGATATAAATCATGTGTTTTATTTGTCATTTTACTTTCGAATAATCAAACAACTATTTGTTATAATTTAATTTTACCAAACACTTTTATAGAATCGTACGATCCATTAGTCAAATCAACTGATATAAACCGCTAGTTATATTTGTTAATACTATCCACTAAATATGCCAATGCAATCCGCTATTCATTAATTGCCAAACAAAACTATAATTTTTTTAAAAAATTAACATGTAGTACATGTGCATTATCATATGAACGCTCATATTAATAATATTAAAATTTTGACATTTTTATCAACACTTTTGTTTAAAAAATAACGATTTAATTATTTTTGAATGACCGAAAGTTAACTTTTTTTTAAAAGGTTGAAAAGTAACTTAAAAAAGAGTGATTTTTTTTTTGAAAGCAAAAGGAGTGAAAATTAAGTGCTAAAAGATAAAATGGTGAAATTTCAGTATTAAATTTTATAATTACCTATTTTTATGTGGTATATTAGTAAATCCAAACACAAAACATAATTATATTGCTTAATAGGGATAAATCTTAAATTTTGAAATAAAAAATTAAGTGTTGAAAAATTAGAAATGAATTTTGAACATTAAATTAAGTTAGGCGCTGTAACATTTTTGCATGTCCAGACACGGACATGCCTGTATGATTATTTAAGGATTTTCTTTTTTTGGTCCTTTCTGATAGTCATATTGGGTCTCGATTATTCCAGTCAAATCAGGTTGGACTGAAAAGTGAAAATGGAAAGGGTTTTTTCAATTTTCTCTTTTCTCGCTCACAAGATTCGAAACCAAAATCTTATTTTTAAAATTTAGATCGGAATAGTAAAAATAAGGCCAGCGTTGAAATTGGCGAGAGTTAAGGTTGGAGGTAAGCTTTATGTGTTTGTAAACTAAGATTTACTGTTATCAAACTTTATAATTATATTCAATGCTTTTAATTTTTACAAAAAATGCTCATCCCCTTGTGTTCTGGTGCCAAAGGTAGATGTTTATCATCCCTTGGGACTCGGGTTCGAGCACCAGTTATGACATGCTGTGTGTGCCGTCTTTGAAAAGATTAAGAAAGTTGAACAGATGCTACCATTGCATTGCACCAGCATATTCAAAAGAAAATTACAAAAAATAAACCGTTATATACCGTTTTGTAATATATATACATATATTCCGTACTTAAAAATTTAATGTTCAAAATTCATTTCTAATTTTTCAACACTTAATTTTTTATTTTTTATTTCAAAATTTAAGATTTATCCCTATTAAGCAATATAATTATGTTTTGTGTTTGGATTTACTAATATACCACATAAAAATAGGTAATTATAAAATTTAATACTGAAATTTCACCATTTTATCTTTTAGCACTTAATTTTCACTCCTTTTGCTTTAAAAAAAAAATCACTCTTTTTTAAGTTGCTCCATTTCTTCTAAATCTGTTCTATTTGAAGTTGGAATTTGAAGAATTTCAAAGGTATTTATTTTTGTAACATTTTTGCATTAAGTTGCTCCATTTCTTCTAAATCTGTTCTATTTGTTAGCGTTTTGCAGTTCCTAAAATTAAAATAATGTTAAACACTTGTTGTATTACAACTAGCTTTCCTTTCTAAAAATGCCTTTTCATTCAAGGTTTGTTTGGCTGTAATTAAATCCTAATGAAGTCTAGAATCCTTGTATTGTGATTGTTGGTAACTCTTTGTGAGGAAAACTGAATTTTTTATCTTTTATTTTGCTGTATCTTTTTAGTGACTTGTGAAAGTAAATAGGATTATTGCAAATTTAGTTTGCATATCGGAAGTATAGGACATAATTTTGTGTGCATGAATGGATCTTTTGTGGTTGTGATATTGCTACTAACTCTTGATATACTATGATATCAGCTATGATTTTTTAAGTAAGCGGAGGAGCGAGAGCCTAAGGAACAAAAACCCAAAGTAAAGAAAAAATCGACTATGATACTTCCACATATTCTTGGATGAAAATGTTTGTGGATGTTTCTTTTATTTTTTGTTATTTTTGTGGATGTTTTAGGATAAAAATACTTGTGAATGTTTTTAAGAATTTGAATTTTTATGCTTTTATTTTGTTGTTATGGTACGCTATATAAGTTAATGGTGAAGTTTATGTTGGTTTTATTTTATTTTATTTTATTTCTGTTTGTTTAGTTAAAATTCTAGAAAACATAAACAAACATGTTCGCGAACGCTAAACGAACATGTTCGCGAACGCTAAACGGACAAGTTGACGAACGCTAAACGGACAAGTTGACGAACATATATAAACAATCATGTTCGTGAACGCTAAATGAACATGTTCGTGAACGTTAAACGAACAAATTAGCGAACATTTAAACGAACATGTTCGTGAACATTAAACGAACATGTTCGTGAACATTAAACGAACCGAGCCCGAACGCACCAAAAAATAAACGAACCGAGCTTGAACATACCATTAAAAATTTAAACGAACACGAACCGAGTTCGGACACCTTTAAAAATAAATAAACGAACACAGACATATCCTTGTTCGTTCAAGCTCGGTTCGTTTACACCCCTATACATGAACTGATAATGTTTGGGTTAAAAGAGGGTAGATTCATATTGGGATCTATGTAAGTATGGTTTTCTGTGAGGGGAATAAACACACTTTGCAGCTGTTTTATATGTACAAATCAAAAGTTGATATTAACACTTGGCAAGACAGATTCCCTACTGCCTAATCTCCCCCTGTATCCTCCCGAGCAACGCTTTGCTCACGCCTGCCTTGAGAATTCTCCGTTGAGAATCCTCCAGTGCAACACTTTGCTCACGCTTCCCTTGAGCATTCTCTGGAGCAACACTTCGTTCACGGTTCCCTCCAGAACGTGGCTTTCGGAAATATTTTGGATTAAAAGCTTCTGCCAAATCAGGATGTTTCACCTTGATCATGTTATCCAGGCACTTGAGATATGAGAAATCTTGCTTATGGCCATCAGATGTGACGACATAGAAACACCTGGTATCCGGGAAATTGATGTGCTTGTTTATCTGTTCCATATCAAGTGAAATACACAAATAGTTGATTAATCCTTTGTTTTTTTTTTTCCTTTGACAGAAAATAACAATTAAAGTCGTATATGGTATATACAATGTATTCACTAATATACTAAAATCAGTATAACATTGTAAACCACCAACGGATGTATTACGAAAATGAACACCGTCGTCATTCATAGTAAGTAGTAACCTATTCCAAAATCAAGTATCTAGAGAAAATTCAAACAGCTCTTGCATAGAATGAAATTGAAACTTGTCAAACTGGTGAACTTTTTGTAAGACACGCCAAAAAAAATAAAAAACGCTTCACCCGATGCTGTTAACTTTGTGTTCTGTAGAAAATAATTCCTTGTCTTTTATTCATAGAACATATAAGCTATATATACACATCTAATATTCCTAAACTAGGTAACATATATATAACATTAATTACTAATTTTCCTAAACTAGGTAACATATATATAACATTAATTACAATATATTTTAGCCTAATAAATAACCTAGATTTTAGCCTAAGAATCTGTAACACTCCCCCTCAAGTTGGATCATAGATATTAATTATGCCCAACTTGTTACATAGATAATTGATTCGAATTCCATTGAGAGCTTTGGTGAAGATGTCTCCTAGTTGTTCTCCGGTTTTCACATAACCAGTAGATATCAAACCTTGTTGTATCTTTTCGCGAATGAAGTGACAATCAATCTCAATGTGTTTCGTTCTTTCATGAAAAACTGGATTAGAAGCAATGTGTAATGCAGCTTGATTATCACACCAAAGTTTTGCAGGTATTGAGGCTTTAATTCCAATCTCACCGAGGAGCTGATATACCCATGTAATCTCACATACGGACTTGGCCATTGCTCTATATTCGGCTTCTGCACTAGATCGTGAAACTACGTTCTGCTTTTTACTCTTCCAAGAAATCAAGTTTCCTCCAACAAACACACAATATCCTGAGGTGGATCTTCTATCCTCCTTGCATCCTGCCCAATCCGAGTTGGAAAAACATTCAATTCTAGTATGACCATGATTGCCATATAGAATTCCACGCCCAGGAGCACTTTTTAGATAACATAAAACTTGCTCTACTGCTTTCCAACGATCAACAGTCGGTGACGACATGTATTGACTCAAAACACTCACTGGAAAAGATATATCAGGACGCGTCACCGTGAGATAGTTTAATTTACCGATAAGTCTTCTGTACCTTTCAGGGTCATCAAATAATTCACCTTCTTTAGTTAACTGTAGATTAGAGACCATTGGCGTACTACAAGGTTTGGCGCCCAATTTCCCTGTTTCCAATAAAAGATCAAGCACATACTTCCTCTGAGATAGGAAGATTCCTTTTCTATTTCTGTTCACCTCAACCCCCAGGAAGTATTTCAACGTCCCCAGATCTTTAGTGTGAAACTGAGTATGGAGAAAAGACTTCAGTGAAGAAATTCCACTAGTGTCATTACCAGTGAGTACAATATCATCCACATACACGACTAGTAGAATCGTGCCCCCATCAGACTTTCTAAAGAAAACAGAATGGTCTGATTCGCTTCTTTGCATCCCGAATTTTTCAATAGCCTGACTGAGCTTACCAAACCAAGCCCGAGGACTCTGTTTCAAACCATATAAAGATTTCTTCAAATAACATACCTTCCCAGACTCCCCCTGAGCAACAAACCCAGGTGGTTGCTCCATATACACCTCCTCCTGAAGATCACCATGAAGGAAAACATTCTTGATATCCAACTGATGCAAAGGCCAATCAAAAATTGCTGCAAGAGAGATAAATAACCGGACAGAAGCAAGTTTGGCAACAGGAGAGAAAGTATCATAATAATTCACACCATAGGTCTGAGCATATCCCTTAGCAACAAGACGGGCTTTCAAACGATTAAGAGAGCCATCAGGATTAAATTTAATAGTAAACACCCACTTACATCCAATAGCTCGCTTACCGTTAGGCAAAGAAACCAAAGTCCACGTGCCATTGTCATCTAGAGCAGTCATTTCCTCAAGCATAGCCGCACGCCATCCAGGATGAGATAATGCCTCGCTAACAGTTTTAGGGACAGAAATAGTATCTAGGGATGTAACAAAGGCACGAGAAGAAGAAGACAAACAATTATAGGAAACAACAGAGGAAATGGGGTAAGTGCAAGCACGTTTACCTTTCCGAAGAGCAATAGGAAGGTCAAGATCAGCAATACAAGGCGAATCTGATGACGAAGATATTGGCTCATCAGGACATGAATCTGGAACATCCAGAACGTTTGGAATTGGGTCTGAAGGTGGTGGTTGTGGCCGACGAGTATAGATGTTTTTATGGGGGGCTTGACAAAAGGGGGCGGAACCAAGGAGGATGAGGACAGCTCCAAAGGTGATGGGACCGGATAAAACAAGAAATCCTCGTCCTCCTGAGCGATAGACCCTGAAGAAAACAGAAAAGGTTTGTGTTCCAAAAAAGTAACATCAGCAGACACAAGATACCTACCTAGACCCGGACAATAACAACGATACCTTTTTTGACCACGTGAATACCCCCAAAAACACACATCTCAAAGACTTAGGATCAAGCTTTGTAACTTGAGGACGGACATCCCGAACAAAACAAATACAACCAAAAATTTTCGGGGAGAGGGGAAACAAATCTTTAGTGGGGAAAAGAGTATGAAAAGGGATGTTACCCGACAAAACCGAAGAGGGCATACGATTGATCAAAAAACAAGCTGTGGAGATGGCATCAGCCCAAAAACATTTTGGAACTTGCATTTGAAATAGCAAAGCTCGGGCTGTTTCAAGAAGATGTCTATTTTTGCGTTCAACAACACCGTTTTGAGAAGGGGTGTCAACACAAGAAGTTTGATGGAGAATACCGTGCTCAAGCATATATTTCTGAAAAGGACCTGAAACATACTCTTTGGCATTATCACTTCTCAAGTTTCGGACAGGTGTACCAAATTGGGTTCGAATCTCAGCACAAAAAGAAGAGAAATGAGTAAATAATTCTGAGCGAGATTTCATGAAATAAAGCCATGTCATTCGAGAATAATCATCAACAAAAGTAACAAAATAACGAAAACCAGGTTTAGAAGTAACAGGACTAGGACCCCAAACATTAGAGTGAACTAACTCAAATGGAGCAGAAGCTCGGTTATTGACTCTAGGACTGGAACTAAGGCGATGATGTTTAGCAAACTGACAAGACTCACAATCCAAGGATTTTAAACTAGAAAATTGAGGACAAAGTTTCTTCAAAGAAGGTAGAGAAGGATGACCCAATCGACAATTTTCTTCAAAATGACTGACAATTTCAGTGCAAGCGACAGGTTCTGGAACATGGGTGTCAAGGATGTAGAGGCCATCAGACTCATGTCCTTTACCAATAATCTTCTTCGTCAAAAGATCCTGAAACACACAATAACCAGGAAAAAATGAGACACAACAATTAAGGGTTTTTGTAAGTTTACTAACTGACATCAGGTTAAAGGATAAATGTGGTAAACTCAAAACAGAGGACAAAGTAAGAGAGGGAGTGGGGTACGAAGTGCCAGAGCCAATAACAAAAGATGTAGAACCATCGGCTAAAGTAACAGGATTGATAGAAGGATGTGTTGTAAAATGAGAAAGAAGATTGGGGTTACCTGTCATGTGGTCTGTGGCACCAGAATCAATGACCCATTTGGAAGAGGTGGAAACAAGACATGTATTGGATTTACCTGACTCAACAAGGGCAGAAACAAGACCGGAAGGATGCTTGACAGTGTCTTGAAGGTGAAGAAGCTTGGCATACTCATCCGCAGATATCGTAACAGCCGATGAAGAAGTGTCTACACTAGAAGCAACATTAGCAGACGAAGTTTTCTTAAACTGCAGCTCCCGGCAATCACGCTTGGTATGTCCCGGTTTGTGACAATAATGACAGATAACAGTACTGTGATCCGGACCACGAACCCCAAACTGTGGATCGCTTTTGGTAGAAAAATTTGTGATCTGTGGATCGCTCTGATACCATGTAGAAAATAATTCCTTGTCTTTTATTCATAGAACATATAGACTATATATACACATCTAATATTCCTAAACTAGGTAACATATATATAACATTAATTACTAATTTTCCTAAACTAGGTAACATATATATAACATTAATTACAATATATTCTAGCCTAATAAATAACCTAGATTTTAGCCTAAGAATCTGTAACATGTTCAATCATGTTTTTCTCGAGTCTTATACTCAAATTGGGCCTTTCCACCTATTAATAATCAGTTTTTGCGTAGACGCTTAACAATACCAAATTCAAGACAAGGGCCAGCAAGTATGGACGAGTTTAATTTACTACACAGCATAGAATTTAGATGTCACAGAACTGTATCGAATATCAGTAAGTGTTAATATATGCACACATAGTGCACAACCCAAAAGAAAATAAGGCGTATTATGGGAGCTTTAGTACTTTAGGTGAATAAAGGACAAGAAAACATCACCCTAAGCTAAAGACGCCTTCATCGGACATTACTAGAGTACTTCAGAAAGCCTGAGAATTCAGTGTCATCACTAAACAAAGAAGACAAACTTCAATTACATAAAATGTCGGTGTTAGTACCTTGGAATATAGCGGACAACTCTTTCTTATCATTGGTGAATTAGAAACATTGGCTTAAAAGGTAAAATGTAAAAACATGAAAAGATATGAGCCTGTATGAGGGATAAATAGTGAGTGACTTGTGTATCTAACGTGAACTCGAAGCATAAAGCAAAGAGTGCGTTTACATGGATGTCATTGTCCACTTCCACAGATCAAAGGCTCACAAATCACAAATTTTAAGAGAAATGGCCTAAAATTCTTCCATGTATCACGAACATGAACATCATTTAAACAAAAGCAAACGAGGGAAAAAGTAGCTAACGAAGCATACCATAAATTAGTCAACACCAGCACCCATTTTTACAGCTTTGTCTGGATGGTGAGTGAAAACATTGTCAAGAACAAACAACTGATCATCAGCAGACAGTGGATCACCATCGTTGTACCTTCACAGATAAATTTTCTATTAAGAAAACAACTGGATAAGATGAAAACATGTGGAGTGGGAGCAGAAACCATTGAGTGTAGGGACAGGAGATGAGAAAGCAGAAAAAGGATTAAGCAGTACAATAATTAGACTCCCAGGATAAATGTAGGCTAAGTCATTGGGAGTGTCTGCTTTATAACATTTTATCTAACAAAACTTGAGCAAATACTATTGCTTAAAAGAATCGTGAAAATTTCAACATGAATAGTAGAAAAAAGAAAGTTGATGCAAATCTCTCAGATATTCAAAGTCGAACAGTGAACAGAGTACCTAATTAACCAGAATTTCCAGAATCATGATTGTGTCAACTAGAAGGGTGCAATTATTAGTACAAATAATTGTTTCCTACTTGTTAGGTGATTAAAGACGCATAATGCCACACAAATTGAATATCAAATGAAAGGTTATCTAATTTCCTAAAGTATCCTCAGTCATGCACATCCATGTTAACTAACAACATAAAGAAATTCCATTCTACTTTGTGATGTAACTAAAAATATATACAGTCAAAAAAGTTCAAGAACAAAAAACAAAGAAAGTTTACCCAGTCTGGTGCATTATTTTTCTGATTGAATGCATGAGTGGCTCAACAACCGAGAGAATATCTTGCTCCTCAGAAGTAAACATGTCCAGTCTTTGCCTTGTAGCGGTATACATTGCAGCCATACTGGAATCATCATTCATCGGTCGACCTGGCTTCACTGGACGATTCTTCTTACTAGCATCTGAAGCCCAACGACGTGAGCCCCTAGCCTGTCCCCACTGATGTTGCTTTTCACTTTCAGTGTTATCCTCATCTTGTGGCATGTCCCAGCCACCGGAACTTGCAGGCTGGTTTAAGTCATTAAGGGTGCCCCAACCTTGTGAACTTTCTTGTGATTTTTGTTGGTCCCATGAACTCTTCGCTGTAGGTGACTTTTGTTGGTCCCAAGAACTATTCGCTGGAGGCGACTTTTGTTGGTTCCATGAACTATTTGTCACAGGTGACTTCTGTTGGTCCCAAGAACTATTCGCTGTAGGTGACTTTTGTTGGTCCCAAGAATTATTCGTCACAGGTGACTTCTGTTGGTCCCAAGAATTATTTGTTCCTGGTGATTTTTGATGGTCCCAAGAACTATTCATTGCATGCGACTTTTGTTGGTCTGAAGAACTATTCCTACTCCAGCATTTTGTAGGTGACTCATCCCTACTCCAGCCTGAAGCAGTTGAAGAAACCCAACCAGACTTAGTCTGAACTTGCTTTTCTGGAGTATTTTTTTCACCCCAGCCAGATGTCAATTGAACCACCTTTTCCTCTGTAGCTTTGTTAGTCCAACCAGATGTTGACTGCAAGGGCTTTACTTGACTTGCTTTATTATCCCATCCGTTTTCTTCTCTCCCTTGGTTTGGTTGGTCATCATTTCCTGCAATCTTCTTCCCCCAAGAAGAAACAGTATCCCAGCCACTAGATTTGGAAGAATCATCCAAGGTTTTCGCAAGGATGGAATCTTTTGTCCCCCAAACAGACCATTGTGGTGCATCACTAGCTTCAAGTTTTTCGGATTCTTTGCCCATTGTTCCCCAGTTAGTGCCAGAATCCCAACCATTAGGCTTACAAGTTCCATCCTCACCATCTTGTGATTTAGATTTGCTTGTGCCCCAATCAGACCATTCATTTTGATTCTTCAAACTGCTTGCAGCTGCTGCAAAATTGCCGCTGTCCTCTGCATTTTTATTCCATGCAGATGAAGCACCCCAACCAACATCCACTTGTGGAGGGGCAACATCTTGTGATTTAGATTTGCTCGCCCCCCAATCAGACCACTCGTTTTGCTTCTTCGGACTGTTTGCAGCTGCTGCAAATTTGTCACCATCCTCAGCATTTTTATTCCATGCAGAAACATCCCAACCAATATCTGACACCTTGTCTGAAGATGTAACTTTGTCCCAGCTTGAACTAGCTGGCTGACCCTCTAAATTATCCTCAAAATCAGCTGCATCCTCAAACACTGGCTTATCTAAACCAGCTGTATGATCTGGAGAGGAGCACCACTCGTCCATTAGATCATCAACTTCATCTCCCAGACAAGCAATATTAGAATTGCTTCCACGAGCACCACTAACCATGTGCAGAAAGTTGTAGACATCCATTCCACTCATTTGATCGGATCCAAACTGCAAAAGAAAAGCAATAATGAGAAAATGTTACACTAGAAATCGATGAAAGACAAAAGGACCTTTGTTGCTCGGACTCAATTGCAAGTGTCAGCTGTAGGTAAGCATCTAAGTGTTTGACATGCCAACCACATGAAATAGGATACATGAATACAGCTATAAAGGGTCCAACACGAGGACAGAGTTCCGTGGATTCTTTACCCAAAATAAAATATTAAGATCCTTTTTCTGAAGATGGAGGAAGAGAGAGGAACCGAGAAAACAAAGATGACATCAGATCATCAACCTTATTATCTCATTACCATAAGCAAGCATAAATTCTCAGCTTATTGTGTGGCATGAAAGCAATTGAAACCTAAAAGGGTACAGAACTGAAGAAGATAATTCTGGTTAGGGCAACAACTTGCCATAATTTGGTGGATTCAGATATCTCCAGCTGATCCTACACATATCCCATACCCATGTTTGGGTCGAGCCATGTCAACACCCAAGTCCAAGAAACAATAGACGATAAGAGTGAGGAATATCATTAAAAAGAATTAACTTCAAATATGTGCCTCTTGATTCCACAAGAGGTCAAACCGTGAGCCTGTTCCAACAGCTACACGTTTACCCCAAGAACAGGATGCAACTATGCTCGACAAGGAATCATCATAGCATTTCTCTGCAGCTCTTTCAAAGCACTTCCTCGGTGTCTGTGCAACCATACAAGAAGTCAAGAACTGATTAATTCAAAAGGCACAATGGTGAAATTATGTTACTTCCTCAACTTGGAAAGAATAACAAAATACTTACAAACAGTGTTGCCTCAGTAAATGGGACTTGAATATTCAAGGAGCGAGTTAGTGCTTTATAACCGCCAGAGTTGAAGCCAATCAAATTTCCACAACATGTCATGCTGTTTGCTAAGAGCATGAGGTGTTCCTTTAGAACACCTCTTGTCACCATTGACACAGAAGTGGAGAGACGCTGTAAATTTGTTACGAAAAAAAGTGACCAATTTCAGTGACTTAGAGGTCTAGAGACTGAAAAAATGAAGCTTTAAGATTATTTGTTATGATAGGAGTAAATATGTGTCACTATATTCATCCATTAACAGTGAGAAAAAGTTATGTTATAGTAGATGTTGGAATCCCTTAAATTAAGCAGATTTTCTACCTTAGTTCTAGGAATTTCCTTGTACTATTAGCTATAATCTAATTACTGATTTTTAGGGATAGGCTAATTTCTAGAGATTATTTCCTTTTTATTTTTTCTGCTATTCTTTAAAAGGTTATATTCAGATTAGAAGAAATAAGAATTATTCTTCTTCCTAAACTTGTTCATGGCATCAGAGCATTAGGAATCCAGTTGATCCTGCTCTTCTTTTTCTTCTTGTTCTGGTTTCTCTCGTTGAAACCCTTCTCCCATGGGTGACACCGAAAATTCCTCTGAGAATCAGATCTCACAAATAACTCAAAATCAAAACCAAGGAATCTCTCAAGGTGACCTTAACTCTTCTCTTATAATCACAAATCATCGATTAGATGGAAAAAAATTCCTGCAATGGTCACAATCTGTCCTTATGGTTCTTCGTGGCCGAGGAAAAATTGGGTACATTAATGGAGAAATTCCTCGACCAGCATCAACAGACTCTAGTTATGCAACTTGGGAGCTTAACAACTCAATGGTTATGGCTTGGCTTATAAATTCGATGGAAGGTCATATAAGCCGAACGTATCTTTTTTTCAAAACTGCCAAAGAAATGTGGGATGCAATCAAGGAGAATTACTCGGATCTTGGAAATGCTTCCCAAGTATTCGAGATCAAATTAAAGTTGAAAGATATTCGACAAGGAACACTTGAAGTCACTCAATATTACAACAACCTAAAGATCTTATGGCGGGAGTTAGACATGTATTATGAAGCTGATTGGGGCGAGGGCTCGGAACACACCAAGTTCATGGATCATCTTAACAAAGAGCGTCTCTATGAGTTCCCTAGCAGGACTAAATCGTGATCTTGATGAGGTCCGAGGACGAATACTAGGCAGAACCACACTGCCAACCATAGGAGAAGCATTTGCTGAAGTAAGGAGGGAAGAGAAACGGCGTCTTATTATGTTGGGAGACACAAGAGAACTGAAACCATTGTCCACAGCTGGTCATCGTCCCCCCGAGAACTCTGCCCTTATTTCAAGAGGCCCACAATCTCAAAGGTTCAAGGCTGGAAGTGATTTTGGTTCAAATAGGCCATGGTGTAGCCACTGCAACCGGGTTGGGCATACCAAGGAGAAATGCTTCAAACTCCATGGCTATCCTGGAAAAAACCAGAAAGAAAACAAGGCAGCAATGATATCTAC
The DNA here is from genome assembly GCA_958450335.1 of Hibiscus tridactylites. NCBI lineage: Eukaryota > Viridiplantae > Streptophyta > Magnoliopsida > Malvales > Malvaceae > Hibiscus > Hibiscus tridactylites. The sequence continues at coordinate 15,819,975 of OY288274.1, forward strand.
TATTGAAGAAGATGCTCAAGATGTTCGGCTAACCAAAACTCAACTTGAGGCTCTTCATAAACTACTTGGGACTCCTACAGCCAGTGGGTCATTAGCTATTCAAGGTACTGCCTTAAATACTACACACGAACCTATCAAAACTTCCTGGATACTAGACTCGGGTGCATCCGACCACATGACAGGTAATCTAAGTTTGTTTCACACCTATTCACCTTGTCATGATCACTCTCGGATTCGCATAGTTGATGGATCTTACTCACTGGTGGCTGGAATGGGGACAGTTAAACTTACTGAAAACTTTTCCCTTGATAAAGTTTTACATGTTCCAAATCTTTCCTGTAATTTACTCTCAATTAGCAAGCTTACCAAGGATGAAAAAGTACTTGATGAATTTTCTGCTTTCGGTTGTGTGGTTCAGGAACAGGAATCGGGGAAGATGATTGGCACTGCTAAAGTTGATGATGGCTTATATGTTTGGAACAAAAACAGTCCACAAGAAGGGATGGCCTTATCTACATCAAAAGAAGATTCTGTCATGCTATGGCACCGTAGACTAGGACACCCGAATTTCATGTACTTGAAGAAACTGTTTCCTCTACTATTTCTAAATAAGAAAATAAGTTCCTTGAACTGTGAAGTTTGCCAACTATCTAAACATACTCGTGTTCCTTATCCTTTGAAACCTTATGTTCAATCTCAACCTTTCTCTTTAATCCACAGTGATCTATGGGGAGCCAGTCGAGTAAAAAACATCACAGGGGCTAGGTGGTTCATAACTTTCATTGATGACCACACTAGAGTTTGTTGGGTTTATCTCCTCAAAGAAAAATCCAAAGTTTCTAGAGTCTTCCAAAATTTTCATTCAATGATTCGAACCCAGTTCAATTCCAATATTCACACCCTTAGAACTGATAATGGGAGAGAGTACTTTAATTCTATCCTAAGTCCTTATCTTTCTGAGCAAGGAATCATACATCAAAGTTCTTGTCCTAACACCCCTCAACAAAACGGGGTTTCCGAGAGGAAAAACAGACATCTTGTAGCAGTGGCTCGTGCCCTTATGTTCACTATGGATGTACCAAAGTATTTATGGGGAGAAGTTGTCCTTACTGCTTGTTATCTTATAAACCGACTCCCATCAAAGGTATTAAACTTTCAAACACCTTTACATACTCTTCAAAAAAATTTCCCCTTGTTTCGTGTTCCTAATCTCCCAACAAAAACATTTGGTTGCAAAGCGTTTGTCCACAACCATCAACCTAACCGATCTAAACTTGATCCTAGAGCCCACACTTGTGTCTTTATTGGTTACTCACCTACACAAAAAGGGTACAAGTGCTACTCTCCAACCTTACACCGGATGTTTGTGTCCCTTGATGTTACTTTCTTCGAAAACGAGCCATATTTTTCAGCCTCTCATCTTCAGGGGGAGACACTTAGTGAAGATGAGACCTTGAACAATCTTCTCATTTTACCTCAAGACTCTATCAGCCCTACCACCACTACAAAACCTGCTGAAAATCCTACAGCCACTGTAATTCCTGTTATCAGCCCTACCACCAATACAAAACCTGCTGAAAATCCTACAGCCACTATAATTCCTGTTTTGGACCATGTTTTTCCTATCTCCACTGTGCAACAACAAGAAACAAGGGTGATTAACCATACTAATGAAGAAAAACAGCCCCTTCATTCTGAAAAACAACAAGAAAAAACTCAGGGGCTTCGTGTATACTCTCGGAGACATCAGCTGCCTGAGACTGAAACAGCAGTGCCAATGCCATCTTTACCCGAGGACTGTCCTGGGGAAGAAGTCTCACCTCCTTCACCTTCCATCTATCTTCCAATTGCAGTAAGAAAAGGCACTAGGAGCTGCACTCAACATCCCATTTCTCGGTTTGTATCCTATGGAAACTTGTCTAAATCCTACAATGCCTTTATTTCTAATGTTGACTCTGTAGAAACTCCAAAGAACATAGAAGAGGCTCTTAAGTCAACGAAATGGAGGCAAGCTGTGTTGGAAGAAATAAAGGCTCTTGAAGACAATGGAACTTGGGAAATATCTAAATTACCTACTGGGAAGAAGATCGTGGGTTGTAAGTGGATTTTCACCACAAAATTTAAACCAGATGGGAGCATTTATCGATACAAGGCTCGACTTGTGGCCAGGGGTTTCACTCAAACATATGGGTTGGACTACGAGGAAACATTTGCACCGGTGGCCAAACTGAATACTATTCGAGTGCTTCTCTCAATTGTTGTCAACTTAGAATGGCCTTTGATCCAATTGGATGTAAAGAACGCTTTTCTCAATGGAGAATTAAACGAAGAAGTCTACATGGATTTTCCGCCTGGATTCGAAGGAAGCAAGGGCCAAGTATGCAAGTTGAAGAAGTCCTTGTATGGACTAAAGCAATCCCCTAGGGCTTGGTTTAATCGTTTTGCCAAAGCCATGACTAGTAGACATTATATTCAAGGTCAAGCTGATCACACCTTATTCTACAAACACACGGATAATGGGAAGTGTTGTATTCTCATTGTCTATGTAGACGACATAATATTGACCGGGGATGATTCTATCGAAATTGAAAGACTAAAAGAGTTCTTAAGTCTTGAGTTTCAGCTTAAAGACTTGGGGAATCTTCGATATTTCCTTGGAATGGAGGTAGCAAGGTCGAAGGCATGTATTTCAATCTCTCAAAGAAAGTATGTTCTTGATCTACTTTCGGAAGTCGGACTGTTGGGCTGCAAACCAGCCGAGACTCCTATGGAACCCAACCTTAAATTAGGAACTGATAAGGATGGAGAAGAGGTAGACAGGGGGAGATATCAACGGTTAGTGGGAAAACTTATCTATCTTTCTCACACTCGTCCAGACATAGCTTTTGGAGTAAGTGTTATTAGTCAATTTATGCATGCTCCTAGGGAAAAACATTTGGAAGCTGCCTACAGGATATTGAGATACTTAAAAGGGACTCCTGGTAAGGGGTTGCATTTCAAGAAAGATGTAAATCGAAGCATAGAAGTCTACACTGATGCAGACTAGGCAGGGGCAGTTAATGACAGGCGCTCCACAAGTGGTTACTGCAGCTATGTTTGGGGTAATCTCATGACATGGAGGAGTAAAAAGCAATCTGTTGTGGCACGCAGCAGTGCTGAAGCTGAGTATCGAGCTTTGTCCCACGGTATATGTGAAGGAATGTGGTTACAACGGCTAATGGGAGAATTAAAATTATCCTATACAAAACCTATAACATTATACTGTGACAACCAGGCAGCGGTTAGCATAGCTCATAACCCTGTACACCATGATCGTACCAAGCATGTGGAAATTGATCGCCACTTTATTACAGAGAAAATTAACAAAGGGGAAGTTTGTGTTTCATATCTACCTACAAGACAACAAGTAGCAGATGTGTTAACCAAAAGCTTGAGCAGAAAAATGTTCGAAGAAATTATGGGCAAGCTGGGTTTGATTAACATCTACACTCCAGCTTGAGGGGGAGTGTTGGAATCCCTTAAATTAAGCAGATTTTCTACCTTAGTTCTAGGAATTTCCTTGTACTATTAGCTATAATCTAATTACTGATTTTTAGGGATAGGCTAATTTCTAGAGATTATTTCCTTTTTATTTTTTCTGCTATTCTTTAAAAGGTTGTATTCAGATTAGAAGAAATAAGAATTATTCTTCTTCCTAAACTTGTTCAGTAGATGCCACATGCGGAAAATGCAAGGCAAACACGAAAAGCATGCACATCTAAACAACAATCAAAACCCTACTCTACACTTAATGTTTGGTTGAAATGTACCTGCACTGCTTGTTCAAACGCACAAGAAATTCCAAGCAGTTGCTCAACTTGCTTTATAGCATAAGGTATAGACCTCTGGGTGTCGATTATATTTAGCACTGGAAGACAACAATCAATGACAGTCCTCCAGGCATCACCGTTCTGCTTCACAGCAGATTTCTCCAACACAACTTCCAAAGCCAATTCACCTTTCTGAGTGTTGCTTGGATTTCTTATCCAAGTTGTCGTATCTGGGCTAACCCAGATAATATTTGCTGAGCAGATACGGGGGTCACCTGTCCATTGAAGATATCAAAACAACAAATATCAAATTGCAAACACTGTCAAAAGCAACCGTCATAACCAGTTTCTCGAGATTTAGAAAGTATTCAAGGCCAACTATCATAAGATTTGATAACGCAAACACTTGAGAACTGTACAAAGTTGAAAATAAATGTTTGTGGATATTAAAATGAGTTTTCTTCCCAAACCTTTTTTGGACCTCGTAAACTGCTTCATGAGCATTAAACTCATAAAATTTTAAATACTAAAAAAGTATGAGTAGAGATTGGAGGAGACTCAGACTATATCTGCAGCCATTAACGACCTTAACTTGTTAACATAATTACATATTACAAAATTTGAAAAAGAAAGCCAATCAATCATCAGAGCTTTCTAGAAGTATACTAAAGACAATATGCAGAATTCAAAACATAACATTTCATCAAAAGAAAAACCAAATACCAAAAATCACAAAGTATAGTGCAATACCCTTGATCACTGCTTGTAGAAGAACAGGGTAGATGATGTCAGCCATGATTTGTATACCACCATCTAGATTATCATCACTAGTATTTCGGAAAGAGAACATCAAGCATGGCATGTCAAGCCATTTGTCCGCACAGGATTGCTGGATGGAACAACATTCACTGCCAAAAAGTTTTAAACAGAGGAGAATTGATGTGTGTTGTGACAGAAAAGTGTGGTGGATCAAGAAATACTAGAGATGTTGGATGATAAGAAATACAAAGAAAGAGAAAGTCACAATGAACAAACAACAGATATATCAAATAGATAAAAAATGAACATCAAACGGCCACCCAAATTCTTTTCAGGTGGCAACCTAGTAATATATCAGGTACCTTCCAAAGAAAAGACCAACATCAGCAATTATTTTATCATGCAAGAGCTTTACCAGTACTATATCCCATTACAACGAGATAAATAATATAATTGAGACAGGTCAAGCAATGTAAGGGTTGAAGCACAATTGACCATCAAACAGAGAATATCAAACTTAATACTTCTTGATTGGCCAACTGCTAGATAAAGCAAGAGGTTTCTAGTTATGTTTTTGTTGAAAGGTAGAGCACAACAGCTCAAACCTAGGATCTCTAATTATGTCTCACACCCACCAGCCTCCATTACCGATTGACTTAAAGCCCAAGTGTTAAGGGGTTTTTAATTCACAACGTAATGAAAAGCATAAGCAATTTTAGGATCACAAAACACAGAGAAAGTGCACGAGTAGTAAAATAGGAATATTTTCTCAAGACACTTTAACTAATAGTTTATTGTCTATAGTTGGTACTTAGTCCTATTTTGGCATGAGATCAGTAACTCAGAAGAATTTGGATTGTTGAATTGGCGCTTAGTCCTTTCAGAACATTTAACAGACAGTAGAATAAAGAAAACACATTCCATAACAACATACATCGAAGAAAACTAACCTGACAAACAAATCGATCATCCTAAAAGTGTCAGCAGTCTTTTTCTTCTTGCGAAAGGAGTTAATAGTTTCTTGGCACTTCATGTGAACATCTTGCACACTAATACTTAACTCCTTCAAGAGAGCCTGTTTTTTCACCACTTCTAAAATGAGATATATAAAAAGAAGCAACACAGACACAATTCAAAGCCTTAAATATATCCCAAAAGATACAATAATGTTAAGCCAGGTATAGTTACCTTATTGAGGAGGATATGCCCAACAAGACCTGCCTCTATGTCTGCTACAGTTTGCTGCTGCTTGTATCTGTAGGCAATGGGCTAGGGTTAGGACTTGGGACTTACTGCATTAGTTAAGCACAACAGTAACAATATATTGGGGTAAAAAGGAAAATGAAACCCCAGAAACCGAGTGATTATGAGATTAAACATACTCAATGATGAACTCGGTTGCAATATCTTTGAGTTTGACTCTTCTCAAATGATTCTTAACAAGATATGCTGCATTTTCTTGGCAATACTTCCTCCCACAATCACAATGTTTCAAATACAGAATTACACGTCGGTCAATCAGGTCATTTTTGAAACTGACTTTTGCAAGCAATATTTCCTAAAAATCAGAAAAACCACCAAGTAATGGTAAGTGACAAACAAAACATACATGCTTCAGCACCACATAATCATTTCATTCTACACAAGACATAATGGACTAACAGAGTCAGAGAGTACCTTCATCAGTTCCCAAGAAGAATTGCTTCTAGGAGATGAATCAAGAACTGCTTTATATGCTGGCTTTGACATTGCAGTAGCAGCTAAGACACCCACAGGCTCACCAGCTGGGAATTGAGGTCTAGTCCTAGCACTTAGCCCATATTGAAACTGTATTATTGAATTGCTAATGACATTTCTAACTGTGCCATCATAACAAATAACAACATCACGAAGGATGGCCATCAAATTCTTAAACAAGGTCCCAGGTTCAGACAATCCTCTCGTGGAGCGAACCATTACTTCTCTAGTAGATATCGAATGAACCATGCCCTCATACGGATCAAGCCCTTGGAAAAAGCAACTTTTAATCAGTCCAAACTCAGCAGAAGGATAATCAACTGCATCTGAAGGATATATGCAGTGAAATTGGTCTGCCACATCTTCAACCAAAGTCTTTGAGTAGAATTTTCCTCTATCTGAAAGTTGCATTCCCAAGAATCCAATCTGCTGAACAACCTTATTGACAGCAGAATCGTTCCTAGAGTCGATTAAATTACCCAAGGCGGATGATTTTACTATGAAATCTGCAATTGGCTCTTTGGCTAGTCGGATGTGATTCTCCATTTGCAACTTGACTAATTCATTATATGTTGACCTTAACTGATAAAGCAAAGGAGAAATGGCCTGAATATCCTTCTGAATATTTTCTATAACTTCCCTGGATACAGAAAAATCTTCTAGACTAACAGTGAAGCCTTCTACAAAGATATTCTCCATCAATAAAGGCTGTAAAGAATCAAAGAAGTTAAGAACCTCTTTTGGACCCTTCTCATAGAAAATGGATGCCACAACTTCATTGATGACAGTCTGCATTAAGTCCTTATTGAAATCAACTTTCAATACATCACGTTTTTCAATTAAGTATCTATTGCTGGAGCAATCTAGGCAGGCGGGGAAAGCAGTCTGCAGAATCTGAAAAGCTGTCCAACAGGGAGCAACATGACTACCCTTCAAAAAAGCAGGTTGTGGCAAAGCTGAAGAGAGGAACATGGATAATTGTTGTGCATCCGCCTTTCTAAACAAAAATGTCTGAAGCATAACTCTCAGTGACAACAATGAATCAGTGGCCAACTGCAAATTTAGGTTGCCGCTATGAGAGCTAAGCAACTGCTTCTCCACCGAAAAGAGCTCATAAACTTCCGCTTTGGCTGATAGAGATTGTGGGTAGAACAAGTGAATACAATCTCCATCAAAATCAGCACTTAGTGGGCCACAAATTAGAGGATTTATCTTCACTGTGTGATCATCATGGACATACACTGAAAGTGCCTGCAATGAATGCTTGTGTGTGGTTGGTGGCCTATTTATGAAAACAATATCCCCATCCATAATTCGACGATGTACCACCTGACCAGGTCTCAAAAAGGTATGTCCCTTTGAACCCTCCCTCAGAGAATATGTAGAGGAGCCATCTCTGTAGGTCAAACACAACTTGTTATCTACCAGATCTTGCAAATGTCTCATGTTGTGTGTGCTAACCCTCTCCTCATAAGTAATTCTCTGAGCGATTTCAGATGGAATGCCAATTTCATTCACTTTTTTGTATGCATCACCAGTAATCACACTGCGTGAAGAGAATCCTGAACCCTTTCTAATGAACAGAGTCCTCATCTTCTCAAGCCATGCTTTTGTTGAAGAATCACTGGCATCTCTGTTCACCCCGTATTGGGCATCTATGCTGCGCGTCGCCTTAACAGTACCCCTAACTTGAAGATATTGCTCAACTGCCAATTGCAAATCATTAGCTTCTACTTCATGAGATTCGAAATTTGGGGTACCGGACCTTGAGCTTTTTATGATCTCAACTTGCTTTAGAACCTTTCGCAACATTGATGTAGAAAGATCCTGGCAAAAAAAAAAAACAGAAAAGAAAGATGTTCAAACACAGAAGAGATAACATGAACATGATCCAACATAAAACATCAAGATAAGCAACCTCTTTTGTTCATGATACACTTACCGAGGACATGACACTAACACCATCCGAAATGTCTGGGACAGATAAACAATTTGGAGGAACGGGCAAATACTGCAAAATATATCCTTCTTGTGGGAAGAACCCTTTCCCAGAAAGCTTTCGTCTTGTTTGTGCAGGAATTCTCGAGTATTTCCACCACCTATAAGCATTTTCAAAAGAATAAAACTCAACCCTGAAACCTAATGTTATCCTGATGATAGTTGTTCAAGATTCAGTAAATTTAGAATCCGTCCAACAAATCAACTCTCACAGCAGGATATCAGGAACTAAAAATTATCTAAAGCAGATGCATTTGGGTAATTTCAGAGATAATAAATAACTAAAAAACCAAGTTGTTGATGATTGAAACCAAAGAAATATGAACAAAAAATCAGCCAAACTTGAATGCACTATTGTCTGCTTTAAATGACTACCATTAAACAGAACTTAATGATACTGTGGATTGTGTGATTGCAGAAAATTAGGGATGTAAATTCCCTAATATCAAGTTGCTATTAGTTAGCAATTATCTTCCTAATATCTTGTTAATAGCTGTAAATAAGGAATTAGATTCTTGTAATTTATTTGTAATTCCTTTTTCCTAGTTTAGGCTCTCTCTTGTAATCTATAAATATGGTATTTCTTTATCAAATAAATGACAGAAATTAGAGTACTCTGTTACAGATTCTTAGGCTAAAATCTAGGTTATTTATTAGGCTAGAATATATTGTAATTAATGTTATATATATGTTACCTAGTTTAGGAAAATTAGTAATTAATGTTATATATATGTTACCTAGTTTAGGAATATTAGATGTGTATATATAGCAAGTTTGGGCTGTTAGGGTTTTGACCTAAAGTCAATATTTTTGTCGTTCTTCACCGGCCACCTTCGGAGGCCGTTTCTGTCGACACCGCCCGTACCACAAGGGCCGCCGTCCGCCGATCTGCCGATCTGGAGTTTCCGGTCACCGGATTCCCTGCGCGTGAGCCTCACGCGCCGCCACAAGCTTCCGCCTGTCCTTCACGCGCCGGCGCGTGAGAGCGCGTGAAGGCCCCTTTTCGCCGCCGTTTTTTCCACCGCCGTCGCTGCTTCCTTCCGATCACACACCTGCCGCCGGTCCTTGCTTTCGGATTGTTTTGGGTTGGGTGTTCTATCTTTTGAATTTATTAGGGTTTTGTTTTTTGGCTCTTTGCTTCTTTGACTTCATGGCTGATAAAAAGGTTGACTTTATGTCTGATATCGTTCCGATTACGTCTAAGATTACTGATCATAAATTGAATGGCTTTAATTTTCTCGATTGGAACCATACAATTGAGTTGTATTTGTTAAGCCTTTCTATGGACAGACATTTGACTGATGATCCTCCGACGGATGATTCTCGCCTTCCTTGGATGAGAGAAGATGCTCGCCTCTATATTCAGATTCGTAATTCTATTGACAGCGAGGTGGTAGGTTTGGTTAATCATTGCAAGACGGTGAAACAGTTGATGAGCTATTTGCAATTTTTATATTCTGGCAAAGGAAATTTTTCTCGTATCTATGATGTTTGTCAGCATTTTTACAGGGCTGACAAAGAAGACCGGACTTTAACCAGTTATTTTATGGATTTCAAGAAAACGTATGAAGAGCTTAATATGTTGCTTCCTTTTAGTGCTGATATTGAGGTCCAACGTAGTCAGCGAGAGCAAATGGCGGTTATGAGTTTTCTTGCTGGTCTTCCACCGGAATTTGAGACAACTAAATCTCAGATTCTCTCTGGTTCCGAGATCTCCAGCCTCGATGATGTTTTTCGGCGAGTCCGTCGTACTGAGAATTCTTTGCCTACTCCATCCCCACAACATGGCAGTGTTTTGCTTAGTCGTGCTCTTCCTTTTGACTCCGGCAAGCAAAATTTCAAGAGTAATGGTCCTGGTCGTTCTATGGGGTTGGGGTCTACCAAAAGCGATCCACAGTTTGGGGTTCGTGGTCCGGATCACAGTACAGTTATCTGTCATTATTGTCACAAACCGAGACATACCAAGCGTGATTGCCGGAAGCTGCAGTTTAAGAAAACTTCGTCTGCTAATGTTGCTTCTAGTGTAGACACTTCTTCATCGGCTGTTACGATATCTGCGGATGAGTATGCCAAGCTTCTTCACCTTCAAGACACTGTCCAGCATCCTTCCGGTCCTGTTTCTGCACTTGTTGAGTCAGGTAAATCCAATACATGTCTTGTTTCCACCTCTTCCAAATGGGTCATTGATTCTGGTGCCACAGACCACATGACAGGTAACCCCAATCTTCTTTCTCATTTTACAGCACATCCTTCTATCAATCCTGTTACTTTAGCCGATGGTTCTACATCTTCTATTATTGGCTCTGGCACTTCGTACCCCACTCCCTCTCTTACTTTGTCCTCTGTTTTGAGTTTACCACATTTATCCTTTAACCTGATGTCAGTTAGTAAACTTACAAAAACCTTTAATTGTTGTGTCTCATTTTTTCCTGGTTATTGTGTGTTTCAGGATCTTTTGACGAAGAAGATTATTGGTAAAGGGCATGAGTCTAATGGCCTCTACATCCTTGACACCCATGTTCTAGAACCTGTCGCTTGCACTGGAATTGTCAGTCCTTTTGAAGAACATTGTCGATTGGGTCATCTTTCTCTACCTTCTTTGAAGAAACTTTGTCCTCAATTTTCTAGTTTAAAATCCTTGGATTGTGAGTCTTGTCAGTTTGCTAAACACCATCGCCTTAGTTCCAGTCCTAGAGTCAATAACCGAGCTTCTGCTCCATTTGAGTTAGTTCACTCTGATGTTTGGGGTCCTAGTCCTGTTACTTCTAAACCTGGTTTTCGTTATTTTGTTACTTTTGTTGATGATTATTCTCGAATGACATGGCTTTATTTCATGAAATCTCGTTCAGAATTATTTACTCATTTCTCTTCTTTTTGTGCTGAGATTCGAACCCAATTTGGTACACCTGTCCGAAACTTGAGAAGTGATAATGCCAAAGAGTATGTTTCAGGTCCTTTTCAGAAATATATGCTTGAGCACGGTATTCTCCATCAAACTTCTTGTGTTGACACCCCTTCTCAAAACGGTGTTGCTGAACGCAAAAATAGACATCTTCTTGAAACAGCCCGAGCTTTGCTATTTCAAATGCAAGTTCCAAAATGTTTTTTGGGCTGATGCCATCTCCACAGCTTGTTTTTTGATCAATCGTATGCCCTCTTCGGTTTTGTCGGGTAACATCCCTTTTCATACTCTTTTCCCCACTAAAGATTTGTTTCCCCTCTCCCCGAAAATTTTTGGTTGTATTTGTTTTGTTCGGGATGTCCGTCCTCAAGTTACAAAGCTTGATCCTAAGTCTTTGAGATGTGTGTTTTTGGGGTATTCACGTGGTCAAAAAGGGTATCGTTGTTATTGTCCGGGTCTAGGTAGGTATCTTGTGTCTGCTGATGTTACTTTTTTGGAACACAAACCTTTTCTGTTTTCTTCAGGGTCTATCGCTCAGGAGGACGAGGATTTCTTGTTTTATCCGGTCCCATCACCTTTGGAGTTGTCCTCATCCTCCTTGGTTCCGCCCCCTTTTGTCAAGCCCCCCATAAAAAACATCTATACTCGTCGGCCACAACCACCACCTTCAAACCCAATTCCAAACGTTCCGGATGTTCCAGATTCATGTCCTGATGAGCCAATATCTTCGTCATCAGATTCGCCTTGTATTGCTGATCTTGACCTTCCTATTGCTCTTCGGAAAGGTAAACGTGCTTGCACTTACCCCATTTCCTCTGTTGTTTCCTATAATTGTTTGTCTTCTTCTTCTCGTGCCTTTGTTACATCCCTAGATACTATTTCTGTCCCTAAAACTGTTAGCGAGGCATTATCTCATCCTGGATGGCGTGCGGCTATGCTTGAGGAAATGACTGCTCTAGATGACAATGGCACGTAGACTTTGGTTTCTTTGCCTAACGGTAAGCGAGCTATTGGATGTAAGTGGGTGTTTACTGTTAAATTTAATCCTGATGGCTCTCTTAATCGTTTGAAAACCCGTCTTGTTGCTAAGGGATATGCTCAGACCTATGGTGTGGATTATTATGATACTTTCTCTCCTGTTGCCAAACTTGCTTCTGTCCGGTTATTTATCTCCCTTGCAGCAATTTTTGATTGGCCTTTGCATCAGTTGGATATCAAGAATGCTTTCCTTCATGGTGATCTTCAGGAGGAGGTGTATATGGAGCAACCACCTGGGTTTGTTGCTCAGGGGGAGTCTGGGAAGGTATGTTATTTGAGGAAATCTTTATATGGTTTGAAACAGAGTTCTCGGGCTTGGTTTGGTAAGCTCAGTCAGGCTATTAAAAAATTCAGGATGCAAAGAAGCGAATCAGACCATTCTGTTTTCTTTAGAAAGTCTGATGGGGGCACGATTCTACTAGTCGTGTATGTGGATGATATTGTACTCACTGGTAATGACACTAGTGGAATTTCTTCGAAGTCTTTTCTCCATACTCAGTTTCACACTAAAGATCTGGGGACGTTGAAATACTTCCTGGGGGTTGAGGTGAACAGAAATAGAAAAGGAATCTTCCTATCTCAGAGGAAGTATGTGCTTGATCTTTTATTGGAAACAGGGAAATTGGGCGCCAAACCTTGTAGTACGCCAATGGTCCCTAATCTACAGTTAACTAAAGAAGGTGAATTATTTGATGACCCTGAAAGGTACAGAAGACTTATCGGTAAATTAAACTATCTCACGGTGACGCGTCCTGATATATCTTTTCCAGTGAGTGTTTTGAGTCAATACATGTCGTCACCGACTGTTGATCATTGGAAAGCAGTATAGCAAGTTTTATGTTATCTAAAAAGTGCTCCTGGGCGTGGAATTCTATATGGCAATCATGGTCATACTAGAATTGAATGTTTTTCCGACTCGGATTGGGCAGGATGCAAGGAGGATAGAAGATCCACCTCAGGATATTGTGTGTTTGTTGGAGGAAACTTGATTTCTTGGAAGAGTAAAAAGCAGAACGTAGTTTCACGATCTAGTGCAGAAGCCGAATATAGAGCAATGGCCAAGTCCGTATGTGAGATTACATGGGTATATCAGCTCCTCGGTGAGATTGGAATTAAAGCCTCAATACCTGCAAAACTTTGGTGTGATAATCAAGCTGCATTACACATTGCTTCTAATCCAGTTTTTTATGAAAGAACGAAACACATTGAGATTGATTGTCACTTCATTCGCGAAAAGATACAACAAGGTTTGATATATACTGGTTATGTGAAAACCGGAGAACAACTAGGAGACATCTTCACCAAAGCTCTCAATGAAATTCGAATCAATTATCTATGTAACAAGTTGGGCATGATTAATATCTATGATCCAACTTGAGGGGGAGTGTTACAGATTCTTAGGCTAAAATCTAGGTTATTTATTAGGCTAGAATATATTGTAATTAATGTTATATATATGTTACCTAGTTTAGGAAAATTAGTAATTAATGTTATATATATGTTACCTAGTTTAGGAATATTAGATGTGTATATATAGCCTATATGTTCTATGAATAAAAGACAAGGAATTATTTTCTACATACTCAAACTGAGACTCTTTTCAGTACCTTTCTACATGGTATCAGTCTAATTTCTCGATCCTATCAACTCTCAACATGGTTGATATTTCTACTTCCGCTAAAATCAGTTCTGAAACAGAACAAAATCCTATTCTTGATGACACATCAGATATCTCCACCACCCAAATTACTTCCATAAAAATTTCAGAAAAATCTGCATCGACCAGTGCTGCTATAATCCCAGAAGGTAGTCCATTTTTTGCGTCCATGGCTGGTACTACTGACTGTTTCGAGTGGATTGTGGATTCAGGGGCCTCAGATCATATGACTGGCAATGCCTTCCTTTTCCATACATTTCAGCCTTCATTAATCTCCTCTCAAATAAAGATTGCTGATGACTCTTTCTCCTCCATATCAGGAAGTGGCTCTGTTAAAATATCTTCGAATTTAATACTGCAACATGTGTTATATGTTCCTAAATTAGCTTGTAATCTCATCTCAGTCAGTAAAATTTCTGCTGACCTAAAGTGCACAGCTAATTTTTCACCTCTTGGTTGTAAATTACAGGCTTTGGACTCGGGGAAAGTGATTGGTAGTGCTAGGTTGTGTGGTGGCCTCTACATTCTTCAAGGGCAGCCTTCTCAAAGTGGACAAGCACACTCAAGTTCTATTTATCCTTTTCCTTGTTTTTCCAATATATCAGAATCCTCAAAAAATGTTCTTTTATGGCATTACAGATTAGGGCATCCCAATTTTCAATATCTTGCCAAATTGCTACCACAATTGTTTATCGGTAAAAATCCTCAATCTTTTTCTTGTGAAATTTGTCCTCTTGCTAAGCATACAAAGAACACTTATCCTCCCTCTAAATATAAAACCTCTAAACCTTTTTCCACCATACATAGTGACATTTGGGGCCCTTCCCAAGTTAAGAATATTGATGGTTCTAGATGGTTCATCATTTTTGTCGATGATCACACTAGGCTCACTTGGACATTTCTTATGAGAGAAAAGTCAGAAACTGAAAAAGTGTTTAAGAGATTTCATAGTCTAATAGAAACTCAATTTCAAAACAAAATTCAGATCCTTCATACCGATAATGGTAGTGAATATTTTTCTAGAGCTTTGGGGGATTTTCTTCAAGAAAAGGGGATTGTTCATATAACTTCTTGTGTAGATTCTCCTCAACAAAATGGCATTGCCGAGAGGAAAAATAGACATCTGTTAGAAGTTGCTAGGTCTCTTATGTTCTCTACTAATGTGCCTAAATTTTATTGGGGAGAAGCCATCCTTACAGCAACCTTCCTCATCAATAGGATGCCTAGTAAACCTCTTAATTTTAAAACACCTATAAATCTTTTTCTTCAATCCTTTCCTCATTTTCAGCCCCTCACTTCCTCTATCCCAGTAAAAGTTTTTGGATGCACTGTCTTTGTTCACATTTATCCTCATTCTCGGTCTAAGTTAGATCCTAGAGCCTTAAAATGCATCTTCTTAGGTTATTCTTCTACTAAGAAGGGCTACAAATGTTACTCTCCCATAACTAAAAGAACCTATACCTCAATGGATGTCACCTTCATTGAACAAAAGCCATATTATACCAAGCATGAAATTCAGGGGGAGCGCTTAAGTGAATTCCAAGCTTTTGACATTTTTCCTATCACTAAAATTCCCACTATTATTTCTTCTGAACATGAACCCATTGTTATTACTAAAACCAATGAACCTTCCATCATTCCTAACTCCATTGAAACTACTGTCTTGGAGCCTCCAAGTACACCTCGCACACCACAAAGAACCCAACCAGAGCAACTTGAGGCCAAAGAGCTCAGTGTCTATAAAAGGAGAACAAAGCCCAATAAAGAGACTGACATACAACCTGGTAACTTCCAAGAGCTGGAACCTACTCCTACAGCCTCAGAGAATCCACAAGGTATGAAAATTTCTCAAAGTATTGCTCCGACTGTGGATACTGATGATTTGCCTATTGCACAGAGAAAAGGTGTAAGGAAGTGTACAACACATCCTATTCAGAAGTTTGTGGCATATGGAAACTTAAAGCCTGCCTTTAAAGCCTTCACTTCTAGTGTTGATAACACTTTCATTCCAAAAACAATAGAGGAAGCAATGAAAGACATAAGATGGAAGGAGGCTGTTGAAGAAGAGATAAGGGCACTAGAAGATAATAAAACCTGGAAAATCACTGATCTTCCACCAGGAAAAAGGCCAGTGGGTTGCAAGTGGATTTTTACTGTCAAGTATAGATCTGATGGGAGCATTGAACGTTATAAGGCAAGATTGGTGGCCAAGGGATTTACTCAGTCCTATGGGATAGACTACCAGGAGACATTTGCTCCAGTAGCAAAGCTAAATACAGTGAGAGTTCTTTTGTCTTTGGCAGTTAACAAGGACTGTAAATTACATCAACTTGACATCAAGAATGCCTTCTTGAATGGTAATCTTGAAGAAGATGTATATATGGAAATTCCACAGGGGTTGGGATATCATTCTGACAAACAAAAAGTTTGTAAACTTGAGAAGTCATTGTATGGATTGAAACAGTCTCCTAGGGCTTGGTTTGATCGATTTGCAAAGGCTATTGTGAAGAATGGGTACAAGCAAGGCCAAACCGACCACACCTTGTTCATCAAAGAGGGATCAGAAAAGAAGAAAGCAATCCTCATTGTGTATGTTGATGATATCATCATCACTGGTGATGACAATGAAGAAATTGGAAATTTAAAGAAATTGCTTGCAAGTGAATTTGAAACCAAGGATCTTGGTACTTTAAGATACTTCCTTGGTATGGAGGTTGCAAGATCAGAAGCTGGTCTAGTAATTAACTAGAGAAAATATATCCTAGACTTGTTATCTGAATCTGGGATGAAAGGTTGCAAACCAGCTGATACTCCTATGGAGTTCAATCTCAAACTGAAGAAGGATGTTCTTGGAAGTCCAGTTAATAAGGGATTGTATCAAAGGTTAGTTGGGAAATTAATTTATCTTTCTCTTACTAGACCTGATATATCTTTTCCTGTGAGCATTGTTAGTCAATATTTGAGTGACCCTCGAGAGGAGCATCTTGAAGCTGTCAACAGAATACTAAAATACCTAAAGATGACACCTGGCCATGGGCTAATTTTCAAGAAAACCAATGACAGATCAGTAAAAGTCTTCACTGATGCTAGCTGGGCTGGAGAACTGACAGATAGAAGATCCACCAGTGGGTACTACACTTTTGTTTGGGGCAATTTGGTAACTTGGAGGAGCAAAAAGCAATCTGTTGTGTCTCGGAGCAGTGTTGAAGCTGAGTATAGAGCTATTGCACTTGGAATGTGTGAGGGAATATGGTTACAAAGGTTACTTGTTGAATTGGGCTTCAGTGACTCTAAAGAGTTTGAACTATACAGTGATAGTCAATCTGCCATCAGTATAGTGAGAAATCCAGTCCATCATGATAGGACTAAACATGTGGAAATTGATAGACAGTTCATTTCAGAGAAAGTCAATAGTGGTCTGGTAAAACTGAACTTTGTTTCTTCTAAAGATCAACTTGCAGACATTCTCACCAAGGCACTTCCTAGAGTAACCTTTGATGAGTTTACATGCAAGCTGGGATTATATAATATATACTCTCCAGCTTGAGGGGGAGTGTGGATTGTGTGATTGTAGAAAATTAGGGATGTAAATTCCCTAATATCAAGTTGCTATTAGTTAGCAATTATATTCCTAATATCTTGTTAATAGCTGTAAATAAGGAATTAGATTCTTGTAATTTATTTGTAATTCCTTTTTCCTAGTTTAGGCTCTCTCTTGTAATCTATAAATATGGTCTTTCTTTATCAAATAAATGACAGAAATTAGAGTACTCAAACTGAGACTCTTTTCAGTACCTTTCTACAGATACTAATACAAGTAAATGCATGTCCAGGTTCTTAAACATGTCCTCTGTCGAAGTACAATAAAAAAATTAAAAACAGAAGCCAGAAAGCAAAGCTCAAAACAAAACAAAAAATCATGAAAAATTGGGGAAAAGAAGTAAAAAGTGAATAGCACACAATGACTCGCATCAAATCTCAACAAACAAGAACAACATGAAAGCCAGGTCAAATGCCAAAAGATTAGAGAAGCTGAAGACAAACCTCACAAGGCAAAAGAGTTCGAGTATTACTGTCACCGTAGCGGAAGCCATATCTCTCTAAAAAATTCCAGTTAGTTGATTGTCTAGATGGCTGCTTCAACTCCAAATACCAAGCACCATCCGTCTTTTTATCCTCTTTGATTGAAACTTGTGGGGTATCCTATGTAAATCAAAAGATATCAGGATGAGAAAACAAAAGAATAACACACCTCCAATAGAAATTACAGAGAACGAGTACACACAAATTAGTCCATTTTCAGCTAACATCGAGAAATAATTCTCATTAATTACAAGATTAAGAATCAGCCAACCAGGAATTATCCTAGACATCCCATTCTGCACAATTTACATAATATTAATTGTTAGTCCATGTAAATATCTCCAAAAAATCCCCTTAAATTAAAATATATTATCATATTCCCAGTTCCCACTATTTTGCCTCTCTTTTATCTGAACCAGTAGGCTCTCAAAACAACCTCATTCCGTCATCATGACCAAACAGTCAATGTGGGGATAGGAACTGTTTGCGTGTGTGCAGTCACATGCAAAATAGTGAACATCATCAAAAATGATAAACTCCAAATAGTATCCGTAGTGTACTGCAAATCAAACAAGCAAAGAATGTCTGGCATTTCAAACTCACCTCACAACATGATGATAGCAATCTCTCAGCGACACTGCCACTTTTAATCTGAAACTGATATGTAAAAGACTAATAACTACCAAGCATATAAAATACATGTGCAGATATAGCAGCATGCAAAATAGTTAAAGAATTAAGAATCCAAGCTTTCACAAATAATGTTGAAATGAAAAAGTAAGGAACAGAATCATATAAAAACTGTGGCGCATTGAGCTCAGAGTTTCAAATTCTCCAGAGGACAAATCAAGGCCTTTCTAGAAACCACAACATGATTAAACATTTTCTTACAGAAACATTGTTTATATATTTAAATTCTAATTCATGATTTGTGCAATTAACAAGATGGTATAAGCTGAATTGCTGATCTTAGTTCTAGAGAGAGAAATTTGGTAAAATGGAGGGAGAAAAAGTAACATGAAATGGAAAGAAAAAAAGGATGGTGAATGTATCTAGGAGATGAAAGAGGAAATAGAGAAACCTTTAATCACTTTAACTGCTGCCTGCTGGTAAGATTTTAATCATGTTTTAGCCCTCAACAACTGAGCCATTCTTGGGATTACTTTACTTTGAGGGGATGCATTGTTATATTTTAAACTTTAAAACTTTTTCCTGTAGTTGGCAAGGCGAACGTTTTCAGATATAAGTAAACATCCTACAAGGTTTATACCTCAACATCCCATTATTCATGTCGTATCCTATTGGAGCATGGAAGATTGATTTACATTTAAACCTAAAATGCTATGCATCATGAGACAACACCATTCATCTTCCTCAACTAATGAAAAAATTCCAAGAGATCAGAGTTGCTTTTTTGTACAAGGAGACTTCAAAACAATATCATTTATAATAGATAATGCAAGAATTGATAAGCTGGTACCTTGTTCTTCAATTTTAGGCACTTCAAGCAAAGCAAACTCAACAGTCGCTTTAATTCATTTCAATGATATGGCTAGGATGATATATTGGTATTGGCAATTCAATATATCCAAAATGACCTGAAAGCAACAATATTAATGAAAAGTTTTCCATTTCCAAAACATTCTCAGTGGCATTTTCTTCGTTCATTATAAACACATATTTGTATAGTTTCCTATTTTTATTGACTAGGATAGCAGTAAGCACCTTCACATTGTCCAGGTTCAGATGTACCACACGCACTACATTTACCAAATTCAAGGGGCAAACCAAGGTAGGAATTTGAGAGTTGACTAACATGATTAATAGGAAAGCTACTGACTGATGCTGTAAGCTGTGAATAATATTTGGAAGATGGAAAAAGTCAACCAGCATCAAAGAAATAACTATTGCATAACAGAGAGAGAGAGAGAGAGTTTAGTCCACTATTAATTTCAGGGTAAGCACTTCTAGATGATAAACCCTAATGCATCAAAATTAATTTTCATAGAAAACACTGTTGTTAAATCACTCAATTTCCCGGTGTAGATGCTAAAACCAGTTCCAAGAAGCACACATATATACCAGAGATAACTCCTTTTCAGGAGCCAAATATGAGGGGAAGGGAGCAGTAAATAATTAGAACATCCAAAAAAACATACGACCAGATCAACAAAATGACAACAGACCAAATGGGAAGAGTATTGCCATAGAGAAACAAACTAATGAACAAATAAATAAAAAATACAGATTTCAACTTACAATTTCTTTAGAAGTTGCCAAGCAGAACTTTATACCGGTTATCTCACCATCTAAAATAGTTGACGAAGAATTTTCCTCCATATCTCACTTTAAACTATAAGATAAAACACAGCAAAGAAACAATCTAAAAAGTATAACAATAAGGAGAAAAATATTTTGAAAACACACAAGATGGACAAAAAAGCTAATGCGGGTGATATTAAAAGTTTAAAACCCTTAGCAGCTTCTCCCTATAACTACATTTGAAAGCTTTTCAAATGCCAGAACCCACATGGTAGCATATGATCATCGTAAAGACAAAATGAATTGTATTATAATCCACCTCAGTCTAGGATTGTATAGCTATCAACTAAGTCATATGTTAGTCAGACTCGGAATGAGTGTCTGATATGCATATGTGTTCGAGACGCATATGCTCAATATTTTCTAAATTTTTCCATGTATTTTGAAGGTCATACCTCCATATCCTTGACTTGAAATGTTTCATACACAGTACTTCAAGGAAAATTAAAAGCCGATAAGAGAAGTCTATTTTCATACATAGTACTTCAAGGAAAATTAGCAGACTACTTTATCAACAGAACAAAGCTAATGTGCTAAACATGAGTTTGCAGGTTCATGAAGAATTACACAAATGACAGAGAATATTATAAGAGAAGGAAAAGACATGAGAAAATTCCAGCACACAGTACATATCACAAAAGAAAGTGGTTGCTCAAAATAGGAAGTTCATTCAATCAAGCTTTTTACCCAAACACAAAAAAATGTAATACAGTAACTACAGCATATTAATTTATAAGAAAGAGTGTTTGTTGTTTCCATTCACCAACTAACAATCAATATATCTATTTTTTTCTTTTGAAAAGTTTAATTCATTCCACTCCAAACCACAAGCAAATAAACTTACAAACATACAAAACCATCATCACACGCTATAGTATTAAGCCAAAACAAAACACAACTCAAATAAACACAGACAACACATCATTTGCTCTGTAGATTCCTTATCTAATTTACCAGCATCTGGTTTTAGGATAAAATGGATCTCCCAACCAGTTAAAGATCATTACAACATATTTAACTGCTTAATTATACTTAGGGCCACAATAGGATCATTCACCCACCTGACTATGCTTCGTTTAATTGGCACTAGCTAACTTCACAAAGTCATAATGCCAAGTAAACAGCAAAGAGATCTAGGGGGAAGGGTGTTTTTCTCTTACATATGGAATAAGAAGATACTCACATCGATTCAGGTCAACAAAGCACTCTCTACTTCAGTAGGAAGATTGACAAAGAAAATGCAAGACAACAGACATGCATGACTCATAAGCAAAATTAAAAACCAAACAGAAGCTAACTAACAAAACACAAATGCTCAAATTCCTTGCACTTCTCTTTGCTTTTTAAATAAACTTTCTCACAGAGATTGTAAAAACACAGCAAATGGGTTTTAGGAAAAGAGCTAACAAAGCCTAGAAGCTAAACCTTTGTTTGGTTCCCCATAAAATGAAGAAAAGAAACATTGTCCAACAATTCCAGTAACAAATAAAAACTCACCTCAAAAATTGTAAAAACACAATTTTTAACAACTTGGAGAAAAGATTACCTAGAACTCTAAGAAAAATGCCATTTATTTCATTTTCTTCACCTTTAGTTCACTTCCTAAGTGCCCAAACATTAAAAAAAACAAAATCGTAAATTTAGGCCCGTAAGACTTACAAATAAATTACCTGAAACGTCTTTGTTTTCTTCTGAAATTTCTGAGACGAATTTTGAAACACTAAAACAATGAAAAAACCCAATAAGAGAGAGAGAGGGAGGAAATGTAGGAGCCAAAAAATGAATGATCAAACCAAAACGTGTACTTAGTGGGAGAAGGGGAGAGAAAATGCAGCAAAAACAATGATTCTTTCCAAATGAAAACGAAAATTTCTTCCACGATTTTGTACAATTTTCCTCCCTTCCTCTCCCTGCCTAACAGACTTATTCTTCAAGCTCGAAACCATGCGGCACTAGCACTCTCGGCACGATGCTAGTAAGCCTTGATGTCGCAACGCTTATGGCAAAACGAAGGAGCAAGACGGATTTACAAGGAAACTATCTTGTATTGCACAACTTAAGCTTTTACAAGTATGCTTTACAAGAGAACTTCTTGGATGGTTTACAAATGAGGGGTGGCCCTATTTATAGGCACCAACCTCCTCAACGGACGGCTAGGATTTATTTAATCCTACGGTTGAGAGTTTGCCTCCCAAAATATCTACTAAGCCTAGATATTTCTAGATAAGTTCATACTTATCTACTTACATCCATAATATTCTAGACTACTCCTAAATGGTCTAAAAGCTCTAACATATTCTACGATATTCTAGAATATTTCGGAGTCGTCCGGAGTTGTCCCGAGCCTTCCGGACTTGTCCCGAGCCCTCTTGATCTTTCTCGGGTCTTCTAGGTTCCTCCGGGTGAGCCTACATTGATGTGGAGCCTTCTGGAACCCCTCGGGTGAGTGTGGAGACGTGTGGGGCCTTCTAGGCCGATCTAGAGTCTTCTTTGGAGCACTTGTGGCCTTAAAAGGCTTGGTATGCCTCATTTCTTCCTTGTTGCCCCGTGAGCACCTAGGTGGGCGTCTTGGGCGTGCACTGCGCACCTGGGTGGCACACCTTGGTGCTGCTCGGTGCACCCGGGCGGGTGTGCCCCTCGGCTGGCTGGGTCGCGACCAGGCGGGGCGTGACATCCTCCCCCACCCGATCTCGCGACGCCCTCGTTGCGTCTTCGTGGAGCAGGGGTGTTGCTGGAGTGCTTCCCTCGACTCCTAGCTCGCCTTGCCTTTGCCCTCGGCTTGTCGGCATTGATGGAAGACCTTGGCTTCGAACCTGGACCCTCGGTGGTCTTAGGAGCTATGTTCTCTCCTCGAACATGCTTGGTGGCCTTCCCGGACTCGGACACCCCTTTGTCTCGATTGCATCTCTTGGATGGTTTGGCCCTACGGACGGCCTTGTTGAGCTGAAGTGCTGAGACCACTCTCGTCCCTGGCTTGGTGGCCCTTATCGTTGGAACCACACATGATGGTGCACCCTTCGTGATGCACAGACTGTTGGCAAACGACATCGGGATTGCCTTGGCTTGTTCGAAGAACTCAATCCCTAGGATGATCGGGTAGTCACCTAGTGGCACAATCGAGAAGTCCATTCGGCCTGACCATGTCCCAATGTTGGTCTTGACTCCTCGAACGAACCCATGGATGGGTTGAGCGGCAGAGTTTACGGCCTTGACGGATCCTCCCCCTTTCACGATGCTAAGACCAAGCCTCTTTGCTTCATGTAAAGAGACAAAGTTATGGGATGCACCTGTGTCGAGCATGGCTCTTGAGGCCTTTCCATTGATGGTGACGTCCACGAATAGCAATCCCTTGGCTTGGGTCTTTGGGGCGGACTGGATTCCATTCAAGAGCTGTAGCGATCCCATTTGTGCACCTTGGCCCCCTTCGGCATCACTACCTTCGTCGGCATCACTTTCCTCTTGATGCTTGGCTAGGATTGCACTAAGGGCTCGGCGTTGCGGGCACTCCCGAACCCAATGGTCGCCATCACAGATGTAGCAACTACTAGGCGGTGATCTCTTGGCACCTTGAGAGTCTCTAGACCTGCCTCGGTCCTTGTCCCTCCATGAGGACGAGCCTTTGTGCTTTAATGTGTCCTCATCCTTGTGACTCTCCTTACGAGGGCTCCTATCTCTTCCACCATTGTAGTGGCCACTCTTCTTATCCCTCGGCTCGTTGGTGGACTCTTTGTGGCTTGGATAGTCAATGAGGCTCTCAGCCACGGCGATGGCATCGGCAAGGTTTTGCACCCCACGACGCCTTAACTCGGTCTTGGCCCATGGTTGGAGTCCATCGGTGAAGTTGAAGAGTGAGTCCTTTTCTGAGAGATCGGGGATCTGGAGCACCAAGCTAGTAAACTCCTTGACATAGTCTTGGATGCTCCCCATTTGCTTGAGCCTTCGTAATCGTGCCCTTGCTTCTTCCTCGGCATTCTCCGGATAGAATTGCCTTTTGAGCTCCCTTTTAAAGTCATTGAAGGTAGTAATGGTGCACGTACCTCTCTCGACATCGAGACGTCTTCTTCTCCACCAAAGCATGGCGGTGTCGGTGAGGTATAAGGTAGCGGTCTGGATCTTGGAGGCATCGTCCTTGATGCCAACGGCTTCTAGATATTGCTCCAAGCCATACAAGAAGTTGTCGACTTCTTTGGCG
This sequence comes from Hibiscus tridactylites, assembly GCA_958450335.1. Taxonomy (NCBI): domain Eukaryota; kingdom Viridiplantae; phylum Streptophyta; class Magnoliopsida; order Malvales; family Malvaceae; genus Hibiscus; species Hibiscus tridactylites. The sequence continues at coordinate 15,844,472 of OY288274.1, forward strand.
TTGCGTGTCCTTGAGAAAGTTTGAGGCTTGGGCACCTCGACCCTTCTTGCCTCCACGGTGGTGCTTGGCCCGGCTGCCATCGCACGTTTGCACAAGGCAAGGTCGCCTTGCAATGCTTCTAGTTGATCATACACGTTGGTAAGTTCATGCTGGAATGACTCACGTACCTTTGTGAGTTCGGCCACGAGTGCGTCGCGTACTTCACCCATTTCCGCGCGCAGGGACTCCTCTAACTTGATCTTCATTGCCCTCACGGCTGTGTGGATCTCGGCATCCTCCACCTCAAGGCCTTCAATCCGCTCATGAAGGTCGTCCACTTGGGCACCCATGCTCGATACGCCTTCCTCCACGCGAGTTAGGCGCGACTCCAAGCTAGAGAGTAAGTCTTTAGATTTGGCACGAGGCCTTATCTCGACAGGGTCAGCCCTTACTTCTTGCCCACCTTGGTTGTGCGTGACCTCGGTCTCGGACGAGCTAGCGGCTTGAGTTTTGCTGGTCTTGGCCATGCTCCCAAGCGATCGGAACTTGCTCTGATACCAACTGTCACGGACTTATTCTTCAAGCTCGAATCCGTGCGGCACTAGCACTCTCGGCACGATGCTAGTAAGCCTTGATGTCGCAACGCTTATGGCAAAACGAAGGAGCAAGACGGATTTACAAGGAAACTACCTTGTATTGCACAACGGAAGCTTTTACAAGTATGCTTTACAAGAGAACTTCTTGGATGGTTTACAAATGAGGGGGTGGCCCTATTTATAGGCACCAACCTCCTCAACGGACGGCTAGGATTTATTTAATCCTACGGTTGAGAGTTTGCCTCCCAAAATATCTACTAAGCCTAGATATTTCTAGATAAGTTCATACTTATCTACTTACATCCATAATATTCTAGACTACTCTTAAATGGTCTAAAAGCTCTAACATATTCTACGATATTCTAGAATATTCCGGAGTCGTCCGAAGTTGTCCCGAGCCTTCCGGACTTGTCCCGAGCCCTCTTGATCTTTCTCGGGTCTTCTAGGTTCCTCCGGGTGAGCCTAGATTGATGTGGAGCCTTCTGGAACCCCTCGGGTGAGTGTGGAGACGTGTGGGGCCTTCTAGGCCGATCTAGAGTCTTCTTTGGAGCACTTGTGGCCTTAAAAGGCTTGGTATGCCTCATTTCTTCCTTGTTGCCCCGTGAGCACCTAGGTGGGGCGTCTTGGGCGTGCACTGCGCACCTGGGTGGCACACCTTGGTGCTGCTCGGTGCACCCGGGCGGGTGTGCCCCTCGGCTGGCTGGGTCGCGACCAGGCGGGGCGTGACAAGAAGCACTGAAGAAGTGACTAGCGAGAGATACAGAAGATTTAAAGAGTCAAATGACAGAGCAGGTCATGCAAAATTGGTAGTGTACGGTGTATTTTTTTTTAAATGCAATTACTAAACTATATATATTTCACCTAACTCTTAATTTGAAGATAATACAAAAAGAAATGTAATTGTCTGGAATTAAATTCAGTGTTTAATGTTAATTAAAACTAAAGTAATTTTTTTTTGTTGTCACATGTTTTTCACATACTAGTCGATTAATTTATATTGAATTTTGTTGAAATTTATTATGGAGCAATTATTTTAATTTTATTTTCTCCATTTATAATGTTAGAATTTAAACTTTTAACATTGCTTAATTGATATAGTGTCTCATCACACTAGATCAATTAGTTGTCGGTAAAGTAATATTTGTTTGTTGCTCTTCTTGTTTGCAAGGTTTCGCCCTGACTAATCCGACCCGTGTCACACATTTGGCTTTGGTGGGTGAGTCTTCCAACGAAAATTTTCTGCATACACAACGTCTCGAACTTGAGTGAGTTGGTGGGTAAAGTAATATTTTTATGGCTTAGCAACAAAATAAGTGTCCAAACTATGTCTCTTTTATGTAATATATGCTTAAAGTTTTTTTTTTGCTGAAAATAGTGCCTAAAGTCCCATTTTTTGCTTGTTTTAAAGTTAACTGAGGCACCTACTTTGGTACCTATTTCAACCTAAAATCAAACTTTAGGCAACTATTTCAGCCAAAAATTAAACTTTAGACATCTATTTCAGCCAAAAATACTTTAGACAATTATTATAAAAAAAAACATAATTTGAGCACTTATTTTATAGTTAAGCCTATTTTTATTAATATAAGAGTTGGCCGAAACTACACAACACTAAATTAAAATAAATTATTTAATATTAACAACAAATTGATTTAATTGATGAGTCACTAAGTCTGATGTTTGAATCATAATATTGTTAACGGAATAAATTGAATTGAGAGATTGTATCGTAATAAGTATATATGGTATTCGATTCGGATTAATCAACTTAAAACATTATTAATATAAAAGTTGGCTGGAACTACAATAAATTGAAATAAAATACTTAATCTTAACAACAAATTGATTTGGTGGGATAAGACACTAGGTCAGATGTTCGAATTATGACATTGTGAATAAAATTTACTGAATTGAGAGATCAAATGATAATGAGTATTATATATACTCGATATGGGTTAATCAACTAACATATTAGATACTAGTAATTGTAAATATTTAATATTGAAAGTACTAAAAATTTGTGTGTTTTTAATAGATATGTGGAAAGTGTGGTCTAAAACTGAACAGAGGATTAATATTTAATATTGATTGCAATTTAGTTTAATTGATATATTTAGAGGGTATGGATTTGAATGTATATAAGTGTGTAAGAACCTTCGATTTAGAGATTAATTAGCCTTTCAATTTTGGGTTGGAAGGGTTACGAATTATTTCGAGATTAATGACTCTTAGCTTGTTGGTAACGTTGTTATTATAAGATCAAGTGCATTTAAGCACACATTTATAGATGGAGGAGTTTGAGATAATATTAATAAATATTAAAAATTTTAAATCGGCAATGTTAAAATTGTATTTTACTCTAAACAATATATAATTTGTTGATACATAAAATTATAAATTTTCTTTTTAAATAATCTTTCAACAAATATTATTGTGTGTAGTTACTGCATGTGACACGCTCTCTAAACGTTACATCATTAAAACTAAATAGACACACTTTATTAAATAATATGTGAGCCTATAATAGATGAATATATAAAATGGGTGTTGTCGTAATTTTAAATGAAAGATTATGTAAACATCAAAGGAGCGTAATAAAAAACATGAGTGGGAGCGTAAGAGGGAGCACAAGGAGGAGTGTCGGAGCATCCATCTTCCGCCGGTTGGGAGTGCCCATCTTCATCGATAACGTGAGCAAAAGGATACACCCTCGTACTTTGAAGGAAGCGCTCAGTGGATATAGTGTGGTGACAGATACTTACATTGCCTATTGGAACTGAAGGAGAAGAAACAAGCCAGCTACGTTTGCCTTCGCCCGGTTTAATAACAAGGACGAAGCATTAACGGCGGTTAGGGAAGGTAATGGCAGACTGATGGACGGATTCAGGGTCAAAATGTTCTTAGCTGATTAGAAGGAGAGAAGTCATGCTACAGTTAAGAGTAAGGCGATACATGGATCCAGTAAGGCGGTAAACGGCGTTAATTATCACAGGTCAAGGAGTTTGGAGGCTCGGATTAATGGTTCATGGCGTGACGAGAGATCTTTCAAGGATGTCTTATTGGGGGTTAAGGGTGGCAACTTCAAGGAGAGTATTGCGATTGCAAAGGATGGGGTCAATGAGGCTGTCGAAGGTATGAATAGCTATATGTTTGCAGAAGAGCTGATTAGGGTTCATGTGTTGGAGAGGAAGGACCTCGATAAGGAAAATGTTGTGCAAAGTATGTCACAGTCCTGCATTAAACTATGCAACGAGGGAATGGAGTGGGTTAGATGTTGTTTGGTGGGGAGGATAAAACCCATATATAACGGGGAGCTTGTGCAGGAGGCTCTCCGGTCAGACGGCCACGAGGTTAAAATATGTCTGTGGTACGGTTCGTTGGTCGTAATCAAAGCGGAAGACATTGAAGGTGGGAACAAGCTATGGAGTTTGAGAACCGAGCTTTTACGTTTATGGTTTGATGAAGTCGAATTCTTGGCTGGTTATGACGGTAAGAGGTGGGTTAAAGTCTGGGTTGAGCTCTTTGATGTGCTGATTCACCTCTGAATATTGATTTCTTCTTGCAACTTGGTAATAGATGGGGTAGAGTTTGCATGGTTGACGAAGAGACGGTTGATTGCAATCGTTTTGATAAGGCCAAATTGTTAATGGAAGTGCATAATGTCTCCGATATTCCTGATAGAGTGGGCATCACATTCAACGGGGCTTACCGGCGTATCAAGGTGACAATACACGAATACGAAGAAGAAAGGGTCTTCATCGACGGTGGTGGTCCGGGGGGTCAGTCGCCGAGGGGGAACTGTGACGCCTCGTGGTTCAATATCAGTAATGATGACGGTTTTAATGTCATAACGGAGACCGAGGCTATGGAGTCGGCTCTAGGCAATCCAAATTCTCGGGAGGACTCTAAGGCGACCGACACTGGGACCCCTTTGGCAGAGGAATGTCATACCAATATGGTTGCAGACCTGTTGGGAGAGAGTTTAAACGTCAATGGGCTACATTATGTGCCCATTAATTCGACTGGGTCCATTCCGGGCGTTGGGGCCATAGCAAATGCTGGTGACTGGCCCATCGATGTTGCGGACAAAGATTCAGACGGGTCAAAATTAATTGATATTGAAGTGGGATGTGCTTATAACAGGCCCGAAGTGGCTACAGAGGCTGATGACTTGCGAAACGGGCTGGTGGCCCGTAACAGAAAGGGAAGGGGAGGCTTGAGAGCGGGGTTCGATAGGACCTATGCTTGGGCGAGACAGAATAGACCTCTATCCCCCATGCTCTTTAACTTGGTCGGAGAAGCGCTCAACTCATTAATTAACAAATCTATGCAAATGGGTATTATTGATGGGGTCAAAATCGGCAAGAACGGGTTGTCTATGTCTCATATTCAGTTTGCTGATGACCTCATTATTTTCGCAAAAGGTAACAGAGAAAACATGATCAGCATTAAGAGGATTTTGAGGCTATTTGAGCTTGCATCGGGGCTTAGTCTTAACATGAAGAAAACCAGTGTCATGGGAATAGCAGTGAAGCAGGAGCACGTCGAGGAATGGGCTAAAGAGTTGGGATGTTTGGTTGGCAAATTGCCATCTAAGTACCTAGGACTACCGTTGGGCGCCTCTAGGAATTCGATTCAATTATGCTTGCCAATAGTCGATAAGGTGCTATCAAGATTAGCAAGTTGGAAAGGGAAGTGTTTATCCATAGATGGCAGAATTTGTCTTGTCAAATCTGTGTTGAGTAGCCTTCCGATTTACTATGGAAGATGGGAGCCTATAATAGATGAATATATAAAATGGGTGTTGTCGTAATTTTAAATGAAAGATACGTAAACATTTCACTTATTAATCCTCTCATATCTCAACGAATATATCTGTAAAATTTTACTCCGAAAGAAATTCACTAATAAAAGACGTTTATCGGACTAATCTTATCATTTTAGCATGTTTATAAATTAATTTATCAGTGGAGGATGTGTAGGATTAAGGCGATGATAAATTTCTTTCTACATCGGAATCGAATATATTTAAGTAGTATCCGAATCGAATAAAATTAAACACAACACTTCAATTTATTGATGAATGTCCTCTGAAGATGACATTTCTTGCTTATTATCTTCGTCATTAGCTGCAGTGGAGGAAACGTAAAATGCAACAGAGAACAAGCCATGAACGAAACACAAAACCCCTCCAATGGACAATAAATGGTGATGCCTGAAACCATAGGAACGGGGCCTGAATCCGTACGACGCCCTGGAGTTTTTGTTGGACCGCATCCCTATCACCAGCATGGACAATCCCACGGCTAATATGATCCTGATCGACCCACAAAATTACGTACCAAAATGAACTCATCTTTTTAATTCCAAATATGCAGTTTTGATTTATGCAGTTTTGATTCATACATATTCTTTAACCCTTTGAAAATGCACACATCTTACAGACAAAACGATTTGAACTCAGGTCTCTTAAGATGAATATCATCCATTTTTCTACTAGGGTCAATTTGATCAAAATTATTAAGTTCAGGGGTCATTTTGTGTTTTAAACCATTTTTAAATTAAACCCATGCTTAATTACCATATGAAAACGCCACATCCCAATGAAAGTTTAGTAAAATTGATCCGTAAACTTGACAAGTTTAATCAAATTGACCCTTAAACTTCTTATTGAACTTATCAAGTGCCAAACTCATAAGCAAGTTTGACCCCTCAAAAGCTTAGAGGCTAATTTGATCAAAGTTACGGGTCAATTAATCTGACCAAACTTACCAAGTTCATCGATAAATTCAACTTAAAAAATTCAAGGGCCAATTTGATCAAACCTATTAAGTTCATGGATCATTTTGTGTTTTAAGCCGTTTTTAAAATTAAATCCATGCTTAATTACCATACGGAAACGAGACATGCCAATGAAAGTTTCCTGTTAGAGTAGGCTCGTCGGAACTCTCCCCGGCAACAGACACGCATGCACCCACCCAGCAGGTTCGTGAGAACGTGGGCAAGGCTCAACAGCAGTGCCGCACCCAAAGCTAGCTTCAAAGCCTTACGCCTCGGGTCTCTGCACCTAAACATCCACAGTCCGTATCTGCAGTCCAATATCCCGAGTCTCAGGTGCTTAACAGCCTGTTAAAAACATTGCAAGAGGTCAATGAAATGAATTAGATATCAATGATTATAAAAATAAAAACATTGCAGCAATCATGGTGAAAAAGGAGAAGCCAAAAGCCTGATGAAATCAATTGTATTCTGAATAAACACCTTGTTTTGTGCGGCGGCGGCTCCGAGGCCGAGAATCCCTGCCGCGACATCTGTAGCGACGATCAGAATACATACGAGGAGGGCTTTGAGTTTGACCATGTTTGGTTTTGATACAACAGTCGAAGATGGTGAATGCATGGATTTAAGCAAATATAAACACCATGAGCCAACCCCTCTCGTTGGTGTGTCTAATAAAAAGAAATGCATCTCAATGTCATCTTAACCACTCTACTTGTCTCAATCAGTGAATCCAAATTGTATGATGAATATATCTTGATAAAGTTTTCATTATCAAATTCTAATAGAATGTTTTATCTGTTCGAGTGTAAAATATTATATGTGTTTAATTTTAAATCTAAATAAATTTTCGTACACTTACAAATTAAATTTTTTGAATTCGGATAGACTAATAAAAACACGCCACCCCTCCTCACTACTAATCACTCCTTGAGTTGGAAGAAAGTTTGTTTTTTCGGATGTCATTCATTGTTTATTATTCGACTATTAACTTTAACTTGGAGTGGTTTTTTATTGCATATAAATATCATTAATGATTCCAAAACAGACACAACATTAACACTGAGACTGAATGCAGACAAATATCATTCGTGTTGCTATTAAGATTAATGCATATTTTGTACATTTAAATATTTAATTGGCTTCTCGAATTAATTTATATATTTATTCAATACTTGAATAAACCCTTACATATATTAATAAGAAAATTTAACTTTATTAAAATTTCATTGATACATCATCTTTAACCAATTAATATATGCTAGTGTATCTCTATTGAAGGCTTAAGTGGTAAATAAGTGTCAAAATTATATTTTTTAGATAGGTGCCCAAAGTATTTTTCGGGTCAAATAGGTGCCTAACGTTTACAGAGTTTTTATTTAAGTGCATTGTCATTAACCACCGTTAAAAAAATTAAGTTAGCCAATAAAAACATGGCACGTGACAGCATTAAACATTTTTTAACTTTTATTTTTAAAAAATAAATTAGAATTTTTAAAATATCTCAAAATTTTCAAATAATTCTAAAATAGTCCCCAAATCCGGCCACTCCCACTGGCGTTGGACGTGTTTCCGGCGACGGAATGAAGCGTCTTCCCCTCGCCGAACAACCCACACATCATTCATCGTTCGTTATGTTGTCGTTCGTCGCGAATCATTAGAATGAACCATTCGACGATCTCGGTGTTTCGCATGAAGTCGGTCGATTTCTGGTGACAAAATGGTGGGGTAAACGGTCGTGATAGTCCAACGACGGATGTGATGGGTGGCGGCGTGGCAATCGGTGGCGAAATCAGGTCAAAACGAGATTTGGGTTTTTGGGTGTTAGAGATTTTAAATTTTGGAGCTATTTTGTGAAATTTGGGTTATTTTATTTTATTAATTTTTATTTATTTTAAATATAATTTCGAAAATTTAAAAATTTGATACTTGTCAGATAACGGAAGTTAACGGGTGAAAATTAACGGACAGTAACGGCGGAGCACCAATTTGAGTAACATTGAAAACATTAGACATTTATTTGGCCCAAAACAAAGTTTAAACACCTATCTAAAAAAGTATAATGTAATCACTTATTTGCAACTTAAGCCAAATAACTATAAACCTAGTTGATAGTGATACCTGATTTTTTTTTTAAACTCAACTCTTGAATAAGTCTAGTACGAGTCATTGATCATAGATTTCAATATGCACCAACTTCAGAAAAATTTGAAAATATTGTCATCTAATTTTAAATAAATGTTGTTGCTACATGGATTGATGTATATTTTGTCCGCTGAATTTGATCTTGGGTATCTAATTAAATCTTAAAATTGCCTTACATATTTATTTTGTTGATTATTTTTTCACCTCTCAAAATAAAATTTCTCAACGTAATTTATTACAATCACAATTACAATATAGTCGTATTTAATTTTTTTGATTTGTCGAGTTCTATTAACTTATAGAGGGTTAGACACTAGGCATAAGATTTAAAGTTGTTATGTATCAACGGCGATGATCGATCGTTCGACCACTGTTAAATTGGAAAAGACCATTATTATCTCAACTCAGCTCGTAATTAGTTTTATTAAAAAGAGAAAAATTACATTGAGTGTTTACAACCATAAAAATGAACTAAATGCATAATCTAAACATTTTTTTATCACCATTCGAATAAGAAACTAGCAACTTAATATCATAAAAGGACCATACAACGAAAAAGTTAAGAACTCAATCAAAAGACTCAAATAAAAGATAGATATGAACAACTCCGTTAATCGATGATGGAGGGTAAAAATCATCAACACTAACATAAATAATGCATATGAAAATAAAGACACGTTGACAAAATGATCATTACCACAATTCAATCGCGAACAAAAAATATGATTGTGAGCGCGTATCCAAATTAAACACAAGATTCCAAAGCAGAGAAGATAAAACAGGATAACCAAATAAACGTCATTTTAATAAATTAAGGTGATGTCAAGTACAACATTGAGAAAAATAAAATAAAATAAAATAATCAAACAATCGATATTGAAGACAGAAAATGTGCCAAAATAAAGAGAAAAACGTACCACAAGGTAGAGTTGTTTGTATTAAAGACAAGAAAAAACAATAATAAAATATGATAAAGCAAAAAAATATTACTAGCGGCTAATGATCAACATTAAAATTAGTGTCGCCGACAACTAATAAAGATGTAAAAAAAAAGAGTTGCACGTTTAGAATTTAGAATTTAGGTATTTTTAAAAAAATAATAGGTGGGATTAATTAATTATTTATTTAAATATATATTTTAAAAGTAATTTTAATTTCTACTAAGCTGTCATAGCAATTGGGGAGGGGCACGGGTCGGGTAGGGTTAGATTTTTGGCCCACTCGCACCCGACCTAAAAATAAATACCCTAAACACGCACTCGACCCGACTCGAACACATTTTTTAAAAACTCGATCCGACCCGGAAATAAATATATTAAACCCGACTCGACTTATAAAAAATTAATTAATTTTAGGGACCTAATTGTAAAAAATAATTTTAGGGGACTTAATTGTAAAAAATCATAATTTGAAGGACTAAATTGTAAATAAAATTCAATTTTATGGACCTAATTATAAAAAATATTTAAAGATGGATTATTATTATAAATATCCCTAAAAAAATTAGGGGGAAATTGCACAATTAATCCTGGGTCAAGTCGGGTCAGATATTTTCTACCCTAAACCTAAACTCGACCCGACCCGAGTTTACCCTTAGTAAAAACTGACCCGACCCAAACCTGAATTTTTCATTAAAAAATCTGACCCGATCGGGTAAAATGCCCATCCACCTTTTCATTTTGAGAATATGATGTTTATTATTTTATTTAAATAAATTTTATATATTCCATCACTAACTTATATTATATTTCAATAAGATGTTTATGTTGTGAATAAAATAAAGAAGGACAAGAATAAAAACGAAAAACAATAAAAGAACAAAGAGATGAGAGAAAGAGAAAGAGAAAGATTCATATTATTCTCTAAAATTAAAATTGTGTACAATGCCTTCATCTATTTGTAGGCATAATAAGTACATAATACATTAAACTCTAATTAATAGAGATAATATTCCTAATAATAAATAAATCAAATCTCCTTGGTAAAATTCTTATCATGATAGACATCCACATAAATAAATATTCATAACACTCCTCCTTGGATGTCTATGAAGATAATGTGCCTAATTAAATCTTACTAAGATAAAAACTCAGTGAGAAATAATTTTTCTTTAGTGAAGAAAAAAGAATACACACATCTTCGATATGCATAACATGTTGCCTCATTAAAAACTTTATCAGGAAAATTCATTGGAACAAAACCTTAGTTAAGGGGAAAAAAGTGTAATACGTATTTACTCCCCCTCATGAAAATATTACATAAAATCTTTGAATCTTCATAATTCAATCTCGAATATAATCTTCAAATGTTGAAGTAGACTATGCATTAATGAATATATCTTTAAAATTACTGCTTGAAAGGATTTATCGTATACTATTCTTTTGAAGATCACGAAGGACGAAACTTCAAAGAAATATGTTTCATTTTTGTCACATTTGATGTATTCATATTGAGATGTAAATTTTACATTATCTCTACACAATATAGCTTACATCTTATCTTGTGAAAGTAATTCACATATCTTCTAGATATGTTTAACCAAACACATTTCTACATTACTTCGTGCATAGCAATTATTTACATGAATTGGAGAGGCACTGAATTTTGAAAGATCTTAAAGTAATGATTCGTAGCAATTATTTTTCAGCTTTGTCTCGTGATAAATGGATGTGTGTTATGCATGTAAAATTCTTTAAGCACTTTTCTATGCATGTTGATTGATGCATAAAGATTTTATTGTCGGAAAGATATCTTCATGAGCCTCAATGATAATCAAATCATCAACATACACAATAATAATAAATCTGGAGCTAAACATCTTAATAAAAATGCTTAGGGAAATTGAATAATTCGTATAGCATATCGCTAATAAGTATTTACTAAGGTGATTAAACAACATGCGCCCAAATTGTTTAATCCATAAATAGATATATTCAATTTGATTGACTAATGTTTTCGAGAACTTCAATTAACTGCTTCTGCAGCCTAAACCCTTCCAAAAGTTTTATGTAAATGTTATTATCAAAAGGCTCATACAAATAAGATGTAGCAACATCTATTAGGCGAAAAATAATTCTTTTATTTTCAGACTAATAAATTTTTTTTGCATCCACCACCGATGAATATGTTTCCTCATAATCGATTTAAGGTCTTTGTGAGAATCCTTGTACAATCAAACGAGTTTATAATATCTCGCAATTTCTCCATTTTTATTTCTCTTTCTCAAAAAGACTCGTTTATATCCATGGGCTTTACACCTTTCGGTGTATGAACTATAGACCTGAATACTTTTCTTTTCGAAAGAGATTTTAGTTCCACCTCAATTGTCTCTTTTTATTTGGCCAATCATTTTTTTTACATTGTCCAATTGACAATGGTTAATGATCTACATTATCATCTAAAATCTCTAGTGCTATATTGTATGCAAATGTATTGTCGATGTCGATTTGATTTCGATTTTAATTATTATCATATATGACATAATCTATTGAGATTTTTTTATCATCAGATACCTGAGTCATTTTAATGTCTCTGTTGGAGACCTTTTAATCTCTTTTAGAGATTTTCATAATACGTTGATTCCTCAATCAAACCATCATAAAATATAGCTTTTTTTGAGGATTTTTATCTTCGGAACCTACTTGTCTACCACACTACATGCGTAAGTTAGACTCATTAGCAATTAGAGTTTGTCCTTTTGGGACATCAAATCTAATCGAAACATTCATAGCTGGTATATGAGACTTAGTCACTTTTTTAGGGTCAATAAAATTATCTGGCAATTGATTTGTTAAGTTTTACACATGAATTATCCTTTGAACTTCTAGTTCACATTGACATTGTTGCGTACGTGGATCATAATGATAATTTATCTCAACTTATTTCTTTACCCATATGTGTATTTTCTCCCCCCCCCCAATGTTGGGAAAACTGACTTATTAAAATGACAGTCAGTAAATCGAGTTGTAAATAAATTTTCCATATGAAGCTCAAGATATTTAATTATCGAAGGAAATTCAAATTCGAAATATATTCCCAACCTCTTTTGATGACCCATCTTTGTGCGTTGTGGTGGAGCAATTAGAATATGTAAAGCACAGACAAAAAAATTTAAGATGAGAAATATTTGGCTTCTGACCAAAAACCATTTGTAATGAGGAGAACTTCTGATAATTTGTTGGCTTGATGCGAATTAGTAATGATGCATGTAAAATGGCATGTCATCAACATTATTATGTAAATATAGAATAGAGTTACATTTGGTAATAACATATTCGCTCTTCCAGAGCCTTATATGATATTAGTACTTTCGGATATAGTACTCGCATTATTCTATTAGATTTTAAATGAGATAATATGCATAATTATGCACCTTTCAATATGTGCTTGTTTCATTCACTTTGGGGAATGAAAAATATGTGCTTTGTACCATTCACTTAAAAGAGTGAAAAATATTAAATATAACACATATCAAATTAATTATCTATCAAAGATAATGTCACAATAACTTATTACTCTTTCGGAGCATTGATATTTTAGTATTTTGAGATATAGTACTCGTATTTCCCCTTACATGTAAATGAGAAAAATAGTTCTTATGCTTGAGTATAATATGAGTACTTGCACTATCTGCTATGCATAAATCACCACAATTCATTGCATATTTTATTTTGGAAGTAAATACAATCTTCAAAGGATAACATGTAAAGCAAATTAACATATTTGAATATATATATATATATAACCAAATTAACATAAAGAAAAATAAATAAATATTTTAACATATTTAAACATATAATATAAAATCATAAATAAACAATATGTAAAATAAATTAACATAAAACAAAATAAATAAAAATATCAATAATTTCCTTTAGAGATTATAAGGAAATAAAATAAATGACGAATTATTCCTTTCAAGGGTTATGAGGAAATCAACAATATCCAATTGAGTTGGACCAACATCGCCATAATTATTTTCGCCATTTTCGTAAACAAAATTTGTTTATATTTTCTTTCATTTATCATTCATGATTGTGGATAAAGGTCCATAATGCTTCAGCGCATGACAAGTACGAGATCAATGGTTTGTACCATTGCATAAAAAATCACATTCTTAATATATTCTTGTCATCTTTATAAACTCACTTCTAGTTGTTATAAACATTCTTAAAATGATCATCTTGTCAATGTATATGTTGATGGCCTCAATTACGACCACAATTACTAATGTGGTATTTATTCTTTCCGCTATCAAATGTCACATTCACTTCAGGTAATGGAGCAGAGTCAGTTGGACGATATTCATGATTTTTCATCAGTATTTCACTCTTTTACTCAACCACAATAAGGCAAGAAATTAACTCAGAATATTTCTTAAAGTCTTTTCCACGATATTGTGTCTAAAGGACAACATTATTTGTCGTGAAAAGTGGAGTATGTTTTATTAACATATCCTCATCACAGAGAACTAAGATTTAATTCAAGTACACGACATTGTTAAACCTGTTCACAAGGTCCTTTAAAAACCTCCTTTGAGACCAGTAGCCTCACAGAACGGGATGTCCAACCAATATACTTGGATTATATCGAAGTTATGTTACCAATTAAATAGTGATTTACCATGTTTACATTCACTTCAAAGAATGAAACAGATCCAATCGCATGAAATAAACATCATGCTTGCATTCACTTCAAGGAATGCCTCCCACAAAATTCTTGTTAAGATGAATTTTTGTAATCTGACATTGGGAGAAGTCTATAGTTGAGTTTTTCGATGTAGAAGAAATATTACTTTCGTGCAAAATTATCATGATTTGACGTACTTTAAAATAATAATTTAAAAAATAAAAATAAAATCAGAAATTACCGATATTGATTTTTCTCTCGAGGGCAATGGAAGCATATCAAACGACCAAAACAACTTCTCATAATATTTTTACGTCATGTCTTTTTCCAAGCCATTTAAACATATCTTGTAAAACTTAAAACAAAGTTAAAAAATATTAACTCTCAATAATCAAATATCATAAATAAATATTGATATTTAATTATAAAAATATAATAGTAAGTTTAATATAAAATAGATATATGAAACCCTTGTTGTGTAATAAATCAATAAGTTGTTTTTATTCTCCTATTTCTCTCTGCAAATGACTCCTCCAAAATCTAGTCTCACGAAATTGGTCTCACATCTGATGTTCAAATTCTACAGTTCTCGCGCAACAATTATTGTGATTGTCAGACCCGCATCTACATGTAATTAAAAAATAAAAGGAAAACACTTATCTTTGATTCAACATAGAATCAATTTGTTCCCGGTAACTCCTTTGAGATTTGAACGAAACGCACCAAAATCTTTCGAGTGAACTCGTGTTGGTAATGTGTTGTGAATAAAATAAAGAAGAGCAAGAATAAGAACAAATAACAATAAAAGAACAAAGAGATAAGAGAAAGATGGAGATTCATATTATTCCCAAAAACTAGAATTGTGTACAATACATTCATATATTTATAGGCATAAGAAGTATATAATACATTAAACTCTAATTAATAGAGATAATATTCCTAATAATAAACAAATCAAATCTCCTTACTAAAGTTCTTATCATGATAGAAATCCACATAGATAAATAACAATTTACATTTAAATAAACTATTAATTTTTAATTCATATTTAAATATGATTACTTTTTTAAAGAAAAAGAAAGAAAGATTTACTCAAATACAAATTAAAATATAAAAGTTTATTTAAATATAAAAGAATAGGATTTATTTGAATAAATCATCATAATACGGAGACTTGTAATTTAATAAAGGATAAAATACACAGATCATCATTCAACTATCTTCTCACTCCTATTTTAGTCACTCAACTTTTAAACTTTTCAATTTAGTAACTGAACTTTTAGATTGCTCATGTTTTGATCACTCTGAAATATTTTATTATTATTTTCAAATTTTTTGATATTATTAAATATAAAATAATTTAAAATAAATAATAAAATCATAATTTATTATTATTAAATTTACAAATATATAAAAAAATCACCACCGCCATCGACCACCGTTGGTCTCAAAATCGGTGATCGTTTGATCTCAAATTGCACCGCTGGACTCATTATGACACGCTGAGTTTGAATCTGGTGTTTGTTTCATCGGAAAATGTCTCAAACCCTACAAATATCATTTGAAACTTTTTAGTTTCCTCACTTTCGATCTCTTTTTTGTGGACTTCAGAGCATCTTTCGACAAAATAGAGGTCGGATTCGAACTCAAAGGACCGAGATGAAGCGAACGGTGAAACATGGGACAGAACATCCACCATCTACGGCCGTTGGTGGTGGTGTCCAACGATGGCGAATGGTGGCCGACAAACAATTAGATTTAATTTAATATTTCATATTTTAAATTATTTTTATATTAAATAGTAATAAAAATGCCAAAAAAATAAAAAAAATAATCAAGAGTGACGAAAACAGTAGTAATCTGAAAAGTTCGGTCAGTAAATTAAAAAGTTTAAAAGTTAGTGACCAAAATAAGAGTGAGAAGACAATTGAGTGATGATATGTGTATTTTACTCTTTAATATAATATTCCAAATTTATGAATCCTTTTATAAGTAGATAATAATTTAAAATATAAACTTTTTAATAGAATAAAAATTAACATATATTATTATATACTATTTTTATTTTTTAAAATTTTATTGAGGACAAAGAATTTAGTAAAAGTTTTAGGGTAAACTACATAAATGGTCACCGAATTTTTAGGGCAGATTCATTTTGATCACTAAACTTTTAAAATATTTATAAGGTCACTCAACTTTTAGTTTGAATTCAATACGGTCCCTCCCGTTAGAAGTTGACGTTTGTTTTCTTTTTTCCTTAATAAAAAATGGGTAAACTACACCAACCATCACCCAACTTTAACAATTTTCAATTTAATAACTTAACTTTCGAATTATTCATATTTTGGCCACTCTCAAATGACATGGTTATACAAATAGAAAATTCGATTAATCCTTAAAAAATTTCGGGTAATGATTTTTTTATTTTGCTTATTAAATTTACCATATTACCATATTTGATATTTTAATAAGCAAAGTAAAAAAAAAATTACTCGAATCAAATATTCCAATTAACTGGTCAATTGATTATCCGATTTAATTGGTACAATATAAGACCAAGAATTGAATAATCTGAATTTAGCAATTAACCAAAATAAATTTTTAAGGATTAATCGAACCCAATTTCAGCACAAATTTTTAAAATAAATTATTTCGACTATGTTACGGTTCACATTTTTAAACAAAATTGATTAACCAATCTAATATATTATATACAATATTTCTAATTTTTATGCATTATAATATCTTATAGTCTAGTGTTTTGATACATTTCTATTTTTTAAAAAAAATTGGCTCTGGGTAGGATTAATATGTGTGAACTTTCAATTTTTGACTTTCTAGTTATTTTCACACTTTTATTACAACCGAACAATTATTAAATTTACCATATTATCATATTTGACATCTTAATAAATAAAGTAAAAAAAATCATTTCCAAAATCAAATATTTCGGTTAACTGGTTAATCGATTATCTGATTTAACTGGTACACTATAAGATAGAGAATTGAATAATCTAAATTTACCAATTAACCAAAAATATTTTTTAAGGATTAATCGAATTTTTCTGTTTGTATAAATATGTCATTTGAGAGGTCAAGATATGAACAATTCGAAAGTTAAGTTATTAAATTGAAATTTTTTAAACTTTAGTGACCAAAATAGAAGTGAGAAGAAAGTTGAGTGATGATTGGTGTAGTTTACCCATTTTTTATTAAGGAAAAATGAAAACTAACGTAAGCTTTTAACGGAAGGTAACAAGAGGAACCATATTGAATGCAAACTAAAAGTTTGGTGACTATATTGAAATTGAACTAAAAGTTGGGTGACGTTATCGAATATTTTAAAAGTACGATGACCAAAATGAATCTGACCTTAAAGTTTGGTGCCAATTTATGTAGTTTACCCAAAGTTTTGTAATAAAACATTGTAGTATACTCAAATTCAAATAATCAAATTTGATTAGGAAAAAAACTCATTCCTGGATGGGCAACACTAGATACCCGGTCAGTTTGTCCAGAATTGGTCCCGGTCCTAGTAGCCACCAATTCTTGAAAATTAGAACCAGTCCCGGTAAGATTAAGTCCCAGATTCTAGGAATTGATTCCGATACTAGTGGAAACTGGTATCAGTACCAGGTACCCGGTCAATTGGTCTACTATTAAGAAAATTTGAGCAGCATAGGGAAAAAATTCCAACCACCAATAATAATATTAAATAACAAAGTCAGAATATTGTAGGCTTGAAGTTTGAAGTCTTAAAACGATTCATACTCATAATATTCATACATAAATAGAAAGAATAAACTAAAGAACTCTAAGTCTACATCCACCAAAGCATCAGCTAAAGTGGTCATAACATACTAGTATCAGGTCCAAGAAATCAAGATCTAGTCTCGGTCACAACTAAGACCTAAATTTTGGATCTGGTTCCGTTGCCACCGAAACTAGTTTTAGGTAAAGATCCATCGGGTCTGACCAGGTCTAGCACCGAGAGCAGGTAATCGAGTTTTTTGCCCACCCCTAATTCCTAATATAATAAATAAATAAAAAATTTAACTTCATAATAAGAAATCTAAGTTTGAACAATTTGATTTTATATGTACCTTACTTAAAAGGATATTGTGTCGTAATCACTTTTAAACTATTTACAAAATAAAGAAAATGGTAAACTACATAAATGACCACCATACTATTGGTAAAGTCGTGATTTGATCACCTTACTTTTTTTCCGAAGCAATTAAGCCATCATACTATTAATTTGGACTCAATTTGGCCACATGCCGTTAGATTTTAGCGGTAGGGTGACATGGTAGTTAAAAGAGGGGTATAATTACACATTTGGTCCCTATTATTTACACATTTTTCAGTTTAGTCTTAATTTTAAATTAATAAAATAAATTAATTATTTAATTAGGTGGTGACATGTGTCAACACCTACTTAGAGGAGAAAAAAAATTCCTCCATCATGCTGGTGGGATTCAAACCCCGATATGGCAGGTAGATAAATAGTGGCTTAGCCACTGCATCAAACACAAGTTTGTGTAATAAATCACTAATTTTAATATATGTCTTATTGTTTTCTACATTTATTTTTTTTAATTTTACATATATAATTATCAAATTATTATTTTTAATTTATTTTAAAAAATCTCAATTAAATTATTATATATGTGTTAAATTATATTTAAAAATAAAAAAATTAAATTATAATAAAATTTCATTTAACGAATCCAAAACCTCAATTAAATTATTATATATTTTTTTAATTTCATATATATAATCATCTAATTAATAATTTTAATTTATTATATATATATTTAAAATAAATATAAATACAACACAAATCACAAGATAAATTAATTTAAATTATGTTTGTGAGTTTATATTCGCTAAATGAATCTTAATATAACACAAATCACAAGATAAATTAATTTAAATTATGTTTGTGAGTTTATATTTGCTAAATGAATCTTAATATGTAGAACTAATGTTTTGATATAATAATTGAAAAATGTGTTGGACTAATTTCAAAAGCATTTAAAACATTTACAAAGTCCAAACAACTTGAAATTATGTTTAGGGAAGTTTTTATAAAGGTTTTTAATGTGTTTCAAAGCCAAATTTCTCAAACCTGTCCAGGTGTTTCGAAACACCTTAGGGCGTTTCGAAACAGGGGACTCCAGTAGCAAAATCGTTTCGAAACTTGTTTCGAAACGAGCTTTCATTGGACATGATTTTTGCCCAGCGTTTCGAAACGGGCTAGGTCATTTCGATACGCCCACGTGGCAATGACCCCAACGGTCATAAACCCCAACGACTCTTTCCCAACTAACTTTCAAAATGCAGGCGTTTCGATACGGGCTTATAGCATTCCGATACGCGTTCCGAAACGGCAAGGGGGTGTTCCGAAACGGGTACCCTGACAGACTGCAACGGCTCTTTCTACATTGAGAGTGTTTCGAAACGGCTTCGAGCGTTTCGAAACGGGGAGCTGCAGACTGCATTTATGGAGGGAATTAAAGGCTCCAACGACTCTATTTCAACCCCAACGGTCCTAAACGGCTATAAACTCAATTGGGAGTATAAAAGGGACCTCCAAGCATCAAGAGAAGGCTAATGCTCATATTGTCAAACATCAAATGATCAAGAAATTGTCTTAGTGCTTAAATTGTCATTTCTTGTATAGACAAACACTAGTGAGCCAAAATTGTCAAATTTGCTCAAGTGTTTTAGGTTTTGGGTGAGTGCTTCATTGTGCAAACAAACACCTATTAGAGGGTTTAAGTTTACTTTCTTGTTTCTCTTTGTAAATAGGGTTTTGATCAAGGCTTTGGGTAGAAGCTTGATCGGTTGTAAGGGTTTCCTCCTAATCCTAGAAAAGGGGACGAATCAATTAGTGGATTGATTGTGAAATCCTTAGTGGGCAGCTAAGGTAGTGGATGTAGGTGCTTGTTAGAAGGCCGAACCACTATAAATCATTGTGTCTATTTTCATTCTAGCTTCCACAACCCTTCCACCCAAAAATCCACCTCTCCACCACTTGGTGAGCAATATTGGTTGATCGAATCGAGCTCCACACAACTCAACAATTGGTATCAGAGCTTGGCTCAATCTAAGAGGATTCACATCCTATTGAGAAGATCCGGCAAGCTCGATCACTATTTCATCAACCGGCTCAAATGGCACAATCAATCGACAAACCGCCTTTCTTAGACCACTATGCCCATTGGAAGACAAAGATGAAGTTCTTCATCAAATCAAAAGATTACAAGCTATGGGATGTAGTTGAAGATGGTCCGTTCGTGCCTCAAAGAAGTAAAGCGGAGTGGAGTGCCGACGATCGCAAGAAGATGGAGCTAAATTGCAAAGCATTGCACATTCTATTTTGTGCATTTGGTCTATCCATCTATGAGAAGATGTCTTCTTGTGAGAGTGCCAAGGAGGTATGGGACAAGCTTGAAGTCACATACGAGGGGACAAATGAAGTCAAGGAGACCAAGATTGGGCTCCTAACCTTGGAGTATGAGAACTTCAAAATGGATCCGGAAGAGAACATCGAGAAGATGTTTGATAGGTTCTCCACCATCACCAACGGTCTTAAAGGTTTTGGAGAAGCCATCCCGGAAGAAAAGCTTGTTCGAAAGCTCATCTACTCACTTCCCGAGTCTTGGGACTCAAAGAGGACCGCCATCATCGAAGCCAAAAATTTGAAGACTTTGAAGCTTGATGAACTCATGGGGTCACTCCTTACTCATCAAATCATGAAGAAGAACAAAGAGGATGAGAAGAAGAGGGAAGAAATTAGAGCTATGGGAGAGAAGAAAATCAAAGGGCTTGGCATCAATGCAAGTGCCATGGCTCTCAAATCCTCCACTTGCCATTATGTCTACACAAGTGAAGAGGAGGATGAAGATGAAGAGATAGTTCATCTCTTCAAGAAGTGTGCCCCGTACATGAAGAAAGCCTTGAGAGAGCTTGAACGAGAACCTAAGAGAAAAGAGAGGGCAAGCACTTCAAGCCATAAGAAGAAGGCGCATGTGGCTACTTGGAGTGATGAGGACTCCACCGACGATGAATAAACCAACCTTTGCCTTATGGCCATCGAAGAAGATTCAAGGGTAACTTCTAATTCATCTACTTCATGTTCTTACACTTTTGATGAATTACAAGATGCCTATGATGATTTGGTTTTAGATTTTAAAAGCCACATTTTGAAAAACAATAAATTGGTTTCAAAGTTAAAAATTCAAAATGATTTGCTTTCTAAAACCAAACTTGAACTTGAAGCAAAACTTGAAGAGTTTGAATTAAAATGTTTTGATTTACAAAAATTGCTTCAAAAAGTTCAAGAAGAAAAAGATTTGATTTCCAAAGAGCTTGAAAAGAAGAACAATTTTGGAAAATCAAACTTTTATGTTAGACAATCTAATGCCCCTAGATTTATTAAAGGAAAATGTTTTAGAAGTATTTGGGTCCCAAAAGGACTTAGTACTTCAATTAAAGAGGATGACATTGAAAAATGGATTCCTAAGGGGACTAAAATTTGTGCAACTAACGTTTATGGATCCAAAGCAATTTGGATACCAAAAATTACTTGGTTGTCTATTGTAGGTGTGATGGAGATGTTCAACAAGTCAAACATTGAGGGGGAGCTCCATGCACACAAGGAAGAACACTTGAAGAAGGAAGACTTCACATCCTACCTTTGGGTTCAAGTGTTGGTAAAAATCTAGTTGTTTTAGCATTTATTTGTCTTATTCTTAGTTTATTCAACTAGATGATCATAAATGTTGGACTAACATTTCAATGATGCTTTGAGTAAGGGGGAGCCATTTTTAAAACCAAAATTCTTATTTTGTCAAAATTTTACCTCTAATATTATTTTGAACTTAATGTTTTAAATTCTTTTTGATATAACAAAAAGGGGGAGAAATGGTTTGAAAAATTGAATTTTCAAACGAATAAGGGGGAGCTTTATTTGATTTATATTCTTAATTCTCTTATTCACATTTTTAAAGTTAAAGGGGGAAATCCCAAACAATTTTTCAAGTGAGTTTTATTATATCAAAAAGGGGGAGATTGTAGAACTAATGTTTTGATATGATAATTGAAAAATGTGTTGGACTAATTTCAAAAGCATTTAAAACATTTACAAAGTCCAAACAACTTGAAATTATGTTTAGGGAAGTTTTTATAAAGGTTTTTAATGTGTTTCAAAGCCAAATTTCTCAAACCTGTCCAGGTGTTTCGAAACACCTTAGGGCGTTTCGAAACAGGGGGCTCCAGTAGCAAAATCGTTTCGAAACTTGTTTCGAAACGAGCTTTCATTGGACATGATTTTTGCCCAGTGTTTCGAAACGAGCTAGGCCGTTTCGATACGCCCACGTGGCAATGACCCCAACGGTCATAAACCCCAACGACTCTTTCCCAACTAACTTTCAAAATGCAGGCGTTTCGATACGAGCTTATAGCGTTCCGATACGCGTTCCGAAACGGCAAGGGGGTGTTCCGAAACGGGTACCCTGACAGACTGCAACGGCTCTTTCTACATTGAGAGTGTTTCGAAACGGCTTCGAGCGTTTCGAAATGGGGAGCTGCAGACTGCATTTATGGAGGGAATTAAAGGCTCCAACGACTCTATTTCAACCCCAACGGTCCTAAACGGCTATAAACTCAATTGGGAGTATAAAAGGGACCTCCAAGCATCAAGAGAAGGCTAATGCTCATATTGTCAAACATCAAATGATCAAGAAATTGTCTTAGTGCTTAAATTGTCATTTCTTGTATAGACAAACACTAGTGAGCCAAAATTGTCAAATTTGCTCAAGTGTTTTAGGTTTTGGGTGAGTGCTTCATTGTGCAAACAAACACCTATTAGAGGGTTTAAGTTTGCTTTCTTGTTTCTCTTTGTAAATAGGGTTTTGATCAAGGCTTTGGGTAGAAGCTTGATCGGTTGTAAGGGTTTCCTCCTAATCCTAGAAAAGGGGACGAATCAATTAGTGGATTGATTGTGAAATCCTTAGTGGGAAGCTAAGGTAGTGGATGTAGGTGCTTGTTAGAAGGCCGAACCACTATAAATCATTGTGTCTATTTTCATTCTAGCTTCCACAACCCTTCCACCCAAAAATCCACCTCTCCACCACTTGGTGAGCAATATTGGTTGATCGAATCGAGCTCCACACAACTCAACATAATATAACACAAATCACAAGATAAATTCATTTGAATTATGTTTGTGAGTTTGAACTCGATAAATGAAATTTTATTAAGTATAATTTAAATTTTTTTATTTTTGAATATAATTTAACATATATATAATAATTTAATTGAGATTTTTTTAATTAAATTAAAAAAATAATTCGATGATTATATATGTGTAATTAAAAAAATAAATGTATAAAATAATAAGACTTATATTAAAATTAGTGGTTTAAAGCACAAACTTGTGTTTGGTGTAATGGTTAAGCCATTGCTTCTCCATTTGACTTATTTGGGTTCAAATCCCATTAGGTGTAGGATGGAGAAATTTTGTGACACATGTCACCACCCAATTAAATAATTAATTTAAAAATAGGATTAAATTGAAAGAATGTGTAAATATTAATATGTAGTTATACCTTTTTTGTAACCCCCTCGTCCCGGTCTGGCCGGATGACCGGTCCGAGTGGGCCACACGGGGAAAACCGAAGCGAAACCCAAAGGGTTCCCCCTTGGTTAGCAACCCTATAAATTTTTTTTCATTTTAATCTTGTCACATTCGAACCCCAAACCACAATCAAACAACCCAATTTTAATCTTGACTAAAGGCATCTTAATACCTATGGGTTTTTCTCTTTAAAAAGGCCAACAAGGATCAAACAGTGCAGTTTTAAGCAAAGGTTTCGAAACCTCCTCAAATCGTTTCGAAACTTAGACTGGCAGTAAGGTCTGGAACCCAGATTTCTGCAAAAGTTTCGAAACCTTACCCATGGTTTCGAAACCCTCTTCCATGGTTTCGAAACCTTCCTCAAAGGTTTCGAAACTTAGGCCGGCAATGAGGTCTGGAATCCCAGATTTTGCAAAGGTTTCGAAACCTTCCTCAAAGGTTTCGAAACTTAGGATGGCAGTAAGGTCTGGAAGCCCAGATTTCTGCAAAGGTTTCGAAACCTTACCCATGGTTTCGAAACCATTGTGCAGGGGATCACTTACTGCTCAACTCTAAAGATTTCCTATCGATAAAGAACACTAAGATCATGCATAGACATATATAAGAGCTTAAAAAGGACCAAAGGCATGAATCAACACTCATAAGACTTGCACATACTAACATTTAAGCAATCATACATGAGCCATAGGTAGCAATCAACATGAGTCAAGGCATTCGAACATGACATTCCAACAAAAGAGCAAATTCAGCATTTAAGGTCATACATGGAAGCTCAAGAGCCCAAATGGCACAATTCAACACAAGAGGTTTGCACTCATACACAAGGCAACCTAAGCATCTAAAGCATGCCATCACACACCAACAATCATCATAGTATTACATGCTTTACAATCCAAAACATCAATATATCAATGATTCATACAAAGCTCATACAAAAACTCTTTCCACATTGCTAGCTAATACAAAAATTGACAATCGTACTTGAGCCACAAACTTGGAAAGCCCTTATTGCCTTGCCTCGAGCTAACACCACGCTAATGATCTGCATTGTTGAACATTGAGAGCGTAAGCTAATAGCTTAGTGAGGGTGCTCTAAAACGAAAAACATCAACAATGCAGGGTTCAAGCATGTAAATCCTAATCTCGCATACAACCTACAATTGCATATAATTGAGTAGACCTAGCTAGTCTTTCAAGTGGCATATATGGTTTCTCGATCCTACCAAGCTCAATTATCAATATCAACATCATATAGCAACACCATATATCACCAACATATATCAACATCACATATCTCAATGTATGAACAAGTTAATTGGCCATTTTAATTACCCCAATTGTGCGGATTTAAACCTCAACAACACTTTACCTCGGTGGGATTACACTCATCACCGGACCTTGCATGTGCGGGATTCCACTCATCGCCACATGCCCTACGGATGGGATTCCACTCTTCATCTCGTAGAAATGTATAAAAAGCTTCCGGTGGAATGTTACATCACCGTACTCCTCCTTGATGACTTAACGCTATCAAGGCCACGTACGTTTTAACTCAATTTGTGTGCACACTATCCTAATGATCGATCATTTACAACCGGTAATTATTTTAGTGCCAATTATCATAACCACATTATATATATATCATCAACCACCATTCATGCTCAATCTCATAGATGCATATCAAGATAAACTTACACCAATCAACCACAATCACAATAGCATAGTTAAGCAAGCATAAATGCATTCATGGATATCAATGGTTAAATCAACAACTTGAATTAACTATAAGTGGCCTACCAAGCACACTTCACACACACCCACTACACATACTCGAACCAAACTTAAAACAAGTTGAAACCACTCATCGCCCTTCCTTAGCAAATCGAAACAATCCTCCTACGAACCCGGATTCGGTCCCAAAGCCTCTTCCACGCTTCCTCTTGCTTCTAGCCAAACAAAACATATACATTACTTCCCAATTCAATGCTAAACTCAACCATCAACTTACTTTGCAAACACAACCCAAATTCCACAGATTCCCAAACCACATAATCTCCCAAAATCCCAATTTTCGTGCTCCCCTAAAGCCTTGCTGAAAACTCAATTTCCAAACATCCAAAATACCTCCAAAATCTCCCAAATCATCCTCCTAACATACCCTACCCATCAGCCCTTAGTTTCCAACCTAAAACCCACCAAAAATGGTGTTCTTGACAACTCAAAAATGGGTAATAGAGCTCACTTCGGAAATTCATTAAAAATTAACCAAATTAACATATAATGTGTATTTCAACTTGATTAAACAAAGCCCCAATACAATTTATCAAAACCAAATAGAAAACCCCTTAAAAACTCAAACTTTGATATAAACCCTAATTTTCAAAACTCTATAACTTTGAAATCTAAGACTATGGGTTGATAGGAAATAAAGAGGAGATTAAGAAAACATGTTTACCTCTTAAAACAGGGTTGAAATCAAGTGGCAAATTGATGGAATAGTAACATGAATATTTGAGAGGGATTGGGGAAAGGGGAGAGTGTTTCACGTTGGGGAAATGTTGGAAAAGGGGGAGAAGATGACAACTTTGAAAGTTGTCATCCTTTTTAAAAAAAATTGGGTAATTTACAACATAAGTCCTTCCCTTTTTACTAAAGCTCAAATACACCACATTTTAGGTTGAATTGTTTTAATTAGATTTTATTTGACTCGAACTATAAACCCGGTTAACTCCTAGGCCCAAAACACGGGTGTTACAACTCTCTCCCACTTAAGGAATTTCGTCCCCGAAATTACCTGACTGAAAGAGATACGGAAACTGCTTTTCCATATCCTCCTTCCTCTCCCATGTGGCCTCGTCCACACCTCTATGTCGCCACCGCACCTTTACTAACTCAATAGATCTACCCCTCAACACTTTACTGTCAGAAGCTAAGATCTCCACTGGTTCTTCCTCGTATATCAAATCCGGATTCAATTCAATCTCTTCTACGGGCATAACATGTGACGGATCAGACCTATACTTACGAAGCATCGAAACATGGAACACATCGTGAATCTTCTCTAGCTCGGATGGCAAACGCAACTGATAAGTAACGGGACCAACCCTCTTCACAATCTCATACGGTCCTATGTACCTCGGACTCAATTTACCCTTTCGGCCAAATCTCATCACTTTCTTCCACGGAGACACTTTCAAGAACACCTTCTCACCCACTGAGAACTCAACTTCCTTCCTCTTCAAATCGGCATTGGACTTCTGCCTATCCGAAGCGGCTTTCAAACGGTCACAAATCAATTTTACCTTGTCGGTTGTCCCCTTGAGCAATTCCGGCATAGGTAACAATTTCTGTCCTACCTCGGCCCAACACACTGGAGTTCTACACTTCCGGCCATACAAGGCCTCATACGGAGCCATCTGAATGCTCGACTGAAAGCTGTTATTGTACGCAAACTCTACGAGAGGCAAATGCTTCTCCCAAGTACCCTGAAAGTCAATGATACAACAACGCAACATATCCTCTAAGATCTGAATAACTCTCTCTGACTGACCATCTGACTGAGGATGATAAGAAGTGCTGAAGTTCAAACGGGTACCCAAAGCTGTATGCAGACACTCCCAAAATCTAGAAGTAAACCGCGGGTCTCTATCTGACACAATGGACTTCGGCACACCATGTAGTCTCACAATCTCACCAATGTACAAGTCGGCCAATCTATCTAAGGTGTATGTAGTGTTGACTGCCAAGAAGTGAGCACACTTCGTAAAACGATCTACTGTCACCCAAACTGAGTTCTTCTTCGTAGGAGTCAAAGGCAAACCCGAAACAAAATCCATGGTGATGTTCTCCCACTTCCATTCCGGAATTCTCAACGGCTGTAACAAACCTGAGGGAACCTGATGTTCCGCCTTCACTCTCTAACACACTAAGCACTTACTCACGAAGTCGGCTACATCTCTCTTCAAGCCAACCCAAAAGTACTCATTCTTCAAATCACGGTACATCTTCGTACTTCCCGGATGCATAGCAAACGGACTATTGTGGGCTTCAGTCAAGATCGTACGTCTCAAGTCACTGTCTTCTGGCACAACTATTCTATCCTTGAAACACAAAACCCCATCAGTGCTGAAACTGTAATATGAAGATATACCCTCGGCTATATCTTGCACGTGAGGTGCCAAAGATCTATCTAAGAGCTGTTTCTCTCGAATCAACTGACCTAGAGTAGGTCGAACCTGAAGCTCGGCTATCAAGCCACCATCTCCGGACAAACTCAATCTAGCAAACATAGCTCTCAAGTCCACGACCATCTTCCTACTCTATGCATCGACCACTACATTGGCCTTACCCGGATGGTACTCAATGGTAAGATCATAGTCTTTTAGCAGCTCTAACCACCTACGCTGTCTGAGATTCAAATCTCGCTGAGTCATAATGTATTTCAAACTCTTGTGGTCGGTGTACACTGTGCATCTCTCACCGTACAAATAGTGCCTCCAAATCTTCAGAGCCAACACAACTGCAGCTAACTCTATGTCATGGGTCGGATAGTTGCGCTCATGGGTCTTCAACTGTCTTGAGGCATAAGCCACTACTCTCTGGTCTTGCATAAGAACACATCCTAGCCCTACATAAGAAGCATCACTGTAGACTACATAGTCCTTCCCAGACTCAGGCTGAAACAAGATCGGTGCTTGGGTCAAAGCTTCTTTCAATTTCTCAAAGGCTCCCTGTCTTGCATCTGTCCACTCAAACTGAACACTCTTCTGAAGTAACTGTGTCAATGGAGCGGCTAATTTAGAGAAACCCTCTACAAACCTCCTATAGTATCCGGCTAAGCCTAGGAAGCTACGTACCTCTGTCACAGAATTTGGTTGCTTCCACTCAACAATGGCTTCAATCTTCTTCGGATCAACTCTAATCCCATCGGCTGACACTACATGTCCTAAGAAGACTACCTCTCGGATCCAGAATTCACACTTGCTGAGCTTCGCATACAACTGATGATCTAGCAAAGTCTTCAAAACAAGTCTCAGGTGTCGGTCATGGTCTTCTTCAGTTCGCGAGTACACCAAGATGTCATCAATAAACACAACTACAAACTGATCTAGATACTGATGAAAAATCCTATTCATCATGTCCATGAAAGCTGTCGGTGCATTAGTCAACCCAAAAGGCATGACTAAGAACTCATAATGTCCATACCTAGTCCTAAAGGCCGTCTTCGGTACATCAACCTCTCTTACCTTTAGCTGGTAATAACATGATCTCATATCAATCTTCGAAAAGACCAATGCTCCTCTCAACTGATCAAACAAGTCATCAATTCTAGGCAACGAATATTTATTCTTCACTGTCAACTGATTTAACTGCCTGTAATCTATACACATTCTCATGCTTCCATCTTTCTTCTTCACAAACAAAACTGGTGCACCCCAAGGTGAAGAACTAGGTCGAATAAAACCTCTATCTGTCAATTTTTGCAACTGAGTCTTCAACTCTTTCAATTCTTTCGGTGCCATGCGATACGGAGCAATCGAAACAGGTGCTGAATCAGAATAAGTCTCAATGCTGAACTCTACCTCTCTGTCCGGTGGTAACCCTGGCAATTCTTCTGGAAACACGCTAGGAAAATCACATATTGTCCGGATGTCCTGAGGTCTAACCTCACTCATGTTAGGGTTCATCACATACGCTAAGTATGCTTCACACCCCAACTCAACCAATCTCTTAGCCTCTAATACTGAAACCACATTGGACAAGAACTTCACGTTCTCACCCACCACTACAATCTCATAGTCATCTGTGAGCCTCAAAGAAATCCGTTTAGTTTCAAAATCTATCCTAGCTCTATGCTCCGTGAGCCAGTCCATACCCAGAATCACATCGAAACCATAGAAAGGAAGCCCCATCATATCCACTAGAAACACATGCCCCTGAACCATCAACGGACACCTTCGATACATCTTCCTAACTACTACCGTGTCCCCAAAGGAACTAGTAACACTAACTCCTACCTCTAACATCTCACAAGGCAAATTCAAAGACTGTGCATGCTCACTCAATATGTAGGAATGTGTAGACCCAGAGTCAATCAAAGAAAGCAAACCCAAAGACTATATCAAGAAGTTACCTGCGATCACATCGGTGTCATGCTGATCCCCGCGCTGAGCATAAACTCTGGCCTGACCTCCGCCCTCTGGCTGAACCGCAACTACATGTGCTATGTTCCTCTAACCATCGTTCCTCGGCTGGAAGTTACCTCTACCGCGCCCGCGGCCTCTCTGAAAGTCATTGGCTCTAGCAGGAGCCTGAGCTGGTGCCTGTCCCACCTGATGTGGATAGTCACGCCTAATGTGGTCTCTAGTACCACAACTACAATATGAATGATAATTTCCCCAACACTCACCGGTGTGGTTCCTCCCGCAAGTAGCACATGTGGGCAACTTCCCACCAGCTCTCTGACCCTGATGGTCCCTACCGTGGTTACCGCCACCACGCCTATGATCAAAATGATATCTGTTGTCCCGATGCCTCTTGGCATCACCTCTATCAAAGTTGCTGGACCACTTACCCGAACTAGATCCACCTGACCGCCAGGTCAAACTCTAACTGTGCTCTAAGTCCTTGGCCCTCGCGACCAAGACATCGAAATCAGTGTAATCTGAAGCTAGAGTATACGTCTTGATCTCTTCACTCAGCCCATAACGGAAACGGTTACAACGCTCTAGCTCAGTAGGTACAAGCTCAGGTGCATACTGACTCAATCTGACAAATCGGATCTCATAATCGGTCACAGACATACTCCCCTGAAGCAATGCCATAAACTCCCTCTTCCTCTCATTGAGGTATCGCGGACCCAAATACTTCTTCCGGAAAGCTGTCTCAAAGAACTCCCAAGTGATTTCGGCCTCATCCATACCCGTAGTAATGGTGACCCACCAAGTGTAGGAATCACCCTGAAGCAGAGACTCAACACATCCCAACTTGCGCTCACCTGTACATCCCATCTGAGCAAGAATACAGACAGTCTTCTCAAACTATAGCTCTGATCGCTCTGGAGTAGCACCTCTGAACTCTTCGGCCCCAAGGCCTCGAAGTCTCTCTAAAGGTAATCCGGTGCCCTCACCCTGATGATGAGCTGCCTGACCTCCAGCTACTGCAGCCTGAAATGCTCCGGCTATTGCCTGAACCAAAAGAGCTAAGTCAATCCCGGCCGGTCCTTGGCCACCTTGGCCTCCTTGTGGTCCCTCTCCTTCGACCCCGGCCTCACCTCCCGCTCCCGCTCCCGGTGGAGGAGGTGGTGGTTGTGGTGGTGGTGGAGCTCCAACTCCAACCACAGGCTCTCCCACTTGAGCCTCAACTCTCACTACTGGCTCAGCTCTCGGAGCCTCTACCCGTGGTTCCGGTCGAACCATCCTAGGCCTCCCTTGTGGTCTCATGGTACAGCTAGCAAGGAAATAACTACAACAACAAACAAATATGGATTATGTTAGTCAAAGTAATGGTCCAATGGTGCTCAAGTACTCCTTTTATCAAAAATCTTTTTCAATTAAGTAATAGTAGCAATGGGCACACACTCTACACCAGACACAACAATTCATGCTTCAAACATCATGCGGACATTCAAATATCAAAAATTCATGGCAAGGCATGCATCGAACAACACTGTCATTTAACATATTAAGCTTACCTCACTTACCTGCCCGAGGTCTCGGTAACCTCATGCTCTGATACCAACAAATGTAACCCCCTCGTCCCGGTCTGGCCGGATGACCGGTCCGAGTGGGCCACACGGGGAAAACTGAAGCGAAACCCAAAGGGTTCCCCCTCGGTTAGCAACCCTATAATTTTTTTTCATTTTAATCTTGTCACATTCGAACCCCAAACCACATTCAAACAACCCAATTTTAATCTTGACTAAAGGCATCTTAATACCTATGGGTTTTTCTCTTTAAAAAGGCCAACAAGGATCAAACAGTGCAGTTTTAAGCAAAGGTTTCGAAACCTCCTCAAATGGTTTCGAAACTTAGACTGGCAGTAAGGTCTGGAACCCAGATTTCTGCAAAAGTTTCGAAACCTTACCCATGGTTTCGAAACCCTCTTCCATGGTTTCGAAACCTTCCTCAAAGGTTTCGAAACTTAGGTCGTCAGTGAGGTTTGGAATCCTAGATTTTGCAAAGGTTTCGAAACTTAGACTGGCAGTAAGGTCTGGAAGCCCAGATTTCTGCAAAGGTTTCGAAACCTTACCCATGGTTTCGAAACCATTGTGCAGGGGATCACTTACTGCTCAACTCTAAAGATTTCCTATCGATAAAGAACACTAAGATCATGCATAGACATATATAAGAGCTTAAAAAGGACCAAAGGCATGAATCAACACTCATAAGACTTGCACATACTAACATTTAAGCAATCATACATGAGCCATAGGTAGCAATCAACATGAGTCAAGGCATTCGAACATGACATTCCAACAAAAGAGCAAATTCAGCATTTAAGGTCATACATGGAAGCTCAAGAGCCCAAATGGCACAATTCAACACAAGAGGTTTGCACTCATACACAAGGCAACCTAAGCATCTAAAGCATGCCATCACACACCAACAATCATCATAGTATTACATGCTTTACAATCCAAAACATCAATATATCAATGAGTCATACAAAGCTCATACAAAAACCCTTGCCACATTGCTAGCTAATACAAAAATTGACAACCGTACTTGAGCCACAAACTTAGAAAGCCCTTATTGCCTTGCCTCGAGCTAACACCATGCTAATGATCTGCATTGTTGAACATTGAGAGCGTAAGCTAATAGCTTAGTGAGGGTGCTCTAAAGCGAAAAACATCAACAATGCAGGGTTCAAGCATGTAAATCCTAATCTCGCATACAACCTACAATTGCATATAATTGAGTAGACCTAGCTAGTCTTTCAAGTGGCATATATGGTTTCTCGATCCTACCAAGCTCAATTATCAATATCAACATCATATAGCAACACCATATATCACCAACATATATCAACATCACATATCTCAATGTATGAACAAGTTAATTGGCCACTTTAATTACCCAAATTGTGCGGATTTAAACCTCAACAACACTTTACCTCGGTGGGATTACACTCATCACCGGACCTTGCATGTGCGGGATTCCACTCATCGCCACATGCCCTACGGATGGGATTCCACTCATCATCCCGTAGAAATGTATAAAAAGCTTCCGGTGGAATGTTACATCACCGTACTCCTCCTTGATGACTTAACGCCATCAAGGCCACGTACGTTTTGACTCAATTTGTGTGCACACTATCCTAATGATCGATCATTTACAACCGGTAATTATTTTAGTGCCAATTATCATAACCACATTATATATATATATATATATATCATCAACCACCATTCATGCTCAATCTCATAGATGCATATCAAGATAAACTTACACCAATCAACCACAATCACAATAGCATAGTTAAGCAAGCATAAATGCATTCATGGATATCAATGGTTAAATCAACAACTTGAATTAACTATAAGTGGCCTACCAAGCACACTTCACACACACCCACTACACATACTCGAACCAAACTTAAAACAAGTTGAAACCACTCATCGCCCTTCCTTAGCAAATCGAAACAATCCTCCTACGAACCCGGATTCGGTCCCAAAGCCTCTTCCACGCTTCCTCTTGCTTCTAGCCAAACAAAACATATACATTACTTCCCAATTCAATGCTAAACTCAACCATCAACTTACTTTGCAAACACAACCCAAATTCCACAGATTCCCAAACCACATAATCTCCCAAAATCCCAATTTTCGTGCTCCCCTAAAGCCTTGCTGAAAACTCAATTTCCAAACATCCAAAATACCTCCAAAATCTCCCAAATCATCCTCCTAACATACCCTACCCATCAGCCCTTAGTTTCCAACCTAAAACCCACCAAAAATGGTGTTCTTGACAACTCAAAAATGGGTAATAGAGCTCACTTCGGAAATTCATTAAAAATTAACCAAATTAACATATAATGTGTATTTCAACTTGATTAAACAAAGCCCCAATACAATTTATCAAAACCAAATAGAAAACCCCTTAAAAACTCAAACTTTGATATAAACCCTAATTTTCAAAACTCTATAACTTTGAAATCTAAGACTATGGGTTGATAGGAAATAAAGAGGAGATTAAGAAAACATGTTTACCTCTTAAAACAGGGTTGAAATCAAGTGGCAAATTGATGGAATAGTAACATGAATATTTGAGAGGGATTGGGGAAAGGGGAGAGTGTTTCACGTTGGGGAAATGTTGGAAAAGGGGGAGAAGATGACAACTTTGAAAGTTGTCATCCTTTTTAAAAAAAATTGGGTAATTTACAACATAAGTCCTTCCCTTTTTACTAAAGCTCAAATACACCACATTTTAGGTTGAATTGTTTTAATTAGATTTTATTTGACTCGAACTATAAACCCGGTTAACTCCTAGGCCCAAAACACGGGTGTTACAACTCTCTCCCACTTAAGGAATTTCGTCCCCGAAATTACCTGACTGAAAGAGATACGGAAACTGCTTTTCCATATCCTCCTTCCTCTCCCATGTGGCCTCGTCCACACCTCTATGTCGCCACCGCACCTTTACTAACTCAATAGATCTACCCCTCAACACTTTACTGTCAGAAGCTAAGATCTCCACTGGTTCTTCCTCGTATATCAAATCCGGATTCAATTCAATCTCTTCTACGGGCATAACATGTGACGGATCAGACCTATACTTACGAAGCATCGAAACATGGAACACATCGTGAATCTTCTCTAGCTCGGATGGCAAACGCAACTGATAAGTAACGGGACCAACCCTCTTCACAATCTCATACGGTCCTATGTACCTCGGACTCAATTTACCCTTTCGGCCAAATCTCATCACTTTCTTCCACGGAGACACTTTCAAGAACACCTTCTCACCCACTGAGAACTCAACTTCCTTCCTCTTCAAATCGGCATTGGACTTCTGCCTATCCGAAGCGGCTTTCAAACGGTCACAAATCAATTTTACCTTGTCGGTTGTCCCCTTGAGCAATTCCGGCATAGGTAACAATTTCTGTCCTACCTCGGCCCAACACACTGGAGTTCTACACTTCCGGCCATACAAGGCCTCATACGGAGCCATCTGAATGCTCGACTGAAAGCTGTTATTGTACGCAAACTCTACGAGAGGCAAATGCTTCTCCCAAGTACCCTGAAAGTCAATGATACAACAACGCAACATATCCTCTAAGATCTGAATAACTCTCTCTGACTGACCATCTGACTGAGGATGATAAGAAGTGCTGAAGTTCAAACGGGTACCCAAAGCTGTATGCAGACACTCCCAAAATCTAGAAGTAAACCGCGGGTCTCTATCTGACACAATGGACTTCGGCACACCATGTAGTCTCACAATCTCACCAATGTACAAGTCGGCCAATCTATCTAAGGTGTATGTAGTGTTGACTGCCAAGAAGTGAGCACACTTCGTAAAACGATCTACTGTCACCCAAACTGAGTTCTTCCTCGTAGGAGTCAAAGGCAAACCCGAAACAAAATCCATGGTGATGTTCTCCCACTTCCATTCCGGAATTCTCAACGGCTGTAACAAACCTGAGGGAACCTGATGTTCCGCCTTCACTCTCTAACACACTAAGCACTTACTCACGAAGTCGGCTACATCTCTCTTCAAGCCAACCCAAAAGTACTCATTCTTCAAATCACGGTACATCTTCGTACTTCCCGGATGCATAGCAAACGGACTATTGTGGGCTTCAGTCAAGATCGTACGTCTCAAGTCACTGTCTTCTGGCACAACTATTCTATCCTTGAAACACAAAACCCCATCAGTGCTGAAACTGTAATATGAAGATATACCCTCGGCTATATCTTGCACGTGAGGTGCCAAAGATCTATCTAAGAGCTGTTTCTCTCGAATCAACTGACCTAGAGTAGGTCGAACCTGAAGCTCGGCTATCAAGCCACCATCTCCGGACAAACTCAATCTAGCAAACATAGCTCTCAAGTCCACGACCATCTTCCTACTCTATGCATCGACCACTACATTGGCCTTACCCGGATGGTACTCAATGGTAAGATCATAGTCTTTTAGCAGCTCTAACCACCTACGCTGTCTGAGATTCAAATCTCGCTGAGTCATAATGTATTTCAAACTCTTGTGGTCGGTGTACACTGTGCATCTCTCACCGTACAAATAGTGCCTCCAAATCTTCAGAGCCAACACAACTGCAGCTAACTCTATGTCATGGGTCGGATAGTTGCGCTCATGGGTCTTCAACTGTCTTGAGGCATAAGCCACTACTCTCTGGTCTTGCATAAGAACACATCCTAGCCCTACATAAGAAGCATCACTGTAGACTACATAGTCCTTCCCAGACTCAGGCTGAAACAAGATCGGTGCTTGGGTCAAAGCTTCTTTCAATTTCTCAAAGGCTCCCTGTCTTGCATCTGTCCACTCAAACTGAACACTCTTCTGAAGTAACTGTGTCAATGGAGCGGCTAATTTAGAGAAACCCTCTACAAACCTCCTATAGTATCCGGCTAAGCCTAGGAAGCTACGTACCTCTGTCACAGAATTTGGTTGCTTCCACTCAACAATGGCTTCAATCTTCTTCGGATCAACTCTAATCCCATCGGCTGACACTACATGTCCTAAGAAGACTACCTCTCGGATCCAGAATTCACACTTGCTGAGCTTCGCATACAACTGATGATCTAGCAAAGTCTTCAAAACAAGTCTCAGGTGTCGGTCATGGTCTTCTTCAGTTCGCGAGTACACCAAGATGTCATCAATAAACACAACTACAAACTGATCTAGATACTGATGAAAAATCCTATTCATCATGTCCATGAAAGCTGCCGGTGCATTAGTCAACCCAAAAGGCATGACTAAGAACTCATAATGTCCATACCTAGTCCTAAAGGCCGTCTTCGGTACATCAACCTCTCTTACCTTTAGCTGGTAATAACATGATCTCATATCAATCTTCGAAAAGACCAATGCTCCTCTCAACTGATCAAACAAGTCATCAATTCTAGGCAACGAATATTTATTCTTCACTGTCAACTGATTTAACTGCCTGTAATCTATACACATTCTCATGCTTCCATCTTTCTTCTTCACAAACAAAACTGGTGCACCCCAAGGTGAAGAACTAGGTCGAATAAAACCTCTATCTGTCAATTTTTGCAACTGAGTCTTCAACTCTTTCAATTCTTTCGGTGCCATGCGATACGGAGCAATCGAAACAGGTGCTGAATCAGAATAAGTCTCAATGCTGAACTCTACCTCTCTGTCCGGTGGTAACCCTGGCAATTCTTCTGGAAACACGCTAGGAAAATCACATATTGTCCGGATGTCCTGAGGTCTAACCTCACTCATGTTAGGGTTCATCACATACGCTAAGTATGCTTCACACCCCAACTCAACCAATCTCTTAGCCTCTAATACTGAAACCACATTGGACAAGAACTTCACGTTCTCACCCACCACTACAATCTCATAGTCATCTGTGAGCCTCAAAGAAATCCGTTTAGTTTCAAAATCTATCCTAGCTCTATGCTCCGTGAGCCAGTCCATACCCAGAATCACATCGAAACCATAGAAAGGAAGCCCCATCATATCCACTAGAAACACATGCCCCTGAACCATCAACGGACACCTTCGATACATCTTCCTAACTACTACCGTGTCCCCAAAGGAACTAGTAACACTAACTCCTACCTCTAACATCTCACAAGGCAAATTCAAAGACTGTGCATGCTCACTCAATATGTAGGAATGTGTAGACCCAGAGTCAATCAAAGAAAGCAAACCCAAAGACTATATCAAGAAGTTACCTGCGATCACATCGGTGTCATGCTGATCCCCGCGCTGAGCATAAACTCTGGCCTGACCTCCGCCCTCTGGCTGAACCGCAACTACATGTGCTATGTTCCTCTAACCATCGTTCCTCGGCTGGAAGTTACCTCTACCGCGCCCGCGGCCTCTCTGAAAGTCATTGGCTCTAGCAGGAGCCTGAGCTGGTGCCTGTCCCACCTGATGTGGATAGTCACGCCTAATGTGGTCTCTAGTACCACAACTACAATATGAATGATAATTTCCCCAACACTCACCGGTGTGGTTCCTCCCGCAAGTAGCACATGTGGGCAACTTCCCACCAGCTCTCTGACCCTGATGGTCCCTACCGTGGTTACCGCCACCACGCCTATGATCAAAATGATATCTGTTGTCCCGATGCCTCTTGGCATCACCTCTATCAAAGTTGCTGGACCACTTACCCGAACTAGATCCACCTGACCGCCAGGTCAAACTCTAACTGTGCTCTAAGTCCTTGGCCCTCGCGACCAAGACATCGAAATCAGTGTAATCTGAAGCTAGAGTATACGTCTTGATCTCTTCACTCAGCCCATAACGGAAACGGTTACAACGCTCTAGCTCAGTAGGTACAAGCTCAGGTGCATACTGACTCAATCTGACAAATCGGATCTCATAATCGGTCACGGACATACTCCCCTGAAGCAATGCCATAAACTCCCTCTTCCTCTCATCGAGGTATCGCGGACCCAAATACTTCTTCCGGAAAGCTGTCTCAAAGAACTCCCAAGTGATCTCGGCCTCATCCATACCCGTAGTAATGGTGACCAACCAAGTGTAGGAATCACCCTGAAGCAGAGACTCAACACATCCCAACTTGCGCTCACCTGTACATCCCATCTGAGCAAGAATACAGACAGTCTTCTCAAACTATAGCTCTGATCGCTCTGGAGTAGCACCTCTGAACTCTTCGGCCCCAAGGCCTCGAAGTCTCTCTAAAGGTAATCCGGTGCCCTCACCCTGATGATGAGCTGCCTGACCTCCAGCTACTGCAGCCAGAAATGCTCCAGCTATTGCCTGAACCAAAAGAGCTAAGTCAATCCCGGCCGGTCCTTGGCCACCTTGGCCTCCTTGTGGTCCCTCTCCTTCGACCCCGGCCTCACCTCCTGCTCCCGCTCCCGGTGGAGGAGGTGGTGGTTGTGGTGGTGGTGGAGCTCCAACTCCAACCACAGGCTCTCCCACTTGAGCCTCAACTCTCACTACTGGCTCAGCTCTCGGAGCCTCTACCCGTGGTTCCGGTCGAACCATCCTAGGCCTCCCTTGTGGTCTCATGGTACAGCTAGCAAGGAAATAACTACAACAACAAACAAATAGGGATTGTGTTAGTCAAAGTAAGGGTCCAATGGTGCTCAAGTACTCCTTTTATCAAAAATCTTTTTCAATTAAGTAATAGTAGCAATGGGCACACACTCTACACCAGACACAACAATTCATGCTTCAAACATCATGCGAACATTCAAATATCAAAAATTCATGGCAAGGCATGCATCGAACAACACTGTCATTTAACATATTAAGCTTACCTCACTTACCTGCCCGAGGTCTCGGTAACCTCATGCTCTGATACCAACAAATGTAATCCCCTCGTCCCGGTCTGGCCGGATGACCGGTCCGAGTGGGCCACACGGGGAAAACCGAAGCGAAACCCAAAGGGTTCCCCCTCGGTTAGCAACCCTATAATTTTTTTCATTTTAATCTTGTCACATTCGAACCCCAAACCACATTCAAACAACCCAATTTTAATCTTGACTAAAGGCATCTTAATACCTATGGGTTTTTCTCTTTAAAAAGGCCAACAAGGATCAAACAATGCAGTTTTAAGCAAAGGTTTCGAAACCTCCTCAAATGGTTTCGAAACTTAGACTGGCAGTAAGGTCTGGAACCCAGAATTCTGCAAAAGTTTCGAAACCTTACCCATGGTTTCGAAACCCTCTTCCATGGTTTCGAAACCTTCCTCAAAGGTTTCGAAACTTAGGTCGTTAGTGAGGTCTGGAATCCTAGATTTTGCAAAGGTTTCGAAACTTAGACTGGCAGTAAGGTCTGGAAGCCCAGATTTCTGCAAAGGTTTCGAAACCTTACCCATGGTTTCGAAACCATTGTGCAGGGGATCACTTACTGCTCAACTCTAAAGATTTCCTATCGATAAAGAACACTAAGATCATGCATAGACATATATAAGAGCTTAAAAAGGACCAAAGGCATGAATCAACACTCATAAGACTTGCACATACTAACATTTAAGCAATCATACATGAGCCATAGGTAGCAATCAACATGAGTCAAGGCATTCGAACATGACATTCCAACAAAAGAGCAAATTCAGCATTTAAGGTCATACATGGAAGCTCAAGAGCCCAAATGGCACAATTCAACACAAGAGGTTTGCACTCATACACAAGGCAACCTAAGCATCTAAAGCATGCCATCACACACCAACAATCATCATAGTATTACATGCTTTACAATCCAAAACATCAATATATCAATGAGTCATACAAAGCTCATACAAAAACCCTTGCCACATTGCTAGCTAATACAAAAATTGACAACCGTACTTGAGCCACAAACTTAGAAAGCCCTTATTGCCTTGCCTCGAGCTAACACCATGCTAATGATCTGCATTGTTGAACATTGAGAGCGTAAGCTAATAGCTTAGTGAGGGTGCTCTAAAGCGAAAAACATCAACAATGCAGGGTTCAAGCATGTAAATCCTAATCTCGCATACAACCTACAATTGCATATAATTGAGTAGACCTAGCTAGTCTTTCAAGTGGCATATATGGTTTCTCGATCCTACCAAGCTCAATTATCAATATCAACATCATATAGCAACACCATATATCACCAACATATATCAACATCACATATCTCAATGTATGAACAAGTTAATTGGCCACTTTAATTACCCAAATTGTGCGGATTTAAACCTCAACAACACTTTACCTCGGTGGGATTACACTCATCACCGGACCTTGCATGTGCGGGATTCCACTCATCGCCACATGCCCTACGGATGGGATTCCACTCATCATCCCGTAGAAATGTATAAAAAGCTTCCGGTGGAATGTTACATCACCGTACTCCTCCTTGATGACTTAACGCCATCAAGGCCACGTACGTTTTGACTCAATTTGTGTGCACACTATCCTAATGATCGATCATTTACAACCGGTAATTATTTTAGTGCTAATTATCATAACCACATTATATATATATATCATCAACCACCATTCATGCTCAATCTCATAGATGCATATCAAGATAAACTTACACCAATCAACCACAATCACAATAGCATAGTTAAGCAAGCATAAATGCATTCATGGATATCAATGGTTAAATCAACAACTTGAATTAACTATAAGTGGCCTACCAAGCACACTTCACACACACCCACTACACATACTCGAACCAAACTTAAAACAAGTTGAAACCACTCACTGCCCTTCCTTAGCACATAATCTCCCAAAATTCCAATTTTCGTGCTCCCCTAAAGCCTTGCTGAAAACTCAATTTCCAAACATCCAAATGACCTCCAAAATCTCCCAAATCATCCTCCTAACATACCCTACCCATCAGCCCTTAGTTTCCAACCTAAAACCCACCAAAAATGGTGTTCTTGACAACTCAAAAATGGGTAATAGAGCTCACTTCGGAAATTCATTAAAAATGAACCAAATTAACATATAATGTGTAATTCAACTTGATTAAACAAAGCCCCAATACAATTTATCAAAACCAAATAGAAAACCCCTTAAAAACCCAAACTTTGATATAAACCCTAATTTTCAAAACTCTATAACTTTGAAATCTAAGACTATGGGTTGATAGGAAATAAAGAGGAGATTAAGAAAACATGTTTACCTCTTAAAACGGGGTTGAAATCAAGTGGCAAATTGATGGAATAGTAACATGAATATTTGAGAGGGTTTGGGGAAAGGGGAGAGTGTTTCACGTTGGGGAAATGTTGGAAAAGGGGGAGAAGATGACAACTTTGAAAGTTGTCATCATTTTTAAAAAATTTTGGGTAATTTACAACATAAGTCCTTCCCTTTTTACTAAAGCTCAAATACACCACATTTTAGGTTGAATTGTTTTAATTAGATTTTATTTGACTCGAACTATAAACCCGGTTAACTCCTAGGCCCAAAACACGGGTGTTACATTTTTTATACCACCTGTCACAGCCATGCCGTCCCAAACCGATCGGCATGTCGTGCGACACTTGAAAGGGAACACATCCCAGACAAGTCAGCCTTACTTGAGTCCAATTCCAAAGACTTTACTCGGAAGCGTCGTCTCATGATCCATCAGGCAACACGCCTATCCAACACCGTATCCCGCAGGGCCTAGCGAATGCTAAGAGCCAACCCATGGGTTCCAGACAAGGCGCGATATGGGGCCCTCTGGCCCCAAACTGTCCCTAGGGTAGCACTCGAGGGAGACATCGTGCCATCCGCTTGGCCCCGATGCCCGCACACCTAGGTCCCACTCGAGCCTAGGAGAAGGTCACTTACATCATGGCCGCTCGGCTGCTAGCACATGGCGAGGGGATGGTGGAGATCACCCTCATTTGTCCAAATTAATAATAGGGTAAACTACATGATGGTGGAGATCACCCTCATTTGTTCAAATCGCGACTTTTGCAATAGTATGGTGACCATTTATGTAGTTTACCCTTAATAATATGATGGCTTAATTGTTTCGAAAAAAATAAGATGACCAAATAACAACTTTACTAATAATATAGTGGTTATTTATGTAGTTTAACCTAAATAAAATTAAGTTCCAATTAGGTATATTCCACCCAAAATCCATTACCATCAACAAAATCAAAACCATCAACTTTCTTCAAAAAAAACAAAACAATAAGATTCCCAAAGCCGAACCCAATTCTACTTTGACTTCAAAGAGATTTCTTTTGAAAAAATTCAAGCTTTGGGTCATTCCGTTTTCAATCAGATCTGATCATGTTAAAGTTCCAATCTTGATTTGACACCTGGAAACAGGCCTCTGAATTTGCAATAAAAATCACTTCTTTTTTCCCTAAAAAAAGAGAAGATTCTGTAATGGATTTGGATGATTTCAGATCAGTACTCGAAACGGCAGGCGTTGATGTCTGGACTTTCATTGATACAGCAATCCTCGTAGCTTCTTTGGATTACGGTCAAGAGTTGAAGCAAAGGAGAGATGTGATTGTTGAGAGGCTCTATGCTACTTCCATGGTTACCAAGTGTAAAAGCTGTGATTTTGGTGAGAGATCAAATGGAATTCAAGTTAATAATAATGATGATGAATCAAATCTAATTCCCAATGAAGAAGACAAAGGAGGAGAAAGGGTTAAAGGGTCACCTTCCTCACCTCAATCTGATGATGAAGCTGATGATTTTGACCCTTATGGTGGCTTGTTTGATGATGAACAAAAAAGGGTTTTTGAGATTAAAGAGCGTCTTGAACTACCTAATCAGGTCCTTCAATTATATATATGTATGTATGTTTGTATTGGTGGTTTGTTTTTTTGGATTTTGTTTTGAATTTGGTTTGTTCTTTTTATCTGTTGTTTTTGTTGCAGTCAGAAGATACATTAGTTGATTTGCTTCAGAGTTTGGCAGATATGGATATAACTTTTCAAGCTCTCAAGGTATTAATTATTTGTGGTTTAATTTTGAGTTTTGTTTGATTTTTGACCTTTTTCATGATATGATTTCTATACACACTCTACAGGAGACTGATATTGGAAGACATGTGAACAAATTAAGGAAGCATTCATCAAATGATGTTAAGAGATTAGTGAAACAGCTAGTCAGGTTTGGTTAATGAGCTTCTGGAAATTCAATATGTTCATAAATGTTTGTTCAAAGCAAGTCTTTTTGATATGATTTTTGTTGTTTGTTTCTCTAGAAAATGGAAAGAAATTGTGGATGAATGGGTTAGGGTGAATCAACCTGGAGAACTTGAACCTGCTGCACTTATGGGTAAAACTTTTATCTACTAAACTTTAATATGAATATTGTTTGTTTCCTGAGAAAATATTTCCCAAATTTAATGGAACATTGAATGTTGTCTGACAGATGGAGATTCACCACAACAAAAACTTCCTCAAAATGGTCGTCACCAGGTGAATGGAATTATGTTTTCTACTGTGAATGTTGTTGGACAATTATTTTTCGTTTTATTATTCTAAGATTCTGCTCTGTTATAGGTTCCCGATTTCGCATACTCTCCGAATCCGCACAGTGAGTACCGAATCTGATTCGATATTTCTTTCTTTCTTTATGTGCATTCAAATAATCAGTCTTTTAATGCTTTTTCGGATTACAATTGATAGATGGCGGTTCTGGTTCCGAAAAGAATTATTCAGAACCTGAAAGGAAGCCGAAGCCAATCCCTTCTCAACGAAAGGATCCTCCTCCGAGACCGAGTCATTTGACTCCTCCGCAAAATGTACAGGTACGACTTACACGTATATACCGTGTATGAGAATTCATATACTGCCAAGGCTTGTGGCTTTCACGGAACGGGAATTCATATTTGTTATGATCGAATAGTTTATCATAGCAAATGTATTTAATTTGATTGAGTTGATTTTGGGTATAAGCTTTTGTCATGCCTGTTTGTTGAATTGCCTTCTTTGGGATTTCATAGAGACAGAGAGATAAAAAAGAAAGCAATTTTGACTCGGACAGGCTGGCTTCGGCGAGAAAAAGGCTTCAAGAAAGCTACAAAGAAGCTGAAAACGGTTGCTTTTCCTTCCCTTCTTCCACATTTTATTTAATCGTGAATCCCTCACTTCGGGTTCATGCTAAATGCTATTATTTGTGGTTTTCCTATGCTTTTTGAAGCCAAAAAGCAAAGAACGATACAAGTGATGGACATTCACGACCTACCGAAACCCAAGAATGGCTTCTTTGCGAAGAACAAGGGAGGCGGTTCTCACGGGAAACACTGGTGATTTTGGTGAATGAATTCGGCTTAAAGACATCCCATCTTAGGTTTTTCGTTTCTAGTTTTCCACTGCGATCATTGTATTCGATAGGAGTACTTTTTTACATATCTTTCATAGGTTATCTTTCCATGTTCTGTCATGG
This sequence comes from Hibiscus tridactylites, assembly GCA_958450335.1. Taxonomy (NCBI): domain Eukaryota; kingdom Viridiplantae; phylum Streptophyta; class Magnoliopsida; order Malvales; family Malvaceae; genus Hibiscus; species Hibiscus tridactylites. The sequence continues at coordinate 15,889,257 of OY288274.1, forward strand.
AGATGTACTGAATCATTTATCAATAGTTTGACATTCTCGAGAGCCATGGACATCAATAACCATTAAATCCGGGGATGCTCCATGATTCTTCTTTTAAAACATGTTTACCTGCCCCCTCAGCTGTAATGTCCGAAGTCGTTAATTTGAAATGAGTTTCCACAGCATGCTGAAGTTTGATTTTCTTGAGTAAAATTTTGAATGACAGAGTGATCGGTATTAAACAAGATGAGTAAATTGTTGTTATTTCCAAACAGCAAGCAGTGCTTGCACTTGCTCGTGGCCCCTCGATTTTCCGATTTTCTTTTGCAGCAGCCTCAACTGACCTGTTTAAAGAATTGGTCTTGCTAGGGTGGAAACCATAACAAGAAAGCAACAGTCATGGATTAAACTCCCCGGGCTGGATGTTGGACAATGCCAGGTATTGCAGGGTATTGGTTTGTACGATTCTCGTACGTAGAAGCGGCTACACATGTATTAACGATGTGCTCTATTTCGTACTGCTGCAAATCAGATCCTCAAAGCTTGCCTTTGACAACTCCTGAACTGAAGACGGAGAAGGTTTTAGGATCAAGGTTGTCAAATCTTTCTTGGAGTCCAGGTACCATATAAATTTTGTACAAGACTACATGTTTTGCCTGGTCTGAATGTTGAGTACGGATATGTATCTGACACGAGTATTTAGAACCCTTAATATATGTTTGGACACTCATGCCCATCTATACCCGTATATCAGATACAAGTGCCTAGGATAAAGAAACAGTCGGAATAACATTAGATATTAGGGTCCATACACCTTTAAACATCGTCCGATATGTATCGGACACGATTCATTTTTAGGGGGTCTATGAAGGATCATATTTTTTTATGTGGATACTCGAATATATGTTAGACACAGATGTGTTATTTCGCTCGGAGTAACATAAAGTGCTCATGAGATACCAAAAGGATGTGTTATTAGGCTCCAAGCTTGTCAATGCTTCAAACCTTTGTCCATGTTTAAATCATATCATTTCTTAATCTTATACTTGTAAGTTGTAAACATTGTTTTAACCTATAAAAGTTTCTCTCATTACTATCATTTTTAATCCTGTTTAAATTTATAAAATTTAGTTTCTTTTAAACAAATACTTGTATCCAATACTTATAAACTCGATATTCGAAGGAGTTGGTGAAAATATAAATTGCCTTTTCATGGTAAGAACAATAATACATTTCACCAAGAGTTGAACTGGTTAGATATCAGTAATTTCTTAGAGCCAAAAACACTACGTAATCTGTATTTATTGATAAAAACATAAAAAAAAAGAGATTATCCCTAATACAAAAATGGCAAAAGATAAAAAAAAAAAAAACTTTGACCTTAATGCTAATCAAGATCTTCCTATAGGAAAGATTGGAAAATCATCTCTGCAAGTTCCTGCAACAACAACAAAACAAAGTATCGTTTCAAATTCGATCCGATTTATGTACTATTACTATTTATGTTGATGGCGTTTGTAAATGAAGAAAGCTCAAGGGGGAAACATCTAGCTAAACTATTTTTAATAAATAAAATAGTACAAAATTATGTTACTCTGACCTTCATTTTATGATATGGAAATATGAAGATATGACAATCTAAACCCGTGTCAGATAAGTACTCAATATCCGACACTCGTATCTAAACCCGGATAACATAGATAGAAACCAAAGCGTATTTGAGAAGCGTGTCATAACAGTCAATCATGAAGTTAAACAAGTATAATAGATACGATCTTTTAGATGCATCATAATATACTCGTATCTGACACTCAAAACTAAATCTGAGTAACATGAACATAAAGATTACGAAAAGCATTGTATCTATCTACGTACCTGCTTGGCTGAAGCAACCTTGGGCTCTCCCCATTCAATTGCTTTCTTCTCAAGCATCTCAAAATTAGCTTTACCAGCCTGTAAGATAATATACTACTCCAATAACCCATATGAAGTGCCTTATGTTTAGGCCAATGATGAAGTAATTACCAAAACAAAAAAGAAAGAAGAATACATCACCTCAATGAGGGCACCGAGTTCATTATCAAAGCTCGCATACCGCTGATGAGTAAGCTCGGACAAAGAACCATCCTATAATCATGAAGAGAGAAGTTATAACACTATCCGGAAATTTGTTTATCGGTGTCGTGTTATAATCGTGTTTAAAATATTTTACTTTCACGTCTTCATTTTATATAGATGTTAGTATTTCTGTGTCATGTTTTAGCTGTTTTTTTTTTTCGTGTTGTGTTCTATTACCTCGATCAACTTGGCAGCATTTCGGAGTCCGCGGGCTAAGGTGTCCATTCCAACAATATGAGCAATGAACATGTCTTCAACATCTGTGCTCTCTCTCCGCCTGCAAAACCATGGATAAAGTAAACGAGAGTTGGACTCGGATACAAGAGTCAAATGCGGGTTACACTGCTCAAACTCTTAGATCTTTTAAAAGCATTAGTGTCCGATACATACTCTCATATATGACACTCACCAAATAACAAATAACAAAGGATACAAGTACGTGTAGGAAAAGGGTAAGCTTAAATTCTTCTAAGGTTTTCCTTATATTTAGAGGATCTTTATAAAATCATATACATATACCTATATGTAGATATGTATAGAACATGTGGACCGAATACAAATTTTTCAACAAAATGACGAGTCAGAATAATACATGACACAACACAACTCGAAGAAAAATATCAGGGAAAGTTGAGCTCACAGTTTTGCATCAAAGTTTAAGCCCCCTGGTTCTAATCCTCCCTGTCATAAACAACACCTATTAGACTGAATGATAAAAAGTTCGACTTCGAGCATTGTGAATGAGAAATGATGTTGGGAGAGCTTTCTCCCTAGGCTTGGCTCGACTCCAAAATAGTCGAACCCAATATAATTATTAGATACCGAAAGGTCCTATATAAAAATAAATAAAAAATAGAAAACATCAATGAACTATAAAAAATGTATTAAAAAAGAATCGATCACATACATTTTTTATCACACTTAACATAATCATAGTTGCCTCTCCAATATCTGTCAAGAACTGATCTGTATCCCAACCTGTATCGCAAAAAAAATCCCGATCTTCAACTCGTAAGAGGATTTTAATTCCAAGTTTAAAACAGAAGGATGTTCTTTTAAAACAATCAATGTTACTTCGATTTTTCAATTTTCTTGAAGTACTTGTGTTTGACACTCATGTTCGGTCCATGAAAATTAAACATATTGTGTTGGAAATATATCATATCTGATTCTTACACCTGAATACGAACAACATAGGTAAGAGTAGAATGGTTTTGGTTATTGAATAATACCGGTCTGAGGATCGCCGGAGTTGGCATCAATATTTCCTAGCAATCCATTGATTCTTGCAGTCTCAACATCATGATGGCAGCTGTGAATTACACAAGCACCACAGGTTGTCAAAGGATTATGATCAATCTGGTCCAAATTATTAGTATACTAATAAAAGATTATGGATCACTTTGGGTTTAAACTGAGCTTGGATAAAAGCTTCAAAAAGTTTCACCATGCAACCCGGCTCATGAACATCACTTCTTTGAAATAATAGGTATAATAAGAAAACAAAAAAATAACATATGGAATATCAGAAACCTGTGACCAGAGAGTGTGGCATGGTTGCATTCAATATTAAGCTTGAATTCCCCTGAAAAAGTAAATGGTGAATAGATGCAAAAAACCCGAAAGTTGAGACCGTGATCATGAAAATATGAAAGTAAATATTGATACAATACACAGGCTCAAGTCCGAATCAGCCTGGCCCCTGTGGATTTTTCTTTTAGAGTTATCAAAGATCATTTGGTAGGAAACTTGAGAGATGAAATGATAATTCATTAGAGCTTACCAACTAGTCCGTATCTTCGCAAGAAGTTCGTTGTTGTTGCAGCATCCCAGTCATACCTGGAAAAAAAATTAAGCCATAATTCATATAATCAACAAAAGGGATTTGACACAAAGAGATCTTTTGAAACATACTGATGTTTGGTAGGCTCTTGAGGCTTAGGTTCAATCAATAGAGTTCCTGGATCAAAAGTATGTTCCATCAGAATTTCAGTAAAATAAAAAAACAAATTAAAAACGATCCAACACATATTCACATATATGTATAGTGATATTCATGTTGGATGTACATACCCGTATCTGACATTCACACTCAAAGAAGTTAACATGCAGTGTTTAAGATTACCATAATGGCGTTTACCTTTGAATCCGATTTTCTTCTTGTAGGCAACCGCAGCCTCTAGAAATCTTGCCTGTCAAAATAACAACAGTTTAGTCTGATGAAAACTAAAGAACTGCATCGGATTTTGTTTCTCCGAGTCTTATATTTTTAAAAAGTAGTATTTGTATTTGACACTTGATACATTTCGGACATGGGATTAAGATATGTTTTCTTAAATATATGGAAAGACTTGGGATGAAGCAACTTTTAGTCTTTGAACTTGACAACTTTTTTCCAACTTTATCATAAACCTTTTTTTGGGCCACATTAATTCTTAAACTTGACAACTTTTAACATTTTTTTGTTCTTTTGATGACATGACACTCTAAGAGTATGACACGTGACACAATAACCCAAAATTCAAGTTTAGAAAGAGTTGTTAGGTTGATTTTTTTTTCAAGTCGAGTATAATCGTGTTGGACGTATACCCATATCTGACATCCATCCCAGATTCGAGTAACATAGACGTTGACACTTTGAAAAAGTTTTAATGATGAACAAAATAATAAGAAATGCATAAAAAAATCTTAAAAATCTAAATCTTAAATCATACCATATGATCAAGTTCAAATTCCATGTCTGTGTTCAAAAGTGTTTGATAACCTTCACGTCCACCCCAAAACACATAGTTTTCTCCCCCTAGATAGTGTGTCACCTACAGCATGAGCATAGCAGCATAGGAAACAATTAACACAAACAAACAAAATATATATATAATCAATGAAAATTAGAAGAAAAAAAGGAGAAAAATCACAATAAGCAAAGCGGAAAGGAAATAACCTAAATTGTGTTAAAAAGACACAAAACATGATGAAAAAGGTCAATTTTGGTTTAAAAGCCCAATTTAATTATTAATTTTTTTTTACAGGTTTTTAACCATTTTTTATATTTTTCAAGTTCTTTTATAAATTTGAACAATTCATTAATTTTTCTGTTAAACAAAGCATCAAACTTGTCTGTTCAGCTGGTTGAATATATTGATCAATGTCTTATTTTTTATTAGTTGCAGTAAATTAAATGCAAAAAATACACAAAAGTTCACTTTTGTTGTTGTAAACTGATTAAACACCCACCTCCATGGCTTTCTTGACTTGAGCTGCAGCATATACATATACACCCAACTCAGAGCTGCAAATCAAACACAGAAATAGTAAGTTCATCAATGGACAAACTGATCACCAATTAAGGATACCGATACTACACGGATATAGGTTTTAGGATCGGAAAAGGGTATGTACGCAATAGATCAAGATGTTTTATCTCATGTATCTGGAGGATACTTAGAAGGTCTAGGTCATAACCTTATACCCACATTCGTTCGTGTGTCGAACACGATATTAGAAAAATCGAAATAACATATATGAATACCTCGTACAACCACCATGCATGTAACGAGGATGCATAAATAGTTGAGCTGTACCCCACAGTGGACGGATGTTGTCTCCCTGCATAGACGTGCAAGTAAAAGAGATGTTTCGAAACGAAGTAATGTGTTGAAGCCTAACATGCAAGCATAATTGTTCATACATGAAAAGATAACAGAAGTTCCAAATTATTTCTAGCAATGTGATTTGTAGCACAAGATTTCCAATAATCTATGCTCTTCAACTCTATACTTTTCTCGAGACAAATCGAGCTCCTGACTGGGCTATGACACGAGTAGAGGCTATCAACGCATGCATCATTGACGACTTAGCTAACCGAAAGATTTTTCGTATAAACTGAACTAAATGAGTAAATAAAGTGTAAAGAGATCCGATATGAGTTTAGGTACTCATGAGCCATTTACCTGAAGTTCTTTAGCAAGTTTCACCACTTCATCCAAGTTTGAATTTGTTTCCTAGAAACAAACACAATAAAGATAAAATTGGTTGATACTTGATACACAGTTTATTTCTAAAGCATTAGAATATATAAACAATCTGACCTGGATTGTTTTGCCCTCGGGAGCAATGTCCCGGTCATGGAAACACCACCGATCAATGCCGAGCCTGTTTATGAATTCAAAGTTGGCTCTCACTGCATAATTTGTTCCGAAAAAGATGGAACAGAGTTGCATGTTTGCAAATTAGTATTAGTCAATGATCGAAAGGTAGGTTGGCAATTAACATTCAATCTTACTTCTTCTTTTGGCCATAGCAACGGAATTGGTACCATCTTCCCATGGCCAATATTTCGTAGGCGCCCCGAAAGGATCGGCACCAGTTCCACGGAATGTATGCCAAAACGCAACACTGAATCTCAACCAGTCCTGAAATGGTACCGATCACTAGTCAGCAGCCGTTAACATTTCGGAAAATCTCATATAAATGAAAACTAACCTTCATTTTCCTCCCAAAGATAACCTCTTCTGCATTATACCATCTGTATGCAAATGGATTCTGGCTATGAGGACCCTGCAAACCAAAATAAGTGTAGGATATCAAGTGTTTGTGTAAATTACGCAAAGGCAACAGCAAACAAAATTCCGGGAATTGTGATGAAATCTTCCATGAAGAGTGACTCAGTATACATTTACCTCATACTTAATTTTGGGAATTCCAGGGAAAAATTCCCCTTTCCATTCACCGGAATCAGAACACTTTCCACCGGATTCAGCAGCACATGCATGTGAACGCGATGAAGCACTCTGAATGAAAAAAAAAACCAATCCAGAGAAAAAAACAACATAATACTTAAAGAAAACATATAAACATCATCATAAAGGATAAGAATTGACAAAGTTAGAGGGTTTCTTTTACCACTAAAAAAGATATCACATTTATACAAAGAAGTAATAATATTTTTTTCCTAGCCATAATCTTCTTTCTGATATCAATCAAAGTATCAAACTAAACCCTGCAAGAACTGAACCAATTAGTGAACTTAAAATACAATGAAAATTAACTGGTAATTATCCAAAAATAAAGAGTTAAGCACATAAAACAGATTGGGTTAGCATCAAAGGTTACAACATCAAACTAAACAAAATTTTAAAGCTTTAACAATCATAAAGTTTTTGCATTGGTTCATTTTTATTTTTATTTTTAACTTTCTGATGCATACCCATCATCTGATATCACATAAAACCAACAAGAAACATTAAAAAATGAATTTTGACAAATACCCATCAGCATAGATCACATGTTGATCTCAAAATTCTTTAAAAAAAAGTATTTTAAGAGTTTTACACTTACACTTACACTTACAATCACAATCAATACAATCCTAATAACTACACTAAAAAATAAATTATTATAACTCACAATCAAACTGATCACACAATCAAAATAAAAAAATGTAAAGAAGGATGGGAGAGAAAGGGACGTACGGATTTTGAGAAAGAGGGGGTGAAGCCATGCATGAGTGAGTAGTTTATAAGCTGAAGTGAAAATGATATTTTTGGATGAAATATGGTTACGTAAATTAAGTCAGTGTCACTTCCGAGGTTTTTCTCTATGAAAAAGTCTTTGCACCTGCTAATCCGTATATCCGTTTTGAATCTTTTGATCATAACAATTACATTTCACATGTTTGACTCTGAATTACTTTTTTCTATATAAATTTTCTTAAAAATATATCCAAAAATATCTATTTTTAAAAGGGTAAACTACATAAATGGTCACCGAATTTTTAGGACAAATTTATTTTAGTCACCGTACTTTTAAAATATTCGATAAGGTTACCCAACTTTTAGTTCGATTTTGATATGGTCCCTCACGTTACCTTCCTTAGAAGTAGACATTAGTTTTCGTTTTTCCTTGATAAAAAAATGGGTAAACTACATCAATCGTCACCCAACTTTCTTCTCACTCCTATTTTGGTCAATAAAGTTTAATAATTTTCAATTTAATAAGTTAACTTTTGAATTGTTCATATTTTGACCACTCTCAAAATGACATGGTTATAGAAATATAAAAAATTGATTAAACCTTCAAAATAATTCGGGTAATGATTTTTTACATAGCTTATTAAATTTATCATATTACTATATTTGATATTTTAATAAGCAAAGTAAAAAAAATATTACTCGAATCAAATATTCCAATTAACCGGTCAATAGATTATCCGATTTAATTAGTACAATATAAGATCAAGAATTGAATAATTTGAATTTAGCAATTAACCAAAATAATTTTCAAAGATTAATCGAACTCAATTTCGATATAAATTTTTAAAATAAATTATTTCGATTCAATTATAGTTCATAGTTTTAAGTGCAACATATCTTAAAATGGTGAAATTTTGTTGAAATCCCGAAATAGGTATTTGTAAGTGTGTTTAAGGGTAAAAATATTGAGTTTTAAAGATAATTTTGTGAGGGAAAGTTGGGCTGATGGTATGGTTATGCTTGGGGGTTGTTTTGAACATGTTTAGTGATGATTTGGATGATGAAATTGATGGGTAACTGCTGTGTTGTGTTCAAGTCCGAAAATGAAGTGTATGAGTTAGTTCTTGGCTTGGAAATGTAGTAAAATTGTCTTGAGTTGTAATCTGATTTGTGGCAGTGATGATTTTGTGGATGTTTTGATGTGTAATGCACTGTTTTTGGTTGATTAGAAGCAAGGGAAAACATTTGAGAAGCTTCGGCCTCAATTCTGGAAAATTTGGAGGTTTGATCGACATTCTTAGCTTGTATTGGGGTGTTTGGTGAGTGGACTATTTTTAATGATTTTAAATTGGTTCAAAGTATGTTGTCGGGGTGTTAAATTGTGCTTGGTAGGCCAATCTAGTGTGGGGTTAAGTTGGTAGCTTAATCTCTTGTTCAACTTTATGTATTTCTTGCAAAATGTGCATAAATGTGGTCTTGTGTGATAAATGTCCGATTATGCATGTTACGATATATTTATGTTGCATGATGGTGATTTGTATGTTGTATTACATGATCTGTGAAATTATGGTGAGTACTCGCTTAGTATGTTGGCACTAGTTATGTTATTGGATATAAATGATCGATCATTAGAATGAGTGTGCAGATGGTAAAAGTCAAATTTGCGCGTGGCCTTGAGATTTGTGAAGTCACCAAGGTGGAGTACAGTGAAGTAACATTCCACTGAAAAGTATATGTGTGATGATAAGTGAAATCTCATCCGTAAAAGAAAATGATGATGAGTGAAATCTCACCGGAAGGCAATATTATTGTTATTGAGTACGTTGGGCGAAAATTTCAACAAAAGCTATCCGTATATTCAAGTAAGCTATATAGTTGCTGATATACCTTGTTTATGTGTGGTTGATGTGGTAAGATGTTTTGTTACATCTAATCTAAGCATAACATGAGGTAAGATGTTATGCTCATGCATTTTTGTAGCGGTTGGCAATGGGAATGCTAAGTGTTGTAGGAGCGTATGTTAGACTCCTATGTTAGTTTTCATGTTGTTGAATGTTCATGTTCTTGTGTTGAAGGGATGCAAACCATGTTTTATGTGATGCTCAAGTTGCTACATGTTTCTTATAGCTAAATAGACTCGTTATGCATGCTTGTATGTTTAATCATGCTTAGTTGTAGGATGTGTTGCCTCTAGATTGTTTGTATGATTGTTGCTTTGTGATCTTTGATGTTTCGGAGCAAATTTAGGGACGTTTGAGGATGCTAAAACTTGTTTTCAGGCCACTCTGTGTGCAGACGTTTCAAAACACTCGAAGTGGTTTCAGAACAGTCGTAGCTCCAGGGATTTAAGGCCATTAACATAGTTAAGGCCAAACTGTTTAAATTATTTAAAACATATACTGTGTAGACTATATAATCTATTTTTTTGTTATAAGGGTTTAATGTTTAGTTTAAGATTTGAGAGGTTTAGGGATTTAAGGTTTAAAGTGTTTAGGGTTTATGTTTGAAAATTAAATATTTTAATTTTAATTTTTAAAGAATAACTGTTTACACGTGTATAAAAAATTATTCATATATATATAAAACATAAATAGTCTTAAATTTTATATTTATTCTAATACTTTTAACTAATATTTTATAGGCTTAAGGGTACCAAAGGCCACTGAACTTTTTTTAAAAAAATCAATTAAGCCCTTAATGTTTTCTTGCACTCAATGTCACCCTCAAACCTCAAAATTTAACCAATCTAACCTTTTGACCGACAGAATCCGTCATTGACCGACGAAATTTGTTAAAGTCTTAAACATGGGCCGTTTATATGCCACATCACCTACCAAATATTAAACATTTATTTATAAAACTAATGACATGGATTAAAAACGCCGACGTGGATTAAAAAATATTAAAAAAACAAAACACTTATTAAATCCTAACCCTAACATTATATCCTTCCAAAACTTGAAATCTAGAAAGTGAAATCTGCAAGTTTAGGGAACACCCATTTTGATTTTTTTCTCTCTTGCATATCGTGAAATTCTCCTGCTTGATTGTAAGATCTTAATATGTGAGTATTCAAATTTCATTTTTTTTCCTAATCAGTTATCTCTCTCACATCTCGCGTCTATCGCCATTATTGGGAAATACAGGTTTTGAAGATGACGATCTCGGCTAGTTCATCAAACTAAGGAGAAGTTGTGTTTTGTGATTGCGGTCTAAAATGTCGTATGTGAACAACATGAAAAAGGAAAAATGCTGGAAAAAGATTCTTCTTCGGTTGTTCAAATTATAAAAATTCTGACTGTAATTTTTTAGGTGGTGTGATGAAGATATGTCTAATAGAGCAAAATTTCTTATAAACAAATTGAGAAAAAAAATGATGAGTTAAGGAAAGTGAGTCGACCTAATGAGGAAGTTCAACAAATGAAGCTGGAATTGGAATTGATGCAGAAATAACTGGTTTTAGCTATCGAACATGCTCATACATTTAGGAAGAAATCAACACTGTTTTACACCGGTGTAAGATAATGTTGATTGTTTAGTAAATTAAAGAACTGATTTACACCGGTGTAAAACAGTGTTGATTTCTTCCTAAATGTATGAGCATGTTCGATAGCTAAAACCAGTTATTTCTGCATCAATTCCAATTCCAGCTTCATTTGTTGAACTTTCTCATTAGGTCGACTCACTTTCCTTAACTCATCATTTTTTTTTCAATTTGTTTATAAGAAATTTTGCTCTATCAGACATATCTTCATCACACCACCTAAAAAATTACAGTCATAATTTTTATAATTTGAACAACCGGAGAATCTTCTTTTAGCATTTTTTTTCTTTTTCATGTTGTCCACATACAACATTTTAGACCGCAATCACAAAACACAGCTTCTCCTTAGTTTGATGAACTAGCCGAGATCGTCATCTTCAAAACCTGTATTTCCCAATAATGGCGATAGACGCGAGATGTGAGAGAGAGATAACTAATTAGGAAAAAAATGAAATTTGAATACTCATCTATTAAGATCTTACAATCAAGCCAGGAGAATTTCACGATATGCAAGAGAGAAAAAAATCAAAATGGGTGTTCCCTAAACCTGCAGATTTCACTTTCTGAATTTCAAGTTTTAGAAGGATATAATGTTAGGGTTAGGTTTTAATAAGTGTTTTATTTTTTTAATATTTTTATTCCACGTCAGCGTTTTTAATCACGTCATTAGTTTATAAATAAATGTTTAATATTTGGCAAGTGATGTGGCATATAAACGGCCCATGTTTAAGACTTTAACAGATTACGTCGGTCAAAGGGTTAGATTGGTTAAATTTTGAGGTTTGAGGGTGACATTGAGTGCAAAAAAACATTAAGGACTTAATTAATTTTTTTTAAAAAGTTCAGGGGCCTTTAGTACCCTTAAGCCTATTTTATATTAATTGAATCGTAACATTAAATTCAATACAAAGGATCATTACTTTAAGCATAATGAATAATTTTTAACACTCTATGTGATATGCTTTATTAAACTATAAATACATTAATAATTTGTATTATATAGATTTTAATGGATTCTTATATTCTTGTCATTTTTCGATAAATTTTCATATCACATTTTATATTTATTTTTTATATCAAAGTTGCAGCGTTTAAGTTGGATTAATTAGTTTTACTTTTATTTATTAAATAGAAAGATATTATATATTTATATCGAGTTAGATCTTAATTAATTTTATTTAAAATCTCGCGACATCACGAAAGTTTGAATTCGTTGGTTTGAGCGTACTTATTCTATTTATGTAAATAAATTGCCACAAAAAAGTCTTTGTATCTGGCATGCCATGTTTTATATATCCAAACTGAATCTCATATTCCAGTGTAGCTTTCACATCTATATGGAATGAATAAATGATGCAAGAGAAAGAACCTTACATTTCATTCAAATGCCATCCAAAACAATATCTATAGCTTTGAAAATATGAGAGGCTAAATCCTCATTAGCAGCAATGATAACAGTACCGGTCTCTCGAACAGCGATCAAGGCTTTCTCGGGACCAACGATGTCTATAATGCCGTCAGCATTTTTAGGTTCAGCGTCATCACCGACTTTCTTTACGGTTCCAGTAATGCCCATCTTGGACAGCTCAGTCAGAAGCCCTTTCAAGTCCGGTGAACCCCAGTGTAACAACGATCTTTGTTGCTTGGAATCTGCCGGTCGGAACCCAGAAATTAACCGATGTTTACCCTGATCCATGACAAGCTCTCCGTCCAACCTCATGATTGTTTCCTGCTTCAACGGTTTCCAGCGGAATTTGGAAGCCAAATCTGTTTCTATATCAATTTCCGTGCTTTCCTTCGAGCTTGGTATCCGTAATATTTCATTTTCAGAGTATCGAAAAATCATGTTTGCTTCTGAAATTTTGATCTTGCATCTCAATTCCTTTGGAAGCTGCCTTAAAAGTGAGCACAAAGTGCAGTTTGATAAATAAAAATCCCTACACAAGTGGAAGAAACTAATACAATAAAAGTAAAGTAGATTACCAGAAGTAATTTTGGCTGCAACGTCTTTAGTAAGGGTTGAACTTTCTGCAAACTGCAGGAGAAAAAGAGAAACATTTATGCAATAGTAGCTAAATACCGAGATGAACTCTCCTTTTTCTTTCATTTCTTTTTCCGCACAAAGAAACAAAAGATTTCTAGTAAAAATGCATAAATTCCGTGTCAACAAACATCAGGCAAGCTAGAGGAATTTGCTAAAAAGATTATCCTAATTGATGTTGGAAAAAACAAACTTCATTTACTTGACAGAAAGAAATGGAAATATCAGCACCGATCAAATTCTATTATGCGATATATATGCATATCAAACTTCACACTTCAGTCATTTTCTCCAAAGATGGTTTCAGATAGTCTTGCATAGCCTAAAATACAGGAATAGTGCCCACTAACTTGCCCCTTTGTCAAGTCAAAGCTTCTGTTGAACATATAATTTGAGTTCTCGTCTCAATCCAAAAGGGGCATGCGAGTCGAATGTTTTAAAAGGATTTCCTCGGGCTCAAAGTTCTTTACGCAAACTATTTGTGTGTGCATCCTCTAGAGAGAGAGAGAGCTTACCTTATTCCCGACAGAAAGGAACATTGAAGAACCTTCATTTCCATTGGTTTGAAAGGCAAGAGAGCTAAGTTAGCATCAACACCACTCTGCAAAATTCACATAATTCTTTTCAGTCACTCAAAAGCATTCTGTGAAGATCACATTAAATTTAGTATCCTACCATAAACAAATAATAAAGATGCACAGGTAAGCATAGATACAAATAACCACCTCCAGGATAAGTAAAGAGTTTGGATCTGAGCACCAATATCGAAGCAAATGAACAACTGGACCAAGTCTCAAGCTCCAGTGAGGACAGAATACAATACAAGGTTCCTGCCAATTGGTTCTGTGTACATAATGTTAGCATCTCATGGTGATTACGAAATATGATACATGATAATCATTCAAGTCCGTAACCATACAAAACTAGTTAGTAAGTTCTAAAGACATTTTAATGCTCTATCAATAAGTTTTTGCTTCCCTAATACGTCCTTCTTTCAGAAATGCCATCTAATTGATGTGATGAGAAACTGAAGTGGGTAGGGAAAAGGCATCGGTCATTTGGTAAAAGGTATTATCACCAGTGGCACTGAACATCTTGGTAAGTAATTGATAACCCTCACGGTATTAAGACTTATTTTCTCACAACTCATGAATGAAATGACAAAAAGCACAACTTTTATTTAAAGTTTTTTATGGGCCACAAGAAACATAATCTTTAAGCTGATCTTATAGCAGTTTGGGCAAAATTGTTACAGCTTATCACTTGAGAAGCATAGTAAACTAAGTAAGACACGCAGTTAGTGCTGAGTTAATCCTCACACCAACTTGAAGCAATTTGCAAATTCTTCTACCCGTATGAACTTTAAATGTGTTTTAGCATGCAAAATAGGACAAGTGCCGAGTTACCTCCACTGCTACATAGTTCTCTCTACTTAAAATCAGTACTTTACAAATTTTAAGAAGTTGGGTCTTTTTTCTGTTTCTCTCACAAAAAGTTTAAATTCTGTTTAAAACATTACATGAGTATCTGGAACAAGAATAGATAGAACAGGTTAATAACAAAGAGACAAGTGTTCAATAAAAAATTAGGTAGTGGGAGGCAAAAATGTCAACATAGATCAAATAAAATACTTTCAGAGATCCACTGAATGAGCATGCCACAGGTAACATTTTCTATTCACAAGCGTAACAATCAGCAGGAAACAGAAACATAAAGGCATATCTTACAGTAATTCAATTGAATGAACTGCTGGAAACAAGTGAATTTTCCCCTCTTTTATGAGCTTGACATGTGCAAACAATGGTTCACTAGAAAAAAGCTGTCACACCAACAAAAGGAGAATAAGAAAATGCCCTTTGTTTATATTGAGACAATAACCCACTCACTAATAAAAGGGTAAACTACAACATAAGTCACTCAATTATGGGTAAGATTACATTTGGGTCACTCAATTATTAAAAGTTACATTTGGGTCACCCAATTATTAAAAGTTACATTTGGATCACTCAATTACAAGTAAGGTTACATTTGGGTCACCTTTCATATTTAAAAAAAGTATATCAATTTGTGTATTAGATTAATTAATGATTTCAAATGAAATACTCTAATGTTAACGAGGGTATACAAGTGGTTTGGAATTAAAATAACTAAATTGATGTACTTCTTTAAATATGAAGGGTGACCCAACTGTAACCTTACCCATAATTGGATGACCCAAATGTAACATTTAATAAATGGGTGACCCAAATGTAACATTTAATAAATGGGTGACCCAAATGTAACATTTAATAAATGGGTGACCCAGATGTAACATTTAATAAATGGGTGACCCAAATATAACTTTTAATAATTGGATGACCCAAATGTAACCTTACCCATAAGTGAGTGACCTCCGTTGTAGTTTACCCCTAATTAAATGCACCTTCTCTTGTCGCTGCTTGCAGAGCCACTCTGGTATTATATTGGTCAATGCTAATAATTCTTCTGCTACAGAAGATATGATGTATATTGGAACCTGCATGACAAATGTATAGCATATGACTGCTTGTGGTGTTACTCAAAGCAAGCATAAGCGTTAATTTTTTTTATTTCTTCTCCTGTTAGAGAACTGTTCAACCAGAAACCATAAGCTATAAGGTCATGGCCTTGAAATAGATTTTAGTTGCTAAAATGACTACCCATTCACAAGTCTTGGGTCTTAAAAGTGTTGACAAAGCCTGCTAAACTAGAAAACTTAAGCTATAGCATGGTCAAACCTCACCTTAAGTTAGCCTGCTAAATCAGAAAAGCCTAAAGGTGAAGGCCACAGTTCCAAGGTAATCATATCAATTATCAAACATATAGCTAGAGAAATACACCTCAAGTGTTAGACTGTTAGTTAGTAAAAACTAGTTATGATAAAGAAACAACAATTTTCACAGAAAATGACTCCAGCTGATAAACAGCGATTCCTCTCTTTTTCTCTCATTTCGGTCAGCAACTGCATTCCTTTTGACAGTACGCCTCTGTCTCTACATGTCTTCCATGTTCGTGTGGATGAGTACCTACATACGCTAATCCAAAAGAAAGGAAAAGAAAAATCCAATACCTTTAGAGATGAAGACTCCAACAAAAGTGACATTTGCTCCAAAAGGCATAGAACAATCCCAAGTCGATCAATAGGAACAAGAACCGACCCACCTGCTCTAACAGAATCAAATGCACAGGTACATATAAAAGCTAGTTTCTCCATTTCCTCTCTACTTTCATCATCCTTAAGCAAGGATGCAGCTCTCTCTTCCAAATTGTTGACATCATCGCTACAATCATGGTGCATAGATTCAGACTTATCAATCTAAAGAAATATATATAGTATTTGCTAGTAAAAAGGCACACAAGCAAAGACTAAATTAATATATTATTACACTCAGAAGAATTACCTGACATTTGATGAAGTATAAGTAACTGGATCAAAGCAAGTATCATCATTCTCCATATTTTCTGTGGTATCCAGAGATGAGAAATCTGAATATATTATCAAATCTTTCCCTCGAAGGCCAAGGAAATCAAAATCCATCGCATGTGTAGAAACAAAGATAGAGCTTGAAATATAAGCTATATTTCTCTTCGGACCATTTATTGTCCAATTGCAGGACCCTATTTCCAAACCAGAGCTGAATGCTTTTATGATCAAAGTTCCATTATAGCAAGTTTCTTCTGCATATTTTAGTGTTTGAACCTTCTTCAAGCAATCCTTCACATCAACTGCACTGAAAAGCACACTCAATTAACTTCCTATATATCAACTTCTACATTCAAGTTGCTGTAAAGGGAAAAATCTAAACAGAAATGGATTTTAAAGATGCAAAACTGATGGTCATAATAAAAAAAAATTAAAGGCTTTGTTAGCATATTCTAAAAGCAGTTTTTAGGTTACATATGATTCAAGGAATAATAATTACCTGTACAAAGGCATCCAAGCTCCCAGCTCCTCGCAATCTTTTCCTAATGCTATTTTCTTCAATTCAGAATGAAGAACTTCAAGATCTTCCCATTTCATCCACTGCGGGAAACTAGTATCCTCAGGTCCATAAAACTGCTTTAATTCCATATGCATTGAAACAAGATCCTCCATCATAAGCTGCCCTATTCTCGCTGTTGCTTCAGTCACATATATCTAACCAGGGTAAAAATCAAAGCACAGAAACAATTATCAGCTAAGGCTAACAAGCATCACCATTTAATATTCATGTTTTAAAAAATGAAACATTCCCCAAACTCTAGTTACCTTTGCAGAAAAGTCTTTAGATAGAGTAAGAAATGGCAAGCCAAGCATTCCCATAGGACTTGAGATCAAAACAACATCAATAAAGGAAGCGTCCCATAGATGCAAATTTTTTACAGTTTTATACCAAGGCTCTGCACGTACCAAGTCATTTGCATCAAGTGTTTTTTCAATCTTCTGCCTTTTTCTAACAGATTCTGAATCCAAAGACTCATGGGCCTCTAAAACAACTGGAACAGGACTGAAAATGGCAATAGATGAAAGGTCCAAGGGGCAATCAAGTAAGATCCTAAACCCGGATACATTGAGCATATGACAAGGTGGGAAATGGAAACCACCTCCTTTGCTAAGGCATGTCTGCAAATGCACAACCTCAATGAATTCCCCTAAATCAGAAAAAAAAAAGCACAAACAAAGATATATACAAACAGACATGTTTGCACACAAGATGCATAAAAGGATAATTTTCTCAGACACCAAATGAAGTTTAAAAGCTTAAAAACGAACCTACATAGTTGTTGAACGTTCAATTAGCTAAAAATGTTAACTTTAGGTACCCTTTCATTGTTACTTTCTACATGTTTTGTTGATTCCAATGGCAAACAAAAACTTTCATTGTCAGCTATGTAAGATTTCATTTAACAAAAGCTAGAATCAATCAATCAAATGAAAATCTTAGTAACTTATTACCAACTCCACTAAAACTTAAAAAGTACACTTTTAAATCATAGAAAACCCATTTGCGAAAGATTTTCTAAACTTCAGCAATGTATAAAATAACAATCCTTTTAAATAATTATCCTTCCAAATAGCAACCAATCCCTACTAAACAAGAGGGAAAGCATGAAACTTACAAACTTCATTGAGGAAACGGATAGTATCAGGCAGGGTTTCAAAAAACGGCCCGCGAAAGATATAGCGGCCGCTATTTAGCGGTAATGCCGCCGGCCGAAACCGTTATCGGCGAAAACAATGGTGGGACGCGGAATCACACTAGTAGCGGTGGATTGCGGTCGCAATTTAACGGGTAGCGGTAAATAACGGTAATAACGGGCCGCTATCTCTGTTTTCTCCCGTTACTGTAAAATCTAAAAAAAATCCATGGGCGGGCGATAAGGGTGAGCGTAAGAGTGTAAAGGGAGGCGAGCTGATGATATTTACAGGGAGAGGATTGGTCGACGTTGAGGAGAGGGGATTGACGGCGTGCCGACGACAAGAGGTGAAATCGCGCGGCTCTAGATGCTGGTCTGATGACGACGGCGTGAAAACAACCCTCTTAGGGTTTGAAAGCCAAAGAGAAAACGAAGAAAAAGAGGGATTTAGGTTTTGTTATTAATATTATAATCTTATTTTATTATCATTAAAAAAATATTGGGTTATGAGTATTCAATTAGGAAAATGTATTAAGAGAGTCATTAATTTGATAAAAAGGTTTGACCCTATAAACAAAATGTTAAATTATGAGATAAAAATTATCTATCATTTTTCAGTATTTTTTATACCCAACACTAAAAGACACTAAAAAATTAAATTATAAGTCATAGCCTTAAATTCTAAATCATAAATGCTACATCTTATACTTTAAAAATACATCATACCCTAAATTACCTAAACTCTAACTACAACAACTAACTTTAAACCATAAACCTAGTTTTTAGTATGGGCACATAGGGGCAGAGTATTTCTATTTTAAATTATGAGATACCAATTGGTTTTTAAGGGTATATGTTGATTTCTATTTCGGCCATGCCATTTTTAATATTAATGGGTTGATCCAAGTGATAAGTAATTTAGTATCGCTTAAGCATCTCGGGTTCAGTGGCGGAGCCACATGTAGGATTGGGTGGGCATAGGCTCACCCTGAACTTTTCAAAATTCACACATTTGACTTTAATTTTCTTAATTTTTATGAATTAGTATTTAAATTTTATGATTTGTGTCTACCTTAAAATCTTGAGATTTTTATGATTTGTGCCCACCCTCAAAAATATTTTGATTTGTGTCCACCCTCAAGAATATTTCTGGATTAGTCACTGCTCGGGCTTAAGATCTTATTCATGTATAAAATTTCTATTGAAAGACACACCCACCTGTCTTTCATAGTTGGTATGGATTACCCGGGACAAAGGCCTAAAAGCATAATATGCTTATTTATGAGGGTAGCAATAAATTATATATTTTGTAAGAAACTAAGTAACAATTTTTCTATTATACAACTTATAATTTTATTATTGTATCCACTTCCTTCCACTATCTGAAGAATCGAGAGGAGATCCGAAAAAAAAGTCAATTGAATTAATATTCAACCGATTATGTATTATTAGAAAACAGAAGTCTCTCGATGTAAGCAAAGTAACATATAATTATGGTGCATTGATTTAGGGTCGGAAATGGTTGGACAAGACATGGTTGAGCAGTTTAAGTCATAGTTTAATTGGAGTGCATTCTCCACCATGAAGAAGCAATCTTGAAGGTAACATCCACCTGCCATTCATCAATGGCAGCCTTAGTTATGGTAATATTAGCCAATAGCAAAGCTCCTTATGATTTCCTCTTTGGACTATGTATGTTTGTATGTATGCTAATTTTCCCAAGAATTTCTCCATTGTTATTGGGCATCCATTTTTAGTGATACCACCGGCTCACCCGACCCAAAAATAAACACCTTAAACCCATACTCGACCCGACCCGAACTGAAAATAAATATATAAAATTCGACCCCGACTCGACCTATATAAAATAAATTAATTTTAGGGACATAATTGTAAAAGATGATTTTAAAGGATTTAATTATAAAAAATTATAATTTAAAAGACTAAATTATAAATGAAAATTTAATTTTAATGACTTAATTATAAAAATATATAAAGAGGGGCCCTAAAAAATTTAAAGAAAAATTACACTATTAGTCTCAGGTCGAATATTTTCTACCCTAAACCTGAATCCGACCCGAATTCATCCCTAACAAAAGTCTAACTTGACTCGAACCTATTTTTTTTTAAAAAAAAATTGACCCAATCAGATAAGGTCAGGTCAAAACCCGTAAGTACGAGTAAAATGACCATCCATAACCTTATCACAATCTTAAATGGTGGACATCCCTAGTTGCTTTCAGTCTTTGTCTTTGTGAGCAAGATGCGGAGGGCATCCAAATACCTAGGTATATGCAAATGCAAGATTCAAAGGGCAGACATAGAACTACGATAAAATATTAGAAGCGTCAAATTAATTAGTTTAAAAAAAATAAGGGTAAACTATCTGTTTGACCACCAAACTATTGTGAAAGTTTTAAAATGACCACCATAGAAAAAAACGCGTCATTTCAGTACCCAAACTATTAAAATGGGATTATTTTGGCCACCTGCCGTTAAGAGGCTAACGGCAGAGTTGACGTGGACAGGTGGGCTGTATGAGCTGTGATTATTTTTTCCACGTTGGAGTGAGGAGCCATCCACGTCAACCTTCCACCTAAGCAAATAAAAAAAACGTTTATAAATGAAACCCAAACTTAACCCTAAAAACAAGTTTTCTTCAGTATATCGTGAAGAAGAAGAAGAAGAAATCAGGTGGTTTTGGTGTAGAAGAAAATGGCAGCAGAGATGAATCGTGATTGCTATTGTGAGGTTCGTTCGAAGCTGACAACAAGTTGGACTTATGAAAATCCAGGTAGGAGGTTTTGGGGTTGTGGAAAATTTCGAAATGGGGTTAGGGCTTGCAATTTTTTTTCTTGGTTTGATCCACCAATGACCGATAGGTCAAAAAGAGTAATTGTTGGTCTTCTTAAAAAAATTGATTCGATGGAGGAAGAAAGAAAGAAGCAAAGAATTGTTGCAAGTTTGCTTGTTGTTGTTGCTGTTTTGGTTGGATTTATTTTGGGGAAACATTTCTTTTAGGTTAGGGCTGTTATTGTGGTGGGTTTAGGGTTTTGTGTTGGTGAAGGAAGAAAGGAAGAACAGTGATGAGGAAGAAAGGATTTTGTCCCTGATATTTTGGGCATGGCAGGGCTGTTATTTTGTGACTGTTTTTGAAATGTATTGTAAGGATTATGTATTTGGGGAAGAACATTCAGGGAGGAAGAATTATGTAATGTATTTAGGGTTTATCTTATTGAAATGAAATGTAGTTTTTGTTTGTTTATGATAATTGATCCATATGTTATCTTACAAATTGAATCTACAAGCCATAAAATAAAGGAAAGATGATAAAATAAGCAAAATATAATATTTCATTTGATAATTTCATAATAGTATTGCATACATATGTTTGACCAATACATGTGATACTTAATGTTTGTAATGACAACATGTTATACTTTGGTCAAACTCAACCCTAAATATGACAACATGGTGTCATACAAATGTTTGACCAATACATAACAAAAGACAAATATCTTCCCCTAAACATTGATCCCCAAAAGCAAGTCAAAACAAAATGTGATATTCATGTATGCAACACACATTCACTATACAAAATGACCACCTAAGTCTACAACAGAATTCAAGATGGATTGTAGGAGCTCTCTTGAGTTGTAGGAACTCTTGGTGTAGGCATCCATCTCATAGTGGTGACTTCTGAAGGCTGAGATGGTGTTGGACTTGGTCCTTGACTGGTTCCAGCACCACCAGTTGTAGGCATCCATCTCACAGTGGTGGGTTGTGAAGGCTGAGATGGTGTTGGACTTGGTCCTTGACTGGTTCCAGCACCACTAGTTGTAGGCATCCATCTCACAGTGGTGGGTTGTGAAGGATGGACTGGTTCAGGTCTTCTAACCTGCACAACAAAGAAGCAAACAACAGTTTATTATATATGAATTAAACAAACAAGTAACAAAGAAGCTGGTGGATGTAACTTACTGGAAGTTTTGGAGTTCTAGGATTTTTCCTGGCAGCAACACCACTGTATGCCTGTCCATGTCTTCTCGGATTGGCACCAACCTTTCCCTTGCACGTTCTGATATTATGGTCACTCGAATTGCATCTTTTACAAAAGATTTTGATACCCCTTCTTGACAATCGACCAGCCTGAGATGGTGTTTCATCACTTTCCTTGCGTCTTTTCTTGTGTGGTCGTCCCGGAGCTCTTCTAAAGACTGGTGGCAGAACAGGCTCTAGTGTGTCAACAGGCTCCCACTGTTTCTCACCCCTCACAGGACATATCAAATGAGAATAGATTGCTCTTTGGGTTGAGCTGAAGTAGCACGAGTCAACATATCTTTCTGGCCTATCTTCAATGGATAAAATCACAGAAATTGCATGAACACATGGGATCCCTAAACAAAAAAAATATTTGTTAGTTAAAAAACAAGTTAACAATAATTGAAAGTGTAATACCCTAAACTTATTTCCATGCAATACCTGTTAGTTGCCATTTCCTGCATGTGCATGTCCACTGTTGGATGTTAACAGAATGCTGGGTTGATGAATCACATGAAACCTGGTACATGTGTCCACCAGCATAAAGAGGCCAACAACTAGCATAAAACAACAACAAAAATTCAATTTCACAGTTCACAGTTCACAGTTACAATAAAACACAAAAATAGTAAAAAGATGGTCAAAATACCTATGTGCTGATGATGTGGCATGTTCTAACTTCTTCTGAATTTTAGGGCAAAGAAGGCCTGTCCACTTTTCAGCCTCATCCTTCTTTTTGGCAAGTCTTTGCATTAGCTTTGATCTGATGGATTCCAGGCACGTTATTATTGGTTTGTCTCTGGCTTCAAGTATAAGCTGTCAGCATTCAAAGATTAGTGATTAGCACTATTATTAGTCAAACATTCACATAAACACTAAGTTGGAAAGTAATTTAGATAAGTTAGAAAGTGAACCTTATTAAAACATTCGCAATTATTATTAAGGAGCATGTCAGACTTGCATCCAAAAGAGAAGTGAGACTTTGACCAGTTGGTGGGATCCTTAGGTGAGAGTCATTTCCATGCAGTTTCTGATAATACCTACAAAAAATGCAGTGGTCAAATTAAAACTTTAAATAATCGATAGTGGTCAAATTAAAACTTTAACTATTCGATAGTGGTCAAATTAAAACTTAACAGAAAAGATAGTGGTCAAATTGAAACTCGACAAAACTTTAAAAACATGAGATCACCTTTAATTCATCCATGCAAGATTGGAATTCTCTCGGATATGTAGCCCTTGCAGTTTTCCAAAGCTGGTCCTTCACTGTTTTTCCTCCAAAAGTTCCACTACTCTTAGCATTTGAGTACAAGTGCCTCACACATGTCCTATGTGCTGCATGGGGGAACACTTCTGACACAGCTTCCATTAATCCCTACACATACAAAAAAACAAAATAAATTAATTAACAGTTCACAGTTAGCAAAAAAAATCCAGGCCAAAATGTTAAAGAATTTTACTTATACCTTCTGTCTATCAGTCATAAAGGTATAGCTGTGAGAATTTTCCATCTCCAAATCAGTGGCAAGTAATTCCAAAAACCAGAACCATGATGCCTGGTTTTCACTCTCCACAACTGCAAAGGCTATAGGATAGATTGCATCATTTGCATCTATTCCTACAGCTGCCAAAAGATGACCTTTGTAGTACCCCTTCAAGTGACAACCATCTAGACCTACAATGGGCCTACAGCCTGCTTTGAAGCCATCTTTCAATGCTTGCATGCAGATATAAACCCTCTTAAACTTTCTTTCATCCAACTTACAAACAGTTGTTGTCCCTGGATTAGAGTGCCTCAATTCCCCTAAGTAAGCATACAGATTTGCATACTGCTCATTGTAGTTACCATTCAAGTTCTCAAGAGCCACATTTTTTGCCCTAATGCATTTACCCTTATCTACAACTAATCCCCAATCCTTGTGGACAGCTTCTTTTAAGGATGCACTAGAGAAATTAGGGTCAACAAAAAAACTACTAAAGTAGTTTTTAGCTAGCCACTTGGCAGTACAATTGGAATTTTTGAACTCCCTAAGACAACTATGTTCACCAATTATAGACCTAATCTGCCATGTACCAGTAGAAGGATCTTCACCATGTATAGGGGCTGCCCATAACATCCATTGACACTCTCCTTTACATTTTGCTTGAATCCTTCTATTATCATTTCTCTTTAACTTAACACTGTACCTATTCTTAATACCATACATCTTAATGGCATCCTTAAGTATGTCTTTGCTTGCAAACAATTGACCAACCTTCAACTTAGGGTTCATTAAGTCTGACTCAGAATTAAATTCAGGAAATCTAGGTTGTTTTGGACCCTCTGAATCTGACTCATCTACACTGTGTAGTGAGTCAGATTTTCCACTGTCATTGTCAGATTCATATTGTACTTGATCACTGCCCAAACCTAAATTCCCACTACACCTTTCAGTTTCAGAGCTAAGAACTTCTGTTTCACTGTCACTAAAATCAGAATTATGACTGGATGAGTCTGACTCCACAAGAAACTCCTCATCTTCTGAGTTAGAATCTGAATCTAACCTAGTTTCAGAATGTACCCTACTTTCAGCATCTCCCCTAGTTTCAGATTCTACCCTAGTTTCAGCATCTCCCCTAGTTTCAGATTCTACCCTAGTTTCAGGTTCTACCCTGGTTTCAGAATGTACACTCATCTCAGGCTCATTGTGCACTCCTATTTCCCTTAAGTGTACATGCATGTAATGATCTGTAGGTAAATGCCCTACCATCTCAAGTACATCATAATCAGTTATCAACTTCTTCAGTTCTAATGGTCTATCTGAAACCTTCCAAAAGACAGTAACAGCAGTAGTAATACCTAACCGTTCTACCATATTAACAATCTCAAACATGGACATAGTATCCACATTACAGTAATCGAAATAATCAAGTCTTTGTCCATGATGTACAACAAGACTAAACTCATCTGATCAGTCCCTGTCAAATAACACAACACTAACCATTAATGCTTTCACAGTGCAACAAACAAAGTATAACAAACAAATAATAAATACCCCACCCACCATTGCAATACCCTAAATATTGATATCAACCCACGTCAAACTTTAAGTGTATTTTATTGTTAAAAGTATATCTTATTAACAAACAAAGTATATCTTATTAACCCTAACAAAAAAGACAAAAAAAAGTGTATTTTATTGCAATACCCTAATTTCTGAGATTAGTGTATTCTTTTAACCCTAACAAGCAGACAAAACCAACAACAAGCAGACAAAAGCGAAGAATCAAACTTTAAGTGTAATCTATAAACCCTAATCGCAAATTTTTATTAACCCTAATTTCTGAGATTAGTGTAAACCCTAACACTAATAGCAAATTTTAAGTGTAATCTGAAATCCCTAATCTTGTATTAACCCTAATATCAATTATTTAACCCTAATCTGAAATCCCTAATCTCGTTTTAGCCCTAATCGTTTTAACCCTAATCTGAAATTTCACCCCTAAACCCCAGAACAAGAATCAAACTTACCGTATCGCGGAGAAGGATCCCCTTTTTCGTGTAGAAGTCCGACCATCTCCTCTCTATCTCCAACAAAAGATCACAGATCGTCGAGAATTTTTTTGGGTTTTCAGACACAGTTGAGAGAATATTGGGGGTTTTTTTTCGTGTCGAAGTAAAGAAAAAAAACGAGACCTTTTGTTTTCTAATAAGCTGAGTTGACTTTTTCCTTTTTTTTCCACCTAAGCGTCACCGTTTGTTTTAACGGTCCACGTCAGCTCTGCCGTTAGCCTCTTAACGGCAGGTGGCCAAAATAATCCCATTTTAATAGTTTGGGTACTGAAATGGCGCATTTTTTTCTATGGTGGTCATTTTAAAACTTTCACAATAGTTTGGTGGTCAAACAGATAGTTTACCCAAAAAATAAAGATTTATTATGTATTTAAACTTAAAATTGAACGGTAAAAACTTACTTTAACTAATGTTTAAACATAGGATAAATATTCTATACACAGGCGGTGGAAACTGGAAATTTTTACAAGCATCTTAATTTTAAGGTATAAAGAGTTAGTTTAGGGTATATAGTTCAGAGGTTTAGGTGTATGAGGTTAGAATTTAGGGATAGTTGTTTCAATTTAAGGTTTATGGTTATAATTTAGGGTTTATAGGTTAAAACCTAAATCCTCACCATATTACCCTAAAAACTAAACACTAACCTATAAACCGTAAATTATAACCATAAACCTTAAATTGAAACAACTATCCCTAAATTCTAAACCCCTACACCTAAATCCATAAACCCTATACTCTATACTAACTTTTTATACCCTAAAATTAAGGCGCTTGTAAAATCTTTCAATTTACAACGTCTGTATATAGGTTATTAATCCATAAACATATAGATACAGAAAATGACATTGGACCAAACAAGTTGGGGAGTACGGGAACAGGGCTCTGCCTAAGGTCTGATATGGTTTTGTCCCGTCAAATGAATATAAGATTAATTATAATTTTTTTTTTCTAAAAAAAAATACGAGGCGGTCGTCTGTCCCCTTGGCTTTGTCCATGTATTAGTTATTTTCTAATTTTTTTTTATAGTGAAGTAATATTTAAATTTTTAATTTAAATGTCGTGAGTCGGGACTTAAATCTATACAAGATAAAATGTAAGTGAGTATTATTGATTATTCGGTTAATAACAACATCCTATTATCACAATAATAACATGTAATTTAAATCATGAAATACAATAAGCCAAAAATCAAAGACTATATTTAGCAATTAGCGGATAACTGATAGCCGATAACATATTACATTAGCTGGTAGCGGATAACTGATAGCATTATCTGATTTGGCTAGCGAATTACATTAGCTTATTGTATAAAAGTGTTTGGTAGAATTACCTAATAGCTGATATATATTTGGTTATTTAAACACACAAAATGACATATAAGGACACAATTATATTCAATATGTGTTTGAATAATTTATTAGTTATCATTATTTCATATCAATTAATATTAATTATATTATAAAAATTATTTTTTTAATATTATTACTAAACATATATTAATGTTGTATATATTATTTTTTATCTGTGAAATTATATTTTTAATATATTTTTAATATTTATTAAATTTAGATGCATATATTGATTTCTTATTTATAAAATTATATTTGAATATAATTATATTAATTATTAAATTTATATGTATATATTAATTTAATATTTATGAAATTATTTTTTAAAATTTATTATTTATTCAAATTTATGGTATTTAAAAATTATAATTATCACGGACAAAATAGTCTTTATAAGACTTTTATCCAAACTTCTAACTTAAAAAGGTCCTAAAGTGAGCTTTTTCAAAAAGAGAGGTTTTACCTCAATTCGCTATTACAATTATCTATTTACCAAACACCTAAGTTAGAGGATTTGACTAGTCAAACCTCTAAAAATGTTTCAAACCTCTAATTTTGACTCAAAAAGATGTTTACCAAACATGTCCAAAATGTATATCTTGTTATTTAAAAGAGAAAATATTGATTACGACCATGTTTGGCAATTAACTGATAACATTAGCTGATAACATTAACTGATTTGACTAGCAGATTATATTAGCTGATTGTATAAAAGTGTTCGGTAAAATTAACTGATAACTAATAGTTGTTTGATTATTTGAACAAGCAAAATGACATATAAGTACATGATTATATTTGATACTTGTTTGAATAATTTATTAGTTATGAACATTTTGTATCTATTATGTTGTGAATAAAATAAAGAAGAGCAAGAATAAGACGAAGAACAAGAAGAACAAAGAGATGAGAGAAAGAGGGGATTCGTATTATTCTCAAAACTAGAATTGTGTACAATGCCTTCATCTATTTATAGGCATAAGGAGTATATAATACATTAATATCTAATTAATAGAGATAATATTTCTAATTTTAAATCAAATCTCCTTGATAAAGTTCTTATCATGATAGACATCCACGTAGATAAATATTCATAACATTCCCCTTTGGATGTCTATAAAGATAATGTGTCTTGTTAAAAACCTTACTAAGATAAAAGCTCAGTGGAAAAAAAATGTGAAAGAAAAAGAGTACACACGTCTTTGGTACGCATAACATGTTGCCTCATTAAAAACCTTACCAGGAAAACCCATTAGGACAAAACCTCGGTTAAGGGAAAAAGAGTGCAACACATATTTACTCCCCTTCATGAAAATATCACATAAGATCTTTGAATCTTTATAATTCAATCTCGAATATAATCTTCAAATGTTGAAGTAGACTATGCACTAATGAATAGATCTTTCAAACTACTACTTGAAAGAATTCATCGAATATTATTCTTTTGAAGATCATGAGGGACGAAACTTTGAAAAAAATATATTTCGTTTTGTCACATTTGATATATCCACCTTGAGATGTAAATTTTACATTATCTTTACACAAGATAGCTTACATCTTATATTGTGAAAGCAATTCACATATCTTCTAGATATGTTTAGCCAAACACATATTTTGGCATTGCCTCGTACGTAGCAACTATTTATATGATTTGGAGAGGCACAAAGTTTTGAAAGATCTTAAGATAATGACCTCGTAGCAATTAGTTTTCGGCTTTGCCTCGTGCTCAACAGATGTGCGTTATGCATATAAAGCTATTTAAGTATTTTTCTATGTTTTTCGATTGATGCACAAAAATTTTATTGTCAGGGAGATCTCTTCATAAGCCCCAATGATAATCAAATCATCAACATACATAATAATAATAAATATGGAGGTAAACATCTTAATAAAAATGCCTGGGAAATTGAATAATTCTTATAGCATGTCGCTAATAAGTATTCACTAAGGCGATTATACAAATGCGCCCAAATTATTTAATCCATAAATAGATATGTTTAATTTGATTTAATAATGTTCTCGAGAACTTGAATTAACCGCTTATGTAGCCTAAACTCTTCCAAAAATTTCATGTAAATGTTATTATAAAGAGATTCATACAAATAAGATGTAACAACATTTATTAAGGCGGAAATTAATTCTTTTATTGCAGACTAAAATTTTTTTTGCATCCACCACCGAGAAGTATGTTTTCTTATAATTGATTCTAGGTCTTTGTGAGAATTCTTATGCAATCAAACGATTTTTTAATATCTCACAATTTCCTCCTTTTCATTTCTCTTTCTCACAAAGACTCGTTTATATCCATGAGCTTTACACCTCCCGGTGTATGAACTATATGCCCGAATACTTCTCCTTTGAAAGAGATTTTAGTTTCGCCTCAATTTCCTCTTTCTATTTTGGCCAATTATTTCTTTGTTTACATTGTCCAATTGACAATGGTTAATGATCCACATCATCATTGAAAATCTCTAGTGCTATATTGCATGCAAATATATTATCGACGACAATTTAATTTCGGTTCCACTTATTACCAGACATGACATAATCTATTGAGATTTGTTTATTATCAGGTACTTGAGTCATATCAATGTCTCTATTGGAGATCTTTTGATATCTTCAAGAGATTTTCATAATACATTGATTTCTCGATCAGACTATCATAAAATATGGCTCATTTTTTCCGAGGATTTTTATCTTCGGGATCTACTTGTCTACCACGCTACAGGCGTAAGTTAGACTCATTAGCAACTAGAGTTTGTCCTTTTAGGACATCGAATCTAATCAGAGCATTCATAGCTGGTATATGCGACTTAGTCACTCTTTTAGGGCCATCAGAATCATTTGACAATTGATTTGCTAAGTTTTGTATATAAATTATCCTTTAAACTTCTAGTTCAAATTAACATTGTTGGGTACGTGGATCATAATGATAATTCATCCCAACTTAATTTTTTACCTAGCTGTGTATTTTCTCCCCATAATGTTAAGAAAACTGACTTACCAACATGACAATCAGTAAATTGAGTTGTAAATAAATTTCCTATATGAAGCTCAAGATATTTAATTATCGAGGAAAATTCAAATTTGAAATATATTCACAACATCCTTTGAGGACCCATCTTTGTGCGTTGTGGTGGAGCAAATAAAATATATAACGCACACCAAAAAATTCTAAGATGGGAAATATTTTGTTCCTAGCCAAAAACCATTTGTAATGGGAGACTTGTGATAATTTTGGCTTGATGCAAATTAGTGATGATGCATGTAAAATGACATGTCATCAACATTATCAAGAGTGATTGTCTTTATAGGGTAATCTAGAAAATGTGCTCATAATTTTATCAATTGAGCAAATATCTGTTGGAGTATGCCCAAAGACCAATCATGAGATGATTGTTAAAGACATACTTATTTTATTTTGTTTATTATTAAAACCATTATTATTATTATTTCAGTCTTATTCTGTGCATCTATAAATAAACTAAATTATAATAAAGTTCTTAGAATAATATAATTATTCTTAAATGTCCTTAGTCGATAATTATTGTGGGCGTGGATAACAATAATATATTAAGGCTAATATGTAGTTGATTGATAACAAAGTGTTGTTATTGATATAGAGATGTCAACCCTAAACCCTAAACCCTAAACAATAATATATTAAGGCTAATATACAAAGATGCTATGGCAAATGTCCAGGGAGAAGTAGCTCGACCTCAAGCAATTAGAGATCATTTGACTCCTATCTTGGATGATCTCTATCCCGGAATACTAGCTCCAGAAATTTAGGCAGCCCAGTTCGAGCTTAAACCAGTTATGTTCAACATGTTGAACACTATTGGTCAGTTTAGAGGTATGCCTCACGAAGATGCAAGATAACATATCCGTACTTTTTTTGGAAATGTGTGACTCATTCATACAGCAAGGAGTGCACGAGGATGTGCTAAAGCTTAAACTGTTTCCATATTCTTTATGTGATCGTGCTAGAGCATGGCTAAGTGGAGTGCCAGCTGGATCAATGGAGACTTGGACAGATCTATGCAAAAGTTTTCTACTACGGTATAATCCACCCAATAAAAACACTCAGTTGAGAAATGATATAGCTTCTTTTCGTCAAGCTGATGATGAATCCATGTACGAGTGTTGGGGTTGATTCAAGGGATTATTGAGGAAGTGCACAAATCATAGTTTTCATGATTGGACTCAAGTGGTTAAGTTCTATAATGGAGTGAATTCTCCTACAAGGATGATGTTAGATGCTTCAGCAAATGGAACCTTGTTAGACAAATCACCGGAGGAAGCATTTGACATTCTTGATAGGGTAGCCAACACTAATTACCAGTTTCCGACCACAAGGCTTGGAACGGGGAGAAGAACCCAAGTAGCTCGAGACAGTGAAGCTGATGACTCGGTAGCCACCCAGTTAGCTGCTATCACAAATATGCTAAAGAACCTCCAACGTCCCAACGAAGTCAAAGAAGTGAAGTTTGCAACCTCATGTCTCAAATACGATGGCAATCACCATTTGAGTGAATGCCCTGACAATCAGGGGTCAGCCAACTATGTGGGGAATTATAACCGCAACAACAATCCATACTCCAATACCTACAACTCAGGATGGCGTCAGCATCCAAATCTCAGTTAAAGTAACCAAGGGCACAATAATTCTACACAGCCAGCGCCACAACAAAATCTGATCGAAGCACCACCTTCTAACCAGATGATGCCATGGCAAGGTCACAAGGGAACAACATCTTCATCAAACAGTTCGCTGGAGACTATATTCAAAGAATTTATGGCTATGATAAAAGATTTCATGAGAACCACAAAAGTTTTGCTACAAGATCATGCATCAAATATTAAAAATCAATGAGCCTTATTGCAAAGCCATAGTTCCTCTCTCCGAGCCTTAGAAACACAAGTTGGTCAAATAGCTCAAACCTTGCATGTGCGACCACAAGGAAGTCTGCCTAGTGACACTGAAGCCACTAAGCATCATAGCAAGGAACAATGCAACGCACTCACATTAAGGAGTGGCAAGGAAATTAGCAAAGAATACAAGTTTTGGGGAAAAGAGAAGGAGGAATCTCAGCCCAACTTGCCTCAAGAAGAAGATAACTCACAAGATCCTCTAGTTGAAGAAAAGAGTGAGGAAGTCATAGCAAAAGAAACACGGGAAAAGGAGCCTGCTTTTGCTACAACAAAAGATGTAACTCCACCAGTCCAAAAAAATGAAGTTAGACCCCCACCTCCTTTTCCTCAATGACTCAAGAAGCATAAATAAGACCTTCAATTCTAGAAATTCATAGATATCCTGGACAAACTACATATCAATGTCCCATTTCTAGAGGCCATTGATCAGATGCCAACATATGCCAAGTTCCTTAAGGATATAGTCACAAAAAGAGGAAGGTCGAGAAGAAAGAGACTGTCACTATAGCAGAAGAATGCTATTCAGCTGCCACCTAAGAGGAAGGACCTAGGTAGTTTTGCTATCCCATGTTCTATTGGCGACAAGTTTGTTGGAAGAGCACTTTGCGATTTGGGATCAAGTGTTAACCTGATGCCTAAGTCGATTTTTCTGAAACTGGGAATTCGCGAGGTACAACCTACCAAGGTTGTGCTACAGCTAGCAGATCATTCTCATGTTCGCCAGAAGGAAGAGTTGAAGATGTTATGGTAAAACTGGACATATTTATCTTTCCAGTCGATTTCTTAATCCTCGACTGTGAAGCTGACATCAACACACCCATTATCTTGGGTAGACCATTTTTAGCCACTGGGCGAGCTTTGATCGATTGTGAGAAGGGTGAATTCACGATGCGAGTGGTTGATCAGACGGTCACAATCAATATTCATGACACCCTCAAGTATGCAGACAATCCATGAGTATGCCAATATGTCGATGCTACAACACATAATGTGACTGATGAGTTTTGTTGTAGTAATGAGATACAAATGGAAGAGTTTGAAGCACTCTGCAAGGATGATGATTCAGACCTACAAGAGCTCTCAAGGGAATTGGAGCAGTCTAGTCGACTCGAGGCTAGACCAGGTACGCACTTTGAACCTCTTGTTTTTTCAGAATTCGTACCTCATAAGCCTTCCCTTGAGCATGCACCTACTCTAGAACTAAAACCTTTGCCATCACATCTTAAATATGATTATTTAGGGAGCAATGAAACTTTGCATGTGATAATCTCATATAGTCTCACACCTAAGCAAGAAACTAGTTTAGTAAATATGTTGTTATAGCATAAAAATGCGATAGGGTGGACTATGGCTGATTTGAAGGGTATAAGCCCTGCTATATGTATGCACAAAAATTTGCTTGATGATTGTCACAACAATTTAGTTGAGCCCCAGAGGAGATTAAACCCAATCATGAGAAATGTGGTGATGAAAGAGATAATAAAGTGGCTCGATGCTGGAGTAATCTATCCGATATCCGATAGCTCATGGGTCAGCCCGATGCAATGTGTTCCAAAGAAAGGAGGTGTGATCGTGGTAAGAAACGAGGAGAATGAGCTATTGCCTACTAGAACTATTACGAGGTGGAGGATTTGCATGGACTATAGGAAGCTCAAAAAGGCAACCAAGAAGGACCATTTTCCCCTCTCATTCATTGATCAGATGTTAGATCGACTAGCGGGTAAGGCATTTTATTGCTTCCTCGACGGGTATTTTGGGTACAATCAGATTGCTATAGCACCCGAAGACCAAGAGAAGACGACTTTCACATGCCCTTATGGAACTTATGCTTTTCGGAGAATGCCCTTTGGTCTCTGCAATGCTCCAACAACTTTTCAAAGATGTATGCTGGCTATCTTTTACGACATAGTCGAGGACTTTTTAGAAATTTTCATGGATGACTTCTCGGTCTCCGGAGATGACTTTGACACATGCTTGGGCAATCTCGCCAAGGTTCTAAAGAGGTGTGAGGAAGTTGACTTGGTGCTCAATTGGGAAATGTGCCCTTTTATAGTAACGAAAGGAACAATCTTAGGCCACAAGATCTCGAAGCAAAGGATAAAAGTTAACAAGGCAAAGATCGAGGTCATTGAAAAACTACCTCCCCCACTACTGTCAAGGGAGTAAGAAGCTTCCTAGGGCATGTTGGCTTCTATCGGAGATTCATCAAGGATTTTTCGAAGATCTCAAAGCCACTATGCAATTTGCTACATCAAAATCAACCATTTGTGTTTGACAAAGATTGCTATAGCGCATCTCAGGAACTGAAGGAGAAGCTTATCTCAGCACTAGTTGTCATTCCACCTGATTGGAACGAGCCATTTGAGCTGATGTGTGATGCAAGTGACTACGTCGTCGGTGCATCACTTGGACAATGTCGAGGTAAACTCTTTCATGTTATTTATTATGCTATTCACACTTTGAATGATGCACAAATCAATTACACCACTACTGAAAAAGAATTGCTTGTTGTGGTATTTGCCTTTGATAAATTTAGGTCATACTTGATAGGCACTAAGGTCATAGTTCATACTGATCAATAAGCCATTAAGTACTTAGTGACTAAAAAGGATGCCAAACCTAGACTTATTAGGCGGATACTCTTGCTACAAAAATTTGATTTAGAAGTTAGAGATAGGAAAGAATGTGAGAACCATGTAGCTGATCATTTATCTAGGCTAGAAAATGCTATCACGCAAGGTAGTGAAACTGAAATTAAGGAGTAATTCCCTGAAGAGAAACTGTTAGCTGCTAGAGCAATTCCGTGGTATACTGATATTGTTAATTATCTTGTTAGTGGTATTTTGCCTCCTGATTTATCTAGCCAGGGACTAAAGAAATTCAGACATGATGTAGGATTCTACTATTGGGATGAACCCTACTTGTTCAAGCAATGTCCTGATAAGATCATAAGGAGATGTGTTCCAGCGGAAGAATACCATAACATTCTGTACCATTGTCATTCATCACCATGTGAAGGGCATTTTGGTGGTGCTAGAACTGCTACAAAAGTTCTTCAAGCAGGATTCTATTGGCCTACACTTTTTAAGGATGCACACGAGTTCTAAAAGACTTGTGATTGATGCCAAAGAACGGGGAACATCTCCAGGCAGAATGAAATGCCATTGCAAAATATTCTGGAGGTTGAAATCTTTGATGTGTGGAGAATTAACTTCATGGGCCCGTTTCCCGCATCATATGGAGATCTATTTATTTTTCTAGCAGTCGACTACATGTCAAAATGGGTAAGGCTGTTACCACCCCAAGGAATGACTCTAAGACGGTCATGAAGTTCCTTCACAAGAACATCTTCACGAGGTTCGGAACACCCCGAGCCATCATCAGTGATGAAGGAACTCACTTTGACAACAAGCTTATTGCTAAAGCATTACACCGATATGAAGTTTGGTACAAGATTGCTACAGCATATCATCCACAGACAAACAAAAAAGCTGAAGTTTCCAACCGGGAAATCAAGCAAATCTTGGAGAAGGTGGTTAATACTAAGAGAAAAGACTGGTTCCCCAAGTTGGATGAAGCATTTTGGGCATATAAGACATCCTTCAAGACGCCTTTGGGCATGTCACCCTTCAAGCTCGTATTTGGCAAGAAGTGCCATCTACCTGTTGAGCTTGAGCACAAGGCTTATTGGGCAATTAAGAAACTCAACATGAATGGCCAACTTGCTGGTGAGAAGAGGTTGCTAGAGCTTAATGAGCTGAAAGAATTTAGAGCCCAAGCATATGAGAATGCTCACATATACAATGAGAACCAAGAAGTGGCATGACAAACAAATTTTGCCAAAGCATTTCTCAGAAGGTCAACAAGTGCTTCTCTACAATTCCAGGCTAAAGCTTTTTCTTGGAAAGCTGAAATCAAGGTGGCCAGGACCTTTCATCAAACACAAGGTGTACCCTAATTGCGCGGTTGATATAAAAAAGCTGGAAGATGGTGAAGTCTTCAAAGTCAATAGCTAATGCCTGAAGGTGTACAGTGGAGCCATTATCCTCAGAGACAAGTCACACCTGGATCTTCACGATCCTTGAAAGTTTGCCCCTCTAAACCCTATCTTTTATACTATAGCATGTTCATAAATAATGTTTTCTCTTTAGTTTAGTTTTTATGTTATATTTGTTTTTATTTTCATATCTTTTCACGTGACCCTCGCTCAAGCTTTCTCTTTCCTAGTACAATGTCAGGTACAGAGCAGGAGAGCATGTCGCTTACAGGGTTGGTAGCAAAAGGGAAAAGGACATGAAGTTTGTTTTTATCCACTTTTGGAAGTACGAAAGAAAAGGGGAAAAGAAAAAGATAAGGAGAGGTTTTATGCGAAAAAAGTGGGGAGGATGAATTAAAAAAGAGAAAAAAACAAAAAGAAAGAGAGAGAATATTCACCTAATTAATGAGGTGAAACCCTAGCCACAAAAACCCACATATTCTCTCTCCAGCCGTCAACTATCACATTAACTCCCACTTTTTCTCTCCCCCTTAAAGCCTGCATACGTCCCATCACTCCCCCTCTTCCATTAATTCATCAGTTTTCCCCCACATTTTTCAACTCCCCATATTTTCTTCATCATCCTCACCCGTCCCTTCACCTTCTTCACATTCTTCAATACTTCACTTTTCCCTTTTTCTCGCCATCTCTTCGATTTTCTCCCCAAAACACAAAACAACCTTTATCACTTTCCCCTCACATATTCACTCCTCCCCTATTTTTTTTTAAAAACCCTTCATGGCTCGTTGCAAGAATGCTCTTGAAACTTTCGTTCACCCCAAGAAACCACCAGTCCTAGAAATCTCTAAGTTTTTCGATGAGGCAGCAAAGGAGCGATTGACAAAACTCAAGGTGTAACACCCGGGTTTGGAGGTCGGGTGAAAATAATATTAATATAATGTTTCGGGTTTCGGTTTCATAATTGAAAAAATAAAATATTATTTGGCTTCATATTTTCAAAACAAACATTTTATGTTGGACTTAAATTGATTTGAAACTCAATTCCCCATGGATTTTAGAGTTTATGAGATTGTCATCTCATTAATGGCAAAAGTGTAATTAAGTGGACTTCCAAATTAAAACCCCCTTTTTGTTAAAATAGCCTTGCCATATTCTTCTCCTTCCCTCCAATTTCATTTTCACGACAAAGAGAGCCCCTCTTCTCCATTTCACTATTCCATCACCATTCTTCTTCATCTTGGGTGATTTTCGAAAGGTAAAACCATATTTGACTTGTCCTTATCTTCCTCTTCGTTTTGGTACCATTAGTTTTCAATAAAACCAAGTATTTTGGGTTTTGGGTTTTTCAAAGATTTTGTTAAAGGTTGTGGCTTTATGGATTTTTAACTAAACTTTTGATTTATAGTTGTTAGGTAAGTTGTTTGTAAACTATAAGGTCCAACATATATGAATTTTAAATGGTTTTATGAGGATTCTCGGATTTAGGTTTAAGTGGGGTTTTATGAGGGTTTTAAGGTTGGTTTTGGGGTTGCTATGTGTTGGAAATTGAGGGCTGATGTTAGTGTGATAGTTAGAGGTTGTTTTGGGAGCGTTTGAGTGTGTTAAAAATGTTGAAATCAAGAGTTTTGGATTGTGCTAAAGGACTGCTCGGGATTGAGGTTTTGGGAGTTGTTCTTAGCTTGAAATCTTGTGTTTTGTGCTTGAATAGTGTTCCGGGTTTGCTTCTTCGATTTGTGAACTGATTTGAGGTTGTTTTGATTGTGTTGAGTTGATTAGAAGCAAGAATTCGTGTTGGTGAAGCCTCGAGAACAAATCCGGAATTGTTGGAAGCTTGATCGGCTAGTGTGTTGAGCTTGGAATAGTCAGTGAGTGGTCAAATGTTTTTAACTGGTTTTCAAGTGTTGGTTCAAGCATGTGGACTAGGTTGGGCTTGGTAGACCCA
The DNA here is from genome assembly GCA_958450335.1 of Hibiscus tridactylites. Lineage (NCBI taxonomy): Eukaryota > Viridiplantae > Streptophyta > Magnoliopsida > Malvales > Malvaceae > Hibiscus > Hibiscus tridactylites. The sequence goes on from OY288274.1 coordinate 15,927,360, forward strand.
CCTAGATTTGGGATTAGATTGGTAGTCTAATCCCAAGCTTTAGTAGAGACTTTGGTTGAACTCTAAATGTTTATTATGCCTCATGTTTATTTGTGGTTAATGTGGATATGTATATTGTGTTATACATGTATGTTGATGTATTGTTATATGCATGTGGTTTGGATTGTGGATTGTGCATGACGGTGAGTCATGGTGAGTACGTGCTAAACACGGAAGTTGATATGAAATGATGTTGTGAAAGGTTGTGGATTGTGTTTAATATTGGCACTAGTATGCTTGGGTACAATGATCGATCATTAGGATGTTTAGTGTACACACGTGAGTCAAATGCGCGCGTGGTCTTGGTGATAGTAGTCATCAAGATGGAGTACGGGTTCGCCCGAAAAATCTTCTTATATATGTTAGTCGGTGATGAGTGTAATCTCATCGAGGGGGCGTGAGGATGAGTGGAATCCCCTCCGCATGAAACAGTGATGAGTGTAATCCCACTGTAAGGTAATGGTTGTGTTGGATGTGAGTTCCAACGGTTATCCGTGTATTCGAGTCATAGCTGCCAATATGGATTAATATATGTGTTTACATATGATGTGGTTATGGCCTTGTTGAGCATGGCATAATATCGAGTTTATGTTCATGCATCATATTATATTTTGGCTCTTGTGGTTCGAAGGTAAGATCATGCATTCTACCTTGGTTGTTGTTCGTGCTTGGACCCTGCATTGTCGAGGTTGTTTTAATGAGCTTACCATCACTAAGCTTTATGCTTACGCTCTCTTTTGTTCGACAATGCAGATCCGTAGTTCGTGGGTTGCTTGTGCAATGAGACGGCCTCTAAGTGTGCTTGTAATGCTATCTTAGCTTTCAAGTATGGACTTTTAAGTTACGAGGTGTAATAGTCAAGCAATGTGATATATTTTGTTATTTGAGCTTTTAGATGTATGTGGATGCTTGGTTTTAGGAGCATGTTTAGACTCCTTAATATGTCGTTGTTGGTGTGGCTTGTTGATGCCATGTTTGGATTGTAAACCATGTTTAAGTTGCTTACCTTAAATGCTTAAGTGTATGTTCTTGTTGAAGCATGAGTCTTAAATGCCATGTATGATTCTTATGTTGTTTTGATGGTCCTTTGAATGTATGGTCTTTATATGTTTGAAGTGTGTTAAGCATGCTTGTAGTGTTTGGTTTTGCCTTAGGGTGTTGTATGTTGGTTGTTGGAAGGTTTTAGTTGTGTTTTGGGACATCCTTGTGCCATAAACCAGCTAAAACTAATATGCAGGCAGAGGGTGTATCGAAATGGTTGGTCCCGTTTCGATACGGTCCCTTTGTTTTTGGCCAGGCGTTTCAGTACGCTAAGGAACGTTTCGGTACGATTTTGCCACTGGAAATCTGAGATTTTGATGATAAATTGAAGTATCGAAACGAGTCTTGGCGTTTCGGAACGGTCCTTGTATTGTTGACCACAAGAAGTTGACCGTTGTGGGCGTTTCGATACGGGCCACCCCTATTTCGAAATGGTCTCTTCGGGTTGACTTTGGCAAGTTGACCTAGTCAAGGCGTATCGAAACACCCTATGGGCGTTCCGATACGGCCTGCAGTTTAAGATTAAAATGAGCTGTTTTGTTGGGTTGTCTGGTTGTTTACCTCATTGTTTCTTCCGCTGCTGCTTTTCACACATAGAACTTAATATTACATCTAGACAAGATAATATAAATGAAAAAAGTTTTTCTTGGTCGGTAACCGAAGTGGAGCCTTAACGGGTTTCGCCTCGGTTATCCCCGTGTAGCCCACTCAGATCGGTCAAGCGTCCGGACCGGGACGAGGGGGTTACACAAGGATAGGAATGTTCTTTCGAAACTAGGGTTTAAATACCCTAAAAAGGAAGACGACCAGTTCGATCAGGCAGTCATGGATGTCATTGGCAAGCATGAGTGGAAAACCTTCACTGCTCACCCTGAGGAGATTTATACCTCACTAGTAAAGGAGTTCTACGCACACCTCACAAGTCCAACGCAGTCTACGGTTCATGTGCGAGGCGAGCAGATAAAGTTTACTGCTGCAGCAATTAACAAGTTTTATGGGCTAAAGCACACTGTAAACCACCATACATCTTTTGTGACAACAATGGACGCCCAGACACAACACGAGGTGCTAGAGGATATTTGTTTTGAGGGAACGGTGCTGGACAACAACAGGTCAGTCGAGAGAGGACGCCTCAAACTTGAGGCCAAGGTATGGAACCATTTTGTGAGACATAAGCTTATGCCTACACTACACACTGCCACAGTCCACATCTCTAGACTTTTTCTTCTCCACTCAATCATACATGGTAGACGCATTGACATAGGAAAAATAATAGTGGATGAAGTGAATGCTTGTTTGAAACGACCTTGTAGTCCTCTTGTTTTCCCTAATCTGATAACTACTTTATGTAAAAGAAAAGACGTCTTCATAGATGATCTAGTGGATGCAACTATTTCAGGAAAGACATGTTTAACTCCAGCCCTCGTTACGGAACTCCGAGGATTCAATGAAGACGTGCCTCAACAAACAGTAGAAGGAAGAGCTAAAAGTTTTGCTATAGCACGAGTAGCAGCATTGGTGGCAACAACGAAAGAACTGAGCATTGAACTCAGCCTGATGAAGGCACACCAGCGGGCGTACTTCAAGTATGCCCACCATCGTGATTGTGCCATAGCATCATGCTTAAGAAAACTCCTACTAGCGTAGAACGTGTCCTTTCCACTATTCCCCATAGAGTTGTTGCAAGCCCCCACCACTACTACAACGAGCACAATGTCTCTCAGTGACCCTAGCTCTGTCCAACCTGCTGCCAAGAAGAAGAATCTGAGAAAGAAGACGCATACGACTCCTACTGCCCAGCCAGAAAAAGAAACTTCTGTGATTCCACTCACTGTAGAAGAGACCGACCCAATGGCTACCCCGACCAAGAAAAGGAAACGTACCAAGAAGGCAACTAACCCAACGCCGTCACGACCAGAAAACCCACTTTCTGAGCCAAAGCATGTACCAAGTGATCCTGAGGAAACCCCTCAGAAGGAGACCACTACAGCACAAACACCTGAGCCGACACCAGCGCGACCTGCGGATGCTACAACATCCAGACCAAAAAAACACACATCAAACACACTGTTGAACGCGTCAGGCCCTCATCCAGTGCTCAGTCAGTATCCTCAGAGAGTGTGGATGATGTAGCAGATCCCCACCACTACTCCTCTGAAACATCAATGGATAATACCAACAACACGTCATAGTCTCCGCACCCAGGAGGTAACTAACTTTTTTTTTTCATTTTTTTCATTTTTTATTATTTTTATGGCATATTGTGTAGATTAATTTATGCATTGAGGACAATGCACCTCTCAAGTTTAGGGGTGTTTGTGTTCATAGTTAATATTTTGCTTTAGCATATACATTATAGGATAGAACAAAATTTTTACTATGTCATTCTGTTTAGTCTAGAGACAATCTATGAATGTATTTATGATGTTTGACGAAGAAATCTTAAAGGCTTGAACTAAGTTAGAAAAAACACAACTAGTTGAGATCTTTAGAACTGACTTTAGGATCTAGTTGTTAAAAAAATTGTTACACATCTGCTCTCTTTCTATAAGTAAGTCTGTTAGAAAAAATTTTCAGGAATAACCATAGTGAACTCTGATATGTAAACTCTAGAGAACTTAAAAGAAAAAAACTAGACGACCATGTGCTCAAACAAACGAATAAATGCTACGGCATATCTGTAGAAGGACACTCTGCTTTGCTATAGCGTGTTAAAAAAAGAGAAATAAAGCTTTCCTATAACATATGAGTGAATGAATGTTGTCACGGGATGACTCTGCCTACTAGCTCGGGGGTGAGATGTTTGCTCCCTGCTCATCTAGAGTTAAGGACAGTAGGTGTGATGAGCTGACACCCTTCGTAGCAGAAAACCTATATCTTTGAGAGTCTAAAATTGGAAAAGAACTAGAGAACATAGTTAGGGTATAACTAGGGAGCTTCCTTGAAAATTTATCTCACTAGCTTAAGTATTGGAGGAACGTGGCCACGCACACACGCACACAACTTAGTCCTAAGGAATGTTCTTAAGGATCTCACTTCTAGTTGTATATATTTACTTGCCTAATTTATTTCTGAGGACTGAAATATTGCCATAGCAATCCTCTAGGTTAAATCTTTGCCATAGTAATTCTTTTGTTCAGTTTTATTCATTGGTTGAGGACAAGCAATAGCTTAAGTTTGAGGGTGTGATAAATGCACAATTATCTTTGTTTTCATACCTTTTTGCTATAGCATTTGCATGTTCTTGAGTTCATACCATAACATTTAGACTGCATTTAGGGTGCATTTTCTTCTTCTGGGTGCATCTTCATCTTTGCTGGTTGTTGATCCATATTGAGGGGTACTACTCGGAAGATTGGTTTTGGGTTTTGTTGGTGTGCAAGAAAGGAGTCAATAGAGAAAGCCGGTATCGGGAATTGCTATAGCATAGTGGAAGTGGATATTGGCCAGCACGTGAGAAGCATGTGAGCTGCAGAAACACATGAACATGAAGAAAATGACAATCTGACATGTGCAGCAGCCGGTACCCACCTGCAGACTGTCCTCCTTGTCCATTCATGGCAGACCTTGTCGGTGGATATTTCTTAGGATTATCAAGGCATCTTTAGGGCACAAAACCCTAGAAGCCTCCACTATATAAAGGGGAGAAAAGCTTGGAGAAAAAAGGAGGCAAGTGTTGTGAAAAAGAGGCAGAAGAGAGAGAAAGTCACAAGGAGAGAGAAGTTTTCATCTTCATCTTCTCCAGCTTGGTGTCCTCTATCGTTGAAGCTCCAAGGAGTGGCCTCACTGGCCTCGAGAGAGGTGGTGGGCCTAAGACAGTCGGACAGTCCATGGCGGAGAGGGAGTTCACCTTTCTTTCTGTTGCTATAGCATTTTCTTTTCATATCTTTATCTTTGGTAATGTTATCGCAGAGATACGTTGGATGATATTGCCCAGCCATGAACTACTTTAGGTGGCTTGGGTTTGATGGATGATTTTATTTTGAGTACTTTTTAATGCATGCTATGGCTTTTTTAGTGTTCATCATGTTCTATGCTTTGCTTATGCATTTCTCATTTCCTTAAAGTTGTAAGAGCCCTCGAGAGTTGGCCGTTCTTTAAGTGTTTGTTGGGGATTAGTAATCGAGGGAGCTAGCCTTAGAACCCTCATAAGCAATGTAGTGGCTGTCGAGTGGCAGACTCTAACCTACCTTAAAGATAAGTGATTGGTTTCAAGGGCTAAAAGGATAGTACATGAAGGATAGGGGAGTGTTAAGAGTTTACGCCGAGAGGTATGGCTGTAGCATTTCTGACTCCCAGTTTCCTGGCTAGAGATAGTTTAGGAACACCTTTAGCAAATTTCGCCTAGTATCATTAAGAAGCTTAGTTTAGGTTATCCATCATTTCCAGCCGGTCATTCCGTAGTGAGTTTCGCATACGAAATGGGACATGTTCATCATATTGTTAGCTCATCCTTCTCTGCACTGTTTTGCTTCAGCATTATTTTACACCATCTCTTTTACTATAGTATTGTCATCTGTAAAAAAGTTCAATCTTTATTGTTACAGCAACCGTGAATACCTCCAATCTATGTGGAGACGATACTCACTCATCACTTTGTTACCCGTTCGACGTGTATACTTGCACCATATTTGCGTATCATTTATAGTACACTACACGCAAGCAACAATAGTTCACCCAACTTGTGTTGAACTTAAAGTTAATTGCCTATCAACCATAAAACATCACATGATATCACACAATGCTAAATAAGAATATCGTTGATTAACCGTGATAACATCGATAATAATAAAATGAGGGGAAACAACTTATCTTCGGTTTAACGTAAAATTGAATTTGTTTGAGTACCTCATTTGAGATTCAAACAAAGAGCATCAAAATCTTTTTGAGCGAACTCGTGCTGATAACATGTTGTGAATAAAATAAAGAAGAGCAAGAATAAGAATGAAAAACAAGAAGAACAAAGAGATGAGAGAAAGAGGGAGATTCATATTATTCTCAAAAACTATTAAACTCTAATTAATAGAGATAATATTCCTAATAATAAATAAATCAAATCTCCTTGATAAAGTTCTTATCATGATAGACATCCACATAGATAAATATTCATAATATATTAATATTAATTAGATTGTAAAAATTAATTTTTAATATCATTACTGAGCATATATTAGGATGTGCATATTAATTTTTATTTGTGAAATTATCTTTTTAATATAATTTTAATAATTATTAAATTTTGATGTATATATTAATTTTTTATCTATGAAACTATATATTAAATATAATTTATTAAACATTAAATTTATATGTATTTATTAATTTATATATTAATTTCTTATTTATGAAATTATTATTTTAAATTTTATTAGTTAATCAAATTTATGTTATTTAGAGAAATTTTTTATAATTATCAAGGACAAAATAGTCTTTTCTAGTCATTTATCTAAACATTTAACTGAGAAATCTCCTAAAAGAAACTTTTTCAAAATGAGAGGTTTCACCTCAATTCGCTTTTACAATCATCTATTTACCAAACATCCAAATTACAGGTTTAACTAGTCAAACCTCTAAAAATACTTCAAACCTTTAATTTTAGCTCAAAAAACTGTTTACCAAACAATGTCTACATCTTGCATTGCCCGCAAGCTGCAAGTCGATTCTCTTAACTTATTATCATTTGATTTTAATTGATCTCGAAATTTTTTAAGAAAGAAAATCATCATCTCAACAACATCATATCATGGTATTAAATTACTGTTTCTGTCCCACTTAATATGTTCAATATTAATATTTTTGTCAAATTTTTTTAACTTTAATTCTTTTGCTTTAAATTTATTATTGATAAAAACATGAAAATATTTGTTTTCAAAAACCTTCAATCAAGAAGTTTAAAATATATATATATATATATTATAAAATTTAATTATTAAAATATTTAAAATAATTATTGTCAAAGTTTAAAAATATTTAAAAACCTTCAATCAAGTAGTTTAAAAGCGAATAATGTTCATCCTAAGAGACACAAGTTCAAATCGCTTTGTTTACAAAGTGTATATGTATTGTCAAAGGGTTAAAAATATTTATGAACATATACTATCTTGTAATCATTTTTAGACCATTCAAAAAAATAATGTTTGAAAAGTTAATACCAGACAAATTTAATAAGACATAAAGAGTAGTATAATCATATTTTATCGAGAGAAAAAAATTCTATCAAGGAAAGCAACAAGCAATCATCGGTCAAAACCATAGGACGGTGTTGGCTGCCATCATAGGACAAGGTTTTATGACATTATCTTTGTGTTGCCCTCGTTGCTATGCAACAAATTTGTCACCATTTTGAAACCGGAATGTCCCATGCTTGTCGGAAAGGTTATTTTGTGGATTGTGTGTTACTGTATCTCTACAAAAGATATGTCCGATAAGATATGTAGTTAGAGGTGTAAATGAGTCGAGTTGAGTTCGAGTATCATTAAGCTCGACTCGAATTCGAAATGCTCAACGTTAAGCTTGATAAAATTTGAAAACTCGCGAGCTTAAAATTATCAAGCTCGAACTCAAGCTCGATTGAAGCTCAAGCTCGACTCGAATGCTCGTGAGCTCAAAGTTATCAAGCTCGAATTGAGCTCGAATACAAAAATTGAAGCTCGAGCTTGAACTAAACCCTACATGCTAACTCTTATTCCTCAAAAACCTATCAACCATTGTCAACCTAACCTAACCCTAAATTTCAAACTAAGCTCTAAACCTCGAATTAACACCAAAACCCAAAAATTAAATCCTAACTAACCAATGTAATATACTATATTATTTTTAGCGTAGCTCGCGAGCTTTTCGAGTCGGGTATCGAGTAGTTCGTCTCAGCTTGTTAAAAATTCGAGTCGAGCTTTGACTGAGTTTTGATTGAGTCGAACTTAAGTAGCTCGTAGTCTATCTCATCTTATTTACAACCCTATATACAACGCCACGCTTATATATCCTAAGACCTTTTTCTTTTTGATATGAAATTAATGTTCTCACCTCTTTTTAGATGTAACAATTACATGTGTATGGTTGACATTAAAATTAAAAAAAAAGTAAGCTAGTAATGTAACGATAAATGATACTTATCATTTAGTCTCTATTGATATTATATATTGAGTTTGGTTATGGAAATTCTTCTTCTCTTTTTAGAATAAAAAGGGAAAATTATAAATTTAGTACTTTAACTATGTCTGTGTTACTATTTTGGTACCCCAATTATTATTTTTTGGCAAAATGATACCTAACGTTACATTTTTATTCTGTTTTAGTATTTCGGCCATTAAAAACCAATGGAGATGATGGTATGGCTTGGTATAATAATAGTTTTAGTCCAAAACACTTACATATATTATCAATTTAGTCCAAAAATCCATCAATTTAAAACATCATCTTAATTTTGGGGTAAAACATCATCTTAATTTTGATTGAATTTTGTCTCATCCCTTTCCCACCCCCTCGTATTCTCACTGGTATCTCGATCGTGGAGTTTGGGTCCTCCAATGAACACCAAATTAGCCCCCAATTGATCCGCAAATCCTAAAATTTTGATTGTCTCAGGCGTGTTTTTTAAACTCCAAAACACAAAAAAAGTGTTCAACTAAAAGAAGAAAAATAAGGAATTTACAATTTTAATCCAAAATTAAAATAATGTTTAAATTGATAGAATTTTAGACTAAATTGATAGATTGTATAAGTTTTAGAATAAACCGTTATTAACCCAAACCACGTCACCATGTCCATTAATTTTAAACGGCGGAGGTACCAAACAGAACAAAAACGTAATGTTAGGTACCATTTTGCCAAAAATAATATTTGGGGGTACTAAAAAAGTAACGCGGACATAGTTAGGGTACTAAGTATGTAGTTTTCTCTAAAAATATATATAATTTCGATTATCGAAACTAAAAGTTCAACGTTTTTTATAAAAGGCTTAACTACAAAATAAATGCACAAATTATGTATCTTTTCGCAATAGGTGCCTAAAGTATTTTATGACTGAAATAGGTGCCTAAAGTTTTATTTTTTTACTGAAATAGGTGCCTAAAGTGTTTTTTGGTTGGAATAGCTGCCTAAAGTATTGTTTGATTAAAATAGGTGCCTAAAGTTTCATTTTTAGCTTGTTTTAAAGTCAAATGAGGCACATACTTTGTATTGGATATAGTTGGGTTGTTAGTCAGCTGGATCATGAATCGTCAGTCACCATTTGTTAGTGAGCTATATAGGTTATTAGTTTGTTACAAAAGTCAACAGAGGTTGTTGCACTTTTACGTTAAATAGCTATGCATTGGCTCTCTGTAAACCAACCCTTTTACCATGCATTCAATAAAGATGAGAAGCAACGTTTAATTGCTCTCAATTCTCAGCCAAACAATCATCTTCTTAAAACTTATACCCTACTAGCTTCAACATGGTATCATTCGCCGATCGTTTTCTGGCTACTTCTGATCTTGCTTTCACCTGCGTTCTCTCTCTCCTTTCCCTTTCGATCATCTAGCCTGGTTGTTTTTTTGTCTGTCACCCCACATCTCCTCCCTTCCCTCACACACTGTTGGTCTTATCACTCACGATGCACTCTGAAACTGATTCCATTGATGCCTTGGCTCAGGTGTTCTCTAATCGTCGTATCAATGTTTTGCTTGACAGCTCCAACTACTTGCTGTGGAAGCATCATGATCTTTTGACGGTTCGTGGCCTTGGTTTGAAAGATTTTCTTGATCCATCTCACATTGTTCCGGAAAAGACGATTGTCGGTACCAATGGAGATCGGATCCCAAATCCTACCTATCTGCGTCATTTCAAGCAAGACAATTCCCTTGCATCGTGGTTGTTATCCATGGTAAGTGCCTCGATTCTCCCACAACTTGTTGGATCGGAAACTTCCTCATCCATTTAGAGTGCCATCTCCAGCTCTTACTCAAAGTTTTCCACCACCAAGCTCATGCATCTTCATTGTAAGTTGCGCTCTCTCAAGAAAGGTTCTCTCTCTACGACTGAGTATACGATGCAAGTTAAGGAGGTTTGTGACCTTCTTGCCTCTTTTGGTAATCATGTTTTTGAGTTAGAACACATTGCTACTATTATCAATGATTTACCAATGGAGTATGAGCCGTCTGTGGCTGCTATTACGACAAGCAAAGAACCCTTCTCTTTTGATAGTGTTGTCTCTATACTCACTGACGCTGAATCTAGGTTAATGGATCCATCTCAGATTCCGATTGGCATCAATGTCACCAAATTTTCTCCTGACATATCTTCTCCTAGTAACTCTGCGTATGATCCTTCTCATGTTCGTCGTAATGCTAATCCCAGCAACTCGACTGGTCGATCTAAAGGTCGTCCAAAGTTTCAATGTCAATTATGTGGGAAGCTCGGTCACCTTGCTGATCGTTGTTGGCACCACTTTAATAAGAACTTTAAAGGTGTCACTTCTACACAACTTTCATCACCGTCTCACGCCTATGCAAACATGTGCTGCTGCAACCATGATACTTCTGAGGTTCACTACAATCCTTTTGTCAGATCTACCGATGATGCTCATCCCACTGACTCTCGCCCTGTTGAGGACATTCAGGCCAATACCCTAATGGTTTCTAGTGGCACATGGTTTCTTAACTCGGGTGCTACTCATCACGTCACTAACCAGCTTGGTCATCTTCAACTCAATGACTCCTATACGGGCAGTGGTAAGGTCCATATTGGTGATGGGTCACCCTTACACATTACTCCTACTAGTTATGCATCTATTAATGTTGATTCTCGTTAGCTTACCTTATCTCAATTGTTACATGTGCCTCGTATAACAAAGAACTTGATCTCTGTCTCTAAATTTACTCACGATAACTCTGTGTACTTTGAATTTCATGCAAATACTTTTATGTGAAGGATGAACGGACAAGGTCTGTGTTGCTCTCTGGCCAACAATCTAGGGGTCTCTACAGTTTTAAGTTTCCTGCCTCACCTGAATCTGCTACTTTGTTTTCTACTACAACTGAAGTTGTTTCTGATTTCTGGCTTTGGCATCGAAGGATGGAACATCCAATTGTTGGTGTCATTAGCACTGCTCTTAATAAACCCATGGCTCCTGACAAATCTTTGGTGTGCTCTGCGTGCCAAATGGGCAAGAGTCATGTTCAACATTTTTCACTTTCTTCTACAGTTTATAATACACCCTTTGAATTAGTGGAGGTCGATATATGAGGTCCAGCTCTTGAGTTGTCATCTGGTTATAGATTCTATGTTTCCTTTGTAGACAAATGTACCAGATATTGTTGGCTTTATCTTCTCAGGAATAAATTTGAGGTTTCAGCTGCTTTTGATTTATTCTATGCTTTGGTTCAAAACCAGTTTCATTCTACTATTATTGCTCTCCAATCTGATGGTGGTGGTGAATTCAGCCCACTTGCGACTAAGCTAGCCACCTTGAGAATTCAGCATAGGGTAACTTGCCCCCACACATCGCAACAAAACGGCCTAGTCGAACGCAAACATCGACATATAGTTGAAACATCTCTTACACTTCTTGCTCAAGCATCAATACCACTCAAATTCTGGGCATACGCAACTCTTAGTGTCGTGTATCTGATTAATCGAATGCCTACAAAAGTTTTGGGGAACATCTCGCCATTTCAGAAGATTTATGGCAAGCCACCAGATTACAAACTATTTTGAGTGTTTGGTTGCCAATGTTTCCCGCAGTTGCGACCATTCAATAGGCACAAGATAGAGTTTCGGTCCAAGTCATGTGTTTTCTTGGGCTATTCGCTAAAACACCATAGCTACCAGTGTCTTGCTGATGATGGACGGATATATGTTTCGCGTAATGTTATCTTTAATGAATCCGTGTTCCCCTTTGCTATGAAGACCAGCTCCTCACCTACAACAACTCCCTTGTTCCACTCAAATCCTCTCCCTGTTGTCCAGGAATCACACCAATTCAGATGCTCAACTATGGAGTCTCCTGAAATTACTAATGCCCGACGGGATGTAGAAGTAGGTACACATGTGCATGACACTCCTCCCACTTCAGATAGAGGGTGTGTTGCTTCAGGAGATAACTATGTTGATACCCCTGGTGAACCAATACCATATGCTCGTGCACACGTGAATGCTAATGCCTCTATTTCAGCTGGAGGGGGTGAACATCTAGGTGATAATTGTGTTGCAAACCCTGGTACTGTCACTCCACAAGATGATGTTGCATCTTCCCGTTCCACTTCCACATTGCCAGTGTCACGTTCTTTAGCACCTGCTCTTGCTTCCTCGAGTATTGGCAACACACACAAGATGGTGACACAGAGCAAGGACGAGATATTCAAGCCTAAGGTATTTCAGCTCCACCATCACACTATTCCTCACTCGATTCACAAGGCCTTACAAGACATGCACTGGCATAATGCAGTTATGGATGAATACAATGCCTTGCTTGCCAATGACACTTGGGACATTGTTGCCCCGACCCATGATCGAAAGCCTATTGGTTGCAAATGGCTTTTTCGAATCAAATACAATTCTGATGGCACGGTTAACAGATATAAAGCACGTCTGGTAGCAAAGGGCTTTTCTCAAGTCCCAGGCTGTGACTTCTCAGACACTTTTAGCCATGTCATTCGTTTCTCCACTGTAAACATCTTACTTTCACTAGTAGTTACAAACAAGTGGGAGATTCTAGAAGTAGATGCCAATAATGCCTTTCTTAAAGGCGATCTTCTCAAGGAAGTATACATGTCTCAACCTCCTGGCTTTGAAAGGAGGAATGCCAAAGGTGAGTTGCTGGTCTGTCGGTTGAAAAAGGCTCTCTATGGCCTACGACAAACCCCGCGCAATTGGTTCTTCAAGCTTCGAGAGTTCCTTCTTGAGTTGGGATTCAACTCTTCACGTGCTGATCCATCCCTATTTGTGTGTTGCAAGAACAATGTCACTACATATTTGGTGGTTTATGTAGATGACATTCTTGTCACTAGTATCTCAGTGGAACATGTAAACCAAGTACTTGCTGCCTTACATAATAAGTTCTCTTTAAAGGACCTTGGGTTACTTAGTTTTTTTCTTGGGCATTGAAGTGAAACACTTCCCACATGGATTATTTCTCTCTCAAAAGAAGTTTATCTCTGAACTTCTTCTAAAGACGAACATGTTGGACTCTAGACCCACTCCTACACCTATGGCACCATCTCAAAAGCTTAGCAAGCATGATGGGGAAAAGCTGGCTGATGCTTGACACTTTCGAAGCATTGTTGGAGCCCTATTGTATGTGTGTCACACCAGACCCGATATATCATTTGTAGTTACCAAAGTTGCTCAGTTCATGCAAGACCCTTCCACTGTTCATTGGGGTGTAGTCAAACGGATATTGCGGTACCTCAATGGCACATTAGATCTTGGCTTATGGTTCACGACACAAACATATCATCCTCCAGAGCTGGTTATCTTCTTTGATGCTGATTGGGGAGGTGATCAGGATGATCGTAAATCCTTGTCTGGCTACTGTGTGTTTCATGGCAATCATCTGGTTACCTGGAGCTCCAAGAAACAACGTGTTGTTTTGTGTTCCACAGCTGAAGCTGAGTATCAAAGCCTAGCTGATGTTGCATCTGAAGCAACGTGGGTCAAGGGTGTTCTTACTGAAATGCATGTTCCATTTTCCTCTACCAGCAAGCTCTGGTGTGACAATACCAGTGTTGTGGCTATGGCAGCCAACTCAGTCTTACACACGAAAACCAAGCATGTGGATCTTGATCTTCACTTCGTTCGTGAAAAGATTGCAAGTTGAGAATTTCATATCAATTATGTGCCTTCCCAAGATCAAGTCGTTGGCATCCTTACCAAAGCTCTTGCTATCGACCGATTTCAAGCCCTGCGTCATCAGTTGTGTGTATTTGCTCTTTCAGAGATTCAAGAGATGCAGAAAGTAGAGTGAATATTGGATATAGCTGGGTTGTTAGCCAGCTGGATCATGAATCATCAGTCACCATTTGTTAGTGAGCTGTATAGGTTGTTAGTTTGTTACAAAAGTCAACAGAGGTTGTTGCACTTTTACGTTAAATAGCCATGCATTGGCTCTCTGTAAACCAACCATTTTACCATGCATTCAATAAAGATGAGAAGCAACATTTAATTGCTCTCAATTTTCATCCAAACAGTCATCTTCTTAAAACTTATACCTTACTAGCTTCAACACTTTGATACCTATTTCAGCCAAAAATAAAATTTTAGGCACCTATTTCAGTTAAAAAGTACTTTAAGTACTTAATGCAAAAAAACATAATTTAAGCACTTATTTTATAGTTAAACCTTGATAGAAATTCCAAAGAACAATTGTCTACATAAAACGAAGAAGCTTTATTTGCTAAATGGTTCAACTACAATATTTTGAGTTAAGCAAAGGCTCTGAATTTTTAGTCTAGCGGTATTTTAGGTCATACTAGTTTAAATTTTAGTCGGAGTAACCTATATCCTTTTTGTTAAAAAAATTATGTCCTTTAATTTTTGAGTTTAAATACTTAATAGATTCTTCTTGTTTTAAAGTTAAATAAATTAGCTCATCTTTATTCGATCTTAATTTCATCCTTGTTTGAATTATAATCCTGACATGAAAGTTGGCATCAAGGACAACACTAGGGGTTGACAGGGGCTTTTGTCCGCCTAAATGGTAAAATCATTAACGAGTCCCTTTAGAAATTGTAACATTTGAGACTAGTACAATGGTAAAAAACTATATATTGCCCCTAAAATGTAGCTTAATGGTTTAGCCCATTCAAAAATTATGAAAATTTAAATGAATACAAAGTTAAAATCATATATTGACCTCTTAAAAACTTCTACTTCAACTTTTATCCCTAAAAAATTTTCAACTTCGTCCCTGATTCACACGGCATAAATAGATACACGAGAAAGATCCCTTTCAGTGTCTATTACATTGATATTGCCAGTCACATAATGGCAACAATATCCCTTAGCTTGGTTCAAGGAAACCGAAAATTACTTACCGAGTCTCGAATTTCATTTTAATTTTTTGGAAAAGTACCTAGGTTTTCTCTTATGTCAATGTCATTGACGCATTCAAGGTCACTAAGAATTGAGCCCTCGACTCATTCGAGGTATTATCTGGGGTAAGGTAGCTAAACAATATACACGTGAGGTATAGGCCAAAGAGTACATTCCATTATCCATTGTCATTTGTCACTAGGGTTAGGTTCAGGCTTATATTACTCGGAGTCGAGCGAAAATGTCCACTACCATAAGTGTCTAAAATGAATTTGCTCAATTTTTATAGGGTTTTTCCTGAAAGATTAATATCTGAATATGTGTAGAAATGTTAAACGCGCATGCTTCTTCTGAAAATGTGAAAGTTTGAGTAGGTAGGGTTTTTTCGGGGTAGGCTGCAACTTATAAATTATTGCTGAAACCAAATCAAACTTTCTATGTCCTTCACCACATTGCAATTTCATGGACCAGACAATATGTTTCTCTTTCAAAAAGATTCCAAATATCAATAGATTCTTCCATGTCTAGTCATGTCCCTTGGCCTAGCTATATAGGCTTCCGAGCCATTTAACCAAGTTGGTGGTCCTTATTTGGCATGCATTGTTATAAAGGCTAATATTTCAGCCACATGTTAATGGTTGTACATGTTTATATTTGAATCTAACATTTTAAAATATGTATATTTATGATTCATTGAATAGAACGATCGTATGTTTGCTATATTAATTATTGTTTTCGACATTCAATGAATCTATTCAAAGAATGATTTGTGTGGTTGTATGATACATCCTTTAATATTAGGAGGTTTGATTTGTACTCAAAAGAATATTGAAATTTGATTTAAACGAAAAAATAGTTATGGTGCATATAGTCATGGGGTTATTAATTATTTTCAAAAGACCCTTCTCTCTTTAGGACTCAATTAGTCTCGTGAGGTCCTCGTGATGGGCCACTACAGTTGTCCATTATGTCTATCTCACTTTTGGAGCGCTCGACGTGAAATCAGACAGTTAAAGGCTTGTTCTGATACCACGTGTTGAAGGGTCATTACCTTTTCCTAAAAGACATATCTAATAAGAAGTATAATACTACCACATTTATATTTTAAGACCTCTCTTTTTCTTATTCGATATAAAATTAATATCCATCGCTTCTTTAGAACATGATAATATAGTTTGACTAGCTCATATTATTTATATTTTTTTGAACTATCTAATGGATGCTAATTTGTCGTATGATTGGGGAGTCGATGGTTCGAGGTGATACATGATCTTTGACATGTCAATATATATGATCTATGGGGAACTAGGATGTGCATACATGTCATTTTAGATGTCAACCATGGGCGGAAATCGCATGATAAGTGGGTGAGAATTCATTTGATTTGTTCGGTATGAGATTTTAAATGAGGTAATATAAAATTTTTCATAAGAAATAATAAATTTGACCTCTACTTAATTTGTTAGGGTATGAACTCAACGATACTTATTATAGTGGTATGAAAATTTTTCGTACTTTATATTTTATTTTTGACCTCACTAGATAAAAATCTTGATTCGCCATTATTGTCAACCTAAGTTGAAGGACCAAACAACTTGATTGTTGGGGGGGGGGGGGGGGGGATTGTAGGATTGAACTCTAAGGCAGATCGATTAAATTTAAAATGGATAGAATTTTAAAAAGTAATTAAATTAAAAATTTGAGGAAGTTTAGGTTTAATTTTATAAAATTTAAAAATTAAAAGGTCTTAAAAAATAATTAAATCAAAAAAATGGGGTGTCAAAGTTTAATTTTATTAATTTTAAATGAAAAGATACTAAAAATAATAAATCAATATCTTTGGGAGGGAGGTAAACTTAATTATAATGATTTCAAAATTATTGGGGCCTAAAACATAATTAATCTGTTAAATTTTAGGGGGACAATTATCACTCCCACCTTATATGTAAGTTCTTCTATGGAAAAATAAAATAATTGTCATTGGCGACGGTGATGAAAATCGCGTAAGAGAATTTAAAAGAAGAAGACAATATTATTTTTTTATATGAATTATAAATTAATTTTAAAATAACGACATGTGTTTTATATTCTTGACTACTGATATTTTAACGGATGTAACAATTTGACTTTGAAAAAATAATAAAATTAAATGTTAAATACCTACTTTAATTCTGACAAAAATATAGGTATTTAAACAGAAAAATATATAGTTTGAAAATTTATTTTACAATTAAGCCTTAGTTTTATATAATTTTAAATAACTAATAGAGGGGTAGAGTTTGAACCTCGAATAAGTGAGTGCCAATGTCATTTAACTATGGGGACTAAATTAATGTCTTTTTTCTAATTTGTTATAGCAATTCTGTTCAAACTAGTATAGATGTACAAAACTAGACTTGATTTAAAAAATAAATTTTTAACTCTACTCAACGTAAAAAAAAATTCAACTCAATTTGAATTGAATTGTAATTTTATAAACTCTACTTGAAAAGTTTTGAAATAAAGTTCTAGTTATAAAATGAAACTTCAAATAACTTGAATAACTCAAAATTTTTAGTAATTAATAGATCAATTTTTAAGTTTAAGTCAAGTTTCTCAACTCTGCCTGATTGTGGTGAGCATAGGATCGAGTCGAGTAAAATATGAAGAAATTCATATGTATATGGTTATAAAAAACCTTCTAAATTAGAACCAATTAGTTTCATAACATTATAAATATTTAGAGTTAAATTTGAACATAAACAGAAACAGAAACTTGTACAACTCGACTTGACTTGTGTCGAATCTCATAAATTCGACTTGAAAAAAAAATTCAAATAAAATTTGAGCTATAGAATAAGATTCGTCAAACTCAACCGACTCAAAAAAATTTACTCCATCGAATGCTTACCGCAATTGAGCTCAAACTAACATATTAAAAAAATATTATTATAAGAAGAAGAAAGGAAATGAAAAGGTGCAAAATAGGCATGAAGCTGTAATTGATGCGGCTATATAAAGCGCAATCTTTGGTGAAGCTAAGAGAATGAGCAGAGCTTTCGCTGCATGTATAGTGTATACATATAAACACTAAACAAATGGAAATCAAAGATTTCACACAAGATGGAACTGTCGATCTTCATGGTCGCCCTGCTATTGCTTCCAAAACTGGAAAATGGAAAGCTTGTGCGTTCCTTGTTGGTAAGCTACACATACATACTCTCAGGTCTCAGCTTTTTCTTCTTGTTTGAAGCTTTGGGTTTCATTAGTTTTCTATTTAGAATCTGAACTTGGATTCAAATTGCATTTGCAGCCCCATGAGTGTAGATTAAGAACGTTATGAATATGTTGTGGTAGTGAACT
Organism: Hibiscus tridactylites; assembly: GCA_958450335.1. Lineage (NCBI taxonomy): Eukaryota > Viridiplantae > Streptophyta > Magnoliopsida > Malvales > Malvaceae > Hibiscus > Hibiscus tridactylites. The sequence goes on from OY288274.1 coordinate 15,945,792, forward strand.
CGGGGAAAATATCGGTGGCGGCGAAACTATAAAATAACGACCGTAACATCACATTGTCGCAGTTATTTAGAATAGGTTCCATTAGTTTCAGCTATTTTTGCACACACCCCCTTCCTTTATTGCTCATTGTTTTATGTGCTAGATGGCTTATCTTGCACAGCAAGGTAGGCCGGTGTATGCAGCGTTATCTGTTGGTAAAGTATCGGAGTCCTTGTTCGATTCATGTAGCTTTCGATTATCAAAAATGGGAAATGGAAATCAGACATAGATGTAATGAAGACTACATGCTTGAGTATTTGCTTCCTTTAGTGGTGTGTGTGTGTATATATTGCTTGAATTAATTTTCAGTGCTTATGATCTTGAACAGGATATGAAGCATTTGAAAGGATGGCTTTCTATGGGATAGCTTCAAACTTAGTAAATTACTTGACAACACAACTCCATGAAGACACTGTTTCATCTGTAAGAAATGTGAATAACTGGTCGGGTTCGGTCTGGATCACACCAATCCTCGGAGCTTACATTGCAGACACTTACCTGGGTCGGTTCTGGACTTTCACTGTTTCATCTCTCATCTATGTCATGGTAACTCACCAGCTACTCCTCTCAAAACTCAACTTCAAGCTTTTCTTCGATTCTTCGTAGTTTTTATTCGATGTCTGCGTTAGACACATTTGCAGGTATAAGTAGAACGTATTAGATACATACTCATATCTGACATTCACACTTAAGTCCCTATTCTAAAAAGGGGTCATATTAATTGGATGGACCATATTTCTAGATACCTACTAAGAGAACCAATTGGATTCATTATTTATGGTTGGTTCTTTCTAGTGGGTTTTCAATGAATAGTAAAGCTTTTTTTTTTATTTAATGGCCTAATCAGAATGGAGATATTACAAAAGTACTTTGTTGTTCTCCCCACAAACATATCTGATTTTTCATTACAACCCACTAAAAGAAGTTGCCATCATGTCTTGTTTTGGCACTTATAATTGAGGAACTGTTTTGGTAGTGTTTTTAATCCATGGAAAAGAGCTCCACTCAAATGACAGAGACATGACTACTTTGTATTCATCAATAACGATATGTCCAACACCATCCAACTGTTCGAGTCAGTTCAGTCGATGTCATTGGTGATAAGTTATTCGATTACGAGTATGTTTTCAATACGAATAACATATAATGATTTAATGTGTCAATAGGGAATGATAATGCTCACAACAGCAGTTTCACTTAAGTCATTGAAGCCAACATGCATCAATGGAGTCTGCAACAAGGCATCAACTCTACAAATAGCTTTCTTCTATATATCTCTCTACACCATAGCACTAGGAGCAGGGGGAACAAAGCCCAACATATCAACCTTTGGGGCTGACCAGTTTGATGATTTCAGCCCTCATGAAAAGGAGCTCAAGGACTCATTCTTCAACTGGTGGATGTTCAGCTCTTTCTTGGGCGCCTTGTTCGCCACACTCGGCCTAGTCTACATTCAAGAAAACCTCGGTTGGGGGCTCGGCTACGGGATCCCTACGATCGGTCTTTTGGTCTCACTCATCGTGTTTTATCTCGGGGCCCCAATTTATCGACACAAAGTGAGGAAGACCAATAGCCCTGCCGGGAACCTGATTCGAGTCCTGGTTACAACATTCAGAAACAGGAGACTTCAGCTCCCTGAAAGCCCTTCTCAGCTTCATGAACATGAACCACAACATTATATCAACAGTGGGAAACGGCAAGTCCATTACACTCCAATTTTCAGGTGATATTTTTTTCTTTTTTCCCCACTAATTTTAAGATAATATAAACAAAAAAGCTTTAAAAAGTGGGAATTTCAATCATTGTGGGGTGGAATTTAATAAGAGCTTTGGTCCATTTGAGACCGTGCAAATGCTGCAAAGTGCTTTAAATCCTTTTCTGGTGCCAATAGGGGACCTCCAAATGCATGTGCATAACTAGGAAATCTCCTGTGCCAAGGGCAACGGTGGGGTCGACGATTTTAAATCGCAGTCCCCCAGGATATGCCTTTCTGTTGTTGCATTGAGTTTATCGCAATTGCAAACATAATGCATGCTGAAAAAATCGAAATCAATGGTCATTATTGTTGTTGGGGCCAAGTTGGTTTTCTGTGACAATGAAATGGTGCCCCCCCAAGACTAATCTAGAACATGATTAGAATTCCATCCTTATCAGCTAATACTCTGATTAATTAGTACTAACCATATTTGTGCTTACACAGATTCTTAGACAAAGCTGCAGTGAAAGATGACAACTCAAGTAAACCACCTTGCACTGTGACTCAAGTGGAAGGAACAAAGCTTGTTCTTGGGATGCTCTTAATCTGGCTGGTCACCTTGGTTCCAAGCATCATTTGGGCTCAAATAAGCACATTGTTTGTGAAACAAGGAACCACCATGGATAGGAGCTTGGGGTCTAGCTTTCAAATCCCGGCAGCTTCATTAGGTAGCTTCGTGACGTTCTCCATGCTGATTGCCGTGCCCATGTATGACCGCTACTTCGTGCCGTTCATGCGTCGGAAAACAGGGAATCCTAGGGGAATCACCCTCCTTCAGAGGCTCGGCATCGGATTCGTCATCCAAATCGTCGCGATCTCCATCGCGTACGTCGTGGAAATCCGGAGAATGCACGCCATAAGAGTGCATCAAATAACGGGGACAAAACAAATCGTTCCCATGAACATATTCTGGTTGCTGCCGCAGTATGTTTTGCTCGGAATAGCCGATGTGTTCAATGCTATTGGATTGCTAGAATTCTTCTACGATCAGTCACCAGAAGACATGCAAAGCTTGGGGACAACATTTTTCACCAGCGGGATCGGAGTTGGGAACTTCTTGAACAGCTTTTTGGTGACCATGGTGGATAAAATCACAGGCAGAGGTGAGAATAAGAGCTGGATCGGTGACAATTTGAATGACTCTCACTTGGATTATTATTATGGGTTCCTTTTGGTCATATCAACCCTTAATTTGGGGGCATTTCTTTGGGCATCAAGTAAATATGTGTATAAAAGGGAAACCAAAGAAGTGAACCAGGGTTGTACTGAAATGGAGAGCAAAACCTTGGAGATTTCTCCACTAGGATTACAAGCATGAAAAAAAAATGAAAATAGTAATAACAAAGGGATAAACCAACTTTTAAAGAATTTGTCAAATTCAGGGGCTAAAAGTTGCTCTTATCCCTAATACCAATAAAAAAGGTGAGTGGTAGAAAAAAAATTATGATCTTGATTTACCCCCCCCCCCCCCCCCCCCTTGTATATGTGTAGCCATTAATGTTTTTAGTTTATATGTTAATGAGAATAGTGTAATTTCCACTAGTTAGCGCTTAGGAGGACTTTAGCATAAATATAATTCCCACAACTTGAGTAATTGCCTAATTGATCATTCATATGCATGTTTACTTCCAATTCTAACAATACAATTGTTCATCTTAAACAAATGAACAAATCTCTCTCTCTCTCTCTCTCTCTCTATAATCTGCAACCCCTCCTCTTATCTCCGGATTTCGATCTCTCTTTGTACTCCAAACAAAGGGTAAACTAGAGGCATATTTGCCGGATTTTACTGGTTTCTTACTAGTTTTTTTTTCGGGTTTTACTACCATGGACAAGTAATGATAGAAGTTTTGGAGAAACAGAATCAAAATTTTACAAATGCCGGAATTTGCAGGCAGGACAAAGCAAAACAAGACAACAGAGGATATGAAAGCAATGCATAATACTCTTTCATACTTGATGATTTCTCTCCAATATAATACCATAGAATGCGAGTAACCGTTAAGGAAGATACCTAGTGTCAAAATCGAGATCTTTGGACTTGTAAGGAATTTCTGATATACAAGATATTTTCAAGGTAAGCTGTACAGATACTCTGGGAAAATTACCACTTCCGTATTCCGTCTAGCTCTGTGCGTTTCTCGTATCATCTTTATGGTCTTGCAAAGTGCGGTTGTTGGTCTGATCTGATTTTGACCGTTCAGCTGAGAGTCGAGGTCTTAACTGCAAAGAATGTGAAATAATAATATCAAAACCACCCTAAAGAAGCTAAAACAAATATAAGACCAGAGGGTTTGGAGATCTAAATATAAGATCCAAAGTATTTTCGATGCAAGAATACAAGGACTTTGCTTCAAGGCCAAAGGCCACTCCAAAACCCAATAACTATATAACACCAGCCAAAGAAATTTCGGTATAATGAAACTGCTTTATATTGCACCCTAAATTTCTATTTATGTTACTCCGACCTTCATTTTTCTTAAATTATTGGTCCAATGCAAATCCTAATATATGAGAATATAGTCCTCCAAGGAGTCTCCAAATACATGGACATGTTGGAAAAATCATACCCATGACCGATAATCAAACTCAATTCCGAATAACATAGATTTCTGCTCCACTACTCATCCAAAAACTAGAAGCATAGCAAGCACCAAACTTGAAGGCCCAATGATAACAAACTCAACTACACGAGCCTTCAACGTAGATACCAAATACACGATAACAAAGAGAAAAGCAATAGCATAACAACCTAGGCAACGAACAATCTGAGCTCTAGTAACATTGAAAGAATCCGACCAACAACCAATTAGTAATAAATGGAAAGGTCCAAATTGAATATGATTGGTCCTTTTGAACCAGTAGGTCCTATATCCCCCTAAGAGCACCCAATAACTCAATTTCAAGCACCTAATACTTTATATGTATAACGTTAAGTGTAGAAGTTATTTTTATACGGAAATACAGTACATCTCAAACCTAAGTTATTTTTATATGTATACTGCCTCAAAAGCTTGTTTAACCCAATCGTCCATGAATTATTGACACAGAAAGATAAAACACAACAAATTAAAACCAGTTATGGGAACATAATTAAATGAGTGCATCAGTGCATACCATCTCAACATATTTGAGTTGTTTCAAAACTTCGTCTGTTTCCAGCTCCTGATCAAATAAATGCAGCAACAAGTTCGATTAGAGGACAAATACAATCATACTAGTAACAACAATAAACCAAAATTGAATATCATATATCAAGAGACTTTCACTTTTTTTGCTCGAGTTTGTAGCCTTTTTATTGCTGACTAAAACTGAATTTATCTTATTTAATGACTTAAAATAAAATAAAATAAAATTGAACTGGTATTTTTATAATACAACAGCAGAAATATATAAAACATCGCCTAGTTGCAGTTCCTTAACCAGGGATTCTAGCAATCTGATAAGAAGACGAGATGACAGAAGTGCTTGCTACCAGTTTGCCATAAAGCCTTAAATTGGGACTAACTTCTTGTTCTATTACATGAATTGCAGGTTCTGTTTTGGACAGATTAATGGACAATAACCAAGATTCTTTCCATGGCTTAAATTTGAGTCTCCAATTGACATCTAAGAAAAACACTTGCATTGATTAACTACAAGTTGATGACACATTAAATATGATCCACCTTTAATTTTGAGCTTCCAAATGAAGCATATTGACATGAGACCTGGACTGGTCTTCAGTTTGGGAAAAACAAAATTAAAATTCTAAAATGATAACTGATCCACGAAGAGATTCCCTAGTAATACAAAATTCCGAGTTAATTTATTCAAAAACCCAAGAACAAACCTAAAGCTTAAAGTTGAAATCCGAAAACAATAACATCGAAAAAAAAATTGTTAAAGGGTTACCACCTGAGGTATGGAACAATCAGCATGTGATGGATCCCATTGGAAAGAGCAGAAGCACTCCCAATTATCACTTTGGACTTCAAAAAGTGGAGCCCTGTAAAAGCAAGAGCTTTAAAAACTAAGCATATTTTATGAGAAACACAAAAACCAAAACTACAAAATATGTGCATATTACTTAAGTCACTAGCAACCGGGTAACAAAGCTCCATGACACAAGCAATGCTCGGTACTTAAGTCGGAACTGAATTACTCAAGTTCTTGGGGACAATGTAATCATCTTTATACTCAATATCTGCTGATAAGAAAAGTGATATGAGGTACTTCCATCTCATCAATTTTCAATTTTTACTATGAGAATGAGTGTTGTCTTCTAACCATTAAGCATAAGATGATGAAAAGGAGGGTGATATGTTACATGTATCAGGGTTTAAATTCTATTAGGGTTAAGTAACCACTTACTAGAGGGTATCCTACATCAGTATTTATCATAATTTAATATATTTACTTGAGGATATGATTACCCAAGGTCAGCATTCGAGCTTTTAGACATAACGAATTGATATCACTTCAAGTTTCAACAATAATTCATCTAAGTCAATCGGAAGTAAACTGATTACTATTCCCTAGCCAAAAACGTTATAAATTTTAGCACATACCAACTTGTGCCAACATAAATAACGAGAAGAAAGTAAAATATCAAGGCAAGAAAGCTATACCTGCGCCATTTTCCACAAATGGTTCCATTATTGCCTCCCACGCCTTCTACGAACTCTCTACATTGAAGCCAATTCCCTATTAAGCTCAATTTATTTAACTTGTTGCAATTCAACTCCTATGAAGAAAAATGTGTCAATTCCCCCGAAACAAAATAGTCGTATATCTGCTAAATGGAAATGCAAACCGAGATAAAGAAAAATTGAAGCCTTACATGGAAATCAGTATATTCTGAAGGATCCAAATTTAGTGGTTCACCAATTCTATCAATATCACTGCATCATATGACAAGAAACTATTTATGAACTACAGCACTTGAAAAGCCATGTGATAGCATTTAACCTTTTCCAACTTTTATGGTTCCTAATGTGAAATAAAGTAAATTCAATGAAATTTGTATCTGAGGAAAAGTACCATGAAAACAAATAAGAAAGATTGCTAACAGCATAGGTAAACAAAATTTCAATAAACTAAACATTGGCTTTGTCACTAATCAATTAATCACTCGAGTAACCTATAGGCAACCAATAATGCAGAGTTGGATGTGTTATTTAATCTAGCACTCACAATAGTAACCCCCCCAACCCCCTTTCCCTTCTTTCAAAATATCCCTACACAGCCAAACCTTGATTTAGTGTTTTAAGGTATCCAACTTGGAATTTCCCGAACAAATGAATCAGAAAATTTAATCTTGGGGGAATATACAAGATCATGGTATAATTATTGATGTTACCCAAGATTTTCTTTTCCAATAAATAAAAGTTGCGTGGAAATCAAAAGTGCTAATGATTTGGAATAGAAAGTCTATAAACATATGCATTCCAAAGAGAATATAAAAATAATAGTTTACGGAACATACTTATCAATTGGACCAGACCAGTCAGGAACTTCTGCTTGATAGCCCTTTCCAACCCGTACGCTAGTTCTATGAGGTTCAGTATCTCTCAACATTAATTCTATTGGACTTAATTCCCCTTCAGGTGATACATCTCTGCATCTACCCATTCCACCAGTGATACTTGAAGCCTTGCTTGCAGTTGCCTCCTTGAGCATTATTCGCTTACTTTTCATGCATGAAGTACAGTACCAGTCATCAATCGGCAGTTTCTTTATCCTGGGAGTGCAGCAACGTACGTGGAATGCTTCTTCACAACTATCACAAATTAGCATCTTTTGAACAGTTCCTGAACGGCTACAAGTTTTGCACAACCTAGAGAAATTATTACCACCACCAGTAATTCTAATTTCCTCATTCACACAAGTCCTTGAAGGCCCAACTTCATCATCATTCCCCTGGCTCCAAATTATACGGTGGCACGCATCTTTTTCAGATAGATCTTCCCTCGCAACTTCAGCAGCTATCACACTAGAGGAGGAGCACTCACCATTTTCATCCATCTCATCTTTCATAGAAACTAAGGCAAGTTCCAGATTTGACTTCGATGATGAGCAACTATCATTTATACTGTCAACATCTAACACTTTCTGCACAACAGTTTTATGTACATCATCAGAACTATGGTCAAATCCACCAGAACATCCATTAGCAAATTCATACTTCGAAATGCGAGGCCCTGTACTGCAATCAAGAGTTGCCACAGGAGCTCTAACAGTTGCAGTTTCACGTTCATCTTGAGAAATTCCCTTCTGCTCCACGATTGCCTCTGAAAGCGCATCAGAACTGACAACAGAAAGACAATCCCCACTTCTCTTTGAATTCATCGGCTCCTCTGCACAAAAGTTGGCAACAACAGCACTACCACTGCTGCTGGAGCCCCGTCGTTTCTTCCTCCTACTGTAAACTAAAGTCGGCATAGAACTTTCAAACATTACACTCACGGATGACTGCTGAGACCCAGTTATTGGTAAGGGAAGGCATGGATCCTCGGCCTCTTTACATCCACTTTGTGAACTGTTATCACATTTAGGAGACATCTGCAAAGTTTTATTACCAGACATCCAATCACATAAAGAAATCTCGTTAACTGCACTCAAACACACAAAATAGTTGTGTTTCAATTGAACTAGAAATAGAAGCCTCTATATGGATTCTTGATTTCACCTAATATGTTCCAAGAAAAACAAAATCTGGGTTTTTCTCTAGAACTCCCAAATTACTTCCAATGATGAAAAGGAAAAACAACCCCCCCCCCCCCTTTTTGTTGCAATTACAAACTTGGGTTTCAGTGCACCAACCTTGTGGTTATCAGCTATTTGTTCTATTCCAACAATTTATTCTACAAACTAGTTCAACATACGATATAAACAAAACATACCCAATTGGCAGGAAAATAACAATATCATAAGATTTTGATATACCCTTTTGCAAGAAACACAGAGAAATCATAAGAGTTTTAGCATGAAACATAAAGAGGTGGAGAGAATTCAACCTGGAAGAAATTCCCAATGTTGCAATCGAAGCGTTGAGACAGAAGGCAAGTGATTTTGGTGGCCGGTGCCTGCCTGGCTCAACCGGTGGCAAAGTCTATTAGTGGGCTTAAAGGTGGCTTTTTCTACAATGTCCAACAACTGTTTTCAGCCTTTCTATTTCTTTATGAAAATTAAGCTTAACTGTAAAATAAATATCTAAACTACAACTCATTCGGTCTACGGCAGTTTAAAAAAATTATTTAACATATGATTTGATGTTTAATTTTTATTTTAATAAATTAAATTCTTAATTTCTAAAAATAAATCACGTAACACCCCCTAAATCCCTATTTTTCTTCAAAAAACCCTTAAAATCCTAAAATCTTCAAGAAGGACTATCAACCAATGAAAGTCCGGTGATGGGGGTGGATTGTGTTCCATTATTGGTGGCCGACTATCGGTAACCACAATACTGAGTTTTTGAGAAGAGAGATTTAATTTGGAGATTTTGAGAATTTATAAATTTAAATTTAAAAATTTAAGGTACGACCGACTGATAAAAGTTTGACGACAAAAAAAGTGGATAGTAGTCAACGATTGATGCGACAATAATGAGCTTTTAAGATTAGGAATTTGGTATTAGATTTAGTAACTTTTGTGTTGGGAAATTTAGGATTTAAAATTTAGAGATTTATTTTTTTTAAATAATAAGGTAAGCCTAGTTAAAAACTTCATTTAGTATTAGAAATCTCAATGTCAATTTTAAGGGAGAAAAGAATACCTACTTTAATCATTCATTAGTTGCATCGTTAATTACACATTGTTCAATACAAGGAGTGCATTCAGAATAAAAATAATTACATTAATGTTCTTTAAATTTAGAGATTTAACTTGAGGATAAAGGGGACGATCGATCGGTGGGAGTGATTAGTCACTACACAAGTATTTTTTTTTTAATTTTTACATATTTTTTACATCGTTTGATGGGTAAAATAAATGATTTGAATTAACAGTGCATCATATCTCATTGAAAAATAACTTTGAAAATAGTAAAAAGTGGTTTGTTTGAGTCAAACTGGTGTTATATCCTTCAAAATCAAACATGAAACATTCAAAGCTTAAGTTGATGTGTTTTAAAATCGTGAATCATTTAATTTTAGGCTTAGAGACTTAATTTAGGGTGTAAGGTTTAGAGGTTTATAATTTAGGGGTAATGGTTAAAATTTAGGTTTTAAGGTTAGGATCTAGTGTTTAGAAGTTAGGATTTAGGTTTTAGTGTAACATATAGTGGGATTTAAGTTTTACTCTACAAATTTTAAGTTTTAACCCTAAACCCTAAATTATATTCACAATCCTTAAATTCTAAACTACTAAGCCTAAACTTCTAAATTCTACACCCTAAATTGAGTCTCTAAACCCTAAAACAAAGACACTTGTAGAAACTAAAAGTTTCCACTGCTAGTGTATCGAATAATTATCCTCTCTCTATATATAAGATTATGATCCACTTACATTGTGTAAAACTTAATTTGTTTTACACTTTTTGTGGAACGTTAGATGATGATAATAAATGGCTAAAATTATTTTCTTATCTTTTTTCTAAGTGATAATTTTCACGTTTTATACTGTTAATCTCATACATCCATTTCGCTCATTCAATGGCCTTGATTGGTGTAAAACTAAATGAGTAAAAAATAATGTAAGATATTATAAATACAACGTACCAAAAATAAAAAATAGAGATTAAATCTACACACAAAAAAACTCATATAAAAATAAAATATAAAATTCAAAGGCGTAGAAAAACGTAACCATTCTCTTGAGATTGACATACTTCATCAAAGAATCTATAAATCTTCATGAATTTCATTATCTCTATTTAAACAAGACACTTTACGAAGTAAAAATGAAGTGGTGTGGGAATCAAGTTGTCATGAAGATTGCTCCGCTACACAGTTCTGATTACATCGGCAAACAACCAGTAAAAGAGAATCAAACTTTCTATGAATGCCAACAAATCTAAATCATAAAACAAGCACCGTGAAAATTTCTGAGTGAGCACCAAGCGATCGCTACGGTATGCAAAAATTGGGTCACACGAAAGAGAAAACGTACCACAAAAATAAAGAAAAATGTGCCACAAAACAAAGAAAAATCGTAACACGAGAGCAGAGATTTTTATTAATAATTAAAAAACTAAAAAAATAAAAACAAGATTATCAGAAATGGAGCGTTGATCGATTTAAGAAACTCGAATTCGAGCAACGTATTTACATCGTATATGTACATTTTTTAAATGCTAAAAGTAAAGAACATATACAACCATGTAACTACACCATAATGTTAAAAAAGTGTGTACACTTAAGTCTTAGGTTTGAATCCCTTAAACCTATTTTTATTTAGGAAATTATGTTCAACTAATTACAATTTAACATATATATATATATATAATGTTGTTGACTGTAAACAAAATATTGAACTTGGTTTAATGGTTAAACAAACCATGCTCTTATAGGCTCATATTTGAGTCCCTATTCTCTTTATTTTCTTATTGTTTACTAATAAAATACAATTTATTTTATACTATTTAAATGTTGTCGAGTATAATCAAATATTGTCAACATGTAGGGGTTAAACATGCCATGCTCTTGTAGGTCTTGTATTCAAGTCCCATTCTCAATCCTAATTTTATTTATTTATGAAATTTTAAAAGAGAAAATTCTAAAATCAGAAAAAGTTGTGTCAATTTAGAATCGAACACCATACAATCCAAAATTCTCAATTATTAATTAGAAGAATAGGGGGATTAAATTGGGGAATTTAAAATAGAGGGATTGGGAACGTAATTAGACCTTTTTTATAATAAGGAAAACAGAACAACAAAAATAGGAATTCAAGTTCCCAAATTAGGCTTATCTCAACAGCAAAGCATGCATGTCGGATTTGACAAATGTTAGAAACCCCAGGCTTTTGTCTACTGTCATAACCAACCATTTTTACATATCTAAACTTTCTATGTTTAGTAAAAATCTAATCCAGGAATTCCAGTTATTGCATTACAAATTTGCATTTCATTGCATTGGATTACATTCATTGTACAAAATTTTCTTATTTTGTTGTGTTTTCTAAGGCTCGCACGGCGAGGAGTACATCAAACAAATAAGATATTGTCTCGAATCGAGGTTTTGTCTTAGAACACCTCCAGGGTTCCGGGAGTCCTGGAAGGTTCATAAAGTGGGAGCTATATGTCCTAAGGGTCGAGTGACCCTCTGAGACGCTCTCATTTTGTGAACGTACTAGGACTCTCGACGGAGACGAAAGACGAAATTCCGACTAAGGATAATACTTGGTTTGTGTGATGTTACTCTCGACCTGTAAGTATTTCTTTCAAGATTTATGTCTAGAATTAAGAATTCGTTGTTATTGAATCCTTGAATGAATGTCTATAACTCGAAAAATCAGAACAAGTTTATAGTACCACATGTCCAATTGATATGCTTAATGTTTTTGGTATTCATACATTTGAGGACAATTGAAAGGGATGTTTATGAATCATAAAAGTGTTATTAGATCATGTTCTTTGATTCTACGAAATCGAATCTAATCGGAAAAAAAGTTGAACTTGTTGTTTATGAATCATGAAAGGGATATGTTTATGAAATGTCCAATTCGTATGCTTAATGTTTTTGGTATTCATCATTTTACATTCATGGTCTACATTTGAGGACAATTGAAAGGACTGTTTATGAATCATCAAAGTGTTACTAGATCATGTTCTTTGATTCTATGAAATGTCGGTGACAATCGATTCGAATCAGGCTTGTTGTGTTTGCTGGTTAATTTGATGCATTCCAGGTGTTTGAATCATTGCCTAACTGACCTCGTTTTGTCTATCAGAAAAGCATTAAGAAAGGACTAGGGAATGCCGAGTAAAGTATTTGCACGCTGAGAACACTGTATCCAAGCTCTATAAGGATGGATCCAGATTGAAGTTGTCGTTATTCGTTCTTGATGATGTTGGACGCACAACAAACAGCACAGTCTTGCTCGGTGTTCAAGTTCTCAACAGAATTCCTGTAGTGTTGATAGATTAACTTGTTGAACACGGTTGCGTTTCTTGCTAGAGTATACGCGTATATACAATAACTGCAGGAGACACTACTTTTTTGGAGTTTGTTAGGATTAAAGCTTTATAGAATGGAGAATAAAAGGAAGGTGTTGATGCAAAAGTACGAATTCGGAAACTTGTTGGGGCAAGGAAACTTTGGCAAAGTTTACTATGCGAAGAGCATCGGAACCAAACAGAGTGTGGCGATTAAGGTCATCGAGAAAGAGATGGTTCGGAAAGTAGGCATGGTCGATCAAACCAAGACGGAGATATCCAGTATGAGCCTTGTTAAGCACCCGAATATCTTGGAACTTTATGAGGTCCTGGCTAGCAAAAACAAGATTTACTACGTTATGGAGTATGCCGATGGTGGTGAGCTCTTCAACGAGGTAGCGAAAGGGAAGCTGAGAGAGGACATGGCAAGGAAGTATTTCCAACAGCTGATCAGTGCGGTTGAGTTTTGCCACAGCAGAGGTGTTTATCATCGGGATTTGAAGCCCGAGAACCTACTCCTCGATGACAATGGAACCCTTAAGGTATCAGATTTCGGTTTGAGTGCCCTTGGTGTGTCTAAGCATCAAGATGGATTGCTCCACACAACTTGTGGAACCCCAGCCTATGTAGCCCCTGAGGTTATAAACCAAAAAGGCTACGATGGGGCAAAAGCCGATATATGGTCTTGTGGGGTGATCCTATTTGTTCTACTGGCTGGTTATCTGCCATTTCGTGATTCGAATCTGTTCGAAATGTATAAGAAAATAAGCACGGCAGATTACAGGTTTCCTACTTGGTTTTCACCAGATGTCACCAAGCTGCTATCGAAAATCCTCAATCCTAATCCGAAATCTCGAATTTCGATCGCAAAATTGAAGACAAATTCTTGGTTCAAAAAGGGATTTAAATCGAAATCACTTCAGAAAACATCCGAACAGGATTTGCCCCGTGCCGACACGGATGTGGTTTTTGGATCTGAGGCTAACACTGCAGCATTCGAAACAATGAACCCCAAGGATAATCTCCCTAAGTTGAATGCTTTCGACATCATTTCGTTATCGAGCGGATTGGATTTGTCTGGATTGTTTACTGAAACGAAAGAGAAGAAGGAAGTTCAATTCACTTCCGTGCATAGTGCCTCTGCCATCACATCTAAACTAAAGGACATTGCTCAGCAATTGAAGTTCAAAGTCAAGACGGAAGTTGGAGGGGTTCTAAAAATCGAGCAGAGGTCAAAAAAGTGCATTGGCTATCGACATGGAGATATTCGAGCTCACCCCGTCTTTCTATCTAGTGGAGATGAAGAAGTCCAGTGGCGACTCATTGGAGTATAAGAGGATGTTGCAGGAGGATATTAGACCAGCTCTCGAGGACATTGTTTGGTCATGGCAATAACGAGTCATCGTATTCGCCTTCGTGCCAAAATTTCTCGAGTTTATTCGCCCGATTCGACCTCAAAGGAAGATTGGGTGTTTAGTTATCTATATGAATGTTTATAGCTTCAGAAGGTTCTTGGTTTTGCACTTCAATGTCTGAGAAACTAGTTGCTCTGTTTTTTCTTACTTGGTTTGGTTCAAATGTGGACCTATTATTCAATGTAAATAAATAATACTTGGAGGAACATCGAAAACAATGCTCCAAGTTATATTCCGGAGGATGTTTGATTCTCGGAATTTAAGATTTATTGATGATAATTTTACCTTTTGAAACCACTTTTACGTGTTTGAACAGAAAATAATACTTTAAACTGATAATGTGATATTATTAAATTATATATTTTTTATTTCTAAAACGTGTTTAGTGATTAGTTTTTTTCGTTTTGTTAGAACCTTCGAACATTCGAACATTGATTAAGGTAAGAGAGATCTTTACGATCTCATTTATTGATCGAGTTAATTCATTGATGATATGGTCTATAAATTAGAAAATCTAAAGCAAGTATTTCATTAAAAAAAGATCAAAATGGGATTCATTAATAAAATTATATCATTTTTTTCAAATGTCATATTGCTTGTTTAAAACATTGTTGGCTTCTTACTATTTTCTCTCTCTTTTCTGGATCGAATTCTTACTATTTTCTAGGTATGTATAAGTTTAGTAGCCATTGTTGAATAATCGATGTTAATCTAATGGAAAGTTTACACACTTTAAGCTTTTGGAGGAAGGAACTTAGAAGAGTAATGTTCGCCATTTATAACTATAATATATATATATATTGAAAAATAAAAATTAATATTTAAAATTAAAAAATTTCAATCGAAAATTATCTATTTTTATATAATTTTTTTCATTTCTTACTGTCAATCTCAATTATTAATGAAGTATTTAATTTCTTGCATATTATGTACATGAAATTTGAAAAGAAATGTGATAACTTACATATAGGGTAAAAGCAACCTTCTAGTAGCTACCAATCGTGCATCGGTAGAAAAAGAACTATGATCAAATATTGAGAAGAGTTAATTGTTTTACTTCTAAAGAGCAAGAATTTATAAAAGTATTTAAATTAAAATTTTGGAAGGGACAACTTACAAATGTCTTATTTGACTAATATTTAAACTTTTAAGATCTAAATTGTTATCTTATAAAAAATAATTTTAAAACTACTCCATGGGCAATGATCAAACCTTTGGATGCTAGTTAAAGTAGAAGAGACTCTCATCATCTCATCTAAGTCTCATGACCAGAATATTTTTATTTTAATATATATTTAAATTATTTTTTACATTATACTTATTTTTAATAAATCTAATTAAATTTTAAAAATAAAAAATAAATTTATTCAAAGAATATAAATTATTTAAAATCCAAATGTTTCATTAAAAAATAAGTATCATTTATACAGATGCACGTATTTCTCAATAACTAAGTATACATAAAAAATCAGTTTTAAAAAGCAGTTGACGTCACAAATAATAAAATTTTGAGTAAACTACACAGATGACCACTAAACTATGGTTTTGGTGTCAAAATGACCATTATATTATTTTTTACCGCAAATGCACCACACAACTATTTAAATGGTTTCATTTTAGCCACACGCCGTTAAAAAAAACGAAAAATTTGACGGAATTGTTAAAAATATTGGTATAATTACACATTTGGTCTTCTATATTTATACAATATATCAATTTAGTCCTAATTTTAATCTAATAAAATAAATTAATTATTCAATAAGATGGTGACACGTGTCACCACCTTATTGGGGGATTTTAATTATTTTTATTTAACTAAATTAATTAATTTCCCCCTCCAATAGGTTGTGAAAACCAAGAAATTGAATTTGGTAGGAATCAAACCTGGGACCTTGGGGGTGTTTGCGCGTGAGTCTGCCATTGAGCCAAGCATATATTTGTGATATATGATACTAATAATAATATATGTGTTATATTTGCAAACTTCATGGATAAAATGTTGTTTTTCCATTATGAGGGAAGGATAGAACAATTTCAACTCAGATTATTTCGACATACCAGGGATTGATGCTTCGCGTGTTTGTGGATGGATATTTGCTGCACTTGGGCGTGGAGTTAAGGAGATGAATTTGGTTTTTGACCGCCATAACGACAACAGCAACACGTTGGTGAGATTAAAACTGGAAATCCCATTTGTAATGGATGTTCCGTTTCATGTTGGTTTTCTTCACGGTCATCGCAGCTGAATTGTCGTTGTAGCATTGTGAGCCGTGCGTAGTGTCCATTCTTCGTGTTTATTGTGGGATCCCATTTCAATGATGCAACCATTGTTAACAACACCAATGAGGTTTGCATTTCGAATAGTGGAGAGCTTGTGGGCAACGACCTACCCATCAAATTGGAATGCCAGCTTATTAATTAGAAGAAATAAATTAAGAAGGTTAAACTAGAATTAATGCAAACGAGTTAGCACTTACCAGAGTGGTTCTTCCCATGGAGGCCTGATCATGTGCATTCTGTACCAGTGTTTCTGATTCAGAATCAAGGGCACTCGTCGCCTCATCAAGTAGCAGTATCGCAGGGTTCTTGATAATGGCTCTAGCAATGGCGATACGCTGCTTTTGTCCCCCTGACAACAGTGCTCCCCTTTCCCCAATCTGTTAATATACGTTTTTAGATTCAAAAATGTAAATAAAACATTCTAATAACGAATCGATAACTGAAATATATTCGTATATATTTAGACATAACTCATGCATAGTGAACTTAAATCAGAATAAATCTACGAGTACGACGCATCTTCCGTTTCATTTGTGAGATTAAAGTTTTTCACAAATGAAACGGAACAACCATTACAAATGAGATTTCCAGTTTCAATCTCACCAGTGTGTTGCTGGTAAAAAGTAGATCAGTAGGCAACATGGGAATGTTGTCGTTATGGCGGTCAAAAACCAAATCCATCTCCTTAACTCCACGCCCAAGTGCAGCAAATATCCATCCACAAACATGCGAAGCATCAATCCCTGGTATGTCGAAATAATCTGAGTCGAAATTGTTCTATCCTTCCCTCATAATGGAAAAACAACATTTTATCCATGAAGTTTGCAAATATAACACGTATATTATTATTAGTATCATATATCACAAATATATGCTTGGCTCAGTGGCAGACTCACGCGCAAACACCCCCAAGGTCCCAGGTTTGATTCCTACCAAATTCAATTCCTTGGTTTTCACAACCTATTGGAGGGGGAAATTAATTAATTTAGTTAAATAAAAATAATTAAAATCCCCCAATAAGGTGGTGACACGTGTCACCATCTTATTGAATAATTAATTTATTTTATTAGATTAAAATTAGGACTAAATTGATATATTGTATAAATATAGAAGACCAAATGTGTAATTATACTAATATTTTTAACAGTTCCGTCAACTTTTTCGTTTTTTAACGCGTGTGGCTAAAATGAAACCATTTAAATAGTTGTGTGGTGCATTTGCGACAAAAAATAATATAATGGTCATTTTGACACCAAAACCATAGTTTAGTGGTCATCTGTGTAGTTTACCCTAAAATTTTAAATCTGAGTCATTAAGTTCATGATCTACAATTAGATACAGAAAATCCAAAGTAATTACTTCTTAAAAGATTCCAAACTGAAAATCCATTACTAAAAGCATGTCATATATTCTTACTTTTGTGTTGTTATATAAAGTTTTGGGGTTCCAATTGAAGGATCATCAAGTAGTTTCCTAATTAAAAGCCATTGCTCTTAATTTCTTCAATGGAAAGCACACATCTGCGTCAACAAATCGCTGCAATGAGACAATCCTTCTTTGACGAGGTTCGTTTTTCATTATCTTATAGTATATTCGTAACAGATTTATTTACATTCGAATATTAAAATATATATTTTATGTTACATAAATGTTTCAAAATCTTTAATTAATAGGAGATTTTGGACGCACAATTTTGTCAATTGGAACGTCTGGAGAATAGAGGTAACCCTAATTTTGTAGAGGAGGTGCTTACAATGTATTTCAGAGACTCTATTGCACTGCTACAAACTGTTGAGCAGGAAATGTGAGTAAAATTATATGTGTTCATGTCTGTGTGCGTGCATATAGCTACACATAGGTATATGCACGCATACGTATTGATTAAAGATTATGACAGTGAACAATTAATTGAGTAAACTGGTCATTTTTTTAAATAATTTATGCAGAGAAACTGACACTATTGATTTTGCTAAAGTAGACATGATGCTTCATAAGTTCAAGGGCAGCAGTGCCAGGTAAATTCGAATAATCTTTGAAATTATATACACGAAATAAGATTTACTTACACTGTGTAAGACTAATATGTTTAACTGAAAGCATTGGTGCTAATAAAGTTCGAAACAATATCATTAAAACACGAGAGCTTTTCGAGGAAGGGAACCTGGAAGGGTAATGTTCTCTAATTTCAACCTCTCTAGGGCTTTGCATGCACTGTATAGAGTATGAAAATGAATGTGATGACTTGAATGTAGGGCAAAACTCGCCTTTCGAGAGCTGCGAATGGAGCATGACAACCTCAGAGCTAAGCTCGAGCCCTACTTTCAGGTTTGTTTCAGTTTGGTTTTTAATACATTCATTTTTTCTTGTATAATTATCGGTATGCGATTTATTAGATGATTAATCTAAATAGAGTAATATAGAAGCTCGTTTCGAGGGCGACCCTCTCACGCACAACTCATGTTTGTTTGTTTTTTCATCTGTGGTCATTGAGCAGCAACTGAGACAAGTAGGGCCTGTTGAGACTGCAACTCGTCCCGAGGGAAGTGATCATGCATGAGCTGAAGATCATGGAAGTTGGCATTTGGTGGTGCTAACTACTGCAACATTCGATCCGGATTAGTCAGCTATTTCGATGCTGATTGTGTCTCTTACCATAACAATTAGGGAGGATGGATATGTTACTTTCGATGTGATAGTTCTTTCTTTTTCTTGTAATATGTAAAACTGTGTGTGTTAGTGTATTTGATTTGTTGACTTAGTAATTGGTTACTAGTTTGTTATCTTTCTAATTTCTATCCTTTAATAAGGTTTTCTTATGGATTTTGAATGTTCAATCAGATTAAATTGATCTCTAATTCTATTTTAAAAAAGTTGATATTCAATTATCTTGGTTTAATTTAACCATTTATAAGAGTCAATAATTAGAATTCATTCGACTCGAACTCAAAAATGTCCTGAGCCAAAAGTGATATGAAACCAAAATGATATGCATCTGAACTGACCCAAACTCAAAATGATTCAAACCCGAGATGACTTGATCCTAGAAAAATCCAGTTAACATGTCCATTAAGCTGAAGCCAAAATAAAATAATCTTAAAATGATCTCAACTCAAAACAACATAAACCCAATATTAATTCGAACATAAAATTATTTAAACCATGAATAGATTTCAATTTCCTTATTGTTGAGGGATCTATTCGGAATTCTAACATTTTAATAATTAAAATAGTTAATATACTTCCACTATATCTAATGATTTTAAATAATATTATTTTGCGTTAATTACATAAATTAATAACACTAGTAATTAAGAAAAATTGCAGATATACTTTTGATTCTAAAAAAATATATAATTAATGGCTTGGTTTCTTACTTCTATATGTAAACGAGAGAGAACTTCTTTCTAGTTGATGAATCATATAATAACATGCAGTTTCATATGATATTAATCAAGGGCAATCTGAACCGAGTTCTGTTGAGTTCCATATGCAAACCTCTAAACTGATCTCCCCCGAAGGATCGAGGAATCGGTAAGGGATTAGAAGGAAATCCATAGGAGGAAAACCCTCGACTCGTCCCGGAAAATTCTCGGTCAATGATTTTAATCTAAGAGAGCTTATTCCTTTTCCACATACAAGATCATACAAGAAATGTAACTTTGATGAGCTTGGGGCAATGCAAGTTACCATGACTACATTCCCAATGCTTTCGACACTCTTGTTGAGGACGAAGAGAATACCGTCCTCTTCGGCTTGGAGAACAAGAAATTGTTCATTCATTCCCAAGGAGACGGAGAAGGGGATGTTGTACCCAAAACGCCTTCCGGAATCCCAATGTTTGTTGCTAAAGTGTAGTGACAATTGCTCGGATGAGCCAACAAAGTTGCACTTCGGAAGTGGGCAAGCGCATGGTGCAAACGTGCAGTTATCTTCATGATCATTTTTCCTCGTGTAATCCACCGTTTCACTGCAGCCATATTCTTTGTTACGGCATGGTCTTCTATCGGGTTCAACAATTACCTCCATGTCTCCACACACACCTTTACTCCTTGGGAAATTCACGACACATATCTGCAGAAACACGAGTAACACAATAAGAAGTTCGCAACAGTTCCATGAAAACCGGAAAGCTACTAACTTCCACTTGATATAAGGTCTGAATGATTAAAAGTAAAGTTTGACATCTTTTAGATTTACATGGAACAATTGACACATGTTCAATGTAATGTGCTTACATAAAAAGTATTGTTTTCTTCGGGCACAATTGATATTCATGAGGGAAAAGAACTCTCTT
This sequence comes from Hibiscus tridactylites, assembly GCA_958450335.1. Classification (NCBI taxonomy): domain Eukaryota; kingdom Viridiplantae; phylum Streptophyta; class Magnoliopsida; order Malvales; family Malvaceae; genus Hibiscus; species Hibiscus tridactylites. Next base: position 15,966,656 of record OY288274.1, read on the forward strand.
TAGAGAAAGATCATTGGTTCGAACCTTTGATGTAAGCATGCGCGATGTAACAAACAAACTGTGATACTTAAGGTGACATGGGTGACAACCAAATTCTGGTACTCAGGGTGACACGGGACGAATGTACAAATCCAGGCCATTAGATTTGACCTGATGCTTCCACTCATATCTTATATCCTCCATTTTTAAGTACACAATCAATTTCACCATTTTTGACGGGAAAAGATAAAGGAAGAAAACGAAGCAAGCTTGATTGTCACATTTGAATGCTTTATGAAACTATGTCTTGAATGCCATGCGATATAAAATCCGATAGCACAAAATTTCCGACTCATATCATGGAACTATAGACTCAATGGTGAACCAAGAATGACAAGATGCAGAAAAGGTTAAAGCTAATAATGAGCCAAAAAACGGGAAGGAATCACCAAAGTGTGGTTGCTTGATAGGAAGAACTATTACCTCCTCCATGCTAAAATCTCCGTTTATTTGTTCTTCATCAGCCTACAAAATCGACAAACAGAATAAAATTTGGTGAGTCAAGAAATTTTTTCTCATAAAAAGATTAGACCTTTCATTTCAACGCATGCTAAACATCACATTTAAGTCATCAATTTTAATCTTCAGGTGTTTACTTCATTACGAATTGCTTTTAAGTCGGTAGCTTTAGCTAATAAACGGTTTGAAGGGTAATATCCTATATTCTATCACAGAGGTCATCGGACAATACTCAAGCTTGAGAAAGATCCAATCAGTAGGGTAACAAAGAAGTGAAGTTGTAATTTTAGTACCATTTTTTAACAATATGCTTGAAAAATTACCTTTCACAATAGATTCTTGAGACTTATGCGATGGTTAATATGACCCTACAAGGTATAACATATAACGGAACCTCATAAAGTTCGTAATAAAGGATCCCATCAATACAAAACAACATATACTATAAAACAAAGGCCTTATGAGACAGTTCCAGAACCTTAGGCAGAATATTTCAGCCTAAAGAACCAAAAAAATCACATCTCTATTCATAAAAAAACATTTCTTTCAATAAAATACCACCAAAAAATGCAAAAATAATTCAATAAATTTACATATAAATTAACACATTCGAGCTTCAATTTCAATTTTTTTGATATCTACCACCATAACGGTTACTTTTCTAAACAAAATTAGGAGAATTTTTTTAAAAATATTAGTCGATCATACCAGTACATTAAATACTTGTCACAAAATACCTGAGTCCCCTCCTGCTCAAAGACGGGAACTCCCGTGCTCATTTTCCCCCCTGATAGGCCTTCCACTTGGATTCCATATTCTAGTAATTCCATATCATGATAACCCTCCTTGCTAATCACCTGCTTAGCAGGAGACTTTATTATTTCATAAAATTTGTATGTATGAGGAGTAGTAGATGTAATTTTACCTCTCCACACCCATAACCACCGAGTTCTCTTTCTCGTTTTTCTCTTTCAGATATCTCTTCCTCTCCCCATGAAGATAGGCATGGAACGGAAATTGGCGCAGAAGATACAGCTCCCTCAATAGAGATGCTCTCATAATAGAACAGCTGAGAAGTAAAACAGATTTAGTGAGGATTAATCTTTATAAAATGAAAGTCAGAGTGTTCTCCGTCAACCTGGAGAAAAAGAAGGCATCCACCAACAGCACGCTGCTTCCCTTGACGAAAGCGAGATACCTCCCGAACAAGCCGGTCAAGCAAGAACTTTCCCCAATTATACTGGTGCACAACATCCATATTAATTAAAAAATGGAGGAATGATGGGCTAACATCCAGTCTTGCTGTTGGAGATAAAAGTGTACCCAATGCATAAAGGATAAATGATCTCTTAAAATCGTCTCCTGCTTCTGGAGCAGCCAACCGTTCTTCAAGAAGCCGCACTGAAATCCCACGGTTAGTAGCATTATAACTTTGACGCAAGTCCGCTATCAAGTCATCGGGACCAGAATTCACCACATCCTTCCCACAAGCTGCTAGTCCCATCACATGCTCTACATCTCTAGGGGATAAAGGAATGCGCTCCCCGCATATCTCCAAGCTGCGCCGTGCAGTGTTAAACCTCTCCAACAACCAAAGACATAAACTGCGCCGTAGGGTGCGACATCTCAAACCAAGTAGACTACCAAATCCCATGCTCTTCACTGCAGCTTTTTGCTCAGATGTGAGGCGCTGTAGCACATTGAATAAGCGACCAGGAGAGCACCTCGTGACTAGTTTAGTCTGCATCACATAACCGTAAAACTTATTGGATGAACAGTAAGAAATACACAAATCACCACAAGTAAACGCTACCTGCTTCCTCGGTTTAGGGATACGAGCTGGAGCTGTGCTCAAGTAATCATCCCACACTTCACGAGCTCGTCGAGTGTATTTTTCTTTCTCCTCGGTGCTCATTAACTTCCAAGCATCTGATGCAGCCTTTGTAGCCTAACATTAAAAAATTAAAAAAAAATTAAACCACTAATCATTTTCGCAAATCATTACACAGAATCAGAGGGCATTGCCTGATGATTCAAGACCCGAAAGTACTCACAGCTTTAAGGCCTGAGGATTCAGGATGAGAAGCACTATACTCCTTGATAAATTCCCGGCTAAAATATACGAATTTACATGTTAGTACACTCTCCAAATAACCCAAAAACAAAAACAAAATGCTCATGAAAATTCTCATTGAAATGAACCAAATTCTACCTAAAATATACCCAAGAACATGCAGGACGAGGAGCAGAAACTTGCTTCTTCTTTTTCTTCTTTTTCCTCATCTCATCTGACACAACATTCTCTTCATCATTTACATCTAAGATTGATACGTCCCCTTCATTTGGAACCTAAAATAAACCATTTATATTCAAAGTATGTAAAAAAATGTAAATGATTTTTTTTTCTATTGCAATCAATGTAAGATTTGTAAATGAAAACCCATATGCATAATCAAAAACCCAGATCAAATTTAAAGGCTTTATTCAAGAAACAAACTGAAGTAACAAAAATTTCTTCAACGATTCAACTAATAGATATGAAACTTCAAAGTGAAAAACGAGGGAAGCCCACCTGAAATACTGGGATTGTTGAACAATCCATAGCCCGTGGTGGATCAGTTAGGTTCATCACTTTCCTCGTCTTCCTTTGTTTCCCTTTTTTATTTCCGTATTTCTAATGAACACAGATGAAAGTTTGTAATTTCTTCTCTCTTGTTCCTAATTTCTGAATTAAGAAGATTCTTAATATTCACCACTTGGAAATATATTTGTCTCGTGAACTTGTATTTGTGTCGTGTTTATAATCTAGCACCACTTGATCAAAATTTAATGTGTATTTAAATTGAAACGGTATCATTTATGTAAGAAATGTTTAGGTATGAGAAAACTGAAATCAACAAGTGGTCTCGGTAAAAAAGCTGAGGATGGTTATTTTAAAAGAACTGGATTCAATTACTTTTATAGTAAAAATGTGTAGAAATATATTTATATTAAATATTATTATAAAAAATAGTTTAAATTGGAACCTATTATTATTATATTTTAAATATTTATCATTAAATTTGAATAGAATTCGATTAACTCAAAATGTTTTAACTCGGCTCAATCCAATATTCAATATAGACAACCTGGGTGTGAGATTTATTGTTTGTATATATGTATGCATAAACAGAAAAATGGGATTTTATGCAGAAACAAGTCCCATGTGCATACTTGATGAAAATTCCAATTTCTTGGACCCAACAACATTTTCCATAAGAATAAAACACAAGGTTGACTGCACTAAAATCGAGTCAAGTCGAACTCGAAATCTGAACAATGAAACAAAATTTGGTTGACTGTCCTAAAATCGAGTCAAGTCGAGCTCGAAATCCGAAACGTGAACATGTATGTGTCGTTTATGCCTTTGAGTCAATGACCTGAAAATGAGCAGTGTCCAAAAGATATCACACAATACATTACATCATAACCTAATGCTAACAATAAGTTGATTGTAAGAATGGAGACAATGCCAAAGAAGAACACGGTGCAGAATGCAGATTAGTGACTGGGTTACAATATCCAAAGGGTTCCCAGAAATGGAGCCCGGTGAAAAGGAATCCGGCAAACCGAACTATAACATACAGAAGAAATTACAAATATAAACTGAAAACCGAAACAAAAACGATTACGACAAACAAATATTTCTTCTTTGATTAAATGAACAAACCGGATTCTTCTTCGCCGGATAACCCCCTTCATAAATCTTTCAATTTCTTATGGTATTAGTTAATCTCATCCCGAATCTTCTTGGCCTTCCCAAGGGCATCTGATCAATTCCAATATCTTAACTACCTCTCCCATATCCGGTCGGTTTGATGGTACTTGTGACGTCCAGATCAAGCCTAGTTTCATCATTGGGATTGCTTCTTCTACCGGGAATTTTCCTTGCAGCCTTCCGTCAACACATTCTTCCACCTTGCCTTCTTCCAATGCTCCTCGGACCATGTCACAAAGCACCACCACGTCGTCTTTCATGTACTCAACAGGCCTCTTCCCGGTAACCACTTCCATAACCAAAACACCGAATCCATACACATCACATTTCTCGGTTATTTTCATTGTTCGGCAGGCAAACTCAGGTGCCATGTAGCCAAGTGCACTTTGGATTTTGCTGCTTAAAACGTAACGGTCTAGCATAGGCAACAACCTTGCTAGGCCAAAATCTCCCAATTTAGGTTCCCCCGAACCATCGATGAGGATATTGCTTGACTTTATATTGTAATGAATAATGTTTGATTGGTGCAAGTGAGCCAAGCTTTTAGCCGTCCCTAGAATGATACGGAATATGTCATGCCAAGAAAGGTAATTTCCACCCGATCCTTCATGGAGATGTTTGTGCAGACTTCCATCAGACACGAATTCAGAAATGAGAAGCTGCAGTGACGGCGTCCAGTAATAGCCCTCAAGCGCCACGAGATTAGGGTGAGTTATTTTCCCTAGTTTCTTAACCTCCCTTTCGAATTCTTCTTGTGACTTCACAAGACTTGAGACTGTGAGCTTCTTGATTGCCACTGAGTGTCCATCTTGCAAAACTGTTCGGTATACTGCTCCGAACCCACCACGCCCAAGCTCACAGTCCTTGTTGAGCAAAGCATGTGCTCCCATGCTAAAGTCAGGCTCACCAGAAAACATGACAAGTTTCCCGGACTTGCCATCTGTAGTAGGGGAACGGCTAAACTCTTCCCCGGCGGAAAATGTGAGAGGTGCTGCAGACCAGGATGTTGATGACTTGACACGGATATTAAGAACAGTAATGGCAATTACTCCAACAACAATGAAAGCAGTTGCACCAATAGCAATGAGGCCAGAGATACTAAGAACTATCCTTCTATGACCGACATTCGGAGGTAATTCACCAGACACGGAATCACCAGTGGTGTTAGGATTTAGGACAATGGGTTTCGGGAGAACTGCAGGGCAAGATTTGTTAACTGCAAAGCCGCAGAGTAAAGGATTGCCGGAGACAGCCGTAGGTGATATGGTGTTGAAAAATATACCACCAGGTAGCTCTCATTGTAAATTGTTGTGGGACATGTTGAAAGATAAGAGACGGGGAAGATTGGCCAACTGCTTCGGCAACATTCCCATAAGGTTGTTGGAAGACAAGTCCACGTTTTCTAGGTCGCTCAGTCTTCCAATTTCTGCAGGTATTGGACCACTCAGCTTGTTTTGTGCAATGATCCTACACAGTTCAACAACAGGAAGTCAAACACTTGTTGCATTTTAACTTAACCAACAGATAACATGAAGCAAGCAAATTTTCAAATTTCCGCACTTCGTAAGAAAATGCACTGGGAAGATTAAGATACCACAGGAGAAAAAGGCTTAAACAATTACCAGTTTTCCACATCAAACATCAACACAAATGCAGCAGATAATCTAGGATTCTACATAAGATAATAGGTTTCAAATTTAAATTAACATTTTCAATGAAAAATAATCCGAACTCATGCAACCTTTGAGCAAATAGATTAAAATTCACCTATCAAAATCTTATCTTAGACTTTACATTATCAAGGAAACATCTGATTACAATAATACTCTCTTAGCATTCGATAAACGACAGATCAAGCTAATTAATGTGAATCAATGCCGACAGCAAGCTTAAAATTAAAAGAGAAGTTCAGAAGCACAAATCAAACTGAAAGAGAAGCTTACAAAGTCCTTAGCAAAGTGCAGTTCTCGATTGATGTAGGAATTTTTCCCTCAAGGATATTGGCATTGAGCCTAAGATCCTTCAGGGAATAAGCTCCTCCAATTTCCACAGGAATGCTTCCATTAAGCTGATTTCGACTCAAGTCAAGAACATCTAATGCCTTCAACTCTCCAATAGTTCCTGGAACAGGTCCAATGAGAGAGTTCCATGACAAATTCAACATCTTCAAGCTGCTTAAAGCCCAATTACCGAAACTCAATTCCCCGGAAAACGAATTCCAAGATAAATCCAAGACTTGAATTCTTTGAAGAGAGGCTCTTAATGAAGTTGAACTTGCATTATCAAGGTTTCCACCAGCCTTATTCTCCGAATTAAAAATCCATCGAGGAAGATCACCGGTCATCGAGTTATTGCTAAAATCCAATGCCAAAAGATTCACATTGTTCTCCATCAATGCAGGAAGGCTTCCATTTAAACCATTAGCAGAGAAATTCAACACCTTCAAGGATTCAAGTTTTCCTATAGAATCAGGGACCTGACCAGAAAATTTATTCATTGACAAATCTAAAGTTTCAAGACTTTTCATTTCTCCAATCCATTCAGGAACCTCACCAACAAATGAATTCCCACTCAAATTCAGATATCTACACAAGCTAAGCTTCTGCATTGTTTGAGGAGCCAACCCAGAGAACAAATTCAAGCTAAAATCAATTGATCTCAACAGCAAACAACTCCCAATCTCATCAGGAACCTGCCCAGAGAACTTGTTTTTACTCAAATTGATGGATCTTAAATTATTCAAAGCTTGAACCCCTTTTGGAATCTCTCCTTCCAACATGTTACCAGACAAATCCAATGACCTTAAACCACTCAAACCCCAAATCCCAACAAGCAATGACCCCGAAAACCAATTCCGAGACAAGTCGATAGCAGCGAGTGTAGCACAAGACCCTAAGCTCCCAGGAATCTTACCAGAAAACATGTTATTAGCTAAAGAAACAGACTTCAAAGACCCACATTGTTTGAAGAAATCATCAGGGATAAATCCAGAGAGAGAATTCTCACTCAAGTCAATGCTTATGAGGCTTTCAAGCTTTGCCAAGTTGGGGCTTATGGTTCCACTGAGGTTGTTCTTAGCTAAAGAAAGCTTCCTCAGGAACTCCAGCCGCAAAAGGCCACGCCCGATCCGACCCGAGAGAGAGAACTCGTCGAGGGTGAGCTCGGTGACCCGGTTCAACCTGGGGTTACACCTGACACCGTTCCAGCTACAAAGAGTGTCATCGTCTTCGTTCCAAGAGGAAAGCTTCCGGGTCGGATCTTGAATGTCTGCTTTGAAAACTATTAGCCCCAAAACATCATCGTTTATTGATGGGGTTAAGGTTAAAGATCTCACTTGAAAAGAAGCAACAGCTAAAAGAAGAAGCCAAAACAAGACAAAGGTCGAGAGCTTTTTCATCTTCATCTTCTTCAGCATTTCAAAAAATCCATTTCCTTTTTCATTAAGCTCCAAACAAAAGCTACAGAGAGTTGAAAAAGTTAAACTTTAGACAAAGAGATCCTTTGGGGAAAGTGAATTGTGGGGAAACAAAGAGAACCCACAAGAGAAACGAGGAATGAACTTCAAAAAAAACTTTTTTTAATTAAGTTGGAAAACAAGAAGAATGAAGTTTGTGAACTGAAAAAGAAAACCCAATGCTAAGAGGACCACGGACCGGTAGGGTTCCGGTGAGAGACGCCGCCGGAGGAATGAAGGAGTAGAGAGAGGTGAGGACTGGAATGGCTTTGAAAGTTTCTCTTTGTAATTTTCCTAAGAACAAACGTTTAAATAACGGGAAAAAGAGGGCGGATTCTGGGGGAAATTGGATCTTCGCTAACGGGAAAGAGACGGTGGATTTTACCCAAAATATCTCTGGGTAAAGTACACAAATAGCCATTAAACTATGTAAAATAGCATTTTTTCCCATTGACATTTTAGAAATTGTAAAATTGTAATTCGATTTATAAACTACTACAAAATGATCACTACATGTTATATAATATTAATAAATTCTATAAGTCTAAGGATCATTTTATAACAATTTGATAAATCTCATAATTATTTTGTAAGTTTTGAAATTTAAGTGTAAACAAATTATTTTTACTTAATTTAGTGATCATTCATGTACTTTATCCATTATATTTAACCCGAAAATCATGAATCTAAAAATGTCTAATACCAAAAGGTCAAACCCGAATTCGACTTCAAGGCTGAATGTAGTATCTAACAATAAATGAACATTATTTAATTTAAATAAAATAATAAATGGATTTTTGATGGTACATTGAATTGATAATTCAATTGTTGTGAAAAGTTTAAAAATAAATTATTAACATGTTTATAAAGCATAGTTACTTTATATATTAATTATAATAATTTTTCAACTGCTTTATAAAATAAAAATTTTAGACCTTCCGATCCATCTTGTGTCTATCTATTTTACAATCATATAAAAATAAATAATATTTATTCGGTCTTTAAATTTATTTGTGAGCCACAAGAAATCGTGTGAGGTGAAAATCTCATGTACAGTTTTTGGACTAGTGATTAGAAACAGTGATATTATCATCTACTATAATTTTTAGAGTAAACTACATAAATAGTCCTCCGACTATGCTCCAATTATCTTTTGCATCCCTTGACTATTAGAAGTTACAAACCGGTCCATTGACTAATCGTTACATACAAAGCAGTCCCATTCCGTTAAAAAACAAACGGATGTCTGAACATAACGTTAACGTGCTGACTGGGCTTAAATAAAAATATTTTTTTATTATACTATATTTCCATGTCATAAATGGTCAATTAAAATAAAATAAAAAAATAATTCTTTTTTCTATTTTTCTATTTTCTTCAACAATCCAACAAGAACAACCCTTTCTCAATTTCTAATTTCTGGATCTTACCACCAAAAAAATTAAAATAAATTATAAATGGCACCTTTCTTTCTCTTGACCATCTCAGGCAAAACAGCTTGAGTCACCTTCGTTGTGCCTTCAACATAACCTTAATCAAATTCTTCAACAGTTGCTCATCAACCTCGTGGAAGAAACTTGCGTAAGGATACGAAATCCCAACATTATTAATCAGAACCCTAAAGTCCAGCCCTTCAATGGAGTCTTTTATCTTGTTCGCGCCTTCTTCCAAATCCCCAGTGAAGTCCACAACTATTGTTTTGATCTGAATCTTGTCATGCTTGGCCAAGATTGACTCGAAAACATCTATTAGTTTTTCATGATTTCGACCCACCAAGTCAAGATTTATCCCTTTACGAGCTAACTGAAAGGCGAAACCTTTATCGATACCGTCAGTGGGTCCGGTTACAAGACCCCATGAGCCATAGTTCTTGAGATTCTTACCGTGTCTAAGAAAATTGACCCATACCCATTTTTAAGAAAACGAAAAAAAATTTCAAAAGTGACAAAAAAACCCCAAAGTAGAAAGAGCAAGGAGCCATAAAAGGTTGAGTCTTGAGAGTTTCAAAGAAACGGGTTGCCGCCATGAAAAATGCAGAGAGGAAAAAAAGAAAAATTGAAAATGGATTTTGGGTTATTTGATTAGGGTTTAGAAGAAGAAGGAGACGAGTTTTGTGGGATTTGTGCTCTAATTAGGGCTTTTTAAAGGGGATTTTTTAAAATTAATATTTTTAATGACATGGAAATGTAGTATAATAAAAAAATAATTTTATCTGAACCTAGTCAGCGTATTGACGTCCACGTAAGACGTCCGTCAAATTTTTAACGGAATGGGACCATTTTGTATGTAAATTTTAGTTAAGGGATCAATTTGTAACATTTGATAGTCAGGGGACACAAAAGATAATTGAAGCATAGTTGGGGACCATTTATGTAGTTTACCCTAATTTTTAGGGTCGACTATAAGGGGCACCTTGAGTGACTGGTCATGTAACCCCCTCGTCCCGGTCTGGCCGGATGACCGGTCCGAGTGAGCTACACGGGGAAAACCGAGTGAAAACTCCCTAAGGAACTCTCCCTCGGTTAGCAACCCTATATTTTTTTTCATTTTAATCTTGTCTAGATGAAAATTACATCCTAAGTGATCATACAGCGGAACGATATTTACGAAGCAGTCGAACGAACCCAAACTAATATTTAAAAGCCCATTTTTAAAGTTAAACTGCAGGCGGTATCGATACCCTAAGGGGGGTATCGATACCCCTGGACTAGGTCAACAGGGTTTGGTCAACCTGAGGAGATAGTATCGATACCCCCAATGAGGGTATCGATACCCTCCCCTAAAGTTGACTTCCCACGGTCAAAGCTAAGACAACGGTATCGATACCCTAGAGGCCAGTATCGATACCGAAATCGACAGTGGCTCCAGTGGCCAAAAAGGTATCGATACTCCCCCTCGAGTATCGATACACGAGGCCTGAAACCACAGGGCAGTATCGATATCAGACCAACGATATCGATACCCCAGCTACGAATCTGCAGGTTTGAGCTGATTTAGAGCACAAAGAGGCCCCTAAATCCCTCTAACACATAAACCAACACACTAACATCAATCCCTAAGGCAAACCAACCATAAAGCATGCTTCCACAAGGCCTAAACATGTATAATACAAAGGCAACAATCCACATCATGCATTCATTCATACTATATTCAAACACATGTAAAACTCTTAAGGCAATGGCTAACAATTCAAGCAAGTAAATAGGCATGAGTTAACACACATCATGGCAACACATCCATGCAAAAGCAATACATATAGAGGAGTCTACACATGCTCTTATCAACCAACAACCACCACAAAACACTCATATCCCATTGCTCAACCATTACATGTCTAATATTTTAAATCCATACTTGGGGAAACTCAAGTCACAAACACACTTGGAGGCCCTCCTCTTGCCCGAGCAACCCACGAACTAAGGATCTGCAATGTTGAACAAAGAGAGCGTAAGCAAATAATGCTTAGTGAGGGCAAGCTCTAAAAACAAACCTCAACATTGCAGGGTCCGAGCACGATCTAGCCAAAGCAACACATGTATAACAAAAGTCCACAAGATATAAATGCATGAGCAATTATCTCACATGTATGTCATAATCATGAGCTTAACACAACCAAACATGTAATCACATTTGACATCCAACAACTCATTTACTCCAACACATTGATACACATATCAATTAACATTGGCACTTAGCTATAACCCAAATACGCGGATAGACTCGTTGGAAACTCATATCCAACAACCACATTACCTCGGTGGGATTCCACTCATCACCGGTCTCGCGGAGGGGATTCCACTCATCCTCACGCCCCGTCGATGGGATTCCACTCATCACCGACTATGTTTAAATACCATTTCCGGGCGTACCCGTACTCCTCCTTGGTGACTCAACGCCACCAAGGCCACGCGCGACTTTAGACTCATGTGTACACACTAACATCCTAATGATCGATCATTTGTATTTAAGTATACTAGTGCCAATATTTTACTCATTCCACAACACACATTTCAATCATTTCCGTGCTTAGCACGTACTCCCATGGACACAACCATGAACCATCACCATGCATGCTTTAAGCCATACAATCCATGCCTCAATTCACATGTATAGAACAACATACATAAGCATTCATATCACATGGCATACGAGGCATATACATTCACACAATTGAGTTCATCCAAAGGCTTAGATCAAGCTTAGGATTAGGCTACCACCCTAATCCTAACTCTAGGTGGGTCTACCAAGCCCAACCTAGTCCATATACTCGAACCAACTAATTTAAAACCTTTAAAAGTTAACAACCACTCACCTAAACTCCCAAGCTCCAAGACCAAGCAAGCGACCGTTCTTCAAATTCTCGGATTCGATCCCAAAGCTTCTTCCACGTTTCCCCTTGCTTCTAGCCAAACAAAACACATTCATCACTTCCCAAATCAATGCTAATTCAATCATCAATCCACATTGCAAAACACAACTCAATTTCCACAATTTCCAAATCACATAGCATCCCAAAAACCCAATTTTCGAACTCCCACAACTAAGGGCTGAAATACTCAATTCCAAGCACTCAAATGGCTTCCAAAACATCCCAAAACACTCCCCTAACATAGGTAGACCATCAGCCTTTCATTCCCAACACAAATCCTCTTAAAAACCCAATTTTTCATACCCCAAAATTGGCCTTAAAGACCCACCACGAAAATTCACCCAAATTCTATCAAATTAAGATATGTTGTGAGTTTCATCATGCCCAAGCATAACCCCAAAACAATTTTTCAAAATAGATTGAAAAGCCCCATCAAAACCCCAATTTTCCATAAGAACCCTAATTCCCAAAACTCATTATTTTTGAAATTTAAAACAATAGGTGAGTAGATAATGGAGAGGAGGTTAAGAATTTATGTTTACCTCTTGATTTGATGATGAAATTGATTAGTCAACCCAATGGAATAGTGATTAGGGCTTTAGGAGAGTTTGAAAGTGGGGTGGGGTTTTGAAATTGGTAAAGAGGAAAAGATAGAGGAAGATGACAACTTTTATGGAAAAGTTGTCTTCCTTTATTTTTAAATGGGGTAAATCACAACTTTGGTCCCTCCCTCTTTATTTAAATTCAATTAGGTCATTATCTAAGTTTGTTTTATTTTAATTAGACTTCATTTGACTCGAACAACAACCCGGCTAACTCCTAGGCCCGAGACACGGGTGTTACAGGTCATGGCCTCCAACTAGCCCAATGCCCCTAAAATTTAATTATTCATGTGTTTTAAAATTTTATTTTTTAAATTTATCAAATAAATAAAATAACTTAATGGTGAAAAAATCAATTCTCTTTTCTAAATAAATTAATCTAATAATAAAAATAATGTGTTTGACAAAATTTTATCATATTTTTATAGTTTATTAAAGAAATATTAAGTTAATTGTTCAAAGTAGTAAGATATGTTTCGCTCAAGGACACGAAAATGTTAGAGACGGCCCTAATAATTATCTAATAGTTCAAGTAAAAGAGACAGATTTAATCAACAATCGATTGGTTTGGATAGATGAGACACTAAGTCTCTCAAGTAAGATCAGACGTTCCAATCCTGACGTTATGAATAGAGAAAATTGAGTTGGAAGAGTCGTCATCATAATAGGCTTCTATGAAATTTGATCTAATTTAGTCAACTAATGGATCGAATACTGACAATCATACCAGAAAAAATTAGTTTAATACATATTAACAAATTAATTAAAAGTGTTGTAAATAAAATTAATATTTTAAAACATACTAACCTAGCATCTTTTGGTCCATCTTGTCCGAAAGAGGTTTCCATGGAATCTCCCACCCTAATGGAACCGTATTTTAATCATATTTTGGGACCTTCCATTTTTCTAATGGAAAAGGCAAACAAATGAACAATTATCCTGCCACACACACCAGCTCATGCTTTGATAAACAAAAGCAAAATGAAAACTTGTAAAACACAGGGACCACATCCACAATATAATAAAATATAAACAATACAAATCAATAATGACAAAAGTTTGGACCACACCACATGCAGCCAATAGCGGATCTTGATAGTATAGTTTGAGGGATTAAAATCAAAGTTTTAAAATTTGTAGAGGTATGATCAAAATCTTTAAAATTGTTGAGTGGTTTAACGAGAATATTTAAAATTATGAGGGTCTAACAAAAGTTTTATCTTTTTTGGAAAGTTAATGAAATTTTTTAATAATAATGGGGATGGCTAAAAATATTCAAAAAAATAAAACTTTATGAGAATTTTATAAATTTTGAGGAGGTATAATTAAAATTTTAAAAACAGTTTAAGGGTAATTTAAAAAAAGAAAGAAAATTGGGGATGTTATGACCAGCGATGGTCATGGGTCAGGTCAAGTATTCAGCTGACATGCATTCGGCCCGAAATTTTTTTAACAATTATTTTTTTATATACAACAAAATATGGAGATAGTTAAAAGTATATATATAGGGAGCGGATGATATTATAATAATAATCACATTCTTACTTGATAGAATATGGAGATATTTGAAAATTATAGAGATGAGTCGTTATAACAATTATCCTTAATATATTAGTATAAAAATGAATTATACAATTATACTGGGCTGGATTAAATGTTTTGTATCTTAAATTCAAATTCGTTCCGACCTTATCTTATATAAAACTCAACTTAATCCATTTTTTTTTCTAAATCTAACCTTACAAAAAGAATCAAATTAAAACAGTTAGAATCCATATAAAATAAAGGGAAAACTACACTGGTGGTCCACTAACCATTATTGTTTTTCTATTTTGGTCCCAAAACTATTTTTTCGGCAAAATCGTCTCTTTTGTTACATGGTTTTCTTGTTTTGGTCCTCCGACGTTAAATAGCTAATGGTTTTGCTGACGTGGCATTTTTCAAATATTTTTTAATATTTTTTTAATCATTTCTCTCTCTTTTTTCCCTTCTTCTTCATCTTCTTTATTTTTTAATATTTTTTTTAAAAATGGTGGGTAAAATAAAGAAGATGAAGAAGAAGGGAAAGAAGAGAGAAATGATATAAAAATATTACAAAATGTCACGTCAGCAAAACCGTTGGTTATTTAACGTCGGAGGTGTGTATTAAAAAATAAAACTTTAGACATTTATTTCAGCTAAAAATAAAATTTTAAGCACATATTTTAACAAAAAATACTTTAAGCGCTTATTGCAAAAAAGGACATAATTTAGGTACTTAATTTGTAGTTAAGCCTTTCTTAAACTCCATCCAACAAATTAATTTAGGGTAAAGTACTTCTATAATTAATTATTTATTTATTTATAAGGATATTCTATTTTAATCACTAATCTTTTAATTTTTTAATCAAATTACTTAACTATTTAAATAAATATTAAAGTTAAAGTTATTTAAAAATTCCAAGTGGGGGAAATCGGTGAAACTGATTATTGAGTCGGATAGTCAATTGGGGGTCGATTGGGTGAAAAACCCCTCGAAGAGCCCGGCAGTGTTTAATAATCTGATATCCAGCTGCTTGAACATGGGACAAGGTATCAAATAGAGTATTCAATATGCGCCAAGGGAAGGAAATTCTTTCGCCGATTTCCTTGCAAAAAAAGGAATTGGCAGACGGGAGGATGTAACCTGGTTCGCTCAGGATAGATGTGCCACATTTTGATTGTGTAGCTCTGCCGTTTCGGGTGTGACAGGGATGTCTAGTGAGGAAGCTGAGGCACACGGGCCGTCTGGCAACACGAGACTGCTGCATCCTAGGTGGTCATTCCGAGGCTCATGCGTGGTTGGCAATCAGCAATTTGTTCCAAGGTTTCGGATGGCCGTTCATTAGGCCAAATTTGTTCGTGTAAAAGGGTATCAAAACCAGAGTTTCAAGGCACTCTTTTTCCTCCACTTAGGACTTTAGGGAGGTTTTTTAACGAGGCTTGAACTCTTGGTCTTTCGAATAAATCTCAATAAAGCCACAATTTTCAAAAAAAAAACCATTAATTGTTAAAAGTTAATGTGACAATAAAAAATTTATATAGTTACACATTTGATCTTTACTACTTACATATTATATTATATTAAAAAGCATATTATATTAATTCGGTCATAGCTTTGATTTAATTAATAAATTTAATCATGCAATTAGATGACGACACCTATTATTATCTGGTTGAAAGAAAATAAATAAATAAAAGGTAAACTACATAAATTACTAACATATCGTTGGTAAGGTCGCGGTTTGACTACCTTACTTTTTTTCTAAGCAATTAAACTACCAAACTATTTAATTGGATGTAATATGACAATCAGCCGTCAAAACCTAATAAATGAGTGATATAGCAATTAGTAAAAATTGGTATAATTACATATTTGGTCCCCCAATACTTGCACATTTTATGAATATGGTCCTAATTTTATTAAATAAAATAATTTGATTATTTAATTAGGCAGCGACACGTGTCGCCGCCTTATTGAAGAAGATGTGTGTGCGCGTGCGCGGGCGCAAGCACGTGGGTGTGTGTAGAGGAGACTCGAACATGACACACTTGGAGTGTATAAAAATATTTAAACTATTCAAATTAACATAATAATTAAATTAAAGCCGACAACATTTTGTATATATTTTAAAATATTGTTAATACATGGTTTAAAATAAAAATGATTTTAAGATTTTGTATTTTTAAATAAATTTAAATAATTTTTCTTTTCTACGTATATTTTTATAATTTTACATATATAATGAATGAATTGGTTATTTTAACTTAACTAATAATTTCAATATTTATTAACAAAATTTATCTAAATTATTTTTGATGAAATTTTTTTATCTAAATTATTATTATATAAGAAATGTAACCCCCTCGTCCCGGTCTGGTCGGATGACCGGTCCGAGTGGGCCACACGGGGAAAACCGAAGCGAAACCCGTTAAGGCTTCCTCTCGGTTAACGACCCGGAAAAATTTCTTTTAACATTAGTCTTATCTAGATGCAATTATAATTCCTATGTGAAGCACAGCAACGGAAGAACCAAACAACGCATCATTCACCGACCAAACAAACATAAACAGTCCATTTTACTTCATTCCAGCAGGCCGTTTCGAAACACCTATAGGGTGTTCCGAAACGCCCTGACCTGGTCAACGGGCCTGGGTCAACCACTAGGTGACCGTTCCGAAACAGGGGTGACCCGTATCGGAACGACCTTGACGGTCAATATCTCGGGGTCAACGAGATTTGACCGTTTCGGAACTTCAAAGGCCCGTTTCGAAACGGCTTCATCTCGCCAATTTCTCAAAATTCCAGTGGCGAAAACGTTTCGGAACGACCCTCATCCGTTTCGAAACGGCAAGCCATTTACGCAGGGCCGTTTCGGAACACGGGGACCCGTTCCGAAACGCCCCCTGTCTGCAGACTTTTCTGGGCTGTTTTGAGGCACAAGGATGCCCCAAAACATCCCCAAGACACCAAGCAACTTCAAGGCAAGACATCCTAAAGTATAGCAACCATACAAGCATGCTTCAACAAGGCTTAAACATGTATAACACAAAGGCAACAATCCACATCATGCATTCATTCAAACCATATTCAAACACATGTAAAAACTCTTAAGGCATAAGCTAACATTCAAGCAAGCAAATAGGCATGAGTTAACATCCATCATGGCAACACAACCATGCAAAAGCAATATATATGAAGGAGTCTACACATGCTCCTATCAACCAACAACAACCACAAAACATTCACATCTCATTGCTCAACCATTACATGTCTAGTATTTTAAATCCATACTTGGTGAACTCAAGTCACAAACACACTTGGAGGCCCTCCTCTTGCCCGAGAAACCCACGAACTAAGGATCTGCAATGTTGAACAAAGAGAGCGTAAGCAAATAATGCTTAGTGAGGGCGAGCTCTAAAAACAAACCTCAACATTGCAGGGTCCGAGCACGATCTAGCCAAAGCAACATACGTATAACAAGAGTCCACAAGATATAGATGCATGAGCAATTATCTCACATATATGTCATAATCATGAGCTTAACACAACCATACATGTAAACACATTTAACATCCAACAGCTCATATACTCCAACACATTGATACACATATCAATTAACATTGGCACCTAGTTATGACCCAAATACGCGGATAGACTCGTTGGAAACTCATATCCAACAACCACATTACCTCGGTGGGATTCCACTCATCACCGGTCTCGCGGAGGGGATTCCACTCATCCTCACGCCCCGTCGATGGGATTCCACTCATCACCGACTATATTTAGATACCATTTCCGGGCGTACCCGTACTCCTCCTTGGTGACTCAACGCCACCAAGGCCACGCGCGACTTTAGACTCATGTGTACACACTAACATCCTAATGATCGATCATTTGTATTTAAGTATACTAGTGCCAATATTTTACTCATTCCACAACACACATTTCAATCATTTCCGTGCTTAGCACGTACTCACCATGGACACAACCATAGACCATCACCATGCATGCTTTAAGCAATACAACCCATGCCTCAACTCACATGTATAAAACAATATACGTAAACATTCATATCACATGGCATTCGAGGCATATACATTCACACAATTGAGTTCATCCAAAGGCTTAGATCAAGCTTAGGATTAGGTTACCACCCTAATCCTAACTCTAGGTGGGTCTACCAAGCCCAACCTAGTCCACATACTCGAACCAACTAATTTAAAACCTTTAAAGTAAACATCCACTCACCTAAGCTTCCAAGCACAAGGCCAAGCAAGCAACAACCTTCAACTCTCCGGATACACTCCCGATGCTTCACCGATGCCCAAGCTCGATTCTAATCATCTCAAACACAACCAAAACGTTCGAATCAATAACACATCATCGGAAACAACCCGGATTAACATTAACAAGCATTTAACACCCCAAACAAAGTCACAAAACAGAATTTTCGAGTAGCCTCTATAACCCACTGATTTCTTCCATTTCAAGCACCCAAACAAGCCTCAATTTCATCCAAAATGATCCTCATATATCATACTATCTACAGCCCTCAAGAACCAACCTTAAACAACCCCAAAACCCACTTTAAAACCCTCCAAAAACCCTCTCAAAACCCAATTCCGAAAATTGCCCCAAATCATTTGAAATTCATATATGTAGTATCATTTGGCCTCTATACACCATTACTAAACATATTAAATCAAAACATTTAACTTTGCAACATAAAGACACCATTTTTAATCAAAACATTCAAAATCTCTATTTTTTAAAAGCTTCATGGAAACTAAAATAGATTGTACTTTTAGGAAGAGGAAGGTGAGGGGAGTTCAAAATTACCTTCACCTTTAAATTCGGAGTTGAAATGGAGGAGCTTTGGAAATGGAATAGTGAATATGGAAGGGAGTTGGGTTTCCCGTTGATAAGCTTTGGAGGGGAAGATGAATAGTAGAGAAAATGGGTGTTTTATTTGACATGTGGTGAATTTCTTTTGGGCTCAAAAGACTCATTTACCCTTAATGAACTAGGGTATTTGCAAGGAAGGTAATTACATGGCTAAAAAGGAGTTAAATCTTAAAACATGGTCAACCCTTCATAATTAATTAATTTTGAAAACAACTCAAAATATTATTTGGTGTATAAAACCGAGCCCAAGATAATATTAAAATATTATTTTCGCCTAACCCCTAAACCCGGGTGTTACAAGAAATTATATTAAAACTTTAAAATATCAATTCATTCAATTCATATTTGTGAGTTTAGATTCTTTAAATCATTTCTATATATTTTTTATTTTTAATATAATTTCACTCATATAATAAATTAAAATATTTTTAATAAATATAAAATTATTAATTAAATTTAAAAAAGAATTCAATGATTATAAATGTAAAATTATATAAAAAAACATTTGTGTAAAGAAAAAACATATTAAATTTAGTTTAAAAATACAAGTGTGTAATCTTTAATTTAAGGGTAAATTATACATATGATCACTTAATTATGGGTTTGATATCAATTTGACAACTATACTTTTAATTTTGGCAAATATACCACTTAACTATTTAATTGGTTCTAATTAAGTCACTAACCATTAAAAACAGAAAAGTTGACGTGGCTATTAAATAAAATTAGTATAATATCACATTTGGTCATGTTATTTACACAATTTATCAATTTGGTCTTAATTTTAATCTAATAAAATAAATTAATTATTCAATTAGGTGGTGACATTGGAGGACCGTATATATTTTATTTAATTTAAGAATTTTATTTTTTTTCTTCAATCAAGTGAGACATGTGTCGCCTCTAAATGGAGAAAGAAAATAAAGCAAGCAAATTGCCTCCATGTGAAATCAAACCTGTGCACTTTGGGTGAAAGTGGTGTGGCTTTGCCACTAAGCTAAGCACAATTTTGTGATATGAAATTCAAAATATTTTATATATGTCTTAGTTACCTGTTTATGCCAATGAAATGCAAATTAATGTGGATCGAGGGAATTCAAATATGACACACTTAGAATGCATAAAAACATATGAATCAATAAAATAAATTTAATAATTAAATTAAAGTTAATCTTTTGTATATATTTTAAATTATAGTTAGTGCACAACTTAAACTAAAAATAGTTTTAAGATTTTCGTATTTTTAAACTAAATTTAATATATTTTATTTTTCTCATTTACTTTTATAATTTCATATATATAATCATTGAATTGATTTTTTTAATTAATTAATAATGTTAATATTTATTAAAATTTTAAATAAATTATTATTATTATTATTATATATGAAATTATATTAAAAATTTAAGATTGTATTAACTTTATTTAGTGAATCTAAACTCACGAACATAATTCAAATAAATTGATATATTTTTAAATTATAATTATATATAACTCGAATGAAAATATATTAAAAAATTCAAAATATCAATTCATTTGAATTATTAGATTTATTTTATTGATTCATATGTTTTTATGCATTCTAAGTGTTTCATATTCGAATCCCCATAAGCCACATTAATTTACATTTCATTGGCATAAACAACTAATTAAGACATATATCAAATATTTGTATTCCATATCACAAAAGTGTGCTTAGCATAGTGGCAAAGCCACGCCACTTTCACCCAAAGTGCCCATGTTTGATTCCTCATGGAGACAATTTGCTTACTTTATTTTCTTTTCCCAATTAGAGGTGACATGTATCATCACTTGATTGGAATAAGATGGTGACACGTGTAAATAACGGGACCAAATTGATAGATTGTGTAAATAATGGGGGACCAAATATGTAATTATACCAATTTTATTTAACAGTCACATCAACTTTTTCGTTTTTAACATTTGGTGGCTTAATTATAACTAATTAAATAGTTAAGTGGTATATTTGCCAAAATTAAAAGTATAATGGTCAAATTGACAACAATCACATAGTTAAAGTGGTCATATGTGTAGTTTTACCATTAGATTTGTTTTAGTGATTTAGATGTTTTTATACATCCAAGTGTGTCATGTTCGAGTCCCCTTTATCCATACTTATTTTATTTTTTGCTAGCATTAACAAAGAATTAACACATATATTAAAGTTTGTGTTTTATACCACAAGATTGTACTCGCTTAGTGGTAGACTCATGCTCTTCACACCACCCTTACCTGGGTTTGATTCCTACAAGGGCTGCCTAATTAAATAATCAAATTAATTTATTAAATAAAATTAGAACCAAATTAATAAAATGTGCAACTAGCGGGGACCAAATTTGTAATTATTCCATTTTTAGTAACTGTCACATCACTCCCACCGTTAGGTTCTAACTGCTGGTAGTCACATTGCATCTAATTAAATATTTTGGTGGTTTAATTACTTAAAAAAAATATGATGGTCATTTATGTAGTTTACCCATGAATAAATATAGTGTTGAAAGAAAATAAGGTGCACGCCCAACACTAGACCAAACCCCATACTCAATTATAATTTACAACATGTTTTTATAAGTTAAATTAATGCAAGAAAATAAATAAATAAAAAGATAAAAGAGACTTAAGCCTGGCATTTAACAAGGTAAAAGTGCGTCCAAACCACTCCAGTACGAAACTAGAATTAATTGTTGGTACAATTCATTAATCAATTAATTTAAATTCTAGAGACTTATTATAAATTTATGAGAGTATACTCTCAATTCAATTTACTTTGTTCACAATATTAATATTAAAATTTTTAATTTTATTTAAGAAATCTTGTTTTATTCCACTAAATTAATTGGTTATTGATCTTTTCATGCCCCTATTTCCTCACTGGTCGGTGCTTGATTAACTATAATTAATGACATTTTCTTTTGTGTTATTTGTATACCATATAAAATTATTTTTTATTAATATTTGTACTAGAGTATATTGTATATTATAACCTTTTAAAATAAAAGAAAAAATATTTTACATTGCAATCAAAGTAATTACGATAACTAATTATTAGTTGATATTGTCATGGTCCTATTCGCGTGATGCTCGAGACCGTGACAGATGCTTGCTGACTGTGCTTAATGCGGGATGCAGGATAGCAATAAGGGTGTAGTACGTGTCGTACAGCCGTTCAGTCCCTTAGGACGGGGCGTGTTGGTAGGCACCACACTGGTCGGGAGCTATCCCTGCTTCCCTGATGAGCCCATGGGAGGGCGAAACCAGTAAGCATCGAGCAGATAAGGCTGAGCTCCGGGCTGGTAAGAACCCTGGGTTACCGCACGAGGGCTATGTCCTTGCGCCAAGACTCTGACCCCGTGACAGATGGTATCAGAGCCAGTCTGTGTGCTAGCTGTGAGCTTGCCAAGCGCTCCATGTGCTGCGTAGCGAGTCAAAGTTGATGAGCATTTGTCTTGCACCCGGTAAAGGGGTGTTCGCGAGTGGGACCTCTAGAGATGAGGTCGGGTAGGCAGGAAGCTACAGCGAAAGTTCGCCAAGCACTCGCAGAACCTCGGTAATGAAGGCGAGCATGCAGGGAATTGCACACTAGATCCAGGCTAATAAAAAGAAGAGGGTAAAGAGCTTACTCCCCATGCACGAGGGCGTGCATGACTCAAGTGGGGGAGTTTGTCACGGTCCTATTCACGTGATGCTCGAGACCGTGACAGATGCTTGCTGGCTGTGCTTAATGCGGGATGCGGGATAGCAATAAGGGTATAGTACGTGACGTACAGCCGTTTAGTCCCTTAGGACAGGGCGTGCTGGTAGGCACCACATTGGTCGGGAGCTGTCCCCGCTTCCGTGATGAGCCCATGGGAGGGCGAAACCAGTAACCATCGAGCGAATAAGGTTGAGCCTTATGTTGGTAAGAGCCCTGGGTTGCCGCACGGGGGCTATGTCCCTGCGCCAAGACCTGACCCCGTGACAATATAATGAGATGAGACGTTAGTTCAATTAAACAATATAAGTAAATATGTTGAAAAGGTTGCTCCCAAGCATAGAATCATTCAATAGTTCAGTAGGACTGTAGCCCCTCAAATTTGTTGGTATAATAATATTTTAGATTATAATCAATTTAAATATTAGTTAAATAAATTATTTTTTCTTTTAAATTTAAATACTTAATAGACCATTGTTATTTTATATAAAGCAAGTTAACTTTCAATGTCTAATCATAAACTCCGTCCATGATCGCCTTCATTATGCATCTATACATTACTCAGTCCAAATTGAATTATTGGTCGATGGAAGTTCTGATGTGAGGTACCCCTAGGGTGTGACTAAAACAAGGCGGTTTTACACAAATTCTTACAATCTACATAAATTCTTACAATTTGGTAAGAATTTATGTTATAATATAAGAATTTGTATAGTTATACAAAATCTTAGCTACGATAAAATCTACACAAAATCTTATCCAATTAATAAGAATTTCAGTTATACCTAAATCATTGCTCAGTCTTACATAAATTCTTACTAAATTGTAAAAATTTGAGTATAGTCGCATTTTAGCCGTAAGGTGCCGCACCTTAACAAATCCAATTAATCGACCAAATTTTTAAATACATATGTCTATAAAAATATAGGAAATAGAAAGAAAAAACTTGGAGAATGAGCTAGTGGTCAAACTCAAAACGATAAAGAGAGGGAGAGAGATTTTTTTTTTATCAAAGAGAGAGAAAGTAAATTTAATAGCATGTGATGTAATTAATGTAATGCCAAGTTTCTCGTTATGTTTTGTTTCTTTATTCATAATTTAATAGAGAAAAAGTGGGACATTCAAGATGCCATTTATTTTAATAAGTACTTGTAACCCCTCGTTCCGGTCTGGCCGAATGACCGGTTCGAGTGGGCCACACGGGGAAAACCGAAGCGAAACCCAAGGGGTTCCTCCTCGGTTAGCAACCCTAATTTTTTTTTCATTTTAAACTTGTCATTTTCGAACCCCAAACCACAAACAAACAACCAAAATTCAATCTTGACTAAATGCACATTAAATCCTATGTCTTTATACCATTAAAAAGGTCAACAAGTCAAAACAGCACAATTTTAAGCAGAAGTTTCGAAACCTTATCCAAGGGTTTCGAAACTTTTGCTGACAGAAACCCCTGGAACCAAAATCTCCCCAAAGTTTCGAAACCTTGGACCCTAGTTTCGAAACCTTTCCCAAAGGTTTCGAAACTTTGGTGGACAGAATGCCCTGGAACCAAAATTTCACCAAAGGTTACGAAACCTTGGGGAAGGTTTCGGAACCTTTGTCCATAGTTTCGAAACCTACCCCAAAGGTTTCGAAACTTTGGCTGGCAGTGACCCCTGGAACCAAAATTTCTGCAAAGGTTTCGAAACCTTACCCCTGGTTTCGAAACCTTAGTGCAGGGGATCACTTACTGCCCAACTTAAGGACGTCCTAACCATGGAAAAACACTAAGAACATGTAAGGACATATGTAGAAGCTCGAAAGGAAACAAAAGCATGAATCAACACTCACAAGACTCGCACATACGACCATTTCAACAAGTATACATGAGCCATAGATAGCATTTAACATGAATCAAGCATTCAAAGCATGGCATTCCAACAAAAGGGTAAAATTCAACATTTGGAGTCAAACATGGAAGCTCAAGAGCCCAAAAGGCACAAAGAGAACATATGAGGTTTGCACCAAGACAAAGCAATCTAAACATCTAAAGGCATGCCACCATACCCAAACATTCATCAACATAGCAACACAACCATGCAAAAGCAAGACACTAAGGAGTCTAACATGCTCCTAGCAACCATCAAAACCAACAAAACATTACACATCCCATTGCTTAAACTATTACATGTCTTAGCATTAAAACCATACTTGATGAACACAAGTCCAAACCACACTTGGAGGGCCCCCACTTGCCCGAAATACCCACGAACTAAGGATCTGCAATGTCGAACAAAGAGAGCGTAAGCAATGATGCTTAGTGAGGGTAAGCTCTAAAAACAAACCTCAACATTGCAGGGTCCGAGCACGATCTAGCCAAGGCCATTTACATTTACCAAGAGTCCACGAGATATAGATGCATGAGCAATATATCACATATATGCCATAATCATGAGCTCAACGCTACCATACATGTAATCACATTTAAACAATCAAACAGCTCATATATCCCAACACATTGAATCACACATCCATCAACATTGGCACCTAGTTATGACTCAAATACACGGATAACCGTTGGAACTCACATCCAACAACACAACCATTACCTGACGGTGGGATTTCACTCATCACCGGTCTCGCGGAGGGGATTCCACTCATCCTCACGCCCCGTCGATGGGATTCCACTCATCACCGACTATATTTAAATACCATTTCCGGGCGTACCCGTACTCCTCCTTGGTGACTCAACGCCACCAAGGCCACGCGCGACTTTTGACTCATGTGTACACACTAACATCCTAATGATCGATCATTTGTATTTAAGTATACTAGTGCCAACATTTTGCCCATTCCACATTACTCGTTTCAACCATTACCGTGCTTAGCACGTACTCACCATGGACACAACCATGAACCATCACTATGCATGCTTTAAGCAATACAACCCATGCCTCAATTCACATGTATAAAACAATATACATAAGTATTCACATCACAAGACATACGAGGCATAAACATTCATACAATTGAGTTCATCCAAAGGCTTAGATCAAGATTAGGTTTAGGCTACCACCCTAATCCTAACTCTAGGTGGGTCTACCAAGCCCAACCTAGTCCATATACTCGAACCAATTAATTTAAAACCTTTAAAAGCAAACAACCACTCACCTAAGCTTCCAAGCTCAAAGACCAAGCAAACGACCGTTCTTCAAATTCCCGGATCCTCTTCCAACGCTTCACCGATGCCCAAACTCGGTTCTAATCAATCCCAAACACAAATAAAACATCCACAATCAATATATTGTCATCGAAACTAACCCGGAACACAATTCAAACATTAAGCTCAACATGTCAAGCCAATAACCCTCTCAAACTCCCCATTTTCGTGCAGCCACCAAACTCAGCAAATAACTCCCGAATCCAATGTCCAACTTGCCATCTAATATACTCAAAACAACCCTCAAACATCATCTAAACATCAGCCCCCAAGATTCCACTCAAAACAGCCCCAAAAGACACTTTAAAACCTCCCAAAAACCCCCTTAGAGCCAAATTCCGAAAATTGTTTAAAATCGTTTGAAATTCACATATGTGATATCATTTGACTCCTATATACCATAACTAACCATAATAAATCAAAATATTAGGTTTAGCTACACAAAGGCACCTCTTTTAATCAAATATTCAAAAACCTCTAATTCCTTAAATCTTCATGAAAACGAAAATAAAATGTACTTTTGAGAAGAGGGAGGTGAGGGGAGTTCAAAATTACCTTCACCTTTAAATTCGGAGTTGAAATGAAGAAGGGGGATGATGGAACAGTAGCTTCAATGGCTTTGGGGAGGTTTGTCTGATATTTTGGGAGAGAGGGAGAAGATGAGTGAAGAATTGGGTTTTTGGTTTGTTTTGTTTTAAATTGAAAGTCCAATGACCCATTTGCCCTTAATGAAATGGATTATTCACAAGGACATATTTTCCATGGTCATTTGGGGTTTTAATTCCAAAACTTAGTCTATCATTAATTTAATTAATTTTGAAAGCCAAACCCGGACCATTATTTAAATCATAGAACCAAACCCAAGATAATATTAAAATATTATTTTCACCTAACCCCTAAACCCGGATGTTACAACTCTCCCCCACTTAAGGAAATTTCGTCCCCGAAATTACCTGGTGGAAACAGATACGGAAACTGCTCAACCATATCCGCTTTCCTCTCCCACGTGGCCTCTTCCACACCTCTATGTCTCCACAACACCTTGACCAACTCTATGGTCTTGCCACGCAACACCTTGCTATCAGAAGCAAGTATCTCTACGGGCTCTTCGTTATAAGACAAATCCGGATTCAACTCTATCTCCTCAACGGGCATTACATGCGAAGGATCCGATCTATATCTCCTAAGCATAGATACATGAAAGACATCATGGATCTTCTCTAACTCAGAAGGTAACCTCAACCGATAAGCTACAGGCCCAATCCGCTCAACTATCTCATACGGACCAATGAACCTCGGACTCAACTTGCCCTTTCGGCCAAATCTCATTACCTTCTTCCACGGATGCAACAAACTAGAAGAAAACTGAAGCTCAGTCTTGACACACTGGCAATTTACATACTTACTCTCATACTGAACCACATTATTCATCCACTCATTCCGGAAGTACTCATCTTCAACCCACAATACGTCTTCACACTTCTCAGATGCAATACAAATGAACCACCGTGCGCTTCGGCCAAAACAATACACCTCAAAACACTAGGTCAGTCAGTACAACTATTCTGTCTCTGAAATGCAAAACTCTATCATCTCTGGACTGTATTCTGAAGGTCTTCTTTCCACTATGTCTTGCACGTGAGGTGCCAAAAATCTGTCTTGCAACTGTTTCTCATCGAACATTCTGACTCAAAGTAGTCTCAACCCGAAACTCGGCCACAAAACTACTATCATTTGATATACGGAATTCGGCAATTGCAACTCGTAACTCAACTACTAATCTAACAGCAAATACAACTCGGAACATCGGTTGCTACGTAGACTCCCTCCAAATAGTACTCAATCTCGAGGTCACAATCTTCGAGCAATTCTATCTACTCATGTTGTTCAAGTTTCCACCCTTCCTAAGTCTTCAAATATTTCAAGTTCTGATGATATGTACAAACACACCGTGCATTTCTTACTATACAAGCTTTGTCTCTAAGTCTTCGAAGCAAATACAACTGTAAGTAACTCTATGTCTCATTTCGAATAACTCTTCTCACGGTCTTCCAACTATCTTGATGAACAAGCCACAATCTTCTGTCTTGCATAAGTACACAACCTAACTCTACATGTAATGCATCACTGCGGTTCACAACTCTTTCTCTGGCATAAGTTGATTCAAGGTCGAAGCTCTCTTCAAAGTTTCTTTCAGTTTCTCAAGGGCTCATTGTCTCGCATCTAACCACACAACTGAACATTCTTCTGTAGCAATCTATCAATGGAGCAACTATCTTCAAACACTATTTACAATTCTCGGAAAGTAACAATGCTAGACCTAGAACTATAGATATCTGTCACAGTCTTCAATTTCTTCCAACTCACATCTTCCTTTGTCTGTTCAAGATTTGTCCTAATACACTCTGCTAATTTTCATGTTCTAAGAGAACATCTTCATTAACTCAAAGTTCACGTTGCACAACTTGGTATACAGCTGATTCTCTAATAGAATCTACAATACTAACTCTAAAGCCTGTCATGGTCTTCTTCGGTACTTGAATATGCTCATGTGTCAACTATGAGAACTACTATAACCGATCAAGGAACTCAGAAGTTATTCTGCTCAACATCTCTATGAAGGTAACTAATACACTAGTTAAACAAAACGACATAACTCAGAGCTCAAGGTGATCACATTCTTCCCCTAAAGTTGTCTTCGGTACTTTAACTTTTCTCACGTTCAACTGGTGGTAAACGGATCTCAAGCTAATCTTCAAATAGACTGAAGCACACACTAACTGATCAACAATTCACAGACACTCGGAAACGGATACTATTTATTCACTGACACTCGTTTCAACTGTCTGAAATCTCGACACATTCTTGTACTGTCACTCTTTCTTCTTCACAATTTACACTGTAGAACTCTGAGATGATGCACTAGGCCTAATGAATCTAAAGTCTAACAAGTCTCGAAGCTAATTCTTCAACATTCTCAATTCTGTCAGAAACCATAAGATACAGAGCAAACTAAAACTCGAGCAAACTCGGAGACGACATCAATAATAAACTCTTCTTCGCTGTTAGGAGACAAACTGGGCGTTTCTTCTAAACACTTCTAGGAAGAATCATAAATTATCTAGCATTGTGCGGTCCAATCATCATTCAAAACCAAATTCCTCACACTTTCTAAGCAAGCCTACCAACTAAACTCATTCAAACTTTGATCTCTAAACTGGATCAACATTCAACAAGAAGTTCACATCCTCACTTACCACTACAGTCACACAAAAATCTGCGTCTTCAAAGCAACTCTCTCTTTGTCTCAACGTATACACTAACTCTATGCTCTTCAAGCCAAACCTTGTCGAAGGGTATATCAAAACCGTAGGAAGACGATTATTTCACATCTACTAGAACTAGTAACTCTGAACCACCAACAAACATCTTCTGTACATCTTTCTGATCACTACTGTCTCCCAAAGAGGCTAGTCACATGCGTCCCTACATCTAAGATCTCAACAAGTATATCTAATGTCTTACATGCTCACGCAAAAGGAGGTATTCGCAGAAATTGCAACTTCACATGCACCCAACTGATAGTCTTCGGTCCTCTTATTTTCAGACTGGTTCTTCAACAGAATCTGACTCTTCTAAATTGTTCTTAGAGCATCTCGTAACTTCAAGACTCAATTCTGATCGCACACAAACAGTCTTGCTGGACTTGTTCTACCCTTACCAAACAATCCTGAAGTCAAAGCTCAAGGCTCCTTTCTCGGCTCAACTATATAGGAAGTGACTTCATCTCTTCCGCTTGCTGGAAAACAACTCAACGTACACTGACTCAATCACACAAACTAGCTCCCACTCACGGACACAGACCGGCTGTCTTGCATTAAAATCATATGCCAACCCCAACGGTCACCAACTAACACCTCACCAGGCATGTTCAACTTGCATACTTGCTAACAATGTACAGAGATACGGATTCAGAATCAACTGGAGGAAACAACTTGATACTGTACTAAGGGCTCATTCGATAAAACATTGACACCACTCTGACCCCCGCCCATAGGCCTTCACTTCTTCTTACTAACTAATGCCAGAGTTGATCACACTGTCCTTCATCCACAAGAATCAACCCATATACACACTGTCTCAAACGGACGAATTGTACCTCAATTCTGGTACAACCATACCTCTCTAACTGAGGTGATGGACTCCCTCAACCTAGTCCACCCCTTCAGAAACTACGACTTCTACTTACCGAAAAGCAATTAAATCAACAACAATATCAACAGTAAAACATACAAGATTAGGTTAGCAAGGCAAGGCTTCCAAGTGGCTCAAGTATGTTTCCCTCACTTAAAAATCTCTTTTTCGATGTAATAGTAGCAATGGGACCCACACACGCATGCTTTAAGGTAAAACAATCAGCATACTTGTCACGTAAGTAATCATTTTTGCAACACAAGCAAACACCGTGCAATTTCAACTTAAAAGCGTAAACTTACCTCACTTACCTGCCCAAGGTCTCAATAACCTTAGGCTCTGATACCAACAAATGTAACCCCCTCGTCCCGGTCTGGCCGAATGACCGGTCCGAGTGGGCCACACGGGGAAAACCGAAGCGAAACCCAAGGGGTTCCTCCTCGGTTAGCAACCCTAATTTTTTTTCATTTTAAACTTGTCATTTTCGAACCCCAAACCACAAACAAACAACCAAAATTCAATCTTGACTAAATGCACATTAAATCCTATGTC
Organism: Hibiscus tridactylites; assembly: GCA_958450335.1. Taxonomy (NCBI): domain Eukaryota; kingdom Viridiplantae; phylum Streptophyta; class Magnoliopsida; order Malvales; family Malvaceae; genus Hibiscus; species Hibiscus tridactylites. The sequence continues at coordinate 15,997,420 of OY288274.1, forward strand.
TTTATACCATTAAAAAGGTCAACAAGTCAAAACAGCACAATTTTAAGCAGAAGTTTCGAAACCTTATCCAAGGGTTTCGAAACTTTTGCTGACAGAAACCCCTGGAACCAAAATCTCCCCAAAGTTTCGAAACCTTAGGGAAGGTTTCGAAACCTTGGACCCTAGTTTCGAAACCTTTCCCAAAGGTTTCGAAACTTTGGTGGACAGAATGCCCTGGAACCAAAATTTCACCAAAGGTTTCGAAACTTTGGCTGACAGTGACCCCTGGAACCAAAATTTCTGCAAAGGTTTCGAAACCTTACCCCTGGTTTCGAAACCTTAGTGCAGGGGATCACTTACTGCCCAACTTAAGGACGTCCTAACCATGGAAAAACACTAAGAACATGTAAGGACATATGTAGGAGCTCGAAAGGAAACAAAAGCATGAATCAACACTCACAAGACTCGCACATACGACCACTTCAACAAGTATACATGAGCCATAAATAGCATTTAACATGAATCAAGCATTCAAAGCATGGCATTCCAACAAAAGGGTAAAATTCAGCATTTGGAGTCAAACATGGAAGCTCAAGAGCCCAAAAGGCACAAAGAGAACATATGAGGTTTGCACCAAGACAAAGCAATCTAAACATCTAAAGGCATGCCACCATACCCAAACATTCATCAACATAGCAACACAACCATGCAAAAGCAAGACACTAAGGAGTCTAACATGCTCCTAGCAACCATCAAAACCAACAAAACATTACACATCCCATTGCTTAAACTATTACATGTCTTAGCATTAAAACCATACTTGATGAACACAAGTCCAAACCACACTTGGAGGCCCTCCACTTGCCCGAGCAACCCACGAACTAAGGATCTGCAATGTCGAACAAAGAGAGCGTAAGCAATGATGCTTAGTGAGGGTAAGCTCTAAAAACAAACCTCAACATTGCAGGGTCCGAGCACGATCTAGCCAAGGCCATTTACATTTACCAAGAGTCCACGAGATATAGATGCATGAGCAATATATCACATATATGCCATAATCATGAGCTCAACGCTACCATACATGTAATCACATTTAAACAATCAAACAGCTCATATATCCCAACACATTGAATCACACATCCATCAACATTGGCACCTAGTTATGACTCAAATACACGGATAACCGTTGGAACTCACATCCAATAACACAACCATTACCTGACGGTGGGATTTCACTCATCACCGGTCTCGCGGAGGGGATTCCACTCATCCTCACGCCCCGTCGATGGGATTCCACTCATCACCGACTATATTTAAATACCATTTCTGGGCGTACCCGTACTCCTCGTTGGTGACTCAACGCCACCAAGGCCACGCGCGACTTTTGACTCATGTGTACACACTAACATCCTAATGATCGATCATTTGTATTTAAGTATACTAGTGCCAACATTTTTCCCATTCCACATTACTCGTTTCAACCATTATCGTGCTTAGCACGTACTCACCATGGACACAACCATGAACCATCACTATGCATGCTTTAAGCAATACAACCCATGCCTCAATTCACATGTATAAAACAATATACATAAGCATTCACATCACAAGACATACGAGGCATAAACATTCATACAATTGAGTTCATCCAAAGGCTTAGATCAAGATTTGGTTTAGGCTACCACCCTAATCCTAACTCTAGGTGGGTCTACCAAGCCCAACCTAGTCTATATACTCGAACCAATTAATTTAAAACCTTTAAAAGCAAACAACCACTCACCTAAGCTTCCAAGCTCAAAGACCAAGCAAACGACCGTTCTTCAAATTCCCGGATCCTCTTCCAACGCTTCACCGATGCCCAAACTCGGTTCTAATCAATCCCAAACACAAATAAAACATCCACAATCAATATATTGTCATCGAAACTAACCCGGAACACAATTCAAACATTAAGCTCAACATGTCAAGCCAATAACCCTCTCAAACTCCCCATTTTCGTGCAGCCACCAAACTCAGCAAATAACTCCCGAATCCAATGTCCAACTTGCCATCTAATATACTCAAAACAACCCTCAAACATCATCTAAACATCAGCCCCCAAGATTCCACTCAAAACAGCCCCAAAAAGACACTTTAAAACCTCCCAAAAACCCCCTTAGAGCCAAATTCCGAAAATTGTTTAAAATCGTTTGAAATTCACATATGTGACATCATTTGACTCCTATATACCATAACTAACCATAATAAATCAAAATATTAGGTTTAGCTACACAAAGGCACCTCTTTTAATCAAATATTCAAAAACCTCTAATTCCTTAAATCTTCATGAAAACGAAAATAAAATGTACTTTTGAGAAGAGGGAGGTGAGGGGAGTTCAAAATTACCTTCACCTTTAAATTCGAAGTTGAAATGAAGAAGGGGATGGTGGAATAGTAGCTTCAATGGCTTTGGGGAGGTTTGTCTGATATTTTGGGAGAGAGGGAGAAGATGAGTGAAGAATTGGGTTTTTGGTTTGTTTTGTTTTAAATTGAAAGTCCAATGACCTATTTGCCCTTAATGAAATGGATTATTCACAAGGACATATTTTCCATGGTCATTTGGGGTTTTAATTCCAAAACTTAGTCTATCATTAATTTAATTAATTTTGAAAGCCAAACCCGGACCATTATTTAAATCATAGAACCGAACCCAAGATAATATTAAAATATTATTTTCACCTAACCCCTAAACCCGGATGTTACAGTACTAGCATTAGCTCCCGGGCAATGCTACGTCTACCCACTGGGTAGACTACCCAGCTGATGTGGCACATAATTTTAATAAGCAATAAATACAGTGCAATTAATACAACTTTTAAGTTTCATCAATAAATAATTTTAAAAAATTTAACTACAATACAATTAATACATTTTTACCCCATAAAATTTTTTATAGCTATAAACGTAATATAAATAATATTTTTAAATGAAATATTTCATTTTTAATATAATAAGAAGATAAATTAAGCTAATTAAAAAATATTTTGATTCGTCATATTTTTACCCCATAAAATATTTTGCTTCAAATAATAGCCCTTGAAGAAATATAATACTCCGAAATTAAGATGAAATAGTTGATTTTTGTTCTTTTAGAACAAGAAAAACCAGTAGTTCATGTATTCTAATTTTGATAGTTTCGATCTATGTATTTTGCGGACAAAACTGCTCGAACCCATGTCCCTTAAGATACGTATAATATAATCTTTCTTTCCACTAACACCACTCGTTTTAATTTTTAAAATTTCAATTCACTCATAATACCAAGACATTATAATTAAACCATATAACTTAAATTTATCAAATTGGAGAATGAGATCACTGGTCGGGTTTGATCATGTACTTTTAAAATTTGAAAGTTCTAATTGGTTCATAATACTAAGACAATATAACTTAAAATTGTCAAATTAGAGAACGAGAACTAATCTTTAAGTAACATATAATATACGGAAGATTTTAATTTAATAGATTTCATAATTATTGTGCAATAAAAATAAAAATTAGACTTTATTAAATGTAAATAGGGCATAATGTTAAAAAAACCTAATTAATTAAAGTTACGTGGCAATAATCCACGAACGAGAACGAGACAATGAATAGGATAGGAAGTGAGGGTAGACGAATTCTTTTTGTTAGAGGTGAGCCAAACACGATTCGACTAAAAAAATTTAAATAAAGTTTGAGTTGTAAAATAGAATATATATGTATATATATATGCATATCTTAAATGATTAGAGAAAGTCACTTAAATTAGATTCAAATTGTACTATAACATGATAAATAATTACAATTTAATTTGTATAGGAACTCGAAAACTTGACTTGACTTGAACTCGACTCGAATCGTAAAAATTTAAAATAAAATTTGAATTGTAAAATATGACGCATCAACTCGAATAACTTGAAATTTTTTTTACTCGACTTAACTCGATCGAACGTTCACCCCTACCTTTTGTATATAAATGCAAGAGTATTTGATTTTTTTCTAGAAAATAATTTTGTCTAATTTTAAAAATAAAATTATATAATAATCTATGAAAATAAAATATTTTTTAATCATTTAAAAATAAATAAACAGTAAAAAATAAGATTATAACTATTTCCTAAATTTTATATCATATAATAAAAAAATAATTGAAAACGTTATTGAGAATGTTTGAATTGACAAAAAAATAAACATTAACTAACACATTAATTAGCATGCATGTTTTCTATAAAACTATTAAAATGAATTTAAGTGGGTAGATTACCCACTGGGTAGATAAAGTTTTCTCCTTAGCTCCCCACTTTGGTGGGATTTTTTTTAATTACATGCATGTCCGTCTTACGGTCTATGTTCGGGGTGCGTGACTGCCCCTCCTAACAATGTCTACACTTTGGTGGGATTTTCAGTTTTTATATAGATTGTATTTAAATAATAATTAATTAATTTCAAATTGATATTTGTTACTATATAATCGTTTAATTTTTATATAACCACTTGTATCAAATGTATTAGGCTTCCTTTGGGTTGTACTAGATAAACGCTCGTTGGTTAAAAGTTAAAAAATTCAGCTACCCCAAAACATCGATTTAGGCGCTAAAATAAGTGGGCAAACACTCGTTAAGAGTCAAACCAAAAGTTGTTTGAGGTTGTTGTGGCCGGTAAACAGCCGTTTGAGATAGCAATCCCAACAAAAAAAATACAGCCTTAGTGCGTGTTTGGTTTTGGGTTTGGGGTCCAAAAATTCTGATTGAACGGGAAAATATGTCTCGGTCATCGTGCCAACATGTTTGGATCTAAAAATTCAAACGTAATTTTAGACCTCAAACACGATTTTGAGAAAAAGAAATGTAGAAGTAGCTTTGCGTTTCACCATAGTTTTTATATAATCGTGATTTTTAAGAAAAAAAAAACTCACAAACATAATTACATTAGTTTAAAATCAGTTATACACAAATTAATTCTATAAAATCACGATGATCCAAAATTAATTCTACCATAACTAAACCAAACATACAGTAAATTTTAAAAATACATGATAAAAACAATTTATCCAATCTATTTTTTTCTATTCACTGCATCATTTTAATCCATAAAAATTGATTGAATCAATTATAATTATATTTAATATACAAAACTCAACCAAATTAACTTATTTAAATATTTTCCACACCCACACTCGATTCTAAAAGAGAAAAAAGAAACGAAATTTAAGAAAAAAAGCTTAAAAGCAAAAGTGGAGTTTGTTTCAAAGTCTTAAAAGCAGCACCAACAACTCACACCTATTACGCTTTTATTGGATGAGTCTACCACGTGCGACGAACACCGATAAACACCACTAATGATAAATACCGATGAACACTATTAAATTAATTAATAAAGATTTCAAATTTCAAGGACGTATCATACAATTAATAATTATTTTAAAAATTCAATTAAATTATTATTATTATATATATATATATGTTAAAATTTTATTTTTTAATAAGGGTAAACTATATATTTAGTACCTCACTTATTTCTGTATTTCTATTGAACCCTCATTATTTAAATATTATTTCAATTTGACCCTATTCTTTATAAAAAAATAATTTAACCCTTAACCTAAAACCCCAAACTATTAAACCTTAAACTCTTAAACATATACCCTAAACCACATATCATTAAAAATAATTTCACCATCATCAATTCAATTTAATGAATCGTTAAATTTTTCTAAAAAATTTAATTAAACTATTTTATATATATATTAAAATTAATTAAGGGTTTAAGGTTTAATAGTTTAGAATTTTAGGTTAAACAAAAAGTAATTCCGACGACGAAATCGAGTTCTCCAATGAGTGTTTTGTAGAAGAAGAGAAACTGGAGGAGATAATGCAAGAGCTTTACAAAGAGATAACAAGCCCTTCTTATAACACTACTTCACAACAACAACAACCATCGGTAACTCTTCCTTCACCGTCATCGTCGTCTTCATCGCCGCTTCTTTTGTCTACCCTGCCCTTCTTTTCCGCCTGCGACGTCAAGAGCGATAGCTGCGGGGCATCAATGTCCCACTCATCCTCCACCGTGATGGCTGGCATTGCGTTCGTGGGCCTCGACGTCAAGGTGGGGTTACCGGAGAAGGGGAAGATGTCGCCGGAGAATGACTTATGGGTAACGGAGATGGAGTTTGACGATAATAACAAGAGTAAAAACAGAGCAGTAATAGTCATCAGACTGTACATCCTTAAAGCAGCAGCAGATTAGAGCATTTCATAGCTTTGGTGAGGCAATACTAATGCTTCAAAATTATTAACTCAAGTCTTCTCATTGATTGTGTTAAATTAACTCCGTCGAAATCCGATGTGAAATATTACAACTACTTTTCTTTTAATTACTTGATTTTCCTATACATTACAAAGTTTCTTCATAAACAGAAAAGTCTGCAAAAGCAAAATGACGCTGCTTTTATCACTTCCAAACCTACAGTACGGACACCACCCCTACGCTACATGGGGCTATCTCTGTGCGCCATACTCCATTGATGGGGACTCTAAAGATCATCACTTTTTCCATCAGCTCCAGTCCTCCAGTTCCAGTGGGCCCCACCCTAGAACTCTTGCCAGCCATTCATCGTTTTCATCCCTTTCCTCTTCTCCTACTACCACCTAATTTTTACTCTTGAATTTAATTGATGATGGTGAAATTATTTTCAATGATATATGGTTTAGGGTATATGTTTAAGAGTTTAAAGTTTAATGGTTTAGGGTTTTAGGTTAAGGGTTAAATTATTTTTTTTATAAAGAATATGGTCAAATTGAAATAATATTTAAATAATGAGGGTTCAAATAAAAATACGGAAATAAGTGAGGTACTAAATATATAGTTTATCCTTATTAAAAAAATAAAATTTTAATATATATAAAAAAATAATTTAATTGAATTTTTAAAATAATTATTAATTGTATAATAGGTCCTTGAAATTTTAAATTTTTATTAATTAATTTAATGGTGTTCATCGATGTTCATCATTAGTGGTGTTCATCGGTGTTCGTCGCGCATCCTCCCCTTTGTCACATTACCCAACAACAATAAATGTTGCCCTTTTTGTTTTCTTTAAATAACACTTTTTTATATTATTATTGGTATAATAACATTATAGTAAAATGAAGCGTTAGACATTTTTAATAATATAATAATTTTAAATTTTAATTTATGAATTTAAATGGATTATTACAAAGATTTATTATATTGTTTAAAAAATTCAACGCTTCATAAAATTAATCAGTTCATAAAATTAAAATTTGAAATTATTATATTGTTTAAAAAATTCAACGCTTCATTTTACTAAACCAACTGGTACTTAGTTTATTTTTCTTTTAATTGAAGTTCAAAATATGCTTCAACTTCCTATGGTTTTTATAAGTTTAGTTCGTTTACTTTAATTTTAGAAATTTAGTTTTTATATTTTTTCCATATTAATAATATTAAATAAAATTGTTAACATCGTTATATTTCCTCTGTTAAATTCGATAATGTGATATTTGGTTGTTTGACCAAGTTATTCATCTTTGTTTCCTCATATAATTATATTTTCGTAAGTCATGAGTTATAGACCCACTAAGAGCACCTCCTTCATTTAATTTAACAATGTATATTTTTTAACGTTGTTAACATTTTGACTTGAATTTTGAATCTAAAAAATAGAGGAGCAAGTTTCTAAAAATAAAAGTAATAGGACTAAATTTCAAATGTATGAAGAATATATGGATCAAAAGCATACTTCAACCATAATGTATTTTTAGTTTTCAAGTATTAAGCAATAGAATTTATTTTATTTTAGATAAACAACTAAAATTTCTCAAACCAAATTTATTATTTTTTATAATTAAAAAGTGTGTAAATGAGATCCACTAATTAGCCTAGTGACTAAGGATGTTCATATTATCTTGTTTTTATGAGTTTAAATCCCAACATAAAAATATAATCTCTTTTTATTAAATAAAAAAAGTGTATAGATATTTTAACTCTAAACAATAAAGTGTCAATGTCACTTAATAATTGCAATAGTAAAATTATCAATTGGGTTAAAATAAATAAATTTTTGTGTGTTTGATTTACAATTGTAATGGATGTATGTGTACAACTTAAATAAAAACCAATCATTATTAAACATAAATGGACGTATTGAGAATGAAATATATCTGAACTTTGATTCGAATAAATTTCGACAAAGTAACACATAAACTGTGACTTGGACTTAAAAAAAACTATATGAAATAATAAAAATAATCAACTTGCTTTCATAAACTATGCCACATTGGTAGTTAAATAACAGAAGAACTAGAAAATACACTGAAATGATGGGATTTATAGGGAACAACCTTTAAATACATGTTAAAATATGGTAGATCTGCTTATCGGGTAAAAAATAGTACACAAATTGTTACAACAAATGTACACAAATTGGTACAAATTTGTAAGAGAAAATGGTATATACCTTTTTTATTACACAGTTTTACGAGGGTTCAAATGGCTCTTGTACTTGTAAGGAAATGCGTACATACGCAATTTCTTACCCAAAAGTATACTTTGGTACAAGTTTTATAAGGATTTATATATATACACATATTAGTAGCAAATGTACACAAATTGGTACAATTTTTTAAGAAAAATGGTATATACCTTTTTTATTACACAGTTTGACGAAGGTTCAAAATTGCTCTTGTACTTGCAAGGAAATGTGTACATACACAATTTATTACCCAAAAACATACTTTGATACAAGTTTTATAAAGATTTGCGTATATACACATATTAATAGCAAATGTACACAAATTGGTACAAATTTGTAAGAGAAAACGGTATATACCTTTTTTATTACACAGTTTCACGAAAGTTTAAATGACTCTTGTACTTGTAAGGAAATGTGTACATACGCAATTTCTTACCCAAAAGCATACTTTGGTACAAGTTTTATAAGGATTTGTGTATATACACATATTAGTAGCAAATGTACACAAATTAGTACAATTTTATAAGAAAAAATGGTATATACCTTTTTTTATTACATAGTTTGTCGAAGATTCAAAATTGCTCTTGTACTTGTAAGGAAATGTGTACATACACAATTTCTTACCCAAAAACATACTTTGATACAAGTTTTATAAGGATTTGTGTATATACACATATTAGTAGCAAATGTACACAAATTAGTACAAATTTGTAAGAGAAAACAATATATACATTTTTTATTACACAGTTTCACGAAAGTTCAAAATGACTCTTGTACTTGTAAGGAAATATGTACATACACAATTTCTTACCGAAAAGCATACTTTGGTACAAGTTTTATAAGGATTTGTGTATATACACATATTAGTAGCAAATGTACACAAATTGGTACAATTTTGTAAGAAAAAATGGTATATACCTTTTTTATTACACAGTTTGACGAAGGTTCAAAATTGCTCTTGTACTTGTAAGAAAATGTCTACATACACAATTTCTTACTAAAAAACATACTTTGATACAAGTTTTATAAGGATTTGTCTATATACACATATTAGTAGCAAATGTACACAAATTAGTACAAATTTGTAAGAGAAAACAATATATACCTTTTTTAAAGTTCAAAATGACTCTTGTACTTGTAAGGAAATATGTACATACACAATTTCTTACCGAAAAACATACTTTGGTACAAGTTCCATAAGGTTTTGTGTATATACAGAAATTGGTTCAACTTTGTAAGAGTAAAATGTATATACCATTTTTATTACACAGTTTCACGAAGGTTCAAAATGGCTCTTGTACTTGTAAGAAAATGTGTACATATACAATTTCTTATCCAAAATCATATTTTGGTACAAGTTTTATTAGGATTTGTGTATATACACTTATTAGTAGCACATATACACAAAACGGTACAACTTTGTAAGAGAAAATGATATATACCTCTTTTATTACACAATTTCTCCAAGGTTCAAAATGGCTCATGTACTTGTAAGGAAATGTGTAGATACACATTTTGTTACCAAAAAACATACTTTGGTACAAGTTTTATAAGGGGCATCAAAACCACGTATATGTGGTTTCGGTGCTGATTTGGCATAATGGGCAAAAGTTAAAATCCTTTATGTGGCATCGAAACCACCTATATGGGGTTTCGATGCTGGTTGAGCAGAAATGTGACGTATATTTAATTTTGTTAGGGTGAGAATGGATCTTGTTGTAAGGAGTTTTGTACATACACAATTTACTTACAAAATATACTTTGATACAAGTATTATAAGGATTTATGTATATACACAAATATAAAATGGTATATTTGTTATACAAAATGTGTATGTACACAAAATATTACACAATGTGCATATACACAAATTAGTACAAAATGTACACAAATTGTTACAACTTTGTAAGAAAAAACGATATATATCTTTTTTACTACGAAATTTCACCAAGGGGGCATCAATACCACCTTTATGTGATATTCATGCTGGTTTGGCAGACATGAAAAAATTGGTAACAAGATATGTATATACTCAAAATATTACAAAATGTGCATATACACAAATTAGTACAAAATATGCACAAATTGTTACAATTTTGTAAGAGAAAAAAATATATACTTTTTTTACTACGAAATTTCACCAATGGGGCATCGATACCACGTTTATGTGGTATCCATGCTGGTTTAGCAGACATGAAAAAATTGGTAACAAGATGTGTATATACTCAAAATATTACAAAATGTGCATATACACAAATTAGTACAAGATATGCACAAATTGTTACAACTTTATAAGAGAAAAAGATATATACTTTTTTACTACGAAATTTCACCAAGGGGGCATCAATACCACCTTTATGTGGTATCCATGCTGGTTTGAAAAACATGAAAATATTGGTAACAAGATGTGTATATACTCAAAATATTACAAAATGTGCATATACACAAGTTAGTACAAAATATGCACAAATTGTTACAACTTTGTAAGAGAAAAAAGTATATACCTTTTTACTACGAAATTTCACCAAGGGGGCATCAATACCACCTTTATGTGGTATCCATGCTGGTTTAGCAAACATGAAAAATTTGGTAACAAGATGTGTATATACTCAAAATATTACAAAATGTGCATATACACAAACTAGTACGAAATATACACAAATTGTTACAACTCTGTAAGAGAAAAATGTATATACCCTTTTTACTACGAAATTTTACCAAGAGGGCTTCGATACCACTTTTATGTGGTATCCATGCTGATTTGGCAGAAATGAAAATTTGGTAAGAAGATGTGTTTATACTCAAAATATTACAAAATGTGCATATACAAAAATTTCACCAAGGGGCATCGATACCACCTTTATGTGGTATCTTTATTTACTACGAAATGTACCAATTTTACCATAAGTTTTGTAAGAAAAACAATATGTACACAAATCACTACCAAACGTATATACACAACTTCCTACCCAAAAACCTTTTCTACTACAAGTGTTGTAGGGGTGATTTCAAAATCACAATTGTTGGTATCGAAACCTCTTGAATAGACATGGATTTGATGGCACATTGTGTAAATGGTTTCGAAACCACTTGCCTAAATATGATTTTGAGGCATTCTCCCATACTGGTTTCGAAACCAAGAAGGGAGTTTCGAAACCTTGCATGTTAATGTGATTTTTAAGCCATTCTGTCATACTTGTTTCGAAACCACCAATGGAGTTTCGAAACCTCATGCCTTAATTTGATTTTAAGGCATTTTTTTATACTGGTTCGAAAAATATATGTTTTACAATTTAATTGTGAAAGACATTTAATTTGTTGTTAAATATTTTAGCGACAAAATATTTCTTCAATTATCCCAAGTTGCTCATTTATTTTTTGTTATACTGAAAATGAAAGAAATATAATTATGCACGAATTCATCAAGAAAACAAAGGCATAAATCAACTATCCAACTACATTCATAAAGCAAAGAAGTAAATTAAGATAAGTCCAAAATACAGACATCTCAAAAATTTATCATCAATACATTTCTATACCCATGAATAGCATCATTCATAATAGCATCTAAAAAATATCATCATAATAATACCATCATAAAATTGCATTACATCAACATAAACTCGTACAACACAAAATAGTATCTGATAGCCATCCCACAAAGTTTTTGCTTGGCATATAATGGATCAGTTAGGCTATTCATATCATACGATGCTGTTAGATATGCATACATGCACACCAACTATTCCCCGCAGAAAACAAACATAATTACAGGCTTAGCAAAGTTCTAAAACCTTCATGACTACTACTAATCATCATCATATTCAGCTGTTGAAACTCGTATTTTGGGCACATAACTACCATCCTGATCCACATTCTCTTCTTCTTCTTTTTCTTCTTCTTCATATTTGTTAATCCGTTCACATTCATCGATCCATTCCCTGCATCTGAAATTGTGGCAACAATAATAAATATACAAGAGAGATCACACGAGAAACAAAGAGTAAACACCAAATATCACATTGATCGGAACTTATATGTCTATAAGTTCAGTCAAAGTTGCACATACAGAAACAAAAGGAAACATGGATGCGTTAACAAAGGTTCCCGACTTCATTTTCATCAAGACTGCAAAAACAAATTTAATTTCTTCACCAGCTAAAGTTAAACAATATCATAATACATGTTATGACAAAGCTGAAACTTTCTTGGCATATCCTACAAGAGGCTTCGCCAATTAAATTCTTCATATCACTGAAATAAATAAACGCCAATACTTAGTGCCCAACAATCACAAACCATATCATTTTATATAAATTCTTACGACACAAGATAACATTTTTCTATTCATCAATGACGAGAAAATTTAAGTTTAACCATAAAAATTATTTGAGTTATTAGATTAAAATAAGGATAATTTTTTTCATAAAACAAATAACAGGAGTTTATACTTATATGCGACACTCAACATCTGTTCCATGGTTACAAAAGAGACGACTGAAAACGGTGCCAAGCTTATCCATTCGCTTCTTAGAAGCAAGCTTTGCACTTGATTTCCTCTTTCCCATACTTCAATTCCTTCAACATATCAATTTACAAACATAATGAAGATGCAAATTCTGAAATTACAGCAGATTCAAAAACAATTTCACCAAAATCAAATTTTTCACTTTAAATTCTAACTAATTATTTTAGGCATTTTTGGGGACAAATAATTAGGTTAAGCGGTATAAAAATTATTTATTTCTACTTAAATTTCTAAAAAAATTATCTAAATTTTTCTTTAATTTTCCTTTCTTTTTAAAGAAAAACAACATAAAAACAAACAAAAATCAAATTTCAAATCCTAACTGACCTGATAATGAAGAGGCAGAGGAGGTTCTGGAAGCGATTATGTGGAGGAAGGAAAAGGGGACGAAGAAGGAGAGGGGAGATTATGAAAGAGAGGTAGCGGCGGTGAAGACAGTGGTGGTGAAGAGAGAATGTCGTGAAATTGAAAGGCCTTATTGCCATTTAGGGTAGTTTGAAAAGAAAAACTTTTTTTACTTATAAGTCACTACATAAAGGTTACCGGTTCACCAGATAATTTCTTTTTTTTAATCTAACGGTGCACAGTGAATCGGCTTGATCCGATGACCTCCATTAGATGGTCTGTATTTAGTTAGTACTTAAGTCGTTTGTTTTTAAAATTGTCCCTGAAATAATATCAAAAATTTCCTTCAATTATAACTCAACTGACCAAGTTATGGCAAAAACAAAGCATAAATTGATAAACATAACATTAGTTTTAGTTTTGGTTTTGGAAAACATGTTTGATATTTCCAATTGAATTAAAGAAACTGACAAAAGAAATATATATATATATATATATATATATATATTATATTTAGAATTCGTTGGTACAATATAAAATTTAAAAAATATATATTTTAATTAATAAAAATAAATTACTAAAATTAATAATAAGTAATGAATTTTTTTATAGTAAAATAAGTGAATCACCTTTGTTGATAGTAAAAATATGACATCGATGATCTTTCGGGCGACTCACCATTTTAGAGTTGTGGTTAATGATGGTCATGAAAAATGGTTTAGAGAGAGTGTGAGTTACTCCGACTTATTAGCCATACTTCATTTGGGGAGATGATGATCTCTCCTTATAATTATATTGATGAAGCTTTGATGAGAGTATCAAGTCTATATTTTATAGGATATGATGAGTACGACATACTAGCACTGATTGTCAACTAATAGAGTTGGTTGGTGGCTAAAGAGATTTGATAATCATCTTATTGGGTGATGTGGTTTCTCGATAAGGATATATAATCTTGCAGAGATGCTAGTGGTAAAAGACATAATAGATATAATATACCTCAATTTAAAATTTTTAATTTTAATCATTAAAATAAACTAATCTAACGATTAAAAAATATAAACCCTCAAATTTTATTATATAAGTAGATCTTAATCATATATATTTGGCTTAAATAAAAAATAATTGTCCAAAGTATACTTTTTTTAATTTTAGGTGCCTAAAGTTTTTTTTTTGTAAAAATAGGTGCTTAAAGTTTCAACCGTTATATTTTAGATGCCTAAAGTTTACAATGTCATAATTTTATGTGTCTGACCGTTAAAGGGGTGTTAAAAAAATTGTCAACCAATCAATGCTCGACACATGACATTAATTTTATTTTTGGCTTAAAGGTCAAATTGGCCCTCAACGAAAAAAAAACCAATTAAGCCCTTATGAAAATTTTGCACCCAATTTAACCATCATAATTCAAATTACACCAAATTTGACCCCTCCGTTAGTTTGACCGTGTTGACCGTCAATGCCCTCTAACGGTCAAAATATAGATGGACATGTGGCACGCTCTAGGCATGCCACATCATCAAAATTGATTTTTTTAAAATTCTAAAAAATATAAAAATATTAAATTAAATTAAATTATTTTTCTTTATTTTTTTTTCTAAAAACCCCAAAGTTTCATTTCTTTCAAAAAAGCCTCAAATCCCTAAATCAAGCATTAATATCGAATCAACCACCGACCACTCACTGTCGCAGGAAAACCTCGTTCTCCCTCAATATTTCTTCTCACTAGCACTGTTATCTGTCATAGTACCAACAACTTTCAACGTCAATTAAACTGATTTGAGGACTTAGGAATATAGGGTTAGGGTTTTGAAAATTTTGGCATTTTAAAATTTTAAGATTTTATAGTTATATATATATATATTTTTAAAATTTATACAAATTTTAAATATTATTTCATTAAAAATATTTATATATATTTTTAATAATTATTACAATTATTTATATTTTTTGATTTTATGTAAAAAATTATTATTTTATACATATTTTTATTTTTTACACATTTAAATATTTTTGTATTTTCTTGAATTTTTATTTTAAATATATTTTTTTATAATTTTAAATATTTTTCTGATATTTTAATATTTTTTAATTTTAAATATATAATTTTTTAATTTTAAATGATTATTTACGGTCTTGATGATGGGGCACATCTAGAGTATGTCGCGTGTCACCATCATAATAACTACTTTTGAGTTAACGGTCAACTTAACAGAATCGCTAAATTGATTGTAATTTGAATTTTTGATGGCTCAATTGGGTGCAAAAAATTTATAAGGGATTAATTGGTTTTTTTAATTTTTCGTTGAGGGCCAATTTGACTTTTTAATATTTTTTTAGTTTTTAAGGAAAAAACTCAAAACTTTTAATTTTTCAAAAAAACCCGAAACTTTAGAAATTTTATAAAACAACCACAAATCCCTAAAATTACCCAATCTCAAACCCTCAAATCGCCGCCGATCGCCGCCCCTGACCACACCTCTTTGGTCGCCGGACTAAGGCGGTCATTTCCTGTAACCCCCTCGTCCCGGTCTAGCCGGATGATCGGTCCGAGTGGGTCACACGGGGAAAACCGAAGCGAAACCCGTTAAGGTTCCCCCTCGGTTAGCAACCCTATTTTTTTTCCATTTTAATCTTGTCACGTTCGAGTATTAAATTCCAAGTGATCGAACAGCGGAACATACCACACGAGACAACATTCAAACCCTCAAACCACATTCAAACATCCCAATTTTAATCTTGACTAAAGGCATCTTTGTACCTATGTGTTTTTCTCTTTAAAAAGGCCAAGAAGTCAAAACAGTGCAGTTTTAAGCAAAGGTTTCGAAACCTTCACCAAAGGTTTCGAAACTTTGGCTGGCAGTGACCCCTGGAACCCAATTTTCACCAAAAGTTTCGAAACCTTGGGGAAGGTTTCGAAACCTTTGACCATAGTTTCGAAACCTTACCCAAAGGTCTCGAAACTTTGGTTGACAGTAAGGTCTGGAAGCCCAGATTTCTGCAAAGGTTTCGAAACCTTACCCATGGTTTCGAAACCTTAGTGCAGGGGATCACTTACTGCCCAACCTAAGGACTTCCTAACTATGAAAAACATTAGATTCATGCATAGACATACATAAGAGCTTACGAAGGACCAAAGGCATGTATTAACACTTGTAAGACTTGCACATACTAACATTTAAGCAACCATACATGAACCATAGATAGCAACCAAGCAATTGACAAGGCATCCATACATAGCATTCATACAAAGGACAATTTATGCATATATGGTCATCCAAGCACGTAAGATTTCATGCCTTAGCAACCAAACAAATAGACATTCAAGGCATGCAACAACAACGATATTTATAGATCAAACAAGGCATCCAAGAATCAAACCAATATCAACATACATCAAAACCTATCCCATTGCTTAACTATTACATTCATTTACTCAAAACTCATACATTGAGCTCACCAAAAGCAACACTTGGAGACCTTTCCTTGCCCTTGCCACCCGCAAGTTGTTTATCTGCATTGTCGAACAAAAGAGAGCGTAAGCATAAAAGCTTAGTGAGGGTAAGCTCATAAAACAAACCTTCGACAATGCAGGGTCCAAGCACGAGCAATTTCCATAATGAAATGCATGTTCTTACCTCCGATCCGCATAAGCCAAAATGATCATGAGGCATGAACATATAATCAACATTATGTCATGCTCAACATCTTGTAACACAACTTACTACGATACATAACTCAATGCATTGATCACATTATACATCAATCCATAAAAGGGCATAACATTTCGTAACATATAAGCATATTTGCATAATCTCATATTGGTAAATACATACAATCTCATATTGGCACCTAGCTATGACCCGAATACGCGGATAACCCGTTAGAACGCATTTCCAACAACAACATTATCTCGGTGGGATTCCACTCATCACCGGTCCTTGCATGTGTGAGATTTCACTCATCGCCACATGCCCTACGGATGGGATTCCACTCATCATCACGTAGAAATATAAAAGCTTCCGGTGGAATATTACATCACTGTACTCCTCCTTGGTGCCTTAACGCCACCAAGGCTACGTACGTTTTGACTCAATTTGTGTGCACACTCATCCTAATGATCGATCATTGTACCCAAGCATACTAGTGCCAACATTAAACGCAATCCATTTTTCATAGCTACATGAATATGACAAAGCATCAAATATCATGTCTCACATACATGTATTTCACAACCCAATACCATGCCTAGCATGTACTCACCATGATCATCATCATGCATAATTCACAATCCAATCCACATGCATAGCAATGCATCAAACCATGCCTCAACAACATGTATAACACAATATACATAACTACCGTAAACACATATAATTAAGAGGCATAACAAACAATTAGAAGTTCAACCAAAGTTCCCTAAACTTAAGCTTGAGATTAGGCTACCACCCTAACCTCAACTCTAGGTGGGTTTACCAAGCCCAACCTAGGTCCACATGCTTGAACCAATGTTTAAAACCATTTAAAAACAATAACCACTCACCTCTACTCCAAGCCCAACTACCAAGCAAGCATCACCTTCAAGTTTCCGGATTTCTTCCCGAAGCTCCTCCAACGCAAACTCTCGCTTCTAAACAACCTCAATACAATTCAAATAATCCTCAAATCAGCCCAACATCAAAATATCAACCCGGAATACAAATTCAAATATCAAACCCAACATTTCAAGTCATGACCAAACCCCATACTTAGCAATTTCGGACAGCCCTAATACCTCTTCCAAAAACCTTGTTTCCAACATCCATTGCACCCACAAATGATCCCAAATCAATCCCTAACCATAGTACTACCATTGGGCTATCAAACCCCACCTTAAACAACCCCCAAAACTCACCTCAAACCCTCCAAAACACCATTTTCGTACTAATATTTTACCCAGCAGAAAATCATGTTTTTAAACACCCAAATGACATCTAAATGGTCCCAAATCATCCCCTTAGCATACATATACCATCAGCCCTCTAATTACACCCTAAAACCCACCAAAAATCAACTTTTTGACACCTCAAAAATGGGTTTAAGGACCCATTTCGGAAATTCATCAAAATCAATCAAATCAACATATAATGTGTATTTTGACATGATTAAACAAAACCCCAATACAATTTATCAAAACAAATTGAAAAACCCCATTAAAAACCCAAATTTCCATATGAACCCTAATTCCCAAAACTCAATATTTTCGAAATCTAAGACTATAGATAAATAGAGGATAGAGAGGAGGTTAAGAAAATATATTTACCTCTTAATTTGGTGTTGAAATCGAATGGCAATAAAATGGAATAGTAGCTAAGGTTTTAGGAGAGTTTGAAAACATGGAAGAGGGGTTTGACATGGGAAATGGGTGTTGGGAGGAAGATGACAACTTTTTGCTAAAAGTTGTCTTGCTTTATTTAAAAATTTGGGCAAATTACAACATTGGTCCCTCCCTCCTTATTAAAGCTCAATTTGGTCATTATTTATAGTTGATTTATTTTAATTAGATTTTATTTGACTCGAACTATAACCTGGCTAACTCCTAGCCCCAAAACACGGGTGTTACAACTCTCCCCCACTTAAGGAAATTTCGTCCCCGAAATTTATCGATCACGGAGGGCCACTGAAACATGCACCTCCACGCTTTCCTCTCTCACCACAACGTACTAACCAACTCGAAAGACTTACCACACAACACTTGCTATCTTACACTAAGATCTCAACTGATTCTTCAAGGCATGCCAATTTCAAACTCAACTCAATCTCTTCAACAAATATAGCACGGAACAGATCCGACTCACATTTTTGAATCATGGATACACGTAACACATCTCAAACCCCCTTTCTAACTCTGGTGGCAACCGTAACAAATAAGCAACGGATCTAGACCGACTCACAACTCATACATCACTGTTTAAAAACTTGACCGATGACTTTCTCTGACTGATCATCTGACTTCATCAACTAATCAAACACTATGCAGATGTCTTCAAAAACAATCTAATTGAAATCTCGGATCTTTATTACTCACTTTTACTGCGAATCTTCCACGGATGTAACAAACTAGAAGAAAACTGAAGCTCAGTCTTGACACGCTGGCAATTTACATACTTACTCTCATACTGAACCACATTATTCATCCACTCATTCTGGAAGTACTCATCTTCAACCCACAATACGTCTTCATACTACTCAGATGCAATACAAATGAACCACCGTGCGCTTCGGCCAAAACAATACATCTCAAAACACTAGGTCAGTCGGTACAACTATTCTGTCTTTGAAATGCAAAACTCTATCATCTCTGGACTGTATTCTGAAGGTCTTCTTTCCACTATGTCTTGCACGTGAGGTGCCAAGAATCTGTCTTGCAACTATTTCTCATCAAACATTCTGACTCAAAGTAGTCTCAACCCGAAACTCGGCCACAAAACTACTATCATTTGATATACAGAATTCGGCAATTGCAACTCGTAACTCAACTACTAATCTAATAGCAAATACAACTCGGAACTCGGTTGCTACGTAGACTCTCTTCAGATAGTACTCAATCTTGAGATCACAGCCTTCAAGCAATTCTAACTACTCATGTTGTTAAAGTTCCAACCATTCCCAAGTCTTCAAATATTTCAAGCTCTAATGATACGTACATATACACTGCGCATTTCTTACTATACAAGCTTGTCTCCAAGTCTTCGAAGCAATTACAACTGTAGTTAACTCTATGTCTCATATCGAATAACTCTTCTCACGGTCTTCCAACTATCTTGATGAACAAGCCACAATCTTCTATCTTGCATAAGCACACAACCTAACTCTACATGTAATGCATCACTGTGGTTCACAACCCTTTCTCTGGCATAAGTTGATTCAAGGTCGAAGCTCTCTTCAAAGTTTCTTTCAGTTTCTCAAGGGCTCATTGTCTCGCATCTAACCACACAACTGAACATTCTTCTGTAGCAATCTATCAATGGAGCAACTATCTTCAAACACTATTTACAATTCTCTGAAAGTAACAATGCTAGACCTAGAACTATAGATATCTGTCACAGTCTTCAATTTCTTCCAACTCACATCTTCCTTTGTCTGTTCAAGATTTTTTCTAATACACTCTGCTAATTTTCATGTTCTAAGAGAACATCTTCATTAACTCGAAGTTCACGTTGTACAACTTGGTATACAATTAATTCTCTAATAGAATCTATCACACTAACTTCAAAACTTGCCATGATCTTCCTCGGTACTTGAATATACTCACGTGACATCTAGAAGAGCTACTACCACTGATCATGAAACTCAGAAAATTATTCTGCTCAACCTCTCTATGAAGGTAACTAATACACTAGTCAAACAAAGCGGCATAACTCAGAGCTCAAGGCGATTACATCTTGCCCCTAAAGCTGTCTTTGGTACTTCAAATTTCTCACCTTCATCTGGTAGAAACGGATCTCAAATTAATCTTCAAATAGACTGAAGCACACACTAACTGATCAACAAATCACTGACACTTGTTTCGACTGTATGTAAACTGAACACATTCTCGTACTATCACTCTTTCTTCTTCACAAATTACACTGTAGAACTCTGAGATGATGCACTAGGCCTAATGAATCTAAGGTCTAACAAGTCTCGAAGCTAATTCTTCAACATTCTCAATTCTGTCGGAAACCATAAGATACAGAGAAAACTAAAACACGAGCAACTCGGAGACGACATCAATAATAAACTCTTCTTCGCTGTTAGGAGACAAACTGGGCGTTTCTTCTAAACACTTCTAGGAAGAATCACAAACTATTTTAACATTCTGCGGTCTAATCTTCGTTCAAAAATCAAATCCATCACAATTGCTCAGCAAGTTTGTCAACTAAACTCAATTAACCTTTGATCTCTAAAACTGGATCAACATTCAATAAGAAGCTCACATCCTCACCTACCACTACAGTCACACAAAAATCTACAATTTCAAGGCAACTCTCTCTTTGTCTCAATGTACACACTAACTATGTGCTCTTCAAGCTGAACCTTGTCAAAAGGTACATCAAAACCGTAGGAAGACGATCGCTTCACACCTACGAGAAACTAGTAACTCTAAACCACCAACAACATCTTCTGTACATCTTTCTGATCACTACTGTCTCCCAAAGAGGGCTAGTCACTGCGTCCCTACATCTAAGATCTCAACAAGTATATCCAATTTCTTACATGCTCACGCAAAAGGAGGTATTCGCAAAAATTGCAACTTCACATGTACACAACTGATAGTCTTCGGTCCTCTTGTTTTCAGACTGGTTCTTCAACAGAATCTGACTCTTCTAAACTGTTCTTAGAGCATCTCGTAACTTCAAGACTCAATTCTGATCGCACACAAACAGTCTTGCTGGACTTGTTCTACCCCTACCAAACAATCCTGAAGTCAAAGCTCAAGGCTCTCTTCTCGGCTCAACTATATCGGAAGTGACTTCATCTCTTCCGCTTGCTGGAAAACAACTCAACGTACACTGACTCAATCACACAAACTAGCTCCCACTCACGGACACTGACCGGCTGTCTTGCATTAAAATCATAGGCCAACCCCAACGGTCACCAACTAACACCTCACCAGGCATGTTCAACTTGCATACTTGCTAACAATGTACAGAGATAGGGATTCATAATCAATTGGAGGAAACAACTTGATACTGTACTAAGGGCTCATTCGATAAAACATTGACACCACTCTGACCCCTGCCCATAGGCCTTCACTTCTTCTTACTAACTAATGCCAGAGTTGATCACACCGTCCCTCATCCACAAGAATCAACCCATATACACATTGTCTCAAACGGACGAATTGTACCTCAATTCTGGTACAACCATACCTCTCTAACTGAGGTGATGGACTCCCTCAACCTAGTCCACCCTTTCAGAAACTACGACTTCTACTTACCGAAAGCAATTAAATCAACAACAATATCAACAGTAAAACATACAAGATTGGGTTAGCAAGGCAAGGCTTCCAAGTGGCTCAAGTATGTTTCCCTCACTTAAAAATCTCTTTTTCGATGTAATAGTAGCAATGGGACTCTACTAAACACGTTTCAAACAAATCAACACACATACATGCTCAACCAAGCGTATAACAAGGCTTACTTGCTAAACAAGTAAACATATGCGTACGATCAAACAACATACATTCTCAATCAAACAATCACACATCACATCATACACGGGTAACGAGCAACATGCTTTTAAACGAACAATCAACATACTTGTCATACAAGCAATCATACTTACAAAGCAAGCAAACACTGTGCATATCAATTCAAAACTTAAACTTACCTCACTTACCTGCCCAAGGTCTCGGAAACCTTAGGCTCTGATGCCAACAAATGTAACCCCCTCGTCCCGGTCTAGCCGGATGACCGGTCCGAGTGGGTCACACGGGGAAAACCGAAGCGAAACCCGTTAAGGTTCCCCCTCGGTTAGCAACCCTATTTTTTTCCATTTTAATCTTGTCACGTTCGAGTATTAAATTCCAAGTGATCGAACAGCGGAACATACCACACGAGCCAACATTCAAACCCTCAAACCACATTCAAACATCCCAATTTTAATCTTGACTAAAGGCATCTTAGTACCTATGTGTTTTTCTCTTTAAAAAGGCCAAGAAGTCAAAACAGTGCAGCTTTAAGCAAAGGTTTCGAAACCTTCACCAAAGGTTTCGAAACTTTGGCTGGCAGTGACCCCTGGAACCCAATTTTCACCAAAAGTTTCGAAACCTTGGGGAAGGTTTCAAAACCTTTGACCATAGTTTCGAAACCTTACCCAAAGGTCTCGAAACTTTGGTTGGCAGTAAGGTCTGGAAGCCCAGATTTCTGCAAAGGTTTCGAAACCTTACCCATGGTTTCGAAACCTTAGTGCAGGGGATCACTTACTGCCCAACCTAAGGACTTCCTAACTATGAAAAACATTAGATTCATGCATAGACATACATAAGAGCTTACGAAGGACCAAAGGCATGTATTAACACTTGTAAGACTTGCACATACTAACATTTAAGCAACCATACATGAACCATAGATAGCAACCAAGCAATTGACAAGGCATCCATACATAGCATTCATACAAAGGACAATTTATACATATATGGTCATCCAAGCACGTAAGATTTCATGCCTTAGCAACCAAACAAATAGACATTCAAGGCATGCAACAACAACGATATTTATAGATCAAACAAGGCATCCAAGAATCAAACCAATATCAACATACATCAAAACCTATCCCATTGCTTAACTATTACATTCATTTACTCAAAACTCATACATTGAGCTCACCAAAAGCAACACTTGGAGACCTTTCCTTGCCCTTGCCACCCGCAAGTTGTTTATCTGCATTGTCGAACAAAAGAGAGCGTAAGCATAAAAGCTTAGTGAGGGTAAGCTCATAAAACAAACCTTCGACAATGCAGGGTCCAAGCACGAGCAATTTCCATAATGAAATGCATGTTCTTACCTCCGATCCGCATAAGCCAAAATGATCATGAGGCATGAACATATAATCAACATTATGTCATGCTCAACATCTTGTAACACAACTTACTACGATACATAACTCAATGCATTGATCACATTATACATCAATCCATAAAAGGGCATAACATTTCGTAACATATAAGCATATTTGCATAATCTCATATTGGTAAATACATACAATCTCATATTGGCACCTAGCTATGACCTGAATACGTGGATAACCCGTTGGAACGCATTTCCAACAACAACATTACCTCGGTGGGATTCCACTCATCACCGGTCCTTGCATGTGCGGGATTCCACTCATCGCCACATGCCCTACGGATGGGATTCCACTCATCATCACGTAGAAATATAAAAGCTTCCGGTGGAATATTACATCACCGTACTCCTCCTTGGTGCCTTAACGCCACCAAGGCCACGTACGTTTTGACTCAATTTGTGTGCACACTCATCCTAATGATCGATCATTGTACCCAAGCATACTAGTGCCAACATTAAACGCAATCCATTTTTCATAGCTACATGCATATGACAAAGCATCAAATATCATGTCTCACATACATGTATTTCACAACCCAATACCATGCCTAGCATGTACTCACCATGATCATCATCATGCATAATTCACAATCCAATCCACATGCATAGCAATGCATCAAACCATGCCTCAACAACATGTATAACACAATATACATAACTACCGTAAACACATATAATTAAGAGGCATAACAAACAATTAGAAGTTCAACCAAAGTTCCCTAAACTTAAGCTTGAGATTAGGCTACCACCCTAACCTCAACTCTAGGTGGGTTTACCAAGCCCAACCTAGGTCCACATGCTTGAACCAATGTTTAAAACCATTTAAAAACAATAACTACTCACCTCTACTCCAAGCCCAACTACCAAGCAAGCATCACCTTCAAGTTTCCGGATTTCTTCCCGAAGCTCCTCCAACGCAAACTCTCGCTTCTAAACAACCTCAATACAATTCAAATCAACCCAACATCAAAATATCAACCCGGAATACAAATTCAAATATCAAACCCAACATTTCAAGTCATGACCAAACCCCATACTTAGCAATTTCGGACAGCCCTAATACCTCTTCCAAAAACCTTGTTTCCAACATCCATTGCACCCACAAATGATCCCAAATCAATCCCTAACCATAGTACTACCATTGGGCTATCAAACCCCACCTTAAACAACCCCCAAAACTCACCCAAAACCCTCCAAAACACCATTTTCGTACTAATATTTTACCCAGCAGAAAATCATGTTTTTAAACACCCAAATGACATCTAAATGGTCCCAAATCATCCCCTTAGCATACATATACCATCAGCCCTCTAATTACACCCTAAAACCCACCAAAAATCAACTTTTTGACACCTCAAAAATGGGTTTAAGGACCCATTTCGGAAATTCATCAAAATCAATCAAATCAACATATAATGTGTATTTTGACATGATTAAATAAAACCCCAATACAATTTATCAAAACAAATTGAAAAACCCCATTAAAAAACCCAAATTTCCATATGAACCCTAATTCCCAAAACTCAATATTTTCGAAATCTAAGACTATAGATAAATAGAAGATAGAGAGGAGGTTAAGAAAATATATTTACCTCTTAATTTGGTGTTGAAATCGAATGGCAATAAAATGGAATAGTAGCTAAAGTTTTATGAGAGTTTGAAAACATGGAAGAGGGGTTTGACATGGGAAATGGATGTTGGGAGGAAGATGATAACTTTTTGCTAAAAGTTGTCTTGCTTTATTTAAAAATTTGGGCAAATTACAACATTGGTCCCTCCCTCCTTATTAAAGCTCAATTTGGTCATTATTTATAGTTGATTTACTTTAATTAGATTTTATTTGACTCGAACTATAACCCGGCTAACTCCTAGCCCCAAAACACGGGTGTTACATTTCCCCCAATATGACGTCTTCAGAAGCGGCGAACGTCGAACGCAAAATCGACGTTCAGCTAGCACGTCGTTCGTCATTTTTGGCGACGCCATATTGGGGGAAATGACCGTCTTGGTCCGGCGACCAAAGGGGTGTGCTTAGAGGAAGCGATCGGCGACAGAAGGAGCGACAATTTGGGGGTTTGGACAAGTTTAGGGATTTGAGGGTTGTTTTGTGAATGTTCTAAAGTTTCAGGATTTTTTGAAAAATTAAAAATTTTGAGTTTTTTTCCTTAAAAAGTTTTTTTTAAAATAAAATTAGTGTCACGTGTCGAGCATTGATTGATTGAAATTTTTCAACGCTCCTTTAACGGCCAGACACCCAAAATTATAGCTGTTAAAACTGTAAGTAATTATTTTTATAAAAAATATTTTAAACACTTAAAGTTTTAAAAATATATTTTGGACACCTATTTTTTATTTAAGCTTATGGCCCTGTTTGGTAAATAGCGGTTTGGGCAAAAATTAGAGGTTTGAGGTATAATTAGAGGTTTGACTAGTCAAATCCGCTAATATTGATGTTTGGTAAATAGCGGATTGAAAGAGCGGATTGAGGTGAAAAAGCTAATTTTGAAAAAGCTCCTAATATGAGCTTTTTGAGATTAGAGGTTTGATATTAGAGTTGTAATGACTCTTTTACCCTTAACAATTACAAAAAATCTCAAAATAACTTAAATTAAATAATAATATTTTTTAATATAAATAATAACATATTAAATATTCGACTTATTTGTTGTTACTACTAATTTATATGGTGATATTTGTAAGTTAATTTTATTTTTTATTATCACATATTTATATGTGCATATAATTTTTTTAATAATTATTTAAATAATAAATTAATATATAAATCTTTCAAATATGTTTAAGAAATTTATATAAAAAAATAATTTTTACAAATCTAATTAATATTTATTAGATACAAAAATATTCATAATTGATAAATTATTCAAACAAGTATTGAATATAATCATGTCCTTATATGTCATTTTGCTTGTTTAAATAATCAAACAGCTATCAGTTAATTTTATCAAACACTTTTATACAATCAGCTAATACAATCCGCTAGTCAAATCAGCTAATGCAATCAGCTATCAGCTAATGCAATCCGCTATCAGCTATCAGCTATCAGCTATCCGCTAATTGCCAAACAGGGCCTATATATTTTTATAGGGTCAATTCCAAGAATCACGCTTCCCCGACCACGTAATTTCAAAACCGATAATATATATATATATATTAAAAAGTTTAATTTAATAATAAACCTTTAAATTATATCTACATTTTATGTTAGGTGTTTAACTTATTTGGTCAAACCAAGTCTTAAACTACAATTTTGTTGCGTTATATACCTAAACTATAATCGACATTGTACAATTAAAAGGGTAAACTATCGAAATAGTCACTTACCTTTAACAAATGTACATTTTTTACTCAACAATTTCAAAAAATTAACGTTGTTATCATTTACGTTTCCGTTTTTAAACATTTAGTCATTAGTGTGTTAAGCCGTTAGACAACAGACGGCGTGCTAACTTATCACATTAAAAAGAATGGTAAATTATTTAGATAGTCACTAAACTATTACTTCAATCCTCATTTGACTACCGAACTAAAAACAATTTGTATAGTTATACATTTAATTCTTTATATTTACACATATAATTAATTTAATCCCGATTTAAATATAAAAACATTTAACGTGAAAGAAGAATTTAATGAAAAACAGCCACATGCGTACTCCCTAACTCTTACGGAATCAATGATGGTTCAATACTCAATCAAAGCAAAACCTTTAGTTGGAAAGATGAAAAATTGCTCAATTGGACCAAACTATTCTCTTTTTTTTTCTCTCTCTCTTTTTTTATATATGAAGTTTTCCATTAAATTATTCCTTCCAGTTAAATGTTTTTATATTACAATTAAGACTAAAGTAATTATATGTGGAAATATGTTATTCTATGAATAGTTTTTAGTTCAGTGATCAAAATAGGAGCGAATTAATAGTTTAGTGACTATTTAAGTAATTTATCATTCTTTTTATGTGCCAAGTCAGCACACCGTTAGTTATCTAACGACAATTAATACCCGAGTGACCAAATATATAAAAAAATGTAAGTGACCCCAATGTTAGTATTTTAAAATAGATAATCAAAAATGTACACTTACTAAAGGTAAATGACCATTTCAATAGTTTAACCTGCAAAACAACATGATACACTACTACTTGAAGTCTTAAAAACACCAAGTGACAAAAAAATAAAAAGGGTAAATCACCATTGATTTTTTCTCTCAAACTTATTTTGGTCATTAAAATTTAAAAATGTTCAATTTACTTATTGGAGTTTAGATATTGATTTTTTTTGTCACTCTTTCGTTAACTTTTTGACAACCTCCATTTACTGGCGAACAAAGAAACTTCTTCAAGGCCTGAGTGGTGGAAAACTTCATCAACACGAGGGAAGTAATATACTGAGAAATAGGCTCCATCCGACGATAGAGGAGAGAGATCGGCGAGAGAGAAATAATTTTTTTTTGCTCGATTCATGGGCTTTGAGGCACTTTTCGACGAATTGAAGGTCAGATTCGGACTTAGTGAGCGAGACGAAGTTACTGGTGGAACTTGAGACCGAACGACCACCAACTACGATGCATATTCGACGATAGTTAACGGTGGAGTGACAAAAAACATTCAATGTTTAAACTTTAATGATAAAAAATTTCAAAGTCTAAAATTCATTGAGTAAATTAAACGTTTTGAAACCTCAGTGAATAAAATAGGTGAAAAAAATTTAATGATTATTTACGTAATTTATCAAAATTAAAAAAAAATCAATTTTTAAAAAAATTCAGAATATTCTCGTATATTTTATTTAAAAAGGTTTTGGTTACCATTTATACATATGTTTTTTTGTTGTTGATAAATTTATAATTTGTATATTTTTACAATTTACAATTTTTATTCTTTTCTGATTTCATTGGACTTTTATAAGTTGTAGTTATAGTGCCGCGTGTTGACAAACGCCGCGAAAAACTGTTCTTTGGTGGCGTTTGTAAATAAAAACGCCGCGAAAACTGTTATATGGTGGCATTTATATTTACAAACGTCGTGAATAACACCATGTTTTCAAAAAAAAAATCAAATATTATTTAAAATGCATTCACCAATTTCCACAATTCTAATCTACATTCATTTTCTCAAATAAACAACTAATCGTGAGAACGGTCAGAACTATACATTTAAAATAACTTTCAACGATACAAATCTATTTCCCCAAACTTATACTACACAAACATATATGCAAAGTTAACATGAAATAAAATTAGAGGCATGGTAAATCTAATACATAAATCCTATGGTTGCACCATACTGAGGAGACATGTTGGCAATAGTGGCAGGGTCAGCTAATGACAATTCGCTCATGCCTTCCCTTATATAGAGAAGCAAAAAGAAATGTCTACCATTAAATAAAAGCAGCAGCATATATAGAAACAATGAATTTGTATTAAAATAGTATAGCATAGAATTCGACAAACTTGCCAACAACCCCATGCTTCCTTAGGTCAACACCAAATGAGTAACCGTCACACCATCCATTAATTTTCCTAATAGTTCAAACCCAACAACACCACCTGGGAAAATCATGCTTACGGGTTGCATGCAGTAGTTTAGAAATTAAAAGTTCACCCTCCCAATTATGTCTAAAGAGAAAGAAGAAACAAATTAATGGCAATTGGACGCTTAGCCTAGCTACACATAAAATAATCCAACCTATAGAAAAGAATGCATGTATCTTACACAACATTGACTGACCATGAAACAAAACCACTTCAACCTGAAAAATCAGATAAGCCTAAATTGAGATACAACTCTTTTGCAGATATGTACAAAACAAGTATAGAAAATCAACCATTGTTCAATTAATCATTGTAGCACATAAATTTTTGTTCTATCTTTCTTCTCACTTCAACCTGTACAATCTCTCTGAAACAATGTCAAGACATTGCACAAAAATTTCACCAAAACATTTTGAGGATTCAAATCCCTATGGCAAACACCCACAGCACTATGGAGGTAGGCAAGCCCCCTAAATATCTGTAAAACCTCGTCTAATTAGCATAAAGAACATCACATTAGAATCAAGCATGTAAAAGAGTAGCATATGCACACCTGGTACGTGTAAAGTTTCACGTAGATAAGTGGCATTCTTTGATTTGCACTGCTTTAATGCTTCAAAATTCTATACATGCTCTCCGGCACATAATCCATGACCAAGTTAAGGAAAAGCTCATTTTTAATAGAGTAAGGAAGTTTATATGCGCCATAAATCTCAAATCAACCAAAATCTAAAACAGGCTTTGACCGTGTTAAAGAGGAAACACGATAAAATGATAAAAGAACAGAAAATCGATTCTTCTACTTAACAAAATAAGCTGACCGATTTGAATAATCAGGGAGGAATCGATAGAACGACAACCAAACGTAACAGACGAAATTTAAAATCTGAAAAAAAAGAAACAAAGGAACTGACCGATCCTTGGATCATTGAGAGCCAGAGGAGCACGGCAAGGATCGACGATGAGTAGGCATGGAGAGAAGGAGCAGGAGAAGTTAGGGATTATCACGATTGATTTGGGGAAAGTGTCTGAGATTCAGATATAATCAATGTCAAAACAGTGTGTTTTTACCAATTGCAACGTTTATAAAATCAAACGCCGCAAAGATAGATTATTGCGGCGTTTGTCAGACCAAACGCCGCTATAACAAGACTTATAGTGGCGTTTTTCACACAAACGCCACGGATTTTGTTATTTTGTGGCGATTGTGCTGTAAACGCCGCGAAAAATACATTATTAGCAGTGTTTGCTCTAAAAATATTATAAAAAGCGCCGCTATATACCAAGCCTGGTGTAGTGATTTAATGTAAATAATTTTATCACAAGCAAATTGATTTACATCAGATGTTGTTTCTTTTTCGATTCATGATGCTGTAAATATTGATTCTAATTTCATTGTTACCGATGCTTCTGAAGGGCATAGAATTGGATGCATAGGAAGAGCATGTTGGCTTGAGTTGTAGTAATCCTCCCCCAAGCGCTAGGCATATTATTTTTATTTGTCGTTTATATGAGTTTAGCTCGATTAACATATTTTTAGTACAATATAAATACAATTATTTGAATAATGGTGACATTATATCAAATTATTCGTTAAAAATTAATATCTATACAAAAAGTGTCACATTATCGTTTGATAATATATTTCTTCATATCAATTTATTTGAAGAAATAAGTGAAAGAAATAGGATTGATTTTTTTATTATAAAATAATGAGATTAGAATGATTATATTACGATAGAGTGACTAAATTGGTCAAAAAAGGACATGGTAGAGGGACCTTTTGTAGAATATAACCGAATTTCCCCAACGTCCACCCTCTCTTTCCCGTTATTTAATTTCTTTGTTCTTAGGGAAAAAAAACCCCAAAGAGAAGCTTACAATTACGTCCAGACAAAGCCATTCCAGTCTTCACTTCTCACTCTTTCTGTTTCTCTTCTACCCCTTCATTTCTCCGGCGGCGACTCTCACCGGAACCCTACCGGCGGTGGTCCTCTTAGCATTGGGTTTTTTTTCAGTTCACAAACTCCATTCCTCTTGTTTTCCAACTTAATGAAAAAATCTTAGCTTTTTTTGAAGTTCATTCCTCGTTTCTCTTGTGGGTTCCCTTTGTTTCCCACTAATTCACTTTCCCCGAAGGATCTCTTTGTCTAAAGTTTAACTTTTTCAACTCTCAGTAGCTTTTGTTTGGAGATAAGTGAAAAAGGAAATGGAGTTTTTGCAATGCTGAAGAAGATGAAGATGAAAAAGCTCTCGCCTTTTGTCTTGTTTTGGCTTCTTCTTTTAGCTGTTGCTTCTTTTCAAGTGAGATCTTTGACCCTAACCCCATGAATAAACGATGATGTTTTGGGGCTAATAGTTTTCAAAGCAAACATTCAAGATCCGACTCGGAAGCTTTCCTCTTGGAACGAAGACGATGACACTCCTTGTAGCTGGAACGGTGTCAGGTGTAACCCCAGGTTGAACCGGGTCACTGAGCTCACCCTCGACGGGTTCTCCCTCTCGGGTCGGATCGAGCGTGGCCTTTTGCGGCTGGAGTTCCTGAGGAAGCTTTCTTTAGCTAAGAACAACCTCAGTGGAGCCATAAGCCCCAACTTGGCAAAGCTTGAAAGCCTCAGAAGCATTGACTTGAGTGAGAATTCTCTCTCTGGATTTATCCCTGATGATTTCTTCAAACAATGTGGGTCTTTGAAGTCTGTTTCTTTAGCTAATAACATGTTTTCTGGTAAGATTCCTGGGAGCTTAGGGTCTTGTGCTACACTCGCTGCTATCGACTTGTCTCGGAATCGGTTTTCGGGGTCATTGCCTGTTGGGATTTGGGGTTTGAGTGGTTTAAGGTCATTGGATTTGTCTGGTAACATGTTGGAAGGAGAGATTCCGAAAGGGGTTCAAGCTTTGAGTAATTTAAGATCCATCAATTTGAGTAAAAACAAGTTCTCTGGGAAGGTTCCTGATGAGATTGGGAGTTGTTTGCTGTTGAGATCGATTGATTTTAGCTTGAATTCGTTCTCTGGGTTGGTTCCTCAAACAATGCAGAAGCTTAGCTTGTGTAGATATCTGAATTTGAGTGGGAATTCATTTGTTGTTGAGGTTCCTGAATGGATTGGAGAAATGGAAAGTCTTGAGACTTTGGATTTGTCAATGAATAAATTTTCTGGTCAGGTCCCTGATTCTATAGGAAAACTTAAATCCTTGAAGGTGTTAAATTTCTCTGCTATTGGTTTAAATGGAAGCCTTCCTGCATCGTTGGAGAACGATGTGAATCTTTTGGCATTGGATTTTAGCAATAACTCGATGACCGGTGATCTTCCTCGATGGATCTTTAATTCGGAGAATAAGGCTGGCGGAAACGTTGATAATGCAAGTTCAACTTCATCAGGGGTCTCTTTTCAAAGAATTCAAGTCTTGAATTTTTCTCGGAATTTGTTTTCCGGGGAATTAAGTTTTGATATCAGGGCATTAAGCAGCTTGAAGATGTTGAATCTGTCATGGAACTCTCTTGTTGGATCTGTTCCAGGAACTATTGGAGAGTTGAAGGCATTAGATGTTCTTGACTTGAGTCAAAATCAGCATAATGGAAGCATTCCTATGGAAATCGGAGGAGCTTACTCCCTGAAGGATCTTAGGCTCAATGCCAATATCCTAGAGGGGAAAATTCCTACATCAATTGAGAAATGCACTTTGTTAAGGACTTTGTAAGTTTCTCTTTTAATTTTATACCAGCTGTTGACTTTTTGATTCACATTAGTTAGCACGATTTGTTGTTTATTTTATGCTCAGAGAGTATTATTATAATCAGATGGTTCCTTGACATAGTAAAGTCTAAGATAATCTTTTGATAGGTGAATTTTATCTATCTGCTCAAAGGTTCATATGAGTTTGGAAAAAAATTCATTGAAAAAATTACTTTAATTTTGAAACCTCCTAATTCCTATGCTATTTAGATTATCTGTTGCATTTGTGTTGATGTGGAAACTGGTTATTGTATAAGTCCTTTTCTGCCGTGGCCATCTTAATTTTCTCAATGTATTTTCTTACAACACCGACATGCAAAAATATGCTTTCTTCATGTTATTTGTTGGTTAAGTTATGATGTAATTAAGTGTTGGACTTCTTTTTCGATATTGAATTGTGTAGGATCATATCACAAAACAAGCTGAGTGGTCCAATACCTGTCGAAATTGGAAAACTGAGCAGCCTCGAAAACGTGGACTTGCCTTTTAACAGCCTTACGGAAACGTTGCCAAAGCAGTTGGCCAATCTTCCCCATCTCTCTTCTTTCAACATTTCCCACAACAATTTACAAGGAGAGCTACTTGCTGGTAATTTTTTCAATGCCATATCACCTACGGCTGTCTCCGGCAATCCCTTAATCTGTGGCTCCGTGGTTAACAAATCTTGCCCTGCATTTCTCCCAAAACCCATTGTTCTAAATCCTAACACCACTGGTGATTCCATTTCTGGTGAATTACCTCCAAATGTCGGTCATAGAAGGATAGTTCTTAGTATTTCTGCCCTCATTGCTATTGGTGCAGCTGCTTTCATTGTTGTTGGATTCATTGCTATTACTGTTCTTAATCTCTGTGTCAAGTCATCAACATCCCGGTCTGCAGCACCTCTCACATTTTCTTCCGGGGAGGAGTTTAGCCGTTCCCCAACTACATATGCCAACTCTGGGAAACTTGTCATGTTCTCTGGCGAGCCCGATTTTAGCACAGGAGCACATGCTTTGCTCAATAAGGACTGTGAGCTTGGGCGTGGTGGGGTCGGATCAGTTTACCGAACAGTTTTGCAAGATGGACGCTCAGTGGCAATCAAGAAGCTCACTGTCTCAAGCCTTGTGAAGTCACAAGAAGAATTCTAAAGGGAAGTTAAGAAACTAGGGAAAATAACTCACCCTAATCTCGTGGCGCTCGAGGGCTATTATTGGACTCCATCACTGCAACTTCTCATTTCTGAATTCGTGTCGGGTGGAAGTCTACACAAACATCTCCACGAAGGATCGGGTGGAAATTACCTTTCTTGGCACGACAGGTTCCGTCTCATTCTAGGGACAGCAAAAAGCTTAGCTCACTTGCACCAATCAAACATTATTCACTACAATATAAAGTCAAGCAATGTCCTCATAGATGCTTCGGGTGAACCTAAATTGGGAGATTTTGGCCTAGCAAGGTTGTTGCCTATGCTAGACCTTTACATTTTAAGCAGCAAAATCCAAAGTGCACTTGGCTACATGGCACCTGAGTTTGCCTGTCGGACGGTGAAGATAACCGAGAAATGTGATGTGTATGGATTCGGTGTTTTGGTTATGAAAGTGGTTACCGGGAAGAGGCCTGTTGAGTACATGGAAGACGACGTGGTGGTGCTTTGCGACATTGTCTGAGGAGCATTGGAAGAAGGCAGGGTGGATGAATGTGTTGATGGAAGGCTGCAAGGGAAATTCCCGGTAGAGGAAGCAATCCCAGTGATGAAACTAGGCTTGATTTGCACGTCACAAGTACCATCAAACCGACCTGGTATGGGAGAGGTAGTTAAGATATTGGAATTGATCAGAAGCCCTTCGGAAAGCCAAGAAGATTCTGGATGAGATTAACTAATACCTTAAGATATTGAAAGATTTATGAAGGTGGTTATCCGGCGAAGAAGAATCCGGTTTGTTCATTTAATCAAAGAGAAGAAATATTTGTTTGTCGTAATCGTTTTTTGTTTCGGTTTTCAGTTTACATTTGTAATTTCTTTTGTGTGTTAAAGTTCGGTTTGCCGGATTCCTTTTCACCGGGCTCCATTTCCGGGAACCCTTTGGATATTGTAACCTAGTTACTCATCTGCACTATTTTGTTCATTGGCATTGTTTCCATTCTTACAAATTACAATCAACTTATTGTTAACATTAGGCTATGACATTGACAATGTATTTTCAGATATATGTTTTTTTATTTTATTAGAAATTTTTATTTATTTTTAAATAGATATTTTGTATATATTGGTGGTCCTTACTTTGATTGCATAAGATTTTGTTTCATATATTCCAATTCATCTTATAAATATTTCTAATTTTGTTTCAAATATATTTTATAAAATAGATGTAATTTATTTCAATCGTGATTTAATCTAAATATTGTTATTTTTCAACCATATAACAACTTTTGGTTGCCTGGTTGGATGTTGGCCCTTTCAATTTTCATCCTAAGGCCTCGCTTACCATTTTCACCCATATTTTTTTTGTTTTTTTAATAATTTAAAGGTGATTACAAGGTAGTATATGTTCATAGATATTTTTATATATTTTTATTATTATTAATTTAATAAGATATATCACATGTCGTTATCATTTTTAATAGTATTAATTTAATAAAAAAACATGTCAATCTATTAGAAAGATCACAAGAATTAAGGACTTAATGACCAAATTGTAACATTTTAGTGATGTAACAATTGAAAATTCAGCAACTAAAATAATAAGAAATGCAAATAAATAGACACACTAGCTTTAACTTTGGATTCATCATCCAATAATTAGGATGGTCTTGCAATATTGGGGGTTCATTGGTGGGTTGTTTTATTAAATTTTTCCCCTTAAAACATAAAATGGTTCTAATTATCAATTTTTATTTAAATAAATTAAATCAATTTTATATATTTAATTAAATCAACCGAACCGACCAATTACACACTTCGACTAAAACTATATAACAACTTTTAAATATCCACCACAAAATTTGCATAGGGGGGCTATTTGAAAGGGAGGCTTGTTGACAGAAGAAATTGACCCAATATTGTGGTTACAAAAAATTCAATCTATAGCCAAGTTGACCTTATCACAATATTGGGTAAATTTCTCCCTTGTTGACCTTATCACATGATTAAAAACAAGTGACCAAGTTGTAATAACCATCCAATTATTAGAAAAAAAGGATTCTAACTTTTGTACTAAAAACTGTGGTACACTTGTCCTTTGTCTTTGGAGTTGTCATAGTTGTGAAATGCTTTGAGACCATGTATTTTAGTGGCCACAAATAATACGCGAACCGATAAATTATTTAGTCCAACGAGACAAGATGTTATACTTTTAAAAAAATGGGACAAAATATTATTTTTTTATGTAAATTTATTGTCAATGTAGAAAATTAGATTGAGAAAGTCACATTCATAATAAATCTCTATACTATTCGATTTAGATTAGTTGATTTATAAACCGAGTACTAATAATTATACAAAAAATAATTTGTGAACTAAAAAAAATTAAATACAAAGCAAAGCTTCTTACAAGTTACAAGTGACCCAAGAGACAAATTCTTTGTCTGCAATCTTTGGAATCTAGGAAAAATCTATAAGAGATTAGATATGGGATGGGAAAGGTGGTCCATTTATTAATGATTCTCATTAAAGAGAATGTCCCTCAACACCATCTCACATTAAATTCGAAAAATGGGACGTGACACAAACACAAACACGTTACATGATACATTTCGTTTTTAATATTTAAAATATATTATCGAACCCAACAAGTATTATGGTAAAAAAACGAATGAGGTTCATCTTAAGAGACACGAGTTCAAGGTATATGCTTATTGTCAAAGGGTTAAGAATATTTATAAACAAACATTACCTTGTAATCACTTTTAGATTATTAAAAAAATACAACACGTATAAAAAATTAAACAAGATAAGATTTTTATTTAAAAGATACGTCTAAAAAATTGAGGTTTAAATTACAACACCTAATCTAATCGAGCGAGATCTTGGACAAATAAACGTATACGATGAATTAAAGTTTTCATGTCAATTCGAGCCAAAAACGATATGAACAAAGAAAAATAACTTTAGACTTGACCCGACCCATGACCAAGTGACCACCTTTGTAATAAAAGAAGACGACACTTTTGATGATTTAACTACCAAAATTCAAGTTTTATCATGTTTTTGTCTATTTGATGATGAGCTTATAAAAAATCAAATTTCGTTCGAGAGAGTTTGTAATCATGGGTGAAGCTAGAAATTTTTTGGGTCAATTAAACTATAAATTCCAATAGAAGCAAATTTGTCACTGTATCAGCTTATAACTTCACAATTTTAGGGTTAAATTATAAATTTATCATTTTGAGTGGGTTAATATATAACTTTACCACATACTAATTTACAATGTTACAATTTTAAAGGGGCTTATACACAATTTTATCATTTTAGGAGAGGTCAATACGCATGGACGAAACACAAGGGAGAGTCAGAGTCGGAGACATGTGTGGCCCCAAAAATATTAAATTTTGATAAATTTGTGGTAAAATGTACTCTTTAATCCCTCAATATATATATATATATTTCATTATTGAGCCCCAATTTTTTTTAAATAACAATAAATAATGTTGAGTTCTGCCGCTATTAATACCAATACCAGCCTCCTAACTTCGCCTCTGTTCGTAGCACTCTGAGTTGTCCGAATATAAAATTCCTTACCATTAGGATGAATGAAAATAACATAAACACGACATAACTATTGGGATTGTTAAATAGCTATAGCATCACAAAAGATGAGTTTGAAGAGGTGAGATTCTATCCAGTTGATTCCTTGTGTTCCATATGCCTTTATACCAAAGTGATTTCTCAAGTGCTTGGGAATCATATTTCTTTTCCATAAGAAACCAAACTCCCATGGAAAATCATTTCATCAAAACTTAAATCTATTTGGCCAAGGACCATGATTTCTTGAGTCATGTATCTAGGGATTGTTATCTTTTTCGGATACGATTCATCAAAAACGAGCATACTCCGTGTAACATCGTCTATTTTTCGCCTGGTAGCATACTTAAACGGACTAATCTGAGTTACCAAACCTGGAAATCCGCATCCAATTTACGAGGTATTATCTTATTTAGCCCCATGAGTGTGTGTGTAATGTATGTATGTATCAATCCTAACAGAAACAGCAAAGCAGCAGAAAATTGCATACCACTTCTGTTTTCCATTGCAGTTAACCAGCAAATAATAGTTCTGTGTCTAGGCATATACATAAATGGAATACTCACATAGCAAGAAATAGTTCTGTTTTTCATTTGGTAAAGAACTATTTTCAGACAAAGATCAACCAATCTCATTAGCAGGAGCAGGAACAGGAACATCAACTTGTCCCCCTGATGAATTCCCATGTTGTCGGATTCCGGCCTCGATCACCGCCGGTGTAGCTTCGGAACAAGTTGCCAGTGGCTCTAACAACGATTGCCTGCAAGTGGGACACGATGAGTGTGACAACAACCAAGTATCTATACACCTCACATGGAAACCATGGTTACATTTTGGCAACACCCTGACTTTTTCACCATCCATGAATTCACCGAGGCAAATCGGACAATCAGTAGCCTTGATCAAATTCATCCCGGGACCATAAACCGCCACCGGGATCTGCCGCAACGTGCTCTTCTTCAATCCGGTCGCAGCCAGACGTGCCGCGGTCTCGTCGGGGGTCTCGAAAGCGAACCGTCTGCTACACCGCAACGCGCAACGCACGATCGAGTTCAACCCCAGAGCACATATCAGTGCACAAAGCAAAGCTGCCAGTATGATCACCATGTTGGTATCGAAATTAGCTTCATTGGTTAACGAACTCCGCGGTCTCGTCCCGTTCGAATCGTCGAGGAGAAGCCGGTGAGGCCGGTGATGAAGCAGAGCCACCACCATTGCTATATATTACCAAAAGGCACTATCAGATGAAAAAAAACACACCTTTAATCTTCTTTGAGGAATCGACCCACAAAGGTTATTAGACGAAGACAATCCATTGATGTTTTGCTTGCTTTGAAGGGGGTATTAAAAGCAAAAAGTGAGGGCTAAAGCCTTCTATGTGTTTGATAAATTGTCTATAAGAGAGTTTCAACAGACTGCGAGGATTCCTACTGTTGATAAAGACACGCCATTAAAAAGCATCTTTGATGTTGAATTAAAGAAGAAAGAAAAGAGAGGAAAGTGGTGAAAATTTATGGCTTCCTCAGTGAAGCAGTTGACAAACGTTTGAATTCCATGAGACCATCATCACCGAATTTACTTGGAAAAACGCAAAAAGGAGGGGGGGGGGGGGGGGGGGGGGAATGGAGATAAAATATGGGATTTTGAGGATAATGATTTGGGGTTTACCAAATTCTGCTGATTAGTGATTTTCTAGTTGAAATTGTTGAAAAAAATTCTTTGTTTGTGGTTCAAATTGAGAAGATGTGATTTTATTGTTTTATGTATATCAAAATGGGCCCCGGAAAGCGAGAGGGAAGAAGTTGACACTTGTGTTAATTCTAAACAAAATTATTGAGCAGATGGAAGTATTAGATCGAATCGAGAATATTTTTTTTAATTTTTATTATCCTTTAATAACGTACACATACCGTACAATTACAATGTAATATTTGTTTAATTTTGCTTAATATGTTGGTGTGATTATAAAATAGTATTTGTTCAATTTTTCTTAACGTTTTAATAACGTATACACTGTGCACATATCTTATTATAAAAT
The DNA here is from genome assembly GCA_958450335.1 of Hibiscus tridactylites. NCBI lineage: Eukaryota > Viridiplantae > Streptophyta > Magnoliopsida > Malvales > Malvaceae > Hibiscus > Hibiscus tridactylites. Next base: position 16,037,424 of record OY288274.1, read on the forward strand.
CTAGTAAATATTTGATCAAATCGAATAATTTTTTTTTGTTGGTTCATACAGGACATAACGTATACACTGTCCAAATATTTGGGGTTTGGGGTTTGAATTTTAAGATTTGGTTATATATATTTAGGGTTTGAGGTTTAGAACTTTAAATTTAATTATATATATTCAGGGTTTATGGTTTGTAGTTTAGTTAGTTACATTTATGGCTTAGGGTTTAGTTGTATATATTATAAATAATATTTTTGTTTTTCAATATAAATTATAAACAATATTTATTTATAAAATTATATTATAAAATTATATCGTGAGATAAATGAAATTAAGTTTAACTAGGATTATATTAAGTCTTTAAGTTGGCTTAGTGTAAACTTTTTATCCTAGAGGTTTTTGGTTTGAGCCTCCCAAATACAGTATTTTCTTATTTTTTTTAACAAAACGACATTGTTTTACTTTTGATTAATCCGTTATAATTTAACGATCGAGTGATATAATAGTAGCAAAAAAATAAAATTCAGTGAAATAATAATGTAAACACTAATTTTTTGTGTTGATATTTTTATTATTATAGAAAATATAAATAATATAAAAAAAGAGACAAAAGGATGGTAACCCATGCCTCTAACACCTACACCTCATGGCCCATACCTCTAACGTCTACGCCTATGCCTTATGTTTGCTACCACTATGCTTCTCTATTGTCAACCTCATGCTCCTATATTGTTATTCTCATAGGTCATGTTTGGCGATTAATGAATAGCTAATAGTTTATTGTATTAGCTAATTTAATTAGCGGATTATATTAGTTGATTGTATAAAAGTGTTTAGTAAAATTAATTGATAGCTAATAGCTGTTAGATTATTTAAACAAGCAAAATAATATATAAGAACATGATTATATTCAATACTTGTTTGAATAGTTTATTAGTTATCAATATTTTATATCTAATTAATATTAATTAGATTTATAAAAATTATTATTATTATAATTTTTCTAAACATATTCAAATAATTTGTATATTAATTTATTATTTATATAATTATTTTAATATAATTTAATTAATTAATAAATTTAAATACACATATAAATATGTGCTAATAAAAAGAAAAAATAAATAGAATTAACTTGTGGTGAAAATATTTAATTTAGGTTATTTGAAGATTTTTGGTAATTGTTAAGGGTAAAAAAGTATTTAAACTCTAATATCAAAAAATTAGTATTAGGAGCTTTTTCAAAATTAACGGTTTCACTCCAATCCACTCTTTCAATCCGTTGTTCACCAAACAACAACATTAGCGGATTTGACTGGTCAAACTTCTAATTATGCCTAAATTTTTTAATTTTTGTCCAAACCGCTCTTTACCGAACAATGTCATATTCTTTCACCATCTCCTTTTATCATCTTTAAAATCAACAACTGTCATTACCACCGTTTCACGAACCGGCTGCCTATTTTTTTTTCTTGAAGTGGTTCCCCTCTCACCTACACACACTATCCTTTTTTCATTTATCCTAAATCGTTCCCCACTCTTTTGGCATGGCAGCCCCCAAGCCTCACGACCCCTCATCATCATCTTCACATTATCACCCAACATTTTGAACACCATTTCTCCAAAACAACTGATTCCCTTATCCACCATAATTTTCCCTTTATCAAGTCACTCTTTCGACACCAACACCTCCAAGCCCGATTCACCACTCTCCACTGAAACCCCAACAAGAACTTGTGAAGCTTAGTTGATCGAGCACAAATACTTGAGTTTTGGGTATATTCTTATAGTTTAATAGAAATGTTGATGAATCTATTGATAATTTTTTATTTATTCAGGTTTTATTCTTGTATGTTATTTTATTTCACTTATTTATTAGTATTTTGTGCCTTTTTGTTCAATATGCGATCTAATTTTGTGTTTGCTTGCATGCTTTAGGATAGTTTTTTTCTTTCTTTATTTATTTGCTTGCCTATATATTATTATTATTTTATAATATTCGTTATATATTCTATACATATATGTTATGATAAAAATGTACATGTGTGTGTGCCTGTGCTGTTTTTATGGGTAAACTACATAAATGACCACCTTATTATTGCAAAAGTTGCAATCTGACCACATTACTTTTTTTCGTCACAATTAAACCATCAAACTATTTAAATGTTATCAATGTGACCACCAGCCGTTAAAGGTTAACGGTAGGGTGACGTGGCAGTTAAAAAAATAAGGGTATAATTACACATTTAGTCCTCGTTACTTATAAACTCTATCAATTTAGTCCTAATTTTAATTTAATAAAATAAATTATTTATTTAATTAGATTGGAGGAATTTAATTATTTATATTTAATTAAATTAGAGAAAAATTCAATTTGCACAAACATGCCAATAGTGGGAATCGAACCCGTGTATAGGTAATTTGAAAACAATGGCTTAGCCACTACACCAAGCATGTATTTGTGTTAAAAATAACCCTTTTAAATATATCTTCTATTGTGTAAAGAATCGAATCGAACAATTACACATATTCTTTCTCAATCCAAACACTGGCTTAGAATCCAATAGGACAGCACACAAGTCATCATCTCTTGCTGACAACCAAGGCCTGGCGTGCATTGCTTTGCAATATATAAAAGCATTCCAAGGTGATTGTAAAGCTATAGGAGAATCCAAGAAGCCTTCAGATTCTCTATTTGCTGAACTTTTTGCCTCCAGCTGTGATGTTGACACCTCGACCCTCACTCCAATCACTGGCCGTTTACTTGGATGTCAATCCAAATATGTCGAGCCTTCTAATTCTAAGGCATTCTCGATGTTGATGGAAAACGAGAAGTGTTTGAAAATTCTTTATAATAAGAACCACACCGAAGTTGGGGCTGCTGTGACTGGCACAGATGGTGGGAGTCCCTATTTCTGGTGTGTGCTGTTCAGCAGTGGTAAGCATAATAGTAGCTTCGTTCCACAGGGAGGTGTAGCTAAAATTTCCAGACCTAGATGCTTTAGTGGTGCCAATGATCAATGCAGCGGTGCTGATAATTTATCTCGACCTAGCCACATGTGGTTGTACGCTGTTGCAGCTTTCATTGCTGCGGGATATGCCTTTGGGTTATGATCATTTCCCGTAGTATCTGAGCCATTCTCCACTTGATTGTTCACACTTTATGCCATTGATTTTTTCCAGTTTTATGTTTTCTAACTGATTCAACATACTTGTTTGTTCACACCTTATTAAATTAAAATTAGGACTAAATTAATGGAGTTTATAAATAACGAGGACTAAATGTGTAATTATACCCTTATTTTTTTAACTGCCACGTCACCCTACCGTTAACCTTTAACGTCTGGTGGTCACATTGATACCATTTAAATAGTTTGGTGGTTTAATTGTGACGAAAAAAAGTAATGTGGTCAGATCGTAACTTTTACAATAGTAAGGTGGTCATTTATGTAGTTTACCCTGTTTATATATATATATATATATATATATATATATATATATATATATATATATATATATATATATATATATATATATATATCGCATGCTATACTTATTATTATATATATTTTACACCTACTTTTTTGTTATGTTATTTCTAAAAATATTATGGTTTACGTATGTATATTATAATATATATAGCTTTCATATATGTGTGTGCCTGTGCTGTTCTTTTATATATATATATATATATCTTACACATACTTTTTTGTTATGTTATTTCTGAAAATATTATGGTTTACGTATGTATATTATTATTATTATATATAGCTTTCATATATTATTATACATACTGTTTTTTCCTTATATATAATATTATGTTTTGAATTTATTTATGTTCTTGCCTATTTTTTTCCTAGCATTTTTATTGTGACATGCTTTTAATTGTAATTCATTTGACTTTGATATTTTGTAATTAATTAATCTTATCTAAAAAAAAGTATTTATTAGTTTAAATATTTGTGTCGTAATATTTTGACTTAATAGATATTGACCAAATACTCGAATTAATTTATATTGTCTAAAGGTAAACTTAAAATAATAAAATTTTGATAAGACATAATATCATATCTAATTGTTTACATCATGCATAAAGATGATGTACTTGATTTGAACTATAAATTAACCCGGCAGTTGGTCTTATTTGATGTCAGTTTAATCTATGGTCCAAATGTATAGTCCCCATTGTTAATTAAATGATTAATTAATTCAAACTCATCAAAAGTTAAAGCCCACTTAATTAAAGCTTATATTCAATTGAGAACACTTAATTAAATTCAACTTTAAATTTTAAGGATTCCATCGCAACGTATGAGTTGATATCGATTTCGGGCGTTGTGGGGCTGCTAATCTTTCCCCACACGTAACCAATTCTTAAACTCTTTTCAAAACGAATATATGGTTTTATGGTGTCCGGTCTATCGTACCCAAATGACCAGTGGCGACTCCAAATCTTTATTTTTTTAAATATAATTTTTAAAAGAAACATCCCATTTTTCAAAACGTGGGATAATCCTCGTATCGATCCTTTAAAAACATCGTTACAAATAGTAGGAAAAAACAAAATCTAATCGTATAATAATATTATTTTATAACTTAATGGTATTTTTGATACAAAGATTAAAGTTTAGTTAAGCCTAAAAAAATAAGTGTTTACATTTGTCACTATAAAATAATTAGTTGATCAAGCCATAATTGATATACAAGCATAAAATAGTTCAATTGATTGAGTACGGTTAATACTTTTGACATATGTAATTAGGGGTTGATATTTGATCGAGTTGTTTTAAAAAATTGAGTTAGTCGAATTGATAAGTCATAACTCAAACTTTATTTGAAAATTTTAAGTTATGTTTATGAAATTCGAGTCGAGCTGAGTCATATTATTTGAGTTTATGTTCAAGTTTAGTTATAAATATTTATAATGGAAAACACTTTGATACACAAACTTGTGTAAACTAAAATTTATACAATCCTTTTAATTTTAGGGTTTAAGTTAGGGTTTAAGAGTTTAGGTTATAGGGTGTAAAATTTAGGATTTATGATTAGGGTTTAAGGTTTAGGTGTTAGGGTTTGGAATTTAGGTTTCGGATTTTATAGTTTAAATATGAAGGGTTGTGTAAATTTTTTTACACAGCTTGTGTATCAAAATATAACTCATTTAATCAACAAGTGTTGAGTGCATTGGTAAGGCACATTGCACTCCTAAGGAGAGGACGTAAGTTCGATCCTTGGAGATGATATTGTTGGGAGGAACAACCTCGCACCCTGAACATAGAACGTAAGATGGACATGCATATAACAAAAAAAATATAACCCATGTATAATATTGTGATACAAATCGTTTCTAATTTTCATGGTTTTCTATAATCATTCATATGTGAGACATAGATCAGACATAATTGAAGGATTTGGCTCAAACATAAAAATTAATTGATTAATTATTTAAAATTTTGATTTATTTGAGTCTCATTTTATAATTCAAACTTTATTTAAAAATTTCCGAGTTGAGTTGAATTTATAAAATTAATATTTGAGTCAAATCTAGTAAAAAAGCCTAATATTTTTCAATTCAATCGATTTGTTATATTTTGGGATGAATAAAATTCGATTCAATTGAAAAAAAATATTTTATTCATCCCATTTTAGGTGCCCAAACTATCATTTTTGTCACTTTTAAGGTCAAATTGAGGCACATACTTTGACTAAAAATGATAGTTTAGGCACCTACTTTGATTAAAAAATATAGTTTGGGCACCTAAAAGGTACAAAAAAAGTTTAAGCACCTAAAAGGGGAAAACATGATATTTTGAGCTCCTAAAATGGCAAAAAATAATTTAAGCACCTAAAAAACAAAAACAAAAAAACATGATAGTTTGAGCACTTATTTTGACATTCAATGTGTTTTTTTATTAATTATATATTTTTAAATAAAATAAAATCTATTTTAATAAAATATTACTACTTGATATTTTATTCAACATTTACCCATTTTGAATAATTATTTCATGATTTTTCTTTTTCCTTTTACCAACTAATGATAATGATAGTTTTATGAATTTAGTGACATTATTCAAGATTTCTTCCATTTGGATAATTATTTCAAATTTGATTCCCTTTTACCAACTTTGACTAAAAATATAGTTTAGACACCTATTTTGACTAAAAAATATAGTTTGGGCACCTAAAAAGTACAAAAAAAAGTTTAAGCACATAAAAGGGGAAACATGATATTTTGAGCTCCTAAAAAAGGCAAAAAAATAATAATTTAAGCACCTAAAAAACAAAAAATATGATAGTTTGAGCACTTATTTTGACATTCAATGTGTTTTTTTATTAATTTTATATTTTTAAATAAAATAAAATCTATTTTAATAAAGTACTGCTGTTTGATATTTTATTCAACATTTACCCATTTTGAATAATTATTTCATGGTTTTTCTTTTTCCTTTTACCAACTAATGATAATGATAGTTTTATGAATTTAGTGAAATTATTCAAGATTTCTTCCATTTGGATAATTATTTCAAATTTGTTTCCCTTTTACCAACTAACGATAATGAAAGTTTTTGAATTTAGTGAAAATTATAGGCCTCGTCATTATCTAAATATTAGCCGTTTGAGCCAAAATTAAAGGTTTGATCGGTTAATTTTGTTAATTTAGATGTTTGGTAAATAACATATTGAAATAGCAGATTGGAGTGAAACCTCTAATTAAAAAAAAAAAAAAGCTAATAGAAACTTTTGAAATTAGAGGTTTGACATAAGAGTTATAAAGATCCTTTTACCATTAACAATTAGCAACTTTTTTACCATTAACATATTAGCAAACTTTTTACCATTAACAATTAGCAAACTTTTTCAAATAATTTAAATTTAACATTTTCTATTTTATTTTTTCATCCTCACGTACTTACATTCTAAAATTTTTAAACTAATATTTTTTTTCTTTTTTTATTCTCACACATTTATATTTGTATTTAAATTTAATAATTAATTAAATTATATTGAAAGTAATTATAGAAATAATAAATTAATATATAGATCCTTCAAATATGCTTAGTAATGTTATAATAAAAAAATATTTTTCACGATCTAATTAATATACAAAATATTGATAACTAATAAACTATTCAAACAAGTATCGAATATAATCATGTCTTTATATGTCATTTTGATTATTTAAATAATCAAACAACTATCAATTAATATCACCAAACACTTTTATACAATCAACAATATAATCTGTTAGTCAAATAAACTAATATAATTATAATTACCAAACAAGTTGATATATTATGTAATGGTATTGGTACATTCACAAAGTAGGTGAAAGTGGATTTTTTTTATAAAATTATATATATTTTTAAAAATAATTATAGTTATTTTCTCAAAAAAATGGTAGTTAAAAAATAGTATTTGCTTTGCCATAATACAATATTAAATTTCTCACTTCAATCATTTTACTATTTTCAGTCGATTTCTCATTTTTATTTTCAATTCGTTCATTGCTTTAGTTCTATGCGTTTCTCTGTTAAAAATGTAGTCCAGTGAGATATTGTCACATTTTATAAATATATAAAAAAGTTCTAAAAAGACTATTTAAAAATTAAAAATAAAATACTATACATTTTTTCTTAAATATCTAAAACAATTTTGGAAAAACTTCCCTGAAATGCATATAAAAATCATAAATCATTTAAAAAATCCATTCAAATTTATAAAATTATTGAAAAAGTTCTCATATTCTTTTTCAAATATTCTATTTCTCCGAACTTTTTAGATTTTTTGTTTAGAGTTTTATGTTTTTTTTAATCTATAGTCTATAATCTATTTTATTTTGTTTCCTGTCACAAATAATAAGGTCCGTCTGGTCCTAAAAAATGAAGTCTGTTTTTTATTTTCATTTTTAAAAAAATAGAAAACGATAAAGAAAACGTGTTTGGTTGTAAAATTAGAAAACATTTTTAAAAAATAAAAATAAAAAGGTGAAAATTTGAACACATAAAAAATGTTTTCATTAAAACTGTTTTAGGAAAGTGGAAAATATAGAAACAATAGTTTTTTTTTAATTTTAACTTCATTTTAACCCGGGTTCGAATCCTTCTAATATTTATTTACTCATATATTATTATTATTATTATTATTATTATTTTATTTATTATAATAATAATAATAATAATAATAATAATAATAATAATAAAATATTTTTACTATATTTTATTTAAATTATTTTATAATTACTTTTTCATTTCTATTAATTATTATTATAATAATGTTTTAAGAAAGTGGAAACTATGGAAACAATAGTTTTCATTTCTATTATTATTGTTATCGTTATGGTCAAACGTTGTGTAGATATTATTATGACACACCTTCTAATCAGGAAATGTTGGTAGTTGTAAAACCTAATTTGATTTTGATATAACAAATATTGTAAGTATTTCAAAGTCTTACAAATTGACAAGCAAACTTGAACCAAAACTATCTCTAAGTCAAATAAACTTTTCAAACAAATTTTTCTAAGTGTTCAAGCCCAAATTCTACTTGTACGCTAAGGCGTATCGATACGCTCTAGTAGTATCGATACATTTTTAAGGTTTTGGAATTTTAATTGACAAAAGCATATCGATACGATTATACCCGTATCGATATGGTATTTTATCTGGGCTTAACTTTAAGGCATAGTGTACCGATACAGTTATCCTCGTATCAATACAGTTTGATCTAATTCGATAAATCTTTGCATTTAAAGTTTTCGACTGTTGCTTGTCAGATATGATTTCAGCAAAATTTCAAATGGTCGTTGAATTGTATCGATACGCTCATATAGTGTATCGATACACTTTTTGCTAAAGTTTTACTCAGGATTCCAGTGAGCAAAAAATCGTATCGATACGGTCTTATAGTATCGATACACTCTTAATTTTACACTATACTCGTACCGATACGCATATATGCGTATCGATACGCCCCCTTAAATGTGCATAACGACTCTTGATATTTTGAGACAAGTATCGATACAGTTGTTCGAGTACCGATACGATAGGTTGAAGAAATGCATTTATTGCAGGAAAAATAGAGCCCAGCGGCTCTATTGATGATCTCAACCACCATAACGGCTAGAAATCAATGCAATAGTATATAAAAAAGCCTCAAAAGCTACAACAACAACTATTGAACTTATTTGCAACAATTCAAGCACATATCCAAACCTTAGAGCTTAAAGAGTCAAATTCATGTAACACAACTTGTGTAATTCTTCATTGTACTGTTTTCATTCAAGTTTGAAGAGTGTTTAAGTGTAATTGGGCAATCTATCAACCTTGTGAGAGGCAATTTTCAAATTGTCATTACTTCTTTGTATTTTGAGAGAGTCTTGGTTAATCTTTGGGTAGAAAGATTAATCGGTTTGTAAGGTTTTCTCCTAATCCGAGAAAATGGGACAAATTTCTAGTGAAATTGGTTGAAAATCCTTAATGGGAGCTAAGGTAGTGGATTTATATCTTGTTCTAAGCTTGAACCACTATAAATTGCCTTGTCCTTAATTTTTAATTTTTCAATTTTCTCCCTTCCAATTTTAAAAAGCAAATTCACCTTCGTCTTGGCCATTTTTGATTCGATTGATCCACTCAACAATTGGCATCAGAGCCCAACTCTTTGAGAGACTCACATCCATAAGAGAAGATCTTAGAAGAAGATCAATTAACCTTCGATTCAAGCCATGACATCTACCTCCGGCCAAAACCTCTTCGAGTCACAATCGATCACCAAGCCACCCTTTTTTAATGGGGATAACTATCCTTATTGGAAAAATAGAACGAGACTCTTCATCAAGTCAAATGACTATGTCCTTTGGGATGTAGTGGAAGATGTGCCAACTATTCTGATGAAGAGAGATGAAGAAGGAAGGCTTATTCCGAAAACAAGAGCGAAAATGACCGATGAAGATCGAAGAAGGCTTCAAGTGAATGACAAGGCTCTTCACATCATCTTTTGTGCACTTGGACCCGACATGTATGCAAAGATGACATCATGCACAAGTGTGAAGAAAGCGTGGGACAAGTTAGAGACCGCCTACGAGGGCACCAACGATGTAAAGGAGACGAAGATTAGGATCATTAATTTGATTTACAAGAATTTCAAGATGGATCCGAATGAGAGCGTCTCCAAAATGTTTGATCGATTCTCCGTCATAGTAAATGGTCTCAAGGGCTTCGGTGAGATCATTCCTGAAGACAAGCTAGTCCGAAAGCTTCTTTACTCTCTTCTCGAATCATAGAATGTGAAGAGAACCGTAATCATCGAGGCCAAGAATTTGAAGACAATTGAAGCTCAATGATTTAATGGGATCTCTCCTTACTCATGAAATCATGAAGCAAGGAAGGGAAGAAGAAAAGAAGGGAAAAAAGTGGAGAAGCAAGAGGTAGAAAAGAAGAAACAATGAATTGCTCTCAATGCTTCTCAAAAGGAAAGCAATTCTAGTGAGGATGAATTTGAAGAATTGGCTATGATAGCCAAAAGATTATCTCGGTTCATGAAGTCCAACCGAGAAGAAAGTTCCAAATAAGAAAAGACTTCAAGAACAAGAACAAAGAATAGAAGAGGGATCAACTTATTTGTTATGAGTGCAAGAAGCCGGGGCACATAAGATTGAATTTCCCTCAACTTTAGAGGAGCACGAAGTGGCTAATCTTTGCCTCATGGCTATTGATGATGATCCTAAGGTAAACCCTAACTTATCTACTTTCGATTTTACATTTAATGAACTTCAAGATGCATATGATGAGTTGCAAGAGGTTTACGATGAATTGGTGGAAAAATATAAGGAATCGATTTTGAAAAACAAGAAAATAATTTTCGATTTGAAAAACCAAAATGATTGCCTTTCTACAACCAACTCGGAACTTGAAAAGAAAATTTTAGTTTTACAAGATGACTTAAAATATTTTCAAAATGAGAATGTTGATTTGAACAATCTTCTTTCAAAAGTTCATGATGATCACCACAAAATAGTGAATGAATTTAAGGCTTCTCTAAATGTAGTTGAGAAATAAGATATTGAAAAAGCAAGTTCTTCAAAACTCAAATATGTGAAGAGGAACTTTAATGACTACAAATAAAGAAGCTCTCAAAAGTATCCTAAATGTAAAAAGGGTTAGAAATGTATGGGTTCCTAAGGAACTTGTAGTTTCTAATAATATTAATGCTATTGCTTCTTGGATTCCTAAGAGAACCAAGTATTTGGAACCTAGCTCACATGAACCCAAAATGATTTGGGTACCAAAAATTAATAACTAATCTTTGTTTGTAGGGGGAGAATTGCTACAAAACCAAAGCTTCAAGTCAAAACACTTGGTACCTTGATAGTAGATGCTCAAGACATATGACCGACGACAAGAGTAAATTCATGGAGCTAAAGCCAAAGAGTGGTGGAGTGGTGACTTTTGGTGACAACTCCAAAGGCCACATTGAGGGTATAAGTTCCATTGGTAATCTCTCTTCTATTCTCATTGAAGATGTTTTATATGTTAATGGTCTAAAGCATAACTTGTTGTGCATTAGTCAATTATGTGCTAAGGGTTTTCATGTTCTTTTTGATGTTAATGGTTGCAAAATTGTGAACAATAAAACAAATAAGATAATGCTCATTAGTCATCGCATAGGTAACATATACATGGTGCATTTAGATAACATTCATACATCTCATACATGTTTGGTTGCTAAAATGAAAATGATGCATGATTATGGCATAGGAAACTAAAACATGCTAGCATAAGTGTTTTAGAGAAATTGGTTTCCCAAAATCTAGTTAGAGATTTACCTAAGCTAAAATTCTCCTTAGATAAAATTTGTGATGTTTGTGCTAAGGGTAAAAAAAACGAACTTTATTTAAATCCATTAATGATGTTTCAACTAGTAAGGTATTACAATTGATTCATATGGATCTTTTTGGGCCTATTAGGACAACTAGCTTGGGTTGAAAATCATATGCTTATGTTTTAGTTGATGATTTCTATAGATACACTTGGGTTTTCTTTTTAAATACAAAAGATGTAACCCCCTCGTCCCGGTCTGGTCTGATGACCGGTCCGAGTAGGCCACACGGGGAAAACCGAAGCGAAACCCGTTAAGGTTCCCCCTCGGTTAGCAACCCTATTTTTTTTCTTTTTAATCTTGTCTAGAGGAGTATTGAATCCTAAGTGATCAAACAACGGAATAAAATACATGAGACAAATATTCGAACCCAAAACAACCCAATTTTAATCTTTTAAACAGACCGTTTCGAAACACCTTTGAGGCGTATCGAAACGCCTTGACCAGGTCAACTGTCCCAGAGCCTATACAAGGGGCCGTATCGAAACGGTGGTCAACCATTTCAAAACGCCTTCAACGGTCAACTTCTTGTGGTCAACGAGATTTTAACCGTTTCGAAACCTTCAGGCCCGTTTCGAAACGCCTTCATCTCGTCAATTTCTTAGAATTCCAGTAGCCAAAACGTTCCGAAACGCGTATCGGAATAGGGGCTTCTAGAGGCCAAACCGTATCGAAACGCGTTCTGATACGGGGTCCCTGTAGCCTGCCCGTTCCGAAACGACCCAGCCCGTTTCGAAACGCGGGCTTTCTGCAACCTTTGAAAGACAGATTTAGGGGAATTTCAATGAGTCTAAAGGTCCCATAGGACCCCCTACAGGTATACAACACCAACAAACATAGTCTAGAGGCATATATCTTATGTCAAGCATACTCAAACATATTCAAGGCATAATTATAAACCATCATACATACGTGACAAATTCACATTAGCTTTTCATACAAATCATGCTTGAAAACATCGATAAGAAAAAGTACCATTCATCCCATAAGGGTTTACATGCCATGAAGCAAACTTAAACATCCAAAGAGCATACATCAAATGAGCATTTGGCAAGGTATATCATGCTTACAAACCAAGTCAAACCATAAACATCAAAATCACATATGAGTCTTACAAAGCTCATTCAAACACACCCTTGCCACATTGCTAGACTACTACATAATTAATAACCGTACTTGAGCAACAAACTTGGAAAGCCCTTCTTGCCTTGCTCCGAGCTAACACCACGCTAATGATCTGCATTGTTGAAAATGAGAGCGTAAGCTATAAGCTTAGTGAGGATGCTCTAAAACCGAAAATATCAACAATGCAGGGTTCAAGCATGTATTCCCTAAATCTCATATCTAACATGCATAGGTAATTTCACAAGTAGACCTAGCTAGTCTTTCAAGAGTCATGTATGGCATCTCACACCGTACTAAACTCGAACATCAATAACAACATCACATATTAACATCATATATCACAATCATATGAACAAGTTTAATTGGCCACTATTAGTTACCCGGATGTGCGGATTTAATCTCAACAATCACTTTACCTCGGTGGGATTACACTCATCACCGGACCTTGCATGGGCGGGATTCCACTCATCACCACATGTCCTACGGATGGGATTCCATTCATCATCCCGTAGAATATTTAATAGCTTCCGGTGGAATATTATATCAACGTACTCCTCCTTGATGACTTAACGCCATCAAGGCCACGTACGTTTTGACTCAATTTGTGTGCACACTAATCCTAATGATCGATCATTTACACCCGGTAAGTTAATTAGTGCCAATTTACATTTACCACATCACACATCCATCAACCATATCTCATGCTCATCACATACACATATCATGGTATACATGTGCAAAACAACCACATATCACAAGAGCATAAATAGGCAATACACATAGCATTTAATGGAAATCAATAGCTAATTAACAACTTGAATTTATATAAAAATGTCCTACCAAGCACATTTCACTCACACACTACACACACACTCGAACCAAACTTTAAAACATGATTAAAACCACTCACCACCCTTCCTTAGCAACCAAAGCAAGTCTCCTACGAGCCCAGATTCGATCCCAATGTTCCTTCGACGTCTCATCTTGCTTCTAGCCAACCAAAAACACAACCATTATTCCCAATCAATGCTAACATTCAATCAACACTCAACCCTTGAGCTCAAACTAACTTCAACCAATTTCCCAACCAAATTAATCCCCCAAATATATCAATTTTCGTGCTCCCTCAAACCCTAGCTGAAATTTTCATTTTCAATCATCCAAATGACCCCCAAAAGGTCCCAAAACATCCTCCTAACATATATAAACCATCAGCCCTTTAATTTCAACCTAAAACCCACCAAAAATCAAGTTTTTGACATCTCAAAAATTGCTTCAAGAACCCATTTCGGGTTTTCAACAAAACCCAACCATTTTGACATATAATGTACATTTTAATGTGACTAGGCTAAAACTCAACTTTATATTTCAAAACAAAATGAAAATCCCTATAAAAACTCAAACTTTTACCAAGCCCTAATTTTCAAAAGTTCATGGTTTTAAAAACAATAACCATGGATAGATAGGGAATGAAGAGAAGAGTGAGAATATACATTTACTTTTGAAAAAGACCTTGAGATGAGGGAGAAATCAATGGAATAGTAAATTTAGGGTTTGGGGAGGGGTTTTAGAATTTCCAACGTTTGAAAAGGGGAGGGGGACAAAGATGATACCTTTTTTTTCTTTTTGTTCCTTTTGTCTCCAAAAAGTTGTCTTCATTTTAAAAGTTTTGGGTTAAATTACCAACAAGGTCCCTCCTTTATTATTTAAAACCCAATTAGATCCTAATTAAGGTTGAATTGATTTAATTTAATTTTACTAACTCGGACCACTAACCCGACTAACTCCTAACCCCAAAACACGAGCGTTACAAAAGATAAGACTTTAAAAAAATTCATCACATTTTTAAAAATTACTCAAAATGACATTGGTCAAAACATTACTCATATTAGAAGTGACCATGGAACATAATTTCAAAATCTAGGTTTTGAGAATTTTTGTAACACTAATGGTATTAGCCACAATTTTTCTGCATCTCGTACTCCTCAACAAAATGAGGCAGTTGAAAGGAAAAATCGTACTTTAGAAGAAATGGCTAGAACCATACTTTGTAAAAACAATCTACTTAAGTATTTTTGGGCGGAAGCCACAAACACCGTTTGTTATATTATAAATTGTGTCATGATTAGGCCAATTTTAAAGAAAACTACTTATGAGATTTTAAAATCAAAGAAGTCTAACATTATCTATTTCCATTCTTTTGGATGCAAGTGTTTTGTTTTAAACAATGGAAAATATTGTTTAGGTAAATTTGATGCAAAAAGTGATGAAGATATTTTCTTAGGATATTCTTTAAACTCTAAAGCCTATCTAGTGTTTAACAAAAGAACCTTAGTTGTAGAAGAGTCTATTCATGTGGTTTTTGATGATAACCTCATTTTGAGGAAGGATTCTTGTGATGGTGATAATGTAGGGATCATTGAATCCAATGATGGTAGACAATCATCAAGGGTGGATGAGGTTCCAACCAAAGAAGAAGAAACACAAGATCTTCCCGTAGAATCCTTGAAGGACACGAATCTTGATGAAAAGGAAATGAGCTACCCAAGGGAACTCAACTATGTCAAATATGGAGAAATCTTGGGTGATCCATCAAAGGGGGTAACCATTAGATCATCTCTTAGATTGCTTATTATTGTTGCATTCATTTTACACATTGAGACTAAAAATATCAAAGAAGTATTAAAAGATGATTTTTGGATATTGACCATGCAAGAAGAACTTAATTAATTTGAGAGGAGTAAAATTTGGACATTAGTTGATAGGCCTAGTAATAAGTCTACTATATGAACTAAATGAGTCTTTAGAAATAAACTAGATGAGAGTGGTAACATAGTGAGGAACAAGGCTAGACTTGTTGCTCAAGGTTATACTCAATAAGAGGGAATCGATTTTGATGAAACCTATGCACCCATAGCTAGAATGGAAGCAATTAGGATGATTCTTGCATTTGATTGTTATCATGAATTCAAGATTCTTAAAATGGATGTTAAAAGTGCATTTTAAATGGTTTTATTAATGAAGAAGTGTATGTTGAACAACCACCCGGTTTTGAAGATCCAATTTATCCAAACCATATTTTCAAACTAACTAAAGTTTTATATGGTTTAAAACAAGGTCCTAGAGCTTGGTATGAAAAGTTTTCAAACTTATTGGTTGAAAAAGGTTAAGAAAAAAGCAAGGTGGACACTACACTTTTCATTAAAAGAAATGATAATGATATATTAGTAGTATAAATTTATGTTGATGATATAATCTTTGGTTCTACTAATGAGTTTTATTGCCAAGAATTTTCTAAGTTAATGCAATGTGAGTTTGAGATGAACATGATGAGGGAGCTCTCATTCTTCTCGGGGTTCCAAATCAAGCAAAGAATGGATGACATCTTCATCAATCAAGCTAAGTACATCAAGGATATGCTCAAGAAGTTTAGCTTGGAGAATGTGAAGCCTCAAGCCACTCCAATGAGCTCATCAATTAAGCTTGACAAAGATTAAGGAGGTAAGTGTGTTGATTCTATGCTTTATCGTTCAATGATTGGGTCTTTGCTTTACCTTACCACAAGTAGACCCGATATCATGTTTAGTGTTTGCTTGTGTGCTAGGTTCCAAGCTAGCCCTATAGATACACACCTTATAGCCATTAAGAGAGTTTTTAGGTACCTTAGAGACACCCCTTGTTTAGGTCTTTGATATCCTAGAGACTCTTCCTTTAACCTACATGCTTACTCCGATGCAGATTATGGGGGTTGTAAGATAGATAGAAAAAGTACTCCGAAACTTGCCAATTCCTAGGTAGTATGCTCATATCTTGGTTCTCTAAGAAACAAAATAATGTAGCTTTATCTACCACCGAAGTAGAATATATATCGGCCAGAAGTTATTGTGCTCAAGTCCTTTGGATGAAGCAATAACTTATAGACTATGGAATTGATGTAGGTACCATACCCCTTAAGTGTGACAACACTAGTGTCATACGTCTCACTAAAAATCCCATCTAACATTCTAGAACCAAGCACATAGAGATAAGACACCATTTCATTAGCGACCATGTCTTAAAGAATGATGTTGTTCTATAGTATGTTGATACCTCAAACCAACTACCGAATATCTTTACAAAATCATTAAACAAAGAGCGTTTTTGGACTCTTAGGAGAGAGTTAAGTCTAACTAGCCTATCTTGACCTTTTAGAGCCTTTAAGTGTAAAAAATTTACTTGAATTTGAATGATGGTCATGTTCATGTAATTTTGCCTCTTGATGCATCTATGCTTGTTGCTAGGGGGAGTATGTATCTGTTTTAGTCCATATTCGTTTCTCATTCATCATACACATGCATTTAGGATCGTTTAAAATCCAATTTTTGAACTCAAGTTTGTTCAAAAATACATTTATGGAAAAAGGGTATCGATACGAGTAATAGTGTATCGATACATGTAGCTAAATGGGCGTCGATACAGTCTTAATTGTATCGATACGGTCACACGTACCGATACTATATAAAAACCGTACTGATACAGTGAATCAATACGCCACGTCAGTTTATCGATACAGTAAGCTGTTGAAGTTTAAATAGGGCATTAAAAAGATGTTTCACTTTAATTAAAACACGATCTCTTTTTTCTCTCAAACCCTAGGTCAAAATTTCACTATAAAAAACCCCTAAAACCCTTTGATTTCTCACACCAAACCTAATTTTTTTGAGGTTTTTCACCAAAACATCAAGGCTAATCTTTGCTATCAATTTGATGTATTCATCATATTCCATTACTCAAGGTATAAAACCCATTTTCTTTCTTTTTAATTTTCATTTAATTTTATTTATTGTTTTCAACTAATTTTTGTATACATAGTATATTTATAGTATTTTTTTTGAATTTTTTGTAAAAATTCTTCAAAATCTGAAATATACCATATATTTTAGTAAACTATTTTTTCAAAATTCTTTTTACTATAATTGCTTTTTATACATATATATATTTAACATATAAAATATAGTGTTTTTAATAATACCTTGAATTATTAAAATGTTTATTGGATCGTATATAATGATAATTATATATATTATTTTTGAATAGTTTTGATGTTTTGAGGTTATTATGGGGCTTAAAAAGAGACCAAAAAACGAATTACCTTCTAGTTCATCCAATCCCAATTCAGAAAATGAGAGTATTACTAAACCGAACCTTAGTTTTATTATCCAAAATAGTTTTCAATCCCCATCGACTATGGCCCATTACAAACAATATCAAGTTTTTTCAATCCCGAATGAGAGAGTTGTTTCAATCTCTTTTTTAAACTCCGAACGTTTTAGGATCAAACATCTTGAATTGTTTCAACAGTGAAAATTCATGCGTTTTCTAAGCATACCCTCGATTTTACATCGAAATTTTCTTTGCAAATGCCCATTGTATTCACGATCAAGCAAGAGAAAGTATTATTGCTATTGAGTCCTATTTAATGGGAAAGAAATTTCGAACCGACCAAAATGTTTTGTGCAAAGTTTTTGGGTTTGAAAATTTAGGGATTGATGATGAACACTCCTTGGAGCATTCTCAACTTGTCTATGTAACCGTTCTTGATGCCTATGACTGTATCCCCATATCATTATCTCTTGGTGGATTCGTCCTTCCGGTGGCAAATTCTCTACCATTCGCCAAGTTGATGCTTTTTGGCTCCGTTATTTTCGTGAGTGTAAGTGCCCAAACCTTTGTCAAATCATGTTCGCCGACTTGGTCTATCTTGTTCAACACCGTCACACCGATCAAGTCAAGTCTTTCTTCTATGGCACAACTTTGAGCTTCTTGTTCTATTCCTTGGAGACCGATTGTTCTCATGATGCTGCCGAGTCTTTTGGCAAGCCGATTGATGAACACTGCCTTACTCGTGTTCACTTTGAGTACATTGATCATGAATGAGTTCGTGTTAATCGCCCTCCTTCTCAAGATGATCAACCTCCTCTGGTCGCTCCATAAGTCCAACAAGTTTAAACTTTCATGGATAGACTCATGACGTATCTAAATGAGCAATTCATATCCTTAGGGACTAATATTACTTCTTTAGATACCAACATGTATGCGAGATTTGCGACCATTGATACTTACTTTACATCATTGGAGGATCGCGTCAAGGCTCTTGAACAACAACAAACTTTCATGGATGTAGCTCTCACCGCTTTTCATGGTGCTTGGCTCAACCATACTCGGAAGTCTCAACCCAACCGTGATTATGATAAAGAAGAAGAGGACGAAGACGATGGGGACGAGCAGTTTTGAGCATCTCATTACATATCATATTAGGATTTCTATTTTATTATGCACCTTTGTCTTTAAGAACTCTATGCTTTAATTTTGGTTTTAGGATTAAGTTTGGATTTAAGTTTGAAGTTAATTTTGAACTTTTATTGCTTTGGATATTAAATTTAAAGTTTAATAATATTGTGTTGCTTTGATTATACCTTGTGCTTTATTGTTATATCTTGTCTATATCCTTGATTATTTGCATTGATTTTGATCTAACAAAAAGGGGAAAGTATAAAAACATAAATTTTTACAAATTTTTGAAAATCAATCTTAAATTAAGAGGAGTAAACTTTTCAAAGTATTTAAAAGTTTACTTTAGTTTTGTTATATCAAAAAGGGGAGATTGGAAAACCTAATTTGATTTTGATATAACAAATTGTCTAATGACCTATTTGTAAAAGTAAATAAATTTTTAAGTATTTCAAAGTCTCACAAATTGACAAGAAAACTTAAACCAAACCTATTTCTAATTCAAATAAACTATTTTAATTGACAAAAGCGCACCGATACGGTTATACTCGTATCGATACAATATTTTATCTGGGCTTAACTTTAAGGCATAAGCATATCGATACACTTTTTGCTAAAGTTTTACTCAGGATTTTAGTGAGCAAAAATTGTATCGATACAGTCTTAGAGTATCGATACACCCATAATTTTATATTATACTCGTACCTATACGCCTATATGTGTAACGATACGTCCCTCTTAAATGTGCACAATGACTCTTTCTGTTTTGAGACAGATATCGATACGATTGTTCAAGTACCAATACAATAGGTTGGAGAAGTGCATTTATTGCGGGGAAAATGAAGCCCAACGACTCTATTGATGATCTCAACCACCAGAACAGCTAGAAATCAATGCAAGAGTATATAAACAAGCCTCAAAAGCTGCTACAACAACAACAACAACTATTGAACTTATTTGCAACAATCCAAGCACATATCCAAACCCTAGAGCTTAAAGAGTCAAATTCTTGTAACCTAACTTGTGTAATTCTTCATTGTATTATTTTCATTCAAGTTTGGGAAGTGTTTAAGTGTAATTGGGCAATTTATCAACCTTGTGAGAGATATTTTTCATATTGTCATTACTTCTTTGTATTTGAGAGTGTCTTGGTTAATCTTTGGGTAGAAAGATTAAGCGGTATGTAAGGTTTCCTCCTAATCCGAGAAAATGAGACGGATTTCTAGTGAAATTAGTTAAAAAATCCTTAATGAGAGCTAAGTTAGTGGATGTAGAGCTTGTTCTAAGCTTGAACCGCTATAAATTGCATTGTTCTTAATTTTTAAATTTTCAATTTGCTCCATTCCAATTTTAAAACGCCAATTCAACCCTCTTAACCATTCTCTATTTGACTGATCCACTCAACAGTAGTCTAGTATGAGTAGGCTCGATCTCTATTCTTACATCAATAAAGTGCCTAGTTGTAAAAGATAAAAAGATTTTGGCGACAGTTGTTGTTTTTTTTATGAAAGATGAAAGACATATTTAGAGGAAGATTTGATTTTTTTTCTTCACACCATTTAAGTTTACATGTTTTAATTTTACTTTTTGATGAGTTTTCTTGATGGACTTTATTTCCAATATTCTCATTATGATTGAATGTAATGTGTTATACCTTTTTATATTTAGCATGATTTCGTAATAGTATTTATTCAATTTTAATTTTGAATAAAACTTACATTTATCGTGCAAATAAAATTGCTTGACTTTAAGTTTTTAAAAATAACAATATTTTTTCCACTAATATCATTTCTTGATATATATTTTTATATTACCAATTCATATTTCTTAATACAATTCAATCTATGAACGTTGGATAATTTACATAGATATTGTTGTGAGATTATTTTTTCCTCAAAATATTGTATGTTTATTTTTATTTTCCAAAATATTGTAGATTCTATAGTACAACTAAAGACTACCCCAGCTGAATCCGACTTTAAACAATAATTTTATTAAATCGAATAAAAAATTAAAGACTCTCACATGTGTATCCGACTTCAAACAGTGATATTCCTAAAGGCAGCCTCATTTGTATCCGACTTTGAATAGTGTTCCATGTACTATGCATGCATTCTCGTGTTTGTGTCTTTCACTATTTAAAGTCGGACTCACCTGGGTGAGTCTTTAAATTTTTTACTGTTCAAAGTCGGACTCACCTGGGTGAGTCTTTAATTTTTTATTCAAAAATTACAAATCACTATTTAAAATCGGACTCAGATAAGTCATTCTTTGTGTTTACTGTAGAAAGTGCAATATATTAAGAAATAAAAACCAATGTGCAACATGTTGGGAAAAAAATATTCTTCTACAATATTTAGCTAAAAATTCCATGAACGTTTCAACAATTATAATATTTAACATCATACATATTATGTATACGAAAATATCATTTTTTTTTAACAAAACGATAATATCACTTATGTTTGTCAGGCTTAGTTTATTTGATTTTTTTACGTAATTGTTAATATTTGATTTATTATTTGAGAATAGGGTAAGTTCAAATATCTCAGAGGAAAAAAAATAAAAATAATCTATTTTTCTTGTGTAAAGGCAGGGAACGACGTCGTTTAAGAAACTTTATCGTCTTTCCTCCATTTTTTTTTTCTTAGGAAAAGAACAGAAGAAGAAAACCAAGAGAGAGAGAGAGATTTTAAACAGTAAGCTATAATTCCTCTTGTAAGATCTGAAAGCCAAAAATGCAGGATCCACCAAATTTAAACCCGAACCCGGATGCACCCATTCCCTCCTATTCATCATCCACCTCCCAAACGTCGTCGTCTTTCCCCAACAACACAACCCCATTCGGTGGCGCTCACCACAGGCGAGCCCATTCCGATGTCCAATTCCGGATCCCGGACGAATTGGATCTCGGGTCCGACACGTTCGAAGGGTTGGGACCCGAGGACGACTTGCTTTGCAGTTACATGGATATCGAGAAGCTCGGGGGATCATTGAAGGGGGCGGACGAAATAGGGGCCGTTGGGTCCTCGAGTTGTGGGTCGGGTGGGTCGAGTCAGAATCAGAAGGGGGAGGAAATGAGTGGTGGTGAGTCGGGGAACGGAGAGAAGAAGAATAATGGGAAAGGAAGGCATAGGTATAGTAATTCAGTTGATGGGTGCTTCACAATGGAGTTGATTGAAGCTAAGAAAGCTATGTCTCCTGATAAACTTGCTGAATTGTGGACTGCTGACCCCAAGAGAGCCAAAAGGTTTGTGAATTACATATATTTTTCCTCCAAAATTTTCGGTTTATTTTTATTTGAATTTGGGTCTTGGGGTAGTTATGAAGTTGTAGAAGAAAGTTTGAAATTTGGGACTTTTAGGGTGAAGCTTGTGTTTTTGATAGATTATTAGGTGAAGTTATCTGAAGAAAGTAATAGCTTTTTGTTAAAGAAATTGTATTTTTAGTTTATAAAGCTTGTGTTCTCGTGGTTGGTTTTATCCCCTTTTTTTTCACGGCATTATGATTGTCTTGTTGAAATGCTCTTTTGTTTAATCTTAATGAAGTTGACTTTTCCCCCCTCTGCTTTTGTGTGCGCATGAATGGAGGGTATCGGGCTCTTTAGGAAGCAAATTGAGGAACTTAAGATATTGGAACTTGAAAATACATTTCTTTGTGTAGGGAGGGTAGACTTTTGGGGGAGGGGATTCAGTCAGCAGCATTCATGAAATGTATGATTTTTTATGGTCTAATTGATGTCAAATATATGTGGTTTTCCCCTTTAAATTCTAGATGCATTTGTATGGATCATGTATGCTTCTTAGTTCATCCCTTTTTATACGAGTTAGTACTTGGTAGAATTAATGAAATGTATGAAAACTTTATGATGTTAATTATATAGGTTTTTTCCCTTCCAGTTGTAGGTGCTCTTGTATGGATCATGCATGCTTCTTAACCCACTCTTTGTTTCGGCCATATAGTTTTTTTGTTGGCAGTCTTTCTTTCTTCACAGTGTAGTGCCGCAGTTGATTTTTCACACCCCTTTGATGAATGGAGTTTTTGTTATTTTATGAAGTTCAATTTTTGGGAACTTCTTAAACGTATGCATTTTAAATTCAAGAGAATTTCATGGTGTCATCTATATTTACGTTACTTTTTATTTATTTATAAAATATGTTTTTGGCTTCTTTCACCATTTCCATTATGAGGAAGTTTCCAGTATAAACCTTTTTCTTATTGATTTTGGTGCTTGTTTTGTACTATGATTTGGAGATGGCATAAATGTTCAGTGAAATACTACGTAACCGTAAGTATCGGATTGCATAGTTTTATTAGCAAAGCAGATAAATATGTATACAATTATCTCTATAAAAGAATTGCTCAAAGTATATTTTTGCACGTCTAGGGAATTTTAGCATGTGTCGGGTAGTTTAACCGTCTAATTTTGTGCCGGTCTGGTCATCAGTAGGACACTTTCATGTCAGTATCACTGAACATTTGCTTCATAAATACTATCAGTTCATCATTGATTTGATCTGAGGCTTTTTCTTGTTCTTAATTGTAAACTAATTGGCCTTGTTATTTTTTCTCCATCTAAATGCTTGTTTAATTTGCTTTCCTAATAGTTTTGTGTTATTCCTTTTTGAAATTTAATAATCAGTTATGTATGTATATATTCATGTCACTCCCTGCCTGTTTAGAAGCCTTCGTTTGTAAGGCCAGCTCCGTCACTATATTTCATGCGTACCGCAATACCATAATTATTAGCATAACTAAAAATACTGGCATGTAGAATGTCTCTTAAAACGATCTACAAAATGACTTATGGCCTATGGGCAGTTATGGACTGTTCTATCCAAACTCTGGAGTTGGCAAATGTTATGACCTTTTTTCCTTTCATGTTTTTTTAGTGTTTGAAGCTTCTGAACTCAACTGTTTTATTCATATATTAGTGCTAAGGAGTAACTTATGGCCTATGTGGCTGAGCTAGAGTGATTTTCAATTTTTCATCCCTCTGCTCAACACGCCTTACCTTACTTGGAATGGGAGTTTTCTTTCATAGATTTGACAATTACTATTTGTGTGGTCAGCCGGGGTTTACATTCAGGTTTCAGCTAAGAAACTACATAAATTTTGTAGGATCATTGCAAATAGGCAGTCAGCTGCTCGCTCTAAAGAGAGGAAAGCTCGATATATAACTGAACTGGAGCGAAAAGTTCAAACACTTCAAACCGAAGCAACTACTC
Source organism: Hibiscus tridactylites (assembly GCA_958450335.1). NCBI lineage: Eukaryota > Viridiplantae > Streptophyta > Magnoliopsida > Malvales > Malvaceae > Hibiscus > Hibiscus tridactylites. Next base: position 16,061,909 of record OY288274.1, read on the forward strand.
TTTCTGCACAACTAACCCTATTCCAGGTTTTTCTCTAACACTTTAAACAATCAAGGGAAGAAGTATATATACACCTCTTAAGTTTTGATACAAAATACATTTACAATCAAACTAAATGGATTAGTTTTATCGTTTATCATCCTCATGGAGTTGAGTGCCTTTTACCCAACAATCAATATTTGGCAATTCTACTTTCTAATCTATAATTTGCTTTTTAGCAATTGGGGTTTTAATTCTCCTGGGCTTTAGTTATTCTTTTATTGTGGACACGGTTGGACGTGCTTCTAACTCTTTGTTAAAGCCTCTGTTTTCTTTCTGAACTTCACATTACTTTGTTCGATTCCATCTTGCATTGCTTTCATCTTTCTATTTTTAACTAAAATCTAAATTTTAATAGTCTCTGTTCAAATCCAGAGAGATGCAACAAGCTTGACTACTGAGAACACTGAGCTTAAGCTTCGGCTACAGGCTATGGAACAACAGGCTCGGCTACGTGATGGTGCGTTCTATATGCCTGACTAATTTACCCAATTCTATCCATTACTGCAATGTTTCATAAATGTATAGCTACACAAGTTAAGCGGTTGATTATACCGTATTTACTCAATGATAGGATACAATACAAGCCGACATTGACACTAGTTTTAACCAGGGACGCCTTTTTCCTAGTGTTCTAGGCATTAATTTTAGGGCTCAACCTTTTTGGGCGGCATTAGTGGAGTTGCATCGAGATATTTAGTTGTGTTTATCATGTCCCAGTTATTTCGCTCATAAAAAAACTATTGCGGAGAGTTGTTAACTGGCTATAGTTTTTCTCATTCTCTGCTTCTGACTACAGCTCTGAACGAACAACTGAAGAACGAAGTAGAGAGGCTCAAGATTGCTACCGGAGAAGCAACGACTCCCACAGATGCCTTCAATTTGGGAATGCACAATATGCCATACACCCACCAATCTTCCTTCCTTCCTCCACAGCCACAACATATACAAGTCAACACGCGGAATATACAAATGCCACTTTTTCATCCCTTCCAATCTAACACGTTGACAACTAATCAGCCCGTTGTAGGTGTCTCAAATTCACATTCATTTGCCGATATGATGCAAGAGGACCCTCTTGGCCGATTACAGGGGCTCGATATCAGTAGCAGGGGTTCCCACTCTGTGAAATCCGAAGGCCCCTCGATTTCCGCTAGTGAAAGCACTGGAACATTTTGATACAAAATTTCCTCGTCTGCACCTTCTCCTGCCCTAATTGGAGTGTAGGCTGACCTCATTGTCAATGAAAGGTACCATTCGATTGAATTCAATTCTTTTAAAGGTTTCTTTTTTCGAATTTTAGTTTTTCTGTAGCTCTGCTAGGTATCATTCATGATTCTTTCCTTGCGGGATCAAAATTCATTTTTTTTGGAGCAATGGGTGTGGGATTAGAGTTTTGATCTATAGGTGTAGGTTAATGCAGTATCATCTTGTATTATCTGTTGAGAAGAGTTGTATTGCTGCTGAAAGCCTGAAATTCTTCAAATGGCATTTGTTTGTTAAATAAAGTAGTTTAATGGGGGATTCTCAGACCCTAAACACATAAGAGAAAAAGATAAACAGACAATTAAAGATATCGAATTGAATGAATCCGAACCCGAAGCGTAATTCAGTTGGTTCATGAAATCAACTTTTAAGAGATGATATTCTAGATTTAGAATTCGAAGCACAACACCTGCATTCTTTTTCTTATTCTCAGGTTTAAGTTTCGTCTAATTTGATTAAACCAGCTTAAATCGAGAATTCGACCGATCAATTTGAGTCGTATTATGAATCAATTCGATTTGACAATAAAACATTAACAATTTGAAGCATTTTATTTGAATGATAGTAAATAATTTTGTAATGATTTTTTGAAATTAATTCCATCACATTCTGAAAACAATTACTCATTCCAAATTGGTCTTTAAATTTTTAAATGTTCTAATTTTATTTTCAATTTATGACTCATTCTAAATTGGTCTTCAAACTTTTAAACGTTCTAATCTCATCTTTAAACTATAATTCTCATTTTAAATTGGTCCTCAAAACTTTTAAACATTATAATTTTATCCCAAATTATCATTATATACTAATTATATCCCATATTTTTAAAAATGTTATAAAAATTTGTAAATTGTCATTTAACATTCATGTGTATTATGTAAAAATATGATGTTCCACAAAATAATAATTTGAAGATGAAATTAGAACAATTAAAAGTTTAGGAACTAATTTAGATTAAGAGTTATAGTTTGAGGATAAAATTGAAATGTTAAAAAGTTTGTAGACCAATTTAGAATTAGAGCTATAATTTGAGGATGAAATTAAAACATTAAAAGGTATATTGATAAATTTAAAAATGAGGATCAAACATGGAACTCATAGTCATAGATTCATATACAAATCTAATTTATGTAGCGTAATTACTATAATTTACAATTAAAATAATTATACATATATGATATATAATTACATCATTTTGACAAATTTTCAATATATAATTAATTTAATTTTATTAAATTATCTTGAAAATTTTAAATTTATTATATTAGTTAGAATATTTTTTTGGTATATAGAATAAAATATTTTTAACAATAATTATTAGTTTTGTTACTTAGGGGGCGTTTGGTTCACGAAAAAGATCATTACCAGGAGGAATAATCTTTTCCGAAATCACATACCCACGTTTGGTTCAAGAGCATTCCCTCCAGAGATAATGAAATATTCCCAACAGTAGCTATTTTTAGGTCTTTTCCCAGGAATGTCATTCCCTCCCTTTTCTTAGGTATTAGACAATTCTCTCCCCTTTAGACAAGAATACCCCTAAAAATATAGTTGTTTTAAAATGATATTTCCTTTTTGTATATAATTACACAAGTGTAAATTTATTTTATTTTTAGTGGTTTAGGGCTTTAATACTTATTATAAAATAATATGATAAATATAAAATAAAAATATATCATATATTTTTTTCAATTTTTTTATATATTTGTTTGATTCAAATTTTATTATCGGTATGTGTTTTATTACATTTATTATTTAGGATCAATTTTCATAAAAAGGTTTTCATATTATATATTTTTATATTTTTTATGAACTTTTATGTAAATATTTTGACTTTAATTTTAAAACTTCAGTTGGTTAAAAAAGAAAAAATATTTCAAGGACAATTTGGTAAAACATGCATTTTTTCTATCTTATATTCCTTCAATCAAACAATGTAATCTTACATTCGTGCCAAACAAATCAAAGTAATACAACATTCTGGGTAATATGTTAAGTAATGTAACATTCCGGTAATCTCATTCCCAAAGGTAATCTTACATTCCGTGAACCAAACGACCCCTTAAAGAACAAATTCAATTGGTCTGAAATATGAATGACTCAAACCTAAAATAAATCAAAATCTAAAATTATCCGAAAATTAAATCTCGAAAATTGTTTCAAATGAAATTCATTCAAACTTTTGGGGCGCAATTGAAAATAAAAAAGTACAAAGGTGTGAAGAAAAAATTAGGGTTTCAGGCTTCACAAGTATACTCGCCTATAAAGGCAACATTTTTGTCAAAATTCCGAATCTCGTTCAGCCGGCAGAAGAGAGAACCTACACTTAAATCTCAAACCATGGTTAGATTTCGTTTCATATGTATTTTTCTGCATCTGGGTCTTTGTCAAAATGTAATATTTTTCACAAATTTGATCTCTCTGATTGGGTTTCTTTTTTGTTTTTAGACTTTCAAGCGTAGGAATGGTGGTCGCAACAAGCACGGCCGTGGCCATGTCAAGTTCATCCGCTGCTCTAACTGTGGAAAATGCTGTCCCAAGGTAATTAACATCTTATTTTCTCATTTGGGTCTCTGGGTTTTTATATATTTTTGTTTATATTAAAGTTCTTTTTGTTTCTCTTTGGAATGTAATAGGATAAGTCAATCAAGAGGTTTCTTGTGAGGAACATTGTGGAGCAAGCTGCTGTCAGAGATGTTCAGGAAGCCTGCGTTTACGACTGTAATTTCCGTTTCATTTCTCAACTATATGCTTAGCTTGGTTCTAATTCTATTGCATATGTTTGCTGATTGATTCGTTGTTTTTATGTAGCCTACACTCTGCCGAAGCTTTATGTGAAGATGCAGTACTGTGTTTCGTGTGCCATCCACTCTCACGTTGTCAGGGTCCGATCTCGCACCGACAGGAGGAAACGTGATCCACCCCAGCGCTTCATCAGACGCAGGGTATGCCCTTTTTATAACCTATGATTTATGCTTGTCACTGTCAGGGATCTATTTTGATGTGAATAGAAGTTCCTCTAGCTTGCTTTGATATTTTATCATTTTCTTTTGTCTCATGATAAAAGCTTTGAAAATGTCTCATTTAAGGGTATGCTTTTGTTATAATACAGTGTCAAATTGTAGATGGAATTTTAATTATTGAAGTACTATGTTGATTTATTGACCTATGACCATAGAACGATGGAAGGGTATTTTGGCAATTCTTCTTGTTTGCTCCTTGGGCAGAAGTTCGGTTATATGGGTGAACTAGTTCCTAATAGCTATCCGAAACACATTGTTAGTTTCCCCTTTTGGTGGCTTATTGATCATTATGGGAATGAAAGTGCCTTGAATCTAACTAATAAAACCGTCATATGGGAGTCCTTCATAGGCATTGTAGTTTTAGAAACATTTTGCTTATTGTGGCCATCATTTGAATAATTCTCTGCATTATTTTATAGGGTCCAATTCATTTTTAACTTATGCATGCCAGTTCTCCAGTTTATTTTTAGTTCTTGAAGGATGAACAAGTTCCAAATGTCCAATATCCATATAAATCTATAAGTTGTATTTTTTGGTGGCTTATTGATCATTATCGGGGTAGATGATGCCTTAGAACTTTTATGCAAGTGATGTGGAGGTCATCCAGAGAGAGTAGAATTTAGTTACGCCTGAAGCCTAGGGAGTCATTTTTCTAGGGACCACATATAATGCCCCTAAAGCTGAAAATTTAAGCGCTTTAGGGATGAACTGGTCCCTCATATTTAATATCCATCTATCACTTTGTCAGTTGCCTTTTTGTGTGGCATGCTGATCATTATAAGATGGAAAATGGCTTACTTGTATGTTATTCTTTTGACTCTGGGTTTCTTAGGGGTTTACTTCTATGATACTCATTGCTTGTTATGTGTGTAAAAATTTTATTGTTTCTCAAATACTTCCTTGCATTCAATAGCTTCATTAATCATATATGATCTTTACTTTTCCAGGATGATATGCCAAAGCCTGGGCAGCCTGGTCAGGCCCCTCGTCCGGGTGTTGCTGTTCCTCCTCGTGCTTAATGCTCTTCCAAGTTTTGGATGGATTTCAATTCTGTGTTATGCTTTAAAATGTGTACTTGAGTCTGTAGACTCGGAGTTGTGTAGGGAGGTTTTGATTGGTTAGAACTTAACTGCTTTTGATACATTTTTGTTGAGTTATAAATTGATGAGAAAACTAGTTGGAATCTCTTTATTTTCTATTCAGTTGCCTTTGTTTCTCTAGAATACCCGATTTTGCTCTTAGAACATCACTTACCAATTGAGATATTACTCGTTCCTCTCACCAAATTGAGATATTGAGCTGACTAGTTGAAGTCAGAAGCTTTGCCCAAACTAGATTGAGTTTTATTGTTTTTGGTCAAGTTGTACTCTGTAAAGAACCGGGCCACATTCGCCCATCTTCAAAGGTTGCACTTGTGCTCGGTTGGTTAAACTCGGAAATCTGTCAAATAGCCAAAATCAGGTCTGTTGCTGCATTAGTTAATCCAGAATCCTGCAAATTAAAATGTAAAAACAAAGTGAAGAACATTCTTAGCAAACAAAAAACAGATAGCAAATGCTCTACTTCCTGCAAACAATATACAGTTCATATCAAATACACAGTAGTTCTGTAAAATGCTTCAAGGGGTTTGCAATTTTCAGTAGCGATGAATAATTGTTTGGAAATCCGATGACTCCTGCCTTGATTGCATCGGAGACTGCAGGTTTTGAGCAACAAAGCAAACATTTCTCATTTCCTACAATCATCAAGTATTTTATATATAGCTCAGTCGGCCAAGCTAACAGATCATCATCCTGCTTAAAGCTCTTGTCTAAACTAATCCAAAATTTATTTATTTTTTCTTTTAAGATTTTCGGTGTCCGATAATTACACTAAGACCGAATTACTTTAAAGAAGACTATTCATTTACTCTAAAATTTCCAATATCTGATAATTACATTAAAATCAGACTAATTCGCAGTTGAATTTTGAACCAAACTTATATTGCTAATTACATTAAGATCAAACTAATTTGCAGCCAAATCGATCAGACTCAAATAGAAAACAATTATTTTCTTCATCAATAGGATTAAATCGAAACTTTACTTAAAAAAATCGACTTCTTTTACCATTTGGACAAAAGGTCGCTGCCGCAGGAAAACAATGTTGGACTTCAATGATTCCATTTCCCACCTTGGCTCTACTGTTTACTTACATGTGGAACACACGTGTAAGCTTCTTTTATTCAATCCCATGGGAGAATGCCACGTCTTCACCCTCCCAATATAGAGGGGAATGTTAGGTGTTTGTTCATTTCCATTTCTGTTTTTGGAAAGGGTTAGGGTTTGATGTTGTTTGATAGATTGGTTGTAGCAGCTGCATCTGCCCTTGTCTTAGCTTGAGACAAAGAATCAAAGATGATCTTTTTGTTGCTGTTCTTCTTCTTCTTCTTGCCTGGGTGCAGTGCTGTAATTGGAGAAACAGTGTTCAAGCAGTGCCCCATGAAACACTGCAGAAGAAAGAAATCAAGAACCAATCTGACGACTTCCTTGAGGTAATGATTCTCACCTTTGGACTTGTCTTTTTAAACTGCTGTCAAAATTGGAACTTGATGTTCTGTCTTCAAAGTTGTGTGTATTACTTAGGCTGAAGATGCACTCTGGTTTTTCACCATTGTTTTGATTGTTTTATGGTGTATGCTGAAATATTCAATGTTTAGCTCGTGGAATTGGTATTAGGATAGATTTAGACTAGTACATAGGGGTGTTCGCGGTTAACCAAAATATTATAACGGTTAACCTATAAGTTATGTTCTTAGTGTAAAAGTTATATGCTCTTAATGTAATTAGAGGAAAAATGCATAGAGAATGTATCTAAGAATGTATAGAAAATTAGAGACTCATTTTTAATGGTTAACCAACGGTTAACCATGAACACCCTAGTAGTACATTGTTACTGTGTAAACTATTGAGTTTTAGGGTTGAATTTTATACAGTATGTGAGTAGGGATGTGGGAAGGTAGGAGAATGAATAAGGAAATGACTCGTGTCTTCGAACCCGGAACTTAGATCGATTGATTCTTACGGTCACTTTTAAGAGTGATATTTAATAGGTTTGAGATCAGAATCGTATCATTAAAAGTATTTTCTAAAATCTTCTACTCAAACTCAATATTTATTTATACGTACATACATAAATGTGAATAAAATACTTGCGTCCAGCACGTGTGTCTAGACGTAGTCCGTTTGACATATCGAAACGTCCAACCGGACACTTACATTTGATTTTTCAATCAAGTGGACGTAGATGTGTTGTCGATGTATTGGCTCAAATGATAGATTTTTGGAAGTCACAAATTCGAGGAATTTTGTCAAGTATAATTGAAAGTGAAAAAAAAAATATTTACAGTCTTGAAATGATTTGAATTTTGTGGATATACTTTCATAAGTTCCCATATGAACTGATATTCAAATAGGCACAAATAAGACATGTAGTGTCATTACTAGGCTGGATAATAAGCACAGAATCCCATGGAAACCAATGCGGTCCATGGTCATATTTGGTAATAAACAGAGGGAATATTACCTTTATGGTAACCAACCATTGTATTTGACTTAGTTTATTACAAGGGGCTAAAATGAAGAATAGCCAAGAATTCTTTAATTTTGTAATTAATACTGGATATATGGCAAGATGCTGACTATTATTACCTTTCAACCCTTTTGACCAATACTCTACTTTTGTCTCATTAATGAAGAAAAATACATTTTTGCCTAGATAAACTCTGCAATTTGGAACACATTCATATGGTGTTGAAACTGCATTTAGATCCTTTCCATTGAATAATAAGTGTGCCATAAACTGCTAGTTGTATTTACCATTTGTTCTACCCCTAGTTTTTTTTACCTTTTATATATTTTTATTTTACTTTATTTTTCTTTTTCCTACTAATCCTTTTTTGGAGCCTCCTTTAATGGGGAGAGATTTTTTTGCTATTTATTTCCATTTTTTGAGTATTCTATTCTGATTACAAGGTAGTATTTTATTCGGTTTATAGATGGATAGACTTACGCACATTTGGAGACTACGATAATACGCTACTCGAACCCGAATCACTTAAGGAGAACATCACCTTTTACCATTGGGACCACTCAGTAGTTTTTATTTATTTCCATGTTTGAAGAGTCTTGACCAAACTCTCTTTTCCGGAAGGACCTAATTTTGTTGACTTCCCGATACTCATAATTTCTTGTCAATGGAGTTCCATGATTGTAAAATTCTCATGTGTCCATTTAATAATTTAATTTTGTTATTTTATATAAGCATGTTCCTAATGAGGACATGCATCAATTCACGAACTTTGATAAAAAAAACAAATTTTCTTTATTATCTCAACTTAAATACGAGTATTGGATAAGGGTAATTTTTTAAAGTCTTTATAGAATGTATTGAAAAGATCGAATCTTTATATAAAAAAAACCGAAAAAACATAAACTTTTCCTTCTCAATCAAAATTGAATTTTTTTAGAGAATCCTTGGGTGAATTGTGAGAAGTTAATTCATAGAATCAATCAAAAGCAAGGCTAAAATCCCAGGCAAAGGCCAAAAATACTTCTATTTTATATATGTATATATATGTAAATTTGCCAACTTCAATTTGAAATTTAAAAAATTTGATTGTGTATTGGATAAATTTCCTTATTTTCCTCCTGTGTCTTATTTTAGAAAAAAAATCGAATTTTTTTTCATATTGCCAAACTAGTCCCAACATTATGCATAAATTTGCAGTTAAACTTGATTTTATATAACCCATTTTGTGCTTATCAGAAGGCTTTGTGAAGACGACAAAAGAGGTTTTCAGGGGTGCACACACTAGATGTCAAAGCCACTTTGCAACATATGTTTGAAACACAACTGTGGCTGTTTTTCCTTTTCATCTTTGTGCCATCTTTGCACTTGCTTCTACTTTGTCAACACTTCTTCTTGATGCCGTTTTTGTTCATTTAAACGGAAAGAAGGAGTCTTTCTTCTACCATTTTCTCACGTTCTGGTTCTCCTTAAAACCCTTTAATTTTCTCCTCCTGTCACACAAGTCCATGCCAGCAGTTTCTTGTTTTTCCTTTTGAGTCTTGTCTCTGATTGCAAGGATTTGCACATGTTAGCTCCAATGGTGGATTTTCAAATGTGTCTGTCACCTTTTTCCTCTTTGTCTTTGTCCTCCACTTCATCTTCATCACCTATTCCTCACCCATCATCTCCTTCTTCTTCATCTCTATCTTTGTCTTCTTCCTCTTCGTCTAACAATCCACATCCATTGTCAATTGATGATGAACTCTGGCTTTTGGCTGAGCAAAGAACCCAGGAGATTCTTTGTATCATTCAACCTTCTTTGTTTTCCGAGGAAAATCGTCAAAGTATCATTGCTTACTTTCAGAGGCTAATCAAAGGTTTCTGTGGCAGTGAGGTATACTCAATTTCCCCAGATTTGTGTAATTGGACAACTTCTAGCAATTGCTGCTTCTTGTTTTTCAATTGCCTGTTTGAATGCTTAATTTGGTAGATGAATACAAGGCTTTTATTATCTATGTTTTGTTGCTTGGTATATGGTGTATCCCTTTTAATGTTTGGCTGGAATGGAGTTACCTATGGCTGTGAGACCATTTTATGAGTCAATTTTGCTGGGTTTATTATATGCTGTGAGCTCTGAGCATGCATGTATTTCACTTGTGGACATGGATTTCAAAGTAGTTTACTTGATCTTTTAGAAGGCAGAGGGTATCTGACTAATATTCCTTGTTTCGTGCCATTCTAGCCTGAAAATGAAACCCAAAATCTCAGTGATCGTTTAGAAGTGTGATGCATTAAGACCGATTTTGTTTAAAGTCTTTTTGAGTTAGATTTGACTAGCTTTGTAATGTATTTTAGCATGCTTTTTATGGTCTGCTAGTGACGGTTGGATGTAGCTTGATGATTGATTCCTTTTTGAGAGGAAGGTAGCTTGTCTAGCTTTGGATTCATGTGCTCGGCTCCAAAGAGTGCGGGCGGTTCACGTGTGCGTTTTGATCTAGTCATATAATTAATCCTGTACTTAAATTTTAATGTAGTTTGGCATCAGTTCTCGAACCTGATAGGCTGTCCTTTTAATATCACTTGCTTTTATGGAAGTAAACTTGGACTATTGATATAAACAGATGTACAAGCTTTTGTTTATAACCGTGTCAACGGTTTAAGTCGCACTAAATACATGGAAAAAGGAAATAAAAGTCATAACTACTATAACTTACGGGTTTTGAAACCGTTGGCTACCGCCAACTGATTGAGTTCAAGCGGTAAAGTGGGGTTCGGTATGGTTATAGATCCTAGGTATGAGTCATAGGTCTTGTACCGTCCTCCCTCCCCCCCAAAAAAAACGTTTTCTGCCAATGTATTACAGATTTCAAGCACTACTAAAAGTCATTATTAAGCTCTACCCCTAATTTCCACTACTTTTCTTGGCTGAAATAAAGGCTCCTTCACTTCCACCAGAAACAAGAAGTTCTAAATGCACAATAATAGCGGTCTCTAGTACGTGAGGCATACTTGTTCTTATTATATTAGTTATTTTGTCAATTGAAATGTGACTCATTGAAAAGCAAACTTAACTGTAAGTCTTTTTCCCTTTCGCTTTTAAGTGTTGTGCCTTACCATAGGCATCTCATCCGTAGGTCTGTAAAGAACTTTTGCTAGATTGAGCTATGACTCAATGCATATATGTTTTTTTATTATACCTCACATTTTTTTTACACATTAAAGAATAATAATCCCTGGAGAAGATCAAATAGCAGTTATAAATTTTCTTTTTTCATTCTAGTGCAGTTCTTTTACCTTCCCATGTGTTTTTCAGGTGTTCCCATTTGGTTCAGTTCCCTTAAAAACATTTCTTCCTGATGGAGATATCGATTTGACTGTTCTTAGTCATCCCAATATGGAGGAAAATTTGGCAAGATATATCTGCAGTATCTTACAAGATAAGCAGCAGAACTCTGAGTTTGTAGTACAGGATGTTCAATATATCCGTGCTCAGGTTTAGTTCTTTCTTTTTGATTGTATCTTCCTTTTCTTTTCTTTTTTCGTTTTTTTAATGATACCTTATAATTCAAATAATGATTTAGCTAACTTCCTCTTTGGTACTTTGCATCGTTCTCAAATTAATCACTTATCATTTTTCATTGCTGTCCTATGGGTGTTAAGTTGCCACCACAATTTTTGCTGCTCCAGTCTTTCAAATTTTAAAGATTCACGGGAGACTCAAAATCAGATTTCATGAGAAAATGAACCATGATATATGTAGGATTGTTCCTCATAGATTAGCAAGTAAACACGAGACTATCCTATGCCTTGCATCTAAACTCGGGTAGTATTTTCCACTTTATGTACCTAGAGCTACAGGTAGTAGCTTTGTATCCTTTTGTGTGTATGGACTTGTGTGGGATAACACTACATAACAGTGATATTCTGGCGGATGCATGGCACCGACCTCTTTTCGTTATACTACACCAATAGAAAATTTATCAGATGAAGATAGTGAGATAGTGTTATAGAGTATTAATATTAATACCTATTGTGGCAAAAAGAGCCCAAATCATCTGTTTCTGATTTCTGTTTTGGAATTTTATGTCAGGTTAAGATAGTGAAATGTACTGTGAATGAAATACCTGTGGACATCTCTTTCAATCAAATGTCTGGTCTATCCGCACTGTGCTTTCTTGAGAAGGTATCATCTAATCCTATGTAAATTTGTGATTCTTCGAAACTGTTTCCAAATGATGTATGATTGGACAATTACACCTGTTAAGTTAATTTAAACTCAGCCCAAGCGTCCTGACCGAGGTAATACAAATTCATATAATTCACTTGATGCAAACCTGGAGTCAAAAATATAATTCTAAATATTGCTTTGTTTTTCAGTATTAATCTATAAGGCTCGTGTCATATTTCATCTAAAATCCCCCATTTTATATTTTCCTCACATTGTTGCTTCATTTTCCCTTCCTTTTCTGCAGCCTTGATTAAACCCTGTAGCAATATTGAGGGTGGCAAGTTTATTTCACATGTGAATTTTTTTGTAACTGTTTGCTTTTCAGGTTGACGATCTTACTGGAAAAGATCATCTTTTCAAACGCAGTGTCATCTTGATCAAGGCCTGGTGCTATTATGAGAGCCGAATTCTCGGGGCATACCATGGCTTGATTTCTACATATGCATTAGAAACAATGATCTTGTATATCATTAATGTCTTTCATTCGTCGTTATGCGGTCCACTAGCGGTGAGTTATTCCCATCTAGCATTTTCCCTTATCGTTTGCAGGAATTCGGAAAATGAGACCTTTTATATTTTGTTTACAGGTCCTTTACAAGTTTCTAGACTACTACAGCACATTTGATTGGGAAAATTACTGCATCACTATAACTGGTCCAGTTTCCATATCCTCCCTTCCAGCAGTTTTTGGTAAGTATCAAGTAGTGCTCTATTCTTGGTTCATGTAAATCTAATGTGTTCAGCTTAATCTAACATTAGTTTAACTTTGCAGCCGAGACTCCTGAAACCGATGGGGACGGATATCTGCTTAGTCGGGACTTTTTGAGTTATAGCAGAGAAACATATTCCATGTCAATGCAATCCCTTGATATCGGGGCCAATGCTTTTCCTATCAAGTATATGAACATTGTGGATCCTTTAAAAGCAAACAACAACCTAGGCCGAAGTGTTAGCAAAGGTATAATGACTTGTTTCGGAAAAATGAACAGTGTTTTGATAGGGTTTTTTTTTTTTTTTAATTATTATTAATCAAGCATGTGTATTCCCCTCCAGGTAATTTCCACCGAATTAGATGTGCTCTTACCTATGGGACGCAAAGGCTTGGCGAAATCCTAATGCTACCCGGTGAAAACATGGGTATGGGACTCGAAAAGTTCTTTGTCAATACTTTGGATCGGAATGGAAGAGGACAGAGGCCAGATGTACAAATTCCGGTGCATGCTTTTGGCACCGGCAAATCTGAAGTTTCTGATCTGTGTGGCGATTATGATGGTTACTATAATGGTCTACTATGTAGTCAATGGTATCATTACTATGCAATGAATGTTCCTGTGCAACCAACAACCTCTGTATCATCATCATCTTCTCAAACACCAAAGCACTGTGCATTGGATGCCATACGGCGGCTTGTTAGGTACAAACGTAACATCTTTTATCAGAAGGGCATGAATGCTTTTATCCCGAGACTACCATTCTATCATCCTTGTGCTCTCCAGTTACCAGCTGCTGCATATGGTATTGACAATATGACAAAGTCGAGAGGAACCGGCACTTACATCCCCAAAATGGTATGTTAGTTTCAATGCCAGATCTACTTGTTTACTATTAAAATAATGGCCCGAACTGAAACTAAGATTGGTTGAACATTTTTTGCAGACCCATCAGTCTTACAGAGAGAAGGAAGCATGTTTGAGATCTAGAAATCGTGAGTCTTCTGCTCCCGGTTCGTTGCAGAACTCACCGAAAGAAACCAACCCCTGTGAAAATGACTTTGGAAAGGGCAACTGTCATGATTTTGACCTTTCAAGTGAACAATTCCCTCTTCTTCCATCCACCAAAAGGGCCACGACAAACTGTCATTCTCATCCACCCGAATCGAAGAGTCCAAAGCCTGTGGACGGCTCTCAATGCTCACCGGTTACTAAATTCGGTTTTTACGAGTGTCCGTCCCCAACAGGTACACAATCGCCACCACCTCTGCTGACAGAACCCAGGTTATGCATGCCTCCAATTGAAAAGCAGAAGCAGAAGGAGCTTTGCGAGCTTAAAAGGTAAACACATCGTAGAAAATTCGAGGCACTCATTAATTTTTGTTTTCCCTTTTTTACTGATAACCTGTTATACCGCAGGGCTCCCGTAGAACCTTACCAGCTGCAAGACAATAAAGACTTTCCTCCTTTACTATCTATGTGAACAGACGTTCACCGGAGACTGCAACTGCAGGTCAATTGAAAGAACAATTGACGTATGAGATTTGCGCGGCCGTCTGTTGTGCCGTAAAGTTGTAGACACAGTTTTGCTTGCCTTTTCTGTAATCTAGAGGGACATAACAAATGATGATGGACTTTGTTTATCATAAACAAGGCCTTTAGGGTGATTTTAAACAAACACTAACAGTTAATAACCCTTTTGTTTTTTTAATCTGCTATACAAATTTTAGTTTGATTTTATCAGTTTTTCCTGGTTTGATGATATTGTATGAAAATGAGCTTTGGATATTGTGGTTATGTAGCGATTGATGACATCCCATTGTACATAGCGAGCTCCCATGCATGACTAACATGCATAGGCTGTGTGTTTCCATGCATCCCCATCCCATGGCTGCCATGCACATGCATCCACTCATTTAGCATAGTTCGAATCCTTAAAACATGTTAGATCCCATGTCTTCCTTTATATATCATCTCGACAATCCCACATTACTGATTGATTTATATATGGATTAAAAACCCTCCATAGGTACAAATATTAGGTTTACAATAAGCTAAAAGTTTACTACACAAACTCACTATCATCAAATTGGAAACCATTTTCAAGCCCTACAGGTTCAAAATTCAGACAACAGACTTCATTGCAAGAATACATGTCAGAAACCACATCTCCATACCCAGATTCAAAACCACAACCCCCACCTGGTACTACATCCTCCCACATGGTCACAGAATTCAACTCTGAAACATCACTTGGTGTCATCTCTTCCTCGGATTCGTGCTTTAACGTCGGACTCAAACCATCGAATGGGCTTGAATGATGTTTCTCGAATGCGACTCCGGCGTTGTTCGAAGGGACCATATCATGAGGGGATGAATCTCTGCAAGTGTGGGTGCCAATGTAAGTGATGTGATACATTTGGGAATCATCATCCTCTATTCGTTGGACTTGTTTGACGGCCCTGCAACCTCGGTTGCATTTGTGCTTGCATCTGAAGTAACTCCTGTCGATGATAAACGGAGCAAATCATTAGTTTCATTTTAAATCTCGGAATTGTTTCGTTTGACATTGTTGTTGACACAAGATTTAATGATGTCTTACTCTCGTAATTTCATGTCATCAAAATAATAATAAAAATCTATGTTTAAGGAAAAAAATACTTTAATACCTTGGAAGTTTAGAATTAAGGATATTTTTTTGTCCATATTTCCTCCATGCATGGCAATCTTCCATTTTATCAGAAAGTACTGTCCATGTCTCAGCACCCCTCCTGTAAACAAAAACATCCAATTATTACCACAAATCTGTGTAAGAACATTCAATGTTTACTTCGGCTATAATGGAAATGAATGGTTAAATTACAGTTCTAATCCCTCTGTTATGATAAAATTTAAGAGTTAATCTGTGTAACTTTAATTTAACATAATTTGATCCATATTCTTTCAAAATATCATCAGTTAATTCAAATAGTTAACGATAACACTTCAACTCAAATAATTAACTGTACTGACTAATGACACTATAAAGATAAAGAAACTATGTTAAATTAAAATATAAGGACTAAATCCCAATTTGAATCATACAAAAAGTTACCAAAACCAGAATTTGACAGTAGAAGAAGCTTACTTCCTCTTAAAACAGCCTCTCCTCTCCTTAGAAACTGCAGCAGGTCCCTTGCTACTCTCACTAGATTCTTGAGACCGGCAATCATCCTGGTTCTGAGAAACCTCGTGATCAAATGTCAACATAGAAATTGTTTGATCAAAAGATGTCAAGATCTTCTGCACAAGTTCTTCAGCTGATGGTCCTTGCTGGGAGTGCTCTTCATCAACAATAATCTGAAGCTCAGCAGCACACTTTTTCCCTTCAACTAGCTCTTGTATTACCCTTCTCTTGTTGCTTGGCAGTGTCCGGTCAGGCCATGGATGAAGAGTCGCCATGGTTGTCTTGTCTGTAAGCTAGAACAAAACAGCACAAAGAGTTGAAACCCAGTTTTTCTTCTTTGCTTTTTTGCTGTACTGCTAGTCTGTAGGTGAAAGATGGGGCAGAAGAGATAAGGTTTTAAGAAAGGAAAATGGTAGTAGAGATGTGAGAAATTGTGAGGAAATGGTGAAGATTGTTGAAGGAAATTGTAAGGAAGGGGGAATGGATTGGTAAATGATAAAGGGAGCTCTTCTTCAATCATGATTTTGATGACAACAGCAACATGACGTTGGAAGGCTGATGCTGATAGTACGAGATAATCATAAGAGTTTCGATTATATTTAGAGTAGAATCTGATCGGATTTAATTAAAACATAATTACTGTAACGATGCTTTGTTTCTAAACGCTACATCTAAACTCGTTGATGAATAAAGTCACAATGAAACTATAGAGACAACTTACTTAACACTGAAACTAACAAAATCTTTAAAAATAATTAAACAGAGCTGTTATGAGAACTAAAAAATAATTCTTTTTTCAAAATTATAATTATGTTCTATTTTAGAAAATAGTTTTTTATTTTTTAAATATAAGCTTAATAGTCAAATAGGAGCTCAAACTATGCTTTTTTTCCAGTTAAGTGCCCAAACTATTTTTCGGGCCAAATAAGTGCCTAACGTTTCATTATGTTACCAAATAGGTGCATGTCGTTAATTTTACCGTTAAATGTCACGTGTCACCTCCAGAAAAATTTAAAATTATATTATAAATAAATAAAATTATTTAATTTTAAAAAAGCTCTAAATTTTTAAAATTGTACAAAACAACCCCAAAATCCAAAATTCCTAAAACCTAAATCCCGATTTGGGGCAATTCCGCCGCCGATTGCCACGCCGCCGCACACCACACCGGTCGCCGACCCATCCCGACCATTTCCCCCCACCACCCCGTCGTCGAAAATCGGTCGGCGCCGTACGAATCGACGAGATTGTCGAATGGTTCTTTCGAACAATTTGCGACAAACGGCGTGTGGGTTGTTCGGCAAGGGTAGGGCGCTTCATTGCGTCGCCGGCGGGAGTGGTCGAATTTGGGGAGTTTAGGGATTTGGGGACTATTTTAGAAATGTTTGAAAATTTTAAGATATATTTTTATTTTATTTTATTAATTTTATTTATTTTTAATATAATTTTAGATTTATCTGGAGGTGACATGTGACATCTAACGGTAGACACCTATTTGGTAACATAATAAAATGTTAGCATTTATTTGGCCTGAAAAATAATTTTGACACCTAACTGAAAAAAGAACATATTTATGCACCTATTTGAGGGTTAAACCTTAAATATATAATAAAACCCCTTAAATTGTAAAACCGGAAAATACTAAAAAAAACATCTTAAAGTATTTTTAGATTTTTCTAATTCTTAAATATTTTAAACTGATTTTACAAGCTTATGATTTTTTAATAATAGTAATTATGTATAATTTCATTTTTCAAATATATATATATATATAATTATTTTTTGATTTTTCTTCTTCTTCTTCCGAATTTATTGATTTTTTAGAATTTTTCATTCTTTATGTTTTTTTATTTTATTTATGCAATTCTTTAGATTTTTAATGTTTTAAAAAAGAAACTTTATACAAAGGCACTTTAAAAAGTTATAACTCCAATTCCCTTTCCGGTAAATGGATTATTGGAAAACATTATTTTTATTCTTAAAATATCCAAAACAAAGTAAAAATCTTGGACGCACGTGAATCATGAGCTTATACCATGAACTATATGTAAAAGTACTGCAACAGTGGCTGCAATATATTTCAGATTACATTTTAGTCCTATTAAAAATGGACATATTGTTCATATACGGTTCGAAATTGCTTAGGTATTCCAAGGAGAAAAAAAATATTCCCTCAAGTGTTGTACTAATATTTTTATTTTTCAATCTATTGCACTTTGAACTATATAAAATAAAGTTGGCGGGATTACAATCTGACTTCACTGTTCATTGGTTTTTCTTGATTAAAAAATTAAAGTTTAGTAACACGACTGAAGTCAATGGAAACATGCCACGTGGTGAATCAACATTTTTTAATAAAAAATAGGATGTACAGACACAGTAAAATCAGATTATATTTTCACCGACTTCACTTTTCACTGTAACAAATGCTATAGATTAAAAAAATAAAAACATGAGTGCAATACTTGGGAAATTAATTTTTCCCACAGCAATATTTCACCAAGGAACCCTTTAAATTGATACTTTTGCCCCCCCCCCCCCCCCCCCCCAATTAGTGCTGATAGTTGTACCTTTTGTACAAATTGACACATAAATTTGACTTTTATCACACGTTAATCTTATACAAGAACTTGGTTACTACCACACATTAATTTTAGTCATGAACATACTTTTGTTATATATTTTGATACATTTAATTGATGACAGTGAAATCAAATTTGAGTATCAAGATATATGTAAGAAGTCTAAGTTTAGATATCAATTTGGCCGAGAAATATATAATTACCAATTTGAACCTTTAAAAAAGTTCAAGTACCAATTTTGATCAAAACCCAAAAGAATCGAATTGAACCTTGATAATTTTGGGTTTCAAAAAAATATATTGACCTTTTAATGGAAAAGAGAGAACAAATAAAAAATTCCAAAAGCTCGATAAAATAAAAAAATGGTCTTTAAACTTGGTAAAATTTACCAAATTGGCCCCTGAAATTTTTGGGATCAAATTGTACCTTAAGATTAGAAAATATGACACAAGTTACTCTATGAGACTAACATAGTTAATTTTTTAAGGTTTAATACACGAATGACCTCTGAACTTGACAACCTTTATCAAATTAGTCATTTAACTTGAAATTAATTAAAGAATAATTCTTTTAAAAAACAAATTAAGACTATTTAGCCAAAGTCAAGGGAACATATTATAGGAAAAAGAAGTAAATCTTGCCAACAAACATTTTATTCCATTAATTTTATTCTAGAAACCTTGAAACAATTATTCTAGACAAATATTGTTCTAAACAACAAAACACCAAAACTTATAGCATGATAAAAACAACCTTAAAAACATATTAAAACTCTAAAAAACAACCTTAATTAATCCTATGTATTGTTTCTCTCAAGCAGTTGCTTGAACCAATATGCTGATAGCTTAGGATATCTCTTGAGATCATCATAATCAACATAAACCAGTCCAAATCTTGATGTATATCCTAACAACCATTCATAGTTGTCAAGCATTGTTGATTAGAGAAGAAATAGAGAATATTTGGTTTTCACATTGATATCAAATAACATTACATCATGTTGTTTATATACAGGTTTACAATTGCTAACCAACTAAGCAACTAGTCTAACTAAACATCTAACTAACTAACTGAATAATACAAGCTTACTAACAATACTCTCAACACTCCCCCTCAAGTTGTGGGTGGAAGATGTCTTTGACCCCCAACTTGGATAGAAGATATGCATGTTGTTGTATTGTCAATCCTTTTGTCATAATATCTGTCAATTGCTCCTTTGTTCGAATATAGTGCGTTTTAAACAGACCTTCTTGTACTTTTTCTCTAATAAAGTGACAGTATATCTCTATGTGTTTAGTTCTTTCATGGAATACTAGATTTGCTGCTATTTGTAAGGCTGCTTTGCTGTCACAGTGAAGCTTGACTGGTTGTTTAGAACCCACTTTTAATTCAGTCATCAATCCCTTCAACCACACGATTTCTGCTACTGCACTAGCCATACTTCTATATTCTGCTTCAGCAGACGAACGTGCAATCGTTGTTTGTTTCTTAGACTTCCAAGAGATTAATGAATCTCCCAGCTTTATACAGAAACCTGTCACAGATCTTCTAGACATAGGACAAGCTGCCCAATCTGAATCACAGTATGCTTCAAACTGACATTCTCCTTTTGAACTTAGCAAAATTCCTTGACCCGGATCCTTTTTAATGTATCTCACTATTCTGGTTGCTGCTTCAAAATGTGTTTGTTTGGGCTGATGCATAAATTGACTAAGATGTTGCACATCAAAAGTAATGTCTGGCCGAGTGTGGGTTAAGTAGATCAATCTTCCAATGAGTCTTTGATATTTTGTTTTTTCTGTCAAAATATCTTCTTCATTCTCTTGCTTTGTTACTTTATCATACTCCAATGTAGTAAGTTTGTTGTTAAATTCCAAAGGCGTCAGTGAAGGCTTTGCTCCCCCTAAACCAGTGCTTTCGATCAGCTCCAAGGCATATTTACGCTGGTTTAGTATAATACCTTCATTAGACCTCAAAACTTCCAGACCAAGAAAAAACTTCAATTGGCCCAAATCTTTCATCTTGAAATTGCTGTTAAGAATGCATTTCAAGTCTTTGATCATACTTGGATCACTTCTTGTGATTAATAGATCATCCACGTACACCAATAGAATGACAATATTGAAATTATGTCTCTTTATAAACAAAGAATAATCATACTTGCTTTGACTATACCCTGCCACTAAGAGTGCCTCAGTTAACTTGGCATTCCATTACTGGGATGCTTGTTTCAGCCCATATGAAGATTTTTGCAGCTTGTAAACCATATGCTCCCACTGGCTGCAAAACCCTCCAGGCAACTCCATGTAAACTTCTTCCAGTAAATCTCCTTGTAAGAAGGCATTGTAGACATCCATTTGACAAACGTTCTAATCAAACATAAATGCTAAAGCAAGTGCAAAACGAACAGTGGTCATCTTGACCACGGGAGAAAAAGTATCAACAAAGTCCACCCCTTCTCTTTGATTGTAGCCCTTAGCCATAAGACGAGCCTTGAACCTCTCAACATCACCTGAGGCTTTGTACTTGATTCGAAAGACCCACTTGCAACCAATGGGCACTTTTCCAACAGGCAAAGGCACAATAGACCAAGTCTTATTTGACTCAAGAGCAAGAATTTCCTCATTCATGGCTTGAATCCAGGAAGGGTGTTTAATGGCTTCAAGGTAAGTAGAAGGTTCAATTAAAGAAGAAGTGGCAAAAATGAAAGTTTGAGTAGGAATAGGTAAATGCTGATAGGAAACATGATGAGAAATAGGATACTGACCAGTGGTGGTAAAAGAAGCAGAAGGAGACGCATATTGGTAAGGACAAATATAGTCTGACAACCAATGAGGAGCTTTAGGAATACGAGAAGACCGTCTAAGGGGATTTGCAACAGAATTTTCAACAGATGACTCAACAAAGGAATCAACAGAATGATCAACTAGATGTTCAACAGAATTATCAACAATATGGTCAACAGGATTGTCAACATGATGTTCAACAGAATTATCAACAGTATGGTCAACAAGATTTTCAATAGGATGTTCAACAGAATTATCAAGTGGATGTTCAACATGATGTTCAACAGTATTATCAACAGGATCACTACCAATAGTCTGAGAAGAAGGAACTATAGGTTGAAGAACCAAAAAATCAGAATCTGAAATATGTGAGTGTAAAGGAAAAAAAACAAGAAGAATCAGACTGTGGTAGGGCAAAGGGGAAAGTATTTTCATGAAAGATGACATCACGATTAATAAAAAAAGTTTTGGTGGAAAGGTTGAACAAGATATAACCCTTTTGTGTGCTAGAGTATCCTAGGAAAACAGAAGGAAAGGCTTTAGGGGAGAATTTATCAGAGTAGTTGGTGTTTGTGGCATATCCTAGACAACCAAAAACCCTCATATGAGAAAGATTAGGAACCTTGTTATATAACATTTCATAAGGAGTTTTCCATTTCAGAACATAAGTGGGCAACCTATTTATGATATAGCAAGCAGTACTAACACATTCTCCCCAAAATTTCAAAGGCACTTTAGATTGAAACCTAAGGGCTCTAGCCACTTCTAGAATGTGTCTATGTTTGCGCTCAACAATGCCATTTTGCTGAGAAGTGTGGACACATGTACTTTGATGCACAACACCTAAAGATAAAAAAAACTCTGAACATCCACTGTTGAAAAACTCAATGCCATTATCATTGCGGACTGTCTTAATGTGAACATAGAATTGAGTGGAAACAGAAGCAAAGAATTGTTTAATACATGAGGTAGTATCACTTTTGAGTTTTAATAAAAACCCCAACTCATTCGAGAAAAATCATCAACTATGGTAAGGAAAAAACGACAATCACTGTGTGTAGAGACACGATAAGGACCCCATAAGTCCATATGTATAAGGTCAAAAAGAGAAGAAGCTCTAGAATTGCTAAGAGGAAATGTCAGTCTGGTTTGTTTAGCTAAAGGGCAAATAGGACAGTCAGTAACACATAAATTCCTATCTAGGACAATAGAAGTCAAAGAAGAAATTTTATGCAAAGTAGATAGAGATGCATGACCCAAACGAGCATGCCAATCATGTGTTTTATTGTTAACAGAAGATACCATACAATCAGACTGTAATGGAGTTTCTACAGAAGATAAAACTTCAGGTAAAACAAAATTGCATTGAGCAAAAAACAAACCAGATCTAAAATCAGAAGACTCAAAGATGTATAACCCCTTAGACTCCTTACCAATCCCCTTCATCCTTCCAGTGGAGAGGTCCTGTAAAATGCAAAAATCTTGGTAAAAAATAACAGAACAATGGAGATCTTTGGTTAGACGAGAAACAAATAAAAGGTTATGATGGAAATTAGGAACAAATAAGACATTGTGAATAACATGGGATGAATTTAAACGATAAGAACCAATATGTGTAATAGGAACAGTTTTACCATTTGGTAAATGGACAAGGCGAGAGGAAGAAGCACATGAAATTGGAGATTGCAAACTCTTGAAATCATATAAAATATGATATGTTGCACCTGTGTCTATTATCCAAGAAATTGAATCACCAGTATTAGAGGAAGAACTCGTAAGCATACCTGCCAGATTTACCATAGTGTCATTAGCATGAGGTTTGTGCAGCAACTCCAGGATTTGATTGTACTGATCACGAGTAAATACTGGTGCAACAACAGGAGCAGAGGCACGAACAGAGGCAACATGAACAGGAGAATCAACTGCACCTCAAGAATCCAGGTCCGAATCTGTATCAGGAACCACTCTTGAATTGTTCACCATAGACCCTGGTGACTCTCTCTTTTTGGTGAACTTGAAGTCAGCCAGAAATTCAATCAATCGATAACAATTCTTGCGCTTGTGCCCCTTAATTTTGCAAAAAATCACACACACCATTGAAACGTCGACGAGATGAAGAGCCAGAAGTGTTGGTGAATAAATCAGTTGACTCAGAAAAATGAGAGAAACCAGAGATGTGCACCTGCTGAGATTCTTCCTAAGTAATCATGGAATAGGCATAATTCACCGAAGGCAACGATTGCATGAGTAAGATCTGGCTAGGAACTGCTGAATAGCTCTCATTCAAGCCCATCAGAAACTGAAACAACCTCTGTTGCACCATATTCTCAAAATTTTGCTAAGAAACATCACAATCGCAAGTGGAAAAAGGAACAATGGAACTATACTTATCCCAAAGAAGTTTGAGACGAGTATAGTACACCGAAACTGAGGAATCTCCCTGACTAAGAGTTGCAATCTCTCTGTGGAGGAAGTAGATATGAGAACCATCAATTTTGTCAAAACGTTCTCGTAAATCCTTCCAAACAAGAGCTACATTCGAAGTGAAGACAATACAGGCAGAAAGATCTTTGCTCACCGTGTTGAGGATCCATGACAGAACAATGGCGTTACAACGCTCCCACTGTGGCTGCAACGAAACGGCATAGGTATCCTTCTTGAAATCACCGTCAACGAAGCCCAGCTTGTTCTTCGCCAAGAGTGCGATTCGCTTCGAGCGGCTCCAGACATTATAGTTTTCCAATCCAGTGAGTTGATGGGAAACGAGCAAAGTACCAGGCGTATCAGAGGAATGCAAATAAAGAGGATGGTTGAAATCAACGGTAACGTTCTCGATTGCCGGCTGCATCATGACAAACGAAAGAGAAAGACGGGTAAAACCCTAATTTTGGAATTTGGGGAAAAACGATAAGAATGACGAAACCGATAAACACAATTAGTCACCAAACTAGTTTGGTATTTTGGATGAGCCGAAAGAATGCAGGCCCAAAAAATGTGAAAACCCAATCGGAAATCAGGAAAAATGGGCTCATGATACCATGTTGACTAGAGAAGAAATAGAGAATATTTGGTTTTCACATTGATATCAAATAACATTACATCATGTTGTTTATATACATGTTTACAATTGCTAACCAACTAAGCAACTAGTCTAACTGAACATATAACTAACTAATTGAATAATACAAGCTTACTAACAATACTCTCAATAAGCATCGACCATGCAAAGTAGCCCGTGACATTAGCCCCATCGTTCATAGCTCTCTTCAATTCCTTTAGGTAACTCCGGTAGAAGTTCACTCGATCGACGTTATACAACGATTCAGGAAACGTAAGATTGCCAGGATCATCTATTCCTACCATCAATTAACAAAACAAAATGAGAAAAAGGGACGAAATGATGAGATTATACTAAGTGTTGAACGATTTGTCGTCTCACCATTTTTAGAGAGAATTATGTTAGGGTTTCAATAACGTTCTTTGACGTACGTTACAACCTTGTACAAGCCCCATGGAACTTCATATAGCCATGGAGAGTGAGCCTGCATGTTTCAGACATTAGTACCAACATATTTTTCTAGAATTGGCATCACTAACAATGTGGATGATTACCCGACGACCGATCGGCACTCCGTTGCGTCTATCTGTAAATTGCAGACACGAATAGATAAATATACATTTTGTAATAGTAAAAAAAAGAGTGTTTGTGGAAAGAAGAGATGTCCAGATGGATAGTTACAGGAAAACTTAGCATTCCAATCTTGTTGGTAGCCAGTCACGCTCGACGGAGGCTGGCGTGGGTCGGATACGTAGTATGATGTATAATGGTTGATGCCAAGAACATCAAATGAATCCTTTACAGACTCTCCTTCACTCTGGTTGAACTTGGGAAGCCGTTCTCTCACAATTCTTTGCATCGTTCTCGGATATTCTCCATACATGAGAGGGTGCAGGAACCTATACACACACACACACTGATTTCAATATACTTTAAAGGCTGTGATTCAACAACAACATACTTTGGCTATTTGCTAATGGAATTACCACCCGACATGGAAGTCTCTTGCTCTTTGTACAGCGTAGTTGTCAGCTATGGATCTCGTCAAAGGTTCATACCAGACGAAGTCTAGGAAAATGCCGATTCTTCCGTTTTGTTTAGCCTGAAAGAATCGAATTGAATTGAGTATATTGGATTTTATATA
This sequence comes from Hibiscus tridactylites, assembly GCA_958450335.1. Taxonomy (NCBI): domain Eukaryota; kingdom Viridiplantae; phylum Streptophyta; class Magnoliopsida; order Malvales; family Malvaceae; genus Hibiscus; species Hibiscus tridactylites. The sequence continues at coordinate 16,087,460 of OY288274.1, forward strand.
GAAATGAACGATTCAAAATGGTTGTTACTTGGTATTTTTCACGGTATCTTTTAACAGCCTCAGCGTGGCTCAATATCAAGTTATGTGCTACAATGTAAGGTTCGGTGGAAGAGTTTCTGTTGATGCAGTTTCCGAACTGTTTTGAACATCGATTGGAAGGGTTGACGCCATTGCCGAAACCGAGAACAGCAACCACTCTCGATTCCAGGTAATAAAGGTGGAAAGAGGAGCTGAGGATGCAATGCTGAGGCAGCAAACCAAGGGACTGTACTGATGCAGTTCCAGCTGAAGACAGTTGCTGCTAAGTAGCTGCCGAGTAAGGTTGTCGTCAACTTTGCTGCCCGCGGCAGCAAACTATAGAGTTGGAGAATCAGAGTGTGATTTGTAGAGCTAAAAATCCTGAGCTTATCGCCACCATCCACTCAATTTTCTGACGTCTGTAGCAGCAGGCAGAGCTGCCAAAGTGAGATCTCAAGGTTACTTACGAGCTAAGTCAAATGAAATAAGGCCACATTCAACACAAAGAAGTCAGTGTTTAAAGTAACATTAAATGTGGAAAGCTACTTTTGAAGACTTCTACTTTAAGGAGGACTTAACCTAGTTACTTGTCTATAAATACTCATTGTACTCCTAGTTCAAATCATCTTAGGTTTTCTATAGACAAAGCTAGAGTATTCTTTGCTGCCGCCATGTTCTAAACTTCTCTTGGGATGAGGGTTATGTTGTAAATTAGTTGTGAGACGGTTGTATAAGGTTTTCAAGTTGTTTCAATAAAATATTCCAAGTTTGCTTAATTCACGATCTTCACTTCTTTAATTAGTTCCAAAAGTCCAGTTGAAGAAATCCATTTGTCGGGCAGGAAAGTGTAAGGCTCACGAAAGAATTAAGTACAGTCTCATCATGTCGAGGTGTTGACTGCCTGTGTTAAGTTCGAGTTTAAGCGGCTAAAAGGAGCAACCAAATGTCGACTGCCTGTGTTAAGTTTATGTTGAGATTGCTAGGTATTGCTTACGTCACCTGGTGACCAAATCCTTGCCTAGACATGGGAGTATCACTTAAGAATTGCTCTGTCAAACTTGGAGTATCTGCCAGACTTGCCGCCAAGACTTATTTCCATTCCACCTGCCGAGACAACAAAAGTTGCAGGGGCAGAGACCCGCTGCGCCTGCGTGACAGGGTCATAGCTATCGTCCATTACCCGCCGAGGCAGCATATCGTGGCAGCACAAAACAACTTAACCTTTACAACGCAGTTTCATACTAAGTTGCAGCATAACCTTGCCTGCTTTATCAACCTGAATCACCTCTTTTATCATTTGTGTTTTATGTTATTTTACTGTTCATCTCAACAATCAACTCATTTGTGTTTTTACTTTTCCTTGTGCAAGAACTACGAATCGAACCAAGCTGACCAATCCTTGTGGGATTCGACATTTTTTATACTATAACTTGGCAGGAGTGTACACTTGCGCTCTCACAAAAAGAGAACACCTACACGCCCTAAAGCAATACAATCCATTTGCATGGGTTACAATTCTACACAAAAAGGTTATTTTCTCTTTAATTTTGCCACCATGTCTTTTTTGTAAATAGAGATGTTTTTTTCATGAGTTTATTTTTCCATTTGCATCTCTTTCTAGTTCTTCATACCCAATTTTTCTTTCTTCACCCCATATTCTTGATGATGATTTTTTGGTTTTGGACATTGCCCATCCTTCCCCACCTTCACCTACTTCTCAACCTTCCCAACCTTTACCTACTTCTCAACCTTCCTTTGTTCTGAATAATGATGGTTTAGTCTCAACAGGTGGTCCTACTGTTTCTTCTAGACACTCTTCTCGTGTCTCTAAACCTCCAACTTTGTTAAAAGATTTTGTATGTTCTTCAAAAGGCATGTCTTCTTCTAACTCGATCTCTTCTGTTTCTTTTCCCATTTCTAACCATATTTCTTATGCTCATCTTCCCTCTCGTACTCAATCTTTTCTAAATTCTATCACTTTATATCACGAGCCTTCTTCTTATTCCGAAGCCATCAAACATCCATCTTGGGTTCATGCCATGCAAGAGGAGCTTCAGGCCCTGGAAAACAATGCTACATGGTCCGTAGTGCCTTTACCTCAGTAACAAACTTGGTTAAAATATTCTCATTGCCTTCTTCAAGAGGAGCTTAAGGCTCGCCTTGTTGCCAAGGGGTACAATCAGAAGGAGGGGATTGATTTTGTTGACACCTTTTCCCCTGTGACTAAGCTTGTCATTGTTCGGCTCGTCCTTGATCTTGCTGCAATGTATCATTGGCCTCTTTTCCAGATGGACGTTTATAATGCATTTCTTCAAGGGGATCTTTTTGAAGAAGTTTACATGACTTTTCCTAAAGGTGTTTGCAGCCAGGGGGAGAATATGGTCTGTAGGATGCAAAAGTCCCTTTATAAACTGAAGCAGGCTTCGAGACAATGGAACTTGAAGCTAACTAAGGCTTTAGTGACAACAGGGTATCAGCAGAGCAAGCTGGATCATTCTTTATTTACCAAGAGAGATAAGGACAAGCTGGTAATTATACTCATATATGTGAATGGCTTGCTTATAACATGAAATGACCAGGATTTGGTAACTCAGTTGAAAGGAATCCTAAATCAAAACTTCAAGATGAATGACTTAGGTGATCTGAAATGCTTCCTAGGGCTGAAAATCTTGAGGACTAAGGAGGAAATTATGTTAAGTCAAAGAAAATATGTATCAGAGCTGGTTGAAAGTACTGGTTTAGGGGGAGAAAAGCCAGCAATTACTCCCTTAGAACAAAATGTAAAGTTAACAACTTCAGAGTTCGATGAACATGTGAAATGCAAACAGCAAGAGGATAGTTTGTTGGAAGACAAAACTGTTTTCCAAAGACTGATTGGAAAGCTTATTTATCTAACTCATACAAGGCCAGATGTTACTTATGCAGTGCAACATCTCAGCCAATTCATGCAACATCTAAAAAAATCTCATTTAGAATCACCACTTAGAGTTGTAAGATATCTAAAGAAGGATCCAGTAAAAGGTATTTTACTGAAGGCAGACAACAAATGTCAACTTAAAACCTTCTGTGACTCGGATTGGGCATCTTGTCCAATGTCAAGGAAGTCAGTATTAGGGTTTTGCGTAAAATTGGGAGATTCACTAATCTCTTGGAAGCCTAAAAAGCAAAGTACCATAGCAAGATCTTCTGCATACGCAGAATACAAGAGCATGACTATTACTGCAGCAGAAATAGTTTGGTTGAAAGGGATGTTGGAAGAACTGGGAATAACATTGCAACAACCAACAATCTTGTACAACGACAGCAAAGCAACACTACAGATAGCAGCAAACCCTGTGTTTCATGAGAGAACAAAGCATATAGAGATAGATTGTCATTTCATAAGAGAAGAGATTCAAGAAAAGCTGATACAAACATAACAGCTGGCTGATGTGCTAACAAAGGCCCTTGGAGCTCAACAACATGATTATCTTATTTCCAAGTTGGGGATGAAAAGCATTTTTCAACCACCAACTTGAGGGGGAGTGTAGATAATTAGTTTGTTGAAAATAGATAGTTAGTTTGTTGTATTCTGTTATTTTTCTGTTGATTAGTTGGTAGACCAGTTTCTTTGTTTCATGTATGTGTATATAAGCAGACTGATGTAGAGGAAATATTCAAGTGGAATAAAGTGATACTTTTTCCATAATCATTTTTTCAACAAAGACAAGCTACGATGACAAGACTGACTCAAGTCAAACTGGAGTTTCTAATAAAACGCTCTCTACTTTGATATATGTACTATTTTCCTCCAACTAGGCTTAGGGAGGTTTTTAACGAGGCACATTTTCGAGTTAAGCTCTTAATAAAATTATCATGCTGAGCAAAAAAAAAACGCTCTCTACAGAATCGATATGATATTAAATATTCAGTACAATTATCATTGAGACAATGTCCACAACACCACAGTTGGAAGTTGTATGTTACAATGACTTTTTTAACTATTCATGTCCAACACACTTTCTTTTGGTTACTTTTTCGATTTCAAGATTTCGTACTAACTAATCCGGATCGACTTGCGTCGTACACCTGACTTTGGTGGATGAGTCTTCCGGCAATGATTTTAAAACTCATCATGCCCAACACATTTTTAATGCATATCTAGACATGAATTTTAAAAATATAACTCCTCAAATACAAGAAATCTATTCTAGATGATAATTGAATATAACCATATTATTAAGATCGTAAAATCAAAAACAATTTTATATTAAAACTAGACTTTATTATCATTGAAAATGGTAAGTTCTCAATACAAAAAATAGATTACTTATATAACCGGAAGAGTTTTTTTAAAGGATAAGTTGTATGTCTTTATTATTGAAAACATACAATAGAATACGTGGATGTGAGCCTCATTAAAAAAAATTCTCTAAACTTAGAGGGAAAAGAGTGCATTACATCCATACCAGGAAACAAGGTAAAGGGTGAAATAAACCAACCAATTGAGCCCGAATTGGAAAGCTGTAACATCCAAACGAAATCACTAGAAGAGCTTCTTGAAAACTGCTCAACTGAAAATATTTACATCCTCCTAACCATCTTTACATCTTCACGATCATGAGCCAGTCTAGTTAAGCTTTGTACGTCTAATATTCTTCCTCCTTGTTTTGCTCTTCAAATTCTTCAATAGAAAATATTCCCAATTTCTGTTAAAATATATTGAAGTATGCTTTGGATAAAGATTTAGTTAGACCAATATTAGCTACTTGGTGTTGTGCAGGAATATAATAAATTTTTAACTCATTAACAGTTACTTTTCTCACGAACAAAGTGCACATCCAATTCAACATGTTTTGTTTTGGAATGGTACACATGAATATGGCACATATGTTGTCACTCCAAGTAACTAGTATGTCCGGTTAAACCAAGCCCATGTCTCGAACCAAAGTATCAATCCATACTATTTATGAGGCTGCATCGACAATGCTTCTGTACTCGGCATTAGTTGTAGACTTAGACACAATTTTTTGTTTCCTTGAATTTTATAACACTAAATTTCTACCTAAATACACTTAATTTACAGAAATCGATCTTCTATCATTGATATTACCTTTCCGGAGTAGATGTAAATGGATTCTTGGTAAACATAAAATTTTTTATTCATAAGATATCTCAAACAAATAAATTTTAATATTGTATATATAAAAAAATCTTGAACACACGTGAATCATGAGCTTATGCCATGAACTATATGTAAAAGTACCGCGAAGGTTGCTGTATTATATTTTAAATTACATTTTGTTCCTATTAAAAATGAGCAAATCGTTCATGTACGGTTCAAAAAGAGTAAAAAAATTTATTAAAAAATGTATAAAAACTCTTTTAATCTTTAATCTTTACACTTTTTTATCGGTTAATCATTAAAAAATATCTTTTAAAAATAAATTTAAAAAGTAATGGATTTTTATTAATGATGATCATATTGTATGACCGATTGATAAATAAATCTAATTCATTGTTATTTTTTATTTTATTATTTAATTCATAATTTAAATTGATATTTTTCTTGTTCAAAAAAAACTTTAGAAGTAAATAAAAAAGTAGTTATTTAAACAAAATAAATTATTTAAAAAACATTAATTTAACCCTAAAGTTAAGAGAACATGTGATAGGGGAAATAAGTAAATCTTGCCGATGAACATTTTATTTCATTAGTTTTATTCTAGAAATCCTAAAACAATTATTCTAGAGACAAAGATTGTTCTAAACAACAAAATACCAAAAACCTAGAGCAAGATCAAAACAACCTTAAAAACACATTAAAACCCTAAGAAACAAGCTTAAGTAACCCTATGGATTGTTTCTCTCAAGCAGTTGCTTGAACCAATATGCTGATAGCTTGGGATATCTCTTGAGATCATCATAATCAACATAAACCAGACCAAATCTTGATGTATACCCTAACAGCCATTCAAAGTTGTCAAGCATCGACCATGCGAAGTAGCCCGTGACATTAGCCCCGTCATCCATGGCTCTCTTCAATTCCTTTAAGTAACTTCGGTAGAAGTTCACTCGATCGACATCGTACAACGATTCAGGGAACGTAAGATTACCAGGAAGATCCATTCCTGTTATCAATTAACAAAACAAAATGAGAAAAAGAACAAAACAACATAATTTTATTAAGGGTTGAACGGTTCGTCGTCTCACCGTTTTCAGAGAGAATTATGTTAGGGTTTCGATAACGATCTTTGACGTACGTGACAACCTTGTACATGCCCCATGGAACTTCATATAGCCATGGAGAATGAGCCTGCATGTTTCAGACATTAGTACCAACATATTTTTCTAGAATTGGCATCACTAACAATGTGGATGATTACCCGACGACCAATCGGCACTCCGTTGCGTTCATCTGTAAATTGCAGACACGAACGGATAAATATGCATTATGGAATAGTAAAAAAAAGGGTGTTTGTGGAAAGAAAAGACGAAGACTCACAGGCAAACTTAGCATTCCAATCTTGTTGGTAGCCGGTCACGCTCGGCGGAGGCTGGCGTGGGTCGGATACGTAGTATGATGTATAATGGTTGATGCCAAGAACATCAAACGAATCCTTTACAGACTCCACTTCACTCTGGTTGAACCTGGGAAGCCGTTCTCTCACAATTCTTTGCATCGTTCTCGGATATTCTCCATACACGAGAGGGTGCAGAAACCTATACATACACACTGATTTCAATATACTTTCAAGATTGTGATTCAACAGCAACATGCTTTGGCTATTTGTTAATGGAATTACCATCCAACATGGAAGTCTCGTGCTCTTTGTGCAGCGTAGTTGTCAGCTATGGATCTCGTCAAAGGTTCATACCAGACGAAGTCTAGGAAAATGCCGATTCTTCCGTTTTGTTTAGCCTGAAAGAATCGAATTGAATTGAGTATATTGGATTTTATATAGAAAAGAACGGTTCAAAATGGTTGTTACTTGGTATTTTTCACGGTATCTTTTAACAGCCTCAGCGTGGCTCAAGATCAAGTTATGTGCTACGATGTAAGGTTCGGTGGCCGAGTTTCCGTCGGTGCAGTTTCCGAACTGTTTCGAACATCGATTGGGAGGGTTGACGCCGTTGTCGAAACCGAGAGCAGCAACCACTCTCGGTTCATTGAATGTCATCCAGTTCTTCACTCTATCGCCGAATGTGTCGAAACAAAACTCTGCATAATCAGCGAAATCTTGCCTGCGAAGTCCAAAACAAACAGATTTATTCTACACTTTAAGCAAGTTTTAATTGAAAAACATGGTTTGTGTTGTGTTTGAACTTACACAACTTGTCTGTTGAGTAAACCTCCATATCTTTCCTGTAGGGCGAGTGGCAAGTCGTAGTGGAAAAGATTAGCATAGGGAATGATACCTATACGGAATTAGATCATCAGTATAAAATACAATGAAAATTTCTAAAATATATGAATGACACATGTCATTTGTTTGATATATATACCTTTTTCAATCATATAGTCAATCAATCTATTATAGTAGGCAACTCCTTTCCAATTCACCTCTCCTGTTCCATCTGCACACAGGGAAGTATGGATACAGCATTAATCAATCATGAAATGTATATGGTTAATATTAGTAATTGTTGACATAATGAAAGTAAACAGTTTATATACTCGGAAAGATTCTCGACCACGAGATCGAGAACCGATAGGCGTCGAAATTCAGTGTCTGCATCAGATCAACATCTTCCTGCAAGCAAGAAGAGTCACACACTGCCAGTACATGAAGTAAGAACAAGTTTAACTGTGGTGAATAGATTGTACCTTGTAGCGATGGTACTGATCGATAGAGAATTCTCCGGTAGCATTGTCTGCAATGTGTCCCGGAACTTTAACAAATTCATCCCATATGCTAGGCCCTCGGCCGTCTTCGCTGGCCATTCCTTCCACTTGGTACGCCGATGCCGCCGTTCCAAACAGAAAGCCATCGGGGAAGCTGTCCCGACTCAGGCCTCCGGTGTCGAAATGTTGTTGTTGTGTATTGGCATTGGGATTTCCATGCAAAGCTGTGCTAAGAAAAGGGAGAGATAGTAAGATTACTAAGATCTTCATGGAGATTAAGGCTTGGTTTTGTTAATGAATGTTAAATCTTTGTTCTCAGCATGTATTTATAGAGGTGAAGGATGAGAATTCTAATATCAAATAAATATTTTAAATCAAATTTAATATCAAATATTTTAATGGATACATAATTAATATGAAATTTAAAAATAGAATTTTGTAATAAATTAGGCTATTTTTTAATTAATAATATTTGAGAAATTGAAGTAAATTAAAAACAATCATAATATCATCATAGTGAACCAAAATAGAAACAGAATTTGATTAAGTCAACCAAACCACCAAATGAGATTGTTATTCGTTAAAATAATCTTTATTTTTTTACGGATTAATAGTTTGACATATTCTAAGGTAAAAACAATTTAAGGTTCCAAGATAGCCTTGAAAACAAATGAAGACATGCCGTAAAGTGAAAAATAATATGGTAAATTATTGTAATGCTTATTTTCGTTTTATTCATAATATAAATGTTCACTTTTGTTCATCAAATTTTAAAAAAGTAATATTTTAATTACTTATATTATCAAGTTGCTTGTTTGATGGTGTGGTAAGTTAATGAATGAGTTAAATTTTAAATTAACCCTTAAACTTTAGAGAAAATATTAATTTCATCTGTAACGTCTCGATTTAGGGCTCGAGAGTTATCGGTTTTGATCTAAGATTAGTCCAGGTCAAATTTAAATTTAAAATGATTGTTTTATAAAAAAATTGTCACTATTTACAAAAATACCATTAATGAAATTTGAAGATGAGAATTTGAGTAAAAGAATAAAGAAAGAAAAGAAGTTTGAAAAAAAAATGTCATCTTCTCCAAAAGAAAATTTTCTTTTTTCACAAAACCTCTCTTAAACCCTAAACCAATATTCCATTGCCTCAAATCCCTCCTCCAAGCAAGATTTTTGAAGGTAATCTCTTCCTTGTTTAAGTTTTTACATATCTAGCTTGTACTTTTTGAAAACTTTCTTTTAAAACTCATTAAAATGAATTTTTAATTTGGTGTTGGGTTTGAGAAATGGGATTTTCGTGTGGGTATTTTAATGTCATGTTAAGGGTGTTGTTAATCATGCTTTAGTGTTTTAAAAATGTTAAAATATATGCTAATAGTGGGAAACCCGAAATGGGTATAAAATGGGGTTTTTAAGTTGAAAAGGTTGAGTTTTTGGGTTGGTTTTGGGTTGAAAACGTGGCTGGTGGTTCCTTTGATGTTGGGGGATGTTTCTAGATGCTTTTAAATGTGTTTTGGTGGTTGAAATGGCTGGATTCAGTGTGAGGTTTGTCTAGAACAAAAATGGTGAAGTTTTGGATGAAATTTGGGTTTGAATCAATGTGTTTTGGTTGCAAGGAGTAGATTTCTGGGTTGTTGCTGGTTTACAAGTGTATTAGCATCCTAATAGTTTGTTTTGGGTTGTCTTGAAGCAGATGATATTGATTTGGGTACTTCGGGTGCGATACCGGGTGCTACAGAGGCTTGAGAACGGTGTTTCGGCTTTCGTTTAGGCTTAATCGGTGAGTGATAATGTTTGAAGTTTTAAATGATTTCAAAGTGGGTTCTTGGGGGTTTGGGTGGAGCCTTAAGGGCTAACCTAAACCCCAAGTGTAAGTTTGCTAATCCACCTTGTTCGTTAAGTGTTGGTGTGTGCGATTATTTGTGTTGTTGCGTGAAATGTGGATTGCCTTTACTCTCCGTTTAATGTTGTTGTGTAGTCGTTGTTGGTGTCAAGCCTCACGTGATGGTTTTCGTTGCTACAATGATGTGTAGTCCCACCGGTAGTGACTAGTAGAAGAGTATGGTGATGTGTAGTCCCATCGAAAAACTACTAGTTATTGTGAACGGTGATGTGTAGTCCCACCGGGTTTTGGTTATGCATGTGCATACCATGTATTGTTTATGTTTGTGTTTCATTTTATCTCCTCCTTAAATGGTTTTTCTTTAAATCTAAGAATATGGTTTAAAACTGCATTGTTGTTGTGTTTTTAGAGCTCCGCTCACTAAGCTTTTAAGCTTACCCTCTCTTTTTCCAACAATGCAGATCGTTAGAGGTTCCGGGAGGCAAGTGGGCAAGGAAGGGATTCTCGGAGTTCTTGGGTGGCTCAAAGTATGGTTTTATTAGTTTGTAATAACACTTAGACAATGAGATTGCTAGGCTTGTTGTGTGGAGTTGGTGTTCAAACTCCTTTACTTGGCTTTGTTTATGTTGCAATCATGTTTAAAATGTTGATATTATGTTATGTTGAGGTTTAATGTGGCCTTGTATGAATTACTTTGTGTTTGTCATGTTAGCATTTTTGAATCTACGTGTTCTTGTGAGCTTAGGGCTTGAAATCCAATTTGTTGCTTGAATGTATGATTGATGTTGTGATTAGGACGCTTTTCCTCTAGATTGTTTGTATGATATGATGCTATGTGGTTTTTGATGTTTCGGGGCGAGTTTGGGGACATTTGGAGATGTCAAACTATGTTTTCGGGCCAAACTATGTGCAGGCGTTTCGAAATGTCTGATATGGTTTCGGAACGGTTGAGCTCCAGGGGTACCCGTATCGGAACAAGAGTTGTGCCATTTCGGTACGAATTGCCACTGGAGGCTCCTGTTTCGGAACCATGTAGGGCCATTTCGATACGATTTGCCACTGTGAGCCCCTGTTTCGAAACCCGTTCTGTTACGTTTTGCCATTGTAGACTCCCGTTCCGGAACAAGGTGGGACCGTTTCGGAACGGCTTGGTCTTACTTTTTAAATGGAGCCCGCGTTTCGAAACGCAGGCGGTTGAATCGGTTAGATGGCATCTCCAAGGGTTTCTGAATGTTACATTTTAGTCCCTAAAGCTTGTATGCTTCCTTGTTGAGTTCATATGTGACCCTTGAGATGGTTTTGCCCCGTGTGCACTCCTTCGTTACATTCACATATTTGTTGGCTTTTGTGAGAAAGTTTTGAGCTTTTAGGTTTTTAGAATAAGGATGACTCTTCAAATCCCAAAACCTCCTTTTCAAAATTTCATTAATGACGTTATCGTAAATAATGACACTTTTATAAAAATCAGCATTTAATCTAAATTTAACCCAAAACTATTCCTAGATTAAAACCGATAACTCCCGGGCCCAAAACCAGGGCGTTAAAAAAATCATTCGAAAACTATTCGTATCCTCCGTCAATGATGTTCGTGTTGTTCATTCCTCGCTGTTTTGGTGTTTAGGGGCGACGTTAACTCGAATACTGAGATCCTTCCTCCTCCTTCACCTGGACGACCTCCTGTTACTCAATCTACGAGGTCTGCTCGGGCTGACTCTGTTCGACCTAGTGCTAGAGCTGAGCGTGGGAGATGTCATCATCGACGTTGAGTGTTTAGCTGTCTGAGGTGTGTTCTCTACTATGTTATCTGTTTTACAGTGCTATCTATGTATATATGTTTGATGGACTGAATTGTGATTATGACATGATCTGATATTGTATGGTTATGATATATTTTGTTGATCTGTTGTGTTTGACTTGTTCAGCATGTCGGTATGCCATGCAACATGTATCATATTCGGATTGCTTAATATCGGACTATATGAACATGCATTTTCGTTAATAAATAAGAATGTATTCATAATCAGAAAATCAGATATTATGTCAAATCATCGAGTTGGAATTTTGTACGGGGAAGTTTAGCAGATTCTTCCTTCAGGTTGAAGCCTTCTTCGGATTAGTGGTTTCACCCTTCGGGCTGAGTTCCACTTCGGATGGTGACGATATAGAGAGTGGTTCGTGGGAACCTTACTCTTCGGATGGTGATGTAGTTGGGTGCATAACATGTTGACTCATTCGTTACATTCATACATATTTGTTGATTGAAATGACTATTTGAATGAAAATAGTATTCTGAAGTTATTCTGTTTGGATCTGTTTGACTTTGTTTAACTCTGTTAGATTCTGTTTGCACTGTAGAGACACACTGAGCGTTATCGCTGACTCCCCCTTAGTTTTTATTTCAGAAACTCAGACCTATGCTACGATACTTGGAGAACCTCGCTTATCAGACATATTTTCTATTATCAGTATGGTTTACTTTGACTTATGGACTTTTATTTATTATTATCGGATTATGTATGATTACACACTAGGACATTTTATTTGGGAGTTTACCATTTTTATCATGCACATGTATTTCTGGTTGTTTTATTATTTTTCAGGATATTACTATATGATTACTTATTATGGGATGTTACTATTTATTTCGAATGTAATACTTTCGAACCTACTTACTTTACTTGAGGGACAAATTTTAAACCCGGCTTCTTACATTTGACCCAATTCTTTTGGGTCGAGTTTAGGGGTTACAAATCAACTCTCAAAAATTTTAGTTTGCAAAACAATAGAAAAAGATTGAGAGAATGAAAGATGATATCAAATATCGTTACCTGACAGAGTAGAGAGATAATGAGAGGAAGTGTTGGAGGATATCAGATATCGTTACCTGACAGAGTTGACGGAGAGGTACATGATTGTTGTGTCCAAAAGAGATGCCATGAAAATGCATGATCTTAGGAGGGAGTTGTGTCTGTCCAAGTCCCAAGAGGAGAACTTCTCTCAAGCTGTGCCACTCCAATCTTCATGTCACACAAATCAAGAGTCTAATCATTTCTTCTTCTTTGGTCATGGTAACAGGTAGAATTCACAAACTTTCATTGCGTTTAAACAAGTTTCCTGAAGACGTTGGCTTGGAGTGTGAAAAATACCCCCCCCCCCCCATTCAAATCCTTGTTGGGTTTCTCATTGGATCATCAAAGTGGCTTAAGCCAGTGACTCGAGGAAACCTTGGTTAACAGCTTCAAATTGCTTAGAGTCGTAGATCTTTAAAGTGTTGAGAATTTCGTAGTACCCAAGAAAACAAAAGGGTTAATCCTCAAATTATGTTGTCCTCGTCTTCTGCTGCTGAAAGGCAATGTGAATGTAGTTTACCAGAAGACGGCTCACATCTTCAGCCTTGAGGAAGACAAGCTACCATGACAAGACTGACTCAAGTCAAACCAGAGTTTCTAATAAAACGCTCTCTACACTAATATGTGTACTCTTAAGAAAGTTTTTAATGAGACACATTTCTAGGTTAAGCTCTTAATAAAATTATCATGTTGAGAAAAAAACGCTCTCTACAAAATCGATATGATATTAAATATTCAGTACAATTATCATTGAGAAAATGTCCACAACACCACAGCCGGAAGTTGTATGTTACAATGACTTTTTTAACTATTCATGTCCAACCCACTTTCTTTTGGTTGCCTTTCCGATTTTTAGGATTTCGTCCTGACTAATTCGGACTGATCTGCGTCGCACACTTAACTTTAATGGGTGAATCTTTCGGCAAAGATTTTAAAACTCATCATGCCCAACACATTTTTTAATGCATATCTAGACACATTTTAAAAATATAACTCCTAAATACAAGAAATCTCTTCTAATTGATAATTGAATATAACCATATTATTAAGATCGTAAAACTAAAAACATTTTTTTATTGAAACTGGTCTTTATTATCATTGAAAATGGTAAGTTCTCAATACAACGAATAGATTACTTATATAACCAGAAGAGTTTTTTTCGAAAGGATAAGTTATATGTCTTTATTATTGAAAATATACAGTGGAAAACGTGAATGTGAGCCTCATTAAAAAAAATTCTCTAAACATAATTGGAAAAAAAGAGTGCACTACATCCATATTAGGAAACAGGGTACAAGGACGAATTAAACCAACCATTTGAGCCCGAATTAGAAAGTTGTAACATCCAAACGAAACCAACTAGAATAGCTTCTTGAAAACTGCTCAACTGAAAATATTTACATGCTCCTAATCATCTTTACATCTTCTCGATCATGAGCCAGTCTAGTTAGGCTTTGAACATCTAATATTCTTCCTCCTTTTGCTCTTCAAGATCTTCAATAGAAAATATTCCCAGTTTCCGTTAAAATATATTGAAGTATGCTTTGGATAAAGATTTGGTTAGACCAATATCAACTACTTGATGTTGTGCAGGAATATAATAAATTTTTAACTCATTAACAGTTGCTTTCTCATGAACGAAGTGCACATCCAACACAACATGTTTTATTTTGCAATGGTACACATGATTTGCACACATGGATATGACACAGATGTCGCTCCAAATAATTGGTATGTCCGATTAAACCAAGCCCATGTCACGAACCAAAGCATCAATCCAGACTATTTATGAGGCTGCATCGACAATGTTTTTGTACCCGGCTTCAGTTGTAGACCTAAACACTGTTTTTTGTTTCATTGTATTTCATAACACTGAATTTCCACCTAAATACACTTAATTTTCAGAGATATTACCATTTCGGAGTAGATGTAAATGGATTCTTGGTAAACATAAATTTTTTTATTCAGAAGATATCTCAAACAAATAAATTTTAATATTGTATATATAAAAAATCTTGAACACACGTGAATCATGAGCTTATGCCATGAACTATATGTAAAAGTACCGCGAAGGTTGCTGTATTATATTTTAAATTACATTTTGTTCCTATTAAAAATGAGCAAATCGTTCATGTACGGTTCAAAAAGAGTAAAATTTTTATTAAAAATTATGAAAACTATAAAAGAAGTATAAAACCTCTTTTAATCTATAAAACCTCTTTTAATCTTTAATATTTACACTTCTTTTTATCGGTTAATCATTAAAAAATATCTTTTAAAAATAAATTTAAAAAGTAATGGATTTTTATTATTTTTATTAATGATGATCATATTGTATGACCGATTGATAAATAAATCTAATTCATTGTTACTTTTTACATTTTATTATTTAATTCATAATTTAAATTGATATTTTTCTTGTTCAAAAAAAACTTTAGAAGTAAATAAAAAAAGCAGTTATTTAATATATGTTGATTAAAAATGGCTCATGATTTCTCGAAGGGAATTAACCACTGTGCGAAAAACCCTAGTTTTGGTTGCTACACGTTTTCCGGCAATCAGCCGCCGGGAGGAGGCCCACAGGTGGATAACCCGCCTGTTACCGTGACCACGGAGTCGCTCCACGCGAAGGATGTATTGGGGGAGGTGCAGGAAACGCCCATGGATATTACTGTTGTTGACATCGTTGGGGATGGTGTTGTCGCGGATAGTGGCTTGGGGGATAACGGAGGTTTGAAGAGCACTGGCGGTACAGGTGGGCCGACAGAGGTGGCTTCTGGTCCGAGCAAGGGCACCTATGCTGATATGGTGGCGCGTGGTGAGAATAATGGCGGACGGCGCAAGGCTGGCGTGATCACTGATGGTATACAGGTTCTGGAATCAGATTTTTCCATCGATTGCAGTGGGTCGTTTCCAAAAATAAGATTCTCTAAGCGTCTTCATGCATCGATCGATGAAAGTATGAAAAGAGCTGTGATTCTCCGGTTGTTGGGGCGAACTATCAGATACAAGACTTTGTTATCCCGTATCCTGGTTTGTGGGCTCCGGTTGGTGATTACCAGGTTGTGGATCTCGACAACAGTTATTTTTTAGTGAACTTTACATCGAATGAGGATTACACTAGGGTTTTATCGGCTGGTCCATGGACACTGTTTGGGAGCTATCTTATAGTTCAGCCATGGTCGCGTTCATTCTCGACGTCACAAAGGCATTCGTCGCAAGTTATGGTTTGGATACGTCTTTCGGGGCTGTCGTATAGGTATTACACCAAAGCGCTATTCAAACTAATTGGAAGTATCATAGGAAGTGTTGTCCGTATTGACTATAATACGACAGCGGGGGAAAGGGGCAAGTTTGCTAGACTCGCGGTCCTCGTGGATTTGAATAAACCATTGTTACCTTGTATTGGGATTGATGGTTTTACACAGAAGCTCGAGTATGAGGGTTTGAGCCAAATTTGTTTCAAGTGTGGTGTATACGGGCATTTTTCGGAGATGTGTGGGAATCATACTGGAGTGCTTCCGGATGTAGGAGCTTCGGTCTTAGAATGGTTCGACGAGGGTAGAACGGAATCGGATGCTGCTTCGGATAGTCTTTACGGACCTTGGATGGTGGTGGATGCTAGGAAACGGAGGCCACGGAAGGTGGTTGACCGCCAAACTGATGCCGGTGGGAACAACATGGGGGGCTCGCGTTTCACTATACTAGAAAATGTTGTTGGTAGTAGTAAGGGCGGTTATGGATGTCGGGGGTTCGAAGGATGTTATTAGTGGGAAAGAGAGTGTGACGCATCGTGCACGGGCCGCCAATGTGGGTAGAGCTCTGTTGAAGGATGTTTCAAAAAATGTGGCAACCCCGCGCGAGGGTCCTAAGGTTGTTGCGATGTCCCCGAGCTTGCCGGTGCAAGTTCAAACTTATGAACCATCGATCGCCAATGGTACATGTAGTAACCCATTTTTTAGTCTAAAATAACCAATAATAAATAAACCTTATTATAAAAAATTGAAAAAGAAAAAAAGTAATAAAAAAAGGCAAAAAAAAGAAAAAAAAAACTAAAACTACCGTGGATGCCATGCAAGGCATCCACGCACCCTAATTGCATGACTCATCCCCCCTCCCCATCACTATAAATAGGAGGCAAAGCAATTGAATTAGACACACGCACACAAATGAAGCCATAGAAATGGCGCAAGTTTTAGGGGCAGTGCCCCTTTCGAACCTTAGGGGCAGTGCCCTTTTAATGGTTCGAACAGTTGGGTTGATCGGAGGCCCTGTCGATGTTCGTTCGAATCAATTTTCGAGTTATAGCGAGGTGATGCGGAGATCCTGCTAGGGGTCAGGTGAAGTTCTTATTTCGAGCTTCTAGTAAGGTAAATTTTGATCCTCGTCTATTTTAATGTTGTCCTTTTGTAATAATTATATTTCTATGAAATATAAGATGTTTTTATATTTGTTGGTATGTTTTTTATTTTATATGTCATGTTTGTATATTTTATTTTGTATGCCATATTTGATTAAAATATATTAATTTATGTTGTTTGATTGAATTTTAAATTAAAAATTTTTAGTAGGGATTATTGTGAAAAACGTACCCTGAGCGTTAGGGTGCCACTTTTCGATAGTCTCTATTAAAAAATATTTTTATTCTAAATCTTAATTTTCAAAATAGACTTCCTTCAGTCGAGAGTCTAACGGAAATTATGCTCCGGGCGTTGGAGTGTACCTTTCCTTTCATAAACATATATTTTTATTCTAAATCTTAATTTTCAAAATAGTCTTCCTTCAGTCGGGAGTCTAACGGAAATATGCTCCGGGCGTTGGAGTGTACCTTTCCTTTCATAAACATATATTTTTAAATATTATTTTAAATTAAGGGATCATAATTTCTAAATTTAAATTCGAATTCATAATTTCACTATTAAGACATCACGTAATCGACAGGTACCAATTTTTGGGCGTTGTGGGGGTGCTCACCCTTCCCCACACGTAACCGACTCCCGAACCTATCTTCTGGTTTCGCAGACAAAAACTCGTTGTTTTAATAAAAACAAGTTTTATTAAAATAACCGGGTTTTTCAGGTGTTCCAATCGCACCACAAGAAAAAAACAAAGGATTGGTGGCGACTTACCCGTTGTTACAGCTTGGCGACTCCGCTGGGGACCTTTTTTTTTTAGAGAGTCAAGCCACAAGTCGATTACCTTTTGTCTATAGGTGGAAATTATGACTTCAATTTAATTAATTTGTAATCCCTTTTCTTTAAATTTTTTTACAAAATTTTTTTATAAACTTATTTTTTGAGTTATCATATCATGAGCTCTATACCCGAGCTCCGTCCCTTAAGCGGGAGCGAGAAACCACACCTTCGTGAGGTACCCCCTCCGTGTAGGATGGTGAAACGCTTCCGGGATATAGGTCCCTTTTGTCTTCGTGAGACCTTTGTCTCCGTGCAGACCTAGGGAAATGTATCCTCCCGAATCGATGTCCTAGCGACAGTTCGGGTACCGTTACTCTAGAACCAAAACACATATAGTAAAACTTAAGAGCTTACCCCTTAAAGCCAAACCAAAACTCTGCCCGTTAGCAGTCACCATGTTTAGGTTTTGATGCCTTTATTTGCTATATGTTCAATTTTTTTTGCTGCTAATTTTTGTCTTATTCATCATTCAATTCATTCATTTAATTCTTCTATTATGAACTAACCCGTTTCTTCTCTTTGGTGATCACATTGCATTAAGTTATTCATTCCACATTAATTACATGACACCATTATAACATTTTAATTTTTGCATTTCATCTGCATGAAGTATTGATTCACGTCTGGTTCCCTATTTGAAAAATTATCATCGGGAGAAAATCTAGTTCCCTAGATATCAATGCAACATTCAAAAGTTGCGAATAAATCCCGTAAATTCAGAAGTTAAACCACGGGAACCATTTTTGAATCAGTGCTTTCTCATCTAGGACATGCATTTTCCATTTACATGCATACATTCTATTTTGAATTAGTACCTTCGCATCTAGAACATGTACCTTGCATTTACATGCATTCATTTTGGAACTTTGAAACCGATCTCGGGATGCCCCATGTTAGCAAATACCGGATAAAGCAAAATTGACCAATCTAACATGATGCAAGAGCCCAGTCCATGGGCATTTTCAAATAACATTTGCACTCATACAGACATCATACCTCTACAAGGCCCCAAGCTGAGAACATTCATCGACGAGTTTAGGAAGCGAGCTTCCGATGCCGAGTTAGACTTCTGCACCCTGGACGACGACATCAATTATTGTTTGTAGCACTTTGCCAGAGCCAAAAAGTGATGAGCTACCATTAACCAAAAACAAATTTATGGACTCGACTGGGGGGCAACATAACGCGTCCATGAGAACAATGAAAGCTCTTTGGAAAAAGGCAAAAACATACTTCAAGCCTTGCATTTGCTTCAAGAGCAGTCGCAGACGAAAATGTTGGGACTCGAGGGAGTAATCCCAAAAATGATCAAACCCAAGGAAAGTTGGGCCATCTTTACAGACAAGACACTGAGCATTGTTTAATCAGAAGCAAATATCAGACTAGCAAAGAACCAGGGGCATCCCTTTAAGGGGGAAAAAAGAATCCCATTCACATATCCATCATCATGCATCATCTATATGCATTCAAGTCATCATGCATTTAGGCTAGATACATGCATCAAACACAAAGTTAAGTGCATCCATGGCATATTTATGTCTTGAACATATAAACAGGTCTAGGAAAGAGACCGAAAACCTCAACTGCGGGGGCGATAACATAATGACCAACGTTTAGCCTTGAAAAAGGCCGAATATGAAAAAAGCTCGAACATCCAGGTAAAAACGGTAAATTTTTTCGAGCAAATTACTAACTAATGTTCCATTTTCAGGTCATAACTTCATGCGATGAAGTTCCAAAGTTAACTTTTTCCCGATCTTGCCTCCAAAAAGGAAAGAACAAGATAACGTCGAGATCATTCAGCTTAGAAGTTCAAGTCCAAAAAAGAATAAGGACAATGAGGATTGGGGGCAAACTCCTGCTGAGACAAATTTTAAACAAAAATCAGGAGATCAAACTAAGTCAAAAGAAAGGGACTTCTACAAGAATTTCATGCATCTCTGCATCATCACAAAAGCAAGCACATGAACATCATCTGCATAAATACTATCCGGAGCTAACTTGGAACTTGTTACTTAAACATTTTCCTAAACACCGTCCTTTCTTAAGGACACCTTTTAGATTTGAGTTTCTCAACTCCGTCCTTTCTTAAGGGCATTTTTTCTCAAAAACAAGAGTTTCTTAACTTCGTCCTTTCTTAAGGACACATTTTCCCAAAATAAGAGTTTCTTAACTATGTCCTTTCTTAAGGGCACTTTTTCTCAAAAACAAGAGTTTCTTAACTACGTCCTTTCTTAAGGGCATCTTTTCTCGAAAACACGAGTTTCTTAACTCCGTCCTTTCTTAAGGACACATTTTCCCAAAATAAGAGTTTCTTAACTTTGTCCTTTCTTAAGGGCACTTTTTCTCAAAAATAAGAGTTTCTTAACTCCGTCTTTTCTTAAGGACATCTTTTCTCGATAACACGAGTTTCTTAATTTCGTCCTTTCTTAAAGACACATTTTCCCAAAATTAGAGTTTCTTAACTCTGTCCTTTCTTAAGGACACCCTTTTTTTAAATTAAAGTTTTTTAACTCTGCCCTTTCTTAAGGACACATTTTCTTAACTTCGTCCTTTCTTAAGGACACATTTTCTCAAAACATGAATTCTTTGCACAAGTATGTTTTTCTAAAAAAAATTTGATCTTTCCTCAAAGATCTTTTCAACTCTACCTCTTCTTATAAATATTTGACCATTTCTTAAAGAATGAAAATTTTCAGGTCTAATATCCTCAAACAGGAAGGAGCAGATCATTATCAATAAACATCCTTGACATGAAGGACTGGAGCAAATATGAAAATGTTGTCTGGCACGTTCAACTAAAGATAGCACAGCCAATGGTTAACAAGAACCAACATCCTTGAAACAAAAGAGTGGATCAATCAAATCAAACATTCAATTCAAACCTTATAGCTCACGAAGAGTTAGTTCATGGCTCATTTTGACCAGTCACTCTTTTAACTTTTGCAGGTCCTATAACACCCGTAACATGGTGTAGCGGATCAACTTTTTCAGATTTTGCCTCCCCGTCAGAGCGGAATAAGCATGACAACAATTTCATCTCCCTAAACATGTAGTGGAATGAGCACGACAACATTTTCATCTCCCTAAGTTTGTAGCGGAATGGGCACAGACAACAAGTTTAGCTCCTTGGAATTACGATGAAATGAACACAACAACAAATCTGTCTCCCTGAATTTGCAGCAGAACAAGCTTCAATAATTTCATCTACTTGAATTTGCGGCAGAACAAGCACATCTCCCTGAATTTGTAGCGAAATGAGAACACCAAACAATAATCTTGTCTCCCCGAATTGGTAGCAGAACAAGGCTACGACAAACTTGTCTCCTTGAACATACAACAAAATAAGCACAAACATAAGTCCATGAACGCGATAGCAAATCTGTTACCTTGAATTCGTAGTGGAACAGATCATCTCCCTGAGATTGCAGTGCAATAAACATACCAACAGATCATGTCTTCTTGAAGATGCAAAGAAACATGTCACCTAATTCAGGCTTGTTACTTTTCCAAGAGCAGACAAGACAATCAAAGCCTAAGAGGGTTGTCACTCCCTGCCATGATGTAGCATATCCTACATCCTCTAGAGTTCTCTTTGAAGTTAATAATGCAACGCACCAAGTGTTGTTCCAAGGCTCGCTTTGCCATTGGTGGTACGGCACACCAATTGTTTTTCAGGTCTATTTTCGCCGTAATAGGTGCGACTAGACCAAAATCCAGATTATGCTACGATGATAGAGCCGTAGCATATCGAACTTCAGACCGTGCCTCTTCATCAGGTGTTGTAGCTCGGTCAACTTCTGGTCATGCCTCTTCGTCAGAGTTGTAGCTTGACCAAACTTGAAACCTTGATCCTGCCTCCTCGTCGGTGTTGTAGCTGGATCAAAATCACTTCAGACCATGCCTCTTCGTCAGGTGTTGTAACTCGGTCAACTTCTGGTCATGCCTCTTCGTCAGAGTTGTAGCTTGACCAAACTTGAACCCTTGATCCTGCCTCCTTGTCGGTGTTGTAGCTGGATCAAAATCACTTCAGACCGTGCCTCTTCGTCAGGTGTTGTAGCTCGGTCAACTTCTGGTCATGCCTCTTCGTCAGATTTGTAGCTTGACCAAACTTGAACCCTTGATCCTGCCTCCTCGTCGGTGTTGTAGCTGGATCAAAATCACTTCAGACCATGCCTCTTCGTCAGGTGTTGTAGCTTGGTCAACAAAAATTTCTTGATTTCCAAATCTTTTCCTCATCCAAATTGTAAAAGAAAATCGTCAAACCTTGTTCCTTCGTCAAAATTGCGGTTGAATCGAAGCTAATTTTTGACAAGTCCGACAAAAATGTCGGCACAACGTGCTTAAACACGGTTAAGTTTAAGACAATGGATAATTCAAATGTCCATCGAAAATCCATTGTCACAAATGGTCGAAGGAAAATAAATCCTTTGGAAAAATCCAATCTCATGATTGGTACAAACTGATTGTACCCAGGGGAATAATACAACTAGCCCGGAGCAAACGGCTACCGGTAAAGGCAAATCAAAACCGTTGATCCCTGTGCATTTGGGAAAAATGCAAATCCGAAAGCCGATAGAAATGTAGGCATAACGTGTTTAAACACGGTTAAGTTTAAGAGAATGGACAATTCAGATGTCCATCGAAAATCCATTGTCACGAATGGTCCAAGGAAAATAAATCCTTGGGAAAAATCCAATCTCATGATTGGTCCAAACTGATTGTACTCAGGGGAATGGTACAACTAGCCCGGAGCAAACGGCTACCGGTAAAGGCAAATCAAATCCGTTCATCCCTGTGCATTTGGGAAAAATGCAAAAGAAGTATAAACCAAGGACACTATTCCTTATCTCATTGAAGGGATTCTAGTACTAATCAGATCTTCTCGCATCAATGGAGTTGCAGTAGATCGGCCCCTTTTCAGATCTTCTCGCATCAATGGAGTTGCAGATGATCGACCCCTTTTCAGATCTTCTCGCATCAATGGAGTTGCAGATGATCGACCCTTCTTTAGATCTTCTCGCATCAATGGAGTTGTAGATGATCGACCCTCCTTCAGATCTTCTCGCATCAATGGAGTTGCAGATGATCGACCCTTCTTCAGATCTTCTCGCATCAATGGAGTTGCAGATGATCGACCCTTCTTCAGATCTTCTCGCATCAATGGAGTTGCAGATGATCGGCCTCTTTTCAGATCTTCTCGCATCAATGGAGTTGCAGATGATCGACCCCTTTTCAGATCTTCTCGCATCAATGGAGTTGCAGATGATCGACCCTTCTTTAGATCTTCTCGCATCAATGGAGTTGCAGATGATCGACCCTCCTTCAGATCTTCTCGCATCAATGGAGTTGCAGATGATCGACCCTTCTTCAGATCTTCTCGCATCAATGGAGTTGCAGTAGATCGCCCATTTTCAGATCTTCTCGCATCAATGGAGTTGCAGTAGATCGAGCCTTCTTCAGATCTTCTTGCATCTATAGAGTTGCAGTGGATCAATCTTTCTCCTCCAGATCAAGCTACCTTGTTAAGTGTTCTATGTTACAAATGGATCAAGTTTTGTAGACCTCGTCGCTCTATCAATGTCGAAGCTAGGTCAAGTTTTCTGCAGGGCAGCTGAGCAGATCAGTAAAGCAGAAAATAATGTGCCAAGAAGAAAAGAGCCAAACTAGACCAAATTAAAATGGGTTCCTTTTAGTCTTTGCTTCATTGTCGATATACAACAATAAGCAAAGAAGGGCAGTTGTAGTAACCCAATTTTGAGTCTAAAATAACCAATAATAAATAAATAAACCTTATTATAAAAAATGAAAAAGAAAAAAAAAGTAAAAAAAAAAACCTAAACTATCGTGGATGCCATGCAAGGCATCCACGCACCCCCTGCCGTGACTCATCCCCTCCCCCTTTTACTATAAATAGGGGAGGCAGCAAAGCAAAGGGGACACCACAAATGAAGCCATAGAAATGGCGCAAGTTTTAGGGGCAGTGCTCTTTTCGAACCTTAGGGGCAGTGCCCTTTTAATGGTTCGAACAGTTAGTTCGATCAGAGGCCCTGTCGAGGTTCGTTCGGATCGATTTTTTAGGTATAGCGAGGTGATGCGGAGATCCTACTAGGGGTCGGGTGAAGTTCTTATTTCAAGCTTCTAGTGGGGTAAATTTTAATCCTCGTCTATTTAAATGTTGTCTTTTTGTAATAAATATTTTGTATGAAATATAATATGTTTTTATATTTGTTTGTATGTTTTTATTTTATATGTTATGTTTCTATATTTTAATTTTATTCTTTATGCAATCTTTCAATTAAATATATTTATTTATATTGTTTAACTGAATTTTAAATTAAAAATTTAAAATAGGGATTATTGTGAAAAACGTACCCTGAGCGTTAGGGTGCCACTTTTCGATAGTCTCTATTAAAAAATATTTTTATTCTAAATCTTAATTTTCAAAATAGACTTCCTTCAGTCGGGAGTCTAACGGAAATTATGCTCCGGGCGTTGGAGTGTACCTTTTCTTTCATAAACATATATTTTTAAATATTATTTTAAATTAAGGGATCATAATTTCTAAATTTAAATTCGAATTCATAATTCCACCATAAGGCATTACGTAATCGACAGGTACCAATTTTTGGGCGTTGTGGGGGTGCTCACCCTTCCCCACACGTAACCGACTCCCGAACTCGTTTTTCTGGTTTCGCATACCAAAACTCGTTGTTTTAATAAAAACAAGTTTTATTAAAATAACCGGGTTTTTCAGGTGTTCCAATCGCACCTAAAGAAAAAACAAAGGATTGGTGGCGACTCACCCGTTGTTACAGCTTGGCGACTCCGCTGGTACCCAGGGGAATGGTACAACTAGCCTGGAGCAAACGGCTACCGGTAAAGGCAAATCAAAACCGTTGATCCCTGTGCATTTGGGAAAAATGCAAATCCGAAAGCTGACAGAAATGTAGGCATAACGTGCTTAAACACGGTTAAGTTTAAGAGAATGGACAATTCAGATGTCCATCGAAAATCCATTGTCACGAATGGTCCAAGGAAAATAAATCCTTGGGAAAATCCAATCTCATGATTGGTCCAAACTGATTGTACCCAGGGGAATGGTACAACTAGCCCGGAGCAAACGACTATCGGTAAAGGCAAATCAAATCCATTCATCCCTGTGCATTTGGGAAAATTGCAAAAGAAGTGTAAACCAAGGACACTCTTCCATGTCTCGTTGAAGGGATTCTAGTACTAATCAGATCTTCTCGCATCAATGGAGTTGCAGATGATCAGCCCTTCATCAGATTTTCTCGCATCAACGGGGTTGCAGTAGATCTCCCTTCATCAGATCTTCTCGCATCAATGGAGTTGCAGTAGATCGACCTCTTCTTCAGATCTTCTCGCATCTATAGAGTTGCAGTAGATCGCCCCTTTTTAGATCTTCTCGCATCAATAGAGTTGCAGTAGATCGACCTCTTCTTCAGATCTTCTCGCATCTATAGAGTTGCAGTAGATCGCCCCTTTTCAGATCTTCTCGCATCAATGGAGTTGCAGTAGATCGACCCTTCTTTAGATCTTCTCGCATCAATGGAGTTGCAGTAGATCGCCCCTTTTCCAATCTTCTCGCATCAATGGAGTTGTAGTAGATCGACCCCTTCTTCAGATCTTCTCGCATCTATGGAGTTGCAGTAGATCACCCCTTTTCAGATCTTCTCGCATCAATGGAGTTGCAGTAGATCGACCTCTTCTTCAGATCTTCTCGCATCAATGGAGTTGCAGTAGATCGACCCCTTCTTCAGATCTTCTCGCATCAATGGAGTTGCAGATGATCAACCCTTCTTCAGATCTTCTCGCATCAATGGAGTTGCAGATGATCGACCCTTCTTTAGATCTTCTCGCATCAATGGAGTTGCAGTAGATCGCCCATTTTCAGATCTTCTTGCATCAATGGAGTTGCAGTAGATCAACCCTTTTCAGATCTTCTCGCATCAATGGAGTTGCAGATGATCGACCCATCTTCAGATCTTCTCGCATCAATGGAGTTGCAGATGATCGACCCTTCCTCATATCTTCTCGCATCAATGGAGTTGCAGATGATCGAGCCTTCTTCAGATCTTCTCGCATCTATAGAGTTGCAGTGGATCAATCTTTCTCCTCCAGATCAAGCTACCTTGTTATGTGTTCTATGTTACAAATGGATCAAGTTTTGTAGACATCGTCGCTCTATCAATGTCGAAGCTAGGTCAAGTGTTCTGCAGGGCGGCTGAGCGGATCAGTGAAGCAGAAAATAATGTGTCAAGAAGAAAAGAGCCAAACTAGACCAAATTAAAATGGGTTCCTTTTTGTCTTTGCTTCATTGTCGTTATACAACAATAAGCAAAGAGGGGCAACTATAGTAACCCATTTTTGAGTCTAAAATAACCAATAATAAATAAACCTTATTATAAAAAATTGAAAAAGAAAAAAAGGCAAAAAAAAAGGCAAAAAAAAAAGAAAAAAAAACTAAAACTACCGTGGATGCCATGCAAGGCATCCACGCACCCTAATTGCATGACTCATCCCCCTCCCCATCACTATAAATAGGAGGCAAAGCAATTGAATTAGACACACGCACACAAATGAAGCCATAGAAATGGCGCAAGTTTTAGGGGCAGTGCCCCTTTCGAACCTTAGGGGCAGTGCCCTTTTAATGGTTCGAACAGTTGGGTTGATCGGAGGCCCTGTCGAAGTTCGTTCGAATCAATTTTCGAGTTATAGCGAGGTGATGCGGAGATCCTGCTAGGGGTCAGGTGAAGTTCTTATTTCGAGCTTCTAGTAGGGTAAATTTTGATCCTCGTCTATTTTAATGTTGTCCTTTTGTAATAATTATCTTTGTATGAAATATAAGATGTTTTTATATTTGTTGGTATGTTTTTTATTTTATATGTCATGTTTGTATATTTTATTTTGTATGCCATATTTGATTAAAATATATTAATTTATGTTGTTTGATTGAATTTTAAATTAAAAATTTTTAGTAGGGATTATTGTGAAAAACGTACCCTGAGCGTTAGGGTGCCACTTTTCGATAGTCTCTATTAAAAAATATTTTTATTCTAAATCTTAATTTTCAAAATAGACTTCCTTCAGTCGGGAGTCTAACGGAAATTATGCTCCGGGCGTTGGAGTGTACCTTTCCTTTCATAAACATATAATTTTATTCAAAATCTTAATTTTCAAAATAGACTTCCTTCAGTCGGGAGTCTAACGGAAATTATGCTCCGGGCGTTGGAGTGTACCTTTCCTTTCATAAACATATATTTTTAAATATTATTTTAAATTAAGGGATCATAATTTCTAAATTTAAATTCGAATTCATAATTTCACTATTAAGACATCACGTAATCGACATGTACCAATTTTTGGGCGTTGTGGGGGTGCTCACCCTTCCCCACACGTAACCGACTCTCGAACCTATCTTCTGGTTTCGCAGACCAAAACTCGTTGTTTTAATAAAAACAAGTTTTATTAAAATAACCGGGTTTTTCAGGTGTTCCAATCGCACCACAAGAAAAAACAAAGGATTGGTGGCGACTTACCCGTTGTTATAGTACACATAGAGCTGTGTCCATCACGGAAGGTGAGACGGGGAAAGGTGTTGTGGGAAGTGACCGGAGAGAGGTTGGTCGAGGGAGGAGCTTATTACCGGTAAAGGTCACGCTCAAGAAACCGTCGAAGCAGTCGAAGCGCGGTTCTGTTGGTCGTACTCCGGCGAAGCCAGTGTTGGCGTAGTGGGTCCAGTCTTTATCAGGGAAACTTCAGACCATGCAGGATCAGGTTGTGTCTGATGCGCATGGGGTGGAGAGTGAGGCTATGGTCTCAGCGGATCATGCTGCGAAGTCACCTCCTACGGGTTTGAATGCAGCGGCAGAGTCGCGCGACAGTACTATGGTCACGGTGGATCCTAACAATGAGAATTTTGCTCTGTTGGTTTGAGGTTAGACTGTGTTTTTTATTTCAGTTTGATGATTAATTTAATGTTTTGGAATTGTCAGGGTGCGGCGAGCCCTGAATATCGCTGTCATTTTCGTTCTTTTGTGCGAAAGCACGATCCGAGGGTTGTTTGTCTTGTTGAGCCGCGAGTTAGTGGTTTACAAGCGGATAAAGTGATTCGCAATCTTGGCTTTGGTAACTCATACTGCGTTGAATGTCGTGGGTTCAGTGGTGGTATTTGGGTTCTTTGGAGGGATGAGGTTAGTGCCGAAATCTTAGTTGCATCGAATCAATTTGTTCATGGGAAGTTCTATGAAGAAGATATTAACCAGTTGGTTTTTTTACGGCTGTGTATGCTTCGCCGTCGGTGGGTATGCGGAAATTGGTTTGGGATCAATTGCTCAAGGTTCAACCAAATGCGGGTCAGGCTTGGGTGCTAGGGGTGATTTCAATTCTATTCTTCGTGCCGAGGAATGTTGTGGTAGTAGTTCTGGGGTGTCAGGGATTAGTTCATTGTTTCAGGAGTTTGTGTACTCGGCGGGTTTGTTTGAGGTTGATTATAGGGGTGATGATTTTACATGGAGACGTGGGCGGTTATATAAACGTCTTGATCGATGCTTGGTGAATGGGAAATGGCAGGATCTGTTCCCGCATAGTCTGGTTCTTCATTTTGATCGTTTGGGGTCTGATCCCTATCCTCTTCTTCTTACGAGTGATTCGTGTACCAAGGTAGATGATGATAGGCCTTTTCGGTTCCTTGCGGCTTGGCAGGATCATCCGGAGTTCGCAAAACTTCTGGGGGATTGTTGAGGTGTTTGGGCATATTGGTAAACGAAAGAAAAAGCTTCTGGCGCGTTTGAGAGGGATTGATCGCGCTCTTCGCCGTAACTATTCCGTGTTTCTTGTAAATTTGGAGAGGGAGTTACGGGAGGAGTTGGATATTGTCTTGGAACAGAAGGAGAGTCTATGGTTCCAGAAATTGAGGTGCCGATGGATTACGCAGGGAGATGGGAATAATAAATTTTCATGCTTCTACGATTAGCCGGAGGAAAAGGAATTTGATTACACAGTTGCGCGATAGTAATGGGCGTTGGTTGGATTCGCAACAGGAGCTTCGAAACCATGTAGTGGATTTTTATAGTCGTCTGTTTACTCACGGTAGTGTGGATATCGAAAATTTCTCGATTCGTGGAAAATTTCCCCCTCTTAATAATGCTATCGTCGAGTCCTTTGATAGTGCAGTTTCCATGGATGAGGTTCGTAGGGCAGTGTTTCAGATGGATGCACATAAGGCCCCCGGTAGTGATGGGCTTCATGCTCTGTTTTATCAGCGGAAGTGGGATATTGTCGGGGATGGAGTTTGTCGTTTGGTTCAAGATATTTTTGAGGGGGCTCATTTTTCTGATAATCTAAATGATACGCTTTTGGTGTTGATCCCAAAGGTGAAATCGCCTGAAGGTATGACTCAATTTAGGCCTATCAGTCTCTGCCAGGTCTTATATAAGATTGTTACCAAGGTCATTGTGAATAGGATTAAACCTTTTATATCTGAGTGGGTGAAAGATAACCAGACTAGCTTTGTTCATGGGAGGTTAATTTCAGATAACATCATCATCGCTCAAGAGGTGGTTCATTCCATGCGACGCAAGACAGGTGCAAAGGGGTGGATGGCTGTGAAAATTGATCTGGAGAAGGCGTATGATCGCCTTGAGTGGGATTTTATCGCTGATACGTTGTGTGATATTGGGTTACCGAGGAAATTACGTCATTTGATTATGCGCTGCGTGTCCTCATTGACCACAAGTATTTTGTGGAATATGGCGCAGACAGAGAGATTTCGCCCATCTAGGGGATTAGACAAGGTGACCCGCTATCTCCCTATCTTTTCGTTCTTTGTATGGAGAGACTTGGACAGCTGATTGAACATAATGTCGCCAATGGTAGTTATTTAAACAAAATAAATTATTTAAAAAAACATTAATTTAACCCTAAAGTTAAGAGAACATGTGATAAGGGAAATAAGTAAATCTTGCCGATGAACATTTTATTTCATTAGTTTTATTCTAGAAATCCTAAAACAATTATTCTAGAGACAAAGATTGTTCTAAACAACAAAATACCAAAAACCTAGAGCAAGATCAAAACAACCTTAAAAACACATTAAAACCCTAAGAAACAAGCTTAAGTAACCCTATGGATTGTTTCTCTCAAGCAGTTGCTTGAACCAATATGCTGATAGCTTGGGATATCTCTTGAGATCATCATAATCAACATAAACCAGACCAAATCTTGATGTATACCCTAACAGCCATTCAAAGTTGTCAAGCATCGACCATGCGAAGTAGCCCGTGACATTAGCCCCGTCATCCATGGCTCTCTTCAATTCCTTTAAGTAACTTCGGTAGAAGTTCACTCGATCGACATCGTACAACGATTCAGGGAACGTAAGATTACCAGGAAGATCCATTCCTGTTATCAATTAACAAAACAAAATGAGAAAAAGAACAAAACAACATAATTTTATTAAGGGTTGAACGGTTCGTCGTCTCACCGTTTTCAGAGAGAATTATGTTAGGGTTTCGATAACGATCTTTGACGTACGTGACAACCTTGTACATGCCCCATGGAACTTCATATAGCCATGGAGAATGAGCCTGCATGTTTCAGACATTAGTACCAACATATTTTTCTAGAATTGGCATCACTAACAATGTGGATGATTACCCGACGACCAATCGGCACTCCGTTGCGTTCATCTGTAAATTGCAGACACGAACGGATAAATATGCATTATGGAATAGTAAAAAAAAGGGTGTTTGTGGAAAGAAAAGACGAAGACTCACAGGCAAACTTAGCATTCCAATCTTGTTGGTAGCCGGTCACGCTCGGCGGAGGCTGGCGTGGGTCGGATACGTAGTATGATGTATAATGGTTGATGCCAAGAACATCAAACGAATCCTTTACAGACTCCACTTCACTCTGGTTGAACCTGGGAAGCCGTTCTCTCACAATTCTTTGCATCGTTCTCGGATATTCTCCATACACGAGAGGGTGCAGAAACCTATACATACACACTGATTTCAATATACTTTCAAGATTGTGATTCAACAGCAACATGCTTTGGCTATTTGTTAATGGAATTACCATCCAACATGGAAGTCTCGTGCTCTTTGTGCAGCGTAGTTGTCAGCTATGGATCTCGTCAAAGGTTCATACCAGACGAAGTCTAGGAAAATGCCGATTCTTCCGTTTTGTTTAGCCTGAAAGAATCGAATTGAATTGAGTATATTGGATTTTATATAGAAAAGAACGGTTCAAAATGGTTGTTACTTGGTATTTTTCACGGTATCTTTTAACAGCCTCAGCGTGGCTCAAGATCAAGTTATGTGCTACGATGTAAGGTTCGGTGGCCGAGTTTCCGTCGGTGCAGTTTCCGAACTGTTTCGAACATCGATTGGGAGGGTTGACGCCGTTGTCGAAACCGAGAGCAGCAACCACTCTCGGTTCATTGAATGTCATCCAGTTCTTCACTCTATCGCCGAATGTGTCGAAACAAAACTCTGCATAATCAGCGAAATCTTGCCTGCGAAGTCCAAAACAAACAGATTTATTCTACACTTTAAGCAAGTTTTAATTGAAAAACATGGTTTGTGTTGTGTTTGAACTTACACAACTTGTCTGTTGAGTAAACCTCCATATCTTTCCTGTAGGGCGAGTGGCAAGTCGTAGTGGAAAAGATTAGCATAGGGAATGATACCTATACGGAATTAGATCATCAGTATAAAATACAATGAAAATTTCTAAAATATATGAATGACACATGTCATTTGTTTGATATATATACCTTTTTCAATCATATAGTCAATCAATCTATTATAGTAGGCAACTCCTTTCCAATTCACCTCTCCTGTTCCATCTGCACACAGGGAAGTATGGATACAGCATTAATCAATCATGAAATGTATATGGTTAATATTAGTAATTGTTGACATAATGAAAGTAAACAGTTTATATACTCGGAAAGATTCTCGACCACGAGATCGAGAACCGATAGGCGTCGAAATTCAGTGTCTGCATCAGATCAACATCTTCCTGCAAGCAAGAAGAGTCACACACTGCCAGTACATGAAGTAAGAACAAGTTTAACTGTGGTGAATAGATTGTACCTTGTAGCGATGGTACTGATCGATAGAGAATTCTCCGGTAGCATTGTCTGCAATGTGTCCCGGAACTTTAACAAATTCATCCCATATGCTAGGCCCTCGGCCGTCTTCGCTGGCCATTCCTTCCACTTGGTACGCCGATGCCGCCGTTCCAAACAGAAAGCCATCGGGGAAGCTGTCCCGACTCAGGCCTCCGGTGTCGAAATGTTGTTGTTGTGTATTGGCATTGGGATTTCCATGCAAAGCTGTGCTAAGAAAAGGGAGAGATAGTAAGATTACTAAGATCTTCATGGAGATTAAGGCTTGGTTTTGTTAATGAATGTTAAATCTTTGTTCTCAGCATGTATTTATAGAGGTGAAGGATGAGAATTCTAATATCAAATAAATATTTTAAATCAAATTTAATATCAAATATTTTAATGGATACATAATTAATATGAAATTTAAAAATAGAATTTTGTAATAAATTAGGCTATTTTTTAATTAATAATATTTGAGAAATTGAAGTAAATTAAAAACAATCATAATATCATCATAGTGAACCAAAATAGAAACAGAATTTGATTAAGTCAACCAAACCACCAAATGAGATTGTTATTCGTTAAAATAATCTTTATTTTTTTACGGATTAATAGTTTGACATATTCTAAGGTAAAAACAATTTAAGGTTCCAAGATAGCCTTGAAAACAAATGAAGACATGCCGTAAAGTGAAAAATAATATGGTAAATTATTGTAATGCTTATTTTCGTTTTATTCATAATATAAATGTTCACTTTTGTTCATCAAATTTTAAAAAAGTAATATTTTAATTACTTATATTATCAAGTTGCTTGTTTGATGGTGTGGTAAGTTAATGAATGAGTTAAATTTTAAATTAACCCTTAAACTTTAGAGAAAATATTAATTTCATCTGTAACGTCTCGATTTAGGGCTCGAGAGTTATCGGTTTTGATCTAAGATTAGTCCAGGTCAAATTTAAATTTAAAATGATTGTTTTATAAAAAAATTGTCACTATTTACAAAAATACCATTAATGAAATTTGAAGATGAGAATTTGAGTAAAAGAATAAAGAAAGAAAAGAAGTTTGAAAAAAAAATGTCATCTTCTCCAAAAGAAAATTTTCTTTTTTCACAAAACCTCTCTTAAACCCTAAACCAATATTCCATTGCCTCAAATCCCTCCTCCAAGCAAGATTTTTGAAGGTAATCTCTTCCTTGTTTAAGTTTTTACATATCTAGCTTGTACTTTTTGAAAACTTTCTTTTAAAACTCATTAAAATGAATTTTTAATTTGGTGTTGGGTTTGAGAAATGGGATTTTCGTGTGGGTATTTTAATGTCATGTTAAGGGTGTTGTTAATCATGCTTTAGTGTTTTAAAAATGTTAAAATATATGCTAATAGTGGGAAACCCGAAATGGGTATAAAATGGGGTTTTTAAGTTGAAAAGGTTGAGTTTTTGGGTTGGTTTTGGGTTGAAAACGTGGCTGGTGGTTCCTTTGATGTTGGGGGATGTTTCTAGATGCTTTTAAATGTGTTTTGGTGGTTGAAATGGCTGGATTCAGTGTGAGGTTTGTCTAGAACAAAAATGGTGAAGTTTTGGATGAAATTTGGGTTTGAATCAATGTGTTTTGGTTGCAAGGAGTAGATTTCTGGGTTGTTGCTGGTTTACAAGTGTATTAGCATCCTAATAGTTTGTTTTGGGTTGTCTTGAAGCAGATGATATTGATTTGGGTACTTCGGGTGCGATACCGGGTGCTACAGAGGCTTGAGAACGGTGTTTCGGCTTTCGTTTAGGCTTAATCGGTGAGTGATAATGTTTGAAGTTTTAAATGATTTCAAAGTGGGTTCTTGGGGGTTTGGGTGGAGCCTTAAGGGCTAACCTAAACCCCAAGTGTAAGTTTGCTAATCCACCTTGTTCGTTAAGTGTTGGTGTGTGCGATTATTTGTGTTGTTGCGTGAAATGTGGATTGCCTTTACTCTCCGTTTAATGTTGTTGTGTAGTCGTTGTTGGTGTCAAGCCTCACGTGATGGTTTTCGTTGCTACAATGATGTGTAGTCCCACCGGTAGTGACTAGTAGAAGAGTATGGTGATGTGTAGTCCCATCGAAAAACTACTAGTTATTGTGAACGGTGATGTGTAGTCCCACCGGGTTTTGGTTATGCATGTGCATACCATGTATTGTTTATGTTTGTGTTTCATTTTATCTCCTCCTTAAATGGTTTTTCTTTAAATCTAAGAATATGGTTTAAAACTGCATTGTTGTTGTGTTTTTAGAGCTCCGCTCACTAAGCTTTTAAGCTTACCCTCTCTTTTTCCAACAATGCAGATCGTTAGAGGTTCCGGGAGGCAAGTGGGCAAGGAAGGGATTCTCGGAGTTCTTGGGTGGCTCAAAGTATGGTTTTATTAGTTTGTAATAACACTTAGACAATGAGATTGCTAGGCTTGTTGTGTGGAGTTGGTGTTCAAACTCCTTTACTTGGCTTTGTTTATGTTGCAATCATGTTTAAAATGTTGATATTATGTTATGTTGAGGTTTAATGTGGCCTTGTATGAATTACTTTGTGTTTGTCATGTTAGCATTTTTGAATCTACGTGTTCTTGTGAGCTTAGGGCTTGAAATCCAATTTGTTGCTTGAATGTATGATTGATGTTGTGATTAGGACGCTTTTCCTCTAGATTGTTTGTATGATATGATGCTATGTGGTTTTTGATGTTTCGGGGCGAGTTTGGGGACATTTGGAGATGTCAAACTATGTTTTCGGGCCAAACTATGTGCAGGCGTTTCGAAATGTCTGATATGGTTTCGGAACGGTTGAGCTCCAGGGGTACCCGTATCGGAACAAGAGTTGTGCCATTTCGGTACGAATTGCCACTGGAGGCTCCTGTTTCGGAACCATGTAGGGCCATTTCGATACGATTTGCCACTGTGAGCCCCTGTTTCGAAACCCGTTCTGTTACGTTTTGCCACTGTAGACTCCCGTTCCGGAACAAGGTGGGACCGTTTCGGAACGGCTTGGTCTTACTTTTTAAATGGAGCCCGCGTTTCGAAACGCAGGCGGTTGAATCGGTTAGATGGCATCTCCAAGGGTTTCTGAATGTTACATTTTAGTCCCTAAAGCTTGTATGCTTCCTTGTTGAGTTCATATGTGACCCTTGAGATGGTTTTGCCCCGTGTGCACTCCTTCGTTACATTCACATATTTGTTGGCTTTTGTGAGAAAGTTTTGAGCTTTTAGGTTTTTAGAATAAGGATGACTCTTCAAATCCCAAAACCTCCTTTTCAAAATTTCATTAATGACGTTATCGTAAATAATGACACTTTTATAAAAATCAGCATTTAATCTAAATTTAACCCAAAACTATTCCTAGATTAAAACCGATAACTCCCGGGCCCAAAACCAGGGCGTTAAAAAAATCATTCGAAAACTATTCGTATCCTCCGTCAATGATGTTCGTGTTGTTCATTCCTCGCTGTTTTGGTGTTTAGGGGCGACGTTAACTCGAATACTGAGATCCTTCCTCCTCCTTCACCTGGACGACCTCCTGTTACTCAATCTACGAGGTCTGCTCGGGCTGACTCTGTTCGACCTAGTGCTAGAGCTGAGCGTGGGAGATGTCATCATCGACGTTGAGTGTTTAGCTGTCTGAGGTGTGTTCTCTACTATGTTATCTGTTTTACAGTGCTATCTATGTATATATGTTTGATGGACTGAATTGTGATTATGACATGATCTGATATTGTATGGTTATGATATATTTTGTTGATCTGTTGTGTTTGACTTGTTCAGCATGTCGGTATGCCATGCAACATGTATCATATTCGGATTGCTTAATATCGGACTATATGAACATGCATTTTCGTTAATAAATAAGAATGTATTCATAATCAGAAAATCAGATATTATGTCAAATCATCGAGTTGGAATTTTGTACGGGGAAGTTTAGCAGATTCTTCCTTCAGGTTGAAGCCTTCTTCGGATTAGTGGTTTCACCCTTCGGGCTGAGTTCCACTTCGGATGGTGACGATATAGAGAGTGGTTCGTGGGAACCTTACTCTTCGGATGGTTAATATTAGTAATTGTTGACATAATGAAAGTAAACAGTTTATATACTCGGAAAGATTCTCGACCACGAGATCGAGAACCGATAGGCGTCGAAATTCAGTGTCTGCATCAGATCAACATCTTCCTGCAAGCAAGAAGAGTCACACACTGCCAGTACATGAAGTAAGAACAAGTTTAACTGTGGTGAATAGATTGTACCTTGTAGCGATGGTACTGATCGATAGAGAATTCTCCGGTAGCATTGTCTGCAATGTGTCCCGGAACTTTAACAAATTCATCCCATATGCTAGGCCCTCGGCCGTCTTCGCTGGCCATTCCTTCCACTTGGTACGCCGATGCCGCCGTTCCAAACAGAAAGCCATCGGGGAAGCTGTCCCGACTCAGGCCTCCGGTGTCGAAATGTTGTTGTTGTGTATTGGCATTGGGATTTCCATGCAAAGCTGTGCTAAGAAAAGGGAGAGATAGTAAGATTACTAAGATCTTCATGGAGATTAAAGCTTGGTTTTGTTAATGAATGTTAAATCTTTGTTCTCAACATGTATTTATAGAGTGAAGGATGAGAATTCTAATATCAAATATTTTAAATAATATTTTATTGGATACATAATTAATGGTTGTGAGAAATTTTTAAAATTTTATTAGTATTTTATTCTTTCAAAAATACAATTTACAGTGTTTTCTTCTTAATATATATTTCTGTAATTTAATTAAAACAAATTAAAGATAACCATAATATTTTCTCAATGAAATAATTTGATTAAGTCAATTAATTACCAAATGAGATTGTGTATTCGTTAGAATAATCCTTATGTTTAACGGATTAATAGTTTGACATATTCTCAACGTTTCTTCCATGCATTATATTTATACGAAAACCATGAGAAATATAATATCCTAACCATTCGTTTTTAAAATTTTAAATTTATTAATTTATTTCGAATATTTTAATTGTTCTAAGAAATTTCATTAAAACTGAATAAAATAATTCAAGGTTTTCAAAACAGATCGATGGTTGGACCGTTCATGTCATTGATTTTCGGAGTGATTATTCCAATAAAAAATAAATTAAGTAAAAACAAGTTGTTCAAATGGTTATTTCGTTTCAACAACTAAACTAAAATAATTTAGACTGAGTTAATCGAAATATTTTTTTAATTGTTAACTAAATTTGAATTTCATTAAAGCTCGGTTAGTTTGGTCTTTTTGAATTAACCTAAACTTGTTACTATAAGTTTTAGAGAGTTTGTATTTTTTTTAGTTAGATTAGAATAATTTGAGTACTTTTTAGTTCTCGATTTAAAATGGGTTGTTTCTTGAAATCTTAATAGGTTTTGAGTTAAAAAATAGTTGGTTCTCTCGACATCTTAAGGGCAAAATACTTAAATTATCACTCAACTTTTTTATCTAGCCTATTTTGGTTATTAAACTTTAAAAACAACTAATTTACTCATTGAACTTTTATACATTGACATATTTTGTTAACTTGAAGAAGGTGGGTTGTTGTGGGGTTTTAATATTTTTAATTTTAAATAATTTGTCATGTTATATTAAAAAAATATATCAGGATTAAAATAATAATAAAATAATGTATGTCATCAAAGAGTGACCAAAATAGGTTAATATATAAAATTCAATGAGTAAATTGGTCGTTTTTAAAGTTTAGTAGACAAAATAGGTTCGAGATCAAAGTTGAGTGATGATTTAGGTATTTACCCACATCTTAATGAATTTGGAAAAAAAATCTTTAATTTGGACTTAATATATATATATATTATTAAATAAATTTCTATCAATATGATTAATTTAGTTTATTAATTAATTTCAAACCTAACTAATAGCCGGACTTTGAAAAAAAATTAATTATTAACCGACCAAACACCTAGTTAACCGAAATAAGGTCGATTAGTTTGATTTTAATCAAACAGTAAACCCCTAGGTAAAAAGTCAGAAAACGGTGAAAAGATTTGTAGAAAAATAAGTTCAGAGGTCAGTTCTACAAAAGTTGTGGAGTTTAGGTGCTAATTTGTGTATTAAACCAAAAATAAAAACAAAAGATGGGAGTTGACACATGGCAAAAAGAGATAGGTATGGGGAGAGAGGGGTTTGTTGAAGTGGTGAGGATGAAAGCTGATATCCACCGTTGATGAGAAACTCAAAGATCCAATCGTAGGGTCCAAAACGATCCCCAGACCAAAATCGAATGAAAGCAGCATTAAAAAGTTGACCTTCAAGCATTTTGACAATACAAATTGGAACGAAGGCATCATTTACTGCTAAAGAAAGTTAGGGTTTTTATTTTGAAATCGAATTCGTTGGGAATTTTAGGGATATGGCTGGAGAGAGGTCTTTGTTCAAGTTCCTTAAGCCTGGGCTTCGTCCACAGCCCGCTGATATCCAAGCCGCCGCCATGTGGGGCGTCGCTGCCACTACCGGTGCTCTTTGGGTCATCCAGGTTTAATTCTTTCTCACGATTTTATTCTTTTATAGCTATTAGATCCATAGAAAAAAATTATTTGATTGTTTGTCATTTGATTTCCCCCTTTTATTTGTATAAATTAGTTTGGGATCTAATTTTGTTGTAATCTTATCTTAAAGATTAGACCTTTGATTATAATGAATAGACCTTAGAAGAGTCAAAACGTCAGCTTTAATATGGCCTTTTGTTTAAATGAATGATGATAGTTGTTCAATAATTAATTCTTTGCACTATTTCCCTTCGATCTTTTGAGTGAAATGCGGCAAAAAATGGAAGGGAAATCCATGGACCAATCCCATCGTCTCCAACCGGCCGGACCATGATATTTGTTATATCACCCCAAGGACCCCTTCGGTATGCGACCGGCCGGACCATAGAATTCTGTTAAATTAAGTGGAATTTATTAGCTGTCTGCTTTTGGGTCTGGCAGTTAGGGTCAGAGAAGAGCAATCAATCGATTTGGTACATCTTTTATGTACCCATAGTTGCTATATTGGATTTGATACAGATTTCAGATCAATCTATCTTGATTAACTGCCTTCATTTGCGAGCAAATGCCACTATTTTTGGTTTTGGATCTTCCAAATATTTCTTGCAGGAGATTCAGACCTTTTTTCTGATCATTCAATAAATATTTTTGGGATATCAGAAACCTTCCTCCCTTGAAAAGTGACTTAAAAGTTGAATTTGAGGCTTTGTATCTGGATATGGTTTAGCTTTAAGGGGTTCATGAATGATTGAGCATAGTTTGCTCTAAAGCATTCATGGAGTTGAAATTCTCTTTTTGTACCATGTTTTGATTCAAAACATTTTAATGTCATCGTATACTCTTGCCCACTTTTGTGTTG
The DNA here is from genome assembly GCA_958450335.1 of Hibiscus tridactylites. Classification (NCBI taxonomy): domain Eukaryota; kingdom Viridiplantae; phylum Streptophyta; class Magnoliopsida; order Malvales; family Malvaceae; genus Hibiscus; species Hibiscus tridactylites. The sequence goes on from OY288274.1 coordinate 16,126,706, forward strand.
TCCTTTCCGATGCAACACCCTTGTTTCTCCTAAAGCTTCATCTGTGGCATCGTGATTCCGATCAGATGTTACTATATATTTTTGTTTAGCATTAAACATTTGATCTACAAATAGACAAGGTTATATACGATTGGCTTGCGTTTGTGAATGTTTGTTCTATAAATGTTTTAGTTTGAGGCTTTGAGCCTAATTTGAACGTTCAGTCAATCAAGTGAAACTCATTGAAATGCGGTATTTGGTTGATTAACTAAGCGGATCCTTATACGTTGCCAAAATCAATACGAGTCATAGAGAATAAAATCAAAATACTTTGAAAATCCAATAGACTCAATCATGAGTTATGACACAGCAGCTAGCGAGTGTTTTTTTTCTTTAATAGTGAATTGCTTCATTATTTTATGAGAGGGAGGGCTTGGTGTGCAGAGTTGTGCCTGTCATTAGACTGCAGTAGTTTATGAGTTAATGAATCATTAGCTAATGCTTTAAGAACTTTCCTTTGTCTTTGGCAGCCGTTCGATTGGTTGAAGAAGACCTTTCTGGAGAAACCAGAGTCGAAGTAGAAGATAACGGGACTTTAAAATCTTGCAACTCGTTGCGGTTTTGTTTATCAGGTTTGCCTATGAGCAAATCATGGAAAGAATAAAGATAATAATACTGTAGTAAAGTGTAGTTTTGTGGTTTATTGTTTATGAGAGAATGAGGCCTATTTGGTTTTGGCATCATTTACCGGGAAGCTTTGGACCCTTCACCTTTATTTTGAACTGAATTCATGCATTCATGAAGAATTCTGGTTGAGATTCTAATTGGAATGTAAATCAAAAGGAAATGAATGGTAATAATAATCGAATTAAACGATCTCGAAACTTAGTTGCTTATTTTAAGTTTGTTGGCATTATGTTCGAAGTTCGAACCCTGTGTGCGAATAGCTTCGGTGTTTTTATAACATCGACATTACCTGAAATGTAACATTACCTTGCATATTACTGAGAATATTACATTATCTTGTTTGGTTTATTTGGTAGGAATGTAAGATTATTGAATTTGGTTGGAGGTAAATAAGATTATCTGGAAGTGAAATTTACTAAATTGACTGTATATTATATTTTCTTTTTACATGTTAAACTTTCAATATTAAATTAAAAACATATGCTCAAAAAATTGTAGAATTATTTTTGTTACACTGTTTAAAATTTACAAAAATAATATATTTATTATATTATTAATATATTTATTATATTAACTATTTTTTAATAAAAATATACTTTATATTTACATATTCTATTTACCTTCTATTAAAATATTTTTGTGAATTTTTTAAATGGTTAACTATTAATATGTTCAATTTTTTTAATTTTTTATTACTGTCAAGTAAATTAAAGTAAATAAGCTGTGTAATATTGATAAGAATTTATATCATATGTTTAACCTACTAAAATATTTTATAAGATGATAAACATCTTATAAATAAAAGAATATTGTGTGAAAATATTACCTCTTAACTTATTAATTTACATCACACATATTTAATCATCTAATTAAATTAAATAAAGGATCCATGTGAACAAAATTCATTAACTTAGAGGTAATATGGTACAAATGGTGGGAATTAACAAATACCTAAGAAAACTAAGGGAATCACATTCCCACCATTTAATGAAAAAAAGCTACTGATGGGAATACAATATTACCCCTTGGAGGGAATGCTTCTCAACCAAACGTGGGTATCTAGAGTGGCGGATCCATAATTTTTTTTGAAGGTGGGCACGAATCAAAATATTTTTTAAGATGGATACAAATCATAAAAATCTCAAAATTTCAGGGTGGGCACAAGTTATAAAATTTAAGGACTAGTTCATAAAAATTATAAAAATTGAAGCCAAATGTGTAAGGTTTGGAAAATTCAGGATGGGCACAGGCCCACCCAATAGACCATATAGATCCGCCACTGGGTATCTAATTCTGGAAAAGATCACTCCCTCAAGTAATGATCTTTTCCACGAACTAAACATCCCCTTAGTTGTTTGATTTGTTGAATGTCAATGGCCACTCAGCCTTTCTAAGTCACTCTCGTAATATTTAATATCTTTTTAGAGTTTTATTTTTTTGAAAAAAAAAGAGCGTTGAATTCTGGAAATATGAACATACCTATGAACGCCCAAATAGAGAGTGGAAAATTTTAGAGAGTATACTTAAAGAGAAGGAAGAAGTTGAAAAATAATTAAATAAAGGGAAATTTCGTAAATCATTAAAAAATATCTTATTAAAATAATTATTAAATATAAAATAAATGTTCAAAGTATTATTTTTTCATATATGTGTCTAAATTATTTTTTTAAATAAAAAAGGTGCTTAAATTTTTTATTTTGTTCAAGTGTCTAGCTCTATTGTAAATTTGGGTTTTTTAGTGACATGTCAATTAATGAATGGGTGTTAAGTTTTTATAAAAGTAGTTTAGGTAGACACCTAAATGAAAGAAATGATATACTTTAGACACTTATTTCATATTTAAACCTTAAATATACCGTGATATTCACTCGATAAGCGTTCTTCGCTAGAGCTCTCCCTATACACATACTGTGATATTTACCTATAATATATTGTGATATTTGTATCAAACACATTAATAGATTAATTTAGATCGAATACTGTAAATAGGAATGAACATTCGAACTAGTTGAGTCGAATTGAGTCAAAAAATTTCGAGTTAGTTGACGAATCTTATTTTATAATTCAAATTTTATTTTATTTTTTCAAGTCGAGTCAAATTATTTGAGTTTCTATTCAATTTAATTGTAAATAATCATAATGTCATAATGTTAATTGCATTTATATATATATATAGGGAAAACTACACCAGTGACCACCGAAGATATTGGGGATACCTATTTGAACCATCGAACTAAAAAAAACGTCAATCACACCACCAAACTTATTAAATCAACCTATTTTGACCACCGCCGTTAAAAAATTAACGGAGGGGTGGCGGAAGTGCCACGTGGCAGTTAATAGGACTTTTTTAAAATTACATGTTTAGTCCTTGTTATTTACTTATTAAATCAATTTGATCCTAATTTTATTGTAATTAAATAAAAATTAATTAACCAATCAAATTATGACATGTGTCATCACCCAATTTGATTAATTTAATTTATTTTGTTTAATATTTAATATATTTTTTCCTCCAATCAGGTGGTGACACCACCTGGTTAAAGGAAATTTAAAGAAGAAAATGAAGATGATGTTATGGTGGTTTGAACTTGAGACCAAGGGGATAAAACCCCAAGCTTTAACCATTGAACCAAACAGCTCTTAATGCTATAAAAGGTGCAAACTATAATTTGATTCGTTGCTTCATCTTCATCCTCCTCCTCATCATCATCCTCGGTATCGCTGGCATCCTTGTTTTCAGGGCCAGGTTTAGTCATCGCAACAAGCTGAGAAAGCAGAAACCTACAAAAGAAATTTCACCATTTCCCCCCATTATTTTCCCCCATTCCACAGAAGACGAGCAAAAAAGAATTAGGCGAAACAATTAATGCAACTAACCCTGCAAATGCTTCAGGCTCTCGATTGAAGGCATCAATTCCATTAGGCTTATGGAGAATAACTCTGCTGTAATTAGAATTGAATAACTCTGCTGCTTATGGAGAATATTTGGTCATTCATGTTAGGTTTGTTTTGGGGTACAAGTATGTTTCATAAAAAGTTCCTTATAACGAGCTTTACAGAATTGAGCCATTTTATATGTATTTTTTCATTGTAAAAAGAAAAGAATGTTTCTAACTTGGTAACCATTGCATTGAATGAGTTGCAACTTTGGTGGTTACTGCAACGCTTTTGATGGTTTTGAAAACTGGATTAGTATGAGGATGCTGTTGTTTTCCATTAAGCAATGTGGCTGTGTGGTTCACAATGAGATATATTGTTCTTATTTTATCTTTTCAGCTTGGAGAAGGGCGTACGTATTCAAGTTCTGGTACGGATCAAATTATAGTTTGCACCTTTTATAACATTAAGAGCCGTTTGGTTCAATGGTTAAAGTTTGAGATTTTATCCCTTTGGTTCCAAGTTTGAACCACCATAACACCATCTTCATTTTCTTCTTTAAATTTCCTTTAACCAGGTGGTGACACGTGTCACCACCTGATTGGAGGAAAAAATATATTAAATATTAAACAAAATAAATTAAATTAATCCAATTGGGTGATGACACGTGTCATAATTTGATTGGTTGATTAATTTTTATTTAATTACAATAAAATTAGGATCAAATTGATTTAATAAGTAAATAACAGGGACTAAACATGTAATTTTGAAAAAGTCCTATTAACTGCCACGTGGCACTTCCGTCACCCCTCCGTTAATTTTTTAACGGCGGTGGTCAAAATAGGTTGATTTAATAAGTTTGGTGGTGTGATTGACGATTTTTTTAGTTCGGTGGTTCAAATAGGTATCCCCAATATCTTCGGTGGTCACTGATGTAGTTTTCCCATATATATATTCGTATTTTTCCATATGCTATACACATATATCATGCAAAGGTGAGAGATTTGACTGGAACTTAAAAATTGATCAGCTAATTACTAAAAAATTTCTAGTTTTTTGAAGTCTCACTTTACAACTTAGACTTTTGTATGATTCTTTCCGAATCGAGTATAAAAATTCATTCGTTGAGTATTTAATTAAGGAAAATATTTTGATATATAAGCTTGTGTAAACTTACACAATCCTTTCGATTTTAAGGTTTTAGTTTAGGTTTAGGGGTTTAGTGTGTAGGGTGTAGAATTTAAGGTTTTAAATTTCATAGAAGGGTTGTGTAATTTTTTTACACAATTTGTGTATCAAATATAACCCTTTAATTAATATTAAATCAATATTTCTTTAAATTGTCTGATGTGATTACACGATAGTATATGTTTACTAATCAATACATTTTTTCAATATGTTGGTGTAATTACAAGGTATTATCTGTTCAATTTCTTAGCCTCTTAATAATGCATATACATCGTGCACACATGGTACTCAAACCCAGACCACCTAAATGAAATACATCGTCCTTTACTACTAAAATCACTCCACGAATTCACTAATCAATACTTTTTAAGTAAACAAATTGCTCGAACGATTATAAATCATAATCGTTAATTGTGTTCAAATAATCAGAACAATCAATTTGAGTTTAATTAACCGAATCAATTAATTCAGACTTCATTTGCGCACAACTTGAATCCGGCTTGTGGAATAGGGGAATATTCCCATATTCCACAACGCACAGCCGCATATTTTAGAATTCTTAACTTTTCCTACGCCAACCATTAGGGGAAAAAACAGCCACGTAATGGAAGATCACATACATCAAATCGAAGCGGTTTGTTTTTTATATTTCACTACATAAACGGCACGTTTCTCTTCAAAATCCACCCCTTTTTTTCTCTTATAAGGAACCAGCCTTCGTCTCCGCGTTGCCTCTGCAGTCACTAAAGGTCTCTCCTTTTTTCTCTTCTTCTCTTAATTTATGTAGATTTTTTACTCCCTTCTTCTTAGCGTGTGTTGTTTATTTCTTTGCTCTGTTTTTTGGTTGGAAAATCTAGTATTGGTTGAACTTTTAATTTCTTTTCCGATTTGTCATTGGAGCTGCCGTTTTTTATTTCATCTTATTTTATGAAATTACTTTAAATAATGATGCTTTTCCTAGACGAAAAACTGGGATTTGAGCTTCTCAGATCTAGTTCTGATTTCGTTTGTTTTTTCCTTGTTATTATTTTGCATGTTGAATCATACATCTCTCAATTGTGGTTTTTAGATTGGTTTTGGATCGGATCATTCTGGGTAGGGTTAATGTCGGTTTGTAAAACTCTGATAATTTCGGTTAAGGTCATTTCGGTTACTTCGGGTCATATTCGGGTTCAGCTCAATTGTCCGGGTTAGGGTTGTTGACTTTTATGATAGAATCATGTTGGGTCAGGTTTGGATTTTCAGGTTCGGATTGGTCTAATTTTATGTGACACTGTTATTTGCCTTGTTAATGTTACTGAATTGTGAAATCTGGGCGAGGCAGGGTTTTCATCTGCTTGACGTTTGAGTTAAGAGCTTTGAGTTGACTTGAATTTTAATCTAGATCAAATAGGGGGGTGGCTTTGTGTGAACCTTAATTGTTAGATGAAAAGATATATGATTGGTAGAAGTGAATATTTAAGAATATGTTTTCACTATATATGCAATTATTGATGTGAATTTTTCTTGATAAGCTCGTTTTGGATTGTTACAGTCTTTGAGTGTTGCAACATAGTAGACATTTTAGCTAGTTAACTTCGAGTATTCACTACTCTACTCTTCTTTGCATGTTGTTCTAAGACACCATCAAGTGTGCCGCATTTAGCTTCCTCATGCCGCATTTGCACTATGTTGAGTTGATTAGTATGACTTTAATTTTTAGCTGGAACTGACTTTGTATTGCTTTGGGCTACAGCTTTGTGAACCAGACCTTAATGCATTCAAGAAGCACTGTTGTATCCACAGTTTCCTGCAAATCGGGAAACAAGAACGACTTTCTCTTCTGGGTTTTGGCCTGCTTGCTTCCAAGTTTCCTGGGAACCCTTGTTTCATATGTTAACTTTCTTCTTTTTAAGGCCATTATACGCTGCCCCTCTTCATCTATTCGCATCTTTGAATCTTTACAACCATAGACTTGAAGCCTTTTTAAAGTAATCTTGACTCTTTCCTTTAAAGCAACATGGTTTCCTCTCGCTTATCTAGTTTTAATGAGTCCCGCATGCACAAAGGCTTCCAGAATCAGTTGCTTTTTCCCAAGGAACAACCTGATAACCCGTCGTCTGATCATCTTGAGTTTGATTTCTCTGATGTGTTTGGACCTGCTCCAGTTCAAGCCTCAATGGAAATCAGCACAGAGAATCCTCAAAATCTGATTGCTTCAGCTGAAACAAATGAACTGCTTTATGATGATCCACCTGTCATCTGTAGCCGTTCCCACTCCTTGGTTGGCCCCTCATCTTATGTTAGCCAGTCATTGAAACTTAGCAAGCTTACATTACGTGAAATTGGGGATTCCTTGGAACTCGTAGAAGGAGTTAGGGATGAGGCTCAAAATGAGCTTGGGTGGCCATCAATTGATGTTGTTATTCCGGAGAACTCTCATGGTCATGTAGAGAGTCATCCCTTGGAACATCAGCCTGCAGGACTCAAAGATTTTGAAGTTTTGAAGCTTGTTGGCCAAGGTGCTTTTGGAAAGGTTTATCAAGTAAGGAGGAGTGATACCTCAGACATATATGCAATGAAAGTTATGCGCAAGGATAAGATTATGGAGAAGAATCATTCTGAATACATGAAATCTGAGAGGGATATATTAACTAAAGTGGATCACCCCTTCGTTGTGCAGCTCCGATACTCATTCCAGGTACTGATATTCTTGTAGGATAAAGTTTGATATTTCTGGTTGCTTTATTTTCTTATGGTATTCTCATGTTTAGATGGTCCCATGCTAGTAGAAGTAGGAGGGAGTACTGTGCTGAATATTCTCGCAGTCCAATTTTTTTTACTCATATTTAGGATAAACACTAATTTATTCATTTATCATTGCTTGCAGACCAAATATAGGCTGTACCTTGTGCTTGACTTTGTTAATGGGGGGCATCTTTTCTTCCAACTTTATCGCCAGGGCTTGTTCAGGTACTGCATTTTAAGCCGTGATAGCATCCTGTATTTCTCTCTATGATGTAAATTTCTGGACTGAACAAAGATTTTGCATTTCCATCTCTAGGGAAGATTTGGCTCGCGTATATACTGCAGAGATTGTATCAGCCGTTTCTCATCTCCATGCAAATGGCATAATGCACAGGGATCTCAAACCTGAAAATATTCTTCTAGACGCCGATGGACATGTAAGAGTGCAAATTACTGTTTGTGGGTGCAAATGTTGTATTTACTGGTGGTTGGTTTTTGTGGTTGTCACGAGCCATGTGATTGCATGATTGATCAACAGTGTGCGATGCTGACTCGTGTTTAACATTGCATTGATTGATTTCTAAACTTTTTTATGGTGGCTGGTGCTACCCGCCTTTTACCAGGTTATGCTGACTGATTTTGGCCTAGCGAAGGAATTTGACGAAAATACAAGATCCAATTCCATGTGTGGAACTTTAGAATATATGTCACCTGAAATTGTTCTTGGCAAAGGCCACGACAAGGCTGCTGATTGGTGGAGTGTGGGAATTCTACTGTACGAAATGCTTACTGGGAAGGTTGGTTTCTGTGATTTAAGATCTCGATTTGTTCTTACTTCTAGAAGTTCAGGTGCTTCTCATCCATTGCTTAGTCATGCTTAGCATACTTTTTTGTTTATTGTTTACTGTTTTGCAGCCGCCCTTTCGTGGCGGAAACAGACAGAAGATCCAGGAGAAAATAATAAAGGAAAAGATGAAGCTGCCAGCGTTTTTGTCGAGCGAAGCACACTCGATCCTCAAGGGGGTAAACTCACTTTATTACGGACTTATGCCTTTAACCTCTAACCTTTAGTGTATGGTTCCGTGCTCTGAAATGTCCAATACTTGCTTGTACTGCTGTTAAACTAATTGTGCTGCTCTAGGCTGATGCTGCAAATAATTAAATTTAAAAGAATTTTGTTATTTCCTTCAGCTGCTGCAGAAAGAAGCAAGTAAGCGTCTTGGCAGTGGACAAGGCGGTAGCGAGGAGATCAAACGGCATAAGTGGTTCAAGTCCATTAACTGGAAGAAATTGGATGCTAGAGAGATAAGGCCAAGTTTCCTCCCTGAAGTTGCAGGGAACCAATGTATTGCAAATTTCGACGAGTGCTGGACTAACATGGCAGTTCATGATTCTCCGGTTGCTAGCCCAAATTTCGGGGAGAATCCGTTCAAGGGGTTCACATATGTGAGGCCTGCAGCTTCATTTCTTAATAGAAATGTTTGATATCCGACTGTAGGGATTCCTATTCTATCGTTCAAGTTCAATACTTTCAATGTTTGTCGAAGTTATCAATTATGAACTTATATGTTTCTCTAATTAAAACACTTTCTGCTCTTAAACATGTTTGTTGAGAAGAACACCAAAGGAACTTATTATTTTTGTTGAAAGTTATGTCAAATATATTGTCCGACATTTTTAATTACTGTATTGCACTAGTGTAAGTGAATCTGTCCGATGTGTATGTCAATGTTTTGTCAACAGTGATCAGAAATATAAACTACAAAACATAAACATCCCTCAAGCAAACACCAAGTAGTAGCATTAGCATAATCTGAAATTTTAAACAAAATTTCCTTTTCTGAAACAGCTATCCAAACATAGGGTTAAGAGCTAGGGAAGATACAGTTAAGCTGAGAATTGGCTTAAAAAACAGACAAAACACCATGGATGTGTTGTGGAAAATGTTGTCAAAACTTGCCGGCGGCAACTGCTGCTATCTTCTTTTTTTAGTTCGGCCTTGTCAGCACCCACGAATTTGTCCAATTGCCTTCCATCTTTAATAAAAAAGAATGTTGGAGTAGCACTTATCTCCCATGAGTTACTAAATTCCTATATATGGATAACTCATCAATGGTCATTTCATGCACAAAGAAAAGAAAAGGGTATTTTTGTTTCACTTGCATCGAATCGACGGTTAGGAACATAAGAGAAGAATATTTATCCGTGAGCTCGCCGTAGACCTGTGCTATCTATCTACAAGGAGCCGACCATGGCACACTGAAATTCGCAACGAGCTGTACGAAAAGCATGTATGAAAGCAATGAGGAACACAGAATGAAGGACACTTGATGCATACGTATCGACCGGCAAAATGTGAAGGGGCTTATGATCTTTCCGTCTCTTGTTGCCTCGGCTAGTTTTTCCTCCCAGCTCTGTTTGGTAGTTATATGGTGAACCCTTTTTCTCACAAGTTCCGGATACAATGTCTGTTTATCCTTCTTGTCTCGTCCTTTAGAACACTTGAAGAACTGTACGCCACAAGTGATTAACACGGCTGAAGCATTCCTGTCACGGTGTCACCTGCAAGCCCTTTGGCAACGACTTTCTCCTAACGTATTTGTCACTATACGGTTGCAGGGTGCACTTGACAGGATTCGTGCCGTTTGGGAACTCGGGATTGTTCAATATACATACACAATGCTTTTGTATATATGAACGGAATTATGTGAATGAAAAAATGATCGGCAGTCGTAATTTCGTAACATGTTATGTTATTGATGACAAGCATTGGTTTTGGAGGTCTCACCTTGCTCCACCACTGTCCCATTAGCCCAGCTGACCCTTATCGATGAAGTTACAGCAGGCCTCTACAAATATGATAAATATCAGTTCATATGATTCGAAAAGGATGAAACGATTCCTGCATGCAAGAACATCATTCTTGATTTCAAAGCTCAAAGATCCTACAATCTCTGCATTAAAAGTCTGGTGTTTTCGGTTATTCGACTTATCTTTTTCCACTCAGATTACATTTGATGCAAGTCATAGGACATGGTCCACCAACAAGTCATTCTCATTCTCCAATGGAGATTTAAGGATACCAATGGGAGAAAAACAAGATATTTGCAAGCAATCTGCATAAATACGACCCGAATCGATTAAATTTGTCATTGTATAAAAATCAATTGAAAAGGGAAGAAAAGCATTTACCTTGGGATCCTATTGGGATTTTGATGTTCTTTGTAATCAAAGCATTTTGAATAAAACCATGTGATTTCGGCTGTCCATGCCAAAAACGGAAAAGAGAGAAGAAAAAAGAACTTGAAGGAGGAAGAAAAAACAATGGATGCGAACCGAGAATATAGGATTATGAGATGACCATATGAGTTTGTTAGTTATTGTTGTTGGTTATCATGAAATCCTTTATAAGTAACTAACAAGCTAAATTTGGCATGGTGTTTCAGACATGTCAATTGGACATAAGTTTTTCATTGCAATCAAACTTTTTGGACATGTTATTATGTTTTGCATTGATGATTGCAAGTCAAGGAACATGGAAATTTCGGAAAAGTAATTTCCGAGCAAATTGAAGAAACAGAAGCTTATTGTCCCAAAGGTTTTCTAGACAAGTAACCTTAGGACTAGAGAATTGAACATTTGAAATCCAAAGAGAACAAGTTTTGCTTTGCTGCAAATCATGGTGTTTGGATGTTCGATTCAGCCTCTGAGGATGTCCTGTTCTTGGATTCGGATTGTCGAATGTCTTCTATCAGTCTAACGGTTTCATCCATTGTTGGGCGCATATCGGGTGTTTTTGCCACGCATGTTAGTCCAATCTGAAGCATCTGCACCATCTCTTCTTGGAAAGTTTGGTATCTCAACAGCTCTACGTCGAATACTTCAGCGGTCCATTCCTCCCGCACGACGGAGCGGACCCATCTCGGAAGATCGACCACATCATCATGCCCTGATTGCTGGAGGGGAGCTTTTGCAGTCAACATTTCCAAGAGGAGCACACCGAAGCTGTAAACATCAGATTTTTGAGTTATCTTGCGTGTTTCAATCACCTCTGGAGCACGGTATCCAACAGTGCGAGACATGGTTACAGGAGCACTCATTAGAGTAGCCAAGCCAACATCGGAAACACAAGGCTCGAGTTCATCAGTGAGGAGGACATTTGAGGACTTGATGTTGCCATGGGTGCATTTACCGCCACCCTCCATATGAATGTTCGCAATCCCTCTAGCAGTTCCGATGGCAATCTTCATTCTCGATTCCCAGTCCAATGGTGTTCTCCCTGAATTCCTATTTCCTACCATTGTTGGAGACAGATAAATAAGCCTAAAATTGTAAACAAATTCCCATACCAATGTAACAAACAACCATTCTACTTAGCAAACTAATAGGATCAATATGATGTTAATGGAGATTTGAGAATGATGTTGGAGATAAGCATACCGTGCAAAAGTGCGAACAAGCTACCGGCGGCCATGTAATTGTACACCAACAACTTCTCATCCTTCGAATAGTAATAAGCACGAAGTGGCATGACGTTCGGATGTCGTCCGACCCTCTCGACAAGTTCCATTTGTTGCTCAAACTCCTTTTTACCTACTGCAACTTCCTTCAATCTTTTCACCACCACTTGTGTCCCTTCCTCCAAAGCAGCTTTATATGTGGTTCCATAACTCCCCTTACCAAGAACTTCGGCCGAAGCCTTCAACAAATCCTCGAGATCGAAGTTGTAAGAGCATCCTTCGAAGAAAAACAATTTGTTCTTTTCAGCTTCTTGTACCCCACTTCCGAAATCATTAGGCTTCTCATTCTTTCCAACTCCAGAGATTTTGCTCTTCAGCATCCCACTGCTGCCACTATCTTTCTTCTTCAAACAGCATATAAAGATTATGGCAAGTGGTAGAAAAACAAATGCTAAGCCCCCAACCACAATTGCAACGATAGAGCCAGTGCCTAGTTTGTTTTTCGATGTAGCATGTCGGCTTTGAGAAACTATTGGCGGGCTCGGAAAGTACGACGGAGAAGGGGAAGGTGGAGAGGAGACTGTGGAGCAAGGCTCTAGAGGCGAACCGCATAACAACGGATTCCCGATGAATGCAGAAGGGAACCTTTTGAGTGAACTTGGAATGGAGCCACTCAAGTTATTATAGCTGAAGTTCAAAACTTTGAGCCTTGGGAGATTTAGATTTGGGACGGTTCCGGATATAGAGTTGTAGGAAAAATCCACAACTTTCAAACTCGGGGAAACAGAGGTGGGGAACAGGACACTAGACAAGTTGTTGTGTTGGAGGAACAGGAACTGAAGTGATGGAAGGGAGGGGATATCAGAAGGCAAGCTGCCATTGATGTCGTTGGACCGAAGGCTAAGAACCCTCAGAGCATTAAGCTTGCCTATGGTCTTGGCTGGTATCGTGCCATAAAGTCCAACACCCGGAAGCCGTATGGCAATCACACTGGTGCCATTTGCATTGCAAGTTATGCCAACCCAAGATGTGCAAACCGGGGTCGACGCATTCCAGTTCAGCTTTCGAACATGTGGAACCACAGCTGCAAATCCAAGGAGAGCTTGCTTGTCGGAATTCAGATCTGCCACAACATGAACAAACTTACACAGAGACAATAACACAAGCAAAAGGAAGGCAATCAAGGGATGGAACTTCATCGAACTTCCGAGTTCCGAGTACTAGTCTCTGCTGCTTTTCCTCCTGGTTTCAGCTATAGAAAACAATGCAACATAATATGATCATAAACTAATGCAAATATCCCTTGAACTTAAAGGTTTCAAAAGCAAATTCTAAGCTCATAGACATAAAAGAAAGGACTTTTTGTTGCACTAATACACAGAAAAGCTCTAAGAAGGAACAATTAAGTTGGCCCAAATTTAAAGCATTAACAGGTTTAAAAGATGTAAAACAAAGGGGTCTTTCAAATTTTCAAAAGCAAAAGCATCCAAGGGAAAAAGAAGAAGATAAAGCAACATCATAAAGAAAAAGCAAAAGTTGCATGCATTATTCTTTGTTACACTGCACTGAGAGAAAAAGCAACCCTCTTTAGCTATCGGGCAATGTAGTTGTCACCAACTTATGCAGTATCTGTCATTATGTTAATATTAAACATATACATATATGTATATATATTAGTATGTAATTAATTTCATTGACTCCCTAGGGAGCACAAGTGGATTAAAAAATGGGGCAAGCAAGCTCAATGGGAAACAAAATTAGCTTTATAATAATTGAGTTGTAATGGTGATATCAAAAAGGTTACAAGTGCAGAAGAATTTGGTGCTTAGCTAGCGGCTCTAAATCTAAGTTAGCTGAGGTGTCGATTTACTAGCTTTTGAGATGATATCTTCCAGGTTGGTGGACTGGAGAGCAAACTTCATTAGAAAACTTGAACTATTTAGAGGTTTTTCCTTGAAAATATATAGGGATCGAACATGAAAATAACTCCCTGCAATACATGCAACGATACATCTATCAATAGGTCTAATAATAGTTTTAGTCCCTCTAATATGATAAAATTTGACAATCTTTTTTTACTTTGATTTTGTATAATTTGCAACCTTTGGTAAGTCCGAATTGATAACACCTTTAGTTTCTATGTTAAAGTGATGATTGTTTTTGTAGTTATTCAGTCAAACAAAAAGAGTCTTGCCTGAAAATACAATCAATCATATTCAACCAAATACTAAATTTTTATGTCAATCCTGCTGTTTTTTTTAATATCACAACAATATTAATGGAACTATTAATAACGTTATAAAAGGACCAAATCAGTGGCAAAGCTAAGAGGGTTTGGCAGGGCCTTGGTACCCCTAAAATGGTAAAATTAGTATTTAAATCCCTTTAGAAATCATAAATTTATAAGTTAATATGGGGTAAAATTACATTTTAGACTCTTAAACAATATGATCATGATTTAGTCGTTCAAAAATTATAAAATTATAAACTAATACAGCAATAAAATTGTATTTTGACTCCCATAAAAAATCATAATTCAACTTTACTCTCATAAATTTATGGCTTCACCCCTGGGACAAATTATGTCAGATTAAAGTATAGGATTAAATTCTCAAAAATCCAATATAGTAGAGGGACTAAAACCATAATTAGAGCAAAAAATTTGTGCAATCTATGAAAGGGTGTCAAGGTCCATTACAGTGGACCAGTGGTCATAAAAGTTATGGCTGCTTTCCTTATCACTACATCTTTGTTTTGCTTTTACATGTATGAAAGCTAAAGTGATCTTCTTTTTCTTTTTCTTTTCTTTAATGGATCAAAAGTGAACCAATCATGCAGAGACTTAGCCCAGAAATTTAAATTTTGAAATATATATGTCCGTATATGTAAAACTATTCTTCATTAAGGTGTTGAATTTGCATATAATTCAATGAGATGATGATGAAACTGAAAACACAAGGAGAATTGATTATGATTAAAGGCTTGGACCTTGGATTTAACTTTGATAGGCCAATAACATGACTTGCCTAATTCGAACTCAAAAATGACCAAAGTTAAGATTACCCAAACCCGAAATGACCCGAACTTGAATATCATTCCGACTCGAAAAATCTGTTTGAAAAATTCAGATGACTTGAACTCGAGGTGACCTAAAAATTTTAAACTCGAATTGACCCAAACCCGAAAACTCGAACATGAATCCTAAACAACCCAAGTTTGGAATGATCCAGAAATTTTAAAACTCAAATTGATCTGACATGAAACCAACTGACAAGTCCTCTCCAAGACTAGAAATAGCATAGGTTTCTTTGTACAAGCAGGTGGCAGGGTCTTGTAGTTGGCTTGCTTGAGGGGGCAGTTTTGATGTAAACAAGAGGTCCTTGTGGTTAAGAGTCGTTTTCCTATCCCCAAATATGCCATTACCTGTGCTATGTGCTCATGAAACAAGGATTCCATTGAACAAAGAAATATTCAAATTTAAGACTAATTGACCCAGACAATGGGGCCTATTGCATAGGGTAGTTAAGCGTTAACACCCACAGTTATTAATATAGCGTGTTAATGTAAGCAGGCTGTGCTGGCAGTTATTGAATGTGCCACCATTTATGGCAGATTTTGATTTGGTTTCTTCAGCAGGAAACTATTGGCATCCAGGGCAGTGTTGGTAGTGATAGACTAGACCAGTCCTGGGCCGGGTCTGGTCACACCTCGGTTCTAACACTTCTCATGTTCAGGCTCGAATTTGGTCCGATTCGTACAACAGCATTCTTATTAGATGAACAATAGAAATAGCAAAGACTATATGTCCTATTATGCACAGTTCTTCAAAGGTCAGGTTTATTTGCTTCAGCAGGGCCATTTGTCTGTGCAATGCTTAAAGTATTTGGGGACAATGGTAATAATGCCAGGCCAGTCCTAGTCAACTCGATTTATCCGGCATTGTCAAACTTCAAGCAAAACCTTCATAAAACTTCGGTAAACTAAAGGAAAAAAAAAAGGGTGAGAACAAAACCTAGCTAGCAATCATCGATTGGCATCTTTTTCAAGCTTCTCGATTTCTTCCCGGTGCTTTCTTTCAGCCTCTTGAAGTTCTCGTTCAGCATCCTCCTCATCCTCAATTTGGTCAAGATCATCGAATTCTTTGGTTGCTGCCATTGCTCTCACTACGGGATCTCTCAGCTCGGAAATTAATCCACCACCAACCTTGTACTCTTCTTCATCGCCAATTAGGAATATCCGCTGATCAGGTCCTGATGCCATGGGAATGTCTACTGCTAATAGTTTCATATCATACTGCAAATAAAGATTACAAATGCTAAGAAATTCAGGAATATGCTAAAATGGTGTGCGTGTGTGTATATATAGATATATAAGTACATATTCTGGGATTCTCCCTCTTCAATCATCCAAAGAATATATAGATATCGATGAATATTTGAGAATGAGGGATGGTTAAAAACTGCTTGTGTTTTCGGTTTTGAGTTCTAAGTAATGTTAACAAAGAGCAAATATAGTCAATTTAGTGCACATTCAATTTGAGTTCTCAAATCTGCCAAATTGACTAGAAGAAGAAACATAATAGTTACGGTCCAAACACGGCCAGCAGATAGTGTAAAGAAGAATTCATTCCTAGGGTACAAAATACAAATCAATGATCTTCCAAGGAAACCTCACATGTTTTGCTACTCAATGAAAGTAGATAACCGAAGATAATGCTTTCTCTATTTCGTAACGGGTCCATAAAGAAAGTAAATTACGGTTTAACCAATTAGCAACTAACAGCTTTGGAATCTATACTTAACATTTTGTGGTTTGCTTTCAACAGTGAGAAGGGCTTAACCATTTATTTTTAATGAAATCACCGAATAACACCGGTAAGTATTTTTTTTGCTAATTTTCTTAATGAAGAGTTTATTAATATTTTCATATTTCTTGAATGTAAACAATAAGAAAAGATTAAAAGATATAGAAGCAAACCACGCCCTTTTTCTTCTTGACTTCAACGCTCACTAAACCCTTTTTTTCAGAACCTTGGACGGGGAAGATAAGAAAACAACGCTTGCTCCTAAGCTTAGGCTTGAAGTTCTTCAGCGTAAGTCCGCCTCCAGACATCACATAAGCTCTTAAATCGGTTCCAGTAAGAGGTGCACCCATTACCTCAAGAATCCCAGCAGCTGTATTGAGCCTCCTCATCGCCATTCTATAAACTTTGTCAGGATTTGTAGTTAATCTTGACCGGATATACAATCCCTGATCAGAAAATGAAACGAGAAAGATGGAAATCATTCTCGAATAAAACACCTCATGAATCCACACAAAGCAAAAAAACATATCCACGAGTTCCAGCACTAAACAAGGGGCATTCCGAAGAAGCAGTATTTACTTTTAGCAGAGCATAGCTATGCATTAATCTACGGAGATTAGTAAGTCAATTTTTCCTCTCAGAAAGAAAAGTATTAGTGAAAATGCAAATTCATAGTATTATTGCTAGTAACTCCAAATGCAGTGTTATGCATTGGAGGGCTTACGAAACTCTTCTTAAAATTCGTTTATTCAAACTTATCGAATTACAGTTCATACATACAAAGTTTATACCTCTTCAACCAGAAATCACCATTTCCACTACGATTTTCGAATTAGCATGCACAATTCCAATCAGAAACGCTAGTGATCCAATTTAGTAAGACTAACAAAACTATATATCTAACTTTCAAAAAAATGTTGTACATTCAAAACCAATCAAACAAAACTACCCCTTCATATAAGTAATGATTTGCTTTCCAATTTTTCGTTCCTAGTACCGGACCGATCCACATTCATGGTAGCATTTGTTTATAGGCATTCATCCGAGTCAGAATCAATTCAATATGAACAACTCACTCAAAATCAATTCAACCTCAAACAAACCAAAAAACAGAACTTGACGGTACCAATTCTTCTATAGTAAAGCAATTAAAATCCCAATTTAAACAATCCAAAAAATATGACCACTTACAGCAAAAGAAACCATTGCAAGCGAAAGAGCAAGAAACCCATACTTAGCCATTCCTTCAGAGAGGCTAACAAAAGTGCTAGCAATACCAAACATAATCCTCCATAGCAAGGCACAAAGCAAAGCTCCCCCAACACCAAACAGAAACAAGTAATTCCTCTTGAAAAAGGCATCGAATTGCAAACCAACAGCCTCCCGGTACCTTGATAGAGTGGACTTCAATGCATTACTCTGGTTCTGAACGAAGCTTTTAGAGGAAAATAGCCTCGACCCAAACGGGGAAAAGGGGTTGGGCTTAACAATGTGAAGGTTTCGCAAAGGGATCGTTTGAGGTTGATGGTGGAAGGAGCGAAAGAGAAAAGGTGAAAAGGCGGGTTTTGGCGATGTGGGATTTGAAGGAGCTTGCCGTAGAACATTGGAAGGAGAAGAATTGAGACGATGTTTGAGCAAAGCAGAGGCGAGTCTCGAAGAGGGTTTCCACATAGTTTTGTTATGTTTATGATTGAAAGTTGAAACTGAGCTTTTTTGCACCAAAGGAGCGATCTTTTTTAATGGTTTGCACTTTGCTGGGCCTTTGGTTCGATGTAAAGTTCACTTAATTAATTATTAGTAAAGTCATCCAATTACTAAAAATTATAATTGAGTCACTCAATTAAAATTTTAATTATATTCAATTATTTTTTCGTCTTTTTAATGTCTTTTAGGTTTCGTTTCAACAAATTATGATCCGAAGATTGTGGAAGATGTTGCAACGATGGTGGCTCTATTGTGGCTCAAAGCAATGTGGTTCTATCAGGGGCGGATGACGGATGCACCATGGTGCATGCTAGGTCAAGTGACCCACTATTAAAATAAATAAATTACTTTGGTAATCACTAACGTTTTAGAGTGTTTTAACTTTGGTCATTGAAATTGAAATTTTTTTCATTATATTCATTAAACTTTTAATTTAAATTTATTATAGTTATTGTTGTAGTGCTATTAATCTCGTTAAGAACTGTTAATGTGGCACGTTAAAGTATTTTTCCCAAAAAGAATCTTAATTTTTTTTAAAGTTACAGCTATTGTCAATATCATAATTTTGATTACGGGACGATCCTTAATTTCTCAATGGTGAGAAAGATTTGTTTTGCTAGAAGTTTAACACACTTTAGTTTCAAGTTGATATGATAGTTAATATTAGTGAATCAAAACTAAAAATCTCAATTAAAATTAAAATTTAACTTTTCGATCTGCCATTGTTAATTGTCAGATAAGCTTCAAATCAAACTATATTAACATTTTGGTCAAACGAATCATTCCCAGTTGAAATTGATCAGTGATGCCTCCGTTCATCAGGATTTTGGCCTTGGCAACGGTTGTAAACTTAAAAAAATAAATTTTTAGGAGGAAGACTTCAACGTACCACATTAACATTCTCTAACGATAGTGGCTGTAATGAAATTGAATTAAAAGTTTAATGAATATAATAAAAAAAATCAATTTCAATGACCAAAGTGAAAGCACCCTAAAAATTCACTAACTACTAGTTTAGTTTACTCTAAAAGATATTAAGTATTTTTTGTTTGAATAAAAAATCAACCCTTATTTTTTTTACTTTGAGCTCTTAAATTATTTTTGGTCAAAACAAATATCCAAATTATCATTCTAAGTATATTTGTTAGACCCGTTAAAAAACTTGGAGGATATTTGTTAGACCCACTTGTCTAATCTTTTTTTTTTGTTAAATACATCGACACCCAGGTCAAACAATTGAACTAAAATTTTGTTTAAAAATTTTAAAATAATCACAATTTAATTTAAATAAAATTTAAAACTAGTAAAATAATTTTTTATTAAATAGAAAGGTATTATATTCTCATATCGGCATTCAAACCCATATAAAATGGGATAAAATAAGCATCCTTAGTCACTAGGCTAATTAGTGAATCTCAAACTAGTAAAATATTTTTTTTCTAATCATGTAATCGCATTCATTTGAACAAGCTCTTCTGGTTCAAATCATTTTAAAACCTAAATTTCTCTCTAATTTTTTTTTGCTTCCGATAGATTGTAATTAATTTGGGTATTTAAAAACTAAAACGTTTTTGATTTCGTAATCTTTTTTAAAAAGATTAAAACTTCAAAATAAACTTATGCTTGCTTGCACAACAATTGTCTTTCTCAATACTTAATTTCACCATAGTAAGTTTTTTTACTATCTAAAACACAATTACACTGGTGTAAGATAGACGATAGTTCTAATCTCTCAACATATTTACACGATTGGTTCTTCAATGTCAATATGTATCTGACTATAAATTATGTTTGCTTGTAGAATAATTATAATTTATTAATATATTATTACAACGGTATAAATTAATTTTAAATTATTACACCAGAAAACTACCAAATTTAAATTTCTAGGTCTGCCCTTAAATTCTATGATATTTTACTCCAGTCGGATAGTTTGGGCTAAATAAGTTCACTTCAAGGGGAACTTGTTATTTGTATAAACACGTAGATATGCAGATAAGATATCTCATACGTTTACCTCGGTTTCATTAGTAAGTGGTCGAGTTTGGTTTGATTTTGGATTGTTGCGGCGATGAATGATCGGCGGGCATTCGAATGGTGACTTCGATCAATAGATGATGTTAATGAAAGTAGTGGCGGAGTTAGAATTTTTAAATAGTAAGGTCAACGTAAAGTATAAGGCACGAGAATTTTCATACCACTATAATATAAATATTGTTGACCCATTTCCAAACAAATCAAGTATCAAAGTATAATAGCCATATGTAGTTAAACAAGAGATAAGAGGCCATTCTTCTCTGGGCCTAGACGGTTACAAGTTTAGTAAAATACAGGTTGTCATTCAGTTAAGTTGTTAGAGTCCACTGGGTCACTTTATATAAAGGCCCAAGTCTAATGTAAACATTTTAAGCTGGTATTTTTTTAGATATAATAAAGAGTCTTCTTTTTCCGTTTTCCTTTTTCTCTTTCGTTTTTCTTTCTCTGTATTTTCCTTTCATTCTTTAATGATTCAGAACTATTATTGTGTTTCTGATATGATCTTCTTCTACCCATTTCTTTGTTGTTATTATCTCTGTAATTATAGTTATTAACAAGAGCAGTATTCTGAACAGGCTCAGTACTAGGTGTAAATTCAACAGTATTAGCAGTCACATCTTGAGGTGAAAGAGAATCGGGATTGACATTATCTATAACCTGAGGTTGAGGGAAGGCTGTTTCATGAGCATAAGCTACAACCTGATGATTTAACTTAGATTTTAAGTGAGGTCAATTCTAATATTTTTATAAAAAAATTTATTTTAACTCCTTAAAAATTTCATACCGCAACAAATCAAGTAAGGTCAATTTACCCCTTAATTTACGTGTGGCTCCGCCATTGAATGAAAGATGGTAGTGAAAGAAGATGACAAATGCTTAGAACTGCAATGTAAAATAGAGATGAGTGAAGTTGGTTGATGAACCAAGAGGGTGAGTGAAGATGATAAAGGTTAATTTTTTTGGTATAATAATATTGTTAGGATCGATGATCACCTTCAACTGATGCTTGTTAAGGGGTGGAGAAAATAGATTTTTGGGTGATTGATTTGTGAAAGCCGAAAATTGAATGACACGATGAATTTATAGTGGTTCGGGCTTCGTACAAGCACCTACATCCACTACCTTAGCTCTCACTAAGGATTTTCCAACCAATTCACTAATTGATTCGTCCCATTTTCTAGGATTAGAAGGAAACCCTTACAAACGGTTAATTTTTCTACCCAAAGATTAACCAAACACTCTTTACAAGAGAAAGAAAATAAGCAAACTAAAATTCCTCTCACAAGGTATTTGTTTGCTCTCTTTAAGCTCTCACTCAAACCTAAACACTTGAGCAGATATGACAATTTTGGCTCACAAGTGTTGTCTATACAAAGAATGAACAATTAAAGCCCTAAGATACAATTTCTCATCATATACTTGTTGACATTTGAAGCATTAGTCTTTCATGAATGCTTGGAGGTCCCTTTTATACTCCCAATTGAGTTTGTAGCCGTTGAGGACCGTTGAGATTGAATTGGAGCCGTAAGAGCCTTTATTTCCCACCATAAATGCAGTTCTAGAGCTGTCTGTACCGATACGCGTGTAACCGTATCGATACGACCTTCTTTAGAAATAGCTGTTGGAGGTTTGGTCCAGCTCTGCGTATCGAAACACATTGAGGTGTATCAAAACGCCTTGTAGCGTATCGAAACGTGATTGTCCTTATCGGTATGATCTGCACTTTAAGAGACAGTTGGGAAAATAGTTGTTGGAGTTTTTTTTATAAAGTCATTGGGCATTAAATGTTGGGTGTATCGAAACGCATAAGAGTGTATCGAAATGACCTTTGCCTTATCGAAACGGGAAGCCCTGTTTCGATACGGATTTTGGCAGTTTCAATTCCAATAGCTGAAACCCTTAAAGTGTATCGAAACGGGGTATACCGTTTCAGTACAGACAAGCTGAAATTCTGGTTTTGGCTACTTTAAAACTTTTCAAAGCATTTTAAAACCTTTTGAAAACTCCTCAAACTTATTTTTAAGTTATTTGGACTTAAACTCATTTTGAAATCTTTTCAATTTAGTCCAAATCAATTTTTCAATTATTATATCAAAACATAAATTTCAACAATCACCCCTTTTTGATATAATATAACTAACTTAAAAATTTGTGTTTGAGATCCCCTTAGAAAAAGAAATTTTGAATAAGAGATAAAAGATTGAGAAATACTTAAAGCTCCCCTTTATTCACTTGAAAAAAAATCAATTTTTCAAACACTAAAATGAATTTTTCAAACATTCTCCCCTTTTTGTTATATCAAAAATGGTTCAAACAAAGTTTAAAAATTTTTAAGTCCTTAACAATATAGAGTTAATTTGACAAAAATAATAATTTTGTTTAAAAATGGCTCCCCTTACTTAAGCATCAACAAATGGTTAGTCCAACAAATATGATAATCTAGTTGAAAATAAAAAAATAAAATAAAAATTAAATTGAACAAAACAAGATCAACTAGATTTTACCACACTTGAACCCAAGGGAGGATGTGAAGCCTTCCTTCTTCAAGTGTCTTTCCTTGTGTGTATGAAGCTCCCCCTCAATATTTGACTTGTTGATCATTCTACATCACACCTAAAATAAGACAATCAAGTAATTTTTGGTATCCAAATTGCTTTGGATCCATAGACGTTAGTAACACATAATCTAGTCCCCTTAGGAATCCATTTTTCAATTTCATCCTTTTTAGTTGAAGTACTTAGTCCTTTTGGGACCCAATTACTTCTAAAAACTTTGCCATTCAAAAATCTAGGGGCACTAGATTGTCTTTGATAAAAAATTGTTTTAACAAAATTGGATTTGGAGCATTCTCCAGTTTCACATGTTTGAACATTTTTGTAAAACAAATTCTTTTTGAGGTCATCAATTTCCCTTTGATGATCCTCTTGAACTTTTTGAAGCAAGTTTTGTAAATCAAGATTTTTTTTCTCAAAGGCTTCAAACATTGTTTCAAGTTCGAGATTTGTTTTGGAAAGCAATTCATTTTCAATTTTTAACTTTGAAAGCAACTTTTTGTTTTTAGAAAATGAAGCATTGAATTCCAAAAGCAAATCATCATATGCTTCTTGTAACTCATCAAAAGTATATGAATTTGAACAATATGAGTTATAAGTTACCTCACCCTCTTGGAGGGTCATCAAACATAAGTGGGATACCTCATCATCGGTGGAGTCTTCATCACTCCAAGTTGTCACATATGCTTGCTTTGAAGATGATCCCTTTTTGTTGCTCTTGTGGGAATTCTTGATCTTTTTCTTCGATTCATGTTTGGATTTAGCCATCTCACTCTTCATGAACCGGGTGAACTTCTTGAAGAGATGATCATCTCTTCATCTTCATTTTTCTCCTCACTTGAATCTACATATGAACATGTGGAGGAATTGAGAGCAACGACATTCGTGTTAATGCCTAGCTTCATGATTTTCTTCTTCTCCATCTTCTTTATCTCTTCCTCCTTCTTCTTCTCCTCTTCTTTTTCTTTCTTCGTGATTTCATAAGTGAGAAGAGACCCCAAGAGTTCATCTAGCTTTAAAGTCTTGAGATTCTTGGCTTCAATGATGGCGGTCCTCTTTGACTCCTGTTGCGACTAATTTTTAGAAAATACCTCGGTGTCACTTAGAAGAACCGGGTTTTAAATGAATTTTGAAAATTTTAATCGGGTTTGTAAAAAATAGAGGAGTCGCCACCGGCCATTTAAAAATGGTAGACCGGACACCGAAATAAAACCAGAGATTCTTTTTGAAAATGGGTTCGGGAGTCGGTTACACGCGGGGAAGGATGAGCACCCCTGTCGTGCCCGAAAATCGGTACCAAAAATATTACCGCTTAATTAATATTAAATTTTGTGAATTAAAGTGACGAATCATATCGAAATTTGGTTATACGAGCGAGTGAATTTTAAAGGTCTTAATATTCGAGAAGGAACGTCCGAACCACCACCACTACGACTGATACTGGCCTCGTTCGTTCCCGAATAAAAAGACGCTCGCATTGCAATTTAAAAATTAAGATGCAACTTAGTGTAACACATGACCACATGTATATCAAAAATAAATAAACAGTGTATGTAACAATACTAATAAGTCAACAAAAACGTATGAAATAAATAAAGCATGAAAAAGCAAGTATATAAACAATGGTATTTAAATGCATGAACAAATATATACAAAATAAAGAAATAAATCTGAAAGTGGTTAAAAATGAATTCGGGACTGTTTCCAGGGACGAACTAAGGAAATAAACCATAAAAAGAGTGCCAAACCGTCAACACAGGGGTTAAAATTAAAGCTCGCTGAAAGTTCCAAGGACTGAATCGACCATTAGACCATTCAAAACCAACCGACAAACACAGGGGACGAAATTGCGACGATTCGAGAAATTTAAGGGGCCTGGGACGTGATTTTAAAAAGCGGAAACCCCTTTGGTGATATTTTCAAAACACGGAAGGACTCTTTGGGTGATTAAACCGTTTTTAAAAGCTGAAAACATTATATAACCCTGTTAAAAAAACATTTGGCCCCTTTTGCCTTTTTTGGTTTTTGAAACCCTAAAAAAATAAACCTTTCCTCCCTCCAGTCGACTCTCCATATTCAGAAACAAAGAGGCCACGCCGGCCGGTTGCCGCTAGCCGGCAATGACAACAATCCGACAAGAATCCTTCCCTTAAAAAAGTCAGCTAGAAACGTCGTTTGAAACCTGAAACCTTTTTGAGAGAAAAACAGAAGTCAAAAGCCCCCCTTTTTTCTTTTTAAACCCAAGTCGGAACCCTAAAAAAAGAAACTTTTGCCGTTGAAGTTCCGATGGCTCACCCAACGGGGATTATCGCCGGTGGGAGTCGAAGCAAAAGGGGAAACAGTTCCCGAAAGGTAAAAAGAAAAAAAACTTGTCTTTGCTTCTCTCTTTTGTGTTGTTTTCGAATGCATGCAATTGAAATCTCAAGGGAATACCTCAGAAGGGTTCTTGCTATTATTGATTTCTTTCTATGATATTTTTTTTCGAATCGTTACAATGGGTTTGAGTTTCGAATTTATATCCGAAAACATTATATGCGATATATCTCTCTTTTTCTCTCTGTTCTGCTCTCTGTTCTGATTTTTGGTTGCCACTTTGGTGTATAATTTGTTTTTGTTTGATTTTTGGAATCTGACTTCTTTCTTTTTTTCTGTTCTCTGTTGGTCTCGGCCGAAATGGGGAGGAACATCGACATGCACCGGGTCAGAAGCGTACGACTGCGGCAGAGGGGTCAGATGAGTTGTCACGGTCGTGGCTCGGCACGCGCGCGTCGGGTAACGGACAGCCGCGCCTGGGGTCAACGGGCATCTCGTGCAGGGCACGCGCGACTCTGATCCGTTCGATCGAGCCTTGATCTAACGGTGGGGGGCATGTGCGGCGCGGATCGATGACACCCTCATTAGGGTTTCTTCCGGACGTGATCTGGACCGTTGGATTGCATCCAGATCCAATGGTGTTGGGCGTGCGGCGCGAATGGCAAAGGGGTGCTCTGTTAGGGTTTCTCCTGATATTCAATCTGGACCGTCAAATCTCAGCAGATCTGACGGCTGTGGAGAGGGGCGACTGCATCAAAAGAAAGGATGAAATTAGGGTTTCTTTTTTAGTTGCTGGGCCATGTATTATTTGGGCTTTTATTTTATGTAATGGACTGTGTTTATTTAATTCAAACATGATTTGGGCTTTTATTTATTCATGTGTTTTATTTTCTTAATAATAGTAATAATAATAATAATAACAATAATGGCAATAACGAAAATAAAATTAGATAATAATAATAAGTGATAATTATCATAACAAATGAAAAGATTATAAAGGTGATAGTGATAACTAAGATAATAGTAATATTATGCTAATACTAATGGTAAGGGTAACAATAATAATTAATAATCATATATACACTGATAATAATATATATACCCTAATAATAATAATAATAATAATAATAATAATAATAATAATATGTACACAATATGTAACCAAAACACACTTATATCTATTATGTCACATGCATACATATACAATAAATAGAACTAATTAATGATAATAGTATCGTAACAATACTAAATAATAATATGACACACACACACACACATATATATATATCTATATATTTCTTTTTCCTATTTCTCTTTTTTTTTTATTTTTTATTTTTAAATTTCCTAATAGCCCGATAAGCCCAACACAAACATAAAGGGGTTCAAGGTCCGGACAAAATTAGTGATTACAGCTGCCCCTCTTTGCTTATACTTGTGGAACAAGAATAAAGCAAAGACCATAAGCACTAATTTTGTCCTACTTCCCTATTGGACGGTTTACTCCCGACGCAGCCACGCGATTCCAGGTAATTCCTCTTCCCAAAGCCTTCCAATTGTGAGTTCTCCCTCCAGATGCCCCGAGCAGATAGACAGAATGTTCTTTTTTTCAGATTTCAATTCTCTAAGTGCCCGAACGGATAGACAGGTTCTATTCTCCAAGTGCCCGAATAGATGAGCAGATTCCAAATATCTTTGTCTTCCATTTTCGTAAAAACTAGCTGGTCATTCAAACAACCTTGCCTTCCCTTCGCGGTCTAAAAGCAAGTTGTCCATTTCGCGGTCAAAAAGCAAGCTGAAACTCCAAATACTTTTGCCTCCTCTTCGCGGCCGAAAGGCGAACTTGGGCGTCCAAGTGGATTTGCTTTCCCTTCACGGTCGTAAAGCAAACTGTCATAGCTATATCTGTCCAACCTTCATGTTGGACGATTTACCCTCCTAGAGCTGCAACGCGCTACACCGAGTAATTTTCTATTTGAAGCCTTAAGAATATTGTTGCGTGTAAAAGAGTCTATCGCAATTGTAGTGCAAGTGTACACGACGCAAGTAGTAAAGTGATACGAAGTATCGGATATCGTCTCCACAGGGATTGGGCTAATGACTTCACCTTAGTTTATTGCACGAAGTAAAGGAAATAGTTTAGAAGATTCTCACGAAAATAATAAAAAAAAAACGTAAATAAAAGATTTGGAATATCAAGATAGAGAGAATGGGCTGGTATTGAATTGCTCAGTAGTGCAGGTATTGAATTGCTTAGGATCTCCAGTTCTGTCGTCGCTCCGTCGTCGACAGCACCTGTCGCGGCGGCTGTCCGTTAGCTGTCGCGGCAGCAGACACACCAACTCTGTACTTCAAGCTTGGCAAGAATCCCAGATCTGCCTTGGCCTATCCCTAGGTCCAAGTCTGTCGATGATCACGTCTTTGATGATACCTCCCGGCGTGAATCGAAGGATGAACACCGATGTGTATGAATTCTTCCTTAGCCACTTAACCTCGCCCTATCCCTAGGCACGAGATGGTTCAACTATAAACTAGAGAACGCGCTCTTATTTCTTTCGTATACTTAACTCTCCCGATGCTAAGTAAATGGATAACCTCACAATGCTCTCCCGATCCTCTTGCAAGATGTTAAAACCAAAATAAGAGAACTTGAAGTTTATTTTATTGAACTTGGAAAATCCTAAAACAAAACAACCCTTGCAACTACTTTACAAAACAACCCGTAGCCCTAGGGGGAATTTAGAACATGTCGGTGACGGGTGAACGACAGGGGGGTTTATGTTTCGGTTATGGGGTCTTCGATTGTCTCTAGGTTAAAACCTATGCCCTTATATAAGCTTTGGGCTCAAGTCTTCTAAGGTAACAAGGATTACAACTTTAATTAAAAGTAAGATTCTAATAAAGACTAAATCTCTAAAGACTCCTACTTTCCAGCCGCATCCTTGTTTCTAGGAATTTCCTCTCCTTGAGCTTTGGCTTGACATATCTTTTGATCCGGGGCTTGGAAAAATATGTGGCTTTCACACGACAGACGAGCAGATTTTTCTCTATCTATCGAGGTCCACTTGACTTTTCTTCTTCATAAGTCTGCTGTCACCGTGCTGTCACGACAGGTCCATGGCAGCTTCGTCTTCTTCATCTACTTGTCCAGTTCAGCTTTCCTGCTTCTCTGCCCTGCGCCTGCCTTCTTTGTCAACTATGGCAGATACCTGCAAAAATAGCCATCTTTTAGTAGAATCCGTGCTTTTAATCCATTTGTGATGTTTTACTGAAAACTAATCTAAATGCAATGCAATGATGCTTGAATGCAGCAGAAATATGGGTTAAAAAGGGTGTAAATAATAGAACTTTTACACACTCAACACACCCCCAAACTCAAGTCTTTGCTTGCCCTCAAGCAATTAAACCTAAAAGAAAAATGAAATTTTTTTTGTGTTGGCCTTCAAACAATGAACTGTCCCTTACCCGTCGCTCATTCTCTATAGCGGCAGCAACCTGTTGGAAAGGTTAGGATCTGTCCGGAATCTCCCTATAGCTTTCGTGCAGTGTGTGCAAGCTTGTGAACAGTTATATGCTAAGACTCTCTTAGTTTCACTAGAATATTCAACTTCTTAACTCGAATTTTTATGCCAAAGTTTATTTTTTTAGAAGGCACATTTTCATGCTTCTTTTCTTCTATTTTCAAGCTAAGTTTTTCTAGAGCCAATTTCGGGCACCTCTAGGGGCTATTCAAGTTCTAAGCATCCTATTCTAGTTTGGCTAAAAGAAATCTAAGCAATATAACAGTCACAAAGGTGTTTAAGTTTTCAGAACTATAGAAAGGCTCTAAACTTCTCCTTAAACTGTCCTAAAGATGCTGCCACGACAGAGCCGTCATGACAGGTAAGCTAACTTCACAGTTTTAAGCCAACAGTTTAATATTTTCTGATTTTTTTTAAGAGCTTATTTAAAAAGAAGACACAACAAATAAAAAGATGTACTTAAGACTCCATTAATGATGGAGGGTTGCCACCCCCAAACTCGAGGGTTGCATTGCCCTCAATGCAAAATGACATGAAAAATAAAGACATGAAAAAAAATACATCACAAAAGATAAAAGCAGGCAGCAATAAGAGGAAAATAAAAACTTAAATTTTCAGTCGCTGTCCTCGCTGCTGCTGCTGACTCGGATCTGACGGCGGCGTCTGGGCTGTGGAGGAGGCTGGGCAGGTTCAGGGGCAGGTGCAGGGGCAGTTTGCTCCACGAGCTGAACATCGGAACTGCTGTCGCTGTCCCAAGAGCTGCTAGTGGTGGTGCTAGCTTTGGGCAGCCGTTTCTTGTCTGCCACATGCTTAATCCTCTTGACCCGCGTAAAGTCCCTCTCCAAATTTCTCCGGATCAGCGGGCTGCCATCGGAGGCAGGTCGCTTTGTTCCTCGGGGAGAGGTGTCTGCCGGCGGACTGCCTGCTGCCGTCGGGGCAGGTGATGTGGTGGAGGCAGTCGAGTGGGAATGCGAGGAGGCAAGTGGGGTGGGTGTGTGAACAGGGGTATGGGCAGGAGTGGGGATACGGAAATAATGGGCAGGAAAAGTAGGGAATTGAACATCGGGAAAATTTAAAGTTTGGGTAATGAAATTTACCGTCGAGTTTGTGAAGTCCCGAATGAAGGTCATCAATCCCATTTGTCGTTCCTCTACCCGTTGTAGCGTAGCAAGGAGGAGGGTGGTATGGTCTGTCGGAGTGGTGGCGGCAGCAGGTTCCGGGGCAGGCTCCTCTGATGATTCTGCTGGGGAGCCGGCTGGGTTGAAGGATGAGACAGGTGTAGCCACGACCAGCTCCATAAGGCTGTTAAGGTTGTTGTCTGTCCAGCCTCTGCCCTTCCTTATTTTTTCGTAGGGTTCCTCGGGGACAGCAGCACATCGGCAGAGGGAAGTTATTGTGAACGGCAGGCAGAGGCGAGAGTCGGAGCGGAAGGCACAGTCCAGGATGTTGTCCCTCATATATCAGCCCACGTTGATAGGCCTGTCGTGCATGATGGAATGGATGAGGGCGAGCCGCTGCCGGTTGACTGTCGTGTGGTGGGAAGACGGCAGGATACGCTTTTTGATGAAAGCGTTCCAAAGTTTGGCTTCCGGGAGGAGCTTCCCCCTGTTGACGGAGTGGGGGTTCTTCTTGCTGGTTGTCCATGATGTTCCCTCCTCTGTCAACTCCACCATGACAGCATCATAAGCGACAGCATCGAGGGTGTCGAGAAATTTCTGGTGAGCATCATCATCGGGGCCAAAGAAGAGGCCAAACATGTGGTTGATGCTGTCGGCAGTGAAGGGCACCTTGACACCTCGAACGGTGACAGATGTCGTCGTTTTGCTGTCTATGGCAGCATAGAATTCCCGGACTAATGTGTCATTGAGCTCTGCCGGTTGTTCCGCGAAGTGCTCCCATAGTTGAGCCGTGATAGCCCTTACAATGAACGGACGGAGTCCCATGTGGGGTGCCTGTCGGATGTACACGAAACCACGTTCCTCCCATAACTCCTTGTTGGCAAAGGGCGTCGCTGCTGCTGAGGCAGCACTACGGCGGGTCTGTCTAGTAGACATGTTGGTTGCAAGGGTTGTGAAATCTGAAGAAAGCAAATAAAACTAGAGGAGAAAGCAAAGAAGAATAAGCAGAAGTGAGAAAAAATGAAAATGAGAATGGGGTTTTATAGCGGTCGAGTAGCTGCCCATTTAATGCTGCAACGGCAGGCGGGAATAACGGGGCGGCAGATTGGATTTAGCGTGTCTGACGCGTCTGACACGCATTTATGCGTCTGTTACGCGTTTGCCGCACGCTTCTACGTCTGCCATGTCAGTCTGTTGACAGCCTGTCATATCCGTCCGCGGCGGCAGCCGAAACGACAGGTTTCCATAAATGGGCTTTTATTGGGCTGATGGATGGGCAGTGGGCTTGGGTCACTTCTCCTTTTCTTCTTGACTCCTTTATTTCCTAATAACTGAAATTAGAAAAACAAAACATTATTCGAATAAAATAAACATAATTTCCTAATAAATAATAATAAATAATAAAATAAATAAAAATTAGGTTAAATTAGGGATGCCTTGTGGGGCATCACCTAAAGTAACTACTTCCTGTATTCCTGGGGCTTCAGTCCCCTGATAATGCTTGAGGCGCTGTCCATTGACTTTGAATTGGTGCCCGTCTTTTAATGATTGAATTGTGATGGCACCATGGGGGAAAACTTGTATCACTTGGAATGGGCCAGACCATCTAGACTTTAGCTTTCCTGGGAAGAGTTTAAGTCTAGAATTAAATAACAACACAAGCTGCCCTGGGCAGAACTGTCGTGGCAGCAGTTTCTTGTCGTGCCACTTCTTAGTCTTTTCTTTGTAAATCCTTGCGTTGTCGTAGGCCATTGTCCGTAATTCTTCAATCTCGTTCAGATCTAATAACCTTTTCTGGCCGGCCTTGTCCAAGTCCATATTCACTGCCTTGATTGCCCAATATGCTTTGTGCTCGATCTCAACAGGCAAGTGACAGGTTTTTCCATAAATCATTCGGTATGAAGACATGCCCAATGGAGTCTTGAAAGCTGTCCTGTATGCCCATAATGCATCATTCAGAAGTAAAGACCAATCTTTCCTAGTTGGTTTAACCATCTTCTCAAGAATGTTCTTCACTTCCCTATTGGATATCTCAGCCTGTCTATTGGTCTGTGGGTGGTATGCTGTCGCGATCCTGTGCTTGACACCATATTTCTTCAAGGCGGCAGCAATTACCCTATTATCAAAATGTCTCCCTTCATCACTGATAATCGCTCTAGGGATGCCAAATCTAGAAAAAATGTTTTTGTGCAAAAACTTTTGGACCGTTTTGGCATCGTTCTTTTGAGTTGCGATTGCTTCGACCCACTTAGAGACATAATCCACTGCGAGGAGGATGTAAAGATTTCCACATGAAGATGGAAAAGGTCCCATAAAATCAATCCCCCAAACGTCGAAGATCTCGACTTCTAAAATGTTCTGCAGTGGCATCTCATTTCTCCTCGAGATGTTACCTGTCCGCTGGCACCTGTCACAGTTCTTATAAAAGTCCTGTGCATCTTTATATAGTGTCGGCCAGTAGAACCCTGACTGCAGCACCTTGGCAGCAGTTTTATTGCCTCCTAAGTGACCTCCATATTGTGAAGCATGACAGTGATGGAGAATGTCTTCTTGTTCTTCTTGTGGTACACACCTCCTTATAACCTGATCTGCGCACATTTTGAAAAGAAGAGGTTCGTCCCAATAATAATGCTTAACATCATTTTGGAACCTCTTCCTGGCTTGGTAATTAAGATCAGAAGGTAATATTCCGCTAACTATAAAATTAACGAAATCAGCATACCAGGGAAGGTCAGAAGACTTACCTGCCGTCATGGCTGTCGCGACAGCGATTGCGGCAGCAAAGAGCTGCTCATCAGGGAAGGTCTCCAGTATGTTTGTCTCGTCTATGGGTAGACTTTGTCCCTTTTCCAACCTCGACAAGTGGTTTGCCACCTGATTTTCTGTCCCTTTTTTGTCCTTGATTTCAAGGTCGAACTCTTGTAATAGAAATATCCATCGTATCAACCTAGGTTTTGCGTCCTTCTTTGCGAACAAATACTTAAGGGCAGAATGGTCGGTGTGTATTATTACTTTCGTCCCAAGTATGTAAGAACGGAACTTGTCGATGGAGAACACCACAACTAACAGCTCCTTTTCTGTGGTGGTGTAGTTCACTTGGGCGTCATTCAACGTCTTGCTGGCATAGTATATGACGTGAAACAGCTTATCTCTGCGCTGCCCAAGTGCTGCCCCGACAGCATAGTCACTAGCATCACACATGATCTCGAATGGTTGTGTCCAGTCTGGTGGCTGTACTATGGGGGCTTTCACTAGCTTTTCCTTCAGAACCTTGAATGCTTCAGTACATTCTTCATTAAAGTCAAAGGGTCGGTTCTGCTCTAAAAGATGGCATAGGGGCTTCGTGATTTTCGAGAAATTTGCAATGAATCTCCGATAAAAACCCGCATGCCCTAAAAAACTCCTAATGCCCTTGACTATGGTTGGCGGCGGCAGCTTCTCAATGACTTCTATTTTAGCCCTGTCGACTTCTATTCCACGGCAGCTAATCTTATGGCCAAGGACTATCCCTTCGTCCACCATAAAATGACATTTTTCCCAATTTAGAACAAGATTAGCTTTTTCACATCTTTCAAGTACCTTTTGAAGATTGCCGAGGCAGCTCTCAAAATCGTCTCCAAAGACGGAAAAATCATCCATGAAAATTTCTAGGAAGTCCTCTACCATGTCGGAGAATATAGCCATCATGCACCTTTGGAAGGTGGTAGGTGCGTTACAGAGGCCGAACGGCATCCTCCGAAATGCGTATGTTCTGTAGGGGCATGTGAAAGTCGTTTTCTCTTGATCCTCTGGTGCAATAGCAATTTGGTTATAACCTGAATAACCATCAAGAAAACAATAGTAAGGTTTACCTGCTAATCTATCAAGCATTTGATCAATAAAGGGTAAAGGAAAGTGGTCCTTTCGGGTAGCTTTGTTAAGCTTCCGATAGTCCATACAAACCCTCCAACCGGTCACAGTCCTGGTTGGGATTAACTCATTGTTTTCGTTGGTTATCACAGTCATTCCTCCTTTCTTTGGAACGCATTGCACTGGGCTCACCCATTTGCTGTCGGAGATGGCGTAAATAATACCAGCATCTAACCATTTAATTATCTCTTTACGCACTACCTCCTTCATCGCAAGGTTTAACCGCCTTTGGGCATCAATAGTCGGCTTATGATCTTCCTCTAGGAGGATTTTGTGCATGCATATCACCGGACTAATGCCTTGAATGTCTGATATCGTCCATCCAATCGCCTTTTTGTGCTGCCTTAACATGTCGATCAGCTGCCGTTCCTGTTCCTGCGGCAGCTTAGCAGAGATGATTACGGACAGTGTATCATTGCAACCAAGATAAGCATACTTAAGCTGCCCTGGCAGAGGCTTAAGTTCTAAGACAGGTGGTTCAGCAGTAGATGGCTTTTGGATTAAATGGTTATCCGAAGTGTAATTTAAGGGTTCGAATAACTTACCTGGACGATGGTCTAACCAGTTTACCTCCTCATGACCTTCAGTATCAGATGTATCGTATTCAGAGGAGTCACTGTCGTCGGTGCTGTCGTCGTTACTGTCGTGACAGGCCTGTAAGTGGCTGTCGCAGCAGTGACCAAACTTTATATCACGGCAGCCCGACCTGATGCATGGGTAATCAAAGGTCACCTCAATGATGGCCTTGCATTCCTCGTCCACATCAGCATGTTTCATTGCTTGGAGAACATTCAACTTAATCTCTTGATCGTTGACGCGCATAGTAAGTTCTCCTTTCTCCACATCAATCAATGATCTTCCCGTGGCTAAGAAGGGT
Source organism: Hibiscus tridactylites (assembly GCA_958450335.1). NCBI lineage: Eukaryota > Viridiplantae > Streptophyta > Magnoliopsida > Malvales > Malvaceae > Hibiscus > Hibiscus tridactylites. The sequence goes on from OY288274.1 coordinate 16,161,459, forward strand.
CACCCAAGGATGACTGGTGCGTTCTCATCTGCCTCACAATCTAAAATAAGAAAGTCAGCAGGAAAAATAAGCTTATCCACTCTTACCAAAATATCTTCAATTTTTCCCTCGGGATGAACATAAGAGCGGTCGGCTAGCTATAGCGTAACTGTCGTGGGCCGCGCCTTGCCAATACCTAATTTCTGAAAAACAGATTTGGGCATTAGATTAACACTGGCACCAAGATCACAAAGTGCCTTACCCACAAATTTGTCGCCGATTACACAAGGTATGATGAAGCTCCCCGGATCCTTCTTTTTCTGGGGTGGCTGCCGATGAAGAATACTCATGCAACCTTCTTGCATCCTTACCGTTTCAAATTCCCCAAGTTTAGATTTTTTTGACATAACATCCTTGAGAAATTTAGCATAACCGGCATCTCCCTAACAGCATCTAACAACGGAATGCTAATATGAACCTGTTTAAAAATATCATAAATCTTTTTAAGTTGAGATTCATGCTTAGCTTGCTGTATCCATTGAGGAAAAGGTGGTGGAGGACGATAATCAGCAATACGCCCTTCCCACTGCATGCGAATCTGAGGACGATACTCATCTTTTTTCTCCTCTGTCGCTTCTGCTGTCGTGACAGGCTCATCGGCAGCAGTCTGTTTATCACCTGTCGGGGCAGCTTCCTCGGCAGGTTTATCCAAGGCAGGTTCCTTTTCTGTTTCAGCTTCTTTTTCCGGCCCTGGTAGTTTCTTCCCACTCCTAGTAGTAATCGCCTTACATTGCTCATGTGGGGGCGGTCTAGCATTTTCAGTACTGCTAGGAAATCCTCCATTCTGCCTTGGTTTAATATGTTGCGACACCTGACCCATTTGATGACCTTCATTCTCATCTCGGTTTTATCTATAAAATTTTCCGTCTTCTTGACAAACTGATTTATATTCTCCATATACGTACCGGTCTAAGACATAAAGGTGGCCAGAGTCTGCTCCAATATACTACTCGTGGCAGGTGGTGGCTGCTGTTGCTGCTGCGGCGGCAGGTGCTGCGGCAGGTTCTGCGGCAGTTGCTGTCGCGTCAGCAATCTAGGTCCTCCCTGATTCTGATTATGTGCTTGCGGATTCAGGGCATTGTTAGGGTTACTCCAGGAAAATTTGGGATCCTTCCTCCAATTAGGGTTATAATTGTTGGAATTGTAGTTTGGCTTGTAATTTCCAACATATTTTCCCTCTTCTATTTGTATTGGGCACTCATCCCTACTATGATTTCCCTCACAGATAGTACAAACTTCCTCGACAGCAAATCCTTGTAATTCATCTTCATTCAATAACCGTTTCATTGCTTTAGTAAGGAATGCTACCTGTGATTTCATAGTGCTGTCGGCTTCATAGTCCTTGACAGCAAGTACCCGTTTACCCCCTCTTCTTACTGTCGGAAACTGTTCCTCATTCTTTGCCAGATTTTTCAAAACTTGCAATGCCTCGTCTGGATCTTTATCCAATAATAGTCCGTTTGCTGTAGAATCAATCCGAATGCGAGTTTGTAAGTTCGCAGCATTATAGAACTTAGTTACCTGATTCCAAACGGGAAATCCATGCATTGGACAGTTCCGAAGAAGAGTAGTAAATCTGTCCCAGGCCTCGTGCATCGGCTCGTCGTCTTCCTGTTGAAAAGTAGCAATTTCATTACGTAATCGCTCAGATAAATGCGAAGGATTAAAACGAGATAAAAATTCACGAGTTAGATCTGCCCAAGTCATAATGGAACCCGGTGTAAGTTTATTCCACCAAGTTTTAGCTCTGTCCCTCAATGAATGGGGGAATAACCGAAGCCTCAGTATCTCCGGACTAACTCCTGGCAGTCTAAACGAACCACAGATCTCCTGGAACGTTTTGAGATGCTCCCTAGCATCTTCTGTCGCAGAACCACTGAACTGTCCGGCATTGTTGATCATACTAAACATGACAGGTTTAAGCTCGAAGTTATCAACATCAATATCCGGCAGCGTGGTCTCCAGCTCTACATGATCGTTCAGCATGTAATCACGACATGACCGTCGTCCATCTGCCCCAGGCGGATCGCCGACAGGCGGTATAATTCCACCAGCGGGTTGGTTACGGGCCATCTGCTCTAGCTGTTCCTCGAGGTATTCGTTTCTGTCTAAAAGGCGGCGGAGTTGTTTCTTGAGATTGAAGGAACGTTCGATTTCCGGATCTAATGGATACTCAGGATCTTCACCTCTTTTAGATCTGCGCATAAACAAGAAAACCTCGTGAAAAGCGAGAGTTGAAAGCACAAAAGAAAAATTAAAGAGAAATAAAAATAAAAACGAAAACAAAAATAAAAATAAAAACGAAAAGTGCAATAAAAGAAAGATGTAGTTATGTTGTCAATCCCCGGCAACGGCGCCAAAAACTTGTTGCGTGTAAAAGAGTCTATCGCAATTGTAGTGCAAGTGTACACGACGCAAGTAGTAAAGTGATACGAAGTATCGGATATCGTCTCCACAGGGATTGGGCTAATGACTTCACCTTAGTTTACTGCACGAAGTAAAGGAAATAGTTTAGAAGATTGTCACGAAAATAATAAAAAAAACGTAAATAAAAGATTTGGAATATCAAGATAGAGAGAATGGGCTGGTATTGAATTGCTCAGTAGTGCAGGTATTGAATTGCTTAGGATCTCCAGTTCTGTCGTCGTTCCGTCATCGACAGCACCTGTCGCGGCGGCTGTCCGTTAGCTGTCGCGGCAGCAGACACACCAACTCTGTACTTCAAGCTTGGCAAGAATCCCAGATCTGCCTTGGCCTATCCCTAGGTCCAAGTCTGTCGATGATCACGTCTTTGATGATACCTCCCGGCGTGAATCGAAGGATGAACACCGATGTGTATGAATTCTTCCTTAGCCACTTAACCTCGCCCTATCCCTAGGCACGAGATGGTTCAACTATAAACTAGAGAACGCGCTCTTATTTCTTTCGTATACTTAACTTTCCCGATGCTAAGTAAATGGATAACCTCACAATGCTCTCCCGATGCTCTTGCAAGATGTTAAAACCAAAATAAGAGAACTTGAAGTTTATTTTATTGAACTTGGAAAATCCTAAAACAAAACAACCCTTGCAACTACTTTACAAAACAACCCGTAGCCCTAGGGGGAATTTAGAACATGTCGGTGACGGGTGAACGACAGGGGGGTTTAGGTTTCGGTTATGGGGTCTTCGATTGTCTCTAGGTTAAAACCTATGCCCTTATATAAGCTTTGGGCTCAAGTCTTCTAAGGTAACAAGGATTACAACTTTAATTAAAAGTAAGATTCTAATAAAGACTAAATCTCTAAAGACTCCTACTTTCCAGCCGCATCCTTGTTTCTAGGAATTTCCTCTCCTTGAGCTTTGGCTTGACATATCTTTTGATCCGGGGCTTGGAAAAATATGTGGCTTTCACACGACAGACGAGCAGATTTTTCTCTATCTATCGAGGTCCACTTGACTTTTCCTCTTCATAAGTCTGCTGTCACCGTGTTGTCACGACAGGTCCATGGCAGCTTCGTCTTCTTCATCTACTTGTCCAGTTCAGCTTTCCTGCTTCTCTGCCCTGCGCCTGCCTTCTTTGTCAACTATGGCAGATACCTGCAAAAATAGCCATCTTTTAGTAGAATCCGTGCTTTTAATCCATTTGTGATGTTTTACTGAAAACTAACCTAAATGCAATACAATGATGCTTGAATGCAGCAGAAATATGGGTTAAAAAGGGTGTAAATAATAGAACTTTTACACACTCAACAAATATGAGTTCTCTCTCTATAGAACTCATTTCCTTGGCGTATTCTTCGAGTGGCAGTTCTTCCCATATAGAACTTTCGTCCTCGTATTTCTAAAATCAAAGATCTCCAAGTCCTCTCTCTGTAGGACCCTCCGCTTTCGAGATCTTGAAGCCTTAGGATTCTGAGTTTTTTCTCCACTAAACTCCTCTTCCTTAGCGTACTCTTCGAGTTGTAGTTCCTTCTCTACCGAACTTCTCTCTGAAATCAAGGATCTACAAGTCCCCTCTCCGTAGGACCCTCCGCTTTCGAGATCCTGAAGCCTCAAGTTCCTCCTATATAGAGCTTGTTTGGACCCTTTCTCTGTAGGATCCTTCATCTTGAAATCTTTTGGCAAGCTTGAAAGCTTTGATCTGAAATCCTTGAGTGGCGAACATGAAAGCTTCACCTGACATTCTGGAGCGGCGGCTTGAAAGGCTTCGCCTGAAATCTTTTTTTTTAGTTCTCGCTTTATCGTTTTCTCCTCATCCCGAGAGGTATTCAATTTGTCTTTCAAGAATCTGTGAGAAGAGATAAAAATGCTATGATGATATGATTTAGCATGCTCCTAACATGAGTGATATCTAGCTATCGATGATGTATGAGCATATTTCAGGATGCAATGATGCATGTGTTTACGAGAATGCAAAGATGCATGTGTTTACGAGAATGCAAAGATGAATGGATTTAGTTTGTCTTCGTTTCTTAGGGTTAGTGGTCGTTGTCTTGGGACTACAACCATCCATCAATCTTGTGTCTTGAGAAATCTAGCCCCCAAACTTGTGTCGCTCATTTTTCGCTCAAGTATTCAAGTCGAGTGACCTCGGTCGCATTTCAAATACTTTCTAGTCTTGTGCTATCTTTCATACACTTTGGTTTGAACCTCTCTACATGAAACCTTAGTTCCGCCACAGACAATGGTGCCCTATCACGACAATTTAGCTTCACTGACTCTTTGTCATTCCTCCTCACGTCATGCCCCTCAACCTCTGGGCCTTGCTGATGCATTTATCTCCGAAGTAATACAGAGAGATCTCTTGGTTTAAAAAGTACCAGTTTAAGGATTGTCATTCTAATGAAGAATGCCCTTTTTGATTACCATACAGAACCTTGAAGTCAAAATTCTAAAAGAAAAAATAGAATAGGATGCCCCAGATATCAAATGCAAGAGCGTCTTAGATCCTACTTTCCGATGATCAGCTTGAGTCAATGGAGACTCTGAATGTTGTGGCGATATACGAAGTTGTGAAACCCTTTCCAAATCGCTCGGTTCATCCTCATGATTATGGTATTTGCTTAATTGGCTCGATTACTATTCCTTCTAGTTCTCATAATGTTTCTTCGTATGCTTTCAAAAAAAATTTAGCCCACTGAATAGAAAATGTCACTCTAAGAATTTTAAATGTAAGCATGTGCTTCTGATTACAATTAGTATTGTGTCAGTGTCCTCAAGGATTCACATCCGAGACTTATTCGGTTTGCTCATTCGTTTCTTTTTCTCTTAGGGGAATTCAAATCGTCACGGTCCTTTGTCTTGAGGATACTGATGGAGCATACAACAATACCCTGAGTTACTCGGCATAGTCACGACTTGAAAATATTACCATCACTCATGAAGCGAAGGGTTTCGGGCTTCAGCGGAGTGTCCCAAGAATTCCACACTCGTATCCGAAAATGCCTATTACCAGGTTTCGAACATTGGAGTGCTTTTTGGTTAATGCCTATTACCAGGCTCTGAAATTTTATTTTGTTTTGAAACAATATATATTTTTTCTTTCATTTCTCTTTCCTTTTTATTTATTTATTTATTTGCACATTCGAGTAACTCTACTTGAGCTTTCTTAAGAGATTCCCTTATCATCGAACATCATCGAAGGAAAAGTAATCTTGCTTCTCTCGCTTTACCGACCGGAGCGGACGGAGCGGGACATCATACTTCATCGTTTTCACAACATTCGATCGATCTCTTTGAGTAGAATCAATGCCACATCATGCATATGATACCCGAGGACCTACGGAGGTATGGAGAGATATATGCATATACATGATTTCAAGGTCATTGTATGTCAAAAAAGAAATGCATTTCATTAGAATGTCAAATTGTAAACATAACAAGTTCCCTTAAAAAAAAAATCATTGCTATCTTCGGGCAAAGGATAGCAACGTTTGTTTCATGCATTACTTCGAGAGAAAAATGCAACATACAAAAACTCCTAAAGATGGTCGGGCATTAGCACACCCCAAAAGTCACAATCCCGATACTTCCTTTCAGAATGTCAAGTGACCGTTCTCGATCAAAGCTTGCACCTTGTTTTTCAGTGCCCCACAATTCTCCGTGGTGTGGCCCGTGCTTCCCACATGGTAGTCACAAACGGCATTGACATCATAGCCTTCGGGATAGGGAGGATCCTTTGGTTTGGACTGAACCGGAGTTAGAAGCTTCTTCTCAATAAGCATTGGGAGCAAATCGGTGTACGACATAGGAACTGGATGAAGGTCCTTTTGAGGCTTTGCAGACCGGGATGCTTGATTATGGTAGCGGCCAGAAGATTGGTTGTTCGAGTGAGAACCCACCATGTGAACTTGGGACCAATGCCCCTTGTGGGTGGTTGTACCATAGGGATCTACTATCTTCCCTTTCTTGATGGCGTCCTCGATACATTCTCCCGTCAAGACCATGTCCGCAAAGCTGATGGAGGGATTGCTTATCAAGCGATCGTACAAGACTCCTTTCAGAGTTTCAACAAACAAAGGAATGATTTCACCTTCTGAAAGTGGGGGCTGCACCTGAGCTGCTACGTCTCGCCAACGCCGGGCATACTCACGGATACTCTCACCGTGCTTTTGTTCCATCCCTTGTATCATGAGCCGATTCGGAGTCATATCAGTTACATGCTTGTATTGACCCACGAACGCCTTCGAAAGATCGCTCCATGACTTGATGTCGACTCGTCTAAGTTGAGTATACCAACGAGTTGCGGAACCAGTTAAACTGTCTTGAAAGCAGTGGATAAGTAGCTTCTCATCTTTTATAAAAGCCGCCATTTTTCGGCAATACATGGTGATGTGAGCTGAAGGACAAGTAGTCCCGTCGTACTTATCAAAGTCGGGGGCCTTGAATTTCGGAGGTAAAACTAAATCCGCTACAAGGCTCAAATCACTGGCATCATTCCCTTGCTTATCCATTCCTTGCAAGGCCATGAACTTTTCTTCAAAGAGGCGAAACTTCTCCTCGTACTTCTTTTCCACCTCGGCCCTAATCCTTTCTTCTGCCTCATTCAACAGGTTTAGATCCAGTACTTCAACCTCGAGATCCTCCCCCTAACTCAACAGGTTGGTCCAAGTGACGTCTAACTGGTGCTTCCGTAGGACGATTAGCGGGCGTTCCCTCGAGGTTGATATGCACTCTCTTCCCGGTAGTTGGCGCTCCTAGTTGGATATGCGATGTTGTCTCACCTACTCCCCTCTCATTCGAATTGCCCCCTGATCCTCCTTCTTTACTGAACTTCTTCTCAAGCAGTTCAGTCATCTGAGCGATGATGGTGGTTTGTGATTGCACAATCTGATCCTTAATGTTTTGCTCGATTCCATCTAATCGGCCCTCGAGGTCCTTCTGACCTTGTTCAACCCTGGCCATCCTTTCTTCCATTGCTCGTGACTGAGAACGGGTATCGTACGAACGCGGAATGGTTGTAGATTGGAAACTTCACCACTGTAATAATATTTTTGCAATATTAATTCATTATTTAGTTGGTCAATGCATGTCATAATGTATGAACATATGATGCAATGAAATATGTACACATGTGTATGCGGATGAAATGTGTTGGCCCTATAGGTGATTCCCCTTAGGTCGATTATCATTCGAACGTGAAGGAGGTTCCTTGTTCGGTGGTGGGCATTAAATGACCTAACACAGTGCTTTCGCTTGGTAAACTGCCCCTTTATCCGTTCTGTCCGATGTCTGACTTGCTAATTGACATTATCCTTTCTAGCAACCTCCCGTCCACAATGATAGCCCCAAAAATGGGTAGAACCACCTTGACTCATGAAATGCATGCACGAAAAGTAGATGCAAAAAGTCATAAAAGAAATGTGTTAGTGCCGGATAAACGCGGTCAACATATGATAAAAGAAATAAGGCAACCATGAAGGCAAGCAACCCTATTTATCCCGTCTAATAAACCTAGGTTGTCCGCATGGCTCTAACAGGGTCGGCATTCTAGTTCTCTAAATGCAATTTTGGTTCTAGGAGATACTCGAACTGTCCTCGCTGTCCCCTTCTAAGGGTAGCAAGGCCCCCGGTCATCACCCATTATAGGCTCCTCTCAACTGAGTTCAATTCGAGGGGACCCTTTAGCTATATCTGCACGGAGAAACGATATTCTCACGAAGATATAGGGTATTCGAGCCCCGAAGGTACTTACTAGGCCTACACGGAGGAACAATATCCCCACAAAAGCACTAGCGTTTTCCCCCCACTTAAACGAACGGGTTTAAATGCCAATTTTAAATGCGTTTAAAATAAACTCGCACTTATAAACAAATATCAATCGACTCGGCCACTTTAATTCGCAACTTCCAATATTAATTGAGCGGTAAAGTTTTTTTTTGGCTTGACTCTCTTTTTTGTTTTTGAAAACAAAAATTAATCCCCAGCGGAGTCGCCATCTGTTGCGACTAATTTTTAGAAAATACCTCGGTGTCACTTAGAAGAACCGGGTTTTAAATGGATTTTGAAAATTTTAATCGGGTTTGTAAAAAATAGAGGAGTCGCCACCGGCCATTTAAAAATGGTAGACCGGACACTGAAATAAAACCAGAGATTCTTTTTGAAAATGGGTTCGGGAGTCGGTTACACGCGGGGAAGGATGAGCACCCCCGTCGTGCCCGAAAATTGGTACCAAAAACATTACCGCTTAATTAATATTAAATTTTGCGAATTAAAGTGACGAATCATATCGAAATTTGGTTATACGAGCGAGTGAATTTTAAAGGTCTTAATATTCGAGAAGGAACGTCCGAACCACAACCACTACGGCTGATACTGGCCTCGTTCGTTCCCGAATAAAAAGACGCTCGCATTGCAATTTAAAAATTAAGATGCAACTTAGTGTAACACATGACCACATATATATCAAAAATAAATAAACAGTGTATGTAACAATACGAATAAGTCAACAAAAACGTATGAAATAAATAAAGCATGAAAAAGCAAGTATATAAACAATGGTATTTAAATGCACGAACAAATATATACAAAATAAAGAAATAAATCTGAAAGTGGTTAAAAATGAATTCGGGACTGTTTCCAGGGACGGACTAAGGAAATAAACCATAAAAAGAGTGCCAAACCGTCAACACAGGGGTTAAAATTAAAGCTCGCTGAAAGTTCCAGGGACTGAATCGGCCATTAGACCATTCGAAACCAACCGACAAACACAGGGGACGAAATTGCGACGATTCGAGAAATTTAAGGGGCCTGGGACGTGATTTTAAAAAACGGAAACACCTTTGGTGATATTTTCAAAACACGGAAGGACTCTTTGGGTGATTAAACCGTTTTTAAAGCTGAAAACATTATATAACCCTGTTAAAAAAACATTTGGCCCCTTTTGCCTTTTTGGTTTTTGAAACCCTAAAAAAATAAACCTTTCCTCCCTCCAGCCGACTCTCCATATTCAGAAACAAAGAGGCCACGCCGGCCGGTTGCCGCTAGCCGACAACGACAACAATCCCACAAGAATCCTTCCCTTAAAAAAGTCATCTAGAAACGTTGTTTGAAACCTGAAACCTTTTTGAGAGAAAAACAGAAGTCGAAAGCCCCCCCTTTTTTCTTTTTAAACCCGAGTCGGAACCCTAAAAAAAAGAAACTTTTGTCGTTGAAGTTTCGATGGCTCACCCAACGGGGATTATCGCCGGTGGGAGTCGAAGCAAAAGGGGAAACAGTTCCCGAAAGGTAAAAAGAAAAAAAACTTGTCTTTGCTTCTCTCTTTTGTGTTGTTTTCGAATGCATGCAATTGAAATCTCAAGGGAATACCTCAGAAGGTTTCTTGCTATTATTGATTTCTTTCTCTGATTTTTTTTTCCGAATCGTTACAATGGGTTTGAGTTTCGGATTTATATCCGAAAACATTACATGCGATATCTCTCTCTTTTTCTCTCTGTTCTGCTCTCTGTTCTGATTTTTGGTTGCCACTTTGGTGTATAATTTGTTTTTGTTTGATTTTTGGAATCTGACTTCTTTCTTTTTTTCTGTTCTCTGTTGGTCTCGGCCGAAATGGGGAGGAACATCGGCATGCACCGGGTCAGAAGCGTACGACTGCGGCAGAGGGGTCAGACGAGTTGTCACGGTCGTGGCTCGGCACGCGCGCGTCGGGCAACGGACAGCCGCGCGTGGGGTCAACGGGCATCTCGTGCAGGGCACGCGCGACTCTGATCCGTTTGATCGAGCCTTGATCTAACGGTGGGGGGCATGTGCGGCGTGGATCGATGACACCCTCATTAGGGTTTATTCCGGACGTGATCTGGACTGTTGGATTGCATCCAGATCCAATGGTGTTGGGCGTGCGGCGCGAATGGCAAAGGGGTGCTCTGTTAGGGTTTCTCCTGATATTCAATCTGGACCGTCAGATCTCAGCAAATCTGACGGTTGTGGAGAGGGGCGGCTGCATCAAAAGAAAGGATGAAATTAGGGTTTCTTTTTTAGTTGCTGGGCTATGTATTATTTGGGCTTTTATTTTATGTAATGGACTGTGTTTATTTAACTCAAACATGATTTGGGCTTTTATTTATTCATGTGTTTTATTTTCTTAATAATAGTAATAATAATAATAATAACAATAATGGCAATAACGAAAATAAAATTAGATAATAATAATAAGTGATAATTATCATAACAAATGAAAAGATAATAAAGGTGATAGTGATAACTAAGATAATAGTAATATTATGCTAATACTAATGGTAAGGGTAACAATAATAATTAATAATCATATATACACTGATAATAATATATATACCATAATAGTAATAATAATAATAATAATAATAATAATAATATGTAACCAAAACACACCTATATCTATTATGTCACATGCATACATATACAATAAATAGCACTAATTAATGATAATAGTATGGTAACAATACTAAATAATAATATGACACACATATATATATATATTTCTTTTTTCTTTTTCTCTTTTTTTATTTTATTTTTTATATTTAAATTTCCTAATAGCCCGATAAGCCCAACACAAACATAAAGGGGTTCAAGGTCCGGACAAAATTAGTGATTACAACTCTCATGACTCGAGAAGAGAATATAGAAGCTTTCGGACAAGCTTGTCTTCCGAAATGATTTCTCCATAGCCTTTGAGTTCATTTGTGATGGTGGAGAATCTATCAAACATCTTCGTGATGTCTTCATCCGGTTCCATCTTGAAGTTCTCATACTTGAGGTTGACAAGACCAATCTTGGTCTCCTTTACTTCGTATGTGACTTCAAGCTTGTCTCATACCTCCTTGACATCTTTACAAGAAGACATAATCTCATAGATGTTGGGGATAAATGCACAAAAAATAATGTGCAAAGCCTTGCAATTTAGCTCATTCTTCTTGCGATCATCCGCACTTCATTCCTCCTTGCTTCATTGTGGCACGAATGAACCATCCTCAACTATGTTCCAAAGCTTGTAATCGTTGGCCTTGATGAAGAACATCATTCTTGTCTTCCAATAAACATAGTTGGTCCCGTCAAAGAAATGTAGTTTGTCGATGAATTGCGCCATTTCACCGATTGATTGTATTGTTGGTCGAGCTAGCCAGATCGACTCAATAGGATGTTAATCCCCTTCGATTGAGCCTCGCTCTGATACTAATTGTTAGGCTCAATGATCACCTTCAACCGATGCTCGCCAAGTGGTGGAGAAGATAGATTTTTGGGTGATTGATTTGTGAAAGCCGAAAATTGAATGCCACGATGAATTTATAGTGGTTCGGGCTTCGAACAAGCACATGCATCCACTACCTTAGCTCCCACTAAGGATTTTCCAACCAATTCACTAATTGATTCGTCCATTTTTCTAGGATTAGGAGAAAACCCTTACAAACTGTTAATCTTTCTACCCAAAGATTAACCAAACACTCTTTATAAGAGAAAGAAAATAAGCAAACTAAAATTCCCCTCACAAGGTATTTGTTTGCACTCTTTAAGCTCTCACCCAAACCTAAACACTTGAGAAAATATGACAATTTTAGCTCACAATTGTTGTCTATACAAAGGATGAACAATTAAAGCTCTGAGACACAATTTCTCATCATATAGTTGTTGACATTTGAAGCATTAGTCTTCCATGTATGTTTGAAGGTCCCTTTTATACTCCCAATTGAGTTTGTAGCCGTTGAGATTGAATTAGAGCCGTTGGAGCCTTTATTTCTCACCATAAATGCAGTTTTGGAGCTGCTCGTATCGATACGCATGTAATAGTATCGGTACGACCTTCTTTAGAAATAACCGTTGGAGGTCTAGTCCAGCTCTGCGTATCGAAACACAATGAGGTGTATCAAAACGCCTTGTAGCGTACCGAAACGTGATTGTCCGTATTAGTACGATCTGCACTTTAAGAGACAGTTGGGAAAATAACCGTTGGGGGTCTTCATAAAGTCGTTGGACATTAAATGTTGGGCGTATCGAAACACATAGAAGCGTATCGAAACGACCTTTGCTTCACCGAAACGGGAAGCCCTGTTTCGGTACGGATTTTAGCAGTTTCAATTTTAGTAGCTAAAACCCTTAAAGTGTATTGAAACGGGGTATACCGTTTCGGTACAGACAAGTTGGAATTATGGTTTTGGCCACTTTAAAACTTTTCAAAGCATTTTAAAACCTTTTGAAAACTGCTCGAACTTATTTTTAAGTTGTTTGGACTTAAACTCATTTTGAAATCTTTTCAATCTAGTCTAAATCAAATTTTCAATTATTATATCAAAACATAAATCTCAACATATATGTATTCAACCCATTGACTTACTAATCAAATCGAATAACACAAAAATTTATTGTAGGGACGACCCTCCCAATACAATTGTTCCAATCACAACGTCAGTATTCAAACCTCTGACCTTAAGAATTCTAGTGCCCACTAGACCAACTACTTCTGACCTTACTTAAGAATTCTAGTGCCCACTGGATCAACTGGTTATTTTCTAATAATACAAGGTAATATTGTTCGTGCACATTTTTTATCATTTGACAATGCACACACCTACATAACAATTGAACATGAGTCTCTTAGAGTAAACATCATCTATTTTTTTACTAGAACTATTTGTTGGATTCAGAAGTGATTGTTGGTTAAGCATTTCAAATTTAAATGATATTAAGAGAGAAAATGAGAATTAAACGCATATATGGACCAGAAAAAATATATATTTTCTATGTACTTAGTACTTATCTACTTGTTCTTTTTTTCATATTTTTCGATTTTCTTTCCAAACATGCTTGGATAGAACTTGTAAGAAAAAAGTATCAAATGTGTAAATATATAAAATTTGTAATTTTCGTTAACTTTAATGGTTAATGATTTGATTAAAATATCATTTAAATAACTAAATGATCATCAACAGAATAGAAAGATTTATGATCAAGATAGAACTTTCCCCAATTAAGTGATATAGAAATAGTTTGAGGAATTTAAAAAAAATAGAACTTTTAAAATTTAGAATGTTTATAATTAGTTTGGGGACGTCTAGCGCAATTTACCCAAAATGGAAGAGGCTGAGCTGCCGCGCGGCAGAGAAGCAATAGTCAACGCTGCTAAGGAATTGAATTTGAGATGAGAATATGAGATCGAGAGGTGTGAGGCTGGGCGTGGAGTGACGCCAAATTCGCGACTTTTCATTTCCATTTCATTTAATTTGGGAATATTTCCTTTCCGTTTTCCTCTTTCTTTTCCAACGTTTTCGCGTTTTTCATTTTTGATTCTGTTTTTCTCTTCATTTTCATATTCATTCCGATCCAAAAACCAAACCCTTTTCTCCTCTCTTCCTTTTATTCTGAATTTTTATTTTTTTCAGGAAAAAAAAGAATAATTCTGTCTGCGAAGCTCTAGTTTTTGATCGGAAATGGTGAAGGAGACTGAATTCTACGATATCTTGGGTGTCAGCCCTTCTGCTACAGAGTCCGAAATCAAGAAAGCTTATTATATGAAGGTTTAATCTAATTTCCCTTTTCTTCCCTTTTCATAATCTGTTTGAATTAGTTTTTCTTTTTTCAGGATTATACATGTTTTATTTGGTTGATCCCCTTCCGATTTTATCTGATTGTAAAAATCACAGTTTCTTCTATTTATGGAATGTCGATCGATTCAAGTTACCCTGTTTCCCGTACAATTTACGAATTTTATAGTATTGGGAACTTTGAGGATTCAATTTGAAAATCTGGGTCTGGATTTATTATGTGTTTGGTTATTTATTGTTATGCAGGCAAGGAAGGTACATCCGGATAAAAACCCGAATGATCCTCAAGCAGCTGAGAAATTTCAGGCAAGTCGTTGCATTTTTTCCGGTTTAAATAAGACTATATTGCAAGTGTTTAGGTGCAAACTGCTTTACTCTGTCTGTACTATATTATATGTTCATTGCATCTAATCTTGATATTGGTATTATTGTTTGAGAATTTTTGTTTTTCCCGTGTTCTATTCAGGTGTTGGGAGAGGCTTACCAAGTATTAAGTGATCCGACACAGCGACAAGCATATGATGCTCATGGGAAAGCAGGAATATCATCGTTAGTTTCCTAATCTTACTCTATGATATATCAGTTTTCAAGGCTCATACCCAATTTAGAAATATTGAAAGGAATATAATATTATTTCATTCTATTTATTTGATGGCTTCTTTGTTTGCAGTGATGCAATTATCGATCCTGCAGCCATATTTGCAATGCTTTTCGGTAGTGAGCTTTTCGAGGAATATATAGGACGACTCGCTATGGCATCAATGGCCTCACTAGACATTTTCACGGAAGGGGAGCAATTTGATGCTAAAAAGTTGCAGGAAAAAATGAGGGTAAAAATTCTTATCTATGTATGTAGATGATATAGACTTTTACTCAGAATTTCAAATGTGATTGTGAGTGATTGAAGGAAGTAATAGGCAAAGAGAGCTTTACTTCGGTAAATAGTGTAAATTCTTTTTGCCATAATTGTAATTCTCATATTGTTGAATATAGAATTGAAATTTGTTTTACTAATATAAGGTAGCTTTCAAAACTGACATGCAGTATCACCTAGATTAGGCATGATAATCTCAGGGGGGTCAAGTACTTCATAAAAGATAAATGGTTCAAATCTGATGCAGGACTACAATTGGATGTTATATGGGGGACAAATAAGTTGTTAGAAATGAGGTACAAGGTTTATGGAATTTTAGGAGTGACAATCAAACTATTAATGGAAACATTTACTTTGGTGAAGCGAGCAGGATGACTTTTTTTAAGGGTGACGAAGGGTTGTGTGCCATGTATCACACCTTTGTCAACTAACGTACTGTAATCATGGTTAGTGTAGTGTTTTAGAATGGGGCAAACTAACTTTGACTTTACAAGTCTTCTAAATTCACCCGAAGTTGTCAAGGTGACACATACACCCATTTCCTGTCTTCTGTTTTATATATGCATCAGGACTGGGGGTTGTGGTCCTAATTTATTTCATGAAAAGGCAAATAGGCTTTGATATCTCAAGGGATCTAGTTGATGGTCCCTTTTCCTTTCCTCGTATTCCAATTTTAAAAGAGAAAGGAAGGGAGTAATTATTATTTTATTATTACTTCCTTTATCTTTATCAATTTTAAATGAAAACGTGTTTTATTAAATAACTAGGTTAAATCATAAGGTTCTACTTATATGACCCTCCTAGACCTTGCATTGCAGGTGACTAGAACATGGGCCTCCAATTTAGTTCAATTGTCTAATAGTCGATGGTATATAAAACCTTGTTCAATCCTAATCAGAGTTTTGAGCACACATTTTTTTTGTTTTATAGTTCATGAAATATGGTATTGATTGTTTGATAATGTGTGTGTATATATATATTGTGTTTTGATCACAAGTGAGGTACCACTAAATTTTTATGAGAGGTCATTATTATCGCCGCGTTACTTCCTCCCTTTTGTTCTTGAGCTCCTTACATGTTTTTTCTCAAAGACAGTAAGAAAAGTTTTTTTTTTGACAAGGACAATAAGAAAAGTTGTAGTAGTTAAAGTTAATTTTGTTCTGTAATAGTCTATTTGATTTTAGTATAAAGGTAATGTGTATCTTTCAGCAGAGATGGAACTAGGATCAAACATTGAGAGGGGTCAAATTGCTGAACTTCAAAAGAACAGGGCCTATTAAGTATTTAAACCCAAAAATTTGGGGTGAGGGCAAGGCTTAATTTGATAGGGTCCTAAATGTCATTAGACCATCTTTTTGCTGGGGAATGCCCCTCCCAACCTCTATAATTTTTTGTCCATTTCTTTCAGTTATAAGAAATGATTTATTTATCTCTATTCCCTTTATCATGTGAAATTGATCAACTTAAAGTAGATAAATTACTCAGTGCAATGATGAAACTTTGGTTTCATTGTATTCTTTCTTTTTTATAAACTTCGGTAGATAAATTATTCATTAATATTACTCCTTGGCTCTCATCACTTTCTTCCTATAAAATTTATTTTTCCGAGCGTTGTAGCACCAATGGAAAGTAAAATGAAATCTTTTAACTGCTGATACAAATATTTACTGTTGCATCCTTTCATTGTATCAGAGATTATATATCATTTTTTTTCATGTAAATTCTTTTGGCTACAGGCTGTTCAGAAGGAAAGAGAAGAAAAGCTTGCACAATTATTGAAAGATCGACTAAATCAATATGTGCAAGGAAACAAAGAGGATTTTGTTAGGCATGCAGAAGCTGAAGTATCAAGGCTATCTACTGCAGGTACTATATCTTGTTCTCTAGAAATGATGCATAAGGGTGCGAGAAAATTGGAAATCTTTTTTGTCTTCTTGGATGAATTACTACTTGTAATCATCTTCATGATTCTTCGTCACTCATATGGTTTGACATTCTGAAATGTTGCATAAACTGCCTAAATAGGTTGTAAGAAATACCAAATTGAAGACAAAATTGAACTTGCATATGCTTTTAAAAAAGAAACCCTCTGACAACTATTACAGTCGAAACTTGCATTGGGGTTCCATCATTTTTCTTCCCCCCCCCCCCCCCCCAAATGGTAGATTATAAAATTTGATGATTTAATCTAGTCCGGGATCTTTTTGGATTATTGTTTTTATTGTCTAATCTATTTTCCAGCAATCTTAGTTTCGGACAGGTATATCTCCTTTTTATTTCTTGTTCCCTCATCTTAATCATCATTTATTTTGTGTTGTGATAGATTTTGTGGTTTATGTTTTACAGCTTACGGTGTTGATATGTTGAATACAATTGGTTACATCTATGTAAGACAAGCAGCAAAAGAACTTGGGAAGAAAGCGATATACTTGGGTGTGCCATTCGTTGCTGAGTGGTTTAGAACCAAAGGTCATTTTATTAAATCACAAGTAACTGCTGCAACAGGTTAGTAAATGCTGCAAACTTCAATGATTTGTACTTTGTACACGATAATTATGATTTGTTGGTAATTCGATTGATTTCTACTGCTAACTTAAAGGGTGGGTCATTCATTCAATACTTACCAAGGATAAATCAATTGTGATGTTAGTGTTTCTTAGAAAGAAGATCCTTTTAAGGAAGAATTGTTCCATTGAATTATTATTTTTCCCTTGTGGGTGTAGGTGCAATTGCTTTGCTTCAGCTGCAAGAGGACATGAAGAAGCAGCTTAGCGCAGAAGGAAATTACAGTGAGCAGGAGCTCGAGGAGTATATGCAATCTCACAAGAAGCTGATGATTGATTCATTATGGAAGCTTAATGTAGCCGACATAGAAGCTACACTTTCTCGTGTTTGCCAAATGGTTGTTTCATCAATCTCTTATTTTATGGCTGTTAGATGATAATGGTTTCGATAGTTGTATTTTTCTTGTAATGTATTGTATCTTTGTTTTAGGTTCTCCATGATAACACTTGCAAGAAGGAAGAGCTTCGAGCACGAGCAAAAGGGTTGAAAACTCTTGGTAAAATCTTTGAGGTATGTATGTGTGATTTTTCTCACATTTTCTCTCCCTTTTTTTTCACCCCCCTCTTAACACTTCTTTAATTATCCTGAACTTTCTTGGAAATGCTATGGTATGAATATAGAGGGTCAAGCCAGCAAATGGAAATGAAAGTGATCCTGTGCTAAGCGGTAATGCGAGATTGGATGGAACTGAACCAAGTAATAACGGCAATACTCCAAATGCATCAACAAAGTCCCCAAATTCTCCATTCGAATCACAGCCACAGGTATGGTTATTATTATCCATGTGACAGCTGTTCCGTAACTGAGATAAGTATGTGTATAGTCTGAGTTTGAAACAATTTGACATGATAGAGCCCGTATGTGGAGGCCCCTAACATCGCTGATGCTCACTTTCCAAGGCCAACAGCACCACCTGGTGCACAAACACATCCTTGAATTAGAAGAAGAGATTGAGACACTTGATCCGTAAAGGTATATGCTTCTACTGTACAGCTATCATTTGTATCAATACTGTGGGTGCAGCTGCAGCTGCAACTGGAAAAAGGTCATTTTTAGTGTTAATCTGTTCATGCGTATTTGTGTTCGAGTGATTTAAGAGCACGTCCCACCCCGTAGTGAGCATGACGCCTCTATGACAGATTAGATTTCTATTATATCGTACAGAATGATGTTATATTTTCATTGCCATAACCTGGCTTCTTCAATGGCAGTTTTTTTTTTTTGCATGTGTTTTGGTTTCACATGTATATCAATGATGCTAATACTCCCAGTGATTGTATCATACGGTTCTCATCGATATTGTTATATTCAATTATTTTTAAAAAGAGATTTCTTGTATTTGAGGAGTTATGCTTTTTTAAAATTCATGTCTAGATATGCATCACTAAAGCGTTGGACATGAATACTTTATAAACGTACAACTGCCCGGTGTGGTGAACATCGTCTGCAATGACATTTGTACTGAATATTTAGTATCATATTGATTCATAAGTTTAAAAATCATAGTTACACGGACACATCTTAGATTCATATAGACATTCTAATTCAATGTAGTATCTTAGTCTGATTTTAAATTTTAATAAACTCTCGCACACCTGCAGACTACATTGTTCTACCTAAATGAACATAACCACTCAATGGATTCAAAATAGAAGAAACTCCCTTAATTTATTAATACCATCAATTGCTGCTCCGACCTTGTACGCTGAAATCGGATCTCTCCATCGGATTCCGCATCCAGAAAAAAATGCATCTTTCGGGGCATAAATCTCAAGGACGTCTTCTGCATCATAGGCGATGTCTCTGATTTCCGCGACCCAATTGCATATGCTTCTTGAATCACCCTGTCTCGACTAAGCATCTCTTAAGAAACAACGCATGCGTGTGAGTTCAGCTCGAAGTTCTTCGACTTTACTGCTCACCTCATTCAAGTACTTCACTTGTTGCAAGATGAGGTCGGCGGTTTTCTCCACGGCATCCGCCACTGCCATTCTTCGAGAGGGAAAAGATTTAAATGAAATGAAGTGTGGTTGGTGTTTGAACATAAAACCAAGAGGAAGAATGTTAATGAAAGATGAGTTTTGGTTGGTGTTTTAGCTTAAAACCTTCCCCCATGCTTCTTCATTCGTTGTTTCTAAAGATTCTAACCTTTCTATGAGGAAGAAACGAATATTATTGCATGTATCAATTCATGCAACTAGCCATTTATATTTATTATTTTTCATAATAAAAGTATTATATTTAAAAATTTTAAATTTATTCACATGTTTTCGTTTGTTTATTTTCGTTTAAGTTTATTCACACATGTCCATTTATGTTTATTCATTTGTGTTCGCTTATGACCGTTTATCATTTTAATGAAAGGATATGAACGAACACGAACAGGCTACATTCCTTAATGAACGAACACAAATAAAAAATTACGTTCCTTTTATTTTTTTGCGTTCGCTCATTTGTTTAGATAAAATTAAACAAACACACATGAACATACCCACATTTATATTCATTTTGTTAACCTAGCTTCGTTACATTACCATCGGTCCCTCTATTATTTCTAAATGTGCATCCATAGATATAGGTTTGTAATTTTGACTAAAGCAATGTGGAGATTATTATGAATTTATTAGAGAGGCTAGCTTATTTAAATAGGATTAATATCCTATACACTGGCGGTGGAAAGTTTTTATTTCCACAAGCGCCTCAATTATAGGGTTTAGGGTTAGTGTTTAAGGTTTAGAGTTTAGGGGTTTTAGTGTAAAGGTTTAGAATTTAGGGTTGATGTTTAGAATTTAGGAATTAGGGTTAGAATTTAGGGTTTAGGGTTAGGGTTTAGTTTTAGGGTAATATGGGTGGGGATTTAGGTTTTAACCTATAAACCCTAAATTATAACCCTAAACCCAAAATTCTATCAACAATCCCTAAATTCAAAACTACTACACTTATACCCCTAAATTTTAAACCCTAAACGAAGTCCTTAACCCCTAAAACTAAGGCGCTTGTGTAAAAAAGTTTCCACAAGCGCTTGTGTATAGAACAATTACCCATTTAAATAAGGATTAATATCCTATACACTGGCGGTGGAAATATTTTATTTCCACAAGCGCCTCAATTATAGGGTTTAGGGTTAGAGTTTAAGGTTTAGAGTTTAGGGGTTTTAGTGTAAATGTTTAGAATTTAGGGTTCATGTTTAGAATTTAGGATTTAGGGTTAGAATTTAGGGTTTGGGGTTAGGGTTTAGTTTTAGGGTAATATGGGTAGGGATTTAGGTTTTAACCTATAAACCCTAAATTTTAACCCTAAACCCAAAATTCTATCAACAATCCCTAAATTTAAAACTAGTACACTTATAGCCCTAAAATTTAAACCCTAAACGAAGTCTCTAACCCTTAAAATTAAGACGCTTGTGTAAAAAAAATTCCACAAGCGCTTGTGTATAGAACAATTATCCTTTAAATAATGTTAAAATTTTATATCTTGATATTTTGAATTGAGTAAATTATACTAAACATGTAGACTTTATAATGACCTATGTACTATATAATTTAAATTAGTTAGTTAATAAGTTAAAAATTAAAGAGTATAACTTTTTCTACATATATATTTATGTATAAAACAAAAGATTTAAGTTAGTGTCGGTGAATAGGGGTGGCAATAAGGCGGGTTGGGAACAGTTATGCATTCTTCACTATGTCTCTAACACTTGCGGGTACGTTTTTGGGAATCGCTGTTAAATATTTCGAGAATTTTTTCGTCTCTATACACATCCCTTACCGATCCCTACGATTTTCGGTTAATCTTCTTACCCAAAAAAATAAACAAAATTTAACACATTAAAATTAATACTCGGCATTAAATCTCTAAAATTATAAACATAAATGATAAATTTAATTTTACCAACAACAAACAAATCATTTCAAAACTATAAAACATGACTAAAATATTAACTATTGAAACATGGCAATTTGCACTACCATTATATATATAACTAATATTCTACAATTCCAAATCATGATCCGCCCATTGTTGTTTTTGGAAATAGTCTTTTCTTCTAACCTTTGCTCACTCAAAAAGGCAATAACTCATACTATATAACTTGAAATCAAGAACCGTTTGTTTTAAACGAATCTAGACTTTCGTATGATTGTAGAAATATAAGGCTCACCTCCTAATTTATCTTGTAAAATTTTTGATGATTTTTCAAGGTCATTGCTAAAACTATTTTCTAAGAGTTCCGCGGTCAATTTTTTTATGATCTTTCAACATTCAAATAGTCAAAATTTTAAAATACATATCGAAGCCAATCACCGTGTATTTTAAACAAAATTAGACCAAATCACGTTTACAATAATGTAAATACCACTTTCTAATTATTTTTATAGAATTTACGGAGAATTTCTAAATTTACTCCAGACGACTATACTCAGATTAGGAGCTTATATTCTTGTTGAAAATGGGTAAATTACCCTTATGGCCATCAAATTTTGTAAAATATTAGGGGTTCCCTGCGCATATTTTTCAGGAATTCCCATAGTGATTTGTACGGGTACCGTTGATTATCCTCATCGTTCAAATATAGTAATTTTAGTCCCCATTCCCTTTTGGTATTCAGAAATAAAACTTCCCCGTCCCCGTTCCTGTGGGTGAAAATTTTAATTATTTTTTAAATTCGTTGGTTTAAATTCTTACGATTTTCAATTATTCTCTACTCAATTATCACCCTATCGGTATAATACGTAGTTCCTCTGTGAAATGCTTGTTTAAAAAGGGAAAGTGTTGTATTATATTTTTTCTTTCAAAATGATCTATTATGTTAGGTTATTTTATTCAGTATATTTACTTGAAATGTAAAATTTTAATATCTGCTTTTGCAGAATGTAAGATGATCGAAAAATATATTTTATTAAATTGTCCTTTATGAAGCACGAGAATGTCACTTCAAAAGGCCGTCTCGCGTCCCCAATACGTCTTCAGGACGAGGACGATGCAGGGACGGCTGGGGACGTCTTTCGGACGTCCCAACTTTACCGGAAACGATTAAATATAAATCGAGTACAGTCAACACTAATTGGGGACGTACCCAAAGACGTACCTGAATATATTTAGCTTGAAGAAAAAAAATTAAAAAAGAAGAGTTACAAAGGTTGAGATGCAAAAGTTTAAGAAGAAGAGTTGTACCCGGTAGTTGAAGAAGAGAACTTATGATATTCTCTTATTTTAATTTATTTTTCATTTATTAGTTTTTGTGTGCCCAAAAATACTTTAATGACTTCTCACTATTTCTTGTCTTAATTAATTTTCAGCTATTTATTAAAATAATTACAATATTTTTTTACTCTAATTTTTTATAAGGATTTTGTATTATTATTATTATTATTATTATTATTATTATTATTATTATTATTATTATTATTATTATTATTATTATTATTATTATTATTTCAAACATAGATGGCAGAAATTAAAAAAAAATCACAAGCTCTTTAATTTTAGAGTTTATGAACTTCATTTAAGGTTTAATGGTTAGTGATTTAACCGTAGAAATTTTGATTTATGGTGTGTTGTTAGAATTTAGAGTCTAGAGTTAAAATTTAAGGCTTGTAGGTTAAAGCATAAATGCCTAACCATATTCCTTAAAAATTAAACATTAAACTCTAAACTCTAAATTTTAACACTGAACCAAAAATTCTAATCATAAACTCTAAATCTTAAATACCTAAACCTTAAAACTAAGAGCCATTGGTGGAAACTTTCCGTTCTCACCGTCAGTGCATGAGATAATTTCCATATATAAAACAACTATATTCTAATTTTTATGACTTATGCTCCTAATTTAAATTTAGAAATTTAATTTCAATACTAATTTTGATTTAAATTAATTTTATAGCTCAACCATATAAGCAAAGTAAGTTGTAGACAATTTTTTTTAGAATTATCACTAACAATGTTTAATTTGTGTTGTTTAATATTGTTTTAGACTTAATTTATTGTTTTAGTCTTAAGATTTAATACTTTAATATTGTGATTTACTCATTGATTTTATTTTCTAATTTTCTAAAAATATTGAATTTATTTATGATTTTTTACATCTATATATAATTTTAATTTTTTATATGTCGTACCATTGCCGTCCACGTACCTGTAATTTTAAAAATCGTCGTTTTTTGTCCCTGTCTCCGTATCAGTGCAACCTAGATTATCCTTAGAATAGATTTTTAACACAGTTTAATTTTTTCAACTTCGTCCATAAAAAGTGTGGTTGACGTAATGCACTTCTGGTTTATATGGCACAGATGAGTATTATTTTCGTAAATAATTTTGAAAGTATGATATTTATTAAAGATGCTAATATTTGGGTAAATATGCCCCTATAAGAACTCAACAAGTATTGAAGTAAAAAAACAGATGATCTTCGTCTTAAGATACACAGCTTCAAATTCGCTTTGTTATTCTATCCCTGTTATTATTTAAAATAGTACAAATGTACATATATTGGGGGGAAAGTGAAGAAAAATATCCCTATGGATGAAGCAACCTCAAAATATAGGGCAAGGAATGCACGCTTACATTTTCAGATATCAGCAAGTTGAATAAGCTGATCAACTACACCAGGATCGGCCAGCGTGCTCGTGTCTCCGAGTTCATCCAACTGTCTGGACGCGATTTTCCTCAGAATCCTCCTCATTATCTTCCCACTCCTTGTCTTCGGGAGGCCGGGTGCCCAATGTATTTTGTCAGGTGCTGCAAATGCTCCTATCTGCAAAACACCCGCATCCATTTCTTCTCATTACCACTATTTGTCTAACCGAGATGTAACGATGCCGCTAGTTACAGCAATAGTTTTGTTCCGACGACTAAATGTTAAGTGACAGTTAAGATTATAGCAAGTATCTAAATTCCTGATTGTTTTTTTAAAGGACTACGCACTCAAATGCCACGACCAATGGGAAGAAATTCTAACCTGTTGTCGCACGGTGAGTACAAGACTCTTTCGGAGTTCGTCACTGTAAGAAATGCCTTCCACAGGAGTTACAAAGGCATATATGCTCTGCCCTTTAACCTAAGGCCAACAGAAAATGAAAGCTTAAGATTACTGACCACCAGCATGTCTCTTGGCTACTTGGTATATAATTCTCGAATAGATGCATCGAGCCCGTCACATACCTCATGTTCAACACCAACCACAGCAGCTTCTGCACAATGAGGATGAGAAACTAGAGCAGATTCCACCTCAGCTGTGCCAATACGATGTCCACTGCAAATATTAAGATAGTGTCACGGACAGGCAGTAGGAAAGAAACGGATGCGGACCATTCAACAGGCTTGGCTAGTTTCCAGATAACAGCATAACCTTATTAAAATAAATTTACCTAACATTAATAACATCGTCGACTCTTCCAGTAAGCCAGTAGTAACCATCCTTATCCCTGAAACAAATATAGCAGTAATGTAGCGCTCGTGCAGTTAGGATGCAATCAGAGGATAAAACTACAGGGGTGGCTTAGAAGCATGTGTTGTATGCTAATAAAAGTGCAAACGAATGAAACATCAATTCCAGTGTATACCAACATACCTGCGGCAGCCATCACCAGTAAAATAATATCCGGGGAATGGCTTAAAGTATGTCGTCTCGTATCTCTCATGGTCACCATAAAGAGTTCGAAATGCACCGGGCCATGAGTTTTTCACACACAAGTAACCACTGCACTCACCGTCAAGCTCAACTCCTTTCTCATCCACTATGACAGGCTGCAGTTATACAATAAGAAGAGATTAATGGAAAGGGGGAAATGCTAATTTTCTATAACAGCTGTGTATTAACCTGAACTCCAAAGAAAGGAAAGGTTGCAGAACCAGGCTTCAGTGGCCAGGCCCCTGGTAGAGGAGTAATCTGCCAGTCAAGATGAATAAAACAATAATTAGAAGTTAAAATAGCATGTACAGCAGAGAAAATTCAACCAAAATTTACAAGTGAAAATAGTTCTGAGAATATTTACACGAGGGGATGCTACCAAAACATGTAACACACAAAGGAAAAAAGCTTTACCATAAAGCCGCCTGTTTCTGTTTGCCACCAAGTGTCAGAAATAGGGCACCTAGACCCTCCAACTACATTAAAAAACCACCTACAGTAAATGGGGTCTTTTTAGATGAAAAACAGTTTTTTACATATAAAACGACATAGGAGACCAAAAAAAAAGAATTTATGTAGTTGAGAACCTCCAAGCAGTTGGATTAATAGGCTCGCCAACACTTCCAAGGACTCGCAGGGACTTCCGTGAGTAACGAGTAACATACTGCATAGTCAACAATAGCGACATCAATAAAAATTTAGAAATACATCAAGAGGAACTCCAGTGATTTTCTCCAAACACAAAAGACCAGAAAAATAGATCTTCACACGACAAAGAATAGTACTCATAGATCATCCAAGTCCAACCAAGTAAACCTTCATGCCAGAATCAAACAAAAATACAAAATGACCGAATGCTTGCAAAATAAAATGGAGTTCCTTTCTTTATTCCCTCTAATTTTATCCAGCAATATTCAATGAGAAGTCAGAGACAAAAGTCTCCTGGAGCCGTGGAAAATATGAAGGCAAGTGTCAGATATCAACATAAAGGAAGCAAAATAGTAACATAGCGCTCTCTTTATTCACAAAAATTTCTTATAAACATTATGGACCCAATATAAATTAGAGAGAGAATCTTGCCTCATCACCATCACGCATGAGAGAGCGCACCAATGTAGGGGCAGTGTAGAATAAGGTCAACTTGAATTTGTCAACAATGTCCCAACATCGTCCAGGATCAGGGTAATTTGGGGCCTGCATATAACAAGGGATAATGTTGTTATCTACTGAAACATATATATTATATTCAACCAAAATATGTTCTCTAAGTAGTATAAGAATCTGGCACTTATTAATGGATTGTCAAACCTAGTTGCTCCCTTGATAAACTCTAAGGAACACCTTATGACATGTCAAAACCTTCCATATACCATTATGTTTCATCCAACATGTTCTAATTAATCTGGATTAGTTTCCAAGATTTTTTTTCGCCTTAGTCCTTAATAAATAATCTTAGGGAATCAAAAGCTAAAGCTGGATTAGTTGCCAAATTTATAATCTCTTTTTCCATGTCAAAGATGAAATGTTAGTCCTTAGTCCTTACCCCCTCAAACACAACGACTGTTGCTCCGTTAAGCATGGGTCCATAAGTAACATAACTGTGCCCTGTAATCCAACCACAGTCAGCTGTGCACCTAAATTCAAGGAAAATGTGTATCAACAAAGGCGCAGCATCGATAACATATTAAATGGCAAGAATGTATAAAATTGTAAGAACGTAAGCGAGAAGAGTGTCCAAAGTACCAGTAAACATCAGAGTCCTTGTAGTCAAATGCATATTTAAATGTTGTAGCTGCATACACCATATACCCTCCAGTTGTATGAAGTACGCCCTTTTAAAAGTTCATATTAGATCATAGGAAAGGAACATGAGAAACTATGTAAAATACTTTAACCAAGCAAAATAAACACCTTTGGCTTCCCAGTACTCCCACTAGTATACAGCAGAAAAAGAGGATCTTCTGCATCGACCCATTCAACATCACAAGAAGTTGGATATTTTGGGACAACATCCTAGGAAAAAAGTATGCAATCATCACTCCACGGTAAAATTATGGTTACTAGAAACAAGAAACACCAAATGTCCAATAAAATTTTCTGTTTTTACACTAACCTCCCACCATACATCTCTCCCTTTCTGCCATTTAGTGCTTTCCCTCTTTAGTGCCGATTGGTTTTCATAGGTTAAGCATACATCTGCATAAAAGAAGATATCAATATAGATAGAAAGCACGAGTCATAAAAATAATTAAAATAGTGTCGTTTGTGATAGTGATCAGAGCAAGTCGAGCTAGTTGTTCAAATACAAAGCATAGGGTACTGGTAACTAAAAGTTAAGTACCTAGTGACTAGATTAGCATCCATCATGCTCAATATGATGCTTAACATCTAATTGTGTTAGGTCAGATACAAAATCAAGTAAGAATGCAATTAGTTAGTTCGGTCTTAAAATATCAAAAACCAGTTAAACCTATATATATACCAAAACCGACATTTTCTTGGCTATTAAAAGGTTCTGAATGAAATCGAAGGAACAGTAGAGCAAGGGAAGATTGTTGTTTTGAAAGTTTCATATAGAAAACAAATTTGAGGTTAAAGATAAGTCCTCCATTGTTTAGCACTAGGCAATAGCTGTACGATGAAATGGGTTTGGCCCAATCTAAATATGCATGAACTGCAACAGAAAAAAAACTATGCTTAAAAGAAAACCAATTTCTTAAATTTTACCAACCTACAGATATCCCATTATTGGCAGATTCAATAAGGGCAGCATCAACAATGTCCTTGAGGTGGATGGTCTTAGGACCTCTTTTAACAGCATTACAAGTAATAACAACTTTTGGTTTACAGTCCACAATTCGTTGGGCAAGAGATTCAGCAGAGAATCCAGCAAAGACAACCTGAAAGGAGAACAGGGGTGGGAATTCGTCCAATGAAAATGTAGAAATCAGCATGTAATTTCTTGTTGTTTAGTACTTTAGTTGTTACATTGTTCATCATTTTTCATGTGCAGAAAAGGAGTCACGTACCGAGTGAACTGCACCAATTCGTGCACACGCAAGCATGGTGATAGGGAGTTCCATTAACATAGGCAAATAAACAACAACAGCATCACCCTTTCTAACACCGATGCTTTTCAGGTAGTTAGCAAGCTGCAGAGAAGACAAACCAAATCAGAAGTGGTTCCAATTGAGGAAGTTGTAAACATACAGCAAATAACACAAAGTAGAAGAGACCTGACAAACTCGGTGGAGCAATTGGGAGTAAGTTAAAGTGGCATGAAAGCCAGGTTCATTGGATTCCCAGTAAATGGCAATTTTGTCTCCAAGCCCCGCATCTATGTTTCTATCTAAGCAATTATAACACACATTCGTGATACCGCCTTTGAACCACTGTAAGGCCAGAAACAAACAAAGAGATTACAGTTACAATGACACAAATGTCAAACCAAAAAAGGTAGAGACAGACAAAGACCTCGATCTTGATATCCCCTTTCCTCGCATCGAGATTCTCGGAGTAAACCTGATCTCCCCATTTTTGTTTCCAGTAAAACTCCGATGATGCAATGCCTGACCAAAATTTAGCAGGATCCTCTATTGATGCTTTGTACATCTCCAGGTACTGATCACATCTCGACCCACAATTTCAAATTTTCCAACAATCATAATTCAATTACTTAGATCAAGCTAAATGACAGAAACAGTAAATACCCAGCATTCTGTTTTTACATCACTATGCTCCAGAAGTACCAAAAACTCAAAAGAAGCCAAAGAATATGAGAAGGAACCTTTTGCATGGAAGGAACCAAAGCCTGGCGAGAGAATTCATGGCTTGGGACAACGACGTCGTCGTCTTCGGAAGCAAGAGCCTCGCCCGAGACGACGGCTTTCAAGTGGGAAAGCTTGGAGGCGGCGGCGGAAGGCTGGGGGGCCATGGCGTCCACGTGTCTGAAGTGAGCGGTGGTGGGTGGGAGATTGTTGGGAGAAACCATCAGAACAAGCCGCCGTCTGCCGCCGCGCAGGTGGAAATGACGCAACCGGTGATTGAGGCGAGATATTTTGGAGCGATCAAACTGTGGGACTAAGCGGGGAATGATGGGACAGGGGGAAATGCTCATGTTGAGCATTCTATCTTTATATTCTTAACTCTAAAATCAAAATCAAAATCAAAATCTTCCTAAAGAAACTATGTGTATGTATTACCTGTTTTACTCTACACTTTTGGATTATATAAGCAAAACATATATATATATATATTCTATAACAAGGTTACCAAGCAAAAATGGTAAGTTTTTTAATGCATTTAATTTATGGATAATTATTAGAGCTATAATAAAGTCTTTAACTGTATGTAAGGTTACCAACCCAGTTGTTTTCATTCACAACGCTAGAAATCGAACCTCTAACATTGTTTAAGGGGCCTAGCGCTTTATTTTTTACAAAATCAATTAGAGACGATTTTCGACGTATTTATGTTTACTTATTGTACAAACAAATAATTATATTGATCTAATATGAAAAATAATTGTAGCAAGATAAGATGTTAAGTTTTTTAAACAAGATAATATATTCGAATTCTAACGTTATAATTAAAGAGAATTGCTCCCTAATAGGCCATAAATATTGAAAATTTTGGTAACTTTTATTAAGGGAAACATTTAATATAGTCATTATTATATTTTTGATATGATTTTATTACTGTAACAATAATTTTTTTGGTAACCTATCAGAATCATTTATATGGTTTTAGTAAGCATAGTAACCAACTAATGATGATAATATCTATGTGATTATGGTATATGTGAGGATTTGACCTGTGACCTCCTTTGTTTCTTTTTTATTGGTATCAATATGCTGACGTTAGGTCTCTTTTTATCTATTTAAGTTTAAGAAAATTTTTAACAGGTCTATAGTAATATTTTTTGGGTTTTATTTTGATGCACAAGCTGTGTAAATTTTTTTTACACATTCCTTTTATAAAATTTAAAATCTAAACCACAAACCCTAGCAACCTAAAACCTAAGCCTTAAATCCTAAATTTTAAATTCTACCCATAAACCTTAAATTATATACCCTACATACTAAACCCCTAAACCCTAACCTAAAACCCTAAACCCTAAAATTAAAGGGTTTGTGTAAACTAAAGTTTACACAAGCTTGTGCATCAAAGTATTTTCCATATTTTTTTTTAAAATAATAATACTGAAGTTAAGGAAGAAAGGAAAATGAGAATAAAGAAATGTAAGAAAAGGATGTGAAATCAATTAAATTATTAATTTTAGTTAATAAAACAGTTTCAAGCCGAATTAATCAATAGCCGAATTTTGAAAAAATCATTAATAATTAATCGACCAAACACTTAGATGATTGAACGACTAACCAAATTAAATTTTAGTGCGGTCAATTAATCTAGTTTTAACCAAAAAATAAACACCCATGATGAAAAATACTTTTTAACAACAATTTTTAGTTTAATTGCGAGTTTTTAACCCAATGATCGATTAATCTGAA
The DNA here is from genome assembly GCA_958450335.1 of Hibiscus tridactylites. Taxonomy (NCBI): domain Eukaryota; kingdom Viridiplantae; phylum Streptophyta; class Magnoliopsida; order Malvales; family Malvaceae; genus Hibiscus; species Hibiscus tridactylites. The sequence continues at coordinate 16,192,068 of OY288274.1, forward strand.
ACGAGTAATGTAAAAACTCATTACAGGTACTTAATGCATATTTAGATATCATTGAGTTATATTTTTGGTCAAAAAGGCAAAATAGGGACACGGATTGACCATGCAAAAAGTCGCTTATAGGTAGTCTTGAAAGAAAAAAAAGAGGATAAATTATCTTTTATCTTAAAAAAATTTCCACCAACTTGTTTGTCTTAGTGGTTAAGGGAACAATTGTTGTTCTTAGAGATCGCGGGTTCAAGCACGGAGTTAATCTCAACCATCCATTTCCCCCATCCAACGATCCAAAAAAGGTGTAAAACTTAAAGAGTTTTACACGGTGTAAGTTGATCCTAACCCATATATATATATATATATATATATATATATATATATATATATATATATATATATTACTTGTAAATAAGGTTAGAAATACAAATTTTTAACATTTTGAATGGAAAAAATTGAGTTGGAAAGGTCGCCCTCATATCTATGCAAAGCTACAATTGGTTGACTTTTCAATTGACCGTCACATAAGCATTCTCCATAATTATTCATTTTATATAGATTTTTAAATATTTATATAGATATATGAATTAAGATCAACTTACACAGTGTAAAACTCTTTAAGTTTTACACGTTTTTTGGATCGTTGGATGAGGAAAATGAATGGATCCAAAAAATGTGTAAAACTTAGAGAGTTTTACACTGTGTAACTAGATCCTATCCTTATATATATATATATATATATATATATATATATATATATATATATATATATAACCCATATATATATATATATATATATATATATTGTAGGGATAAGATCCACTTACACAAAATGTAGAACTCATAATTTTAAACGTTTGTGGATTGTTAGGTGGGTGAAATGAATGACTGAGATTAACTCTTACTTTTTATTCACAAGCAATAATTATCACATAACCCACTGTTAATCTCAGTCATCAATTTCAACCATCTAACAAACTAAAAAACATATAAAAATTAAAAAATTATTACACAGTGTAAAGACTAAAATTTACAATCTATGTATCAGATAATTATTCTAATCAAAATATTATAAATTGTTTAGGCTACTTATGCATGTATTTCATTTTTTATGTGTAAATCAATTTTTAGTATTTTATTTTTGAAATTGAAGTGCTCATTTTAAGCCACGTAAGGAATATAAACATACCGATATATTAAAAAACAATGAATTTAAATACGTTTAAACATAATTATTATTATTTTTTGTTTTTAATCCAACTTATGCAACACGAGTGAGTTAATATTTGATACTTTTTCTATAGCTACTTACAATTGTAGATATTTTGCCAGACTTTTCCTTCCTTCCATGTTTTTTTTTTTAAAATATCTCATAGCGAATGAGTTAATATTTGATGCACCGTCGTCAAAATATGTATTAGTATATAAGTGGAGTAATTTGTTGCAACTAATTTACTCTTCCCTGCAAAGCCATGATGGAAATGAGCCCCCGTTGGACCACACTTCTGATTCTACTCACCACATCAATTATTCTGGCTCTGGGCATACTCGTTGAACGTCATCTTCTAATCATCTCTGCTTTCATTGTTGTAATGATTTCAGCAGGTTTCATCTTCTTAACGTGACTTGCTTGTGTCTGGACAACATGTTGGGGATGCCAACTAGATTGTCTTACCAAGATTTGAAGAGGGTCACCAAGAATTTCACCATCAAGCTCGGTGAAGCCGGATTCAGATCTGTTTTCCATGGTTGGCAAATTCGAAAGAAGATGATTTTAGACATAGCCAAGGGGCTAGCATATCTCCATGAAGATTGCAACCAAAAGATAATTCACTTGGATAACATCCTTTTGGATCATTATTTCAATGCCAAGGTTTCGGATTTCGGGTTATCGACACAATAAACAAAGACCAAAGTCGAGTCGTTACAACTATGAGGGGAACCCTGGGTTATATGGCTCCTGAATGGTTAAGCCTAGTCATTACCGAGAAAACCGGTGTCTATAGCTTCGGTATCGTGGTCCTAGAAATTCTATGCGGCTGGCAAAACGTCGACGCATCTCAACGAGAGGAAGATAGGCATTTGCTACAACTTTTCAAGAGAAAGCAAGAAGAAGGACGACTCGTGGATTTAGTCGATGAGCGCAGCGATGACATGCAGCCGAGGTTGTGGAGACGATGAAGGTCACAGCATGGTGTTTGCAAACTGAATGCGCAAGGAGGCCTTCGATGTCGGCAGTGGTGAAGGTGATGGAGGGCACAGTTGATGGTATAGGTAACCTGAATGAAGATTTTGTAAATGGACTGACACCTGAAGCTATGGAGAGTGGAGACATTTGCTTCAATAGTTTTGCCTTCTATATTATCCGGGCCAAGGTGATGCAGATTGTTTCTCCTTTTAACTTTTCCCAGTGTATTACATATTACTTAATACTTAAATTGGTCTACGAACTTAACAACTTTGTCAAATTGATCCTCAAACTGAAATTATGCACTTATGGGAAAATGGCACTTTGACCCCAACCAAACACTGGAAAATGATGAAAACATTTTTCGTTAAATGAATTACACCGATCAAACAGACCGTAAATGAATTGATGCAGTAACACTAATGGTACAGTTTCATTAGACTGGTACTCATTCACAAGCACAGCCAAATCAACCTCCAGCTACTAAAAGTACATAAACCTAAGCGAATCAATACATTAGTTAGACCACACATGAACTAGACCATGACCATTCCCCGTATAAATCTCGTTGCGCTCTTCGTCATAAAAAAGAGCAGTTATGTCTTCCAATGCTTCCGCTACTGTGCTTCTAATTCTGGATATGCTGCTCTGCTGCTTACAGCTGCACCCGCACTCAACAACACAGCTGCATTGTTTCCCGTTGCTTGCTCTTATTTTAGCAAGGCATTTTCCGGTCAATATGTTGCTGATATTAATTGAACCTGCCACACACCAGGGTCATAAAAATCGATGGTAAAAGAAAACCATGTGTTAAATTCAATGTATTTGGTATTCTTTTGATGGTGCTGGTTTCTACTTTTTACTTTGATAACCTTACGGAAGCAGTTTCCTATATTACTTCTATTCTTCATTTTTCTGTAAGTATACAGGATGAGGATTTAAATCTATGTTTCACTGCAGTATTTTCTACAAATTAGTTTTAAGAAAGAAAATACAAACCATTTCCTTCAGACAATGGATCATTGGAATCAGCCTTGCAATAAGAGATGATGAGATCCTGATCACTTGTAATGTATATATTATTAGTGTTGCAGTCGGGATGACACAGAAGGTGATCTTCAAATGAGGTTACGAGTTCTCCACGGAAGTTCCAAACAGCCACTGTCCGGTTTCTGAATGTAAGGAATAACTGGTTCTCATACAGAAATATAAATGCTGATGGGGTCATGAATTCATTTTTGCTAACTTCTGTTATCTCAGAATTGCAGACCTGCAAAATTGCAGAATAGTTTATTTTAAGACTTAACAGACGAATAAGATTGCAATATATGAAAAGATACTCACATCAAGAATCTGGAGGTTTTCATTTTCTTGCTTCACTAGAAGCTTTTCATTGAACTGTTCGATGAAATCCACCTTCTTGTTCCGGTGAAGAAGATGGCTAAAAGATTTTAGAACAGTACCATCCTCTATTGAGAGAATCTTAAGAGGAACATGGCCACCAACTTTAGTGAAAATCAATAACATGATCCCAGGACTGCCAAAAACGATAAAGATTACACAAAGTGACATCATCAAAAGCAAACAAAGCACCATTCGATTGTTACTTTCAGGACTCACTATCTGCTTTGGAAAGGAGAAAAGTGAATGCTTTTGGACTGAAAATACTACTTAATTATCAAAGAAACTATAATTTCCCGGGAGAGTAAAATGCAGTGTGTGTAGAACAATTATGCAACAATCAGTGTTTTGTTCCAACTTTCACTATCTATTATTTGGAAGCAGTAAAAGCAACAATCAAAATGGGCCTGAATTATCAAATACGAATACAAACAGAAGAACAAAAAAATCATAAAGGTTTATCTTTTTGATCTTTTTTTTTCTATCAATAAGTGAATCTTCATTTCTGAAGCAAGAAGAATTAACCATTACGAAAGGAGATTTACCTGATCTTAATCTCTTGAACATTTCTGTCCGATACAGTGTATAACATTGTATAATTTTTTAGGTCAAACACCTTGTATATGCTGATTGAAAAACAAAAATCATGTCAAACTCGTGAATATAGTTAAAGGTCCAATTATTATAACTCAGCACAAAAGGACATTCATATGGATGAGTATTTACCTATCCTGTGCAGAATATGTGAGTACCTTCCCATTCACGTCATCAAACTCTACAAAACCAGGCCACTTAAGTGACTCGGACTCAAAAAGCGCAAAACCAGCATCAGGTTGACCTCTCCGTATGTACCTGTCAATCGAACAGTAAGAAAGTAAACAGCTGGGTATTACCAATTACAACGTCAAGATGCAGTAAGAAAGTGAATTAATAATTTGGGCTCAAGTTGGGATAATATAAGGGTTATAAAGAGGTTACAAAATCTGACATACTCAATCCTCATGCTTCTGCATTTCAAGGAGCTGAAATTGTCTGAAGCGTAAACTGAGACTGTGATAAGTGAATCGTTGTTTTTATTATAAAACAAGCTGCGTATAACTTCATCAGCAGTGACATTTAGAAAGCAAATTCTTTGGTTAGTCTCTGCATCCATGAACAATAGAACATCAAGATTCCCGTTGTATGATGAAAACAAAAATAAAAAGTTCATTAGTGTATTCCTCAAATTGTGGAACACAGGTTGTACCTCGACTAAATGCTGCACATACACCTGACTGGGCAAGAGCAAAGATAATGTCTTGTGCAGCTACAATCTCTATAATCTTTGACCTCTTCCTCAAAAATGGCAATACTGTCGAACAATGTCCTTTGGGATCATGAGTATCATATTCCTCCTGTATATTATGCAAAACTATTATAAATCAAAATTGTGCTTAGGGAAGAAAGTATTGAACACCACTGATGCAAATCTAGAGCATCCTTTGTTCTGTTCCAAAAATTAGCAACTATGGTTAAATTATTCAAATTTTAATCAGGAAAATTGGAAAAGGAGGAGACTTTAAGCTAAGCAGGATTCTCACATAATTAAACAAACGAACAAGCAGAAAGAAGAAAACTATAAAGCAGATAATATTGTATCGAACTAATTTGAAAACCATCTATACAAACCCAGGGCATCCTTTCTTCACTCCCAAATTTTACAACTAGCGTTAAAATATTCAAATTTATTTGAATTGTAATCTGGGAAAGTGGAAAAGGAAGAGGCTTTAAGCTACGGTTTGAACTTGGAAGCAAGAGTGAGTATATACCTCAAATTTGAATGTTTCAACCCTAGTTGCAAATTTTATATAATGTAAGCTAACAAGAGGGAAAGGAGAAAAACACATACAACTTTAATTGCAATTTCAATATAGAATAAAAATTGTTCAATAAATAAAGCAGTTAAATGAGTAAATTAGAAAGAACCTGCAAGCGGATATTGCGGAAGCGTTCCTGGGCGTTGGTGACGGAGAAAGCGCGGTGTCGTTTCGAGCAGATTTCTCTACGCTGAAGCTTGTTGACGCTGTTAACGAATCCATCCAGTCTCCGTCTTTTCTTCGATGCGACTATTCTCCGGCCGCTGCAAGGCCGAGGACTCAGGCCTGTTCTCCGCCCGCCGTCCATATTTTTCCCTCTTTTTTTCAATTCTCTTATGTATGTAACTAAGCTTTAAACAAAACCCTACCACTGCAAATACACAGCAGCTGCTGACGGTGGTGATGGTGGCGGATTTCAGCTCCTATCAAATGAAAGGCGGCAACATCCGATCTCTTTGTGTTGTTTTCCGTCCTAAATCCAGTGAGGATGCGGTGGATCGGATCTCCTTTTTCAAATTTGAAATAGATACTTTATAGTCACTGAACTTATTTTATAATTACTAATATTATAGGTAAAACTACTATTACAGTATGTGTGCTTTATTTTAGATTACGTTTTATGTCCCTCTAGTGAAAAATTGATAAATAATTAGTGCTAGTTAGATTTTACAAATTTTATTGTTAACGTATTAAATAGTTATCTTGTAAATAATATTGAAAGTAAAATCGAGGGAATCACTGTTATTGAGATAAATAAATTTTAGTCTCAAATTTGATAGTTTTTTTTTTTAATTTGATCTTTGGTTTTTTTAGGTTCATATTAATTTATAAATTTGAATCTTAATATAATTTGAGATGATAATTAAATTTGACGAGTTTTAAACTGACTTACGACTAATCTGATGTGATCTCAATAAAATATGATCCATGTTTAACTTAACATAATTTTAAAACTTTCACATATAAAAAAATAATTAAATAAAATATTGATTTATTTGATTTAATAACATAAAATTTAAAAAATAATTTGATGTCATAATTCTAGTACACCATATCTAGTTTTTTCATATATTTTTATCAAAATCTAACTAATAATATATAAATGGTATTGTCTATTTATCTCGTGTTAAACTTCTTCCTAAACATGAATCTTAAAATGCAAATTTCGTAATAAAAAATCAACCCAACTTTATCAAAACTAATAGGTATTAACTCGTCGAATAACATTATTTTGTTATTTTTAAATATAATATCATAATGCCAAAAAGAGAGAGAGATTTAGAGACCAAATTGAAACAAATTACAAAATTCATGGGCGAAAAGTTATTTCATCTCTAAAAAATACCGAATCAAACCAAATAAGATAGTAATTTATTTTAGGGTAAACTACTGCAGGGGTTACTTTCGTTTCCTGTTTGTACAAATTTAGTCACCACTTTTGAAAAGTGCTAATAAGTGGCCATCTACGTTTTCGATGTGTAAAGACTTGGTCACTCCGACGTTATAGTCCGTTAGTCCCCTAACGGATTGCTGATGTGGAGGAATTAAAATAAGGATAAATTACTACAATAGCCATTAAAATTTATCTCATATACATTTTTTCTCCTCAATTTAAAAAAATAAGCATTATAGTCACTAATAAAAATGTTTCTTTATAATTTCACCCTTAAATTTTTAAAAATTCATTTTTTAATCCTAAAACTTTACAATCAATTAGTACAATAATATTATAAATGCTTAGATGAAAAATAAGTGCCCAAAGTATACCCTTTGAAACTTAGGTGCCCAAATTGCTCCTATTTAATAATTCAAACTAAAAAATTTAGTCCACTAACTACTAAAAAATTCGAGTTATTAGAATTTCTATTTTATAATTCAAACTTTATTTTGAATTTTTGAGTCGAGTTTATGAAATTATGAGTCGAGTATTTTCACATCAAACCAAAAAAATTAATTTTTTCGAGTCAAGTCGAGTTATTAGAATTTTTATTTTATAATTCAAACTTTATTTTGAATTTTTGAGTCGAGTTTATGAAGTTGTGAGTCGAGTATTTTCACATAAAACCTAAAAATTTAATTTTTTCGAATCAAGTCGAGTGTTGCACTTCCCTACATATAATTTTTAAACCAAATTCGGTCGAACTCGCGTTACTCCGACAGGCCTTTATCGGCGTTGATCGGTCGATTGCCCAGTTGGGTTTTGCTCGCCATGGCTCAGAGATGACGATGGCACTGACGGCACGGCGAAAAGACGGCGAGGCGGCCAGAAAATTAAAAAATCAGAGGTGAGAGGGAGATTTTCGTCGAATCTTTAAATCGATCTCCACGGCAGACGAAGCGTCGGTTCTGCACATGGTGCTCGGGGTTCGATTCAGGGCACGTCGGCGAACAAGAAGGTGACGGCGGTGCATGCCACGACGGGGTGGTGGAGGCGATCGGAGGAGTGGCCGATGGGGTTAGGTGAAGGGTCGGGAAAGGCTTCTTTCTTTTTCTCTTTTTTTCATATTCGAAAAGAATTAAATGAGCCATGTTAAGAATTCTTTTAAAATTAAAAATTATATGTAGGGAAGTGCAACACTCGACTTGATTCGAAAAAAAAATTAAATTTTTAGGTTTTATGTGAAAATACTCGACTCATAATTTCATAAACTCGACTCAAAAATTCAAAATAAAGTTTGAATTATAAAATAAAAATTCCAATAACTCGACTTGACTCAAAAAAATTATTTTTTTTGGTTTGATGTGAAAATACTCGACTCATAATTTCATAAACTCGACTCAAAAATTCAAAATAAAGTTTGAATTATAAAATAGAAATTTCAATAACTCGAATTTTTTAGTAGTTAGTGGACTAAATTTTTAAGTTTGAGTTATTAAATAGGAGCAATTTGGGCACCTAAGTTTCAAAGGGTATACTTTGGGCACCTATTTTTCATCTAAGCATTTATAATATTATTGTACTAATTGATTGTAAAGTTTTAGGATTGAAAAATGAATTTTTAAAAATTTAAGGGTGAAATTATAAAGAAACATTTTTATTAGTGACTATAATGTTTATTTTTTAAATTGAGGAGAAAAAATGTACATGAGATAAATTTTAATGGCTATTGCAGTAATTTATCTTTATTTTAATTCCGCCACATCAACAATTCGTAATGGGAGTAACGGACTATAACGTCGGAGTGACCAAGTCTTTACACATCGAAAACGTAGATGACCACTTATTGACACTTTTCAAAAATGGTGACTAAATCTGTACAAACGGGAAACGAAAGTGACCCCTGCAGTAGTTTACCCTTTATTTTATTAACGGGTCGGGTCAGTTGGATCCGAGAAAACAAAAGGGCCAAGGATAAAGAAGAAGCGGCCAAATCCAATTGCCAATTTGCTGTATAATCCATTCCAAGGTCTCTCTATTCTGCCTCTCGACTCTCAATCCAATCAAGCATTGGCGAGGTGAGCTATTTCATATCATTTCTTTGATTTTTCATTGGATTGTTTTTTTTATTAATTATTGTTGTTGTTGTTGTTGTTTTAATCAATGTCGTTTTATTGAGCTAACGAGATTGTTTTCCGAATTTCAGTTTCGAGTAAAATGCTGCATACTGTTGATTGCTGAGTAGGAAAAATTCTCGAATCCCATTAGAGCAGAGCAGTGTTGTTACTAGGGTTTTTGTGTTTGGATCCGCATTTTGGTACTTTCGAATTGCAATTCACTTATTTCTAGTTTTTTTCTATTAAGATTCTGCTGTAGTTTTTGTTAGTGGAACAAAGGGGGGAAATTGGGGAGGGTTTCAAGTGTGAAATTGCTGCTCCAATTTCAAATTTGAAAGGGTTAGGGTTTAGTCAGAGGTGATGATCATGAATCACTAGCATTATCAGGCAGCAAGTGTTTTAAGTAGTGTACATTTCTCTCTCTCGAATTGACCAAACTTTAGGGTTAGGGTTTCGATTTTATTTTCTGGGTATTGACCGAGGGGAAATGAAGAAGCTCCGATGGGCAAGCGATGGGGACTTTTGGGAATTGGATGCCTCCACCCCTCGGACCCTTGAAGGAGCGGCTCGTGCTGTCCCGGGGAAGGCTTTACCATTGGGTTTATCAAGAGGGACCAGGCTTTCCAGGCCGAATCAGATTGACTTCATGCAGCGGTTCATGGCTGCCCCTTTTCTTCCCTCCTACACCAATCACTTTGGCATCACTCTTCAGCGTGTTTTGAGCATTCCTTTTAGTGAGAATTGGTCTGCCCTTTTGCTAGGCCAGTTCAACATGCGGAAGTTTTTGTCATCTTTAAAGGAAAATGGAGGAGCTGCGAGGTCTATGCGTGACCTTAAATCAGTCGGGAGGCTTCTTCTTGACAAGTCCTTGTATGCTCTTGGCTTCTCTTCTGAGATCTTATTAAGCCCTGATGACACTTTACATTTTAGCTCTGATTCATATTATGCTCACAACCCTTCCATTCCCAGAAAGAAAGCAGTTTACCGTCATAAGGCTAGTGCTATATTTTGCCTTTTCTCTGATTAATTATTGGTCTAATTATGAATTTCACCAAAATTTAGAAGTCAGTCCCTCTACTTCAATTTATCAGGATTGGATGTATTTTACAAAAACTTAAAAGTATGTTCATCTGTTGGTAAACACATAAACTACTGATTTTTACTGCATATAAATTTCTAAACTGATGATTTTTGCTAATTCTGCGCATATAAATTGCTGAAGTGCTGATTTTTTAGGTTATCTATTTAATGTCTCAATTTTCCTAACGAATTCTGACAAATTAAAATAGAGGGACTAACTTCTCGGTTTTAGGGTTGACATTCATAACTAGACCGGTTTTCCCCGCTTCTACAATACATGCTAATAGAACACATGTATGCTTTGCTTCTATGACAGTTTCCAAATCATAATTTGATGATAGATGCAGCTTGGCCAGCTCTCTTTGTGGACAAAGAGACTGGTGATTACTGGGATGTACCCTTCTCCATGGCACTTGATTTGGCTTCTCTTCCGTCAGATTGTGGTCCAAGTTATCATTTGTGTCTACACCAAAACAATGGGTCACCAAAGCAATTTCAAGGTGATCCCATTGCTCAAGTCCCCGCTTCTCTACTTCCTGGTTTTTCTGCTAAATGTGCCTTTTCTTACAAGAAGAATGTTGACATTTGGAGGAGCAAAGCTCAGAAACTCAAGATGGTTCAACCTTATGACCTTTTCCTTTCTGATCCCCACATTTCAGCATCAGGAACCATTGGTAAGATTTAACAAAAAGTACCCTGGCCTGGAGACTCCCTGAACTTTTTGTAACCTAGATGTTCATAGGAAGGGGTACTTATCACTATATCTCATTTTTCGTATTCTAATTATGCTATTGACATCTTGTTCTAGCATTATAGTTGTTGTTTAGTTCATGAATGGTTCCATATTGATGACTACAGCTCTTGTGAAAATAACAAAAAAATTCCTTGTTTTATATGCATAGGTGCTGCTCTGAGTGCGAATTTTGGGGAAAGTTCAGCCAGATTAGTTGAAGAAGCTAAAGATATTAAGCAGTTATCATTGTATTACCCAGCTCTAAAATCTTCCCTTCTAGGGGATGTATTTGCATCCATGTCATTTACAGCCCAGCACGGGAACTTCCAACGGCTATTTTCTGATCTTACAAGATTTCATGCTCGCGTGGAGTTCCCCTCTGGTTCTAAATTCCTTTCAGGTGCCACACAATTAGCTCAAGATCTTTTGAATTCGCGCCAGCCCAGTTCCGAAGCAATTAAAACGATCTGCCCAACTACCACCCTTTCACTTCAGCAGCAGGTATTTCGTTTGAAATACTTCTTTTGCCATACTGATTTAGGATGTTAAAAAGAATGGCAACTGAAGCCAAGGTATTATTTTTCTGCTATTTTGGTGATAAGTGATAGTAACACTTATTGACTTCATGCATAGCTTTGAGTAGGGATGTAAACGAGCCACTTGTACAATTTTGCTCATAAACTATTCAAGTTCGAATCAAAAGAAGTTTGAATTTGACTCAATCATTCTCAAGCCAAGTCCCAGGTCTAGCAATCAAGCAAACCGAGTTTGATTATCTTAATACTCGATTTGAGCAGCTCACAAGCCTAATCGAATTTTTTTATTTGTAAATGTTTTCTTTAATATTTTGATATTAAATTAATACTTTACTAAAAAAGTGTTTATAGAATGTGCTTGAACTTGAGTTTGTGTATATGACTTGTGTAATCGAGTTTGAATTTGACCGCTCTATGAATGGCTCGATTTTATTTCAAGCGGAGCTTGAGCTTAGTTATTAGTAGCAGCCAGTCTCATTGTTCGTGCTCGGCTTGGCTCGATTATAGGTTACAGTATGCTCCGACCACTCATACGCATTTTCTGAATTGTAAATGATTCTGGAAAATTGTTTATTTTTATCTTGCAGATTGCCGGACCTTTCAGTTTTAGAGTTGATTCGGGTGTTTCAGTTGATTTCATGGACAAAAGTTGGCGCATACAGGCAGACCAACCGGTGTTTGCAATCGAATATGCATTGCACGTCCTTTGTTCAGCAAAGGCTGTTGCTTGGTACTCCCCAAAGCATCAGGAATTTATGGTGGAGCTTCGGTTCTTCGAGACATAAACCGACATGCCCTCGGGTACGTTTTAGAAATTCCATTGGTGTACCTTCTACTTCCTTCCTATGTTAAATTCAAGGATGTTGGTCACCTGTTCACATGTACTTTTGGTGGTTTATTTAAGAAGCAAAGCTATCCAAGTAGAGAAGGGAAATATTGAATTTGATCAGAAAATAACCTTTCTTTTCCATGGTTATTTAATATGATATATTAAAAATTGATTAAATGAAATGTTGTCATTAGATTTCTTTCATGGATCAAATTACTTATTAAGCTTATGAGTTTGGTCAATTTATAATATTAGTTATTAAGAAATGTTTTCTTTTCTTATTTTAACTAGAATGTCTCTTGCTATGTTTCCTGAAATCATATAAAAAAATTAAATATAATATTTGATTATTGTAAGATAATTTAATTTTTAATTTTTAATTTTTAAATATAATATTTATGACCCTTGTAACATTGAAGCTACCGTTACATTTTACAGGTTAATTAACCTAACCGCTAAGGTTAAACGGTTTCGGTTAATCGAACTGCTAAATATTATAGTTAATGTATCAATCTATAGATTAACCGCTATTAAATTATTTATATGAAGTTGTGATTAGGATCTCTCTATTTAAGTAATTTTGAACTTTTTAATATTTACCTAAGAGATATAACTTCATTATTCTCAAAAGAAGTAGTGAACATATGAAAAAATTTAAAAATTTTAATGAGAGTTTAAAAAATGTAGGGATCAAATTAAAATATTTAAAAGTTTAAAGCTCTAATAAAAAAAATTTAAAATTTCGAGAGGGCTAAATTAAAATATTAAAAACTTTTCAAAGGACCTACATGATATTTTTCCCAAATTTTTGGGGGTAAAGGGCCCACATACTTCCATTATCATCCGCCCCAGCTCAAAACCCGTCGTTTTTTCTTTCATTACTCAATAAAATAATTAAAATAAATTATACCATAAGTCATTATATTACAAGTAAGTTAACATTTGAGTTTTCTAGGTAAACTATATCAATAGGCACTGAATTATTATTATTTTTTATTTTGACCATCAAACTAATTTCTTTTGATAAAATCGTGTTCAATATTTTTTTTTATTTTAATCACCAACTGTTAAAAAATTAATGGTCATGTAACGGCTTGCTGAAGTATTCATGAAACTTTCCATGAACTTCTTGCATATTAATTAAACCCACTGTTGTAACTTGTCAAGGCTGTTTCTTTGGTTTAGGGTTGTGGACTTTTCTTTTTTATGTAAACTAATAAATTTTGAATCTTTTTTATGTGGACTTTTCTTTTTAATATAAATTTACAAGTTGATATATGTAATCATAGTGTAAATTATTTAATATTCTACTTATTATTTGTTAAATAAATGTAAAGGAATTATAATTCTTTTAATTTAGTTTTATAATTTTTTTTTCTTTTTGATGAAAGCTAAGGTGATTACAAGTAGTATCTACTCTAAATATACTCTCAACCATTTGACAATGAACGCTCAATCACCCTGCTGCAGCTGCTGGTGCTCGAACCTGTAACCTCTACGAACAACAACCGTTCTCTTAACCACTGAATCAAGTTGGTTCGTGAAATTTAATTTTATAATTAAAATTTTAATTAATCAAATCTCTCTATTAACGTTAATCAGGTTGATTATTCTTTTTTTTACATGACTAACGTACCCCTATAATGGTAACACTTCTCATTCATTAGAACTTAATTGATTAATTTATTTGATGTTAAGAACTTAATTTTGTGTAAATTATAAAAAATATTTATAAATATCTTTTAAAAAATAAATTATTAAAGATTTATAAAATATAAAATTACAAGAAAAATATTTAAAGGAATTATGGACAAATATAAAAATATAAAAGAATAGATATATATGATTATAAATTATTTAAAGGTTATAAAAAAAGTTAAATTACAAAAATGCTATGTTTGATAAACGGTTTTTGAGCCAATATAGACGTTTTGAACCAGTTTTAGAGGTTCGACCGGTCAAATCTGTTAATTGATATGTTTAGTAGATAAAAGATTGTAATAACGGATTGTGGTCAGACCTCTTAATTTGAAAATGTTCCTTTTAGGAGCTTTTTGAGTTAAAATTTAAATAAAATAATTGTAAAAATTATATTGTCCTTGATAATTACAAAAATTCTCCAAATAACATATATTTAAATAACTTATAAAATTAAAAATAACTTCATCAATAAAAAATTAATATATACATTTAAATTTAATAATTAATATCAATCAACAAAAATTTAATAATTAATAAAATTATATTTAAAATATAATTTCATAAATAAAAAAATAATATATACATCTAAATTTAAATATTATTAAAATTATATTAAAAAAGATAATCTCACAAATAAGAAATCAATATATACATCTTACATATATGCTTAGTAATGATATTAAAAAAATCAATTTCATAATCTAATTAATATTAATAGATAAAAATATTAATAATTAATAAATTATTAAAAAAATATCGAATAAAATCATGTTCTTATATATCATTTTATTATTCAAATAATCAAACAATTTTCAAATACTTTTATACAATTAGTTAATACAATTCGCTAGTCAAATCAACTAATTGTTAGAACCAAAATATATGCAAACGATTAATAAACCAAAGATCCTTACATGCCAAATCATTAAGAACAGAGACTAGATTTGCGGAAGCGTACCTGAATTTATTGATGGAGTTTTATCAGAGAGGATTTGATCTTCTAAGATGATATGTTATTTCTTGCCAGACAACTCTCTGACGAGGAAGGAAAGATATGCAAGTTAACATATCTTGGGGACCACTACCTCATTATATAAACTGAATTTAAACAATTTATTAATATTTATAACTATGCCCCTCGTTGAGTTATAAATATAACTTATGGTATCTATACTTTTAATTCCATGACAATTTAATATCTATAACATGTGTACCATAATTGGTCACCTAATTCTATGTTATACTTTATAATAGCAACATACATTATACATATGTACCAACAATTGTGAATTTTAATTCAACAATAATATTATTAGATATTAATTAATGTATTTCGCTAATTGCCAAACATAATCATATATAAAACTTTTTTTTTATCAAAATAACAATATATAAAACTTGAGAGTTGAGACTTATCAAAAATTAATGCTTAGCAGTTTTTCTTTTCTTTCAAAAGTGAAGTCGTCACACTCCAATTGTGCCGCAAGGTCTATCGTCCATTTTTTCTTTGATTAGCCGGCGAAGGTTTCAATTTTTATGTTGGCTACCATCCGCAGGATTTATTAGTTACCCGCTTTTATTTTTTTATTTTTTTTTATTTTAATAAAATTTTTGTCCTTGTGGCACGTGTTTTCTCTGTCATTGTGACACGCTTTTTTATTATTTTTATGCTTCGTTTCATCTATTATTTTTGCATGATTTCAGCATACCTTAGCGTTCGTTTGGTGTTTTTACAATGATCTTCGCGGCGCTAGTTTTTGATTTTAATTTTGTCGGTGTTCATAGAAAGATAAATCCCCTCTCGGTTGATGGTTGTTTGCCGATGTAATCAGACTTGGGTAGCGGATCAATCTGTTTGATGGTTTGATTCGCTCATCACTCTTTTTTCACATCGTAAAACGTCTCATTTGGATAGAGACAAGGAGATTCGAAAAGACTTCTGAATTTTATCGGTATGCTAATATCTATGAAAATATTTATTTTTATTTGCATCTTTGGGTTGTTTGAGATTTGATGTACTAGATCTCACTATTTTCCATTTTGAATGCTTTGTATTTAAAATATTTTCATAATTATTAATAAAATTCAGTTGTTATTGTAAAAAAAAATTAATGCTTAGCAAACTAACTGGTGTCACTCCAAGTTTGCGACCTTCGGTCTCTGGTAATCTCAAATCGATAAAAGTACATTTAGGGTGACTTTCAAGTGTGTGGTCGAGTAAATCAAGAAAGTTCCGTTCGTTTCATGAAAGATTTTTTATTTCCTGGAAACCCATCCCTAACATATGTTTGTTATCGTATACGTTTAAACAAAATCAATAACCTTTTAATTTTTTATGGTATTATTTGATAATTAGTGGATTATTGATAGCATTAGTTAATTTGATTGACGGATTTGTATTAGTTGATTGTATAAAACTGTTTGGCAAGGTTAACCGATAATAGATATATGTTTGATTATTTGAAGAAATTAATTGACATATAAGGACATGATTATATTCGATACTTGTTTGAATAATTTATTAGTTATTAACATTTTGTATCTATTAATTTTAATTTGATTATATAAATTAATTTTTTAATATCATTACTGAGCATATAGGAAGGATCTACATGTTAATTTTTTATTTGTAAAATTTTATTTTTAATATAATTTTAATAATTATTAAATTTAGATGTATATATTAATTTCTTATTTATGAAATTATATTTTGAATTATAATTTTATTAATTATTAAAATTAGATGTATATATTAATTTTTTATTTATAAAATTATATTTTGAATATAATTTTATTAATGAATAAATTTATATTTATTTATTAATTTATATATTAATTTCTTATTTATGAAATTATTTTTTAATTTTATTAGTTATTTAAATTTATTTTATTTAAAGAATTTTTTATAATTATCAAGGGTAAAATAATATTTACAAGTCTTTTATCTAAACCTCTAACTCGAAAAGCTTCTAAATGAAGTTTTTTCAAAATGAAGAGGTTTCACCTCAATCCGCTATTACAACCATCCATTTACCAAACATCCTAATTAGTAGATTTAACTGGTCAAACCTCTAAAAAATACTTCAAACATCTAATTTTAACTCAAAAAGATGTTTACCAAACAAGGCCATGTATTTCTATAATGTTATAGTTTTTCTTCTATTTTTTTATAATTTTAACAAGTTTAATTTTTAGAAAAATATTGAGAGGTTTTTATTTCCTTGAAGCCAATCCCTAACAAATGTTTGTTCTTGTATTAGTGGCAGATCCAGAATTTTTTTAAGGTGAGCACGAGTTAAAATATTTTTTAGAGTGATACAAATTATAAAAATCTCAAAATTTTAGGATGGACTTAAACTGTAAAATTTATAGACTAATTCATAAAAATTAAAACTAAATGTATAAACTTTAAAAAATTAAAGGTGGACCTGTACCCACTCAAGCTTGTATACGGCTCCGCCACTGCTCATATACGGTTAAACAAAATCAATAAGTTTCTACTATTATATATTTCTATGTTATAGTTTTTCTTCAATTATTTTATAATTTTAATGAGTTTATTTTTTTAGAAAATAATGAGAGAATTTTATTTCCTTGAAAGTCAATCCATAACGAATGTTTGCTCTCGTATACTTTTAACAAAATTATTAACTTTCTACTATTTTTATATTTTATAATATTATAGGTTTTCTATGTTTATTATCTTAATGGGTTTAATTTTTTAGAAAATATTGAGAATTAGTTTTTAATCAATTTTATAATTTACACTCGATTAATCCACCAACATCAAACAAAACAACTAATTGATCTCTCCACGTGGATGACATATCATCGTTATAGGATTTGTTAATCCTGTCAGTAAGAACTAAGAAGTAATGTTCGATATGGTCAACATTAACGAAAAGATGTGATTGATTCAATTTTCGTTTATGAGAACAGAATTAGATGAAATTTTCTACGAATTCTTAATTGATTTTTTTAATTCACTGAATTTTTTACCACTGAGCCTTTATAATATTAGTGTAAGTATAAAAATTTGACAATTATCCACCGTTTAAAACTTAAAAATAAAAAATAATGGAAAAATAAAAATAACGCATATGGTGATGCCACTCATATTTAACATTCAAGTTGGAGATAACAACGTTTAAATATATTTGAATTTATAATATTAGATATCACTATATATATTTTTTAAATAATAATATCCAAATTTTATTAATTATCATGAAAGATAATATAATACGATACATAAAAAAAAACAAGTTCACTAAAAGTCTCTTATAATGGTGCAAAGAAAAGCAGACATCGAGATTAGCATACCAAAATTCAGAAATCTTCCTAAATCTTCTTGTCTCTATCCAAACGAGACGTTTTACGGAGTGAAAAAGGAGTGGCGAGGAACCAAGCTATCAGGCAGATTGCTCCGCTACCCAAATCTGATTACATCGGCAACCAACCATCAACCGACTAGAGATCTATCTTTCTAAGACCACCGACATAATCATAATTAAAAATTAGCATCGTGAAAATCTGTGTACGAGCACCAACCGACCGCTAAGGTATGCTGAATCATGTCACAATGACAGATGAAATGAATCACAAAAAATTAAAGAAAAACGTGACACAAAGATATATGAAACACGTGCCATAAAGACATAGATTCTTATTAAAATATAAAAAAAATAAAAAAATAATAGACTTGATGGTCGACAATTAATACTAACATTAATTGCCAACCACCAATCAAAGAAATAAAAACAAAATTATAAGCGACATATATTTGAGAGAGAACGGTTAGGTTAAAAAAATAATGGGGGCAATTTGGTCATCAAATCCAAAGTTAGATATCACAGCATTATTATTGTTAATTGAACTAATACTAAATAGACGAGTTATGTGTGATTTAAGTTTATATTTTTTGAACGGTGATTTAAATTTATATTTAGGTTTAAAAAATAGTTACGTGAATTAACAATAATTTGGTTTAATAAGATTAGTAGTGGGGTCGCATATAGAAAAAGGATGTCACATGATATCTTAATAATTTTATTTTTATTTTTTTAATATATGATATTATATTAAAAAATTAAAATAAAATTGGCACCACTATAAAAGAATTCTAACATCACCTTGACACCTCATTTTAAATTTTTTTGATTTTGTTTATGGGTGAGACGAGACATTAAATCTTTTAAATAAAGTCAGAGTATGATAATAAAAATATTCGACTTCATCCAGACTCGACTTGATAGGAATGAATTTTTTGTTTTAAAAAATTTGGTTCCTGTTGAATCAGATTTTGAAAAAGTTCAAGTTAGGTTTAGGTTTATGATAGAAATTATCAAGTCCGATTTATTTTTATATATTATATTTAATATTTTTATTAATATTTTTGGAGCAGGTCGAGTTAAGGTGAGGTTATACTTTTAATATGTCGAGTCAGGTTGTGTCAGAATTTTAAAATTTCAGATCGAGGTCAAGACAACCAAAAACCTATTATGTTTGTCATTTCTATGTCAGAAGTTCAAATCATAACATAATAAATAGAATAAATTAAATTATGTGGGTTAACTCATAATAAGTCTATATAATATTTTATTTAATTAATCGGTTAATAAATTATATATGAGTAATTATATATCAAAATCGGTGCCATAAATTGGATGAAAAAGGTGAAAGGTGACCACGCACGTGTCAAAACTATACATCCACAAATTATGTCATGACTTGGCCGTGACAATTGATGGTCCTAAGAGGGGCCGGTGGTGGGAAGGAAGAAAAAGAGATTAGTAGTGACATCATTGGTTGTGATTATATTTGCATTTAATGAGATTTTTTTCGATTAGACTCCCCATTAAAATTAGTTGTCGATTCAAATAAGTGAAGGTAAAATTTTAAAGAACCGAAAAGATAATTAAAAAATATTTAAAAATTTGTGAGCAAATATTTTGAATCAGATCGAATCTGAAGATAATGAATATGGACAAAGTAAGAGGCGTATTGGGTGGACGCACCTTTTAAAATTTTCGTTCTCATATATTTTTAATATTTTCTTTCGTATTTTTCATTGATGATTTAATTTCACACATTTGAAATTTTATAGTTTCTTTTCACTTTCACATCTCTAAATATTTATAAGTATTGATTTTTTTGTGTGGATTTAAATATGTTAAATTCAAATAATATTAAATTCTTATATTCTAATTACGACTTGCAACTGATTTGGAGTAAATGCTGCAAGGATGTTCACCCTTGAATATCCATTATCTGAATTCGGATAATGGATATCTAAATCCACTTTACAATTTACAGATAACAAATCTCGATATGAATATTAATTAAAAATAATAATTTTGTATTTGCTAAATGAGGACATTTAATCGATTCAAATATACGGTAGATAATTTAATCAATACAAATTCAGATTCGGATAATAATACTCGGATTTAATGACGATAATAAACAAATTCCAGTTTTAAGGCATATTTATAAATCTGATTTTAAATTTCACAAAAATTAAAGATATTCGATATACTATCGTCTCTCCTACCAGACTATCTCGAATTTGAAACAACGTATTTGATCGACTTGAATCGAACCGAATTTACTTAAATAAAATAATCAATCTAAAGTCTAAACTACTAATACGGACTAATTTAAAGTATACGCATTAGTTATCCCCAAAAGTATACGCATTAAACTTGATAAGTCCTACACTCTATCCCTTTATTTTAATTGCTGTTCAAGTTTCCTATCAAAGGAAATTCCAAAAATCCATAGCTGGCTTTTAAATTAAATTAATTTGATTACTAATTTTTGAAACTAAGTAATTTGTAGTCCACGAAATTAGAAGTATTTTCTAATTTGGTCCCTGAATTTCTATTGTTCGTATTGTCGCCGAACTTGTATATTTGGTCATTTTGATGATGTGGGGAAATTTATTAAATTTATGGACTAATTTAAATAAAGTTCAAGAATAAGATGGAAAACTATCAAATTCGAGGAGTAAATGTTGTTCTACACCGACTTTTTTGTTTAATTTCTTTCTTGATTCATACTTAATAAAATAAATTATTTAAATTACTTTTCAAATTCAATCAACCTTTAAAACCTATAATAACATTATATTGACTGACGTAATTATGTATTTTTTATCTCTATATTAAAATTTCACATTCAATATATGTGCTTTAATTTGATATAATTTACACTTTTAATTTTATAATGTCATTCGTTAATCCAAACAGTAACTGTTTGGATTAAAAACTATACAATTATTTTTTAAAAAGTCCAGTCCAACACAAACAAAAAATTCATATCAATGAGTTAGAAATGCATGTTTAAGAAATAGATCAAATTATATTAAACTAAAGTATGATAATTTAATTTCAAATTCGATCATAGTGCATGGATCAAAACCAAAAATTGACCCAAATATTTTCTTAAATGGAAAGTTAAATAAAACCACATTTAGGATTAGGATAATATCTAATAAATTTTGAAGAGGAGGATATAACCGTAAATTTAACGTCTTTTCGTTGTTCCTCTTATAAGTTTCATGGTTTCAAGTTTCAAGCCCACCACTCTTCTTCCCTGTTCCTTTGCTTCATCTTCCTCTCTGAAAGTCTGATATCAAGTGAAGTCCTTTTTCATCTGAACCGTACGTAACTCCACCTATATATATATATGTGTGTGTGTGTGTATAATATCGGTATATGTGTGTTGCTGCATTGTTATTTATGGTGGTGATTGAGATTGGGAGGTGAAATCAGGTGGCGGAGCGAATGAGCGGCGGAAAGAGAAGAACGGCAGAGGAGGAGAGGAAGAAAGGGGTTCTGAAATTGGGGAATTACGAGTTGGGGAGGACACTGGGAGAAGGAAACTTCGCCAAAGTTAAATTGGCTAAGAATCTTCACTCGTCTCTCCCTTTCGCTGTTAAGATCCTTCACAAGTCCAAGCTCATTCAACTCAACATCACCGATCAGGTTTCTTCTCATTTGTTTCAGATTTTCGATACATTTGTAGTCTCTTCTTCAATGGGTTTCCGATTTCTTAAATGAATTTTCGCAGATAAAGAGAGAAATCTCCACCTTGAAGCTGCTCAAACACCCCAATGTGATTCGTTTACATGAGGTATTGTTTTTAGGTTTGATCATGCTCCAATTCATTGTATCAATAGACTGAATTTCTGCAATTGGAATGGAGGGACTGAATTTCGTATGTCTTAAGAGTTGAGGGACTAGGCGCAAATTAGTCATACTGTTGTTCTTATTGTGGTTCTCTTTTATTACTAAGTTGAAAGATATGGTTGTCTTTCTTTTTGGGGGGCCAAATTTTCTATATCAACTTTAGTTATATACTTTATCTAAGGAAGTAAAATGATTCTGATCCGGTTTTCGTTTCTCTACTTCTGAATTTATTCCCTCTGCTTTTAATTTCAAGAATCAAATTACTCAAATTCGGATAAATTTGAATATATGTTATCAATTAGACTAGACTATTATTAAAGTAGACAAGTACATAGATTGAATTTCTTAAATTAAAGAATTAAGATTAAATTTGGAAAGTCCAAAGAGTACAGGGACTGCATGCATAATTATACCAGAAAAAAAGTATGATTCACAAGTTCTCACACCAGTTACCACCTCTCACCGCTAAGATTTTTTCATACACATACATATATATATATATGTGTGTGTGTATATGTATGTGTGTGTGTATGTATGTATGTATGTATGTATGCATGCATGTATGTATGTATGTTGATGTGTCAGAGTTATGCTTCTGAACGTGAAGTAGGTGTCACAGGGAATTGGGACCATAAATCTGGTTTGGTGTTATTCATTAGTATGGGGCCATTTCTGGCTGATTTTGGCCTGGCCTTGCTCTTTCACTCTTTGTGATATAGGGAACGGAAATTGAGAAGTGAGGTGTTTTCTCTGAGAAAAAATACAGATAAAAAATGGAAAACAATGAGAGACGAGATGAAATTTTGTTGTAAAATACATGCAAAAGGACCCAACGCTAGCTAGGTGGTTCAAATGGAGTCATTGTACTTGATATTGAACTGTATCTTCTAAATGTGCCTAGGCCGGCTTTTTGGCTTCGAGAGCTGGGTTCTTTCATCACTGTCCTCTGTGTACTCTTAGGGAGTGAGACTTGAGATTAGCAAATTAAAGATAATTCGAGTATGAAGAATGCGATCTGATCATTGGAGTTTTAGCTTTTCAACGTGTGTTTTTGTGTGAATGTTTACCTCTAGCTTACTCGACATTCAGCTAATGACTCTAGTGATGCCTTTCCTTTAAACTTGCAGGTCTTGGCTAGTAAAACCAAAATTTACATGGTCCTAGAATATGCAACCGGAGGGGAATTGTTCGAAAAAATTGTAAGTGACTTGACTTCCTGGGGTTTCATCTGCAATGATATTAAATTTAGTTGGATTGTTTAGCTCCTTTTTGTATCACAGGCTAGACCTGGCAAACTTGACCCGAGAAACGAAAACCGAACCGAATTACCCGAATCCAGACCCGAACCGAAACCGAAAATCAACCCGAAATTTGATCCGAAACCCGAAATAAACCGAACCGAAACTGAACCGAATTTAGTTGAACCGAATGGACCCGAACCGAATGGACCCGAACCGAATAGACCCGAACCGAATGGACCCGAACCGAATAGACCCGAACCGAATGAACCCGATTAATAGAAATAAAGAAAGATAAAATAGGAACAACCGCACAAATCACTAAAATGTCAAATATATTGACTTTATAAAGTCATATATAGGGTGTAAAAATCTGAAAAACCTAAAAATTTGATTAAAAACGACTGATTTCTCATTGAACCGAAAATAACCGAACCGAAATCAACCGAACCGAAATTAACCGAACCGAAAATAACCAAACCGAAATCAACCGACCCGAAATGACCCGAAACACAATAGACCCGAACTAAAACCGAACCGAACCCGAACCGAAACCGAAACCGAATCTGAACTGAAAATATCAGACCCGAAATAACCGAAACCGAAATGACTCGAACCGAACCCGAACCGATTGACCCGTTTGCCACCTCTATCACAGGCCTCCAAAGGGAAGCTTTCTGAAGCTGAAGGAAGGAAGTTCTTCCAGCAATTAATCGATGGTGTCGGTTACTGCCATGACAAAGGTGTTTTCCACAGGGATCTCAAGGTCTTTTTCATGTCCTCTAAATATCTTTCGATATGTCAAAGCAAAAATCAAGCATAATATATGAATTTTATAAAGTTAATATGCTAAAACCTGTTGTTTCTATGTTTCAGCTCGAAAATGTACTTATCGATGCAAATGGTAACATTAAGATATCTGATTTTGGCCTCAGTGCTTTGCCTCGACATATTAGGGTAAAGTACTCTTTTAGAAAAGAAATTCATGAAAAAACGATTGTATGTTCTAATTTTAAATCCGATTCGAAATATCAGGAGGATGGCTTACTGCATACAACATGTGGAAGTCCTAACTATGTTGCACCAGAGATTCTTGCTAACAGAGGGTATAATGGTGCCGCCTCAGACATATGGTCATGCGGCGTCATCTTATACGTAATTCTCACTGGATATCTACCTTTTGATGATAGAAATCTTGCAGTTCTATATCTGAAGGTACTTGAGGGCTATAGTTGGTGATTTCTCTGTCCTTGTCAACTCGTATGTCTAATCCTCTGTAGTGAGATTTCAGGTTTGCAAAGGGGATACTCAAATTCCTAGATGGTTGTCATCTGGTGCTCGGAAGATGATAAGAAGGATACTTGATCCAAACCCGGATACCAGGATAACAATAGCGGAAATAAAAAACGATGAATGGTTCAAGCAAGATTACACTCCTGCTGTACCTGATGATGAGGAAGAAGATACATACATTGATGATGAAGCCTTCTCAATGTCTGAAGTGGTATGAGCTCCCTAAAATTGTGTCTTTAACAAGTCCTTCGCTTAGAAGTTTCAGACGTAACTGATAGAAACATTATCATTTTATGAAGGCATACGATGGAAGCACGAGTCCTGAATCGCCTACTCTCATTAATGCTTTTCAATTGATAGGCATGTCCTCCTTCCTTGACCTTTCCGGTTTCTTCGAGGAGGAGGTAAGTGGTGTAATTTGTATGCAATATGGTCCTTATTATATCATTCTAATCCACACTTCTTTATGCACAGGATGTCTCTGAAAGGAAGATCAGATTTACATCCAATCATTCTGCTAAAGATTTGCTTGCTAGGATCCAAGACATTACAACAGAAATGGGATTTCGAGTCCAAATGAAAAACAGAAGGGTTAGTACATTGTGTAGTAACATGCCTGCAGATAATTTGGTCCGCCTCATATCGACGGTAACACATAGTTCTAAACTTTGTATGCTCCTTTATTTCAGCTGAAAGCAACACGAGATCATCGAGGCCAGAAATGCATTGGCAGTCTTTCGATTGCAGCTGAGGTAATTCTTTTGTCATCGAATTTTACTCCTAATGTGTGTGTTTCAGCAGTTTCTTACCTAGAAAATTGCACAACCAAGCTCATGCCCATGTATTGATCCTTGTTTGTATAAACATGTCACTGTCAGGTGTTTGAGATAAGTCCATCGTTGTATGTGGTCGAATTAAGAAAGTCGTAC
Source organism: Hibiscus tridactylites (assembly GCA_958450335.1). Lineage (NCBI taxonomy): Eukaryota > Viridiplantae > Streptophyta > Magnoliopsida > Malvales > Malvaceae > Hibiscus > Hibiscus tridactylites. Next base: position 16,217,527 of record OY288274.1, read on the forward strand.
GGTGATTCTACGGTTTATAGACAGGTGCACCATCTCTTTCCCATTTTTGTTCGCTCAATTGCTCCGATCCTCTAGTCATATTGTTTGTTATTCTCGGTTGTAATCGAAACAACGATGTACCTGCAGTTATGTACGAAGCTATCGAGAGACTTGGGCGTACCCCGGGGTCAAGGCGAAGGGCTGGTGTCCATAGAAGCTTGATGGATTAGTTGCCTGGTTTGGCTTTGGCTTGCTCAAGCAAACATTAGAGTATCTTGTAAATACTATAAACTAGGCTATTTATGGTACACATATCTTTGCTATTTATTTTAATGTTGTTCTTATTTTTTTATTAAATAAAAATAAATTTAACTTAAAAATAAAAATAAATTGTTTAGGAAGCAACAATTTTGAACTAAATCAGTTTCCGATTAATTTGTGATACTAATTCTGTCGATTTTTTTTAATACGTTTGATTAATTTGTGATATTAATTCAGTTGGAAGTTTTATAATAATTATATATAACTTATTAAAAGATGGGTTGTTTGAAAAAATACCGAGTTAGTAGTCGATTAACTTATAACAATAACTTGGTTAGTGCTCAATTAACTTTTTTTGTTCAATTAGGATTAAAATAATCTCTTATCAGTTATCATGGACATCATCGACTATTTATATAATCTCTTGAAAGCGGATGAAGGTAAATCTTTGAAAGAAACAAGGAAGGTTGAGTAAGGGTTTAATTATGCCTTAAGTTCTTATACCTTTTAAAATTCTGAATGTTAGTCCCTCTATTTTTAATTTTAATAATTTAATCCCTTTTATTTGTCTAATATAAAAAAAACAATGTCTAGATAACGCGTCAAAGTCAATTAATTATATTTTAATATTTAAATTAGACAAATATAAATATTTGATTTCTAGTAAACCCATGTTAGTGTACGCTTAGTGAATGTTCTGGCTCTGATCTTGTGTGGCACGATCCTTTTATCTATTTTCCTTTTGCTTTTTTCTAGTGTTTTTTTACCTTTGTGTTTCGGGGTTTGTGGTGGTAGAATGGCGGGAGTAGAAGTGGATCTAGCCGGTCTCTCTATTGAGGAAGGTGAGGAGGAACCTTTGTTAGTAGAAAATGTGAGTGTGGATCCCGAGATCTTGTACGACCATTGCTTTGTGGGCTCGTTCTTGACGACGAGTGTGGTCAATTTCCATTCGATGCGTACGACGTTATTTAATGTGTGGCACCCAACCGGGGGATCTCTATATCTGATATTGGGGACGGCAGATTTTTATTCAGATTTTACCACTCAATTGATGCGGACAGAATTGAGGCGGGTGGCCCATGGTATTTTAATAACCATCTATTGGTGCTCCATCGGATCTGTGTGGGGAAGGAGTCGCTGTGTGTTCCGCTGTAGGTTCTGGTTTGTGATGTTCCGACTGGCTTCATGTCCACCCACGTAGCAGTGCAGTTGGAAAACTTTGTTGGTGCTTTCATAGAACAAGATATGTCTACGGTTACTTTGGGGCACAGAGGTATGATGTGCATCAGGGTTCAGATTGATATTCGTCGTCCCCTAAAACGAAGGAAGAAAGTGGCAGTGATCAATGGTGTCGCTGTTTATGTTAGGTTCCAGTATGAAAAAAAATAAAGCTTTTCTATTTTCTGTGTGGGAGGCTTGGGCATGGCAAAAGTTTTTGCCCGATAAGGTTTCAGTCGGGGGAAGCAGAACTGAAGTGTGAGTGGGACGCCTCCCTCTGTGCTCCGGCAAGGCGTGGTGCCCCAGCGTTTAGCCCTTGGCTGAGAGAGGATGTTGGAGCAATTAGTGGCGTAAATGGATCAAACACTGCGCTGAATTCTAGCATGGATCAGGGCGAGATTCGATCTTCTGCGCAAAATAAGGAAATGCGATCATCTAGATTTTTGGATCTTAATTCCAGTTTAAAAGGCAAGTCAACTATCCCAAATTTGGGTGATGGTCCTTCCACGGGCTTTGTGGGTTTTGGGCTAGTTGTTGGGCCTGCCAATAATGCGGGTAATGGTTTTGATCAAGAAATGTCCTGTGTGGCTGAAGACAATGTTTTGGAACATCTGGAGGGCCCTAAGCGACAGAGGGTTAGTGCGAGTTCCTCCCAAGTTTCACTGTCTAGTGATTCAAGTGAGGGTGATGTTCGAGGATCGGCAGGTCTGGCAGTCCAGGCCAGCCGGGCACAATGAAGCTTCTAAGCTGGAATGTCCTTGGTTTGGGGAAACCTCGGACAGTAAGACGTCTCCAACGCATGTTGAGAGATGTTAACCTGATGGTGGTTTTTTTGATGAAAACTAAATTGAGTTCTAACAAGATGGCTAGGGTTCGCAGATTATGTGGTTTTTCAAACGGAGTCGATGTTAGCTCACAAGGTCGTAGTGGTGGGTTATCGTTGGCTTGGAAGGCAGAGTGTGAGGTTACGGTGAGGTTGTTTTCGGAAAGATTCATTGATGCTATAATAACAGAGAATAGTGGGCTGAGTTGGCGTGTGACTGGGTTCTATGGGGCCCCTGAAGAGAGGTTTCGTAATGCAGCTTGGGACTTAGTAAGAGGGTTGAATGATAATCCTAATTTCCATTGGCTCGTTATAGGGGATTTCAATGAAATATTAACCTCCGATGAGAAAAAGGGTGGGCGACTGAGAAGCGCGAGACAAATGGAGAGCTTTCGATGTATGCTTGAGGATTGCTCTTTGTCGGATATTGGTTTCACTAGACGTTGGTATACTTGGAGTAAAGGGATAACACGTGGTACGAGTATACGTGAGAGATTGGATCGTGGGGCGACAAACAGTGGGTGGTGGGAGATGTTCCCAAATTTTTCACTTACTCATATGGTGCACACTTTCTCAGATCATTGCCCTTTATTGTTAGAAACGGACTCAATAGTGGATGTTCCGGGTCAATGGCATTTCAGGTTTGAGGCTGCTTGGTTGATGGAGGATTCATGTGAAGATGAGGTTAAACGCCTGTGGAGTTCGTCAGTGGGTACTGTGCCTGAGCGGTTAAAGGAGATGGTTGTGGGATTGGATAAATGGGACTCGAGGTTACATAAGGAAAAGAAGTTTTCGATCTCCCGTTTAAAAGCAAAGTTGGAGGATTTGCTTGAAAAAGACCCTTCTGATGAAGTGCTAGGGGACATTATGGACACCCGGTTGGAGTTAAATATGGAATATGATAAAGCCGAACTATATTGGGAGCAGCGGGCTAGGAGTAACTGGTTGAAAAATGGGGATCGCAATACAGCGTTTTTTCATCGCTTTGCCTCTCAGCGGAAACGTCGTAATAAGCTCTCGTCGCTCGTAGATGATAACAATGTATGTCACGACGATGAGGATGGGCTTGCGAGTACAGGGCGGGAATATTTTGAAAAGTTGTTTTGTTCTCAAGGCCCAAACGACCCAAATGAAATGTTGGAAGGGATTGTCTCGTGTATAACTGGGCCTATGAATGTAGACTTATGTAGAGAGTTTTCAGTCAGTGAGGTCCTCATTGCGTTGAAGTCAATGAACCCACTTAAGGTTGCGGGTCCCGATGGGCTTGGGGCCATCTTTTACCAGAAGTTTTGGCACGTTGTGGGCCATGATGTTGCTTTGTTCTGTTTGGGCCTTTTGAACGGAGTCTGCCCAATGGAGGAGGTAAATCAGACCATCATTGTTCTTATCCCAAAAGTCCAAAATTCGAGCTCCATGGTTAATTTTCGGCCTATTAGCATGTGTAATGTAGTTTATAAGCTGGTTGCGAAGGTCTTGGTTAATCGTTTTCAGACTGTCCTTTCTTTTGCATTGATGAAGCTTAGAGTGCCTTTGTTCCGGGCTGACTGATCACGGATAATATTATTGTGGCTTATGAGGCACTCCACACTTTTAAAAATAAACGAGTGGGGAAAATGGTTTTTTCGCACTAAAGTTGGATATGAGCAAGACCTATGATAGAGTTGAATGGGGTTTTGTAAAGGCTATGTTATTGCGTATGGGCTTTTGCTCAACATGGGTCAACTATATTTAGAGATGTATTTCCACGGTGTCATATTCGGTGATTATGAATGGAAAGGTGGGTGTCTCGTTTCGACCGTCCCGGGGTCTGCGTCAGGGTGACCCCCTAAGTCCTTACCTGTATCTTGTGTGTGCGGAGGGACTTTCTTCTCTATTACATCAAGCTCAAAGTAGGAGGCATTTATCGAGTGTTCGACTGAACAGGTATGTCCCATCACTTACGCATTTATTTTTTGCGGATGATAGTTTAGTATTTGGTAAAGCAAATGGTGGGGATGCTAGCTCTATAAAGAATGCCCTTGAGACATATTCCAGGTGTTCGGGACAGCAGATTAACTTTGCTAAGTCAGGGTTGTTCTTTAGTACTAATACTGATGACTCGGATCAGCAAGAGGTAAAAACTATTTTTGGTGTCGGGCAAAGTAGCAACATCGAGAAGTATTTGGGCTTGCCTCCTTTAGTGGGGCGTAATAGAGTTCGGGCTTTTGCTGAGTTGAAAGATAAGACATGTAAACGCACGTCTAGCTGGAGTAATAAGTCCTTGTCTCAAGGGGAAAAAGTGGTGTTTATTAAAAATGTATTACAAGCCATTCCCTTATTTGCCATTAGTATCTTCTTTTTACCAAAGACTGTTTGTAACGAGTTACAAGCAGCCATGGCTAGATTCTGGTGGCAGAATTCAAAGCAGAAGCGTGGCATCCACTGGTGTACTTGGGAGAAGCTATGTCTTTTGAAAGAGGATGGAGGGTTGGGGTTCCGTGATCTCGCAAAGTTTAATGTTGCACTGTTGGCTAAGCAGGGGTGGAGGTTGATCACAAATCATACAAGTCTGGTAAGCATGGTGTTAAAGGCAAAGTATTTTCGCTCTACAGATTTCCTAAGATCACAGCTGGGTCCTACTTCTTCCCTAGTTTGGCGAAGTATTTGAAGTGCGAAGGGGCTATTACTTATGGGGCTGAGATGGAAGGTTGGTTCGGGGATTTCAATAAATATTTAGAACGATTTTTGGTTGCCAGTGTCTCCACCAAAACTCATTGAATCCCCCATGTCCTCTGAGGTCACTAAGGTTCAGGAGCTTCTCCATGATAATCCTAAGTCTTGGAATATAGAGCTTATTCAGGCTATGTTTTCAGAAGATGAGGTAGAGAGAATTGTTAGCATTCCATTTTCTAATTCTTTGCAAGAGGACGCACTAGTATGGTCGGCTGAACACACATGAGCTTATACTGTTAGAAGCGGCTATAAATTATTAATACGGAATTTGTCCAGTGATCCGTCTGAGCGAAAGTTCTTTAAATATTTATGGGCTATTTCGTGTCCGGATAAAATTAAAATCCAGGCCTAGAGGTTCGTTATGAATTTCGTCCCTACTAGACAAAACCTTTGCATAAAGAGAGTCCTAAATGATTCTAAATGCTCTTTCTGTTCATCGATTAGTGAGACGAGGCTACATGCTATCAGAGATTGTAAACTGCCAAAGCTTGTATGGCAGTTAATGGGATATGAGTGGCCTATAAAGTTTGCCTTAAATAATGTTTACGATTGGTTAGCTTGGATTTTTACAAATATATCGCAGGCGAAGCATGGAGAAGTTTTGATATTAATTTGGGCATTATGGTTTGCCAGGAATAAGCATCTACATGAGGGAATATCTCAAACGAGGGAGGAGATCTTTTCTTTCGTTAAGTCATACTGTCAGGAGTTAGAAGCCTTAACGTCGAATGAACGCCCTCTTTCTGGAGTGGGTGCTGCTCGGTGGGATCCGCCAATAGAGGGCTAGGTCAAGGCGAACTTTGATGCACGTTTCTTGGCCGAATCTCAGGAATCGTTCTCGGGAGTGGTTGTTCGCGACTGCTCAGGGAAGTGTTGGGTGCTTGTTGCCGGCGGGTGTTGCATGTCCCGAATTGCTTCGTTGCGGAGGCGTACGCGGCTTGGCACGCCATGGAATTTTCAATTGACCTGGGTCTGCGCCGGCTAATAATTGAGAGCGATTCATTAGCGGTGGTCAAAAAATTAAAATCAACCTCACGAGATTTTTCAGAGATAAGTGCCCTGACCTGGGAGGTGAAATGTCGCGCGCGTTTTCTGGATGCATGTGAGTTTCAGTTTGTTCCGAGGTCGGGAAATAGGGTTGCTCACGCGGTGGCTCGGGCCTTCGCTGGTCCTTCGCCGGAGATCTTCTGGGTTGAAGAAGTCCCTGATTGTGCGTCCTCTTTGGTCGCGTCGGACAAGAGATTTCAGGAACCGCCATGAGAGTGCTTTTGCATGCTTTAGTTTTGGGGCTTTTGTTCTACACCTGCTGCCTCGCCTCCTCTTGCCTGATTTTTTTATCCATTTGTGTCTTGATGCTTCATTGCGGTGAAGAGAGCTTTGAGGAGTGAGTTTTTCTGGATCTGGCGTGAGAGATGTCTTGAGAGCTTTATCTCTCTGGTTTGCTGTTTAGTTTTTTTCTTCTTTCTTAGGGGATCTAATTGTTTTCTAGGACCAGTGTCTTTTTAGCTTCTTATCCGGTTCTTTTTTGGGTTTTTGAGACCTTGTGTTTCGTGGGATAATTACTATTTGAAATAAATATAATCTCCTGCCGGGTTTTTATCAAAAAAATATATATTTGATTTCTAGTCTGAATAACATAGAGACTGAAGGCAAAATTAAACCAATTGAATTAGTGACAACCCAAGCATTCAATCGAGTCGAGTTTATTTGTTCGAGTTTGTTCAATTTAATTGTAAACATTTATAATGTTATGGTACTCTAATTGATTCGAATTTAAACGGCGTTCTATAACAATATACGATATACATTGTAACACCCCAATTTTGGGCTTAGAAGTTTTGGGTTTGGACCGGGCCGGTCGGGTTGCGGTTCGAATATAAAAAGGTGAATTTAGGAAAGCCTAGTTCGGGTTGCATTAAAAATATGGAAAAATGTCTTAAAATCCTCTTTTATTATATATAAGAGAAAGGTGAAATCAATTTTACAAAATGAGGTTTGGAAGAGTGACATTTTGGGTTAGTGACCAAAATGTAACTTTTGAAAACTGGGTGACTGTTTTAAAAAGGATTGAAACTTTGAATCTTTAAGGAGCTATTTACCCAATAAGAGTTTCTCCAGATTTTTCTGAATGTTTATCAATTAATTAATGGTTTTAAAATAAAGGTAAAAGGGAGGGAAAGATATTTTTGGCATTTTAACTAACTTTTCTCTAAATTTCCATTTTCTTTTCTCTCAACTTTTCTCTCAACCCAAACACATTTCTCCAGCAAAATTCCCTCTGATTTTGACAATTAAAGATGAGATTTCAATCCTCATTTGATCTCTAATCAATTCTTCAACAAAACCTTGGCATTTGCTTATTGGATTTTCAAGATTTTGGTTCCAAAAAGGAGAAACTCAAGTTTAGAGGTATGAACGTCCTTCTCCTCTAAATTCTCAGTTCTTTACTGAAATTCCCAAGTTCTCAATCTTTGATTTGTGTTTTATAAAAGGTTTTACAATTGTGTTCTTGATCTTGGCTTTAAAATGCAAGATTTGCTTTATTTTTGATGAAATTCGTATGATCTGATTGGGCACTGTTTTGATGTGTCTTTTTGATGTTAAATGGATGTATAATTGATGAGAAATTGAGGTTTAATCAATGCAACCCCGAATAGGTTAATTTTCCTAAGTTTTGCTTGAGTTTTTGGTTGTTTTGGGGTTGATCTTGGTGATCTGCTATAGCTGGAGGTATAAGGATGTGTTTAGATCCTTTTTGGATGTTAATTGAGGTTTAAGAATGTTTGTAATTGATGGATCTTGGCTGGGTAGTGTTGTGGAGTTGTTTGGATGTGTTTTCGGTTGTGTTTGGTAGCCGAAAATGGAGTGTGGATGAGAGCAGCGAGTTTAGGTGCTTTCATTGAAGATATTAATGCATGATGATGCATTAATCCTCTGCTTTGATGTGTTTAAAACATGGGAGACATCTTCGGATCTTTGTGGTGGTGATCCGGAAGCTTGATCGGTGTTTCGGCAAGTTGCGAGACGGAATCAGTGAGTGGATTTTGGTTTTCAGCTTTGAAACCAATGTTTTGAAGGTTTGGGAGCTTAGTTTAAGTCTAAACAACTTTGCTAAGCTCAAGAGTAAGTTTTCGGGAAAACTCTCTTGTTGATGAGCCATGAGTTGGTTGAATGCAATATGATTGTTTGCATGTTTTAAATCCTGTTTTGAAAGCATATTTAGCATGTTTATTTGCTGATTTTATAAGCCATGTGTTGAAGGATGCTCAAGGTAAGAGATCCTTGTTTTGAACATTTGATAAAATGTGGTTTGATGCATAATGGTGCATGATGATTAATGGCTTTGTTAAATGCTTTAAAACAGTGGATTATTGTTGTTAAATGATGCATATTGGCAAGTGATGTTTTGAGAAAGGTTAAGAACACTATGGTGGTTAAAAGTCCATAGGTGGTTCTTGTGTTAAGAACAACATGGCGGTTAAAAGTCCATGGTTGGTTCTTGTGCTAAGGTCACAAAGGTGGTTAAAAGTCCTTGTGTGAGCCTTGTGTATTGTAAGAACACCATGGTGGTTAAAAGTCCATGGGTGATTCTTGTGTTAAGGTCACAAGGTGGTTAAAAGTCCTTGTGTGGACCTTGTGTATTGTAAGAACACCATGGTGGTTAAAAGTCCATGGGTGATTCTTGGCTAAGGACACAATGGTGGTTAAAAGTCCATGTGTGGTCCTTGTGAATTGTAAGATCACAATGGTGGTTAAAAGTCCATGTGTGGATCTTATGTTGATTGTATTTTGAAATGGAAAGATTATGATTATCACTTGTGGCCAATATGACATGTTAATAATTTGAAGCATGAAATGCCTGTTTTAAATGCTTATGTGCATGTTTAAATGTTGTTTTGAACTAAGGTTTAAAAAGGTGTTTTGTAATGCATTATTGAGTTGTTTTAAATGAGCATTCCTCACTAAGCTATGTGCTTACGCTCTCTCTTTTCTTAAACCAATAATGCAGAGCATTAAAGTGCTTGAAGGGGCAGCAAGAGGTCAAGAATCCAAGTGAAGAACTAAGCTCATGTATGGTGAATGTTTTCTTACCACTATTAGCTTTTGGGCATTTGGCAATGGGGAACCTATGTTGTTGATTTGGGAGATGTTTTGGACTCCCTAAGTTGGTTTTATGTTGTTGATGATGATGGATCATGTATTTGGCATTTGTGAAGTTGGTTTGGTATTATGATGCTTGAATGGTTTTCTAAATAGGATGCATGCCTATAGAATTGGGGATTTGCTTAATTGATGCCATGTTTGAGTATGGTTGATGCTAATATGTACCTTATGCATATAATGACTTGCTGGTATAATTTGGTTGCCTTTGGAGCATGTTTGATGGGTCGATTGTGTGATAAACAAGCTGATTTTCTGCAATCTGGGCAGGCTGTATCCGAACGGGCGCTACCGTTTCGGAACGGGGGCCTGAAATGGCCAAGGCGTTTCGAATCGGAAGAAACCGTTCCGGAACGAATATGCTACTGCCAAGCCCTGTTCCGGAACTCGTTTCGGAACGGTCTTGCATTTCGGAACAGGTCCTCCCTGTTTCGGAACACCCGACCGTTGGGCACTGAAATTGACGGTTATATGTTTTGAAATCTTTGCGTTTTGGTCCTGAATCTTGTTTATGCAATTGAATGAGTTTGAGATGTCCGTTTGAGTTGTAATTTGGCAGAGAAGCATGAAAGATGATTAATTTCATGTTGGTAACCTTAAATTGGGTTAAGTCTTTATAATTTTCTGAATTTACATTTTGGTCCCTAAACTCGTGTTTTGTGCAATTAAGTCCCTGAATGTTTTCGAATGCGCTGATCTTTGAGTATGCTGTTGTATGAACCTACCTGGGGTTAATGTGCATTTAGATAAGATTAAAAAGAAAAAAAGGGTCGTTAATCAAGGTTGACTTTCGGGTTGACTTTGGTTTTCCCCGTGTAAACTTCTTAATTCGGTTCAACCGTCTGGGCCGGGTTAAGGGCGTTACATTTGGTGGTATCAGAGCTGAATTCTCGAGTAATTGGGAACTGATGAATGGGTGTTAAGTGCTTGAATGCTTTGTATGTTTGTTGAGTGAAAGCATGATGTGTGAATTGTAAGCATGTTACAATTGTGGTGTATGCTGTGGTGAAAGCATGTTAGGGGGACCCATTGCCAAATCAAAGCTAATGGAATGATTTGTTTTTAAGTGGAAATGAGCTTGAGTACTTGGATTGCTTACCTTGCTGAGCCTGACTTTGTTTGTTGCATTGTGATTGCATTGTTAGTGAATGGCACCTCGTAGAGAAATGAGGGTTAATACGCGAGCTATGGCTCAGAATGAAAATGAAGAGAATGCTGAAAATGTGGTGGATTTACCTCCTCCGCCTGGTGGTGGTGGTGCTGGGGGTGAAGGAGCTGCAGCTGGTGCTGGGGCTGCTGGACCTGAAGCTGGTCAGGGGCAAGCTATTCCTGACATGACAATGCTGGTACAAGCCATTGCGGGAGCTTTTCGAGCAGCAGTAGCTGGAGCTCAAGGAGCTGGGCATCAGGGAGATGCTGGAGTTAGACTACCTTTGGAGCGTTTGCGCAGTTTAGGAGGGACTGAGTTCAGAGGTTTGTCTGCTGAAGGTTCGGAGTCTTGGTTGGAAAGTACCAAGAGAGTCTTGGGGCAAATGAATTGCACTGATGTGCAGAAGCTGGGCTGTGTGGTATCGTTGTTGCAGGACGATGCTTACACTTGGTGGACAACCACTATCTCTGGGATGGCGGATGCTGATGTGACTTGGACGTTCTTTCAGAATGCGTTCAAGAGAAGATATCTGGGTGTGAGGTACCTAGATGAAAAGAAAAGAGAATTCATGTCTCTCACCCAAGGGAGCATGTCTGTAGCTGAGTATGAAGTTCAGTTTGTTCGACCCAGTCAGTACGCACCTGAGCTTGTTCCGGATGAGCGGGAGAGGTGTGAAAGGTTCCGCTATGGTTTGGTGACGGAGGTGAAGACGTATATGCTAGCTGCTGAGTATAATGATTTTGATGTGCTGGTTGGGAGAGCAAAGGACATCGAGATGAATTTGGGTTTATCTTCTAAAAGTGATGTTTCTAGTGCTGGTAAGCGAGTTGCTGAGTATAGTTTCGGTGGTGGACGGAACAAGAGGGGACGTGATCAGAAGTATCAGCCTTCAGCTAAGCGAGGTGGTGGTGCGCATGCTCAGGGAGGCAAGGTAAGAGCTGATCCGAACGCATGTTGGACATGTGGATCGCGTGGCCATATGAAGCGTGATTGTCCTCGAGCTGTGAGGGAGGTGCAAGCTCCTGTTGTGGCGGCTGGTAATTCGTGCTGGAACTGTGGATCTACGGATCACATGAGGAGAGAGTGTCCTATGTTGGCTGGTGGCCAAGGGCGTGCTCCTGTAGTTGTTGCACCGCAAAGAGGTCGTGGGCGCGGCCGTGGTAATTTCCAGCGTAGGGAGGATGGTGGACGTAATGTGGCCCATGTTGTAGCTGTTCAGCCTGAGGGTGGCGGCCAGGCGAGAGTGTATACCCAGAGGGAGGGGAGGAATGACACGGATGTGATCGCAGGTACTTTTACTTTGCAATCCTTGTCATTACCTTCCTTGATTGATTCTGGATCTACACACTCATACATTTTGCGTGAGCATGCTGAATTGCTTGGTTTGCCTGTTGAGTCTTTGGATGTTGGTATGCGTGTCACTAGTTCTTTTGGTGAGACTGTTGTGACTCGAAAGCTTTATAGAAGATGTCCTTTGGTTGTGCAAGATCATGTTTTTCCTGTTGATTTTATGGAGTTGCCTTTCTATGGTTTTGATGTAATCCTTGGTATGGATTGGCTTGTTGAGCATCGAGCTGTAGTGGATTGTGAGAATAAGCGAGTTTCGTTGAAGCTTGCGGATGATTATGAGGTTGTTGTGGTTGGTGAGAATGTGAAGTTTCTTGCCAATGTGGTGTCTACTTTGGAGGCGAGCCGGATGCTGAGGCAGGGTTGTGAAGCTTACCTAGCTTTTGTGATGAATCCTAGTTCTAAGGAGTTGCGTGTGCAAGATATCAGGACTGTGCGAGAGTTTTCTGAGGAGTTGCCTAGATTGCCTCCTAATCGCGAAGTGGAGTTTGGGATTGAGTTGTATGAGAACACAACTCCAGTGTCCATTACCCCTTATAGAATGGCACCTAAAGAGTTGAAGGAGCTGAAGACGCAATTGCAAGAGTTGCTTGATCGTGGGTTCATTCGGCCGAGTGTGTCACCTTGGGGTGTACCGATCTTGTTTGTGAAGAAAAAGGATGGCACTATGAGAATGTGCATTGATTACCGTCAGCTTAACAAGTTGACTATCAAGAATCGGTATCCTTTGCCGAGAATTGATGATCTTTTTGATCAATTTCGGGGAGCAGCTGTGTTCTCTAAGATTGACTTAAGGTCAGGGTATTACCAGTTGAAGGTGAAGGATGTGGATGTTCCAAAGACAGCTTTCAGGACGAGGTATGGACATTATGAGTTTCTTGTGATGCCGTTTGGTTTGACAAATGCTCCTGCAGCTTTCATGGACATGATGAATCGTGTGTTTCATGAATACCTGGATAAGTTTGTTGTGGTGTTCATTGATGATATCCTCGTGTACTCGCGTACTGAGGAGGAGCATGAAGAGCATTTGAGAATTGTGTTGCAAGCTTTGATGGAGAATCAGCTTTATGCTAAGCTGAGCAAGTGTGAGTTTTGGCTTAGAGAGGTGGTGTTTCTTGGTCATGTGGTTTCTGCTAAAGGGATTCGTGTTGATCCTCAGAAGATTGAGGCGGTGATGAATTGGAAGGTTCCTAAGACTGTTCATGAGGTCCGTAGTTTCCTTGGTTTGGCAGGGTACTATCGAAGGTTTGTGGATGGGTTTTCAAAGATTGCTGCACCTTTGACGAAGTTGTTGCAGAAGGATGTTAAGTATGAGTGGACGGAAGCAAGGCAGCAAGCTTTTGAGAAGCTTAAGGCAGCTTTGACACAAGCTCCTATCTTGGTTCAACCTGAATCAGGGAAAGAGTTTGTGGTGTATAGTGATGCGTCCTACGTTGGTTTGGGATGTGTGTTGATGCAAGAGGGTAAGGTGGTGGCTTATGCTTCACGGCAGTTGAAGGTGCATGAGCGCAATTATCCTACGCATGACATTGAGTTGGCTGTGGTGGTTTTTTCTTTGAAGATCTGGAGACATTATCTGTATGGTGAGAAGTGTACCGTGTACACTGATCACAAGAGTTTGAAGTATCTGATGTCTCAGAAGGAGTTGAATCTTATACAGCGACGTTGGGTGGAGTTGCTCAAGGATTATGATTTAACGATTGAGTATCACCCTGGAAAAGCTAATGTTGTAGCGAATGCCTTGAGTAGAAAGGTAGCTGTTGAGTTGAGGGCTATGTTTGCCAGTTTGAGTGTTTCGAGTGATGGTGGTCTTGTGGCTGAGTTGCAAGTGAAACCATCTTTGGTTCAGTTGATCAAGGAAAAACAGTTGTTGGATGATTCCTTGGTACCTCATGTTCAGGATATTGCTGAGGGTAAGCCTTCGGATTTATGTTTTAATGATGATGGAGTGTTGTGTTTTGGGAGTCGGATAGTAGTGCCCAATGATACTGAATTGAGGCGTGCTATTCTGACTGAAGGTCATAGTTGTCCTTTTGCTATGCACCCTGGTTGTACTAAGATGTATCGTGATCTTCGTGATGAGTACTATTGGGTGGGTTTAAAGAAGGATGTTGCTGAGTTTGTGAGCAAGTGCATGGTGTGTCAGCGAATTAAGGCTGAGCATCAGTTTCCTTCAGGGTTGTTGCAACCGTTGAGAATTCCTGAGTGGAAGTGGGAAAGGATTACCATGGATTTTGTATTTGGTTTGCCTTTGTCGCCATCGAAGAAGAATTCGGTGTGGGTGATTGTGGATCGCTTGACGAAGTGTGCGCATTTCTTGCCTGTGCATACTACGTACTCTTTGGATAAGCTTGCGGAGCTGTACATTGCTGAGATTGTGCGGCTGCATGGTGTGCCTAAGTCGATTGTGTCGGATAGGGATCCGAGGTTTACATCGCGTTTCTGGCAGTGTTTGCATCAGGCTTTGGGTACACGGTTGAATTTCAGTACATCTTATCATCCTCAGTCGGATGGTCAGTCCGAGCGTGTTATCCAGGTTTTGGAGGATATGTTGAGGTGCTGCGTGATTGAGTTTCAGGGCTCTTGGGAGAAACATTTGCCTTTGGTAGAGTTTGCCTATAATAATAGTTATCAGGCAAGTATTCAAATGGCACCTTATGAAGCTTTGTACGGGAGGAAGTGTAGGACTCCTCTTTGTTAGGCTGAAACAGGGCAAAAGTTGGTTTCGATGCCAGCTTTGCTGAAAGGAACCACCGAGAAGGTGAAGCTCATTTGTGAGCGCTTGAAGGCAGCTTCTGATCGGCAAAAGTCTTACGCGGATTTGAAGCGTAAGGAGATTGAGTATGCGGTGGGTGACCGTGTGTTTTTGAAGGTTTCGCCTTGGAAAAAGGTGATGAGGTTTGGCCGAAAGGGTAAGTTGAGCCCTAGGTACATTGGACCATACGAGGTGATTGAGCGTGTGGGTCCTGTTGCGTACAAGTTGAGGTTACCGCAAGAGTTGGAAAAGATTCATGATGTGTTTCATGTTTCTATTCTTCGGAAGTATAGATCGAATCCTTCACATGTGATGCCTGTGGAAGAAGTGGAATTGAATCCGGATTTGACCTATGATGAGGAACCGATGAAGATTCTGGATTCGGATAGTAAGGTTCTTCGAGGCAAGACCATTGAGTTGGTAAAGGTGTTGTGGAAGCATCGTGGTGTTGAAGAAGCCACGTGGGAACGAAATGATGACATGCTGAAGCAGTTTCCGTACCTCTTTCCTTCAGGTAAATTTCGAGGACGAAATTTCTTAAGGGGGGAGAGTTGTAACACCCCAATTTTGGGCTTAGAAGTTTTGGGTTTGGACCGGGCCGGTCGGGTTGCGGTTCGAATATAAAAAGGTGAATTTAGGAAAGCCTAGTTCGGGTTGCATTAAAAATATGGAAAAATGTCTTAAAATCCTCTTTTATTATATATAAGAGAAAGGTGAAATCAATTTTACAAAATGAGGTTTGGAAGAGTGACGTTTTGGGTTAGTGACCAAAATGTAACTTTTGAAAACTGGGTGACTGTTTTAAAAGGATTGAAACTTTGAATCTTTAAGGATCTATTTACCCAATAAGAGTTTCTCCAGATTTTTCTGAATGTTTATCAATTAATTAATGGTTTTAAAATAAAGGTAAAAGGGAGGGAAAGATATTTTTGGCATTTTAACTAACTTTTCTCTAAATTTCCATTTTCTTTTCTCTCAACTTTTCTCTCAACCCAAACACATTTCTCCAGCAAAATTCCCTCTGATTTTGACAATTAAAGATGAGATTTCAATCCTCATTTGATCTCTAATCAATTCTTCAACAAAACCTTGGCATTTGCTTATTGGATTTTCAAGATTTTGGTTCCAAAAAGAAGAAACTCAAGTTTAGAGGTATGAATGTCCTTCTCCTCTAAATTCTCAGTTCTTTACTGAAATTCCCAAGTTCTCAATCCTTGATTTGTCTTTTATGAAAGGTTTTACAATTGTGTTCTTGATCTTGGCTTTAAAATGCAAGATTTGCTTTATTTTTGATGAAATTCGTATGATCTGATTGGGCACTGTTTTGAGGTGTCTTTTTGATGTTAAATGGATGTATAATTGATGAGAAATTGAGGTTTAATCAATGCAACCCCGAATAGGTTAATTTTCCTAAGTTTTGCTTGAGTTTTTGGTTGTTTTGGGGTTGATCTTGGTGATCTGCTATAGCTGGAGGTATAAGGATGTGTTTAGATCCTTTTTTGATGTTAATTGAGGTTTAAGAATGTTTGGAATTGATGGATCTTGGCTGGGTAGTGTTGTGGAGTTGTTTGGATGTGTTTTCGGTTGTGTTTGGTAGCCGAAAATGGAGTGTGGATGAGAGCAGCGAGTTTAGGTGCTTTCATTGAAGATATTAATGCATGATGATGCATTAATCCTCTGCTTTGATGTGTTTAAAACAGGGGAGACATCTTCGGATCTTTGTGGTGGTGATCCGGAAGCTTGATCGGTGTTTCGGCAAGTTGCGAGACGGAATCAGTGAGTGGATTTTGGTTTTCAGCTTTGAAACCAATGTTTTGAAGGTTTGGGAGCTTAGTTTAAGTCTAAACAACTTTGCTAAGCTCAAGAGTAAGTTTTCGGGAAAACTCTCTTGTTGATGAGCCATGAGTTGGTTGAATGCAATGTGATTGTTTGCATGTTTTAAATCCTGTTTTGAAAGCATATTTAGCATGTTTATTTGCTGATTTTATAAGTCATGTGTTGAAGGATGCTCAAGGTAAGAGATCCTTGTTTTGAACATTTGATAAAATGTGGTTTGATGCATAATGGTGCATGATGATTAATGACTTTGTTAAATGCTTTAAAACAGTGGATTATTGTTGTTAAATGATGCATATTGGCAAGTGATGTTTTGAGAAAGGTTAAGAACACTATGGTGGTTAAAAGTCCATAGGTGGTTCTTGTGTTAAGAACAACATGGCGGTTAAAAGTCCATGGTTGGTTCTTGTGCTAAGGTCACAAAGGTGGTTAAAAGTCCTTGTGTGAGCCTTGTGTATTGTAAGAACACCATGGTGGTTAAAAGTCCATAGGTGATTCTTGTGTTAAGGTCACAAGGTGGTTAAAAGTCCTTGTGTGGACCTTGTGTATTGTAAGAACACCATGGTGGTTAAAAGTCCATGGGTGATTCTTGGCTAAGGACACAATGGTGGTTAAAAGTCCATGTGTGGTTCTTGTGAATTGTAAGATCACAATGATGGTTAAAAGTCCATGTGTGGATCTTATGTTGATTGTATTTTGAAATGGAAAGATTATGATTATCACTTGTGGCCAATATGACATGTTAATAATTTGAAGCATGAAATGCCTGTTTTAAATGCTTATGTGCATGTTTAAATGTTGTTTTGAACTAAGGTTTAAAAAGGTGTTTTGTAATGCATTATTGAGTTGTTTTAAATGAGCATTCCTCACTAAGCTATGTGCTTACGCTCTCTCTTTTCTTAAACCAATAATGCAGAGCATTAAAGTGCTTGAAGGGGCAGCAAGAGGTCAAGAATCCAAGTGAAGAACTAAGCTCATGTATGGTGAATGTTTTCTTACCACTATTAGCTTTTGGGCATTTGGCAATGGGGAACCTATGTTGTTGATTTGGGAGATGTTTTGGACTCCCTAAGTTGGTTTTATGTTGTTGATGATGATGGATCATGTATTTGGCCTTTGTGAAGTTGGTTTGGTATTATGATGCTTGAATGGTTTTCTAAATAGGATGCATGCCTATAGAATTGGGGATTTGCTTAATTGATGCCATGTTTGAGTATGGTTGATGCTAATATGTACCTTATGCATATAATGACTTGCTGGTATAATTTGGTTGCCTTTGGAGCATGTTTGATGGGTCGATTGTGTGATAAACAAGCTGATTTTCTGCAATCTGGGCAGGCCGTATCGGAACGGGCGCTACCGTTTCGGAATGGGGGCCTGAAATGGCCAAGGCGTTTCGAATCGGAAGAAACCGTTCCGGAACGAATATGCTACTGCCAAGCCCTGTTCCAGAACTCGTTTCGGAACGGTCCCGCGTTTCGGAACAGGTCCTCCCTGTTTCGGAACACCCGACCGTTAGGCACTGAAATTGACGGTTATATGTTTTGAAATCTTTGCGTTTTGGTCCTGAATCTTGTTTATGCAATTGAATGAGTTTGAGATGTCCGTTTGAGTTGTAATTTGGCAGAGAAGCATGAAAGATGATTAATTTCATGTTGTTAACCTTAAATTGGGTTAAGTCCTTATAATTTTCTGAATTTATATTTTGGTCCCTAAACTCGTGTTTTGTACAATTAAGTCCCTGAATGTTTCCGAATGCGCTGATCTTTGAGTATGCTGTTGTATGAACCTACATGGGGTTAATGTGCATTTAGATAAGATTAAAAAGAAAAAAAAGGGTCGTTAATCAAGGTTGACTTTCGGGTTGACTTTGGTTTTCCCCGTGTAAACTTCTTAATTCGGTTCAACCGTCTGGGCCGGGTTAAGGGCGTTACATACATAAAGCTATAAATGAGACAAGACAGATCATGAGCTATTCGAGTTTAACTCAATCAAAGCTTGACTCGACTTGAACTATTAACGAGCCGAGACGAACTACTTGATATCTGAATCGAAAAACTCGCGAGCTACTCGAAAGTAATAATATATTATATTACATTGGTTAATTACGATTTAATTTTGGGTTTTTGGTGTTATTTCATTGTTTAGAGTATTGTTTTAGACTTATGGTTAGATTCATGAGCGTATCTACATTGGTACCTGATGGATCACTTGACCTACCCTTAAAAACATGGATGGGCCAAGGGGATTGGAGTTTTTTTTTTTATTATTTTCACTAATTAAGTTTATTTGTAGCAATTAATATGCCTTACTAATTTTTATTTTAAATTCTTAAATATATTTTTTTATTAACTTTGTTCAATTTATTCTCGGTTTACATGTGATTATATTTATTGTTGGCCGGTGAATCACCAAGTTCAAATTTCTGAATTCGCCCTTGGTTAGATTAGGTTAACAATGATTGATAGGTTTTTTAGGAATAAAGGTTAGAAAAATAAGGTTAAGTTCGAGCTCTAATTTTTGTTTTCGAGTATCAATTCAAGCTTGCGAGTTTTCGAGTCGAGCTTGAATTCGAGCTTAATAATTTTAAGCTCGCGAGCTTTCGAGTCGAGATTAGCCTTGAGCATTTTGAGCTTGAATCGAGCTTAACGGTACTCGAGCTCGACTCGACTCGTTTACACCACCTAGAGATACATATATATTTCTTAGTATGTAATATACATTTAGTAGAAAGTTAATGGACTCAACTTGAATTTAAAACTAATCCATTAATTACTAAAAGTTTTGAGTTACTCGAAACTCTATTTTATAGCTTAAACTTAAAAAAAAAATTGCGTCGAGATCAATTTATAAAATTATGATTCGAATCAAGACAAGTCAAATAAAAATTCTTAACTTTGTTCGAGTAAAGTTTTAAGTAAAACAATATGCGACGTCATCCTCAACGATAATCTCTTTGACCAAACGCAACGCCATTTTTTTCATATGCACACTTGTCACATTTTCTAGAAATGCGTAAAATCATTCAAGTCAATGGCGTTTGTGTTACGAGTATCTCATCCTTTTACTCTTCTTTTTTTAAGCTTGGGTCAGAAATTTATGCCGTTCAACTATTTTTTGGTCGCGTTTTAGTTTTTCTTTTTTGGTTCTCAAATTTTTGTCCTGATTAATTTAAATCGACTTGCATTATATATTTTATTTTGGTGGATGAGTCTCCTAATAAATATTTTCTGTATACACAACTCTCGAACTCAAGACATGTTTAAGTAATACTACATTCAGGGACGGACCCAGAACTTTAAGTTAGGGGGGCGAACCTATAAATTTCTAGGGGGCGAACTTATAAAAGTTTAGTGGGGGAAAATAGATTTTTAATAGAAAATACATAGAAAAATTCTAAAATTTTTCTAAATCATATATGATTTTCAAAATTTTAGGGGGGCGGTTGCGCCCCAGCACTACTCGGTCCATCCCTGACTACACTACTTACTAATTGAACCAATCTCATTAGTCATACAGTTTAATTATTAATTCAATAATATGTAAATAAAAATAATACTTGAATAGTTTTTAAATTGGTTGAATAGTTGGTTTTCGAGTTAGATTTTTTATTTTTAATGATTTATATTGATATGTTCATCTTCGATTCTATCTCATCGACTTTTAGTGAAGTGAGATAATTAAAATCTCTTATTTTAATCAGTAGTTAATAATTTGATCATCTTATATATACAATATTTTTGAAATTTCTAGTTTTTTTATATAGTATATGTTTAGAATTCGATACTCTACTTTTCAATAATATCGTCTCTAAAGTTTGAATCTAAAATCTCTCTTTAAAAGAACAATATACCTTACAACTGTGCCTAATTTTCTTGTCGTCTCGTCTCCAATTTAAAATTTGTAATTAGTGTACAATTTTATAAAGGGTAAAGTTCACAAATGGTCACTGGACTCTGTTAAAAAATAAAATAATAATCAAACTTTCAAATGTTACAAAATGACAATTAAACTTTATGTTTTGTAACAAAATAGTAACTCGATCGTTAAAAGCCGTTAATAGGAGGGGTGTTTGCAGGATTCGGTTAGCAACCGAATTAAACACAAACAAGCTGAACAACAAAATAAATTAAAATTACAAGCATTTGCCAATCAACAATTCTGGTAAAAAGAAAAAAAACTTAGCTTTACCTTCCTAAGAAAATGAATCTATTGAAACATTGGAAAACAACAAACAAAAGTTTAATCAACAATTTCAAGAACACGAAGGAACCGACAACTAGTGGATTCAAGTCGAGAAATCTACTGTCGAAGCTTTGGAATAGTTGGAGAAGACAAGATAATGAAGAAGGAATATGAGTTAAATTTATTATTTTTTAATTAAGATTAAATTAATTGAATATATAGATATAGAGGCTTAAATGTGTTATTATCTAAATTTTTATAATTACAATCTTACCCTATTAGTGGTCTTTAATGGCCGAATTACTATTTTGTTGCAAAATAAAATATAAAGTTTAGTTATCATTTTGTAATATTTGAAAGTTTGATTATCATTTTATTTTTTTAATAAAGTTCAGTGACTATTTGTAAATTTTACCCTTTAATAAATATTAATAATATTTTATTTTATTTTATTTTCTCACATCGCTCAAAAAAATAGAATGTGAAACGGTATCGGGTATTGCGTTTGGTCTTTTTATTTAAATAATTTTTATTTATTAATTATTACTTAACCTACGCATAAAGACAAATCACAAATTGTAGTGGAAGTCGACGGTAATAGGCATCATCGGAAAAATCTGCCGTCGCTGAGGAGGCCGTTATCGGAGGTGTTCCTTGATCGTCTAATCCCCTTGAAGCGTCTTCGTCTTTTCAAAAATTGAAAAGATGGAGAATTCGACGGCGGAGAAAGGGATCCCCGGACAAGAGCAGCAGGCCGCCGGAGTTGGGATTCTCCTTCAAATTATGATGCTCGTTCTCTCTTTCGTCGTCGGCCATGTTCTTCGCCGCCACAAATTCTATTATCTCCCTGAAGCCAGCGCTTCTTTGCTTATTGGTTAGTCAAAAACTTGCCTGATTACCATTTTTTTCTTAAATTTTGCTTTGTTCAGAGAAAAAAAAATATAAATGATTTTCTATCAGGTTTGATTGTTGGTGGACTTGCTAACATCTCCGACACTGAAACAAGCATCAGGTCTTCAATTTCTTCCTTTTTTTTACTTGTGATTCTCATTATTGTATGTTTTTCTTTCTTTCTGTTTATGTGATAAATTGGAAACCCTGATTTCATTTGGGGATGTATAACTCTGGGCAGGGCGTGGTTCAATTTCCATGAGGAGTTCTTCTTCCTTTTTCTGCTACCTCCAATCATCTTATATCCTTTGCATTTGTTTGGATAATTGTTGATTTGCTTCCCTACACTTTCCTTTTTCAACGTAGATGCTTCCCCTGATATATTTCTGTCTGAAGTTGGGTGTTCTAGCTAATTGTTTTTCTTAACTCCCCCTTTCCGGCACTCAGTCAGGGTTCAGCCAAGCACCTGTAAGTAGTATTAACTCTCTTTCGCATTGTGTTTTTTACATATCAGTCTTTCTTGTGATTCTTATCTCCTGTTTTCTCTCGTTTTGGCAGAAACCCTTTTTCTCTAACTTTGGAGCCATTGTCACATTTGCTATTCTAGGAACTTTTATAGCTTCAGTTGTTACTGGAGTTTTAGTGTGAGTATTTCTTCATTACAAAAATATTAGTCTTTTTTGTGATTCAAGAGTTATCTTTTTCTCACTACTTGTTAACCTTCATGTTACAGCTATCTCGGTGGTCTTATGTACCTCATGTACAGACTTCCTTTTGTTGAATGCCTGATGTTTGGTGCTCTTATATCAGCAACCGACCCTGTTACTGTTCTTTCCATATTTCAGGTTTTATTTTCTTCCATCTTGACTATCTATTGTAGAAGGGTTAAGGCTAAATATAGTTATATTAATAGTCATGACGTACACCTCCAAGACCAAATAATGCAAATCAGTGAAAAGTTATTGTATAGTAGTCATTTAAATGATCCAAACAAGAGTAACATTAACCCATTTCACTTTGCTTCTTTTGTGATGCGGCTTAACTTGTATATTTCTTAAATGATTTAGCACTATACCACTTATTTTTGCATTGGGAAAAATGATTTAATTCAACTTAGATTGCATTTGATTGCTGCTTTTGCTTCTTGCATTTTGCCATTTGCTTTTTTCTTCCAAAAAATTTGGTAAAAAGAATGAATAGAGAAAGAAAAGTACATTATGATTAAGAATGAATGCATAACTAACATGCAATACCAACTATAACACAATTGTTTCTCAAAAGCAAAAGACAACCACTAAAAGCAAAAACCAAATAGGACCCCCTTAACCCTCTTGCTGTCTTTCATTAACTGCCTAATTTTTGTAAATACATATGACAATTTTAACTTTCTACTGCAAGTCTGCAAGCGGGTCTTCAAAGAGTTTTTGCTGTTACTTTCTGCTACTGGTTCTTCCACTTAATTGAACTTTCATTAATTTTAACAAAATGTCGAGCTGTAGGTACAGTGGTTGTGAGAAATCAAAGTTCTTTTCCTCCCTTTTACCACTTGAGGATTTATAGCACTAGTGTTTAAGCAGAAAACATATGAGCTGTGCGATCTTAATTGTAGGAACTTGGCACTGATATGAACCTTTATGCTTTGGTCTTTGGGGAATCTGTCCTAAATGATGCTGTAAGTTTTTGTAGCATTCTATCAGTGGTCCATTTTTTCATGTTTTTAACATTTTGCTGCGCATGCACATTATTTACTGGGTGAAATGGTTCTTCATGCAGATGGCAATATCTTTGTACAGGTAAATTGAGTACTTGCATTTGTCCTTTGTGGTGAGAATGGTTAGTTCGGTTTTTAAATCAAGTGTTGTTTCTATGCGCAGAACTATGTCTATTGTAAGAAGTAACGATCCAACTGGGCAAAACTTCTTTATGGTGATTGTTAGGTTTCTTGAGACCTTTGTTGGCTCTTTGTCTGCAGGTCTGTCTTAATCTTTGGTCTTGCTGAGACTTCTTATATCTTTTATATATTAAAATTTATATCTACATAATTGCTTTTAATAGAAAAAGAGAAGAAAATTTTGCTAAGCTTCATCTTGCAAGTGAGTAAATTGGTAGTGTACGGCCGAATAAGAGAACAAAAGAAAAAGCCAAGCTCTCTTGAGATGTGTGGCTAAACAAGGCTTTCAATTCCAGGTCAAGTGCAAATAAACTTTTGGTTTATTTATGCTCTAGTCCTTGCGTCTAATTAAACAATCAAATTAAATATTGAAGAAGTCTTAATTAGACCCAAAACCTGATTCAATCTAGTAATGTTTTTTTTATTAGTGAAGACTGAAGAGACTAAAATGTCTTAGTACCTTTATATAATTTTTTCATCCCAACAGATTCCACGTACAGGTGAATGTTATTGTTTTTCTTTTTGATTAACAAGAAATCTTAGTGTGTACTGTGTACAAACACACCTCAAGGGGAGAATGGGGGATTTTTTTCCTAAACAAAAATGAAAGGAAGAAAAATGCTCTATCTCAATTTACCAATGCAGTTATTTTCTGTTACTGGTTGATCTACCATTCCATACTTTTATGCACTTTTAATTGCAATGACTAAGATTCTTTCCATGTTGTGCAGGTGTCGGAGTTGGATTTACTTCTGCTCTTATATCCTTCCTTATCTGTCTTTTATATTTTTATACCATATTTTATACCCTCAGGCCTCAACCATAGGTTGTTGCGTGCTTTGAAACCTTAACTCCTAGAACCTCTTTAAGTATGCTGGATTAGATATTGACAAGTAAGTACTTGATGTCAACCTTTTGGTTCCTGTATGAAGTGCATTTTGATTCTGGAAATTCCTGACCATAATATATCATCATTACTGTTTTCAGTCTTCAAAACTTGGAGTGCTGTCTTTTTGTTCTTTTCCCTTATTTCTCGTAAGTAGTCAACCTTTTATGATTTTTGTTTTTCCCACCTTATTGTTAATGAACCCATCGGCCAGTTAATTATGAAAATATATTTTCCAGGTACATGCTTGCGGAAGGTCTCGGCCTCTCTGGTATTGTGTCTATATTGTTCACTGGAATTGTAAGTGAACTTACAACGCTGATTGAGTAGTAGTAAATCACATGTTGATGCGACATGACGGACAATTTTTTTTTTCTTTTAGGTGATGAAGCATTACACATACTCAAATTTATCAGAAAATTCCCAGCGTTTTGTATCTGACTTTTTTCACTTAATATCATCACTGGCTGAGACATTCATGTAAGGAATTTAAGGGAGTTATCTTTGCCATATGTGAACCGAATTAACTTCTTGTCCATCCATAACTTTCCATTGTGAAGCAAGATTATTTTGTGCAATTTTGCAGATTTATATACATGGGTTTTGATATTGCTATGGAAAAGCACAGCTGGTCGCATGTGGGGTTTATCTTTTTCTCAATTGTATCCTTGCATTATTATTATTATTATTACTTTTTTTGTTAACCTAGGTTTGGTGGCTGCACTAATTTATGGTCTCATAGTTATTCCTTGACTTTCTTTATTATCATGTCAGTTATTTATTGCAGTTGCCAGGTAAATGAGCTATATATGATGATATCATGGACCTTCAAAACTAAAGAATTATCGATATTTCAAATTTTAATTTTTTCATTGCGTATGGACCTATATTGAGTAATTAATGTGGTGTATTTAAATCTTTAGGGCTGCCAATGTCTTTTCTTGTGCGTATCTGATCAATTTGGTTCGTCCTGCACATAGGCAAATACCTTTAAAGCACCAAAAAGCACTTTGCTACAGCGGTAAGAGAAATACTAGTTTCATCCTAGTTGGATATATACCTTTTCAGAAACTAAACTATTATTTACTTGACTAGGACTTCGAGGGGCAATGGCTTTTGCCCTTGCTCTGCAATCTGTTCATGATCTTCAGGGAGGACATGGTCAGATCATATTCACTGCAACAACTGCCATAGTAGTTTTGACGGTATGGGAGAAAAGTTGTATCTTTAATAATTTAGCTTCTCTAAGTGATAGATTTTGTTATTCATTCAGTTCTCATTGCTTAGATATGAAGGCAATATTATTTGCTTGTCTGTGATACCATATCTTTTGAAATGTTCGGCTTCTACTGGTAAAGATCACTTGAAGAATTGGTTCTGTTGTTCTGTGTTCTTTCTCCCTCCTGTAACTTTGAAGAAGAAATAGACATTTAGTATGGAATATGGATAATGATCTGTGTAAGATAATGTTGACACTAATTATGCTTCCTTCACCGTGCATCTAATACTAAAGTGAGTCGCGTCATATTTAGCTTATACTAGTATCATCATCAAAGAGTAGTTCACATAACTAGTTTGTATATTAGCGGTACTATTCGAAGTAAATTTGGCTCTCAAATTCATGCTACTTCCAGCAGGCATCATTGATTCATTAGAAATTTAGTAACTTCATCCTCTGCATTGTAATCTTCATCCTCTGAATGAATCAGTATCTGGTTAATTTTGTTTATATCATCAACTGTTAATAGTTATGGAGACAATTTTGCTTTGGTTTGCTATCTGAGTGTTTTTGATCGACTCATTAGCTTGCTTTAGTGATATATGATTGTTGATGAGCATGTTAAAAGGTATATTACCGCTGGTTGGCCACTAGTGTTAAACTAATGTGAACCCTTGCATGTCCAATGGTATGTAGATAATTGCATCTTCTGCATTCGTACCCAATTCAAGAGTTATAAATACATCATGGTCTTAGTGTGGTAGTTGATGCTTAACTTTGTAGTAACCTTTTATTTTTGACCTAAATGTGTCAGGTATTGTTAATTGGAGGTTCAACAGGTACAATGTTAGAAGCTCTGCAAGTTGTGGGGGATGGTAATGATCCCCACATGGGGGAAGTAAGTTCCACAGAAATTATGCTATTTGTATTTTAAACTAATATTTTACTATATACTCTTCCGTGTTGTAAATGTGGATAGTTAGAAAATGCAAATTCCTCATTTCCCCCTGTTTTGTATGTCTAGGAATATGTTTGTGTGTGTGTGTCTGTTTCAGATTAGATGGAGGCTCCATTGCTTCTTCCTTACCTGATTGGTCATTGCAGATTGTCTGAATTGTTAATCGATGAGAATCAAGTGAAAATGTTGAATTAGGAAACTGCTGCTGCTGCTATCATGACGATGGCTGTGTTTTGTTGTGAATATTAAAAAGAAAATTGGTGAGCATTTGTGAGCGATTTTCGCATAAGTAATAGAAACCGATAATTTTTTGCAGGGCTTTGAGGGTAATAATGGATATGTTCCTACATCTTGTGATGAAGAAGGAACATCAGGGAACAGGTTTAGGATGAAACTGAGTGAGTTCCGCAGAAGGTAATATATAGATATTTTTGCCTTTATTCATGATCAGGGATCTATTGATTAATCTTCTATTTTTTTTTATTTAAAACCATTTTGTACCCTGCAGCACAGCATCATTCTCTGAATTAGATAGGAATTACCTCACCCCATTCTTCACAAGCCAGAATGGAGATGATGATGATCATGAAGAGGGTAAAATTTGCTTTTCCTTTTCTTTTATTGATATTGCTCTTTTTTTTATCTTAACTTTTATTTGATTTTATCTGGATGGTGGCTAAATATAGCAACTGGAAAATTCGTTTGAAATTAGTTGTTATGTTGTTGCTGCTATGGTTCTGTTTGTTTCTTCTAACATTTCTTTTCAAAAGTATTTGTGTTGTTGAGTTAATTTGATTTTGAACATTTCTTTTGGTAGTTAAATGTTTCATTCTTTGGTTGATATGTTGGCGTGGGCAATGCTAGCATGTATGTGAATATACATATTAGCATTGAGATATAGATAAGTTGCACCAACTTGGTTATCGAATCATCATTAAAAGCTGTCAAAATTGTATAAACATGAGGTCCAAATCGTCCATTTACTTCTTTCAGAAATGAGAGTTCAGCCCCCATTCTTTATGTTTATTTTCTATCAATGCTTTTGCATTTCTGGGCTTAATTTGACAGCTTAAGTTGTATGCATTGTGGTCCATTTCTGTTAATCTCGGTCCTTTGAAATTTATCAGATGATCCAATGCCCAGTTCTAGAAGGGGAGGATTCCGCGGACAATAGCTAATCCTACAAGACAAGCAGATGACGACCATATGCTGGTACATGGAACTAACTTTAGAAAGTACTTACGATGAATTTCAATGCACTGCATGTCCGGTTGGGGGGAACTGGAGGTGTGCATAGAACAAAATATTTGTTACAAAGATGGGATCTATGGCACGCATCATGTTGTTTCGTTGGCATTATTTTCCATGATGTTGAAGAAGGATTAGGGATATAACACGGTTGATGTAATTGTTTCGGAGTCGGGAAGTTATGTAGGAGATAATTCGTGTTTTTTAATAGGAGATAATGCATGTTTCATGTGTTTTAGTGGGACCTTTTTTTCATAAGAGTGATTAATGTGTTGATGAAAATTATAGGAGAATTATCTGATTCCATTATTTGGACTTGTAAACTAACTCGGTTTTCAAGATATGGTAGGAAGTATTTTTCTTAGATATAGAACAACATGATTTGATGATTTATTGTCTACGCTGTATCTGCATGCAACTTATCAGCTTCTCCCTCTAACCTTACTTGTGAGATTTTTTATTTCCATTGATGAGGTTATATATATACAGGATAATATCCTGTTATACATATTAATTTAATATCATTGGGTGAATTTATATTGATAGTTGAGATTAAAAGTTGAAAGGGAGGAAATTTTATGAAAAAGAAGATAAGTTGATAATTTCATCTGTGAATTTACACTTATTCAATAAACCTAAATCAATGTAAAATTAAAAAGTTATACATGTGTAGGTGGATTCCACCCTATTGTAAAATGAGGAAAACTTTGATATGTGACTCGTGTAAATTAAAATTTATGGGTTTAAGTTATACTATTTATAAGGGTTGTATAAAAACATTTTATATGGACTATGTATCAAATATAACCCTTATAAAATTAACATAGAGACAAAAATGGACACGAAAGGACTTCATTTTTTGTTCAAACCTTCTCAAATTTCTCACCAGTTTAAATGAATAATCCAATTCTTAAACAGATATAAACTCAATTAGGTAACAAGGGTCAGCCAATTAAGCTAATTAGTAACACATAACGGCTTTCGTAACTTAAGTGGTCCCAGTGAAAAAGCGGATGAACAAAAAAAAGTACACAGCACATCATCCCTTGGCTTCATACAACAAAGATGGTAAACACTTGTTAAAGAAGTGAAACAACACTGATGTGTCTCAATTTGCAGAAAAAAAATACAACAAAGATGGTCATTTTCTCGGCCTATCAGGCTTTCCGCTAGCATTTCTTCTTCAACAGCGGTATACCTGCAGACAGTCGATTCCGGCCATAAAATTTCCCGACTTAATATCATTTATATTCTCACCATCATTATGGAAAACAGGATGACAAGAACAGTGATTTAACTTTCTAAAAGAATCATTTTTATGATGTTGAAACTCATCTTGATGGTGCGTAACCAATCATCTACAAACAGTAGCACGAATCCCTGTTTACTTTGAATATGCTAAATTTTAACTCAAGCAATTCAACACAAGAGTTCTGCTAGCAGTTCTAGGTGTTTCACTTGTTAGCTTATGCTTTCATAGTCAACCAAAATGGCTATAAGATAAGTGACATAATATATGTTATCTTATATTAATTATTAGTTAAAAGGTACATGTCTATCTAGATTCCTAGAAGTATATTTGCTATTGTCGTTATGTACTAACAGAATAAAGTACTCGAAATAAAAGCACTTTTCAAAAGGAATTATAAGATTGTCATTATTTACCAGTAATCTCCAAACACTAGACCAATGGTTTCCTAAGAGTCTTAGTGGCTGCCTAATTGTTTGGTGCAACACTCTGACTAGCATTAGTCTACCAACACACTATGTTCTCATATTTTTGTGTGGATCACTATTAGAGGCGGGGCATATATGACTTATTGTTTTATATTAATATATTGTTTGATAACTTTGTCGATCGATGCTCAAGGAAGATCTAAGAAATAGATTCTACTAAGTCATAGTGAGATTCTAGATGGGAAATTTGATATTATGCATCTACTATAATTTTTATTTTGATCTTAATTCATGTTTATATCAATTCCCAATGGTACTTACCTGTGATTGACCTTACAAAGTGATAAGCTCCCAATCCTCTTTCGATAGATCAAGAAATTCAACGCTACCATTTTCGAACATGACCTACAACCACATAAAAGCACTTAACTTGCATATTACTGTTGTACTTGAACAAAAAAGGGGGAAAAAGAAAAGAAGACTTTCTTACCGTGTGCTTTTTCGAATACTTGTCGAATCGTTTAATAATCCCAAAGTAACTGAAAATTTTCAGTCAGAAATAAAATTTATAAGATTCTGTACAAAACAGGATCAGGAACCTACGACACTTAACGAATACAAAAGAAGAACAGAACACTTATTCGGCCATTACATTTATTTGAATGACTTGTTTTATAAAACCCTATACAATTCAGATTTAGTTTCCTAGTTTCTTCTTCCTAAGTCAACTGGTAACTTTTCTATGTACCCTATTGTTTTCCTCTCTAGATATATAAGTGAAAGTGAGTTCCCCCTGTCTACAAAACCGTCCAAAGTTCTTCGAAGCAAAATTTACTTTCACTACGATATTATAACTTAATTCGGGAAAGGAAATTAATCATAAGTACACACCACTAAAACAACTAAACCTAATACAATATTTGGAAAGTCAAATCTATCATATGTACCTATCATTTATTGGACGAGACATTTTTATCACTTCACCGATGCAACATCGAAAATGCGTCTGCTGTTGATTATAAGCATGCCGAGAAGTTCCTGAAATTAAGTACCGGCTTTAAATATTCGATCCACTCAAAGCATTTAATATAAAAGGAGGATAAAGAACAATTCACTTACCGACAGGCAAACTTCCATTCTGCTTAATCCCCAAAAAAAAGATAATTAGTTCAAGTTTTTGCATATGATACTCAAATAAGAAAGCAATGATTCAATGAAATGCTCAAAACCACAATGCATAACCAAAAAGAATAAAACAACTTGGTCACATTCGAATAACAATGAGTGGTAGGTGTTACATCATGGACATGAAAAGTGAATAATTACAAAGAATCAAGGAATTAGAAGGGAGAGAGGGAAGGAGTGAATAGGACAAAAGGCCTTGAAGTCATAACCAAATTGCAAAAGATGAATTAAACTATAACCACAAAGTAAATAAAGAAGGCGTGATTGAACTTTGAAAAGCGTCTTGTATTCTTGATAGTGTGAAAAGGCCTCTTAATACGTACATCTTTTCCAAATAACACAGCTTTCAATGTCGGAGAGGACACGGCCACTTGGCATGCTACTAGCTTTAATGCAGCATCTGATGACATCTTCGGCTTGCTAGGTTTGACCCCCAGTTTTCGCCTGCAGCCAGCCGCACCACAGTGACAATCTTGATCTGCACCAAACTGAACAAACCTGCCAAATTTGTTAGATTGTACTAAGACTAAAGGTTTCAAAGGAACCAATACCAGTGGCTTCAGCATTTCATATGGAAAAGGATCAATTTAAAACTTCAGACTTTATTATCAGTGAATGAAATGACACAAATATATTTCTTTTCACATGTAGAGAGTCAGGTAAGCACTCTTACTGATAATCATAAGTCAGAGGCTCGCCCATTTTTATATCTCTTAGTGCAAATATGCCAATCCTTGTTTCACCATCAATTATCCTGACAAAAGTAAAATAAACAAAAAAGTGTGAGATTAGCATATCACTTAATATTAATGCAAGTCTACTAATATGGATAGGTAGAGAACCATTTCTGCATCTCAGTATTGGGGCAGCAACTATGGTTTATATATCTGGACTTGTTCCCCTTGTATGTGGCATCAATTACCATATCACGATTGATTTCACATAGGTAGAAATTGGTTTCTCCACGATGCTTCATCTTCCAAAGCCTCTCCTCACATGTTTTGTCATCAATAACTACAGTCACGAAAGATTATTAAAAACAATTCCAAACTCCAAAAAGTAGAAAATAAACTGCTTATTATAGGGATAGCAACTAAAATGGATAGGGGCAGAGTTACATACCTTCGCCCACATATTCTATTATAAACTCTCCATGCTTAATATCTTCATCTGCCACAATGCCTGCCCCACATTTCTCGGTCTACAGTATTACACCATTTAATTTCACATTTCACAATGTACAAACAACAAACAACAATTGAGAGTAGCCGGTTTCCAACAAAATGCACAAATTGTCTCTTAGCATATGGACGCAAGAATTTTTTTTTATTAAAAGTGTCATGCCAACAAATTTGTGTTATACTCTTTCAATAAAAAGGGAAGGTAAAATAGGCAAGCTTAGCTATTATTTGGAAGAGATCGGCTCTTTCTCATATGCTTCTACAGATCCTGAAGGGTTTCAACACTTGCAATAAAGCAAAGAATACTTATTCCATGTGGACATGGATAGAATCCTAGTCTGATGAAAACGTCAACAAAACACAGATAGAATCAAGATTAAGAAAAATCCAAACTATACCTGAATCAATTTCAATTTTTTGATAGGTCGGTTTTGGAATGGTTTATTGAGGCATGAACTCCCACAGCTGCAGCCAGAAGAGCAACTAGACAGTAGCATCCTGCATGTAGCAATAAAATTACATTCACAACACCATACTACTTGTACAGAGTAAGAAGATATGTCATGATAAATGCAATAAAATTACCAAATAAAATTTTATGCATTGGCCAAAAAAAATTCTATTTGGTTTGTGAAGGTAACAATGACATCAAGTTCTAAAACAGTGTTGATTTCAACAAAAGTGGCTTGGAATTTTTTATTTTTCTTGTTCATTCACGATAACTCTCAAATCTCTGCTGACACAGTAGATTAGGCTGATGTCCATAACACCAAAAGGTCAAAAAAAGGGGTTATCTACATACTAAGTATTTAAAAGCTTGGTTACTCAAACTAGTATGAATGTTGGATATAGGTAGTGTCTGGCATAGGTACGTTCAATTTGTTTTAAGTTTTTTCATGTATTAGGAGGGTCTTTTAAGGGCCACATCCCAAATTCATGTTCATATGTGTTGAGCGCAAGTGTCGATCACTGGTCCGAGTAAGGTAGTTTATAAG
The DNA here is from genome assembly GCA_958450335.1 of Hibiscus tridactylites. Lineage (NCBI taxonomy): Eukaryota > Viridiplantae > Streptophyta > Magnoliopsida > Malvales > Malvaceae > Hibiscus > Hibiscus tridactylites. The sequence goes on from OY288274.1 coordinate 16,250,085, forward strand.
AACTGTATACTTTCAAAGTTCTAACCCTTATCATGTGGATGCTATCACCAAAGAAAACATCACTAACAGTCAAACACCTATCTAGCTGCTGCAAAAAGTTCCAGCAACCTTGACCACAGACACTATAACAACCCTAGTTTATACCAAATTGATAAACTGTAAGCAGAAATTTCCCCAAACTTAACCAACCACAAATCCACCAAGCCAGGTTAATTAAACCTCTCACATGGTACAATGTAAAAGAAAAGTGTATAAGATAAAAGCATCTTCTGACAACAATTTTTTGGGTGCAGCAGTCTTGTGCTGATATGGGGGGTCTAATCCAACTATAACACACCATCTTAGGCTCAAGATGAAATTCACTTCCATAACTTTCTGATAAATCAAAGTAACACGTGAGCAAACCAAAAATATAAAATATGTTTACACTTTTAAAACCCAAAAACGATCACTTATAATGTGGTTCAATCGTGAATTCTGATCAATGAAGACAAATCTTACCCACAGTGGCAATCTCTGCCACATACAGAAGAACCGGATGATGAAGTGCAAGAACAGAAGATGCCATCATCATCCAGGCGCCTTTTAATCCTCTTTGTGAGATATATGTCTTAAGTTGTTAAAGCAACAAAATCAACAATACATAGACATATATGATCAAAGGAGAGTCAAATCTCTTAGAAAACAAAATGTAAAGAACAAGATGAAAGTCATAGGGCATGAAAAGAGCCATTCAATGATAAACATAATTGTGAATGAAGAACAATTACAAACTTAGGAGAGAAAAAAAGGATACTGCGCCTTATAACGGTGTATGGTGTAGGTTTGTACTTATTAAACGATTCTGGCAGTTTAAACTCAATTGGAGGTCCAACTTGCTTCAACAACTTATTGAACGCATAGCCAATGTGTCTGCAATCAGAACTCTGGTAAACAAGGAAAATCCAATGAGAAAACTTGCCACGTCTTGGAAAAAAACCCCAATTGCTTCAAAATCCAACAAAATCACAATATACTGACTACTAGAAACTGTTACATATTCAACAAAACAATCATCCGTATAAACGAAACAAAATTATTCAATGCAGATAAATTTCATACCACACACCTCAAAACTTAAAAAAAAAAACAAAAATGTAAAGAAGTAGTAGAATTGATGAAACTCATGGCAGGCAGAAAAAAATGCAAAGCAAACCTTCTTTGTAGCAGGCATGGCCTCTCAATTATTTTAACCCCAAAGAATATCTGACGATAATTGCCTACACAAACCAACATGGAAGAATCAGTATCCAATGGCCAAGTAGAAAAATTAGAAAATAGTAGCTCTGTGACTCAAAATCAACTATTACAAATTCCCACAACAGAATTCGGTAAACCCAGCAAAAAAAATGAATCTTTTTAGCTTAAATTTACACCCCCAACAGTGCTTTTTTTAAAAAAAACAACATGTAAATGACAAAGCCCATGAGAGGAAAGAGAGCTAACAGTGGAGATGGGACTAACAATTGCAGGAGAAATTTGGAGAAGAAATGGGTAAGCAGATGGCAATATTCGAGAACAGAGGATTTTGGAGCAAAAGTTTTAGTATTTTTCAGTGGGTATGGATTTCGATACCCAAGGTTGAAGATGAAAAATAGAGGAATAAGGAGCGTAAATTTACCAGATCTAAACTACACGGGACCAGCTAAAGCGACGTCGCTTTACTACTTTAACTTCGAGTTTGGCTTAATTACTAAAGTAGTCCTTGGTAAAATATAGAAAAATCAATTGGGTTCTTATGGAAAAAGTTCTCTTAATTGAATCTTTATTGGCTTGGAGAAAATTAATTGGGTCTCTTCGAGACAAGTGATCACCCTACCTCAACTCTTATTCAGGATGTAATAACATCACCACTCACATGTCCTATTGTTTCTGATAGAATTAATATTGTGATGGTTCTGAAGAGATGTCAAATTAAAAATTGTCAATTAAAATTTTAACTTAAATTCGATTGCTCGTGATATTTAATACAATAAATGTACCTTAATCAAGTATTTTTATATTTTGATGTCCAATGTCGAAGGGATAGTTGAGGTTAACACAAACTTTATGCCATGAATGTCTTTCGGTACTTTGATTGTTTCAAATAACTTTTTGCAAATGTTGTGCTTTCAACTGAATGATCGTCTCCACTATTCTCAAGCTCAAAGAGGCTTGAAATATGACACTAATTTAAAATATGAAGTGGCGTCTTAAGTATCGTAGTTTGTTTACCAATCTATTATAACTTAAAAACGATTTTGCTTAGCCTGATCAAATTTCATAACTTATTAACCTATTAAATACAATAATTGCATTTAACCTAACTCGATTTCCCACCTTAAACGCAATAGTTCTACAACAAATTAGATGAACATGTTACAAGAAAACAACCATTTTGCTCGTTTTTCTAACATAATTAGCTTTTGCCATTTTTAAGTATGAGGACTAAAAAACAAGTGAAGCTATAGTATAGGGACTTGTACAATACTTTTACCGCTATTTTTCATTTTCAAATGTATATGGATATGAATATGATCGTATTTCATAAGTTGATAACTGACAACGCTTGGTGGAGTGCAATGGCGCATTAATTCCGGAAGAACAAGGAAAGGAAAAAGGAATGGTTTTTTTCAATTTACTATTTTATCATTCTTTTCTTTATTAAAAAAACAAAACAAAAAAACCCAAAAAGAAACAATGAATAAAATAGTCGCAAATGGAATCAAAACAATAAATATATAATTCGGAACGATGTTGGTCGTGTTCTCCGTTGGGTTTGTTGCTGGGATTTTTGCAATCCTGGGTTTGGAACTGGTGGTGGTTTTGGTTGTGGTGACTCTATTGAATCGCAGAATCCAACGAAAGATCAAACGTGAAACCGATGCAGCAGCAGCTCGGAAGTCCCAGGCCCAGCATTCCCTCGATTCCATTTGCCCCAACATGCAGGTATGTCGTAATTAGAGAACCCCAGATTGTTGTTTTTGTTGTTGTAATTGTTAGGATAATTTTTCTGGGATTTTGAATTCATTGCTATCATTGTCTTAGGGGGTTGTTTGGGTTCTTGATTCAGAAAAAATTGCATCCAAAGAGCAGAAGAGAAAGAGGGACGTGATAATTGAGGTCTCCCCGGTTCGAAAACATGCCCAAATCCAAGACCAGTACCTGACCCTGACGAGCTCTGATTCTTCTTGCATTTTTATTCCTCTCAAGGGCTGCATCATTCAGGCCGTTTCCGCTACGAACATGCCCTCGAGGAAATGGTATTGTGCCCCCTTTCTTTGAATCAATGTTTTGTTATTAACATGTTGAAACAGAAATGACAGTGATAGTTCCCTACATTCTTTGAAATTTATGTAATATCATTGTCATTTGAAGATTATACATGCTATTGGCCACATACTTTCTTAGTTGCCATATTCGCCTTTGACTCTTCATTGGTAGTATAAGATATTGAATGCTTTTATGACTTTTTATCGCAAAATTCGACATGCTCTTTGTACTACTGCAATTGGAGGAAGAAGAGGAAGTTGGGTCCACCATTTCTATAGTTTGATTCTGATATGAACCTTCTTGCCCCCTTTCAACTTTTGTTTTTTTAATCTTGGTAACTTGAATGTTTAGCTTCTCTTGATTAACACCAATAGTTCTCTTGATTGTTTGAACTAAAGTCGGGTATTAATTGGAGATGAAAATAGAAAATTGATTGACGGAATAGACAAAATTGTACCGGCTGATACTAGGGTCCGATTTGAATTTATAGCTAGTAAAGAATTCATACTTCCAGCGGAAGGAATGAATCAAAAAAGCCGGTGTGTTCAAATATGAATAGTTGAATACTTTGATATAAATGTATTTTAGATGAAATTATTTAAATCAAATAAAATACAATAACCTACATAAAATCACATTAATGAATATAGTAATAAACATGTTGATTCATATGTGGTATTGCATTTTATAGTTTCATTTGAGACGTTGTTTTAACTCATTTCACTTACCTGTATATAATTTTTGGAATATTTTTAGTTGACTCTGCAAGTCCAAAATTTTAATCAAAAGACAAGTCAAACATGTTGACACATACCAATTTCCATAATTGATACCCGAGTCCATGTAACAAAATTTGATATAAGCGTAATCAATTGTTCTTGTTATGTGCTTTCAAGACATTTGACTCTGCTTCATTCCTTTGCTTTGAATTTATGGTTTGACAGGGCCAAGAGATATCCAATAAAAGTTGAGACCAAGAGTTCGTTATACAATGGAAGTAAAATCATTTACCTTTATCTGGAGACTGCATGGGAAAAGGAGTCATGGTGTAAATGTCTTCGTCTTGCTTCATGGGAGGACTATGAAAAGATCAACTGGTTCATCAAGTTGAAAATGGACTTCCAAGCTTACAGGGCATTGCTAAGTTCTGGATATTCCTCATTTATGAAGCCCTCCTTAGGCTACAGTTCTGAGCCAATGGATAAGGGAAGTAAGTCTGATGGATCTATATCAAAAGTTAAATCATTTTGGAAAAGGCTGTCGAAAAAGAATTCAAAACCTGGTGAAAGAAAGGGAAATTCAAGTAATCAATCTGTCCATGAGGAGAGAAAGGCTTGCGAGAAGCAGCATCCATTCCAAGAGTCAGTGTCAAACAAGGCACTTAACAGTTCAACTGAAGAAAATATGGCGTTTACACCGCTACAAGGTTTTCCTCGTTCAGAAAGTCAAAGTGGTGCTTCTGTTGCTTCAGATGCTGAGTCCGAACATGAAAAGCCTAATAATGATGAAGGAATACTTTGCTGGAACTTGTTAATTTCTCGAGTCTTTTTTGATATCAAAGTCAATGAAGCTTTGAAAAGTTCCCTTCAAGCACGGATTCAGGTTGGAAAGTCACCAAAATAAGATGTTATTTTCCTTTTACCTTCTGTCTTGTGCATGGTATTGCCTCTTCATATTTCTTTTTGGTTTATCATTTGCATTTTCTAAGTCTACTCTGCCTGCTTGACTCCACCCTGCTTAAGGATAAAATGAAACATATTTTCTTCTGATAGGTATAGTTATATTGACATCCTTTATCACTTAAAAAAAATCACATTGACTATTTGGTTTGTTTCCAGCCAAAAAGGCAAAAAGATAGCCTATTTTGTTTCTTAAGCGGTTTATTCCAAATTTCTTAATTCAACTTCTTCCTTTATTAGTACATTACCTGCGATGACAAACTTTTTTGGCTTGGACTTTGGACAACAATGAAGATTACATTTTTCTTGGGTGTACTATTGCTGCGTTGATGTTTTGATTCGGATGTTCGATGGTCATTTTGTGGTCTACTTTTTTGTAATTAGTTCTCCTGGAAATTATTTCAATGTACATTTGATGATGGTTCTGATGATTTTTATGATTTGATATAACAGAGAACATTGTCCAGTATGAGGACCCCTAATTACATAGGTGAAGTCATTTGTACTAACCTAGACATCGGGCATCTCCCACCTTATATCCATGCGATGAGGCTTCTTGGAAATGACATGAATGATGTATCATCATTCGAGGTTGATGCTGAATATTCTGGTGGAGCTCTGATAGATGTTGAGACAAGAATTGAAGTTCGTGACCAAGATTTTCAGAAAGGCATAGTGGATACGGATTCTGAATCAAATTCTGTTGAGAATATGTCTTCAGACCTTCTTGAAGGCTTTGAACATTTTGGAAACCATCTGAGTATTAATAAAGAGGATATTGTCGACCCTAAAATTGGTTAGTATAATAATACTAATACTGACTTTTTATGCACTTTCCAATAAACATGGCTCAGAAGATCTGCATGATGCATGCATACAGTTTGTTAATTGTTTAATTGTGAAGTTGTCAACAAAGTGGCTTTCCATTTATGTTCAAAGCACTCGGACACATGTTGTTGAACTTTGACAAATTCCAAGATGGATGGCCTTGCCGACCCAAATCTCTTTCCTGGAGCTGTCATCTCTTGTTATCTTTCCATAAATGATGTCCCTCTTAGTATAGGAGGTTTTGTGAAGAGAAGCAGGTATTATGAGATGCCTATTGTCTCTGTTTCTTGATATCTATTGTATAAGCTAACCCACATTAGCTGGCCTTGTGGTCAACTTTGTCATTTGAGATCCAGTAAACCATGAAGGAATCATGTGAAGGGAGTTAGCCATAATTAATTGATTTGGGGAATTTCCCTTGGATTTCATGTTTTTAAATTCAAAGGTGAGATGGGGCTAATATAGGACAGCTTCGGTAGGATTTGAGAGTACAGGGCTTGTGTTCAAGTTGAATTATGCTCTGAAATTCTAAGGAAAACAGGAAAAATGAATAAAGAAAAGGGGGGAAAGCTTCAAAATGATCTTTCTTCCTAAAGAAAGAGCACAATTTGAATAGCCTCCTACCCAGCCTAGTGCTAAAAGAACTAGAACTTTTATTCCTAGTAGGTCTATGTTCCCATAAATACAACTAACAGTATAAAATCCCATGCACGTTACTCCCTAGATTCTTCTTTGCATCTCCATCATATATCATTTTCTGAAATCTGCTTATGTCTCCATTGCAGTTGTCTGAAACTATATTGAATCTTGTGGTTTTGTTTGATTCCAAATATAGCTCGAGGAGCAGTTATGGTTGGTACTTTGACTTCATTCACTATTCCCCAATCTGACATGGAAAGAGACTTAAAGAAATAAATAATGGGAGAAAATGAAGTGATTCTTAGAGTAAACTGGAAATTATCTATCTACTGGTTTGTATTTCAGCCGAGGAGAGAAACCAGATGGCTTTAAAATAATAGAACTTTATCCCGTTGTTTTGTCTATGAACTTTAGGGATGTATTTGTAAACTTATACTAAATTTTATTAGTTAGCTTCCCTTATCTTCTAATCTATTTACATTTTGTTGATCTACAATTACAGTAGTTCGGAGAGGAATGCATGCATAATGTTTTTTGTCGTATTTTAGCTTCATCCGCTCTTGAAATTTCCAAATTAACAAGTTCAACATTTCACTTTGCTTCCCTCTACTTTTCTTTTATTCATAGGTGATGCAACTGGTACTTTGTAGGCTCTTGTTTTCAAATGCACCTTTTTTTAGCTTAATCTATTTCATCTAAGTATAAATTCTAAATCGATCCTCTACTTGTCTTTTTCTTTCTCCTAATTTGGTTAGGATGAATGTCCTATTTCATCTTTTGATTTCACTCTCTTCATGTTTCAGATTGTGGAAAAGGCTCTAGAGCTACATCGGGGTCTGGATTGAAGTCTGTCCTTAATAACATAGCCAAACAGGTTTCACAGGTGTGTATCTCTTTATACTCATGGGTGTTTCTGCTTAAATAAACTCATAGGAATGGAATTCAATGATCATGAGCTCTATATCTGCCAATCAAAGTTCTTTCAACTTGTATGTAAGATTCTAGAGGAACCCTTATTTTAGTTCTCAATTGAACATAAAATAAGAAAGTTGAATATTATTTGTTAGCAAATGATACTTTAGAGAAAGTAACCCCACAAAAATGAAAATGTCGAGATTCATGCATGAAGTGTAAGAAATAATAAGAAGTGGTTCAGATGCAATTCACATTATTAATAAAGGTAGCTTTTTAATTGCAGAAGAAAACATTTTACCCCCAGATATAGAGTGGTCTAGGAGCCTGCAAGTTGAAGAACTTTATAGCCATCCCCGAAAGTATCTCTTAAGCTGGCTGGTACCAGAATATCATAGAAAACTTTTAGTTATATGTAATGAAGCACAGACATAGCTGTACCTTCTGCATATTTGTATCATCTTTATGTTTGACACGGATATGTCCTAGACGTTGGGATACGTATTTTATACTCTCCGATACATTAAAAAAATAAAAATGAATTTTGTTATTTTGGACATAATGTGGTTAAATGGTGAAGTCCGGAAAATTTAAAGAGTTGGGCAAGACTGGTGTTCCACGCAGTTGAGACTCAGATTAGAGGTGAAACTTTGGTTAGAAGATTATGTGATGGATGGAATGAAGGGAGATGCAGCAGCTGCTAAAGAATATAGATTTTAAGGAGTTTGATTTTGAAGAACATGGAGTGAAGGAGATGCTAGTTTATAAATGTTGAAAGTGAATCGAATACTCCCTCTGTCCATAAAGAGAAATATTTTATTGACCATTCCCACCACATCACATATAGGTCCAATCAATCAAGTAGTGCACATCAGTTTCTTTTGTTTCCCATGCCATACTTACATTTAGAAAGAAAAAAAAGTCTCCAAATCACAAAGTTATTTTTCTCTCTTCTGGATTAGAACAGGTTCTAACTCAAGAATGCAGCTAGCCACCCATTCCCTTCTACAGTGAATGTCAAGGATTGTTTACGTCTTTGTTTGTTTCTGATGTTTTAGATGTTTTGTGGAGTTCTGCTATCTCTGTTGTTGATACTGTGCAAAATAGCGTAGGCACAGATATTTTTTATTGCCTGTTGTTCATGTAACTTATAGTGCATAATAGTTTTATTTTGGAAGCAGCATAAATAAATAGATAAATGAAAAAAGGAAATTTAAGGGCTTGAGTGTGCCCTTAAAGTTCCTCATTCAAAGATGTAGTTCATCTCTATCTCCAGTCCCCAGATATGGTGGTACTAATGCAGTTAATTTTTGTATTAAAATAGTTTATTTTCTTGATAGCATGAGAGGAAAATAACTTTATGAGTTGGAGGCTTTTGTCCAAATTTAAGTATGAAATGGGGAAAATTTTGAAATTAATTAATTAGATTGATTGGATCTATAAGTGGATGTGTTGGAAGGGTCTAAAATAACTTCCTGTCCATAAAATTATAGAGTTTGGAAATGTTATATTGTTGGATAGATCAAACTCATTGCTAGATTAGGAGGACAAGCCAGCTGAAATTATTGCTCGAACCAGTTACAGGATATGCTTTTGGATTAGCTTTAGGTGGTATGATTAGTGATTTGTTCTAGCTGATTTTGTCAGAAACTGGCGTTTATGAACTGAATGATCGAAAAGGTGTAAGCAAATTTGAAGAAGCCTTAAGGAAATTAGGTTGTTTTCAATAGTATTTGAAGGGAAATAGCACTTTGCTGTGGAATTTTGTAATTTTGGGGTTTCAGATAAATGGCAATGAAGGTTGATGTCTTACAACGTTGGAAAAGTAAGCTTCTGATTCTGAATCTGACTAGTGAGGCTGTTACCTGTTAGCCTGCTGAAAATCATATAAAATAAGAGAAAGTAACTAGATAGCAGTTTTAGCCAAATACTTGTATCATGTAGATCATAAAGTAGGTCAACCAAACATTTTCTGAAGGTTGATTGATGTCTTACAATGGTTATTATTTTTTCGTTGTTGAGGCCTGTGATTCTGCCCCTTGATCTCAATGAATAGTTCAGATATTATTAACCTGGTGAATTGTCATGACATCATGTTCTTAACAAAACATAGCTGGTATTTGTACAGTAACTTTATCTCAGGTTAATATAAACAATAAACTGCTGCTGTATGGATGGTTTCATTGTGTTATGGTTGAATTGAGCATGCTGCTAGTATGTCTGTTACCGTAAAGATTTTATTTTTAATATGCTTAAACTAATTGATATTTCAAATTGGAGGTTCCTTTGACTTTGTCAGTAAGGGTTGTAGCCCTTCGAGGAACACTGCGATTATATATAAAGCCACCTCCTTCTGATCAGTTATGGTTTGGCTTCACATCAATGCCGGACGTAGAGTTCGTCCTGGAGTCTTCTGTTGGGGATCACAAGATTACTAATGGACATATTGCATTATTCTTGATGAATCGGTTTAAGGTATGGATTCAATTTGTTACACAGTGACATATTGCTCGAAGAGAAACATGTTTCTTAATCAAAATTTCCATATTGAGATGGAAGATGGTATTGTTATTGATTGATTTTGCATATTGTTATGTTAGCAAATTTACCTTTTCAATTACATGCGTCATCTGATATGATCATTCAAATAGTTATGAACCTGCTTGCTTTATTCTATCTTCATTGCTGGCAGTATGGTGAATTTAATAAGTGCTACAATTTATATCTTTTGTCACAATCACAAATTTCATTGCCGGATTTTGCACTTTTCTGATGAAAGAAAATTGCTTGCAATTTGTGTAGGCGGCTATACGGGAAACTATGGTGCTTCCGAATTGTGAGAGTGCATACATTCCATGGATGATAGCAGAAAAAGATGATTGGATCCCCAGGAATGTTGCCCCATATATATGGCTTCAAGAAGGCTGTTCCGATAAGCGTGAAGCTCCGGCTCCTCAGGTTACCGATTCAAAAGCGTATGAAACTGGTGGGAGTGCCTCGAATAGTGATATAGAAAGCAAGGATTCGATTCCGGCAACAGCGAGGAATTCCACAGCCAGACTGTCGATAAACTCTATGGCCATCCTTTCTTCTTGTCCAAGTTACAGGTCCTTGCATGATCTAGCAACTCCCCGTCGCACAACAATTGACGATGTACATGATAGAAGGCGTCGGAATTTAGTGGGAGCTTCGAGTTTGCCCTCGTTATATAGTAGGTCTATGAGAGAGTTTGGAAGGCATACCGAGGGATCCGATAGTGATTGGGGGCCGAAGCCGGTGAGGAGGACGAAGCTACGTGATTTTAAGAAGAGAATGGGGGAGAAATTCGGAGAAAAGAAGCGTCACATGGAAGAAAAGGGGAGGAATATCGTTGACAAGATGAAAAGTAAAGATAAAGAAACTTGAGTTGAGTTGAACCAGCTCAAAAGGCATTTTCAGCCATTGTTGAAGAGCTTATACAGTTAGGATGAATGTATAGAAGGGTGGGGGTTTATTTGGTTATTAACCCATTCAAATGCATTGCTTCATCAAATACAACAAATTACTTGTTATTCTATTTTTACTTCTCACTTGTTATTCACCATTGTTAATACTATACTTGCATTTTTTTTCCTTTTAAATATTGTAAATGTATAGAAAGTCAAAACACACCATTTGGATTAAAAGTTCTAACACTTTTTTCCCTATATTTTTGGAGTTTGTTGTAATTTTGTTTGATCAATTTAAAATTCTTTCTTGTTGGACTAGGTAAAGGAAGAAAATAATTTGCTTGAATTCTGTCATTGGTTCTTGTACTATTACTATATATAAATTGTAGAATATGTACTTATATTCTAATTTGGTCTGTTTTTGTGTCTGTGTTTTTCGGATTTTGAAAATTTTAACTTTTGTGAAAATACAAAGAATAAAAGCAACCTAATTAGTGTACATGGACTTATGTATAATACAAGAATTTGATCAAAATTATTTGTTCATTCAAAATGTTAATCATGCTAGGATAAGAGCAACTTATTAGTAAAACACACAAAATTTCACATTTTCTCTTATAAAACTTATTGCGGTGACGGATTTTAACATTAAATTATAAAGGACAAGTCAACTGTACAGAAAAAAATTGATATACAATTTGTATAAACTAAAATTTATGAGACGACAAGTCAACTGTATGAGAAGACAAATTTTATGGGAAAAGTCTCTCAAGTCTTCACTGCCCTCTGCCCCTAATTCTTTTCATCATACGAGGACCATAAAAAAAATTGTCACAAAACAAAAGTATAATGATGTTTTTGGTCCTCATACTTTTTTATTCAAAAACTATTTTAGCACTTAAACTTTTTTGTTGACCCTCAAACTTTTATTATTACTTTTAAGAAAATTCTACAACATGCGACAAACACCGCTAAACACTACTAATGTTGAAAACCGTTGTACATCATTAAATTAATTAATAAAATTTTAAAATTTTAAGACTTATCATACAATTAATAATTATTTTAAAAAATTCAATTATTTTTTTATATATTAAAATTTTATTTTTTAATAAGGGTAAACTATATATTTAGTACCTCACTTATTTCCGTATTTCTATTGAACCCTCAATATTTAAATATTATTTCAATTTGACCATATTCTTTATAAAAAAATAATTTAACCCTCAACCTAAAACTTTAAACCCTTAAACTCTTAAACCTATACCCTTAAAAATAATTTTAATGGATGAAATGTTGACACTTGAGAGGTGTATAGTTGATGTTGTCCTCTCTGATGTAGTGGAGATAATTTTTCCTTCATTTAGTTAAACTGGAATCTTTAGCTGTGCAGTGATCCCCTTACATTCATTCAAAATTTGGCCTACCCTTCATGAATTCATGAATTTGCCCTTCATAAATTTATAAAAAAATAAATTAACCCTTAACCCTCAACCTAAAACTTTAAACCCTTAAACTCTTAAACCTATACCCTTAAAAATAATTTTAATGGATGAAATAGTGACACTTGAGAGATGTATAGTCGATGTTGTCCTCTATGATGTAGTGGAGATAATTTTTCTTTCATTTAGTTAAACTAGAATCTTCAACTGTGCAGTGATCCCCCTTACATTCATTCAAAATTTACCCTTCATGAATTTATCCACGAAAGTGATTATCTTTGTAGTTGGCATGGATATTCTTTTTATTTCTAGTGACTTCGCATATCCAAGTACACCTATTGGATCCCTGCGAAGCAACATGAAACAATACATTGTTAATTAATGCATGAACCAAGAAAAATTTTAAATCTGGGATAAATTTTTTTAAAAGTTAATTTACAACAAATTTAGCACTCACTAAGGTGAAGAAAAAGAACTCTAACCATGCAGCCCAACATAATTTTATAATTACATTGAGTTGCTACATGTGTATTTGCCCTTTTATTTTTTTATTAAACAATTTTCTGAAAGAAACTAATAAAGAAGTGGGGTTGTGGTGAAAAACCTTGTTGATGGCTATAATCCATATAAATTATTTATTAAATAAAATTATTTTTAAGGGTATATAGTTTAAGGTATAGGTTTAAGAGTGTAATGGTTTAAGGTTTAATAGTTTAGGGTTTTAGGTTGAGGCTTAAGGCCTAAATTATTTTTTATAAAAATAGGATCAAATTGAAATAATATTTAAATAATGAGGTTTTAATAGAAATACGAAAATTGGTGAGATATTAAATATATAGTTTATCCTTATTAATAAATAAAATTTTAATATATATAAAAAATAATTTAATTAAATTTTTTAAAGTAATTAATAATTATTTGATGAGTCCTTAATTTAATAGTGTTCAGCAGTATTCAACATTAGTGGTGTTCATCATGTTCGTCGCACGTGGTAGACTTAACCTTACTTTTATATAAAATTAAACTAACCGATAAAGAATGACAGATCTGTTAAACTAATATAGTCTATTTTTATCTCTTTATCAACACTAAAATCAGTTAGGTTGTCCTTTTGTGTTAAAAAACAAAACAAAAAACTAAAATAATATTTAAAATTGTTAAAGTATTTAAAATTGAATAAAATATAAGTAAATTTTAAAATAATAATAAAAATGTTAAAAAATATGAACATGGGCAAAAGGACCAAAAAAATTTGGTTTACATGTTAATAGGTCTGTTTTTTCGTCTATTGACACAGGCATATTTAAGTGACCCCACTTGATTCTAGAGAATATTTGTAAAAAAAAAATTGAGGGCAGAGGAGGAAATTAAATATATTTAAACCTACTTGACACTACTTAATTCGTTTAATTTTAATTTTTTTTGAACCCGCTTAATGCGAAATACAAATCCGCCATTGTCTGTTGATATAATTTGATATAAAATAAATAAAAGTGCGAGAACTAAAGTGAATGACCACCAACAAGTGTTGACCACCGATACGGGTTCAAACTTTAAAAACGACATTGTTAAGAGTGACAGCCTCGCACTTCGAACATAAACCATAAAACAAACATAAATATTAAAAAAATAAACCGTTACAATATATCATTTTTCAAAAAGAAAAAATGAGTTAAAAAATTATGTCGTTGTCTAACATGGCAAATTTGGCCAAGTAAGCCACATTTGGCTTAATAATTAGCATATAGGGGTTCAACGGCTGAAATTTGGCAAACTAGGCCAAAAACTACAGTGCCGTTGGGACCTCGCCACCTGCTGCCGGCGAGGTGTGGACAACGCCACCTCCTGCTGGCGAGGTCCTGTTGGAGGCAGCCTTGGCAGCGTGGGCGGCTCAGCTGTGAGCTGCATGCTTCTCGAATATATGCCTGCATGCTTCTCTGACGTGCCTGCATGGCACATGCATGAACAGCACCTCGCCATTTGCAAATGGCGAGGTGCTGTTCATACATGTGCCATGCAGGCACGTCAGGCTTTATCCATGTGCATGTGCCATGCATTTGCATATAGGGTTGGCTTTAGGGTCAGATATAGGGATGTGTTTAGGGTATAGGGTATAGGGTTTAGGGTATAGGGTTTAGGGTTTAGGGTTGTAAATATTTTCAAATGTTTTAAAAAAGATACTAAGATTGAATTCAGATTGTACCGAATATTTAACATATTATTAAATTTTTAATTTTTCTAATAAACAAAGTAAAAAAAATCATTAAATTCAGATTGTACCGAATATTTCGGTTAACCGAATAAACTGTTAACTGGTTGAATGGTTACTATATAGGGTCGAGATTTGAGTGACCCGAACTTACCGATTGACCGGAACAATTTACAAATGGTTAGTCGAACCCAATTTTACACACCCTAATTTAATTTTAAAATTAAAATATCCACCGAACCATATTTAATTTTACCCTTTAATAGGAGGTGTTTTAATAAATCTAACCCGTACCTAGAACCCTATTTACCCTTCAATAGACGGACGTGCCTAAACCCTATTTAATTTACCCTACATACACTTGCCTGACTTGCCAGTGTGTAGGGGACATGCAGGTGAACAGGACCTCGCCATTTGGCAAGTCAGGCAAGTGTATGTAGGGTAAATTAAATAGGGACGAGCTAGATTTATTAAAGGGGATTAATTTTTTAATATTATTTTATGTGTATATATAGAGGGTTTAGGGAAGATAAGATGAGTGTGTAGTGGTTGAGAAAAAAATTAAGAGAGCTTTTCGGCAAAGAGGGACGAGTTTGTGAGTTTCTGAAGAAATATTCGAAGAGGGTGATTGAAGAGTTCGTAAAAGCTAGTGAAAATTAAGTAAGTAAATTTTTCCTTTTAATCTAAATTTTTTAATTTTAGAGAGTTTGTATAAATCTTTTGTATGATTGAATATATATTCAGATGGTACAAGTATTTTTAAATTTTAATAAAAAAACCCAAAAATTTAATGTTGTGCTTATGTTTTTAATATTTACAGAATATGAGTTCATCAACATATTCGGACACCGAACCCACAGTTGGTCGTTGGGGCGAATCGCTTGAAGATTTCAGTGATGATGAAGAAAATATTGTTCCTATGAGTGAAGACGAAGAAGATGACGTTCAGTTACTCGATGCTGATGATATTGACGCTATTATGACAGAAGCGTCTCAAGGCAATGGTATTGATGTTGAAGAAGATGTTTGGGCCGCGGCTGTTAGTAGGCTCGGGTTGAGAAATGAACAGCCGGCTGTTTGGGGTAATGCTGCACCGCAGCGCCAACAACCGGAACCTCCAGCCTATAAAGCTCCAGCAGCCCGCATGTATGAAGTTGACTATACTGCAATGCAAGATCAAGAATATGAAGCTCGCGTATTTGGTTCTTCTTCATCTTCGAACTTTGGAGAACTGGAACTAAAGGCTCAATTTGAAACAAAAAAAGCCGCGAAGCTTGCACTTCAAGAGCACTGTCTCAAACGCCATACGTCATTTTCTGTTGTTGAGTCCAACAAATTTACGTATTGTGTAAGGTGTTATTATTGGAAGAACAATTGTCCGTGGTGGGTAAGAATTTCTTACAAGAAGAGAACTGAAATGTGGGAGGTGTCACGGTTTATTGATCAGCACACATGTACCAATATGGCTTTATCACAGGACCATATTAATTTAAACTCTGATCTAATATGTGCTTCAATCAGGACTTTGGTTGAACAGGAACCAAGAATTTCGATTGCAGTGTTAGTAGCATCTATCCGCTCCCAGTTTGATTATGTTCCGTCTTACTACAAGGCGTGGATGGCAAAGCAAAAGGCGATGACGGAACTGTATGGTGATTGGGATAAATCGTATAATGAGCTACCAGCTCTTTTACGAGCAATGCAACATTTCATCCCGGGGACCGTTGTAGAGTACGAGACATTGCCGGTGTTCAACTTACAAGGCGAATTAATTCCTGGTAAAAGAGTATTTAGTAAGTTATTTTGGGCGTTCAATGCGTGCATTCAAGGGTTTTCATTCTGCAAACGCATGATTCAAGTGGATGGTACATGGTTGTATGGGAAGTACGGTCATATATTACTCTTGGCCGTTGCACAGGATGGAAACAATAATATATTCCCAATTGCCTTTGCCATAGTTGAAAAGGAAGACGCGGATGGATGGGAATTCTTTTTGAAACACCTACGCAATTATGTTGTAAAAGAAGACGGGATTTGCATGATTTCTGATAGAGGAACTGCGCTCTTATCAGTAATTGACAGACCTGGGAGTTTATGGATACCTCCACATGCATATCCAGCATATTGTGTACGACATATTGCAGCGAATGCGAAGACGCGGTTCGAAAACAGTCAGATCAAGAGAGAGGTTTTAGGCGCGGGTAAGTTGTTATTTGTTGTTTATAAAAATTTTAATTTTTTTTAGTTATTAGGGGTTGTTTTATTTAACTTATTTTTATTTATAAATAGGGTATGAACTAGTTCAACCAAAATTCCATGAAAGGATGAGAAGGTTGAGGCGGCACGGTGCATGTGTGATAAAATTTGTAAATGACATCCCCACGGAAAGATGGTCACAAGCCTATGATGAAGGTCGGCGTTATCTATTTCTACAGCTAAAAAACAATTAGCATTCGAATATATACAAATATATATATATTAACTTCAACATTTCGAATATATACAACTAATAACTAACTTTAAAAAAATCAGATTACAATTTTGCCCAAAAAATACATGCCCTTACCAGATTCAAAATTCGAAAAACGACCTCTTTTGTTCGAAACGACAGTCACAACTTTGCCAAATTCTTCACCTTCACAATTTTTTTCTCTTCTTCTCTTCTCAATTACCCAACTTCTCTTCTCAATTACCCAACTCACACACCACCCTAACATATATATACAAACAAATAATATAATATAAAATATATATATATATATATATAATCCACTTTGGCCTGGCAGCCCGTGAGCAGCAGGCCTGGCAGCCTGCACCTCGCCATAAGGAGAAGGCGAGGTGGGCCAGCCACTGTGAGCCGCCCAGCCTGCCCCAACCAGCTCCAACCAGCCACGGCTAGCCTGCCATTGGCTCTCCCAGCCGGTCACCAGGGACCTCGCCAGCAGGAGGTGGCGTTGTCCACACCTCGCCGGCAGCAGGTGGCGAGGTCCCAAAGGCACTGTAGTTTTTGGCCTAGTTTGCCAAATTTCAGCCGTTGAACCCCTATATGCTAATTATTAAGCCAAATGTGGCTTACTTGGCCAAATTTGCCCTATCTTTCCCCTCATTTAAATTCTTCTTTAATTTGTTCTCCTACATTGACGGATCTATGAACTCTTTAGCCACTCTCCGTAGAGTTGGAGAAACAAACCCTAATCCAAGATAATACTGGATTACTGAATATTGAGGGTAATGAAGCAAAAAGAATGAATAAAAACAATACCTAAGCCTCACCATCAATGTTATCCAACCATCACTATCACTTCAAATACATATATAATCAACCATCCAAATAATGTAATAGCAATGGAAAATATTTTTCCATCTCAAAAAATTTCCCTCCCTCTCCGATAGAATACCAGAAACGCGGCTGAAGTCGGGGCCATCCGAGGTCTCTGTGTTAGCCGTTCCCTGTAAAATGTTGGTGATCCAATGAGTAAACCATATCACCTAAGAGGCTCCGTATCCATCACGATGCGTCTTTTGCCATCTCCATGCGGTCTTTAAACTCTCCTTCAGATCAGTGTGTTGAGCCGTCCAGTTCAGCTCGCGGTAGATCTTGGTTGGGTCGCTGAATACTTCGGCATAATCTCCGGGTCGGCGGGGAAGATAATCGACTTTTATCTCTACCCCTGTAGCTTTCTTACAGGCCTCTACAAACTCCTTCACCGATCTACCTCTTCCGGTGCCAACATTGTAGATTCCTACGTTTTGGGGCTTTGCTTTTTGAAGAGCTTTAACATGAGCATCGACCAAGTCAGTAACGTCGATATAATCTCGTATGCAGGTACCGTCATGTGTATTATAGTCTGTTCCCTTTACCTACACGAAAGCCCAAAAACCAGATTAGCAAAATCAGAAATTTAATAGTATTAGAATACAAGCAACAAATGCCACCAAAGATAAAGGTGATACAGCAAACATGTGGACCGACAGGTGTGATGACATTTTATAATGGTTACAAGTATGAAACAAACATAGAACAACTCATACATATTTGCCTGGAAAGTACAGTTGTGACAAAAAGTTGACAGTTTATTTTATCATACATTAGATGACCTTTTTCACCTGTAAAAAGAAGCATCATTGTCGAACATGTGAAACGACAGATAGTTTTTCATTCAGTCCAGGTCTTTCGAATCTATCATGAGTTATAAAATTAGCCTAATTAATCAAAAAGGTGCTTGCATAGGTGATGTCATCAGAAATACACACACACACATGTATCGTGCACTCAAAGCATCGACTTTTGCAAAATCATCATCCACGAGCCTTAAAGAAAAGCTGCTGCTGCTACACTCTATATTTAAAATTAACTTTCAGTATGATCTTGCACCATTTTTAGTGTTCATAATCTTCCTAAGGTCTCTCAAACTACAATAACTAGAAATACAACTCGTATTTCTAGTTATATACTGTAAATAAGACCGTGTGTAGCTAGTTGTTTGCTTCTTGACCCCAAGTTTAGCTAGAAATACAAAGCAATCACTAAAGATGAGAAACATGATGTGGCAAAAGAAATAGAATACCTTTAGACCCGGAATGATACCACGAGCCGCATCAAAACAAGCACCTGAAATTCGCCCATGCTCACGCAACTCAGGTCTGGGAGCCTCACCTAATCTTCCATCAGGATCTGACCCGATCACATTGAAGTATCTGAAAGATATTCAACAAAACAAATGTGAACTCCTAACCAATGAAAAATTGTGGGACTATCAATAAATACTTATATACGCAACCTAAGCCTTCAGTGTGATATTGTTAAGTTCCAAAAGTTATGCATTTTCAGATGAAGAAACCAAAGGACTAAATACGGAAACAATGTCAAGAAGAGCTAACACGGATTACAACGATTCACTTTTAGACAAATATACAAACCTTAGGATCATAACTGCCATGTCTGAGTTCTTGGAGAAATCCAAGATGATATCTTCAGCCATCTTCTTAGCTTTTCCATATGGGTTGATTGGAACCTGAGTTGGTTTGAAACAAATGTTAGTTGCCTTGCGTTATAACCGTAAATATCTCAAAACCAGATGATATACAAAGATCCTTTAATTTATTGGCCTCGAACAAAGGTTTAGGAAAATAACTAAGAATAAAACCAAGTTTACAACTTGCCTGTGGGGTTACTTCAGTGATTGGCATCTTTTCAGGCTCCCCGTATGTGGCACATGTACTAGAATATATCAGAGTCTTAACACCATGAGCAGCCATTGCCTCTAACACCACCAACGTATTTGAAGTAATGTTGTGATAATACCTGCACATCAAGGCAAAAAATCACCATATGGAACGTTTTAGTTTAAACGGTACAGGTTGAGAAGTTTCAAATAATATTAAGCAATCAACCATTCAATAACATTTCACACAATAATATTAAGTAATAGCAGCAATGGTTGATTAGAAGAAAGCACCCAGAAAGGACACAATAAGCAAACCTCCATTCTGAGGACAATTTCTTTTCAAGTAGAACTGTTAGGTTAGAGAAAGGAAAGTAGACAACTCTAAAGGCTTTCTACATAAATGGCTGGATGTTATAAAGTCCATCCAATATACACCAAACGAAAATGAGCCCAAATTAAATTTCCTTCTGAAATCTAGTAACCCAGAATAGCTCCTCTATACTGTCTTTAGGTGAAGTGAAATTTTTAGCTTCATTTATAGAGCTCTCATAATCGGGCAAGTGCAGCTACAAAACTAATAAGCAGTTAAAATGAGTTGACCTTAGAGAACTGCGTTTCTGCATTGTAACTTATAAACAAGGGTACAAGCTTATGTAGGCAAAACAGGTGGCCATCAGCAGCAAAAATGAAGTATCTACTACCTATGCTCATTACCAGGCACTATAGCACACAGCAAAGCTCTTCAACTAAGTCGGCTCTTGTCGAATTTTAAATTTTCGTTTAGCATATAATAGTATAATGAGCAACCTACTCATCTGACCTATATTAACTATGCCGATCATAAAGGAGACTTACTTGAGAGGATCCATTGTACTCTCCCCAACATATGCCACAGCCGCAAAGTGCATTACAGCATCAAATGCATTTTCTGAAAATATTTTATTTACCTAAAATGTAGAATCAAGGAAATAATACATCACATCCATGATTCAAAGCCTTAAAGTGAACATTTTTAAAAATAATAATAATATTGATGATGAATTCACTACAAGGATACAGCTTTTGCATCGCCAAGATCAGCATAAATGAATTGAAGCCTTCCGGGTTCTGGAAATAAGTCTTGTAGAACCTTGACGGCACCTATGTTTCCGCGTGAAAGATTGTCCTACAAAAGAGGTAAATCCGTCCTTTAAAACCCAGACCAATTATGCACAAGCTGTGAAAGATTACAAAAAAAGATATTTGCATATCTTAAACTATAAACATACCACAATGGTTACACGGTATGATTCCCTCAGAAGTCGTAAAGCAGCATGTGAACCAATATAGCCCGCACCACCAGTTACAAGAACATGAGTTACGCCTTCTTCATGTTTGGAAAACTGGAAACATAGAAGTCAAGAAATGGGGGGGGAAATGTCAGAAGTTGAAAAATTATATAACTAAAAACAGCCATTGCTACAGAAACAACAGATGATGGTATTAACCATATGCAAAAGGCGAATGGGACATCCATAATCAAGCGAGCAACTTGATTAAACTAAGCCAACAGCAAACAAGAATGAAAGTCTTAACAAAAATGACATAGGGTCACTCTATAATTGCAGTTAGAACCCAGAAATATGCCCATACATAAACTGTGCAAAGTGAAAACAATAGCAAGAGTAAAAGATAATTGCTGATTGATCTTCAACTATTAAAGCTAATCAAATATCTGCATGACAAACATTCGGAACAATCTTTTTATAACTGATATTCTACAGAGAACAAATAGTTGGCACCATTATCAACTGTTCTCGCGCATTTTAACTTTGGCATTGCAGAATAGAGAAGGAAGTTGAAAAAATAGAGATAGAACCAAGAAGCTACCTGACTTGGTGTACCGAACGTTGGAGATTGCTTAAGCATGATAATGCATAAGGCTGTAAGGGTTGCAGCCATAAGGATTTTTCCAATAAAATTGCCCTTCCTTTTGGGATCATGATATTCCACGCCTACATGCAAAACACGAACAACCATTGTAAATTCAGAGAACCTTTTTCCCACTTTTAAACCATTATAAATGCATTAAGATGCAAGCAACTCCAGTCCCAAATTGTAAAATAACTCAAGCCTGTCTTAAACTGCAAACATAACAAAAACACATTTTTTCTACATTCAGTAGCAAACATTTTTTTCTAAAACTAAGACTTTGAAAGTAAAAGGTAAAGAGAAAATGAAATGAAGTTGTTTTCTTTTTCTCTCCTTTTTCAAAACTTAAACTTTCTAAATGAAAAGGGCAGGATTAAGTGTCATGACAACGACATTAACAACAGCAACAACAAAAACTGTAGAAATCATAAAAATAAATAAAGAGAAATTGGGTTAGAATTGAAGAAGAAGAGCGAAAATGTTACCAGCAAAAGGCATAGATCTGGTAGACCTTTGCTGGCTTCTTCCTCTGGCAAAATTTAGCATCTGGAAAAAAGCTTCTTAGGACTTGCCTTAAGCTGGCAACAACCTGAATTTATGTCTCAATTTAAGTGATCAACCAAACACCCTAATTTTGGAAATGCTGTTTTGGCAAAACTGCTGCAGAAACTAAAACCAAAACAACAATTATTAATACATTTCTGAAATATTAAGAGATCCATAAACCAACAGAAGAAAAAGGTAAAACAAAATTCATAAAATATGGGCCCTCCACCCATTGAATATAAAAACAACAAAACTCACCGATAAATGATGATATTCAACAATATTTTTATAAAATAAAAAAGAAAAACAGAAAAGGAAAAAGAAAACCCAGGGGTTTCTTCATCTCCTGATTCAAAATTCTATAGCTACAAGAATAAAAACTAATAAACAAATAATAAATATTAATCCAAATAAAAACAGAGAAATCCGTAACCAATCATTTTAATTTAATTTTCATTGATCAGAAACAAACCCAGATAGGAAACCAAAGTTAGAAACCCAAATCAACCATGAAAACAAAAAATGAAAAATACCCATCACCGGAATTTGATCGTTCTCAAAAAGAGTAGAGGAATTCAAAGTCATTATAAACAGTAAATTAAAGAAAACAGCTTTAATGGAAGAACAACAAAGATAAAAAAAAAGGAACTTTACCTGAAAATAGAAATCAAAGAACATGAACATGGGTTGAAGGTGGCCAAAAAAATTACCAAATGAACAAATTTGAGAACAAAAAGATGGGTATATATATATACATACATGCAAATGTACAATGAAAGAAATTATTTTTATTAAAACAAAAGAAAAGTAAACGCGAAATAAATTAAACTAAAACAAAACCCACCAACGATGATTGAAGACGTGAGAGCGAAACAGGCGAAAAGGGCAAGAACAGCAGCCGGTCATACGCGTACGTTTGAATATTACGAGAAGGAGAGTTCCCAAAAAGAATAAAAAAAAATTAAGTATTTTAAAATAATAATAAAATTGTAAATTTTGTAAAAGTAGGCGGAATTTTCTCCTTTTTCCAGTGGTGATGACAGGTGCCCACAGGTGAACCGATGAATCCAAAACAAAGTTCAGACTAGGATTAAAGGTGCCTATGTATTTAGATATACTTTTATACGTTATAATACATTGGTCAAATTCTGCATAAGGTCCCCGTATTATGTATTTTTTGACGTATGTATAACTTTTTTTTATCATTCCTAGTCCTTCACTTTTTGGAATATGTGTTTTCAGTCACGTTAATTTTTTCCATTAAATTTGACCTTAGAATTGAAAATACATATTCCAATGATTAAAGACTAGAGGTGAGCGTTCGATTGAATCAGTCAAATTGATGAATCTTGTTTTATATTTTATTTTTATTTTAAAAAAATTGATTCAAAATTATAAAAAAATATATAATTCATGTCGAATTTTTTTCGCATCTGCTCAAGTTATGCTCGCCACCTAAAAATATCATATTCGTAAAAGCTATTGAAATTGTTCATAATTAATTAATAATAATAAGAAGAAGGAATCATGTGGAGTCATTGGGGTGTTATGAATAGGGAATAAGATGTACATAAAATGAAGACAAAAAATATGGTGGACCCAATTCTACGACTTTAAAAAAAAAAAACTCTCAATTTCATGCTTCCACGTTGAATTAAAATTATTATTAGGTAATGAAAAATAATTTTTATTTAATTATGTTTCAGTGACATGGAGTAATTCATTCTTTCTCAATAATTTGAGTTTATTATTTACAGAAAATAGAAAAGAGATGTAATATAAAATATAATTATTAAATTTGGTAATGAACAACTGGTTTAACGATAAGGGTGAAGCTTAAGAGATTTGATATTTCAAGTTTGAATCATATAATAAAAATCTATGCTTTTATGATACGTTTTTCTTTATTTTTGTGTCACATTTTCACTATAACGTTTTTTATATTTTTTTATACGTTTTCTCATATCTTTGTGGTCATTTTAGTGGTCGTACAAAGACCCTCACGATATTTGTTTTATGATTAGTTTGTCAGTGATCACGATAGTTAGATCCCCTCTCTGGTAAAATGTTATTTGCTAATATAATCAAAATTGTGTAGCGAAGCAACCTGCCAAATAGTTTGGTTTGCTCTACACACCTTTATCACTTTGTAAATCGTCTCGTTCGACAAAGACAAAGAGTTTTTATTAAGGTAATTGGGTTCTTTTGATGTTAGGTGTATCACTGGGTTTAATATTGTTATTTTATGTATGAATTTTTTTTTTACTATTATCTCCAAATTTTTCTCTATACTTGGGTTCGTTGTAATTCTTATTTCTTACATTGTTTTTATTAATAAAATTCAGTTGTCATTATCAAAAAAATCTTTTTTGTTTACTCATTTTTGATGAAATTGTATGTATTTTGATCACAATTAAGGCTTTGAAATTGTTTCCATCTACTTTTAAACTATTAATTTTTTAATCATATGTATTTAATTTAATTTATTAATCAATCAGTTTAGATCAAATTTTGTAGAGGTCTAACACAAAAATTATCTTCTAATTTGATTTTTTTATTCACAACACTAAAATTTATATAATAAACTTTACTTAAAAATATAGTGTCTGATCTTGTTACACTAATTAGTTGTTGGTAAGCTATTAATTAAGTAAGGAATCTAATGAAGTCGAAAATGAAGGCAGTGGAGTACCAAATACTCTATGGTAGTTGTATCTAACTAGTTTGACAACACACTGCCACCTCAAAATATCCTTTTCATTTTCAACAAATTTGGTGCTACACTAACAATCCAAGGGATTTATTTATTTATTTTTGGTTTAAAAACATCTTTAAGTCCTTAATTTTAAATTTTAGCGACTTTATCCCTCTAAAAAGATTTAGATTCACTATTATATCTATTATATAAAATTGATAAAAGAAAACATTGATGTCAGTTCCAGATGACAAAAAGGAGTAGTAGGGGCCTTAGATTTTGAAAAAATAGAAATTATTCCCTTAAAATTAAAAAAAAAATTAATTTCACTCTCTCAAAATTTTTAAAAATTCGTATTAAGCTTATAACTTTTTTATTTTTTAAACTAAATATTTCCCATAATTTTTAAAACTTTTCACTAAGAATCAATTTTTCAAAACTTTTAGTTAGACCTTATTTTTTGGGGAAAAATGTAAACTAAACATTCAATTTATTTTAAAAATTTTAGTCTAAACCTCTTAATTTTTTAAAGATATTAAATTAGACTCTTAAACTCTTTCGCCAAGTTACGTCATTATTAATATTATAGTAATTTTCAACAAAATAGTTTTATATTTAGAATCTAGTAAATTTAAAAACAAAACTATCTCTACATTTTTTTTATCATCCACGAGACTTGAACTTAAAACACTGATTAAGAGATATCATATATATTCGCGAGTTTCTTAAATATTAAAAGTCATGGATTCAAATCACATCATATACAATCTCTTTAATTTTTTATTGTAATTATATATTTTTTAATAGTAAGTGATTGCAATGTAGTATATATTCATACATATTCTTAACCCTTTGATAAAATGTAGGCACGTCTTACAGACAAAGCGATTGAACCAAAATCTCCTAGAATGAACATCCGTTTTTTCATTGGGACCTAATAAGTTATATTATATAAATTTTTTGACACGTGTATTTACAGGTTTATTGATCTTTTATTTAATTAGTTTTATATGTTTATTTTATGCAATAAAATGCAATTAAAATATAAATATTAATTATAAATATAGATATAGATATTTATAATGATTTCATATTCACAAAAACAAATATTGAAAGAAAAGGGAAGCCGACATGGTGTGAGTGTGTTGGAAAGAATGGACCCGCTACCAAAAAGTACACCAACAAAAGGCAAAACAACATGAAAACAAAACAAACTACATTTTTTGAATTCTCAAAAACCTTGTCCTCTTACCATTGCCATTATATGTTGCTGTCGGTTGAGTTTTCCAAAACCTTACACAATTATATTTACGCTTAATGCATATTTTGTCCTTAATATTTATTATTTTTCTCAATTTAGTATTTAAAATATTTTTTAGTCTTTTCTGCCCCCCTTAAAGTTTACTTCATTACTTAAAATACCCAAAAAAAATGACGCCGTTTAAAAAAACATATTAACCAATGAGAGTTCGCAACATCACTCAATTTATTTTATTTTTTTATTTTCAGAAATAACATATTAACTAATTGATCAATAATGGTTGGGTACAATGGTAAGGCACATTGCACTCCCAAGGAAAGGACGTGAGTTCGAACCTTAGAGACGATCTTGTTGGGAGGGGCAGCCACGCACGCTGAACATGAACCGTAAGACAGACATACATGTAACCAAAAAAATTATTTAATAAAACTCACTTTCCCCAAATCAACCCCGATCTACCCTAAACCCCCATTGATTGATTAAGGTAAACAGATCAACCCGCAATGTAATTTCATTTCTTTTTCACCCTTAATATTAGATAATTAAGAATTTTGATTAATTAAAGGTTGGTTTTTTTATTGGTGCAGAAAGAAGTGATATTTTCTTCATTGGTGGCGGTGGTTGATGCGGCGGGTGAACCGGTCCCAACATCGTCCGTTCTGATGACGGCCGTGAAGTACATTAAGATTAATCGTATGCCGAAAAACGTAAGAGTTCCTCAAGTGTAAGAACTAAGAAGAAAGATCCTAACCCTGAGAAATGTCTCGATAAGGGTCGCCAAGCTACTCGCTGTGACCTTTGACTATAAGCATTTAGATTCTTCAACTTTTACTAAATTTTCAAATTGTTCTTTTAGCTGGAATTTGCTTGGAACGATTTTTGGGTTTTGAAAAAGTTGAAATTTTAGAGTATGAAAAATCTGGAATTCTTTGTACTATATTGCCAAGACTCGGGTGCGAGTATCGGATTCAAGTATGTGTCCAACTCGAATGTAGTTAGATTTCTATGTTAAACCTATTAATGAAAGCTGTTAGTTTGTCGGTTAGAACGTTAGGAAAGTTGTTGGGATGGTTAGTTGGTTACACAGCCAACTAGAGTTTCTTTGTGTAATCTATTGTGTAGCCATTGCTGAAACTTAAGTTGGTGAATATCAATAAGAGAAATCTTCTTCAATCTCTTCTATTTCTCAATATGGTATTAATCGCTGAGAAATTCTGGTTTCCTGCTTCCGCATAATCACCTTTTTCTTCAACATTTTTGTTGTTATTTAGTTTTTTTCTTGGTTTCTTTTCATGGCAAACTCAGTCAGCTATTTAGTTCTTGCGTCTGATGTTGCTGGTGGTTCTTTCGGGTCCGACAAAGTCTTCACCAACAAAAGGATCAACGTCGTTCTTGATGAAACAAACTTCTTTCTCTGGAAACAGAAAGTGTTGTTAGCCGTTCACAGTCATCGTCTTGAGAAGCTGTTGACTGGTGCGTTGAAGGCGCCTCTGGCTGTGATAACCAATGAGCAAGGAGAAAAGATCGACAACGAAGCGTATGAGGTCTTTGTTGCTTAAGACAGTGCTCTCGCCTCTTGGATCCTTTCCACGACAAGCCCTCATCTTTTGCCAGAATTTGTTGGCGTAGGAACGACGGCTGAAATCTGGACAACGGTGGTTACGTATTTCTCTAGTCGATCAACGACCACTGCCATGAGTCTGCATTACAAGCTTCAATCCATTCACAAATGTGATCTTAGCATGAGAGCATATATTGCTCAGATTA
The DNA here is from genome assembly GCA_958450335.1 of Hibiscus tridactylites. Taxonomy (NCBI): domain Eukaryota; kingdom Viridiplantae; phylum Streptophyta; class Magnoliopsida; order Malvales; family Malvaceae; genus Hibiscus; species Hibiscus tridactylites. The sequence continues at coordinate 16,277,861 of OY288274.1, forward strand.
AAGAAGTATGCAACATGCTTGCTTCTTGTGGAAGTCCCATTTCCGATCATGAAAAGGTGGCATCTATTCTCAAGGGTCTTCCGGCTGAGTATCATCCCTTTATTGTTGTGATAACATCTAGTCAATCACAATTTACTCTAGATGCATTTATTTCAGTTTTAATGGATGCTGAGACCCAAATACTCAACTTTAATCATTTTTCTGATATTACTTCTTCAGCTAATGTTGCTCATGTTACAAGTTCTAATCAAGATGATTCTCAAAACAACAATCGAGCACCTTACAGGCCCTATCGTGCTTCTATGGGTCAATGAGGACGTGGTAGTATGGGCTACAAATCGAATATGAAGCCCTAATGTCAGCTATGTGGTAAGGTTGGGCACTTGGTGGATAGGTGCTGACATAGGTTCGATGAGAACTTTCCTAGTGTTACAGCTCGTAGTGCAGATCGTGGTGATCAAGATGAGACTAATGCACATGCACATGTTGCAAGTCTTAATGAGGCTCAATGGTTCGTTGACTCAAGTGCTTCACATCATGTTACCCATGATGCTGCCAATATAGGTGCTAGCTCGGAATATACTAGACCTGGTAAGTTGCTTGTTGGAAATGGTTTAGCATTGCCTATTTCTAAAGTTGGTCACACTATGCTTACTTCATCTTCAAGGTCTTTATCCTTAAAGAATGTATTGCATGTACCAAAAGTCACTAAAAATTTGATTTTCGTGTCCAAGCTCGCTAGTGATAATAATGTTTTCTTGGAGTTCCATGCTCGTTCATGTCTTGTGCAAGATGAAGCCACAAAGGAGGCCTGTAACACCCGGGTTCGGGGGTCGGGTGAAAATATTAATTTAAAAATAGTTCGGGTTTCGGTTTCAAATTTTAAATAATAAAATAATGACTTGGGCCTCGGGTTTTATTTAGTTGGACTATATTTTAAACAAGCCCACATAGCCATGGGTGTCATCCATTGTAATTATCCCAAGTCATTAAGGGTGTTTTGGTCATTTGACTTCCCCATTTTAAACCAAAAATAAAATAAACCCTTTTGACTCATCTTCTTCATCTCACCACTCCCTTTTAACGACAAAGAGCTCCCCACCCCTCCTAGACACTATTCCATTCCATAGCTCATCCAATCTTGGAGGTTTTTCAAAGGTAAGGCCATTTTTTACTTGCTCTCTTTGTCCTCTACGAGTACGTACCCTTATTTCCTAGAAAACCCATGATTTTTGTAACTTGGGTGTTTTGAAATATTGATTAAAAATGTCATTTTTAGCATTCTAAACTTAGGTTTTTGATTTATGGAAGTGATATGAGTCATTTTAAGCCTAAAGGGGTCCAATGGGTATGATTTTTACAAGGTTTGGGGTGATTCCCGAAATGAGGTTTTGGGGAGGTTTTTGGGAGGTTTAGGAATGAAATATGGGGGTGTTCTATGTAGAAATGAGAGGGTCAATGGTTAGGGTATATGTAAGCATCGTTTTGAAAGCTTTAGGGAGTAGTTTGAAGGTTGAAATCAATGGTTTTGAGGGGTGCTTAAGGGCTGCTCGGATTTTGGAAAAATTGAGCTTGTTTCAATGGAAAAATTTGGTGTGTTGTACTTAGTATGTTATCCGGGTTGATTATTTTAGAACATGGACTGATTTGGGGTTATTTGCTTGGTGTTGGAATGCTTAGAATCAAGGAATTTGGTTGGTGAAGCTTCGGGGGCAAATCCGGGGATTTCGGAGTCTTGAGCTCGGTCTTCAATCTTCTCTTGGGTAGCAACGGTGAGTAGATTCATTGGTTTTTACTTTGTGCTTGATATGGACTCCTTTGGGGTTTGGGTAGAGCCTTGAGTGGTTGCCTAAACCCGTGTGTAAGTCTCCCTACTCATAAGTTGTTGTGACAAATTGATTGTATATACATTGTGACCATTGAATGCATATTAAGTTGTCAATGTTGTAGTCGTGTTGAGTTCGTGCCTCACGTGATGGTGGTCTAAACTACGGTGATGTGTAGTCCCACCGGTAGTGACTAGTAGGGTAGTACTTTGATGTGTAGTCCCATTGGACATCCACTAGTCGAAACGGTGATGTGTAGTCCCACCGTAAGTGTATGTTGGTTGAGCTTGTGCAAACCAAATGTTGTGGTTGAGATAGACCCTTATGCATCCATTGTTTTCTTGCATACAAATCGTATCTTGGAAAACTGCATGTTGTGAATTGTAGAGCCTCTCTCACTAAGCTAGATTGCTTATGCTCTTTGTTTCCAACGTGCAGATCGTTAGAGTCCGGGAGGCGAGCGGGCGAGGGAGGAGCTTTTGGAGTTCTCAAGCAAGTTTGAGTATGGTTTGCTTTTGTAATAATGCCTAGACAATGGGGTATAGGGTGTTAGGAGTTGGGGTCAGACTCCTTAGGAAGTTGTGCTTGAAAATGTTAAACCTATGTTGTGTTATGATTTGCTTCTTGGGTTATGTTCTATGGTTCTTATATGGATTAATTGCTTATGCCTGAATTTGCATGAGGATCGAACTGTGCATGCCTTAAGTTTGACTACCATGTGTATGAGTGCAAACCTTTCAAGATGTCTTGTTCCTTTTAAGGTCCTTTGTGTTTTGAGTATGCCAATATTGCATGAATTGCTCTTTAACTAGAATGCTATGTATGAATGCTTTAATCCATGTTTGATTGACTCCCTTGGCTTAAATATGTATGCTTTTATGGTTGGCTTGCCTTAGGGATTGATGATAGTGTGTTGGTTGAAGTGTTAGAGGGATTTAGGGGCCTCCTTGTGCTCTAAATCAGCTCAAACCTGCAGATTCGTAGCTGGGGTATCGATACCGTTGGTTTGGTATCGATACTGCCCTTTGGTCTCAGGCCTCGTGTATCGATACTCGAGGGAGAGTATCGATACCTTTTTGGCCACTGGAGCCACTGTCGATTTCGGTATCGATACTGGCCACTAGGGTATCGATACCGTTGTCTTGGCTTTGACCGTGGGAAGTCAACTTTTGGGGAGAGTATCGATACACTCCTTGGGGGTATCGATACCGTCTCCTCAGGTTGACCGAACCCTGTTGACCTAGTCAAGGGGTATCGATACTCCCCTTAAGGGTATCGATACCGCCTGCAGTTTAAGTTTTAAAATGGGCTTTTAAATGTTAGTTTGGGTTCGTTTGACTGCTTCGAAAATATTGTTCCGCTGTATGATCACTTAGGATGTAATTTTTCATCTAGACAAGATTAAAAATGGAAAAAATTAGGGTTGCTAACCGAGGGGGAATCCTTTAGGGGTTTTCACTCGGTTTTCCCCGTGTAGCCCTTTTGGACCGGTCATCCGGCCAGACCGGGACAAGGGGGTTACATTTATTGGTATCAGAGCCTGAGGTTTCCGAGACCTCGGGCAGGTAAGTGAGGTAAGTTAAGGTATTATGAGTGTTTTGCCATGCCTGTCTAAGTTTTGTTTTAGCACGGTGTATATATGCATGCTATGGTGACTTTTCTGTTGTTTGAGAGTTGGATTGAGTCCCCATTGTTAGGCATTGTTGTTAAAATAAAAAGGAAAATTGTTTTGGTTTAAAGAGCTTGAGAACCGGAGTCCTTTGCCCCTTGCTAACCTAACGATTCTTGTTGTTGTGTGTTTGTTGTTTTAGATTACATTAATTGCTATGGTGAGACCGAGGGGACGGCCTAGAGCGGGTGACCAGGCACCCGAGCACGTGCCTCCTGCCCTTAATGCTCCGGGTGGTAATGGAGGGAACGTCGTAGGTGATGGTAATGGGCCTCAGGCTGGGGCTAATGTGGGAGGTAATGGGGCTCAAGCGGGCCAAGGTCAGGCAGGCCCAGATGTGGCTCATTTGATTCAGACTATAGCCGGAGCTTTCCAGACAGCTTTGGCTGGTATGCAAGCTGCAGCACCAGCTCAGGGTGCGGGGACAGGATTACCCCTAGAGAGGCTTTGTAATTTGGGGGCAGTTGAGTTTCGTGGGTTATCTCCGGAGGGTTCAGAAGGGTGGCTTGAGAGCACTACTCGCATCTTGGGTCAGATGGAGTGTTCGGATGCCCGTAAGTTGGGATGCATTGTCTCATTGCTCCAGGGAGACGCTTATACCTGGTGGACCACTGCCATCTCTGGTATGGCCGAGGTGGATGTCACATGGGAGTTTTTCAGGAGTGCTTTCAAGAGGAAGTACCTCGGAGTTCGGTACTTGGATGAAAAGAAAAGGGAGTTCATGGCTTTGGTTCAAGGCAATAGAACCGTGTCCGAGTATGAGATCCAGTTTGTGAGGTTGAGCCAGTACGCGCCAGAGTTGATTCCGGATGAGAAGGGGCGATGTGAGCGCTTCAGATATGGGTTGACTACTGATGTGAAGACCTACATGTTGGCCTCCGACTACACTGAGTTCGATGTCTTGGTTTCTAGAGCCAAGGATATAGAGCAGAACTTGAGCTCTAGAGCACGAGCTAGTGGGTCTGACTCCGGGAAGAGGCATGCGAACTGGGATAGAGATCATGCCAAGAGGCAAAGGGATAGGAGGTACCAGCCGGATACGAGGCCTAGGGGTGGTAACCATGGTCAGGGCCGTCAGGGCCAAGGGGCTGTTGGGCACATTCCGGAGTGCACTAGGTGCGGGAGACGCCACCCAGGTGAGTGTATGGGTATGTTTGGGGCGTGTTGGATTTGTAGCTCCCGAGATCATTTGAGGCGTGATTGTCCACACCCAGTCAGAGGAGGACCGACTCCAGCGAGGGGTTTTGAGCATCAGAGAGGTCGTGGGCGCGGCTGTGGGAACTTCCAGCCAAGGAATGAGGGTCAGAGGAACTTGGCTCATGTGGTAGCAGTCCAGCCCGAGGGAGGAGGACCGGCTAGAGTGTACGCTCAGCGAGAGGCTGGAAATGACACTGATGTCATTGCAGGTAATTTCACATTACAATCTTTGAGTTTGCTTTCCCTCATAGATTCGGGGTCAACGCATTCTTACATTCTGGGTGAGCATGCAAAGTCATTAGGACTACCTTGTGATTGGTTAGAAGTAGGAGTAAATGTCACTAGCTCCTTTGGTGATACGGTGATAGTTAGGAAAGTGTATAGGAGGTGTCCCTTGATGATTCAGGGCCACGTATTTCCAGTCGACATGATGGAGCTACCCTTTTATGGCTTTGATGTGATTTTGGGCATGGATTGGCTTGTAGAGCATAGAGCTAGGGTTGACTTTGAGACTAAGAGAGTCTCTTTGAGGCTTACTGATGACTTTGAGGTTGTGGTAGTTGGGGAGAATGTTAAGTTTTTGTCCAATGTGGTTTCGGCTTTGGAAGCTCAGAGGTTGTTGAGTTCAGGGTGTCAGGCTTACTTGGCTTACGTAATGAACCCGGATATGAGTGAGGTGAGACCTCAGGACATCAGGACTGTGTGTGACTTCCCGAGTGTTTTTCCGGAAGAACTACCAGGTTTGCCTCCAGACAGAGCAGTTGAGTTTGCTATTGAGACATATTCTGATTCCGCACCGGTGTCCATTGCTCCGTATAGAATGACACCGAATGAGTTGAAGGAGTTGAAGATACAGCTTCAGGAGTTGACTGACAGAGGCTTCATTAGGCCTAGTGTTTCCCCGTGGGGTGCTCCGGTTTTGTTTGTGAAAAAGAAGGACGGTAGCATGAGGATGTGCATAGACTATAGACAGTTGAATAAGGTGACAGTGAAAAATAAATATCCCTTGCCAAGGATAGATGACTTGCTAGACCAGTTGAGGGGTGCTTCTGTGTTTTCAAAGATTGATTTGAGGTCTGGGTATTATCAGTTAAAGGTAAAGGATGTGGACATACCGAAGACAACTTTTCGTACACGATACGGGCATTATGAGTTTTTGGTGATGCCTTTTGGGCTGACCAATGCCCCAGCAGCCTTCATGGATATGATGAACCGGGTGTTTCATAAGTTCTTGGACAGGTTTGTGGTAGTGTTTATTGACGACATCCTAGTGTACTCGAGGACCGAAGAGGAGCACGATGAACACTTGAGGTTAGTGCTTCAGACCTTACTTGAGAATCAGTTGTATGCTAAGCTAAGCAAGTGCGAGTTTTGGATTAGGGAGGTGGTCTTCCTAGGCCACGTGATCTCAGCTAGTGGGATTAGTGTAGATCCCAAGAAGATTGAAGCCATTGTGAATTGGAAGCAACCGAAATCAGTGACAGAAATCCGCAGTTTCCTAGGCTTGGCGGGATACTATAGGAGGTTTGTTGAAGGGTTCTCGAGGATAGCGGCTCCGTTGACCAAGTTGCTACAGAAGAATGTTCCGTATGAATGGTCAGATGCAAGACAAGAAGCGTTTGAGAAATTGAAGAAAGCTTTGACCGAAGCTCCCATTTTGATTCAGCCCGAGCCGGGGAGAGAGTTTGTAATTTACAGTGATGCATCTTACGTGGGGCTAGGTTGTGTACTTATGCAAGGAGGTAAGGTAGTGGCATATGCTTCCCGACAGTTGAAGGTTCATGAGAAGAATTACCCCACACATGACATAGAGTTGGCCGCAGTGGTGTTCGCGTTGAAAATTTGGAGACACCATCTTTATGGTGAGAAGTGCACTGTGTACACCGACCACAAGAGCTTGAAATATTTGATGTCCCAAAAGGAGTTGAATCTTAGGCAATGAAGGTGGTTAGAGCTCCTTAAAGATTATGACCTCACCATAGAGTATCATCCGGGCAAGGCGAATGTGGTGGCCGATGCCTTGAGTAGAAAGATGGCCGTTGAGTTGCGAGCAATGTTCGCAAGGTTGAGTGTGTCTACGGACGGTGGGCTAGTGGCCGAGCTTCAGGTTAAGCCATCATTGGTTCAGTTGATTCGTGAGAAGCAGTTGCGAGATGAGTCCTTGGCACCTCACGTGCAAGACATAGCGGAAGATAGGCCTACCGAGTATTGTTTTGGAGAGAATGGGATCCTATGTTTCAAAGATAGGATAGTGGTTCCGGAGGATGCCGAGTTGAGGCGTACGATCTTGAGTGAGGCTCACAATAGCCCTTTTGCTATGCATCCGGGTAGCACGAAGATGTATCGAGGATTAAAGGAAGAGTATTATTGGGTTGGTTTGAAAAAGGATGTAGCCGAGTTCGTAAGTAAATGCATGGTTTGTCAGAGAGTCAAGGCCGAGCACCAGTTTCCCTCAGGGTTGTTGCAACCGTTGAAGATTCCAGAGTGGAAGTGGGAGCGTATCGCTATGGACTTTGTATCAGGACTTCCGTTGACTCCTTCGAAGAAAAATTCAGTGTGGGTGATTGTAGACAGATTCACCAAGTGTGCACACTTCATACCGGTTCATACCACCTATACGTTGGACAAGTTGGCCGAATTGTATATCCGTGAGATTATGAGACTACATGGGGTACCGAAATCAATTGTGTCAGATCGAGATCCGAGATTCACCTCTAGATTTTGGGAGTGTTTGCATCGAGCCTTAGGCACTTGGTTGAACTTCAGCACTTCGTATCATCCGCAGTCAGATGGGCAGTCTGAGAGAGTGATTCAGATTTTGGAGGATATGTTGAGGTGTTGTATTATTGACTTCCAGGGGTCGTGGGAGAAACACCTACCATTAGTGGAATTTGCGTACAACAACAGCTTCCAGTCAAGCATTCAGATGGCTCCTTATGAGGCCTTGTATGGTAGGAAGTGTAGTACCCCGATTTGTTGGGCTGAGGCCGGACAGAAACTTGTGCCGATGCCCGAGTTACTTAAGGGAACCACCGAGAAGGTGAAGTTGATATGTGATCGCTTGAAGGCGGCTTCAGATCGGCAAAAGTCCTATGCCGACTTAAAAAGGAAGGAAGTGGAATACTCCGTAGGGGATAAAGTGTTTTTGAAAGTCTCACCATGGAAGAAGGTGATGAGGTTTGGGAGGAAAGGCAAGTTGAGCCCAAGGTACATAGGGCCTTATGAGATAGTTGAGAGAATTGGTCCGGTTGCCTATAGATTGAGACTCCCAGTTGAGCTAGAGAAGATTCATGATGCGTTTCATGTATCGATGCTTAGGAGGTATAGATCGGATCCGTCCCATGTTATGCCAGTGGAAGAAATAGAGTTAAATTCGGACTTATCTTACAATGAGGAACCAATTGAGATACTTGCTTCTGATAGCAAGGTGTTGCGTGGCAAGACTATAGAGTTAGTCAAAGTCTTATGGAGACATAGAGGTGTGGAGGAAGCCACGTGGGAGAGGAAAGCTTACATGCTTGAGCAGTTTCCCTACTTGTTTCCGTCAGGTAATTTCGAGGACGAAATTTCCTTAAGTAGGGGAGAGTTGTAACACCCGGGTTCGGGGGTCGGGTGAAAATATTAATTTAAAAATAGTTCGGGTTCCGGTTTCAAATTTTAAATAATAAAATAATGACTTGGGCCTCGGGTTTTATTTAGTTGGACTATATTTTAAACAAGCCCACATAGCCATGGGTGTCATCCATTGTAATTATCCCAAGTCATTAAGGGTGTTTTGGTCATTTGACTTCCCCATTTTAAACCAAAAATAAAATAAACCCTTTTGACTCATCTTCTTCATCTCACCACTCCCTTTTAACGACAAAGAGCTCCCCACCCCTCCTAGACACTATTCCATTCCATAGCTCATCCAATCTTGGAGGTTTTTCAAAGGTAAGGCCATTTTTTACTTGCTCTCTTTGTCCTCTACGAGTACGTACCCTTATTTCCTAGAAAACCCATGATTTTTGTAACTTGGGTGTTTTGAAATATTGATTAAAAATGTCATTTTTAGCATTCTAAACTTAGGTTTTTGATTTATGGAAGTGATATGAGTCATTTTAAGCCTAAAGGGGTCCAATGGGTATGATTTTTACAAGGTTTGGGGTGATTCCCGAAATGAGGTTTTGGGGAGGTTTTTGGGAGGTTTAGGAATGAAATATGGGGGTGTTCTATGTAGAAATGAGAGGGTCAATGGTTAGGGTATATGTAAGCATCGTTTTGAAAGCTTTAGGGAGTAGTTTGAAGGTTGAAATCAATGGTTTTGAGGGGTGCTTAAGGGCTGCTCGGATTTTGGAAAAATTGAGCTTGTTTCAATGGAAAAATTTGGTGTGTTGTACTTAGTATGTTATCCGGGTTGATTATTTTAGAACATGGACTGATTTGGGGGTTATTTGCTTGGTGTTGGAATGCTTAGAATCAAGGAATTTGGTTGGTGAAGCTTCGGGGGCAAATCCAGGGATTTCAGAGTCTTGAGCTCGGTCTTCAATCTTCTCTTGGGTAGCAACGGTGAGTAGATTCATTGGTTTTTACTTTGTGCTTGATATGGACTCCTTTGGGGTTTGGGTAGAGCCTTGAGTGGTTGCCTAAACCCGTGTGTAAGTCTCCCTACTCATAAGTTGTTGTGACAAATTGATTGTATATACATTGTGACCATTGAATGCATATTAAGTTGTCAATGTTGTAGTCGTGTTGAGTTCGTGCCTCACGTGATGGTGGTCTAAACTACGGTGATGTGTAGTCCCACCGGTAGTGACTAGTAGGGCAGTACTTTGATGTGTAGTCCCATTGGACATCCACTAGTCGAAACGGTGATGTGTAGTCCCACCGTAAGTGTATGTTGGTTGAGCTTGTGCAAACCAAATGTTGTGGTTGAGATAGACCCTTATGCATCCATTGTTTTCTTGCATACAAATCGTATCTTGGAAAACTGCATGTTGTGAATTGTAGAGCCTCTCTCACTAAGCTAGATTGCTTATGCTCTTTGTTTCCAACGTGCAGATCGTTAGAGTCCGGGAGGCGAGCGGGCGAGGGAGGAGCTTTTGGAGTTCTCAAGCAAGTTTGAGTATGGTTTGCTTTTGTAATAATGCCTAGACAATGGGGTATAGGGTGTTAGGAGTTGGGGTCAGACTCCTTAGGAAGTTGTGCTTGAAAATGTTAAACCTATGTTGTGTTATGATTTGCTTCTTGGGTTATGTTCTATGGTTCTTATATGGATTAATTGCTTATGCCTGAATTTGCATGAGGATCGGACTGTGCATGCCTTAAGTTTGACTACCATGTGTATGAGTGCAAACCTTTCAAGATGTCTTGTTCCTTTTAAGGTCCTTTGTGTTTTGAGTATGCCAATATTGCATGAATTGCTCTTTAACTAGAATGCTATGTATGAATGCTTTAATCCATGTTTGATTGACTCCCTTGGCTTAAATATGTATGCTTTTATGGTTGGCTTGCCTTAGGGATTGATGATAGTGTGTTGGTTGAAGTGTTAGAGGGATTTAGGGGCCTCCTTGTGCTCTAAATCAGCTCAAACCTGCAGATTCGTAGCTGGGGTATCGATACCGTTGGTTTGGTATCGATACTGCCCTTTGGTCTCAGGCCTCGTGTATCGATACTCGAGGGAGAGTATCGATACCTTTTTGGCCACTGGAGCCACTGTCGATTTCGGTATCGATACTGGCCACTAGGGTATCGATACCGTTGTCTTGGCTTTGACCGTGGGAAGTCAACTTTTGGGGAGAGTATCGATACACTCCTTGGGGGTATCGATACCGTCTCCTCAGGTTGACCGAACCCTGTTGACCTAGTCAAGGGGTATCGATACTCCCCTTAAGGGTATCGATACCGCCTGCAGTTTAAGTTTTAAAATGGGCTTTTAAATGTTAGTTTGGGTTCGTTTGACTGCTTCGAAAATATTGTTCCGCTGTATGATCACTTAGGATGTAATTTTTCATCTAGACAAGATTAAAAATGGAAAAAATTAGGGTTGCTAACCGAGGGGGAATCCTTTAGGGGTTTTCACTCGGTTTTCCCCGTGTAGCCCTTTTGGACCGGTCATCCGGCCAGACCGGGACAAGGGGGTTACAAGGCCATTCTTCAAGGAGATGAAGTCGGTGGTTTGTATCGGTTCAACTCCACTCCAGCTCTTCATGTTGCTGAGGTTTCCGGTGCAAACAAGTTTGTTAATACCTTTAATCTTTGGCATCGTAGGCTTGGTCATCAAGCCTTTGACACATTGATGTTAGTTTGTAAAGAATGTGATGTATTTGTTGATGCTTCTATTAATAAAACTTTGCCAACATGTGTTGCTTGTCAAATGGGAAAAAGCTATTGTCTTCCTTTTTCCACTTCTACTACAACATACACAGCTCCTTTTGAATTAATTTTCACTGATTTATGGGGAACGACTCAAGTTTCTTCTCAAGGCTTTATATATTATGTATCCTTTGTAGATGCATATTCTAGACATTGTTGGGTTTATCTGTTGAAAGCTAAGTCTCAAGCCATTGTAGCTTTTTAGTCATTTCAAAAGCTGGTTAAAACACAATTTGATAAAGATATTAAGGCTGTGCAAAGTGACTGAGGGGTGAATTTCGCAGTCTTTCCTCCTTTTTGGTAAAAAATGGAATTGTGCATCGTGTCACCTGTCCACACACGTCTCAGCAGAATGGAGTGGTGGAAAGGAAGAATCGGTACATAATCGAGCTCGCCCTGACTCTTCTAGCTCAGGCATCTCTTCCATTGCGTTTTTGGTCTTATGTAGTTGTAACATCTATGTTTTTTATTAACAGACTGCCTACAAAAGTGTTGAGTGGTTCTTCACCTTTTGAAAAGTTATATGGCAACAAACCTCGATATGATATGCTACGTGTGTTTGGATGCATGTATTTTCACCACTTAAGGCCCTTTAACGTGCACAAGCTTGATTTTTGGTCTCGTCCATGTACCTTCTTGAGTTATAGTCCCATGCACAAAGGGTATCAATGTCTCGACTCCAATGACAAAGTGTTTGTGTCTAGAAGTGTTATGTTTGATGAATCAATCTTCCCGTTTGCCGGTCAATGCAATAATGGTACAACAAGCTCTAGTGAACAAGTTTTTGGGGTACATGACATACCCCTGGTTCCAAGAGTTGGTCAACTTTTCAGAGGCTTGTCACTTTCAGGCAGTGCTGTGTCATGTCATCCAACTGCTATCTCTAGGAGTCATCTGCATGACGAGCAAGAGCAAGGTTGTGATCCTGTGTCTTCAGCACCAATCAGGGCTTGTCTTTCTCCTGATGGTTGAGCACATGATACTATTTCTCATATCACACAAGTGCTAAGCAACAATAAAGTTGATTGTGCTGCTACACCTTTATCTCATTTACAAATGAGTCTGCACGAGAATGAAAATGGTCATAGTGTCTCTCACGCGTCTCAGTCTTCAGGGCACAACAATGAGAATGTATATAGTGTTCCTCATGCATCTCAGTCTTTAGGGAACGTTCAGGAAGATGGTCAAAATGTCTCTCATGCATCTCAGTCCCCAGGGCATAACTCAGGTTCTTGCTGCCCCTCTCCTGGTGATAATGATCAGTTACTTGAACCTGTCAATGGCATCTTTATACCCACATGTGCATCTGATGTGCTGCCTGTCAATCTTCCTAACACACATTCTAAGACAACACGTAACAAAACATGTGTGTTTAAACCTAAAGTTTATGTGGCTGAACTTGAGGAAGTTGTTCCCTCTACAATTCAACAGGCTCTTGCAAGTCCAAAATGGAAAGAAGTCGTGTTTGCTGAATATGAAGCACTTGAAAAAATGGAACCTGGAAGCTTGTTGCCATGCCTAAAGAACGTACGTTAGTTGGTTGTAAGTGGATTTCCAGAGTAAAAAAGAATGTTGATGGTACTATTGCTAGGTATAAAGCCAGGTTGGTGGCTGAAGGCTTCAACCAAATACCTGGCCAGGACTTTCATGATACTTTCAGTCCTATCATCAAGCCTGCAACAATTAATGTGGTCTTAGCTTTGGTTGTGTCAAGGAACTGGTCTTTAAGGTAAGTTGACATTAACAATACCTTTCTCAACAGTGATCTAAGTGAAGATGTGTACACGAGTCAACCACCTGGTTTCGAAATAGTGGCGTGTGATGGTACTCAGTTGGTGTGCAAGTTTGAACGTGCTCTCTATGGCTTGAGACAAGAGCCCAGAAGCTGGTACACGAAACTAAAGGATTTTTTGTTGAAAATTGGCTTTCGACGATCCAGTGTTGATTCCTCCCTTTTTCTTCATGATAACTCAGGGGTATTCACCTATATTCTTGTGTATGTTGATGTCATTATTGTCACGGGTGGCTCTGAATCGTTTATCTCTGAAGTTATCACCTTGCTTGGCAACAAATTTTCCTTGAAGGACTTGGGGAAGCTCAGTTACTTCTTGGGAATTGAGGTGCAACGCTCAAATGGCTGTCTTTTCTTGAGCCAACGCAAGTATGTCTAAGAACTTCTTGCTCGAACCAACATAGATAAAGCTAATTCATCTTCCACTCCCATGCTTCCTACAGTCAAACTCAGTGAACATGCAGGGAGTCCTATTGCAGATGTCATAGGTTATAGAAGTATTGTGGGTGTCTTACTTTACTTGTGTCACACGAGACCAGATATAATGTTTAGTGTGCATAGAGTTGCTCAGTATGTGCATAACTCGTGTGAAGAACATCTTGTGACTGTCAAACGCATCCTAAGATATTTGAATGGCACTCTTCACTATGGGTTAGTGTTTTGACCCTCTAAAATCAATGCAAGCTTGGTTTCCTTCTCGAATGCAGACTGGGACAACAGTCCAGATGACAGATGGTCCACCTCAGGGTGTTGCGTTTATCTTGGCAACAACATTCTCACAAGGAGCTCCAAGAAGTAAAAGGGTGTGTCCAGGTCTACAATGGAGGTTGAATACAGGAGCATGGCTGACACTGTGTCTGAGGTTACGTGGCTGAAATCATTGCTTACAGACATGGGCATCAAGCAAAAGGATGTTCCTATAATTTGGAGCGACAACACCAGTACTGCTTCCCTGAATATGAACCTATTTTTCCATTCTCAATCCAAGCACGTGGACCTTGACGTTCATTTTGTAAGGGAAAAAGTTGCTGACAAATCTCTTCGAGTGAACTACTCTCCGGCGGTGCACCAAACTATAGACGGGTTCACCAACGCTTTCACCAGCTCGTAATTTGACTTGTTCCGACAAAGGTTGAATGTGGTTACGCTCAGTGAAATTTGTCATGGAGGCGGAACAAGCAGGGGAAATGTTAATCCTATTAATGAAAGTTGTTAGTTTGTCGGTTAGAACGTTAGGAAAGTTGTTGGGATGGTTAGTTGGTTACACAGCCAGCTAGGGTTTCTTTGTAAGTGTATATTATCTGTTGTGTAGCCATTGTTGAAACTTAAGTTGGTGAATATCAATAACAGAAATCTTCTTCAATCTCTTCTATTTCTCAATATTCTGTAAGTATTTTCATGTATGTGGAGGATCCTCAGATGTTATCTCCCGTCGGATATTAGTGTCCGACATCGATACTTAGGAAAATGAAGAGTCGACAGTCGGAAAAACGAGTAGATGAGAGTTTTATTAAATATTTTTTAATAATATAATATTATATTTATTTTTTAGATGTTATATCCGAAAATAAGAAAAATAAATATAGTGATGTGGCAAAATCTCATTGGTTAATATATATAAGACGTCACTTTTTGGGTATTTTAGGTAATGACCCAAAATTTTAGGGGTAAAAGAGCTTAAAAAAAATTTAGGTACCAAGTTGAAAAATTGGTAAACGTTAAGGGGTAAAATGTACATTAAACCTTATATTTATATATATATAATTTGTATACTTTCTTTATTATCTATTTCACTATTTGTATATAATCTAAAATTTCTGCTTTTTATCGTATCAGTTTTGAAATTTTTGAAATTTTGGTATCGACCTAAATAATATATTGACAAATATAATTAAATTATAGAAATTTAAAATGATGAAATTTAAAATTAAGAGTTAAATCTACAACTTACACGTAATATGTAGACTAATAGCATGAGTTAATGAATTTTAGGCATAACGACAAAAAATACTTCTAACGTTTGACTAAATAATCACTTTGGCTCCTATTTTTTTAAGTAATTTAACTATCAATGTTTCACTTTAGGCCAAAATAGTCCATGTGGTTGAAAATTGTTAGTCAACTAACGATAAACATTCTTTCAAGCCAACACATTTCTCTATATGACACTATCATGTCAGCGTACACTGCCATGTAGGTTTGTCACATCATTTCAAGCCATTTACCGTTAATTGGCTGACAATTTTCATCAGTAAATGGACCATTTTGACTAAAATTACAGTGTTTGGTTGGAGAAATATAAGATTAACTGAAACAAATTTTACAAACTTGTCCTTATAATATATTTTATTTTTAACATGTCAAATTCTTAATATTAGATTAAAAATATTTACATAAAATTATTTTTGTTACATTGTCTAAAATTTACAAAAAAAAAAATTATACTTATAATAAATCAAATGAATAAAATTAATAGCATCAACTCCTAACTCATTCACTCTCTAATAACATACAATCTCATCTTACAATCCTATAAAGGTTATAAATACAATATTAATAAAAGTATATTAAATATCACAACATTATTTAAATATACGTAAGAAAATTTAAATAGTAAACTAATATTGAATAAAAATATTTAATAAATTCACACCACAAATAATTAGTAACTTACTTTTTTTATTATGAATTAATCACTTAATTAAAAATGCAACAAATAATCCACATAAATCAAATTCATTGTTTTAAGAGCAATATTTGATCAAAATATAAGAAATTGTATAATACCTAAGAAATTTGGAATATGATATTCTCTCATTTGGGGAAAAGTATCACTCTTAAAAAAAATTATTACTCCAAACCAAACATAATAATGTAATTGTAAAAAATATTATTACCTTTAGTAATTATATTTTTCGCGGAGTTAGGTGAATTTATAACCCTAAGCTTTCTCCGACTGAGAATAATACGCGCCCCACACGCCCCCTTTCTTCCTCTAGCTTCTCGAGCCTCAGACGGTCTCGATTTTGATCTTCACATCCGCCTTGTTGTTTGGTCGTCGTGCACGGGTGACGTCGTCCCCGCCGGTGGTCATCGAATTGTCGGATCGCTAGAAGACAACGACGTTTGGTGGTTTGCTCAGGGGAGCCAAGGTAGCCGATACAGAGGGGAGTCGTGGCTCAGTGTGTTTTACTATGGTCTCCCTCCGAAAGATCTGTCGAGTCTTGTATCGTTTGAAGCTTTCAGGTGCTTGTGGCTGCCGGACGGAACATTATTCTCTCGGAATCCATTGGTTTCAACGGTGGCTTTATACTATACTTTTTCTGGTTGTGCTTTAGCTCTCTGGAAGAGTAAGCCTTTGCCCAGTCTTGGAGGCTCTTCTTACGGAATCTTAGGGATGAGTGGTCCTATAGGTCAGGTTGCATCTAGCTGTGGAGCACGCCGGCTCGCCGGAAATCGGTCCGACAGTCCACTAACGAAGTGTCACGTTGTCTACGGGGATGAGGAGAGGCTAACAAGGGCAAGATGATCTTTTACCATTTTGGTCGTTAAATCTCAATTTAGATATGATTTGAAGCATATTTAAAATACATAAATCAAATTTAACATTGTGGACCTAGTGCATGATCAACTTAGATATGACGCATTAAAAAATAGTCCTAATAAAATTTAATGACATAATTTTCGTTTTACATTTCAAAACATGAAAAATTCCATGTAACAGCTAACAAGTGTATACATGTTTAAAATTTGATCCATAATATTTTTGCAATTTTTGGGGGGTTGAACTTGAATCATTAGTTTTTGGGGGAGTCAACATGCAATTTCACCATTGTATTAGCTTTTATCTTTGCAATTTTAGGACTAAATCTCAATTCAATAATTTTACGGGGCAAAATATAATTTTACCTTATATCAACTTATAATTTCATAAATTTTAGAGGAAATAATTCATAAATTTACCAATTTAGGGGCCATGGCCTTGTCACCCTTAGGTTTTTCTTTGCACGTCACATTTAAGTTAACATTTAATGCTCAAGCAAATTGCTAAGCTGACTAAAGGACTTGATTCTAACAATAATAATAGTTTGAGGACTTAATTAAAATATTTTAAAGTTTAAAGATCAAAACAGAACCTAAGTATAGTTTGAGGATGTTTGATCCCAATAACTCTTTTATTTATGGTCTATCTCGTTTGATACTTGGACCTAGGCTTTAGGTCAGATTTATAACCATAGCCCAATGGTCTTGTTTTATGGGTTTGGTGCTTAGACTTTAGGTCGTTTTCAAGATTATATAATTCATTTAAAAGCATTCATTAAATACAAGATTCTATTCGAAGGAATTACAATCATTTAATGTATTAAAAAATTCTAAAAGATTTTAGTAAAAAAATACTAATTCAATGTAGTAAACCCTAAACCCTAAAAACAAAACCATAACTATAAAACTTTAACACTAAACCCTAAAAACCTAACCTTAAACCTAAACCATAATATCTAAACCTTAAACCTTACATCTTAAACCTAAACCCTAACCATAAATCCTAGACTATAAACCATAAACCCTAAAAAAAATAAAAACATAAACTATAAACTTTAACCATGAACCATAAAACCCTAAACCCTAAACTCTAACCGTTAAACCTTAAACATAAACCCTAAACTATAAATCATAATCTCTAATACATTAAATGATTGTGGTTTTTTCAAATAGAATCTTTGTATTTAATGAAGGCTCTTAAATGACCCTTATGCATGTATGCATAGGTTAGAAAAAAGCTATAATTCATACTATTTTTTTGTTTGGTGGGTCATTAATTAACCGATCATTCAGTTGAAAAATTATAAGATTATCTTTTATTCATAAAGTGTAGTAAATACTATTATAAAAAAAGATTATTTGATGTATTGTCAGTAATTTTTTTATAAGTGAACTTCTAAAGTTGTCACATGTTTTTTAGGGGCCTTAAATTTTAACTCTTAAACTTAAAATTTTAAACCATAAAAATATATTCCCAAACTATAAAACTTAATCACAAACACTAAATCCCTAGCATTAAACCATAAACTCTAACCTTTAAAGCTTAAAAACTAAGCGCTTGTGCAAAACAAAATTTTCACCGCCGTATATAAAACATTTTCCCATAAAAGAGTATTGTTGTCTTTTCACGCTTTTATAAATATTTAAATAAAATTAAAAAAAAAATTATTATTTGAGAATCGAATGTATGATCAAAAGCCTTCATATACAGGCCTTCTATTAATCCAGCTATAATCATCTAATATTTTTGTTTTCACAAATGAAATTATTTACATAAAATATTTTTAATGTATATCGCTAGGTGTCTATTTTAATTCAATATAAAAAATTACTTAAACGATGGCAAATGAGGACTACCGGATTCGAAAATGGATACATCGTCCATATCATCAACACGGTAGGAGAATGGGGTCGAAGGGAAGAGGAAAGGACGTACACAAGATCTGATCTCAACCGGTGGCCGGCGAAGGTAAGTGGGTAGTTTTTGTAGACAATCTGAGTAGGAGAGTGACGAGAGGAGCACTCAGAGAATTGTTTAGTCACCGTGGTTTTGTTAGGAAGGTCTTCATTCCGGTGGTGAATCAGAAACCCAAATATCGGAACTGCACTTTTGCCATTATTCATATGGGCAGTGAAAAGGATTTGCCGAGAGTGATAGAAATGGTCAATGAATCTATGATAGATGGGAGGAAGGTTTCAGTATCTAGAGCAAAGTTTCCCGAAGCACGCAAAACCCCTGATGAGGCGGGGCGTTACTATTATAGAAAGGAGACAAAGGCGGACAAAGATGAACCTGCTGGTACTAAAGGCAAGCCTGATTATTCTGCTATGAGGGACATGAGATCCTTCAAAGAAGTCTTACTACAAGGGATCAACGCGAAGAAAAATGAAGGTGTCAAGATTCAAAAAGTTCTCAGATGGAGTTTGCTGTTTCATATTCGGAGTCCCTGTAGATTAAGAACTCTATGATTGGGATAATCAAACCGACATTTGATAGAGAGTTTGTTCAGAGAGCACTGAGCAATGATGGTATTAATGTCCAATTGGCCAAATGGGGAAATCAAGAGAATTTCTGTGTCGTAACCTTTGAATCAGTAGAGGAAAAAGAGAAGGCATGGGATATGAAGAAAGATGAATTAATTTTCTGATTTGAATACCTAGACTTTGATGTTTTGGTGAACGAAATTCCATGGGGATTATGTTCAGTCTCTCTCATTGGTGTTCCTTTACAATGTTGGCACAAGAGCTTCTTCTACGATTTAGCCAATAAATGGGGCTCTATGATTAGGATTCATGATGATACTGTAAACTAGGTGGATCTTTCGACGGCGAAATTCACGATAAGGACCCCCAGCCAGTTTGACATTCCAAAGTCGACTACGATTAAATGTAGCAGCAGATCATACTTCATTAGCATTAAAATTGAAGAATCTCATCCAAATGGTGAAGTGGTTAGTTCTCCTAAAGAAGCTGGTCCTTTTGCGGCCGGAGCAGGTAAGGGATGTAAACTTTGATTATGAAAATGAAGTCAGGGTGGCTTCGAAGTCGTCTCATCCGTCAACAGTTTGCAATCAAATTAATGAAGACGCTGGCCAGGTTTCGCCTCAAAAGAATGGATTTTCGGCGCCAGATCTTTCACCGACATGAGACATACCAAAAGACGGGGGAGGTCTAGTGTTTTCGTCGGTTCAGCCACCCTTGGCTGTGGGGATCGAGAATGATAATTGGCACGTTCCCCCAAATCAGGAGAATGTTGAAGGTCCCAATAAAGCTTCAATGTCGAATGATTGCATGCATGAACATTTGTTGCACGTGAACAGTAACTCAAACGTGGAAATTAGGATGGCTGATGTAACATTGGAGGATCGGGCTGAATATTCCATGGGCCGTGTGAACTTTCCACAAAATTTGGTTGGGCCTTTGGGCAGTTCGCTTGACCTCTCTATGAGCAACCTTATGGGACTCATAATCAAGGATTCGGTTGATCCTGAACATATTATCTCTTGCCAAAGTGTTGTTCCGGAAACTGACTTCGTCTCTCTGGGTCTCCAATCTCAAAATGAGGTTAATTCCTCCTTTGCGATATCGAGTGTGGATAAGAGGTTAGATCCGAATTTCACAGTCCAAACGTAGAATAAAGTCCAGATTTCTATGTCAATGGATGTTGTAGGGGGTTTTCGCAACGCTGCTGAGCGAAGAATATTGAGAAAAAAGATTCGAGACTCCTTGAAGTACTTCTCTCCAAATAATTCAGTCATATCGGGTGATGATTCAACTAATTCAACACATCTCAGCTACATCGAGGAAGCATTGGCAGTTTGGGGTATGAGTAACATCTTGAGTATTTCCTTCAAAGGAGGAAAATAGGTGCTGATGAAAAGAGTTGTGGAGCTTGAACAGGGTAATTGAGCCTGTCAGGTCGATAGGTTTTATTGGGTATTTTCTATATATCAATGCAACTGTCGATCATATCATGGAACATTAGAGGTTTGGGGATGTCCGTCAAGGCCAGAGCAGTCCGATTACTATTTCAATCCAAGAAACCAGTTTTCATGTTTCTCCAGGAAACGAAGAAAGAATCTTTCAATCAACCATTGTTGCGAAAATTAGGGTGTGGCCCTTCCTTTGAATTTGTGTTTTCTCCGTCAGTTGGAAGTGCATGTGGATTATTAAGCTAATGGGATAACAATTTCTTCGTAGTATCCAGTCATTTTGTTCACAAGAACTTTGTTGCGTTAGTGGGCGCTATCAAGGCTAGTAACCATTGCTGTGGTTTCATCAACGTATACAGACCTTCCATCGAATCCGAGAAATCGGCCTTCTTCGATGATCTGCTGGCGTTTATCTCAAGGCATCAAATTCCTTGGTGTTTAGCAGGGGATTTCAACGCTATCTTATGTAGGGAGGAAAAACAGGGTCTTTCTTTTAATTTCCAAGCAGCAGAGAACTTCAGAAACTTTATTCAAAAAGCTTTCTTACTCAATCTTCCGTTAATTGGTGGTGATTTTACTTGGTCGAATAGTAGGGACCCTCCGACGTTCGTGCGACTGGATCGATTCTTGGTTAACCAGGAGTTTCTTTCGGCTTTCCAGTCGATTAAACAATCGATGCTCGCCAAATCAGTTTCGGATTATAACGCCATTTGTTTAGAAGAAGCTGCTATCAACTGGGGTCCAAAACCCTTTAAGCTTTATAATTATCTACTGAATGATGATGGGTTCTCAGACAAGATCACTTCAGTCATCAATAGTACGATAAAGAGCAATCCAAACATTGATGTTCACAGGCTTTTGAAAGAGTCCAAATCTGCCATCAAGCAATGGTCGATTATGAAGAGAATTCCCTCCAAAAATTATGCCTCGGAGGTGGAAAAGTAAATCTCGAGACTAGAGAATGATATGCAGAAGGGTATTCCAATTTCTTCACCCTATCGGAAGCTAATCAAACTGAAAAAAGAGTTGTGGGAAATTCTCCGAAATGAAGAAAGAATTTGGATTCAGAATTCAAGAGTCAAATGGTTTCGGGAAGGTGACAGGAATACTCTCTACTTTCACTCTATTGCTTCATTCCGTAGGAAAACAAACCTCATTTCAAAACTCAAGGTAAACGGCGACACTGCTTCAGAGCCATCTGCAGTAAGGAAGGGGATTTTCGATTTTTTCTCTAATTCTTATAATACCACATCGACACTGGAACTTCAGAATATCAATCTCGGTTTCAAGAAGATATCAGAGGATCAAAGAATAGCTTTGGAACAAGCATTTTCAGTAGAGGAAATTTGGGAGGCAATCAATGCATCTAGTAATGGTCGTGCACCAGGGCCTGACGGTTACACTATGGAATATTTCAAGACCTTTTGGCCTTCATTAAAACCTGTCATTATGCAATTTTTCGACGATTATTTTCACGGCAGGGATTGGGGCAAAGGTATAAACCACTCCTTTATCATCCTTATTCCCAAAAAAAGTGGTGCGAGCTCCCTAGATGAATACATGCCGATTAGTTTGGTCGGTGGTATTTACAAGATTCTATCTAAGGTACTATCCAAACGTCTTCTCCCTTGCATGGATTCGATTGTAAGTGAGAGCCAATTTGCTTTCATCCCAGGCAGGCACATCCTCGACTGCACATTCATTGCTAATGAAGCAATCGATTATATACAAAAAATGGGCGTAAAGGCTTAGTATTCAAAGTGGATTTCAAAAGAGCATACGACACGGTTGACTGGGGTTTTCTGTTTAGGATATTAAAGGAGGTTGGCTTCGGAGATAGATGGATATCCTGGATTTCGAAATGTATCACTACTGCATCAATATCTGTTCTGGTTAATGGTTCACCAACACAGTACTTTTCGTTGTCTCGGGGGCTTCGTCAGGGGTGTTCTTTATCCCCATTACTTTTTAACATAGTTGGAGAAGTCCTTCATCTCATGTTGGATAAAGCAGTTGACTCGGGATTGTTCGATGGCTTCAAGATTGGGAATGGGGAAAATGCATTATCCATTTCTCATCTACAGTTCGCCGATAACTTGATAATGTTCAGTGGTGCTTCGGAAGGAAATATTAGGAACATTAAAAGGGTCTTACGACTCTTTGAGATGGCCTCGGGTCTTCAACTCAATTTAAATAAGTGTCGATTATATGTGATTAATATTACGAATCAAGAGTGTTTGAATTGGGCAACAGATATTGGATGCGCGGTGGGGCATTTTCCTTCGGAGTACCTCAGAATGCCCTTAGGTCCTAAGCGGAATTCAGCATCCCTTTGGGAACCTATAGTGAAGAAGTTCCATGATGCGTTGGCTAGTTGGAAATCTACGAAGTTATCCTTCAGTGGTCGCCTCGTCATGATTAAGTCGGTATTGTCATCTCTACCTATTTATTTCATGTCCCTCTTTGTTATTCCTTGTTCAGTCGCGACAGTGCTCAATCGCCTTATGGCCAATTTCTTGTGGGGTGGTTCTAGCACCCAAAGGAAAATTCACTAGGTGAATTGGCATTCGGTATGTAGGCCAATCTCTTTTGGTGGTCTGGGTATTCGAGATATCGTCTTCCAAAATCGTGCACTTCTATGCAAGTGGATCTGGAAATTCTCGGTGGAGCGAGATAGTTTATGGAAAAGACTCTTTGTGCTAAATACAATTTGGATCCACTAGCCCTTTTTCCACCTGATTCTATGTCTCAATCAACTTCGGGGATATGGAGGGGGATCATTAAATCCTTCTACTGTAATGACGATCTTGGGAATTGCTTCAGAAACAATCTATATATCCAAGTTGGAGACGACAAATCAATCCTATTTTGGACAGACTGGTGGATTGGAAGTGCACCATTATTGGTGAATTTCCCCAGGATGTTTGCGTTATCTACGAATAAGTCGGGCCGCATAGCTGAATTTGGCACTAGGACCAGCGAGGGATGGACGTGGCATATTCCCCTACGTAGGCGAATCTTCGGATGGGAACAGGCACAATGGGACTCGTTAATGTACATGTTGAATGGATTCCAATTTACAAAGGTGGGTTTTGACTGCCTTTTATGGAAAGGAGCCGGCGATGGTTGCTTCTCGGTGAAAGCTTGCTATAGCACTTACGTCTCGGACACGGGAGCTTCAGATTTTTGGAAGCAAGTAATTTGGCAGGGCTTGGTTCCACCTAAGGTGGATTTCTTTCTTTGGCATGTGGTGCACAATAGAATTCCAGTCAAATCGAAGCTTCTTAAACGTTGAGTGTCATCGATAAATGATTCGCGATGCCCGCTGTGTAAGGAGTGGTTAGAAACAACGAATCACCTACTGTTCTTATGCAGGTTCACGTGGAACATCTGGATGCACTTTGCTGCCTTTTGGAACCTGAGTTTTGTAATGCCTATAGAAGTGGCCGAGGTTTTAACTTTCTGGAAAAGTTCGAGGCCGCGATCAGCTAATGAAGAAATATGGAACATTATCCCCAGTACAATTGTTTGGTCCATATGGCTATTGAGAAATGAAATCTTATTCAATAATGGGACCTTGGATCTCAGCAACTTGATCTTTGTGACCAAATACAGGTTAGCCATCTGGTATAAAGCGAGAAACTCCTTTACAGCAGTCTCTTTGGATGATATTATTTGCAATCCAGCAGTTACAGATTGTATTTCAAAAGGTAGCAACAACCCCGACGTTCGAACTGTGTGGCGCCCTCCCCCAGTAGGATTCATAAAACTTAACGTGGATGGGGCTATGAGGAAAGATGGGAGTGCAGGTGGCATCGGAGGCATCTTCAGGAATCATGTGGGGGCTCAGGTGGCAGTCTTTTCAGAACATTGCGGTCCCGGTCCTCCTATTATGGCTGAACTAGAAGCGGTGAGGAAAGATATAAAAGTATTTTCCAGTCTTGAGGAAAGCAAGAAGGCTAGGCTCATAGTAGAAATTGACAGCAAGGTGCTAACCAGTTGGATAGCGAACCCGATCCTTTGCCCGGCGGTGTTCAAATCTCAAATAGAGGAGATCAGCCGTTTTGTTCTTTAAATGGTTGCATGTTTCGTTTCATTCTTAGGGGAGCTAACATTGCCGCAGATGCCCTGGCGAAAGCTGGAATCGGATGAGAATGGGTATTGAGCTACAGGGCTGTAATCCGCAGCAACTTGGGGTGGTTTTCTTATGTTGATTTCTGGGTTACGTTGAGCTTTGTAGGGAGAAGGGTGCCATGTACTGCTACAGGACCTTAATTCTAAACTACTCCGAGGCACTCTTTTCCTCCGATAAGTTTAGGGAGGTTTTTAACGAGGCCTCAGACTAGTTTCTTGTATGTTGTGTTCGTAATAACATCATACAAAATTCTTATCAAAAAAATTACTTAAACTAAAATATAAAATTTAATAAATTTGGGACCCAACAAGTGGTCCTAGTGGAAAAAAAATGTGTTCATTCTAAGAGATTTAGGTTCAAATCGTTTGTCTACAAAATATGTGTGCATAGTTTAATAGTTAAGAATAATATATACTAATAATGTTATAAAAGTAAAACAAATATTTATCGACACTTACATGCCCAACAAGGTTGATCAGCTTGTGGCCTGGATCTGAGAATTCAAAATAGTATTATCAACTAAATTATTCACATCTATTTGTAATTTCAGTCAAATTTATTCTTATTAAAAATATTGTCAACTAAACACTATTTTCTAGTGACATGCAAAAAAAAGAGAGTCAAATAAGTGTTGAGATAAGCTTTTCTATTAAAATAATTCGACGGTGTTTTACAAAAGCAATTTAATTTAGGATAAGTCTGCTATACTCGACGAACACTGATGAGTACCACTAACGATGAGTACCGATGAGCACTATTAACGACGAGCACCGATGAGCACTGTTAACTTAATTTATAAAAATTTAAAATCTAAAGGACTCAACATATAATTATAAATTATTTAAAAATAAAAAGGTAAATTAATTAAAATATATTATTTTATTATTAATTAAAATACACATAAATTACAAAACTCTAATTTTTGTTCGTTTGAAATTCAAACCGCTGCCGATGCCACTGCCTTACCGTCGTTGAGCCAACAACAATATGGGATAGATACTTTTAAGTTTGACTATAATCACATATTCAAATCTATTTTTTTCTCTTCATAATCACATATTCAGAGCTAGAAAATTCCACCATTAGATCCCGGCATTCTCCTTTTTATTCACCGGTACAATAAGTTCGAAACTGAATTTCTGTTTTTTTTCTTCATAATTTCTATATATGCAGCATTCAAATTTAAATTTGGATGTTGATTAGGGGACATCTTTTATTTATGCACTCGCAAGAATGTACTCTAACTTGTGGCCGGGCTTAACGGCCGCAGGACAACTATTTGAATTTTAAATGAACGAGAATTAAGATTTTATAAGTTAAGGGTATTTTAATTAAAAATAAAATAAAATATTTTAATTAATTTATCTTTTGACTTTTAATAATTTATAATTATACATTAAGTTCTTTAGATTTTAAATCACTATAAATTAAATTAATAGTGTTTATCAATGCTCGTCGTTAGTGGTACTCATCGGTGCTCGTCGTGCGCTGTAAAATTTTCCTTCAATTTATTAATAATAAAAATAGAATGATGCAATTTGATTAAATAAAAGGTTTATAATCTATATGAAATAGAAGCTAAGTGCAGTGATATGAATTGTAATTACTCAAAAGTTCTTTATCCCTTTCTAAATTGTTAATTGTATTGTGCTTTTAAATTGGTTTCTCTTATTTTAAATTGGTTTCTAAACTTTTGATCATTTAAATTTTATCCTTAAACTATAACTCATTCTAAATTGGTTACCAAATTTTTTAATATTCCAATTTCATCTCCAAACTATAAACCGCGTTCTAAATTGGTCTTTAAAGTTTTGAATATTTTAATTTTATCTATAAATTATTAGTATTTGCTAATCACGTCCCTCGTTTATAAAACAATTATAAAATTAATTAATTGTAATGTAAGCACTAATGTGTGTTATGTAATAATATGACATGATAAATAATAGTTAATGTTTGGTTTATATAAAATAATGATTTAACTTTGAAACGTAGATAGAATTCTAAAATAATTGATAAAACAAAATAAAAAATCAGAGAACCTTTCAATTTCATTTTAAATAATGATGTCAGAAGATGTGATGCTTTAATTATTGTTTATTTCACATCATATTATTACATAATACACATCAATGTTTATGTGACAATTAACAAATTTTACAATTTTGTTAACACGAGACATGATTATCATTTATTGCTAGTTTGAAGATGAAGTTGGAACGTTCAAAAGTTTAAAAAACCAACTGAGAATGAGGGTAAATTTTTGTGATAAAATTTTAACATTCAAAAGTTTTGGACTAATTCAGAATGAACATCACAATTTAAGGATGAAATTAAAAGTTTAAAGTACACTTTAAAATAGCATAAGGTAAAATACAATTTTCCTTTTTCCTTTAAGGAAATGATTCGATCTCTCGAAATTACTTAATTAATCTGTAATAAAATAACAACTAGATTTTCTAGAAAAAAGAGGGAACTTTAATTAGTCAAAAATTAAAACTTATCTATATTAAACACTTTAGATTTATAAAAAAAACTAGTGAAATGGATTATTTAGTCAATAGTCAAAGAATCTTTATCTTATAAATTGTATGCGTGCACTACTTAAAGGACCGATAATTTTTTATTGCTTTATATATTAAAATAAATTATATTATAGGTATTTTTTTCTAAACTTTAAATATATCGATAGAATTTATTCGTTAAGAAATTTATTAATTTGGCACCTAATGTTACGTTTTTGTTTTGTTTTGGTACTTCAGCCGTTAAAATTTAACGGAGATAAAGACATTTATTTTTAATTGGTATAATAACAGTTTTAACCCTATAACTTATATATTTCTATCAATTTGGTTGAAACTCTAACAATTTAATCACCATCTAAAATATCTGAATTTAAATGACAAATTTTCCCTTTTACTTTTTTTCTTCCCCAAAACCCAAATAAAAAATAAAATATTTTCAAAACCCACGCCCAAGCCCCACTGCATGCTGCCGACGACGCTAGTCGATATCTATTCCACCAAAATCGAGTCCCGGTTGCTCCGAACTACTTCGCCACCTCATAACAACTTCAGTTTCCTTTCTATTTTGGAACATAACCATGAAGTGAATCATTTTTTTTGAGTTCGAGAGAAATAGAGAGGGGAGAATTACTTACGAAAATATCGAGAGATGAGAAATAAAAGGGAGTGAAAGGAAAAGTTTTACTTTGTATCGGAGAGAGAAATGAAAAGTAAGGTAGAATAAAAATAAAAGAAAGAGGTCGGCTGTGATCGATGGGAAGAAAAATAAATGGGAAAATTGTAATTTTACCCTCAAAAGTTTAGTTGATATTTAAGTCTATGGATTTTGGATTAAATTGTTAAATATATAAGTGTTTTGGACTAACATGTTGAATTTATAGTTTCTGAGAGATTCAAAACTGAATCAATTTCTTGTTTTAGGGTTATGAAGGTTTGAGAATTGTGAACGATAGAAAGAAGAGAATTGTATTGTTTATTTTGAAGATTAAAACTATATTTAGTAAAGTAAATACAAAACGTTGCGTATTTATACAAACAAAGAAAATAATAAAGAAATACCAACTAAGGATGCCAGCTATGATATAACAAACTAAATTGAATCCTAGATGTCACTTAATCTTGTTAGCCCCCTTCAAGTTGGAGCATAGAGATCTTGAATGCCCAACTTGGACTTGGAATCCAAAAAGGTTGAAGTATGCAACACCTTTGTGAAACCATCAACAACTTGATTATGAGTTGTCACTAGAAATAAAGTCAGAATCCCTTCCTGAAGCTTTTCTCGGATAAGATGACAGCCAATCTCTATCGCAAATAGTGCAAGTGCCAAAATTTTATCGCAAATAGTGCAAGTGTCAAAGTTCTATCGCAAATAGTGCAAGTGTACACGACGCAAGTAGTAAAGTGATACTTGGAGTATCGGATAGCGTCTATACAGGGACCGGAAATAGCTTTATCCTAGAGTTAATGCACAAGAGAAAGAAAGAGTTTAAATTATTTGGGAAGTAATCTTGAGAAGCAAATAAAGTAAGAGATAAAATAATCAGGTTTAAGAAATAGGCCGGTATTGATTGCTCGGTAGTGCAGGTGTTGCACTGAATATAAACTTTTGTTCTGTCATCGTTCATGTCGCGACAGTAGTCTGTTGTTGGCGCGGCAGCGATCACACAACTCTGTACTTCAAGTTTGGCAAGAATCTCTGTTGTGACTTGTCCTATCCCTAGGCCCAAGTTCTGTTGATGAACACTTCTTAGATGATACCTCCCGGCATAAATCGAAGGGTGAACACCAATGTTGTTGAATTCTTCCTTAGCCACTTAACCTCGTACTTATTCCTAAGCTGAGATGGTTTAACCATAAACTGGAAAACGCGTATTTATTCCGTTCGTATGCTTGACTCTCCCGATATCAAACAAATAGATAATCTCACAATGCTCTCCCGATACTCTTGCGAGATGTGAAAACCAGAATAAATAAACTTGAAGTTTTTATTACTTGAATAGAAAATTCCTAAAACAGTACAATCCTTACAACTACTTTACAGAATCAACCCTTAGCCCTTGGGGGAGTTTAGAACATGATGAAGAGGGGTAAACGACAAGGGTTTTTGGGGAAGACGGCTATGATTGAGATATCCCTTCATAGGTCGAATTACATGCCTTTATATAGGCCTTAGGTCCAAATTTTCTAATTTGGCAAGAATACAAGTTTAAACTAAAGTACAACTCTGTTGGAGATTAAATCTTCTGAGTATATGCCTTTAATTCGTCATCTTTTCTTGCCTTGAGTTTCTTCCTTGGATTTTGGGCTTGGCCTTTATTCTGCCTCAGGGTTCAGAAAAATATAGGAGTGGTCCACGACTGACCGACTTGAAATCTTCTATCTATCGAGCTCCATTTTAATCTTCCGCCTCACCAATGATGTCGTCATGGCTGCCGCGGCAGTGGCCACGGCAGCATTTTGCTCCTCGGCTCTAGTCCTGTGTTCCAGCTCTTCTCCTTTGCCGCCCTGAGTCTGCCACAACAGATACCTGCAAAAGTGACCAATTTCAGTAGCAACTGTACCATTTTATCTAATTGTGATGTATATGTAAGAATCTATCCTAAATGCAATGAAATATGCTTGAATGCAAGCAGAAATATAGGTAAATAAGGGGTAAAATATAAAACTTTTATACACTCAACAACAGTCAATCTATATATGCTTCGTTCTTTCATGATAAATGAGACTTTTTGCAATTTTAATAGCTGAAAGATTGTCACAAAAAAATTGACAGAAGAAATATCAATATGTAAATCCGAAAAAAGAAATAAAAGCAAATTTCACAAGTGACAGAGGCAAGAGCTCGATATTCAGCTTCACTAGAAGACTGAGATATCGTTCGCTGCTTCTTAGATTTCCATGAGACCAATGCAGAACCAAGAAAGATACAAAATCTTGTGACTAATTTTCTTGAGTCTAGACAAGATGCCCAATCAGAATCCGAAAAAACATTAAATTTAAGAGAATTATCTGCTGGAAAAAATAGACAATGTCCAGGAGATCCTTTAAGGTAACGTACAATCCTATATGTAGTAGTTAAATGAACGGTAGTAGAAGCAACAAGAAACTGTGAGAGTTGTTGAACAACATAAGAGATATATGGCCTAGTATTAGTAAGGTATAACAATTTACCTATTAACCTTTTATAGGAATTAATATCAGAAAGAGGCTCACCATCAGTTTTTAAAAACTTAGACTAAGCAAGAATTAGTGTAAAATTTTGAATCTATAAAGTCGATATCTTTTAATATTTTAAGTGTCTATTTTTATTGACATAAATTTATGCCTTTTTGGAACGAGCTACCTCAAGACCGAAAAAAAATTGTAAGTCACCTAAATTCTTGATTTTGAAAGTGCTATCAACATAAACAACCAAAGCAATAAAAGTATCACCGGAATTTTTAACAAATAAAGAATTGTCAAAAGATGCTTGTTTAAAACCATGTTCAAGTAAAGCAACAAACAACCTTTCATTCTATTGACGACTTGCTTGTTTTAAACCATAAAGGCTTTTATATAGTTTACAAACTAAACCAGGAGATGTAGAAAATCTAGGAGGTGGTTCCATATAAATCTCTTCATGTAAAAAATATGCAAAAAAGGATTGTTAATATCTAATTGTTGTAACTTTCAACCCTTAGCAGCAACTATAGCTAAAAGAGAACGAATGGTAGTTATTTTAGCAACAAGAATAAAAGTGTCCAAAAAATCTACCCCCTCTTGTTGAGTGTAGCCTTTAACAACTAACCTAGCCTCATATCGTTCTAAAGATCCATCAAATTTTAACTTTGTTCTATATACCCATTTACAACCTTTAGTCTGTTTACCAAGCGAAAGAATGACTAGTTCCCAAGTTATATTGTGTACTAAAACATCTATTTCTTTATTCATAGCTTGTTTCCAACAGTCATGAAGAATGATTTGTTTATAAATTTTAGGTTCAATAAGAACGTGAGCAAAATTAATATAAGCTTGATATGGAACAAAAAAGTTATCATAGGATAGCACCTGAACAATGGAATGAAGTGATGGTCTGGATTTTGGCAGAGTTATTTGAAAGTTCTTGACCTTGTTAGACAACTAAATTTCTCGAGAAGAATGAGCTCTAGATGAAACAACACCTTGCTGTTGTTGAATATGAGTTTGAGGAGCAGAGACTAAAGAACTCGATGTTGTGGAGATTGTCTTAAAGAAGCAGAATCTGAATGGTTCTCTTGAAAACCAATTCTAACCAAACTTGTATCTAGGGAGTTATCACTATTTAAGGATGGACCATTTTCCATAGCATCATTATTATGAGAAACAGATGATTCACAAAGATATTCTTTAAAAGAATATGTATTTTGATAAGGAATATAGTCATCTAGAAAAATATTTTCATCAGAATTGGACAAAATAAAAATATTTAAAAAATCAGATTGCTTAAAAGAAAAACAAGATTCGGAAAAACATTTTTGGAAATAACAACATTCTAATTTTCAATGTCAAAAAGCCTATAGCCTTTAATATTTCTGGGATACCCTAGAAAAACACATTTTTAGCCCTAGGATTCATTTTAATTTTAGACTTAGGCAAAATGGACACAAAAGTCAGACAACCAAAAACTTTAAGATGTAAAAATTTAGATTTCTGTTTTGAGCCTGATTATTTAAAACATGTGTGGGAATAAGATTAATGAGATAATGAGCATGCAAAATGCAATCGATTCAAAATTTTAAAGATAAATTTGCTTGAATTCTTAGAGTCCTTGCAACAACAAATAAATGTTGATGTTTTCTCTCAACAACACTGTTTTGTTGAGATGTGTGAATACAAGAATTCTGATGAATTATTCCATTAGTTCTAAAGAAATTAATCATCTCAAATTCTTCAGCATTATCAATTCTAGTACACTTAACCTTTTTTAAAAATCGAGTTTCTACTAAAGCACAGAATTGAAGAATTAAATCACGTACTTCATATTTGAATTTCATAGGATAAATTCACACAAATATACTCTTATCATCTACAATAGTTAAAAAAAATATGTGTGACCATATATGCTCTTAATGAGAAAATGACCACATACATTTATATGAATTAAATCAAAGATAGAAGCTGAAACAGAAGAACTGACAGGAAAAGGTAACCTTTTTTGCTTAGCAATATGACAAACATCACAATCAAGAATAGAAGTACAAGGTACATTTTTATTCAAGTGAGAAAAAACGCATTCTTTGTCTAGATGGATGCCCTAGCCTAATATACCAAAGACTAGGAGAATTAACAAAAAAAACTGTTCAAAATAGTATTGAAATTAAAAACAGAATAAACAACATTATGAAATGAAACCTCTAATTCATAAAGCCCATTTAAAACTTTAGTTAAAACAATCATCTTCCATGCAGTGAGGCCATGTATACAACAAAAATCAAAAAAAAAAATGAGACACAAGGTATTATTTTTGGTTAGCCGAAAAACAGAGACTAAGTTAAAACTAAAATGAGAAATATAAAAAAAATTATACAAAAGTAATGTCTCTGATATCTTTACAGTTCCAATATGAGTAACTTTAACAATTTCATTATTAGGTAATCGAACATACTTATTAATAACATGATAATAAAAAATGGAAAAAATCTAGAGAATTAATGATATAATTAGTAGCCCATGAATCTTATATTCAAAGAGCAAAAGATCTATTTAAATTGCAAGCAAGAACCATACTTGTATCTTCAGCTGGACCATCAAAAACATATGAAAGAACATTAATCTTGCGTTCTGAAGATAGAACAGAACCACCAGAATTTCTTTCTTGCAGTAAACTCAAAAGACTTCATATTGATCTTTAGTAAACATAGCAGGAGTTGAATTTTTTAATGCAGCAGATTCATCAGGTAAAGATTCACCAGATAAGATCCTACCAAATTAGTTCTATTACCCTGGTTCTTATTCTTGTAACTAGGAGGAAAACCCTGCTTTTTATAGCACTTATCCACATTATTATCATATAACCCACAAATAACACACAAAGGACGTTTAGAACCATTGTTATTGTAAAATCTTTTACTAGGAACAAACTTATTCTCTATCCTAGAAGAAACATGTTGATCCACATTCTTTAAGGTATGTCTATCAGTCAACAAGATGTTAGAATCACTAACAATAGGCACGACAGAACGCTCTTGTTGAATCGTAATAGCAAACACTTCATTAATTGAAGGCAGAGGCTTAGTCATTAGAATTTGAGATTTAGGAACGAATTTTTTTCATTAAGGCCTCTAAGAAAATGAAG
The DNA here is from genome assembly GCA_958450335.1 of Hibiscus tridactylites. Taxonomy (NCBI): domain Eukaryota; kingdom Viridiplantae; phylum Streptophyta; class Magnoliopsida; order Malvales; family Malvaceae; genus Hibiscus; species Hibiscus tridactylites. Next base: position 16,311,147 of record OY288274.1, read on the forward strand.
TAAGAAATCCTCTTTTCTAAACTTCGAAATCGGATAATCGCAAGCAGCCAAAGGATAAAGATTACAATTTTCATCCCACGAAACCTTCAATTGAGTATGATAAGCAGAGATCGAAAGAATACCTTGTTGCAACGAGTAAAATTCCTGAAGTTGATCGAAAACACGAATCAAATCTCCTTGATTAAAACGATTGAAAAGATCTTTTCATAGCTCGTAAGCATGATCAAACCAGACTACACTCTGCCCAATCTCTTGATTCAACGTACGTTGTAACCATGATAACACCATAATATTACACTTGATCCAAGCCTAATACGTAGATCATCTTTCTTCGGTTCTTTAATCGAGCCGTCAACAAACGCGAACTTGTTCTTAGAGATGAGAGACATCCGCATCGAGTGTGCCCAACTGTGATAATTTCTGCCATTCAAGAGAGAAGAAGTCAGGACCAATGTCGAGTTCTCGTTTGGATGGATATAATATTCATCGGAAGGATCGTCGTTCTTGAATCAAAGTAATTCAAAACGGGAGTGCGAAGATTCATCTGATACCATGTTGAATTTACAGTTTCTAAGAGATTTGAAACTGAATCAATTTCTTGTTTTAGGGCTATGAAGGTTTGGGAATTGGGAACGATAGAAGGAAGAGAATTGTATCGTTTATTCTGAAAATTAAAACTATATTCAGTAAAGTAAATACAAAACGTTGTGTATTTATACAAACAAAGAAAATAATAAAGAAATGCCAACTAAGGATGCCAGCTAGGATATAACAAACTGAACTGAATCCTAGCTGTCACTTAATCTTGTTATAACATTGTGATTATACCAAACTATGCCATCATCTCCGTTAATTTTAGACGATTGAGGTACCAAAATAGAAAAAAAATAACATTAAATACCATTTTATCATCAAAATTAGTTGGGGCACCAAAATAGAAATACGAGCATAGATTGAGTACTAAATAGGTAGTTTACCCTTAATTGTATGTTGTGTTGTTCTAGAATTGTGGGAAAATTTTATTGTGACTTTAAAATTCCTTTTTCTTAAGTATTTGAATAATACACATCAATTTTCAAAGAAAATAATAAACATATGTGATGATATGGCGCTTAACATTTTTTAACAGGTTATTAACGGATGAATATGATTGATATACATCCAAAGTTGAGGATGAAATTAAAATATTTTAAAATTTAACAATCAATTTAAAAGAGAATTATAATTTAGACGTGGTTAGTATAATTAACTCTTTTCTCATGAACTGGGTAGTTTATAAAAACACGTTGACTTGGGAATATGTGTTAAGAGTATTGATTCAACTATTTCTTAGCGTTTTAATTATTTAATATAAAAGAATTCATTAAGGGGACACAATGGGAAAATCAAAATATGACTTTGTTCGAGAATAAATTTTAATTTAAATAGTATAATACTCTGATAATTTACGGATAAAAATAGATTAAATTAGTTATTTTCTTTTTTATTATTTAAATATTTAATAGGTTCGTTTCTTTTAGAAGTTAGACAAAGTGATCAATGAATGTTGTTCAAAAGTGGAGTTGTTGGCTCTTTATGTACAACTAAGCCGTACAGAGGTACTCTGTCCTTTTTCGATGCTTTTATTTATGTTTCGCATTAAAATTTAGGTTTAGAGGTTAAGGTTAAGATTTACGGTTAAAATTTAGTGAATTTAGAGTAGAGTGTATTTTTTAATGTAGAGGAAGTAAGATTTAAAATTTAAAATTTAAGCTTTTAAGTATTTAGTATTCCAGCTAGCCATGCAACTATTTGTGTCTTGAGTTTGACCCTGGCTTGGGTGGCTAATTGCTTTGCCCATATACTTTTAACCTGGTTTCTTGTCTAAACATTCCACCATCTCCGGGTCTAATTATTTCGGAGACATATCAAATTTGATCTCAAACTAAAAATAAAAAATTTTCTGTTTATTACGTTTTTAGTTCTCAAACCCTTAAACCCTAAAATCTAATATTATTAACTTTACATCTATTGGACATTGTATAGAGATGATAACGTGAGCATGATGTTTAACAAAATTATGGCTAATGGCTGCCATCGCCAACACATTACACACTAACACAGTTGACATTTGCATAATTCAGAATGTGAAAGGCCAAATCTTTTACGTTATTGGTCTAAATCTAATCCATCGTCCACCTGTTGAAATTGTCTAGGTCAAGTTATACGGTCTTGACTTTGCTTTTTATATATGGTATATGATCTACCATATAAGCATGCATTAGTGGCTGACCTGCTGAACCTAAAATCCTATAAATCCCTTGAAAATCATGTCACCTAAACATATTCAAACTCAAGAAATTAACCAAACATGGGGATTTCAAGGCCTATTGTTGTTGTTTCATTGCTTTCTGCTCTTTTACTTCTTTCTTCCATGGCAGCTTCAGCCATGGAAGAAACCTTTGTTGAATGTCTTTTAGACAATTCTCATCCCTCACATCCCATATCTGATGCCATCTTCACTCCTCCAAACCCTTCCTATTCCTCGGTTCTGCAATCGTCGATTCGAAATCTTCGATTCAACGAGACATTCACCCCGAAACCCTTCCTTATTGTCACCGCGTTACATCCATCGCATATCCAAGCTGCCATTGTTTGTGCCAAAAGGGACGACATTCAGATGAAGATCCGAAGTGGCGGCCATGACTACGAGGGCTTGTCGTATGTGGCCGCCGTTCCATTCTTTGTACTCGACATGTTCAATCTCCGAGACATTGATGTCGATGTATCGACTGAGACGGCCTGGGTTCAGAGTGGTGCAACACTTGGTGAGCTTTACTATAGGATCTCTGAGAAGAGCAAAGTACATGGATTCCCTGGTGGTGTTTGTCCCACAGTGGGTGTAGGTGGTCACTTTGGTGGTGGTGGCTATGGTAATATGATGAGGAAATTCGGTCTTACCGTCGATAACATCGTCGATGCTTACTTCATCGACGTTCACGGCAGACTCCTTGATCGAAAATCGATGGGTGAAGATATTTTTTGGGCCATAAGAGGTGGTGGAGCAGCAAGCTTTGGTGTTGTTCTTGCATACAAAATCAACTTGATTCGCGTACCGGAAACGGTCACCGTCTTTCGTGTCGAAAAAACTCTCGAAGACAACGCAACGGACATCGTCGATCAGTGGCAACATGTTGCATCCAAGCTCCCTAACGATCTCTTCATCCGGCTCGTCATCGATGTCGTAAATAGTAGCACACAAGCCAACAGAAAGACCGTAAGAGTCACATTCCTTTCGTTGTTCCTCGGAGACTCCAAGAGGCTAGTTTCCATAGTGACCGAAAACATCCCCACACTCAATCTATCCCAATCGGATTGCATCGAAACAAGCTGGATCCGATCCGTTCTTTTCTGGACCAACATCGCGATCGATTCACAAACCGACGTCTTATTGAATCGAACCCCTTCACTAGTTTACCTCAAGCGGAAATCCGATTACGTGAAAGAACCGATCCCTCGAGCCGGCTTGGAGTTGATATGGCAAAGAATGATTGAACTACAAGTGCCTCAATTGGTATTCAATCCATATGGAGGGAAAATGGCTGAAATTGCATCCACAGCAACACCATTCCCTCATAGAGCTGGACACTTGTGGAAGATTCAATATGTGACAAATTGGAACCAAGGTGGGGTTGAGGCAGCAAACCATTACATAGGGTTGACTAGGAAGCTCTATGGGTACATGACCCCTTTTGTGTCAAAGAACCCTAGGGAGGCATTTCTAAACTATAGGGACATTGATTTGGGGGTCAATCACAATGAGAGACTAAGCTATGTTGAAGGCAGGGCTTATGGGATAAAGTATTTTAAGGGAAATTTCAATAGGTTGGTCCATGTTAAGACTAAGGTTGATCCAAGTAACTTCTTTAAGAATGAACAAAGTATCCCAACTCTTCCCCACTAAGGGATTGATTCATTATATGCAACATATATATAATTTATTAATGTATATTCATTAGTAATTTTATTTTAATTATGGATGATAGCGGGTTGGATATTTACATATTTTGTAAAATTTGAATTCTATTTTAAAATCTAAACTTATTTAGTGTCTGCATTATATTTGAATGTTATTATATGACTTCACATCTGAATTCAATAAATTATCCTTTGAATTTCCAACTCAACTAAAAGTTGGCTAAATTTTTGTACTTAGAAAGTCCAAAAATAAAATAAAATGAAGTTTTAAAATGTTAAGTGAAAAATGAATTTTGAATAATATTTTTAATAAAACGAATTCAGATAATAAGTAATCAATTATTGATATACACGCATGCTCTGAATCCGCTGTAAATAGTAACTAAAATATTTGATTCAAATACTATCCGTTTTCATCCATGTTAATTGTTAAATCATATAAGGAAAATAATAGATTAAGCCTTTCTAATGAGTTTTACTTTATGTTAGCTTGGAGGAGGGTGATTTATGGAGACAAGAAAGAAATATATTTTGTTTTGTTAAATACTTCATCAAATTTGTGGCGTATTGTACGTCAATTGAGTAGGAAAACGTTGCTTTATATGTTGCAATTGAGAATTTTTATTTTATTTTTATATGTTGGTCAATTAAGTTTTCAAATTGTATAGGTGGGATTAGTAACACGAAACATACGTATTATCAAATATAAAAGAAAACTAAAAAATAAAAATAAAATAATATGTACATGCGATAATGACTTTAATAAAGTTTGTAAACCTTTTTCTTAAAATAATTATCAATGTTCATCATTGCAAGTTACACTAGATAATAAGCAAAATGACGTAAAGTTAAAATCCACCTTAACGTCGGATGATTACTTTATTTTTTTTGTTTATATACACTTTTAGTAATTAACGTTTTATTTCAAGTTAAAACAATATATTTTAGATAAAAAAATTATAAAATGATTAACAATCAATATTTTTAAATTATACAATATAAAATACTTACGTGTAGGGATGAGCATTTGATTCAGTCGATTCAAAAAATTTCGACTTAGTCGAGTTCAATATTTATATTTTATAACTCAAACTTTATTTGACATTTTTTTCGAGTCGAATTTGATTTTCTGTTTAAATGTAAACATTTATGGGTAATAATATTATGGTACTAATTAGTTCCGATTTAAATGTTTTTTTATAACCATATATAGTACGCATGTATATTTCTTCATATTTTTTAAATATGATATATATGTGTGTAGAGAGAGAAAATCAAATTGAACATGAAAATTGAAATTTGATCCACTAATCATTAATAATTTAAATTTTTTTTGATTTAAATTTATAAAATTATGAACAATTTAAAGCAAATTAAATATTTTCACATCAAAGCCGACGAATAATTCATTTTTTTTTGGAGTTGTCGGATTTTGTCCCACCCCACTTACTTGGCATTATCTCAAATGATTAATTAATGGTGACAGTATAATTCCGAGCTCTCCTAATTTACACACCCATCTTTCCGACAACTCTATGGGCTCGAGCGGCCCCATCGTCCTCTAAGTCAATAAATCCGTATTACAGTCCAAATCTTCTTTCACCAAATTGGGCCCAACCCTTCTACCCATCCAAATTGAAATTCTGATTCTAATTTCTTTATAGGCTTAAACGTCAGATAGGTGCCCAAACTATACCATTTTTTCCAGTTAGGTGCCTAATGTTTGTTTCGGGCCACTTAGGTGCCTAACGTTTCATTCCGTAACCCATTTAAGGTTTTAGCCGTGACGGACGTTAAAATTTTCCGTTAAGTGACACGTGGCACATTTTTAGTGATTCTGATATTAAAAATAATAAAATAAATTAATTAAATTAATTAAAAATAAAATTAACCCTTAACCCATCTTCTTCCTCATCACCATCCCCCTCTTTCTCCTCAACTTTATTGAGGCTTAAACGTCAGAATCTTGTTGAGATCATCGGCTGAAGTGGAAGAGTTTGTTGGATTTTTTTTCGGTGTAAAAATAGAGGGAAGTGGAAGAGTTTTTTCAGGTTGGGGGGGGGGGGGGGAGAGGGGATGCAGAGTTTGTTGGATTTGATTTGGTTGGTATGTAATTGCGAGGGTTTTGGACAAATAGGGCAATGAAACTGGTGACCAGAATTTATAAACAAAAGTTCTCCTCCTTTTACCATAGTCATGAATAAAACTGAAACCATATAAAAATGGTTGCTGCTAACGTGTTCGCGCGACTTTAGATTCCCATTTTTTAGTTGCCCAATTTTATTGAGGCTTAAACGTCAGAATCTTGTTGAGATCATCGATTGAAGGAGAGGTGTTGCCTCCAAGTACAGCCAATAGATATGCAGCAACAACCTTTATTGTTTCTTTTTTGCTTACAGGAAACTGAGATAAAGAGAAACGAACAATGTAAAAAAAAATCCAAAGAGAAAAAGAAGCATGAAAATGAGAATGGGAGAGAGCAGGGGAGGTACCAGGAAAGCAATGGATCCGCTGCGGTTGGAGAAGAAAGCCGGATTGCAAATGCAGGTAACAAGACCGTGACCGGCAGCTGTTTATATATTATGCATAGCACTAAAAATGCCAGAAGATGGGTTAAGGGTTAAGGGGGAAGAGGGGGGATGGTGATGGGGAAGAAGATGGGTTAAGGGTTAATTTTATTTTTAATTAATTTAATTAATTAATTTTATTATTTTTAATATCAGAATCACTAAAAATGTGCCACGTGTCCCTTAACAGAAAATTTTAACGTCCGTCACGGCTAAAACCTTAAATGGGTTACGGAATGAAACGTTAGGCACCTAAGTGGCCCGAAACAAACGTTAGGCACCTAACTGGAAAAAATGGTATAGTTTGGGCACCTATCTGATGTTTAAGCCTTTCTTTATATAAAGAATAACGTTATCATTATTATAGATGGTTCATAACAAACCGGAAAAATTGAAGCCTTTAGTCGAATCTGACCCGTTATTTGATTATGTTCTACCCTATTTGAATCTAACTCGAATTTTAAAATAAAAATTTGCCTCTAACCCGATACCAAAAATTCTTTTTTCCCATTTTTATTCTGTAAAATAAAGAGTTAATTGGAAAAAAAATATAAATATGAACATTACCCGACTTTATTTATAAAAAAACTTGATCGAAACTGTTGAGTTGATCACACAATTGCAAATGGCCAAGAGGGGGTGAATTGGCAAATTAAAAATTTGGTATGAGGTATGAGTGAAAAATAAAAGGTGACACAAGTGGTTAGAGTGGTTCAAGTTCTCCAAATGAACTCTACATCCACTATCTTAGTTCCCACTAAGGATTTTCAACCAATTCACTACTTGAATTCTTCCCCTTTTCTTGGATGAGGAGGTAACCTTACAAATTGATTAAGCTTTCTACCCAAAGCTTAATCCACTCACTTTTACAAAGATATGGATTTGGTAAACTCTAACAATTCCTCTCAAAGGATAAATGTTTACCCAAATACAATTTCAAACACCTTAAACTCACAATACAAGATAACAATAAAATCACTAGAGTTAGGTACAAGAATTTGACTATGAAGAGTACTAGGGTTTGGATTTTTGCTTTGATGTTGCTTGTAGGTTCAATAGTTGTTGCTTGGTCAATTGAAGCTTGTTTTTATACCCTTGCATTGAATTCTAGCCGTTTGTGTAGTTGGGATCATCAATAAAGCCGTTGGGAGCAATTTTCTCGCATTAAATGCAGCTCTGCAGCATACCGTATTGGTACTCGGGAAGGGTGTATCGATACCTGCATCATAGAGGAAAGAGTCGTTGCGTCTAAAAACAGAGCGTATCGATACGCATAGAAGGCGTACCGGTACGGTTTTAAGGGGTGTATCGGTACGGATGACCGTATCGATACAGTGTTTGCTCACTGGAATCCCAAGTCTGGTTTTCATAAAAAGTGTATCGATACGCATACCAAGCGTATCGGTACGGTATAACGGTCTTTTAAAAATTGGGAAACCAACCAACTAACAAGTAACGGTCGAAAAATTAAATGCAAGATTTTTCAAAGATATGCTTATCGTATCGATACGGTTGCAAAGCGTATCGGTACGGTTTCATTAAAAGAGTTGCCTAGATGAATATCGTATTGATACGGTTGCAAAGCGTATAGGTACGATAAGTCCATTAATAATTTTAGTGGCAAAAGCCCGTATCGATACACATAAGGGTATCGATACGCCTGGGCGTTTTTGTATACTTTGGCTTGAAAATCAAAATTCCAGTAGCAAAAGAGGGTATCGATACGCCTGGGCGTTTTTGTATAGTTTAGCTTTAAAATCATAGGAAAAGACTTAGAAAATTTTCATATATTTAAGAGCTTGTCTTGAGATATTACTTTGTTTAAAATACTTGTCAATTGTGAGACTTTAAAGGGTACTTAAAAATTTATTGATGTTATATAAAAATCAATTTTGGTTTCACAATCTCTCCCTTTTTGATATAACAAAACCACAAATAATTTTTTAAGTTTTTGAAACTTTGAAAAGCTTTCTCCCCCTTAATTTAAGATAGATTTTCAAAAATAAAAAAATTAACTCTATAATCCTTCTCCCCCTTTTTGTTAGATCAAATATAAATACAAGGATAATAGCAACATAATAACAACAATAATTCATTAAACTTAAAGCAATCATAAGAGTTCAAATGCATAAACTTTAAAGTAAACATAATAGTTTAAATGCTTAAACTTCAAAGCAAATATAATAATCCAAACTTTAAAATCTTAAAACATAGATAATAGGCCTAACTTAAATCCTAAAAATAAGAGTGCAATAACAGAATATAAAAGACTAAATTCCATAAGATGATATGCATAAACTACGCATCATCTTCATCATCGTCCTCATCCTCGTCCTCTTCTTCTTCATCATCTTGAGAGGGTTGATTCCTTCGGTTTTGGTTAAGCCAAGCACCATGGAAGGCGGTGAGAGAGATATCCATGGAGTTTTGGCGAGAAGCCATGGTTTCCATTTTCTTCTCCATACCTTTGACGCGATCTTCCAAGGATGTGAATCGAGTATCCATCGCGGTAAACCCGGCTTCCATGGAAGTGAACTTCTCATTAAGGAAAGTCATAAGAGTGCCCATGGAAGAGGAATCAAACGGAGCACGGTGAGAGCTCGAAGAAGCGCGATAAGCATCGACCGGAGCATCTTGTGGAGGATCTTGGGTGTTACGAACCCATTCATTATCAACATACGAGAAACTGGAACGAGCTAGAGAACGCTCATCTATGGGTAGACCAAGGGTTTCGGGATAGTCATGGGAACAATCAACGTCAAGGGAATGAAAGAGATAACTCAAAGTCGTAGAGTAGTAAAAGGATGTGACTTGTTTGGTGTGACGGTGTTGGACTAAATAGACAAGGTCGACAAACATATTTTGACAAAGATTTGGACGTTTACCTTCTCTAAAACACCTAAGCCAAAAATCATATGTTTGGCGAATAGTTGAAAATTTCCCTCCCGATGGACGAAAAAACCAAGAGACAAAAAGATGAAGGATACGATCATGAGCATTTAAACCTTTTGTTGAGCCTAAATGACTCGTACCCAACGTTTTTTCATCATCAATACCAATGTTTTCAAAACCAAAGACATTACATAAAAGGTTTTGATCAATTGTAAAAGTTTTGCCCATAACAGAAGATTCAATAACAATGACATTCTCCCTAGCTTCATCATGAATACATACGGCATTGGAAAAGAATACGATGACTAGATTCTTATATAGGATAGGAGGAATGCTCAAAAAAGGTAAAAACTTCCATTGCTTAATTAAAGGTAGGTATTGAAATTTGAAACAAACATAATTTAAAAACGGGACAGACACAACACGTTCTTCCATAAGGTTCATACCTTGAAAAAGTTTGTATCGTTCTATATCGTTGGCATCGGGAAAACTTATTTGGATAATGTAAGGAAGATTAGGTGTAGGATTACCCTCGACATCCTCACTAGGATCAGAAGTAGAACGACGATGCTTAGTTCTCTTTTTCGATGGTGCCATAACCCATTCGAATATGTATGCAATTAACATCCTATTCAATCCAATAAATTCTAATAATTCAAGGTAATTGCAAAAAAAAATTAATTTTAAAGGACATTTACAATTCTAAAAAAATTAAAAACAGATTAAAAAAATTCGAATAGAAAATATATTCGAATGAAAAATTTTATGAAAAAGTTGAAACCCATAAAATAAAAACATGTTTTGTACAAAAATTAAATTGAAACAATTATAAAAATCAAACGAAAATCAAAGAAAATAAAAAAAGAAGAGTTTTATACCTTGAATCTTAGATTGGATGAATGAGGTGATGTGAATGCACAAGATTTGTTGACAAAGCTTAGCCTTGATGTGGAGATTAAAAACCCTCAAAGAATTTTTAAGTTTGATGGTAAAAATTGAAGGATTGAGGGGCGTTTTATAGGGTTTTGGAGAGAAAAGAGGGGTTTTTGTTTTTAAAGCTTTTTAATAATTGCAGCCCTAAATAGCCTCTCCGTCGAGACCGTATCAATACGCTAAACACGCGCATCGATACCCTTTAACCCTAATTTTTTATTCGCCGTTACTACTGTATCGATACGCGGAACTGTATCGGTACGCCTTGGCTTTGACTATTTCCCTTGACTTTAACTATATCGATACACGGGGTCGTATCGATACTCGTTCAGCTTCAAAGTTTCCCAGTTATGAACCCGTATCGATACACTTCAGCCGTATCGATACCCCTTTACCATATTAGGCATTTTTGACAGATTTAAGTGCAAAAATCAAACTTGAAACGTCCCTAAATGCATGTACATGTCCTATGAACAAGTTTTAATGGCTAAACTTAATGCATACTCCCCCTAGCAACATGCATAGAAGCAAAAAGAACAAAATTAACACAAGCATGAATCACAAACAATTTCAAGCAAATTTTTGACATTTTGGGACCTAAAAGGGGTCAAGAAAGGCTAGTTAAACCTAACTCTCTCCTAAGGGTCCAAAAGCACTCTTTATCTAAAGACTTTGTGAATATATCCGCTAATTGGTTCAAGGTATCAACATATTCTATAACAACATCATTTTTCAACACATGATCTCTAATGAAATGATGTCTAATTTCTATGTGTTTTGTTCTAGAGTGCTGGATTGGATTCTTAGTGAGACAAATGGCACTAGTGTTTCACACCTAAGGGGTATGGTTTCTATTTCAACACCATAATCTATGAGTTGTTGTTTCATCCAAAGGACTTGAGCACAACAACTCCCTAAGGATATGTACTCTGCTTCGGTGGTAGATAAGGCTACGCTATTTTGTTTCTTAAAGAACCAAGATACTAGCATACTACCTAAGAATTGGCATGTCCCAGAAGTACTTTTCCTATCTATCTTACATCCCCCATAATCCGCATCCAAATAAGCATGAAGGCTAAAGGAGGAATCTTTAGGATACCAAAGGCCTAAGGTAGGTGTGTCTCTAAGGTATCTAAAAATTCTCTTAATGGCAACAAAGTGTGATTCTCTGGGACTAGCTTGAAACCTAGCACACAAGACAACACTAAACATAATATCCGGTCTACTTGCGGTAAGGTAAAGCAAAGAACCTATCATGGATCTATAAAGCTTAGAATCAACACACTTACCTCATTCATCTTTGTCAAGCTTTATAGAAGAACTCATAGGTGTGGCTTGAGGTTTTGCATTCTCCAAGCCGAACTTTTTGAGCATATCATTCACGTACTTAGCTTGATTTATGAAGGTGTCATCTTTCCTTTGTTTGATTTAGAGTCCCAAAAAGAATGAGAGCTCCCCCATCATGCTCATCTCGAACTCACCTTGCATTAGCTTAGAAAATTCTTTACAATAACACTCATTAGTAGAACAAAAAATGATATCATCAACATAGATTTGTACTACTAAGATGTCATTGTTATATCTTTTTATGAAGAGTGTAGTGTCTATCTTTCCTTTTTCAAAACCCTTTTCAATTAAGAAATTTGAAAGTCTCTCATACCAAGCTCTAAGAGCTTGTTTTAAACCATAAAGAGCTTTTGTTAGTTTAAACACATGGTTTGGAAATTTTGAATCCTCAAAACCCGGTGGTTATTCAACATACACTTCTTCATTTATAAAACCGTTTAAAAAGGCACTTTTCACATCCATTTGAAAAAGTTGAAATTATTATAACATGCAAATGCTAAAAGCATCTTAATGGCTTCCATCCTAGCTACGGGTGCATATGTCTCATCAAAATCAATTTCCTCTTCTTGGGTATAGCCTTGACCAACAAGCATTGCCTTGTTTATCACTATATTACCACTTTCATCTAATATATTCCTAAATACCCATTTAGTTCCTATAGTAGATTGATTACTAGGCCTTTCAACTAATGTCCAAACTTTACTTCTCTCAAATTGATTTAATTCCTCTTGCATGACCAAAATCCAAAAATCATCTTTTAAAGCTTCTTTAATATTTTTAGGCTCAATGCATGAAAGAAATGCAACATGGTTCATTAAGTTGAGAGAGGATCTAGTAGTTACCCCTTTGGATGGATCACCCAAGATTTCACCACCTTTGACATAGTTGAACTCCTTTGGGGTAAGACACCTCATTTTCCTTAAGAGCCAAGTCCTTCAAGGCTTTAAGAGGTGGATCTTGTGTATCCTCATCTTTAGTTGGAACCTCATCCACCTTTGACGTTTGTCTTCCATCAATGACATCAAGGATTCCTACATCATCATCATCACAAGATTCCTTCCTCGGAAGTAGGTTATCATCGAAAACAACATGTATAGACTCTTCAACTACTGGAGTTCTTTTATTAAATACACGATAGGCTTTAGAGTTTAAAGAGTACCCTAATAAAATAGCTTCATCACTTTTAGCATCAAATTTTGTTGAGTTGTGTGAGGCTCGATTCGTTCAACCGATAAGGCTCACCAAGTGGTGGAGAGGTGGATTTTTGGGTGGAAGGGTTGTTGAAGCTAAAATGAAAATTGACACAATGAATTATAGTGGTTCAACCTTCTAACCAAGGTCTACATCCACTACCTTAGCTCCCAACTAAGGATTTCCAATCAATCCACTATTGATTCGTCCCCTTTTCTAGGCTTAGAAGGTAACCCTTATACACAATCAAGCTTTCTACCCAAAGCCTTGATTGAAACCCTCTCTTACAAAGAGAAACAATAAGCAAACTTAAAACACTCTAATAGGTGTTTGTTTGCAAAATTAAGCACTCACCCAAAACCTAAAACACTTGAGCAAATTTGACAATTTTGGCTCACTAGTGTTTGTCTATACAATAAATGACAATTTAAGCTCTAAGACAAGTCTTGATCATTTGATGTTTGACAATATGAGCATTAGCCTTTACTTGATGCTTGGAGGTCCCTTTTATACTCCTTGATGAGTTTATAGTCGTTGCTAGCCGTTGGGATTGAATTGGAGCCATTGAGGACTTTAATTCCCACCATAAATGCAGTTCTGCAGCTCCCTATTTCAAAACGCTCGAACCCATTTTGAAACACTCTTTAAGTAGAAAGAGCCGTTGCAGTCTGACAAGGCACCCGTTTCGGAACGCCCCCTGGCCGTTTCGGAACACATATCGAAACGCCTAGACTCGTATCGAAACGCCCTGCATTTAAATGTTAGTTGGGAAATAGTTGTTGGGGTTTATGACCATTGTGGTCTATGCCACATAGGCGTATCAAAACGGCAAAGCCCGTTTCGAAACGCTGGGCAAAATCCTCATTCAGGGAAAGCTCGTTTTGATACTTGTATAGAAACGTTTTTGCTATTGTAATCCCTTATTTCGAAACACCTTATGGCGTTTCGAAACGCCTGGACGGTTTTGTGAAGTTTGGCTTTGAAAAACATGTAAAACCCTTTTAAAAATTTCCCTAAACATAATTTCAAGTTGTTTGGACTTTGGAAATGTTTTAAATACTTTTTAAATCAGTCCAAAACATTTTTCAATTATTATATCAAAACATTAGTTCTACAATCTCCCCTTTTTGATATAATAAAACTCACTTGAAAAATTGTTTGGGATTCTCCCCTTTTAACTTTAAAAATGTGAATAAGAGATTGAAGATATGAAACCAAATAAAGCTCCCCTTATTCATTTGAAAAATCAATTTTTCAAACCATTTCTCCCCCTTTTTGTTATATCAAAAAGAATTTAAAACATTAAGTTCAAAATAACAATAGAGGTAAAATTTGACAAAAATAAGAATTTGGTTTTAAAATGGCTCCCCCTTACTCAAAGCATCATAAAAAATGTTAGTCCAACATATATGATCATCTAGTTGACATAAATAAAAATAAAATAAATAAATGCAAAAACAATTAGATTTTTACCAACACTTGAATTCAAGGTAGGATGTGAAGCCTTCCTTCTTCAAGTGTTCTTCCTTAGTGTGCATGGAGCTCCCCCTCAATGTTTGACTTGTTGAACATCTCCATCACACCTAGCAAAAGACAATCAAGTAATTTTTGGTATCCAAATTGCTTTGCGTCTGCTCTGTGGAGGGGGCTGGGCAAGTTCCGGACCAGGTTGATCAGCAGGTTCATCAACTGGTGTAGGGGCAGGTTCATCGGCAGGAGGCTCCAATAGCCGGACATCGGAACTGCTACCGCTGTCCCAAGAGCTGCTGGTGGTGGTGGCTCTGGGCAGCCTCTTCTTGTGTGCCACGTGCTTAATTCACTTAACCCGCGTAAAGTCCCTCTCCAAATTCCTCCGGAGAAGAGGGCTGCCATCAGTGGCAGGTCGTTTGGTTCCTCGAGGGGAGGTGTAAGCCGGAGGGCTGCCGACTGCCGTCGGGGCAGGGGATGGTGTGGAAGTGGCAGAATGTGTATGGGGAGAGACAGGTGGTGTGGGAGTAGAGGAGGGGATATGGAAATAATGGGATGGGAAGGTGGGGAAGATGACATCCGAATAATGTAAAGTATTAGTGATGAAATTTACCGTTTCATTTGAGAAGTCACGGATAAAAGTCATCAAACCCATTTGGCGCTCCTCTACCCTTAGGATGGCAGCAAGGATGTGGGCAGACTGATCTGTCGAAGTGGTGTCGGCAGCAGCTTCTGGGGCAGGTTCGGTGGCAGGTTCATCATCGGAATCAGCAGGAGGGGCATTTGGGTCGAAGGCGTTGAGGGGTGATACGACTATGACCTCCATGAGGCTGGAGATGTTGTTGTCAGTCCAGCCGCTGCCTGTTTTGATTTTGTCGGAGGGTTCCTCTGGTACGGCAGCACAGCGGCAGAGGGCGGTGATGGTGAACGGCAGGCAAAGTCGTGAGTCCGAGCGGAAGGCACAATCGATGATGCTGTCCCGCATGTACCTGCCCACATTGATGGGCCTGTCATGCATAATCGAGTGAATGAGGGCCAAGCGCTGTCGGTTGACTGTCGTATGGTGGGACGAGGGCAGGATACGCTTTTTGATGAAAGTGTTCCATAGTTTTGCTTCAGGGAGTAGCTGCGCCCTATTGACGGAGTGGGGGTTCTTCTTGCTGGTGGTCCATGTCGTCCCAGCCTCTGTCAGCTCCATCATGACAGCATCATGGGCAACAGCGTCGAGGGTGTCCCAAAATTGTTGGTGAGCATCATCGTTGGGGCCAAAGAAGAGACTGAACGTATGGTTGATGCTGTTGGCGGTAAAAGGTACTTCCACTCCTCGGACGGTGACAGATGTCGCCGTTTTGCTGTCGATGGCCTCGTAAAATTCCCGGACCAAAGTATCATTTAACTCTGCCGGCTGCTCGGCAAAGTCCTCCCATAGCTGTGCCGTTATGCCCTTCACAATGAACGGCCGGAGTCCCATATGGGGAGCATCTCTGTTGTAAATGAAGCCACGCTCCTCCCATAGTTCCTTGTTGGCGAAGGGGGATGCTGTTGCTGAAGAGGAAGCGGCAGCAGCGGTACGACGGGTTTGTCTCGACGACATTTTGGTTGCAAGGGCTGTGAAAGAAAGAAAACAAATAAAACTAGAAGAGAAAACAAGAGAGAAAAATTCAGAAGTGATGAAAATGAAAGGGAGAACAGGGTTATATAGCTGTTGGGTATCTGCCCATTTAATGCCGCAACGGCAGGCGGGAATAACGGGGCGGCAGATTGGATGTAGCGTGTCTGACGCGTCTGACACGCATTTATGCGTCTGCTGTGCGTCTGCCGCATGCTTCTGCGTCTGCAGTGTCAGCCTGTTGACAGCCTGTCAAATCCGTCTGCGCCGGCAGCTGAAATGACAGGTTATCATAAATGGGCTTTATTGGGCTGGTGGATGGGCGGTGGTCTTGGGCCACTTCTTCTTTCTCACTTGACTCCTTTATTTCCTAAAAACTGAAATTATAAAAACAAAACATTATTCGAATAAAATAAATCTAATTCCTAATAAATAATATTAATAATAAAATAGAAATAAAAATAAAAATTAGGTTAAATTAGGGATGCCTTGTGGGGCATCACCTAAAGTAACCACTTCTTGTATTCCTAGGGCTTCAGCCCCCTAATAGTGCTTGAGGCGTTGTCCATTGACTTTGAATTGGTGCCCGTCCTTTAATGATTGAATTGTAATGGCACCATGGGGAAAAACTTGAACCACTTGGAACGGGCCAGACCATCTAGATTTGAGCTTCCCTGGAAAGAGTTTCAATCTAGAATTAAACAACAACACAAGCTGCCCTGGGCAGAATTGTCGTGGCAGCAACTTCTTGTCATGCCACTTCTTAGTCTTTTCCTTGTAAATCCTTGCATTGTCGTAGGCCATTGTCCGTATTTCATCGATCTCATTCAAATCTAACAGCCTTTTCTGGCCTGCCTTGTCCAAGTCCATGTTTACTGCCTTGATTGCCCAATATGCTTTGTGCTCGATCTCGACAGGCAAGTGACAGGTTTTCCCATAGATTAGTCGAAATGGAGACATGCCCAATGGAGTCTTGAAAGCTGTTCTGTATGCCCATAATGCATCATTCAGAAGCAAAGACCAATCTTTCCTAGTTGGTTTAACCATTTTTTCAAGAATGTTCTTCACTTCCCTATTGGATATCTCAGCATGTCCATTGGCTTGTGGGTGGTATGCTGTCGCGATTATGTGCTTGACACCATATTTCTTCAATGCGGCAGCAATTACCCTATTATCGAAATGTCTCCCTTCATCACTGATAATCGCTCTAGGGATGCCAAATCTAGAAAAGATGTTTTTGTGCAAAAACTTTTGGACCGTTTTGGCATCATTCTTTTGAGTTGCGATGGCTTCTACCCACTTGGAGACATAGTCCACCTCTAGGAGGATGTACAAATTCCCACATGAAGATGGGAATGGTCCCATAAAATCAATCCCCCAAACGTCGAAGATCTCGACTTCTAAAATATTCTGCAGTGGCATCTCGTTTCTCCTCGAGATGTTACCTGTCCGCTGGCACCTGTCACAGTTTTTGTAAAATTCCTGTGCATCTTTATATAGTGTCGGCCAGTAGAACCCTGACTGCAGCACCTTGGCAGCAGTTTTATTGCCTCCTAAGTGACCTCCATATTGTGAAGCATGACAGTGATGGAGAATGTCTTCTTGTTCTTCTTGTGGTACACACCTCCTTATAACCTGATCTGCGCACATTTTGAAAAGAAGAGGTTCGTCCCAATAATAATGCTTAACATCATTTTGGAACCTCTTCCTGGCTTGATAAGTAAGATCAGTAGGTAATATTCCGCTAACTATAAAATTAACGAAATCAGCATACCAAGGAAGGTTAGAAGACTTACCTGCCGCCATGGCTGTCGCGACAGCTATTGCGGCAGCAAAGAGCTGCTCATCTGGGAAGGTCTCCAGTATGTGTGTATCATCAATGGGTAGACTCTGTCCCGTCTCCAATCTTGACAAGTGGTCTGCCACCTGATTTTCTGTCCCCTTTTTATCTTTGATCTCAAGGTCGAACTCTTGTAATAGCAAGATCCACCGTATCAATCTCGGCTTGGCATCCTTCTTTGCAAACAAGTACTTGAGGGCAGAATGGTCGATGTGCACTATTACTTTCGTCCCAAGTATATAGGAACGAAACTTGTCGATGGAAAATACCACAGCTAACAGCTCCTTTTCTGTGGCGGTATAGTTCACTTGGGCATCATTCAATGTTTTGCTGGCATAATATATAACATGAAACAGCCTGTCTCTGCGCTGCCCAAGTGCTGCCCCGACAGCATAGTCACTAGCATCACACATAATCTCAAACGGCTGCGTCCAGTCTGGTGGCTGTACTATGGGGGCTGTCACTAGCTTTTCCTTCAGAACCTTGAATGCTTCAGTACATTCCTCATTAAAGTCAAAGGGTCGGTTCTGCTCTAGGAGATGGCATAGAGGCTTGGTGATTTTTGAGAAATTTGCAATGAATCTCCTATAAAAACCAGCATGCCCTAAAAAACTCCTAATGCCCTTGACAGTGGTTGGCGGCGGCAGCTTCTCAATGACCTCTATTTTTGCCCTGTCGACTTCTATCCCACGGCAGCTAATCTTATGGCCTAGAACTATCCCTTCATCGACCATAAAATGGCATTTTTCCCAATTAAGAACAAGATTAGCTTTTTCACATCTTTCAAGTACCTTTTGAAGGTTGCCGAGGCAGCTCTCAAAATTGTCTCCAAAGACGGAAAAATCATCCATGAAGATCTCAAGGAAGTCCTCTACCATGTCGGAGAATATTGCCATCATGCACCTTTGGAAGGTGGCAGGTGCGTTACAGAGGCCGAACGGCATCCTCCTAAATGCGTATGTTCCGTAGGGGCATGTGAAAGTCGTTTTCTCTTGGTCCTCCGGTGCAATAGCAATTTGATTATACCCTGAATAACCATCAAGAAAACAATAGTAAGGTTTTCCCGCTAATCTATCAAGCATTTGATCAATAAAGGGTAAAGGAAAATGGTCTTTTCGTGTAGCTTTGTTAAGCTTCCGATAGTCCATACAAACCCTCCAACCGGTCACAGTCCTGGTTGGGATTAGTTCATTGTTCTCGTTGGTTATTACTGTCATGCCTCCTTTCTTTGGAACACATTGCACCGGGCTTACCCATTTGCTGTCGGAGATGGCGTAAATAATACCAGCATCTAACCATTTAATTATTTCTTTACGCACTACCTCCTTCATCGCAAGGTTTAACCGCCTTTGGGCATCAATAGTCGGCTTATGATCATCCTCTAGGAGGATTTTGTGCATGCAGATTGCCGGACTAATGCCCTGAATGTCTGCTATCGTCCATCCTATCGCCCTTTTATGCTGCCTCAACATGTCGATCAGCTGTCGTTCCTGTTCCTGCGGCAGCTTAGCAGAGATGATTACGGGCAGTGTATCATCACAACCAAGATAAGCATATTTAAGCTGCCCTGGCAGGGGCTTAAGTTCTAAGACAGGTGGTTCAACAGTAGAGGGCTTTTGGATTAAATGGTTATCCGAAGTGTAATTCAAGGGTTCGAATAACTTACCTGGACGATGGTCTAACCAGTTTACCTCCTCATGACCTTCAGTATCAGATGTAACGGATTCAGAGGAGTCACTATCGTCGGTGCTGTCGTCGTCTCTGTCGTCGTCACTGTCATGACAGGCTTGTAGGTGGCTGTCGCAGCAGTGACAAAATTTTATATCTCGGCAGCCCGACCTGATGCAGGGTTGATCAAAGGTCACCTCAATGATGGCCTTGCATTCTTCATCCACATCAGCATGTTTCATCGCTTGGAGAACATTCAACTTAATCTCTTGATCGTTCACGCGCATGGTGAGTTCTCCTTTCTCCACATCAATCAATGATCTTCCCGTGGCTAAGAAGGGTCGCCCTAGGATGACTGGTGCGTTCTCATCTGCCTCACAATCTAAAATAAGAAAGTCAGCAGGAAAAATAAGCTTATCCACTCTTACCAAAATATCTTCAATTTTCCCTCGGGGTGAACGTAAGAGCGGTCGGCTAGCTGTAGGGTAACTGTCGTGGGCCGCGCCTTGCCAATACCTAATTTCTGAAAAACAGATTTGGGCATTAGATTAACACTGGCACCAAGATCACAAAGTGCCTTACCCACAAATCTGTCGCCGATTACACAAGGTATGAGGAAGCTCCTCGGATCCTTCTTTTTCTAGGGTGGCTGCCGATGAAGAATACTCATGCAACCTTCTTGCATCCTTACCGTTTCAAATTCCCCAAGTTTAGATTTTTTAGACATGACATCCTTGAGAAATTTAGCATAATCGGGCATCTCCCTAACAGCATCTAACAATGGAATGTTAATATGAACCTGTTTAAAAATATCATAAATTTTTTGAGTTGAGATTCATGCTTAGCTTGCTGTATCCGTTGAGGGAAGGGTGGTGGGGGACGATAATCAGCAATGCGTCCTTCCCACTGCATGCGAATCTGAGGACGATAATCATCCTTTTTCTCCTCTGTCGCTTCTGCTGTCGTGACAGGCTCATCGGCAGCAGTCTGTTTGTCACCTGTCGGGGCAGCTTCCTTGGCAGGTTTGTCCAAAGCAGGTTCTTTTTTTTCTGTTTCAGCTTCTTTTTCTGGCCCTGGTAGCTTTTTCCCACTCCTAGTAGTAATCGTCTTACATTGCTCATGTGGGGGTGGTCTAGCATTTTCAGTATTGCTAGGGAAACCTCCATTCTGCCTCGGTTTAATATGCTGCGACACCTGACCCATTTGTGTCTCTAGAGATTTCAAGGTAGCTTCATGGTTTGTCATTCTCATCTTAGTTTCATCCATAAAGGTTTCCGTCTTTTTGACAAACTGATTAATATTCTCCATATACGTGCCAGTCTGAGACATAAAGGTGGCCAGAGTCTGTTCCAATACACTACTTGTGGCAGGTGGTGGCTGCTGTTGCTGCTGCGGCGGTAGGTTCTGCGGCAGGTTCTGCGGCTGCAGTTGCTGTCGCGTCAACAATCTAGGACCCCCCTGATTCTGATTATATGCTTGCGGATTCAGGGCATTGTTAGGGTTACTCCAGGAAAATTTTGGATCTTTCCTCCAATTAGTGTTGTAGTTGTTGGAATTGTAGTTTGGCTTGTAGTTTCCAACATATTTTCCCTCTTCTATATTTATCGGGCACTCTTCACTACTATGATTTCCCTCACAAGTAGCACAAATTTCCTCGACAGCAAATCCTCGTAAGTCCTCTTCACTCAATAAGTGTTTCATTGCTTTAGTAAGGAATGCTACCTGTGATTTCATAGTGCTGTCGGCCTCATAGTCCTTGACAGCAAGTACCCGTTTACTCCCTCTTCTAGCTGTCGGAAACTGCTCCTCATTCTTGGCTAGATTTTTCAGAACTTGCAATGCCTCGTCCGGATCTTTATCCAATAATAGTCCATTTGCTGCAGAATCAATGCGAATGCGAGTTTGTAAGTTAGCAGCATTATAAAATTTAGTTACCTGATTCCAGACAGGGAATCCATGCATTGGGCAGTTCCGAAGAAGAGTAGTAAATCTGTCTCAGGCCTCGTGCATCGGCTCGTCATCTTTCTGTTGAAAAGTAGCAATTTCGTTACGTAATCGCTCAGATAAATGCGAAGGATTAAAACGAGATAAAAATTCACGAGTTAGATCTGCCCAAGTCATAATAGAACCCGGTGTAAGTTTATTCCACCAAGTTTTAGCTCTGTCCCTCAATGAATGGGGGAATAACCGAAGTCTCAGTATCTCCGGACTAACTCCTGGCAGCCTAAACGAACCACAGATCTCCTGGAACGTTTTGAGATGCTCCCTAGCATCTTCTGTCGCAGAACCACTAAACTGTCTGGCATTGTTGATCATACTAAACATGACAGGTTTAAGCTCGAAGTTGTCAACATCAATATCCGGAAGCGTGGTCTCCAGCTCTACATGATCGTTCAGCATGTAGTCACGACATGACCGTCGTCTATCTGCCCCAGGCGGGTCGCCGACAGGCGGTATGTCTCCTCCAGCAGGCTGGTTACGTGCCATCTGCTCTAGCTGTTCTTCAAGGTATTCGTTCCTGTCTAAAAGGTGGCGAATCTGTTTCTTGAGATTGAATGATCGTTCGATTTCCGGATCTAACTTATACTCAGGATCATCGCCTCTTTTCGATCTGCGCATAAACAAGAGAACCTCGTGAAAAGCAAGAGTTGAAAACAAAAAATAAAAATTAAAGAAAAACTAAAAATAAAAATGAAAACAAAAATAAAAATAAAAGCAAAAAGTGCAATAAAAGAAAGATGTAGTTATGTTGCCAATCCCCGGCAACGGCGCCAAAAACTTGTTGCGTGTAAAAGAGTCTATCGCAATTGTAGTGCAAGTGTACACGACGCAAGTAGTAAAGTGATACGAAGTATCGGATATCGTCTCCACAGGGATTGGGCTAATGACTTCACCTTAATTCACTGCACAAAGTGAAAGAGATAGTTTAGATTTGTCACGAGAATAATAAGATAAAAACGTAAATAAAAGGATTGGAATATCAAGATAGAGAGAATGAGCTGGTATTGAATTGCTCGGTAGTGCAGGTATTGATTTGCTTAGGATCTCCAGTTCTGTCGTCGCTCCCGTCGCCGACAGCACCTGTCGCGACGTCTGTCCGTTGGCAGTCGCGGCAGCAGACACTCCAACTCCGTACTTCAAGTTTGGCAAGAATCCCAGATCTGCCTTGCCCTATCCCTAGGCACAAGTCTGTCGATGAACACGTCTTTGATGATACCTCCCGGCGTGAATCGAAGGATGAACACCGATGTGTATGAATTCTTCCTTAGCCACTTAACCTCGCCTTATCCCTAAGCACGAGATGGTTCAACTATAAACTAGAGAACGCGCTTTTATCTCTTTCGTATACTTAACTCTCCCGATGCTAAGTAAATGGATAACCTCACAATGCTCTCCCGATGCTCTTGCAAGATATTAAAACCAAGATAAAAGAACTCGAAGTTTATTTTATTGAACTTGAAAAATCCTAAAACAAAGCAACCCTTGCAACTACTTTACAAAACAACTCGTAGCCCTAGGGGGAATTTAGAACATGTCGGTGACGGGTGGACGGCAGGGGTTTGGTTTCGGTTATGGGATAATCGGTTATGCTCCTAGGTTAAATCTATGCCCTTATATAAGCTTTGGGCTCAAGTTATCTAAGGTAACAAGGATTACAACTTTAATTAAAAGTAAGATTCTAATAAAGACTAAATCTCTAAAGTCTCCTACTTTCCAGCCGCATCCTTATTTTGTGGGAATTCCTTTCCTTGAGCTTTGGCTTGACATATCTTTTGATTCGGGGCTTGGAAAAATATTTGGCTTCCACACGACAGACGAGCAGATTTTTCTCTATCTATCGAGGTCCACTTGACTTTTCCTCTTCATAAGTCTGCTGTCACCATGCTATCACGACAGGTCCATGACAGGTTCGTCTTCTTCGGCTGCTTGTCCAGTTCCGCTCTTCTGCTTATCTGCCCTGCGCCTGCCTTCATCGTCTACTATGACAGATACCTGCAAAAATAGCCATCTTTCAGTAGAATCCGTGCTTTTAATCCATTTGTGATGTTTTACTAAAAACTAACCTAAATGCAATGCAAAGATGCTTGAATGCAGCAGAAATATGGGTTAAAAAGGGTGTAAATAATAGAACTTTTACACACTCAACACATGTTCTAAATTCCCCCTAGGGCTACGGGTTGTTTTGTAAAGTAGTTGCAAGGGTTGCTTTGTTTTAGGATTTTTCAGTTCAATAAAATAAACTTCAAGTTCTTTTATCTTGGTTTTAATATCTTGCAAGAGCATCGGGAGAGCATTGGGGCAGGTTCGGTGGCAGGTTCATCGTCGGAATCAGCAGGAGGGGCATTTGGGTCGAAGGCGTTGAGGGGTGACACGACTATGACCTCCATGAGGCTGGAGATGTTGTTGTCAGTCCAGCCGCTGCCCGTCTTGATTTTTTCGGAGGGTTCCTCTAGTACGGCAGCACAGCGGCAGAGGGCAGTGATGGTGAAGGGCAGGCAGAGTCGTGAGTCCGAGCAGAAGGCACAATCGAGGATGCTGTCCCTCATGTATTTGCCCACATTTATGGGCCTGTCATGCATAATCGAGTGAATGAGGGCCAAGCGCTGTCGGTTGACTGTCGTATGGTGGGACGAGGGCAGGATACGCTTTTTGATGAAAGCGTTCCATAGTTTTGCTTCAGGGAGTAGCTGCGCCCTATTGACAGAGTGGGGGTTCTTCTTGCTGGTGGTCCATGTCGTCCCGGCCTCTGTCAGCTCCATCATGACAGCATCATGGGCAGCAACGTCGAGGGTGTCCCAAAATTGTTGGTGAGCATCATCATTGGGGCTAAAGAAGAGACCGAACGTATGGTTGATGCTGTTGGCGGTAAAAGGTACTTCCACTCCTCGGACGGTGACAGATGTCGCCGTTTTGCTGTCGATGGCCTCGTAAAATTCTCGGACCAAAGTATCATTTAACTCTGCCGGCTGCTCGGCAAAGTCCTCCCAAAGCTGTGCCGTTATGGCCTTCACAATGAACGACCGGAGTCCCATATGGGGGGCATCTCTGTTGTAAATGAAGCCACGCTCCTCCCATAGTTCCTTGTTGGCGAAGGGGGATGCTGCTGCTGAAGAGGAAGTGGCAGCAGCGGTACGACGGGTTTGTCTCGACGACATTTTGGTTGCAAGGGCTGTGAAAGAAAGAAAACAAATAAAACTAGAAGAGAAAACAAGAGAGAAAAATTCAGAAGTGATGAAAATGAAAGGGAGAACGGGGTTATATAGCTGTTGGGTATCTGCCCATTTAATGCCGCAACGGCAGGCGGGAATAACGGGGCGGCAGATTGGATGTAGCGTGTCTGACGCGTCTGACACGCATTTATGCGTCTGCTGTGCGTTTGCCGCACGCTTCTGCGTCTGCAGTGTCAGCCTGTTGACAGCCTGTCAAATCCGTCTGTGGCGGCAGCTGAAACGACAGGTTATCATAAATGGGCTTTATTGGGCTGGTGGATGGGCGGTGGTCTTGGGCCACTTCTTCTTTCTCACTTGACTCCTTTATTTCCTAAAAACTGAAATTATAAAAACAAAACATTATTCGAATAAAATAAATCTAATTCCTAATAATATTAATAATAAAATAGAAATAAAAATAAAAATTAGGTTAAATTAGGGATGCCTTGTGGGGCATCACCTAAAGTAACCACTTCCTGTATTCCTGGGGCTTCAGTCCCCTGATAGTGCTTGAGGCGTTGTCCATTGACTTTGAATTGGTGCCTGTCCTTTAATGATTGAATTGTGATGGCACCATGGGGAAAAACTTGAACCACTTGGAATGGGCCAGACCATCTAGATTTGAGCTTCCCTGGAAAGAGTTTCAACCTAGAATTAAACAACAACACAAGCTGCCCTGGGCAGAATTGTCGTGGCAGCAACTTCTTGTCATGCCACTTCTTAGTCTTTTCCTTGTAAATCCTTGCATTGTCATAGGCCATTATCCGTATTTCATCGATCTCATTCAAATCTAACAGCCTTTTCTGGCCTGCCTTGTCCAAGTCCATGTTTACTGCCTTGATTGCCCAATATGCTTTATGCTCGATCTCGACAGGCAGGTGACAGGTTTTCCCATAGATTAGTCGGAATGGAGACATGCCCAATGGAGTCTTGAAGGCTGTCTTGTATGCCCATAATGCATCATTCAGAAGTAAAGACCAATCTTTCCTAGTTGGTTTAACCATCTTTTCAAGAATGTTCTTCACTTCCCTATTGGAAATTTCAGCCTGTCCATTGGTCTGTGGATGGTATGCTGTCGCGATCCTGTGCTTGACACCATATTTTTTTAAGGCGGCAGCAATTACCTTATTATCAAAATGTCTCCCATCATCACTGATAATCGCTCTAGGGATGCCAAATCTAGAAAGGATGTTTTTGTGCAAAAACTTTTGGACCGTTTTGGCATCATTCTTTTGAGTTGCGATTGCTTCTACCCACTTGGAGACATAGTCCACCGCTAGGAGGATGTACAAATTCCCACATGAAGACGGGAATGGTCCCATAAAATCAATCCCCCAAACGTCGAAGATCTCGACTTCTAAAATATTCTGCAGTGGCATCTCGTTTCTCCTCGAGATGTTACCTGTCCGCTGGCACCTGTCACAGTTTTTGTAAAATGCCTGTGCATCTTTATATAGTGTCGGCCAGTAGAACCCTGACTGTAGCACCTTGGCAGCAGTTTTATTGCCTCCTAAGTGACCTCCATATTGTGAAGCATGACAGTGATGGAGAATGTCTTCTTGTTCTTCTTGTGGTACACACCTCCTTATAACTTGATCTGCGCACATTTTGAAAAAAAGAGGTTCGTCCCAATAATAATGCTTAACATCATTTTGGAACCTCTTCCTGGCTTGATAAGTAAGATCAGTAGGTAATATTCCGCTAACTATAAAATTAACGAAATCAGCATACCAAGGAAGGTTAGAAGACTTACCTGCCCCCATGGCTGTCGCGACAGCTATTGCGGCAGCAAAGAGCTGCTCATCTGGGAAGGTCTCCAGTATGTGTGTCTCATCTAAAGGTAGACTCTGTCCCATCTCCAACCTCGACAAGTGATCTGCCACCTGATTTTCTGTCCCCTTTTTGTCTTTGATCTCAAGGTCGAACTCTTGTAATAGTAAGATCCATCTTATCAACCTGGGCTTCGCATCCTTCTTTGCAAACAAATACTTGGGGCAGAATGGTCGGTGTGCACTATTACTTTCGTCCCAAGTATATAGGAACGAAACTTGTCGATGGAGAACACCACAGCTAACAGCTCCTTTTCTGTGGTGGTATAGTTCACTTGGGCATCATTCAATGTTTTGCTGGCATAATATATGACATGAAACAGCCTGTCTCTGCGCTGCCCAAGTGCTGCCCCGACAGCATAGTTACTAGCATCACACATAATCTCAAATGGCTGTGTCCAGTCTGGTGGCTGTACTATGGGGGCTGTCACTAATTTTTCCTTCAAAACCTTGAATGCTTCAGTACATTCCTCATTAAAGTCAAAGGGTCGGTTCTGCTCTAGGA
This sequence comes from Hibiscus tridactylites, assembly GCA_958450335.1. Taxonomy (NCBI): domain Eukaryota; kingdom Viridiplantae; phylum Streptophyta; class Magnoliopsida; order Malvales; family Malvaceae; genus Hibiscus; species Hibiscus tridactylites. The sequence continues at coordinate 16,338,162 of OY288274.1, forward strand.
GATGGCATAGAGGCTTGGTGATTTTTGAGAAATTTGCAATGAATCTCCTATAAAAACCAGCATGCCCTAAAAAACTCCTAATGCCCTTGACAGTGGTTGGCGGCGGCAGCTTTTCAATGACCTCTATTTTTGCCCTGTCGACTTCTATCCCACGCAGCTAATCTTATGGCCTAGAACTATCCCTTCATCTACCATAAAATGGCATTTTTCCCAATTAAGAACAAGATTAGCTTTTTCACATCTTTCAAGTACCTTTTGAAGGTTGCCGAGGCAGCTCTCAAAATCGTCTCCAAAGACGGAAAAATCATCCATGAAGATCTTAAGGAAGTCCTCTACCATGTCGGAGAATATAGCCATCATGCATCTTTGGAAGGTGGCAGGTGCGTTGCAGAGGCCGAACGGCATCCTCCTAAATGCGTATGTTCCGTAGGGGCATGTGAAAGTCGTTTTCTCTTGGTCCTCCGGTGCAATAGCAATTTGATTATACCCTGAATAACCATCAAGAAAACAATAGTAAGGTTTACCCGCTAATCTATCAAGCATTTGATCAATAAAGGGTAAAGGAAAATGGTCTTTTCGTGTAGCTTTGTTAAGCTTCCGATAGTCCATACAAACCCTCCAACCGGTCAAAGTCCTAGTTGGGATTAGTTCATTGTTCTCGTTGGTTATTACTACCATGCCTCCTTTCTTTGGAACACATTGCACCGGGCTTACCCATTTGCTGTCGGAGATGGCGTAAATAATACCAGCATCTAACCATTTAATTATCTCTTTACGCACTACCTCCTTCATTGCTAGGTTTAACCGCCTTTGGGCATCAATAGTCGGCTTATGGTCTTCTTCTATGAGGATTTTGTGCATGCAGATTGCCGGACTAATGCCCTGAATGTCTGCTATCGTCCATCCTATCGCCCTTTTATGCTGCCTCAACATGTCGATCAGCTGTCGTTCCTGTTCCTGTGGCAGCTTAGCAGAGATGATTACGAGCAGTGTGTTATCACAACCAAGATAAGCATATTTAAGCTGCCCTGGCAGGGGCTTAAGTTCTAAGACAGGTGGTTCAACAGTAGAGGGCTTTTGGATTAAATGGTTATCCGAAGTGTAATTCAAGGGTTCGAATAACTTACATGGACGATGGTCTAACCAGTTTACCTCCTCATGACCTTCAGTATCAGATGTAACGGATTCAGAGGAGTCACTGTCGTCGGTGCTGTCGTCGTTGCTGTCGTCGTCACTGTCGTGACAGGCCTTTAAATGGCTGTCGCAGCAGTGACCTAATTTTATATCACGGCAGCCCGACCTGATGCAGGGGTAATCAAAGGTCACCTCTATGATGGCTTTGCATTCCTCATCCACATCGGCATGTTTCATTGCTTGGAGAACATTTAACTTAATTTCTTGATCGTTCACGCGCATGGTAAGTTCTCCTTTCTCCACATCAATCAATGATCTTCCCGTGGCTAAGAAGGGTCGCCCGAGGATGACTGGTGCGTTCTCATCTGCCTCACAATCTAAAATAAGAAAGTCAGCAGGAAAAATAAGCTTATCCACTCTTACCAAAATGTCTTCAATTTTTCCTTCGGGGTGAACGTAAGAGCGGTCGGCTAGCTGTAGGGTAACTGTCGTGGGCCGCGCCTTCCCAATACCTAATTTCTTAAAAACAGATTTGGGCATTAGATTAACACTAGCTCCAAGATCACAAAGTGCCTTACCCATAAATTTATCGCCGATTACGCAAGGTATGAGAAAGCTCCCCGGATCCTTCTTTTTCTAGGGTGGCTGCCGATGAAGAATACTCATGCAACCTTCTTGCATCCTTACCGTTTCAAATTCCCCAAGTTTAGATTTTTTAGACATGACATCCTTGAGAAATTTAGCATAACCGGGCATCTCCCTAACAGCATCTAACAACGGAATATTAATATGAACCTGTTTAAAAATATCATAAATTTTTTTGAGTTGAGATGCATGCTTAGCTTGCTGTATCCGTTGAGGGAAGGGTGGTGGGGGACGATAATCAGCAATGCGTCCTTCCCACTGCATGCGAATCTGAGGCCGATAATCATCTTTTTTCTCCTCTGTCGCTTCTGCTGTCGTGACAGGCTCATCGGCAGCAGTCTGTTTATCACCTGTCGGGGCAGCTTCCTCGGCAGGTTTATCCAAAGCAGGGTCCTTTTCTGTTTCAGCTTCTTTTTCCGGCCCTGGTAGCTTTTTCCCACTCCTGGTAGTAATCGCCTTACATTGCTCATGTGGGGGCGGTCTAGCATTTTCAGTATTGCTAGGGAAACCTCCATTCTGCCTCGGTTTAATATGCTGCGACACCTGACCCATTTGTGTCTCTAGAGATTTCAAGGTAGCCTCATGGTTTGTCATTCTCATCTTAGTTTCATCTATAAAATTTTCCGTCTTCTTGACAAACTGATTAATATTCTCCATATACGTGTCAGTTTGAGACATAAAGGTGGCCAGAGTCTGTTCCAATACACTACTTGTGGCAGGTGGTGGCTGCTGTTGCTGCTGCGGCGGCAGGTTCTGCGGCTGCAGTTGCTGTCGCGTCAACAATCTAGGACCCCCTGATTCTGATTATATGCTTGCGGATTCAGGGCATTGTTAGGGTTACTCCAGGAAAATTTTGGATCTTTCCTCCAATTAGGGTTGTAGTTGTTGGAATTGTAGTTTGGCTTATAATTTCCAACATATTTTCCCTCTTCTATATTTATCGGGCACTCTTCACTACTATGATTTCCTTCACAAGTAGCACAAATTTCCTCGACAGCAAATCCTCGTAAGTCTTCTTCACTCAATAAGTGTTTCATTGCTTTAGTAAGGAATGCTACCTGTGATTTCATAGTGCTGTCGGCCTCATAGTCCTTGACAGCAAGTACCCGTTTACCCCCTCTTCTAGCTGTCGGAAACTGCTCCTCATTCTTGGCTAGATTTTTCAGAACTTGCAATGCCTCGTCCGGATCTTTATCCAATAATAGTCCATTTGCTGCAGAATCAATGCGAATGCGAGTTTGTAAGTTAGCAGCATTATAGAACTTCGTTACCTGATTCCAGACGGGGAATCCATGCATTGGGCAGTTCCGTAGAAGAGTAGTAAATTTGTCCCAGGCCTCGTGCATCGACTCGTCATCTTCCTGTTGAAAAGTAGCAATTTCGTTACGTAATCGCTCAGATAAATGCGAAGGATTAAAACGAGATAAAAATTCACGAGTTAGATCTGCCCAAGTCATAATAGAACCCGGTGTAAGTTTATTCCACCAAGTTTTAGCTCTGTCCCTCAATGAATGGGGGAATAACCGAAGCCTCAGTATCTCCGGACTAACTCCTGGCAGCCTAAACGAACCACAGATCTCCTGGAACGTTTTGAGATGCTCCCTAGCATCTTCTGTCGCAGAACCACTAAACTGCCCGGCGTTGTTGATCATACTAAACATGACAGGCTTAAGCTCGAAGTTGTCAACATCAATATCCGGCAGCGTTGTCTCCAGCTCTACATGATCGTTTAGCATGTAGTCACGACATGACCGTTGTGTATCTGCCCCAGGCGGGTCGCCGACAGGCGGTATGTCTCCTCCAGCAGGCTGGTTACGGGCCATCTGCTCTAGCTGTTCTTCAAGGTATTCGTTCCTGTCTAAAAGGTGGCGAATTTGTTTCTTGAGATTGAATGATCGTTCGATTTCCGGATCTAACTTATACTCAGGATCTTCGCCTCTTTTCGATTTGCGCATAAACAAGAGAACCTCGTGAAAAGCAAGAGTTGAAAACAAAAACAAAAATTAAAGAAAAACTAAAAATAAAAACGAAAAAAAATAAAAGCAAAAAGTGCAATAAAAGAAAGATGTAGTTATGTTGCCAATCCCCGGCAACGGCGCCAAAAACTTGTTGCGTGTAAAAATAGTCTATCACAATTGTAGTGCAAGTGTACACGTCGCAAGTAATAAAGTGATACTAAGTATCGGATATCGTCTCCACAGGGATTGGGCTAATGACTTCACCTTTGTTTACTGCACGAAGTAAAGGAAATAGTTTAGAAGATTGTCACGAGAATAATAAGATAAAACGCAAAGTAAAAGATTGAGTTATCAAGATAGAGAAAATGGGCTGGTATTGAATTGCTCGGTAGTGCAGGTATTGAATTGCTTAGGATCTCCAGTTCTGTCGTCGCTCCCGTCGCCGACAGCACCTGTCGCGGCGTCTGTCCGTTGGCAGTCGCGGCAGCAGACACACCAACTCCGTACTTCAAGCTTGGCAAGAATCCCAGATCTGCCTTGCCCTATCCCTAGGCACAAGTCTGTCGATGAACACGTCTTTGATGATACCTCCCGGCGTGAATCGAAGGATGAACACCGATGTGTATGAATTCTTCCTTAGCCATTTAACCTCGCCCTATCCCTAGGCACGAGATGGTTCAACTATAAACTAGAGAACGCGCTCTTATCTCTTTCGTATACTTAACTCTCCCGATGCTAAGTAAATGGATAACCTCACAATGCTCTCCCGATGCTCTTGCAAGATATTAAAACCAAGATAAAAGAACTTGAAGTTTATTTTATTGAACTGAAAAATCCTAAAACAAAGCAACCCTTGCAACTACTTTACAAAACAACCCGTAGCCCTAGGAGGAATTTAGAACATGTCGGTGACGGGTGGACGGCAGGGGTTTGGTTTCGGTTATGGGGTAATCGGTTATGCCTCTAGGTTAAATCTATGCCCTTATATAAGATTTGGGCTCAAGTTATCTAAGGTAACAAGGATTACAACTTTAATTAAAAGTAAGATTCTAATAAAGACTAAATCTCTAAAGTCTCCTACTTTCCAGCCGCATCCTAGCTTTTAGGAATTTCCTCTCCTTGAGCTTTGGCTTGACATATCTTTTGATCCGGGGCTTGGAAAAATATTTGGCTTTCACACGACAAACGAGCAGATTTTTCTCTATCTATCGAGGTCCACTTGACTTTTCCTCTTCATAAATCTGCTGTCACCTTGCTGTCGTGACAGGTCCATGACAGGTTCGTCTTCTTCGGCTGCTTGTCCAGTTCAGCTTTCTTGCTTATCTGCCCTGCGCCTGCCTTCATCGTCAACCATGGCAGCTACCTGCAAAATACACCATCTTTTAGTAGAATCCGTGCCTTTTATATAATTGTGATGTTTTATTGAAAACTAACCTAAATGCAATGCAATGATGCTTGAATGCAGCAGAAATATGGGTTAAAAAGGGTGTAAATAATAGAACTTTTACACACTCAACACTTTGGATCCATGAACATTAGTAGCACAAATTTTAGTCCCCTTAGGAATCCATTTTTCAATGTCATCCTTTTTAATTGAAGTGGTTAGTCCTTTTGGAACCAAAACACTTCTAAAACATTTTCCTTTTACAAATCTAGGGGCACTAGATTGTCTTACATAAAAATTTGATTTTCCAACATTGTTTTTCTTTTCAAGCTCTTTGGAAATCAAATCCTTTTCTTCTTGAACTTTTTGAAGCAAATTTTGTAAATCAAAACATTTTAATTCAAACTCTTCGAGTTTTGCTTCAAGTTCAAGTTTGGTTTTAGAAATCAAATCATTTTGAATTTTCAACTTTGAAATCAATTTATTGTTTTTCAAAATGTGATTTTTAAACTCTAAAACCAAATCATCATAGACATCTTGTAATTCATCAAAAGAGTAAGAACATGAAGTAGATGAATTAGAAGTTACCTTTGAATCTTCTTCGATGACCATAAGGCAAACGTTGGCTTGTTCATCGTCGGTGGAGTCCTCATCACTCCAAGTAGCCAGATGTGCCTTCTTCTTATGGCTTGAAGTGTTTGCCCTCTCCTTTTTCTTGGATTCTCGTTCAAGCTCTTTCAAGGCTTTCTTCATGAATGGGGCACACTTCTTGAAGAGATGAACTATCTCTTCATCTTCATCCTCCTCTTCACTTGAGTAGACATGATGACAAGTGGAGGATTTGAGAGCCATGGAACTTGCATTGATGTCAAGCCCTTCGATTTTCTTCTCTCCCATAGCTCTAATTTCTTCCCTCTTCTTCTTATCTTCTTTATTCTTCTTCATGATTTGATGAGTAAGAAGTGACCCCATGAGTTCATCAAGCTTCAAGGTCTTCAAATTCTTGGCTTCGATGATGGTGGTCCTCTTTGAGTCCCAAGACTCGAGAAGTGAGTAGATGAGCTTTCGAACAAGCTTTTCCTCCGGGATGGCTTCTCTATAGCCTTTGAGACCATTTGTGATGGTGGAGAACCTATCAAACATCTTCTCGATGTTCTCTTCCGGATCCATTTTGAAGTTCTCATACTCTAAGGTTAAGAGCCCAATCTTGGTTTCTTTGACTTCATCGGTCCCCTCGTATGTGACTTCAAGCTTGTCCCATACCTCCTTGGCACTCTCACAAGAAGACATCTTATCATAGATGGTTGGGCCAAAAGCACAAAATAAGATGTGCAATGTTTTGCAATTAAGCTCCATCTTCTTGTGATCGTCGGCACTCCACTCCGCTTTGCTTCTTTGAGGCACGAACGGACCATCTTCAACTATATCTCATAGCTTGTAATCTCTTGATTTGATGAAGAGCTTCATCTTTGTCTTCCAGTGGGCATAGTGGGTTCCGTCAAAGAAAGGCAGTTTGTCGATTGATTGTGCCATTTGAGCCGGTTGATGAAATAGTGATCGAGCTTGCCGGATCTTCTCAATAGGATGTGAATCCTCTTCGATTGAGCCAAGCTCTGATACCAATTGTTGAGTTGTGTGGGGCTCGATTCGTTCAACCGATAAGGCTCACCAAGTGGTGGAGAGGTGGATTTTTGGGTGGAAGGGTTGTTGAAGCTAAAATGAAAATTGACACAATGAATTATAGTGGTTCAACCTTCTAACCAAGGTCTACATCCACTACCTTAGCTCCCCACTAAGGATTTCCAATCAATCCACTATTGATTCGTCCCCTTTTCTAGGCCTAGGAGGTAACCCTTATACACAATCAAACTTTCTACCCAAAGCCTTGATTGAAACCCTCTCTTACAAAGAGAAACAATAAGCAAACTTAAAACCCTCTAATTGGTGTTCATTTGCACAATTAAGCACTCACCCAAAACCTAAAATACTTGAGCAAATTTGACATTTTTGGCTCACTAGTGTTTGTCTATACAATAAATGACAATTTAAGCTCTAAGACAAGTCTTGATCATTTGATGTTTGACAATATGAGCATTAGCCTTTACTTGATGCTTGGAGGTCCCTTTTATACTCCTTGATGAGTTTATAGTTGTTGCTAGCCGTTGGGACTGAATTGGAGCCGTTGAGGACATTAATTCCCACCATAAATGCAGTTCTGCAGCTCCCCGTTTCGAAACGCTCGAACCCGTTTTGAAACACCCTTTAAGTAGAAAGAGTCGTTGCAGTTTGACAAGGCACCCGTTTCGGAACGCCCCTGGCCGTTTCGGAACACGTATCGAAACGCCTAGACCCGTATCGAAACGCCCTGCATTTAAATGTTAGTTGGGAAATAGCCGTTGGGTTTTATGACCGTTGTGGTCCATACCACGTAGGCGTATCGAAACGGCAGAGCTCGTTTTGAAACGCTGGGCAAAATCCTCATCCAGGGAAAGCCCGTTTCGATACTCGTATCGAAACGTTTTTGCTACTGGAATCCCCTGTTTCGAAACACCTTAGGGCGTTTCGAAACGCCTGGACGGTTTTGTGAAGTTTGGCTTTGAAAAACATGTAAAACCCTTTTAAAAACTTCCCTAAACATAATTTCAAGTTGTTTGGACTTTGGAAATGTTTTTAATACTTTTTAAATCAGTACAAAACATTTTTCAATTATTATATCAAAACATTAGTTCTACAAATTTACCTAAGTTTTCTTTACCATTATTCAAAACGAAACACTTGCAACCAAAAGGATGAAAATAGCTAATGTTAGGCTTCTTAGATTTTAAAATCTCATAAGGTGTTTTCATCAAAATTGGCCTAATCATTACTCGATTTATAATATAGCAAGCAGTATTTGTGGCTTCCGCCCAAAAATATTTAGGTAAATTATTTTCGCAAAGCAAGGTTCTAGCCATTTCTTCTAATGTTCGATTTTTCCTCTCAACTACCCCATTTTGTTGAGGAGTGCGAGGTGCAAAAAAATTGTGGCTAATCCCATTTTTATTTAAAAACTCATCAAAACCTAGAATTTGAAATTCGGTTCCATGATCACTTCTAATGTGAGCAATTTTAAGTTCAAGATAATTTTGAGTTATTTTAGAAAATGTGATGAATTTTTCTAAAGCCTCAACTTTTGTACTTAAGAATAGAACCCAAGTAAACCTAGAATAGTCATCTACAAGCACAAAAGCATATGATTTACCACCCAAGTTCATTGTTCTAATGGGCCAAAAAGATCCATACGAATCAATTGTAAACATCTACTAGTAGAGACTTCATTAATGGATTTAAATGAAGTTCTATGTTGTTTACCCTTTGAACATGCATCACAAATTTTATCATTTGAAAATTTAAGTTTGGGTAAACCTCTAACTAGATTAAGGGAAATTAATTTCTCTAAGACACTCATGCTAGCATGTCCTAATTTTCTATGCCAAAGCCATGAGTCATGTTCATCATGTGCAACTAAGCATGTATGGGATGAATGGATGTCATCTAAATGCACTATGTAAATATTGCATATTCTATGTCCTATGAGCATTAGTTGATTTGTTTTAATGTTCACAATTTTGCAACCACTTTTATCAAATAAAACATTAAAACACTTATCACATAATTGACTAATGCTCAATAAATTATGTTTAAGACCGTTGACATACAAAACATTTTCAATGAAAATAGAAGAGTGATTACCAATGGAGCCTATTCCTTCAATGTGGCCTTTGGAGTTGTCACCGAAAGTTACCACTCTGCCACTCTTTGGCTTTAGTTCCATGAATCTACTCTTGTCACCGGTCATATGTCTTGAGCATCCACTATCAAGGTACCATGAGTTTTGGCTTGAAGTTTTGGTCTTGTAGCAATTCTCCCCCTACAAACAAAGAAATTAGGCCTTGATTTTTGGTACCCAAATCATTTTGAGTCCATGTGTGTTAGCCTTCAAAATTTTGGTTCCCTTAGGAATCCAAGAAGCAATAGCATTCATATTATTAGAAATAATGAGTTCCTTAGGAACCCAAACACTTCTAACCTTTTGTAACACTCGGGTTTAGGGGTCGGGTGAAAATAATATTTTAATATTATTCGGGTTCGGTTTTATAATTTAAATAAATTAAATAATGGTTCGGGTTTTGTTTGCAAATAAAACAAAGGTGTTGGACCCAATTTTTAAACCAAGCCCAATAGTCATTCATTAATGGCATTTGTGTAAATATCGAATAAAACCCATTTTTTTTATTACCTTATAATTCAAATAAACCCAAAAACCCCATCATCTTCTTCTTCAAAGCAAAACCCACGACAAGAGGGGGGAGCTTACCTCTTGTTACTATTTCATCATCTTTCTTCCTCATCCTTGGTGATTTTCGAAAGGTAAACATATATTCGACTTGTCCTCTCTTTCCTCTACATGCTAGTACTCTTAGATTTCATTAAAACCCATGATTTTGCATTTTGGTATTTTGAAAGTTTAGACTAAAAATATCATCTTTGTTGTCTTAAACTAAAGCTTTTGATTTATTAATGATATATGGGTTGTTTACTATCTATAAGGTTCAACATATCCGATTTTTACATGGTTTTATGATGTTTCCCGAAATTGGGTTTTAGGGAGGTTTTAGAGTGTTGAAATGTTGAATTTTGAGGGTGTTTTGTGTGAGAATTTGTGGGATGGTGGTTAGGCTATGTATAAGGGTTGTTTTGGAAGCTTTTGGGAGTAGTTTAAGTGTGGGAATCATCGGTTTTGGATTGTGCAAAGGGGCTGCTCGGAAGGATTTGCGTTGGTAAAGCTTCGGGATCGATTCCGGAAGTCATGGAGGCTTGAGTCGGCTTTGCTTGATTTGCTTAAGGAAGTGAGGTGAGTGGTTAATGTTTAATTTGATTTTCAAAGGTTGGTTCAAGCATGTGGATGTGGAATTGTTTTCAAGTATTGTTTTGGTTCAAAGATGATTTGAGAGTGATTTATATTTGGACGTGAAAGTAATTTAAACTCAAAGAGTAAGTTGGTGTGAAATTCCTCTTTAAATTTCCCTTTTTATCATTGTTTTTCATTGCTTGAAATGATATTTTTGTTATACATGAAATTCCAATACTTTGGGAGGAAGCATGTTGCTATTTATTAAATCGTTGATTTTGTATGATGATAATAATGGTGTTGTTGATATGCCTTGTAAGATGTGTGTAAGTTGGTGCAGGTTGTGCATGAAAATGGTGAGTAAGACCATTTGCAATTGGTAAGATTGTAAGTAGTAAGTGATGCTTAATTGTGGATATTGTTGCAACTTGTTTTGGGTTGTGCATGGTATAGTGAGTACATGTCGCATGATAGTGAGTGTATATTGTGTTGCATGGTTGGTGTCGAACCTCACGTGATGGTTGTCGTTGCTCTGGTGATGTGTAGTCCTGCCGGTAGCGAGTGGTATAAGACTCTGGTGATGTGTAGTCCCGCCGGTAGTGACTAGTAGGAGAGTATTTTGATGTGTAGTCCCATTGGAAAACTACTAGTCGAAACGGTGATGTGTAGTCCCACCGTGTGTGTTTTGGTTATGCTTGTGCATACCATGTGTGCTCATGTTGTATCTCACTATATCATTCCTTTATATTGTTTCGCTTTAATCTAAGATCATGTCTTCAAGCATACCATGGAGCGTGATGCCATGATAAATATCTTTATTGTTGACCCTTGGTTGAACTTGTATGTTAGTAGAAGGATTAGGTCGTTGGATGACTCGTATGTGTTGGTCTTTACTTTTAAAGAAAGCTTTGAACCCTACATTGTCGTAGTTATGTTTTAGAGCTCCGCTCACTAAGCTTTATGCTTACGCTCTCCCTTTTCCGACAATGCAGATCTTTAGCTTGGAGTTAGCAAGGAGCAAGAGAAGGACGTCCAAGCGTGTGGTAATTGCTCAAGTATGGTTTATTAAATAATGTAGTAGTTTAGCAATGGGAAATGCTATGTTTTTTAGGAGCATGTATCTAGACTCATTTGTGTTGGCTTTTTGTTGATGCCTTATGTTGATGCCTATGTGTTTGTTTGGAAGCCATGTCTTTTGGATGCTTATGTTTGTAGTGAAGACATGTAAATATTGTTATGCTATGATGTATGCTTGTGTGTGGTGGCATGTCTTTAGATGTTTAGGTTGCCTTGTTATGGTGCAAACCTCTTTTGTGTTATCTTGTGCCTTTTAAGGCCTTTGAGCACCATGTGTGACCTTGAATGCTAAATTGCCTATTGTTGGAATACCAAGTATGGATGCCTTGTTCAAGTTTGAATACTAAGTTGCTTGTATGTGTTGTGCATCACCTTGTGTTGATTAGTGCCCTTTGGCTTCTTGTGAAAGCATGCTTTTATGGTTGGGTTGCCTTAGGATTGATGTTAGTGTGTTGGTTGAGGTTTTAGAGGGATTTAGAGGCCTCTTTGTGCCTTAAATCAGCTCAAACCTGTAAGTTCGTAGCAGGGGTATCGATACGGTTGGTTCCGTATCGATACGGCCTTCTTGTTTCAGGCCTCGTGTTTCGAAACGCAAGGGGGCGTATCGATACCTTTTTGGTCACTGGAGCTACTGTCCATTTCGGTATCGATACGGGCCCTTGGCGTATCAATACGGTCATCTTAGCGTTGACCGTGGGAAGTCAACCGTTGGGGAGGGTATCGATACACTCCTTGGGCGTATCGATACGGTCTCCACGGGTTGACTCTGACCAGTTGACCTAGTCAAGGGGTACCGATACACCCCTTAAGTGTATCGATATCGTCTGTAGTTTAAGTTTAAAATTGGGCTGTAAAATGTTGGGTTAAGTTCGTTTGTTTGTCTCGTGAATGTTGTTCCGTTGTATGATCACATGGGATTAAATACTCATCTAGACAAGATTTAAAATGAAAAAAATAGGGTTGCTAACCGAGGGGGAATCCTTAAGGGGTTTTCACTCGGTTTTCCCCGTGTAGCTCACTCGGACCGGTCATCCGGCCAGACCGGGACGAGGGGGTTACACCTTTTGACCTCTAGATTGCTTATAATAATTTCTTTGTTAAGGAATAAAAGGTTTTCTTTTTACATATTGGGATTTAGAAGAGTTTCCTTTTTCAAAATTGTTTTTCTCAATAGCAATTGATGTTTTAAGATTATCCACTTCCTTTGTGTGATAATCTTGAAAATCGGAAAGAAGTTTTTCAAGTTCAAGATTTTTCGTTTTAAGATCATTTGAAAGATTTACTAAAAACAAAACTTTCTTTTCCAATTCAGAGTTAGTTTTTGAAAATGTTTCATTTTGATTTTTCAAATCGGAAATGGATTTCTTATTTCTCAAAATGGATTCTTTATATTTTCCTACTAACTCATCGTAAATCTCTTGCAATTCATCATAAGTATCTTGAAGCTCATCAAAAGTAAAATCAAAATTAGATAAGTTAGAATTTACCTTTGGTTCATCATCAATAGCCATGAGACAAAGATTGGCCACTTCCTCGGATGACTCATCGTCACTCCAAGTTGCTACTTGAGCTTTGAGCTTATTCTTCTTCCCAAAGCTCTTCCTCCTCAATTGAGGACATTCGGAACAGATGTGGCCATGCTTTTTGCATTAATAGTAAGTGATTTGGTCCTTCTCATCTTCCTTACTCTTGCTTTTGAAGTCTCATTTTCTTATGAACTTTCTCCCACAATTAGACTTCATGAAGTGAGTGAACCGTTTGGCCAACATGGCCATCTCCTCATCTTCATCTTCACTTGAATCGCTTTCATGATATGAAGCTTTAAGAGCAATTCCAACCTTATTCTTCTCAACCATTTTCTTTTCTTCTTCTCTTCCCTTCCTCATGATCTCATGGGTGAGTAGAGATCCAACAAAAGCATCAAGCTTGAGAGTTTTCAAATCTCGAGCTTCAATAATAGTTGTTCTCTTATTATCCCATGATTCTGGAAGAGAGTACAACAATTTCCTCACTAGTTTGTCTTCGGGGATGATTTCACCGAACCCCTTCAATCCGTTGACAATGACCGAGAATCGATCAAACATCTTGGAAACACTCTCATCGGGATCCATCTTGAAATTTTCGTAGCTTAGATTGAGTAGCCCAATTTTTGTTCCCTTGATATCACTAGTTCCCTCATATGTTGTCTCAAGGGTGTCCCAAACCTCCTTGGCATTTTCGATCGAAGACACCTTGGAGTAGATATCCAGACCAAGTGCGCAAAATATGATATGGAGAGCTTTATCATTCACTTGCATCTTTCTTCGTTCATCTTCCGTCATTTCGGCTTTTACTTTTAGGACAAGTCTTGACTCACTATCTCTCTTTATAGGAATGTATGGACATTTTTCAACCACATCCCACACCATGTAGTCGGTGGACTTGATGAAGAGCCTCATCCTATTCTTCCAATATGGGTAGTTATCCCCATTGAAGAATGGTGGCTTGGTGGTAGATTAAGACTCATAGAGGTTGGAGTTGGAGGTGGATGTCATTGCTTAACTAGTTGTTGATCAAACTCTCCTAGAATTGACTCAAGAGGGTTGTAATCCTTCCAATGAGTGTAGCTCTGATACCAATTGTTGAGTTGGTCACACAATTGCAAATGGCCAAGAGGGGATGAATTGGCAATTAAAAATTTGGTAGGAGGTATGAGTGAAAAATAAAAGGTGACACAAGTGGTTAGAGTGGTTCAAGTTCTCCAAATGAACTCTACATCCACTACCTTAGTTCCCACTAAGGATTTTCAACCAATTCACTACTTGAATTTTTTCCCTTTTCTTGGATGAGGAGGTAACCTTACAAAATGATTAAGCTTTCTACCCAAAGCTTAATCCACTCACTTTTACAAAGAGATGGATTTGGTAAACTCTAACAATTCCTCTCAAAGGATAAATGTTTACCCAAATACAATTTCAAACACCCCAAACTCACAATACAAGATAACAATAAAATCACTAGAGTTGGGTACAAGAATTTGACTATGAAGAGCACTAGGGTTTGGATTTTTGCTTTGATGTTGCTTGTAGGTTCAATAGTTGTTGCTTGGTCAATTGAAGCTTGTCTTTATACCCTTGCATTGAATTCTAGCCGTTTGGGTAGTTGAGATCATCAATAGAGCCGTTGGGAGCAACTTTCCCGCATTAAATGCAGCTCTGCAGCATACAGTATTGGTACTTAGGAAGGGTGTATCGATACCTGCATCAAAGAGGAAAAAGCCGTTGTGTCTGAAAATAGAGCGTATCGATATGCATAGAAGGCGTACTGGTACGGTTTTAAGAGGCGTATCGATACGAATGGTCGTATCGATAAAGTGTTTGCTCACTAGAATCCCAAGTCTGGTTTTCATAAAAAGCGTATCGATACGCATACCAAGCGTATCGGTACGGTATAACGGTCTTTTGAAAATTGGGAAACCAACCAACTGACAAGTAACGGTCAAAAAATTAAATGCAATATTTTTCAAAGATATGCTTATCGTATCGATACGGTTGCAAAGTGTATCGGTACGGTTTCATTAAAAGAGTTGCTCAGATGAATATCGTATCGATACGGTTGCAAAGCGTACCGGTACAGTAAGTCCATTAAAATTCCAGTGGCAAAAGCCCGTATAGATACGCATAAGGGTATCGATACGCCTGAGTGTTTTTGTATACTTTGGCTTGAAAATCAAAATTCCAGTAGCAAAAGAGGGTATCGATACGCCTAAGGGTATCGATACGCCTGGGCGTTTTTGTATAGTTTAGCTTTAAAATCATAGGAAAAGACTTAGAAAATTTTCATATATTTAAGAGCTTGTCTTGAGATATTACTTTGTTTAAAATACTTGTCAATTGTGAGACTTTAAATAGTACTTAAAAATTTATTGTTTTGCAAATTGGTCCTTAAGTTTATATGTTATATCAAAATCAATTTTGGTTTCACAGAAACCTAATTTTTTTAAAAAATAAACCGACGTATGGAGTCGGAAAATGGATCCGGAAGAGGACATTGAGAAGATGTTCCATCGATTCTCCATCATCACCAATGGACTCAAGGGTTATGGAGAAGTCATTTCGGGAGAGAAGCTTGTCTGAAAGCTTATCCACTTTCTTCCCGAGTCATGGGACTCAAAGAGGACCGCCATCATCGAATCTAAGAATTTGAAGATATTGAAGCTTGATGAACTTATGGGGTCACTTCTCACTCACCAAATTATAAAAAAAAAAGACAAAGAAGGGGAGAAGAGAAGGAAGAGATAAGAAGAATGGGGAAGAAGAAAATCATGGAGCTAGGCATCCACGTGAATGTCATTGCTCTCAAGTCCTCCAAGTGCAACCATGTTGATACAAGTGAGGAGGAGGATGGAGAAGAAGATTATGGAGATAATTCATCTCTTCAAGAAGTGTGCCCCTTTCATGAAGAAAGCAATAAAAGAATTAGAGCGAGAATCTATGAAAAATAAGAGGGCAAGCACTTCAAGCCATAAGAAGAAGATATATGTGGCTACATGGAGTGATGAAGACTCCACCGACGATGAACAAGCCAACCTTTGCCTTATGGCCATCAAAGAAGATTCAAGGGTAACTTCTAATTCATCTACTTCATGTTCATATTCTTTTAATGAATTACAAGATGCCTATGGCGATTTGGTTTTAGAATTTAAAAATCACATTTTGAAAAACAAGAATGTAACACCCGGGTTCGGGGGTCGGGTGAAAATATTAATTTAAAAATAGTTCGGGTTTCGATTTCAAATTTTAAATAATAAAATAATGACTTGGGCCTCGGGTTTTATTTAGTTGGACCCTTTCCCCAAAACAAGCCCAATTGGTCATGAGTGTCATCCATTGTAATTCCCTTGATTCATTAAGGGCATTTAAGTCTTTTAACCCTTTTTAATTTCAAACAACCTAAAATAATGCTAGAGTCATCTTCTTCCTCTAACTCCTATCTCACCACCGTTAAAACACCCCCCTCCCCTTGGATACTATTCCATTCAATAGCTTGCTTATTTTTGAAGGTTTTGCAAAGGTAATTTCGTTTTCGACTTACCCTCATCATCCTCTACAAGTTGCTATCTTTTATTTTCATTTCTACACATGTTTTGAAACTTGGATTTTGGAGGGTTTTGAATTAAAAATGTTGTTTTTGAGGTCTTCGATTCTAGTTTTTGATTTGTTGAGGTTCAATGAGTAATCTACAACCAAAAAGGGCCAACCAAAATGATTTTTACAAGGTTTTGGGGATTTTCCCGGAATGGGGTTTTGGGGAGGTTTTTGGGAGGTTTAGGATTGAAATGTGAGGGTGTTCTATGTAGAAATGAGAGGGGCCAATGGTTAGGGTATATGAAAGCTTTGTTTTGGAAGCTTTAGGGAGTAGTTTGAAGGTTGAAATCAATGGTTTTGAAGGGTGTGTAAGGGCTGCTCGGATTTTGGAAAAATTGAGCTTGTTTCAATGGAAAAATTTGTGTGTTGTACTTAGTATGTTATCTGGGTTGATTATTTTAGAACATGGACTGATTTGGGGTTATTTGCTTGGTGTTGGAATGCTTAGAATCAAGGAATTTGGTTGGTGAAGCTTCGGGGGAAAATCCGGGGATTTCGGAGTCTTGAGCTCGGCCTTCGATCTTCTCTTGGGTAGCAACGGTGAGTAGATTCATTGGTTTTTACTTTGTGCTTGATATGGACTCTTTTGGGGTTTGGGTAGAACCTTGAGAGGTTGCCTAAACCCATGTGTAAGTCTCCCTACTCATAAGTTGTTGTGACAAGTTGATTGTATATACATTGTGACCATTGAATGCATTTTAAGTTGTCAATGTTGTAGTCGTGTTGAGTTCGTGCCTTACGTGATGGTGGTCTAAACTACGGTGATGTGTAGTCCCACCGGTAGTGACTAGTAGGGTAGTGCTTTGATGTGTAGTCCCATTGGACACCCACTAGTCGAAACGGTGATGTGTAGTCCCACCGTAAGTGTATGTTGGTTGTGCTTGTGCAAACCAAAAGTTGTGGTTGAGATGGACCCTTATGCATCCATTGTTTTCTTGCATACAAATCGTATTTTGGAAAGTTGCATGTTGTAAATTGTAGAGCTTCTCTCACTAAGCTAGATTGCTTATGCTCTTCGTTTCCAATGTGCAGATCGTTAGAGTTCGGGAGGCGAGCGGGCGAGGGAGGAACCTTTGGAGTTCTCAAGCAAGTTTAAGTATGGTTTGCTTTTGTAATAATGTCTAGACAATGGGGTATAGAGTGTTAGGAGTTGGGGTCAAACTCCTTAGGAAGTCATGCTTGAAATTGTTAAACTTATGTTGCGTGTTATGCTTTTGCTTCTTGGATTATGTTCTATGCTTCTTATGTGGTTTAACTGCATATGCCTGAAATTGTATGATGTTGGCCTAGGTAGGCCTTATGTTGTCTACTTTGTGAAGGATGACTTATGCTTGCTAAGTATGCTTCTTGTAGACTTGTATGGAGCCTTGTTTGGTATGTTATCGTTGGTTTGAATGCCCCTCATGTTAAGTCCTGATTGTGGTTGATGTATGTATGCTTGTGTGTGCTTAGGGGTGTCTAAGTATGCATCTAGAACCTTGCAAGATGTTATCAAACGGTGAAAGGAGGTGTTGCAGGGCAGGGGTATCGATACGGTTAGACCCGTATCGATACGGCCTTCTTATTCCAGGCCTTCCGTTTCGATACGCGGGGAGGCGTATCGGTACCATTTTGGCCACTGGAGCCACTGTCCATCTTGGTATCGATACCGGCCTCAAGCGTATCGGTACGGTCAACTAGCGTTGACCGTGGGAAGTCAACCTTTGACGAGGGTATCGATACACTCCCAAGGTGTATCGATACGGTCTCCACGGGTTGACTCTGACCTTTGACTTAGTCAAGGCGTATCGATACACCCCTTAGGTGTATCGATACCCCTGCAGTTAAACCTGAAAATTTGCCTTTTGGTTGTGGATTTAAGTTCGTTAGATTGTTTTGGTTATGTTATTCCGCTGTTTGATCACTTAGGGTTAATTACTCTTCTAGACGAGATTTAAAATGAAAAAAAAAATAAATGGGGTTGCTAACCGAGGGGGAATCCTTTAGGGGTTTTCACTCGGTTTTCCCCGTGTAGCCCTTTTGGACCGGTCATCCGGCCAGACCGGGACAAGGGGGTTACAAAGAAAGTAATTTCAAATTTGAAAATTCAAAATGATTTGATTTCTAAAACCAAAGTTGAACTTGAAGCAAAACTCAATGAGTTTGAACAAAAATGTTTTGATTTACAAAATTTGCTTCATAAAGTTCAATAAGAAAAAGATTTGATTTCCAAAGAGCTTGAAAAGAAAAATAATTTTGGAAAATCAAATTTTTATGTAAGACAATCTAGTGCCCCTAGATTTGTAAATGGTAAAGTTTTTCGAAGTATTTGGGTCCCAAAAGGACTAAGTACTTCAACTAAAAAGGATGAAAATGAAAAATGAATTCCTAAGGGGACTAAATTTTGTGCTACTAACGTCTATGGATCCAAAGCAATTTGGATACCAAAAATTACTCGGTTGTCTTATGATAAGTGTGATGAAGATTGATCAACAAGTCAAATATTGAAAGGGAGCTCCATGCACACAAGGAAGAACACTTGAAGAAGGAAGGCTTCACATCCTCCCTTGAGTTCAAATGTGGTAAAATCTAGTTGCTTTAGTTGTTTAATTTGATTTTTTTTAATTTCAACTAGATTATAATATATGTTGGACTAACATCTTGATGGTGCTTTGAGTAAGGGGGAGCCATTTTAAAACAAAAATTCTTATTTTTGTCATTTTTTAACCTCCCAAGTTATTTTGAACTTAAAGTTATTTAAATTATTTTTGATATAACAAAAAGAGGGAGAGTTTGGTTTAAAAAATTGTATTTTCAAATGAATAAGGGTAAGCTTTAATTACCTGTCTATTTTGAAATCTTTTATTCAATTTTTTAAACTAGAAGGGGGAGAATCCCAAATAATTTTTCAAGTTAGTTTTATTATATCAAAAAGGGGGAGATTGAATAACTAATGTTTTGATATAATAATTGAAAAATAGTTTTGGACTAAATTGAAAAGATTTCAAAAGTGTCTTTAAGTCCAAACAACTTGAAAATAAGTTTGTGGATGTTCTAAATGGTTTTGGCAATGTTTAAAACGTTTTTAAGTAGTGAAACTAGGGCTTTCAAAGCAACCGTTTTGAAATAGGGGGACATGTATCGAAACATTTTAAAACTGCCAAAACCCGTACCGAAACAGGGCTTGCCCATTTCGATATGAAGAGGGTTTCGTTTCAAAACACCATTTTGGTGTTTCGATGCGCTTAACGGTCAAAACCTCCCCAGCGGCTTTTTAAATTGCAGCTCAACTATCACTCATTCTGAAATGGGGTTGCTATCGTTTTGATACAGATCAAGAGTGTTTCGAAACGGCCAGAGGCGTTTCGAAACGGCTTGCTGCATCAGACTTCAACGGCTAGTTCTGAGGAAAGGCGTTCCGAAACGGGTTCGATTTTTTTGAAACAGACGTCTGCATAACAACATTTGTGGTGGAAAATAAAGTCTCCAATGGCTCCAAAACAACCCCAACGGTCCTCAACGACTACAAACTCATGTAGTAGTATAAAAGGGACCACCAAGCATCAAGAGAACACTAATACTTCAATTGTCAACAACACTATGATCAAGAAATTGTCTCAGAGCTTAAATTGTTCATTTCTTGTATAGACAACACTAGTGAGCTAAATATTGTTAAATTTGCTCAAGTGTTTAGGTTTTGGGTGAGAGCTTTATAGTGCAAACAAATACTTATTAGAGGGATTTCAAGTTTGCTTAAGAATTTCCATTTCAAGAACTGTTTGATTAAGGTAAGGGTAGTTAGCTTAATCATTTTAACAGTTTCCTCCTAAGCCGAGAAAAGGGGACGAAATTCAAGAGTGAATTTGTTGAAATCCTTAGTGGGAAGCTAAGGTAGTGGATGTAGACCTTGGTTAGAAGGTTGAACCACTATAATTCCTTGTGTCATTTGCCTATTTTTCACCTCCCACTAAAACACCCAAAAATCCAACTTCTCCACACTTGGCGAGCTAGAACGGTTGTAGGAAATCGAGCACATAAAAACCTAACATATAAGGTTAAATATGAGTCATCCAATTATTAAAAGTTACATTTGGATCACTCAATTATGGGTAAGGTTACATTTGGGTCACCCTTTATATTTAAAAAAAAAGTATATCAATTTGTGTATTAAACTAATTAATGATTTCAGATAAAGTACTCTAATGTTAACAAGCGCATACAAGTGATTTGTAAGAAAAAAATGACTAAATTGATGTATTTTTTTTTAATTATGAAGGGTGACCCTAACGTATCATAACCCATAATTGAGTGACCCAAATGTGACCTTTAATAAATGAGTGACCCAAATGTAACATTGATCATAATTAAATGACTCAAATGTAACTTTTAATAATTGGATGACCCAAATGTAACCTTAATCATAATTGAGTAACCTCTGTTATAGTTTACCCAACATTTATAATGTTATGGTACTAATTAGTTCCAATTTAAATGGTTTTTATAACTCTATACAATACACACGTGTATATATATATGGATGGATAGATAGATGGATGTATGGATAATCGAATTGAACTTGAAAATTAAAAATTGATCCACTAATCACTAACAATTTCGAGTTATTCAAAATTCAATTTTAAAACTCAAATTTTATTTAAAGTTTTTTCGAGACAAATTTATAAAATTGTAAGTTAATTCAAACAAATCAAGTATTTTAACATTAAGTCGATGAATAATTATTTTTTTGGAGTTGTCGGATTTTGTCCCACCCCACTTACTTGGCATTATCTCATATGATTAATTAATGGTGACAGTATAATTCCGAGCTCTCCCAATGTTCACACCCATCTTCCCGACAACTCTATGGGCTCGAGCGGCCCCATTGTCCTCTAATTGACTAAATCAGTATTACACTCTAAATCTTCTTTCACCAAATTGGGCCCAACCCTTCACCTGTCAAAATTGAAATTCTGATTCTAATTTTTTATATAAATTATTTACATTATCATATTAAAACTAAAATTTTATGTGTATGCTTACATCATACTAATGTTTACGTGTCACATTAAATATGGTATAAAACTTTAAACGTAATTTAGAGATTAATCCATGTTTCCTATTTATAAATATGGTATAAAACTTTAAACGTAATTTAGAGATTAATCCATGTTTCAAATTTATCCATTTGATAATTTCTTCATTTTGAACATCCTAACTCGATCATGTATCCATATGATTCGGTCATCCGCGCCCAAAAACAATCTTTGCATCTTTTAT
This sequence comes from Hibiscus tridactylites, assembly GCA_958450335.1. Taxonomy (NCBI): domain Eukaryota; kingdom Viridiplantae; phylum Streptophyta; class Magnoliopsida; order Malvales; family Malvaceae; genus Hibiscus; species Hibiscus tridactylites. Next base: position 16,359,633 of record OY288274.1, read on the forward strand.
CACCGCAGCTAATGAGCTCTTATTAATAAATCTTTGAATTATAGAAAATGACTAAAAGCGTTTAAAATTAAGACTAAATTAATAGATTTTATAAATATCGATGATTAAAATTGTTATTATGTCAAATTAAAATAAAACAGTTAAACCATTTCGTAATATCGATGACTTGATTTATCAATTCTAAAAATGTTAATGACTAAATAGGCATATTTTTTATTCAATGATTGAAATAGAATTAGACTCATACTTAAGTGATCGCTGAAGTAGTTTCCCCTTAAAGTATTATCCTATTCCCTGAAGCATTGTGATTTAATAATAAAAAATATTTTGACACTTAACCTTACACAAGTATATTGATTTAAGGGTTTATGGTCCTATTTAGAGTTTAGTATTTAAAATTTAAAGCATAAAATTTAGTGCTTTAGAGTTAAAATTATAAAATTTAGAGTTATATAGATGCAGTCAGTCTCTCTATATAAAGAATAACGTTATCATTATTATAGATGGTCACAGGTCGGGTTTTGGCCAACTCATATCAAATCAGAAAAATTGAAGCCTTTAGTCGAATCTGACCCATTATTTGATTATGTTCCACCCTATTTGAATCTGACTCAAATTTTAAAATAAAAATTTGCCTCTAACATGACACTAAAAGTTCATTTTTTTATTTTTATTTTGTAAAATAAGGAGTTAAATGGAAAAAAATATAAAGATGAACATTACCGGACTTTATTTTAAAAAAAACTTGATCGAAACCTAATTTTTCAAAAAAAAAAAAACGACGTATGGGGTCGGGTCAAAACCCGTGTAATTCAAATCTAGGGCCACGCTGTCGCTAATCATATATAGTAATAATAAAGTGGAACTCATCACTTTTTCATGTGTGATGTGATATATTAACTTTTAAACTTTTGGTTTTGGCTGAAACACGCTGTCAACTTTCCCACCGTTTATTTAAAAGAAAAAAAAAACAAATATCTATTAATATGAGATAATAAAACAACAAAAGAATACTATTCATCACATCATCGATCTACTTTTTGTTCCTTTCACAAATTTTAAATATTATTATCATTTGAAAATGAATTTATTTGGAACAAAGTTAACCTAAAAGTTTGAATCCAGTACCAATTACGAGGATTTTGCATTTGCAGAGAAAAATTTACTTGGATTCGTCTTATTACATCATCTGTGGTCTTAGTTAATAAAATTTATTTATTTTATTTTTATTTTAAATAATTATCTATTTTTTACCGACATGTAAGAAAGAAGTGAAAATTCACTTAAAAAATGAGATAGAAGAACTTTATTGGCTGAGACCACAAATGACTTAGTGAGCTGAATTTATCTAATAATTTTTCGTATTTACGAGATGTTTAGTGAGCGAAAAGAGATTGTCGGAAGAGACTGCCTCGCACCCCGAACAACCACTCACTATAATTGATCCCAGAACAACCACTCGCTGTAATTGAAACTTAAGAACTGTCATTCTAACCCTTTAATAACGTACACATTATATAGATAAGTTGTAGATTTTTTTTCTATCGTCGGTGTATAAGATGCTAATCTATATATAATTATTAATATTTAGTATATTGTTTAACTCATTCCAATTAAACATTGTAAACATTAATTATAAAGACGATTCTCCGTATCTTATTTAATTATAATACTAAGATTTGATTTATACATTATTTAATGAATTTAATCTCTCATCTCGGATTAATAATTGTAACGGAAACGTTAAGAAAAGTGAGTCAACGTGGTAGGAGACGTTAACAAACGTCAGGCCCCCAATCTACACCGTTGGTTTGCAATTTACGTGGCATATGTGGGAACTGCTTTGGAAGTCACGACGGAGAAAGGACTCACGTGGTGCATGTGCTTGTTGTTAACATTGTGTCATTATTTTATAAAGATTTTCTAATATTATTTTATTGAGAATATATGCGATTTTTTTAAATAAAGTACAGTTTCTTAAATGATATGGACATGTGTATACAACTATGTAATTTATAAACTATTAAGATTTTAAAATATTTAAAAAATGTTAAAATATTTTTATTCATCAGTTGACTAATTCAAATCGAGTACTGTATTAGAGACTTATTATAGGTTAAACTTGTTGACTCAATTTGTTTATTCACAACGTCAATATTCAAACTCATAACTTTACTCAAGGGATATAATAACTCATCGCAACAGATGAATTGGTTTTTGATTGGTTGAATTTTTATTTTGTATTATAACTTAAAATCAAAGCTATATTAACCTCATAGTATATTCCTAATTAATTTTGTTTATTTGTTTTTGTAAACGTTAATACCTACAAAACTCAAACGTAAAAGAAAAATATGAATTAAAATATATTTTTTGAAAAAAACATCACTTAAAATATAAGTTTTGATATTAAAATGATTTTATAGATTTTAATTTATACAAATAGATGCACGGGTATGAAAGTTAAGCTTGCTCAACATGGATTTTTGAACGTAAATTCTCTTTCAATCAATTGTTTTTAGAGAAGCAGAACAAACAGGTGTGGCGAAACGCTCGTTTGAATGTAAAATCAGGTGAAAACGAGGTCAGCGTCCGTTTAACGCACTTTTCACATTTTTCATCACTAGTTTTTTTGTTTGACGCTCCAATGCTCATTGGAGAAGCATTGCTGAACGCATGTCTATGTGGAACTCATCAAGTGGCATTAAAATCATTCTTTTACTCAATACAAAATAAGTATCCAAACTACGTCATTTTTTTTGCAAATGGTGCCTAAAGTATTTTTGGCTAAATAGGGGTATAAAGTTTCAGTATTGGTTGAAATATATGCTAAAGTAGATGTCTTAGTTGACTTTAAAATAAGTCAAAAATGAAACTTTAAACACCTATTTTAGCAAAAAAAAAAACTTCAAGCACTTATTACAAAAAAATATAATTAAGTAATTATTTTGTAGTTTAGCCTATTTTTTTAATTTCAACTGTATTATTTCCATAATTTATTTATTTATTATTATATAAAAAATGGGATGAAATTCAAAGTTTGAATCTAAATCAGTAAAGTTGAGGTGAAGAGAACAGTTCCCAAGAAAAGAAACCGATTGTTTTATTTGAAGACGAGAGAGTCACCGAGACAGAGAATCTCATTGGAACTCACTCACCTAATTTGAGAAGGTGCTGGTTGCTTTCATCAACGTTCATTAATGGCAGAGATTTCCTCCATCTAATTTATCAAACAAAACCCATTATATATCTCTCCTACTCCTCTTCACTCTTCACCACCCATCATTCTGTGCTTTTGCTTCTTGTTTCTGCAGGTTTTCCTTTTTGAGTAAGACTAAGCCCTTTTATTTTTATTCATCTCTCAAGATTTGGGTTTTCCACTTTGGTTGAGATAAAGTAGAATCCCCTGGATGATTCTTTGGTATATTAAAATGGCGATCCCTTTATGCTAACTCCTAGTTTTTTTTATTGCAGTAGGAAAAGATGGCTGGAAAGAAGTACACTGTTGATCTGAATAAGCCTCTTGTGTTTCAGGTATTTTGTATAACTTTTGGTTTTTGAGGGCATGTAATAAGTTCGAGTCTTGTAAATGAAAAAATAATGTCCGGATGTGTTACAGGTCGGTCATCTTGGAGAAACTTACCAAGAGTGGGTTCACACCCCTATTCTAACCGAGGAAAGTCCTCGGTTTTTCGGGAGTGATTTCATGGAGGTAATGTAGAAGTAGAAGCATCTCTTTTTGTGAGTTAATTCGGTTCAGTTTCAGTTCAGAAAATGAGAAACGAGCTAATGTTTCTTCCCCTTTCTGACATGAAACAGATGCTGACTCGGACTGTGTGGTGGGTGGTGCCAGTCGTATGGCTGCCGGTGGCATTTTATTTCATCAAAATGTCATACACTATGGGTCTAGCACTTCCCGTAGTGGCCATACTGTCTGTTTTTGGGGCCTTTGTGTGGACATTTCTTGAGTACTGTTTCCACCGTTTTCTTTTCCACCTTGACACAAATAGTTACTGGTTAGTTCTTTCCCTTGAGAGGCTTATAACACTAAACACATATGGAGAAAATCGAAAATCAATTCGAATCGTAGTGTCGTTAAATTTATTTCATTTTCGGTGGTTTGAATCTTGGTACTAATTCATCGACAGGGGGAACACATTTCACTATCTCATCCATGGCTGCCACCACAAGCACCCCAATGATGGCCTAAGGCTTGTGATTCCACCTGCAGAAGCTGCTATACTTGCTCTAATGGTATGTATATATGCTTGCTATATGTTTAGGTAATTGAAATGAAAATATATATAAATAAATCAATTGTTAAACAATACTATAATTACTTCTGAGTTTGTATTCGATACATAACTAGATTAATATATCACCAATGTATCGAATATGAATAAAAAAATTTAATCTGAAAGTAATTAATTATAAGTTGGTCTCAGTCAGACTCGTTTTTGAAAATTTGGTGACCCATGGGCGAACTTAAAAAATAGGCCCCTAATTAAGGGTGAGTGTTCGATTGAGTTAAGTTGAGTAAAAAAAAATTCAAGTTATGCGAGTTTACGAGTCCTTACGACTCGAACTTAAAAATTTATCTGCTAAATACTAAAATTTTGAGTTATTAGAATTTTTATTTTACAACTCAAACTTTATTTGATTTTTTTTTTCGAGTCAAGACGAGTCGAGTCGAAACAATCAGTTTTTTCGAGTCGAGTGGAGTTTTGTTCACCTTTTCCCCTAATAACGAGTATTGGTAAAAAAATTGAAATTAAACCCTTAGTAACATGTGATATATAAAAAAATGGATCCCTATTAACAAATTTTAAAAAAAAAATTAAGAGTTCTTGAAAAAAAAATGGACCCCTAATTACAAGTATTCGAAAAAATGAACCTATAATAACAAGTATTGAAAAAAATTGTACTCCTGATAACAAATACCGAAAAAATTAAGAATAAAAATTTAATAAAAATTATTAAAAAATAAATTTTAAATAAAAATATTAAAAAATATTAAACAACTATAAATATTCGAAAAAAATAAATAGGGCCCTGGGCGGCGCTCCTTCCCATACCCAAGGAGGGCCCTGGTCCCACTTAAATGTTGACGTTGAAAATTTCGATGAGTACAGTTGATAAAATGATACATATTCCCATAAGTGGCGTGACAATAAAATATAATAAAAATGAGAAAATATCTAAAAAAACTTTTACAAATGCCTTAGTTATAAGGTTAGGGGTTTAGTTTAAGGATTAGAGTTTATGTATTTAAGTGTATGGGTTTAGAATTTAAGGTTTAGGGTTAAAGTTTAGGATTTAAGGTTAAAATTTAGAGTTTAAGTATTAGAATTTAGTTTTAACGATAATATGATTAGTGATTTAAGTTTTAACATATAAATCCTATTTTTTAACCTTAAACCCTAAACAATAATCACACCCCATAAATTCAAAACTAATCCACTAAAACCCCAAAACGCTAGTCCCTAAACAAAATCTCCAAACACTAGAATTAAGGTGTTTATGAAAAAAGAAAAGGATGATGGTGATAGTTATTCAAACGGTTTAAATGTTTTGATTTGGATAAAGAGTCGCAATCAAGGGGAAATATCTCATGCACTAGTGGTGAAAACATTTTGTTTCCACAAGTGTCTTAATTTTAGGGGTTAGAGATCTAGTTTAGGGGTCTAGAATTTAGGGCACGTGGCTAGAATTTAAAGTTTAGTGTTAGGATTTAGAGTTTAGAGTAATATATTAGAAATTTAAGATTTTATCTATAACCCTTAAATTCTAACCCCTAAACTTTAAATTCAAATCACAATCCCTAAATTCCAAACTCATAAACCTAAACTTCTAAACTATAAACTGAATTTCTAACCTTAAAATTAAGGCGCTTGTGAAAATAAAATATTTTTACCGTTAGTGCATAGTATAATTACCCCCACAATCATTGATGAAAATAAAAAAGAAAAAGAAGAAAATGATGTTGAAGAGGATGGTCCCGTAGGTGGGGGTTCCAGTCCCCTTTTTCATCTTATGTGTGTGTGGGATATATATTACCCTTTGTAGGGTGTTGATGCTTGGCCTAGAGATAAGATAATTATTGATGGATTGACACAATAAGAAAATTATTGTGGGATATATATATATATTAAAAGTTAATCTAGTTGGAACCTAGAGGTGAATGTATGTTTTGAAATTTTCATTGTCCACGTTTATTCTCTTGGTTGTTATGTCCTGTGCTCCTTTGGTTACCATATATGTTAAAGTTGGAAACGTTTTTGTTTACCAGTTTTGGAACCTGTATGGAATTTTATTCACCCTCTCGATAAGACCCGTTATGTTCGGAGGCGGATTGATCGGTTATGTGATTTACGATATGATCCATTTCTACGTTCACCACGGCCATCCCACCAAACAATCCATTAAAACCCTCAAGGTACGACACTAACACACTGTCGGTGCTTCAAATATTTAAATAAAAATATTGTCGTGTAATGATATATACATGCATGTGCAGAAATATCACTTGAACCATCACTTTCGGATTCAGAACAAGGGTTTCGGGATAACGACCACGTTATGGGATAGGGTTTTCGGAACCCTTCCCAAAACCAAAGCAGCCGACAGGAGTGGATAGGGAAGAGATAACAGAGGTGGCCCAAAGCATGCTTTAAATTAGCAGCAGCCCATGATGTGACTGCGGAAAGACATTAAATAATTAGGTCGTGCAGGCCCATGTAGGTTGTTGTCCTTTAATGTTGTTGTATGGGGACTGTTTTGTTGTTGTGGTGGTGGTTTGGGTATGAATAAATGCATGGCCAATTTTCAGATTTTGGAGGTCCGAGGCGAACTAAAAAAATAGGTCTCTAACAATAAATTTTAAAATTTTGAATTTTAAGACTAAACCCTTAATAACAAATATTTTAAAAATGAATTTTAAGAGTTAGTCCTAAACAAATATCAAAAAATTTTAATTTTAAGAGTATGCCTCTAATAATAATGTTAGGAAAAAGTGAGCCTCTAATAATAATATTGGGAAAGTGAGCCTCTAATAACAATCATTGAAAAAATTAGACCCTAAATAACAAGTATTGAAAAATATTTAATTTTAAGAGTAGATCCTAAGAATAAATATCAAGAAAAAATTGGGGATCAAATAACATGTATTGAAAAAACTTGAGCCCTAATAACATGTAACACCCGGGTTTAGGGGTCGGGTGAAAATAATATTTTAATATTATTTGAGCTCAGATTTATAATTAAAATAATCTTTTAAGTTTCGGGCTTCAAAAACCAATAACTGAATGTTGCACTAAATTGAATTGTTTTACATCTTGCATAGAGATTTTGAAAAGAAGGTAATTTGCCATTTCATTGATGGCAAAACTGTAAATAAGAGAACTTCATTTTAAAACCCTTTTTACTAAAATAAAACATTGTCTTCTTCCTCCCTCATTTCACATTTGAACGACCAAAGAGCTCTCTCTATACAAAATCACTATTCCATCACAAAGCTCCTCCATTTCAACTCATTTTTGAAAGGTAACACCGTTTTTGACTTCTCCTCAACTCCCTCTCTTCAAAAGTACCATTAGTTTTTATTTTCGTTAAAGTTTTGGAAATGAAGATTTTAAAAGATTTGATTAAAAATGATGTCTTTGTGTTGCTAAACCTAATGTTTTGATTTAATATGGTTAGTTATGAAGTCTAGGAGCTAAATGGTTCAACATATGTGAATTTTTCTTGGTTTTAAGCAAATTCCCGAAATTGGGTTTAAAGGGGGTTTTTGGAGGGTTTTTGGGGTTGTTTTAGGTTGGAATTGATGGTCCAATAGTAGTACTATGGTTAGAGGTCAATTTGGGATCATTTGCGACTGTAAAAGGTGTTGGAAACATGGGTTTTGGATGAGGTTTTGGGACTGCCCGAGTTTGGTTAAATGTGGGGTTGTTCATGGCTTGCAACATTGTAATTTGTGTTTGAATTGTGTTCCGGGTTAGTATTTTGATGTTTGGGCCGATTTGAGGTTATTTGAATTGTATTGAGGTTGTTTAGAAGCAAGAACTTGGGTCGGTGAAGCATCGGGGGGAAATTCGGAAGCTTGAGGGTGGTTGCTTGCTTGGCTTGGAGCTTGGAAGCTTAGGTGAGTGGTTAAAGATTTAAAGTGGTTTTAAATGGTTTGTTCGAGCATGTGGACTAGGTCGGGCTTGGTAGACACACCTAGAGTTAGGATTAGGGTGGTAGCCTAATCCTAAACTTAATCTAGAGCCATTGGTTGAACTTGTATGTGATGTATATGCCTCGTAATATTTTTGATATGATTGCTTATGTATAATGTGTTATACATGTGTGATGAGGCATGATTTGTGATGCATTATGGTATGCATGTGAATGGTTCATGATTGTGATCATGGTGAGTACGTGCTAAGCACAGAATTAGTTGAAATGAATAATGTGGATTGAGTTAAATGTTGGCACTAGTTTGATTGAGTACAAATGATCGATCATTAGGATGTTAGTGTGCACACATGAGTCTAAATTTGCGCGTGGCCTTGGTGGCATTGAGTCACCAAGGAGGAGTACGAGTTCGTCCGGAAATTGTATTTATATTAGTCGATGCTGAGTGGAATCCCATCGACGGGGCGTGAGGATGAGTGGAATCCCCTCCGCGAGACTGGTGATGAGTGTAATCCTACCGTGAGGTAAAATGGTTGTTGGATGTGAGTTCCAACGTGTTTATCCGCGTGTTCGAGTCATATCTAGGTGCCAAAATCGAATGATATGTGTATCAATGTGTTGTGGAATGTGATTTCTACATGGATGTTTATATGTGTTTACATATATTGTGAAACGGGGCTTGTTGAGCATGGCATATGATTGAATATTGTCCATGCATCTTTAACTTTTGGCTCTTGAGGATCCTTGGTAATTATGTATTTACCTTGGTTGAGATCGTGCTTGGACCCTGCATTGTCGAGGTTTGTTTTTAAAGAGCTTACACTCACTAAGCTTTATTGCTTATGCTCTCTCCTTGTTCGACAATGCAGATCCTTAGTTCGTGGGTTGCTAAGTGCAAGAAGGGGCCCTCCAAGTGTGCTTCGTGGTGCTTGTGTAGCTACCAAATATGAACTTTTAAATTAAGATGTAATGGTCAAGCAATGAGACATGTAATCGTGTTATGATGCTTTTGAATTATGTTGTTGTTGATGTTGTTTAGGAGCATGTTAGACTCCTCGTTTGTTCTTGTTAAATTGGATTTTGGGATGTATGTCATGCTTGTAACCATGTTAGTATTTTGCTACCTAGAATTGTCTAAGTGTTGGCTATGTTGAAGCTTAACACCTTTAATGATATGTGTGGATGTATGGCTTTGTGATGTTGCGCCTTAGTGTTTAGCCTTGTTATAATGATGTTCAAGCATGCTTATATGTTGGTTTGCCTTAGGATTGTTGTTAGTGTGATGTTGGAGATTTTAGTGGGGTTTGGGGGCACCCTTCTGCCTTAAATCAGCTAAAACCAGTCTGCAGACAGAGGGCGTTTCGAAACGGGCTACCCTGTTTCGATACGGTCCCTTTGTTTTTGGCCGAGCGTCTCGAAACGTGTAGGGGCTGTTTCGGTACACTTTCGCTACTGGAATTTTGAGAATTTGGCGAGATGACGGTGTTCCGAAACGGGTCTATGGGGTTTCGAAACGGTCAAATCTCGTTGACCACGAGAAGTTGACCAGGGAGGGTGTTTCAGAACGGTTGACCTCCGTTCCAATACGACCTCCTCGTGTAGGCTTAGAACCGTTGACCAGGTCAAGGCGTTTCGATACACCTTGAGGGTGTTTCGAAACGGCCTGCTTAATCACATAAATATGGACTATTTTGCATAGGTTGATCGAGTTAATGTTTTATGAATGCTTGTCTTTCCGCTGCTTTGATCACATAGGATTCGAATGAGCCTTTAGAAAAGATTAAATTAAAAAGAAATTTTCTGGGTCGTTAACCGAGGAGGAACCTTAACGGGTTTCGCTTCGGTTTTCCCCGTGTGGCTCACTCGGACCGGTCAAGCGTCCGGATCGGGACGAGGGTGTTACATAACAATTATAGAAAAAATGAATTTTAAGAGTAGCTCATAGTAACAAAATATTAGAAAAATTGGACCCAAAATAATAAGTATTGAAAAAAATAAATTTTAAGAGTATGTCTCTAATAACACATATAAAGAGAAATTAGGCCTCAAATAATAAATATTGAAAAAATTAGACCATAATAATAAATATTAGAAAAAAAGAATTTTAAGCGTATGATCATAATAACAAATATTAAGAAAATATTGAGCCTCTAATAACAAGTGTTGAAAAAAATTTGAGCTCAAAATAACAAGTATCGAATAAAATTAAAACCTTAATTATAACTATTAGAAAAAAAATTAAACTATAACTGTTTAAGTAGTAAAAATTAAAAAAATAGTCCTTATTTAATATTATAACTAAATTATTATTTCATTTACTTTTTATTTATAACTTAAAGTGGAGACTACTATCTAATATTATAACAGAATTTTGAGTTTTTTTATTATAATTATTTAAGTAATAAAAGTTAAAGAAAATAGAATCCTAGGCAGTCGACCGGTTTGACCTACCTAGGGCCTGCCCTGAATAAATGAATGTATGTTGGAAGCACAAATGGTTATCTTTTAGTCTAATTGTGTACTGCAATAGTTAAGTTAGTTTGTTTACGCGGTTTAGATCAATCAATAATTTTACTTCTATGAAACTTTGTTCATAGAGAAATACATTATAATATTTTCTGGTACAAGAGATAAATCTGTGAATAGAAATCTTTTATATTTAGTGATATCTCTATTTATTAGAGAGACAATGGATCGGATTTAGATTAGATTGTATAAAATCTAAGTCCGAATTCATTACAATCGGACTCAGCTATTTTTTCGGATTTGGGTTCAGATATTTTTCAAACGGATTTAGATCAGATTGTTTTTGGATCAAATTTTTTCGGATCGGAATCGGATTTGTTTCAACTGTATTTAGATCAGAGTTTTTGGATTCGGATTAAATTGTCATCCCTAGTCTTGACCCAAGTCTGAGTGGTAGATTCGCGAATTTTAGCGTCTTTAGGGTATATTGTGTTTTGGCCCTCTAATAATTTTATTTTAGTGCAAATCAATCTATAGTTTTGTATATTTAATTTGTTACACATTTAATTTATGCTATTTAATTCTACAATCGTTCATTTTTATCTCTTATTTGTTGACTACATTTAATTTTTTGTGTTTATTGTTTATGCTTTTAATTTGCTTTTTATTTTAATTCATAATTTTAGCATAATATATCATAACTTTATCTATCGATTGCACATTATTTACTATTTAATTCACCAAATTTCTTAATTTATAATAATTCATTGATATTTACATTTATTTGTTTCTCCATTGTATTTATTTTATTGTTTGTTTATCTATGACTTGATCTTGAATTTATTTTTCCATATTTATTTATACATGCATATGATATAAATAGATATATTTATTTTAGCATTAAATTTGTTTTTAACATTATTCCAAATTACCTTATAAATACATTTATGTTCTCGTTTAAAAAATATATATAGTTATGTTTCTTTTAATGTATTTAGTTTAACTTTTTACTTTATTTATGTTGTCTTCTTGTTTTAATATAAATAGGGTAATCTTCACTAGTGGTCCCTTTCGTTTAGGGTTTGTTCTATTTTGGTCACCAAAATTTAAAAAAGATTATTCTGGTCACTTACGCTTAAAATCGTTTCTATTTTGGCCCCTTGGCCGTTAGTCTCCGTTATTTAAAAAATTAGTTTCTAATTTAACCCCTAAACTTTCAAAATTTTATTTTTCACCATTTTCTCCAAAAATTATAAAACTAAAACCCAAAAAATTAATTCAAAACCCTAACCTCTTATATGTATTATAAACGCGATATATACATACAAGGTGAAATCTAATGCACAATTGTGGATAGACCCCATATATTACTCGAATCCAAACGCCTTTCGATATATCCCATACTTGCACAATTTTGTCCTTTGATGAAGATGTAATGTATTGATTGTTTGATGAGACATCGAAATCTGATAACACAATGGCAAAAATAATAAACATGGTTAATAAAAATGTGACACAATGAATCATAGTTATCAAAACAAAGTTCAATCTTAGTTACTAACACTAGAAATATAATGAACCAACTCTGTTTTCACTGAAAAATAAGATCTAAAAGAGTTCCAACTTGATTTATTTAGCTTGGGGAAGATGGGTCCTGGATCGATCTGGATTGGGTGTCGGGAGAGGACGAGGACCAGGTGGCGTTAAACTTGCGATCTCAACTGATGGTGGCGCTTCCGGTGCCGCAAGACGCGGTTGCGATTGAATTGAGAAAGACCCAAGGAAATGCCGCGAGAGTGGAGATGAAGGTGGAAAAGAGAAGGGAGCCGTTACGGGCGGTTATAATGTATAAGGCAGGCAGGTCGAGTCACTAGAGGGATGGAGTCGGAGTTCTGGTTTGATTTTTGAGGTCGGATTTGGTTCTTTCTGGTGACGAGACTCCATCGAAAATGGTGTCCATTGGAAAAGTATCACTTTGCTTAGCCTTTGTGGATGTGGTTTAACGGTAATTACCTGTTATTTTTCATATTTTTCTTTTCCATTTTTTCATGTGATACATATTTGCAGAAATGTGAACGATTGAGTACAGAAAAAGTACAAGATTAAGTCTAGGCTATTTTTAATTTTTAGATTTCTCATTGGGGAAGATGGTGAAAAATAAAATTTTAAAAGTTTGGGGGTTAAATTAGAAATTAATTTTTTAAGTAACGGATACTAACGGCCAAGGGACCAAAATAGAAACGATCCTAAACATAAGTGACCAGAATAATTTTTTTTGAATTCTGGTGACCAAAATAGAACACACCCTAAACGAAAGGGACCACTGATGAAGATTATCCATATAAATATTATACATGATATTTTGTTTTAAGGAATTAAAAGTCCTAAATGTTTTGATTTGGACTCGAATATAGATCGGATGCATCAGATTCAGATCAGACATGAATTTGGATCGAATTCGGATTCGGATCGGATCTTGGCATGATCCATATCCAACCCATCTCCTAATAGGACAGACATTTTCCTCGAATTCGGATTAGGATTTTTTTCAATCGAATATGGATCGGATAAATTCCTTCGGATCGAATCGAATTCGGATCAAATTGCCATCCTATTATTTATGTTTCACACTAAAAAAATAGATTTTAAGATTTAAAGTTGGAGTTTAAAATTTATAGCATATAATTTAATAATTAAGATTAAAGTATAGGATTAGTTTTTTACTATTTAGGCATGGTACAGATGTCTTTTGTTACAAATTTGCATAATATTGACTTAAATATTCTCTTCCTTAAGAAATTTCCATTAATTACTTAACAATTGAGGTAAACATTACATCTGAAACTTTCAATAGGACACTTAAAATATTTCTCAAATAAACTAATTTTTATAAAACAATAAAGCTCTCACAAAAAATACAATAAAAAACCCTTAAATTCCGCACACAGTTCAAAGCCTAGGTCTGCTATTTATATGCATGTGTATACTTGAGTAACAAGCCTTTTTTTTTGGAGGTTCTGCTGTGAGACACTTAAAATAGGGCTAATATACGACGTGATTGATTAAATAGGTGACCGGTTAAAAGCGCAAAATAAGTAAATTATTTATTTTGTTGATAATATTATCAATGTATTAGGTAACGCCTATTATGTTAAATAGGTAAATTACTTATTTTGTTGATACTTTTGAGTAAATTACTTATTTTGTTGATACTTTCGAAAGTATCTACACGTTTTTAAAAGTATCGATATTTTTTAAAAAAACAATGTAACCGGTTGCAATGTGGCTCAAAAGTATTTATACTTTTTTAAAAAGCATTGTAACCGGTTGCATAAAAGTATAGATACTTTCAAGCCACATTGCAACCGGTTACAATATTTTTAAAAAAATATAGATACTTTCGAAAATTTCAACAAAATAAGTAATTTACCTATTTTGTTATCGTCGGATTTCTAATGCCCCATCAGCTTAAACTTTAATAACATAATATGCGCTACCTAATATGTTGATACTCTTATCAACAAAATAAGTAATTTACCTATTTTTTTATCGTCGGGTTTCCAAAGCCCCATCAGCTTAAACTTTAATAACATAATAGGCGCTACCTAATATGTTGATACTCTTATCAACAAAATAAGTAATTTTCATATTTTGTTATGTTTGTATCCATACCTACCGATAACTTAGGTTTGCTGGTTATCAATTTTTTTTAATATTTCTTTATGTTTTCTACCGGATACATTATATTATGTCAACATATCCGGTCGCGCTTTACCGACTTTGTTACTTATCTTATTATATTTCTGGTCACGCCGTTTTTTAGCTGTATATTAGTCTGACTTTCATTAAAATTTCCCTTTCTTTTTTCACTTTAATAATTAATGTAAGACCCCGTTCACCTCCATAGGTAGAAGACTATTTACGGTCAAGAAGCCAACGTTAGAAAAGTTAAAAAAATTTAATTTTTTCAAAAACGTTTGGGCACAGGTTCAAGCACAAAAAACACAATAAAAAGAACAATCGCAGAGTGTTTAGCGAGAATTTTTCGTTTGGCTGCCAATTTTCTTTTAAACGTTGCTTAAATCTTGTCCATAAAATAGTTGGACAAACATTTTCTTTTGAATCTTATTTGTCGAACAAATAAATTTCACAATATAATTTTAGTTTTGTCGAACAAGGTTTTATAGAAAAGAAAATCTTTCATCATCAATGATCACTTTCTAGAAAGATTTCATTACTCGAAACAAATTTACTTCTAAAACAATGGTCTTTTCACGCCACAATTATGGTTTCAATTATTTTCGTTTTATTAATTTTTCAGTCAATGCTAATATCTTTGTATTACAATTGCATTTTCGAACACATAGATAACAAAAACACATGATAAAAAGATGATATTGTGTAAGTACATCCCACATCTCCCAACAACCTATAGGACATAATCTTATTTAGTGCTTTCCTCTGATGTCTAAAGTATTTGTAAGCCAAGTACTTATGTTGTCTATCCGCTCTTGTCTGCTGCTTTTGTTGTGGGTGAGGTTCCAAAAACTCTGTCCCATAACACTGTCGTTATCCCAAAGCCCTTGTTTTGAATTCTAAAGTGATGGTTCAAGTGATATTTCTGCACTCAACATATATGCCACATTCTTTCATCAAAAAAACATGATTAAAGTACTTGGAACATAGTAATCAATACAATATCAGTACCGATCATATTGGTCCGTAACCGTATGTATTGTTTTGGTTCCGAGTTAACAAACAGTTTAAGTTTTATTCTAATAGAAGGATTATAATCCAGTTACACGATATAAAACTTTTTAGTTTTTCTCCGCTAAAAATGACAGAAAATTTAAGCACAAATATCTCGGTTTTACCTTAAGGCTTTTAAGACTTTGTTTGGTGGGCTGGCCATGGTGCACATAGTAATGGACCATATCATACATAACATACCCAACCAACCCCCCTCCGAACATAACTGGTCTTGTCGAGAGAGTGAATAAAATCCCATACAGGTTCCAAAACTGATCAAACACATAAAAAAAATACATATTATTATTGAGAGAAAAAAAGCAAAAATCCCATACAGGTACATAACTATTTTAGTTTTATTTTATTTATCAGTAAATCTGCCTGATTATTGTATAAAAAACAAAAAAATCAATATTTCATTTAAAAAAATAACACAATCAAATTCCAATTTCATCCTTTATTTGTTTATTTTATTTCAAACCGTAACGTAATTTTTAGTTCTGTCTCTGATCATGTAGACCAATATATATTTTAATATTTATACATACCATTAGGGCTAGTACAGCAGCTTCTGCAGGTGGAATCACAAGCCTTAGGCCATCATTAGGGTGCTTGTGGTGGCAACCATGGATGAGATAGTGAAATGTGTTCCCCCTTCACAAAAAGTTGTTAATATTCGATCTAAATGATATGAATCACAAATCGAATAGGATATATTTAAGAAAAAACTAAAGGAAAATTAAATCGAATTTAATAAAGTCAAATAGAAACTAAATCAAACACTATGATTTAAATCTGTTTTCTTGACTTTTTTTTACATGTGTGTATGTGGTTTGTGGCTCAAAAGAGAACTAACCAATAACTTTTAGTGTCAATGTGGAAAAGGAAACGGTGAAAACAATACTCATGAAATGTCCAGAGAAAAGCTCCCAAAACAGACAATATGGCCACTTGGGGAAGTGTGTGACCCATTGTGTAGGACATTTTGATAAAATAAAATGCCACCGGCAGCCATACCACTGGCACCACCCACCACACCGTCCGAGTCAATATCTGTTTTATCGGTACACAAGGAAAACAAGTGTCAGTATGTATCTTCTCATCAAAAATTTTAAAAATACAATATCTGATTCATCCCTTCTTGATCAGATGTAATATTGTTGGTGAGCTACCTTTTATTTTATTTCTCTTTCCGTCAAGATTATTAGAGATTCAAGATTCAAATCTTAAATTTACGGAAGAAAGTTCAGATTTTATGGTGCATACAATAAATAAAATGAATAATAAACAAAAAAAAATTCAGATTTTATGGTGGGCACTCTCTCACCATTCACTGTACATGAATTCGTCACTGATCACAACTTTTTTTTATAAAAAGATATGAAAAAAAGAACAAAAATTGTTCGGTGTCCACCCTTCACTATATATGAATACGACACTAACCCTAAAAGAAATTTTAAAAAAAATAAGGATTACTCTACCAGAGACTCTTTATCTAATTCAGAAGGGGTGAACCATAACTTATCGATCAATTATCTCATTTTCACCGCAAGAATCAGTGGGCAATGCCTCAATCAAAATATTTGAAGGAGATATGTGTGAAATACCTCCAAAACACCACTCTCGAAAAAACGAGGACTTTTCTGGGTCAGAATGGGAGTATGAACCCACTCTTGATAACTTTCTCCAAGGTGACCAACCTGCCATTATACAACACTCCCAACATATATAATATCCATAACCAAGATGTGAACATCATGTTAGCTCAATCCAATCTTTCTCTGTCTACAAAACTCGAACCCGAAATCTGTAAAAGTACCTGGAATACAAGGGGTTTATTCAAATCAACACTGAATCCTTTTCCAGCCATCTCTGCAGCTGCAACAAACATAAAACTTACAGATTTTAGTGAAGGATTACAACATATGAACATAGGAAACAACCAGACCCAAATTATAGCAAATCAACCAAAAGAGATGTACTCTTAGGAGTGAGATTGGAGTGATGAAAAGAGAGGAGAGACTTGGGGGTATATTTATAAGAAACGTCGGTAGTGAATTCCTACAAGGCTGTGTTTGTGAATTTCCTAGAAAATACTTTTACAAGACTTGAAGTCTGTTTTTAAATTTTATTGGTTAAGTCATAAGTGATGCACCGGTCAAACTGTCTCTTTCTCTCATGACTTTGACTTCAGTTTTTTTTTGTCTGAAATTATAGGAGTCGAATCTAGGATCTTATTTTCTTAACTGATATCGAGCTGCGAACAACACAAAGAACAATAGTTAAATGACATCGATAGAATCCTAAATACTCGAATTACAAAACACTATTTTTATTTTTCTTTTCCCAAATCTATAACCACTCAGTCTGATGAAAGTTATTAACAAGTTTATATTTTATTTATGAACATAAGTTATTGGATGACCAAGGTTTTGGGAGTAGAATTGAACTGAAGTTGGTAAAGGGACCGGGATTCTAAAATCAAAATTATTATAGATTCGATTAGGTCGTAAAATTAAAGTATCAAGACTAAGATTTAATTTTGAAATAGGATAGGGACTTTTGGAATATTTAAACCTTTATCATTATTTTCAGACATGTCATTGCCAACGAGGTTTCGACATATGATTTGTTATTCATATTAATAAACTAAGTCATAACCCCTATTTTAAAATTAGGGCATGAATCTACCACGTGCGACGAATATTGATAAATACTAGTAACGATAAACACTGATAAACATCATTAATTTTTTTAAAATTTTAAAAATTTAAAGGACTAAAATTATAATTAAAATTATCTCTTAAAAAATAAACATCAAATTTAATAGTTACTTTATAATATTTTTTTAATAGGTTAAATCAAATATACTCAATTCTGCTAAAACCTAACAAAATCAATCTCTTAAAAAAATAGAAATCAGTTTATATTTTTTTAATAGATTAGAATCAATAATATGAGAATTGGGTATATTTGATTCTAATCTATTAAAAAATTATAAATTGATTTATATTTTTTTAAAAGATTGATTTTGTTATGGTTTAGGAGAATTGAGTATATTTGATTCTAACTTATTGAAAAATATTATAAAGTAACTATTAAATTTGATTTTTATTTTTTTAAGAGATAATTTTAATTATAATTTTAATCATTTAGATTTTTAAATTTAAAAAAAAAATTAATGGTGTTCATCGTTAGTGGTGTTTATCAATGTTCGTCGCCTGTTGTAGAATTTTTCTAAAATTAGGTAAATTATTAAATTTTAAATTAATGACTTAATAATCGAAAAGAAGGTGTATTCAGGCAGTTATAATGGCGATACTGTGAAGGAAATCATCTGCTTAAAAAGGGACTTATGGAATCAATATCGTAGAGAAGAACGGGAATGGCAACAAAAGTCGAGGGTTAGATGATTTATGGATGGCGATAAAAATACGAAGTTTTTCCATGTTACGACTTCAATGAAGAGGAGTAGGAATTTCATTCAGTCGGTCGAAAAGAACAATATGGTAATCATAGATGAAAAACAAGTTTTACACATATTTGAGGAGGCTTTTAAATCTAATTTCAACAACTCGAACACAATTCCAGTACAGTGTTTTGATTGCAACATTAAAAAAACTGGATGTTGAATCGGCTAGGAGACTTGAACGATAGTTTATAATGAAAGAAATTTGGGAGGAAATCCGTGCCTCGGATGAGAATAAGGCGCCTGGCCCTGATGGCATGAATATGGAATTTTACAAAAAAAATTGGCCCTATATCAAAGAGAAAGTCCTCTGTTTCTGCAATGACTTCTATAAGGGGAAGATTAAAGACGAGTTCTACAACCATTCTTTCTTAGCCTTGATTCCCAAGAAGGAGTGTTTGAAGAGTGTGGAGGACTATCGACCGATTTCCTTGGTGAACAGCCTGTACAAGATTGTAGCAAAGGTCTTATCGAAGAGACTTAGTCTGTGTATTAGTGATGTCGTGGGAGAGAATCAATTTGCCTTTATTCCCGGCAAACAAATTTCGGATTGTGCACTGATTGCAAATAAGATTATCGATGAATTGAGGAGAAAAAGGAAATCTAGTATCGTATTTAAAGCTGACTTCAGGCGCGCATACGACACGGTAGATTGGCTATTCCTTGATCTTATTTTATAGAAGATGAGATTCAGTGTTCGCTGGAGAAAATGGATGTCTGAATGTCTTTCGTCAGCAAGGATCTCGATTTTGGTAAATGAAAAGCCGTCTAAGATGTTTGCTATTAAGAGAGGGCTGCGTCAAAGGTGCCTACTGTCCCCTTTATTATTCAATATAGTCGGTGAGGCCTTGAGTTCGTTGATTCAAAAAACGGCTGACTTGGGATTTATAGAAGGGGTACAAGTTGGCAATTCTAGTATTTCGATATCTCATCTGCAGTTTGCAGATGACCTGATCGTATTTGCTAAATAGGACCGCGAAAATGTGATCAACATAAAAAGACTACTAAAAGTTTTTGAACTTGCGGCTGGTCTAAGCCTCAACCTTAGCAAGACCAATCTCTTTGGTATTTCAGTGGATCAAACGATAGTAGAAGAGTGGGCTGGGGAACTTGGCTGTAAAGCTTCTTCATTGCCATCAACCTATTTGGGCCTACCGCTGGGTGCACCCGAAATTCCTTACAAATCCGGAACCTAATTATTGACAAAGTAAAAGGTAAGCTAGCCGGATGGAAACGTAAATTCTTATCAATTGTGGGGAGAGTATGTTTTATCAGATCGGTACTCAATAATTTACCCATCTACTTTTTGGTGATATTCCAAATGCCTTCAAGTGTAGCCGAAACTCTAAATAAGCTGATAGCTCAATTTTTATGGGGTCCCCATGTTCGAAGACCCATTAATTGGGTGAAATGGGATAAGGTTACGAAGCCGAAACACTTGGGAGGCTTAGGCATTACTAATCTAAAACTGAAAAATCACGCATTGTTAAACAAATGGGCTTGGAGGTATAGCCACGAAGTTGGATGCTTATGGAAGAAAATTGTGGATGCAAACTACAATTATGATAGTAATTCTTTACTACCTTCACCAGCAGCTGATAGGAAGCAGTCTTAGGTGTGGAAGAGCATTCTGAAGATTTGTAATGATTCGGAAGGTGGGTTCGCAAAAAATATCAGGTGTGTTTTGGGGGATGGGTCAATGGTAAATTTTTGGGATGATAAATGGACTGGGCCCTCCCCTTTAAAAACGACTTTTCCTAGGATCTTCAGTTTGGCAAAAAAGAAGACTGGGAAAGTAAAAGACTTTAGATCGGTGGTAGATGGAAAATGGTGCTGGAAGGTTGATTTAAGAAGACAATTATTTCATTGGGAAGAAGAAGTTTGGGCTGATTTTCTGAACACACTAAACAGGGTATCGAGTGCTAAAATGGGGAAAGATGTCCTATGTTAGACGAGATCGTCGAGAGGAGTATACAACACCAAAAATTTCTGCATCAGCAGTATATCTGAAGACTCTATAATGGATTGCTATACTAGCCTAATTTGGGCCGGTTTGGCTCCTCCGAGGGTTGAAGTATTTATTTGGAAAGGGATACAGAGGCGAATTTCTACAGGTGATGCTTTAAGAAAAAAGGGGAGTGGTTGTCCAAGGTAAAGGTTTATGTGTATTGTGTGGTTATCAAGTGGAATCCTGTGACCATCTTTTCTGTCGGTGTAACTATACATGGAATATGTGGTAATTCTGGTGTAATTTGTGGAAGATCCAACTAGTGATCCCAGGTAATCTTAAAGCTCTAATGGAGGTATGGAATAACCTTTCGACTAGAAATGACTCCAAACTTGTTTGGTCGATGTCTTTTTACGAAATAGTTTGGTCAATCTGGATGGAGAAAAATGAGGTGCTTTTCAAGAAGAAGGGGCTGAGTTTAAAAAAGGTTCTGCGATTCTACAACTCCACGTATTGGCCTCTGGTGTAAAAGTAAGTGGCCGAAGGCAGTACCATCTTTGATTGATTTTGTTAGATACCCAAGTTTGTGTAACACTGAGGTCTGGAAAGTTAGAACCATCGACAAGGGAGTGTGGTCAGCTCCATCGCTTGGTTCTATAAAATTCAACGTCGACGCAACAGTACTTGGAAGCTTCGGACAAGGAGGAACAGGGACCATCTTACGAGACAACAAAGGTACTCCGCTGATAAAATTCTCCAAAGCGATCGGGTTGATCGAGCCAACGAGAGCTGCAATCCTTGCTATCTGCGAGGCTGGGAGAATTTTCAAGGAGTGGAGAAAGCAAAAGGACAGCTTGCTAGTGGCTGAATCGGACTGCTTGCTGGCAGTACAGTGGATAAACAAACTAGTACAACCGTCTGGTTCATTTGTGGATCTAATTTCAGAATGTGGTAATATTTTTGTTAACCTCAATTGGAAACTTGAGTTTGCAGGTAGAGAGAAAAACAATGATGCACATGCTCTTGCGAAAGGTGGTATTAATCTAGCAAAAGATTGGGTATGGGTAATTGATGCTAACTTGAGGTAAGATAGTGCAAAGGAATGATGTTGTAATGCTATAAAGAGGATCTGGTAGGTTGTAACTTGTAACACCCGGGTTTAGGGGTTAGGTGAAAATAATATTTTAATATTATTTAAGCTCGATCTTATAATTAAAATAATCTTTTAAGTTTCGAGTTTCAAAAATAAATATTTGATATTGGACCAAATTGAAGGAATTGTAAAGTGGAGAGTTTTTAAAGAGGAAAGAAGATATCCATTCAATAATGGCCTTTTGGTAATTTGCCCATCTTTTAATTTTAAATCCATTTTCGTATCATCTTTTCACTATTCACTCTCTTCTTCTTCATACCCAACGTGAAAAGAGCTCTCTCCCTACAAGTCACTATTCCATAAAAAATCTCATCCATTTCAACTCATTTTTGAAAGGTAACATCGTTTTTGACTTCTCATCAACTCTCTCTCTTTAAAAGTATCATTAGTTTTTATTTTCATTGAAGTTTTGAAAATAAGGATTTCAAAAGATTTGATTAAAAATGATGCCTTTGTGTTGTTAAACCTAATGTTTTGATTTAATATGGTTAGTTATGAAGTATAGGAGTTAAATGGTTCAACATATATGAATTTCTCTTGATTTTGAGCAATTCCCGAATTTGGGTATAAATGGGTTTTTTGGAGGGTTTTAGGTGAGTTTTGGGGGTTGTTTTAGGTGGGAATTGATAGCCCAATGGTAGTACTATGGTTAGGGGTTGATTTAGGATCATTTGTGGGTGTAAAGAGTGTTGGAAACATGGATTTTGGAAGAGGTTTTGGGGCTGCTCGAGTTTGGTTAAAAGTGGGGTTGTTCATGGCTTGAAACATTGTAAATTGTATTTGAATTGTGTTCCGGGTTGGTATTTTGATGTTGGGCTGATTTGAGATTGTTTGAATTGTATTGATGTTGTTTAGAAGCAAGAACTTGCGTCGGAGAAGCTTCGGGAAGAAATTCGGAAACTTGAGGGTGCTTGCTTGGCTTGGAGCTTGGAAGCTTAGGTGAGTAGTTAAATGTTTAAAATGGTTTTTAAATGGTTGGTTCGAGTATGTGGACTAGGTCGGGCTTGGTAGACCCACCTAGAGTTAGGATAAGAGTGGTAGCCTAATCCTAAACTTGATCTAGAGCCATTGGATGAACTTGTATTTGGATGTTTATGCCTCGTATGACTTGTGGTATGATTGATTTATGTATAATGTGTTATACATGTGAGGTGAGGCATGATTTGTAATGCTTATGGCTTGCATGGAAATGGTTCATGATTGTGATCATGGTGAGTACGTGCTAAGCACAGAATTGATTGAAATGAATAATGTGGAATGAGTTGAATGTTGGCACTAGTATGCTTGAGTACAAATGATCGATCATTAGGATGTCAGTGTGCACACAGGAATCTAAATTCGTGTGTGGCCTTGGTGGCGTTGAGTCACCAAAGAGGAGTACGGGTTCGCCCGGAAATTATATTTATATAGTCGATGATGAGTGGAATCCCATCGACAGGGCGTGAGGATGAGTGGAATCCCCTCCGCGAGACCGGTGATGAGTGTAATCCCACCGTGAGGTAAAGTGGTTGTTGGATGTGAGTTCCAACGTGTTTATCCGCGTATTCAGGTCATAACTAGGTGCCAATATTGATTGATATGTGTATCAATGTGTTGTGAAATGTGATCCTTAATTGGATGTGTATATGTGATTACATGTGTTGTGAAATAGAGCTTTATGAACATGGCATTTAATTGGATATTGGTCACGCATCTCTAACTTTTGGCTCTTGAGGATTCTTGGTAATTATGTATTTTACCTTGGCTAAGATCGTGCTTGGACCCTGCATTGTCGATGTTTGTTTTGAAAGAGCTTACCCTCACTAAGCTTATTGCTTACACTCTCTCTTTGTTCGACAATGCAGATTCTTAGTTCGTGGGTTGCTATAGTGTTATGGTGCTTTTGGATCATGTGCTATGGTTGTTGTTTAGGAGCATGTTAGACTCCTCGTATGTGCTGGTTAAATTAGCTTTTGGGATGTATGCTTTGCTTGAAACCATGTTAGTATTGTGCTACCTAAAATTGCCTAAGTGTTGGACATGTTGAAGCTATACCTTTTATGATATGCATGGATGTATGGCTTGTGATGTTGTGCCTTAGTGTTTAGCCTTGTTTAATGATGTTCAAGCATGCTTATGTGTTGGTTTGCCTTTAGGATTGTTGCTAGTGTGTTGTTGGAGGTTTTTGTGGGGTTTAGGGGCACCCTTGTGCCTTAAACCAGCAAAAACTAGTTTGTAGACAGGGGGTGTTTCGAAACGGGCTACCCTGTTTCGATACGGTCCCTTTGTTTTTGGCCGAGCGTTTCGAAACGGGTAGGGGCCGTTTCGGTACACTTTTGCTACTGGAATTTTAAGAAATTGGCGAGATAAAGGTGTTCCGAAACGGGTCTGTGGTGTTTCGAAACGGTCAAATCTCGTTGACCACGAGAAGTTGACCAGGGAGGGTGTTTCGAAACGGTTGACCCCCGTTCCGAAACGGCATCCTCGTATAGGCTTAGAAGTATTGACCAGGTCAAGGCGTTTCGATACACCTTGAAGGTGTTTTGAAACGACCTGTTAATTTACACAAAAATGGGCTGTTTTGCTTAGGTTGTTCGAGTTATCGCTTTGCGAATGTTTGTCTTTCGTTGCTGTGATCACATAGGAGTTAAATGTGCATTTAGAGAAGATTAATTTTAAAAAAAATTTTCTGGGTCGTTAACCGAGGAGGAACCTTAACGGGTTTCGCTTCGGTTTTCCCCGTGTGGCCCATTCGGACCAGTCATCCGACCAGACCGGGACGAGGGGGTTACATAACTCTTATCTGTATTGAACCCTGCACATTGTAACAGTGAAGCATGAAATAAAATAGGGCACTCTTTTCCCCCTACATAGGCTTAGTGGAATTTTTTAACAAGGCCCGATAACTTTCAAAAAAAAAATCATACATTAACCTTCAATTTATTACAATTTATATTTTCCCTTGAAATTTCATATGTACACGTATTTAAGCACTAAAAACATAAAAATGAGATTTGCTTCAAGGTTTGGATATATTAATTACTCTATTCTCATCTTATCTCCGTTTATAAAGTCCTAACTGAACACTTTAGAATCAATTTTTGCCATGGACTATGATTTTTTTTTATAATTATCGATATTCAGTGTATTAATTAATTATTTCAAATCAAGTATTGCAGATGAAATGACCCTTTCAATTCAATTTGTTCCATTTATAATATTAGAATCTGAACCTCTGATATTGTTAGAGTTGTGATCAAATTTTCTTGTGACCGGCCCAAATATTCATAAAGAAGCAATGGCAAAAGTAGGGGTCGACTAGGGCCGACGAAGAGTAAGAAATTCAGTTCAAGTATAATTTCTTTTTACGTAAATTTTTTTTTGTAACTAAACAATCTATCCCTATAAATAGATGTTAGAGATTAGATTTAAAATTATCAGTGGTATTCTCTTCTTTTCGACTTAATAAAAATCTATCTTCTTCTGTTTGTGGTTTTTCCTTTTGAATTTTTCAAATAAATCATGTGTTTATTTATTTTCTGCTTTTATAATTGTTTTTTTATCTTACTAGTATTATTTCTGCACTATAACAAATTTTATTTTAAAGTATTTAATATTTCATTTCACTAAACCGGTGATTATCAGTCGGTGCTTTGAACCATGATGACTAAACGTTCGATTTAGACTGGCGAACGAATATGCAAAGTGCCCTTGGCGTGTACGCTTGTGGGTTGGAGTTAATATGCGGAGGTTGACATATATGGAACGTGGAGGAGCATCCATCGGTCTTCCGCTTATAAACTCGATTCGAATTAATTTTTAATGTATTAGTATATTTTATTAAATTATAATAATTAAATTTATTTGAATTTAATTTAATTTGATATTTATTTTAATAAATAACTAAAAAAATTCTATTGTTACTCGATTTTATTTCATTGGGACCTTTTTATCCTTGATCTTAACTAGATAGGATAGCTTAAGGGAAAGGTTCTCTTGGAATAGTCATTTAATGCTGCATTTATTCGCAATGAAAGAAAAGATTTGGCTTTTTAGCATTATTAATATGGTCCGTTTATAAAGAAAAGAATTGGCTTTTTAGAATTATTAATATGGTCCATGGTTAAAAATGGAGTTAAGATCGAATATTGAGTTCTAGACCTATTAAAAATACTTATTTTTTTTCCTAGAGTCTTTCTTCCTCTCCCCTTTAGGTATGACTAGAATTAGAATTATGATTTGTAAAAAAATATTAAACCTTAAAAATAAAAGGATTTATTAAGCAATTAAACAAAAAATCAAGGATAAGTGCATCTAATAATTAAATTTATAGAGGCCTAAATTGTCATTCGACCCAAAAAAATTGAAAAGATCAGATCAAAATTTTCAAGAATTTAATTAAAAATATTTGAAAAAAATTTAATGTTTAATATGATTTCTTTTAATTTGAGGGGTCAAATTAAGTTTGCCAAAAAATAAAAAAAAATATTATTAGGGATGGACATGGGTCAAATTAAATTACCTCCAAACTCTTACTCCAAATTCTGCCACTACTTATAAGATGAGTCTACCACGTGCGACGAACACCGCTGAACATCATTAATGTTGAATATCATTAAATTAATTAATTAATAAAGATTTAAAATTTCAAAGACCCATCAAATAATTAATAATTACTTTAAAAAATTCAATTCAATTATTTTATATATATATTAAAATTTTATTTTTTTAATAAGGCTAAACTATATATTTAGTATCTCAACTATTTTTGTATTTCTATTGAACTCTCATTATTTAAATATTATTTCAATTTAACCCTATTCTTTATAAAAAATAATATAACCCTTAACCCTCAACCTAAAACCCTAAACTATTAAACCTTAAACTCTTAAACCTATACCCTAAAATTTATTTGTATGAATTTGGGGTGTGTATATATATATTTATTGTTTAAATATTAACCGTGGAGAAGATTTCTTTGGAGAGGATTGTGCATTTTAAGATGGCAATGAATTTGCCTAAGAAGTTGAAGGATTTTCTTTGGAGAAATAGACTTCAAAGATTTCAGGGTTGAGGATGAAATCGAGCACAATGAGGAAGGAAAAGATAGTTTTGATTCAGATTTAGTTTCGATTCAGGTTTAATAGTTTACGGTTTTAGGTTGAGATTTATGGATTAAATTATTTTTTTATAAAGAATATGGTCAAATTAAAATAAAATTTAAACAATGAGGGTTCAATAGAAATATAGAAATAGGTGAGGTACTAAATATAAAGTTTACCCTTATTAAAAAAATAAAATTTTAATATATAAAAATAATAATTAAAATTTTTAAAATAATTATTAATTGTATGATGGGTTTTTAAAATTTTAAATTTTTATTAATTAATTTAATGATGTTCAGCGGTGTTCAACATTAATAATGTTTAGCGGTACTCGTTGCACGTTGTAAAATTTTTTCTACTTATAAATAAAACTACTCAAATATGAAACTTCAAAATATCTATTTTTTTTAATTGAAGCCACTCATCAATTTACAATTCAGACGAAAAGGTTGGATATAATTGATATGTTTTCACATTAATTCTTTTAGCCTAATAAGGAAGATATTTATTCACCTGTTGAAAATTGCGTCCCGAAACATCTAAATATCTATTTGTGTAATGATTTTTTTTCGTGTGTTATCCATCTTGTCTTTTTGGGATTTTTTTTAAGGATAGGAACATACACGAAGCTAAAAAAGAAGAAGGTAAAATGCATTCGTCAGTTTATCGATCCTTTACTGGAAAAGTTAGCCAAAAACATGTTTTGTTATAAAAATATCTGCGAAAAATCCGTAACAGTGCAACTCAAAACCCATTTTTAGTAGCTACGAGAAAATTTATTGAATTTTTGCCTAAAATATTGCGGGACAATTAATTAAAAGTGTAACCACTGCTTTTGTTACTTAATTTTACCAATATTCAAGTCTCTTTAAATTTCTTCTTCTTCGGTTTAAATATCAATCGTGTTACGACACGGAAAAATGACAATTCTTTCTTTGTGTGAGCCCGTCGGCTACTCGACGCAAGATTCTTTGGCATCACTTGCGTGATCTTGCTGTCACCATCCACTCACCATGAATTTTATTTGGCGACTTTAACGCAACTCTCTGTGACTCGAAACGTATGGGGTGCGCCTCGACTATGCCGAGTAAGGCTTTTCAAGATTTTATTTTTGATGTTGGTCTCCGCGATATGGGATACCAGGGGCCTGATTTCACGTGGTGTCGTGGATCTACCTATGTCCGCCTTGATCGCTTCCTTTGCAATACTTACTGGGATAAATCTTACCCAGTGGCCGAGGTCTACCATCTACTTCGTATGCGCAACGACCATCGCCCCATCCTGCTTCATGTGGGTGGACAGGTTAATTCTCATGGTCCCCAGCATTTTCGTTATTTTACAGGCTGGTCTAAATACGAAGATTTTGCTAGAATGGTTGGCGTTTCTTGGGTTTCTTCTTCATCCATAACCGACACTATCCTGCATTTTACACAAGCTGCACGGGAATGGAATGACAGAGTGTTTGGATATATTGGCGCTAGGAAGCGAAAAATCATGGCCCATCTTCGAGGAATTCAGCGAGCTCTTAGCACACGCACCTCGCGCAATCTCCTGAATTTGGAAGCGGAGTTATTACTTGAGCTTGAAGCTATCCTCGACCATGAAGAACTCCTTTGGAAACAAAAATCTCGCAGTGATTGGGTTGCTCATGGAGACTGCAATACTCGTTACTTCCATCGGCAAGCCATTGCTCGTAAACAACGCAATCGTATCTCCTCCTTGAAGCTAAGTGATGGTGTTTGGTGTGAGGATCCATCTATTTTACAGAATGCTGCGACTGAGTATTATAGGTCTTTATTTGCTGTTGATCCCTCTCCGGTGAATCCTTGGCCGAATGTTGCTAGCTACCCCTTGTAGGACAAAATTGTATGCAATCTCTTGATTTTATTCCTTCCAATGAGGAAATTTATGAAGCGCTCATGGACATGGCACCGTTAAAATCCCCAGGATGGGATGGGTTGCATGCCGAGTTTTTCCAACGACAATGGCGATGGGTAGGGCCGTCTATTTGTAAGATGATCCAAGGCGTCTTTAAAGGAGACCCTATCGAACATGACCTTAATAGAACTATCCTTGTTCTCATTCCGAAGTGTGATTCCCCACAGAGTTTTGTTAATTTCCGCCCGATAAGTTTGTGTACAGTAATATACAAACTGATCACTAAAACTATTGTCCGTCGTTTGAAGCCGCTCTTTCCAACTCTAATTGCGCCAAACCAAACGAGTTTCATCTCGGGGCGATCAATCACAGAGAATATCATAATAAACTAGGAGATTTTTCATTCTATGCAAACATATAAAGCCAAGCAAGGATGGATGGCGATCAAAGTCGACCTCGAAAAGGCTTTCGACCGCTTGCGCTGGGACTTTATTTCTGATTCCTTATTAGAGGCCGGCTTTCCGTCGAATTTTCGACGCCTAATCATGAATTGCATAACCTCTGCAAGAATGCAAATCCAATGGAATGAGACTCTCTCTAACATTTTCCTTCCTCAAAAGGGCATTCGACAAGGTGACCCACTATCGCCTTACCTCTTTGTTTTGACTATGGAGCGTTTGGGACATCTGATCAATCACTCTGTCAACTGTGGCAATTGGGAACCTTTTTCCTTTCGGCACAATGGCACAGGGCGCTCCCACTTATTTTTTGCCGATGACTTAATCCTTTACGCGCGAGCGGATATGTCCCAAGCCTCGAACATCAATACCATTCTATCCACGTTTGGCAATTTCTCGGGCCACAAGGTTAGCAAGAGTAAAACACAGATTTATTTTTCTCCATCCGTGCCTAACCATATGAAAACGGATATCAACACTGCACTTGGCTTCCGAGTTGTGGACTCGCTTGGTAAATATCTGGGCGTGCCAGTCATTCATCAGCGCCTTCGTTACTCTGATTTTGATTTCATTCTTGATAAAATCAAGGCACGACTCAACGGACGGGCGGCTCGTACATTATCTATGGCTGGCCGTATAACCCTTGCCAAGTTCGTTCTTTCGGCGATTTCGGTTTATTTTATGCAAACCATAGTCCTTCCTAAAAAGGTTTGCAACGATATCGAAGGATTGATTCGTTGTTTTATATGAGGTTCGGCTTCGCCCTCGCCCAAATTATCTTTGGTCAATTGGGAAACGGTTTGTCAACCAATGGAGTCGGGGGGTCTCGGTCTGCGTCGTCTACATAGTTTCAATGTTGCTTTCATCCTGAAACTAAGTTATTCCATCGTCACGAACGCTATCACTTTATGGGTCACTCTCCTTCGCGAGAAGTACGGGTTGCATGAGCTACTTCCCCAATCTGTCCGAAAGGGTACGTGCACTCCCTTTTGTCGTGCAATCGCGAACTTTTAGGAGTTGCAACGTGATAACTTAGCTTGGTCCCTGGGAAATGGGGAATCCGTGAACTTTCTTCATGACGTATGGGTCCCTTCTTTAGGACCACTATGCGACCATGTCCTTCCCCGAGCAACGCTGGATTTAACCATTTCTTTTGTTGATTTTGTTACAAATGATGGAACTTGGGACCACACAAAGCTTGCTCTTTTCTTCACTCAAACTGCAGTCTCGCATATCTTGGGTATCAAATGTCCTGATTTTCAAGATGTGGCTGATTTCTGCGTTTGGAAGGATGATCGTAAGCACATTTTCTCGGTGCAATCTGCTTACTCTCGTATTTCGGACACAACTTGGGATACAAGACAGCCTTTCTGGAAGAAAATATGGCAGCTCCATGTGCCGCAACGTCTCCGGCTATTTATCTGGTTAGTTTATCGTCAACGACTAATGACCAACCTTGAGCGATGCCGACGTCTCGTTGGTGATAATCCACTCTACCCTTGCTGTCAAGAATCGGACGAGTCTCTCCTTCACACTCTTCGTGACTGCAGGTTTGTCAAACTACTATAGTCAGGTGATTCCCCAAACTGTTAGTGCATGCTTCTTTATGTAGCCTCCTCACTTTTGGCTTCATGAGAATTTGCACAGTACAACACCTTGCACCATCCATAATCTCCCATGGCACATTATTTTCCTCTCCATTTTGTGGCATGTGTGGAAGAATAGGAACAATATGGTTTTCAATGGAACTCATGAGCCGGCTGAATCAGTGTTACATCGAAGCTTAATTTGGGCTCGATACTATGACAACGCGCGCAACACCGACAACTACTACAAGAAGTGCTGCTTTAGAAATTCAATGGCCGATCATCCCTTTGAATGATCCTTGTTTGAACGTCGATGGAGGAGTTGAGCTGTCTTCTAGGTTCGGTTACATCATAGGGCTTGCTCGCAGCCAACATGGTGAGTGGCACTTTGGTTTTTATAAGTCGATTGGAATTGTTTCGCCTCTTCATGTTGAGCTATGAGCACTCCTCACGAGTCTGCAATTCGTATGGAGCAAAGGAATGGCTTGCCTCACAGTCCTATCGGATAGTCAAGAGGCTGTAAAGCTGATTCAAGCACCAAATGCATCGCATAGCCCTCTCTCCCTTGTTCGAGCCATTCATGCATTGACATGTTGGTGTTGGTCTATCTCTTTCCGTTGGATTCCACGAGAAGCAAACATGCCGGCTGATATGCTTGCTAGGCTTGCTGATCCAATGCAGCGTACTCCCACTTTCCTGGATCATCCCCCGGCGGTTTTCGAACCTTTGTTAAATCAGGATATTTACGGACCAGCTTATTGTAAGCCTTTGCATTAGCTAGGCTCCTTTCTCTTTTCATTCAAAAAATATCAATCGTGTTAAAAGGTAAATAAAATTTGACTCGACTAAATAATTATATTTTTTTAACTCGATTTTATTTAATCATATATAATTTTATAAACGTGACTAGAAAAAATTGAAATAAATCTAAGTTATAAAATGGAACCTCTAAAAACTCAAAATTTTTAGTAACCCGTTGATCGATTTTCAAGTTTGAGTCGAGTTTTTCACTCTGTCTAATGTATATCACATATGAAAAATATAAAGAAATATATATGTATATCGTATATGGTTATAGAAAAACATTTATTTTTGAACCTATTAGTACAATAACATTATAACTGTTTACGACTAAATTTGAACAGAAACTCGAACAACTTAACTCAACATGAATTTCATAAACTCGGCGTGGCTCGAAAACACTTCAAATAAAATGTGAGTTATAAAACATAACTCGCGAACTCGACTAACTCAAATTTTTTAACTCGACTCGCCTCAACCGAGTACTCACCCCTAATTTCCACACCAATTGAAATATTCTTTCAGCTAGCATTTTACCTTCCCGAGAGATCGACATGTGAAATGAAAACTTTTCAATCACGTTCTAACATAGCCCAAATATGTTGTATAATCAGATTCTATCAAATATGTTTTATTAGAAGAGGGTAATGACCCATAACAAATGGTATCGTAGCGATTCTTTGGCTTCAAATTTCACGTCGAGCGTCTATGAATGAGATAGGCAGGTTAAACAAACGTGACGAGGGCATCATGAAGTTAAGTAGAAAAGAATGTCACGTCTAAGAAGAGGCGGGGACGATAATCTCATATCAAATAGAAAAAAAATTAAGATATATAAACGATGACAATATATTCTTTATTAGACATGTCTTTTAAAAAGAATGTAATAGTCCCGTGATAATATTAACAACTTCTTTATTGTCGGTCTCGACTGAAACACAGTTTAAGCCCATCTTTATTGTACAGTATGGTCCTTGGAACACACCCCACCGTTTGTATTAAGGAATGTATCTTGGAGTGTTAACCAGTTGAATAACAGGTTTGTTATTTTGTAACAGATTTGTTAGTTTGTTATTTTCATATTGTTAGATGGTTATGGGCTGATGTGGGCTCATGACTTGTATTCATCCCTCTATAAAAGAGTGTATTGGGCCTATTATTCATTAATGAACTAAGTCTATTTTCTGTAAACAATCTCTATTATTCTCTTTTCGAAAATTCCCCAAATCACAGAATTCCCAAACACCATGTTCGTCTCCGACCTAATCTCTGATCATCTGAGTTTGTTCAGCTAATTCTTCATGGTACCAGAGCTTTTCCGATCAGCATAGTGAGTCATTGACGGTGCTGATTTTCTTCCGATGAGTCCTGCTTCAGATCAACAGATGAGTGATGATGTCAGTGCGATTTTCTCTTCCAAGAAAGGGAAGATGTTCACGAACAAACGTGTGAACATCGTTCTCGATGAGTTGATTTTTTTGTTGTGGAAGCAGCAAGTCCTCCTAACCGTTCGAAGCCTTCGTCTCGAGAAATTCTTGACTGGAAAGGTCAAGACGCCTTCAGCTACGGTGGTTGACGATACCGGTGAGAAAATTGATAACGAGAAGTATGAGATCTTTATCGCCCAGGACAGTGCTCTCGCGTCGTGGTTGTTGTCAACGACAAGTTCGCAGCTCTTATCTCAGTTCGTCGGTTCTGAGACAGCGGCAAAGGTATGGTCTACTGTCAACAATTACTTTGCCAGCAAATCAACAACAACGGTAATGACTTTGCACTGTAGACTTAAATCTCTAAAAAAAGGAGATCTAAATATGCGTACATATATAGCGCAAGTTATGGAAATTTGCGATGCGTTAACTGCGTGTGGATGTCCAGTGTCTGATCTGGAAAAGATAGCAACTATCCTTAATGGTTTGCCTATCGAATATAAACCCTTCGTTGCTGTTATTAGTGCGAGTAAGGAACCATACACCTTAGATGCTGTCGTTTTTGTTCTTATTAATGCTGAGGTTCAGCAAACAACATTTGATCTGGCTAATAATTTTTCTACAAGTGTGAATGTTGCTCAGCTTTCATCAGATGAGTCTGGATCGAGGTCTGATGTGAGATCCTTTAGCCAAAATCAGTCTGGAAGGCAGCCATATCAGTCTGGAAATGGAGGACGAGGCAGATCATCACGACCTCAGTGTCAAATATGTGGAAAATTGGGCATATGGCAGACCGGTACTGGTATCATTACAACAAGAGTTATCCAGATCATGCTTCGAACAATCAGAATACTGTGTTCAAGAATGGTTCACCTTCAACACATGTTACTACTGTTGAGACTAATAAATCAGGTTGTGGATGTCATTGTGCATGATCTAGTTGCTCTCGTTTGACTTCTGAGGGTCAGGTGCAAGCTCAGTTGGCTACAGCTGGGCGAGGGCAGTGGTTTGTGGACTCAGGTGCTACTCGCCATGTCACACTTAAGGCAAAAAATGTGGTGGATGGTCAGGACTATGCAGGACCTGGTAAGCTTACTGTTGGTGATGGATTTGATTTACTTATTGCAAAGATAGGCCAATCTGTTTTCCATACGTCTGATCGTGCTTTAGTTCTACATAACCTAATGCATGTCCCCTGCATCACTAAAAACTTACTATCTATGTCTAAGCTTGCTAGGGACAACAATGTCTATCTAGAGTTTCATGCCAAATCTTGTGTGATAAAGGATGAGAGAACTATAGCTGTTTTACTACAAGGAGTTGAATGTGATGGCTTATACAAGTTTGACTCTGTTTGTTCTTCTATTAATATGTGTGATAATAAATGTGTTTCTACTGCTGAAGTAAATGTTGCTAGTACTACTGAGAATAGTTATGATTTGTGGCATAGAAGATTAGGGCACCCTGCACATGAGACATTGTTGAGAGTGTGCAGGGATGTTAATATTGTACTTGCTGAAATAGATAATAAAGTTGTGTGTGTTGCATGCCAAATGGGCAAAAGTCACAAGTTGCCTTTCCAATCTTCTCAATCTGTTTATCATGATACTTTCCATCTTGTGTTTACTGACTTGTGGGGCCCTGCCCATATTGCTTCAAGTGGTTTTTTGTATTATATTACTTTTGTGGATGCTGCTACAAGACACTGTTGGTTGTTTTTTCTTAAGGCTAAGAGTCAGGCTGTTAATGCCTTCTTACAATTTCAGCAATTAGTGAAAACTCAGTTTGGGGCAGTTATTAAAGAACTTCAGAGTGATTGGGGTGGAGAGTATAGGAGTCTTAGTTCTGTTCTTGCTAAATTTAGGATTAAGCATAGAATAGCATGTCATCATACTTCACAACAGAATGGTGTGGTAGAGAGGAAACATCGCCATATTATAGAACTAGCCTTAACTCTGTTAGCTCAGTCTGGTGTGCCCTTCAAATTTTGGTCTCAAGCTGTGATATCAGTTGTGTTTATCATTAACCGATTACCTACTAGGGTTCTTGATGGAATTTCACCTTATGAAAGATTGTTTGCCAAAAAGCCTCAGTATGATATGATGAAGGTATTTGGTTGTAAATGTTTTCCTCACCTTAGACAGTATAATGCTCATAAGTTGGACTTCAGATCTCATCCATGCACTTTCTTATGCTATAGTCCACAGCATAGAGGGTATGTTTGTCTTGCTCCAAGTGGCAGGTTGTATATCTCAAGGCATGTAGTGTTTGATGAAGGGGTGTTTCCTTTCAAGGAAGGAGGACATAGTTTGCCATCTGTTTCTACTGGTTTGTCACAAGAATCATCAGATCTCCCAGTGATCGCTGGAGTAGAAAAGTTGAGCAGTGGTATTTTTGTTGAATCTGAAACAACTTGCCTTCCACCTGACACTGGTGTATCTACATCTTCTGAAGCTTCTGGTGCTTCTCATCTTGAAGCCGGTCCTGTTGCTTCTACATCTCCTGCAGTTTCTGATGCTTCTCATCTTGAAGCTGGTCATGTTTCTCCAGTTCCTGCATCAACTTCTACTCATTCTAAAGTTTCTGTTAATGGGGATGTGCTTGGTGAGGAAAATGAGGATGTGCTTGGTGAGGAAAATGAGGAGTGTTTTAGTTCTTTTCCTGCAAATAATGGTGCTGATGGTTCAGAAAGTTTGTTTCCTCCTACTGAGGCTCTAGCCCCAAGTTGTTTAGACATCGTTGCTCCATAGTCACAATCTGATCAAGAGCCAGTAAATGCTCATCCTATGCTTACAAGAAGTAAATGTGGCATTTATAAATGTAGAACTAATGTTTTGATATAATAATTGAAAAATGTTTTGGACTAATTTGAAAAGAATTTAAAACTTGGTTTTAAGTCCAAACAACTTGAATTTATGTTTGAGGTATTTTAAGAGGTTTTTGACAAAGATTTTTCAAGTTTTTAATAGCCAAACTACGTTTTTCAAAGTACCCGTACCGATACGGTCTTACCCGTATCGATACCATTTTGCCTTAGTTTGGCCACTGTCAAGACCCGTATCGATACGAGGGTTTCGTGTATCGATACGCATCGGGGTCGTTTCGATACGCCATGTAAGCGTACCGATCCCAATTCAACTACCCCAACGGCTATTTCCCAACGGCTATTCAAATATGGACCCGTACCGATACGCCCTCAAGCGTATCGATACGCCTATGCTGGCAAGAGCCCAACGGCTATTTCCTCAAGAAGGTCGTATCGATACCGTTCCACGTGTATCGATACTGGTAGCTGCAGAACAGCATTTATGAAGGGAAATAAAGTCCTCAACGGCTCAAATTCATCCCCAACGGCTAGTAACGGCTACAAACTCATTTGGGAGTATAAAAGGGACCTCCAAGCATCAAGAGAAGACTAATGCTCATATTGTCAAACATCAAATGATCAAGAAAATGTCTTAGCACTTAAATTGTCAATTCTTGTATAGACAAACACTAGTGAGCCAAAATTGTTAAATTTGCTCAAGTGTTTTAGGTTTTGGGTGAGTGCTTCATTGTGCAAACAAACACCTATTGGAGGGTTTAAGTTTGCTTTCGAGTTTCTCTTTGTAAAGAGGGTTTTGATCAAGGCTTTGGGTAGAAGCTTGATCGGTTGTAAGGGTTTCCTCCTAATCCTAGAAAAGGGGACGAATCAATTAGTGGATTGATTGTGAAATCCTTAGTGGGAAGCTAAGGTAGTGGATGTAGGTGCTTGTTAGAAGGCCGAACCACTATAAATCATTGTGTCTTTATTCTTTCTAGCTTCCACAACCCTTCCACCCAAAAATCCATCTCTCCACCACTTGGTGAGCATTATTGGTTGATCGAATCGAGCCCCACACAACTCAACAATTGGTATCAGAGCTTGGCTCAATCGAAGAGGATTCACATCCTATTGAGGAGATCCGGCAAGCTCGATCACTTTTTCATCAACCGGCTCAAATGGCACAATCAATCGACAAACCGCCTTTCTTTGACGGAACTCACTATGCCCATTGGAAGACAAAGATGAAGTTCTTCATCAAATCAAAAGATTACAAGCTATGGGATGTAGTTGAAGATGGTCCGTTCGTGCCTCAAAGAAGTAAAGCGGAGTGGAGTGCCGACGATCGCAAGAAGATGGAGCTAAATTGCAAAGCTTTGCACATTCTATTTTGTGCATTTGGTCCATCCATCTATGAGAAGATGTCTTCTTGTGAGAGTGCCAAGGAGGTATGGGACAAGCTTGAAGTCACATACGAAGGAACCAATGAAGTCAAGGAGACCAAGATTGGGCTCCTAACCTTGGAGTATGAGAACTTCAAAATGGATCCGGAAGAGAACATCGAGAAGATGTTTGATAGGTTCTCCACCATCACCAACGGTCTTAAAGGTTTTGGAGAAGCCATCCCGGAAGAAAAGCTTGTTTGAAAGCTCATCTACTCACTTCCCGAGTCTTGGGACTCAAAGAGGACCGCCATCATCGAAGCCAAAAATTTGAAGACTTTGAAGCTTGATGAACTCATGGGGTCACTCCTTACTCATCAAATCATGAAGAAGAACAAGGAGGATTAGAAGAAGAGGGAAGAAATTAGAGCTATGGGAGAGAAGAAAATCAAAGGGCTTGGCATCAATGCAAGTGTCATGGCTCTCAAATCCTCCACTTGCCATCATGTCTACACAAGTGAAGAGGAGGATGAAGATGAAGAGATAGTTCATCTCTTCAAGAAGTGTGCCCCGTTCATGAAGAAAGCCTTGAGAGAGCTTGAACGAGAACCTAAAAGAAAGGAGAGGGCAAGCACTTCTAGCCATAAGAAGAAGGCATATGTGGCTACTTGGAGTGATGAAGACTCCACCGATGATGAACAAGCCAACCTTTGCCTTATGGCCATCGAAGAAGATTCAAGGGTAACTTCTAATTCATCTACTTCATGTTCTTATTTCTTTGATGAATTACAAGATGCCTATGATGATTTGGTTTTAGATTTTAAAAGCCACATTTTGAAAAACAATAAATTGGTTTCAAAGTTAAAAATTCAAAATGATTTGCTTTCTAAAACCAAACTTGAACTTGAAGCAAAACTTGAAGAGTTTGAATTAAAATGTTTTGATTTACAAAAATTGCTTCAAAAAGTTCAAGAAGAAAAAGATTTGATTTCCAAAGAGCTTGAAAAGAAAAACAATTTTGGAAAATCAAACTTTTATGTTAGACAATCTAGTGCCCCTAGATTTATTAAAGGAAAATGTTTTAGAAGTGTTTGGGTCCCAAAAGGACTAACCACTTCAATTAAAAAGGATGACATTGAAAAATGGATTCCTAAGGGGACTAAAATTTGTGCTACTAACGTCTATGGATCCAAAGCAATTTGGATACCAAAAATTACTTGATTGTCTATTGTAGGTGTGATGGAGATGTTCAACAAGTCAAACATTGAGGGGGAGCTCCATGCACACAAGGAAGAACACTTGAAGAAGGAAGGCTTCACATCCTACCTTGGATTCAAGTGTTGGTAAAAATTCTAGTTGTTTTTGCTTTTATTCGTTTTATTTTTTAGATTATTCAACTAGATGATCATAAATGTTGGACTAACATTTTTAATGATGCTTTGAGTAAGGGGGAGCCATTTTTAAAACCAAATTCTTATTTGTGTCAATCTTTTTTACCTCTATTGTTATTTTAAAATTAATGTTTAAATTCTTTTTGATATAACAAAAAGGGGGAGAAATGGTATGGTTTGAAAAATTGAATTTTCAAATGAATAAGGGGGAGCTTTATTTGATTTCATATCTTTAGTCTCTTATTCACATTTTTAAAGTTAAAGGGGTTTTTCAAGAGAGTTTTATTATATCAAAAAGGGGGAGATTGTAGAACTAATGTTTTGATATAAAAATTGAAAAATGTTTTGGACTAATTTGAAAAGAATTTAAAACTTGGTTTTAAGTCCAAACAACTTGAATTTATGTTTGAGGTATTTTAAGAGGTTTTTGACAAAGATTTTTCAAGTTTTTAATAGCCAAACTTCGTTTTTCAAAGTACCCGTACCGATACGGTCTTACCCGTATCGATACCATTTTGCCTCAGTTTGGCCACTGTCAAGACCCGTATCGATACGAGGGTTTCGTGTATCGATACGCATCGGGGTCGTTTCGATACGCCAGGTAAGCATACCGATCCCAATTCAACTACCCCAACGGCTATTTCCCAACGGCTATTCAAATATGGACTCGTACCGATACGCCCTCAAGCGTATCGATACGCCTATGCTGGCAAGAGCCCAACGGCTATTTCCTCAAGAAGGCCGTATCGATACCGTTCCACGTGTATCGATACTGGTAGCTGCAGAACAGCATTTATGAAGGGAAATAAAGTCCTCAACGGCTCAAATTCATCCCCAACAGCTAGTAACGGCTACAAACTCATTTGGGAGTATAAAAGGGACCTCCAAGCATCAAGAAAAGACTAATGCTCATATTGTCAAACATCAAATGATCAAGAAAATGTCTTAGCACTTAAATTGTCAATTCTTGTATAGACAAACACTAGTGAGCCAAAATTGTTAAATTTGCTCAAGTGTTTTAGGTTTTGGGTGAGTGCTTCATTGTGCAAACAAACACCTATTAGAGGGTTTAAGTTTGCTTTCGAGTTTCTCTTTGTAAAGAGGGTTTTGATCAAGGCTTTGGGTAGAAGCTTGATCGGTTGTAAGGGTTTCCTCCTAATCCTAGAAAAGGGGACGAATCAATTAGTGGATTGATTGTGAAATCCTTAGTGGGAAGCTAAGGTAGTGGATGTAGGTGCTTGTTAGAAGGCCGAACCACTATAAATCATTGTGTCTTTATTCTTTCTAGCTTCCACAACCCTTCCACCCAAAAATCCATCTCTCCACCACTTGGTGAGCATTATTGGTTGATCGAATCGAGCCCCACACAACTCAACAATAAACCAAAAGTCTATTTTTTAGAAGTCAGTGGAATGGAGGACGAGCCAGCAACGATTCATCAAGCCTTAACTTCTCCACATTGGAAAGCTGCTGTAGAAGCAGAATACAATGCTCTACTTAGCAATGGTACTTGGACCTTGGAGTCACTACCTCCGGGTCGAAAAATTATTGGGTGCAAGTGGTTTTTTCAAGTGAAAAAGAATTCAGATGGGTCAGTTGCTCGTTACAAAGCAAGGCTTGTGGCTAAAGGGTTTTCTCAAGTCTCTGGTCAAGATTTCCATGACACCTTCAGCCCAGTTGTGAAGATGGCAACTGTGAATGTGGTGTTAGCACTTGCTGTGTCTTATGGCTGGCAGCTTCGACAAATAGACGTTAATAACACCTTCCTTAATGGAGATTTAAGTGAAGATGTGTACATGAGGCAGCCACCCGATTTTGAGAAAGAAGTTGTGGATGGAGAAGTACTTGTGTGTAAGTTAAAAAAGGTGTTGTATGGCCTACGACAGGCACCGAGAAGCTGGTATTCTAAGTTGAAGTCTTGCCTTCTAGAGATTGGTTTTCAAGGTACAGCAGCTGATGCTTCTTTGTTCATCAGGAAGTAGAAGAATGATATCATCTACATGCTAATTTATGTAGATGATATCATCATCACTGGAAATTCTTCCAAGGAGGTTGATGAAGTGGTACACATGCTTGTTGGGAGGTTTGCTTTAAAAGACTTGGGTGAGCTGCACTACTTTCTGGGCATCGAAATTTCTCGGACAAGGAATTGGATGGTGTTAAACCAAAAGAAGTACATACTGGAACTTCTTCATAGAAATAAAATGGAGCAAGCTACTGTTGCTACTTCACCAATGATTGCTTCAACCAAATTAGTTCCAAATGAAGGGAGATACTTGGAAGATGTACAAGGGTACAGAAGCACTGTTGGAGCACTCTTGTACTTGAATCATACACGCCCAGACATAGCTTACAGTGTCTATAAAGTTGCTCAGTTTATGCATACTCCTTGTGAATCACACTGGGAAGCAGTGAAGAGAATTCTACGATACTTGCGAGGCACCTTGGACTATGGGCTAGTATTTGGAGCTTCGAAGGAAAGGCCCAGTATAATGGGCTTTGCTGATGCAGACTAGGCCGGAAGTCCTGATGACAGGAGATCTGTTACAGGATATTGTGTTTATTTGAATAAGTCTTTGATTTCTTGGTGCTCTAGAAAACAGAAATAGGTTTCTCGATCCACGTCTGAAGCGAAGTAGAGAAGTATTGCTGATGCGGCAGCTGAAATCACATGGCTTTGTGCTTTGCTTACCGACATGGGAGTTGAACAAGGAAGCTGTCCTGTTGTGTGGAGTGATAATACTAGTGCCATCGCAATGAGTGTTAATCCGGTATTTCATGCGAAGTCCAAACATGTGGAGCTCGATATACATTTCGTACGAGAAAAAGTGGCAGATAGTAGTCTGAGGATTGACTATGTACCTGCTATACATCAAGTTGCAGATGGGCTAACCAAGTCGTTGTCACGAGCTACGTTTGATGCATTCCGTCTTAACATGAAGGTTCTGTCAAAAAGGGAAGTCGAACAAGTCCAGGAGGAAGAAGAGTAGGGTGAATGTTAACTAGTTGAATATAACAGATTTGTTATTTTGTAACAGATTTGTTAGTTTGTTATTTTCATATTGTTAGACGGTTATGGGCTAATGTGGGCTCATGACTTGTATTCATCCCTCTATAAAAGAGTGTATTGGGCCTATTATTCATTAATGAAATAAGTCTATTTTCTGTAAACAATCTCTATTATTCTCTTTTCGAAAATTCCCCAAATCACAGAATTCCCAAACACCATGTTCGTCTCCGACCTAATCTCCGATCATCTGAGTTTGTTCAGCTAATTCTTCATGGAGAAAGATTTAGATGAGATTTTCCATTGTAATGGAAGTATACAACCGATGAGCAGGGTTGTTTTTATTCCGATTACTCTAATCGCAACTATCTGTTACAACCTACGTATATGTTAAGTCCATCCCACATCCTCAACAACCAAATACAAACAAAGGGTTATTTAATTTCGATGCTTTCAACAAAAGACAACATTAGGGATAGGGTGCTGTATCTATCCACTCTTGTCTGCTGCTTTGGTTTTGGGTAGGGTTTCAAACACACTGTCCCATAACTTGGTCGTCACACCAAACCCCTTCTTCTGAATCCTAAAGTGATGCTTCATGTGATATTTCTGCATTCAACAGTGCATGCTCTCGTCAAAGATGCTTTCCAATATTATATATTTTTAGAGTTTAAAGATAAAATTACAAATATTTTTTTACGAAAGAACCTCATTATCTTTTTAAAGTACGAAAACTTCTAGGTTCAAATACCCTAAAGTCTTTTTTTTTGGAAAAAATTATTTGATGCACTGATAGTGAACTATATTTTTTCCACACAAGCATGTCTATTTAAGCTTTATAATTTTAAAACTAGTTTTCTAAACCTTAAATTCTACCTCTAAATCTTAATTTCAAAACTATAAGGCCTAAATATTGGAATTCTAAATCTTAAATTAAACCCATAAAATAAATCGACTTGTGCAAGTTAAAATTTACACTGACAGTGCACCAATTTTTTTTTAACAAATCATAATTCAACTAAAAATGATTCAAGGTAACCTAGTCTTACCTTAAGACTTTT
Source organism: Hibiscus tridactylites (assembly GCA_958450335.1). Lineage (NCBI taxonomy): Eukaryota > Viridiplantae > Streptophyta > Magnoliopsida > Malvales > Malvaceae > Hibiscus > Hibiscus tridactylites. The sequence continues at coordinate 16,402,471 of OY288274.1, forward strand.
AAGACTCTGCTTGGTGGGCTGGCCATGGTGTAAATAGTAATGGGTTGTATCATATATCACATATCCAGCCAATCCACCTCCCAACAAAGCGGATCCTGTGGGGACAGTGAACAAAACCCTACACAGGTACCACAACTGGTGAACACACATAAAATGTAACATGTTAGTATTGGAAATTTGGAAGATAAACCAAATTCTAATTTTGTTGTTTTTATTTTATTTTGATTTCATGACATAATTTCTGATTTTGTCCCTGATCGAACAACATTAGAAGAAAATAAAGCAGATTTTGTACATACCATTGCGACAACTATAGCAGCTTCTAAGGGTGGAATCACAAGGCGTAGGCCATCCATGGGGTGCTTGTGGTGGTAACCATGGATGAGATAGTGAAAAGTGTTTCCCCTTTACACAAAACAAAATTACCCATCAATTAGTAACATATTCTTAATCTAATTAAGTCTATTCGGTTCTATAATTCTAAGAATATGATTATTGGAATGTAAGATTACTTATTATATTATTGTATGTATTACTTTACCTTATTTAGTTTATTTGATCGATATGCAAGTATTTTGGCCGAGGTAAGATTACCTAAAACAGGTTTTACTAAATTGAAATACATTAGTATGAAAGTTCATAGATCTCTTAATATTCGACTATACCTAAATTTTGCATTTATTATATTTTGAATATAAGTAATATAATAAATAATGTTTAAAAAACAATTGCACATACTTTTAATACAATCAATATATAGATCTATATTTTATTTTGGTATATATATATATATAATTTCTGATCCAATTTTTTTATTTAGTTTAAGTTGATAAAAGTTACAAAATTGAGAAACAAATATGTCCAAAAAACTGTTTAAAATTCTAACTAGATATTAATTTGTCGATATATAAAAATACGTGAAATAAGAGTGTTGGTTTGTACATGTATGTGTATGTGTTATAAGCCCCCAAGATAAAGAACTAACCAGTAACTCTGTGTGTCAATGTGGAAAAGGAAACGATGGAAACAGTATTCAAGAAATGTCCACGCAAAGGCCCCCAAAACAAACAATATGGCCACCACAGGGAGTGTATGGCCCATTGTGTAAGATATTCCGATGAGATAAATTGCAACCGGCAGCCATACGACCGGCACCACCCACCACCTTGTCCGAGTCAACATCTGTATCACATTAAATAAGGCACACAAACATTAGCTCGGCTCTTTTGACTCGAATCCAAATTGACCCGAAAGATGTTATAACTGTTACATTACCTCCATGAAATCGCTTTCGAAAAACCGAGGACTTTCCACGGTCAGAATAGGGGTGTGAACCCATTCTTGATAAGTTTCTCCAAGATGACCGACCTTTATTAATCCATAAGCAAGATGTAAACATGTTAACTTCAAACGCTAAAGAATCCAGGACTGTTTTCTCAATCTATAAATTTCGAACTCGAAATATTATTTTAAAAATATTAATGTCTTTGTGTTGTGTGTAGACATAGTATGTCATCTGGGATTAACAACAATTCAGGACGTAGATGGGGCAACAAAAGAAGGATTTGCGGGATGGGGTGCTTCGATCTGTAGACGGTTTAGTCAGGGTGTTATTTTCTGGGTCTGTTTCTAGTCGGGGAGCAAATTTTGCGGAAGTCATGCAATCAAAACAGCTTTGGAAGTGGTCATTGAAGCGTATGGAGTAGGATATGCTGGATTATTAGTGAAGTAACATATTGAGAAACAAGTTTCATCTGACGGCGAGAGAAAAATCGAAAAGATTTTGCACGATTCATATACTTCAGGAAACTTTTCAACCAAATGAAGGATGAATTCGAACTCATGAGCAAGATGAAGTGACTGGTAAAATTTGATACCGAACTACGACGACAGTGAATGGTAGAATAACAAAAAAGTTCAATGTCTAAACTTTAATGACAAAAAAACGTTTAATATCTAAACTTCAGTGAGTAAAATGAACGTTTTAAAATTTTAGTGGCCAAAATAGATTTGAAAATAAAGTTTAATGGTAATTTACGTAATTTAGCCTAAAATTATTTATGTATCTTAATTGATGATTGACTTTTCCAAGTTATGTTTTAATAATTTCTAATATCTATAATTATTTAGTTGATCATCTGTATGCGTTATCTAGTAATTACTACGGGTGTAGTTTACATGTGAATAATTTAGTTAGAGCGACATATTTCAAAATTATAATTAGGGTAAACTACAACATTAGTAACTGAACCTTAAGCGGTGTCTTGTTTTTGTCATTGAATTATAAAAAGTTTATGTGTTGTCACTAAACTTTTCGAATTGAATTTTTAGTCATTGGTCGTTAAATGTTCGACCTTTTAATGCTTCAATTTCCTTTTATGATGTTAGTTTCAAAGAATGTTGTTCGTTTTCTCAAAAAAATACTTTTAATCGTTTAAATTTTCAAACAAACACCTCAAACCTCAGAACTGTTTAAATGAGTTCATTGATGAGTAGGATAACCTAAAAAACACTAGAGAATGAAGGTATCTTGTAGTGGCAGCTAAAAATGAGAAAACCCTCCCTCCCCCAGTTTTGATGAAGAATAATATGATGAGATTGAAAAAAAACTATTAATTTAGCTTCCAAAAGGTCACATCATTCGTTGTTAATGATTTAATGGCTCGTGACTTAAAAATAAAATAAAAGGTTCAGTGACAAAATTAAAATAAATTATAATTCAGTGATGAAAACCAAAACTAAAGTTTAGTTGCAACATCACGAATTAGGCATGCTTATAAGAAAACCCAAAACCAAAAAGCTATAAAAGTACCTGGAATGCAAGGGGTTTATTCAAATCAACGGTGAATCCCTTTCCAGACATCTCTGCAGTTACAATAAACCTATAGGGTTTAGAAAAAGGATCAAAATTAAAAAGAAATAATACCAACTATCAACTGGTCTAACATGATAATGTGTTAATTTTTTTAACTAACTCCCATGATTCGAATCTTAACATTATGAATAAAGCAATATGAATCAAGAGGGTCATGTTATAATAGGCCTACCTAAGATTCGAATATGAATAAGTAGAATAATGAAAAGAAAAAGAGGAGAAGAAAATGTAGCAACCACAAGAGACACTGACGAAGCTTAAAAGTCAAGAGTAGGATTGAAGTGATGGGAGACTTAGGGGGTACAATTTATAAGAATCGTGGGGGAACTTCTGGTATGTAATTTCTCTAGACTATTCATGTCCATAAATGTTCTTGTTAGGTGATATATGTCATTGTCTCATAAACAAAAAATGGTTAAATTGTTCCATCTCCTAATATTTTATACATATCCTATATTTATTACAATATAGAAACGATGACGTGGGTATTGTTTTACGTGATAAAATTTGTAATTAAACGAAAGTTATACTGAATGGTACTTTTTTATCAAGAATTTAAGTTATATAGAGAAAATAAATTTTTTATATTTTTTGGTACCCCTATTTATGTCTTATATAAAAATTTAAATTTAAGTTTAAGGTTTAGGATTTATGTTAGAGTTTAAAAAATTTAAGGTAAAGTGTAATTTTTAGGGTGTAAAATTTATAATTTAAAATGTAGGTTAAAAATTAAAAATTATTATTTTTTAATAATTTTAATATTAAAAAATAAAAAGATGGGAAAGGACAACAAGATTTTATTCTTATTTAGATGGATTTATATTTGATTTACAACGGTATATAAAATTGTTTTTATTAAATATTATAGCTATAGAACTATAGAAGTACAATGATGGGTCTATGCCTCTATTTGAGTGCCACTAAAGGACTTTCTTGTGTAAGCAGATAAACTTTATTGATAATAAAAGTATTTAAAAAAAAGATTATTTTATACGTAAGTTCCTTATTTATGTTTGGTTTCCAAATTCCAACCGGAATATTAACTCCGTGGCCGACCAAAACCTACTCAACATAGAATTCAAACATGAGAAGCAAACGGAGTCGTCAACGCCTTTGAGATGGTGCAACCAGACAGTCCTTTTGAGATGGTGACATCACAAATTGGTCAGATATGGTGTCGCTGGCAGGCAGGTAGCCTTGCAAGTTGGCAAGTGGTCGTTCAAATGGTGGATTGTATATTAATATTTTAATAGAGAAACCGACTATTCAGTCGTATGAATCGAATTCGATCCATGAATGCAAGAAAAGATAAGATTTGGTTTTCTATACTTATATTGTTACATCTACGTAGATGTTTAGATATCGTAATTCACACTTCTAATAATATTATCATTAATGTTTGAACTTAAATTAACATTTAATGAATATAATGCGACTTACCATTATATTTGATAAGGGTGTGTACAATTAATCTTAATCGTGAACCGTATTCGTTAATTGGTATAACTGTTATATTTTACAGGTTAATTAATTAAATTGTTAATATTAAACAATTTCAGTTAATCGAACTGCTAAAATGATGATTAAAGGTTATAGTTACGGTTAGGAATTTCGACAAATAGTTAACCTATAAATTAACCGTTATTAAATATATATATATATATATATATATTTAAAACTAAAATACTTTCGACTAAAAGTTTAGCACCCATACCCTATTTTTTTTTAATTTTTAAACCCTATTTTGTAATTTAATTCATACTTATTTTTACTTTCGATTTTCTAGTATTACATCATATTTTTTGTACTAACTTATTTCCTGTTTTTATTTTAGAGGAAGTCGGCAAAGACCTTGAGTGATTTGGTCATAGAATTAACTTTTGTGGTTTGTGATACTAACTCATGAAAGTTTCATTTACCTTATGTTTGTTTTATGTTAGTTAAAGATTTTTCTTGAAAATTTTGATGGCGCATCTATATATTGATCAACGTTAAAACTTGGAATTTTAAACTAAGTATGAAATTTATGTATTTTGTGTTGTGTTGAAACTTTGTGGTATGTATGTGCTTTTTTTAATTAAGTATGAAATTAGTGTTTAGAATCTCATTATAAGTATTTTTATGAGCAATTTAATATAATATTTATAAAAAATATAGTTTCATTATTCTCAAAGAAGTAGTGAACATGTGAAAAAAATTATAATAGGTTACATGTTAACCTGTAATTAAACCGTTGGTTAACCGTTAACAGTTAATTGATTCTTAACGGTTAGATTATGGTTAGCTAAATTTAATAACCGCTATAACGGTTAATCAACCATTTAGACTAAACGGTACGGTTAACCGACCATAAACACCTCTAATATTCAATATATATATATATATATATATATTTATTGTGTGTGTTTATCCATCTTGTCTTAGTTTTCTTATTAATATTAGATTAAGATGTGTGATCTTAATTATCTTTGGGTAAATTACATAGATGCCCCCGACTATGACCCAATTTTTTGTTGGGTTCTCCAACTATTAAAAGTTTCAAATTGGTCATATGACTAAAAAAAGTAACAAATTGGCATGTTACTGTTAAAAAAAATAACGTCCGATAATGTGGCGATTAACACAAATTCATATAATTACATAGTTATCCCTCAAGTTCTACACTTATTTTAATTTGACCATAATTCTAAAAACTTAACTCACATAGTTTTAATATTCTACTAATTTTGATCATTTTTTTTATTTCTTCTCTCCTTTAATTCTTCAATTCATTTTCACCCCATAATTCATTTAAGAGCCGAGATTTTCCTGGGGGAGAAACTTGATTCAGTAGTGAAAACGATGGTGTGGTTCCTGCCAATCGTGTTCGCTAGGGAGGCGAGGAAGCTGGAGGATATGCTGCTACTTTGAATATGCTGTCATGCAAAGGGTCTCCCAATGAAATCTCGATTTCGTTAGACACAGTGAACAAGGAGACATGCAATTCCTTGCCATTTTTTTAGTTCCATATTCCGGCATGTTTAATTTTAGAACCGCATTCATTTGCAATATAAATTATAGGCCTTGGATTTGTTTTGTTTTTTTGTTGGTTTTAAAATCTGAGTTTGAGTTTATAATTAGGTACACATAGAGAGTTGATGAAGCTCTGGGATTCATGGATTCATGGTTGCAACTTGGAAATCAAAAACACGTTCTTTGGTTTATTAGGTTCCAGTCTTTGTTTCGTGACAATGGCTTCCGTTAATATGATGGTTTGACTTTAGCCAATGGATTCAAAGTTTGGGTATTGGGATTGCAATTTCCAGTGGCAATTGTAAGTAAGAAACTAAGGTGTTTATCTTTTTTCTGCAATTTCAGCCGACTTCTTTGTTTTTTAATTAATGCTCAAATAAAGTGGCTCTTCAAGTTTTACTCCAGATTTACAACTAAGCTGATTATCTTTTCTGGTGGGGTTTGTGTTTCCCAGGCGGCCGATTGTGGTGGGGGTAGTAAAGCTGTGAGTGTGGAGAAGAAAAAGGGATTAAATTGATAGAATTTTAAAATGTTAAAGGTTATTTTTTAGAATTATGATCAAGTTAAAATAAAGTGTAAAATTTGAAGACTAAATATTTTATCATGGCAATTTTTGTTAGCTGTCATGTCATTATTCATGAAATTTTTAACGGCATCAAACTAATTCGTTACTCTTTTTAAGTTAAGAGATTAATTTATAACTTTTAATAGTCGAGAGATCGAACAAAAAATAGAGTAATAGTTGGGAGACCAATGTAGTTTAACCTTAATCTTTTTGACGTTGCCCAATGTAGAGTTAATAGACGAAGTGGCCATTTGCCATTTGCGGTCACTAAAAATGCTAAAACTGTATTCAGTCTCAATTTTTTTCAAATATTTGGATTATTTATCAACCATCACTCGAAATTGAAAATAAATTTCTCTTTAAAAAATTATATTTTAATTAAATGTAAATATGTTATGAATATTTATCTATGTGGATGTCTATCATGATTAGAATTTTATCTAAAGAGTTTGATTTATTTATTATTAGGAATATTATTTCTATTAATTAGAGTTTAATGTATCATGTATTTTTTTATGCCTATAAATAGATGAAAGCATTGTACACAATTCTAGTTTTTGAGAATAATATGAATCTCCATCTTTCTCTCGTCTCTTTGTTTTTCTTGTTCTTCGTTATTATTCTTGATCTTTTTTATTTTATTTAAAACACGTTATCAACACGAGATAAATATTTTTATTTGGTGAGAGTTGATATTTGTAACCGTGTCTTGTTCTTCTAAAGGTGTTTTGTCGTTCGAATCTCAAAAGAGTTACTGAAAAGAATTTAATTCTAACATGAATCAAAGATAAATTTTTCTCCCTCAATTATATTTTAATTATCGATTATCTTTTCTTTTGATCTTTAACTTGTTTTTTAATTTTTGAAAAATAATTGATTGTTCGGTTTTAATACAACTAGAGATTGTCATCAATACCAAAGTTGCACAAGCCGAATCACTAGTGAAATAATAATAATAATAATAGCAAAAAAATACGATACAATTGAAAAGTAAAATTCAAACGTGATGGTCCTTACCATCACAAGAGCGCTCAAATCCCCATTGCTTTTATAATATTGGTCTCAAATTTTGTACCAATAGGTAATCGAATCTGAATCTGTACCGTGGTAAGTTTATTGAGTTTTTCATAATATTTTAGTTTATAATTAATTATTAATATTTTTATTTGATGAGAGTTGATAATTGTAACTGTGTTTTGAGTTTTGCATGATATCTTTAAATAGTTTGGAAAGAAGTGTGACATAAAGAGATATGATAAGTTAATTTGGTCATTTGCTATGCCTCCATTGTCCTCGAGAAGAAAATCAATATTGATAAATTTTGTTTTACTTTTATTCTTTAAATTATTATTTTAAAGTGTGATAAATTATGGTAATTTTGCTCGAAAGCAATAATTCTCATGTGTCGAGAAAAACTCAACTATTTCTCCCAAGATCAAGTGTTAAAAATTTGCCTTGATCCAAAAAGTTTTATGGGAGACATTCCTTGAAGTGAATGCATGCATGGTGTTTATTCCATGCGATTATCAATGATGAGGCATTCCCCAAAGTGAATGCAAGCATAATGTTTATTCCATGCAATTTTTGGATACGTTTCATTCCCCGAAGAGAATGCAAACATGGTAAATCACTATTTAATTGGTAACATAACTTCGATATAATCAAAGTATATTGATATTTGGCTAGACATCCTGTTCTGCGAGGCTATTTGTCTCAAATGAGGTTTTTAAAGGACATTGTTGACTGGTTTAACAATGACACGTACGAGGATTAAATCTTTGTTCTCTGTGATAAGGATATGTGAAAAAGGTTTCAAAGACCTATTGGCTCTACTCCATTCCCTAAAGTGAATGTGAGATTATATTATGGAAAGAATAAAAGCCACATTAGAAGTTGTGGTCGTGATTGAAACCATGCATATAGACATGAAAAACATGGTCATTTTAAGGATACTTCTACTCGTAGGTAGTGAAGTTATAAGGATGATAAGAGTGATAAAGATCATTCTAATAGAGTGAAATTCTTTTACAATGTGATGTTATAAATCATTGGTCTCACAGTTATCGTACGCTGAAAAAAATCAAGAATCATTGTATGATAAAGGAAAGAAAATAAAAGAAAATTTTGTTTGCGAAAATGATGAGGATGATATTGCTCCAACTCATTTGGTTGTTGTTGGTCCAACTCATTTGAACGTTGTTGATTTTCTTATAACCTTCGAAGGGAATAAATCATCTTCTAATTAGAGTTTAATGTATTATGTACTTCTTATGCCTATACATAGATGATGACATTATACACAATTTTAGTTTTTGAGAATAATACGAATCTCCTTCTTTTTCTTATTTTTTTGTTCTTCTTGTTCTTCGTTATTATTTTTTTATTTACAACAAAATATAATTTATCAATTAAATATATTTTATTTTGACGTAGTTCTTGGTTCATAGTGAAATCCTAATTTGTTCATCTTGCTTTATTTTCTTGGCAATTGCATTATTATCATAGTCGGGGCCGCTTTGGAGGATAACAACATGAGTTTTCTTTGAGGCCTTCATCTTCTAACTTTACAATTTTAATGATTTTTTAAGTGATATTTTATAAGTTAAATAATAATTGTTTTTATTGTTTTAGTTTTATTTAATGTATTTTTTTAACAAAATAAAAAATAATAATTTATTGATAAAATATTAAATTAATTATTCAATGTAATAGAATATGCTTTAAGAATCTATTTTTTTTTTTAATTTTAGTTTAATACCTCAAAATATCTAAAACGATTGATTGATAAATAATATTAATTAAAAAAAGAAATTTCAACACAGAATACGCGATTTTTACACATCGGTATTTGGAGAGAAAGAAAGGAGGAAGGATCACATGAAGTCAAGAATAAAGCTTATATTTATAGTTTGGTGGAGGATAGGGAGCGTTGGAATTGAATGAAACCTATTCCATGAAGAGAAACTAATGAAGAGGGCCGGAGAAGATACTAATGAAGTTTCAACTAGTTGCAACTTGTAATGTTGCATTGTAGTCTGCTCCGGATTAGCACAAGAGTTTTTTCGTTTCGAATAGATTCGGATTGGTTCGAAGTCAACTTAAATAATAATTTTTTCATACTTCAATGACTTTATGTATAATTAACATTTTAACAATCTGATTATCATATTTCTTGTTCTATTTACGTAGAAGATGTTCATCAAATTTTGTGTCATATTTCTTGATCGATATGATAGAGGAAAAACTTTATACACTCATTGGGTCATGATCATTTACCCCGCTGATATGATAATTTAGGTAGAAAAAATTATTTAAGTTACATGCTCAATAAATTGTTGATATTACGCCTAATAAATTTTTGGTATTAACCTTAATAAATTCTGGTAAAAAAAGAGTACTAAGATTCTTATTTTTAAGATGAGAGAACATAGTATTAAGATGTAATGTGTTTTGTTCAAAAAAATTTATGCATTCACTTTAAATAGTTGTTAACGGTTTGTTACTGAGAAAAAATATTATGATATTGATAATAATGTGAGAGTTTCACTTTTGTCATACTTGAATGCTTTGTTGATCAAGTTAATCGAGTTTATGAGTCTTATTTTATGACTCAAATTTTATTTTAAAATTTTCAATTCAAGTCGAGTTTATTTGAGTCGAGTTTTCGAGTTTTTGCACAAATTTAATTGTAATTATTTATATTTTTATGGTACAAATTGTTTACAATTTAAACAATTTTCTACATCTATATACGATATACTTATATAGTTCTTCATATTTTTCACATGTGATATACATATATTAGACATAATTGAGAGACTTGGCTCGAACTTAAAAACCGATCCACTAATTATGAAAAATTTTGAATTATTCAAATTTCTATTTTACAACTGAAACTTTATTTGAATTTTTTTCGAGTCAAGTTTGTGAAATTATGAGTTGAGTTAAAACGAGTCGATTTTTTTTCCATCGAGACAAGTTGAATAATTCGATTATTTAGACTCGAGTCAAATTTTGCTCACCTCTAAAAGATATATTAATTGTATTGTATTTGTTACAAGGTAATCAATCCAAGACGATAATAAAAGAAAATAAAATAAAGAAATAACTTTAATCAAATGAGAAGAGAATAATTATAAAACCAAATTAAAGTTGAGGCCTGCGAAAAGCAGTTTCCTTAAGACAAATTTCGACCACTCCGCGGTGCTTGAGTTTGATTGGTCGTTCGTCTCCCAAGATACAACAACAAGAAGATCTTCGACAGAAGCACGAACTGAAGAGATCTCGAACTAGAGTCTTGTCTTAGCCTATCACCGGTTAAAAGAAAAACGAGAGAGAAAACGTTTTTGGAGTGATCTGAAACTGAAGAGAAGCATTCTTTATATAGGGGAGTGGAGGAGGAAAATATGGAAGGTAAATATTTCGAATTAAGGTCATTGACTTTGTATCCGAGCAAAATCGGAAATAATCAATTAATGCCTTATTTAAACGGATATATTTCTTATGAATTGATTTTAATACCTTTTAATATCCGATTTAATGAAAGTCACAAATTATTCTATTAAATTCGGAATATTCAAAAAGATATGTGTTATATAAGGAAAAAAATTAATTCGAAGTGGAACCCGACCGGTCCAGACATTCGTGTCGCCCACAACGTGCGAGCGCGCCCCAACCCGAATGGGTTCAACTTGCACCCCCCTGCGCCTGCGCGCGAGGCATAGTGTTCATTCAAGTCATTCAATGACTCCCAAGTGGGTTGGTGTATTTAAACCATTCCCAAGTTTGTTATCCCACCCATGTGGGATAAGGGGTTCATATTTTCCTTAACACAATTCATAACAACCTCACTTTGAGCATCAATTTCTCATTCATTTCTCAACCGTTTTGAGCATATGAGATATCGTTGTAAAGGTCTCATGGAGTAGAATATAAATTAATAAATTTATCATTCGAACATCCACCTTTACCACTAGTAAATATGGCTCAAAGTTTCCAATTTCTCACATTTTTCCAACAAACCCCCACATGAATGAAATTGATGTTTTTTTATCAAAATATTTTGACTCGATGTGGTGATAGGATCTACGATTGATAGTTGCATAGGATAGGTAGGCTTCTTTTTTTTAACCTTCCCTTGTGAAAGTATATTTACTTTACTAGCTAATCAGTAGACGTGATGTCCTTGAACTGTTCAGCTGTTTGTGTAAACGGTGATATACTTCACACAACTACCTTTCTGACAAGATTATTAGTTCTCATGGTTATGTCCATGTGGCCGTGGACATCGCCTGGTTCTGCAAGAGTTTAAAAGAACTATGCCCAATAGTCTCCTTGAAGCGGCCCCACTTCACTCTTACATAGGTGACTTATGTTGCTCGGCTCACCGAAGCATATAATGGTCATTAAAAGCTTTGCTTAACCTATAACGCTTTTTATCATTGTTTGCATCATAGGAATGGACTTGGGAAAAAAATCCCCACAGTGATCGCACATGTCTATGTAATTAGGTTGTCCCTTTGAACCTAGATCTTGGGATCTCCAGTCAGCTAGGTAGGGTTTTCCTTCACACAGTGCCTTTAATTCTCATGGGCTTTAGTCTCATTCCTTTGGATGTTTTCTCAACTTGATCTCGATTCAATCCTTTGGTTAGTGGATCAGCAATGTTATCCTTTGATCTTACAAAGTCAATAGAGATAACTCCATTTTAGATCAGTTGTCTAACGATGTTATGTCGACGGCGCATATGCCTTGACTTACCGTTATACATGAAACTTTGTGCCCTAGCAATTGTTGCTTGATTGTCACAGTGTATACATACTGTGGGCACAGGCTTCGACCATTCAGGGATATCCTCAAGGAATTGACGAAGCCATTCTGCTTCTTCTCCAGATTTGTCTAGAGCGACAAACTCAGATTCCATTGTGGATCTGGTTATAATAGTTTGTCTTGAGGATTTCCATGACACGGCTCCTCCCCCCAAAGTGAATACATATCCACTTGTGCCTTTGGTATCTTGAATATCAGATATCCAACTGGCATCAGAGTATCATTCTAAGACAGCGGGGTCTATAGAATAATGCAGTCCGTAGTCTCGAGTATATCTTAGATATCTCAGTATTCTCACAATTGCTTTCCAGTGATATTTCCCTGGATTGCTTGTGAATCTGCTTAAACTACTCACAGTAAAAGCGATATCTGGTCTAGTGCAGCTCATGAGATACATTAAGCTGCCTATGACTCTTGCATATTCCACTTGGTGAATACTTTCCCCACGATTCTTTGATAGATGTGAACAAGGATCTAACGGAGTTAAGGCTATGCCAGAATCCTCCTTATTAAATTTCTCAAGAATTTTGTCCACATAATGTGACTGACTTAATATAAGACCCTCCGGTGACCTTTTGATTTGGATGCCCAGAATCGTATCGGCCAGTCCCATATCTTTCATGTCAAATTTCGAATTTAACATGTTTTTGGTACGTTTTACCATTTCATTGTTGCTTCCAACAATAAGTATGTCATCAACATATAAACATAGAATGACATATCCAATGTCTATAGTTTTGACATATATACATTTGTCACACTCATTTATTTTGAAATCGTTAGTCATCATGACATTATCGAATTTCTCATGCCATTGTTTTGGCGCTTGTTTAAGTCCATAAAGAGACTTAACCAATCTGCATACTTTCCTTTCTTGACCTGAAACTACATAACCCTCAGGTTGTTCCATGTAAATTTCTTCATCAAGATCTCCATTTAGGAAAGCTGTTTTAACATCCATTTGATGTACTTCTAGATTTCGCAGAGCAGCTATTGCGAGTATCATCCTTATGAATGTTATTCTTGATACAGGGGAAAATGTATCGAAGTAATCAAGGCCTTCTTTTTGTCGGTATCCTTTGATTACCAACCTTGCCTTGTACTTATCAATTGTTCCATCTGCTTTTATTTTCCTTTTAAAAATCCATTTTGAATTTAGTGGTTTAATTCAAGGAGGAAGGTCCACTAATTCCCATGTATGGTTTTGCATGATGGAATCAATTTCGCTCTTAATGGCATCTTTCTATAAGGTGCCTTCAGAGGAGCGTATAGCATCACCATACGTTAGAGGTTCAACCTCCAGCATAAAGGTTAAGAAATCATATCCAAAGGATTTTTCTACCCTTGCTCGTTTGCTCCTTCTTGGCTCTATTTCATTTTCAGCCTCTTGTTGATTACTTGGAATCATTTCATCCAAAGTTTGTTCTGTTGAACTTTGATCAAGTTCCCTAGATTTATAAGGGAATGTATTTTCAAAGAATGATGCATTCTTTGATTCCATTATCGTGTTCTTGTGAATCTCAGGATTTTTTGATTCATACACAAGAAATCGATAAGCATTGCTATGTTCAGCATAGCCAATAAAAATACAATCCACAGTTTTTGGACCTATTTTCATTTGTTTTGGTAATGGAGCCATTACCTTGGCAAGACACCCCCACATTTTCAAGTGTTTGTAGGAAGGCTTTCGACCTTTCCACAACTCATATGGTGTCTTATCCTTTTCCTTTCGAGGAACCTTATTCAAAAGGTAATTAACCGAAAGAACTGCTTCCCCCCACATGTTCTGTGGTAACCCAGAGCTTCCTAACAAAGCGTTCATCATTTCTTTTAGAGTCCGATTTTTACGTTCGGCTACTCCATTAGATTGGGGAGAATATGATGGTGTTACTTCATGAATAATTCCATGTTGTGAACAATACTCACCAAATGGATTAACATATTCACCACCACGATCACTTCTTACCACCTTAATCTTTTTATTAAGTTGGTTTTCGACTTCTTGCTTATAGAGTATAAATTTATCTATAGCTTCGTCTTTGCTTTTAAGCAAATATACATAGCAATACTTTGTGCTATCATCGATGAAGGTAATAAAGTATTTATTTCCTCCTTTAGTTTGAACAAATTTCAAATCACATACATCGCTATGTATTAGATCAAGTGGTTCTGTACTTCTTCCAATTGTTTGAAAAGAAGACCTTGCTAATTTTGCTTCTACACACGTTTCACATTTATGGTTATAATTAATTTGAAATGAAGGGATGTGTTCCAAGTTAATTAACCTACGTAAGGTATCATAATTAACATGTCCAAGTCTGCCATGCCATAAATTAAATGATTCGAGCATGTAAGCAGAAGAAGAAGCTGCATTCTTATTCATTATTTTGGATTTTACAGAGATAGCATTGAGTTTCCACATTCCATTCAATACATATCCCCTACCCACAAACATCCCCCCTTTGACAGAATTAACTTCTGGGACTCAAAAACCATTCTAAAACCATGAACACTTAAAAGTGTTCCAGAAACAAGGTTTTTGCGTACGTCAGGCACGTACAATACATTCTGCAGCTTGAGTTCTTTTCCAGAAGTCATCTTCAAGACCATTGTTCCCTCCCCTTTGATCTTGGAAGTTGCAACATTTCCCATGTAGAGCTTCTCCCCATTGTCGCAAGGTATCAGCTCAGAGAAAGAATTTTCGTCACAACATATATGGCGAGTGGCTCCAGTGTCAAGCCACCATTCCCTCGGGTTAGAGTCAACCAGGTTGACTTCAGAAATCACCGCGCACAGATCTTCATCCTCCATAGCATTGGCCTCCTTAGCTCTAGCTCTTTTCGGATGTCTGCATTCAGAGGACCTGTGCCCCATCTTGCCACAGTTGAAGCACGACCCTTTGAATTTCTCCTTTTTGGAGACTCCGTCATTGAGCCTCAGATTTGACTTGGCCTGGTGATGTTGGGGTTGCTTACCCTTCTTGACTTCGATAACATTTGCCTTGGCCTCTTTGAAAGCAAGTTTCCTGGCATTACTTCTATTGTCCTCTTCAATTCGAAGTCTGGTGATCAGTTCTTCCACTGACATCTCCTTCCTCTTATGCTTCAAATAATTTTTGAAGTCATTCCATCCGGGAGGCAGCTTTTCCGTGATGGCAGCTACTTGAAAAGATTCACTGATAGTCATCCCTTCTGCAATAATTCCATGAATGATTAGTTAGAATTCTTCAACTTGATTTACTACTGGTTTTGAATCAACCATAGTAAAGTTCAAAAATTTGGCTACTAAAAACTTTTTAGCCCCAGCATCCTCCTCTGCTTTGTACTTATTATCTAGTGCTGCCCACATCTGTTTTGCTGTTTTGTACACATCATATACCGGATACAACGAGTCTTGTAGTCCGTTGAGGATGTAGTTTCGACACAGAAAATCAGCATTGTTCCAAGACTCTGTGATACTGAAGGCGGTGAGATCATCCACCTCTCCTTCTCCATCCCCTACGGCGACAATTGGGGGATCTTCCTTTATATACTTTGCCAGATTCAGCATGGTCAGATAAAACAACAACTTCTGTTGCCATGTCTTAAAATTCTGTCCGTAAAATTTCGACGGCTTCTCATTGTGACTCATTGCCACTGCCGTTGCATTCAGATTCGGTATCTGTTGTTTCGGAGTCTGTGCAGGTGCAAGGACCTTAGTAGTAGAATCAACAGAATCTCCAATAGTCATCGTTTCTGTTCAAAAGAAACAAAGAGGAATTAAAATAAATTCCAATAAACAGAAAATTAATTTCTCGTTTATTACCGACAATTTCTGTAAACAGATTTGTCCAACTTTGAGATTTTAGCAAATCCGTTAAAACGGCAGGATAAATCCTGAAACCAATTTATTTGCTATCTCTATCACGATTATATCGTCTCGGATTAGAAGAAAGATAGAAGAAGAATTTGTCTTAAGATTGTTATAAGGTAATCAATCCAAGGCGATAATAAAAGAAAATAAAATAAAGAAATAACTTTAATCAAATGAGAAGAGAAGAATTATAAAATTAGATTAAAGTTGAGGCCTGCGAAGAGCAGTTTCCTTAAGACAAATTTCGACCACTCCGCGGTGCTTGAGTTTGATTGGTCGTTCGTCTCCCAGGATACAACAACAAGAAGATCTTCGACAGAAGCACGAACTGAAGAGATCTCGAACTAGAGCCTTGTCTTAGCCTATCACCGGTTAAAAGAAAAACGAGATAGAAAACGTTTTTGGAGTGATCTGAAACTGAAGAGAAGCATTCTTTATATAGGGGAGTGGAGGAGGAAAATATGGAAGGTAAATATTCCGAATTAAGGTCATTGACTTTGTATCCGAGCAAAATCGGAAATAATCAATTAATGCCTTATTTAAACGGATATATCTCTTATGAATTGATTTTAATACCTTTTAATATCCGATTTAATGAAAGTCACAAATTATTCTATTAAATTCGGAATATTCAAAAAGATATGTGTTATATAAGGAAAAAATTTAATTCGAAGTGGAACCCGACCGGTCCAGACATTCGCGTCGCCCACGACGTGCGAGCGCGCCCCAACCCGAATGGGTTCAACTTGCACCCCCCTGCGCCTGCGCGCGAGGCATAATGTTCATTCAAGTCATTCAATGACTCCCAAGTGGGTTGGTGTATTTAAACCATTCCCAAGTTTGTTATCCCACCCATGTGGGATAAGGGGTTCATATTTTCCTTAACACAATTCATAACAACCTCACTTTGAGCATCAATTTCTCATTCATTTCTCAACCGTTTTGAGCATATGAGATATCGTTGTAAAGGTCTCATGGAGTAGAATATAAATTAATAAATTTATCATTCGAACATCCACCTTTACCACTAGTAAATATGGCTCAAAGTTTCCAATTTCTCACATTTTTCCAACAAACCCCCACATGAATGAAATTGATGTTTTTTTATCAAAATATTTTGACTCGATGTGGTGATAGGATCTACGATTGATAGTTTCATAGGATAGGTAGGCTTCCTCCTTTGAACCTTCCCTTGTGAAAGTATATTTACTTTACTAGCTAATTAGTAGACGTGATGTCCTTGAACTGTTCAGCTGTTTGTGTAAACGATGATATACTTCACACAACTACCTTTCTGACAAGATTATTAGTTCTCATGGTTATGTCCATGTGGCCGTGGACATCGCCTGGTTCTGCAAGAGTTTAAAAGAACTATGCCCAATAGTCTCCTTGAAGCGGCCCCACTTCACTCTTACATAGGTGACTTATTTTGCTCGGCTCACCGAAGCATACAATGGTCATTAAAAGCTTTGCTTAACCTATAACGCTTTTTATCACTGTTTGCATCATAGGAATGGACTTGGGAAAAAATCCCCACAGTGATCGCACAGGTCTATGTAATTAGGTTGTCCCTTTGAACCTAGATCTTGGGATCTCCAGTCAGCTAGGTAGGGTTTTCCTTCACACAGTGCCTTTAATTCTCATGGGCTTTAGTCTCATTCCTTTGGATGTTTTCTCAACTTGATCTCGATTCAATTCTTTGGTTAGTGGATCAGCAATGTTATCCTTTGATCTTACAAAGTCAATAGAGATAACTCCAAGCTCCTTCTGTTCTCCCAGCTCCCTTTTCTCTCCATTTTAGATCTTACAAAGATTTCTTAACCGCATTCGTAAATGAAAAGTACATTGCCATGTAATAGACATGTAAAGATCTACATATATTTAGTTAATTTTACAAAGATTTCTTAACCGCATTCGTAAATGGCAATTATGGTTCGCATACAGGGAAGCTAATTCCAAAGCTCACAATTTGGCAAAAATTGGTGCCTCCAGCAGGCACAATCTTGCGGTACAGAATGTGTGAAAGCAAAGGAACATGTAGCACAATTCCTTGTGGAAAAAACATGCACGGTTTAGGTTCAAGTGCTAATAAAAGTGTAGGATTTGCACATGTCTTATGGGTTTTCTGCTGTAGGTTCGTGTGGGAGGCATCTAAATTCGCCTAAGATGTTTTCACGATGTATGTTCACGATATAGTACATATACGCTTTTGCACTCTTTTTCCTCCATTAGGTTTAGGGAAGTTTTTTAACGAGGCAAGCGCATATGTCTTTTTGTATTCCTTTCGTCGTCAATAAAATACCGATCTTAAAAAAAAAACTACAATTAGATCCAATCAATACACATATATGTACAACTACAATTAGATCCAATCAATACAATATACAAACGAATAGGCTGATAATTAAAATATTAGAACATGACCTACACATAATAGGACTTAATCATAATAAAATTTGATCTATAAATCCACACATACATAAATTTATGCTTTATAAAATATAAAACTACACACTTAATTAGATCCTAGGACTTCTTTATTACCGAGGACGAATTTGCGTAGTAGCTCGGGGGCTAGCTGCCTCCCAATTTTTTCGTATTAAAAATATATAGGAATATTAATTTATTTAGACCTCTAATTTTAAGTTATTTAGATTTTACCAGCAATTTTTATAATTATTTATACTTCATTTACAACAACAACTTTTTCTCCATTCTAAATTGCCCTGACCCCGTCCATTCCTACAAACATGGTTGTTTGAATTTGGATCTTTAGAGAAAAATAAATCTCCCTAAATCACTAGAGTCACTCAATGAGTTTATCTATTCGATCTCTTAGTTGGGTTGGTCTTTGGAAGGGTACCAAAGACTCTGTCCTACAAGTTCTACACTTATTTTAATTTGACTAGAGTCACTCAATGAGTTTGAATTTGAACATAGTTATCCCTCAAGTTCTACACTTATTTTAATTTGACCTTAATTCTAAAAACTTAACCCGCATAATTTTAATATTCTACCAATTTAGACCAACTTCTTTTTCTATTTCTTCTCCCCTTTAATTCTCCAATTCATTTTCACCCCATAATTCATTTAAGAGCGGAGATTTTCCTGGGGGGAGAAACTTGATTCAGTAGTGAAAACGATGGTGTGGTTCCTGCCAATCGTGTTCTGGAGGATATGCTGCTACTTTGAATCTCCTTATAGCTTTCGCAACTGGTGGGTATGCTGTCATGCAAAGGATCTCTCAATGAAATCTCGATTTCGTTAGACACAGTGAACAAAGAGACATGCAATTCCTTGCCATTTTTTTAGTTTCATATTCTGGCATGTTTAATTTTAGAACCGCATTCATTTGCAATATAAATTATAGGCCTTGGATTTGTTTTTTGTTTTGTTGGTTTTAAAATCTGAGTTTGAGTTTATAATTAGGTACACATAGAGAGTTGATGAAGCTCTGGGATTCATGGATTCATGGTTGCAACTTGGAAATCAAAAACACGTTCTTTGGTTTATTAGGTTCCAGTAAAATATGGTTCAATTTCAGTCTTTGTTTTGTGACAAAGGCTTCCGTTAATATGATGGTTTGACTTTAGCCAACTAAAATGTACATAATTTGTGGATTCAAAGTTTGGGTACTGGGATTGCAATTTCCCGTGGCAATTGTAAGTAAGAAACTAAGGTGCTTATCTTTTTCTACAATTGTAAGCAACAAACTAAAGATGATTATCTTTTCTGGCCGATTATGGTGGGGGTAATGGAGCTGTGAGTGTGGAGAAGAAAAGGGATTAAATTGATAGAATTTTAAATGTTAAAAGTTACTTCTCTGTCCCACTAAATTGTCACATTTGAGTCAAACATTTTTAAGTTTGACCTCTTATAATTTAAAATTTATTATTGATAAAAATATAAAAAATACATTTTAAAAACTTCGAATCAAGTAGTTTTTAAATATATATTTTATAAATTTTAATTAATTAAAATTTTTAACTAAATTATAGTCAAAGTTGAACAATTTTGACCAATATGTGACAGTTTAGTGGGACGGAGGGAGTAATTTTTTAGAATTATGTCCAAGTTAATACAAAGTGTAAAAGTTGAGGATCAAATGTATTATTATGGCGATTTTTGTTAGTTGTCACATCATCTGAAATTTTTAACGGTATCAGACTAATTCGTTATTTTTTTAGTCGAAAGACCAGTTTATAACTTTTAATAGTTAGGAGACCGAATAAAAAATTAGGTCATAATTGAGGAATCATTTATGTAGTTTATCCTTTATCTTTTTGACGTCAATTTCCCATTGTAGAGTTAATAGACGAAGTGGCCATTTGCCATTTGCGGTCACTAAAAATGCTAAAATTGTATTCAGTCTCCTCAAGTTTTTTCAAATATTTGGATTATTTATCAACCATCACTTGAAACTGAAAATAAAATTCCTCTTTAAAATAATATTTTATCAATTAAATATATTTTATTTTGACGTAGTTCTTGGTTCATAGTGAAAACCTAATTTGTTCATATTGCTTTATTTTCTTGGCAATTGCATTATTATCATAGTCATTAATCAGGGCCACATAGGAGGATAACAACATGAGTTTTTGTTCAGGCCTTTATCTTCTAACTTTACAATTTTTATGATTTTTCAAGTGATAATTTTGTAATTTAAATAATAATTATTTCTTACTATTTTAGTTATATTTAATGTGTTTTCTTAACAAAATAAAAAATAATAGTTTATGAATAAAATATTAAATTAATTGTTTAAAATAATAGAATATGCTTTAAGGGTTTATTTCTTATTTTTAAATTTTAGTTCAAGACCTCAAAATATCCGAAACGACTTATCGATAAATAGTATTAATTAGAGAGGAAATTTCAACACATAAAATACACGATTTTCATTCAATACATATATGTACAACTACAACTAGATTCAATCAATACAATATACAAACGAATAGGCTGATAATTAAAATTTAGAACATGACCTACACATAATAGGATTTAATCATAATAAAATTTGATCTATAAATCCACACATACATAAATTTATGCATTATAAAATCTAAAACTACACACTTAATTAGATCCTAGGACCTCTTTATTACCGAGGACGAATTTGCATAGTAGCTCGGGGGCTAGCTGCCTCCCAATTTTTTCGTATTAAAAATATATAGGAATATTAATTTATTTAGACCTCTAATTTTAAGTTATTTAGATTTTACCAGCTGTTTTTATGATTATTTATACTTCATCTACCACAACTTCTTTTTCTTCATTCTAAATTACCCTGACCCCGTCCACTCCTACAAATATGGTTGTTCGAATTTGGATCATTAGAGAAAAATAAATCTCCCTAACTCACTAGAGTCACTCAATGAGTTTATCTATTCGATCTTCTTAGTTGGGTTGGTCTTTGGAAGGGTACCAAAGACTCTGTCCCACAATGCTGAAGTAATCCCATATCCCTTGTCTTGAATCCTAAAGTGATGGCTGAAGTGAGCTTTCTGCGATCAACCAGTGCATACATATCAAACATCACATTAACTTGATCTAAGATATGCTTTGAGCTAAACTTTTAGGTCAAATTCTGATTTCGGTTCTTCTACTATGTTCGTATTGAGATTTAATCTTTGTACTTTAATTTGGTATAATCTGATTCATTTACTTTTATAAATATCATCAGTTAATTTAAAGAATTAATCAGAGATAAGGTTGGGGATGACAAAATTATAAAATATTGGGAAGGACCAAAATTGTCAGATTTTCAATTAATTAAGGGGCTAGAAGAACTTAAATGATATTAGTAGTTTTCTAGAGGGGCCAAATAGTTTTTTGTCCATTTAACCCCTCTTGTTTCGCACTAGAAACGTTTACATATGTTTTTTTCTTAAAAACACCCATTTTAATAAAATATCTATGTTAGGGGTTTTTCTAACGTGAGACGCCTTAAAATGAGGCTAAAAAGAGGCGCATCTGAAATTCTTATAAAAATTGTAAGAATTTCGGTATCGACTTTTCGGTATATACCGAAATTTTTACCCTTTCGAAAATTTTAAACTTTTTATAAGAATTTCGGTATATACCAAAAAATCGATATCGAAAGTATTACGATTTTTGTAAAAATTTCGGATGCACCTTATTTTAGTCTCATTTTAAGGCGTCTCACCCTAGAACTTCCTCCATGTTAGCAGTTAGCGCAATGACTTGAAAGACATCTTTCTAAAAAAACAAAGGAAAAAGAAAAAAAAGGATAAATTATAATAAAGGTCACTCAATTATAGGTAAAATTACATTTGAGTCACTCAATTATTAAAAGTCACATTTAGGTCACTCAATTAATCAGGGACAAAGTCATGGGTGGCATAAAAAACATAAAATGTTGAGAAGGGCAAAAATGTCAAATTTTCAATTAATTAAGGGGCTAAAAGAAAACAAATAATATTACTATATTAGTAGTTTTTGAGAGGGGCCAAATAGTTATTTGTCAATTTAACCCCTCTTGTTTTGCGCTTAAAACGTTTACATATATTTTTCTTAGAAACACCCCTTTTAATAATAAAAAAAAGTCTATGCCAACACGATGACTTGAAAGAGATTTTTATAAAAACAAAGGAAAAAGAAAAATCAACATTAGTATCTTAACCTGAATAGTTAATACCACTAATTATCTAGATTAAATAATATTACAATACTAAATTAAATTATAGGAACTAAATTTTTAATTCAATCATAGTAGAGGGACCAAAATCAGAATTTAACCAAAAAACATTATTGACAATGATTGGGAAGTGTTGAACTAGTAGCTCACCTTGAGGGTTTTAAGGGCTTGATTGGTAGGGTGGCCATGGTGCAAGTAGTAATGGGTCAAATCATATATAACATACCCAATCACTCCACCTCCGTACAAAGCTGGTCTTGTTGATTGAGTGAACCAAACCCCATACAGGAACCAGAACTGGTTAACAAAACAACACATGATTTTTGGAATTAATTCGAAACCAAGAATCCGGTTACTTATCCGAACCCGAATTCGAATAAAAGATTTAAAAGGATATTTTAGCATTATTAATATGATCTGATGGTAGTATCTTGATACGTACTAGGGCGGCTGGTACAGAAACTCCGGAAGGTGGAATAACATGGCGTGAGCCATCCATTGGGAACTTATGGTGGCAACCATGCATGAGAAAGTGAAAGGTGTTCCCCCTGCATCATCAATGTTTCCAATCAAATTATGACATCATCTTGCCATACAAAATAACTCTCTTGTGAATCTACAAAATATTTGTATGTGAATGTGTTTTGAAAGTGCTTTATTCATGATTTTATATTGTTTTCTATTTATTTTGGTACTTAAATTACAATGTTTGACTTAGTTTATTTAAAAAGATAATATTTATTCAAAAAATAAACTTAATGTCACTCTATAAGAATGTGTCACTTGTCTACTTATTCATGTCATGAATGACGTCATCTACCACGCCACGTGACACGTTCTTATTAGCTGGCATCACCGGTGAAACCAAGGGCCGACAAAGACCTTGGTCCCTATAATGATAAAATTATGTAAAACTCCCTCTAAAAACTATAATTTTTTTACATTAACACATGGTAAAATTGTATTTTGACCCCCCCTCCTAAATGATAAAATTATGTTTAGACCCCTTCAAAACTATAAATTTATAAATTAGTACATGGTAAAATTTTATTTTGGCCCCCCTAAAATGATAAAATTATAACGTCATAAACTAATACTACAATTATAAAATTACATTTTGACTCCTACAAAAATTTATAATTCAATTCCACCCTCCCAAGAATTTTTTTTGGTTTTCCCATAGTTGGCATTGAGTTTTTTTAAAAAGAACATTGTTAACTTTTTAGGGCGAATTGGGACAAATAGATAGTTCAAGTATTTAAAGTGGACCGGAAAAAAGTTTTGGTATCAATATATGAAAACTGTAATAGTTCAAGAGCTAAATCGAATATTAAACCTATTAAAAGCCTAGGAGATAAAAAAATTACCAATAACTCTTTGTTTCCATATGGAAAAGGAAACGGTGGAAACAATACTCAGCTAATGACCACACAAGGCATCCCAAGACAGCCATGGAGACCACTTGGGGAAGTGTATGACCCATGCTGTATGACATTGAGATGCACCAAAATGCAATTGGCAGCCAAAAGGCCGGGATTGCCCACCACACAGTCCGAGTGTGCATCTGTATCCAAGCCAAACAAGGAAAGGAAAAGCATTAGCATGTTGTCGTGCCTGATTGAATCGACCCGAAACCAACCTGACCCGGATTTACGAACAATACCTCCATAAAATCACTCTCGAAAAAGCGAGGGCTTTCCTCGGTGAGAACAGGCTGGTGAGCCCACTCCTGGTACGCATCTCCGAGGTGACCAACCTGCCATGCATATAAAAAAAATTCACGGACTTCGAACAAAAATCGTAAAATAGACACCGAAGATACTGAAAAACCGAAAACCGAAAGTTGTAGAAGTACCTGGAGTGCAATAGGTTTACTCATGTCAACAGTGAATCCCTTTCCACCCATCTCAATTAGCAATAGGTTAAAAGTAGGATTTGAAGTGATGGAAAAAGAAGGGAGGTTTAGGGGTATAATTTATAAGAATTGCAGGGTGTTATTTGTCAATTGAGGATTTGATTTTCCTAGAAATTAACTTATCTGAGACTGAGACTTTCTCTATTTCTCTATTTTTTATTCTTTAATTCTTTTTCTTCATAAGCAATTTGGTCCGTGGAAGTTTCTATCATGACTTTGATTTCCACATTCAGCTTAGCAGCAGTAGCTGATACATAACGCAGAAATGTATATAAGTTTTTTAAAAAATAAAATATTATAAGTTTGGTAATAAATATGTTATTTTTTTAAAAAGTTATAATTTAGTCATTCAATTAACATTTTGTTACAAATAAATTATTATATTGTCGAAATTAAAACGAACAACTTGGTATATTAACTTTTTCTCCCCAAACTTATACATTCTATTAATTTGGTATTAATTCAAAAATAACTCAACAAATTAAATATTTTATTAGAATTTTCATTGGTGAAGTGATTGTGTCTACTAGTAGACGACGTTAAGTTCATAATGAGTCTGTTTCATTAATTTGTAAACTGTCAAGTAGTAAAGTGATTGTGTTTGTCGTACTTTTATATCTTTCGGTTATCGAGCAGATGGATATCAACATGGAGTGTGAGAAGTTGTCAGAGGGTGTGTCAGGAGAGTGTAATGTCGGTTTTTCCACATTCAGCTTAGCAACAGTAGCGGATACATTGCGCCAAAATGTATATATAATAAATAAATAACTTTTCTTCTAAAAATTACAATTTAGTCATTCAATTAAAAATTTGTTACAAATAGGTTACTTTGCATATGCACTTAGTCCTAGTAAAATATGTACATCTGCAAGAAAAATCTAGCATGCTCAATTTTCTTGTCGTTTGCATAAATGTTATTGGTGGTAAGAAATTTGGACACATAAAATACAGCATTGTCAAACATGGACGTCTTGAGAGAAAGGGTAAAAGGGATGACCACAGGTTCATTTAACTCCTACAATGGTAGATAGCAGTCAAGACATGGAATCCGAAGTGTTGGAATTGACCAAACGAGTCGTCGGAATTAGTTTTTGATTATATATATTTTATTTCATCCATCATAAAATATTGTATTATGCATGGTTTTATTTATAATGTTGCGAAATTAAATTAATTAATTAATTAGGTCTAATTGCTTTCTATTCCTCCTAGTTTTGAAGCAAGATAAATTAAGTTTTGATCCCTTTCAATTTTTTGGGTTCAAATGTGTTTTTAGGCCCTCCTAGTTTTGTAGCTTGTCAAATCAAGCCTTGGCTCTCCAATTTTTTTAGTCAAATTGCTTTTTGGGTGTAAGAATGGCAAAGGGGCTGGTTTTTGCCCCATGAACTAAAAATTGTGACATCTTTTAGTCCCTATTTTGTAACGTCCGTTTTAAAAAAAAATAGGCCAATTAGATCGCGTCATGTGGCTCTTTTGACAAAAAAATTAACCGGCTTTAATAAAAATAGGTAAATGACATGGTGAGTCTCTCAAGTTTTATATTTATTCAATCTAGCCATTTTCTTCTTCCCTCGCTTCAACCATAGCTCCCTCGAACAAACCCGGTTTTATTTTCATTTTCTTCTCTACAACATTTTGCCGTATTCTAGTTTTTGGTAGGCTTTCAAGAGTTTCAATGTATATCTATTTGAGACACCAGAAATTGTCAGCTTAGCTTTACATATAATTTTAAATGTAGTCGATGTCTCTATTATTTGGACTCTTCGTTTTCTTAATGTGAAGGCAACAGTTATCTACGAGTCCGGTTAACAAAGGTGCATATATAGTTTAGAAGAAAATTACTTGAATTTCTTCAGCTTCTTGAGTGATATCAACATCTTTGCCTCGAAGTTTTCGAAGAGCAATATGAAATTCTTTGTTGAGTCCAACCTTTGCCTGCAAACAAAAATGTTTCAGGCTACATACATACATATGAATGTAATAGTTTCCGTCGAAATGCTTACCTGCCATTTTGGAGATTCTGGTATGAAACAGAGGCCAACAAACAGGAAAACGCATGGTACAAGTCCTTCTAAAATCAAAAACCAACATTTACTGTCTAATAATCCTTTATGTTTTTTTGGTTTTGAATTTTGAGAAATAAATCCTAAACCTTCCAACATTTACCACATATGCCATATCCAGTGGAAAACCTTCCAACATCCAGTGAAAGAGCCCCCTGCAATGCAAATTTGGGCACTTTTTATCCAATGTAAATCCTAAATTTTATGAGATGATGAGCACCAGGTGTAAACCTTTGAGAAATAAACAGTAAACCACCCAGTGGTGCAAAAACCAGCTGATAATCTCATTGTCTGACTCCATTAAAGTTGCAGAAATTTAGTACAATTACAATTTACAATGAAAATGAAATCGGGTTTGTTCGAGGGAGCTATGGTTGAAACGAGGGAGGAAGAAGATGTCTACATTGAATAAATATAAAATTTGAGAGACTCACCATGTCATTTACCTATTTTTATTAAAGTCAGTCATTTTTTTTGGTCAAAAGAGCCACGTAATGCGATCTAATTGACCCGATTTTTTTTAAATGGACGTTACAAAATAGGGACTAATGGAGGTCACGATTTTTAGTTCATGGGGCAAAATGTCTCAAAAAAAATACTTTAAGGGGCAGTTCGATATTTTGTGTATACTTCAAGGGCCAAACGGGCCATTAAGCCAAGATAAAATACACTACATGTCAGTTATAGGTTTGGTAACAAATATGTCATTTCCCCCCTAAAAGCTACAATTTAGTCATTCAATTAACATTTTGTTACAAACAAACAAGTATGTCGTTACAATTAAAACAAAGGACTAGGTATAATAACTTTTTTTGTCCCCAAAACTTATACATTCTATTAATTTTTTAAAATAATTCAACAAATTAAATCTTTCATTAGAATTTTCATTGGTGAAGTGATTGTGTCTACTAGTAGACGACATTAAGCTCAATAATGAGTATGTTTCATTAATTTATCAACTGTCAAGTAATGAAGTGATTGTGTTTGTTGTACTTTCATATCTTTCAGTTTTCAAAAAGATAGACATTATCATGAAGTGTGAGAAATTGTCAGAGGAAGTATCAGGAAAGTGTAATGTCGATTTTTCCACATTCAACTTAACAACAATAACATATACATAACGCACAAATGTATATATAATAAATAAATAAATATTTTTTTTTAAAAAAATTACAATTTAATCACTCAAATAAAAATTTATTACAAATAGATCACTTTTGCATATGCACTTGGTCCTAGTAAAATATGTACATCTGCAAGAAAAGTCTAGTATGTTCATTGTGCTCAATTTTCTTGTGGTTTGCATTAATGTTATTGGTGGTAAGACTTTAGTATTCATAACAACTGACATGGGAAAAGAAATTTGGACACATAAAATACACCGTTGTCAAACATGGACGTCTTGAGAGAAAGGGAATAAGAGTTGGAATTGACCAAACGAGTCGTCGGAATTAGTTTTTGATTATATATATTTTTTTTATTTCATCCATCATAAAATATTGTATTATGCGTGGTTTTATTTATAATGTTGCGAAATTAAATTAATTAATTAGGTCTAATTGCTTTCTATTCCTCCTAGTTTTGAAGCAAGATAAATTAAGTTTTGATCCTTTCAATTTTTTTGGGTTCAAATGTGTTTTTAGGACCTCTTAGTTTTGAAGCTTGTCAAATCAAGCCTTGGCTCTCCAAATTTTTTTAGTCAAATTGCTTTTTGGGTCCTTTTCAACTTTAAAATTAGGCAAATTAAACTCTGACTTACCTACGGCATGTCAAAGCTACAAATGAACGTATGTATTTTTTTTATCTGAAATAATTTTCATTAAAAGCCAAAGCAGCACAAGCAACAAGGCACACGTGCATACTTCCATCCATGCAATATCCATGCATGAGGGGGGCGTACAAGCAAAAAAAAGCGGGAAACCACAAAAACAAAATAAACCCTACTCGGAAGACTACTCCAGGACCCAGGGATTCTTGATGATGAAGTTAACATCAATGTCCTCATTAAGATCAAGCTATACAGTGTCATCCTTAGGTGGGTTTTCCAAAACATGGTGGTTAGGGGAATGGGGTATTTAAAGCATTAAAACTCAGTTTGCAGAGGGATGAAGTTTGATCCATGGGATTGGGATATAAATGCAAAGGACAGGTTTTCCTGACTAGATGGAAGGGTAAACGTGAAAAGATCCTACGGAGCCTAAAAGCTTGCCACCGAGAGATAGGGAGGCCGACATCACAAAAGGAAAACGAAGAAGAAACAAAAAAAAAGAAGGAGAAACTGGCAGTGACTTAAGCCAAGACTTTACCTTTGAAGCTATCCAACCCTTGGGCCAAATTAACCCTCGTCATCTTAGGACAGTGAGGGAAAGTAGAAGTTTGCCTGCTCCCACTATCACAAATGAACGTATGTAGATTGAGTTTGATCGGGATTCTGTAATGTTGGGCCTTTTGGCTTTCATTCGTCTTAAATATTTTGGTCCTTATAACGTTTGGGCTTAGTGACTCATTTTTTTCTAATTTCAATTTATATATGCTAGATAATGGTACATAAACAGAAAAGGGTGAAATTTGTTTTTAAAAGATAGTATATAATAAATATAAATGATCGATGGATACATTAGGGTTTTATAACATTTTTCTATCAAAAGTATTTGGGTAAATTACGCTAAATCATCACTG
Source organism: Hibiscus tridactylites (assembly GCA_958450335.1). Taxonomy (NCBI): domain Eukaryota; kingdom Viridiplantae; phylum Streptophyta; class Magnoliopsida; order Malvales; family Malvaceae; genus Hibiscus; species Hibiscus tridactylites. The sequence goes on from OY288274.1 coordinate 16,431,922, forward strand.
AATTTTACTCTTAAATCTATTTTAGTCACTAAAGTTTTAAAATGTTTAATTTACTCATTAAAGTTTAGATATTAAACGTTTTTCGTTAGTCCTCCGTTAATTTTTGACGAGGTTCATATACCGGTAAATGAAAAAACTTATCCAAGATCCGAACGGTATAATACTTCATCAACACTATAGAAAAAATATAAACTATTAAAAAGTAACGACATGCTAATTATGATAGAGAAAATCACACGTGGCAGACTGCCATATCTTTTTCTCTCTCATAGTCAGCATGTTACGTCGACTAAAACCATAGAAAAATCACACGCGGCATGCTGACTAGGTGATAGAAAATAACATGGTAGCTTGACGCGTGTAATTTTATCCCTCCTAGTCAGCATGCCGCGTGCGATTTTCTCTCTCTTAGTCAACATGTTGTTAATTTTTTAATGGCGAGATACCAAAGTATAAACAAAATGTAACGTTTGATACTATTTTACCAAAAAATAAAGTGGAATACCAAAATAGAATCACAAATAAAAGTCGAGTACCAAAGAGGTAATTTTTCCAAAAATATATAAATTTAGAATGCACTTACGCCATTAGTTTTACACTTTTTGGACCATTAATATAGTAAATGTATAAATAAGATTATTTATTTATTTTATATAAAAAACTCATCATTTCTTACTATTAATTTCAGTTATTCATATTATCTCGTCCAAATATTAACAAATACAAAACTAATTTTTTAGGGTAAACTACATAAATAGTCCCCCGACTATGCTTCAATTATCTTTTGCATCCCCGACTATCAGAAGTTACAAACTGGTCCCCTAACTTAAAAAAAATAACAAATTGATCCAGTGCCGTTAAAATTTTAACGGCTGGTGACGTGGTAGTTAACAAAAATTGTCATAATAATACATTTAGTCATCAACTTTTACACTTTGTTTAACTTTACCCTAATTCTAAAAAAATGACCCTTCCTCTTCCACGTCGTCGCAGTTTGTTCCGAGCATCAAAATACTGGTAGCCTCTTCCTCTTCCACGTCCTGCCCGACTCCTCCCCCTCCCCCTGCTTCTTCCTCCACCGCTCCTACCATATGATATACCTACCATAATTGCAAAAGTAAAGAGAAAAACAGTATGACAAAGTAATCAATTCAATTTTATAAAACAGATGAGCGGTGGAGGAAGAAGCAGGGGGAGGGGGAGGAGTCGGGCAGGACGTGGAAGAGGAAGAGGCTACCGGTATTTTGATGCTCGGAACAAACTGCGACGACGATCAAATTGATAGAATTTTAAAATGTTAAGGGTTATTTTTTTAGAATTAGGGCAAAGTTAAACAAAGTGTAAAAGTTGAGGACTAAATGTGTTATTATGCCAATTTTTGTTAACTGCCACGTCGCCAGCCGTTAAATTTTTAACGGCACTGGATCAATTTGTTATTTTTTTTAAGTTAGGGGACCAGTTTGTAACTCTGATAGTCGGAGGATGCACAAGATAATTGAAGCATAGTCGGGGGACTATTTATGTAGTTTACCCATTTTTTTACTTAGTGTGTGAAAAGTATCTTCTTTTTAAAACATTAATAATAAAAATCATCATAATTACCTATAAAAAAATCTCAAAGAAGACTATTGTTCATGCAAGTGGGAAACGAAAAACAACGAGTCAACCTCCACTTGGCACGTTAATCATTTATTCCCCAAATCCAAAGAGGAGAATAGTCAAAATCGAACAAAGCCTACTATATTTTGTCACATGGTTTGGTTCGTGTGCATCTCACAGTCGTACTCGTAGCTTGTCACTTTTTTTTGTTGGTCAGGACCAGATTTGAAGCTTCTTCACAGTTTCAGACAGCCATGGCCTGCACTAAAAGAAAAAGGGTGCATTAGCATTAGCATGTGTTTTAACCCTCAATGTCAAAGCCTGATCCCCGTCCATCAAGCCAGATCAGACTCAAGACCTTTGTTAACTATACCATTTCAAGGGTCGGATTAGTTTTGGACTGGATCAATCTTGATTTGGATATTTTAGTTCGGGTCAATTTTAAGTTTAAAATAATTTTTGAGTTAAGCTTATTTAAGTTCAAGTCATTCAAGTTTGAGGCATTGGGTTTCAAATTTGTTTATTTCGATTTGTTTGGTTTCTAGTCACTTCATTAGGTGGTCATTTCAATTTATTTGTTAAAGTCATTTTAGATCTTGATTATTTGAATTTGATGACTATGATTTTAAGTGGAGTCATTACGAGTACCTATCATTTCGGGTTCTAGCATGTGATTTTAAGTCTCAATTTATACCGAATCATATATATTTTGGTCAATTTCAGGTTTTAGTCATTTCTAGTTCACCGTGTTTTTAATTTGATCATTTTCTATTTAGATCATTTAAATTTAAGCCTCGAATTTTTTAATTTAGTCATTACGAATTCAGATTATTTTTATTTATAGTCGCTTCGGAGTTTAAATATTTCGAGTTACATATTCAAATCATTTCAGGTTTTAGCTGGAGATTTTGAGCCTGAATTTCTATCGGATAATTTTAGTTCATACAATTTCAAGTTTTAGTCATTTCTAGTTAAAATTGTTTCTAGTTTAACCATTTTCTCTTCAAGTTATTTTAATTTGAGTCTAGGGTTTTCTAGTGTGTTTATTACAGGTTCAGATTATTTTGATTTATAGTCACTTCAAACTCCGATCATTTCGAGTTACGTATATAAATCATTTTAGTTTCACATCAATTTTAATTAGGATTATTCAAGGCTCGGAGTTTTAAATCAAAGACATTCTAAGTAGATTTCATTTCAAGGTTTTAGTTGGGTTTGAGTCCTATTAAACTACTAATTCGAACCATTTTAAGTTCAGACAGCTAAATTAAGTTAAATGAGTCAAATTTTGGAGTATCAGACAAGATAATGTTATTACAGTAACAAAAGTAGAAAAACAACCAATAACTCCCAAATCATAACTAGGAATGTTACTGTAAAAAGTATGTTCTAAATCTTACTCGATCGAGGGGGTATGCTCTGTTCATTCCTGAAGAAATTCTGAGGATCAACAGCAGTTTTCACATCAACAAGTCTCTCATAATTCCCATTAAAATAACTCTCGCCATAAATTTTACCTTCTTCATAGCTCCACTTCTTCGTCGATCCCACATCAATGTCCCTGTAATTCAGATAAGCACTCCTCGGATTCTTCGAAACGAATGGTGTCATGAATTCATGGAGAAGCTTCGCCTGTGTCGTGAAATTCTTGTCGGCTTCGTCCCCGGGTTGTTCCCAGTTCACAGAGTACTGAATCTTGAACAAGTTACCGGCTCGATGTGGAAATGGCGTCTCGTCTGAGTTGACTCGGTTCATTTGGCCTCCGTAAGCATTGAAAACTAACCCGGCTTTGCCCAATTCCATCATCTTTTTCCATAATGATTCCAACCCATTTCTGGGAATTGGGGTCTGTACGTAATCTGATTTTCGTTTCAGGAAATTTGCGTCGTTCAGATCACGATCGAGTAAAGTTGTTGGCTGAGTTCCTAAATCGTAATTTGCCCACCATAGAACTGAGTCAATCCAACTCGTTTCGTTGCAGTTCTCTTTTACAATACCCAACTCGGGGAAATCTTTGTTTAATAGACTCACCAGAGAATCGGAATCGCCTAAATACAAGGCGATTACGGTGATTCTCACCGTCTTTTTCTTGTTTCTCGTCACCGGTTGTACAAGCATTCTCATGAACAGTTCGTCGTCGGTCGTCGGAGCAACCGATTGCCATTTGAGGGTTATATCGGTGGCGTTTTCGGTTAATAATCTTTCGACTCGGAAAACGGTGACCGTTTCCGGTACGGGGACGAGCTTTACTTTATACGCTAGAACCACCCCGAAACTGGCGGCTCCGCCGCCTCTTATCGCCCAGAAAAGATCCTCCCCCATGGATTTTCTGTCGAGTATTTTCCCGTTCACGTCCACCAATTTCGCGTCCACGACATGGTCCACCGACAGTCCGTACTTCCTAATCATGGTGCCGTACCCGGCACCGCTTATATGTCCGCCAATGCCGACGGTGGGACAGACACCGGCGGGGAAACCATGGACTTTGCTATTCTTCCATATGTTGTAATAAAGTTCGCCGAGGGTCGCGCCGGCGCCTACCCATGCCGATTCGTCGGCCATGTCAACGGTTACGGACCGGAGATTGAACATGTCGAGGATGAAAAACGGTTCGTCGAAGACGTACGACAGCCCTTCGTAGTCGTGGCCGCCGCTGCGGATTTTGAGGCGGAAACCGAGCCTCTGGGCGCAGGTGACGGCGGCGGAGACGTGGGATTCGTCCGTCGGGGTGATGATGAGGAGCGGTTTCGGGGTGGACGATGTATTGAAACGCGCGTTTCGAATGTATGCACGCAAAACGGAAGTATACGAAGGATGGTTTTTAGAGTAAATGATGGAGGAAGCTTCACCGGCGGTGATGGATTGGCTGAAGCATTGGAGGAGAGATTGATTAATGGGATCTGCGGCTGCAAACGCGAGCCGGAGGTTGAAGAAGACGAGAGGAACAAGAAGAAGCAACAATGGCGGCATTTTGGATTTGTTCACGGGGTGGGATACTTGTGGAGGGTTTTGATTATGGGTTTATTATATTTATAAGCTTTGATGTTCACATGATATTTTTCATTTCTAGTAAATAAATGTATATATATATTTAATAAGTTTGTAATATATATAGTTTTATATATTATTAGCGAATCAGATCATAAAGGTATATATTTATTATCGAGAGATATGATGAATCAAAGAAAATCGATTTGATTAATAATACTAGATAATTCTTGCCTATTCAGTTAGTTTAAGTAATAGTATTAATTTTGGAGCAAACATTGATGGTCGGTTGATTATAGTTGCTCATTTGCTCTATTTTTTTTTAGGTCTCAGGTTTAAGACTCAGCAGTAGAAGTAGAATTAATATTTATAAAAAAAAAATATTAGTTTTGTAATATCTTATGGAAGAATAGAATATATAATATCATAGATTATAAGAATGCTAAAATGTAAAAAGTAATATATAGGGTGAGTATTTTGTATATTATATTATAGATGGATTGAATCAAGAGTTTAACCGCGTCAAATTATAAAATAAAAAAATCAACCAATTTCTATTTATTATACGTTTATAAGATTTGTACTCATAATCTTTTATAAAGGTGTCAAATTCCTTTGACCGGTTCATTAAAAAAAATCGGTTACATTTGTGACTGAATTGGTGTTATTTACCTCAATGTTTCGAACCGAGTTATAATTTTGATAGTACATAATAGTATTAGTATGGTTAATTATAAAATAATAATTTAAAAAAACACATATTTTTTTAAGGCGTTTGTAGAAATAAAATATTTTTACCGTCGGTGAATGATATAATTATCTTTCTTTTTAACATTATATGTAAAACTAGATTTTCCCATAATAAATGGGTACTAAAAAGGTATTAATGATACACAGTTAAAAAAACTTAAAAAATCAACAATTAATTAGTTTAACGGAATAAATCGTTAGATTTTTTTAACTAAGTTTAGATATTTGAGTTCTAATGTTTTGAGTGGAATAACTACTCAGGTTACTCAAACAATAAATAAAATATTAATAATTAAAAATATATATTTTATTTTAAATTTTAACTAAATAAAAAGTAAGACATGATAAGAAATTTATATTCAGAAAAAGACAAACAGATACGGAGAGAGCATATAAAATATTTGTGCTTAAATTAGCAATTAGTGAAATGTATGTTAAGCAAATGGCAAGTGTAGCACACGGTTTCATAATGTAACCCAATGAAAATGATTAAGCATATTCATGATTACCTTAAATAAGAATAAAGGAATAGGCATCCAAATTAGACTTTTCAATTCCGGCGCATGTTGTGGTAATGTGGTGCTCTCCCCACCATAAATATTTATATGTCGGTCTATGCATTCTCATCAATCATCATAATATTCAAATATATACCTCTCGTTAATGGGAATATTTTCCCACATCTTCTGCTTTTTTTATTCATCTATCTTTTACTTACGAATCTTTAGTTGATTCTTTCATTTTTGATAAGTTTTTATGATCAATCTGAATATGTTAGGTTGAATTATGATAAAATATATGGTCAACTCTATTATTATTATTATTATTATTATTATTTGTTCGTCTTGCCATTCTATTCATCAATTTATTTCTTTCACGATAAACATGCTCATGTACCACATTCCATATTTTTCGATTAAACTCGTGTATATTTCTCCTTTATTTTTTTTGGGTAAAATACTTAAATTATCACTCAACTTTACTCTCTGACCTATTTTGGTCACTAAATTTTTAAAACGCTCAATTTACACATTGAACTTACTTTCTGACCTATTTTGATCACTCTGAATTATATTATTATGATGTGACCTATTTTATTATTATTAAATATAAAAAATAATTTAAAATAAAAAATAATTAAAATCTCCATCACCATCATCATCGAACCACCCTAACCAGTGGGCATTGCCCTTCACCATCATCATCGAACCACCCTTCGGCCTCCACTCGAGTTATCACCATTTCAGCTCGACTCATCACCTCTATCACCGAGCACCTACACACAACCCTCATCTTCTATTCCAAACACTAAAGTACCTTCACTGCCCATTACAAAACATGTACATCCCTATCTTTAAACCATTAAACACCACCATTCATTCCCCAAAATACTTATTGCTCTAAACTTAGAAACCATATCAAATTATTCTCGACTCTTTTGAACACCACACATCCATCATTTACTCTCTAACGATAACCACAAGCCAAAGAAATGAGTAAATCAAGAAACAAAGGAAGAAAGAGGGCTTACCCGTTTCGACCAACTCATGCTCTGGCAACTAGAGTGTTGAAAAACGAATCCCAACAATGAGGGCGAGCTCAGAAAAGGAAGAACACCATAGCTGATAGAATCAAGAAGTTTTGATTCGTATGAAGATTGAAGGATAGTGAGGATTTGGTTAGATGAATTGAAGGAGAAGAATGAGCATATACGACTTTGAAGGGAAAACGATTTGGGAATTAGGGATTTGATGAAACGGTAAAAGAAACGTGCTTTTATTCTTTATTAACCAAAAAATTGATTTAATACAATATAATAATCCTATATATAATAATAAAGAAACAAATAAAGATTAACCAGTTGTAACCTACTAAACTAATAACTAACTAACAACCTAACCGACTAATAATCTTGATACCCCCCCTCAAGATGGAGCATACACATTTTGTATGTCCAACTTGGACATTGAAGCCAGAAAAGCTGAAGGATGAAGCGCCTTTGTGAAGCAATCAGCAAGTTGGTTGTTGCTGGAAACAGGAAGAAGCTGAATGACACCTTTCTGAACTTTTTCCCGAACGAGATGGCAATCAATCTCGATATGTTTAGTCCGTTCATGAAAAACAGAATTCTCAGCAATTTTAATAGTGGATAAGTTGTCACAAAAAACATTTGCAATAGAAGGTTTAATTTGTAAATCAGATAAAAGAAAATTAATCCACTGCAATTCACAAGTAACCGAGGCCAAAGCTCTATATTCCGCCTCACTTGAAGACCTGGAAACAGTTGGTTGCTTTTTAGATTTCCATGAAATTAAAGCTTTTCCCAGAAAAACACAAAAGCCCGTAGTAGACTTTCTAGAATCGGGGCAAGAAGCCCAATCAGAATCTGAGAAAGCATTTAAATCAAAAGAATTAGAAGCAGGAAAAAAATGCCTTGTCCTGATGACCCTTTTAAATATCGAATAACACGATGAACAGCAGTTAAATGTATATCTGTCGGAGCAGAAACATACCGAGAAAGCTGTTGAACAGCAAATGATATGTCGGGTCTAGTATGAGTAAGATACAATAATTTTCCAACCAACCTTCTATAGCCAGTAATGTCAGTAAGAAGAGTATCATCAGTTTTTGATATTTTCGAATTAGGAGCAATGGGAGTACTAACAGGCTTAGATTCTAAAAAACCAGAATCATTTAGTAAATCCAAAGTATATTTTCTTTGAGACAAATTAATACCTTTAGAAGACCTTGCAATCTCAAGCCCAAGAAAAATTTTAAGTCTCCTAAATCTTTTATCTTAAAAGTGTCATGAAGAAAAGACTTAACAGATTGAATTTCAGAAATATTTGGACTAGCAAGGACAATATCATCCACATAAACAGCCAATGCAATGAAATTTTCTTTTTCACCTTTAACAAACAAAGAACTATCAGAGGATGCTTGTTTAAAACCTTTTTCTAATAAAGAAACAGTCAACCTTTCATTCCATTGTCTACTTGCTTGTTTTAGCCCATATAAACTTTTATTAAGTTTACAAACTAAACCAGATTTAGGACTATTAAAGCCAGGTGGTAACTGCATATAAACATCTTCATCTAGAAAACCATGTAAAAAAGCATTGTTGATGTCCAATTGATGAAGAAACCAATTTTTGGCAGCAGAAACAGCAATTAAAGTCCTAATGGTAGTTAGTTTAGCTACAGGACTAAAAGTATCAAGAAAATCAATCCCATGTTGCTGAGTATACCCCTTTGCTACAAGTCTAGCTTTATACCTTTCTAGAGTACCATCAGACCTAAGTTTAGTTTTGTATACCCATTTACATCCTATAATCTGTTTTCCAGGAGGCAAAGGAACAAGATCCCAAGTTTTATTTAGTCCAAGAGCTTTAATTTCCTCATTCATTACATTTTTCCAGCAGTCATGTAAAATGGCCTGTTTATAGTTCTTAGGTTCTTTCAAAATTTCAGCAGCATTGATATAAGACTGATGTGTAGAAGAAATTTTATCATAGGAATAGACTTGAGCAATAGTATGAGGAGATGTTCTGTTTTTAGGAAGAGAAACATGATAATCTTCATATTTTTGTGGCATGCGAATTTGCCTAGAAGGACTAGAAGGAACAGAAGAAGGAAGAACAGAACCATAATTAGATATATCAATGGCAACATGTCTTGTTGGAACAGAATTGGAAAGATTATCAGTGACTTCAATAGCATTAGAATTATTAACATTAAGAGTGTCAATATGAGAAATTGAATCAACAGAATGAACAAGCTGGTTATCAGAAAAATGATCATCAATATGAATAGGCTGATTATCAGAAGAATGAAAATCAACAGAAGAATTAGCAGCAGGAAGAACATTTGTACCAGAAACATGACCCTTGACATTAAAACTGGTTTTGGAATTTGTTAAGGAATCATCAAGATGAGTATTATCACAAGATGGAAAAATTCTTGCAACTTTAGAAGAGGATTCTAATTTTTCATAGGGAAAAACATTTTCTGAAAAAGACACATCTCGAGAAACAAAAACAGTTTTCTTTTCTAAATCAAAAAGTCTATAGCCTTTTATATTCTTAGGAAAACCAAGAAACAAACATTTAACAGCTCTCGGATGTAATTTTGTTTTAGACTTAGGCAATACCAAGGCATAAGCTAGACACCCAAAGACTTTTAAACTATCAAATCTAGGTTGTTTATTAAACAACATTTTAAAAGGAGTTTTTCCTTGAAGAACAGGGGTAGGAGTAATGTTAATGAGTAAAACAGAATGCAAAATGCAATCCACCCAAAAATGTAAAGGCAAATGAGCCTGAATTCTTAAAGACCTAGCAACACTTAAAATATGCTGATGCTTTCTTTCTACTGTGCTGTTCTGCTGAGGTGTATAAGTACAAGAATTCTGGTGAATAATTCCTTTACTAGCATAAAAAGCAGACATATCAAACTCTTTTGCATTGTCTGTTCGAATGCATTTAATTTTTATGTTAAATTGTGTTTCAATCATATTATAAAAAGTCTCAACTAAAAGCCTAACTTCAGACTTATAAGCCATGGGATAAACCCAAACATATCTGCTCCTATCATCCACTATAGTAAGAAAGAAGGAATGACCATAAGTACTTTTCACAGAAAAAGGGCCCCATACATCCATATGAACAAGATCAAACAAGGATTCAGAAACAGATTCACTTATAGGAAAAGGTAAACGTTTATGTTTAGACAAGTGACAAACATCACAATCCAGCATATGACCAGTAGGTATAGAAGAATCCAAAACAGAAAAAGCCTTCATCCTTTGAGATGAAGGATGGCCTAATCTAGAGTGCCAAAGAACTAAAGAATCAAACACAGCACTATTACAAACAGAACTAGAAACAGGACAAGAAACACCTGAAGCTTCCAGCACATACAGTCCCTGCACCTCTTTAGCTGAACCAATCGTCTTCGAAAGAGGAACATCCTGTATGTAACAAAAATCAGAATTAAAAATTAAAGAAATAGAAGAAGACTTGGTTAACTTAGAAGCAGATATCAAATTGAAACCAAAACCAGGAATGTGTAAAACATTATACAAAGTCAAAAAAGGAGAGATCTTAACAGTGCCAATATGAGAGACTTGAATAATTTCATTATTAGGCAACTTAACACATTTACCTTGTATAACCCGATAGTCAGAAAACAAGTCTAAAGAATAAGCAATATGGTCAGTAGCACCAGAGTCAATAACCCAGGAACTTAAAACATTCTTACTAACTAAAGAATCAGAACAATAAAAAGTAGAATTAAGAATAATACCTGTATTGTCAGCAGGCTTTTTATCAAAAGAGGCAGTAAGCATATTCACCTTTGCACTATCAGACCCAGAAATACCAAAAATATTGTTCCCAGACTTATCCCTTTCTTGCAAAAGACCAAGAATACTGTCAAATTGTTCCTTAGTAAAACTGTGGCTACCAGTACCATATCCAACAGAACAATTAGAACCAGAAGCACCATTAACATGATCAGAATTCATAGAATTATCACGGAAAGAACCACGATTATCAGAATTACCAGAAACACAATTTGCCCTAGGAGCTTGATTTCTATTTCTATATCCAGGAGGGAACCCATGTTTACGATAACACTTATCAATTGTATGCCCAGCCAAACCACAGTAAGAACACATAGGCCTCTTATTAACACCACCAGAACCACTATAAAATTTTCTAGAACCTCCAGAATACCTATTATCATTCTTAGAACCAGAATCAGAAGAATTACGAAACCTATCAACCAAAAGAATGTTCGATTCACTATGACCAACAGACACAATAGAACGTTCGTGTTGAAGAACAACATCAAACACCTCATTTATCTTAGGAAACGGCTTCATCATAAGCAACTGTGACTTAGGCACAGCAAAACTATCATTTAGACCACGCAAAAAACGAATAACAAAATCTTGACGGCGATACTTGACGGCAGAACAATCACAACCAGACAAAGGCCGCAAGTTACACAACTCATCCCATATCACTTTTAATTGGGTATGAAAACTAGTAACGGAAATATTACCTTGCTATAATGAAAAAAACTCCTGCATCAAATCTGATACACGAACCAGATCCCCTTGATGAAAACGATCATAAAGATCTGTCCACAGATCGGAGGCGTTGTCTACCCAGAGAACACTCTGACCAATCTCCGGCGAAATCGCCCTCTGGAGCCAAGAAAGAACTAAATTGTTGCATTTGACCCACGCGCTATGTCTGGAATCACTGGATCGGGGTTCTTTAATGCTGCCGTCGACGAAGCCGAATTTATTCTTGGAGATGAGGCTCATCTTCATAGACCGAGCCCAAATGTGATAGTTAGAACCGTCGAGGAGGGCGGAGGTAAGAACCAAGGCGGGATTCTCATTGGGATGAATATAAAAATCATCCGTTGGGTCATCGTTTCGAAAAGAACTCGAATCGTCAGTCGACCGAGAATGAGAAATCGAATCTACTGATACCATGATAGAATCAAGAAGTTTTGATTCGTATGAAGATTGAAGGATAGTGAGGATTTGGTTAGATGAATTGAAGGAGAAGAATGAGCATATACGACTTTGAAGGAAAAACGATTTGGGAATTAGGGATTCGATGAAACGGTAAAAGAAACGTGCTTTTATTCTTTATTAACCAAAAAATTGATTTAATACAATATAATAATCCTATATATAATAATAAAGAAACAAATAAAGATTAACCAGCTGTAACCTACTAAACTAATAACTAACTAACAACCTAACCGACTAATAATCTTGATAATAGCTTAGTTAGGACTCCATTCGACGGTGAATGGTGGAGATTCGGTGTGAGAAAGATTCGAAGTGAGAATTCATTTTCATGGATCTCATGTGGGTTTCGGGTAATTCTAAACAGAGGAAAAGAAAGACAAAGATAAGGGCTTCAATGTGGTGGTCTCGATTTTTCGGAAGAGTTGCCAGAACTAGGGGCGATAACGAGCCGAGCTGAGCCCGACCAGGCTCGAAAACAATGTTATTGGAATCAGCTCGAGGCTCGTCGAGCTCGAAATTTTAGGCTCAAGCTCGGCTTGGAAACAATACTATCTAACTCAGCTCAAAATGAACAATTTTTCTATATTTTTTTATAAAAGACGGAGCCTCGTTTAAAGCTCTTTTCATAACCAACACTGAAACGAAATTCAATGTCGGGAAAGGGAAAAGAGTGGCAAAAAATCAGATTAATCCAAATAACCAAGAAATATTCTTACAATACAATCACATAATCAAAGAAAATACAAAATCAAACAACAGTGAACTATAAAATATGCCCAATTTATTTTAGTTAATTTACTTTTAGTGAAACTTAATTTATTTTATTGCTTTTCTTTTGCTAAACAGTTTACTTTTAATGCATATGTAGCATATAATATATATAATTATTATGAGCCTGCTCACGAGTTTTTCGAGCCGCGTTCGGGTTGGCTCGGCTTGTTAAGGTCTCAAGCTGAACTCGAGCCGAACTTTGACCGAGCTGAGCTCACTCGAGCTGAGCTTTGACCGAGCCGAGCCTAAGTAGCTCGCGAGCCGGTCAGGCTCATTATCACCCCTAGCCAGAACAACGACGATGGTGGTGGTTTATAACCACCGGCTAGGGTTCTTTGTTTGAGTTTTAGGAGTTATGTTTATAATTAATTTTTTATATTTATATTTAAATTTATAATTAAATATAATATAAATAAAAGTAATTTATTTTTATTTTAAATTATTTTTTATATTTAATAATAATAAAATATATCATGTCATACTAAAATATTAATAAAATAATTCAGAGTGATCAAAATAATTCAGAAAGTAAAGAAATTCAATGAGTAAATTGAGCGTTTTGAAAGTTTAGTTACGAAAAGACGTCAGAAAGTAAAGTTGAGTGATGACTTAGGTATTTTTTCTAAAAAAACAAATGAGAAATATACATGAGTTTAATCGAAAAAGATGAATGTGGTACATGAACATGTTTATCGAAAAAGGTATAAATTGACGAATAGAATGGCAAGACAAGCAAATGATTGTAAGTTGGAATGTCGTATATTTCTTACTCCTCCGATAATTTCTTAGTTATCTTGCATGATGATTGTAATATCTAAATCTTACCGTCAGATCATTAGTTTAAGGTTCTTATACATTTTTCATCAAAAATAATATAGACATTAGAGCTAAACCCTAATGAACAACTTAGTTTATTCAAACGCTTAAAGACCTAAAAATTAAATTATACATCCCTAAATTTTAAACTTTAAACATTAAATATCAAACCTACGCAAACACAAATTGTAACTAAACCCCTAAATTACATTACAAAACGTTCAACTTTATTTGAATAAAAGACCTCTAATACAAAGGATGAAAAAGTACATCGAACAATATCTTCTGTTTGATTAAATACTAAAGAATATAATGTTCTTTGATCTAAGTTTAGGATTTGAGTCTTAGATGAAGAAAACGATCGGAAAAACATTTTTTTATTAAATGGAGATGTTACATTCCTATGCTAAAATTCGAACTCATACAAAATGATATAAAATGAGCGTATTAAAATGTAAACAAAACCATGAAAGTATATTCATATATACGAGGGATTTCATTTTGAACTTACACAATCAGAAACAGAATTAAATACAAGATGAGAGGGGTAATTGCCCCTAAAATTTGATGGGTTAATTATATTTAAGTTCCAATAGTTTTGAACCATTACAGTTAAGCCCTTGTCCTTCGCTTGCCCTTGTCAAAATTTTATAATTTATTATTTTTTAGACCTTGTAATCTAAAATTATTAAGATTTAATCTTGACATCTCATTTTCTCAGTTTAATTACTTTCTTTTTAATTTTAAAATTTGTAAAATTAAACCTAAACTCCTTTAATATTTATGGTTTAATTATTTTTTAGACCCTATTAGTTTTAAAATTAACCAGTCTATCCTCATAGTTCAATCCTCTCTAAACAATAGTTTTGTTTTAATGGAAAGAAAACTAAGAAGAAAGTGGAGGTGGATGCAAATTTTGAGCAACTTGATTCTGTCCTCTAGCTATGAAAGGATGCTGCAGTAATTGAGCCGCCGTCAATCTCCTCGTCGGATCCATTTGCAGACAACACGATATAAAATGCCTGAACTCAAAGGAAGCAGTGGGCGGCGCCTGCGGTGGCTGAGACATGCAGATTGCACACATGAGACTAGCCCAATCGCCTTGTCTCCCAGCCGCAAAAGGAAACCTCCCCAGATAGAATTCCAATATGCTAACCCCAAAACTCCAGATATCCCCGGCGTAACCGTCGTATTGACCGTGGTTCAAATCGGTGTTGATCCTTTCCGGACTCATGTAGGCTATGGTTCCAACCGATGAGTTGCATGGGTCCATGGTTTGGTCCAAGATTCGGCTCACCCCGAAATCGGCTATCTTCACGTTTTTCTTCGAATTGATTAGTAGATTCGACGGTTTAATGTCGCGATGGACGATGTGTCGCCGGTGAAGGTAGTTCAGACCGCTGAGGATTTGCCGGGAAAGGTCAGATAAGTTCTGTTCGTGGGATATGTGTGTCCCTTCTAGAGATCCAACGTCCATGAATTCCAAAAGGACTTGAATTTCGCCGTTGTGGTCGTACATTTCGTGGCATTTGACTATGTTAGGGTGGTCCACGTCGCGGAGGATCTCGATCTCCCTACAAATTTGTCGGCGGACGGACTCGTCGTGGTTGCCGTATATGACCTTAAGGGCGTAGACGCGAGATGAAGGGCGGTGGACAACTTTGTAAACGGTGCCACCCGCACCGCTTCCAATTCGGTTAACCCGAACAATTTCTGATAGGTTGACTTGTTGAAAGGGTGCGGTGGCAATGGAAGCGAGTGATTGGGTGGAGGTGGCAGTCGGAGGAAGCGGAAGAGGGACTGCGAGAGATATGGCACGTTGAGGGAGCGGAACTCTTAGTTCGGCTCGCCTACGTAGACGGCCTTTATTGGCTGATGGAGCGGGGGAAGATGAGGCAACCGGTAGTAGTTGAGGTTGTTGATTGGGCAACATTTCTCTTTTCTTCTTAATTCGTATCCTTATTCTAATTTGACCCTTGTTTACAACAATGATGAAATTATGTTCTGTTTAATTTTATGTTTTTTTCAAAGGATTGAGAATTGATGGGGTTGGAGGATTTTCTAAATAGGTTTGTGTTATCTATTATGTTTATCAGAAAATATAGGAAATTTTAAATTATAAAAACAGTAATACACTATTGATATTGTTGAAAAATTAGCCAATACAAATACACTAATTTAAGCTAAAAGTTGAACGGATACACGAGTAGGGGTTATTTTTTGGATATTGTTACTTTGATTTAGTTTTCAAAATGGCCGATTTATTTTTTATAATAATTTATATTTGATGCATTTATTGATTACTTCAGATTTAATATTGTAGAGGTCCATTACAAAGTGATTCACCAACTTAATTTACTTTGTTCAAAATATCATGATCAGAAGCTTTAATCTTATTTGAATGACCTAAAGTTTTATTATACTAGACCAATTGATAACCAATAAAATAAACTTTTATTAATAACGAAACTTTGAAAAACTCCATCGTCAATCAAACGATTAAGAATCAGCACTACTATCCGAAAGGGCAAAAGAAATCAAGCAATTAAGCGTAGTGGCGGTACTCGACATTATTTATTAAGGAAGTTATTTAAAAAAATTAAAATTAAGGGGTTCAATAATAAATTAAACATTTCTTGAGGGGTTAAAAAGTAATTTTACCATATGTTATTCTTTTTAGGCTAAGGGGTTATTTTGCCCCTAAATTAACAATATTGCCCATCGCGCGAAACACGTTCAATTAGGTCCTTCAAATCGTACATTGTAGTAAATTAGCCCCTTGACCAACGTTGATTGTTACGGTCCTGACATAGCAGTTAACGTTGCTGGCGTAACAATCAACTGTGCTGACGTGGCGGTCTACGATGCTGACGTGATAGTGCATGCGTGATGATGATGTGGCAGACGAGCTGAATTGATTTTTAAATCGAATTTGAGGGCATAATTAAATTTTTTACCAAGTTTAGGGGTATAATTCATTTTAATTGAAAGTTCAATAACTTACTTAATCTTTAAGCTAAAAAATAATAAATTATTAAAAATATTTAAATACTCATAAAATATTAAAAAAAATAAAAATACTATAGTGAATTTAAAAAATTAAGTAAAAACATAAAATTTAAAATATGAAAATTTAAAATTTTAAAATATTTATAAATCATCGGAAAAGTCTTCAACTGTTTATGGCTATGTTAAACCTATTAATATTTCTTGAGCATATTTTCAATGGAATCATCTTTGTGTTAAAGTAGAAAAAACAAATTTTTCATTCGTTTTTCTAAATTAAATATTAATGAGCATAAATTTAATGTAGAAAAACGAAAAAATTGAGTTTTATTATTACTTTAATACAATGTTGATTCCACTGAAAATTTGTTTAACGAATGGTAATACTCAGACTGACGAAGTCAAAGACTTTTTCGATGAAAGTGCTCGATTTTTAATACTTTATAAATATTTTTTTTTAATTTTTATAATTATATTTTATCATTTTTAATCTCAAATTCATAAAATCAAAATATTTCTATTAATTTTATGATTTTTTTTTAAATTTAAGAATATTTTGATTTTATGTGAGAGTCCTCACTTTATTTATTTTAAAATTATCAGGAGCCCAAAAGATATTTACATTAATTTGTTAATCAATTTTTCGTATATTACATTTGTAAAAGTTTAACTTAAAAAATTAAATTATTTATCTAATTTTATTCAAAAACTAAATAAATCGATTAAATTAATTTAAAATTTAAACAAATTATTTATCCATTTTTAAAATTTTAATAATTTTTTAAATTATTGATTTTTAGCTTAAATATTAAATAAGTTATCAAACTTTCAATTAAAATGAATTATGCCCCTGAACTCAGCAAAAAAGAACAGTTATGTCATCGAATTCAATTTCAAAATTCCATTCAACCCCTTTGTCACGTCATCATCACACGTGCACTGCTACGTCAGCATCGTAGACCGTCACGTGGTCAAGAGATTAATTTATTACAATGTACAATTTGGAGGACCTAATTAAACATATTTCACGTGATGGACAATATTATTAATTTGAATCGAATTTGGGGACAAAATAACCCCTTTAACCTTCTTTTTAATATTTTATGGGATCATGTCCCCGCTGATCTTAAATCTTAATTAGGACGTTCCACCCCTGGACAAGCATCACCTCGAGTACGGACACATCTTCAAGACATGTGTCTCATGATCATTATTTTTTCTCAAAAAATATATTTTTTTTTGAAAAATAAAAAAAACATCTTATAGACTATGCACAACATCTTTATTATAGCCCTAAGTCTCTCTTTTTTTTCCCGACGTGAGAATATGTACTATCTCTAAGGTGTAACACATGCGCAGCTCTTATTTTTGCCAATTCATGGTTTAGAGTGTTACTTGAGTAAAAAAAAATAAGTTTACAAGTTTTATTTTACATTTAAACTACATTTGAATTTATTTGAATTGAGTTGAGTTTATAAAATTTGCATGAATAGAATCGAGTCGAGTTTTTAAGTTTATGTACAAATTCAATTGCAATTATTTATAATGTTATAATACATATTTATTCCAATTTTTTTCGAACCGAATAATTCAATTTTTTCGAGTCGAATTTTACTCACCCTTAGAAGTTGTCCCACATCTTCAAGTAGCGGACTGGTAACAGAGTAGGACCGGTGCTGCTACTTCATGCACAGAACCACCACCCGTGAGTCGCCTTCGATCACTATGTTCACCAAGCCAATGTTCCGGGCAAATTTTAAAGCACGAAAACAAGCAGCCGCCTCCACTACCTGAGAATCCCTCGCAGCCAGGCCAATACCTTCCGAGCCAGACTGTTCAATGAGATCCAAAATGAAAATGACTGTTCCTATGACCTGAACCAAATCCTGAACTCAAGACCACTCACAGGGATAAATCTAACCTGTGGTTTGAAGTATGTGGTCTCTCAATTTTTTTTACTGAAAAATATAATAAAAAATTTACTTATTTAGACCCTTAATTCTCAATTTATTTGAATTTTATTCTTTTTATAACTGATTATATTTTATTTTCTAATTTTAATTTCTAGATCCATTACTGATCGAATAACACATCCTATCCCAACCAAACCAAAGGACACCCTTACAACTCACACCCACCCTACCCATCCAAGAATAAGCAATGATAGCAGACAACTCACTTAACAAACAATGGGGAAACATAACAAGGACAATTGGCAGTTGAACTCCTAAGCAATTGGAAATCCTATCTCTGACTTATTATTTTCCCTTTAATAAAATCATACATCTTTGTCCGATAAAAAATTATATATAAACTAATGACACAATTTGTTTAAAAGATTCGGCGAGGAAGGATTTATTATTAATTCCAACTTTAATTTTGAAATCAACTTATATATCTTATCGAATTGGGATAAAATATTTTTTTTAATTTGATCGTTGAACTTTTCTTTTATACATATTAGTCCCTAAATTTAAAATTTTGGTTATATTTTGATGCTATGACACTCTAATATCAAAACATATTAGAGTGTGAAATTATTAAAACAACCAAAAATAGAGAAAAAAATCGAAATTCATGAATAAATGTGAGCAAAAATATTAAAAGATCAAACTGAGAAAAAAAAAATCAAGTTGAGAGATTAATGTGAACAAAATTATATATATTATTTCACCAAGCCATATGCCATGGCACTTCGAGCTAAGCATTTTTTCATATAAATTAAGCATCTTTTCATTGAAACTATATATTATCGTAATCAAACAAAGTATCTTTTCTAAGTAATGATTAGAATTTATACATTTGTAAACTATTTACAACAGTTCATGCATCAACTCTATAATAACACTCTTGGGATACAACGAAATATCAATTAATTCTGCAACCACTACGTATTAATTAATAAGTTGTGTAATTAATAATATTGAAGAATTATCTAATCTCCTTTGCTTGCTAACAACATTTTAAATTTTGTTATTCAATGAACCAAAGTTGACAGCTACGGTGTTACATGTCGTTGCAAATAATTAGTTAATGTTTTGTTTACGAGACATTCATGAAATTGACTATTATTCAATGTTTTAGTGACCATGGTTTTTGATACAAGATTTATAATAGTGATAAGAAATTTGGGCACTAATAAAATGTGTTTCTTTTATGTTAAAAAAGTGTTTTTTTTTACAATAACAACCTAATTTTATTAAAAAAAATTATAGAAGATATTACAAATATAATGCATAGAAGAATAATGGAGACTAGTCTACCAAAATCTCATACAAAAATTTAAAAGTATAAAGAAATGTAAATACTTCCATAGATATTAGCATGTTGTCAAACTCCAGAAACCTTCCTGAATTTTCTTGTCTCTACCCAAACGACACACTTTACGAGGTGAAAAAAGTGGCGAGCGAATCAAATTATCAGGCAGATTGCTTCGCTACCCAAGTCTGATTACATCGACATAGACAAAGCCATGATTTGGGGTTGGGGGGCAAACTATAAATGTTTGAAAGTGGGGGGCAAATTCATAAATAAACTAATTTTAAAAAAATTAAATAGGGAGACAAAGGTAAAAAAATTCTTCAGGGGTGGGCTATTGCCCCTTCCCACACCTTAATAGCTCCATCCTTGTACCTCGACAAACAATCATCAACCGAGTGATGATCTATCTTTCTATGACCACCGACAGAATCATAATTAAAAACTAGCACCGTGAAGATATTTGTACAAGCACCAAGCGACCACTAATGTATGCTGAAATCGTGTCAAAACGACAGATGAAATGAACCACAAAAAAAACAAAACAAAAATGTGTCACAAAGGTAGAGGGAACGCGTGCCACAAAAGCAAAAATTCTTATTAAAAATATAAAAAAAATAATGAACCCGGTGGTCGACAACCAATACTAAAATTAATTATCAACCACCAATCAAGAAAATAAATGAAAAAAAAAGTTGCGACGCTAGGATTGAGACAGAAAAAAATTAAAAATTGTTTAAAAATTGTTTCTATTAGTGAATATTTTGTCACAAATGTATAATTTAAATTGGGTAAAAAATTGTTAAGTATAAAGAAATTATTTGTGAAAAATGTTTCGTCATTAAAAGAAATTAAAATTACATCTTTAAATTTATTATATTTCTGACCATTGAATTTATTATGTGACAAAATAATGTCAACTTTAAACGATGACTATTACCACAAAAAGAGATTATAACAAATAAAAATATGCACTAAGATAAACCTACTTAGTTACAAAAGATCAATTTGCATTTTTTTTTCACAAAATGAAAAGAAAATCATGTAGTAGTATAGTACTTTTTTTCTTCTAAAAACGAAATAACTTTTACGAACTATTTCTAGGCTATCTAATGAAGGGTTGAGGATAAACAGGCAAATGCGATCCAAAGATTTAAAACATTTTGTGTAATTTATTAAAAATGTGATATTTGATTTAAAAAAAATTTAAATGTTTGTTGACTCAAAATACAACATTATTTTTCTTTTCACATGTGTTATATTCGCTTTCCGTTGCAAGCATTTACCTTAATTCACTCTCCTTTTCTTAAAGGCTATGTGTGATTGTTTTTATTGCGCGTGTCCATAAATATAATCATCTATGTAAATAAATTATATTCTAGGTAAATCAAAAAGTAAATAAATCCACCACAAATTAACTCGTAAAATAATCGACTACAAACCCCTTCAAAAAAAAGCTAAGAAGAGTTGTAAAATAAAGGCATTTGCTAACTTAAGCCTATGATCATACTCATAAGGTTGGAACTTATTTATTTATTTATAATTTTATTCGAGTACATGATTGTATTTGTGTTCAAATTTAAATTTGGATAAATTCGCGCACACACTATAAATTAAATCGCTCAAACTTGAGTTATTTAGATAAAACACACTACGTTTTACTATTGAAATCACTCCTTAAATTCAGATCGTAGCTTATTAAGCAGTCTTATCTCGCATTTGTTTAGTATTAAGTTAATTTCAACTTATACATTCAATTATTCCAACTACTAAGAACAATAAATTACCATCTCAATACAAAGTGTGCCTAATTAATGATCAATTCATAGCCGTCACGAGCTGCTAATCCGACCTATATTAGCGAGGGGTCCTATGAGAGCTAAACTTAGAGATGTAGCCCAAATTATCCTTTTTTTTAAATAAAAAAAACTACTAAAATATGTAATTTTATAACTAAATTTTAATAAAATACATTTTACGTTATTTATATTTGAGTCGAAATTCAGACCGGACCGTTGCCTCTAATCTGCATTAGGACGAGTTAATCGGCCAGATAAGTTATTTGACCTATGGACAAGTCTAACCAAACTGTATGATTTTATAAGTAGTTATGAATTAAGCGAAAATTAGCCGTTTTAATTTAGAAGGATATATTTAAATAATTTCATTTTAATTTCTTAAGATATTCACCAAATTAATTATGTGACTAAACATTCACGTTCGGTTGACCTATACAGTAATAGACGTTGATTATAATTTTTTTTAAACTGAATTATATTAAACAACAAAAGGAATACAAAGGAATCACACATTTTACAAAAGAAATATAATGCAGAACAAAACAACAAAATATAAAAGTGTGAAAGAAATTAAAATACCAAACCTAACACTGTCAGAAGAAATCTTCTGAAATAAAAATTCAGAAAAACTATAACTTTGCCTTGAGTGCTCTTTGAATATAACAAAAATTCTTCCGCAACTTGTTCTTGGCATGTCGGCACAACCACAAAAAGAAATCATAACATGTATAAAACGGCCTCCTTCGTTAAAAAGCGCTCGTTGATATTCATCACTCGAACACATAACTGTCAAAAGACATACTACTGTCATAAAAACAGACAAAAACTATTAAAAAGCAGACAAAAGAACTGCCACCAAGCAGACAAAAGAACTGTCATAAAAGCATATTTGAATAAGAACCTGATAAAGTAGAAGAAAAACAAGAAACAAATTTAAAAAACGAAATATTAATCGAAAAGGATAAATTTTATTTATGTACAAAATCAACAGAACGGTTAAAGGCCGCCGTTGGTAAAAAATAAAAAAAATATATAGAGAAATTTTATAACTGTCTCGGAAAAAAAGTCCACGTTGATTATAAATTTTAAAATTATTTTTGTTTTCAAATTAACATGATCCATATTTATTAAATACGCGTTATCAACACTATTTTTCGAATATTTCTAAATGAATGAATGTTACCGAGTCAATAGAGTGTCTCAGCTCACCCCACCACTATTGGAAGTTGCCCATACATTTTCCCCTTCTTGACATCAACCCATTTTGTTGGACACTTTTTTGATTATGCAAGAAATGACAAAACAATGAATTCACGCGTGGATAAAATTAAGATCAATGTTGGGAAATGTTAAAGATCAATTAAGTGTTTAAATTTAAAAATAAGAAGAGATAAAAAATTTATTTGATTAATATTTAAATTAAAAATAACTTAAAATGTTATTATTTTAAAAAAATTGCCCCTCCTAATTTAAATGTAGTTTCGTCCTTGCGCGCACGTAATGAAAATTAATGATTAAGATTTTAACCAAAAAAATAACCGTCAATTAAAATATTTTAATTTTAACTATTAATTTTCAACGAATCAACAATCCGAAAAAATATGATAAATTGACTATCAATATTTTTATTGACTAGAACCCAAGACCTAAGGGAAGGGATTGGATGTCAATAGGAGTCTTTAACCACTTGCTCAAAGTTGTGTTGACCACCAATTAACCATTCAAAAAAAATTATTTAAAACTTTTTAAACTTTAGGGTTCTAAATAGCCAAAAAAAACTTTGAGTATACAATTGAAAAAGTGACAAATGTTAAGGTTTTATTTACCATTATACCAAACTAAAAACCCGTCTATCTAGAATGAAATCTTCTGCCTCTTTTCGGTGCCCTTACTTATGTCTCACACTCAAAATTAAGTTTAGGGTCTAGGGTTTAAGGTTAGAGTTTATAGAATTTAGGGCAGAGTGCATTTTATAGAGTATGAGGTGTAGGGTTTAGGATTTAAAATTTAAAATTTAAAGTTAGAGCTGGCAATTTAATTTTTTAATATTTTTTAGTGTTAGAGTATATATAGACCACCGAAAAGTGAGGATTTTTATCATTCTATCTAGTATCTATCACTACTTGCCTTGGTAGATTTTTATTTAATGAACTTTAATGCATTGGGCCATGTTCCACCGGCTAGCTTGCTGGTTCGCCTGGCTCCATCTATTTATCATGGACAACTAAGCTTTTTTCTTCTCTCATTTGAATTTGAGTATGAGTGTTAGATACTGATATATACCTAATACATAAATGTTTAAATTTTGTAAGTTTTTTTCCATGTATTTTAAGATAATATCTCGTATTTATGTGTCATACACAAATAATTTAAGAAAAATAAATAGTCCAAACAACATAGCTTTTTTTTCTGTATATTTTATTTATCTAATCCATTCAAACTTAAAGATTGTTGATTTTCACATGGCAACACAAAAGGGATAAAACTTGGGTGTCCATTGTTAATGCTAGTGTTGTTTGTGCAAATTGCAAATTGTTGATCCACTAAAACTACCATTTTTATACCTTGTTTGATGTATCTTTTGTACATGAAGAAGTTGGAACTAGAAGTGCAAACAGGTTGATGCTGATGCAGTCTCAAGTGGGGTTGCTGTTTTTGTGCAAAACTAGAAACAAAGCCAAGTAGGGTTAAGATCTTCAGCTCTCAAATTCAGACAGCCTTTGGTTTTGTCTCACAAATGGGTTCATCCATTCGGCTGTTTTTGCTGTGTTGTTTAGTTCAAATCTATATCACTGCGGCTACTACTGAGAGCGGTGATGGTAAGTTTACCTCTAATGATTTCTTGCTTTGTTTTCTTATGGTACTGTTGTTGTTCTTTGGATAAACTGTAACTGATCATATATATATATATATATACACATATATATGCATGATATCTATATTTCTTGACTTACTGCACAGATGATTTACACTTGGAGATAGCACGTTCTTGCATATATGTTATCAAACAAGTATGAACTATTGACCAATTCTTCTGCAGCTACTGCTCTAAGATCTCTGGCGGATGAGTGGAAAAATTTACCTCCCGGCTGGCTGCGAGGGGACCCTTGTCGTGATGGCTGGGTTGGAATCGAGTGCACCGGTTCTCGCATTACCTCAATGTAAGTTGCTGGTTCATTCTACCCTTTAAAGCATTGCTTGATTCGGTTGTACCAGCTTTGGGATTTTATCTTCTTCTTTTTTTTCTGTTTCAGTACACTGCCAAACATGAACTTGGTGGGAGAGCTGTCGGGAGACATTTCGATCTTGTCTGAATTACAGCAATTGTAAATTCTTTTATCCACTGTCTGCCTCCATTCTTGATGATTAGTTAGATGCAGTAGTTTCCATGGTTACAGATTTTGCTTCATTTTTCAGGGATCTGTCCTATAACCACGATCTCACCGGACCGCTTCCAATGTCGATAGGGAACTTAAAGAAGCTAACGAGCTTGTAAGGAGATATATTTCGTTCCAAAGCATCACCTAAAATCAAATTTCTTAAGTGACCTTTTTTTATCGTATAAACTTTGCAGAATCTTGGTTAGCTGTGGTTTCACTGGTCCAATTCCTTACACAATAGGATCTTTGCCGCTACTGAAATTCCTGTAAGAATTTGACATTAAGTACTTCAAATCTCTACTTGTGTCGTTGTTGTTGTTGTTGTTTACTTGTTTTACCTCCTTTAATCAGATAGAATCTCATAATGGCCTATATTGCCTGCAGATCACTAAATTCTAATGGCTTCACCGGCAATATTCCACCATCCATTGGTAATCTACCAAGTCTTTATTGGTTAGACCTGGCCGATAACCTGCTTGAAGGACCGATTCCGGTTTCAAATGGATTGACACCGGGGCTTGACATGTTGACTCATACCAAACACTTGTATGCCAAATTTCTATGTACATGCTTTTCTTGCCATGGTGGTTCTGTTTTTCCTTACAGTAATGTTGTTCTCTGTAATCTACAGCCATTTCGGGAAGAACAAACTCTCCGGACAAATTCCATCTAAACTTTTCAGTTCAAATATGAGTCTGATACATGTGTAAGCTCCATAAAGTTTTCTATCAAGTAGGCTTTGCAATGTAACATTCCATTTACCGCGTATCATTTCGTTTCCGTCTCTCTTCCCAGGCTATTCGAAAGCAACAGATTCTCTGGAACTCTTCCTCCAACTCTAGGACACGTGCAAACACTGGAGGTGATGTGAGTATCTCGATCGAGTACTCAAGTGAGTTCATGTTCGGGTTTTCGATTCTTTTAAATAATGAAGATGATTTTACCTTGTTGACTACAGACGCTTGGATAACAATTCACTAAGTGGGGAACTTCCATCGAATCTCAACAATCTTACAAGTGTTCAGGAACTGTAAGCTATGGAGATAAAAAAGGCTCATAGTTATCTACACTCGTTTATCTACGACGAAAGGGAGCTATAATCCTCTCTTAATTAACTGCATTCGATGTCGATTTTCAGGTTTTTGTCCAATAATAGGCTGACTGGCCCTCTGCCCAACCTCACTGGCATGAACACTTTGTACACCTTGTAAGTAACAAATGCTTTAGTAACTTTAGCCATAATATAGTTGTATTTCCTAATAGCCCTACATAATTGTCATCACTAATCTTTTCTTCTTCTTTTTATATTACATGATTTTGCAGATATTTGAGCAATAATACTTTCGATTCATCGGATTTTCCTTCGTGGCTTCAATCCCTGAGATCCTTAACAGTCTTGTATTTTCCCATCTCTCTTGTTATCTATGAACTGTTTTATGTGTAGAAACAAGATTCATTTTTGACCATTGGACTTAGTTTAGGACCGTGCATTATCTTTTGATCGTAGGCCACATCTTTGCTGGTAGTTTATAGCCTTGTTAACACTTCGGATATGATACGAAACAAAAAAAACTATCTTGTTTGACTTTACTGTCTGCGATTCTCGACATGGACATCCCCGCAGAAGTACTGCCTGTGCATCTTCTTTATCACACATGTTTTTCTGTAGTTGGGGAGAATAATCTATTCATTTCTATGGCAGAATGATGGAAAATACTAAACTTCAAGGTCCAGTTCCTGCCACCTTCTTTAATCTTCCAAATTTGCAGTCTGTGTGAGTATGCCTGATCATATTTAGCAACAATTGTGTTACATAGTTGCCGCAGTATCGAAATAATAGTTCGTTTCCCCCGCTCCCTTTTTTTCTGTTATATCGCCCACAGGGTACTAAAACGGAACCAACTTAATGGTACATTGGCTATTGGTCCAAGCATTAGCAACCAACTGCAAATCATAGATTTGCAGACCAATGCAATTTCAGATTTCAACGGTCCCGAAACATACAACTATGAAGTAGTGTAAGCCATTGCCTGCAGATGTATATACTTGATGTTAAAGATTACTTATGCTTTTTAAAATCACTAAATTTCTTTCTACCCATGTTTGCAGACTTGTAGGTAACCCGGTGTGTGAGGAGACCGGAAAAACAGACACTTATTGCAAACCACCCCCATTGACATCCTTGTATTCGACCCCTCTAAAGAACTGTCCGCCGAATCCATGCCGTTCGGGTCAAATCTTGAGTCCAACATGCAGATGTGCACATCCATATACCGGAACACTACAGTTCCGAAGCACTGCCTTCCTTGACACGGGAAACTCAAATCCATATGAAACTCTTGAGCAATCTTTGAATAAGTTCTTCCAGTCCCATCAACTTCCGGTGGAAACCGTTTCACTAAGTGATCCGAGGATGGATGCATCTCAATATCTTCTCTTGAACCTTGGTGTGTTTCCATATGGCCAAGATAGTTTCAATAGAAGTGCAATTTCTATGCTTGGATATGTATTTAGCAACCAGACTTTCAAGCCTCCTCCAAAGTACTTTGGACCTTATGTTTTCAAGGGTGACAAATACGAATACTTCTCAGGTAATGCACGTACTACAGAACTAATGGTTTTCTAAATTTCTGCAAGTTGAGATTCATTGTTTTCCTTGTATGTGTGTTCATAATCTAGATGATCGTGGAAATTCAAAAAATCCAAGTCTTGCCATCAAAATAGGACTTGCAGCCGGTGCTTCGGTGCTGTTTCTACTGCTAATGCTTGCCGGGTTTTTTGTTTATCTTCAGAAGAAGAAAGCAGATAGAGCAACCAAGCGGAGTAATCCGTTCGGTATGATAAACATTTCATTTGTTCAACTTTTTCGAGTTGATTTTAGGGGATATCTCGGTTTTATGTCTGATTTTCTTCTGTAAAAACATAGCACACTGGGATTCTAAGAAGAGCAGTGGTAGCATTCCTCAGTTAAAAGGAGCAAGATGCTTCTCTTTCGAAGAGCTTAAGAAATACACAAACAATTTTTCAGAAGCCTATGACATTGGATCAGGGGGTTACGGAAAGGTTAATTTCGAATCTCGTTCTCTCCCTATGTTGAATATGTTTTCATGTCTGGTCACCAGAACATGCATCAATGTGGCACCTTTGCTCCGTAGAGGTGGTCTCATTCTAATACATGCATCCTTATAGCACCTTGGTTCCATCGAGGTGGTCTCATGCTCCATGCCGTGTCGGTGATTCAGTGTGTTGGATTGCTGCAAGACATGATGACATAGTAATTCATAACATATTGCTGTTGAGTGGTAGTCAAGGCAACAGACATTGTGTTTGCTTTGTCTATAGAATGGTGATAGTTAAAATGATTTGTTTTTTCCAACTCATTCTGAACTTCTTTAGTTACAGGTTTATAGAGGAACTTTACCAACCGGGGAACTCATTGCCATCAAACGAGCTCAGCAAGGGTCTATGCAGGGTGGCCTCGAATTCAAAACTGAGATCGAGCTTCTATCAAGAGTTCATCATAAAAACGTCGTCAGTCTATTGGGATTCTGCTTCGACCGAGATGAACAAATACTAATATACGAGTATGTGGCCAATGGTTCTCTCGCTGATAGTCTGTCAGGTACATTTTATCTGTTTCCCTCGCTTTTTCTTCCGAAATTGAGGTACATTATCAACAATAAAATGGAATTTTACCGTGCAGACCGGCTTGCATTCTTTACTACTTGACCATATGCTTAAAAGGCACCTTATACTGTATCAAGAGCTCTTTCTTCACACATTTTGTTCTTATTCGGAACATAAATAAATGCAGGGAAGTCAGGAATCAAACTGGACTGGCCCAGGCGGCTAAAAGTAGTCCTCGGTTCAGCTAGAGGTCTTGCGTATCTTCACGAGCTTGCGAATCCTCCCATTATTCATCGGGACGTCAAGTCCAGTAACATCTTACTAGACGAGCGCTTAAACGCTAAAGTCGCTGATTTTGGCCTGTCCAAACTTATGGGTGACAGTGAAAAGGGTCATGTTACTACTCAAGTCAAAGGCACAATGGTGAGTTTCTGAGTTAAGGTTTTCCGTGAATGACTTTATATAATGCTAATAGTATTTGGGTCTTGTAGGGTTATTTGGATCCTGAATATTATATGACCCAACAACTATCCGAGAAGAGCGATGTGTATAGCTTCGGAGTGGTGATGTTAGAGATGATAACCGCAAAAAAACCGATAGAGCATGGGAAATACGTTGTAAGAGAGGTGATGAGGTTGATGGACAAAACGAAAAGTTTATATAATCTCCAGGAGATTCTTGATCCAACCATTGGTTGGGATTCAAATGCATTCAATGGCTTGGAAAAGTATGTAGACCTAGCATTGAGTTGTGTTGAAGAATCAAGAACTGAAAGGCCTACAATGGGTGAAGTGGTGAAAGAGATTGAAAACATCATGCAGATGGCTGGCCTGAATCCAAATGCGGAATCAGCATCGAGTTCATCAACTTATGAAGATTCAAGTAAGGGATCTGCTCATCCATACCGTGATAAGGCCTAAAGGTGTTGGCGGTCTGAGCCGGATCAGATTCAGGTTGAGTTTAAGTATGGTATCGGTACTGTACATACTAAATTTTCTCAGCACGGTGGGAGCGAACGGTTCGAGTGTGGCCCTACCGGGCTCTGAGATAGAGCCCCCATCGACTTTGAATGTCGTATCTTTTGCTAGTTTGCTTTGCTTTATGAGCAATGAACTTGGTAACAGTTTGAGCTGCTTCAGTTGTTTTCAAGCCTTGGAATGTGGTGATTGCCAACATAAATGTGGGATCTTTATCTTGTTTTGTTGCATATTGTGATGAAATTGTAATATAAAATTGAAAACAAAGCTTGGAAAATAGCATTCCATGGAACAAACTTGTTGAACAACTTTTCTCAAGTCTCAACCGGTGGGTCTGCAGTCTGCAGTAACAGTTGCTTTGCTTGAAAACAAAGCTTGGAACAGCAGCTGAAACCAAACTGGAGTCTTTTCTTTCAAAATTCATAAACATGGCTATCTAACTATTTGTTCGACGTAAAAAATATAATACAAGAATCATGCATTTACATCCTGCATGTCGTCCGATGAAAACCAGATGCAATAATAGATCATCACATCGCTAAACAGTTGCTGCCGATGAAGTAGGAGCCATATGTTCATCGATCAAAACCCAAACAGCAAGACAATATGGTCACCATAAAACAATAGTAGAAAAGAATTTCACCGATGAAGCTTCTTATGAACTCGAATCAGTCAGGAATGCAGGCAGATAGGGCAGAGATATTTTCTCTCCTAAATGCAAAGTCCTAACCCTATGAACTCAAACCCAGACAAGGTAAGCTTAAGTTGTCCAACTCCAAGTATTATTTCACTTTATCACTGGTGCTAAATAAGAGAATTAAAGCAGGCAAAAAACGACTTTTAAGTGATAAAGATGCAGCTTACCAATATGATCAGCTTTATCTTCTAAACTTTGAAGTTTTGGAAACCTTCCGCAGCCGCCGGTACAAGAAACTTAGAAAGACGCCATAAAGGCTTTCACAGTCAGATTGGAACTTATTAGGGGCTAAATTCCCCCCTTCCCTCTCTTCTTTAGAGAAGAAAGCCAAAAGATGAAATATTAAACAGTGAGGAGGGAGCCCTTCATCATAGAAGCTAATGAATTCTCGAAATGTAACGAAAATATATTTGTGAAATAAATTTGAAAAGCTGTTTTCTAGGAAGCCAAGTGTACTTCTTTATTGTTCTTTTTGTATTAAAACAACTGTTATACAGAAGGGGAAAAGCCCTCTCACTATTTAACTCGACTCAATTGCTTGTTTCGAACTAGAAACACTATCACTCAAATCCCGACCCATCGTCTCTACTGGGAACAGAAGTACACATATCCCTGCCACAAAAATTACAGCCACAAACAACATAATGGCAGCAGTTTGATGACATCCATGCACTAGTCCCACCGCCACGAGCGGACATACCATTCCACCAATTCTTCCCATTGAGCTCGCAATTCCAACACCGGTTGATCTAACAGATGTTGGGTATATCTACGGGTTAAAAACAAATGAATCGTTACTTCACACAACATGTTAATAAACATGTTAAAAGATCTAAATAACGAAACTATCTTCTTATACATAATCCAAATGCTATACAAATGATTGTCAATAAATTTTAATGTATCTTCAATTTATGCAGGAAAGGAGAGAAGAAATTCAAACATGAGATTACCGTGAAACTTGAGATCGAATCAATAAAGACAAAGGAACAGTAACAAGATTATTTAGAGATCTAGATCAGTAGCCATTATGTAGAAATGAACAACCTAAAGCCTCAACCAAACAGGACTTGAAAAAATGTTGCATTTTAGTCCAACACTCGATTTGTAGAGAATTCTTTCTGTTTGAAAATACATTCCCCTCTCACCATAATATTTTTGTGTAATGTTATTCCAAAATGAATTTACCCAGGATTAGGAACTATGTGCAAAATTGAATCATAACAATATTAATATAGTACTCAGATAGCTTCAAAATATATAATAGCATTGTTCTTCTTTTTCTAGTTTACTTGGAAAAGAGGCTCCTTTAATGGTCAAAGTCCAAGGATTCGGATTGAAAATAATTAAATAATAGTAATACAGGTAGCCGGAAAAGGTTTAGATATGTTATTGTTGGAACATGTCACTCGGGGAAAAACCAAAAATAAAAAAGCAACAGAAAAGTATTTACAAGTTGGATTTCAAACATGTTTGGTCTTGCCAAACCAAGAAAAAATGGAAGTAATCATGAAATTTATTGTGTTGATTTTTATACTTGACCTGTAGAAAGACAGGAGAATAAAATTCCTTTTCTTTTAAAAGGGATAAAAAAGAAATTGCATTACCTCTGGAGCGTATATATACATAACTGTGAAGCTTGCAGTGATGCATATTCGAGCACCGAAGAGGAGGCCTGTGGTCAATCTCTGAGGCTGATGGACTACTAGTGGAAGCAGGAAAAGGCAACACAGGAAGAACATAACTGCCATTGAAAACTTACGACCGTATCTATCAACAGTGAAAGCAGAAATGAGGAGGCCAGGGAACTCTAGAAAATACATCAAAGCTAGATGTCAGCGAGGTGCCTTCCGCAATTGTCGAAAATAAACTTTTACAAGTAGATGAAACAATTACTGGGACAAGCAGAAAAATTACCGGCAAAAGTAGTAATAAAAACATCCTTGTAGCTGACGCCATCGAGTTTTTCTGATTGCAGTGCCGCTGGACGACAAGTATTACGTCCATTGTGCAACTCCGTTGTCAGTAATACAAGGCCATAATATGAAAATGCATTTCCAAAGAATACCATCCATAAGAGTGTGGTTGACCGAACTAATTCTGGTGAAAGAAGATGCAACAGCGACGAGATACCTCCTGCTTTAGGATTCATTTGCATAGGAGTTTCATATCCGTTCTCTTCTGGTTGAAGCAACTGTGTATCTTCTGTTGGAGCACTCTTTCCGGCTAACTCGATTTCATTCTCAGAAACAAGAATTCCAGAAGGCAATTTCGCTCCATTTATTCTAGCTATTTTCTCCAAAACAACAACCGCTTCCTCTTTTCTACCTTCCAAGCATAGATACCTGGGAGATTCAGGTGCAAACACATAGAATAGAAGGAGAACTGATGAAGGGATAGCAGACAGAACAAGAAGCCATCTCCAACCCAACCTTGGCATGACAAACTGAAAGAAAAAACAATAACGTAGATGAGGGGGGGAAATCAATATGATTGAACTCTGAATCTGACCTAGTTAATCGAAGATAATGCAGCCTTTATACAATGACAGTCATTACAATCAAGGTTAGTCGGTTGGCAAACAACTCAGGAAAAACACAGCTTACATTCCAACTCATTCCCAGACATCACCGCAAAACATGAATCAGGTTCTGAATAGTGACATAATCTAAAAGAATATAACTTCTAATGATGTGTTTGGATGAGGTATTTGAAGGAGGTTGTTAAAGTAATAAAACAATCACAGAGATCCCATTTAATATCAAAATTTGGAAGTAACAAATATAATAAAAGATTTACCTGCCAAATGTAGATAGTTGAATTGAAAAGAATATGAAAAGGAAGAAGCATACGAAATCAGGGATTGAAAGATAATAAAGACATTATATGCATACCCATGCAAGTGAGGCCTCAAAAATTGTCCCAAAAGTCCAGAATGCTTGGAAAACAACCATCCAAGTGCCTCTGCTTGGGGCAGGAATAAACTCTAGAAACCAGGAGCAAAGAACAGGACCACCGCCCAAACCAAGACCAACCAAACAACGAAAAATAATCAATGAAATATAATTTGGAGACAAGGCGCTCAAAAAGCCAGCTCCAGAAGTAACTACTGCAGTAATGAGGAATCCTTTCCTGAAACACAAGTAAACCGATAAAAACAAATATTATAGGGCATAAGAATAAGAAATACGGAGCTATGAAATTCACTTTCGCTTCCATTAAAAATGTTGAAAGAAATCAGTAGTTCTAAAATTCTCTTCAATTCTTCTAAGTTTTACTTCTCAAACTCCAGCCCTAGCATCATTCAATCATTAGATAATACTCCCATGAATACGACAAAAGAAAACATAGATCATTAAAGCAGGGATTGGGTACAAGAAAAAAAAAACATGAATATGACAAAAGTTCCCACCTTCTTCCATATTTATCTGAGACTACACCCCATGAATATGCTCCAACAAGCATTCCAATGAAAACCACACTGGTTATTAGACTCTCTTGATGGGAACTAAGACCCCATAAAGCTTGAACTGCCGGGCCTATAAAAGAGAGAAGCATCATTTCCATAGCTTCTGAAACCCAACCCATTCCAGCATAAGCAAGCACCAGAATTTGGAATTTTCCAAACCCCATGTGCAAAAGGGCATCATCCACAGTAAAGGTGGGGGTTCCATCTTCTCCCATTAGTCACTGGTTAAAAGGGAAAAAATCAGCAAATTTAGCTTAAAATATTGCTTAAATCATATGATTCTATGTTCAATAGCTTCATAACTCATAAGAATATCTAAACATAAACTTCAAGATTTCTTTGCTTCAGCTATTCAATAATATTAGCAAACCTGCAATCACAAAAAAAATATAGGATAAACAAACTCAGAAGTTCCATCCTCCTTGCAGAATTTGAAAGGAAGGTTTATAAATAAATAACAAACAATATCAAATATTTGTAACACTTTTTTCCCTAATACTATTTATCCTTCAGAATTATACTATGAAGAAAGTTATATCCAGATCAGATCATCTAAAATCTAGTATTCTCTTGAAATTCGATCATTTCATACCAAAAATACCTCATATTTTATCAGAGATCTAGGCAGTAAACGAAAACAGATGGATATTGTGATCTTTGAATGCTCATTCGGTAATAAAAAAGTTTTTTTTTTTATATGTCGGCAATTTGAATCCCATCCATTCTAGAATCCCACACGCACACACGCAAAAGCAATGAAAACAAAACATATACGAATCAATTCATTAACAGAACAATGCGATACGAAATCACACAACGAGCCTTGACTAGATTCCAGAGTCAATAACAAAAATAAACCCAAAAAAATATCTTTACAATCCACCAAAGACCATGAATTCGAAAAGGAAAGAAGAAAAAGAATAGAACCTGATTGAAGCTTAACAAAAAAAATGGGTATAGTGACTCTTCTTCCTCTCCAGTCTTTGTATGAATGTTGAAGGAAAATGGTAAATCTTCGTGTCAAGAAAATGGGGTTTGTGAAAAAATCAAACAAAAGAAATAAAGGGTTGACTTTAGATGAATAAATCAATGTTGAAAATGGGATCTTTGTACCCCTGCCATTGGAGATATGGGGTTTCTTGTTCTGTTCCGATTGGTTTGGGGATTCAATGTTTCCGGGGGATTGTTGACTGATCCAACAGCCGCTCGAGTTAGGAAATTTCTTCTTATTCTTATTCCCCACACTCCCTCGGCCTCCAAAAGGAATGAACTTCTGGGTTTTTGTTGGAATGGACCCCTTTCTTCTAGGAGCTTTGCTTTCTTGGATTGCACTTCTCGTTTTTCCAAAAACTTGGATTCACATTTCATAAATCTTTGACCATTTTACTCGGCTTTGTGAATTAAATAAGGGGGTGATCTGTTTCAATTTCATAAGCACAAATAGCGTATGGAAATTGGAAAGTGTCGGCCATCGAAAAATTTTAAAAGAAGGGGGTAAAAAAAAGTTAATAGGAGGTCGAATATAAATTTTACAAAAGTTGTAAGGATCTATGTATTGACTTTATGTATAAACACAATTTTTTTTTATTAAAAGAAGGAATAAAATACTATGGTAAGCATCGTTAAAAACTTCCCTAACCTAAATGGAGGAAAATAGTACTTAACATAGCATTACAACAAAGCGAGACAACAAACAACCGACTAGCCCGGACTAGTCAAGTCGGCATGCAACACATCCAGCACCGCATCAGGCGGGGATCCAAAGTACATCGTCTTGTATCCCTGCCAAGAACCTAATTTAGCTAAAGCATCCGCAACCCTATTGCCCTCACGGAACACATGATGAACATCATAAATCCTAAAACGTCGCATCAAACAACGTATCGCATGCACAAGAGACGACTGATCCATAGACCCACCTTCCTTTTGCAACACACGGACAACCTCAACACAATCGGATTCCACGGTAATAGCATCAATACGACAATGGATCACATACCTCAGCCCCTCATGAATCGCCCAGAGCTTCGCTTCCACCGCACTACAACGGCCGATGAACTTCGAGAAACCACCTCGCCAAATACCTTTGCTATCATAGATCACCCCCACCACATGACGCCACTCCCGATAGCTTACTGCAAGCCCCGTCAACATTTAGCTTCCAAGCTGAACTTGCCGGTGGCACCCAACTCCGCATCAGCTGGTCGTTTGAAGCCACTGGACCCCGCACTGCACGACGAGTCCCCAACGCACGCTCAATGTCCCGCACCAACTGTTGACTCCGCTCAACAATATCACCACCGTCACGAGCCACTCCTTTGAAGACCATGTTGTTCTTCGCAAGCCACAAGTGCCGCAGCACGGCCCCAAACATCAAATCCCAATGAACTCCCCCTCCCCATGCAGCCGATTCTTGCTGCAGATTCTGCCTCAACCAGTCCTCCATCGGACAGTTGAAAAACCCCTGCCTATATCGTGCAGGGATTAAAATCGACCATACCTGTTGTGCTGTAGAACACTGCCGTAGCAAATGATCAATAGTCTCATCGCTCGCCTCGCATATCACACAATCGGACGATTCAACCATATGTCTGCGGACACGTTCGTTGTTTGTTAAAACTCGTCCCTTGCACACTAACCATAAGAAACACTTGACTCGCTGTGGCCCTTGAAACCTCTGCACCAGCTTCCATACTCCATTACCGCTAGTAGCACCCTGCGGTTGTTGAACATCGTACGTCGATCTCACAGAGAATGCCAAATTCGCACTCTATCTCCACCCGGGCTTATCTACCAACTTATCATCGCAAGGGCCTCGAATAGCCATAATTCTATCAATCACTTCACTGTCAAACAAACCTTGAAGCCGTCTTAAATCCCATTGTCCATCATTTGTCGACATTGTTTTCAAGGGCGTGAACGTGTCCGGAATCAGACCTGTGTCGTAGCTACCAAGCCAAGAGGACCAACGCCTCAAACCCAATCGTCATGCCAAAAATCGATATTTTCTCCACGCCCGACTCTCCAAATTATACCCTCACGTACAACATTCCAAATAGTCGAAACCCCACGCCAAAGTTGAGAACAATTATTTCGATAGATAGAGCCCGGCAAAATCTCACTACATTTATACTTCGCACGTAAAAAACACACCCATAGATGATCCCATTTATCAATCAAATTGAAACCAATCTTCATTAAGAACGCATCATTTTGTGCCCTTAATTTTTTTAATCTCATACCACCACATCCAATAAGTGTACACAAATCCTCCCAATTCACTAAGTGAACACATCTCTTCTCTGCCATACTCCCCCAAATAAAATTACGAATCAATCTTTCGATGTCCTCACACACTCCTATAGGTAATTTAGTAGACTGCATAGCATAATAAGGAATAGCCGACAACACCGCCTTCGCAAGTGTAATCCGCCCCGCAAATGAAAAATACTTTGCTTTCCAACTTGACAGGCGATCATGTACCTTTTGGATTAAGTAAGCATGTAACCCCCTCGTCCTGGTCTAGTCAGACGACCGGTACGAGTGGGCCACACGGGGAAAACTGAAGCGAAACCCGTTAAGGTTCCTCCTCGGTTAACGACCCAGAAAAATTCTTTTAAAATTAATCTTCTCTAAATGCACATTTAATTCCTATGTGATCACTGCAACGGAAGACAAGAACATGCGAAGCAATAACTCGAACCACCTAAGCAAATCAACCCATTTTTATGTAATTTAACAGGCCGTTTCGAAACACCCTCAAGGTGTATCGAAACGCCTTGACCTGGTCAACACTTCAAAGCCCACACGAGGATGCCATTTCAGAACGGGGGTCAACCGTTCTGAAACACCCTCCCTAGTCAACTTCTCGTGGTCAACGAGAATTGACCGTTTCGAAACACCATAGACCCGTTTCGGAACACCTTCATCTCGCCAATTTCTCAAAATTCCAGTAGCAAAAGTGTACCGAAATAGCCCCTATCTGTTTCGAAACACTCGGCCATAAACAAAGGGCCGTATCGAAACAGGGTGACCCGTTTTGAAACACCCAATGTCTGCAACTGGTTTTGGCTGGTTTAAGGCACAAGGGTGCCCCTAAACACCACTCAAAACCTCTAACAACACTTTAACAACAATTCTAAAGGCAAGCCAACATACAAGCATGCTTTAACATCATTAAAACGAGACTAAACACTAAGGTACAACATCACAAGCCATACATCAAACATGTCATTATAGGTATTAAGCTTTCACATATCCAACACTTAGGCAATTCTAGATAGCATAATACTAACATGGTTTCAAGCATAGCATACATCCCAAAAGCCGATTTAACAAGCATAAACGAGGAGTCTAACATGCTCCTAAACAACATCAACCACAACATGCTTCAAAAGCATCACAATACGATTACATGTCCCATTGCTTGACCATTACATCTTAATTTAAAAGTTCATACTTGGTAGCTAAACAAGTACCACAAGCACACTTGGAGGCCCCCTTCTTGCTTCTAGCAACCCACGAACTAAGGATCTGCATTGTCGAACAAAGAGAGAGCGTAAGCAATAAAGCTTAGTGAGGGTAAGCTCTTTAAAAACAAACCTCGACAATGCAGGGTCCAAGCACGATCTTAGCCAAGGTAAAATACACAATTACCGAGGATCCTCAAGAGCCAAAAGTTAAAGATGCATAAACAATATTCAATCATATGCCATGCTCAACAAGCTCCATTTCACAATATATGTAAACACTTATAAACATCCAAATAAAGATCACATTTCACAACACATTGATACACATATCAATCAATATTGGCACCTAGCTATGACCCAATTACGCGGATAAACACGTTGGAACTCACATCCAACAACCACTTTACCTCACGGTGGGATTACACTCATCACCGGTCTCACGGAGGGGATTCCACTCATCCTCACACCCCATCGATGGGATTCCACTCATCGTCGACTATATATAAATACAATTTCCGGGCGAACCCGTACTCCTCCTTGGTGACTCAACGCCACCAAGGCCACGCGCGAATTTAGACTCATGTGTGCACACTAACATCCTAATGATCGATCATTTGTACTCAAGCATACTAGTGCCAACATTTAACTCATTCTACATTATTCATTTCAATCAATTCTATGCTTAGCACGTACTCACCATGATCACAATCATGAACCATTTCCATGCATGCCATAAGCATCATAAATCATGCCTCATCTCACATGTATATCACATTATACATAAATCAAACATATCACAAGTCATACGAGGCATAAACATCCAAATACAAGTTCATCCAATGGCTCTAGATCAAGTTTAGGATTAGGCTACCACCCTAATCCTAACTCTAGGTGGGTCTATCAAGCCTAACCTAGTCAACATACTCGAACCAACCATTTAAAAACCACGTAAAACGTTTAACCACTCACCTAAGCTTCCAAGCTCCAAGCCAAGCAAGCAACCACTCTCACGTTTCTGGAATTCCTCTCGATGCTTCACCAACACAAGTTCCCGCTTCTAAACAACCTCAATCACAATTTAAATAACCTCAAATCAGCCCAACATCAAAATACTAACCCAGAACACAATTCAAACACAATTCACACAATTTCAAGCCATGAACAAACCCCAATATTTGCAATCTCGAACAACCCCAAAACCACATCCAAAATCCATGTTTCCAACACCCATTGTACCCACAAATGATCCCAAATCAACCCCTAACCATAGTACTATCAATAGCTTATCAATTTCCACCTAAAACAATCCCCAAAACTCACCCAAAACCCCATTTTTACCCAATTTCGGGAATTGCTCAAAACCATTCAAAATTCACATATGTGGTACCATTTAACTTCTATACTTCATAACTAACCATATTAAATCAAAACATTAAGCTTAACAACATAAAGTTTCTATTTTTAATCAAAATCTTCAAAACTTCATTTTCCAAAACTTCAATGAAAATGAAAACAAATGGTACTTTTAAAGAGAGAGAGTTGAGGAGAAGTCAAAAACGATATTACCTTTCAAAAATGAGTTGAAATGGATGAGCTTTTTGATGGAAAAGTGATGAAGAGGAGAGAGCTCTAGTTTCAAGTTAGAAAAGATGAAGAAGATACTGAATAGTGTTTATTTGGTGGAAAGGGGATTTAAATTAAAAGATGGGCAAATTACCAAAAGGTCATTAATGAATGGCTATCCCCTTTATTCTTTAAAAGCTCTTCAATTTGCAATTTATTCGATTTGGTCCAATTTCAAATATTTGTTTTTGAAACCCGAAACTTAAAAGATTATTTTAATTATAAACTCGAGCCCAAATAATATTAAAATATTATTTTCACCTAAGCCCTAAACTCGGGTGTTACAAAGCATAGGTTGCACGAGACACTCGTTTATGAAGCATCGGAACTCCTAGTGAAGCACGAGACACAAATCTTTTACAAAATTATAAGTATTTGTGTTTGTACACAAAAGTTAATGCACAAATCCTTATAGTTTTTGTAAAGATTTGTGTTCGACCTCTTTTTAACCCTTTTTTAGTCGGCCTCTCCTTAAAATTTTCCGTCGACCATTGCCTTCTTCCCAACACAATATTTGCATTCACATCTCGTTTTCAAAGTTTTTTTTAAATTAAATAGTGTTATAATAAAATTTATAATTTTGATGTCAAAATTTGAAATCAAATAAAGATACACCAACTCTCAAGTCAAGACCTTTATGTACCTACTTGCTTCTTTAGAGAGCATCAAAGCTTAAAACCCAACCAAATCGAATCAAATATGATGTAATGAACTTAGTTCCCTGTTTTTTTTATTAATTATACTTTGTTTATTAATTTTGATTCATAATTCCGGCATTGTATATAAATTGTGTAAACTTTATATAAGTGTTATCAATTTTAAGGTTTATGAATTTTATTTAAAGTTTGTAAGATGCAAAAGTGAATTCAATTAATCATTAATAAATTATTTCAGTTAATTAATAAATTTGAGTTATTGAATTATCCATCCTAAACTGTACTAGATGTATTGTTTTATTTGATGAGAGAGAGAATCCTCGAGGAAACAAACAAATAGATGACAAGGACAATTAGGGATGTAAAAAGTTGACCTAATTTGAAAATTTGATTGAAATTTGTTTGAATTAGAACTTAGTTTGACATGAGGATGCAATAACCTAAAACTAATCTGTAAGTGGTTGTTGTTGACCTGAACCCGAGTTTGACTTGTTATTGTTGTAACTGAACCCGACTTGCATCCAACCGAGAACGACCCGAACCCAAATTGAACATGTTATTATGGACTCGAAATTCGACCTGCATCCAACTGAAACAAACTCAAACCCGAGACTAACTTGGCAGATAATCGATATTACTCGATTGAATCGACCTGAGATTCAATTTTACTCGACCTGTTAATTGACCCGACTTGTTTTGAACCTGACCTGTTGTTGACCTAAATTGATATTGACATGGCTTGATATTTACCTGTCATGTAATTGAGGAAGTCTATAATTTGATGATTTGATGAATTTAAAGTGCTGATAAATGCAAACTATTAATTTTTTAAATCAATTTAAAGTGTTAAATATTTTTTTGTTATATATACATATATAATCAATTAAAAAATATAAAAATGAAAGACTGAATTTAAATATTCATTTGATAGTTTAATTATTAATGAATAATATACAAAATAAATTGAACAACAATAAATCAAATACTGATAAATATACAAAAATAAATTACAAACCGGGGATATCCAATAAGCATTTGCACAACAATTGAAACAATACTAATAAGTATACAAAATGGAGGGGGGGGGGGGGGGAGAATTCCAAGGAACCAATTTTGAAATTGAAACAACAA
This sequence comes from Hibiscus tridactylites, assembly GCA_958450335.1. Taxonomy (NCBI): domain Eukaryota; kingdom Viridiplantae; phylum Streptophyta; class Magnoliopsida; order Malvales; family Malvaceae; genus Hibiscus; species Hibiscus tridactylites. Next base: position 16,473,493 of record OY288274.1, read on the forward strand.
TTGAGTTAACAAAATGGAAGGAAAAATCTCGTCCACTTTTAGGGGTTATTTGTACTTTAAGTCATTTCTAATTTAGGAGCTTTACAGTTGGATTTTTTTATTTTTTAGTTTTAATTGATTCATTTTAGTCCCAATTTTAGTCTCGTTTCCTTAAACTTTTACGTTTAGTTTTTTTCTAATTAGATCATCCGTCATAAAATTATTTAATAATTAAACCTTTTAAAGGCCCAACTTATTTCGGTTGTACCCAACCCAAAACGACTAATGACGATTCTAAACGTTTGGCGGGCTTTTGAAAGATCCAATTTATTTCGGTCCGAAAAAAAGATTTAGGGATTGAGGTTTGGGTTTAGGGATAATTGTGTCAAGTTAAGTGTTTGGGTTATGATGGTAGTTTAGGAATTAGAATATTATGATTGCACTTTAATTATTAGTGATTGTAATATTTAGGTGTTGAGGTTCGGTGTTTAAGGGTAAATGTGTTAAGTTGAGTGTTTGAAGTTATGGGATTATGCTTGCACTTTAATTATTAGTGATTGTAAGATTTAGGTGTTGAGGTTTGGGGTTTAAGGGTAAATGTGTCAAGTTAAATGTTTGAGGTTATAGGATTAGTTTAGGGATTAGAAGATTAGGTTTGTACTCTAATTATTAGTGATTGTAAGACTTAGGGGTTGAGGTTCGGGGTTTATGGTATAATATATTTTTCAAGTTGAGTGTTTATGGTTGTAAAATTTGTTTAGGGAATCGAGGATTTGAGGATTAGGCTTGTACTTTAATTATTAATGAATGTAAGATTTAGAGGTTGAGGTTTGGGGTTAAAAGGTAAATGTGTCAAGTTGAGTGGTTGGTTGTGGTTACGAGATTAATTTAGGGGTTTGGTTTGCACTTTAATTATTAGTGATTGTAAGATTAGGGGTTGAGGTTTGGAGTTTAGGAATTCAAATTCACGTCCACTATTTATTTAAAAAATTTAATCTAGTCCAATATTTTTAATATGGTGATATTTTTGTTAATTATAGTCCCAAAACTTTATTTTTAGTACAAATTGACTCATATTCATTTTTTTGTAATTTAGTCCAATATTTTTAATTTAATATTTTTGTTCATTATAATCCCTAAAACTTTATTTTTATTCCAAATTGACCCCTATTTATTTTTTTAATTTAGTCTAGTGTTTTTAATATGATGATTTTTTCACCGAAATTGACCCTTATTAATTTCTAATTTTTGTAATTTACTCCAATATTTTAAATATGAATCATTTGATGATGTTTTTGTTCATGCATAATATTTATTTTTAATGTGATTCATGTTCGTGAAAGTCGAAAGGCGTTAAATAATTCACTCGAAATGATCCTACCCAAAGTCTATCGACTATTTGTACCAAACTTAAACTTAATACGAATTTCAAACCTGAATTAACTCGACCTGAAATAAAATCGACTTGAAATTACCCAACCTGAAATGAACCTGACCTGAAACTAAACCAACCTGAAATGAACTCGACTTAAAGTCCATCCGAGTCTGAATTAACCTGTCAATTATCTAATTCGGACCCGAACCGTTTTGACCCGATCTGAAACGAACCCGGCCTGAAACTGACCTACACCCGACCCGAATTAAGTCGAAACATCAAATCAATCTAAAATGACATGTATTCAATTTGATCCGATTTGACAGAACCTGACTTAAAATCCATTTGATTATCTGTTTTTACATCCTAGGGCTAATGGGCCATGGCAAATTGGTCAAATTTTCTTTAATCATATGGTTTATAAACTTAACTGTTAAAAAAGTGTTTAAACTATACTTTATTTTTTAATTTGGTGTTTAAATTGGTGTTTAAATTTGGTGTTTAAACAATTATTACTTTCGTCGGACCTTCACGCCTGAAAATCCTACCATTTCGTCGTAAAAATCGACGAATGAACCGTCGATTACATCGTCAACGAACACTCAAAAATGAAAAAAAGTCAATTGAATTTCGACCAACAATTAGGTGGAAGATGTCCAATTACCGACGTGTAGAGATATTGGACGATGAGAGATATGTGGTTTAAGAGCTTAATTGAAAGAAATTAAAAACTTTAATTTTTTAAAAAAAAATTATATTTTTGAAGTAATTTAAAAATAAAAAAATAAACAAGTCACGTGTCATGTTCTGAATGGATAACAAATTTTTTAACTATCGTTGATAAAATATATAATTGAGTAACATAATGAAATATTAGACACCAACTTAGCCCATAACAAAGTTTAAGCATTAAACAGAAAGAAAATATAGATTGTGCACTTTTCTAACGTTTAAGCAAAATTTATAAAATCAAATTATTACATAATAAAATTACATTTTGGTCCCTTCCTAAAATGACAATTGTATTTTAATCTTTCTAAAGTTTATATAATTAGAAATCAATACAATGGTTAAATAACATTTTGATTCTCGTAAAAATTTATGACATGAAATTATATATATAAAAAATAAAGACCATAAGATGGGAGAAAAATATGTTAGACAAAATGTAGTACTAATAGAAGGTAAAATCCATGTCATTGTAAATGACAGAGAAAGAAAGCTAATAAATTAAGATATGTGCCATAAGGTGGAGAGTTGTCGCTTTGCAGTTTGCTTTCTGCTTACTAACGCAACATTCATATTCAATGTATCTTTCCAACTGCATTCATTTTCCCTTGAATTTCGAATTATACTATTAATCCAAATCCCTGTAATTTAATCATATTATCCTTGAAACAAGACTGAAATTTCAAAACTGAAGACATACATGGACTAAAGCTGACCAAATCAAAGTACATGGACTAAATCCACAACTTACGCATAGTACACGAACTGATACCGTAAATTGGCCTATTAAAATCTAACCACACAACATTAAGAAAGACTAACAACAAAGCACATTTTCCATTGAACCATAATATATATATATATACATAATAATTTCATAGTATTTATTAAGAATGAATTGATGCAATTTCATCTCTATTTCTACTTATTGTTCCATCTTTTAATTAAATGACCATACTACAAAAGGGGGGGGGGGGGGGGGGGTCAATGTTCTAAAGGGGAAAAACATTGCAAGAGAAACAAAAAAAAAATTAACAAAGAATTGAGGAAAATCTCAAAACAAAAGATTTTGAAACTAACCTCCCACATTCCTCTGTAAGAAAGCAATTTTGACAGATTAAAACGATTATAGTACACTCCCACCAAAGGCGGGACACATCAGTATTCGAAGTCATCTGAACGGCAGAGTTGACAACAGTCGCAGGCAGATATTCAAACCGCGTTAGCCTTCATCATAGGGGATTCAGTCACGGGTTTACGAATGAAAGAATTGTACCCTAGCAAAACCATCGCTTATCATTCCGTTTTTAGAATTGTATGCATAACCCCTTCTGACATTCTAGATTGGCCATTTTTTTCCCATCACTGCCTAGTTCCAAGCAGTGGACAATTGTATACGTGTTGTTGTATAAGAGAGCATTTCATCAAAGAACCAAAATGTGTGTTGAACACTTCGGTTTTACCCAGAATTACCAGCAACCTCTGCAGCTCTCTGTCTCATCATCTCCATCACAGCAGCCCTACGCCGCGAATCAGACTGCTGTTGAAGCCTCCTCAAATGTTCCTTAAGGTCCCTGTATTAGCAAGTTTATATTTATTAGCTTTAACTTGAGCACGAGGACATAATATATGGATGTTTAGCAGGGAGAAAAGTGTATGGATGTACCTGCAACGTGGTACGTGGCATTGAGATTCTTTACATGCTCTTGCATGAAGTTGCAACAAATACCACATTTTCTTGCATAGTACACAGCCACCAGAAGCACGTATTCTGCATTGAATTCCATGGCGGAAGAGCCCCTTCACTTTCCGACAATTTGGGTATTGGCAATGTGCAGAACGACATTGTGATGCATGCACCAAAAGTTCAAGCATTTTCCTCAGCTGAAAATTTCAAGAACCAATCCAGTTAGACGAACCCATCAAAATTCAAGAATCTCGTGTTTGCAGTCATAAACTCATTTTTCCTATCAATCTACTTGCCAAATCAGAAGGAAACCAACATATTCAGGGAATATAAACGCTTAGAGCTTTAGGACTTTTCAAAGTTCAATTGCAAAGTGCTAATAGCATCTTAGAAACATCTAGCTAAAGAGTTCCTTAAACTTTTTCAAAATTTTCAAGCCCATTATTCATAACCCCCATCTCTCCCTCAGATGTTCATTGGTGCTGATCTCTGAACAGATGTTTATATTGTTGGAATCATACTAAATATATGTTTTACTTAATTATAGGGCTTACTTTAGATAGCTTGATTTAGGATCTAGCTACATTTAGTTTATTTGTTGCATGTATATCATTACCAACTGTACAAAAGATAATGAATAAAAAGAACCCTTTCTTCTTTTTTCACATATATGATTTGACAAGATTTAGCCAAGAGTTATTTATTAAAAAAATACCTGAAGAACCCGTAGTTGCCTAGCTTCTTTATTTTGTGCATCACGTTCCGCAATGGATGGATGGTTTGTTAACTTATGAGGATGATCAATGCCCCCATCCTTTTGGTAACAGGCATTGCACACATCATAATCAGGGCAAACTTCACAGCGCCAACCTTGGCCGGTTTCAATGTCCAGATGACATACGTTACAGGTAGTGACAAATGCAGGAGCAGTTGGATTGTGAAGATGGTAGAGTACCATCATCGAGGAATGTTTAGCCCTTCTTAAGGTATCATATTGATAATGGTTTCCTTGACAGAGACTCAAAAAGGCCTGCCTAGTATCAAAGAATTCACTCTCGAGAATTTCGTCTTTATCCTTTGTATCAGTAGGTACATCAGTGATTTCAATCTGCATGATGACAATTTGTCCACAAAATTCAATTAGAAAAGAAAAGAAAAATCTTCCCACAGAAGCAGATCAACAGCCACATGCTAGAAGTAACTATTGTAGTACTATGACGAACTTACTGGATAAAGAACATGTTTTTCCCTCTGATTTGTGGGATGTCTCTCTCTTTCATCACGTTTCAGCTCTGCTTCATGGCATCTGTGAAGGGACAAAGAAGCAAACATAAGATCCATTTATCTAGGGAACTTTCTCATAGTTGGTGGAATCAGACGAAAATAAGAATTAAAGGAAGATAAAGGACCAAAGATAAGAATTGCATCATTAGGCTTCTAACAAGGGAAGGGGGAGTTGAGTGTGGGAACTTGAAAATTAATCGGTGTTTAAAGAGCAAGTTCCTTTTCTCTAAAAGCAGACGTGTGACTGTAATAAACTGAAATTTGAAACGACAGAAAATAATCACTGCACAACATCATTTAAGCAGATAAATAGTATTATAATCAATGCCAACTACGAGTACGAGGTAAAATCTTTGTATCAGGTAATAGTAACTTCCTACACGTTCTTTTCTTTTTCCACAGAATATGAAGATATCTTTTCTGCCAAAAAGGTCAGCCCCCACTTAGGGGTGTAAACGAGCTCGAGTAGTGCTGAGCTCCACTCAGCTCGTTAAGAATTCGAGTCGTGTTCAAGCTTGAGTAGTTTTTAATGAGCCTGAATAATCTGAGCTCGAGTCCGCTCGTTAAGAACTCGAGTCGAGTTCGAGCTTGAGTCGAGTTCAATCGAGTCGAGTGTTGACCGAGATTTGACCGAGTCGGACTCGAGTAGCTCGCGGTTTGTCTCGTCTCATTTAAAACCCTATTAGGAAAAAAAACTTTGATACACAAGTTGTGTAAACTAAAGTTTACATAAGCTTGTTAATTTTAGGGTTTAGGGTGTTAGTTTAGGGTTAAGAGGTTTAGGTTGTTGGTTTTAGAATTTAGGATTTAGATTCTAGGGTTTAAGACTTGTGTTTAGGGTTTATGTTTTAGGATTTTAGGTTTAGGAATTTAGATTTTAAATTTAAAAAATTAAAAAATTTAGTATATTATATTTTTGAGTAGCTCGCGAGCTTTTCGAGTTGGGTATCTAATAGCTTGACTCGGCTCGTTAAGAAATCGAGCTCGAGCTCGAGCTCAAGTCCAATCGAGTCGAGTGTTGACCAAGCTTTGACCGAATCGAACTCGAGTAGCTCGCGATCTGTCTCGTCTCATTTACAGCCCTACCCCCACTAGATGATAATTCAACAAAACTTAGCAAGAGAAAGGTCGGCATTTAATATGACCAACCAAAAATGGCATTTCTCAAAACAAATAGAGTAATGAGTGAAAAGCTTGAATGATTTCTACTACAGTAAAGACTGAGCAAAGTGGCTAATTTTTTATCTAGAAAGTAAATAGTAATAATAAAAAGATTAATGCTTGTCATTTAACTTCTAAGAGTAAGGTTTTATTACTTAGTTGAAGGTTTGAATCTATGCTAGGGTTATTTTATTTTCAGTATTCTACAAATGAGTGTATTTCTCATTGGCAGTTGTAAGTCCAGCCCATGTTCATATGTAAATCATAGATTAATGCTTGAAAAATTATAGTTTCTCGTTCTCCACAATCATATTGCCGTTTAATAAAATATAACTGACAAAACCCTTGCCTACTAGAGTACCACCATCCAGCCAACCCACCCACCCACCGAAAGAAAGAAAAACACACATACAAAGAACTCAACTATACAAGATGATTATGATGATGATGATACACAGCTAAACAAAAGAAAGCTTACTTGTCACAAATCTGAAATTTCTTGCACTGGTTGCAGACCCAGCGGTTTCCAGATACCATTAGGATACAACAATGACTGCAACAATGCTGCAAGTGGACCATGATAAAATCATCCTTCATTGGGGAAATGGTCTCACCTAGCTGCAGTGAAGAAGAAAGGAGGGAAACAAGTAACCAGTTAAAATCCCTTGGGTCATGATATGAAAAATGCGAACACTATGACAGCAAGATTGTAATTTTCACATCTACAGGCTTTGCACAAAACAACATAATATAGGAAAATAAGCTAAAAGATTAGGAAGAAAAGAAACTACCTTATGCATCAGCAGGAGATCCTTAGTTGCATTAGCAGAGAGATCAGACTGACCCGATGCTGCTTTTAAAGCCCTTTTTGATATAGTCTTTTTGAATGTTCCTTTTTTGTTCAGCTTTCTGCCATCTTCTTCCTGACGAAGCTGATTAATTAGATCTTCAGCAGCCCCAGGCCAGTAATCACCATCAAAATATGGCAGCCTGGCGGCGGTTACTTTGGCCTTACATTCACCAGTAGTTGTAAAGAAATGATCGTATAAATTAGTAAGATCAACCACAATGTTTTCCTTGGAAGCCTTCCTTAACATTGCTAAATACCTGAAATGCATTCATATTAGGGAAATTAGTAATAATGGATTAATAGAAACATAACAGGAGATGCAAAGTATAGAATTAGAGGGAAAAAGAAAAGCTTGATAACTATTTGCCTCACCATTCTCGCAGTTTATCTGATTTAGGTGTTTTCTGAATTTCTGGATGACAATATAAGATATAGTCTTCTCCCTTAAGTGGAGGGCAAGCCCATATATAGCAACTTGTAAAGCCACGCATCTTGCAATATTCAAGGTACCCAATCTGAAATTTTAAGGTTTAAAGTCCAATATGTTAGACAATGATCACAACCAACCAGAACAGATACTGTATGTCAAATTAAAATCATGACATAAATATCACTAAGCAGAATCCAATAAGAGTTTGAACTTACAAGAATTTCATGGTAAACAAATGTACGGAGAGCCTCTCCAGTAACTGCTTTAACTTCAGGCCGGAAATACTTGACTGAATCTAGGTACGACAGATAAACACGACGCTGATTTGGAAACGCACATTCTGTTCCAAATTCTTGAACATACATACCAAATAAGCATACTTCTACCCCTTCTATCTTCTGAAACAATAAAACTACCTAAAAGAGAAAAATATGTACTCAGAATCATTTTATAATTACAATTAAAAGTGCCCTTTTCAGCATATAAGTATGTATCACACACAACATACACAAACACATATATATACACATATATATATATATATATATATATAGAGAGAGAGAGAGAGAGAACACAAGAGTTACACTTAATTTATATCCTCCATACCTTTGATTTATAGGGAAATTCAAGTGGATAATTCTGTTCCTGAAAGATTTCAAGAAACCTCTGCTTCACTTCCAACTTTTTGTCAACTGATGAAACAACTCTAATTACAAGTGCCTCAGCCCCCAGCACCTGGAAATGTCAAGGATAAGGGAATCAAGTATATTTTTCCTTTTGCGTCTCTATGCACATGAATTGGTTTTGAACATCTTTAAGCAACATCAAAGTAGCAAAACAATTGCCATAAACAACATAGAATTAACTGTCATCAAGAGAATATTGATCACCTCATCATAACTTTTTCCTTGAACCCTTGCTCTTTCTTGTCTTTCCTGTTTCAGTCTCCTGAATAATCGCTGCTCTATGTGGTCACTAAGGATTGTTCTTGGTAAATCTTTGGCCCCAAGGACAGCACTCTGAGGTAGGGGCTTACGCTCTCCTCTTTCAACCTCAGCAATATAGCAATTGGGGCATGTATATTCAGCTTGTCCACCATCGTTCCCTCTACCGTTGAATAAAGCACAAATTTGATGTTGCCAAGCCTCACACTTGTCACATTGAACCCACTGGAAAATTTTATTGAAGAAAAAAAACATGTAAGAGCAACTTTAGGGATGATTATGATACTAAAAAAGCTATGTGTTGCACATACCCATTCTTCAATCTCCTCATCATTCTTCTTCTTCTCAAGCCTTGCCTTAGGAATGGCAGTTCCATCAACAACAATGCTATCTCCACGAGCCTCATTATGGCACGGAATACAAAAGTAATGGCGTGTATCACCAGCACCCATTGTGTAGTACATTGCATTTCGCTTAATGCGAGCACCACAAGGACTGCAGTATATAGGTGGTGGTTCAAAAGTAAGTTTCTCAACTGCACATAATTGACAGGAGTTCTCACTCATTGAGTGCTCCATTGCTTGATTCTTTTCAGCCTTTGCTTTACTCTGTAAAAGAAAGAAAAAAATAACTATCATAGTACACATTTTTCTGTCTCCAAGACCATTTTTTTGGTACCTCAAGTAGTAAGCTAGCACATTTATCGACCTTGGACGACTTATGAATGATCTACTAAATACAATACCAAAGAACAATGTCTGAAACAAATCGCAACACTAAAATAAAGATACCTGGCCAACCCATCGTCTGAGACCAGTAATATGCTCCCGAACTTGCTCAGGGGTGAACAGTTCAGTCAGCGATACCCCCTTTATTGTTGGTTTCCCAGACTTAGTTCCAGCCGCACTTTCAGAAGATTGTGTCACATTTTCTTGTTTAATGGAGTCAGGCTCCCTTTCGATCTTAGCATTTTCTTGCTGTAGACCACCAAATTTATCAATTGTAATACCCTCACCATCAGTCTTCTGTTTGCTAATGCCATCTACAGCATTCTTCATCTCAATAATAACTGGACTACCTCTAGTACAACTCGTGGGGACTTCAGTCTTGACTTCCATAGGCTGAGGTTTAACTGGCATACACTGGTTAACATGTTGGTAATCTTGGTGCTGGATTTCCTGAGATATAGTCTTCGCTTCAGTAGGCGGAGGGTTAATTGGCATACACTGGTTAACATGTTGGTAATCTTGGTGCTGGATATCCTGAGATATGTGAGGTCCGGCAACAACAGAACCTGATAATACAGAACCTTCACTTTCACCAATAACAGACTGTGAAGACTGCTCTATCTTCATGCGTTTTAGTGAAGGTTGTATGCCTATGGAAGTATCATTTGACGCAGTCGTAGAAGTCATTCTAACTGAAATGTCTCCAGCATCATTTGTTTTAGCAGATCCACCATCAGACGATGGCAAAACAGAAGCAGAGTTTTGACAGGCACGTGCCATCTGAGCCTGTAGATAATTTTTAACGGGAAAACAAACAGGGCATGTTGAATTTGCACAAGTCTTGTAGTGACGAATCAGTATCTTAGAGGGGTGACATCGAGGATATGAGCACTTAGATGATTCACATTTATCCATATGACTCAACAACTTCCGCACCTCAAAACAATAAGCATTACACTCACCCTCGGAGGCTTTACAACTACGAGCATGGCGTAGAAACAAAAGCCACTTCACTTGATTTCTAAACTGGTGATCATGGCTCCCATTTTCAGATTTAGAAATGCTGCCCCTAGAATTTAAAGGGTCTGATGAGCTTCTACCAACAACCATTGGACTGATAGTGGATCCATCTACAGTTAAATTGGTACACTGAGCTCCATCCTGCCCGGATGTTCTCTGGCAGAAATCCTCTTGGAAAGGCTGCTCATGTGAAAGGTTACCTGAAATTTGAGCCCGATCTTGAGAGTGAGGGTGCCACTGGCTATGCACAGACGATTCCATCCGTGCGCTAGCTGGAAGTTTATAATCATTTCGAGGCCCTGGAATCAATTGGTCTTCATGCAACATCCGTTGCATTTGTTGAGAATTTTGTGGCAGTGATGAGAACATACCCTGCTGACTAGGAAGCTTTTCACCATTGTTCTGCAGAAACTGATTCAGCATTTCAGGGCGCTCAAATTGTTCAGGGGCTTGTTGATATAGAGCCTCGTCATGGTGTTGTAGTCCAGGTTCACACTTTACTTGACTGCCTAAATCAGAGGCCAGTGGAGACTGACTATAACCACTATTGCTTGGCAGATTTTGGTGCTGCTGATTTTGCTGCTTATGTTGGCGTTGCTGTTGCAGAAACTGCTGTTGTTGGAACTGAAGAGACTGGTGCTGGAAATGTTGCTGTTGGTTAACTTGAAGAATATCATCTCTCGAAGTTAAACCAGGTTGGAAATTCATATTTTCAAACTGATCCATCGATTGGGGCTTCATGTGGGCAGCCGATTGCACAGCATGTAAATTTGACTGATTACTTATTAAAGAAGAATTTGTTCTGGAAATAGACTGCAAATTAACAGGATTCAAATTCTGAGAGTTTGTCACTGATCCAACAGATGTTGCAGCACCGTACAAGTTTCCAGACCCAAAAGAATCAGCAGCATTGCTCATTCCATATCCATCAGCTGACACAGAGAATTGCTTTCTTTGAGACAACTCATACATCTCAATAATAATTATTAAGATTCAGTGTTACTAAATCAATAGAAATAGAGAAAGACAAATCAAACCAGGACGTTACCTTGCATCACGGGTAGCTGATGTTGATCAAAGTTTTGATGCAAAGGTGTGGTAGTCTGATATCCCACAGATGCCCCAGGTTCACTAACAATATGCATATTGTTGTTCATCATACCCAATGCACCATTTAGGGACCCATTAGGTAATCCAAAAGCTTTCTGCTGCAAGCCTGACCTGATGCCACTACCCATTTGGCTGCCAAGGGTGTGCAAAATACGACTATTTTGACCACCATGTGGCTTTTGCTGTTGTGGTTGTGATACCATTGTTGATTCAACCGTTGAAAGTCCAACATTATTGGAAGAGTGATTACTAGTGCTACTGTTATTGTTAATACTATTAAATCCAGGAGTGGGAATCATTTGGCTCGTCATTCTTTGCACACCAATTGACGACATTCCACCAGAAGCAAGAGGAAAATTGGCAGGTGACTGTTGATGCCCATTAGATATATTTCCTATAGAAGTGCCATTTTGTTACTTTTGGTATAAAATGTCATTTGAATTAGATTTAAAGAAAAAAGATTGTAAGGCTCAAATTTACCTTCAGATCCAGTGAAGGAAGCACTAAGCATGCCACTAGTAGGCAACAAGCCTCCTGTATTGATATTTGTAGGAGCTATGCTTGCATTGGTAGCACTTGTAGATTTATCTATAGAAGATGAAACCACAATGCTAGGATTGCCACTGTGTGACATACCAGGGGTTGGAATCATAGTACCAACTGGTGCTGATGCAGAATTAACAAGCTGTGGATGCCTTTGGTTGTGCATATTTCTGCCCCCCCTTAACAGAATCTGTAAACGGTGCTCTAGAGTACTCAAATTTGTATAGTCCTCCTAGAAAACAAATTCCAAGCATTAAATGTCAAGGGAAATAAATGAAAGTTCTAGCGCAAAGAATTAAAAGTGATAAGAAGCAAAAGAAATGTGTTTCTACAGTAAATAGGAAAAAAGAAAGGTGAAAAAATATCCAAATAAAAGCATAGAAACATCAGCCAAGAAACAGATTTGCTCAAACATAGTAATTTAACAAAATAATTAACCTTTGTAGGAGCAATCTTAAATAGACCTTCTTCCAATCTTCTTGCAAAATCCCGAAACTTGATCATAGATGTCTCAGTCATAGGATGCTGGTTCCGCAATTTTAAGACATCAATGCTGACATAAAAGAGATTATAAGCTGCATTATTTTTTTAAATGAAAGCTAGGTTCATTATATTATGAAAAGAAGTTCTAAGATGGAAATGCCTAATCAAACTTGAGCTTGAATGAAATATAGACATCTGAGTCCTACAGTGATTTTGCGACCAAGTTACTTTTATATGCTAAACTCGATGCACACATCTGTAGAAGTAGAGAAACAAATACAAATATCACCCAAACAGAAAGGTGTGATTTTCAGTGGTATAATATATTTTTTTTAAATCCTAGTTGAATTTTACCTTGAACCAAAAGCTTCCCTTATTTCACTAGACAAAGGCCACGTAAGTTTGTTGAAACAACCTTTCAATGAATCATACGTCAACGGAAATCTCATGAAGAATTAACATTATCTACAGGCTTGTAAAATCCTACACAAACAGACACACAACTATTTATATGCAAATATCTTTTTCACTGTTTCCTTTGCACTAGAATCCTAGTAATTATACTTAATATGATATAAATCACTGACTTTATGTGAAATATAGACACCTCAGTCCAACAGTGATTTTGCAAGTTTTTTTATGCCACTTCTATGCTTATTTTGTTCAAGTGGAGAAACAAATACAATATTATCTCAACTGAAGGGGGTAATTTACATATGAATAAAACTAAAAAAACAAAATCTATAACAAAAGAATGTTACTACCATGCAACTGAGCATCCAGAAGCACATGCATTAACGAACAAGGTTCACACTTGTACAGAAAAAAAAAACAATAAGCTTATGGTATCAAATAGCATTTAAACAGAAATAACTCAAAGTTAAATAAAGCTTTTATTTCAAATTTCCCCCTAATTTAAGCTAAATCAATCAGTAGATGCAAACATGTCACACATTCAGAAACACTTAAACTCGCATCTTTAAACAATACTACTTATAATATAAAAAAACTTACATCTTTCCTCGCATATATTCGCGTGTCCTGTGTAGGTCAGGGTCCATATTTAACATATTATGCGGAGGACCTCCAGAACCAACGACCCCAGCAGCAGTCAAACCTCCAGCAACACCTGAATTCTGCATCTGGGCAGGCTGAAGAAGGTTCCCATTTTGCTGGGGCAATCCCCCTTGGTTAGCTACCTGTCTCGACATCTGTCCAGACATATGCGCCTGAACATTCATTTCTATCCTTATTCCTACTTCCTTTTCGCCTCGTCTCAGTAACTATCACAAATAGCACAAGCAGCATAACTTATTCAACACTCCAGCTTTGCAATCACAAAATCCACTACACTCATGCTTCCTTCCTTTTTCCCTCCTTTAATTGTCACTCCAAATGCATTGCATTCCTGCATTTTATGAACCACGCTTATAGATGTTTGGGAAATTGAATAAAATTAACTCAAATTTCAATCCTTCAATCTCAAATTCAAAACTTTCACATTGTTAAGCAATATTCGGAACTGAAATTCGCTAAAATGGATTAAAATTTGGGGAAATTTCGGTCAATGAACGAATAAAACTCCAATTTGGGATTACAATATAAACACGGCCGTAATTAGTGAAATTAAGCACTAGAAAATAACTAACCCTAGGTTAATTATAAAAAAAACATTACTTTCCTTAAACGATCGTGAAGAAAATGAAAACCCTAAAAAGGAACCTGAGGAAAATTGTGAATTCGAAAGCAGAAGACGCGGGCGATCGGAGCTTCGAGAATCCGGACGGTGAAATGATCGTAAAACAAAACCGGCGAAGCACCGCCTGAATCGCACGTGCGAAGGAGGAAATTGACACGATGGCAACAGAAAAAGAGAAGGAGAAGGGAAAAAGGAGGTAGATTAGAAGATCGACCAAGGGAAAAGGGGGAATAGTGGAATTGATTTTTATTAAAAATAATTAAATAATTAATTAATTGCGATTTTATTTCTTTTTTACCAAATTATTATTATTATTATTATTATTATTATTATTGTTATTATTATTTTAAGGCCATGTGAAATTAGGAAACAAATTCAAGAAATTTTTTTGAAAAAATCCAAGAAATATATGAATATATTATAATGTTTTTAAACTCCTACTACTCAACTCTATTATGAAAATTTTATAACATATAATTTGAATTAAAAATAATGTATTTTTTATTGTATGTAATTTTAAAAGCTAACGTATTATATTTTTAAAAATTAAAAAAAATTGAAATTTTTATATTCATAATAACTGAGATTTTTTAAATTTTTTAAATTTGATAGGTTTGTTTGACTAGGATCGTTCTCAGGGCACCGCCCATCTTTTAAGGATAAATTGCAATTATTTTCTTTTTACTTTTATTTTTTCACTAAAATTTAAGAAATATAGTTTAATAATTGAATTTAGATGTTAAACTTTTTATTTTTGTTTATTTTTGTTTTCTCAGTTACTATACCATGACAGTTTATTTAAGGATAAACTACATAAATGATCCCCAATTATACTTTAATTGTTTTTTGCGTTTTTTGGTTCTTAAAAGTTACAAACTGGTCTCTCGACTTAAAAAAAGTAACAAGTTATTACGACGTCGTTAAAAATTTAACGGTAGATGATGTGCAGTTAATATAAATTGATATAATTACATAATTAGCTCTCAAGTTCTACACTTATTTTAATTTGACTCTAATTTTAAAAAATTAACTCATATAATTTTAATAATCTATCAATTTGGTCCACCTTTTTTTCTATTTATTCTCTCCTTTAATTCTTCAATTTTTTTTTTCACCCAAAATCTATTTAAGAGCCCCAAAAATATAGGTTCTGCATCTTTTTTTCTTGCTCTTGGTTTGGTTGCAGCAAAATCACTTTTTGTATCCATCTACTTACATATTTTAAAAGTGGAATAACAAGATCTTTCTAACAGGAAACCAAGACATGAATTTTCTCTCTCCTATTGTTTCAATGTTGATCTGTATTCTTCCCTCGTTATACATAATGTTTCATGTAAAAAATGAGTATAATTGAAGCTATTTTATTTTGTTGTTTTGGATGAAAAGGGGTCGGGTCCATGCAACTTCAATGAATTCTATTTCGTCTATCTCCAATTTGGGTTACTTATGAAGTTTTTATTGCTTTTACTATTGCCTAATTTCTAATATTTATTTTTTTATATTTGATTGTTTAGGTTGCATTGATATAGGTAATTCTCATTGTAAATTCAAGCAAAATTATGATTTAAAGGGACTGAAATGTTTAGGATTTAAGGGAATTGCAGTATGAATGTTTTTTTAGAAGGGAAGAGGATGAAGTTTAGGATTTAAGGGGTTGAAATGTTGTAATATTAAAAGTTGAGAGCTAAAATTTTAAATTTATGACCAAATTAAAATAAAATATAAAGATTGTGGGTTAAATATGTTATTATATAGATTTTATTAACTGCCACATCATCAAACGTTTATTTTTTAACAATTAGATCGATTTGTTAGTCGCGATTAGTCTAGGGACTAGTTTGTAACTTCTGATAGTCGAAAACGCAAAAGATAATTAGAACATAATTAGGGGACCATTTATGTAGTTTGCCTTTATTTTAATTAGTTTTCAATAATATAAGCATCAATTTAAATTTTGACTATCGTTTATTATCATTGACCATCACACGGATCGATGTTGCCAACATCCAATTAAATCCTAAAAAATTTAACCAGCTGTATTATAATTCCTTAAATTTAAGGGTAAACTACATAAATGACCACTTAATTATAAAATTGATGTTGATATAACTACTATATTTTTAATTTTGACAAATATATCACTAAACTATTTAATTGGTTCCAATTAGGCCACCAACCGTTAAAAAAACATAATAATTAACGTGGATGTTAAATAAAGGCTAAAGGGCTTATTTTTCCCTCGAGTTTGACCCTATTTTGCAATGTTGCCTCTCGTGCAAAAACACGTTCAATTAGGTACTCCAGTTCGCACATTGCAGCAAATTAGCTCCTTGACCAACGTTGACTAACGGAACCGTTAGTCTGGCCGTTAACTGTTAACGCGCCAGCCGTCTTCGCTGATGTGGTATGCCATGTCAGCGTTGAAAAGTCAAAATGTTGATGTGGTATAGGTGCTGACGTGGCAAAAAAAAAAACAAAAAATAATATGTAGGAGATAGGAGTTGAACCCGAGTCTTGGTGGTAAAAAGCACAGTGCTTTGCCACCAAACCACCCTTTCAACTTTATAAACAAGCACCAAATATAATATATATCCTCATCCAAATAACATGGTTGCTCATCTTTTTCCTCACCCCTGCGTCGTACAAGAACGTTTAGCCGATATAGCCACCCAAATTGGCGACACAATTGACAAACTTTAATTTAATTATTAAATTTATTTTATTGATTCAGATATTTTTGTGCATTCTAAGTGTGTCATATTCGAATCCTCTTAATCCACATTTATTTGTATTTCACCGGCATAAACAACAAATTAAGACATATATAAAATATTTGCATTCTATATCACAAAAGTCTGCTTAGCTTAGTGGCAAAGCCACGCCACCTTCACCTTGGTGCTCAGGTTTGATTCTGCATGGACCCAATTGGCGCTTGCTTTATTTTCCTTCTCCAATTAGAGGTGACGCGTGTTACCATCTGATTAGAAGATAAAAATAAATTAATTATATTAAATAAAAGGGTAAACTACACAGATGACCACTGAACTATGGGTTTGGTGTCAAAATGACCATTCTAAGTGTGTCATATTCGAATCCTCTTAATCCACATTTATTTGTATTTCACCGGCATAAACAACAAATTAAGACATATATAAAATATTTGCATTCTATATCACAAAAGTCTGCTTAGCTTAGTGGCAAAGCCACGCCACCTTCACCTTGGTGCTCAGGTTTGATTCTGCATGGACCCAATTGGCGCTTGCTTTATTTTCCTTCTCCAATTAGAGGTGACGCGTGTTACCATCTGATTAGAAGATAAAAATAAATTAATTATATTAAATAAAAGGGTAAACTACACAGATGACCACTGAACTATGGGTTTGGTGTCAAAATGACCACTCTATTATTTTTTGCCGCAAATGCACCACACAACTATTTTAATGGTTCCATTTTAGCCACACGCCGTTAAAAAAATGAAAAAGTTGACAGAACTGTTAAACAAATTGGTATAATTACACATTTGGTCCTCTATATTTATATAATATATAAATTTAGTCCTAATTTTAATCTAATAAAATAAATTAATTATTCGATAAGTTGGTGACACATGTCACCACCTTATTAGGGGATTTTAATTATTTTTAATTAATTTAATTAATTTCCACCTCCAATCAGGTGGTGACACGTAGCAACAAAATCACCCCTATGAGGAATCAAACCCAAGACCTTGGAGATTGGAGGTGGAAAAATGAGAGCAACAAAATCACCCCTATGAGGAATCAAACCCAAGACCTTGGAGTACCCAAGGTATATGCTTGCCATTGAACTAAGCATGCTTTTGTGGTATAAGGTACAACAATTAATATATATCTTTAATGATTGTTAATGCCCAAAAAAATTAAAGAGAAAAAAATGTAAATGGACGGATTCGAACCAAGGACCTTGTGGTCTAAAACACATGTGATTGCCACTGCACCAAGTTTATGCTTTGTAATATATAGTACAATATTTAATATATGTCTTATATAGACTTTAATGCTTGGAAAAAGAATGAAAATGTGGTTTTAGAAAACTCGAATATAATATTTTTTTGATGAACACTTTTCTCCCTCCGAATATAAAACAACATTGGCAATATGCTCTAAGACATGGGTCCTACTATATCACCAGATTTTGTTACATGTCTAACCAAAAGAACTAGGATGATGGTTTTCTTCACAAATTGCAGCAAAGTTATGGTGCATTCCTTGACCTGTGAAATACCTGCAGTTTTAGTAATTTCCTTTAAATAAAAAGTCTGAACTGAATCAACAACAATTAGAGCTTGTAGTGAGAGGGGCTGAATTTTCACCAACATGTCCTCAATATCTGTAGCATCATAATAGTAAAGTTCATTTGCTCCAATATTCATACATTCAACTTTGCTGCTAATTTGTTCTACACCCTTTTTACGAGATTCATACACAACAGAAACGAGCTGATCACATTCATGCTCCACAGCAATTAGTGCAATTATCGACAACAAAAGTGTAATTTTTTCAACACTAGGATCACTACCAATCAAAAAATTCTCTCACCTATTTTTTAGACTAAAAACCCCAAGTAGTATTTTTGACAAGAGCTGTGACATCAATACCATGACGGACATACATATCTCCTGATCTTGTAGCAGTAGTTTTTAAAGACCTCTGAATGCCATCAAATATATTTCTCAATATTCCTGGTTTCAACTTAATTGGCAGAAGCTTGTGTTTAATTGGGTTAGATGTTCCATATGTATAACACATATATTATTAGTAGTATTGCATATCACAAGTATATGCTTAGCTAGTGGTAAACTTGTGTGCGCTACACCTTCAAGGTCTCAAGTTTGATTCCTACCAAGGGTAGTTCTTTGGCTTTCATTTTTCCTACTCCAATTAGGGTGACACGTGTCACCACCTGATTGGAGGGGGAAAATTAATTAATTTAGTTAAATAAAAATAATTAAAATTCCCTAATAAGGTGGTGACATGTGTCACCATCTTATTGAATAATCAATTTATTTTATTAGATTAAAATTAAGACTAAATTGATATATTGTATACATATAGAGGACCAAATGTGTAATTATACTAATTTTTTTAACAATTCCGTCAACTTTTTCGTTTTTTTAACGGTGTGTGGCTAAAATGGAACCATTTAAATAGTTGTGTGGTGCATTTGCGGCATAAAATAATATAGTGGTCATTTTGACACCAAACTCATAGTTCAGTAGTCATCTGTGTAGTTTACCATAAATAAAAATAGATAAAGTGCTTCAATAAAGTGGTGACACATTAAATAATTAGTTTATTTTATTAAATTAAAATTAGGATTAAATTGATATATTGTTTAAATAACGAGGATCAAAAGTGTGATTATACCAATTTTATTTAACAACCACAAACCTTTTTCTTTTTAACAGTTGGTGGCCTGATTGGAACCAATTAAATAATTTAGTGGTATATTTGCCGAATTAAAAATATAGTGATCATATCAACACTATGTAATTTACCTTAAAATTAAATATGAATTTCGTTTCCGAAAAGCTCACGCTAAAACTCAAATCAATCATGAATCCATTGTCAATTGCTTCATTATCGTCTCCAACTACAGTATTAACAACTTACTTAAAATCACACAAAATAAAAACTTCAAAATAATGTATTTTGAATAAACTCACGCAATACACAACATCTGATATAAAGCTCAGAAATAAGAGCATTTTGAATAATATTACAACAAAGAAAACACTTGAGAGTAATTATTGTTTCGATCAAATCGTAATAAAGAAAAAATCAATCACAATAACGAACATCATTTGATGTAAAGATTGAAAGTAAGTGCATCTTGAATAAAAGAAACATAATCACAACAACAATCACCGTAAACGGATATAAATTATATTTTATAAAAATGAAAGTAAAGGACGACATATCAAAAAAACACTACATTAAACTAAAAAAAAGAATGAAAAAAATTTATCTACAACATGAGTCCATATTTAAAGATTTTAATGGTGTAGACGTTAATTATGGGACATAAAATAACATATATTTCGTGATAATTCTATCTAACAACAAATAATGAATAACGAAGAGCAAGAAACTAAAGTGTCAAACACTATATTCCTAAAATATAGTGTTTTTTAGTTAAACGAGCTTTACATGTAATTTAAGAGGGCAAGATAAATCTGGTGAAAAATTTTGGACTCATCAACTATCGACGATGATAACCGACAATGTTTGATATGGTGATTAATCATGACGAGTGATAGTTGTTATTTGAACAACTGACTAAAAAATGAGAGGAAGAAAAAAAAATTATTTTATTTTTGTGTATATCACGTTGTTCTGGTGTAAATTAGAATTTTCAATACATCATTGTTTTGGTGTTGTCTATAATGTCCTAACTTGCTAACTATTTAACGTAGGGTAACAAAAAAATAAAAACAATTCGAACATTTAGTGATTAAATTTAATTTTTATACTTCAGTGACCAAAATATAGCTAATAAAAAAGTTAGTGAAATTATATAATTTACTCTTTTGTTTAAAAATGAAAATTAGTGGCAAATTGCATACTTTACTCTTTGTTTAAAAATTCGTAACTTGACCTCACAACAATATATTCTCAAAATTCAAACTCAATTTTATATTTATCATTACACGAACACTTATCACAATACAATTTGAATGAACAAAGTGTTGATTCAACCCTCAAAGAAATTATTTAGGGATTAGATTGGATTGAAATGGGTTTGGCCCAAAACTGCCCCCTTTCCTCCAAAAGTGTTTTATCAAAGAGACACAGACACATTAACAGATAAACAAATAATACTCCCAATAACAGACAAATTACATACTCTCTCTCTCAATCAGAAAACCAGCCAAAGTGAGTTCATTTCCTCTTTACCTCTCAAACCCTAATATATTTCTACCCTTTTCATTTAATTTTTTCTCTTTCCCTATCGATTTCCATTGATGTACGTATTCAATTCGATCTCCATTGATCGCTTTTCCAATTTAAATTTCAATTCTTTTGTTACCCCCGCCCCTGTTTGATGATCCCTTTGATACGGGAAACTCATGGAAAATGAAAAGAAATGAATTTGATTGGAAGGGGGGGGGGGTATTTGTAATAAATGAATTAATGGGGTTACTTGATTCGTCTAGAATTAACTTTCTTTTTTATCAAAACGGAAAAAATGAGGCCATTCTAGTAGTTGACTTGTCATCGATTCCTTGTTTGTATCTCTGATAGCAGTTATTGTATTTGTTTACTTGAATATATTGTCATTTGTTCGTTGATGGAATCGGTTATTTTGCATAAATCTGTGGCATATGTTTTTGACAGCATTTTGTGTGTGAAGACAATGCTTAATAGACTGAATATTGTGCCCGTTTTTTGTCCACGTGGTGTGGATTGGGGAATATATATGTTTTCATGCGTTTGATTGTGTCATTTTGTGTATGTATGAAAGTCTAACTTTACGGTACAATATGTGGTTGATAGTTTTGTTTTGGTTTACCAGGAAATGGGTGTATACCTCAGTACCCCGAAAACTGAGAAGTTCTCGGACGATGGTGAAAATGACAGGCTTCGATATGGATTGTCATCCATGCAAGGATGGCGTTCAACTATGGAAGATGCTGTGAGTTCTCTCCCTAATCTCATTGTCCGACTTAATATGCTGCGACTTTTAATTGTTAACTGAATTAATGGGGATTACCTTAGTTAATATCCCATGTCTACTACTTGAAATTATCTTAGTATATGCTTATTCTTCACATGGTGTTAATTATAATGAGCTTTTAAGGTGAGTGCTAAGATTGCACTATCACAAGGAAGTGACTTTTGAAATTGCCTTGGTGCTTCCGATTTTTGAAAAAAAATCAAATCAAATGTATCATAAACACGGTTAAATGTTAGTTTTCTGGCCTTCTGCTTTTCTAATTTGATTGAAATGACACGAAAATGAGCTGACATGCAATTTCTTATTTAAAATTACTTCATAGCTCGGTTTTTATGTTGCTTAAGAAATTTAAGTTAAAAAATGTAAGACTTTTCAAAATGCATCTCGTGTGGACAATGCTTATAAATGGACGCTAAAGAATTACATAACATGATTTAAAATCCAAACATAGATGCATTCATTTAGTATGAACAAAGATCCTGTGCACAATAATATGATATTTGTTCTGTAATGAAGCAAAAGTTTACTTTTTTATTTTGTTCTGCGGGGAGTTTTTTTTTCTTTTTTTTGAGGTGGGGGTGTATTTGTATAAAAAGTTTGTCCATTTTCAGACTCTAGGTTTGTCCTTTGGATTGAAGATTGAATCTTGCCAAATCTAACATATTGAAGGAAAGTAGAAACTCCTATCTGAATATGTTATTTTTGCTTCATGTGTATGTGTGCATGCCTGTGTGCCTCTTTGGAAAGTAATCACCTGATGCATGTCCATTTGTGTTGGAGACCTGTTATGTCTAAGAATTTTCAGGGATACACGGTTTCTTGATAAAATCATGCATTTGATAATGATACCTATTGGTGTTTATTTCAATCTCTGAAGGACTATTTATCTACCCTGGGATAAGACAATTTACCTTAAATATGAATTTACTTTTTGTGGTTTTAACAGCATGCAGCTTATCCAGATATTGACTTCATGACGTCATTTTTTGGTGTTTATGATGGTCATGGAGGTAAGGATTTGAACTCTTTAATTTGTTATTTCATTCAATTGGCTTTTCTTACATCACTGTTTTCTTTAGAAGTATATAAAGTTTGTGTTTCAGTCGAGTTCCTTTTTGTTTCTGGATACCATTAGCATGCTTCCAAATATATGCCCGACTGCCTGAGTATGTTATATATATATTGGAGATATTCTCTTTTTCCATTTTCCCCTCAATCTCGTGCTCTTAGAAACACTTTTGTTAACAAGTTTCAACTCAAGTACAGGAGGAAAAGAAATCATTAAATTTCTTGCATCAAAGAAAAAACTGATGCAATCTTTTTCCTGTTACCTTGTTGAACTATTTCTTTTTGTCATTTTTAAATGAATTATTTGAAGGGCACATGTATTGTCAAGTTGAGCCTGCCCTTATGCTGATACTCCTGTACCTTGGTAATTATTCTGAATCGTACCATCAAACACTGAGTGAGGGGTAGAAAGCAAGCTGCAATTTCAGATGTGCTTGTTTGTGTTTTGATAATTATTTTTTTATCAGAAATGGTAAAGGAATCGGAGCTTTTCAAGTTCATTTACTGGATGTGTGAGATCTGCATAGACTGGCATGCCATACTTGGCAGTGGTAAAAGGTTATGAATGGTTCCTAGGGTAGGAATTTGGTTTTCTATTTCAGCCGCCTATGTGAGGTTCTTAGCTCTAGAAACTCTAACTCACAGTTGAGATTTCTATGCAGTGATTGAAATGCTTATGCCTATCTGCAATGTTCTTGTCTTCTTCTTTTGTACATGGAGGTTATTTTCTTCCTGCTTAATATTATTTGTAATATTTTAAGTTAGTAAACTTAGGGAGAATGAATTTTATTCACATTAGTTGAGCAGGTAAAATATTAGTCTCTATGGAAAGTTTACCTATTTTCAGGTGCTTACAACGGGATTTTTACATTTTTTTCTTCTTATTCCCTTTATTTTTATTGGAGCTTTAATGATTTTAATAGCTTTCAATTGAACTAGTTTTGTTTGGTCATTAAATTCTGCGTTCCAAGTCTTTTAGGTATTTTCTATGTGGTTCGTTTATCTGCAGGTCAAGCAGTGGCTAAGTTTTGTGCCAAGTATCTTCATCAACAGGTGCTCAAGCATGAGGCATATTCAGCTGGAGATATAGGGACTTCACTACAGAAATCCTTTC
Organism: Hibiscus tridactylites; assembly: GCA_958450335.1. Classification (NCBI taxonomy): domain Eukaryota; kingdom Viridiplantae; phylum Streptophyta; class Magnoliopsida; order Malvales; family Malvaceae; genus Hibiscus; species Hibiscus tridactylites. Next base: position 16,497,413 of record OY288274.1, read on the forward strand.
TCAGGTTAGCAATAATTCAAAGATCTGTCGTAGCTCGAGCACGAGGGTGCCTTTGTTACTGCCTAGACATTGATGTAATTGTATTTTCAGGGTACTCTAATGTTATTGGTTTTACGACAAGTTATCTCTATTCTATAGCTCCATTCTGGCTTAATGCTATTGCTACTGTATCTTTGATGTTTAGGTCATCATTGTCTGCCCTTTTGTTTTGCTTTCTGCCCGTCATTAGAATTTGAAGAGTATGATGAAATTCATTTCAGAATAAAAAATGACATAAATAAGGGCGCTTCTTGGTTAGTTGCTTCTTCTGCCATGCCATCCATATATCCAACTGCTGTTTTGTTGATCTTGATCATGTAGAATGGATGAAATGATGTGTGGACAAAGGGGATGGAGAGAATTAGCGGTCCTGGGAGATAAGATAGACCAGGTTTCTGGCCTTATTGAAGGGTTCATATGGTCTCCTAGAAGTGGTGAAGCCAATAAAAAATTTGATGATTGGCCTTCTGAGGAGGTATTTTTGTGATAAACAACCGAGTTTCTTTTTATTTATACGAAGCAATTTCATTTTGTATTTGCCTTTTTGATCTCTGAGTGATTGGACTAGGAAATGTTTCAATGATATATAAGCTGCATGACTTTAAATGTTTTTTAGTTGCTGTAACTGTCTATTCCAAGGAGTAAAATAAGTTTTCAACCTACCAATTTTGTATGCTATCAATAGGTCAATTGTATGTTTCTAATTTTTTGTATTAGGTGTATTCTTGCATAATAAATTGATTTACAAATAATTTTGTTGGTAGCTTATTTGGTAAATTTGCAATAGTTGATGAGAAAACTGATAAAAGAAGCTTTTGTCTTTGCAGTCTATATAGATATTTTTAATACCATTTTCTCGTGAATATTAATGAACTTCAACATCTAATCTTAACAATCAACATCACTTTTATGAAATAGACTTAATTGAACCAACTCTCTGAAGTATTGCCAATTTAATTGAGTTAGGATAAAGTAAAGTTTGCTATATCACTTTTGGGGATAGATCAAGAGACAGATATTAACTGGAAGAAAAGGTATTAGAAACTTCTTGAGTTGTTTGATAAGGCTTTGAGAAGCCCAAACAACTGAAGATGGGTGCTTTTTTAGTTGTTTAGAAACATCTGAACTTTATGATTTTATTAAAGGAGCTTAATGTGAAGTGGATTGGAAAAGTAAAAGGAGCATGTGGATGCTTTTTCTAAGGGTCAAATTGCTGCTTCTTTGGTGTTTGACTTTGCAGAAGAAAGCCAAAAATATGATAGGAATGGGCTTTCAGCCCATTGTACAGTGTGGGGTTCCATATTTAAGTAATATTCAAGAACCTTTACTGCCCCTGCATCAGACATTTCCTTGAGCATATACTGCAGCCTGCAGGTTGCCCTAGGATTCTGAATTCTTGGCATCACTGGCTTGGTTGTATCACTGCTAAATATCTTTGACTACTAATTATTATAGTTATAACTATGAAAGCTTGACAGATCTTCACTTCCTTATATAAATTGGATAAAAATGAACTTTTATTAGTTGTTGGTTTGTTGATAGGTGGATACCAAACATGCATTATTAAAACCATGTGTTAGCTTGCCTTCTAAGTTAGAATTCCTTTTGTAAATTTTTTATCTAAATATACTCTAAAGGGTATGTGTGAGTCTGTTAATCCTCTCGTAGAATCTGAAAGCTCCAGTAGTGGTGGATGAGATCATATATAGTGGATGAAAGAGGGATACTGCTAAATTGAAGTATCATATTCCTTGCGAACTCTAATATGATTTGTTTAAATTCTTTTTATGTAATACAATATGTAAGAAGCTTTTATTTGATTCATTAAATCTCTACTTGGCCTGCACAATTCTAAATGAAGTTCTATTTTGGTTTGAAACTAGGGCCCTCACTCTGATTTTCATGGACCTACTGCTGGATGCACAGCATGTGTTGCAATAATTCGAAACAAGCAACTCATTGTTGCCAACGCTGGTGATTCCCGTTGTGTAATATCTAGAAAGGGTCAGGTACAATTTTTTTTCCTTCTGCTGAACTAAGGAAATACAATTTCAAAATTATGTTTTCATCTATAGGAACTTTTCTGGAGGCCTCTAGAAATTGAGGTAAGGGATATCTTTGAATATCAATTAGTGCTTTTGTCATAAGTTATTTTCTAGTACTTTTAAATGGCTGTTGTGGAGTTCCATTTTTTTCTTTACTTCTCCTTAGAATATGCAAATCAGTTCCTCTTCAATGTGGCATAGTTTTACTGGTGTGATGTGACTTTCAAGATTTATTTCATAGGACTTTCTTTTACAGGCTTATAATCTGTCTAAAGATCACAAGCCTGACCTTGAGTTGGAGAAAGATAGGATTCTGAAAGCTGGTGGTTTTATTCAAGTGGGACGTGTCAATGGAAGTTTAAACTTGGCTAGGGCAATTGGTACCTTCTAGATCCTAGTTTAAATGTTTCTATTGATAAGGAGATTTTAGGTGCGTGGAGAGGGGGAAATGAATCGTATTTCAATTGCTCCATGATCCGTAATATTCGTATGTTTGCAGGAGATGCGGAGTTCAAACAGAATAAAACCCTGCCAGCTGAAAGGCAGATAGTAACAGCTAATCCAGACATTAACACTGTGAGTATCTATTTGCTTTAACATTTGTGTAATTATTCTAACTCGTTTTTAAATTTTAATAATGATCAATTGATTTAATAAAGGAACTATACTGTTTTTTTAATATTTTTAATAAAATGCTTGCTACATCATAAAATCAAGATATCTCATTCCTTTTAATTATTCGTATCCACCCCTTTCCATCTTTGAAATAGGTTGAGCTTTGCGATGATGATGAGTTTCTTGTTTTAGCTTGCGATGGGATTTGGTAAGTTACTTTATAGGAATATTTCTTTTGCAAGAACTTGCATCTTTTCACCCTCCTGCACTGAAATCAAGTTTGGGTCCTACCGGGATATTATTTGGGTACTATCGAGAACTCCCTTTTGTAATTTGCTGTAGGTGCATGCAGGATACATGCATGCCATGCCTACTTGCCAATCTTTCTGAAAGATTTTGATATCAAGCAATCTGTCAGACTCGGAGTATGACTTTACACTGGAGTGGTTGGTGAGGAGGGGATTCATGTAGCCAAACCTAACTCCATGGAACTAAGATTAAATATGCATATATACATATATATAGATATATATACACACACGTATGCGCATGCCTGCTCATACTTGGGTATGTATGTAGGTGTTGTGACTGGTGTGAGATGTTCTCTGTCAATTCTTAGAACACACATGTCCTCTACAACATTGGTGGAAGGCTACTTTATGATAATGTTCCTCATTAAGTCGTCTAGATCATAACATTAGTGACTTTCACGATACTAGTTCCTTTTTTTATATTAATTTGATGTGTAATATTTTGGCTGTTTCTTATTCACTAGGGATTGTATGTCGAGCCAACAACTAGTGGATTATGTACGAGAGCAGTTAAGCAGTGTAAGTCTCTTCAGAGATTTCTCACCAAGCATTTAAAAGCTCCGTCAATACCAGAAGTTCATTACTGAACAATGTTGAGCCTGCTGAATTGCTATGTGCGTTGACCTAAACATCAATCTCATTTTCGACGTGCAGGAAACTAAACTCTCAGCTATCTGTGAGAGAGTATTCGACAGATGCTTGGCTCCAACGGCCGGTGGTGAGGGATGCGATAACATGACGATGATCCTTGTTCAGTTCAAAAAGCCTGCTGATTTAGGCTCTTCTTCTTTGGAGGAGCAACAGCAGCAGCCATTGACCGATCAAACAGCCATCATAGATGAAAGTGCATCAGGGTCTGGATCTGGATTGACTGATCAAACGGCCACCATAGATAAAGTTGCATCAGGGTCTGGATCTGGATTGACCGATCAAACAGCATCCGGATCTGGATCTGGATTGACCGATCAAACAGCATCCGGATCTTAAGAAATAATTGAACTCCTTTCTCAGTTTTGACATGTTTCCTTCAAAGCTGTGAGCAAAAGGCAGATACTGAAATTTCACATTTTAGGAAGTGATTTTCTTGTGATGTGATTGTTTATATGTATGATGTTCCAGTTTTTTTTATTGAGTAGATCCTCATCTATCAAGGATTTTCTTGTATATCTATCAACTTTGCCTTTTTTTATTATTATTTTTGAGATACTGCCAACACCATGTGTCAATTTATGCTATGCAAACAATTAATGCTTCATTTTGTAGGATTTTGTTTCCACTAATTGTCTTTTACAAAGATTGATCACTGGTCAGCACCTCATTTGATATTGTTTAACATCACAAAAAATTTCATATATTCATTGAAAATCATAAATAGAGAGAACATGGGAAAAATCAATTTTTAATCCCACAATTTTACATGTTTTTAGCTAAAAAAACTGAAATAAGTTAAAATTATCAATAAGAAAAGGAATGTATTCTTTTGACAAGCATAAGAAAGTCATGAGTTTAAAGTTTAAACAAGTTCAAATGAAAACAAACAAAAAAATATATTATTGGGGTTGAGTCTACACAGAATGGATTATAGTAATCATAATCATAATAGCTAGAAAGAAAATAGGAAAAAAAATAAAATGCTAAAATTTCCTTGTCATTGGAAAATAGGTATATAAGAGCAGCGAGTTTATATGAATATATGACATCAAATGATCCTAATTTGGTTGTCCTCCAGATGGAGTTCTGTTCCAAGACAAGTAAGATGGATCACCAAGAGGTCTGCCAATTATTCAACACACAAAATTAATTCGTTATTTAGAATATATATATGTATGTATATCATAAAAAGAAACTTACCTTGGCTTGATAACATAAAGAAGTATGAAGAAGACTGCTAAAAACAAGCATAGCCCTCCTACAATGATATATGCAATTCCCAGGAAATCATTTTTCCCACCTATCCAGCTTGTGGTTGAAAGTACCAACTTCTTTTTTCCCCCAAAACTGTAGGTGTTGTAATTGTTTTGTATTTCGACCTGTATTTTCTTATTCGCTGGGAGGTCCTCGTCTATCTTCCCGTACAGTTTTCTGAACGTTGGCAGAGCCGCTGTCCGCATCCATACCATCAGATCCTCTTGTTCACTTAACTGCATCCACAAAACACTCATTTATCTCCTCTCCTCTCCCTCCAAACCAAACCGAACCAAACATCGTTTAATGATACAAACATAACAAGCATATGATATACTTACAGGTAAGGAGGAATTCAGTTTAGCACCTCCAATCAACCCTCCAGTCTGGAAATTTTTCGGATAGACATCGTCTCCGAATTTATGATCTTTGTCACTCTTCCACGCTATGTCATGTTTGTTTACTTGTATCATCTTACTATCCAATGAAAACCCATATGTGTCATTGAACAAACTCCATGCGACGAGGCCACAGGGAACGATTGGACCATCCTTTGTTTTGTCTTCAGGGGTACAATCACTGATGTCGTTTGCAGCTGACTTGCTCCTCAATTGTTTATCGCTCCGACTTTTTACATAACTGTAACCATATTTTCCACATCTATAAATATTTTGAAAGATGAAAACTAAAAGTATTGAAAGGTTATCTACATCAAGCACCATTAAAGGAAATGCATAATAAATACTACTAAATCTTCCATGAACCTGTTATATAATTCATGAAACTTAAACATGGTATTGATAAATAAGTATAAATATAAACATATCTTTGAATATGATTTTACACACCGACGATGGTTTTGGTAGTAGTTATCAAGCTGATAATAGATATAAACAGGCTTTTTCATCAGCTTAGGAACCTGGAAAAAAGGAGGGAAAAAAGATAGCTTAATGCTTGTTAGCCGAACAGACATGTTAAGATGAAATGTTGTGGAATACGTATCTATTCTACGAGACAGAAATTCCTGAAACACCATAGATAAAAAATAAAATAGAATACAGAAAAAGAATTGGACTAACGGGCAGAATCCTGATGCAAGACTTGTTAGTATCAGCGTTTTGGATAAACTTAAGCTTATCATTGGAATAATTAGGAGGAACACAACTGTCGTCATAGCGGTCCACGATTTCTACCACCTATATAAACATCAAAAACAACAACGATTTTAAAGTTCAGCACGGGTCAAATAGCAACGAAGGAACACATTTAGAGCCAGAGAGAAGAATACGCTACATGCTCCGATGCGGACAATGATACAAGTCCCAATGGGATGAAGACAACTCCGATGATGGTAAATGTTGCAATGACCTGAAAATCCCCCACCCACCCAAAAAAATGTAAGCTTTCATTAAAAAGTACTTCATGTGACATGTAATGAAAGTTCCATACATACATGCATGCATATCACACACACACATAAATACATGCAAGCATGCTTACACACACGTATACATACATACGCACTCGGGGGCGCTTACACACACATGCATACACATATTTATCCAGAATGAAAAGAAAGAGAATTTGAGACATACCAATCCAGGTGTAAGAACAGGTTTGCAAGCAGGAAGCTCTTGCTGTGTGAACCTAGAATCTGCAACCCCAACAAAACAAAAGACGAGAATTTACCATAAGCCCAATTCTTAGATTCGCAAAATTATACTAAAATCTTCAACCATTCGCCAAGGAACAAATTATCAATATAACACTATATAATCAACAATTGCAACCAAAACCTAGAGTTTCTTTTCCCTTTTCTGTTTGTCCCATTGGGTATTATAAGCCACATTGCATCCCATTTTAACAGATTGATCAAAAGATAAAAAGGGAGATTAAATTAAATAAAAAGAAAAGGGAAAAAACCAATCGAGCAATGTATTGTGCTGGTGAGATAAATTAACAAGACAAGGGAAAGGGAACATACATTTGGGTTTTCTCGAATTCTTTTTGGAGGAAGCTTTTGAATTCGAACCACCACCATCGGCGGAGCTCGTGGTGGCTCCGTTGGCATCCATTTCGTATAATTTGTTGTGAAATCTCAAAAAAAAACTTTTTTTCTTTCGCCGGAATCCCTATACGAACTCAACACTGAAATCTCTTTTTAACATTTGTTTGTTTCTAGTAGGTTGGTTTCAAAGATAATTTTTTTAAACAAATGAAAATGAAGAAAGTTGGAAAATAAAAACGATTGGAAAAGAGAGAGAATCGGACAGTGTATGTTCTTATAATAGCCCACCTAACCTATCTATACACACCGTTTGGAATAGCAGATAAATTATTGGGTAAAGTACACAAACGGTCACTAAATTATTTCACAAAATACAAAATAGTCACCAAACTTTTAATAATTACATAATATGCATTAAACTTTAGTTTTTATTATAAAATGGTCACTGAACCATTAACAGTTGTTAACTAGATGACATGGCAGTTATCGAAGTTTGTATAACAACACATTTAATCCTCAATATTTACACATTTAATCAATTTAAACATAAAAAATAAGGGTTAATTAAGGACTAAATTGATTGAATGTGTAAATATGGAGAATTAAATATATTATTATTTAAATTTTGTAACTGTCACGTCATTCAATGAATAACAGTTAACGATTCAGTGACTATTTTGTAACAAAAACTAAAGTTTAATACTTATTATGTAACTTTTAAAAGTTTAGTAACTATTTTATATTTTTTTTGAGATAGTTTAATGATCATTTGTATATTTTACCCTAAATCATTTCAATTCTAGTTAGTTTTTTTTTGTTGGGTTTTTTAAAGGAAATATTTGATTTAACTTGTTACTAAAATATATACGAATAGGAATCAGACTTCTACTTTCTTCGACGACAACAAAAAATCTTTGTCTAATGTGCGTTTTTTTAATATTTTATTATTAAGTATAGTTATGATTTTTTGGTCGATCTGTTTAATCAGTAAATAAATAAAAATGCAACCGATGTATTGTATATCTTAATTAGAAGTTTCGATACGGAGTTTCTTTTGTCTTATATAAATAGAACAAACAATATTACTTTATCATAAATCACGTAAGCATTCATTACGGTCAATAGAAAATTTGATTTGACAAGTTATTTTAAGCTGATGTCAAGTGTAAACTTAAATGACCATAATGCAAAAGCGGATAATGATTATTTTAAGGGATTCATATTTATTTATTTTATTTATAAGATGTGTGTATTATTAAAGAGTTAAAAATATCTATAAACAAATACTATTTTGTAACATCATATACTAATAAAAGATAATGTGAAGTGTCTATGTATTTACTTTTACATATTATCTTTCAAAAAAAATTAAACATATTAATAGCGTTTTTAAGAAAACTTGTTATCATTTGTTAAAAATATTGTTATTAAAAGACGAGTAAAATTTGATTTGAGTTAAAATTTTTAAATTTTTTTATTCAATTTATTTTTATAAATTCGACTTTACTCAGGTCAAATTTTATAATTTAACTCATTTTAAAAATTCAAATAGAATTTGAATGATGAAACAAGATTGTCGACTCAAATAACTCAAAATTTTAGTAATTAATAGATTGATTATCGAGTTTGAGCCTTATCCATCAATTCTACATTATTTCCTTATTTTTTTCAATTTCTCTTTTGTTTTAAATTTATATTTGCCCAAAATTGAACCATGTGTCCGTTTACCACCGTAAAATACCTTCAAATCAATTTTTGAAAATAAAATTTTTTTATTACAAAATTAGTCTCTAATTTTGTATTTTATTCAATTTAATCATTTGATGTTACTCTCTTAAAATCCTTTTTTAAAAATAATATATAAATATATTATATAAATCTAGATGTTATTTGATTTGTTAAATAAAATTACAAACCTTACCCAAACTTATTAAAAATAAAAAATTATACATATATCGTACATGGTTATAAAAAATTGTTTAAATTAGAACTAAACGGTACAACAATATTATAAATATTTACAATTAAACCTCTCATTTCTTTGTGCTCTTTCCCCTTTCTTTTCTTCTTCTTCCTCTGAATTTCTTAACCCTAGTTATCTTAACAACAATTGTCTTCCTCTCATGAGTCATGTCTATGAAAACTCTATCTGTTTCCTTTGAAGCTTCTGAAATTGTTGAATTGTCATGCGCATGCGAATAGTTCGAATTGTCCATGAGAGGTTGAGGAAACTTTATCTCTGTAGCAAGGGCATTAAAATTGTTCTCCTGTTCATTGCAAACCTCCACATTACCTATACACGATAACTTATCTATATAGCGTTAGGAATCTTTCTGCAAGAACTTGAATATACATTATTGAATGCCGAAGCAAAGATATAAGAGTTGTCACTAGAAGTAGAAACGGATCCACCTTGTATTTCATTGTCTATTGTTGATTGATACTTACGAGATCGAAGCAGCAACGATGATTATGATAATCGATACAAGGACTACGCAATAAATCCTAAACTAACTCCTCTCAGTAATGTCATTGACCATACTTAAATTTGAATTTTTTTATGGGAGAGAAGTGTCTTAAAATTGCACTTAATTTTTATCGATGGCAGAAAAAATAAATTTTAGTTCAAGTTAATATAAATGATTTGAATTAAAATTTTAATAACAAAACCGTTGTTTACTTTAAATTGTATTAAAATAGATTCAAATTTAATCTCGAAAAATTTAAATAAAAAATCTCAAAAAATTTCGGATCCGGATAAGACTATAAATACAACAGGAGGGAGGTTGATTGAGGATTACGCAATATCACAAAATTGCCGTTGGGATTTCGGGGTTGGAGAGCAGACGGTCTATCCCTGTCTCCAAACAACCGCTAAACCCCCAACCCCATTTCAAAACGCACCGTTTTGGTCCCCTCCAATTCTCTCAATTTTTCTATATATTTATTTTATACACATAAAACTAGAAGAAAAAAATTAATTAAAATAAGAATCATCAAGAAGGAATTTCGAAGGATTTTGTAAAAAAATAATCGAAGGAAGAATCTGTTAAGCGGTCGATCGATCGGTCTGCGATTAACGATGGAGGTGCCTATCTCATGGGATGCTCTACGCAAACAGGTTTGTTGAGTTTTATCTCTATCCTTTGTTTGGCGTTTAATTCCGTTTGACTAAAAATCGGGGTAGAAAATAACCTAGGATTTTATAATTCTGTTGGATTTGATTGATTAGGTTTCAATTGTTGAGGAATTTTGGATTCCTTTTGAATTGATTGAGTTTTCTTGTTGGAATTTGTTGAAATGAGATGGAAATATTGGATCTCAATCGATTGACCCTGATTCTCCCCCCTTTGATGGTGATTATGTAGAGAAACGAATAGAGATTATGGATTTGTTGCTCGTAGAGAAAAGGAATACTTTCTGTTTATTTCCAGCATCGGATCTGTTTAAACTAAATTGCTAAAACTTGTTGCCTTTTTCTGTTGTTCATTGCTTTTTATTTTTGAGATGTCGATCTTGTTTTCCGTGAAGTAGCTTAGGAAGAATTGAGCATATTTGAGTCTAACAGATATCTGAGTCTGACACTTTGAGTCCGGCTTTTCTTTGCATATATCTTTCCTTAAATGATTATGAATGGTCCAGTCTATGGCGTGTGTGGAATTTAGTTTCATTCTCTTTACAAAGAGATGATCCATGTGATTTTTTATTTTTTAAATTTATGTTTTTGCCAAGGATAGGAGTTTAACCTGTGAGGAGGAACTGCTGTGATTTCCTTTAGTCATTGATGAAAATAAATGTTGTATTTCTTTGTTAAAATATTCATTTTATCTTCTGGTTTTGCTTCGCGGTTCATATTGCAAAACAAAACCAAGGGAAATTTAACCTTGTGTCAATTTACTTGCCAACAACTAGAGTTGGAAGTTATTAATGATTTCACTAGGCTCAATCTAATGATGTATAGGTGTTTGGTTAGTTTGTTATCTTACCTGGTGTAGATGAGAGTGATGGCAGATAAGAGTTAATTGATTATCTTGAATAAGGTAAACGGAATTGCATCCAAAATGTAAATGGACGACTTTTCCACGTAGGTCCATATAGCTTATATAACTGGTATAGTTGGACAACTGTAGCTTATGTAATTGGTTCAACAATTGACATTACTTGAGACAGGGTTCAATATGCATTTCCAGATAATCTATAGGTTAAGACTGGAAAGTATGATTTGGGTCACCAATATCAAAATTTTGGGGAAAAGGTGCTTCATAAATTTCTTTTGGGAAGATTTCTCTTAGCCTTTTAATCTTTTGCCAGTTAATACCCATATTTCATTTTGATTTTCAAATTGTAGAGGCAATTAATCTGTCATCCTTAAATTTGTGGCATTGGGATTATGCTATTGAATGACCTTCTTTGGCGTTAAGAACCTTTTATTTGCCCAGAAAACATTGAATATATCCTGAAATGGCAATAGTTAAATAATGCTTAACTTTGTTCACTATTATTGCAGGCAAGGAAACTCGAAGCTCAGTTGGATGAGCAGATGAATTCATATCGTAAGTTGGTCTCCAATAAGGTCTCGATGAAAAATGACTCCGAAGAGAATGATATTGAATCTGGTATAGACCGATTACTAAAACAGCTACAGCAAGTAAATATGAAAATGCAAGACTGGGTCTCATCTGGTGGATCTGAAACTGTTTCTCATACCTTGACTAGGCATCAGGAAATTCTTCAAGATCTCACTCAGGTACTGTGGTTTATAAAATATTTTTTATTTATCTGTCTGCCACACAATCATCATCCTTCATGTTTTCTTTTTTTGTTCCTGTAAGACAAGCTTTTCTCCCTTCTTCTCTTTCAATTTAAAACTAAAACAAAAGTGGCTTCATGTCAGTCTCCACAACCGTTTTTTTTGTTCCCTGCATACTAGTTTAGTTTGTTATCTTCATAAGTCTGTAGATTCTTGCAGGCTTGTAGTTTTCCATATGCATCTTTCAGAACTTCCAAATATACGTTCTTTTACTACAAAAACATTAACAGGAGTTACTAGCATTGAACTGCTCAGAAACTAACCTGATATTAGACCCATTTGAAGTGCAGGAGTTCTATCGTCTTCGCTCTAGCCTTAGAGCTAAACAAGAACATGCTTCCCTACTGGAGGATTTTAGGGAATTTGATCGGACCAGATTAGACTTGGAAGCAGGTGTGGGCTCCACAGAACAGGCTCTAATAAAGGAGCGTGCAGCCATCAGCCGGAATACAGGACATGTATGTAAGAGTAATTGTAGTTAACAATATCTTGTGTAAGTATGATTATATTAATTTAAATCCTTCTATAGAAATGCCTTAAATGTCAGTTAATGATGAGATCTTAGAGTTTAATAATCAATCAATTAGTAACGAGATCGAGGAGAGATAAATGGAGAAAAAAGAACTCTGAATAAAATCATGGACTTAATGGTGACTTTGCATTTGTGTCATTTTTGCATTTGTTATACCTTCATTCCTTTACATCATTTAAGGTTTAAAAGGAACGGATTACAGCTGGTTACCAGTCTGAAAATGTTATGATAACGTTGATCATCATCATTGCTTGCACAAGTTTTTCAGAAAATCTTTGAGAATTTGACCTATATTCTTTATAGGTCTATTTTGCAGGAGTCATCTTATTCAATTAATTAGTGGATTTCATCATTTGGGATATTTACATGAAACTTATAATTTATGACTTATGGTGTATTTGATCATTCTTGTTCAAGAAGATTTAGAGTTAGAGAAGTATACTTGACTCTTAAAAATTAATGAACATGTTAACTTCCAAATATGGAGAGGGTGAAAGCAAAACTTACTTCAAGTCCCTTTCTTTTTGACATATCAGACCAATCTTATTATTTAGAAGCAATTAGGCACATTAAAGTGGCCTCCATTTTTTTGTTTTGTGTTTTAGTGCCACCTGTTTCTTATTTCTTTCTGAAAATCATGATTATAATTTTTCTGATAAGATGTGTAATGAATTGAAGTTTTCTTACCAGCTTTATTTATTCCTAATATTTACATATAATTACCGGGTTCTTAACAAATTGTAAAGAAGTGTATTAACAGTGGTGGTAGTCTTGCTATTACTTCTACCCATTTTTAGTACAGGCCTCTTGTGAGTGTTCAGTTCTATTAGAAGTATCTCGATAGAATTCCATTGTTGTTCATATTTTATCTGTCCAAAGAAGAAAAACCCTCATTATACTTTGGATTTGCATATGCATAATCTATACCAAAATCTCAGCTTCATGTTAACAGACAAGAACTTTGTTAACTATCTGTCACCACTCTTAGTTCATATTAAATTGCTAACTGAATTCTGGTTTTGTAGATGGATAATGTAATTTCACAAGCACAAGCAACTCTTGGTACACTTGTCCTTCAACGTTCTACTTTTGGGGGGATTAATTCAAAGCTCAGCAATGTTAGCAGCCGTCTACCAACGGTATGAATGCTTGTTAATGTTGCTAGTAGTGTTTCAAGTTGCATACATTTGTTCAGTACTTTAACAATACAAGGTTTAGGCGTCTTACATGCTATTTTTCTTTTATGATTTCCACATAGTTTGATATCTCTGCAATAAATTATCATAAACGATCAAACATACGCGACATAGTTTATGCTATGTTTGGGAACATGAATTTGAAAATTTGGATTTACATTTCATTTAGTATATATTTTGTAAGAGTGAAATGCATACACTATGACAAGTTGATATTCAATACGATTATATATATTTGAAGGCATGAAGGGATGACCCCCGAGTTTTATCACACGCACGCGAATGTTTTATCACATAACTTGTGTTATCACTTAATGTTTTATATATAGGAATTTCAAATTCACAAATATCTATAGGAATTTCAAATTCACTACAAAATACACACACACACAGGCACACAAATGTTTTATCAAATAACTCGTGTTGTCTTAAAATCCAAATCCATCTTTTGATCCCCGAGTTTTCATCCAAACATTATGTTTAGTGAATTAAGAATTCATTTTGTCACCCTTTAACTGCTTGTGGAGTCTAAGAATTCCACTGGCAGTATACCAAATAGTTTTGTTTAACATATCTGTGGACTGGTTTTCAACTACTTTGCCATGTTTGACCGATGCGCCATCATGTTGTACCGTGCAGGTGAATCAGATTTTGTCCTCAATAAAGAGGAAAAAATCTATGGATACCATCATTCTTTCTCTGGTTGCATCTGTATGCACATTTCTGATCTTCATCTATTGGTTGAGCAAGTGATGGCGTATGTGTGCTGGTTGCCAGCCAATGATTGTGGTGAAACAGGTTCCATCCGAGGTTTGATGCCGCGTATCGAGCTAAGAAGGGGGTGTTATCTTATGTTGTAAGTTGATATTGGACATTTCTAATGGTATGGGATTCCCAGTATATAGGTAAAATTCAACATTCACATATGTTATAATTTCTTTTCTTTTCTTTCCGGGGTATCATCCGTGTTAAATGAGTAAAAGCTACAAATAAAAAGATTATATCATTTCATTGCTTTTGCTCATAGCGCTACACTACTTATTCTTGTTCGGGTTCGCGAATATTCCTTTCAACAATGTTGTCTTCAATGTTGAATACACTATGTCTTACCATTATATCCGATACTTGTGTATGTTGTCACAACTTGATGGTTGACTATCGTTTGCCACAAAACAGGGGTCAATTATTCAAATAGAAAAATAATTAGGGACCAAAGTGAAACGAGTATAACTCATCTAAGGGTCGATTTGGGCTTGGATTAAAATTTTCAAAATTATCCGGGTTATAGCATGGTCCGAGTCATGAACACTCTTTTTTCCCCCTATCTTCTTGTTGAATTAAATGTTTGCATCTTGAAGATTCAAATGTTATTATATTCCTACTTTTGGGAAAATGTGCTGTTTTTGCAAATGGTTTCATTGATTCCAATAAAAGAGGCAACAATGATTCATTTCAACAGCTGCATTGAGTTGAAACTTGAAACAAGATGATGCCATCATATTCATTTCAAAGAAGACATTGAATAGTTACCCTCCTCCCCTACCCCTCCAGAAAAAAATATATGATAATATAAATACTTATAGTCATTGATGTCTATCAGGTCGAGTGGTGGTAAATTTTTTAATGTTTTTTATATAAAGTAACAAGTTCAAATTTTGTGAATGGAGAATTAAGTGTCGAGAATCGAATAGTATAAGTATTTTTGACCACTTGTCCAACAAGTGAATTTTTAATTTTTACTATTTTTGTTTATTTCATTTAAAACTCAAATACGAGACATTGTTAAAAAAGTATCGATATCTTTGTATAGATTATCGATAATGGTCATGCTCTACTCTATTACACAATTTTTAAGCTCGTATGCACTACAAGGAGTCCTTTGAGGTGTTTTTCTTGCTAGAACTAGAAGAATTAATACCTAGGTCAAAATGTCCCTACTTTTGTAATTATTTGGTTTAAATACATACGAATACGATAAAGTAAAAGAGGGTCTCAAAAAGGGCTAATGATAAAGTAAAAGATTAATTCTAAACTAATAACAAAATACATGGAGAAAATAAAATGAAATTGTGTTTCATGAATTTTGAGTCTCATTATACTTATTTCTTATTAAAAGTCAATCTACTATATAATACAAATCAACAAATATTTATTGTTTTAACAAAATTAATTTTTTTATTTTAATAAAATTTTCAAAACTCCTTAAATATTTGAACCGTGTATGCATGGGGCTATGAGTAAACATATCCAATTTAATGTAAAAGGATGGGACATGCTTTTAACTTTTAAGTGAAAGATATGGTTTGTTTTCCTTTTATCTGGCCATGGGTCATGCATTGATTCAGATGTAATGTAACACTAACATTTGTGTCGAAAACAACACACAGTTTCACGTGTGATGTTTGTGAGGGAAGTTCTCAAATATTTCTTTCTCAGCCCTCCCCATAAATAGGGTTTAAATTGTTACGTACGTTTTATTAAATTCAATTTTTAGATTTCTTTTTATTTTTAAATATATCCCAAACAAAGTATTTTATCATTTTGTTGATGCGTGGTTCTAGTGAAAAAAATAATGTTCATTTTATGAGACTCGGGTCGAGCAATTTTGTCTGTGATGTGTATTATAAAGAGAAAAAATTATGAGTAAATATTATACTGTAATCACCTTAAGATTATTTAAAAGAAAGATAGTGATTGTTGTGATTGATTATGATTCATCTATTCTGATTTGGATATGACTCATATATTAATATTTTTGAGTATTCTAGTATGATTACAACGTAGTATTTGTGTTCGATTTTAAATCTAAATAAAGACACACATTTATAGACTACACTACTAAAATCTGAATAAAGACACACATTTATAAACTACGCTACTAAAATCTGAATCACTCAAGACAACATATCACAATTTAACACTAGAACAATTCATTAGGTTATGCATAAACAAAATTTTAATGAAAAAAAAACATACATAATTATTGAATTGATTTGTTTATACAAATATAAAATTTAGAGTAAACTACTTAAAGACCACCATGCTATCATTTAAGATTCGATTTGATCACTACACTTCTAATTGCAGCAATTAAACCACTGAACTATTAAATTGGAATTAATGTGACCACCTGCCGTTAGAACCTAACGACATGTGTGACGTGGCAGTTAAAAAATAGGTATAATTACATATTTGGCCCCTACTATTTACACATTCTTTCAATTTAATCATAATTTTAAATTAATAAAATAAATTAATTATTTAATTAGATGGTGACACGTGTCAACACCGTATTGAAAGACTTTAATTATTTATATTTGATATAATAAATTTATTTTTTTCCTCCAATCAGGCGGTGACACGTGTCACCACCTATTTCGAGGAGAAAAAAACAAATTCTCCAAGCTTGCGTTGGGTAAGATTCAAACTTGGGTGAAGCATGGGTAAAACCTGGCAAACTTGACCCGAGACCCGAAACTCGAACTGAGACCCGAACCGAAACCGAAAATCAACTCGAAATCTGATATGAAATTTGATCCGAACCGAATTTAGTTGAACTGAATGGACCCAATTAATAGAAACAAAGAAAGATAAAATATGAACAACCGCACAAGTCACTAAAATGTTAAATATATTGAATTTATAAAGTCATATATAGGGTGTAAAAATCTGACTAACCTAAAAATTTGATTTAAATCGACTGATCTCTCATTGAACCGAAAATAACCGAACTGAAAATTAATCGACCCGAAATGACCCGAAACACAATAGACACAAACTAAAACTGAACCGAACGGAAACAAAACCGAATATGAACCAAAAATATCAGACCCGAAATAACCGAAACTGAAATGACCCGAACCGAACCCGAACCGATTGACCTGTTTGCCACCTCTAAACTAATTAAGGTAGTGGATTAGCCACTACACCAAGCACAATCTTGTGATTTATTCACAAAATCAAATATATATGCCTTATTGTTTTCATTTATTTTTTATTTAATATATAATAATCGAATTAATTTTACATATAGAATCCTAAACCTCAAACTCTAACTCTAAACACTAACCCTAAATGTGGCAAACTACATTTTTACCACTATACTATACATTAAAATTATATCAAATTATATTCGAATATATAAAATTAAAATTATATCCAAATATATAATTTAAAATATAAAAATATATCAAATATAAAATTAAAATTATATTCAAATATATAAAATTAAAATTATATTCGAATTTTATCAAATTTTATATATTAAACTATGCTGAATATATTGGAATATAATTAGATTTTAAATTCCGCACTAACTATAAATTATATTCAATATAATTTCTTTATATAGATTTAAAATAAAAAATATATTGGATATAATTTTTTATATTTTAAATTATATTCAATACAATTTTTATATTCGATTTAAAATCAAAAAATATATTCGATATAATTTATAGTTAGTGCACAATTTAAAATCAAAAAAATTAAAACTATATTCGATATCAATTTTTATAAGTTTTAAATTATATTTGATATAATTTTTTATATTTTAAATTATATATTCGAATATAATTTGATATATATAATTTAATATAATTTTAATTTTATATATTTGAATATAATTTTAATTTTATATATTCGAATATAATTTGATATAATTTCAATCTATAGTATAGTGGTAAAAATGTAATTTTCTATATTTAAGGTTAGAATTTGGGGTTTAGGATTATATATGTGAAATTAATTTGATTATTATATATATTAAATAAAAAATAAATGGAAAAAATAAGGCATATATATATATATATATATACATGATTTAGTGATATAAAGCACAAGATTGTGTTTGGTGTAGTGGCTAAGCCACTACTTTTACCTATGCTTCACCCAGGTTTGAATCCTGGTTTGGAGTATTTGTTTTTCTCTCCTCAAATAGGTGGTGACATGTGTCAAGCTTGAGTTTATACAACTTGTGTATCAAAGTTTTTTCTTGATAGGGCTTTAAATGAGACGTGACAGATGGTGAGATACTTGAGTTTGACACGGTCAAAAATTGGTCAACACTTGACTCGGTTAGGCTCGAATAAAGCTCGAACTCAACTCGAGTTCTTAACGAGCCGAGTCGAGCTCAGATTTCTCAGGCTCATTAAAAATTACTCGAACTCGAACTCGACTCGAAATCTTAATGAGCCGAGTCGAGCTCAGCACTACCCGAGCTAGACTCGACTCGTTTACACCTCTAGACCCAGGGGGGTCTCGAAGATTTTCGGGCCTTGAGCGAATACTAAAAATGGACCCTTATATAATTAAAAGCACATTTTATTATGAATAGAAATTCTTTGCCTCTATTTATACCCCAACAAAAAAAATTAGGTTTAAAGTTTAGGGTTATAGTTTAAGGTTATGATTTAGGATTAAGGTTTAATGTATTAAGCGTGGAGTTTAGGATTTAGTATTTAAAAGTTAGGGTTATGGCTTAGAATTTAATTTTTTAGTGTTGGTCATAGAAATGGGCACCGGAAAAGGCGGAGAATTTTTATTCATTTCATTACTTTAAACAATTAATTTAATAATTCAAACACATTATTTCTATTGTTAGATTAATTAATTTATTTTTTAGAAAAAAATATAAATAATTTAAATTTTAGGAATCCTAGACTGATTGAGGGCTATAGGCTAGTTAGGCGCCCTGAGCGGTCGCTCAAAATGCTCCTTTTATAGCCGACCCTGAGTATACCCCATATTATTCAGGCTCCCCTTTAAATTTAATCTTAATTTCATCCTTTATAAATTAATCTTAATTTTGGAATTTTTTTGTATCTAACCAAAAATAAATAGATTTTTATTATTTTGTTTTTGTTAATGTAAGAAATATTAACCACATGCATTAATAAGCCTAATGAACACATTTGTGATTAATGTAGATCATAATATTGCTTAGTTATGGAATATGATGTAGTACTCTTTTACCTTAAACATTTACCTGTAAAAGACCTATAAATTACCTCGTTTTCTTTCTAACAATAGTACAAAGTCCAACCAACACTCAATCACTTGTTTTTTTTTTTTCCTTTTTGTAAATCTATTCAAAGACCGAACCAATCTTAAATTTGAAGATTCGCAAAATATTCGAGATGTTTTTAGACTATTAATATATTGTAGAGTGTTATCATACAGTGAGAGTATTCTTTTCCTTCATATAGATTTAGAAAAAATTTTAATAAAATTTTCAATTCTGGTTTAGCCTTTTTGACTATTAATAAATTATAATCGTTGAGCAAAAAAAATTGCTGTGAACTAAAAGTAAGAATAGTTCCGAATACGTATAAGAGCGAACACATAAAATCATAGAGAATGGAGGGTAAAAATGAGTTAAGTTAATATTTGCAAAAGAAAAACAAAAGGTTAGTTATACATTAGTGAGGAACAAAATAATGTTGTGTTTTGTGAATTTTGAGTCATGTTAGACTTTTATTCTGTATAACTGTATGTATACTATATTACTTGGCTGATTGATCCAGATCAGGTATTGAATATGTCCATTATAGGGGAAATCCTTCTAATCTAATTTGCTTTATTCACAACGTCAAGAATTGAACTTATCACATTTCTTAAGGGATTTAATGTCTAATCTCACTAGACAAGTTGATTGTTGATAAACTCATATTTATTCAAAAGCCAGTATCCTATATTAGGGGTGAGCAAAACTCGACTCGACTCGAAAAAACCGAATTACTCGACTCGACTCGAAAAAACTTCAAATAAAGTTTGAGTTGTAAAATAAAAATTCGAATAACTCGAACTATCTAGTAATTAGTGGATTTATTTTTAAGTTCGAGACGAGTCCCTCATTTTTTATTGATATATACATACCGATATATAAAAATATGAAGAAATATTGTCACATATGAATATATATATATATATATATATATATTATATATATATATATATATATATATATATATATGCATGCATATCTTATATGACTAGAGAAAACCATTTAAATTGGAATCAAACCCTACTATAACATGATAAATAATTAAATTTTTATAAGAACTCGAAAACTCGACTCGAAAATTTTTAGAATGAAAGTTCGAATGATAAAATTAGACTCGTCAACTTGAATAACTCAAAATTTTTTGACTCGACTTGACTCGATTGAACGCTCACCCCTATCTTATGTACACATCAAGTCAATAAACATTTAATTATTTTTTATTATTGAGGGCACTTAAATCTTTTAACCGTCATTGTTAAGAAATCTAAATGTTTTATCTATTAAACTAAGGGTAATTGTTCTATACACAAGCGCTTGTGGAAACTTTTTTACACAAGCGTCTTAATTTTAGGGGTTAGGGACTCCGTTTAGGGTTTAAAATTTAGGGGTATAAGTGTAGTAGTTTTGAATTTAGGGATTGTTGATAGAATTTTGGGTTTAGGGTTAAAATTTAGGGTTTATAGGTTAAACCTAAATCCCTACCCATATTACCCTAAAACTAAACCCTAACCCTAAACCCTAAATTCTAGCCCTAAATTCTAAATTCTAAGCATAAACCCTAAATTCTAAACCTTTACACTAAAACCCCTAAACTCTAAGCCCTAATCCCTAACCCTAAACCCTATAATTGAGGCGCTTGTGGAAACAAAAAATTTCCACCGTCAGTGTATAGGATATTAATCCTTAAACTAATTGATAGTCGATATATTCGAGTGGTTTAAGAAATATATGTATGTATTGACATTAAAAAGAAAGCACCTGCCTTGTTTCTACCCAAATTTAAGATTCAAGGTTGGCTGCTAGTAGGGGTGTTCAAAAATACCCGGCCCGGACTACCCGACCTGTCGACCCGCCTACCTGATTTAATTTTACCGGGTATTTATATTAAAGTACCCGAAATTTTTGGGCCGGGTATCCGACCCGCAATTTTTTCCGGGTAGTTGGGCCGGGTCAGGGCCGAAATTTTTTTATAACCGGGTACCCGACCCGACCCGCTATTTTTAATATTTATATATTTTATATTTTAAATTCTATTTTCATTTTATGTTTCTTATTATTTTTCCTTAAAATTAATTTTAAATCCCTAACTTCTTTTTATAGTTGTATTATATACTTTTAAGTTTATAATTTTTCAAAAGTATTTATATTAATTTGTCAATATTAGAGTCGAAAAAAATTATGATCGAGATTAATATTTTTAATACATTCTTTTGTCGATAAACTTTAATATATATATATATATATCCAAATATTTCTCTCTTAAAACTAACCACAAATCAATAATTTTTGTGTTTGAAATATATATCATGAAATTTTATGTGTTTCTTATGTATTTAAAAAAAAAATAGATTTAAAAAATATAAAAAAATAAACCGGGTACCCGATACCCGATTTTACGGGTACCCGAATTTTGCGGGTACCCGATTTGCGGGTACCCGGTTATTATGGGCCGGGTCACGGGCCGACTTTTAGGTACCCGAAAATTCCGGGTACCCGAAAAATCGGGTATCCGGACCTTCGGGTATTAGATTTGTCGGCCCGTGTCCCGACCCGTAAAATCCGGGTACCCGTAAAATTGGGTACCGGGTACCCGATTCTTATTTTTTTATTTATTTTAAAATTAAAAAAAAACCTTAAAAGTTTATAACATATGATCCAAACAAAAAAATAATAATGATTTGAAGTTTATAACCATAAGAAAGACATTAAAAATATTATTCTCGATCGTGATTTTTTTTTAATCTCATATTTTTTTTAAGAAACCTACTAATGCATAAATGCAATAGAGAAACTTTGTTGTTTGTTTCATATCGAATGTTACATATTCACACATTAATATATATTTTTTTGTTGAAAAATTTAAAACATGAAAGCATATAATACAAATATAGAATGAATTTAGAGATTTAAATATAGTTCTAAAGTAAAAATATTAAGTAATCTAATAAAAAAAAATAGGAACCGGGTACCCGGAAGTAACCAGGTACCCGAAAAATTCATATTTTTGACCCGGACCCGACCCGGGTAAAAAAAAAATTCCGAATAAATATCTGATTATTTGTGTTCGGGTAGTCGGGTAGTCGGGTCGGGTAGTTCGGGTCGGGTAATTTTGAACACCCCTATGGAACCCGCCTGACTCTACCAATGATAGGTCTATTTGGAGTTCATTTGCTTTTACCCCGGTCGTTATTGTCATACAATTTTCAAATGGTAAAAATTCAAAAATAGCTCACAATGTTTTATATTTGAGTCATTTTAACCTTAGTTTTAGGGGCAAATAATCACTTAACGTTTTATTTTTCGTTTAGGTTTTACTCTTGTTGGATGAAAATCATTAGTCAACCAACAATCAACGCCTAAGGCTGACGTGGCATGTCTGCAAGACATGGGGAGATGACGTGACATGTCTACTGGGTGTTTTGCTGACGTGGAATTTTTAAAAAATTAATTATTTATTTTTTAAAGAAAATATTTTAAAAATATTTTTAACCAATCGCCACATCAGTAAAATGCCATGCAGACATGCCACGTCATCTTCTCATGCCCTACTGATATGCCACGTCAGCTTCAGGCGTTAACTGTTAGTTGACTAACGGATTTCATCCAACAATGATAAAATTTGAATGAAAAATAAAACATTAAGTGATTGTTTACACACAAAAAACTAAAATAACCAAAAGATAAAACATTAAGGGTCATTTTTGACGTTCAACCTTGTTCAAATCTATTCTTCATTAATAATTCAAGGACAAACCTATGCCTATTCCACCCTTTCCGTTCCTTGAAAGGATAAAGAATGATGCATGAGAAACCAAATGTGAAAAAATATGTTAGAAGATGGACATGGGGATCTAGAATGAAATATTGAGAGGATTTTTTTATTAAGTCTTTAAATTTAAAATTTAAGAGGAACAAATATTTTTTTTATAATATTTAAATTAAGAAGGATCTTAAATGTAATTATGTTAAAAATTTGGGAGGGGCAAGAGCTCCTCCCATACTATACATGGCTCCATCCTGAAGATGGAGATCAAGTATCCAAACAACCATGGAATATAGTTGATGGACCTTCACCTGCTAATACAAGGATATATCAGGGGTGTTGGAAGAGGCAGTAGCATCTTTTAAAAAATTTAAATTTTTATATAATTTATATATTTTTTATGTTTTTTATCGATGATTTAAATTTACACCCTCTTAAATTTTTAATATATTTCTCTAACAAGTTGCACCTTAACATAAAATTTTGCTTTTATCTCTCAGCCAGTGGAACCAAATAATTATTGTTACGGCTGTTTGGACGGGTGAGGTAAAATTGAGAATTGTATAATATGTTGTATGATTAATGGTATAATTAGTTCAACCATCAGTCCGATTCTTACGAGATTACAAAAATTAACTTTTGGAAGTAAATTAAAACGGTCTAATTTTAAATTTTATCCACTTATTTTATAAAAGCTAATCTTTTAATTTGTAAAATTTTGATCTTTAGATTCTATGAAATGATTAACTTGTTGACAAACACACTTTTTTTTTTAAAAGAGATTGGGCCTCGTTAAAAACCCCCTTCCTATTGAAGGGAAAAAGAGTGCCCCAACTAAGAATATTATTACGAAACAACAAAATTCCTTTACAATATCCTGCTGTGAGAACATCTTATAACCAGGCTATAATGACCATTATGAGCCATGATAACCAAACCATAGCCAACCTACTTACGTACAAAGAAAGATATCAGCCTATCCCAGCCTTTGCAAATGAATCCGCTAAGCAATTACAATGTCTAGAAATGAATCTAAGGATCATGCTAAACTTCGCAATAATGTCCTGAATCTTACCGATCATGTCCGCATAAGCCGCAGGAATATCCCCTCATTTGACAGCCAATCTACAACGGTCCTGCAATCAGTTTCGATTATTAATCTATTATTCTTTGCCCACTGAGAGGAGAGGAACCTGAGCACTCCCAAATTTAATGCTAATAATTCTGATAAGGCCGGGGGGCCAGCACCAGCTGACTCCGAAAATGAGAACAAAATGCACCCTTTGCAATCGCGGAGAACGCCACCGATACCCATTCTTGATTGCTTAGAAACTGCTCCGTCGGTATTCAATTTTAGGAAACCGATAGGAGGAGGGGACCAGGTTGTCTTCACCTTCGCATGACAGGGGGCCATCAACAAATCTTCAATGCGAGAGGGATCGGCGAGTAGCGAATCAAAAGAGATTTTCCTTTCTGGGAATTTATAAGAAGCCCAGGTGACTGCTCTTGTCCGAATCAAAAAATCCAACGATAGCCAATCCACACTCTTTTTGTTAAAAATAACATCATTTCTAACTCCCCATATTGACCAAATGGCTGCAGGAAGAAAAAAGGAGAGCCAAAATTTCCCCCGATTGAGGCAAGACCCCTCCAGGCTTCAAGGAATAGAAATGGATTATTAGGTAACACTGTTGATATACCCGCCCTTAAGAAAACTTTCATCCAGATACCCCAAACTCCAGCACATTCAAAGAACAAGTGTTGAATAGTTTCAGGACAAGAACTGTAGAAACAACACATATTATTTTCGATAGAAGAAAAGCCTCTCTTTAGTAACTCTGTCTTAACCGGAATTCTACCATTCGCCAATTTCCAAATAAAAATCTCTACCTTCGGGGGAGCCAAACCACACCAAATTACATTCTTCCAAAAAGGATTCTGATCCGATGATTTGGATAAGATGGTTCGAAGCGATTTTACATTGAAGACACCATCACTAGAACCAAGCCAACTAACCCAATCGGAATTCATTCCACTCGATCTAAAGTTATCTAGTGCTTCCGTGAAAGCACTCCATTGATCAATTTCCCAATCGAAAGGGGCGCGTCTCAAAGGAATGTTCCAAATCCATCTATCCTCTGCCTTGCACCCATACTCGCTGATGTAACCCCCTTTGTTGATAGATAGCGCAAAGATACGAGGGAAAGCATTTTTTAGAGGACATTGGAAGCACCAATTATCATCCCAGAATAGTACCGATGAGCCATCTCCAATTTGAAGCAACATATTGTCCCTGAACAACGAGCCCAGCTGATCTTCCTTGAAGAAATTCTTTGTTATGTTGTTCCAAATCCAAGATGTGTGATTGGATGTACATGCGGGAGGTAACAAACCAATTGAGAAACCATGCGACTTGGATGCTATAACCCTCCGCCAAAGTTTCTTCGATTCATTTCCGAATTTCCAAGCCCACTTATATAGCAATGAACGGTTTAGTGTCTCTATGTTATTGATACCGAGACCACCTCCCGATAAAGGTTTACAAAGGTGGTTCCAATTAATCCAATGTACCTTAGGTGATGATTTGGAACCCCCCCCCCACAAGAAAGTAGCCATCATACCATTTAGTTTTTTAGTAACAGCTGCAGGGATTTTAAAGATAGAGAGATAATACAAAGGTAAGCTAGTTAGAACCGACCTGACAAGGGTGAGGCGGCTCCCAATGGACAGCATGTGTGGTTGCCACCCTTCAAGTCGATTGTGAAATTTCTGTATAACCGGTTCCCACAAGGAAATGGAGTTGCGTTTTGTACCAAGGGGCAATCCTAAATAATCCGTTGGCAACTTCCCCCAAGCCGTTCCGATCAAATTGGACATCACTTGCAAATTTTCATCCGGGACATTAATTCCAAATAGTTTGCTCTTGGCAAGGTTCAATTTCAAGCCCGAAGCGATCTCAAAAATTCTGAGCACCCTTTTGACATTTTTTATTTGATCTTCCGATGCTCCACAAAAGATTAGGAGATCATCGGCAAATTGAAGATGCGATATCTGAATTGAATCCGCTGCTCTACCAATCTTAAATCCTTCGAATAAACCCAGAGAGGTGGCTTTCCGAAGCATCAGATTCAGAACTTCACCAACTAAATTAAATAATAGCGGCGACAAAGAACACCCTTGGCGTAAGCCTCTTGAAATGGTAAACTGCTCTGTTGGAGATCCGTTAACAAGAACCGATATGGAGGCTGACGATATACAAAGATGAATCCATTTGCACCAAAGATTACCGAATCCACAAGCCTGTAGTGTTTTCAGCAAGAAATCCCAACTGATGGTGTCATAGGCCTTCTGAAAATCGACCTTAAAAGTGATACCACCTTCTTTCGATCTAGTAGCGCTATCAATTGCTTCATTAGCCACTAACACACAGTCCAAAATCTGCCGACCGGGAACAAAGGCATATTGCGATTCACTAATCAGGAAATCCATCACCGTTTTGAGTCTGTTAGCAAGTACCTTTGATAGGATCTTGTATAGGCCTCCCACCAAGCTAATGGGGCGATACTCATCTAGAGACGCTGGTTTTTTGACTTTCGGAATTAGGGTGATAAACGAATGATTGACACCCGACTCCCATTTCTTGCCTTTATATACATCATCGAAGAAACCCATGATTTTGACCCGCAGACTCGACCAATTTTTTTTTTATAAAAACTCATATTAGAACCATCGGGACCCGGAGCCCGGTTGCTATCTGTCGAGGCTAACACTGACCAGACCTCTTCCTCAGTAAAGGGACGTTGAAGCATAGATGCTTGGTCCCGATTAATAACTTGAAAATCGAGATTCATGCTAGATACTTCCAATGTAGTTTGCTTTTTGTAAATATCACTGAAATGCTCTTTGATCACTTTCTTCATGCTCGTCGGATCAACAAAGGTACATCCATTCTTTTCAATCGACTGTATATAATTCAAGTTCTTCCTTCTATTTGAAACCGAATGAAAAAATTTTGTGTTCCGGTCTCCTTCCAAAAACCACCGCACCCTGGATTTTTGCTGCCACTGACTTTCTTCCTTCCTGTACAAGTCCCATAATTCAACCCTCAATTTGCCTAGAGATTCTGCATTATTCGATCCCAGCCGGCCCTGCTGTATAGCTATTTCCATGGCATTGATCTTCGATTCCAAAGTTTCAATAGATTTTCCAAAATCAATTTTATTATTATTCCACCATTCTTTTGCCGAAATTTTAATATTCTTCATCAAGCTCCCGATTCCTATCGCAGGTTGTTTGCGAACCAGCACCTCCACTGCTTTGTATATCGAGTCATTAAAACCAGCATCATCCATCCAAAAATTAAACATACGGAATGGTTTAGGTCCCCAATTAGATTTTTCAATCCTAAGCCATACGGCATTGTGATCCGATAAGGATTTTTCCATCACCATTTGAACTAAGATCGGAAAACCATCGCTAAAATCATATGAGATCAGGAAGCTGTCTAACCTTACAAACGTCGATGGATCCTGGTTGTTGCACCAAGTAAATTTTCCTCCATTAAGAGGAAGATCAATTAAACCAGTCTCGAAAACGAAATTCCTAAACAGCTCCATCAAGTGTGAATTCAGAGATAAACCCAATTTTTCCGACGGATCCAAGAACAAGTTGAAATCACCACACACGCACCAGGGGATTTGCCACTGATGGAGAAAAGTCTTTAATTCATTCAGAAAATCCCCTTTCTGGGAGTCGATCGACGAGCCATATACATTTACTATCCCACAACTGAAATTATTCTTCTTGAAGCTGCCCCTAATTGCAATAAACCTGTCTGAAATAATTTTATCCGATGCCTCGAAATCATTGGAATTCCATAGATATAATAGGCCCCCAGCCGAACCAATAGCCTTTGAGAAAGCGAAATCCATATCCCCATTACTACATAGCTTCTTTATGATAAAAGGATGAATTACCTCCATTTTCTTTTCCTGGATGCATACAATCTTTGCGGCTGACTTCCTGATAATTTTTCTCACAGCCCTCAGTTTTTCCTTCCTTCTAAGCCCTCTGATGTTCCACGATATAATAGAGAAATCCATAGAAATATTTTAGAAACCCAAAAACCTTCATAAACTCCTAACCTCCAATTCCAGTTCTCTGACTTTTCTAATCACTTTCTCTTTTCCTCCTTTAAAGGAAATTTCCAACAAATTACAAATTCCCCATACTGACTCGGCTTCAAGCCCAATTGCAGAATCTTCCCCCTCGAAATCTTCATCGCCTTGCAATCTGTCAACCGTATTTGGGGGATCCTCCAGGGAGTTTCTGATAATTCGACGCATGCATCTTCTGGTGGATGCCCTGAACAAGATTTTTTGGAAAATAGGATTCGAGATAATTAACTTGTTCTAGACTAGCCTTGGCGAGGGGACCGAACTTTGCTATGAATACTCCATCCTACCCTCAAAACTGTCGGGTACAATTTCCGATGAATTAGAAATAATTCCTAAGTTGGATGTAACCGGTCTAGCAACATCTTGACTAAGGGAGAAGCTATTATTATTATCCGAAGAGAAATTACAAATTTGGTTGCCATGGCCCAATACCCTGGCATCAGCCCCACAAGAGCCCACCTCAAAATTAGACGTAACAATGATTTCCTTAGGTTGGGCCGAAGTTACATCGCAAGGTGGAATAGGGACACTATTCTTAGAAGAATTATCAGCCGTTAACATATCATCACCGACATTCCCCTCGGGATCAGGGTCCTGATTCCTTGGAGTTGTACAACAATTATTAGCCCAATTATTGGACTCATTCACTTCCTGTTCCCTAGACGGTAAATCTCTCGGGAAATCCTCCTCATTCAAGTTAGGTTCATGGTCATGGAGAAAGACGTTACTGCCGCTTGGGTTACCAGGGTTAACCCTGTGCGCCGGTGCCGACTCCGATTCCGACCACTCCACGCCGCCATCATCCGCTTTCCACAGTGGAACAGACCCATCATCTTTATCAAAGCCGCTACCGTAGGAAATACGATTAATATAATTTATCCCCATAGATTTAATCAAGATATCTTTAGGGATACTTGTTGGATTAGCAGTACGAATCATCATCTTTGCAACATCAAATCTTCTCTTCTTTGCCGTTTCCCGATCCCAACCCACATACGAGCCCCATCTGTTTCCTAGAGCTTTGAAAAAGCTCTCGTGCCAGCAGTATAACGGGACACCTTCTAGAGAGAGAAGACAATAATAATATGGAATATTGTCCACCAGTAGAGGACTTAAGAAATCAAACCAATACATAAGAGCTTCCTCCTTCTTCTTCAGTGTGTTCTCCATGACGGCAGATGATTTGAACATGAGGATAACAGACTCAAACGACGATCCCCATCTAGCTAATTGAACCTCTATGCCATCATGACGAAGAGCTTGTTGCACTAACTCACAATCAAAACCTGCCTTTAGGACCGCAACTAAGCAGCCTTTCAGCCATAAGGTATCATTAACCGGAACCTGAAAATCTAACAAAGGACTTTCGACAAAATCCTCAGAGCTTGGACTTGTGTTCCTCATATGAGGGCCATAATCTTGCTTAGTCTCCTCAAGGAGAGCTTCACGGTAAGTTTTGGGACCGAAAACCGGTTTGTAACCCTTCGCACCATTAGAGTGTTGGTTCACCTCACTTCGGTTAGCAAAGCTCTTCCCAGCGAGTTGTTGACCGGGTGCAATCTTTGCCCTTCCAGCGTCAACTGCCGCATTCATTTGAGCAGAGGGTCTCAGATATTTTGCCTTCGAAGCATTGACTATGAGTCCGTCAATCTTGGTACCATCTAAATTGGCTAAGACTTTCTTCATGTCCATTTCACTTGTCAGGGATACAAACGCGAAGGTAGCTTCTTTGTATTTTGATTTCCGATTAACGGCCGGAATGAAGACCCTAGTAACTCTTCCATAATGGTTGCATAGTTCACGTAGGGCCGACCTTGGAACCCTCTTACTTAAATTGTCGATAAAGATAGTCCAAAAGGAGGCTTCTTGACCTCTGAAAGTAGTTGAATCTTCGAAGACCCTCTTCCCATTCCCCTGCAGTGATCTCTCCTCACGATTTGCAGAAAAGTTTTTTGTTGCCCCTTGGAAATTACCCCTCCTGTTCACGTTGACCTCTTGAAACTTATCCTCCCGGTCTTCTAGAATAACGCCCTCCCTGCCGCCTGAGTTCGAGCCTTCTCTGGCGGGCGTATTTTCTCTCATCTCTCACTATTATATTGAAATTTTTTAACACACTTTCTTTTTAATTTGTGCATATATGGTGGATTTTCATGCTAGAGATTTTATGGTGAAGTTTAGCAACATAACCAATTGGATTGACTTCTAAATTTTCATAAAGTATACTGATTAAATTCTAACAAATTAAAATAGAAGAACTAACTATAAATGAAGTTATGATTAGAGCAGATTGAAACTCCAAAACCAATATGTTAAGTTGAGTTACAAGGAGTTTGATGCTTCTAAGCAAAAGATATATATTTTTTTTCATTCAGTATGATTCAACTTGACTCTGAAATAATCGTACACAATTTGACTAGAATTTAGATGAAAAGAAAAAGAATATTAGAACTCTAGAAAACCACATGTGTTATAGGATATTCCACCATGACATCGCTTCCTTTGCATGGCTCATTCAATAAATCACTTGGGATTCAACTCCACTCTATGATACACAAGCCAACTTTTCTTCCATCGCCACATATTTATGGGCACAATGAATGGTCCCGACCGCCAATTCATCAAACACCGGCGATCGGGCATCTTTCGATGGAGAATTTTACCGCTTCTGGACCATCAGCAAGTAATGGCACGGCTGCTAGGTTCGAAAGTGGTGTACGGAAGTTTGGTCCATCGACCGGGGGGGGGGGGGGATGAGTAGGTATTGGTATGATAGAAGTGTTAACACTTTCAACACTAATCAAGATGAGTTGAAACTTGACTTGTCTTTGAAGCTCTAAGTAGTCTTAGTTTTAATCTTCTAGTTAACTTTCTTTTCTAATCTTACTAGAGTTTCCTTTTGTCTTATTTTCCTTTGAGTTTTAGTTTGGATCTTCTGTAATTTCATTTTGGTTAGATAAGACTTCTAGAGATTCTTCTCAATCCATTTCACTAAGTTTTATTCGATCCAATATTCTTTCTATATATACACATATTTCTTACGAATCGAAGCGATAAAAGATTGATCACATTCGAAGGATAATATGTCAAAAAGAGACTTCAGCAGTTGAAGATTGCTTCTTGTTCACACTATGCATGAACTAGGTTTTGAGTATCTATATATAGTGCATGAAGAATGAAGATGCAAATTTGTACGTATAAGTATATAATTATGGCCGGCTAGCAATATTTTTAAAGATTCATATTTACAATGCATTGTAAATATATAAGACGGAGTAAGATCAAATATACTCAAACTTTTATTCATTTCTTTTTGACCCTTGAAATTCTTATTATATAATATTAATCATCCGATGGATCCTTTTTCATTGAAACAAGGCCAGACATGGCTGCGATACTCAGCAAGAGCCCACAGTGGGAAGATATTCCTGTACGATGCATAGTGTAGCATACAGTTCCTCATGAAAACTCCTCCAAGTCCCTGCCATTTTTCATTTCATCCACAAAATCAATACATATATACATATCTTTTCCTTTTCTCTTAATGGTGCAAAAAATTACCTGCTGCGGAAAACCACCGTTTGGCAACTGAGAATTTATCAACAATATTGCAGCTTGATGCAGAGGCGTAGGATCTCTCTCAGCCTGTTCATAGCATACATACATGTAGTGATCAATAAAATCTACATAGCAACATATATACGTGTATAGTT
This sequence comes from Hibiscus tridactylites, assembly GCA_958450335.1. NCBI lineage: Eukaryota > Viridiplantae > Streptophyta > Magnoliopsida > Malvales > Malvaceae > Hibiscus > Hibiscus tridactylites. The sequence continues at coordinate 16,529,528 of OY288274.1, forward strand.
TCTTTGGAATCGTAAAATCATTGTTCTTTTTAACCACTGATATCCAACTCATTAGCGAGTTAATCCGAATTATAAAAACAACTTTAATTGTGCGTAAAATGTACCTGGCCACCAATAATTAAACCCATCAAAGCTTGTGCAGTGTTTACCAAATTCGATTCTTTTCCTTCGATGGGTATATATACCTTTTATCGACAAAAAAGACATGCCTCATCAAAACATCGAAGGAGGAAAAGAGTGCACAAACATTAAACAGTTATGATCAAAATATATAATTTATATTAAATCAACATTCATGTATCAAATTGCGTGTAAGATCAAAATGATTTTTTTTTATATTCATCATTTCAAATAAGTAGAAATAGAAAAAAACGATATATAATTCTATGTATTGTGAGTAAATTAGTACCTTTTTGGGACAAGAAAGATGGCTCTCTCCCCAGCCACCATCTTCCCTTTGGGTTTTAAGCAAAAAATCTACTGCTTTACGAATAGTCAAGCAATTTTTGAAGTTCTTCCCAGCAGCCTTAAGGCCTAAGAGTGCTATCCATGTGCCATAAAAGAAGCAAATTCCCCAATTTCCATACCAGGAACCATCAGGGAATTGTGCATCTTCAATGAACTGTGTAGCTTTTTTTATGGAATTCTCAATCTCTTCTTCTCTATGTTGTGGGTGTAATTTCTGGAAAAGAACTAGTGCCTGGATTGCAGATGAAGTGCACTCTACATACCTGGAGTTTACATTTTTTTTAATCTTTTCATCAGTATAAAAATCATAAATCTATTTCCATTTACATTGAATAACTAATGGATTTAATTAAATAACAAAGATAAGAAGATCTTACTCGTATTCTTTGACTACATCCTCAAGAAACTCGATTGGATTGAACCACTAAAAATAAAATGTGTAGGTCTTAATTAATTGATAGTGAATTCCATTATTGAATTTAACCATAAATTTATACTAATTCAATGATCCAAATCAGTGTAAAACTTTTTTTTTTACAAATATTGAAATAGTTAATTACCTCCCACCAGAATCCACCTCTTACAGGTTCCCAAGGTGAAAAACCACCACTTTTGCTCTGCAATAATATGTACAATAGAAAATACTTAAACAAATATATGAATTTATTTTAGCTTTTCGCTATTGAGGGAAGATTTAAGTTCGAATAACTTCAAGTTACTTGTTTAGATAATTTCAACTTTGAGCTTGATTGAGACATCTTATGATCAAATTGGACTAAACTGTGTTTCGATTCGAACAAATCAAATCAATGCTCCATAACTTGGACACACTGTTTACCTGTAAATATAGAATGATATTGACAGCATCATAAAATTGTTGTGTTTCCATTTTCTCACCAACCATTTCTGGTGCCATCATTGAAAAATACAGGCAACACTGCAAAACCACAAACAAGTTTTGATGTATGGCAAAATCAAAATGCTTTTGTTTAATTCAATGGAACACAAACTACCTTCAAACTTTCTGCAGTACAATCAGAGACTTGCCATCCATTATCTCTATCAGAGAATGTCCATGATCCTTTAGAAATGTGTCTAAACATCCTTTTAAAGTCTCCTGGAGGATTTTCCCTGACCTTCGAATTTCAACCAAACCGAAGAAGTCAATCGCCGCATTCGCATCGTGTTACGGTTTCGAGTTTAGTGTTTACAGACCTGTGAGTTCTTCAGAAAGTTGTGCCCCTTCATAAGAGCAGGTCCAATTTCTTCATATAAATTGCTGGCAAGCAAAGCTTGGAGAAACAAACTAGCATCCCAAACCTGACTTCCAAAGGTCTGCATGGTGAAATATTGAATATATGTAGACAGAGTGATTAGCTGAGATGATAATGAACAATTGAAGTCTTAATATTTTGATGAGAGTTTAACCAACAAACCTGAGACTTTATTCCATCTTCTCCAACCCACACAAATTCATCAAACTTTGCAAGATGCTTCTTAAAATAAATTCCATTTGGATCTTCAACCCAACAAGCAAGCATGTTTAAAGTCTGCCCAATTGGCGTATAATAAATTAATAATCAAGTCTTGTTTGAATTAAATAAGGGCAAATTACATTTTAAGTCACTCAACTTTTGAAGTTTTCAACTTCATCACTCAACTTTCAAATTTCACATTTTAAAAAAATGTGCATTACCTTGGAGACACATCCAAAGGTGATATAGCGACTGCTTTCATCTTCGTAATGAATGTGATCCATTGTTACTGTAAGAGCTTTTTGTCTCAACTTATTAAAGGGCCATCGGTTGAGCAAAGGCTCTGAAAACATGTAGAGACCATCCCAAAGCAATATTTGAAGCAGTGTAGGAGGATAATGGAGATCTTCCTGCATGCATGCATTATTCATTCAGGAAAAAAATAACATACACATACACAGATTATGATGATCAGTTTTACCTTTGCACATGAATGCCGCTTCTTACTCCAATCGATTTCAGTATAGGGTTCAATGTGGAGTTCTTGCCTTAATTGTAAGATGAGAGGAGTGATTGGACCCACAAATTTTCTTCCGTACAAATACGACATTGGCATGTAAGTTAATCGGCAAAGACTCAGCATATTTGCTGCATTAATTTGAAGAATGAAAATATTGGAGATCAGAAATCTTAGTGTTTTCTTCGCTAAGCTTGAAGCATGGAGTAAATCTTGTTGGGGAAAATAAAACAAACTTTGTAAACCTGGATGAATTGGAAAATAACAAGGGAGGAGCCAAAACTCCGGGGGCATTGGATTGCAGCCAGACCATTCATAAACACCCAGCAACTACAACAAAGAAAGAAATTCGTGTATTCATTATCTTCAAATCCGTAGAGATTAATTTTGATGGTAAATAAAAGAAAGACGACATACAGAAAGCAAAGTCTTCCCCCAGGAGGGAACGGCAGTGACTCCCCCATGATCAAGAATCCACTTCCGGCCTCTCTCGCAAGCATTATCGAGGCCACCATCGGGTCCTATTCCCAGTAAACGCATACAAATGTAGTTGAGAGCTGTGCAGAACATTGAACTGTGACCCCCAACGTATAATCCCCAACCTCCATCCTCATTCTACATGCCACAATCAATGTATATTCAAATGATGATCCTTTTTTACAGAAAAAAATGACCCAGATTTATTTTACCTGATGACAGTAAATGTAACGGAGAATTTCCTTACGATGTTCTGCAGTGAGTTTAGTATTAAGATATCCTGTTATATACAGAGCCATGATCTGCGTTGCAAAAATGAGAGAGTTTGATGCAAGGGAAACTAGAAGAAACATGTGAATAAAGGGAAAGGAATTAGAGCAGTGACCAAAGGAGGCATAAAAAACAAGCAGCCAGAATGCTCAGCAGGCCAGTGGCCATGTTCTGATTGTAGAGCTGAAAATAAGAGCACACTTCTCTTCACTGCTGCTGTCGCAGCTTCATGTGTCACTTCCTCTCCATCCTCTATCTTTGGTTGGGGAATCGTTTGCTTCATCTTCTTCTCTCTCAGAAACTGCATTTATCAATCACATATATATATTAATATATATATAAAGAGAGAGAGAGAGAGAGAGAGAGATACCATACATTTGTTGTAGTAATTATACCTGCATTTGCCAAAGGAGATCAGAACTGGGCTGAACATTGTTCCGATTTTTGTTGAAGTTGATACGAGCTTCTTCGACCTCTGCTCGCTCCTCGGGAGTGCCTGCATTTGGATCGAACTCCCATGTCTGTCTTCCCAAGTAGTTGTTGGTACTGAAAATGTAGGGACTATTGCCACCTTCCCCTATCTTCAGCCTCCACATTTATCCCTTTCTGATGGAGATATGGATACCATTTATGAACAAAACCTCCCCCCTTATATACACTTTTAGGACACTTACTTCTTGCCATCATTAAATTAACATTTAAACAATTCTTAAATCTGTAGTGCCACGCTGGATATTGCGGGATAAATTATAGATGGTCCCTTGGCAATTGGCATCAATAAATATTGTTTGATAAGTTACTCTCAGCTGAAATATTTGATAATTATTAACTTTCAACCTAACCCAATAAGCATTCTAATGGAAAAGCGGATTATACTTATTCTAGGAGACACAAATTAAGAATATATATGAACAAATACTGGCCATGTTTGGCAATTAGCGGATAGCTGATAGCGGATTACATTAGCTGATAACTGATTGCATTAGCTGATTTGACTAGTGGATTGTATTAGCTGATTGTATAAAAATGTTTGGTAAAATTAACTGATATCTGATAGCTGTTAGATTATTTAAACATGCAAAATGACAAATAAGTAGGGGTGTTCAAAATTACCCGACCCGACTACCCGAACACAAAAATCGGGTATTTACCCGGAAATTTTTTTACCCGGGTCGGGCCCGAGTCAAAAAATATAAATTTTTCGGGTACCCGGTTCCTATTTTTTTAATTTTTTATTTTATTAGATTACTTAATATTTTTACTTTAGAACTATATTTAAATCTCTAAATTCATTCTATATTTGTATTATATGCTTTCATATTTTAAATTTTACAACAAAAAATATTAATTTGTGAATATGTAAGATTCGATATGAAACAAACAACAAAGTTTCTCTATTGCATTTATGCATTAGTAGGTTTCTTTAAAAAATATGAGATTAAAAAAAATCACGATCGAGAATAATATTTTTAATGTCTTTCTTATGGTTATAAACTTCAAATCATTATTATTTTTTTGTTTGGATCATATGTTATAAACTTTTAAGGTTTTTTCTATTCAAAAAAAAAAAAAAATAAGAACCGGGTACCCGGTACCCGATTTTACGGGTACTTGGGTTTAACGGGTACCCGGATTTTACGGGTCGGGACACGGGCCGACAAATTTAATACCCGAAGGTCCGGGTACCCGGATTTGAACACCCCTACAAATAAGGATATGATTATATTCAATACTTGTTTGAATAGTTTATTAGTTATCAAAATTTTGTATCTAATTATTATTAATTAGATCTATAAAATTGTTTTTAATATAACTTTTCTAAACATATTCAAATGATTTATATATTAATTTATTATTTATATAATTATTTTAATATAATTTAATTAGGCTAAAGGGGTACTTTTGCCCCTGAGTTCGACCCAAAAATGCAATTTTGCCCCTCGCCGAAAAGTGCACTCAATGTAGCCCTCCAGTTCATGAAATCAATCAAATTGACCCTTTGACCGACGTTGACCGTTACGGTGCTGACGTGATAGTTAACGGTGATGACGTGGCAGTCAACGATGCTAACGTGGCAGTACATGTGGGATGATGACGTGACATGAGGGGCTGAATTGATTATTTTAACTGAATTCGAGGGCATAATTGATTTTTTTTCCTGAGTTTAGGGGCATAATTGATTTTAATTAAAAGTTCGATAACTTATTTAATATTTAAGTTGAAAAATAAAAATTTATGAAATTATAAAAATTTTAAAATATTAAAACTAGATAAATAAATTTATTAAGTGAGAATAATTAAAAAAACAAAGTGAAGACTCTTATTCAATTTATTTTATAAAAATTCATAAAGTTAATAAAAATAAATAAAATATTCTAAAAATTACTGAAAATAAAAATTATATAAAAAATAAATATATTATGAATTAAAAAAAAGATAAAATTTAATATAAAAACTTAATAATTTTTTATTATAAATTATAAAAAACTTAAACACTTTTATCGAAAAAAATTCGACTTCGTCATTTTGAGTATTACTATTCGTTAGATTTTTTTAGTGGAATCAACATTGTACTAGAGTAACAATAGAATTCAATTTTTTTTCCCGCTTTTTTACATCAAATTGATGCTCATTAATATTTGATGTACAGATATGAAAGAGATTTTTGGCTTTATTAATACTTTAATACAAGGATGTCTCAATTGAAAATATGTTCAAGAAACATTAGTACGCGTAGCATAACGAGAAACAATCGAAAGATTCTCTAATGGTTTATAAATATTTTTTAATTTTTATATTTGTAACTTTAATGTTTTTACTTATATTTAATTCATTATGATATTTTTATTTTTTTAATATTTTATGAATATTTAAATATTATTTAAATATTAATAGTTTTTATTTTTTTAGCTTAAAGATTAAATAAGTTATCGAACTTTTAAATCTGCCCCTAAACTCAGGAAAAAAATCAATTATGCCCTTGAATTCGGTTAAAATAATCAATTTAGCCCCTCATGCCACGTCATCATCCCACATGTACTGCCACGTCAGCATCGTTGACCACTACATCAGCATCATGGACTGCCACGTCATCACCGTTAACTGCCACGCTAGCACCGTAACGGTCAACGTCGGTCAAAGGGCCAATTTGATCAATTTCATGGACTGGAGGGCCACATTGAGTGCACTTTTCGATGAGGGGCAAAATTGCATTTTTGAGTCGAATTCAGGGGCAAAAGTACCCCTTTAGCCATTTAATTAATAAATTTAAATACACATATAAATATTTGATAATAAAAAAAGTAAATAAGACTAGCTTATAAATACGGTGAGAAAATATTTAATTTAGGTTATTTTGAGAAGAGTCTTTACAACTCTAATATCAAACCTCTAATCTCTAAATATGAGCTTTTTTAAAATTAGTTGTTTCACCTCAATTCGCTGTTTACCAAACAACAATATTAGCGGATTTGACTGGTCAAACCTCTAATTATGCCTCAAACCTCTAATTTTTGCCCAAACCTCTCTTTACCAAACAAGGCCACTAACTTGTAATCACTTTTAGACTATTTAAAAAAATTATTAACTTTCAACAGTGATGTTTGGTTTAAAACTCGATTAATAATGGGTAAATTACGTAAATCATCACTGAACTTTACTCTCAAATTTATTTTAGTCACTGAAGTTTCAAAACGTTTGATTTACTCACTCAACTTTCAAATTATTTTTGTTTTGGTCACTCTCTGATGGCATGAATTATTTTATTATTATTATTATTATTATTATTATTATTATTATGACATGTTAGTTTTATTAATATTAAATGCCAAATATGATTTTAAATTAAAAATAAAATACATGTCTCCACAGAAGTGTATTAGGGTTTGTAAATTGTAATCTCGGTTAGCTAAAAGGCAGTTGTTGTTTTGTTTGAAGAATTTGGGTATTGCCTACTATTAGAAGGATCTAGAGAAAAGCTGCTGACTCAGCTTTTCTGTTACAACCATTTCAGGTTGTTAGGGTTTTTACACAATAGCTGTTAGTATTGGCGAGAATGTTGTATAACAACTCTGTATAAATGCACCTTGTGTGCACAGTGTAAAACAACTCTTTGATGATAATGAAATGAGTATTAGCTCTCACTATATCTAACATGGTATCATTCACTTGTTTGATTATGGGTTTACCTCTCTGTTGATCTTCTTCATCATTCTTCTTCTGTCCACCATGCCTGCCGATGGTGCTTCTTCCGTTGCCCCTGATTCCAACGTTCCTAATGAATCGTCTTCTCAAGGGTTTTTCAACAAGCAAATCAGTGTTAAGCTTGATGATACAAATTTCCTGCTATGGCGTCAACAGGTTCTTCTTATGGTTCGCGAGCAAGGCCTTGAGCACTATCTTGATGAAGAATACACACCTCCGGCTAAGTTTCTGGTGGCGGCCGATGGAACCAAATCTCCCAATCCGAATTATCAGCGGTTCTTCAAGCATGACAGTTCCTTAGCCTCTTGGCTTCTTTCTACGGTTAGTACTTCCATTCTTCCTCATCTGTCATGGGGTCAGAGTCTTGGCGCAGGGACATCGCCCCCGTGCGGCAACCCAGGGCTCTTACCAGCCCGGGGCTCAGCCTTTTCCACTCGATGCTTACTGGTTTCGCCCTCCCATGGGCTCATCAGGGAAGCGGGGACAGCTCCCGACCAGTGTGGTGCCTAACCAGCATACCCGCCCTCAGGACTGAACGGCTGTACGACACGTACTAATAAGGGGCAGTCTGCCGAAACGGACTATCCTCGTTTGTTACGGATCTAGGAGTGTTGTAGGCACGTTCCTGCAATAAAAACAACAAGGAAATAACAAGAATTATGACATATTTATTTTAAATAGGGACTTAAAGATAAACAAAATAAAAAAAATAAAAATAATATAGAGTAATATGATAATTTTGGCGTTTTGGAAAGAACTTCAACGATGGTGAAGAAGGCTTCAAAACGACCGATGTTGGAAACGCTAAACTCGAAAGAACCTGCACAATCTACTGAGCAAACCCGAATCGAATCTGTTTAACGTCGAAAGGACTTGGACCCGCTAAATAGCAATTTAGGAACCCGAAGTATCAAAGACAAACAAACAAGTTTGAGTGTCGAATAGTTCTAAAAAGAACCGAAAATAGAAAATTCTCTCAAGTATAATTTTATTTCAAAGATGGTAACCTTGACAAGTACAAAGTTTACAATATTTATAGGCTTAATACATACAAGAACCGCCCAAATGTGTGGCTGGAAATGATCTTAAATTACATTCAAATTCAAAAAATAAAAATCTGCCAAACATTATCAAATGCCGCCCATGTGCTTTGTGATAAGGGACATTGAATTGTGCACATGCAAAATGTGCTTGGCAATTTGAAGCAATTTGAAATTCAAACATGGAAAAACTGATTGAATTTATCCATTCTGCCGCACAAATAAAAGAAGTTGCATGTATCCACGTGCTTGATTTTGTGTTTGAAATTCCCCTCTCACATTGCCGTGTTGGTGTAGAGAACATGCTGAAATTCAAATGCCAATTGTTTGTATGTGTTCGTATGTGGGCTGCACACATATATAGAAACAAATAAATATTATTCCAAACATATATATCATATTATATACATATTTAAATATACCTAATAAGTAATATAACCTAAACATGTCACATATCAATATGCAACACATTAAAAGGCTTACTATCTAAGACACATACATTATCAAATGATTCTGAAATGTTAGCACAAGTAAGGAAAAGAGCTTCCCTGAAACGTTGCGCCCTAGATCGTGTAATTGGTCCTAACGGTAAGACCTCCGGATCAGCAACATGTGCTGGTGAAGACGTGCTCACATCATCCCCCCCTTCTTGAAAAGGATTTGTCCTCAAATCTGTACAATCACCATAAGGGGTAAAGTCAGAAACATTAAATGTGGCACTTACATTGTATTCCCCGGGTAGATCGAACTTGTAGGCATTGTCATTCACTTTCTCCAACACCTGAAAAGGACCATCTCCTCGCGGTAACAGCTTGGATCGCCTTTGGGCCGGAAATCTTTCCTTTCGGAAATGAACCCAAACCCAATCACCAACATCGAAGGTGACTCGCTTCCTTCCTTTGTTTGCTTGCTTTTCATACTGCTGAGTCCTTCGTTCTAGGTTCTCCTTAACCTGTTGATGCAACTTTTTCACATAATCAGCTTTGCTTTGACCATCCATGTTCGTCACCTGTTCCTGTGGCAAAGGCAACAAATCTAGAGGCGTAATAGGATTAAAACCATAAACAACCTCAAATGGTGACATTTTAGTAGCAGAATGTACAACATGGTTATAAGCAAACTAAACATGTGGCAAACAATCTTCCCAAGTCCTAATATTATTTTTAATGATGGAACGAAGTAAAGTAGATAAAACCCTGTTACCAACCTCAGTTTGTCCATCAGTCTGGGGATGGCAAGTAGTAGAAAACATGAGTTTCGTACCTAATTTACTCCAAAGAGTCCTCCAGAAGTGACTCAAAAACTTCACATCCCTGTCAGAAACAATCGACCTAGGAATACCATGTAAACGTACAACATCCCTAAAGAATAAGTTAGCCACATTAACAGCATCATCAGTCTTATGGCAAGCGATGAAATGTGCCATTTTCGAGAACCTATCAACCACAACAAATATACTGTCTCTACCTATCCTAGTTCGAGGCAATCCCAAAACAAAATCCATAGAAATATCAGTCCAAGGGGAATCAGGAATAGGTAAAGGTAAGTACATACCATGTGGTGAAGCCTTCGATTTCGCTTTTCTACAAGTCACACAACGTTCACAATACCTTTCAACATCTCTACGCATCTTCAGCCAAAACAAATGTTCTTTCAAGGTATGTAACGTCTTGGTGACTCCAAAATGACCCATCAATCCACCTTCGTGCGCCTCACGGATCAGAATATCACGCATCGAACCCTGGGGAATGCAAATCCTGTTTTCCTTGAAAAGATAGCCATCATGCCTGTAAAACTTTCCATCTGCACCTTTCGAACAAGCATTAAACTTATCTCTAAAATCAGGATCATCAGGGTATAAATCACAAATATATGCAAAACCAATCAGATGTGAATCAAGATAACTCAAAAGGGCATACCTACGTGACAATGCATCAGCAACGGCATTTTCTTTCCCTTTCTTGTAACGAATGACATAAGGAAAAGATTCTAAAGAATTCAACCCACTTAGCATGTCGTTTATTCAATTTATGTTGACCTGTGATGTAACGTAAAGCCTCGTGGTCGGTGTGGATCACAAACTCCTTAGGCAACAAATAATGCTGCCATGTCTCCAATGCCCGAATCAGTGCATACATCTCTTTATCATAAACCGGATAGTTCAATGTAGCACCACTCAATTTCTCGCTAAAGTAAGCAATGGGCCTCTTTTCCTGCATCAAAACAACACCTATACCAATTCCAGAAGCATCACATTCAATTTCAAAAGTTTTATCAAAATCAGGTAATGCTAACACAGGTGCTCGAGTCAAACAATCTTTAATTTTCAAAAAGGCATCTTCTTGTTCTTTACCCCATGAGAAGACTGAATTCTTCTTTATAATCTCGGTTAAGGGGGCGGTAATAGAACTGAATTTAGGAACAAATCATCGATAAAAACTCGCTAAACCATGAAACGATCTAACCTGAGTAATCGATGTCGGTCGTGGCCATTCCTGAATTGCCTTTATCTTCTCAGGATCAACTTCAACTCCCTGAGAACTAACAATGTAACCAAGAAATGTGAGTTTGTTAGTACAAAATACACACTTCTCCATGTTACCAAACAATCTTTCTTCTCGCAAAACCTGCAGAACAGCTCGCAAATGTCCTACGTGATCCTGTAAAGACTTGCTATAGATCAAGATATCATCAAAATATACAACACAAAATTTACCAATGAAAGATCGCAGAACATGATTCATCAAACGCATAAAAGTACTAGGTGCATTAGTTAAACCAAAAGGCATTACTAACCATTCGTACAAACCTAGCTTTGTCTTGAAGGCTGTTTTCCACTCATCGCCTTCTCACATGCGAATCTGATGATAGCCGCTCCTTAAGTCAATTTTGGAGAAGATGACGGCTCCGCAAAGCTCGTCCAACATGTCATCAAGTCTTGGAATGGGATGACGATACTTAATTGTGATCTGGTTCACAGCTCGACAATCTACGCACATCCTCCAAGAACCATCTTTCTTCGGCACTAGCAGCATAGGAACAGAACACGGACTCAAGCTCTCTCGAATGTAACACTTGTCCATCAACTCAATCATTTGCCTTTGAAGCTCTTTCGTCTCTTCAGGGTTGGTTCGATAAGCTGGCCGGTTCGGAATAGTAGCACCTGGAATGAAATCAATCTGGTGCTCAATTCCACGAAGAGGTGGCAATCCCTTCGGTGTTTCAGCTGGAAACACGTCCTCAAACTCCTACAAAAGTGTCAAAATCGGTGAAGGTAGATCAGTAGGAAAATCTGTCAATAAACAATAATCTTTAAACATCAAAATAAGAACAGATTGTTGAGAGGAAAGACATTTCCTGATTTCGCTACTGCTCGCATACACAGACATCTTCTTCTTCTCTTTTGCAGTCTCTTTACTCTTTTTCAAGCTTGCCTGATCTTCAAACACTTGACTCGGTGTCAAAGGAGCCAAAGTGATCTTCTTACCTGCATGCATAAAAGAGTAATGATTTGTATAACCATCATGCATTGCCCTTTTATCATACTGCCATGGGCGTCCCAATAGTAGGTGAGTAGCATCCATGGAAACAACATCAAAAGGACCTCGTCCTTGTAGTTTCCGATCGAAAATGGTATAATAGCCTGTCTGGTTACTTTAAGCTCGCCACCATCATTCAACCATTGTAACTTATATGGATGAGGATGCTTTGTCGTTTTCAGACCTAACCTGTCAACCATCACTGAACTGGCAACATTAGTACAACTACCGCTATCAATAATCACAACACATACCTTGTCTTGCACCTTGCATCGTGTGTGAAAGATATTCTCACGCTGTAGATCATCCGATACCTGTTGCACATTCAGACTTCTTTTAATAACCAAAAGTTCCATTACCTTACCAGATTCAGGAACCTCTAGGTCGGTCTCGTCTTCCTCTTCAGTAGGGACATCATGCACTTCCTCCTCGGAATCTGACTCAATCTCACCATCATCTCGCATCAACATAACCCTCCGGTTAGGACATTGACTAGCAACATGTCCTCTTCCAAGGCACTTGAAACACTGGATATCTCACGATCGTTCTTTTACCACCACTTGTTGTTTGCAATGCCCATTATCAGTAACGGGAGGCTTTGGTGTGCTGGATTCGCCTTGCTCTCGAATCTGAAGTGGCGTTTGCGGTGCTTGTTTCCTGGAATTGTTAGGAGTATATAATGGATTTGAAAAAGATTTAAAGGAAGGGTTACCTCGATTTGAAGACTTCCTGCGCTGCTATCGTTCAATCTTTATTGCCATCTGCACCATGTCATCAACCTCGACATAATGATGTAACTCAACAGCGTTGGCAATCTCGGTGTTCAACCCTGCTAGAAAACATGCCATGGTAGCTTCTCGATCTTCCTCGATATTCGCACGCATCATAGCCATTTCCATATCCTTGAAATAATCCTCAACGCTCCTATTTCCCTGTTTCAAATTTTGCAACTTTTGAAACAAATCACGATGATAGTGAATAGGAACAAACCTTTTACGCATTAGTCGCTTCATCTCGATCCATGTTGCAACTGGATCATCACCAGTACGTCTACGACTAAGTAGTATCTGGTCCCACCATATCAAGGCATAATCAACAAACTCTGTTGCTGCTAATCGAACCTTCTTCTGTTCTGAGTAATTATAACACTCGAAAATGTGCTCCACTTTTCTTTCCCAAGCCAAGTATGCATCAGGATCTGAGCGTCCCTGAAAAGAAGGAATAGCAACCTTAATGTTAGTCAAATTATCGTCTACCTGTTGCACACGTCCTTGTCTAGGAATATGATGCCTCGGTGACCGTTCGACTTCATTTTCGTTCAATACATCATTAACAGAGTTGGATCCCCCGTCAAACCTATCCATCCTCGACTGTAATGGCTCTAAGGCGGTAGCCACTACTCGTTGCATCATTCTCTCTAAGGCTTGCATTTGAGGAATCGGTGGATCTTGGTCAACCGTGTGATCATCGGAACCTGCCATAATCAACAACAAAACAAACAAACAAAAGAAAACACTATTATAGGTTAGTAAAAAAAACAAACAAAAAGGACCTCACAGCACACACAATCAAAGTCTCGCAGATGTCACTCCAAAGAATAGTGCACTAAAAAATTAACACTCAGCGCTCGTGTTTCACTCGGGAGAATACTTGAATGGCTCTTTTTGTCTCCCATTCTGTTCTCACAACGCTCAATGCCTTTTTCCCTTACACTTTCTCGTAATCAGCTCTTTAAAGAACTAATCCAACGTCTCGAAACTTGTTACAACGGTGTTGGCTACAAGGAAACAACGGTTAAAGAAACAAAGAAAGAGAAAAAGAAAAAAAGAAGAAAAAAAGGTGACACAAAAAGAAAGAAAATAAGACTGAAAATTAAAGAAAAGATGAAAAGGATAATGACACGAAAAAAAAGGAATCAAAAGATGAAAAATGAAGAGTTTAGAGAACCTTACTGCGAAGACGTGCTTACAACCTTCCTATTACCGAACAAACAAGCATAGTTCACTTCGGTTGATTTCCGAGCACATCAAAGTTACATAACAAACTCATACAAATTTCATCATTTACAATAGGAACACAACAATAATAATACATACATATATAAACACTTTCGAATTTGTTTTATTTATTTATTTGAATCTGTTTTTTTGTTCGAATCTGTTTTTTTTTCGAATCTGTTTTTTTTTTCGAATCTGTTTTTGTTCGAATATGTTTTTTTTAATCTGTTTTTTTTGTTTGAATCTGTTTTTGTTTTTTTTTGAAATTCTGTTTTTTTTATATTCGAATGCTGAATTTTTTTGTTTAATTCGAATGTTTTTTTTACTCGAATTTGCAGAAACTTACAACGAATCCAACAACCTAGGCTCTGATTACCACATAATAAGGGGCAATCTGCCGAAACGGACTATCGTCGTTTGTTACGGATCTAGGAGTGTTGTAGGCACGTTCCTGCAATAAAAACAACAAGGAAATAACAAGAATTATATGACATATTTATTTTAAATAGGGACTTAAAGATGAACAAAATAAAAAAATAAAAATAATATAGAGTGATATGATAATTTTAGCGTTTTGGAAAGAACTTCAACGATGGTGAAGAAGGCTTCAAAACGACCGATGTTGGAAACGCTAAACTCGAAAGAACCTGCACAATCTACTGAGCAAACCCGAATCGAATCTGTTTAACGTCGAAAGGACTTGGACCCGCTAAATAGCAATTTAGGAACCCGAAGTATCAAAGACAAACAAACAAGTTTGAGTGTCGAATAGTTCTAAAAAAAACCGAAAAGAGAAAATTCTCTCAAGTATAATTTTATTTCAAAGATGGTAACCTTGACAAGTACAAAGTTTACAATATTTATAGGCTTAATACATACAAGAACCGCCCAAATGTGTGGCTGGAAATGATCTTAAATTACATTCAAATTCAAAAAATAAAAATCTGCCAAACATTATCAAATGCCGCCCATGTGCTTTGTGATAAGGGACATTGAATTGTGCACATGCAAAATGTGCTTGGCAATTTGAAGCAATTTGAAATTCAAACATGGAAAAACTGATTGAATTTATCCATTCTGCCGCACAAATAAAAGAAGTTGCATGTATCCACGTGCTTGATTTTGTGTTTGAAATTCCCCTCTCACATTGCCGCGTTGGTGTAGAGAACATGCTGAAATTCAAATGCCAATTGTTCGTATGTGTTCGTATGTGGGCTGCACACATATATAGAAACAAATAAATATTATTCCAAACATATATATCATATTATATACATTTAAATATACCTAATAAGTAATATAACCTAAACATGTCATATATCAATATGCAACACATTAAAAGGCTTACTATCTAAGACACATACATTATCAAATGATTCTGAAATGTTAGCACAAGTAAGGAAAAGAGCTTCCCTGAAACGTTGCGCCCTAGATCGTGTAATTGGTCTTAACGGTAAGACCTCTGGATCAGCAACATGTGCTGGTGAAGACGTGCTCACATCACGTACTACACCCTTATTGTTATCCCGCATCTCGCATTAAGCACAACCATCAAGCATCCTGTCACAGTCTCGCCTATCACGCGAATAGGACCGTGACAAACTCCCCCACTTGATTCATGCACGCCCTCGTGCATGAGAAGAAAGCTCTTTACCCTCTTCTTTTTAATTAGCCCGGATCTAGTGTGCAATTCCCTGCCTGCTCGCCCTCTTTATTGGAGGCACGAGTGCTTGGCGAACTTTCGCTGCAGCTTCATGCCTACCCGACCTCGTTTCTAGAGGCCCCACTCGCGAACACCCCTTTACCGGGTGCGAGACAAACGCTCGTCCACTTTGACTCGCTACGCAGCACATAGAGCGCTTGGTAAGCTCACAGCTAGCACACAGACTGTCTCTGATACCACCTCTACACCTACATCTACCTCAACCTCACCTTCTGTTGCTGCACCCTTATCTACTCCCTCATCACCAACCACTCTCCCTCAGTCCTCTCTTGCACCTGACGTACCTTTACCTGAAATTCCTCCAGTTACCCTCGAAGAACCTGACTCACTTTCCCCTATTACTGATCCTCCTCATGATTCCTTCCCGTTTCCTCCAGTGGCACCTCCTACCTCTCCACCTAATTTACATCATATGGTTACACGCAACAAGGCTGGAGTGTTCAAACATAAGGCCTATCACTTGCACCTCGATGATATCCCTGTGGACGTGCACACTGCAATGCAAAACCCTGATTGGCAAGTTGCAGTCAATGCTGAGTATCAAGCGTTGCTTGACAACGATACATAGGATCTGGTTCCATTGCCTCATGATCGTCGTGCCATTGGTTGTAAATGGCTTTTCAAGATCAAGCATCTTGCTTATGGCACCATTGAATGCTACAAAGCACGTCTCGTAGTAAAGGGCTATTCCCAGCTTGCAGGTTGCGACTTCAGGGAAATGTTTAGTGCTGTGGCTAAAGCTTCCACAGTGAACCTTCTCTTATCCCTAGTTGTGTCTCACTCTTGGGAAATACGACAAGTGGACGTTAATAACTCATTTTTGAAGGGGGACCTCGATGAGGATGTTTATATGATGCAGCTTGATGGATTTCAACAACTTGCTGCTAATGGCACTCAACTTGTCTGCAAGCTTAAGAAAGCCCTGTATGGGCTCCGTCAGGCTCCTCGGAATTGGTTTGACAAGCTTAAATGTTTTCTTCAAGCCCTGCAATTTCGTTCCTCTAATGCTGATACTTCACTGTTCGTGTACTGTGCTGACACCATCACTACATACATCATTGTTTATGTCGACGATATTCTAATTACAGGTTCTTCTTCTTCTCACATCACTGAGGTTGTTCAGAACCTACATCAGAAATTCTCCTTAAAGGATCTTGGGGAGTTAAACTTTTTCCTTAGAATTCAGGTTACTCGAACCTCTGAAGGCTTACTCCTTTTCCAGAGGAAATATATCACTGAATTATTGGTCAAATTTGACTTTCGTGAGCTCACCACTGCCCCGACTCCTATGGTCTCCACCACCAAACTACACAAAGATGCTCATGCACCTGTTGAGCGAGCATCTGACTTTCGCAGTATTGTAGGTTCGTTACAATACGTATGTCACACGCGCCCAAACATTGTATTTTCAGTCAATAAGATAGCTCAATTCATGCAACGACACACTGCTCTACACTGGCTGGCGGTCAAACGCGTTCTACGTTACCTTAAAGGGAGTCTTGATCTTGGTCTCTGGTTTTCATCTCAGCCTACGTCTGCTCTTGCTCTTCACTCCTTCTCTGATGCAGACTGGGGAAGTGACCCCGACGATCGGAGGTCCATTTTAGGTCACTGCACATTCATCGGCCCACACTTAGTCTCATGGAGTTCACGCAAACAACGCTCAGTCTCCAGGTCCACTGCAGAAGCAGAATTTCGCAGCCTTGCCGATGCTGCCGCAGACATCCTTTGGTTTCAGGCTATTCTTCACGACATGCATATCGAACTTCCTCACTCTCCTGTTCTTTGGAGTGACAACACAAGTGTCGTCGCGATGGCGTCAAACCCCGTATTACATGCGAAAACGAAACATGTGGATCTGGACCTCTTTTTCATCCGGGAGAAGGTCATGGCTCATGCACTAGAAGTAAATTATGTACCAGCGTCTGCTCAGGTCGCTGACATTTTCACTAAGGCAATCCCTACTGCCAGTTTTGAAGAATTTCGTTTTCAACTATGTGTTCGAACTCTTCCCAGTGATCAAGGAAGTTGACGAAGCGGGGGAAATATTAGAAGGATCCAGAGAAAAGCTGTTGACTCAGCTTTTCTGTTACAACCATTTCAGGTTGTTAGGGTTTTTACACAATAGCTGTTAGTATTGGCAGGAATGCTGCATAACAGCTCTGTATAAATGCACCTTGTGTGCACAATGTAAAACAACTCTTTGATGATAATGAAATGAGTATTAGCTCTCACTATATCTAACACCTACACCCTAAAATCAAGCAATTGATACACCCAATTTTGGATTCCTTGTGCAGAGCTTCCAATCCTTTGCTAACTCGGGTTGGGGTCTCTGTTTTAGAAACTTGGATTATTTGAGAAAAGAAATGGAATTTGCTTCAATTTAAATTCTTTCATTTCGGCTGGATTGGTAGTTGTAGTTTATATTAAAATATGGGTGCGTGAACTTTGATTTTTGATTTGGATTTGCAATGACTAACATTTTATCCAGAAATGGTTGAATTTGCTTTAAAACCCGACAAATTAACACAAGGAAACTGCAAATAAGCTTTAAATCCTGAAGAGGAAGAGGGATCATTTTTGTGTTTATGGCGAATCAAAGAAGCATTGAGCATGAAAAAGTCTGTTAACATTTTTGGGTTTAGAAGAGATAAATTTGAAATTGCTTAGGGTTAACTAGTGTTGCGGCTGCCTATTAGGGAGTAACCACAATAAATTTTTGTAGTATCCAATATAAATTAATCAATCAATTAATTGTATATAGGTAATTATAAAAAAGCCATTTAATAATTAGATTTAGAGATAACTATATACACTAGGGACCAATTGGCATTTAATACTGCCTACCCCGGCCAACCTGCCCATCACCCTACCAGCCGATCCACCGTGCCCTGCCGCAAGGGGTATGCATTTTCCGGAGAAAACTTTCTCTACTTATTGGGTAATCTACCTACTTGAATTTATTTATTGGTTTTATAAAAAACATACATGCTAATTAATGTGTTAGTTAATATTTTTTTTATCAATTCAAACATTTTTAATAACATTTTCAATTATTTTTTATTTGTATGATATAAATTTTATTGAAAAGAGGGGTAACAACACATGCCTCGTTAAAACCCCCCCTAAACCTAGATGGGGGAAAAGAGTACATGTGTTGTTACGTACAAATATTAAACGAAATAACAAGAACCACGGACTAGACCACTAAGGTCTTGTCGACTAACACCAAATTTACCACTTCCGGGGGTGGACTTCGCCATATTCGCCCTTCAAACGACCAACCAAAAGCGAGTGAGGCCATTTTATCGGCAACCATATTGGAGCCCCGAGATATATGTCGAATAGATAAATCCCAATCGCGCTTCCTAATCTCAGTTAACTTGCTAGTTAGACCATGTCCACACAAAATTTCCTTCTTACCGTTTAACATATCCGCCACCGTAGAATTATCAGTCTCAAAATCTACAAAGCGGTAACCAAGATCCCATGCATGTTTTAAAGCTTCATAAGCCGCCCAAAGCTCGCACACAATAACCGAACAACGACCAACACATCTCCCAAAACCAAAAACCCAACTCCCCGTCTCGTCCCGAATACTAGCACCAATAGCCGCCATTTGTAACGATCCCCGAACCGAGCCATCCGCGTTAACCTTGACTCTCCCCCTATCCGGGCACCTCCAATGCGACGAATCCAAGTCACGTCTGAGGCCTCCATCTACTCGCCTTATCGAACCCGCAACACCAGTGGGCTGGAAAGTTGTGGCGTATTCCGCCCTCAAACGGATAGCAACAGCCACCAAATCGCGCGGAGTAGCAGCGGTAACACCTAGCACACGTGCACATCGTTCTTTCCATATCAACCAGAGGACTGTCGCAAATAGAATGGACCAGTCAACACCCAGCGGTCCCCCCTGCGTTTGCCCAATAGCGTTTTCCCAAAACCAAGCGACAAAGGGTCACTCACGAAACTCCCGCAGCCGGGACGGAGCGACAATCTGTGCCCACTGGTTCCATGCTCGTGGACACGTGCGAAGGACGTGATCCAAGTCCTCCATAACACCGGCACATACACTGCAACCCAATTCTGCTGTCAAATGCCGTCTCCCCCGCTCCACGTTTGTCAGAAGTTTCCCATGCGCCACCAACCACAAAAAAGCCTTGATACGTTGGGGAACTTTCATCTTCCAAATGCTTAACCACCGCGTCGGGCTTGCCGGCACATCCCTATTACTCAACACCCTATACGCTGATGCCGTAGAGAACATACGCGACGACTCCCACTTCCAAGCCACTCTATCCGACCCCAAGGCAGCATGCGGAGGAGTAACAGCACGAATCTGCTGGACAACGTTAGCCGGCAAAGCATTCTCAAGCTCGCCCCAATTCCACTCTCCTTTTGCATCAATCCAAGCCGCTACCGGTGATCTGTGGTCCATATGCTCGACCGTGCACTGCTCAGCCAAGACGCCCGTACCGTCGAGCCAATGGTCGGTCCAAAAGTTAGCGCTCCACCCATCACGAATCTCCCAGCAAATCCCGTTACGAACATGGTCCCAAACTTGACTTAAGCCTCTTCACAAACGCGAACAACCAGCCCGATAAATATGCTGGGGAATAGGGACATCCCACTTATACTTGTGGCGAAGGACTTGTACCAAAAGCTTGTTCTGATCAGTAATTAACCGGTAACCAATCTTCATAATAAGAGCTTGGTTTTGACGCTCAAGATGGCGCAGACCAAGCCCTCCCTCACGAACCTCTGATGAGATAGTATCCCACCGAACCAGCGGAATTCCTTTAGAACCATTTGTAGAACCCCATATAAAACGGCGAATAATACGTTCCATAGCCGAACAGATACCTTTCGGAAGCCACGCCGTTTGCATAACATACGTAGGAATGGCCTGGAGCACCGCCTTAGCCAAAGTTATACGCCCAGCTAAAGATAACGTGCGCGCCGCCCAACCAGTTAATTTACTCTCAATTTTGTCTAAGAGGAAATTATATGTAGCTGCAGTGACACGCTTATGCAATAAAGGGACTCCGAGATACATACCCAAATCCTCGACAATCTGAAAACCCCCAAGACCTGCCAAAGCGATACCCCTTTCCTTACTAAGATTTCTGGAGAAGCAAACCGTGGTTTTAGCAGTACTAACGCGGTGCCCCGAACATGCACAGAATATAGATAAAACCTCATTCACTAGCCGCATCTGATCAACTCCCGCTTCCGCAAACAGGACCAAATCGCCCGCAAAGAAAAGGTGAGATATGCCAGGCCCATGCTTCGAAAGGACAATGCTCTTCCACCTCCCCGCATCCACCATTCTACTAATCGCATGAGACAAACGTTCCATACAGAGCACGAACAGATACGGGGAAAGAGGATCCCCCTGTCAGATACCCCGCGATGGCCGAAAACTGGGAGTAAGCTCCCCATTCATAATAATCCGAGTCTGCACAGAGCTGACACAAAGCATAACCCAATTAATAAACCTCGCCGGTAAACCAATCTCTCTCAACGTGGACTCAATGAAACCCCATTCTAGCCGATCATACGCTTTCTCCAGATCCACCTTAACCGCCATCCAAGCTTTAGCCCCACTCTTTTTTGCCATTGAGTGAACAATTTCCTGGGCCAAAATTATATTATCAGTAATTTGACGACCAGGGACAAAGCTCACCTGGTTTTGACTCACCAAATCAGATAACAACGGTTTGAGTCTATTAACCAGAATTTTTGTAATAACTTTATAAAGAACAGTACATAAACTGATAGGGCGGTATTGACTTATCTTAGTCAGATTCTGAACTTTCGAGATAAGCACTAACAGCGTTTGGTTTGCATCATTCGGAAGATGTCCATGCTCAAAAAAATCCGAAACAAACTGAAAAACCGACTCACCCACCGTACTCCAATTCTTTTGGAAGAAAGTATCATGAAACCCATCCGCACCCGGAGCCTTGAGGGGACTCATGCTAAACACAACCTCAGCAACCTCATCCAAAGTCACCTTCCGTAGTAAGCCCTGCATGACATCCCTATGGATCTGCAGAAACCCCATCGAAACCAACTCCGGCGGTTCCGGACACGGCTCTGACGTGAAGAGGGACGAAAAGTAATCAACGACGTGTTCCTGTAGAACTGTCGGATCATCACACCAAGCACCATTGTCCAAACGGAGCATTTTAATAGAATTTTTCCGGCGCCGGCTCAAAGTCTTCGCATGAAAATACTTCGTGTTCCGACCCCCTGTTCAATCCACTGACTACGAGACTTCTGAAACCAAAGGCTCTCTTCCTGCTTCAGAACCTCAAGCAACTCTCCTTTTAGACTTCTCTCTAAGTCCAAGAGAAACGGCGTTTGATTTCGTTCAATGGCTATCTCTATCCCACGGATACAGGCTAACAGCTAATTTTTCCTTTGCCCGATATGCCCGAAAACCTCTCTATTCCAACGCCGACTACAATTCTGGAAATCGGTTAAGTTCTCAAAAACCCCCTTCTCCATCTTCCAGCTCTCACTCAACAAAGGTGCGAATTCCGGATGCTCATTCCATGCTGCGATAAAACGAAACGGCCGAGTCCCCTGATTTCGTTTTAGTCGATCAGTAGATAGCAAAATTGGCCTATGATCAGAACCCAGTCGTTGGAGATGAAACACTTCCGAGAGGGGAAAAGCGCAATACCAAGCACCAGAACAAATCCATCTATCAAGCCGTTGCTGGAGGTCCCCTCGTTTCCAAGTAAACCGAGGTCCATTGAAGCCCATATCATGCAACCCGGACTTGAACATAAAATCACCAAAAAGCCGGCAAACCCCTATTCGACGCTGAGACCCTCCTTGTCTGTCATCTGCAGAATAGATGGCGTTGAAATCCCCGCCTAGTACCCATGGGGCATCACTATCCATTTCCAACGCACAAAGTTGATCCCAAAGAAGTGTTCTCCCCTTCTGATTAGGGCTAGCATAAACAAAAGTAAGGAAAAAACTAACATTGGAATCTAAGTCCCTGCACCATCCGTGAACAAATTGATTCGATACGGCTAAAACATCAAACTGCATTTTATCACGCCACATCACCCAAATACCACCCGATAAACCATTGGCTTCAACCCTGTACGAAAAGTCATACCCAGCGCGACGAATAAAAGCATCCGCCGCAGCACCACTAATACGTGGCTCAACAATAGCAAACATATCCGGACAATACAATCTATCCACCACTCTAAAGTAACGGTTAAAATCAAGGCCAAGAGCGCCTTGAGCATTCCAAGTAATGAACTTAACCATAGAAATCATTAAAAAATAAGAAAAAGAGGGATCATTGAGGCGTACCTGATGACGGCCTCTCAAAAGTTTCATTCCGAATCCACTGGACAGAGTCTCTACTCTCCCCTCTATTCTTTCGATCTTCCTTTGCAGGAGGCGTGCCACCTTTTTTCGCCACAGTTAAGGATTTGGACAATTCTTTAGCCCAATCCTTAACTGCTACTTGCGATAGGCCAGCACTATCAGTCTTCTTCGCTCTGATTCCTTTCAACGGCATTCCTTTAGGTGCTAATTTATTCCGACTACCACCCTTATTTATACTCCCACGGTTACCACCCGTATTTGTTCGGCCATTCAAGTCCCTCAATGATTGCCGTCCATCATCCTCAACCACTCTCACCGCCGTATGGTTCGCAGACGGAAGTGACGAATCCTCAATAATAACCACATCAGCCGAAGCAACCAGTCCATCCCCCATCCCCTCAGTTTCGACATCACCCATATCGACGCGCTCATTCCCCCCAGCACATTCCGCTTGCGGTAACTCCGTATCAACCTCATCCGCGATATTCATAGAACCCTCTCCCGAAGCCCTCTTCTCCGTCCCATCGTGCGGCGCACGCAATCCCGATAATCCTTCCGCAGGCCCTACCTTTTCCCGTCGGTCCTTACTTCTTGATCCATTACGGTGCAGCACCCTATCCTCCATCTCACTCGACGGATTCCTATGGCCCTCCTCCACGACAAGAGGACTAAACCGTGACCCCTGCTGCTGTCTAGGCACAACACGCATCGGTGCTTTGTCCCTTGTCACATGTTGCCGACGCCGGCGACTAGGTGCTTGCATCCACGGCCCAAAACGTTCAGCATTTTCCGGGGCAGCCTCCTCAACAACCTTAGCCTTCCCTTTATTCTCCGTTGATGTCGGACAAGATTCCTTCAAGTGACCATACTTGCCGCAATCGAAACAAATATGAGACAGCCCTTCGTATTCAATTAATTGATGTCGTCCATCAATGATAATAGCCGGGATCAACGGCTTTTCCAAATCCACAACCACGGCAAGTCGCGCAAACTTCCCCCTAGAGCCTTCCGTTGTATTAAAATCCACACGAATCACCTCCCCAAGGACTCCGGCAATGGCTTCAAATATACTCCGCGAGTAATATCTATACGGTAACCCCGGAAGCCGCAACCACACCAACAATTTCCTAGGGTAATCAATGGCCGTAGAAAACTCACGAGACCACGGTTGAACCGTGAGGTAACTACCATAGATCATCCAAGGTCCTCCGGATAAAACACGTTCATAGTCCGCATCCATTGCAAATCTCACAAGGAAATATTCATTATCAAGATCAACAATATTAATCTCACCTACCGGTTTCCACATCGCATGCACACGATTGTGAAGTGCTCGATATCCAATAGGTTTTCCCAAGAGTCGCACCACCAAAGATTTCGCTAACTTCTCATCAATAATGCGATGCACACGTTCCGAAAATTTGATCTCCGGGATCTCACCCACGTTTCCAATGCTCACATCCTCGGCTTCGAGATCAACGTCTAAATCACATATAAAATTATCCTTTTGTCCCTCCGATCGCTGCCCGACAACCGTATCACGGAAGGATAATTTCCCCTTCGCACATCCATTCGACCCTTCAACATCCGATGAACCCCCCGCAAAACCAAACCCTCCTCCATCAATGCCGCCATGCATGGGAGGCGAAGGTTCCACCTCCATGCGATTCTCCTCCACGGTGGGATTGATCGCGTTGAAATCTGCAGCAGCCCTACCTCTTCCAGCATCTGCCACGACCTGATCCTGCAGATCAGGCGGTCGTCCAGCCGGCGCAAAACCAAGGCCCTGCCCAGACTTTTCAGCACTTTGCGTTATTAGGGTTACGATAAATTGCTTTCTAATGAAGGTTGTATGATATAAATTTTAGAAAATAGTCATAATCTTATTTTTACGTTTATTTATTTTAAATAAATTAAAAATATTTTGTTTTTATAAATTATTATATAATTTTATTTTTAAATTTAGAAAAAAATATTGTTTAGAAAAAAATCAAATGCTCTTACATTTATATAGAAAGATAGGGGTGAGCGTTCTATCGAGTCGAGTTGAGTAAAAATATTTCGAGTTATTCGAGTTGATGCATCATATTTTACAACTCAAACTTTATTTTATTTTTTTACGATTCGAGTCTAGTTTATGAAATTCGATTCGAGTTCGAGTCAAGTCAAGTTTTCGAGTTCCTATACAAATTTAATTGTAATTATTTATCATGTTATAGTACAATTTGAATATAATTTAAATGACTTTCTCTAATCATATAAAATATGCATATATATTTCATCGTATTTTTCATATGCGTCACATATTTCTTCATATTTCTCTAATCATATAAGATATGCATATATATATATATTTGATTCTAATTCGAGAAAGTTGACTCGAACTTAAAAATCAATCAAGTAATTATTAAAAATTTGGAGTTATTTGAATTCCATTTTACAACTCAAACTTTATTTGAAAATTTTTCGAGTTGAATCGAGTTTTGCTCACCTCTAACAAAAGAAATTCATCTATCCTCACTTTCTATCCTATTCATTTTCTTGTTCACGGATTATTACCACGTAACTTTAATTAATTAGGTTTTCTTTTTAACATTATGCCCTATTTACATTTAATAAAATCTAATTTTTATTGTATAATAATTATGAAATCTATTAAATTAAAATGTTCCATATATTCTATGTTACTTAAAGATTAGTTCTCGTTCTCTAATTTGGTAATTTTAAGTTATATAATTTAGTTATATTGTCTTGGATCACGAGCCAATTAGAACTTCCAAATTTAAAAATTACATGAATCGAACTCAATCAGTGATCTCATTCTCCAATTTGATAAATTTAAGTTATATGGTTTACTTATCTTAAGGGATATGGGTTCGAGCAGCTTTGTTCGCAAAATACATAGATCAAAACTATCAAAATTAGAATACATGAACTATTGTTTTTTTTTTATCTAAAAGAACAAAAATCAAATATTTCATCTTAATTTCAGAATATTATATTTCTTCAAGGGCTATTATTTGAAGTAAAATATTTTTATGGGGTAAAAATATGACGAGTCAAAGTATTTTTTTTAGTTACCTTAATTTCTCTCCTTATTATATTAAAAAAATAAAATATTTTATTAAAAATAAAAATATTAATTATATTACGTTTATAGTTATAAAAATTGTTTATGGGGTAAAAATGTATTAATTTTATTGTAGTTATAGTTTTTAAAATTATTTATTGATGAAACTTAAAAGTAGTATTAATTACACTGCATTTATTAATTATTAAAATATATATTATATTACATTTAATAGTTAACAAATCATGTGCCACATCAGTTGGGTAATCTACCCAGTGGTTAGATGTAGCATTGTCCGCATTTTCTATATCCAATTTAATCCGGTCCGAAATTTCGGATATTTGAAAATTTTATATTGGTAATTTAATGATTCATATCTTATTTAAAAAAAATTCTAAATTTTTGAGATATCAAATTTTCGGATCGGATATTAAATAAATTTATGATTTGATTTAAGTTTTCTTTTTTAATTTGACGGTCTTATTCATGAAATTTTGAGTTTTCGAATATAACAATCAACAAATTATTGAATATAACAAGATTTGTATTTATGAAAATTTTAAATTTTCATATATAACAAGTAAAATATCAAATATAACAAAATTTATATCTATAAAAAAAATTAAATTTTCAAATTTCATATATCTAATCTAAATTAACCAAAAAAATAAAAAATAGATGAAATATCTAAAATTTCTGGTCGAATCGGTCAAATCAGATTTTTTGCATGCTCCTCCCAGCCATCCATTTGAGATTATAAGCTGCGAAATAGATTGAACAAACGATTGCATTAACCTTTTTGCAGTAAAATCATATTTTACAAATAAAAAAAAGCTTAAATGTTCATTGTCTCTTAAAGTATACACTTTTATTGAGTTGCTTCTTAAAATATTTTTGAGACATTTTACTCTCTCAAATTTAAATAGTTAATTATGTTGTTTTATTTTTGTAACATTTGCCATGAAAAATCTACCAATCAAAGTGCGCCACGTGGCACTTTTAATAAAAATGAGTAATTTGCATCATAAGTCTTAGATTATATTTTTGTTTAGTTTAGTCCTTAATTTTTTTATTTAATTAAAAACTGACCTCTTCTAAATTAAAAAGGAGAGTAAATGTTTTGTTTCTCAAATTTAATTTTTATTCAAAAATTAATAACAAATAATTTTAATTAAAAATAAATAGAATTATAATATTATTAAAAGTTTCCCCCCTTCAACTCTCTCACGTTTCTTCCTCAATTTTTCCCCTAAACTCTCACTACACCAGACTTGTTCTATGGCGGCGCTATTCGTGGCGTTTTCGAAACAAAAACCGCCAAAATTTCACTTATAACGGCGTTTATGAAACAAACGCCACAAAATGTGAACATTGGCGGCGTTTTCATAACAAACACCGCGATAGGGTGACATATAGTGGAGTTTACCATAATAAACGCCGCAATAAGTTTCATGTTAGTGGCGTTTTTTACCGTAAACGCCGGTAAATGTTACATGTTAGTGGCGTTTTTTAATAAACACCGCAATAGGTGTAGAGTTAGTGGCGTTTGTTAGAATAAACGCCGCCATAGGTGTATGTTTAGTGGCGTTTGCTACGTCAAATGCCGCCATAGGTTAGGTTTAGTGGCGTTTTTATAAGAAACGCCGCTATAGTTTAAACACACCGTTTTAATAATCAGATATATCTCCCAATCTCAGACTTCAAGCTCTCCATCGTGAAAATTAAAAAATCCCCAAATCCTGTGCCCTAGCCGTTCCTGCTCCTCTTGTCGTGTCGCTCCTGGTCGGTCCTCGCCGTCGACCGTCGGCCAATAGGTTAGTGATCTCTCGTTTCCTCTTTGAGAGCTACTTATACAAAATACTTTTTTACTGTTAAGAGGATTATGAAAGTAGAGGTATTTTCTTTTAAGATGAATGAATGCTGATTGTCTTTACACGATTGAAATGTATGATTTTCTTAATTATGACTGACCATGCTCACATTTTGCATCTCTCGTTCCTAGTAAAATTTTTTGTGATGATCTAGGGAATCATATATGAAGATATCACTTATTATTTCCTTGCAAAATACACTTATATTGACACTTACATTTATATATGGGTAGGAAAAATTGATTTAAAAAAAATCTAAAGAGCTAATGGTAGCCACAGAACCATCGTGCTTCACTCATTCATGTGAACTGGCATATTTCAACCCATCCAAAACTGATAGTAAGATTTAATAAAGTAAAAAAATGATTAAAAGCAGGCCCTTCTTAAGAATTAGTTGATTAAAAAAATCTATCACATGTCTCTGATAGTAAGCTTTTCAAAGTTCAAAGTCTAATAATGTAGGAAATATTCGGTTGGATATATAGCTCTAAGAAGGTGTTTGCCCGCAATTGAATTTTTTTATACATTTTTAATGATTAAAAGTTGATTTGATAAAATGTTGTGTTTTTCTAGAATTGTATGATAAAATAGATGATAATTTTAGTGGAGGGACTATTTTCGAAATGTACATAAATAAATTTACCCAGAATATAGAGACTGCACTGCAGTGAATTGATCAATTTTTATACATATAAACCACACTGACCAAATGTACACGCAATGTTAAGCCCCTGCAAAATTAAATCTTGAACATATCAGGCACATACCAGTTTACAATCTAAAGGACTTAATAATGTAATAGAAAAAATACAATGTAAAAATAAAAAGTAATGAAAGGAGTAAAGTTAAGTTATGTAAAAATAAAATGATTAAAAGCAGGCCCTTCTTAAGAATTAGTCGATTGTATCTTCAGAGACATGTATAAAAATGTATAAAAAATCTTGTATATATATAATTTAACACACCTACGTTTTTAATATAGTTTCCTAATTTTTTGTACTTATTAGAGAGACTCGATTAGAAATTTCAACTGACTGACTTCCATCATATAAATAAATAAATTTAATAATATAATTGACTACATCTGAAGATAAAGATGTAGTAGCCAACTTGTCTAAGTCATCCATTTAATCATTTTTCATTATAATATATGTTTTTATAATTCGGTGGAAAGTAGAGGAACCAAAATAACACTAATAATCTACGGTATATTCTCATAGGATTTGGAGCAGATTCCTATGCACCCACAAATCAAACTTTCATACTTGCCATGTGCATTCCATTTTTATTTTATATCAAAAGTGATACTAGAGTATTTTTTGAAAGTTTGATCGTATTTTGTTTACTTTATTGTTATGTTAAATAGGTTGAGAGCGATTTCATATTTCTGTTCATCCTTCAAAGTTGTGAATCGGTGTTCTTCCCCAACAGGTAACTTTCTCTTGAATTTACATGTTTGGTTGGTAGATAGTTTATATATTTAACATGTTTGGTTGGTAGTTGTGGATAATTCTTAGTCGTTATTGTTATTTCTTTTCTTTTGTCTAAGGAGCACTAGAATTTCTTCAATATTTCTTTTCATTTGTCTAGGGTTGTTAGATTGTATTTAAATCTTTTTTATTATTATTATAGAAATACAAAATGAATAGGAGTTGGATGAATTTGCCAAGAGTAAGCGTCGACTATCGAAATGGAGTATAAACCTTTTTTAGATTTTGCTTTTGCGAATGCAAGCCAAGAGGATATGATTCTTTGCCTTTGTAAGAAGTGTGCTAACATTAATTGGCATATTCGTGAAGTTGTACACGAACATCTAATTGTTTGTGGCTTTGTCCGGGGATATATAAAATGGATATTCCATGGAGAGATTACACCTCGTAGAGCTTTGTTGCGTGTAAAAGTGTCTATCGCAATGTAGTGCAAGTGTACACGACGCAAGTAGTAAAGTGATACGGAAGTATCGGATATCGTCTCCACAAGGACTGGGCTAATAGCTTCACCTTGGATTACTGCACGAGAAGAAAAAGAATAGTTTAAATTGTTGTCACGAAAATAATAAAGAGAACTTAAATAAAAGAGTAATGGAATCAAGATAAAGAGAATGGGCCGGTATTGAATTGCTCAGTAGTGTAGGTATTGTGAAGTCTGAGAATGTCTGTTCTGTCGTCGTCCCTGTCGCGGCAACGGTCTGTTGTTAGTCGCGACAGCGATCACACAACTCTGTACTTCAAGCATGGCAAGAATCCCTGCTGTCCTTGGCCTATCCCTAGGTCCAAGTCTGTCGATGAAAACGTCTTTGATGATACCTCCCGGCGTGAATCAAAGGATGAACACCGATGTTGTTGAATTCTTCCTTAGCCATTTAACCTAGTCCTATCCCTAGGTCCAAGATAGTTCAACTATAAACTAGAGAACCCGTACTTATTCCTTTCGTATACTTAACTCTCCTGATATTAAGTAAATAGATAATCTCACAATGCTCTCCCGATACTCTTGCAAGATGTTGAAAACCAGAATAAGCAAACATGAAGTTATTTTATTGAACAGAAAATTCCTAAAACAAAAGCAATCCTTGCAACTACTTTACAAATCAACCCGTAGCCCTAGGGGAAGTTTAGAACATGATTAGAAGGGGAAAACGGCTAGGGTTTTGGGAAGAAGGCTAGAGATGAAGATGATGTCCCCTCCTAGGTCGAATTACATGCCTTTATATAGGCCTTGGGTTCAAGTTTTCTAATATGGCAAGAATACAAGTTTAAATTAAAGTACAACTCTATTAAAGACTAAATCTTCAGAGCATAAGTCTTTAATTCGTCCTTCCTTCTTTCTTGGAGTTTCTTCCTTGAACTTTGGGCTTGGCCTTCATTCTGATCTAGGGCTTGGAAAATATATGGGTGCTCTACGACAAATGGGCTTATTTTTCTCTTTCTATCGAGGCCCACTTTGCTTCTTGTCCTCAATATTGCTGTCGTCCTTGGTTGCCACGACAACGACCATGGCAGCATCATCCTCCTCGTCTACATATCTCGTTCCAGCTCTGCTGCATTACTGCCCAACGCCTGCTTCTCCGTCTGCTACAGCAGCTACCTGCAAAAACAACCAATTTCAGTAGAAACTGTGCCATTTAATATATTTGTGATGTATTATGCTTGAATGCAGCAGAAATATGGGTTAAATATGGGGTAAATTATAGAACTTTTACACACTCAACACACCCCCAAACTCAAGTTTTTGCTTGCCCTCAAGCAATTTAGACCTAAAAGAAAAATATTTTTGTTTGGCTTAAAACAATGAACATTCCCTTACCTTCCATTCATTCCCTATTGTGAGCAACATCTTGTCGGATAGTTTCAGGATTCGTCTGGAACCTTGTTATATTTCTCTTGTAGTGTGTGCATGCTTGTGAACAATTATATGCCAAGACTCCCTTAGTTTCACTAGAATAGTTAAGCCTCTAACTTGAATTTTTATGCCAAATTTCATTTTTTTGGAGGCAATTCTTAGGCTCCTTTAATTTTTATTTAGACTCGATTTTATTTTCTCAAGCTTAAGTTTGACTAGAGCCGGTTTCGGGCACCTCTAGCTAACTTCCTAGAGCAAGTTTCAGGCACCTCTAGGTGTATTGAGTCTATTTTTCTTAACTTCTTTTCCTAGAGCCAGTGTTAGGCACCTCTAGGGGCAACTCAAGTGCTAAGCTTCCTATTCTAGTTACTAGTAGAGTTCTAGGCAGTATAAAAGTCACAAATGTTGTTTAAGTTTTAGAATTATAGTAAGGCTCTAAACTGCTCCTAAAACTATCCTAAAGAAACTGCCACGACAGAGGCTGTCACGGCAGGTAAGTTTAGTTCAAAGACTTAAGCCAAAATTTTCATTTTTTATGCAAAAATAAACTAAGTAAAAGACATAATTTTTTAAACTAGAAAGACTCCATTAATGGAGGGATGCCACCCCCAAACTCGAGGGTTGCATTGCCCTCAATGCAAATGACATATGAAATAAACAAAATACATCACAAAATATATAAAAAAGGCAGACAACAAAATAAGATAAGAAACTTAAAATTTAGGTGATGTCGTCGCTGCTGCTGCTGCTCAGTCGGATCTGCCGGCGGGCAGTGACCTTCTTGGCTGGTGCTGGCTGGCGGATGGAGGAGGCAAAGGTATTCTTTCTTTTGGCCTCCATTGGAGGTTGAATACGTGTAAGAGAGATATGAGGAGGTTTCTCCACTACCTGAACCTCGGAGCTACTAGTGCTGCTGCTGCCACTATCTTCTTTTCCTTTGTCGGTTGTCGTTTTCTGCTGCTTCTCTGGTGTAAACTCCTTGGACAAATTCCTCTTAACAGAGGGTTCACCGTCAGATTCTTCCCAAACTGAGGAAGAGGAGAAACCTACTATGTAGGCGTCGAGTTCAGCCGAAGGCATCTTTCACTTGGTTCCTCGGGCAGAGGTGTCTGTTGTGCAGCTGTCGCCTGCTGCTGTTGTGGCAGGGGTCGGTGTGGATGCAGCAGATGACGTTTTGGGCGTGGCAGCAGGTGTAGGGGTATGGGCAAGGGTGGGGGCAGCAAAGTACTGATTGGGGAAAGTAGGGAATACAACATCGGGGAAATTTAAAGAAGTATGGATGAAATGTACCGTGGAAGAGGTGAAATCTCAGATGAAACTCATGAGGCCGAGTTGTCGTTCCTTCAGTTTTTGTATGGCATCAAGGATCTGGGAGGAGGTGTCGGCCAGAGGTGCTGCTGTTGTAGGCTCGGTGTCAGTGGGTTCTGTCGGCTCTGCTACTATGGCAGTAGGGTCGAAAGACGACAACGGGGTGGCAGCAGTGAGTTCCATCAGGCTGGGTATGTTTTTCTCTGTCCAACCCTTCCCTTGGACTTGTAAATTCGTGGCAGCTTCTTGTACATGATGGCCACGACAGAGGGCGGTGATGAGGTAAGGGAAAAAGAGTGGTCCTGTCGGCCGGTATGCACATTCCAATATACTCTCCCGGATGTATCTGCCAACGTTAATTGGCCTCTCATTTAAAATAGAATGGATGAGGTCTAACCTTGATTGGTCTACGGTTGTGTTGTGCGAGGAGGGCATAATTCACTTTTTGATGAAGGCGTTCCACAGTTTGGTTTCTGAGGTGAGTTGGACTCTCTTCACCGTCCTTGGGTTTTTCGGATCAGTGTTCCACTGTGTACCTTCGTCCGTGAGTTCTACCATAACAGTGTCGTAGTCGGCAGGCTCTAGACTCTCAAGAAATTGTTGGTGGCCATCTTCGTTTCTGCCCACATAGAATCCGTAGATAGTGTTGATGTACTCGGGCTCGAAGGGCACCTCTCTCCCTCTTACTGTGACTGCTGTCGCGTTCTTGCTGCCGATGGCAGCATAGAAATCTCGGACAAGAGACACGTTCATATCCTCTGGTTGTTCTGCGAATATCTACCATTGCAGGGCTCTGATTTTCCTAGCTATGAATGGCTACAGTCCCATGTTCCCCGTTTTCAATGTGTAAATAAAACCCTTCTCCTCCCACATGTCGCGAATCTGGAAGGATCGTGGAGTTGATGCTGTCGGAGCAGAGCCTGAAGCAGCACTTCGGCGGGTGTTTCTAGAAGACATGTTGCAAGGATTGTGTAAGAAAAATGAAAGCAAGTAAAAATTCTAGGGAAAACAAGTAGAAAGGGTAGAAGTAAGTGAAAATGAATAGTGAAACGGGGTTATATAGGGGAGAGTTTACTGCCCATTGGAGCTGTAACGGCAGGCGCGAATAACGGGGTCAGCTGTTACGCGGTTTCTAACGCGTCTGTCACGCGTTTCTGTGTTTTCTGTGCGTCTTTTATGCGTTTGCATGTCTACCGCGACAACGTGTCGACATGCTGGATTTTCCGCGTCTGTCACGACAACTATAACGACAGGCTCCAAAGTTGGGCTTTTTGGGCTGATGGAAGGATGGTGGGCTGAATTCACTTCTCTTCTTCTTCTTGTCTCCTTTATTTCCTAATAATAAAAGTAAAACTTTAGTTCCTAAAAATAAAATAATTATAATTTCCTAATATATAAATAATAAATAAATAAAAATAAATAAATAAAACTTAGGTTAAATTAGGGATGCCAGGTGGGGCATCTCCTAAGGTAACCACTTCCTGCATTCTTGGGGCTTCAGTCCTCTGATAATGCTTCAATCGTTGTCCATTCACTTTGAATTGGTGCACGTCTTTTAAAGATCTGATCGTGATGGCACCATGGGGAAAAACCTGTACCACTTGGAATGGGCCAGACCATCTAGATTTCAACTTCCCTGGGAAAATTTTCAACCTAGAGTTGAATAACAACACAAGCTACCCTGGGCAGAACTCTCGTGGCAGCAACTTCTTGTCATGCCACTTCTTGGTCTTGTCCTTGTAGATTCTTGCGTTGTCATAGGCCATTGTTCGAATTTCTTCAATTTCGTTCAGATCAAGTAGCCTTTTCTGCCTTGCTTTATCCAAGTACATATTCAATGCCTTGATGGTCCAGTATGCTCTGTGCTCAATCTTGACAGGTAAATGACAAGTTTTCCCGTAAATCAGCCGATAGGGGGACATTCCCAATAGAGTTTTGAATGCTGTTCTGTAGGCCCATAATGCATCATTAAGGTGAAGAGACCAGTCCTTCCGAGTTGGCTTAACCATCTTTTCAAGAATGTTCTTAACCTCTCTGATGGATATTTCAGCCTGTCCATTGGTCTGAGGGTGGTATGCTGTTGCAATCCAATGTTTTACACCATACTTTTTCAAGGCAGCAGCTATAACCCTATTGTCGAAGTACCTCCCTTCATCACTGATTATCGCCTTAGGGATGCCAAATCTGGAAAAAAAATGTTTTTATGCAAAAACCTATGAACCGTCTTGGCATCGTTTTTCTGAGTGGCGATCGCTTCAACCCATTTGGACACATAGTCCACTGCCAGGAGGATATATAAGTTCCCACATGAAGTTGGGAAGGGTCCCATAAAATCTATCTCCCAAACGTCGAAGATCTCGACTTCAAGAATATTTTGCAGCGGCATCTCGTGTCTCCTTGAGATGTTTCTAGTTCGTTGACACTTGTCACAGCTTTTGTAGAATGTTTGGGCATCCTTGAACAATGACGGCCAGTAAAATCCTGACTGTAAAACCTTGGCAGCAGTTTTGTTACCTTCTAAGTGTCCTTCATACTGTGAAGCATGGCAGTGATGTAGTATAGCTTCCTGTTGATCATGTGGTACACATCTCCTTATAACCTGATCTGCACAATATTTAAAAAGAAGAGGTTCGTCCCAATAATAATGCTTAACATCATTTTGGAACCTCTTCCTAGCTTGACAATTAAGGTCAGGAGGAGTTATTCAGCTAACTAAGAAATTAACGAAATCAACATACCAGGGGAGTTCAGAAAACTTACCTGCCGCCATGGCTGTCGCGGTAGTGGTTGTGGCAGCAAACAGCTGCTCGTCAGGGAAGGTCTACAGTATGTGTGTCTCGTCTTCTGGGAGACTCTTTCCCTTCTCTAACCTTGACAAGTGATCTGCAACTTGATTCTCTGTCCCCTTTTTGTCCTTGATTTCAAGGTCGAACTCTTGCAGTAGCAGAATCCAACGTATCAGCCTAGGCTTTGCATCCTTTTTGGTGAACATATACTTCAATGCAGAGTGGTCTGTGTGGACGATGACCTTCGTTCCAAGTATATATGAACGAAACTTGTCAATAGAGAATACAACAACTAATAGTTCATTCTCTGTGGTAGTGTAGTTCACTTGAGCATCGTTCAGTGTTTTGCTGGCATAGTATATGACATGAAAGAGCTTGTCTTTCCTCTGCCCAAGTGCTGCCCCGACAGCGTAGTCACTAGCATCACACATGATCTCGAATGGCGGTTCCCAATCTAGTGGCTGTACTATTGGGGCTGTTACAAGCTTTTCTTTCAGAACCTTGAATGCCTCAGTACATTCAGCGTTGAAGTCGAAGGGACGGTTCTGCTCTAGAAGATGGCATAGGGTTTGGTGATCTTCAAAAAGTTCACGATAAACCTCCGATAAAAACCAGCATGTCCTAAGAAACTTCTGATTCCCTTGACTGTGGTGGGTGGCGGCAGCTTTTCGATTACTTCTATTTTAGCTCTATCGACTTCTAAGCCACGACAGCTAATTTTATGGCCAAGGACCATCCCTTCATCCACCATGAAGTGACACTTTTCCCAGTTCAATACCAAGTTTACTTTTTCACATCTCTCGAGCACCTTCTGTAGGTTGCCTAGGCAGCTTTCAAAGTTGTCTCCAAAGACTGAAAAATCATCCATAAATATTTCTAGGAAATCCTCCACCATATCGGAGAATATTGTCATCATGAACCTTTGAAAGGTGGCTGGTGCATTACAAAGTCCAAATGGCATCCTCCGAAAAGCATAAGTACCGTAAGGGCATGTGAACGTCGTCTTTTCTTGATCTTCTGGTGCGATGTCTATTTGATTATAACCTGAGTAACCATCAAGAAAACAATAGTAAGGCTTACCCGCTAATCTATCAAGCATTTGATCAATAAAGGGTAAGGGGAAGTGGTCCTTCCGGGTAGCTTTGTTAAGCTTCCGGTAGTCCATACAAACCCTCCAACCGGTCACAGTCCTGGTTGGGATTAGCTCGTTTTCTTCATTGGTTACCACGGTTATTCCTCCTTTCTTGGGAACACACTGCACCGGGCTCACCCACTTGCTATCCGAGATGGTATAGATTATTCCAGCATCTAGCCATTTGATGATCTCTTTACGAACCACCTCTCGCATAGCATCATTCAGACGTCTTTGTGCATCAATGGTCGGCTTATGATCATCCTCTAAAAGGATTTTATGCATGCATAGTGCCGGACTGATGCCTTGAATATCAGCTATCATCCATCCAATAGCCTTTTTGTGCTGCTGCAACATCCCTATTAACTGTTGTTCCTGTTCTTGCATCAACTTGGAAGAGATGATTACGGGCAACGTATCATTTAAACCAAGGAAAACATATTTTAGCTGCCCTGACAGGGGCTTAAGATCTAGAACAGGGGGCTCAACAGTTGATGGCTTTTGAATTATATGGTTATCCGAGGTGTAATTTAAAGGCTCGAACAACTTACCTGGACAATTGCCTATCCAATTTAGCTCCTCTTGATCTTCAGTATCAGATTCTGAGGAGCTGCTATCATCGGTGCTGTCGTGATAGTCTTCTAAATGGCTGCCGAGGCAGTGGCCAATTTTTATGTCATGGCAGCCCGACCTGATGCAGGGTTGGTCAAGGGTAACTTCAGTGATAACCTTGCATTCTTCTTCTACATCAGCATGTTTCATTGCTTGGAGAACATTCAGCTTGATTTCTTGATCGTTCACTCTCATGGCGAGTTCTCCTTTTTCCACATCAATCAGTGATCTTCCTGTGGCTAAGAAGGGTCGCCCCAAGATGATTGGTGCGTTTTCATCTACTTCAGGAAAAATAAACTTATCCACTCTTACCAGAATATCTTCAATTTTTCCTTCTGGATGAACGTAAGAGCGGTCTGCCAGCTGCAGTAATACTGTTGTGGGCCGAGCTTTTCCAATACCTAATTTCTGAAAAACAGATTTGGGCATTAAATTTATACTAGCACCAAGATCACAAAGTGCTTACCTACAAATTTTTCTCCGATTATGCATGGTATGATGAAGCTCCCAAGATCCTTCTTCTTCTGGGGTGGATGCTTGTGCAGAATGCTCTACATCCTTCTGTCATCTTAACCGTTTCAAATTCCCCAAGTCTAGATTTCTTCGACATGACATCCTTGAGAAATTTGGCATAACCAGACATTTCCTTTATAGCATCCAACATCGGAATATTAATATGAACCTACTTAAAAATATCATAAATCTTCTTAAGCTGTGATTCCTGTTTCAATTTCTGTAACCGCTGAGGAAAAGGAGGTGAAGGACGATAATCAACAATATGTCCTTCCCACTGCATTCGGATCTGAGGAGGTTTTGGTTCATCATCTTTCTCCTTTATCCCTTCTACTGTCATGACAGGTTCATCGGCAGCAGGCTGTTTGTTACTTGTCGGGGCAGCTTCCTCGACAGTCGACTCCAAGGCTGGTTCCTTAACTGATTCAGCTTCCTTCTCAGGCCCTGGTAGTTTCTTCCCACTCCTAGTAGTGATAGCTTTACACTGCTCATGTGTGGGTTGTCTAGCGTTTTCAGTATCGCTAGGAAATCCTCCATTCCGCCTTAGTTTAATATGCTGGGAAACCTGACTCATCTGTGTCTCCAAAGATTTCAGAGTAGCTTCATGATTGGTCATCTGCATCTCTGTTTTATCCATGAATGTCTCCGTCTTCTTGACAAAGTGATTCATATTTTCAATGTAGTTTCCTGTTTGAAACATAAATGTAGCCAAAGTCTGTTCCAGTATACTAGTTGTGGCAGCTGGTGGCTGTTGTTGTTGCTGCTGAGTCAGCAATCTAGGTCCCCCTTGGTTCTGAGTATTCCTTGCTTGAGGATTTAGGGCATTATTAGGATTGCTCCAAGAGAATTTGGGATCCTTTCTCCAGTTGGGATTGTAGTTGTTGGAGTTATAATTCTGCTTATTGTAGTTCCCAACATACATCCCTTCTTCTAACTGTAATGGACATTCTTCCAAACTGTGATTTCCATCGTAAGTTTCGCATACCTCTTCAGCAGAATAGACAGGCTGTGAATCTTCTTTCAAGAGCTTTTTCATTGCCTTAGTGAGATATGCCACCTGTGATTTTAACGAACTGTCGGCCTCATAATCTTTTACAGCTAGAACTCATTTACCCCCTTTTCTTGCTGTAGTAATCCATTTGCTGCTGAATCAATTCCGATACGAGTTTGTAAATTGGCAGCATTATAGAATTTAGTTACCTGGTTCCAAACAGGGAATCCATGCATCGAGTAGTTCCTTAGCAGAGTGGTAAATCTGTCCCAGGCTTCGTGCATTGGCTCGTCGTCTTCCTGTTGAAAAGTAGCAATTTCGTTACGTATTCGCTCAGATAAGTGTGAAGGATTAAAACGAGACAAAAATTCACGAGTTAAATCTGC
This sequence comes from Hibiscus tridactylites, assembly GCA_958450335.1. Lineage (NCBI taxonomy): Eukaryota > Viridiplantae > Streptophyta > Magnoliopsida > Malvales > Malvaceae > Hibiscus > Hibiscus tridactylites. The sequence goes on from OY288274.1 coordinate 16,568,613, forward strand.
CCAAGTTCGTATTAAACCCGACGTTAGTTTATTCCACCAAGTCTTTGCCATGTCCCTCAATGAATGAGGAAATAACTGAAGCCTTAGTATCTCCGGATTAACTCCTGGTAGTCTAAATGAACCATATATTTCCTGGAACGTTTTCAGATGCTCCCTAGCATCCTCTGTAGCAGCACCACTAAATTGGCCAGCGTTGTTGATCATGCTGAACATAACAGGTTTCAACTCAAAGTTGTCAACATCTACGTCTGGCAGGGTTGTTTCTAATTCTACATGATCATTGAGCATGTAGTCTCGGCATGACCGGCGTGCGGCAGCGGCAGGAGGGTCGACAGGTGGATCATTCCCTCCATCTCTGGCAGGATTGTTATTATCCTTGGGATTCCTTTGGTCGTTCCTTCTTTCTTCCCGTCTTTCGTTCACCATTGCTTCGAGTTGTTCCTTCAGGTATTCGTTCCTTTCAACGAGGTAACAGACTCTTTTATTAAGATTAAACGTTCGTTTGGGTTCAGGATCTAACTGGTACTCAGGTTCCTTCCCCCGTTGAGATCTGTGCATATGCAAACAAAAGACCTTGTGAAAGGTATAGGTTGAATAATCCAAATAAAAATAGAAAAGTAAAGATAATGCAGTAAAAGGTAGGGTAAAGTTATGTTGCCAGTCCCCGGCAACGGCGCCAAAAACTTGTTGCGTGTAAAACTGTCTATCGCAATGTAGTGCAAGTGTACACGACGCAAGTAGTAAAGTGATACGAAAGTATCGGATATCGTCTCCACAAGGATTGGGCTAATAGCTTCACCTTGGATTACTGCACGAGAAGAAAAAGAATAGTTTAAATTGTTGTCACGAAAATAATAAAGAGAACTTAAATAAAAGAGTAATGGAATCAAGATAGAGAGAATGGGCCGGTATTGAATTGCTCAGTAGGGTAGGTATTGCGAAGTCTGGGAATGTCTGTTCTGTCGTCGTCCCTGTCGCGGCAGCACCTGTCGCGGCAACGGCTTGTTGTTAGTCACGACAGCGATCACACAACTCTGTACTTCAAGCTTGGCAAGACTCTCTGCTGTGCCTTAGCCTATCCCTAGGTCCAAGTCTATCGATGAACACGTCTTTGATGATACCTTCCGGCGTGAATCGAAGGATGAACACCGATGTTGTTGAATTCTTCCTTAGCCACTTAACCTCGTCCTATCCCTAGGTCCGAGATAGTTCAACTATAAACTAGAGAACCCGTACTTATTCATTCCGTATACTTAACTCTCCCGATATTAAGTAAATAGATAATCTCACAATGCTCTCCCGATACTCTTGCAAGATGTTGAAAACCAAAATAAGCAAACTTGAAGTTATTTTATTGAACAGAAAATTCCTAAAACAAAAGCAATCCTTGCAACTACTTTACAAATCAACCCGTGGCCCTAGGGGAAGTTTAGAACATAATGAGAAGGGGAAAACGGCTAGGGTTTTGGGAAGAAGGCTAGAGATGTAGATGATGTCCCCTCCTAGGTCGAATTACATGCCTTTATATAGGCCTTGGGTTCAAGTTTTCTAATATGGCAAGAATACAAGTTTAAATTAAAGTACAATTTATTAAAGACTAAATCTTCAAAGCATAAGTCTTTAATTCGTCCTTCCTTCTTGCTTGGAGTTTCTTCCTTGAACTTTGGGCTTGGCCTTCATTCTGATCTAGGGCTTGGAAAAATATATGGGTTCTCCACGACAGATGGGCTTAATTTTCTCTTTCTATCGAGGCCCACTTTGCTACTTCTCCTCAATATTGCTGTTGTCCTTGGCTGCCACGGCAGCGACCATGGAAACATCATCCTCCTCGTCTGCATATCCTGTTCCAGCTCTGCGAATTACTCCCAGCGCCTGCTTCTCCGTCTGCTACAACAACTACCTGCAAAAACAACCAATTTCAGTAGAAACTGTGCCATTTAATATATTTGTGATGTATAACTGAAATCTAACCTAAATGCAATGAATTATGCTTGAATACAGCAGAAATATGGGTTAAATATGGGGTAAATTATAGAACTTTTACACACTCAACAAGCTTCATCCACGAGTAACTCGATTGATCCTCTTAATTCTCATCACCGATCTCAAAGAGAAGATGACATGGAGGGTATGCTGCGAGATGTATTTAATATGCATGATTATCATCAATCAGTTAGAGAAGGTTGTGATACTGGTGTTAATGATTCCTCCGAGATGAGAAGAAGTGGATGTCATGAAGAGCTAAATGGAGAAGCAGCAAAGTTCTATAATTTGCTTGATGAAATGAATGAACAACTTTATGAGGGATCAAAATATTCAAAACTCTCCTTTTGCATTCGTCTTTTCCATCTAAAATGCTTGGGAAGATGGACCGATAACTCTTTTACGCAGTTATTAGAGTTTTTAGAAGAAATGTTTCCTTTTGCAAAAATTCCTCAATCCAGCAAAGATGTGAAGAAAGTGATAAAGGATTTGGGTCTTGGTTATGAGAAAATTCATAGTTGTCCGAATGATTGCATGTTGTATTGGGGTGATCGAAAAAATCAGGAGTCTTGTCATGTATGCGGTAAATCTCGGTGGATGAATAGAGATGTAGAAAACGTGAGTGAGAATGAAGTTAAAGCACGATCAAGAAAGAAGCCAGTAAAGATTCTGCGATATTTTCCTCTAATACCTAGGCTTCAAAGACTTTTTATGTCTTCAAAGACTGCGGAGTCTATGAGGTGGCATCATGATGGACGAACAAAGGATGGATTTTTTAGGCACCCTGCAGATAGTTTAGCTTAGAAGTCATTTGATCAAAAGTTTCCAAATTTCGCAGAAGATCCTCGAAATTTCAAGATTGGTCTTGGATTTGATGGGTTTAATCCATTTAAAACCACGAGTACTTCATATAGTACTTGGCTTGTTCTGCTTGTTCCCTACAATTTGACCCCCTGGATTTGCATGAAGTAATCATCCTTTATTTTATCCATGCTAATCCAAGGTGAAAAAGGTCCAGGGAATGATATTGACATCTATATGCAGCCTCTCATTGAAGAGTTGAAACAATTATGGGTGGGTGTTGAAACATATGATGCGTTGAAGAAGGAGAACTTTAATTTGCGTGCAGCTTTATTGTGGACGATAAATGATTTCCCTGCTTATGCAAATTTATCTGGTTGGAGTACCAAAGTTCGTTATGCTTATCCTTGTTGTGCTGCACAAACATGCTCGAAGTGGTTGTATAATGGAAATAAATTTTCTTACATGGGACATCGTCGGTGGTTAGATGAAAATCATAGATTTAGATATGAAAAGAATTTATTTGATGGTACTAAGAATTTAGAAGAGCTCCTGAGCAAACAATAGGATCTGATATCTGGTCGATGTTGAAACATATGCAATTTTCTTATGGAAAGACAAACCAACCGCCAAACTCACGAGCAAAGAAAAAGAATAAGGAAGTGTACGACCATGATGTTCATCAGTTGAGTGATGATGATTTTGATGAAGAGGATGATCCAGATGAGGCCGAGTTATGGAAAAAGAGAAGTATTTTCTTCGAGTTGCCTTATTGGATGCATAACATTCTAAGACATAATCTTGATGTCATGCACATTGAGAAGAATGTTTGTGAGAATATTATTGGGACCATTCTCAATGTCGATGGAAAATCTAAAGACATTCTAAAGAGTCGACTTGACTTAGTTGATATGGGAATTCGACACGATCTTCATCCTCAGCAACTTGCTAATGGAAAGACTTCGTTGCCGCCTTCTATTTTTGCGATGTCGAAGAAAGAAAAAGAAGTGTTTTGCACGGTGTTGAAAGATATAAAGGTCCCAGATGGGTATGCATCAAATATATCTCGATGTGTCAGTGTTAAAGATCGAAGACTTTATTCTCTAAAGTCACATGATTATCACATATTGATGCAAGATTTAATGCCAGTTGCATTACGCAATTGTATGTCAAATGAGGTGACATCTTGTATAATTGAACTTTCTAATATAATAAAAGCAATTTGTGGGAAAGTTCTGATGGTCGAAGAACTTGAGAAATTGCAAGATCAAGTCACCTTAACCTTATGCAACTTGGAGAAGATATTTCCACCATCATTCTTCACAATTATGGTGCACTTGTTGGTTCTCCCTTATGAAGCTAAAGTTGGTGGACCAATTTTTTATCGGTGGATGTATCCTATTGAGAGGTATGAATTGTCTAATCTGTATTCAATTAGTATTGAAAATTTAACTCTTCGATAACTTTATAAAATAATGTTGTGTTTATTTCACGTCCAGGTTCTTGTGCAAGTTAAAGTCTTACTGTCGTAATAAGCGTTATCCAGAAGGATCGATTGCTTAAGGGTATTTAGCAGAGGAGTGTCTGACATTTTGCTCAAGATATATGGAAGATGTTGAAACGAGATTTAATAGATCTAATAGAAATGAAGTGTGCAGTACTAATAACTCAGCTGAGACTTATTTGTTTGGAAGTTATGGTGAACCACTCAGAAAAGTTGAAATTGCACAATTAGATGACAAATCTTGGGTCCAAGTACATCACAATGTTCTTTTCCACCATAATTCATTAGATTCCTTACGCACGTAAGTTTTACAATATAAATGATGACGTATTTACTTTATCTTATATATTTCTCAATCTTTAACCACACAACCTACTTTACAGTGAGTATAAAGAAGAGTTACAATCTCGTGTACGCTCTCGAAGATTACATCAACGAGAGATTCAAAGTTGTTCACAGAAACTTTTCATGAATAGTTAAGGCGAACGATGAGTAATTTGTACTGCACGTAACTAATGTATAGTTGTAATACTTTATATAAATGATAATGTTTTCACCTTTTACGCTTAATAGGTTTGGAATAGAAGAGAAGTTAGTGATGAGGTTAAATGGCTTTCTCAAGGTCCGAATAGAATTGTAAAAAGATATAATGTCTTCCTCATTAATGGGTTCAGGTTCCACACAAAATCTCGTGAAAGATTGCGAAGGACCCAAAATTGTGGAGTAGTTGTTACTTCTTCAATTACAAGTTATGCTAGTGCTAGGGACAATCATCCTGTAGAGGGAGATGTTAAATATTATGAAGTTCTTACAGATATTATTGAGTTGGATTATTATGGAAAAGGAAAGGTTGTGTTATTTCGTTGTGACGGGGCTGATGTTAATACAACTCGAGGTATTAAAAGAGATCAATTTGGTTTTACAGTGGTGAACTTCTCTCGATTAATTCATACTGGTCAACAATTGATGGACGAACCATATGTATTTTCTTCTCAAGTGAAACAAGTTTTTTACTGCCATGATCCAATGAATAAGGGTTGGTATGTTGTTCTCCGTAACACTCCTAGAGACTTGATAGACATAGGGGATGGAAATTCAGATGACATTGAAAAAAGATCAGAAACTTTACCTTTTGCAGCTCAAAACTTAGATGGAACAAGCACTAGTTCTAGTTCACAATTTCAATGGGCTCGGGAGGACATGGATGTAGATTTTAATGAAAATTGATGACATAACAATGTAGTAAGATGTTCTAACTCTAACTTGCTATCGAATACATATATTGATAGTAATATTGTTATTAGTTACTAGTTACTAAACTTGTTATTTGTTTGTTACAAATATTATGCCTAGAGGGAAATTAAGTGACCTGCGGATCGTTCAAGTTCCTCGAGCAGAGGAAGTTTCAAATAATGAGGGAGTGTCTGGTGTTGGATCTTCACAAGTTCCGGAAACAGTTTGAAGAAAATGAAGAAACCCAAGGTAATGTTCAAAACTTTATTTAATTGGTATATGTTTTTTTATTGACTTGATTTTCATAATTTTACCAAATTATTTCTTATATAGTTGAAGTTGGTCAAAGGCGCAAGAGTAGAGGACGCAAGATGTTGACGGGGTTGTACAATCTTCCTCCTGGGGAACGTGTACAAGTTTCGAGAAATGATGCTGGTCAACCTATTGGGGCAGAAACAGGTGTTCTGGCCAATGTCATAGGCATGACTGCACGTAATGGAGCACTTTTACCGATCAATTATGAGTCATGGCGTGAGATGCCGAATAGTAACAAGAACCAAGTTTTGGATCATATTAAGGTACTATAATGTCATTGTAATAGATAATCTATTATAGATCGATATTAATTTATATACTCTGATTGTATAATTTGTAGGAGAGATTTTCTTTAGAAGTCTCAGACGATTATGTGAAGCATGTGTTAGGAAAGAAATGGAGAGACCATAAGAGCTTCTTGAAAAAGAAATATTTCAAGAATAGTCTCAGCCTTCAAGAGAAGATGCAAAATGTCCCACCCGGATTGCTCTGATATCAATGGGAAGATGTAGTCAGGTTCTGGAGTTCAACGAAAGGAGAGGTATGACTGCTACACTTTTTAAAGAATATTACCATGTCATTACAAAATTGGTTATATACGTATATATGTAATTTTAGGAACGAGAGTGTGTTGGCGTTGCTAGTAGACAGAAACAGAAGTATACTCACACAGCCAGGTCGAAGAGCTTTACCCGTATTGCTAATGAGGAGGTATTGTTTTTTAGACATTATTCATTATTTTTTAATCTAATTAACAAGTTGTCGTTTAACCGGTCAAAAATAAATGAATAAATTAACCTCTTTCAATAAATAATAATATAAAGAAATTAAATAGATATAGGGAAAGAGGGTCGATCCGCAGGGAGATTAGCTGGACTGATTGACTGAAGACTGCTTTAATTATTACTTCGAGGAATATCTGCAAAATAAGTAAATAAAATGGGGGGAAGTGATCTGATATTGGTCGAAAAATGAAATAGCAAAATGCAAAGGTAAAAAGATTTAGAAAAACCAAGTATGTGAGATAGCCTCGAACCAGCTCCTTCAATTCTTTCGATCACTGAAAAAGATTTTTATTTCGGGGATCATGTCGGTTATAGTCTACGAGGCCCAACCCGTCGTAACTTGTTTCTCTCTCGAGTAACCAATCCTCCCAAGTCTATCTTCGAAAGATGGTTCTTAAATAAATTAACAACTTCTATCGCCGTTAAAATATTTAGAATGAAAACAGGAGAAATCCGACTCAGAAATTGTCTAAAAAGAATCGCTTCTGATTTTATCTTTCCTTAGCGGACCGCCACTAAGAGTGTTCATAGGAAGTCGAAATTGCCACAGGCCGATCCTTCCTCCCAACTATGTTTTTAAGCAAATTCAGACCAACAGGCCCTTTTTTATTTGAAAAACGATTAAAAACTTTTAGTAAGGCCGATTGCCAAACTATCTAAGCAGAAAGATAAAAATGATTTCCCAAAAAGATTTAAGCAAAGTTCAATTCTCACGAATCGAATTGACTTGTCTGGTTCTTGGCTTAAAAGATTTAGCTAAGCATGATATTGATTACCATGCTTAACTTGATTTTAGAAAAGTAATTAAATGGCATAAGACAAACGAAACAAGAAAATAAAGGAAAAGAACTTGAATTAAAACTGAAAAATGTTTACAAAGGAAAAGATAAAAAATACTCAAAGCTAAAAGATGATCTTAATCCTTCACAAAAGGTTGGTATTTATAGGCTTAGATTACAAGGATAAGAGATAAGAAAATTTAAAATAATAAAGTAAAGATAAAACAATTCAAATGTTTTAAAATTTAAATGCATGAAATCTAAACGTATAAGCTGATAAGATCTATCAGAACGTTCCAGAAGCTTCTAAAAGTCACCACGCAACTGCCACGTCAGATGCGTCGTGCCCAGTGTCGTGCCCACGATGCCAGTCATGACCAGAATAATAAAAAGACTGCAGAAATGCCATCTTTTGCTGATGTTTTCTAGAATTAGGTCCCTTGCATAAAATATAGTAGAATGAAATGGATTAGGTAGCAAGAAATCCTAAAAACTTGAAAAATAGCAATTAAAAAGTGTCACATTTGAGAGTTTATCAATACTTTTTTTATTAGTAATTTTATTATTCAGTGTAGGAACTTAAGACCGGCAGTAGTGTTGGACGAGTATAACTCTTCGACATCACACACACAAAGAAAGATGACTCTGCTATTACTCTTGAAGCTGCAGAAATTATGATATATTTATTTGATGCAAAATATAATATTATGTTATTATTTATATCAACATGATAACATTTTTATATGAAATAATATTTTAATTTATTTTCTTCATTGATTATTAGGCCAAAATGAAGGACAAAAAGATGGAGTTTGAAGCTACAGCTTCAACTAATGGTTTTGCTAATGTGGATGACATCGACAACCAAGTTATTGCTGATGTTTTGGGTCCTGAACGATATGGTCGAGTTCGATGTTAAGGATCATTCGTTACCCCAAAAAAATATTTTGGTGCTAATTCGTCCCAGTACATGCCATCACAGAGTCGATCTTCCCAGGCAGAAGTTAATCATTTACAACAACAATTAACTCAATTTAAAGCCGAAGTAGAAGCGAGGGAAGCAAAGAGAGCAGCGAGGGAAGCGGAGAGAGCAGCGAGGGAAGCAGTGAGAGCAACGAGGGAAGCAGAGAGAGAAGCAGAGAGAGCAGCGAGGGAAGCAGATAGAGAAGCAACATATAATAATCTCGAAAATAAATTTCAAGAAATGATGACCATGTTCAAGCAGAACCAACTGCAGAATCCTCCATCTTAGTTTATTTATTAGGTTTGGTCATGTTTATTCTACTAAACGAAAGTTTAAATACATTTCACTTTGACTTTGAACTACAATGTTGAATTACATTTTCACTTTAATGTTAGATACTTGAACTTATTTTCTTGTTGTTAAGTATTTTTTTCTTAATTTCTATAATTATTTCTTGGATTGAATATGTCACAGGTTAAATTTGGGTAGTAAATATAATGCAAATTGAACTTTCAATGGGCAGTAAGATTTGCGACATTTATATAAAAAAACACCACTAAAAATTACTACCATATTGCGGCGTTTGTAAAAAAGCGCCGTCATAGAAGAAGTAATCCCGGCATTTTCTAAGAAAAACGCCACTAAAGAACAGACATTTGCGGTGTTTTACCAGTCAAACGCCACTACAAAGTATGACCTTTTTGCGGCGTTTGATTAACAAAACGTCGCTATAGAACAAGTTTTTGCAGCGTTTGTTAGACAAAACACCGCTAAAGAACACGATCTATCGTGGCGCTTGTTCATTAAAAACGCCACGAACTTTTGCGGTGCAAGTATCAACGGCGTTCTTGGCAGCGTTTTTCTTAACGCCGGAGGCGTTTTTAGCGGCGCTAAAAAATGCCGCAATAGGCTAAAAAAACGCCGCGAAAGAACAAGTCTGGTGTAGTGTCTTCTTCTTCACGTCATTCTCATAGTTAGTGCAAAACATTGATATTTCAAGTAGGATTTTGTTATCCCCTTTTTCCTTATCTAGACGTTGTCCAATAGTTAGCTCGAGCTATGCCTTAGTGGCATATCTAAATTTTGTATTAAGTGAGTTAAAAAAAACAATTAAATGAACTTAAAATTTTATAATATAAAATTAAAAAAGTTATTGAATACATTAGACTTCAAAATAATTTGAAATATGCTTAGATACATTTTGTACCTAAATTATACCATTTTTTTCAAGCTAGTATCTGAACTAGTCATTTTCTTCTAAGTTGACACTTAAAGAATTTTTCTTCCATTTTGATACCCAAACTTTAATTTTATCTACTATTATGATACTTTTATTAACATATTTAGTCCCTAAAACTTATACATTCACCAATTTGGTCATAATTCAAAACAACTCAATAAATTTAACCATTTGTATTTGAAAACTCCATTTGTTTAGTCATTTTTTGCTATACTGTCAAATCAAACAAGCCTAACAGATCAAAACAACAACAAGATAATTGCGTTCTATCAAAAAACAACATCAAGTTTTCGTTATAATTTTGGTACCACAAAAGTGATATAACATTATAGGAGAAAACAAACAATTTAAGAGAAAGAACAAAGAGTAAATTGATAACATTTTAAATATATAGGGTTAAATTTATTGAATTATTTTGAATTAAGACGAAATTGATAAAATATATAAATTTTGGTATCAAATTGGGAGAATGTGCCTAATTCAAGTACCAATATGGAAGCAAAATTTAATGATTCCTTGAGCCATAACCATGGTTCGATTGAGTTGGTGCAATGGAACCCGCCACAGTGTGTCTCAACTCGGACGCCACCGTCAACATCTTCACCAAACTTGGCTCGATTGGTGGTGTTATCCGTGACCATGGAGGTACTTTCCTATCCTCATATGTGAAGAAGAATATTGGGATCAGATCACTATTGTCCTAGAAGCAGAACTCTTGGGTGTCCTTGAAGGCATAAGACTAGCAATCTCCCTTGCCATTCATCGTTTAATTGTTCAAGTCGACAATGTTGATACTCACCGGTTATTAACCAATCACTCCCATTCAAGTCATCATTCTTTGATCTGTTCTATCTCCACGCTACTAGATTCTGGCTGTTTGGTTGAGTTTGTTCACATTCGACGAGAAGCCGACTTCATGACTAAACATGCGCCCTCGATCCCAGGCGCTCTTGTTATTTCTGACGTCCCCCGCAATAACCTGACATCCTGCTTAGAGACTCCCATGGCCCCCTTTATATACGTTTAAGAGGCTTTTAATGTAACGGCTTCGGCCTCCTTTATTATTTCAAAAAAAAAATAGAAACAAATAAGAGTCAATTTTGAAAAAAATAAAATTTTAAGGACTAAACTAAAAAATAAATTCTGAGAGACTTCACATGAAATTTATCCATTTTTTTAAAATCAACTGCATTTATTTAATAAAAGTGCCACGTAGTGAGCTCTGATGACCGATTTATTTTCTAATGGACATTATAAAAGTGGGATAACAAAGATAATAATTTAAAGTTAATGGGGATAAAAATCCCAATAATAATTTAAAAGACAACTCGATAAAAAATGTATACTTTACAAAACAAAAGAGCATTTAAGTAAAATAAAAATATCACATATAACACCAATAATTAAATAATATCAAAATAAGTGTAGAAAGCTTCACATATAAAATCAATAATTAAATAATATCAAAATAAGTGTAGAAAGCTCTTGACATCCTTCCATAATGATCAGTATAATAAAAATGATAAAATTCTATCACATTAATTTTATAAGTGAGAAATATTTTTTTAAATTAATAAAATTTGTTAAAATATTTATATCTAAAATCGTGCAAATTAAATTAAAGAAATTATTTTATATGAAAAAAGTTTCTCATAAGTGAAATTATATTATTGTTATGTGTCTTTTAATTATATTAAATAATAAGGACATGTGAAAATCATATAATCTAGCTTGTAGAATAAAATTAATGCATTCTTTACAAGGTTGGCCCTGGGCTTTTGGTGGTCGAAGTTGAACTTAAAAATTAGGTCCTAAACTAGGGATTTAAATTGCGGTTGTATTTTTTGTCGTGTTGTGCTTTTCGCAGTTGCGAACGTAACAAATGTTATTTTGATCATTACGAGTATTGCAATTGTGATTTTTTAATAACATATGCTATTGTGGACATAACAGTTGTAGCTATCACACTTCCGGATGATGCCGCTACAATCATATAACAGTCGTTGTTACAGTTGCACACCGCTATTTAAATCTATGTCCTTAATAACAAACAATAAAAATAAATTTTAAGAGTACGTCCATAATAAAAAGTATTAAAAAATTTGGACCTCTAATAGCAAGCATTGAAAAATTGAATTTTAAGAGTATGTCCATAATAACAAATATTGGAAAAAAAATCGAGCCCCTAATTAAGGGTGTTCAAAAAAACCAGAACGGGTGTACCATACCAAAAAATCGAAAAAATCAGACTAAATGGTAGGTAACCGTACCAGTAAAAAGTGGCCGAAACGATACGATAGCTGCAACGGTAAAATTAACGTCTAAACGAGACGGAAACAGTTACGATTTTTTGCTAAACTGTTAATAGAAAAAACCAATAAGAAATTTTAAAATTAATTTTATATTAATATTAATTATTAATTTTTACTAATATATGTGTAATTATCATACTTAAACTATATTTTATAATGATATTAATGTAACCCCTTAGCCCGGCCTAGACGTTTGTCCCGAACTACGAAGATTACACGAAGAAAATAAAGTCAACCTGAAAGTCAACCTTGATTAACGACCCTTTTTTCCTTTTTATCTTTTCTAGATGCACATTAAGCCTATGTGAATACTCATGGATCATATGAGAGAATGACACATCGATCGGAAAACATTTAGGGACTCAATTGCATGAACTACACTTGTAGGGACCAAAATGTAATTTTTAGAAAAATATAAGGACTTTGCAGAATTTAATATTACCATTAAGTAATTAGTCATATTACACGCTTCTCTGTAAAATTTCAGCTTAAAAGGACATTCCAAGCTCAAGCAATTGCATCCACAACATTCAGGACTAAAATGCAAAACATGAAAAATTAAAACAATTCAAACCATCATCCAACAGTCATCCGTTTCGGAACACCAACCCTTCGTACCGAAACGCCCATATCGAAACGGTGTTGACCATTTCGATACTCGGGTGCGTTTCGAGACCGGTATCGAAACAGGCCTGTCCAGTAGCCAAAATGTTCTGAAACACCTTCAACCGTTCCAAAATGGTATGACCATTACAGGCCCCCGTTTCAAAACAGTTAAGGGTGTTTCGATACACCTTGCCCTGTGACAGCAGAAAATGCTAGTTTTTCTCCTCTTAACCCACTCAAACATGCTCCAAAGCATACCATATCGTACCAACAACAAAAATAAACATCAAGGAACATATATAGGAAGCGTAAGCTCAAACATGGCATCAAGCACAATAACACTCAAACTATATGCATGCTTCCTATCCACCAAACCAAATATAGAGCTCAAACCCTCAATCAAACCATTAGGACCAAGTACAACTCATAAAAGCCATCACAAACATGTCACAAACTTAGGGAGTTTAAAACATATCTCCAAAATACAACCTTGGAGTCCCATTGCCAAATATCAAAACTAAAGTGTATAAAAACATCACCATACATGAGCTTTGCACTTCCTTGGATGTTCTTAACCTTCTTGCTACCCAAAACACCTCAATTATCTACATTACTGGTAAAAGAGAGCGTAAGCACATTTGCTTAGTGAGACATGCTCTAAAGAAAACCAACACCATGATGCATTATTCAAAAATACTTTCTCAAAGGCCTTTTTCTACAACATGTTCATTCTTTCTCATGCTTGAAAACTATTTCAAAGCAAATCTTCATTGAAAACACATGTAACTCAATTCTATCTCATGCATTTAAACCAATGCAAAACTCATGGCAAGGTTCACATGCTTGTGAAACTAAGCATTTCATATACAAATCTCATATGCATTTCTCATAGCATAAATCATCTCATCAATAGGTACATGTGAATCAAAAGTATTTTCATATATTATATTGACATTTCACATCTCATTATTACTCGGATATGCAGACAACGTTCTCAAATCACTAGACTCTTCCGGTGGAATCTCACATCACCGTACTCACTTGTCTAGTAACATAATTTCCGGTGGAATCTCACATCACCATACTCACATGGCGGAATCTCTCATCGCTACAAAGCTTGGGTATTTCACCAAGTCATACCCGATGGAATGCCCATCATCGGTCTCTCCCTTTGGATTGAATCCAAAGAGCACGTACAGATTTTTAGTTTATAGTGCACTCTCATCCTATTGATCGATCAATTATATCTGGTAAGTATCTCATCTTCTATGCCAATATATTATGTCATAACATCATCTCACCTACTGCTTTTAGTGCAACATTTCTCAAAGCTTTCTCATCTCATTCAAAATCATAACATTTGCCATGCTTTAAAACAAAAGCTCAAAATTCATCAATGCAACATGTTATTTCATGAAATTTTTTCAAGCATCATCTCATGCTACAAACCATGCATAAAAACAATAGGAATTTATCTATCTCAAAACATGAGCACGTAAAAGCATTTTAGGGGCAACCACCACATATATGAGAGCATTCTAGCCAATACTTACTTTCGGATTTAGGAAGGTGTTTCAAACCTTTCCTAAATCTCCAAACCTTGTTTCTTTGTCCCTCAAGGACTTCTAAAACCATTCGCACTCACCGATTACGTTTCGCTTGCTCGCTGAAACGCTATCTAAGCTCCCGGATCAACACCAAATGCGTTCGAATATGTCTCCCATGTTTATAACACATAAGAGCATAGGATTAATGCATTATCATGCATTGAAATCATCAGCCACACACCTAAACTCGCTGCTCTACTCAAGAACCTCATTTCGGCTACCAAAAACAACCGAAATCATCTCCAAACTCTCCCAAAAAAAACCCAACCAAGATCTATCACTTCTAATCATTTCTAAACATCAATCAACATCAAAAACCACCACAAACTCGTCCTTATACCTCTAGCTATAACAGAACACCAAAACCACCCAAAAAACCACCATTCTAGCATACAAAACTTAGGAACCCAAGCCTATTCGGGATTTGTTTGATAAAACCTCATTTATAACATCAATTACCATCCAAAATACATTAGAAAACAACCTCAAAACAGAACCTAACCATCAACCACGAAAATCATCAAGATCTCTCAAAAAACCTTGAGTTTTAATACAATTTCTCGTTTCTAACATTAAAGCAACTCAAAAATCATGAACAAAGGATTGATAACTTGAAAATTTCAGTAAAGAACTGATTATTAGAGGAGAAGAACGAAGCTTACCTCTAATGGCTGATTTCTCCTTGATTTGGGCAAGTTTTCTTGAAAATCCAATGTAAAAACAATAGGATTTGGTGAGGAAAAGATTAGGAATCAAAAGGAGATTGAAATCTCATCAAAAAGGAATGAAAATCAGAGGCTAATTGATGGAGGAAATGTGTTTGGCTGAAAAGAAATTGAGAGAAAATGAAATGAGAGAAAATTGACGCAAGGTAGTTATGAAAAGTCAAAGATAATTTTTCCTTTAATCAATCTTTATTTCCTTTAATTAAAACATTATTAAAATCACCCAAAATAAGGAGAAATCTGATTAAAAACATTTTGGTAAAATTAGCTCCTTAAAGATTCAAAGTTTCAATCCTTTACAAAACAGTCACTATTTAACTTTTGCAAAAACTGTGATTTGGTCACTACACTGAAATGTAGTATTTCCAAACTTTATTTTGTAAAATTGTTTTCACCATAGTCATTCATATAATCAATGAGGATTTTAGGTATTTTTCCATATTTTTAAAGCATCCCGAACTAGGTGTTCCCTAAACCTCCCTTTAAGATTCGAACCGTTCTCGACCGGTCCGATTCGAACTCTAAAGCATCTAGGCCCAAAACCGGGGCGTTACAATTAAATTCTTAGTAATAATCAAATGTGTAGTGTACGTCTATTCGAACGTGCATCTATTCTAGTATTGAGATGTAGTGGGATATGTGTTGCATCCTTTTATTTCTGTTGGGTTTTCTGGTGTGGTTGCAGGCAATTTGTGTCTTAGGCATTGGTTTAATCTTGCAGCTCCTTTTACAGTTCAGGTTGTCGTGTCTTTGTTTTGTTTACATTTGCTCTTGAACAACTCCATTGAGCTCATGTTCATGTTATTGTGATCGTGAAATGAAATAAATTTAGAGTACTTTTTTTTCTCTTTCGGTGTTGTTGTCTCGATTTCGGTTGACTCAAACGACGAAGATGATTTTGACGAAATTCTTTTCTTTAAAAAAATTATAATGATATCACATTATTGATTATACATATATTTGTGTAATTAATATAAATTATTGATTATTACTAATATTTATGTAATTAATATAATTTTTTAAACTTTAAAAAAAATTAAATATAAATATTGAAGACTTTGGTTGATTTTTTAACTATTAAATTTAGTAATAATAAATAGGGTAAGCTATTGGGTGACCGCCTAACTATTGCGTCTGACCTATTTTGACCATCGAACTATAAAAATTGAAAATTCGACCATCTAACTATTTAATTGGACCTATTTTGACCACCAACTGTTAAAATCTAATAAAATAGTGGCGTGGAAGTTAACTAAAATTTGTATAATTACATATTTAGTCTTTATTAGTTACCTAATATCAATTTGATGAATGAAATTGCTGGTTACTGGTTAACTGTAGTATTATATCATATATTTCCACTAAATAATCATAGGTTATACCAACTTAATAAAGTTGCTAGTTAGTGGTTACTCGTAGGGGTGGGCAAAAATACCCGACCGGATTGACCCGACCCGAAAACCCGACGACCCAAACTTAAAATGTCGGGTAATTCTCGGAAAAAAATTATCCGACCGGGCCGGGTACCCGACCCGACAAATTTACCGGGACACGGGCCGGAAGTTTTCCCTTACAGGGTACCCGACCCGATAAAAATCAATATATATTTTTTATATTTAAAATTATATTTTATTTTATGTTTCTTAATATTTTCACTCTAAAATTAAGTTTAAATCCATACATTTTTTCTATGTTTGTATTATATTCTTTTAAGTTCTAAGTTTTTTTTTAAAATATTTTTGTGTTTAACATGTAATTTTTTTTAATTTTAAAATAAAAAAATAGGAACTGGATATCCAAATTTTACGGGTACCCAGATATAATGGGCTGGAACACGAGCCGCTTAATAAGGTACCTAGATAAATTGGATACCTGATTTTTTGGTACCCGACAATGCCCTAGTTACTCGTATGAAAGGTGTTAACCCCGTTTCTTCAAAGTTTCTTTTTTTTTAATGCTTTGATTTGCCATTGAAAAATCAAATAAAAATTCAAGCAACAATTAACAATTTAAAAAATCAGTACTTAAGCATTCTCAGATTTTTAGAACCCTAATCTCCCAATTTTCCATGCAAAATTTCACTCAATAATTTATCATTTCAAGTTTCAAACTTTCTCTCTCCACAGTTCGGAAGCTTTAAAAAAAAGTAAATTTTAAGATTTGTTTTCGGTTCCTGCAAACTTATAAAGCAAAACCCAAAAATCTTTGTTCATCAGAAAAGCATATATTTAATGGGAAATACCCAGCATAGCTGTGAAATTATAAGGTATATTCTTCAAGTTTCTCTTGAAGCATTGTTTGCAGAACCGGATCTAAACCTATGTCTACGAATCAACCAATCTGTACGGTGTCACTACTCGACCTGGAGCAGAGTTTACTGAGGCTCAAATTCAAAGGCATATTGTGGATGCTTTGGGGCTACTAGGTTGAGCCAGGGCAAGCTGCTCATGGAGTCTGGAGTTCCATCAAGGTTTTTATTCCATTTTTTGCCCATATAAAGTTTTGATATAATATGCAAGACCAAATATGTAATTATACAAATTTTAATTAACTACTACGTCACCTTTTCGTTAGATTTTAACGGCTGATGGTCAAAATAGGTCCAATTAAATAGTTAGATGGTTAAATTTTAAATTTTTGTAGTTCGATGGTCAAAATAGGCCAGACCTAATAATTGGGTGGTCACCCAGGTAGTTTACCCTAATAAATATATAAACAGTTTATGGTTAACCGAGTAACCGTACCGAATAAATTGATTAAATGTTTATGTAACACCCGTGTTTTGGGGCTAGGAGTTAGTTGGGTTAGTGGTTCGAGTCGGTAAAATTAAAATTTAATCAATTGGACCTTGACTTGGGCTAATGGGGTTTTAAAATAAAAAGGAGGGACCAATGCGGTAGTTTAACCTAAATGTTTTAAAAAGCTAGACCACCTTTTTGAAAAGTAAAAAGGGAACAAAAAAAATGTGGTCATCTTTCTCATTTTCCTTTATTCTCCATGGAAACCCTAACAAACACTCCCAAATCCCAAATCATAATTCCATCAATTTCTCCATCAAATTCAAGGGCATTTTTAAAGGTAATCATATATTTAAACTCTCCTCTTTAATTCCTATCTATCTATGGTTATAGTTTTTAAAACCATGAACTTTTGGAAATTAGGGTTTGATTTAAAAGTTTAGATTTTTATGGGTTTTTCATCTTGTTTTGTTAAATTGAGTTGGGGTTTTGTTTAATCAAGTTGAAATATACATTATATGTTAATTTGGTTGAATTTTGATGAATTTCCGAAGTGGGTTCTTGGACCCATTTTTAAGGTGTCAAAGAGTTGATTTTTGGTGGGTTTTAAGGTGTAATTAGAGGGCTGATGGTTAGGGTATGTTAGGAGGATGATTTGGGACCATTTAAATGTCATTTGGGTGTTTGAAAATGAAATTTTCTGCTGGGTAAGTTTGGAGTACGAAAATGGGAATTTTGGTGTGGTTTGTGTTGGAAATTGAAGGTTGGTGTTAGGGTAATAGTTGGGGGCTGTTTTGGAAGCATTTGAATGTGCTAAACGTGTTGAAATCACAAATTTTGGGCTGTGTATGAGGGCTGCTCGAATTTGGCAATTTGGGGGATTGTTTATGGGTTAAAATGTTGAGTTGGTGTTTGATTAATGTTCCGGGTTTGCTACTTTAATTGATGAATTGATTTGTGGTTGTTTTACTTGTGTTGAGATGGTTAGAAGCTTGGTTTTGGGTTGGTGAAGCCTTGGGAGCAAATCCGGAAAATTGAAGACCATGGTTGCTTTGTATTTGAGCTTGGAGGTAGAGGTGAGTGGTTAAATACTTTTAAATGGTTTTCAAGTGTTGGTTCAAGCATGTGAACTAGGTTGGGATTGGTAGACCCACCTAGAGTTGGGATTAGGGTGGTGGCCTAATCCCAAACTTTAGTTAGAGACCTTGGTTGATCTTCGAAGTGTTGAATTATGCCTCATGTTTAATCTTGCTTATGGTGGCTATGCTTATGTTGTTATACATGTATGTGGAGGCATGGCTTAATGCATTGTTACGTGCATGATGATGATGAATGTGATAGAGATATACATGTGTGTAAAATATGATGTGGCAATTGTGTTGTTGAGATGCATGTAGTGTTGACATGTGTAACGATATTATGAGGTGTTTGTATGATCCGGGGATCATGGTGAGTACATGCTAGACATGGAAATGTGGTTTATATATGATGGTAAGTCATGGTGAGTACGTGCTAAGCACGGAAGTGTTATGAATTGACATTATGAATGATTAATGAAATGTGTAGTATTGGCACTAGTATGTTTGGGTACAAATGATCGATCATTAGGATGTTAGTGTGTACACATGAGTCAAAAGTCGCGCGTGGCCTTGGTGGCGTTGAGTCACCAAGGAGGAGTACGGGTTCGCCCGGAAATTTTATTTATATTTCTACGTGATGATGAGTGGAATCCCATCCGTAGGGCATGTGGCGATGAGTGGAATCCCGCACATGCAAGGACCGGTGATGAGTGGAATCCCACCGAGGTAATGTTGTTGTTGGAAATGCGTTCCAACGGGTTATCCGCGTATTCGGGTCATAGCTAGGTGCCAATACGGATTGTGGTTTATGTTGCCAATATGTGATTACATGTGTGATGGATTTAAACATGTTGAGCATGACATGATATTGGATATATGTTCATGCATCATTTATATATTTATGGCTCGTGTGGATCAAAGGTATGGTCATGCATTTTATCTTGGTTGTAGCTCGTGCTTGGACCCTGCATTGTCGAAGGTTTGTTTTATGAGCTTACCCTCACTAAGCTTTCATGCTTACGCTCTCTTTTGTTCGACAATGCAGATAAATAGCTTGTGGGTGGCATGGGCAAGGAAAGGTCTCCAAGTGTTGCTTTTGGTGAGCTCAATGTATGGATTTTAAGTGATAGAATGTAATAGTTAAGCAATGGGATAGGTATTGTTGTCCGAGTTTGGATGTATGTTGATGCTTTGATTTGGCCTTGGTTTGTAAAACATGTTAAGCTTTGATGTATGCTTGTGTATGGTGGCATGTCTATAGACGTTTAGGTTGCCTTGTTATAGTGCAAACCTCTTTATGCTTATCATGTACCTTTTAAGGCCTTTGAGTTTTATGTATGACCTTAGGTGTTAAATTGCCCCTTTGTGATGCCATGTATGGATGCTTAGATGGTGTTAGATTGCTAAAGTTGCTTGATTATATGTGTGCCTCTTTGTGTTGTTTAATGCCCTTGGTTCTTGTGGAAGCATGTTTTATGGTTGGTTTGCCTTAGGGATTGATGTTAGTGTGTTGGTTGAAGTGTTAGAGGGATTTAGGGGCCTCCTTGTGCTCTAAATCAGCTCAAACCTGCAGTTTCGTAGCTGGGGTATCGATACCGTTGATCTGGTATCGATACTACCCTTTGGTTTCAGGCCTCGTGTATCGATACTCGAGGGGAGTATCGATACCTTTTTGGCCACTGGAGCCACTGTCGATTTCGGTATCGATACTGGCCTCTAGGGTATCGATACCGTTGTCTTGGCTTTGACCGTGGGAAGTCAACTTTAGGGGAGGGTATCGATACCCTCATTTGGGGTATCGATACTGTCTCCTCAGGTTGACCAAACCCTGTTGACCTAGTCAAAGGGGTATCGATACCCCCTTTAAGGGTATCGATACCGCCTGCAGTTTAACTTTAAAAAATGGGCTTTTAAGTGTTAGTTTGGGTTCGATTGATTGTTTCGTAAATATTGTTCCGCTGTATGATCACCTAGGATGTAATTCTCATCTAGACAAGATTAAAATGAAAAAAAAAATAGGGTTGCTAACCGAGGGAGAGTTCCTTAGGGAGTTTTCACTCGGTTTTCCCCGTGTAGCTCACTCGGACCGGTCATCCGGCCAGACCGGGACGAGGGGGTTACAGGTTAGGCGATAACCGATTTAAACAGGACGACAGCGATTCATCAAAATGTCAAACCGAGACTTTCGATAACCGTACCGATAAGTCGTGTCGGTACGGTTAACCGTCCATGAACACCCATACCCCTAATAACAAGTATTAAGAAAAAAAATTAAAATTTGAGAGTAACTCCTAATAATAAATATTGGAGAAAAATTAACCATATATTAACAAGTATTAAAAAATGGGTAATCTTCACACGTGATCTTTTTTGTTTGGGGTTTGTTCTATTTTGGTCACCCGAATTTAAAAAAAAAATCATTCTTGTCACTTACGTTTTGAATCGTGTCTATTTTGGTCCCTTGGCCGTTAACCTCCGTTAATAAAAAAATTAATTTCTAATTTAACATTCAAACTTTCAAAACTTTATTTTTCACCATCTTCTCTAAAACTTAAAAAATTTATTTCTCCGCCCACCACCCAATTCCGACCCTCTTTCTACCGCCATGAGTCTGCCACTCTCCTCCACAGACCTTAGATGTGATGGTAGAGTCGTATTTTGATGGCAAACAATTCCAAAAATAAAATTTGGGTTAGTAAGGTTGAAGTTGAGAATTTTTTTCTTTCCCTTTCAGTTCGATGTTATCTATTAGCTATGCATTCTAATGCAATTTAATTCACATGTCATTCGGTTTATTTTATTGAGCCTCGTCGTCCCAACAAGTTCATTTGGAGAGGACAATACTATGGAGAGCATGATGATTTCAAGCGTTTTTCATATTTTAGTCGTGCAACACTTGAGTTGCTTCTTCAAGCTGGCAAGAAACCAGATATAATTAATTTCCATGATTGGCAGACATCTTTTGTTGTATGTCATTTTGGCTTCATGTTTCTTTTGGCACCTGATATAATGTTTTCTGTTTACTGAAGTGTTTCTTCATTTTCAGGCACCACTTTATTGGGACTTGAATGCTCCAAAAGGTTTAAGTTCAGCTCGAATATATTTTACTTGCCACAATTTTGAGTACCAAGGGGTTGTATCTGCATCAGAATTGGCATCATGCGGTCTGGATGCCTAGCGGTTAAATATACATGATAGAATGCAGGACAACACATAACCTGATAGGGTCAATCCTGTTAAGGTGTTGTAATCATTGGTTTGGCTATAAGCATATAACAAATATCACCATTTTATTGAAAGTAGAATTTTTTCGTATTCTTTTTCTAGCTTCCCTTCTTTTTTAGGGTGCAATTATTTTCTCTAACATAGTGACAACAGTATCACCCATGTATGCACAAGAAGTCTGAACCGCTGAGGTATGAATATTTTGAAGTTTTTCTTTCAATAAAAAGGTCTTTTTTTTATGATTTAAAGGTTAAACTACAAAATAATTCCCCCCAACTTTTACAGGGAGTAAAAAACCTACATTCAACACTTAATTCTCACTCAAGAAAGTTTGTGGAAATCTTAAACAGGATCAGGTGGTGGGTGGAGAAATAACATTTTTAAGTTTTTAGGGAAGATGGTGAAAAATAAAATTTTGAAAGTTTGGGGTTAAATTAAAAATTAATTTTATTAACGGAGGTTAACGACCAAGGGACCAAAATAGTCACGATTCAAAATGTAAGTGGCAAGAATGATCTTTTTGAATTCGAGTAACCAAAATAGAAGAAACTCCAAACAAAAGGAACCACAAGTTAAGATTACCCTTAAAAAATTTGGGCCCTTAATGACAAGTATTAGAAAAATATTTGGACCTTTAATAATAAATATATTTCGAAAAAAACAACATTACAAGTAGACCTGGCAAACTTGACCCGAGACCCGAAACCCGAACCGAAACCTGATTTTGACCCGAACATGATGATCCGAAGTTGACCTGAAACCCGAAATAAACCGAACCGAACCAAAATTTTTGGTTGAACTGAAGTAGACCCGAACCGAAATGGACCCGAACCGAATGGACTCGAACCGAATGCTACCCGAACCGAAAGCTGAACCGAATATCGACCCGATTTTAACCCGATTTTGACCCGATTTTAACTCGAATATCTATTTTTAACAATATAATAAATAATAAAAAGAAGTATATTTTATTATCTTTTTATACTATATCATGGAAGAGATTGTTCCTCTTGTCAATGTTGTGGTATAATAACATTTTATGTTATTTTACGTTTCAATAATAATTAAATAAACTAATTTTTAAATTTAGAGTTTCAATGTACTATTTTCTCTCCCAATATTTAATCTTACATTTACAAAGAAAAAAATGTCAAAAGATTGCATTAAAAGGAATGAATACATAATAGACCAATTCATAGGGACAACCTTTAATTGCATCACTAAATATCACTACGGGGAGGGGATTTCTATATCCGAAGTCAAAACCGTGGGATACTTGTGACTAAATTAAATTAAACTAAAAATTAAAGTTGACTAAAATGTAACATTTTAAATGCAACATAACCTAAAAAGTAATTAATCTCTAGCTTAAAAAATTGGTGGCTTATTTCCCTCCAAAATTTTGTCTTTTCTCTCTCTATTTTTTTCAATTGTCTTTTTTTTCAATCTAGCTTAAAAAATTGGTGGCTTATTTCGCTCCAAATTTTTATCTTTTCCCTCTTTATTTTTACCAATTTTCTTTCTCTTTTTTCTTTTTTTTTTAAATTTAATTGAGTTTCAATTTAGATTAATTTAATTGAAATTTTACATTTAGTTTTAGAATTATTTTAATTATGTATGTGATTTATGCTTTTAGATTTTAATTAGCTCAATTAGATCCTAAGTTTAATAAATTAATTCATTTCAGAAATTATTATTATTATTATTATTACATATAATAAACTTTGATTTAATATAATTATACAAAAAAATTTGATATGGATACATGAAGCTTTGATTTAAATATTTAATCAAATTCAAATGTATAGATTAACAAGTTGAATCAGAATTAATCTCATACATCAGTAACTCTAAACTAAATCATAAATACTAAACCTCAAACCTTTAACCCAACTCAAATCGAATTGACCCGAAAATTTAAATGTTGACCGGACCTGAAATCGACCCGAAATCGACCCGATTTTAACCCGACCCGAAAGCGACTGATCCGATATTGACCCGAACCGAAAGCGACTGATCCGATATTGACCCGACCCGAAAACAACCGATCCAATTTTGACTCGATCCAATACCCGAACCGAATTCGACTCAACATAGACCCGAATTAGACCCGAACCCGAACCGAACTGACCCGAACCGAATATAAACTGATTCTAGATAGACCCGAAATGACCCGAACCGAAATGACCTGAACCGAACCCGAACCAAACCCGAACCGAATGACCCGATTGCCACCTCTAATTACAAGCTTCCATGAGCGGTGGACCCAGAGCATGCGTTTTTATTGCCCTGACTCAGGGTCAGCCCTTGTTACATACAAAGAAAGTATATAAATAAAGGGAAGGAATAACAGGAGTGACTAAAGGTAGGGGTGTTCATTTTTGAGTACTTGATATTTAGGTACTCGAAAAATTAGGTAACCGGTTTATTTATATATCACATAAAACCCGTTTCTCGGTCCGTTTTAATTGAGTGCTCGCTATTTGGGTACCCATAAAACCCGAGTACCCGGTTCACATTTTTTATTTATTTATTTTTAAATTTATTTTTTTAAAAAAATCACATAGTAAACACATAAAATTTCAAAGTAAATTAGTGATTTGAAGTTAGTTTTAAGATGAATATTTGGATATATATCAAAATTTATCACCAAAAAGACATTAAAAATATTAATCTCGTTTTTCTTTCAAATCTTGTATTAGCAAATTAATAAAAATATATTTGAAAATTTTAAAACTTAAAAATACATAATACAAACATAGAAATAATTTAGAGATTTAAATTTAGTTTTAGAATAAAATATTAAGAACCTAAAAAAATATAATTTAACACTAAAAAATAAATGTATTAAAAGTATTGGGTCGGGTCGTGTACTCAATTACCAAAATATTTCAGCTCAGACTCGGCCCAACTACCCAAAAAAATCCTGGGTCGAATACCCGACTTTATTGGGTAATTTTTTTAAAATATAATACCCATTTTTTTTATTATTTCGAGTCATTAAGTCGAGTCAACCAGGTAGTTTTAAACCCCTAATGAAAGGAGGAAAATATAATAAAGCGCCCGCATTGTCAGCAGGCCAGTGGCCATGATTTGACTGTAGAGCCGAAAATAAATTGAATGTTTGTTTGGGTGTATTAGAATTGCAAAATCATTGTTGCTTGTAGGTAAAGCATACATGGCCAGTAGGGGTGTGAAAAACTGACCCGAACTGGTAATCTGCCTGAAACCCGATCGAGTCAGAACCTGGTTTAGCCCGAGAATTTAATGACCGAACCCGACCTGCACTCGACCGAAACAAACCCGAACCCGAATTTGACCTGTTACTGTAGAAACCGAACCCGAACTGCACCCGACCGAAGTGAACCCGAACCCGAATTTGACATGTTACTGTAGTAACCGAACCCGAACTGCACCCGACCGAAACGAACCCGAACCCGAGACTGACCTGCCAGATAACCGATTTAACCCGACCTGTTTGGACCCGACCTGTTTTGAAACCGACCTGTTTTGAACCCGACCTGTTCTTGACCTGAACTGATATTGACCTGAACTGTTCTTGACCTGAACTGTTCTTGACCTGAACTGATATATTGTTATTTGATTTGCTGATAATGATAATTATCTGACATTTGAAGAAGTTATAGTTAATGAATTTAAAATTTTAAAATTAATTAAAAATAATAAATATTTTTTTATATTTAATAATAATGTCAAGTATTAATAAATTAACTAACTTAACTTTAATTAAAAGATAAATTGAATGAATAAATATCAAGTGGTAATAAATTATCTTTAATTTAAAGATAACTTTAATTAAATAATTTTTTATACTTAGTAAAAATTATCTTTTAAATTAATGCTAAGTAAATTAATTTTTAGGTGATAGCTTTTAGGTGATACATATATATTTAGTAAATTAACTTTTAGGTGATACATATATACTTAGTAAATTAATTTTAGGTTAATGATAATTAAAAATTATCTTTTAGGTTAACAATAAATAATGTCAAGTGTTAATTTTCATCAAAAAAAATGTCAAGTGTTAATAAATTGTATATCTATAGTTAGTAAAAATTAATGATGAGTAAAGATTAAGGATATACTTGATTCAGTTCTTATAATTAAGATATTCAATTTTAATTATCTTTTAATTAAATTAACTTGATCAAAATTTATTGGATAATATTAAAAATTATGAATGTGAGTCTTTGTTGATTATTTAAGTTGATAAAAATAGAATCAGTGAACTTTAAACTTACAAAAACTTTAAACAGAATAAGTAAAATTATTATTGAATAAGATAGAAGTTTATTACAACATAAAAGTGTACAACTTAATAAATAAAGTTAATAAAATTACAAACTTTAAATAAATTATTAATTTAACCCCTAAACTTTCACAACCTCACTTTTATCACACAATATGGGAACTTAAGCCAACCATTCCCCTTTTGTTCTCTTTCTCTCCCTTCCCCTAAACGTCTGGTACCATGGCAATATCACTGGACCATCATCATGTTTGGTTAGTATTTAGTAAGAATATACGAGGAAATGAAGAACTTGTATATAAGAAACACAATTTTTTAAGCTTTCAAAATACATCAACCCCCTACAAAATACCAATTAACATAAACCAAAAAGTCCCGCCATCCAAATCTTGTGTTTTTGGTCTTGAATATATACATACAACTGCAAAAATGACAAGTTATCAAGAATAAAACAACAAAAATGACAACAGAGCCAAGAGTACAATACCTAATTGATTGATGATACATTGAGATAAATGGTGCCAAGCTTTTATGCTATATATATACACATATATGATACATTGAGATAACAATTGAAGTTATCACCCCTTACAAGCTAATTAATTGAGTTGGTGTTGAAGAAGTTGCACCCGAACCTTGTTAAATGCTTTACTTCAAATACGACTTTCGAAAAATATTTTGACCTCATCGACTTTTTCATTTCTGCAAAACTTCCTTGTGATTATATGATGGACATGTAACTCTCATTAGCTCTAATTTTCAGAAAATCATTCTTGATTTTGAACATGCTGAGTGGCTGCATTCACTTTCAAATGGCTTGGTTAATTGTATGGAAAAATAAGATTCTACAACATATTTTAACAGTCATGAACAACACAGTGGCAGTGGCTAATACTTACGAGAATCAACTAGTCAAGAAAAATTGCAGCATATGAATTTGCCATTTTCATTTAAATGCATACTTCGTCCACCTCCATGCCATTGCAAGCCCTCTAAGCTTTCAGAGGCTTTAAAGTTAAGAGCGGCTTACTCTTTGTTTGAGGGGAACCACTAACAACCTAAGTGTTGGCAGTAATAGAAGCCTGGACTGAAATATGAACCGTAGCATATTAGTTACTATGCAAAGCATTTGAAAAAAAATTAGTCCACTTCAAAAAATAAATATCTACCTTTGGGATTAATAAACTGGATAACAACATCATCCTTGAACATGTTCACTTCCTCAATTGCAGAAATAGCATTCACTCCTATTCTCTTGGGGGTGCTCTGTAGCCGTTTGTCATCAGAGGAAGTTGTCTTGTGTACGGCCTTCTTCTTTCTGTTAGGATAGGTAAAACTAGCATGATAAGTACTAAAAAATACAAAAATACATAGAAATTCAAGCACTTTATCCGAATGGCATAGACCTCAGAAAATTAAAATTAGGAAAGACTATTAGAGCAGATGAACAATCAATAAACTTCATATAACAAACACATCTACATAAATTTTACACAATCAACATCCCTTCTCATGCTACCCTTTCGACCAGTACAGACTGCACCAGCCATCTTTGTGAGCCTCTCCACATTCATCTGCTCATAACAGTAAAAAAATAAGCTTATGAGAACTCAGAAAAGAATGAATTGATTAAATAAAAGAATCTATAGATCAAACATAAGAAACAATCATACACTGAAAAAATGCAATAAGCATTGAAAGTAAAATAATAACCCTTCTCAGCTCTCACAGAACAACAAAGATTGAAAGCAAAAAAATAAAAAAAATATTTACATCTCTTTTCTTTTTCCATGTCTATAGTAATATGGTAAGCAGAAATGAAAATCAAAGAAAATGGTGGGGGGAGGAAGTGAAATCACAAAAGATAACAATATAATCAGGTATTTGCAGAGAGCATGAACTACAACATATAAGCTTAACAATATACTAAAATGTGAGTTCAGGCTAGCAAAATGCAAGTTGAGGCAGCTAAAAGTAGAGGTGGCAATCGGGTCATTCGGTTCGGGTTCGGTTCGGGTCGTTTCGGTTCGGGTCATTTCGGGTCTATCTAGAATCGGGTTAGATTCGGTTCGGGTCGGTTCGGTTCGGGTTCAGGTCTAATTCGGGTCTGTGATGAGTCGGATTCGGTTCGGGTATTGGATCGGGTCAAAATCGGATCGGTTGTTTTTGGGTCGGGTCAATATCGGATCGGTCGCTTTCGGTTTGGGTCAAAATCGGGTCGTTCGGGTCGCTTTCGTTTCGGGTTAAAATCGGGTCCATTTCGGGTCCATTTCGGGTCGGTCAACATTTAAATTTTCGGGTCAATTTGATTTGAGTTGGGTTAAAGGTTTGAGGTTTAGTATTTATGGTTTAGTTTAGAGTTATTGGTATATGAGATTAATTCTGATTCAACTTGTCAATCTATGCATTTGAATTTGATTAAATATTTAAATCAAAGCTTCATGTATCCATATAATTTTTTTTGTATAACTATATTGAATCAAAGTTTATAATAATAATAATAATAATAATAATAATAATAATAATAATAATAATAATAATAATGTCTGAAATGAATTAATTTATTAAACTTAGGATCTAATTGAACTAACTAAAATCTAAAAGCATAAATCACGGACATAATTAAAATAATTTTAAAACTAAATGTGAAATTTCAATTAAATTAATCTAAACTGAAAAATCAATTAAATCAAGAAAAATAGAAAGACAATTGGTAAAAATAGAGAGGGAAAAAACAAAATTTTGGAGGGAAATAAGCTACCAATTTTTTAAGCTAGATTGAAAAAAAAAAGACAATTGGAAAAAATAGAGAGAGAAAAGAAAAAATTTTGGAGGGAAATAAGCCACCAATTTTTTAAGCTAGAGATTAATTACTTTTTAAGTCATGTTGCATTTAAAATGTTACATTTTAGTCAACTTTAAGTTTTAATTTAATTGAATTTAGTCACAATATATTCCCACGGTTTAGACTTCAGATATAGAAATCCCCTCCCCGTAGTGATATTTAGTCTCTAAAAATTTACTTTTAATTGAAATTGACTAATCTTTGTAATTTAGTCTATTAATTTAATATATTGATATTTTCGTTCATTTTAATTTCAAAGATTTAATTTTTAGCCAAAATTGACCCCTATTTATTTACATGGTATAATTACAAAATTGATCATTGGACTCTCAAATTTCTTCACTTCCAAATTGTCAATTTAGTCTACAATTTCAATTTTATGCTATATTTTATGATGAAATTATAAAATTGGTCACCAAGATCTCAAATTTCTATACTTCATTTTATTATTTATTATATTATTAACAATAGATATTCGGGTTAAAATCGGGTCAAATCAGGTTAAAATCGGGTTAAAATCGGGTCGATATTCGGTTCAGCTTTCGGTTTAGCTTTCGGTTCGGGTAGCATTCGGTTCGGGTCCATTCGGTTCAGGTCTATTCAGTTCGGGTCTATTCGGTTCGGGTCCATTTCGGTTCAACAAAAAATTTCGGTTCGGTTCGGTTCGATTCGGGTCGGTTCGGGTTTCGGGTCAACTTCGAATCATCATGTTCGGGTCAAAATCGGGTTTCGGTTCGGGTAATTCGGTTCGGGTTTCGGGTCTCGGGTCAAGTTTGCCAGGTCTAGCTAAAAGCAACGCACGTAAACATGAAAATCATCTTCAAAGCCTATATAAAAGTCATGTAAATATCAAGCAGAAGCACTCTTTCACTTAAAAATCTTCCCAAAACTATTGTTAGAGAAAGAAAAATTATAACTTCTAAATTATTCTCCGACATTCATTTACCTTCTTTGTGAAAAAGTTTTTGATAGATTGAAGAGCTGGCATTTTTCTCCAATCACTTGTCTGCAAAACTCAACCATTTAAAATCAATAGAGTACACCATCAAAGGTATAACCAATGTAAATGGAAAAGCATTTAAATAAATAACCTGCTTGCTAAAACTGCTTTGGGTACTATTTTGATCTGCACAAGAAACAATAATTAGTACAAGATCAGTTAAAATCAAGTAGAAAACACTAAAATATTTAAAAAAAAAATTAGAAACTAAATATATAGAGATGCAATTTAACTCATATCTCAATTTAGAACCATAAAGCAACACAACAAACTTTGGCTAGGCTCGTTAATTGGTTTGTTTCAACAGAAATTAGCAGGGAGGGACTAGAAATTGCAAGGGTTTCGTCGACAAAGATGCAAAAGAAAGTGCGAGGATGAACACGGTAAGAGGATGCGAGAATATAAGAGTGAGAGGATGAGAGAGTTGAGAGAATGTCAGAATAAAACGACGCAAATAGATTCAAATGGGGGCTAGGGTTTCGACCAGAAATGTATTTAATTAGGGAGGGAAAAATAATTAGTGAGGGAAAAATAATTGATAAAATAAATGGAGGGAAAATAAGTAAACAGATGGAGGGAAAAATCCCACCCATTTTATTAGGGGTTAAGCACTTTAGATCATTGTTAGTTTAGGTTTTTTTAATTATTTAATTATACTTTGATTCAATTTAGCCCCAGTTTTAGTTTAGTTTCCTTACACCTTTAGGTTTAGGTTATTTTTTAATTAGATCCTCATTCATAAAATCATCTAATAATTAAACATTTTAAAGGCCCAACTTATTTCGGTAGAAGACAACCCAAAAAAACGAATGATGGCGACTCCAAACGTTTGACGAGCTTTTGAAGGTCGGATTTATGGTTTAGGTTTCATTATTAGTGAATTAAGCTTACATTTAGGGTTTAGTGTTTAGGATTTATTGTTAAGGTTTAATGGTTTACTTTTAATTTCTTTTATTTTGGGTTTTCTTTTTATGAGTTTAGAGTTTAGGGTTTCTTTTTATCAGTTTAGAGTTTTTGTTTTTGTTTAGTGTTTTGAATTAGGGTTTAGAGTTTAGGTTTCATTATTAGTAAATTAAGCTTACTTTTATGGTTTAGTGTTTATGGTTTATTGTTAGGGTTTAGGGGTTACTTTTAATTGTTTTTATTTTGAGTTTTCTTTTTATGGGTTTAGGGTTTCTTTTTATGGGTTTAGGATTTTTTTACTTTATTGTTTTGAATTAGGGTTTGGGGTTTAGGTTTCATTATTAGTGAACTAAGCTTACCTCTAGGGTTTAGTGTATAGGGATTAGGGTTTACTTTTTATTGACTTTATTTTTGATTTTCATGTTATGGGTGGGTTTCTTTTATGGGTCTAACATATGTATAAACCCTAAACCATATAAATATATATATAATGTACGTAAGTATATATATACGTATGTACCAATGTATAAACCCTAAACCCTACCCCTACCCAAACCTTAAACACTAAACCCTAAACCCCAAAACACTAAACCATGATTCCTATATGTATTTACGTATAATGTATTAATATTATGTTTGTTAAATCTTAATCCTTACACAATAAACCCTCAACCCGAATGAACCCGGCCTGAAAGAAAACCGACCTGAAATTACCCGAACTGAAATGAACCCGACCTGAAACGAAACCGACCTGAAAGGAACCCGACCTGAAATGAAACCGACCTGAAATCAACCCGAACTGAAATTAACCTGTCAATTAACCGTTTTGGCCCGACCTGAAATGAACCGATCTGAATTGAACCCGGCCTGAAATGAACCCGACCTGAAATGAACCCGACCCGAAATGAACCTGAACCCGAACTGAATCGAGTCAAAACAAAAAACGACCTGAAATGACCTGTAACCGATTTGACCCGACCTGACAGAGCTCGACCTGAAACCCAACTGTTGACCTGTTTTTACATCCCTAATGGCCAGTACTAATCAAACCCAGCAATGCTTGGGATAAAAATCTCTTCCTTTTTTTCGGTGTTTTTATCTATGACTAACACTAAAAATCACTATAAAATTAAATTTCAAGCACTAACTCTAAAATTTAAATCTTGAAACTTACGCCCTATTCCCTAAAAATACACCTACCTTAAATTCCCTAAGTCCTAACCCTAAACTATAAAGCTAATTTTAAGTATGAGAGCATAAATAGGGGCACCGAAAATGAGTAGAGGATTTTCATCCTCAAAGCCTGTGCAGTATTTACAGTTGTTGAACTTCTTCCCAACAGCCTTAGGACCTGATAGTGCAAACCATGTGCCATAAAAGAAGCAGATCCCCCAACATCCATACCTATATATGTTCATACACAGACATGTAGGGAACAGATATGCTAGTCATGATTTTGGTAAAATCCCATCAAAATAATGTTCTGAAGAAATGAAAAGGAGCTTAAACACTCAATATACTCTGATTTAAAGGTGAGGAGGAGCTTAGATAGTGTAGACACATACTTTTACCTGTAAAGATAGAATAATATTGACAGCATCATAAAATTGCTCCGTTTCCATTTTCTCACCAACCATTTGTGGTGCCAATTAACACAGTTTTAAGTAATCATTTCTAAAGCAAATCCAAAATGTGTGTTTAATTGAACAAAATGAGATTACTTTTAAAGCTTCAGCAGTACAATCAGAGACTTCCCACCCATGATCTTTTAGAAATGTGTCTAAACATTCTTTTAATGTCCCCTGCAGGATTATCCCTAAGCTTCAGCAGTACAATCAGAGACTTGCCACTCATTTGGATCTTCAACCCAACAAGCAAGCATGCATAAAGGCTACTTTAATTTATAATATAATTGCTTTACCTTTTCACAACATCCGAATCCGATTGTAATATAGCGACTGCTTTCATGTTCATAATGAATGTGATCCATTGATACTTTAAGAGCTTTTTGTCTTAACTTATTGAGGGGACATCGGTTCAGCAAAGGCTCTGAAAACATGTAGAGACTATCCCATAGCAATATTTGTGGCAATGTATGAGGATAGTACATATTGTATCAAACATGTGCAGATTATGATTAGTCCAATTCTTTTACCTATGCACATTACTCCAATCGATTTCAATTTAAGGTTCGATATGGAGTTCTTGTCTTAACTCTGAAATTAGAGGTGTGATTGGACCAACAAATTTTCTTCCGTACAGATATGACAATGGCATGTAATGCACTCGATAGTAATCGAGCCTCTTTCCTGCATTGTAATACCATTCATTACAGTAATGCACTGAACATTGTGATACATGCATTTGAATGATTTGGTATCGAACCTAGATGAACGGGAAGTAAGAAGGAAAGAGCCAAAACTTTGGGGGCATTGGATGGCAGCCTGACCATCCATAAACACCCAATATCTACAACATATATATGACAAAGGGAAAGGCAAATGAGGAAAATAGAACAAAGGGCCAGCATTCTGATATGGATGACGGTAGGGATGTAAAAACAGGTAATCGGACGGGTTTCAGGTCGGGTAAAATCGGATACAGGTCATTTCAGGTCATTTTTCTGTTTTGACTCGACTCGGGTCGGGTGCGGGTCCATTTCAGGTCGGGTCCATCTCAAGTCGAGTCCATTTCAGGTCGGGTCCATTTCAGGTCGAGTCCATTTCAGGTCGGGTCCATTTCAGGTCGGGTCCAAACAGGTCGGGTCCGAAGCAGATAATTGGCAGGTTAATTCGGGTTCGGATACACTTCAGGTCGGGTCCATTTCAGTTCGGGTCCATTTCAGGTCGGGTCCAGTTCAGGTCGGGTCCATTTCAGTTTGGGTTCATTTCAGGTCGGGTCCATTTCAGGTCGGGTTCATTTCAAGTCGGGTTCATTTCAGGTCGGGTGCATTTTAGGTCGGGTAATTTCAGGTCGGGTAGTTTTAGGTCGGGTAATTCAGGTCAGGGTATTTTCGGGATTAGAATTCATATTGAGTTTGAGTTCGATACAACTGTATAAGTAGTCGATAGACTTTAGGTTGACCTTCGTCAATCGTCATTGATTTTGAGTTAATTATTTAAAGTCATATCAAATTAAAATTATAAAACACTGGAGTAATTAAAAAAATAATGAAAATGAGTTAATTTGGACTGAAAATGGGTCAATTTGGATTAAAAATAAAGTTTCACGGATTATAATGAACAAAAATATCAAATTAAAATTATAAAACATTAGACAAATTTAAAAGAAAACAAGGAAAATGGGTCATTTTGGAATAAAAATAAAGTTTTGGGGACTATAATGAACAAAAATATCAAATTAAAAGTATAAAAATTAGAGTAATTAAAAAACAATAAGTGGAGGTTAATTTAGAATAAAAATAAAGTTTTAGGGTCTAGAATGAACAAAATTTCAAATAAAAATTATAAAACATGATGAATTAAAATATATATATATATATAAGGGTTAATATGGAATTAAAATAAAGTTAAGGGACTAGAATGAAGAAAATATTAAATTAAAATAATAAAACATTGGAAAAAAATTTTAAAAATGTGGGTCAATTTGGAATAAAAATAAAGTTTTAGGGTCTAAAATGATGAAAATATCAAATTAAAATTATAAAACATTGGACGGATTAAAAAAACAATGAATAGGGGTAAATTTGGAATTGAAATAAAGTTAAGGGACTAGAATGAACAAAGTACCAAATTAAAATTATAAAACATCAGACGAATTAAAAAACAATAAATATGGGTCAATTTGGAATTAAACTAAAGTTTAGGGGACTAGAATGAACAAAATATCAAATTAAAATTATAAAACATCGGACTACTTAAAAAATAAAAAGTGGTCAATTTAGAATACAAATAAAGTTTAGGAACTAGAATGAACAAAATGTCAAAGTAAAATTATATATTATTGGACTAATTAAAAAAACAATTAGTATGGGTCAATTTAGAATAGAAATGA
Source organism: Hibiscus tridactylites (assembly GCA_958450335.1). NCBI lineage: Eukaryota > Viridiplantae > Streptophyta > Magnoliopsida > Malvales > Malvaceae > Hibiscus > Hibiscus tridactylites. The sequence goes on from OY288274.1 coordinate 16,603,541, forward strand.
AGATTTAAGAGCTATAATGAACAGAAATATCAAATAAAAATTATAAAACATTGGATGATTTAGGGTTTATGATTTATGATTTAAAGGGTTTAGGGTTTATGGGAAATTCATTAATGGTTTAGGGTTCATATATTGATAGATACATACATACTTGCATACATTAGGGTGTAGGGTTTAGGGTTCATATATTCATAAATACATACATACATACACATTTATATACATTATGGTTTATGTTTATGGTTTTAGGGTTTAGGGTTAAGAGAAAATTCATTAAGGGTTTAGGGTTCATACATTGATAGTTATATTTATACATACTTACATACATTAGGGTTTTGGGTTTAGAGTTCATACATTAATATAGACTATGGTAATAAATTAATAATAATATCATCGTGTATGATATGTTATATATATATATTATATGCTATAGACTATATAACAATTGAAAATAATCTCCTACACTAAGATATACCATAAACCTTAAACCATACAAATTAATCTCATAAATCAATAATCCTAAACGATTAATACTAAACACTAAACCATAAACTATAAACCTTAAACCATGAAAATTAATCTCATAAAATAATAATCATAAACTATGTCATAAACCCTGAACCATTAACGTTAAACACTAAATCATAAACTATAAAACCTTAAACCATGGAAATTAATCTCATAAACTAGTAATCTTAAACTACGCCATAAACCCTAAACCATTAACATTAAAGTCTAAAACATAAGTCATAAACCAAAATTAGGGACCAATTTTACTATAAAATATAGTCTAAAATTGAAATTAGGGACCAATTTGACAATTTAAAAGTAGAGAAGTTTGAGAGTCTAGTGACCAATTTTACCATAAATATATAGCATAAAATCGAAATTAGGGACTAATTTGACAATTTGAAAGTGAAGAAATTTGAGTATAATGACCAATTTCACAATTTTACCATAGAAATAAATGAGTCAATTTTGGCTAAAAATTAAATCTTATGAACTAAAATAAACAAAAATATTAGCATATTGAAATTATTAGACTAAATTATAAAAATTAGAAAGAAATATGGGCCAAATTCGACTAAAAGTAAATTTTTAATGATTAAATATCACCTTATGGAGGGGATTGCTATATCCGAAGTCTATATCATAAAGATATTTGTGACTAAATTGAATTAAATAAAAAATTAAAAATAAATATTAGGACTAAAATAAAATATTTTAACACAATAAAACTTAAAAGGTAATTAAACTCTTCTAAAAAGTAGGAGGTTTTTTTCCCTCCATATTCTATCTATTTCCCTCTCTTTTTTTTTTCCTCTTTTTTCTAATTGAAACGTGATGCCTCCCACCCTTTTTTTTCCTAACCACTTATCATGTTTCCCCCCTTTTTTTAATTGAAATGGAAGGGCGGGACATAGGGAGAAATATCAGGTTATTTTTTAGGTTAGGGGAAATTATTTCCTTAGCCCTTCTGATTTTAAATCTTTTCATTAAGTCCTAAATTTGTACTTTTAAATTTTAATTTAATTTAATTGAGTCCAAATTTAAAGTAGTTTATGTTAATAGGTTTTAGTTTAGTTCAATTATATCTTAAGTTTAATAAGTTAATTCAATTTGGATATTATTGTTATTATTATTATTATTATTAGTTTTGGTTTAAAATAATTATACACAAATTTTTTATTTGAATGTAAACATGTAATTGTACACATGAAAGTTGAACAACTCTTCATTTAATTTTTGTAGTTCATAAATTATCAATTACTTATTCTTTTTTCAACTTTATTACTTAATATATATATATATATAGGGATATAAAAAGCTGACCCGACCTGAAAACCCGACTGAAACCTGCTCGAGTCAGAACCTGATTTGACCTGAAAATTTAATGACCCGAACCCGATCTGTAACCGACTGTTGTTGACCCGAACCTGAATTCGACATGTTACTATAGTGACCGAACCCGACCTGCGTCCGACTGAAAACGACCCGAACCCGAATTGGACCTGTTACTGTGGACCTGAAACCCGACCTGCGCCCGACTGAAACGAACCTGAACCCGAAGCCGACCTGGCAGATAACCGATTTTACCCGACTGAATTGACCCGAGATCCGATATTACCCGACCTGTTTTGAACCCGACCTGTTTTGGACCCGACCTGTTTTGAACCCGACCTGTTTTGAACCCGACCTGTTTTGGACCCGACCTGTTTTGAACCCGACCTGTTAATTGACCCGACCTGCTTTGAACCCGACCTATTTTTAACCTGAACTGATATTGATCTGACTTGATATTTACCTGATATATAGTTGAAGAAGTCTACGATTTGATAAATTTAAAGTGTTGATAAATGTAAAGTATTAATTTATTAATTTAATACTAACTCGTTCAATATAAATTATTTGTGAAGTTTAATAAGAATTAACATACTTAAATTTATTTTATTAAAAATATTCTAAATTTAAAAGTTTTATTAAATTAATAAGTTGTGATTGATGAATTTAAAACAAATTATTTAAAATTTAAATCAATTTATTAATTGAGATCATTAAATTTAAAAATATTTTATTAAAAAATTTAATTATAACTATTAAAATAATAAAAAATATTTTTTAGTTTAGGAGAAATTTTTTTTGAATTAGTAGGGGGAAAGTTTTTTTAATTGATAGGAAATTATAGGGGGAAATTTTAACACCATACCAAACAAAAAAATGGGGGATTTCTTGCCGCCAAATCAAATTGGGGGGGGGGGGGGATTTCTTGCAGCCAAATCAAATTTGGGGTTGTGAGATTTGTGCCGCCAAATCAAATTTAGGGGGGTTGCCGCTAATATCAAACAAAAAATGAGTGGAGATGAGATTTTTTTTATTTATGGGTTAATTATCTTTTAGATCCTTCCTTAATTAGATTATTAGGGTTTAGGTTTTTTAGGTTTTAGTTTATTTTTTAGTCTTAACTTTTGGTTTAGTTTCTTTAAATTTTATTTAATTAGGCCATGCTTCATAAATTAATTAATTATTAAGTTTTTTAGTTTGCTTTAAATTTGATTTGGTCCTCGTATAAAGATTTGATAAGTAATTAGGTTTAATAATTTTATTCATTTTGTTTGGGGCTATGAGATTAGTTTAGGGATTATGTGATTAGACTTGCATTCTAATTATTAGTGAATAGTGTCTGTAAGATTTAGATATTCATGTTTGGAGTTTGGGGGTAAATGTGTCAACTTAATTATTTGGAGTTATGAGATTAGTTTAAGGATTAAGGGATTAGTCTTGTACTCTAATTATTAGTGATTATAAGATTTAAGAGTTGAGGTTTATGTGTATTGTTTAGAGGTATACATATATACATACAAATATGTATGTTCTAGTATATATATATATATATAGGGTTTTATTTTGATGCACAAGCTGTGTAAATTTTTTTTACACAATCCTTTTATAAAATTTAAAATCTAAATCACAAACCCTAGCAACCTAAAACCTAAACCCTAAGCCCTAAACCCTAAACCCTAAATTCTAACCATAAACCTTAAATTATATACCCAACATACTAAACCCCTAAACTAAAATCCTAAACCCTAAACCCTAAAATTAAAAGGCTTGTGTAAACTAAAGTTTACACAAGCTTGTGCATCAAAGTATTTTCCATATATATATATATATAACAATATATGCATACTAAAACTTATATATATATATATAATTATAACAATATATATATATATATATACTAAAACTTACATACATACATGTATATATATACTAAAACTTAAATACATGTATATATATGTGTTTTAGTATGTATGTATACATGTGTGTTTTAGTATATATATATATATATATATATATATATGCATATGTTTAATTAATTATAACAATACATGTATATGTATATATCATAATATATGTATATGTGTGTGTATATATATATGTAGATATATCATAATATATATATATGTATTTTAGTATGTATGTATACATGTGTGTTTTAGTATATATATATATATATATGTTTAATTAATTATAACAATACATGTATATGTATATATCATAATATATGTATATGTGTGTATATATATGTAGATATAAATTTTATTATTTTTAATATGGTGATATTTTTATTCATTTTATTCTCTAAAATTTTATTTTCCACAGAAAGTTACCTTTATTATTTTTTAATTTTTGTAATTTATTCCAATATTTTAGATATAAATCATTTGATAATATTTTTGTTCATTCTAGTGCCTAATATTGAGACTAAAATGTATGTAAGTATGTATGTATGTACCTATCAATGTGTGAAGCCTAAACCCATAATGAATTTTCTCTTAACCTGAAACCATAAACCCTAAACATTAAACCCTAGTGTATGTAAGTATGTATATATATACTTATTTATGTATGAACCCTAAACCCTAATGCATACATGTATGTATGTATCTATCAATATATGAACCCTAAACCATTAATAAAATTTCCTTAAAACCTAAACCATTTAAACCCTAAACTCTGAATCGTCCAATGTTTTATAATTTTAATTTGATATTTCTGTTCATTATAACCCTTAAAACTTCATTTATATTCCAAATTGAACCCTACTAATTGTTTTTAATTAGTCCAATAATATATAATTTTACTTTGACATTTGTTCATTTTAGTCCTTAAACTATATTTGTATTCCAAATTGACCATTTTTTATTTTTTTAATTAGTCCGATGTTTTATAATTTTAATTTGATATTTTGTTCATTATAGTCTCTTAACTTTATTTTAATTAGTCCGATGTTTTATAATTTTAATTTGATATTTTGTTCATTCTAATCCCCTAAACTTTAGTTTAATTCCAAATCGACCCTTATTTATTGTTTTTTCATTTCGTCCGATGTTTTATAATTTTAATTTGTACTTTGTTCATTCTAGTCCCTTTAACTTTATTTCAATTCCAAATTGACTCATATTCATTGTTTTTAAATTCGTCCAATGTTTTATAATTTTAATTTGATATTTTAATCTTCTAGACCCTAAAACTTTATTTTTATTTCAAATTGACCCACATTTGTTTTTTTAATTTGTCAAATGTTTTATTATTTTAATTTGATATTTTCTTCATTCTAGTCCTTTAACTTTATTTTATTTCCATACCGACCCCTATATATATTTTAATTCATCATGTTTTATAATTTTAATTTGAAATTTTGTTCATTCTAGACCCTAAAACTTTATTTTTATTCTAAATTGACATCTACTTATTGTATTTTAATTACTATAATTTTTATACTTTTAATTTGATATTTTTGTTCATTACAGTCCCCAAAATTTTATTTTTGTTCCAAATTGACCCATTTTCATTGTTTTCTTTTAAATTTGTCTAATGTTTTATAATTTTAATTTGATATTTTTGTTCATTATAATTCGTGAAACTTTATTTTTAATCCAAATTGACCCATTTTCAGTATTTTTTTATTACTCCAATGTTTTATAATTTTAATTTGATATAACTTTAAATAATTAACTCCAAATCAATGACGATTGACGAAGGCCAACCTAAAGTCTATCGACTACTTATACGGTTGTACAGAACTCAAACTCAATACGAATTTCAATCCTAAAAATACCCCGACCTGAATTACCCGACCTGAAACTACCCGACCTAAAATAACCCGACCTGAAATGCACCCGACCTGAAATGCAACCGACCTGAAATGAACCCGACCTGAAATGGAGCCGACCTGAAATGGACTCGACCTGAAACGGACCCGACCTGAAATGGACCCGACCTGAAGTGTATCCGAACCCGAATTAACCTGTCAATTATCTGCTTCGGACCCGACCCGTTTTGACCCGACCTGAAATGAACCCGACCTGAAATGGACCCGACCTGAAATGGACCCGATCTGAAATGGACCCGACCTGAAATGGACCCGACCTGAAATGGACCCGCACCCGACCCGAGTCGAGTCAAAATAAAAAAATGACTTGTACCTGACAATACCCGACCTGAAACCCGTCCGATTACCTTTTTTACATCCCTATATATATACACACACACGCATATACATCATGTACATCAATATATGTAGGTGTATATGTATATACATTATATATGTATATGGTATATCAACTTCTAAAATTTTTTAATTCATCATGTCATAGATTTCGGGTTAATTTCAGTTCAGGTCAACAACAGGTCGGGTCACTTAACAGGTCGGGTTTAAAGCAGGTCGGGTTCAAAACAGGTCGGGTCCATTTTCAGGTCGGGTCCGTTTCAGGTCGGGTCCATTTCAGGTCGGGTTCATTTCAGGTCGGGTAAAATCGGATATCGGGTCAATTCAGTCGGGTAAATTCGGTTATTTGCCAGGTCGGCTTCGGGTTCGGGTTCGTTTCAGTCGGACGCAGATCGGGTTTCAGGTCCAAATTAACAGGTCCAATTCGGGTTCGGGTCGTTTTCAGTCGGACGCAGATCGGGTTCGGTTACTACAGTAACATGTCAAATTCGGGTTCGGATCAACAACAGTCGGTTACAGATCGGGTTCGGGTCATCAAAACCTCGGGTCAAATCAGGTTCTGACTCGAGCAAGTTTCAGTCGGGTTTTCAGGTTCTGACTTGTTTTCACATCCCTAGACGACGGGTTGTCTTAATTGCTTACCCAATCCCAATACAAATATGGATGGACTTGAAAAATATTTTAACACCCATATTTCGGGTCATTTCAGGTTTAAGAAAGCATATACATAAATCTGATTCGAATCCGATTTGATTTGACACATGAACACATTTTAACCGTCAAAACGTTATCGGGATATGAATAGGCCAAATATTTTTAAACAAGGAGGCCATATTTGAGAAAGTGAATGAGTACAATTATGACTATAGAAAATATAGTATTGATTAACAACACAAGTGATTCATTGATGTCCATTGGCAATGGGTAAAAGATAAATGATTGTAAATCCAAACTGCAGCTAATTATACATATGTTTTATCTCATATAATACTTCTGATTTCAAGGCCAAACATGGTTGCAATACTCAGCTAGAGCCCAGAGTGGGAAAACGTTTCTGTACAATGAATAGTGTAACATACAGTTCCTCATGAAAACCCCAGCCAGTCCCTGCCATTATCATCACACAAAGTAATCAACTTCATGTTTTTGTTTCTTTTTAGCATGTGTGTGTAGAAAATTACCTGTTGGGGAAAATCAGCTGTTGGCAACTGAGAATTTATCAATAATTTTGCAGCTCGGTGCAGAGGTGTAGGATCTCTCTCAACCTATTTAGTAGCATATGTATCAATCGTTTTAGAATATGATACATAGTTTTTCTAATAAAAACCATTGCTAATTGTACGTGAAACATACCTGACCACCTGCAATTAAACCCATCAAAGCCTGTGCAGTGTTTACCAAATTCGATTCTTTTCCTTCTATGGGTGTATATACCTTCAAATCAACAAAATAACTGAGGTTAGCTTTAACATGTCTGTTACTTATTTTGTCAACTAGTTCAGTTCTGAAAAACTTTAATTCTTTTCATGTTAGATGAATGCATGTATTCCAACAATTACCCTTCTTGGACAAGAAAGATAGCTCTCCCCCCAACCACCATCTTCCCTTTGAGTTTTAAGCAGAAAATCAACTCCTTTACGAATGGCCAAGCAGTTGTTGAAGTTCTTTCCGGCAGCCTTAAGACCTGATAGTGCAAACCATGTGCCATAAAAGAAGCAAATCCCCCAGTTCCCATACCTATACATATACATGTACATATAAACGAATTATATATATACATATAATGTTCTTTTCTTTGAAGAAATCAAAAGGGCTTATTTACTAATTACCAGGAACCATCATGATACTGTATATCTTCTATGAAGTGTGTAGCTTTTTTGATGCAATTTTCAATCTCTTTTTCTCTATGCCCTGGATATAATTTCTTGAAAAGAAGTAGTGCAGTGCCTGGATTGAAGATGAAGTGCACTCTATATACCTGGATTTTACATATTTTTTTCTTTTTCACTGGATTAAAGTATATAAATCGATTTCCGTTTAGATTGAATAATTAATGAAATTAATTCAAGGAAAAAGATAAGAATCTTACTCATATTCTTTGACTAGATCCTCAAGAAACTCGACTGGATTCAGCCACTAGAAAGATAATTTAGAGTAGAAAGTGGTTCTACTTAGTTGATAAAAAGGGAGTAATATAATTATATAAATAGTTCTTACCTCCCACCAAAATCCACCTCCTGCTGGTTCCCAAGCTGAAAAACCACCATTTTTACTCTGCAGTCATACAGCAGAGTATAAGTCAGTGGATTGATATCATATACATTATTTAGTTTACGAGTAAAATACATTCTAAGTCATTCATTCAATTATATGTTCGGTTACAAATATATTATTTTTTTCTTCTAAAAGTTATAACTTAGTCACTCAGTTAACATCTTGCTATAAACATGTCACTCTTACTTTAATATTGAAACATGGACCAGTGTGAGCTTATACCATCCTGGCATTGTACCATCTTAGCATACCCTTTGACCACTTATCGCACTCTCTCCTACTGTTTAGCAGCTCGATAACCAACATATGTGATAACTCAACAGACACAATAACTTCACTGTTGGGCTACTGTGAAACTTTTGGAATAAACTCATCTAGTGGACACAATAACTTCAGTAATGATATTTTTTAAACATGAAGGGTTAAATTTATTGAACTATTTCGAATCATGACGAAAGTATTATTATACCAAGTTAAGTTAGACGTCCGTTTTGATTTTAACGGCAGAGTAGCTTATTTGTAACAAAATTTTAATTGAGTGACTAAATTTAAACTTTAAAAAGATAACTTGTTTATAACTAAACAAATAATTAAGTGGCATCAGACATATTTTATCCTTATTTATTTGGAGTACACAATCTATGTTACCTGTAAGGATAGGAGAATATTGACAGCATCATAAACTTGTTGTGTTTCCATTTTCTCACCAACCATTTCTGGTGCCATCATTGAAAAATACAGGCAGCACTGCAAAACAATTTAACACATTTTCAGTCAATAATGCCTATTGCCTAGTGCAATTTTTGTTTGGAAATCAAATTGCAAAGCGGAATTACCTTTAAAGCTTCTGCAGTACAATCAGAGACTTGCCACCCATGATCTCGATCAGAGAAAGTCCATGATCCTTTAGAAATGTGTCTGAACATTCTTTTAAAGTCCCCTGGAGGATTATCCCTAACCTGTGAATTCTTCAGGAAGCTGTGCCCCTCCATTAGAGTAGGTCCAATTTCATCACATAAATTGGTAGCAAGCAAAGCTTGGAGAACCAGACTGGCATCCCAAACTTGACTTCCAAAGCTCTGCATCTTTATTCCATCTTCTCCAAGCCATACATAGTCATCAACCCTAGCAAGATGCTTCTTAAAATGAACTCCATTTGGATCTTCAACCCAACAAGCAAGCATGCATAAAGGCTGCCAAATGAAGTATCCGGTTGATTAGATATAATCTATGAAGCACGGGTATTTCAGTCTAAAGCCGTACCACGTACCCGATAGGTCCCGTATCCTATCAGTGCAACATAGGTAATAATTAGCAAGCATTACATAATAGTACTATCAAAATGTGTTACCTTTTCAACACATCCAATTGTAATATAGCGACTGCTTTCATCTTCGTAATGAATCTGATCCATTGTTAATTTAAGAGCTTTTTCTCTCAACTTAGTAAAAGGCCAACGATTCAGCAAAGGCTCTGAAAACAGGTAGAGACTATCCCAAAGCAATATCTGAGGCAATGTATGAGGGTAGTGGAGATCTTCCTGTATGCATTATTGTCATTCACAGCTTCTCTGATTAAGAATATATATTTATTATGATTACCAATTCACACCTTTGCACATAAATGTCGCTTTTTACTCCAATCGATTTCATTATATGGCTCAATGTGGAGTTCCTGCCTTAATTGTAAGATGAGAGGAGTGATTGGACCCACAAATTTTCTTCCGTACAAATACGACATTGGCATGTAAGTTAATCGGCAGTAACAGAACATCTTTGCTGCATTATCATATCACTAATGAATATATAAACCAACTGATCATGTGTGTCCTAACTCCTATCAGACTCAAATATTTGCATACCTGGATGAACGGGAAAGTAAGACGGTGTTAAGATCTTAAACAGATCTTAGACTTAATATGAAAGGATGAAGATGAAATGTGAGGGAAGGAGAGACGGTACTCTCGTTTCTGTTTTATTGAAAATTTAACCGTAATATTCTCAAAGAGAACCGGCTTCTTATATACAGAGTGTTAGAGAGGTTAGGCTGAGATAACGGTACTAACAGACTCCTAACCGTTTCTCTACCTACCTTTCTAGAAGAATCAAAACACAAATGGTGCAGCACATACAATTCAAACTGCACTCATTTCAGAAAAACAAAATCTACATTATCCTAACCTTACCTTTGAGCTTTACACTTGACATTCCCCCAGCTTCACCAACCGAGAAGATCCCTGAAAAAATTTCATTTTTCCTTCCTTTAGTCTTCATTCCCCCAGCAAAATGAACTCTGAAGGTCCTTAACAAACTTTCCACAAGAAACATCACGAGAAAAAATCCTGTAAAAAGAAACAAAGCCAACGCAAAACACAAAAGAAATGCAAAGAACATAAAGGATTAAGACATAGGAAGAACAGCAAGTTTTTGTCTATGTCTGTCAAATGCAGGGGCAGACAAAGGCTTGGTCAGGATGTCAGCTAATTGCTCAAACGCTGGAACTTCATTAACTTGAAGCTTTCCTGCAACCACTTGTTCACGCACAAAATACAGGTCTAGCTCAACATGTTTGAACTTAGAGTGCATAACTGGATTGGCTGAAACTGCAACAGCACTTGAGTTATCGCACCATAGCACAGGCAAGCCATCAGATTGAATATGTAACTCACTGAGTAAGGATTGAAGCCACATAACTTCGGCAGTAGCACATGCCACACTCCTATACTCAGCTTCAGCAGTGGATCTAGAGACCACTGGTTGCTTTCTTGAACCCCACGACACAGGATTGCCAGCAAAAAATATACAAAAACCAGACGTTGATCTTCTATCATCAGAATCCGAGCCCCAATTAGCATCAGCAAAACCCTCAATATGTAACCTGGAGTGATTGGAAAACTTGAGACCATAATCCACAGTCCCCTGAAGATATCTGAGAATTCTCTTCACAGCATTGAAGTGAATGTCACTAGGATTTTGCATGAATTGACATACTCTATTCACCGCAAAAGCAATCTCAGGTCGAGTTATTACTATGTATTGTAGAGCTCCCACAATGCTTCTATATTCAGTAGCATTTTCAATAGGACTACCATCTTGACTAGACAGTTTACAACTAGACACCATAGGAGTGGGAAGACCTTTAGCACCATCAAAGCCATATTTGCGCAAAAGATCCAAAATATATTTTCTTTGACTCACCATCAAACCATCAGAAAAGTAAGTGATCTCGATGCCCCAAAAATAATTAAGTGTACCAAGATCCTTCAAGGAAAAGGTCTGATTAAGTCTGTCAACAATCTCTTGAACTTCAAGATTGTTAGAACCAGTCAAGATGATGTCATCTACATATACAAGTAGATAAACCACAGATTGAGGAGATACCTTCACAAACAAAGAAGCATCAGATTTTGTTAAACTAAAACCATCTAACAAAAGATACTCCTTCAATCGTTCAAACCAAGCCCTAGGTGCTTGTTTGAGACCATAAATTGCCTTATTCAATCGACAAACTAAATTCAAAGATGAATCCCCCTGTTCATACCCAGGAGGTTGAACCATATACACCTCTTCCTTCAAAATGCCATTCAAGAAAGCATTATTGATGTCAACTTGCTTCAAAATCCACCCACGAGTGACAGCCAAAGAAAGAATCGTACGAACAGTCACAGGTTTTACCACTGGACTAAATACCTCATAGTAGTCAATACCAGCTTCTTGAAGATATCCTTTGGCTACAAGCCTGGCCTTATATCTATCCACTGAACCATCAGGTTTCCTTTTTATCCGGAACAACCATTTGCAATTTACAGCCTTTCTATTCATAGGTAGTGGCACAAGTGTCCAAGTCTCATTCTTAACTAATGCATCATATTCAGCTTGAACAGCTGCCTTCCACTGTTGATTCAACATGGCTTCTTTAATAGTCCTTGGCTCAAAGTCTGAACCTGAACAACTAGAAGACACTTGATAAATTTTGGGCTTATAAATCCCACTCTTGCTTCTTGTGACCATGTGATGACCAACACTATTAGCTTCATTTGAACGACTCAACAAAGATTCTTGAACACAAGAGGGAATGCAATCCCCAGGTTCCTCTGTAGGTGCCACTACAGTATCTACAGTAGAACCCACAACACCAACAACATTGTCTCCTGTAGACAGTCTTTGTGCAGGAAAATTACCTTCCTCAAATAAGAAATCACTGGAAACACCATTCACAATATCTTCTTCATGAAGCACAGCCCCTTCTTCAGGTATATCACCCTCAATGAAAAAATCTCTAGACCCTTCTCCAAAAGAAGGTTCCACAGTGCCTTCTTCATTGGAAGAAACATCACCATGAGCATTACTCGAAGTGGAAACTCTTACAGCAGCAACACTTTCAGAGGCAATAGAAACTGCTACTGCAGTATGCACAGGAGCCTGATCTGGACCCACATCAGTTTCTACAGATAAATCAACACCACATCTATTTGTATTCTCACAACCTTGAACCCCTATATCAACATCATTAATCTGAACAACATTTTCAACATCAACAGCATCACCATTACCAGAAACAGGAGAACTATGAGCAGAAACTCTAGACTCATGTATAACATCTGCAACCTCTTGCTGATCATGTAACTCAGGACCAGTCTGATCAGAACAAGGCTCAGCACTCATGAGAGCAACACCAGATGGATTAGATAAATCAAGAGCAGGAGAGGAACAAGAACCATGAGAAAGATTGTTGAAAATGGAACCAGTACCACACACCACAGGTACACTAGATGAACAAACTTCATTTTCCTCTGGAGAAACTGTTGACTTATGTAAAAATGGAAAACTAGACTCATCAAAGACAACATGTCTAGAAACCACAATCTTCCCATCACTATTCAAACACTTATACCCTTTCTGAAAAGAGTTATAACCCAAAAAGATACAACTAGAGGTTCTAAAATCAAATTTGTGATGATTATATGGCCTTAAGTAAGGATAACAGGTACAACCAAAAATTTTCAAGAAAGAGTAATCAGGCCTCTTGCCATATAATTTTTCAAATGGTGACAAACCATGCAAAACATCAGTGGGCATCCTATTAATTAAAAACACAGCAGAAGTAAAAGCATGATTCCAGTACTTCAAGGGTAAACCAGCCTCAGCAAGAAGAGTCAAACCAGTATCCACTATATGCCTATGTTTCCTCTCAGCCTTACCATTTTGTTCAGATGTATGAGGACAAGAAACTCTATGCTGAATACCATTTGAAACTAACCAGGTCCTTAAAGCTAAATATTCAGTCCCACAGTCAGTTTGTAAGTTCTTAATTTTTTTACCAAACTGAACCTCTATCAACTTATGAAAATTAATGAAACACTGAGCAACATCAGACTTCTTTTTAATTAAGTAAAGCCAAGTGTGTCTGCTACACACATCAATGAAAGATACATAATAAAGATAACCATCAGAGCTAACAGAAGCAGGTCCCCACAAGTCAGACACAATGAGTTCAAAAGGTTCAGTATATTCAGTTTCAGAAGAAGAAAAAGGAAGCTTATGTGCCTTTCCTTGTAAACAAGCAGCACAGACATTATTCAAACTTCTAGACTTAGTATCAATGTTGCACAACTGCATAACAGCACTAACAACACGACTAGAGGGATGGCCTAGCCTCTTATGCCACAAATCAAAAATATCTGAAGACTTAGAAACATTATTGACCTGAATTCCATGTCTTATTGAGCAGCAATCTGAAGTAGCTGAATCTGGAGCAAGAAACTGGTACAACCCTTCATGAGTGAGCTTCCCTTCCAGAAGGATCCTCTGAGTCTGAGTATCCTTAACACAACAGCCATTAGCATAGAATTCAACACAAACATTGTTATCACGAGCTAGCTGAGAAACAGACAACAAATTCTTTTTAATCGATGGAACATGTAGCAAATTTTTCAGAACTAAAGGTTTAGACTGAGTGAAGAGATAACCTTGACCAACATGTTTAATAGCAACACTATCACCATTTCCCATGAGAAGAGAAGTGTTACCTGTGTACTGAACTCCTGAATGCAGATTGGACTGATCAGCAGTCACATGGTGAGAAGCCCCATAATCAGGACACCACACACCATGAGACACAGATGAACCACCAGGTGTACCCATCATAGGAACATGGGAGAAATGACTAGCAGGTTGAAACCCAGAAGTAGGATGATCATTAGTAAACTCAACACCAGACCCAATTGCAGAGGAGACTTGTTTGGTACTAGCAGGAGAAAAAGAATTCATCCCTTGACCAGCTATCGAAGAAAATTTGCCTTGATTAGCAGAAAATCCATTACCAGAAAAAACCTGATTGTACAATCCAGTACCAACAGCACAAGGAGTGAAAATATTTGGTTGACCACCAAAGGTATGAGTATACGCTTGAGCTGGCTGGTTCACAGGTCTAGAGTTTCCTACTGTAGGAGTAAGACTTGTGTTCTGAGGGGAAACATAATTTGCACCTTCACTTTGATTATCATCTTCATTTGCAGCATACCCAGTGTAACTCAAATCAAACCTATAATAACACTTTTGCACAGTATGGCCCATACGGCCACACAATTGACACTGTGGTCGATTCGATCCATACCTTCCTCGACCACGACCTCTGTTGTTAGGAAAACCACCACGACGGCCTCTAGAATAAAACTGATTACCTCCTCCTGACTGAAACTGACCAGTTGAGTTATGAGAAC
This sequence comes from Hibiscus tridactylites, assembly GCA_958450335.1. NCBI lineage: Eukaryota > Viridiplantae > Streptophyta > Magnoliopsida > Malvales > Malvaceae > Hibiscus > Hibiscus tridactylites. Next base: position 16,618,549 of record OY288274.1, read on the forward strand.
CATGAGACACAGCACCTCGATTCTCATCATATGAAGATGTGTTACCCTCATCACTCTGAAGAACCAGATTTGCATGAACAAGCATACTATCTTGATGAAACATTTGCATTCGAGCCTCACAATCTAACAACATCTCAGTTAACTTTTCAAGAGACAAAAACTCCTTTGAAGCAACAGCTATAACTGACTCAAACTCTACAGACAAGCCAGCAAGAATGACACTAACATGCTCTTGCTCAGAAACAATACTACCAGATGCATTTAAAGTATCACAAATCATTTTGATTTTAGCTAGATACTCAGTGATAGTTAGGCCTAGTTTCTTCTGCGTATGAAGACTATGCCTAAGGGAAGATGTTTTAGTTGTAGAACACGCACCAAACATACGAGTAACAGTGGTCCATATCGCACGAGTTGTAGTGCACCCAGTCAATTTGAGAAGAACCTCAGAGCTGATAGTTGACAGCATCCAAGAAGCAAGAAGCTTGTCCTGCCTATAATATGCAAGATATTCAGGATTCTCACTAGTCTGTCCTGCAGCATTAGTCAAAACACGACTAGGAACAACTGTATCACCAGATAAGTAGGGAAGCAGACCATAACCATCAATTATCAACGAGATCTGCTGTTTCCACAACACATAAGTGCTGGCAGACAACTTCACAACATCAATTTTAGGAATCTGTTGAACGCTAGAAACATTCATAGCATTAGTCACCAGACCAGAACTAGTATTAGAGTCATCTGATCCTCCTCCTTGAGTCATTTTCACACAGGCAAATTATCAAACAGCTTGCAGGCACACAACCAGAATACACCAGATCACACAAAATTAACCACGAACGATAACCAAGGAAAACAAGAAATTCAGAGTCTCAGCGATGTTTCAATTGAACACAGAAATTCAAGAAAAACTTCAATCAACACCTAAAGGATATCACAGATTGAGTCACTAGTTTTACTCTGTAACCTATGAGTCTTTGCGAGTAAACATTCTTATGACCAGAAAAGAGGATAATCCTAGATTTTAGAGGTGAAGATTGATGCAATAGAGACAATAACCAGAAGAAAATGAATCCAATGCAATCGCGAGACAGTGAATCAAGAGAAAAGGAGAGAAAAAACACAAAACCTGACGAAAACCGAGCATAGAAACCACGAACACTCAATCCAAGAAAAAGAAAACTGATCGGACGATAGCGGAAGACAAATCTCCAGGAAGAACGGCGATTGATACCATGTTAAGATCTTAAACAGATCTTAGACTTAATATGAAAGGATGAAGATGAAATGTGAGGGAAGGAGAGACGGTACTCTCGTTTCTGTTTTATTGAAAATTTAACCGTAATATTCTCAAAGAGAACCGGCTTCTTATATACAGAGTGTTAGAGAGGTTAGGCTGAGATAACGGTACTAACAGACTCCTAACTGTTTCTCTACCTACCTTTCTAAAAGAATCAAAACACAAATGGTGCAGCACATACAATTCAAACTGCACTCATTTCAGAAAAACAAAATCTACATTATCCTAACCTTACCTTTGAGCTTTACACTTGACAGACGGAAAGAGCCAAAACTCCGGGGGCATTGGATGGCAGCCTGACCATTCATAAACACCCAGTATCTACAACAAATGTACGTTTGTAAAGAATAGGTTTGCTGCTACATACTGTTGCAGACTTGCAGTAGAAAAAGAAAGACGACATACAGAGAGCCAAGTCTTCCCCCAAGAGGGAATGAAAGTGACACCGCCACGATCGATAATCCATTTCCGGGCTCTCTCGCAAGCATTGTTGAGGCCTCCATCGGGTCCTATTCCTAATAAACACATGCAGATGTAGTTGAGAGCTGTGCAGAACATTGTACTCTGACCCCCTATGTATAATCCCCACCCTCCATCCTCGTTCTGCCATGCAAAACCAATTCTCATAATCAATCCACCATTTACTGTATGTAGAAAAAAGTAGATGAATTTTATTACCTGATGACAATAACTGTAACGAAGAATTTCTTTGCGATGTTCTTCAGAGAATATAATATTAAGATGTGCTGTGATATATAGAGACATGACCTGCATTACAAAAAGTATATTTTTTTATAATTAATTTGTGACTTAAGGGAAATATATGACCAAGGGAAAGGAAAAAAGAGGAATGACCAAAGGAGGAAAATAGAATAAAGGGCCAGCATTCTCAGCAGGCCAGTGGCCATGTTTGGACTGTAGAGCTGAAAATAAGAGCACACTTCTCTTCACTGCTGCCGTTGCAGCTTCATGTGTCACTTCCTCACCATCCTCTATCTTTGGTTGGGGAATCGTTTGCTTCATCTTCTTCTCTCTCAAAACTGCATTCATCAATCATAAATAATGCCAGACAAAGTTTAATAGGATTGTAGGTGGTGGATTTTTACTTTACTGCCTTTTTTCTCCATGTTCAATGAACATTTTTTCCTTTTAAAATTCAATATCGGAGTGCTACATAGTTTTAAAAAACTTTTCCCTAGCAAACTATTCCCCAATCTTTTCTCTAGCCGCTCGGCAATTCTTCCCTCTAGCTCCTCAAGTTTTGTTTTGTAGCCGGTAGCGACACTGGTTTTTGTCTTTGTGGCACGATCTTCTTGCTTTATGACACATTTATATCTATCTATTGGCATGTTTAACTTTGTCTATTGACATGTTTATCTTAGTCTTTTGGCATGTTTTTTTTCTACTCCTTCGGTCGTTTTGGTCGTTTTTTATTTTATGTTTTTATCAGAGTTAGATTTGACGGCGCCACGACTGATCAAGATGGCGCTTATTTGTAATCTTGCTGATCTTCCCTGCTTTGGACCTTCGATTTGAATTTAGATACGCGGTTTGCACTCTTGAAGAGTTTCTCACAGTGCTCGGCTCTGATTTGCGTTTTCTCAGTTGTCTATCAATAGATTCATCCCCTTTTGTGGTTTGTTTTGCCGATGCAACCATGTTTCGTATCTATTTTTCAATCAAGTATTTGGATGGGTTTATAACATTTTCATGTATGGTTCATGTCTGATCTAAATTGGCTAGTTTTTGGAGAAAGTCCAAATTATGTATTCAATTTATAATGATAGTTTGTAAACCCTTATTTAATTTTGGGTATTTTCTCGTTAATAAAACTAGTGGCTTCTTTTCAAAAAAATATCGGACTGCTACATCATTAAATTAAAATGAAAATGTTGTCAAGTTCAAGACTAATATGAATCAAAATGAAATTTATGGATTAAATTGGGAAAAATTATTAAGTTACACTCATCCAATGACCCTAATTTAGTTTAAAACTCATAGTTTTACACGTTTTTGGATCGTTGGATGGTTGATATTAACTCCTTACTTCTTTTTTTCCAAATGATAATCTTCACATAACTCACTGTTAATCTTAGACATCCATTTCACCCATCAAACAATTAAAAAAATGTGCAAAAGTTTAAAAACTCTTAAATTGTATAACTGGATCCTATCCATGTATATTATATATATGATCCACTTATATTGTGTAAAACTCAATTACTTTTACACGTTTTTTGAACCGTTAGATGAGGGTAATAAATGTCTAAGATTATTTTCTTATATATTTGTTGCTTGTGATAATCTTCACATTTCCTACCGTTAGTCTCAACCATACATTTACCTTCATCAGGGACAGAGCCAGGATTTGAGGTTGGGGACAAAACATAAATGTTTGAAAGTGGGGTAAATTCATAAATAAACCAATTTTAAAAAAAATTATATATGGGGACAAAGGTGAAAAAATCTAAGGGGGGGCAATTGCCCCTCCCCACCCCCAATGTAGCTCTGCCCCTGACCTTCATCCAATGGTCCAAAAAAGTGTAAAACTTTCAAGTTATATATATATATATATATATATATATATATATATATATATATATATATATATATTAGGGGTGTTCAAAAATATCTGACTACCCAAACATAAATAACCGAGTATTTACCCGGAATATTTTTTGCTCGGGTCACAAAATTCGAAACTTTTAGGTACCCGGGTACCCCGAATATATTTGAAATTATATTTTTTATATTCAATATATATATATTAAAGTAATAAATACATATTTTTATATTAAACTAATAAAATATTTTTATATTAAAAAATACACATTTTTTTATAATTGGTACCCAAGTATCCGATTTTTCGGGTACCCAAAACACCTGGTAACCCGACTAACGGGTATCCGTAACATCTGGGTCGGGACATGGGCCGACCATAAGACTACCTGACAATACGGGTACCCAGACTTGAACACCCATAATATATATATAGGGATAGGATCCAGTTACACTGTGTAAAACACTTTAAGTTTTACACATTTTTTGGATCGTTGGATGAGTGAAACGGATAGATGAGATTAACAGTAGAATATGTGAAGATTATCACGAGGAATTTGAAACAGGATTTGAGTTCACCGGCGACCAAAGGGTTAACCGGCGACCAAAGGGTTAAACGATAGCAAATCGGACGGCGTAGCTTTGGGGATTGATGGTGGTGATTGGAGATTGGAGAAGAAGAAGGGGGGAGATGAAGAGGCGGCGAAAGAAAGGGAAAGAAGAATGGAGAAGCGGAGGGAAAGAGAGGGGATGGTCATGTGTATAAATATAATACACGTGTATTATACACGTGGAATTTTTTAATTTTCAAAATTCCATGTCAGTCGTCCGTTACTCCTTTAACGGAGAATGACGGAAGAGTGACTAAAATAAAACACATTATTAACGTAAGGGACCACAATACGCTGTTTTGAAATCTGGTGACCAAACTAGAACAAACACCAAACGAAAGGGACTATTCGTGAACATTACCCAAAGGGTAATCGTTCTATACACAAGTGCTTGTGGAATTTTTTTTACATGCGTCTTAATTTTAGGGGTTAGAGACTCCGTTTAGTGTTTAAAGTTTAGGGCTATAAGTGTACTAGTTTTAAATTTAGGGATTGTTGATAGAATTTTGGGTTTAGGGTTAAAATTTAGGGTTTATAGATTAAAACCTAAATCCCTACCCATATTACCCTAAAAATAAACCCTAGCCTTAAACCCTAAATTCTAAACCTTTACACTAAACCCCTAAACTCTAAACTCTAAACCCTAACCATAAACCCTATAATTGAGGCGCTTGTGGAAACAAAAAATTTCCACCGCCAGTGCATATGATATTAATCCTATTAAAAATTCTTTCTAAATTTAAATAAGGAAAAAAAACAGTATATATAATAATAATTACAGAAATATATCAGAATGATCAGACATTATCAAATCCGGAAATCAACAAAGACAAAACACAAACTAAAGAACCTACTAATCTCCTAATCCATATCCCCATGTACAAACTGGATCAACGAGGGAGGCGGACCAGTAAAAAACACCGTTTCCATATTACCTGATGTCGCAAGCTTAGCAAGCCCATCAACAACTGAATTGCTAGCACCAGATATATGGTTCAGACGTACCCCCCATTTAATCAAATAATTTGAAATATTCGCATAACAAACATAATAAGATACAAAAAAGACATAATGTAAAAAAATTATCTAACGTTTGATTGAATAATCACTTAGTCTCTATTATTTTTTTTAAACACTTTAATCCTCAACGTTTCATTTTGGGTCAAAATGGCCCCTCCATGATGAAAACTGTTAGTCAATTAACGATAAACAACTTTAAAGACTTGATTGAATGACACATTAGCAAGAAAATAATTTTATAAAATAACTTTTTGACTGATGTGTTATTCTGTCAAGTCAAAACTGTAACCCCTATTTTGACCTAAGGGTTTGAAACAAATTGAAATTGACGATTTGGAAACTTTTCTCTCAAGTAAGATTATTTATAAAAAACCATGCCGAAATTATTATTCAATTATAAAAGATAATCTTTAATGTTTCATCTTAAAACAAGCATGCTAAAAATAGTTTATCAAACCCCAAAAATAATAAATGTCCAAAGTCTACGTTTACAACCAAATCTGAAAATACTTAAATAATTAAATATAAGTCTAGAACAAAACATACTGATAAATAATAACAAATTATGTTCGTACGAGGTCCTCCAAGTACCGAAACCTAAGTCTAGAAATCTAAAACATATACTAAGGGGGAGTCAGCTATAAAGCTCAATGTGTCTCTAATGTGCATATCAGAAGTCAATCCAACAGTCAATCAACAAATTAGGATTTAACAGATATTCTGAAGTATTACAAGCCATGTGTCACACCTTTGGAAACTCGAAGCCTAAAGCGTGCGGCCTTAGACGCCTCGGAACCGATTTGCGCCTAAGTAAGCCTAAACCGTTCAAAGTTAGGAAGCTAAGAACCTTGCGAAAAAGAAAGAACAACTGAAAGTGAAATGGCTAACAAAGAACACAAGGAGAAGTGAGTGAATGCTCAATGTATTACTCAATTCTGAAGTGAGGAAATGAGGTAGGGGTGAGCCTCTATTTATAGTTAGAGCCCCCTACATCCAGCGGTCACAATGAGATTACATCAACGGTCTAGATCGAAGATGAGCTATACAATCCCTTGATTTAGGGAGATTTGGTCATACATTCCATGTATGGGGAGATTACAATGAATAAGAAAAGTATCTCTAAGAAGATGCCAAATGAAAGATGCTACTTGCCATATTCAAGGTGCTTGAGTCTCCAACCCCAAGTGTTGGGCTAGCTTGAGTGGATGATGGCAAGCCCAAGATGGCGTGGAGATGATGCTCAAGGGCCTGGTGCGCGCTGGGCTCGGCTGAATGGGCGTTGGGCTCGGATGAATGGGCACGGTCCGTAACATTCTCTCCCACTGGTTCTGGCGACGCCCTCGTCGCTCAGCTGGAATGATACCTACTCACTTGGTCTCGAAATTGCCAAAGGGCCTCAGCTGGTTCCCAACTCCCCTCACTATCGGGAAGTCCCTTCCATTATACAAAGTAATCGTGCCTTGACCGATGACCTACTTGTTGGATAGCTCGTTCCGCCTAGATCTCACGAACCTCATTCTCATAGAAGACCTTCACTCCGACTGGCACACAGTGTGACTTGCCCCGATCCGGATCTAGCTCATCTTCATGAAACGACTTGAGTAGACTTACATGGAACACTGGATGAGCTCGGATGGTCGGTGGCAACTCAAACGATAGGCCATGGTGCCTATCCGCTTCACAACCTTGAATAGACCCCCGTATCTCCGCACAAGCCCCTTGTGCACGTTTGGTTTGCGCAAGATCCCGGTAAGCTTGGCAAAGACTAGGTCACCAACATTAAAGTTCACGTCCCTACGCTTGGTGTCCGCCCACTTCTTGGTCTGTTTCCACGCCTTGTGTAAGCAAGCTCGGGCTAGGTCATGATGCTCTTGCCACTCCTTGGCAAACTTGTGTGCTGCTGGATTTGACCCCTCATACTTGGTGGCAACCACGTTGGGTGTGAGCGGTTGCTTCCCGGTCACGATCTCGAACAGACTTTGGTTGGTCACATCACTCTGTTGCAAGTTGTAGGAAAACTGGGCCACATCTAGCAACTTCGGCCAATCCCGCTATGTGGCACTCACATAGTGCCGCAAATAGATCTCCAATAAGGCATTCACTCGCTCGGTTTGCCTGTCCGTCTGTGGGTGCACACTAGCGGAGAAGTTCAGGCTCGATCCCATGAGCTTGAACAACTCAGTCCAAAACCTGCCCGTGAACCGCGTGTCTCGGTCACTAATGATCGTCTTTGGCACTCCCCAATACGTCACCACGTGTTTGAGGAAAAGACGAGCTGCTTCACTAGCTAGGCACACCTTCGATGCTGGTATGAACGTCGCATACTTGGAAAACCTGTCAACCACAACCATTATACTAGACAGGCTGTCAGAAAGGGGCAAACCGACTATAAAATCCATGGATAAACTCTCCCATGATCGCTCGAGAATGGGAAATGGCTGTAATAGTCTCGCGGGTCTCTTCATCTCGGTCTTGTCTTGTTGGCACACTAGACAAGTTCTCACATAGGCCTCAATATCCTCGCCCATGCGTGGCAAATAGTAGTGCTCCGAGATGAGTGCTAATGTCCGACTCATTCCCGGATGTCCCGTCCACTTGGAATCATGACTCTCCCACATGATCTCCGTGCGAAGCTCCCCAAATTGAGGCACATGGAGGCGGTGTGTTTTATGAGGATCAGTTTCAAAATCACAATTCCTAGTTTCAGAATCATAATCAGAATAATGCTAATTTCTTAAGGGCACAACGTGGCAGTATGTCATATCGAGGACGAGGGAGAGGTCGTTCTAATTCCAATCGGCCTTAATTTCAAATATGTGAACGATATGGTCACTTAGCACAAAAGTGTTGGTATAGGTTCGATCAAAACTATCATGGGTCGTCTATGGATTCCAATGATTCTAGGGGCAGTTATAATAGTTCAGGACCTGTTAATCAGTCTAACTTTGGTTAGAGAACAAGTTCTTCGGTTCAGAATTTTCCACCAACTCCAGCTCAAGTGTTTTCTTATGTTGTTGCCTCTTTATCTGTGTTTTACTCTCCAAGTCATGTTGATCCTTATTCTTTTGCTTCGCTGGGTTCAATATATGCCCCCACACCATGAGGCAACCTTGTTATACACCAAGGGTTTAGCTTGACTATTCCTAGTTTGGTCCATATTTCTTTTTTTTCACCAGCCAATGTTCATCCAATTTCTACTATTCCCAGTGCTCCTAGTTCTTATTTGGTTGCTCTGTTTGTCAACACTGGTGCAAATGGTGTGGCTGCTGATTCCAAAGAGGTTATGTGGTACCCTGACTTAGGGGCCACCCACCATATGACTGATGATCGTGATAATTTGTAATCTGATGTAGCATATACAAGTATGAATTCTTTGCTTATGAGAAATGGTGATGAGGTAAAATCACTCACGTTGGTCATGGTACGTTGAATGTTGCAAATAGGACTTTATTTTTGCGTAATTTGTTATGTGCCGCAGACATCAAGAAAAATATGTTGTATGTTTCTCATTTTGCTCGTGACAATAATGTATTTTTTGAGTTTCATCTTTTCAAGTGTTTTATGAAGGATGCTCAGACCAAGGTCGTTCTGCTGGAGGGGAGGCTTACTCCTGAAGGTCTCTATGAACCGAGTCCATTTTTTCGCCCTAATGTTTGTTATAAGCTGAATTCTTTATTTTTTGTTAATAAATCTTTTGCTCAAACTTACATTGTGTCTAAATCTGTTTTACCCTTGGAATTACGGCATAAGCGGCAAGAACACGCTTATTTGAGTGTTCTCAAGACTGCTTTAAAATCTTGTAATATAGTTGTTGATGATAATAAAATGCCATCTGTTTGTTCTTCTTGCTTATATAGAAATGCGCACAAACTTCCTTTTCAGTTGTCCACCACTGTCTATGACTCCCCATTCCAATTAGTTGTGTTCGATGTGTGAGGACCAGCTTATGTTGCTTCTGATTATTATTGTTATTATGTTTCCTTCATCGATGTTCATAGCAGTTACACTTGGGTCTTGGATGTATCTCCTCAAACGAAAATCTGATGTTTATCAGTGTTTTGTTGATTTTCATAAGATGGTGGAGGTTCAATTTAGGCACAAAATCAAAGCTTTACAAACGGACAGTGGTGGTGAGTTTCAAGCACTGGAAAATTGGTTGCGTGTAAATGGAATACAACACCACCTTACCTTTCCTAGCACGTCAAAAGAGAATGAGAAAGCTGAAAGGAAGCACCGTCATATAGTAGAAATGGGATTAATTTTAAGCAAGAATGCCTCTAAAGTTTTAGAGTCACGCTTTCATCGCAATAATTTTCTTGCTTAATAGGTTACCAACTCCATTATTAGAAGGACAGTCCCCATATGAGGTGCTACGTAAGAATACACCGAATTATGAGTCTTTAAGGGCCTTTGGGTGCGCTTGTTATCCCTTATTGCGACTGTTTCAAGGACACAAGCTTGAGTTTCAAAAAACATAGTGTGAATTTCTGGGTTATAACCCATCTCATAAGGGATACAAGTGTCTTAACACTGAAGGAAATATTTTGGTCTCTAGGTATGTAACATTTGATGAAAGTTTTTTTCCTTTTCAAGAAATAAGTAAGAGCCAAAATGCCACAACTAGTTGCAGTGGCAAGTCTTCTAATGAAGTACCTTTGGTTCTTGTGTCGTTATCTGATTCGAGGTCTGGCAATAGATTTGGTGTAAGACCACGTGCTGAGGATATTCTAAATTGTAATCTCAATCAACTTTCGGCCCACCTCAGTCCAGTCCAGGAAGAGTCTTTGAGTATTGATGAGGATATCCCTAATTATAATCCCATTCAACATTTGGCCCACATCAGTCTAGTCCAGAAAGAGTCCGTGAGTCCTCACCTAGTTCATGTTCCTGAACATGTTGTTCAGTCGCTAAGCCCAATATCATGTTTCGTTCCAGAAAATGCATCGGTTGTTACTTGTCAGCTAAACGGCACGACCCTTTCGAATCCATCTCAGGTCAACAATAATAATTTCTTAGATGCTACTGAGATGTGTTGGGCTGATGGTTCTGTTGATGGTTCAAGCCTATAACGTTGCTCAAATAAAAATAATGATCCAATAGACACCGGCTCACAACTAGGGTCAAGTGTTCAAATAGATGAGTGACCTTCTTCTTCTATTTCAAATAAGGGATTTTCTCCATCTTTTCCTGAAAATGTTGGCCCTTCATCTTGCTTGGGTTTCCCTAACTCAGATGGTTCAAGTGGTTGTGGCTTGTCCAGTACTCATCCTGGCTCGATTGATTCGCAACCAGGCTTGGATGTACAGCCAAATGAGAGGTTTTCTATTTCTCTTGTCGATCTTGTATTGTCTAGCACAGCGTCGCCCACTGCTGGTGAGTGTGCAGATGTTGCTGGTTCTGTTGTTGTGAATGCGCATCCAATGGTAACAAGGGGAAAGAGTGGCATACGGAAACCAAAAGTTTATACTGCAAGTTAGGCCTTGTCTGTTCCGATGAAAGACGTTGTTGAACTACATAACATCAATGAAGCCATGATGAGTGAAAATTGGAAGAAGGCGACACAAAATGAGTATGACGCCCTAGTCAAGAATAATACTTGGTCAATAGTGGAGCTACCTCCGCACATGAAAGTCGAAAGCTGCAAATCGATATTAAAAGTGAAAAAGAATGTCGATGGCTCTGTTTCTCGATATAAGGCCAGACTAGTGGCAAAAAGGTACTTGCAACAGGCCGAGTATGATCATGAAACTTTCAGTCTTATTATTAAGTCTGTAATAGTTAGAACTATACTGTCTATTGCTTTCACAAAAAAATAAGTTTTGCGGCAAGTAAACGTTAATAATGCATTTTTTGAATGGAGACTTGGCCGAGGAGGTGTATATGGTTCAACCTCCTGGGTATGAACAGGGAGACAATCATTGGTTAGTTTGCAAACTTCATACAACTATTTATGGTTTAAAACAAGTCCCACATGCTTAGTTTGAAAATTTTAAGATTCATTTAGTTTTAGAAAATATTTTTTTTATTTTTCATTTTTTATGTATTTATTAGGTGCGTGCGTTGTTGGATTAGGTCGGCAAGACAGTTGTGCGTTGGTAGGTAGGATATTTGTAGGATTACATTTATATGGTGCTGTTTAGTTCTAACATCTATACGAGGATGAATACATATGTCCTGCTCAATTAAAAGAAAGTACCTGAGCAGGAACAATTTTCACACCAGCAATCAAATCCAAATCTGTTTTCGTTAATAAATGCTTGATATTATACTATAAAAAAGTTAGGGTAAACTACATTGTTAGTCACCGAACATTTAGGGCGCTTTCAATAAGGTCACTGAACTTTTAAAACTTTCATTACAGTTACCCAACTTTTAATTCGCTTTCAATAAGGTCACTGTCGTCAACCACTATTAAAAAAGCTGACGTGGCATGTTAAATTTAAGGGTAAAATACATTGTTAGTCACTGAACTTTTAAGAGTCTTTCAATATGGTCACTGAACTTTTAAAACTTTCATTACCATCACTCAACTTTTAATTCGCTTTCATTACCGTTAAAAAAGTTGATGTGACACATTAAGTTTAAAAATAAACTTTTTCCCACCCTATTTTATCTCCATGTCTTATTTTCTTCCATCCAAACATGTCTATCTTTTAGATACATTAATATTTTCCTTTGAACTCCTCATTATCTAGTGCATGACTCAATAAATGTCGGGCCTGAAGCATAAAGAAAATTTTTATGAGCAAAATTTTAGTTATTTCTTTATGATTCCATCATCGGATGTCTCCCAATATTTTTCTTGTTCTCACACATGTCGCATGCATATCTAGATACATTAATATTTTCCTTGATGTGTTACTAGAGAAGTAATGACCTTCACCAAAAAATTACAATTTGATTCATATAGAAGAAAGAGACATGTTTGGATGGAAAAAAAATAATAGGGGAGAGAAAATATGGTGGGAAAACGTTTATTTTTAAACTTAATGTGTCACATTAACTTTTTTAACAGTAATAAAAGCGAATTAAAAGTTGAGTGATAGTGATGAAAGTTTTAAAAGTTCGGTGACCATATTGAAAGCCTCTTAAAAGTTCAATGACTAACAGTGTATTTTACCCTTAAATTTAACATGCCACGTCAGCTTTTTTAACGGTGGTTGACGACAGTGACCTTATTGAAAGCGAATTAAAAGTTGAGTGACTGTAATGAAAGTTTTAAAAGTTCAGTGACCTTATTGAAAGCGCCCTAGAAGTTCAGTGACTACCAGTGTAGTTTACCCAAAAAGTTAACGTTGTATATCTTATCATAAATATTTTTAGGTTTAACTGAGAAATATGTGTTTAAATTATACTTTATTTTGAGATAGGTGTTTAATTTTTTTTTAAAATAAGTGCTTAAAGTTTAATTCCGTTAGTATTTTAAGGTAACACCGTTTAAAAAATTTATCACCCAAACATAATTTAACACGTATCTTTTTTTATACTTTTATAAAAAAATCTAAAAAGTTTTAAAATCTCCAAAAAGTCCTAAATCCCTCAAACCTCAAAAATCTCAAAATTGATGCCACTACTACCATCAATAATCTCGTCGGACCCTGCCGCCTGAGACTACTGTTCATTTGCCCTAACCACCCATCACTGGTATCCGGCGAGAGGCGTGTCAATCGAACGTCAAGCGATTAAAACCTTTGTGTTCGTCGTTCGACATCCGATTGACACTCCTCCTGCCGATTATCGACGACGAGTGGTTGAGAAAAATGAATGATGGCCTCAGGCGAGGGTGACGGCGGGGTCCTGCGAGACTATAGATGCGATAGTGGCATCAATTTTGTTTTAAGGTTTTGAGGTTTTAGAGATTTTGGGACTATTTTGTGATTTTTGAAAATTTTGAGATGTTGTTTGATTTATTTTATGGCTTAATTGCAATATAAGTGTCCAAATTATGTCTTTTTTGCAATAGGTGCCTAAAGTATATTTTGGCTGAAATATGTGCTTAAAGTTTTATTTTTTTTTATTGAAATAGGTGTCAAAGTAGTGTCTCATTTGACTTTAAAACAAGCCAAAAATGAAACTTTAAGCATCTATTTCAAGTAAAAATATTTTAGGCGCCTATTTCAGCAAAAAAAATACTTTATGTCCCTATTACAAAAAAAGACCTAATTTGAGTACTTAGTTTTTTTTAGTTGTCTTATTTTATTTTTAGTTTATTTAAAAAATAAAAACAAAAGTCACATATTAATATATTATTGAGTGATGATTCTTTATAGTATTACTTTAAAAGAAACCAACATAATAAAATTTTAAACATCTATTGCAGCTAAAAAAATATAAAATAAAAGTAGGGTTTTATTTTGATGCACAAGCTGTGTAAATTTTTTTTACACAATCCTTTTATAAAATTTAAAATCTAAATCACAAACCCTAGCAACCTAAACCCTAAACCCTAAGCCCTAAACTCTAAACTCTAAATTCTAACCATAAACCTTAAATTATATACCCTACATACTAAACTCCTAAACCCTAACATAAAACCCTAAACCCTAAACCCTAAAATTAAAGAGCTTGTGTAAACTAAAGTTTACACAGCTTGTGCATCAAAGTATTTTTCATAAAAGTATATAGTTTGGGCAAGAACAGTATCAGTGACTTTATGTGCCTTGTTTTTAAAATAAAATAAAAATTGTTCCGATCGATGTAATCTTTCAAATAAGCGTCGTTTCTTGAAATTAACACGATTCTTCGAGTGTTGTACACTTAAAATTTGAATCGGAAATCAGTGATACTGTTCTTACTGAAATAATATAAAAAGAGAAGAAAATACTCAAAGAAAGAAAAAGATGTGTTTTCGGTGTGTTGCAAAATGAACAAAAATGGATCTCTCTACTTATAGGTTTGAATTTGGTGTAAAAAGGGTATGTAAAAACACATCAATAAGTGTAATAAATAGCTTATCCGTAAAAAGGTAACAAACAGCTTGTAATTTAAGAAATGGTGAACTACTAAAATTATCACTTATGTTTTCGCCGAATATAATTTTGAGCACCGATTTTCAAATTCGACAGATATGGTTACTTATGTTTTCGATCTGTAAACTTATGATCACTTGAACGTTTGTTGCCGTTAAACACTAACTGAAGGTTGATTTGGCACAGTAAAAAGAATAATAAATTACCTAGATAGTCTTTAAACTATTACCTCACTCTTATTTTAACCACCAAAATAAAAATAATTTGTATAATTACACATTAATACCCCATATTTATAATTTTTTATTTATTCTCTCACCATCTTCCACCTAAATCTCTAGCTATCAACAAGAACGAGTTCATAATTCCAGTGAAGCAATTGGGATTCATATTGCTCGAGCACTATCAAAAGTAATATAATCCAGATGAATGATTCTGATACACCCAACCACTTCCAAAATTAAAAGAGAGCTCAGAATCAGTGACCAAAAATATAAGTAACTATTATAGTAGTTAAATTTAAAACAATAAGCAAATCAATCAACCCATTATTTAAGAGAAATTGAGAAGCCTCAAATTTCTAACAATCAAATTCAAGACTTATGGTATTAGACTATAAAATGGTGATAGTGATTTAGAAAGATGAAAATGATGTGGAGACATTTGAAGCAGCTCTATTCATGAAGCCGACCTCAGGACCTCCCATCCGCAACTTCATCAAACGTACTATTAAAATTGATAACGTAATGTAACTATTTTGTTTGAAAACTGTTGCTGGCTGGGAACTAGATGATGAATACTAGGGTACTCAAAGTAATTAAATGCGTGAAAATAATTATCTAATTAGAATCAAACTAACACGTTTAAACAGAAATAAATATTAGGGTTGTAAAAACAAGTCAGGACCTGAAAACCTGCCTGAAACCTGTTCGAGTCAAAACCTGATTTGACCCGAGAATTCGATGATCCGAACCCGAACTGTAACTGACTGTTGCTGACCCGAACCCGAGTTGAACCTGTTACTGTAGCAACCGAACCCGATCTGCGTCCGACTGAAAACGACCCGAACCCGAATCTGACCTGTTAATTTTGACCTGAAACCCGACCTGCATCCGACTGAAACAAACCCGAACTCGAGACCGACCTGGCAAATTACCTGATATTATCCGACTGAATCGACCCGATATCCGATTTTACCCGACCTGTTAATGGACCCGACCTGTTTTGAACCTGAACTGTTGTTGACCTGAACTAATGTAGACCTGGCTAAAAATGTTAAATAATTTAAAGTGTACACTATTCATTATAAACTTAATAATTTTTTAGTAGATTATGTTAATTTCATTACTTAGAAAAAATTTATATTCCATTATACTTAAAAATTCGTCTTAATTTATAACTACATTATGTATAATAAAATTATATACTTAGAAATTTGTTTAAGTATAAAAATATATATTATGTATAATAGAATTATATACTTAAAAGATTTCTCATAATTTTTACTAAGTATATAATATAATAGATAATATAATATAATAAACTTATTATGCTTTATTATATAATATATATTATGTTAACTTTATTATGTTCATAAATTTTATTATGTTCATAAAATCAAAATAAATACAAAATATAAATTAGTATTATGTTTAACATTAAGTTAATGTTATTATACTTATATAACATGTGAAACAATTGTCTTTCAATTATATAATGTATTTTAGATGGGCCCCTAAAACCTATAATGTATAAATAATATATATATATATATATATAAACTTATAACTTATAAGTTATATAACGTATTTATAATATAATAATTAATAATAAATAATAATTAGTAATAGTTTGGGCCTTGGGCATTTGGGCTCATATCCCACTACCCATTTATTTGAGATGGGCCCCTAAAACCTATAATATATAAATATAATATATATATATTATATAAACTTATAACTTATAATTTATATAATGTATTTATAATATAATAATAAATAATAATTAGTAGTTTAGGCCTTGGGCCTTTGGGCTTATATCCCACCACCCATTTATTTTAGATGGGCACCTAAAACTTATAATGTATAAATAATATATATATAAACTTATAACTTATAAGTTATATAATGTATTTATAATATAATAATTAATAATAAATAATAATTAGTAATAGTTTGGGCCTTGGGCCTTTCGGCTCATATCCCACCACCCATTTATTTTAGATGGGCCACTAAAACCTATAATGTATAAATATAATATATATATATATATATATAAACATAGAACTTATGATTTATATAATAATTAATAATAAATATTAATTAGTAATAGTTTGGGCCTTTGGGCTCTTATCCCACCACCCATTTATTTTAGATGGGCCCCTAAAACCTATAATGTATAAATATAATATATATATATATATATAAACTTATACCTTATAATTTATATAATGTATTTATAATATAATAAATAATAATTAGTAATAGTTTGGGCCTTGGGACTTTAGGCTTATATCCCACCACCCATTTATTTTAGATGGGCCCCTAAAACCTATAATGTATAATATATATATATATAAACTTATAACTTATAAGTTATATAATGTATTTATAATATAATAATTAGTAATAGTTTGGGACTTGGGCCTTGGGCCTTTGGGCTCATATCTCACCACCCATTTATTTGAGATGGCCCCTAAAACCTACAATGTATAAATAATATATATATATAAATATATATATATATATATATAAACTTATAAGTTATATAATGTATTTATAATATAATAATTAATAATAATTAATAATAGTTTGGCCTTGGGCCTTTGGGCTCTTATCTCACCGCCCATTTATTTGAGATAGAGCCCCTAAAACCTATAATGTATAAATAATATATATATATATATATATATATATAAACTTATAACTTATAAGTTATATAATGTATTTATAATAAAATAATTAATAATAAATAATGATTAGTAATAGTTTGGGCCTTGGGCCTTTCGGCTCATATCCCACCACCCATTTATTTTAGATGAGCCACTAAAACCTATAATGTATAAATATAATATATATATATATATATATATATATATAAACTTAGAACTTATAATTTATATAATAATTAATAATAAATATTAATTAGTAATAGTTTGGGCCTTGGGCCTTTGGGCTCTTATCCCACCACCCATTTATTTTAAATGGGCCCCTAACACTTATAATGTATAAATAAAATATATATATATAAACTTATAACTTATAATTTATATAATGTATTTATAATATAATAAATAATAATTAGTAATAGTTTGGGCTTTGAGCCTTTGAGCTCATATCACACCACCCATTTATTTGAGATGGGCCCCTAAAACCTATAATGTATAAATATAATATATTATATATATATATATATATAAACTTATAACTTATAATTTATATAATGTATTTATAATATAATAATTAGTAATAGTTTGAGCTTTGGGCCTTTGGGCTCATATCCCACCACCCATTTATTTGAGATAGGCCCCTAAAACCTATAATGTATAAATATAATATATATATATATATATAAACTTATAACTTATAATTTATATAATGTATTTATAATATAATAATAAATAATAATTAGTAATAGTTTGGGCTTTGAGCCTTTGGGCTCATATCCTACCACCCATTTATTTGAGATGGGCCCTAAAACCTATAATGTATAAATATAATATATATATATATATTATCTATTATATATATATATATATATAAACTTATAACTTATAATTTATATAATGTATTTATAATATAATAATTAGTAATAGTTTGGGCCTTGGACCTTTGGGCTAATATCCCACCACCCATTTATTTGAGATGGGCCTCTAAAAACTATAATGTATAAATATATAATATATATATATAAATTATAATTTATATAATGTATTTATAATATAATAATTAATAATAAATAATAATTAGTAATAGTTTGGGCCTTGGGCCTTTCGGCTCATATCCCACCACCCATTTATTTTAGATGGGCCACTAAAACCTATAATGTGTAAATATAATATATATATATATATATATATAAACTTAGAACTTGTAATTTATATAATAATTAATAATAAATATTAATTAGTAATAGGTTGGGCCTTGGGCCTTTGGGCTCATATCCCACCACCCATTTATTTTAGATGGGCCCCTAAAACCTATAATGTATAAATATAATATATATATATAAACTTATAACTTATAAGTTATATAATGTATTTATAATATAATAATTAGTAATAGTTTGGGACTTGGGCCTTGGGCCTTTGGGCTCATATCTCACCACCCATTTATTTGAGATGGCCCCTAAAACCTACAATGTATAAATAATATATATATATAAATATATATATATATATATATAAACTTATAAGTTATATAATGTATTTATAATATAATAATTAATAATAATTAATAATAGTTTGGCCTTGGGCCTTTGGGCTCTTATCTCACCGCCCATTTATTTGAGATAGAGCCCCTAAAACCTATAATGTATAAATAATATATATATATATATATATATATATATATATATATATATATAAACTTATAACTTATAAGTTATATAATGTATTTATAATAAAATAATTAATAATAAATAATGATTAGTAATAGTTTGGGCCTTGGGCCTTTCGGCTCATATCCCACCACCCATTTATTTTAGATGAGCCACTAAAACCTATAATGTATAAATATAATATATATATATATATATATATATATATATATATATAAACTTAGAACTTATAATTTATATAATAATTAATAATAAATATTAATTAGTAATAGTTTGGGCCTTGGGCCTTTGGGCTCTTATCCCACCACCCATTTATTTTAAATGGGCCCCTAACACTTATAATGTATAAATAAAATATATATATATAAACTTATAACTTATAATTTATATAATGTATTTATAATATAATAAATAATAATTAGTAATAGTTTGGGCTTTGAGCCTTTGAGCTCATATCACACCACCCATTTATTTGAGATGGGCCCCTAAAACCTATAATGTATAAATATAATATATTATATATATATATATATATATATAAACTTATAACTTATAATTTATATAATGTATTTATAATATAATAATTAGTAATAGTTTGAGCTTTGGGCCTTTGGGCTCATATCCCACCACCCATTTATTTGAGATAGGCCCCTAAAACCTATAATGTATAAATATAATATATATATATATATATAAACTTATAACTTATAATTTATATAATGTATTTATAATATAATAATAAATAATAATTAGTAATAGTTTGGGCTTTGAGCCTTTGGGCTCATATCCTACCACCCATTTATTTGAGATGGGCCCTAAAACCTATAATGTATAAATATAATATATATATATATATTATCTATTATATATATATATATATATAAACTTATAACTTATAATTTATATAATGTATTTATAATATAATAATTAGTAATAGTTTGGGCCTTGGACCTTTGGGCTAATATCCCACCACCCATTTATTTGAGATGGGCCTCTAAAAACTATAATGTATAAATATAATATATATATATATAAATTATAATTTATATAATGTATTTATAATATAATAATTAATAATAAATAATAATTAGTAATAGTTTGGGCCTTGGGCCTTTCGGCTCATATCCCACCACCCATTTATTTTAGATGGGCCACTAAAACCTATAATGTGTAAATATAATATATATATATATATATATAAACTTAGAACTTGTAATTTATATAATAATTAATAATAAATATTAATTAGTAATAGGTTGGGCCTTGGGCCTTTGGGCTCATATCCCACCACCCATTTATTTTAGATGGGCCCCTAAAACCTATAATGTATAAATATAATATATATATATATATATATATAAACTTATACCTTATAATGTATATAATGTATTTATAATATAAAAAATAATAATTAGTAATAGTTTGGGCCTTTGGCCTTTAGCCTCATATCCCACCACCCATTTATTTTAGATGGGCCCCTAAAACCTATAATGTATAATATATATAAACTTATAACTTATATGTTATATAATGTATTTATAATATAATAATTATTAATAAATAATAATTAGTAATAGTTTAGGTCTTGGGCCTTTGGGCTCATATCCCACCACCCATTTATTTGAGATAGGCCCCTAAAACCTATAATGTATAAATATAATATATATATATATATAAAAACTTATAACTTATAATTTATATAATGTATTTATAATAAAATAATTAATAATAAATAATAATTAGTAATAGTTTGGGCCTTGGGCCTTTCGGCTCATATCCCACCACCCATTTATTTTAGATGAGCCACTAAAACCTATAATGTATAAATATAATATATATATATATATATATATAAACTTAGAACTTATAATTTATATAATAATTAATAATAAATATTAATTAGTAATAGTTTGGGCCTTGGGCCTTTGGGCTCTTATCCCACCACCCATTTATTTTAGATGGGCCCCTAAAACTTATAATGTATAAATATAATATATATATATAAACTTATAACTTATAATTTATATAATGTATTTATAATATAATAAATAATAATAAGTAATAGTTTGGGCTTTGAGCCTTTGAGCTCATATCCCACCACCCATTTATTTGAGATGGGCCCCTAAAACCTATAATGTATAAATATAATATATTATATATATATATAAACTTATAACTTATAATTTATATAATGTATTTATAATATAATAATTAGTACTAGTTTGGGCTTTGGGCCTTTGGGCTCATATCCCACCACCCATTTATTTGAGATAGGCCCCTAAAACCTATAATGTATAAATATAATATATATATATATATAAACTTATAACTTATAATTTATATAATGTATTTATAATATAATAATTAGTAATAGTTTGGGCCTTGGGCCTTTGGGCTCATATCCCACCACCCATTTATTTTAGATGGGCCCCTAAAACCTATAATGTATAAATATAATATAAATATATATATATATATATAAACTTAGAACTTATAATTTATATAATAATTAATAATAAATATTAATTAGTAATAGTTTGGGCCTTGGGCCTTTGGGCTCTTATCCCACCACTCATTTATTTGAGATGGGCCCCTAAAACCTATAATGTAAAAATAATATATATATATATTATACATATATATATAAACTTATAACTTATAATTTATATAATGTATTTATAATATAATAATAAATAATAATTAGTAATAGTTTGGGCTTTGAGCCTTTGGGCTCATATCCTACCACCCATTTATTTGAGATGGGCCCTAAAACCTATAATGTATAAATATAATATATATATTATCTATTATATATATATATATAAACTTATAACTTATAATTTATATAATGTATTTATAATATAATAATTAGTAATAGTTTGGGCCTTGGACCTTTGGGCTAATATCCCACCACCCATTTATTTGAGATGGGCCCCTAAAAACTATAATGTATAAATATAATATATATATATATATAAATTATAATTTATATAATGTATTTATAATATAATAATTAATAATAAATAATAATTAGTAATAGTTTGGGCCTTGGGCCTTTCGGCTCATATCCCACCACCCATTTATTTTAGATGGGCCACTAAAACCTATAATGTATATATATATATATATATATATATATATATATATATATATATATATATATATATATATATAAACTTAGAACTTATAATTTATATAATAATTAATAATAAATATTAATTAGTAATAGGTTGGGCCTTTGGCCTTTGGGCTCATATCCCACCACCCATTTATTTTAGATGGGCCCCTAAAACCTATAATGTATAAATATAATATATATATATATATATAAACTTATACCTTATAATGTATATAATGTATTTATAATATAAAAAATAATAATTAGTAATAGTTTGGGCCTTTGGCCTTTAGGCTCATATCCCACCACCCATTTATTTTAGATGGGCCCCTAAAACCTATAATGTATAATATATATAAACTTATAACTTATATGTTATATAATGTATTTATAATATAATAATTATTAATAAATAATAAATAGTAATAGTTTGGGTCTTGGGCCTTTGGGCTCATATCCCACCACCCATTTATTTGAGATGGGCCCCTAAAACCTATAATGTATATATATATATATATATATAAACTTATAATTTATACGTTATATGTTATATAATGTATTTATAATATAATAGTTAATAATAACTAATAATTAGTAATAGTTTAGGCCTTGGGCCTTTGGGCTCATATCCCACCACCCATTTATTTTAGATGGGCCCTAAAACCTATTTATAAATAATATATATATAAGTAAACTTATAACTTATAAGTTATATAATGTATTTATTATATAATAATTAATAATAAATAATAATTAGTAATAGTTTGGGCCTTGGGCTCATATCCCACCACCCATTTATTTGAGATGGCCCCTAAAATCTATAATGTATAAATATAATATATATATAAACTTATAACTTATAAGTTATATAATAATTAGTATTAAATAATAATTAGTAATAGTTTGGGCCTTGGGCCTTTGGGCTCATATCCCACAACCCATTTATTTTATATGGGCCCTAAAACCTATAATGTATATATATATATATATATATATATATATAAACTTATAACTTATATAATGTATTTATAATATAATAATTAATAATAAATAATAATTAGTAATTGTTTGGGCCTTGGGCCTTTGGGCTCATATCCCACCACCCATTTATAATAATTAATAATATCAATAATAAATAATAATTATTAATTGTTGGGCTTTGGACTAAATATTTTAGATGGACTAAATATAATAATCAATAATAATTATTAATTGTTGGGCGGGAAAATTTATATATATAGGCGGGAAAATTTATTTTGAAACCGCCCAATTCCCAAATTGAATTTCAATTTGGGGATAAATTATAAATAAAGCCCTTTATATTATATAAGTTTTTTATTCAAGTCCTTTAAGTTTTAGTTCAATTCAATTGAGTCCTTAAAACTTTATTTTTACTTCAAATTAACTCTTATTTATTATTTTTTTCACTATAGTCCATAAAACTTTGTTTTTATTCAAAATTGAGCATATTATAGTCCATAAAACTTTATTTTAGTCCAAATTAGCTCTTATTTATTATTATTATTTTCACTATAGTCCATTAAACTTTGTTTTTATTCAAAATTGTTCATTTCTGGTGAACCTGAATTAAACCGACCTGAAATGAACCCGACGACCTAAAATTATCCGACCTGAAATGAACCCGACCTGAAATGAACCCGAACTGAAATGAACCCGACCTGAAATTTACCCGACCTGCAATTTACCTGCCAATTAACTGATTTTACCCGACCTGTTTTTACCCGATCTGCAACGAGTTTGACCTGAAATGGACTCGACCTGCAAATTACCCGACTGCAATGGACCCGCACCCGACCCGAGTCGAGTCAAAAATTATTTTTTTACCTGAAATGACCTGTATCCGATTTTACCCGACCTGATAGAACCCGACCTGAAACCTGTTCGATTACCTGTTTTTACATCCCTAATAAATATAGCATTGAATTCCAATTCATGGGCTCGGATGGAACAATTCAGAGGAAATTGGAAGATGGTTGAGAGAGAGAGAGAAATCATTAACTACAATTTACAAATGGACTAAGCAAGCATTTGTCAAATAACTCGATCGAATGCTCAACCTTAACTAGAAGACTTTTTTTGGAAAGAGAGACAAAGTCTGCAGGTGAGAGAGTCTAGAAGATTTTTTGGAGTCCTAATGTGCCCAAAAAGGTAGTAAATAGGATTTATTGATGAAAATTAATAAAACAATTTCTCCAACATTTCCTCTATTCAATACTTTTGGTTGTTAAATTCATAAACTCAAATAAGCCTTCAACTACACTCATTTGAACAAAAAGAAATGAATCATCTCAGGTTGCACCGTGATGTGATGTGCTCTGCTTCTGAAAGTTCTCCACACTACACCGGCTTACCAATTCTAGTTCTTGGAATCTGCAGTATCCCTGAGACCGAGCTTCGAGAGAACGAAACAGTAGGAATCCCAGTCGGTTCTTCGCAGATACTTCAACAACTTCTTCCTCTTCTGCACCATTGCTTGAAGGCCTTTCCTTGAGTGATTATCCTATACAGGAATAATTCATTATAATGACACCTCATGATAACAATGTTTATTTTCTACTTCAACAGCAGCAAAAGTTCCATCGAACTATGAAAAACAGTAGGTATCAGATTCAGATGAACAAATTTCGTGCTTTAACCATGATCCGAGGTTCGGTGGCCCATGATATACAAATAAAGATCATGACAACGAGCATTGCACTTATATGCCATCTAAATGCCACATATCATTAGTTCAACTAGCACATTGTAAACCATGCAATTTATTATCTCAACAATATGGTAACAATTACAGTAAACAATGATAGATAGATATTCATATTTATCTTTTACTTCGTTTTTTTTTAACATTATTGATAAAGGATAATCAGATAAGAGGATGAACCCCAATAACATCAAAGAGAACTGGCATTCTTTGGATAAAAATATGCAAAATTTATTCAGAATAACTTAAACACTTCTTTTATCATGTATCCTTACGAGATCAAGCTTATTACCCATTTTTTTTATTTTAATACAAAATGTCAAGTTAAAATAATCTACAAACCTACAAGATGCTGATCAATCAGCAAAAATAAAATTAAAAAAGCATCTTGTAATCCATTCTGATTTCAACCATAAAAGGTGAAGTAAAAATACCAAATGATATACTATTGCATAAAGCACCTAAATATAATGAAAATATCATTTATAATGTCACCTTTTTGTGTAGAACTGAGGATAGATGCTTGATCTTGGTAGTGAGCTGCGCCACTGCAGGAAAACCAGCAAAAGGAATCAATGGCCCGGAAATAAAAGGATCATTAATGATAAATAACAGTTAATGTAATAAAAAAGACTCCCAGACTAACAATGCTAACATCAATGTCTTGGAGGAATAGCCAAGTCTTAGACTAACAATAACTTTATTTTAAATTTTATCTAATCATCCATCATTTAATACTACAATGAGACAATTTGAGATACAATAAACAAGAGCCTTGCTAGCTTAGAAAGCAGTACAGAGAAAGTAGCTACAACAACGCTAGTGAAAAATGAATGCTATATAGTCTGTGGCACAAGAACAATCAGTGAACGCTAAATGCTTCAAGCTTAAATGGTTAAATATACCACTAAAAGTATTAGCATATTTTACCTTGAACACGTGCAGATCCACAATCTGACTCTGACATCTTAAATTCGTCTCTAACTTTTGCAAGCTCAATTTTCATTTTTTCAGCCGAAGACATGTTATCTGGATGGAAATACTGCAAAAGGATTATAAGAGCATTAGAGGAAATACCGATGATTTTAATAAATAAAATTACTAAAACAATTCAAGCATCATGATACAGAGATAGGTTGATTGATTAAAACCAGGATCCAAGCCCTAACATTTAGACCAACTAGAGGTAACCACCTTAAATTTTTTAATGTGTCCGCTGAAAAAAGTTCGCATAAAAAATAAAGCAAGCATCAAATAGTACTGAATTGTCATTTTTACGATTCTATCAACAAGAAATGCGATTGGAAATAGGAAATGCTGCATGAGTCAGTAAGACCATTAACCAGACAGACTCAAACTACTATCAATCAGTAAAGGACAGGAAGAAAAGGGGGGAAGCATAAACTTGCCTTTTCAACTAAATGCTCCTTCGGAGGGTGCATCATAAACTCTGGAGTTCTACCAAAGAGGTCCAATATTTCAACTCTTCGGGCTGAAAAAACAAGAGATCCATATATTAAATGATTTATACATGACATCTTGCACAGCACAGAGGATGTCCCCCCCCCCCCCAAAAAAAAAAAACATCTGCAGAATTTGACTGCTTATTTAGGGGGGGGGGGGGGGGGGGGGAACAGGCAAATCATATTTTCTATCTGCCTCTATAAATTGTTCACAAATCAGAACTAACCAAGAATCATCTTTGAGTCCTCTGCACTCAGAAGTTTAATTCAAGAAAGGTGTTTTACAACTTATGCTCTTTTTTATTCCCATTTCATTACAAATCCCAGACTTCCAGATTATGACATTCATTCATATTATTGGCAATCAATCTTGCTTACTAATTGAATACAAATTTGAAGATTCATTTTTTAACCCCATTTCATGAAAAATCCATGAAACAACCTAAGGCTCTTTTAACCAAGTAATTGTCGTTTAATACAAAATTTAAGATTTTTTTAACCACTAAGTCCATGGAACAACGCAAAATACCTTATGTTGACTGATGTAAACTTCAAAAAGAATTCACAAGTCCAAATCTTACCCATGGCTTTTTTCTGGTTTTCATTTTCAGTTGTGCCCAAAGTATACAAACAGTTTCTTATATCCTTAGCCAAAAACCCGGCATTCTGCTCCCTCTCCTTTTCTTCGGTCGCCCTCAACTTCATCAACCTTTCATTCAACTCCAGCAACGAGAACCTTCCTTCCCCTTCCTTCTTCAAGGGTGGCCGCAATTGCTTCAACTTCTTCCCCAACTCTTCATAACCATACATCTTAACAAACTCTGTCTTCATCGCAGGCTCTCCTCCCTTGGCGTTATCTTTCATCTCCCTCTCGAAAATGGAATGCGGGAGCGACCCACCGATCACTTTCTCACCCGAAGGCTTCAACTTTAAAGTACTCTTATATTCAGACAAAGACCAAACCGAATCTTGTTTTCCCTTCACGTTATTCGCCCCAGATTCCTGTCTTAACTGATGCAAACTATTCTTTATACCATCAAGCGATAATTTCCCACCAGGGCTAAAACCATCAGGGCCTTCGTTGGACTCCCCTCGGTTTTCTAAGAACTTTCGTTTGTATAACTCTTGGAACGAAAAATGGGACCCCGATTGCAAAGGCGTGGGAGAGGAATCAGATGGAGGCGGCACAGAGGTGCGCCGGCGGAACCCGGTGAGATTCTTGCGGATTTCGTCAAAGGAAGCGCCCATGGAAATGGGCTTGGAACTGGGGTTTATGGGTCGTTGCTGCTCTTGCTGTTGGTTGGCTTTGGCATTGCCGAAGTAAGAAGCGATTGTAGGGTGGTTATCGGCGGAGGAACTTCCGTTCCCGGTGGCGTCTCTGTTGTTTGGGTCATTAGAAGAAGTGGAGAAAAGGTGGAGGAGTGATGGGGTAGTGGGAGATCGGTGCCTGGATCTGGCAAGGTGTAGTGCCATAGCTATTGGAGGATTGAAAGAGGGACGAATTTAGGGTTTTGGAGGGTGATGAAGAGAGTGAAAGTGGGTTTAGGGTTTGGAATGAACCGGCTCTCTTTTTGGGAAAATGCCAAGCACATCTAAAAAGTTGAGCCGGTTAAGTGACTTGTGGTTAACACAATGTTCAAAAATCCAGATAAAATTGAGTGAGCAATTTTTTTTATTTTTTTATACCATATAAAATATTACAATTACAACATATTTATGAATGAAAATAATGAGATTAATTTATTTAAATTTTTTACAACTTATAATTAGGAGGTGATTAAAAATATTCGATCCGATTAATCCGACCTGACAATCCTAACATAAAAATACCGTGTAATCTTATAAAAAAATTACTTGACCCGGTAATATTTTCGAGACACAGGCCAAAAGTTTTCCTTTACCGGGTACCTAACCCGACCCGATAATTTTTAATATATATTTTATATTTTTATTTTAAGTTTCTTTATATTTTTACTCTAAAACTAAATGTAAATCCCTAAATTATTTTTATGTTTGTATTATATGTTTTTAAGTTTAAAACTTTTTAAAAATATTTTTGTGTTTGATATGTGATTTTTTTATAAAATTTTAGAATTAAAAAATAAAAAAAATATATAAACTGAGTACCCGGTACTCAATTTTTTGAGTAGCGGGTGCCCAGGTGTAACGACCGGGACACGGGCCGGTAAATTATGTACCCGGATGAATCGGGTACCCGATTTTGCGGGTACCTGACAATGAACACCTACCTACAACAAAGAAAAGTGAGAAACTTCTATGAAGATAAGCATACCATCAAAGTTTAAAAGCTTCATGAATCTCATTGTCTGTATTTAATAAGGACTTATAACCGATGAAAAAGGAGTGGTGAGCGATCCACACTATCAAGTAGAATGTTTCGCTACCCAAGATTGATTATATGGCAAACAACCATCAACCGAGTGAGGATCTAATTTTGCGTGACCACTAGGGTTGTTCAAAAATACCCATCCCGATCGATCTGGCTCGTTGACCCGCATACCCAGTTTAAAATTACCGAGTATTTTTTTTAAATACTCAAATTTTCGGATCAAGTACCCAACCCATTATTTTTCTCGAATATTCGGGTCGAGCAAATACCTCTTAGTCGGGTAGCTGACTATCTGATACCTGATTTGGTTATTTTTTTTTATTTTTTACTTAAAATCTAAAAATCACTGTTTCTTTACCTCACTTTCACTCACCCAATCCCTCACCTAATCTCCCTCGTCATCTCACAGCCGCTCCTTACCCCGATCCAAACCAAATTGCAATCCCTAATTTTTAATCGCTTCTCTCACTCCCTCATCTCACAGATCAGGCAGCCTCCAAAGCAAAGCTGTCCCAAATAGTTAATTGTTTCTATCATTTCGCTTATATCATTTATATCATTTCGCTTCTCTCACCTAATCACATATTGTTCTAAATATGTGTGTGCGCATGTGTTTCTATCCTTTTTCAAGATTTATATCTGATTGACTCACGCAAACAAGAACAATAACAAAGTTTAGGACAACATAAACAATTGGAGTCCCAAATAGTTGAATTAATTTGCATGATAAATTATACAAAGTACAAACAAAGGAAATGATATAAGTGATCTGTCCAATAATAATTTCACAGAGCAATTGAACGGGTGGCGGGTAAAGTAAGATGCAGGTTATTATAGCCAGAAAAAAATGGTTGGAATTGGATTTAAACGATTTTTTTTACATTTGATATAATAATTGAGGTGGATCCTGTTGCTGAAGTAATAAACTTATGGATATTTCATTCGTTAATTGTTTTGCTACGACTGAGGTTAAACCAAAGTGAAATGGCAGCTTTAAAACGGGTACCCTCTTTCTTGAATTAGCGGGTACCCGAGTTGCGGTACTCCATTTTTATAGGCCGGGTAATGGGTCGACGTTTTAGTACCCGAAAATGAACATCTCTAGTGTTTATTGACAAAATTATACATGAACTAACGCCGATTAAAACTTTATGCGAGTAACGATCTACTGCTTGGGTATGTTGAATCATGTCACAAGGACAGATGAAACAAAACCACAAAAATAAAGGAAACATGTCATAAGAACAAAAGAAAACGTGTGTCGCAACAACAGAAAAACGTGTGCCATAAAGGCAGAGATTTTTATTATAAAATAAAAAAGAGAAAAACAAGAAAATAATAAACACCGGTGATCGACAACCAAAAGCTAAGTGATTGTCGATCGCCTACTAACACAAAAAATTGAAGAAACTTACAGGGGTGCAAAGTTGTTAAAGAGAAAAACTAGGGTTGTTTACATTTACTTTTATTATATCACATATGAATAAATATTTATGTGTATTATATATGGTTATAAGAAACCGTTTAAATAGATTTCCAAAAAGCATACAACACTGTAAGTTGAGAGTTTTAATTAGAGTGATGAAGGATTGTGGTTTTGGGGAAAGGTGGTGCAAGTGGATGTTACGTTGTATTTTAACGGCTTCGATTTTAGTTTTGGTAAATGGAGCTCCGACGGAAAGGTTTAGTATCAAATGGGGTTTGAGACAAGGTTGTTCGCTCTCCCTACTATTGTTTAATTTGGTTGGAGAGGCGTTGAATATGATGTTAAAAAAGGCAATGAATAGAGGTCTGTTTTTTAGGGCATTGATTGGTAGAAATGGTGAAAGTATAGAGATATCACATCTCCAATTTGTCGATGATCTACTAATTTTCGGTGATGGAGAAGAACGTCATGTTCGAAATGTCAAAAGGATTTTACGTGTATTTGATTTAGCTTCCATATTGGAGCTCAACTTGAAAAAAAAACAAAATTTATGGGATTAACGTTGAGGAAATAGTAATGATGGAGTGGGCAAAGAAGGTAAGTCATTTTCCTGCGATATACTTGAGTCTACCTCTAGGGGCTAAAAGAAATCTTATTTCGTTATGGGACTCAGTCATAAATAAATTTGTGAGATGGTTAGAGGGGTGGAAGTCAAAATTACAATCAATGAGAGGTAGAATAACTCTGATAAAAGCATTATTGTCAAGCTTACCAGTTTACTACATGTCCTTATTTCGGTTTCCAAGAACAGTGAAAAATCGTCTAAACAGTTTGATGACGAACTTTTTATGGGGTGGTAATACAAACAATTTCAAAATTTATTGGGTGAATTGGAGGAATGTGTGCTCGCATAAATCTTTAGGCGGTCTAGGGATAACCAATCTTGGTCACACAAATTGAGCTTTGCTAAAAAAATGGTGTTGGCGTTTCAGAAACGAATAGAAGAGTCTTTGGAGGCGAGTGATTTCGAGCTTGGTTCAGAATAATAAATCCAAGCTGATGGTACCTTTCTTCGCGGCAAAATCATCCTTTTGGGCTTGGAAGGGTATTGTGAATTCCTTCTACTGTAAAGATAGTGTGGGGCAATGCTTAAGATCAAATTTTGTGTTACAAGTGGGTGATGAAAAATCTATAAAATTCTGGACTGAGCCTTGGTTGGGTGAGAGGATTTTGAAAGAACGATACCCGCACATTTTTGCTCTAGCCTTAAATAAAGAGGGAGTTATCGTCGATTTTGGATCAAAACAGGACAATAGGTGGAGATGGAACATACTATTATGAAGATCACTTTTTGATTGGGAACATGATCAATGGAATGATCTTATGGGAAATTTGGCGAACTTTGTTTCAAGTACGGTAAAACAGGATTGGGTAAGGTGGCGAGTTAACGGTGATGGAGTGTTTTTAGTAAAATCTTTGAAAGCTTTATTGGAGGACAATGGCTCGCAGAACCCTTTTTGGGTGAACAAAGTGTGGCTTGGTTATGCCCCTCCTAAGGTGGAGGTACTAGTGTGGCTAGGGGTGAGCAAAACTCGACTCGACTCGAAAAAATTGAATAACTCGACTCGACTCGAGGCAAAAATACTCTACTCGTCTTGACTCGACTCGAAATTTCATAAACTTGAATAACTCGAAAAAAAAATTCAAATAAAGTTTGAGTTGTAAAATGGAAATTCGAATAACTCGAAATTTTTAGTAATTAGTGGATTTATTTTTAAATTCGAGACGAGTCCCTCTTTTTTTATGATATATACATAATGATATATAAAAATATGAAGAAATATTGTCACATGTGAAAAAATATATGTGCATATCTTATATGAGTAGAGAAAGGAGTTTAATTTGGAATCAAATCCTACTATAACATGATAAATAATTACAATTAAATTTTTATAGGAACTCGAAAACTCGACTCGACTCAACTCGACTCGAATTTCTTAAACTCGACTCTAATCGAATAAATTTCAAATAAAGTTTGAGTTGTAAAATATGACTCGTCAACTCGAATAACTCGAAATTTTTTTACTCGACTCGATCGAACGCACACCCTTAAGTGTGGCAGATATTGTGGGGGCGAGTTCCGGTTAAAAGAGAACTAATAAAATGGGAGTTAATCTAAATGCTAATGATAGATGTTCACTATGTGGTCTTTTCCCATAATCGGTATTTCATCTCTTTTTTGGTTGCAATATTTCATGGCAGCTATGGATGTTCTTTTGCAGGTGCTTGGGGGTAAGCACGGTCCTCCTTGAATCTTTAATAAATTTCATGGAGGCTTGGAGCGAAATGACGTTGGGGAAGGACAAAACGTGGTGGGATGCAGTACCTTTTGCGGTGTTGTGGACGCTTTGGTTAGGGAGGAACGAAATTGTTTTCCAAGGTAATACTATGGATTTACGGTAGCTTCTTCTCTTAGAAAAATACAGGCTAGCCTTTTGGCTAAAGGCGAGATACCCTGAAGGCAGTTTATCGGTGAAAAATTTGGTGGTCGACCCCTTGCTAGCGAAACTGTTGTCCACGAAAACAAATTGGGTGACTTCTCCCCTTCGATGGGAACCACCCATTTTGGTTCTTGAAATATAACGTGGACGGAGCTGTGCTGCTAGATGGGTTGAATTGTGTTATAGGAGGTATTTTAAGGGACAATCGTGGTAGAATGTTACAACAATTCTCATGTCCTTGTGGGTTGAGACCCCCAATATTGGTAGAATTACAGGCAGTTGTAGAGGGGGTTAGCAAATTTTTATTATCAGAATGGTGTTTGAGCTTTGGTATGGGGTGTCTCATGACATCCCAACTTTTTTTATATAATTTGTTTATAAAAAATTAAAAATATAGACAAATGACACTCATTTTATGAATAAAATAACACTCATTTATAAATAAAACGACACCCCTTTATAAATAATTAACACTCCTTAATATTATTGAAAAAATATCACCCTTAAATGAATTTTTGCTTCCGCACCTAACCATGAAGCAACTGTAAATATAGATGGTTCGAGAATGTTTCAGTTTGGTCTGATGAGAATGTAGTTAGTAACAGGCGAGGTTGGATTACATGCTATGGTATTCCGGCTCATGCTCTGAGTGAAGGAACTTTTTGGAGCATAGCTACATTGTGGGGGGGGGGGGGGGGAGCTAATTTCAATTGATGAAAAAACTTTTAGGCCTTGTTCTTTCTCAAGATCTCATTTTCAGATTTTAACCAATAATTTGAATCGGATCAATGAGGTGATTTTTGTATCAATAGAAAACAAAAAGTTTGAGGTACATGTGACTGAAATTGATCCATTGTTCTACCCGAATTCTTTTTGGATGATTCATCTGAATCTTCTAGTGATGATCGAAGCCAAGGAAAAAGCTCCGAAAGTGCAACACATTTAAATCTCAAGAAACAAGAAGAGAAAGATGACCAGTTGCTTGGAAGTTGAAGGGCCAGTTGTTCACTCAGATAAGGGAGTGAAAGAGCCAACGGCTAACAAAGGCAAATCAAATGATGGTCACTTCCAGGGGCTAGAAAGTGGTAGACTTCATGATGAATTTCAATCTCAGGAAAATAAAGAAGTAATTGAACCGTTATTAGTGGAGTCTGATTGTTCTGATTCTAGGAAGATGACAAGTTTAAAGGCCTCAGTTAAGTCCGCGGGTATGAGAGATGGATCAAATTATAATCATATTCTATGTACTGAATCGTTTCCATGTAATATGGTTGCAGTTTCTACTAACAGATTGAATCAGCCCATTAATTGTAAGGAGACAGTTTCTAGAGGTCGATGGCGTCTCCCCCAACTAATTCGGACATAGCTCAAAATCAAATTATTATGCGGTCTGTCAGGAAAGCGATGGTGTTAGGTAAACGAGTCGATGTTGAGTTTTTTAACAATGAGGTTTCTATACTTGACGATTTTGTTAGAGCTGAGATGCATAACATCTATTGTTGCGTGAAAGACTGATTTTGACAATGTTGCAGGAAATGGTTTAGAGAAGCAATGTGTATGTTTCTAGTGTGTAGTGGGTTTTGGGCTTCATCCAATTTTGTTCGGCTTAGCCTTTGCTTGGGTGTTGAGGTATGATAACCTTAGTGATGCGGTGGAGTTTCTTTAGGGTTAATTTTTTCTTTCATTGGTTACATGAGCATGCTTGGCCTGATGCTTATGGGTTAAGCTTTTCGTATGATGTTGTTCGTTTGCTTTGGTATTGTAATTCTTTTGTTGTGGTATTGTAATGGCATGACATGGTGAACTCTTTTACCTCCATCTAGGTTTAGAGAGATTTTTTAACGAGTCTCATGTTTATATCTTGTATTGTATGATTCTCATATATAAAATCATACAATTTTACCTTTCAAAAAAATAAAGGAAGGAAGCTCTCGTCTCTCGCTTTTGAACTCCCGTAATCAAACTCACTCTTGTATTCCTTTAAGTTCACTCCACCATTGTTGTCTTCAACCTCCAAGCTAAGCAAGCACCTTGGTTTTTCCTTTATCCTTTGCTCGATTTCTATACTCTGTTTGAAAGCCCTCAACTTGGTAAGCAAAACACATATATCAATTTGTCGATTTCATGATTCCATAAGGTTTACGAAATTAGGTTTTCAATACCTTGACGAAAGCCCGTGAATTAGGGAGTTAATCTCGTTGTTCCGATATTGTTTATAAGCTTGGGTAAGCTTGAAATACATTTCTGAATTGCAATCCTTAAAGTTTGTGCTAGCTCGAATAGTGGAGAAGGACCCATTGCCATCTCCGGAGGAAGCTAGGCACAAAGAAATTGTAATCCGTAATCCGTGAACCTTGTAATTGAAGTGAATGTAGTTGTGTCAAGGGATATGCTAGGTGCCATCTCGTTGCATTTGCTTTGTGCTTAAAATTTCATTTTGACAAAGGGCTCAAGTAGAGCAACACGTGTGGGTTTTAATGGTAAGCTTGGTAAGTTCACAACATTGTTGACATGTTATAAGTTCGTATGTAATACTTGAAATGTGCTATATATGTGGAATTGAATATGAATATGTTATGATATGATATGAATATGCCATGATATGATATGGTATGTTGAGCTAAGGTTCAATTTCATATTTCGATATGTTATGGCCTATAGGAACAAGGTAAGGTTTATGATAAAAAAATATATGTAACCTTGGACATTTGTGAGTTTTAAATACAATTAGTATGCTATAGGGTTGTTTGAGCTCACTAAGTAAGGGATTTAGCTACGACCTTTATGTGACGTGATAAGGATGGATTGTGTAAGGAAATGAAACATGATTTTGATTTGTAACTTGTCTATGAAATTATACAATTGAGATAAGTATGAGACACAAATATAATTTGTACATTAGTTATGTTAATTAAGCATGCTATTATGATGCTCATGTCACTATGCATTTATTGTATTTGTCATAACTACTTCACTAGGCTATGTAAGCCTAATATATGTGTGTCTCATGCATTTTCAGGATCTTGAAAGAATTTCGACTTTCGATCGTGTGCTTCCGTTGCAAGTCACCTCCTCATAGCTATATGTATGCATATCCTTGCTTTAAACTCCTAGTAAGGTGGCATATGGTTAAAACATGTTTTGTGTAAGTTTCTTAATGGTTGTGTAATAGACCTTTAATAACTTAGTGTTGTATGCATGAAATGTTATGTTTTGAGATTGGTTGGTTTGTTAAACGTGAGTTTAAAATGAGCCTAAGGTGAAAACTGGGTAAATGGATTTGAAACGCTCTAAAATTTGGTATGCTATTAGAAATAGGGATTTTAGACTTGGTGGTAGAATTTGGTAATGTTTAGGCAACGTTTGATTGGATAAAATGATTAAAAACCAAATAAAATATGTCATTACAGGTCAGCGTTTCGATACGGGTCATGGTGTATCGAAACAACCTTGCTGGAAAAAATAGAGTGTTCCGATACACTTTGGGGGTGTACAAAAATGAGTTTTGGCAGTACGACCCTTAGGGTGTATCGAAACGGTCAACCTTTGACCAAAGTGTATCGATACAGGCTTGGCTGTATTGAAACGGTCTGTTAGGAGAAGTCAAACTTTGGTCAACATGTATCGATACAGGTGATGGCATATCGATACAAAAGATGGCAAAATCGAATATAGGTCTAAATTATGTGAACTTGTATCAATACATGCTGGGGTGTATCGATACATAACTTAACGAATGGTAAAATTTGTTAAGTTCCAGACTCAAGAAGTCACTAAAATTCAAATAGATTAATTAGGCTGGTAAATGACCTTTAATAGTAATAAAATTTCTCAAACTATTAATTGGTGATTTTAATTTCCTAAGTTTAAAAAAGTTTAAAATTGACCATGAATATCCTATATGTTTTCTAGTATAACTTTTTCGACCTGATTCTCTACCAGATCGGAAAGAGGGTGTTATAAACACTGAGAGATCATCAACAAAGTATATATGCGTCAATCTAATTCTTTGGCATTTAAGGTGGAAATCAAAAACACCATTAGAGGAAGCAATATTCAACAAACATGAAAGAACAGACATAAAGAGAATAAACAAATAAGGTGACAAGGAATCACCTTGTCGAATACTTTTTGCTCTAGAAAAAAAAACAACAAACCCACCATTCAAACTAATAGAGAACTTAGGTTGAGTGATACATGCAACAATCCATCTCCTAAACATTGGAGGAAATCCCAAAACCTGAAGCATTTGAAGAATAAAGCCACAATCCAAAGAATCGAATGCCTTTTTTAAATCAATTTTCAAGGCACACCGAAAAAATAAATGTTGCCTACTATACCCATTGACGATCTTTTGGGCTAACAAAACATTCTCAACTAAATCTCGACCAACTAAAAAGGTACTTTGATTGAGAAGAATAATATCAGACAAGCAAGTCTTCATCCTATTAGCAATAATTTTAGTAACACATTTGTAAACAATGCTACAACAAGCTATAAATATAAAATTTGTAGCCCGAGAAAAAACTTTCAACTTAGGAACCAACAAGAGAATAATGGAGTTAAAAGCAACATACATAAAAGAGGAAGAAAAGAAAAATTGCACAGCCTTCACAAAATCAGCACCAATAATATTCCAAGCCACCTGAAAAAACCTTGCTGAATAGCCATCAAGATCATGAACTTTATTGTCATTCATACTAAAGAGAACTTCTTTTATCTCCTTTTGACTAATAGAAGCAATTAGACTTTCCCTAGTAGAATTAGATAGCTCATACCTTAAAATTTCTTTAAAAAAGGCAACATGGACATTAATAACATTTTCATCCTTAGTACTTAATGATCCAAAAAAGTAATCAATCAACTCAGAAAAAATAGCATCATATGTCTCAAGTTGATGCCCTTGATTATTTTTGCAAGCTTTGAATAGTAAGCTTTTTTTTTTGCCGAACAACAACCTTTCTAAAAAAGAATGCAGAATTTTGATCTTCTTCTTGCACATATTGAACTCTAAAATTTTTTTATGATAAAACTGCTCCTCAACTTTTTCTAAAGTTCTTAATTCACCATGAACCTCCTTTTCCTTTCTAACACAGTCTACAGTAAGAATATCCATCAACAAATTCTGAATGTTTTGAAGCTCAATACGCTTCTCCAGCACACAGTTAGAAATACCACTAAAATTCTCTCTGTTAAACATTGTTAACACTTCCTTCAGTCTTTTTAGCTTACCAAACAAACTAAGCATAGGATTATCAGCCATCGGTATCATCCAAGAGTCTTCAACCACTTGCAAAAATCTTGGATGATTAGACCAAAAGTTAAAAAAAATTAACGGTCATTGGAGAGAAGCAACAAGATCCTTCAAATTCAGATAATTAGGGCAGTGGTTTGAAAAACCATGACTCAAAAACTTGACGTATGTATGCGAAAAAGAAACCATCCAATTATGATTCACCAGAATCATATCCAACTTTCTAGATAAAAGAGCATCCTCCTTATGGTTGCACCAAGTAAATAAAGAGCCAGAAAAGGGTGATCAGTAACATCCAGATCCTCTGTAACCCCCTCGACTCGGCCTAGGCGTCTGGTCGAACCGAACGGGTCACACGGGGAATATTGAAGTAAATCGGAAAGTTTACTTCAATAAACGACTCTATTTTTTTCATTTTATCTTGTCTAAATGCACATTGTTACCTTAAGTTTTTTTAGACTTGCAGCGGAAGAATCATCAACTTAAACGGACATCGATTTAACATTCAATTGATTACAAACAAGTGATAGGGACCAATTTATAAATTTCGCAAAATACAGGAACTTCATCCAATTTTAGGTCACCATCCTTTAATTAGTCATGTTACATGTCATTTTGTCAAATCTCAACTCAATCTGATCATTCAAACATATTCAATTAAACATCCAAACATTTAGTGACCAAAATAGAAGGAAACGGAACATTAAAAAGCCTTAATTAACCAACTTACTAGCCGAGCGTATCGATACACTTCAGCCCGTATCAATACGCCATTATCTCGTCAATTTTTTAGATATTCAGTAGCTCAAAAGGGCATCGATACAACCTCCTGCACCGATATAGTTTCTCATTTTGCCCTTTTGTCATATCGATATGATCTACCGTGTATCGATACGGAATGTTTGTTTTGGATATACCATATCGATACGGTAGCCCGCATATCGGTACACTTGGGCTTGTAATGTCACATTTTGCTGGTTTTTCACACTTTAATGCACTCATAACCACTTAAGCATTCTTCCAACATGTATACAACATATCCAAACATCAAACATCAATCATTCATGTCATATTCAACACCATATCATGACAATTTGCATCAAAGGTAAACTATAAGCATGCAACCTAGTAAACAAGCCAAGCAAGATACCAAAATGCATAGCAAAGCACAAACCAATAACCAAGGCCGTTTACAAGTCTAAAACAACAATGAACACTTGCTCAAAAGGGAGTTTACATGAATCTCCCAAAAACATAACGGATCCCTCATTGCCCTTATTACTTATAGTCTAAACTGAAAAATACTCTCTCAAATGAAGTCTCTTGAGATCCCTTGCTACTTGCTGCCTCCAAATCTTAAATTATCTACATTGATGGGCAAATGAGAGCGTAAGCACACAAGGCTTAGTGAGGAGTGCTAAAAATAAAATATCATCAATGCATTAAAACCATTTTTCGTGACCACATTGAAATCTCATTTCAATTATCTCAAAACATCATTTGAAACCAATCACGCCTTTAAAAATCATGCACTTTTCTCAACCAAAAATCAACATATTAAACCTCATGCTACATGTATCATGAATCAACAGCAGGTTCCATCGCTACACTCAATTTAAGCATTCTCATGCATAACTACCATATGTAAAGCTTAAAGAGTAAAACATGTATAAACCACATTATGCAACATAAATCATTTCATAATACATCATCAATTATATTGGGTTACAAGTGATCATTAAGCAAGTTCATATCTCAAAACCACATAACGGATACACGGATTCAACAAGTGTTCACACAACATTTCAAGTCATTTCAACCGGAATTGGTACATTCACAACCAAAGGTACAATATCAATCGGGTACAACCACAACCTACGGTAACAACAACTCCATCATCGGTTAGATGCTTAACCCACTAACGAGAGACAAGACACCAACCTCCTCGATCGTTAGGGTACTTGGACGGAGACACGGGACACCAACCCCTTAACATCCGAGGTGACTTTTTATAGTGCACTCAATCATATAGTCGGTTAACTATATCTGATATCATTTATAAACCATTTTCACAAAATCACTTGCCAATATAATTCACATTTAACCACATACCTCATTGTTTTCAAAGCATCATCAATAAATCATATTTTCAAGCATTAAGCCATGCTTTAAACCACAAGTATAAAACATATACTTACAAGGATCACATATTTTCAAACATCCTTCATCATCACATCATTAAAACAGTAAATCGCTTACTTAAAAACAAGCTTTAACAATAGGTAACATGCATTTACAATTAAGTGCATAAAAATCATTCCATAATAGCACAACCGAGAGAGAAATTTCTTATACTTACTTTTGAACTTAAAAAAGTGTTTCAAGCTTACATCTAAGTTATCAAAACCACCTTTAAAACATTTCAAAGCTGAAATCCACGTTCTCACTTATCGACACGCGAAACATTGACTAGCCGACGCGAAACTAAGTGTCTAAAGCTCACGAAACTTCTCTAGTTGCTTCCGAAATGTTCTCCCCTGTTTATACCACACAAGAACAGAGGATTAGTGCATCTCAATGCATTAAAATCTCCAGCAAGCAAACCTATCACGTTGCCTTGCCCAATTCCACCAAAACGCCCATCTGAAACAACCAAAAACACTACTGATTACTCTACAAACTCAACCCATACAAAATCCAACACTTCAAACCATTTATAATCATTAATTAACATCTAAAATCAACCTATTAACAACCTTATACCTCTTGCATTCACAAAATCACATTAACACCACAAAAAACCAATTCTAACAACCTAAACAACTAGATATCCAAATAGATTCGGGATTACCATGATTAAACCTCAATCTCAACATTAATAAACTTCCAAAACATGATTAAAATCAATCATAAACCATCCATAATAGATCCATTACGGAAATTACACAAAATCATCATTTAAAGCTTGATTTAGTCATTTTCTTTAAATCAATCATAAAACCTTGTTAAGAAACACAATTACAGAGTCAAATACTTGAGAATTTCATTAAAGAACCTTGATTAGAGGAGAAGCACGAAAATTAACTCTAATCCCTTGTTATTCCTTCAATTGACAAGATTTGATGAAAAATCTTCAAGAATTCTTTGAGAGAAGTTGAGAAAACTCCTTAGAAAACATTTGGGAAATCAAAGTGAAATGAAAAAGAAAGATCTCTGAAATTTTTGGGGAAAAAAGGGTGTTTGGCAAATGAGAAAAAGAGAGAAAATGAAAGTTACGTCAAAAATAGATTTGTAAAAGCTAAATCTCTTTTAATCAAAACTCCTCTAATCTTTTTAATAAAACCACAATTAAAACATATCAATTAAAGGGATAGCTGATTATATTCAATATAGCTCTCTAAACGTTCTAAGTTTTGGCTCTTTTACAAAATAGTCATTTAAAAACAATTTTTTATTTTTACGTTTTAGTCACTAAACCGAAATGCCCACTTTCCATATGTCATTTTTCAAAATTGATTCGCCACACCCTTAATATATATATATATATATTCTAAAAGGATTTTAGAAAATTTTCTCATATTTTTATAATTTCTCGAACCATGTTTTCCCTGAACCAATCCCGAACTAACTTGTATCTCTAGTCTAGGTTTAACGAACCCCGAACCCAACCTAAAAACTCCTAGGCCCAAAATAGGGGCGTTATATCCTCCTACCATTTCAAAAAATCATGCATAGCACCAAAAATACCTTTGACTACCATTGTAGTCAGAACTTTCTTGAGGCATAGAAAAGATATTGAAAACTTGAGCTAAACCCCAAGGCCTATCTCCCACAATGGATTTAACATAGATTAATTCACTCCATAAATCTCTCATATCCTCTCTCCCATTACATGCATAGATAAAAGAGAAGTAAAGCCAAATTTCACCTTTTCTTAAACAGCAAGTAATAGCCTGCATTGTGACACTAACAACATCAACAGACCAAACACCTCTAACCAACAGCCAAATTCTTCCATTTAAAGACACGTAATAATTAGTGAAAAATCTCCAACCCCTAAACTACCTTTGAATAATACAATTAGAATTACCTTATTGAATTCTAGTCTCTAACAAACACAGAATTTCAACATTCAATTTCAAAGAAACTCCAGGGCCTTTTTCTACTTCAAGGGATCATTGAATTTCCTAACATTTCATACTAGCATGGTCATTTAAGAGAAGGAGAATCGTCATCCTTTGAACCCTTGCCCTTATCTGCACCTCGACCTTTCCCTTTTTTCCTACCCCCTTTGTCCTTAGGCTTTAATTGCTCCATAAGGTTAGCAACACCCCCTGCAGCAATCCTCTTTGGCCTAGAAGTCATATCAGTCTAACCTTCAACTACATCATACAGAGCATCAAATTTATTTATACTGGAAACATGCAACACCCTATGATCAGAATCAATTGCATCAGGACCAGTAGTTGTTACCCTCTCACTCTCCAAGTCTTTATTTAAACTAATAGTACGAGAACCAGCCTAACCAGTTTACAAAATCTCATCATCCTTAGCACCATCCTTATCACACCCCACTGCAGCTGCAGTCCGAGAATCAACAGTAGGCAAAGCATTTGCCTCTGTATCAACAACCAAAGCTTCCTCTAGTATAGGAGCATCGGGCTCACTGGCCACAACTACATCAATCACTAGAACACATTGTTTCTTACATTTATCCAAAGAATAACCAAAAATACCACAAGTAGCACAATGAGGAGGAGCCCAATCTAGTTCAACCCCAACCTCAACATAATTTTCATTACCAAAATCAATAGTAATAGAAGCAGGCAAAGCAAAATTTGCCTTAACTTCAACGCAAACTTTAGAAAAACTCAAGTTGCAATTTCAAAGCAGTAGAACAATCCGTATACAAAGGCTTGCCTAAGGCACTAGCTAAATAACCTAAGCCTTGCTGAGAGAAAAATTCAAGAGGAACATGCCACAATTTAACCCAAACATGTGCCACATCAAGATTAACGATCTCAAGAAGCATACATGGCAACCATCTTCGCAAGATGAGAGTTTTCTGTTGAACATGCCAAGATCCAGATTCCAAAACCCAATCTCAAACTCACTATGACAAAAATTAATAAGATACACACTCGGAGCTAGGAAATGGATCACCACAGAGCCTTCTCGTCCCCATAGCTTATCTGCAGTTCGTTGAAATACCCCAAGAGGAGGGGATTTCCCCAGAAAATTGCCCAATAGTGCATTATCCCATTGCCTCGCACCCAAATCCATTACTTCCCGAGCATGTTGAACAAGAAGCTTGCCATTTTTCTCCACCGGAGGATGAAAAGGAAGCGATTGACCAGAAAACAATGATTTCCAGTCACGATCAGCATCAGCGACACTGGCACAGCCTTTCTTGAGCCTGAAACGACAGCAACCGAAGCAACCTTCACTGGAGCCTTTCCTTGGGTTTCAACCGAAGCAACCTTCACGCCAGAGATAGAGGCACCCAAAATAGCTCCAGCCGGTGCCTTGCCTAGAGCCTGCACCGGAGCCTTAGATGAACCAGAAACAACCCTCAAATCAGATTCAACCAGAACCGAATCAGAATCCCTCGTCAAAGCCTTACCTACGGCCGAATCAGCAGAACCCAGGGAATCCCCAACCAAGATATTACCATAAACCGTCACCGG
The DNA here is from genome assembly GCA_958450335.1 of Hibiscus tridactylites. Lineage (NCBI taxonomy): Eukaryota > Viridiplantae > Streptophyta > Magnoliopsida > Malvales > Malvaceae > Hibiscus > Hibiscus tridactylites. Next base: position 16,662,089 of record OY288274.1, read on the forward strand.
AACCTTACCTGCGACTGAATCCCCAACTGGAACACCGCCAATTTCCACAGAGCCGTCGCCAACAACAACCGCTACCAAATGGTGAAACTCTTCCACGCTAAGAACATCGGGATTTGAACCTCCTGAATACTCGCCGCCAGAAACCAGAGCCACCATGAACCAGAAACGGAGAAAAATCAACGAAGATGGAGCAAAATCGAGTGAAAATCAGAAGAAACCCAAAAACCTCTACAGGCGCATATTAGACATGCTAACTTGCTTCGGGAGAGAAAACACGTGGAGATCCAATATACAACTGATTATCAGTTAAACTGAATAATTTAAAAAGACTAATAGAGAATAAATTATTTTGATCAAATTCGTAGACTAATGTTTATTAAAATTTCATTTTTAACAAAAGTCTTGTAATTAAACCATGCAGGCTCTTAATTCTAAATATAAAAAGGATCTGATGCTGACGATTGGCTTGTTTTGCAAATTGTTATGTCCTCGGCCATTCAATCGGAAAGCAATGATAATATGATATCCACCCTTGAAATGGCTCGAAAATTGTCTTTGTTCCACCGTCATGAAGGTCTCCGATGAAAGGCTCACTCTCGTACAATTTGGTTCTGGTCGCGACAAACAATGAATTGTTGATAGTGGCAGATGGTGCTTTCACAAACATCTTCTGAGTTTCGAAAACAATGATATACGGTCACAGGCCGCTCCTGAGTTTTATGAGGCTCGGGGCGAACTTAAAAAATAACTTTAAATTGAAGATTTAAATTGTAATTATAGTTACAGTCGTATTTTTGGTTGTGTTGTATTTATCATGATTGTTGATATAATAGATGTTATTTTGTTTATTGCGAGTATCGCGGTTATGAATTTTTTTTAGTAACATATGCTATTGTGGACATAATGGTTCCATATATCGCGGTTTTAGATGATGTCACTACCGTCATATAATGACCGTTGTTGTGGTTACATGCCGCTATTTAAATCTTTGTCCCTAATAGCAAGTAATGAAAGAATTAAATTTTAAGAGTTGGTCCATCGTAACAAGTATTAAAAAAATTGATCCCATAATAACAAGTGTTGAAAAAAAAATTAAATTTTAAAACTATTAAAAAATTGATACGCATGCCGTGTAAACTTTAGTTTACATGTGCCTTTTAGTTTTATGGGTTATGGTTTTAGTTTAGGGTTTAAAGTGTAGGGTTTAGAATTTAAGATTAGTGTTGAGAATTTAAGGTATATGGTTTAAGGTTTAAGGTTTAATTTTTTAGGGTTAGGGTTAGAATTTAGGATTTGAGTTTTATAATGTAAATATACAGGCTTGTGTGAAATTAGTTATACCGGCATGTATATCAAAATTTTACCTAAAAACTATGCCCATAATAACAAATATTAGAAAAAAACTGGAGCCCTAGTAACAAGTACTAGAAAAAAAAATTGAATATGAAGAGTAGATCCCTAATAATAAATATCGAAAAAAACATAACCCCTAATAACAAGTATTAAAAAATGGGCCCTTAATAACAAGTATTAGAAAAAAATTGATTATTAAGAGTAGACTCCTACTAATAAATATTGAAAAATATTCGGTCTCTAATAACAAATATAAAAAATAGGCCCTTAATAACAAGTATTAGAAAGAAAAAAAATATTAAGAGTAGATCTTTAATAATAAATGTTGGAAAAATATTAACTCATATTAACAAATATTAAAAAAATATGCCATAATAACAAATATTAAAATAAACTAAATCTTTAAAATATAATTCGAAAATATACAATAATTAATTTTTCTGAGCAATAGGCCCTGGACGGGCGCCCTTGCTGCCCCTGCCCAGGGCCGGCCTTGTACGATCACTACAACAATATATGTTTTTAGTGACAAAATAGCATCGACTAGAAGTAATATTATCACGAATATTAAATTTTTTGTGACAACTTTTTGTGCGACACTATTAGCATAAATAATTGTAGTGTTTTTTTATTTGGTCACTGTTTTAGCCTTATAGTAGTAATTGTGACAATTATATTTTTCACAATTAAATTTTCACTATAAGTCTATATCTGTGACAAAAATTTCTTTGACACTAAAACTTTGACACATGATAGTGACAATATATAAAGTGATCACTATTATTTGATATTTCAATAAAACTGTTTCACTTAAAATTTTACTTTTTATTGTGATAAATTTTGTCACCATTGAAAAAATAAAATAAGAGACAAATTAAATATTGTGATAATAATAAATTTATTTTTTTATAATACCAGTAATAATAACAATTATAAAAAAATTAAAATTACCATAAATTAGATTATCAAAAGGTAAAATTATTCTATTATTCTTTATAATATGCGTAATTTTTTGTTTTAGTCATTTTATTTTGATCAATTTTAGTCCCTATTTTTTAAAAATTTTAAAATTTCAATCCTAATCTACAAGTGACAACGACAACATGACTAAATTACAATGACTGAAAATGATCAAATAAAAGAACAAAAATCAAACATGCAACTTATGTATAACAAATGGGCTAAAAACTTTACTTAACATGTTTAAAGACTACCATTCACGTGAAGATCGAAATTTCAAATTTTAAAAAGTATAGAAACTTAAAGTGACCAAATTAGAGTACAAAGACTAATATGTAATCTTAGCATAATATATGATAGCAAAATTTTACCTTATGAAAAATTTTACACTTAATATTTGTTTTAACTTTGTTTGTGGGGTTAAAATTTGCATTATCAGTATACTATATAATTATCACATAAAAAGAATAATTCTATCAATAAATTAAATTAAATTAATTATTTAATTAAAATATAATATTTAATATTTTAGGTATAAATCTTAATATTTACATGTTTATATTTTAAAACTAACTCAATTATTTTATATATTTTTTCAACAAACATATTTCGTATAAAAATCATAGAAAAATGAATTAAATTATTATAATAATTAGTGTTATAATTAATACATATTTTAAAAATAAATAAAATCATTTCAATTACAATTTAATCTAAATACTATTTTTCTTTCAAAATAATATTAAACTCTTTGTCTAGCCTAGTGGATAAATATTACATTCTTGCCCTAAAAATTTTGGGTTCGATCCTCCTTGAAGCCATGCACATTGTATTTATTTATTAAAAATTAACATCTAAATGTGACCTAACGAAAGGTTAATAATGTTGTCACTAATAAGAATAATGTTGTGTCTAAATTTTAGTTATTGTTGTTAATCTTTTGTGTAAAAAATGTAGTCACATAAAATATTACTAATTATAAAGAAATGCATAAAAGTTGTCGCAAATATAATAGCGAAAGAATTATTAATGACGAGTGATGACGACTCAAAAAATTGTCACAAAGTGAGAGGCGGCCCTCGCCCCCTATCGTGCCAGTAAGGGGGCGAGCTACGCGCGCATACGCACATACACACGTGTACGCGCACAAGGCAACATTAACTCATAGGTAACTAGAACGAGCTATATCACGTGTTTAAGCTACATTGCGTGTGTTTACCTATGTGAAGCTTACCCATGTCATAAAGCTACCTATTTTGCATACCATCCTATATACATAACTCAAGAAACAACATGCTCAACCCAATAACTACACTCAACAAACAACATGCTCAACCCAATAACCAACATACTCAATCCAATAACCAACATGCTCAATCCAATAACCACACTCAAGAAACAACATGTTCAACCCAAAAACCACCGAAACATTTTATTTTTAGTGACTATTTTTAATATCACTAAAAATGTATTTTCTTGTAATGAGTTAAGATTCACAACTATCTTCGGACATTCAATTGAAAAGTAATGATATCCACTCTTGAAATAGCTTGATTATTTTTTTGTTTCACCGTCATGAAAGGCTCACTTTCGTACAATATGGTTCTGCTCACGACTAACAATGAGTTGTTGGTGGTGGCACATGGTGCTTTGACAATCATCTTCTGTGTTTTGAACCATGTAATGGCAACTTGCGAGTTGCGCCCACTGGATTATACATTTCAATATGTCGACTTTCGGCTGTGCTATATTTAATAGAATTTACCTGTCTTTTTTCAGTGTTTTTTTATGTATGTCTTCACATTAAAAATAATTAAATTTAGAGTTTATAGTTAGAGTTTAAGGTTATGGTTTGAGGTTAAAGTTGAAAAAATATGAGTAGAATGTATTTTTAGGGTCTAGGATTTATGGCTTAAGATTTAAATTTTAAAATTTAAAATAAAAAATTTATTTTTTAATATTAAGACATAAAACAAAGACACCGAAAGAAACTAAAAGATTTTTATCGTGCTATATGACCTACCAATGAACTCCGCCCATGGTTGAACGGGTGGCTGAAAAATTTGCCGCATTCTTACACCTTGGTTCTTCCCTTGTTGAGATAGGTTGTGAGTACCGATGACTAAAATTCAACCCAACTTGAAAAAAATAGTTTTATTTTGATCTAATATGAAAAATTGTATTAAATTAACTAAAACCATAATTTTATAAACTCAATCTGGAAAAAGTTCAAATAAAATTGACATAATGTTAAAAAATACCTATAACATTTTACTGAATAGTTAATTTGACCATTATTTTTTTTTTGAAGCAATTTAACCCTTAACATTTTATTTTGGGTCAAAATAACCCCTCTATGAATGAAAATTGTTAGTCAACTGACGATAAACAACTTGAAATGACTTGACAGAATGACATGTCAAAAGAAAAAAATATTTTATATTTTATACAATTTTATAAAAGTATTTTTGACTGATGTGTCATTCTGTAAAGTCATCGTATTTGCCTATATGACACTGCTATCGCGGCGTGCACTATCATGTAGATTTGTTACGCCATTTCAAGACACTCACCGTTAGATGACTAACAGTTTTCATCCGTAGAGGAGCCACCGTTAGATGATTAACAACTTTCATCTGTAGAGGAGCCATTTTGACACAAAATGAAATATTGAAGGTTAAATTGCCTTAAAAAAGGAGTATGTGTCAAAATGACTATTCAGTCAAACGTTATGAACATTTTTTGACATTATCAATTTTTTTAACAATTAGTTGATAATATTAAAAATATTTACAATTAAATTTGAACATAAACTCGAACAATTTGACTCGTATTTTATAAACTCGACTTGAAACAATTTAAATAAAATTTAAATTATAAAATATGACTCGTCAATTCAATTAATCTGATTTTTTTACTCGATTAAATTAGATGGAATATGCATCCCTAGTTGGGGGTGATTACTTCGCTCTGGTGTTCGGATATCAAATCCGTAATTGAACCAAAGATTTATGTATACAATTGAAACAAAATTAAATTTTCATGTATACAGTTGTACCAAATCAATGTTCATGTATTGTTGTACACACCAAAGTGCATGTATAATTTTGATATTAATCTTTATATTATTATTTAATTTAAAATTTTAAACAATTTTAATGTATTGGATAGTTTTATTTATTTACTTATTTACATTTTTGTTAATTATATATAAAAAAGGAACATAAAAATACACAGATTTTACAATGAAAACCTTTAAGCTTTGACTTCTTAAAACTTTTGACCTTTTAAGTCCTAACCAATCCAAACATCACGTGACCTCGAACCCTTGACAGTTTTCGCCACGCGTCGTACTAGCCATCCAAATAAATATAGTTATTTAAAAACTTGAAACTTTCAATCAATCCTTGTACTTTAGTAAAGTTTGAGATTTAGTCATATACTACTAAAAAAGTTCTCACAATCTATCAATTAATAAATTCTAATCCAAACTAGTATTTCCTGCCAAAATTAGTAATTTTAACACGTTTCCTCATATGACGTGTCATGATTCACGAAAACTAAACATACTAAATTAACAATTTCACAAAATTATTATCTATATCAGTTATTAGACTATAATTTTTAAATCAAAGATGTATACGATTTTAGTTTTTTTTAAAATTGTCATTAAACTCTATGAATAATTTTTTATACACAGTAAAAAAATCACACAAGCCTCATGTTTACTCTTTAAAAATTAAAACCTAAATCCTTAACTTTAAAACATAAACACTAAACTAAACTCAAACATTAAATTCTAACCATAAACTCTAAATTCTAAACCATATAAATTAAAGCCATAAAGCTTAAAACTCTAAATTCTAAACCATATAAATTAAAGCCATAAAGCTTAAATTAAATATCTAACATATGAACAAAGGTCATGTTTGGTAAAGAGGGGTTTGGGCAAAAATTAGAGGTTTGAGATATAATTAGAGGTTTGACCAGTCAAATCCGCTAATATTGTTGTTTGATGAACAACAGATTGAAAGTGCGAATTGGGGTAAAATCGCTAATTTTGAAAAAGCTCATAGTAAGAGCTTTTTGAGATTAGAGGTTTGATATTAGAGTTATAAAGATTCTTTTACCCTTACCAATTACCAAAAATCTCAAAATAACCTAAATTAAATATTTTTCACCATATTTATAAGCTAATCCTATTTATTTTTTCTTTTTATTATCATATATTTATATGTGTATTTAAATTTATTAATTAATTGAATTATATTAAAATAATTATATAAATAATAAATCAATATATAAATCATTCAAATGTTTAGAAAAGTTATATTAAAAATAATTTTATAGATCTAATTAATATTAATTAGATACAAAATATTGATAACTAATAAACTATTCAAACAAGTATTTAATATAATCATGTTCTTATATGTCATTTTTATTGTTTAAATAACCTAACAACTATCAGTTAATTTTACCAAACACTTTTATACAATCAGCTAATACAATTCGCTAGTCAAATAAGCTAATGCAATTAGCTATCAGCTAATGTAATCTCTTATCCGCTAATAGCCAAACATTTCTATAAAAGCTTTGTGCAGTCACGTACATTGAATAATTTTCCTAATCTCTATACTGCATAAAAGTTTTAGATTTAATCATTGTATTTTGATTTGATTAATTTTAGTTAATGTACTTTTAAAAATTTTAAATTTCAATGTTGACCCAAAATAATACACGAATAACAAGACTAAATTGCAAGTTTAAAACAATCAAATTGAAAAACAAGAACTAAATATACAACTACGCATAACACAAAGACTAATAACAAATTTTAACTTAACATATTTCACGGCTATTATTTATGGCATGACTGAAATTTAAAACATAGAAAATTAAAAGGACAAAAAAATACCAAATTATAGTTTATAGACTAAATCCACAAGAATTGATAAAAGCAAATTGACCTTTAATTTAAAACTTTTAAAATACAAGGAAGGACTACAAGTAAACATTATCAAAGTACAGGGAGCTATTGAAGATTTCAACCAAAACAAAATCCAATCCGCATGACTTTAAAACCAAGCATCTGTTCTATTCTTCTTTCGGTATAAATATATATGTTTTTTCCTTCGTTTTTCTCTTCTTCGCTACCATTTTCTTTCTTTTTATTCCTTGCTTTAAGCTTCCATTGTTTTTCTCGGAAAACTCAACGAAGTTGGAGTATGAGTGAAGATGAATGGGTCAAACAAGCTTTGACCGATTCCACGTTGGCGGCGAAGGTCTTACTCCGCCTCTTCCAACCGGAGTCTCCGCCACCGCGGTCAGGCAGCGCCACCTCCCAAGCTTTACAACTCGAGTGGAGCATCCGTCAACGCCGGTCCAAGCAATCTATCAAGAAGAAAGCCGAGCGCACTCGTGCCAGCCCCAACACGCCGCTCTCTTGGAGCGGTGGCGTATCTGTTAGTGGAAGCGGTAGTGGCGACGGCTACGAGGAGTCTAGCCGTCCTCCTTCGAAGCCAGTTGACAACGCTAGATCTAAGGTCCGTATATTTTTCTTCCTCTTTTTTGGACTCAGTGAGTCGTGTTGTTGACTCTGGTTTTCAGTTCGGTAGTTTTCTCTTGTTAACGCCGTGTTGTATTTTCGGTGAGTCCTTATTTTGGACTTTAACGTCATTTTACTTCAGATCGAGCACCGTTCCCGGTCACCGGACCGATTCTTTCCATGCGTTGACCGAAATGCCCTTTTCTTAAAAAATAATTTTCGTTTATTATTCGAAGAGAAATTTCGGTGACTTCCATTCAACGCATAGATTCACACTTTTGTCTTTTGATCATTCTCACAAGTCTCCGCGTGTCGTATTCACTTGTTGCAAAAGTCTAAAACACCCCTTCTCTCCGAGGTTTTCTATATCCTATAATCATGTTAGATTCAATTATTAAACTTATTCCGAATCAAACCATTTTCAGAACTATTTTCTACCTTTACACTACTTGAACTCGAGGCATGACCGGGTTTAATACCTCGATCGAGACCTTAAAATGACGAAAATATCCCGAGCAATAGTCAACACTTGGGAGTTTTCGAGGGGCAACATGGTCAAAAGAAAACATGATTGGCCTGGATTATCGGGGTGGCGTATTGTCGTGGCAAAATAGGTTTTCTTGCGTGTGGTTTAGGGTTGGTTATGGTTAGTGGCTCTCAGCTTTATATACTGGGAGTAATTATTGGGTGTGATAGCGAACATAAATTTTCTTTCTGATCTGACGTGTCATTAGAGCTTATCATTGAATACACATACTGGTCTTGTACGGAAAACCTACACCCCTCTTTGTATTGGGCAGTGATTTGTAAGAGTGACAGGCGGTGGTAGGAGAAAGAAAAAAGAATGCCCCTTGGTAGTGGCAAATGGCATACAAAATGGAGACAAACTGCTATGTATTTACTATTTAGGTGGAAAACTGTGGGTTCACTACGTGGGGACCACTTTTGCCACCCAATTTATGGCATAAGCTCTGCCATTTTGTTTGTTGGTTGGTTCTACCAAACCCTAGTAGAATCATGAACTCAGTGGAACATCGACATTAGTCTCTGTACGACGCATGAAGTGTAGATTTAATTTAATTATTCGATATTAAAACTGACCAAATTAATGTATGATGGTTAAATCTATAATTTAATGCCAATGGTGAAATTTGACCTAATTATTATGTTAGCGAGGAATGTGATTGTTGACTAATTATATTCCCTCCACACGTTTTTTTATTCAGGTTGCGACAACAAACAAGATAACTCCTAAGCGGTCTAAGAAGAAAAAGGTGAGCACTTTCAACATTTTGACCTCTACTATGTTATTTTTTTAATTTGGTCTCAAGTCTATGACTATGTGTTCCAAATTTACATTAGGTCTCGATTATGATGAAATCAGAAATTTCGTATTACCTTAGAGAGGATAAAAAAATGTAATTTCACTATTCAATCAAGAGATTACAAAGGGTTAAGTTTGAAAGGATTAACCATGGACCAAAGACTCTTACCTACCCCTTTTGCTTTTATCATGATTGGAACGGAGTTAAAAATTAAACTTTAGAGACAAAATATAAATAGTAGTGAAAAATGGAGGATAAAGTTTAAATAAATTAAAATTGGGTCCAAATAAATAAATATTCTTATATATTTTTAATACAAAAAATTGGGTGAGCTATAACATAACTCTGTCCTTGGTCCTTGGTCTCGATTTTCTTTTAGTTCAGCCCGGTATTATTTTAGTTGTCAAAATTAGAGACTAAAAGTTATTTTATCTCTAAAATTAAACATTTTCTCTTGGATTTGCTATATTTATTTATGGCAGTGAGTGGTTTAATTTGTGGTTGTATGCAGACACTAGCGGAACTTAAAGAGGAGATGAGTTTATACTTAAAGGAAAACAAGAGTTTGAAGAATGTACGTTCTTCAACTTCTTAACCCACTTTTCTCCGCCATTCCTTTATATATCTCAATACTTGTATTTGGAACATCTCTTTCTTTCTTTCTTTTTGAAATGTTTTCCATTGTGTTCATTGAGAAGGAATTGGAAACGGTGAAGCTCAAATTCGAGAACATTAGAACCGAAAATGAAAGGTTGAGCAGAAAGCTCGAATTCGAGAAAGAGAGAGCTATAAATGAAAGCACTAAGAGAACGAAGGTGAAACAGTTTTCTCCTCCTTTTCAACTAGCTTTGCATCAATCCCCTTTTCTTTTTGTCATATGTAGCTTTTCATGAATCCCCTTTTCTTTTTGTCATATGTAGCTTTGCATGTGCTTCCAATATGAGTTCTCACTCTCATTCTCTCTACTCGACAGTTCAATCACCGGTCACAACCGCATCCAGCTATCGAACCAAACGATGCAATCTCAGATGTACCCCAACAAAGAGAAGTTGCTTGTCGTACAACAAGCACAGCGCACAACGAAAACGAACTGCTTACACCTGATGAATGTTCTGAAGGAAAGGACATGGCAAGTTGCAACGAAACATCCTTTGAGCTGCCGGATCTCAATCTTCCGGTCGAGGATGGTCCCGGTTCTTGAACAATTCTTTTTGCCCCAAAATTAAGTGGTAGCTAAAGCATTAACACAATAGTCCTAACGGGTCGTGCTTAGTTAATTCCTTGGTGTAGAGAATAGAGTAAACAATTCTTTGTATTTGCAGGTTTTCAACTTTGTTTGAAATTCTTTTGGGGCTAACCCTTGAGGAATTGTTTTATCTGATAACTAATTAATTGTAATTATTGCATCTATCTGATTTAATAATTATAACACATAAAATTATTTTACTGTTTTTAACGATGTTGCCCGTATTTGTATTATTCCCTCGCCCCTGGCTTCAAATTCACCACAAGGAATAAATGTTCGTTAATGTCTAATTCAACTCTCACCAATAATCTTTACATGAACATGATCCAAGCCTGAAATGATGGAACCGAGTTCGGTCTCTAACGACCACTTCTCTATCGTACAGCTTCGACACAAGTTTTGCGACAACATGACAATCTACACACATTCTAAGGTTCTTCACTATCCTTAAGGTAACCCCAGGTTCCGAGCTAATCAGCCCGAAAGCTAATGCTAACTTCTCGCTGTGCCGGTACAATGTGCTCTCTTTATCCTCCTCCCCTATGTCAAGGAACACCTCGGAAGTGTCCGGAGAATACCCTGCAAGTTTTAAGTCCCTTGTCATGTTATCTAACTTTAAGAATATTTCGTTCGATCGAGGATGTGAACGGTCACCAGCGACAAATTCGTGAACAACTCCATTCATCTCAATCAAACTGCAGCCTGGGGTCTTCTTGATTCCTCTATGCATCATTGACTCCCTTAGTTCATGCAGACTATCCCATCTTTTGCAAGATGCATATATATTGCACAACAGAACATAAACAGCCCCATTTTTGGGGTCTAATTCAAGAATCTGTTTAGCTGCCATTTCGGCAATTCCGACGTCCTTATGAACTCTACAAGCACCAAGAAGAGCTCCCCAAACAATTGTATTCGGTTTCATTGGCATATTCTTTATAACTTCACAAGCTTCCCGTAAATGTCCCGCTCGACCTAGAAGATCAACCATACACCCATAGTGTGTTACACTTGGTTCAACCCCGTGTTCGGTAGTCATGCTGGCAAAGAACTTTCGTCCTTCATGTACCATGCCGGCATGACTACAGGCACAAAGAACACCGATGTAAGTTATCTCATCTGGTTTTATTGAAGCTCTTAGCATTTCAGAGAACATACCAAGCGCTTCTTCACCATGGCCATTTATAGCAAGACCAACAATCATGGCTGTCCATGTAAATTTGTCCTTCCATGGCATGTCGGAGAATACTCTCCGAGCTTTTGCAACACTTCCGCATTTGAAATACATGTCAATCAAAGCATTTCCAACAAATACATCATTCTTGACTCTGTTTCTGTCAATATAGGTCTTTATCCATTCTCCTATCTGTAATGCCCCCAGATGAGCACAAGCCGTGAGAATACTCACCATGGTGTACTCATCCGGTCGTATATTCGATGCTTGCATCTGTCGGAACAATACCAAAGCCTCTTTAAAGTAATTCACTCTAATATACCCGTTGATCATTGCAGTCCATGAAACATCATCTCTTTCAGGCATTTGATCAAAATAATTTCTCGCCAAATCAATGTCTCCCTTATTTATAAACCCCGAAACTATTGTAGTCCATGAAATCACATCCCTTGTTTTCATCCCGTCGAAAATCCCAACCGCTACATCCATTTCACCACAAGCTGCATACATATCCATCAAAGCATTTTCCAAAATCAACTTACACTCTATTTGACATCTTTGGATGTACTTGTGAACCCGCTTGCCGGCCTCCAAATCTCTCAATTTAGAACAAGCGGACAGCAAAGAAACCAAAGTAACCGAAGAAGGAACCACTCCATTCTTCTCCATCTCATCGAAAAGCTTACTCGTTTCATCATATCGCTTAATCCTATTATATCCGGTTATAACCACATTCCAAGTAATCACGTTGGTTTTACAGCTAATATCGAAAACCCGACGTGCGATTTCCATTTGTCCACACAAGGAGTACATATGGATCAAAGCATTTTGCACAAAAACATTAGAACAGAAGCCAAATTTCAGCACATGACAATGCAACTGTTTCCCACATGAAAACCCAACATTTGTGTGGAAACCCTTGAAAAGGAAAGGGAAGGTGTAATTATCAGGCTTAACATTCAGTCTCAGCATGTTTAAATACATTGAAATCCCATGTTTTGGGCAATCGATCCTAGAGTAACCTTTGATCATTGTGTTCCAAAGGAAGACAGTTTTCGGTTCAGGAATTCGATCGAACAACTTGAGTGCATGGTCCATGTCACCGGATTTATTGAGACAGCAAAATGAAATAGCTTTGTTGTGGAAAACAGGTGTTTGTGCTAGGCCTAATGCTAGGGTTCGGCAGTGGATTTGTTTGAGTTGGTCCATGGATTTGCAGGCTTCTAGAAGAGAGAAGGGTGTGTGAAGATGATGGGAAAAGCGGGTAGAAGCCATTAAAGATTGAATATTTGGGAATGGTTATTAAAACAAAACTAACTTCTCAATGTGCGTCTGATACTTGTATGTTCAGCTTATGTCTTTCTTATTTATACCCGAATTTCAACCCAAGAACATGCCATTATGAAACACAGTTCAAAAGCCTAGTGTTTATCAACACACAGTTCCCCATTTGAATCCTCCAAAACAACCATTAATACTCGACTTAAGACATTTCTTTCACAAAATGGGAAAAATAGTCAATAACTAACATGAGTGTCCATCGAATCAATCAGGGACAGACACATCAACGGCCACCGGCAGATCAGAAGATTGAATCTCCGTTACCTGTGAGTCCAATCCGGATTCCTTCGCCGGACCTAGAGCTTCGTTCAACGGCTCAGATACCGTCACTTCATTGGTGGACAACAACTAGACCTGGCAAACTTGACCCGAGACCCGAAACCCGAACCGAATTATCCGAACCGAAACCCGATTTTGACCCGAACATGATGATTCGAAGTTGACCCGAAACCCGAACCGAACCGAATCGAATCGAACCGAACCGAAAATTTTTGTTGAACCGAAATGGACCCGAACCGAAATAGACCCGAACCGAATAGACCCGAACCGAATGGACCCGAACCGAATGCTACCCGAACCGAAAGCTGAACCGAAAGTTGAACCGAATATCGACCCGATTTTAACCCGATTTTAACCCGATTTTGACCCGATTTTAACCCGAATATCTATTGTTAACAATATAATAAATAATAAAATGAAGTATAGAAATTTGAGATCTTGGTGACCAATTTTATAATTTCATCATAAAATTGAAATTGTAGACTAAATTGACAATTTGGAAGTGGAGAAATTTGAGAGTCCAATGATCAAATTTGTAATTATATCATATAAATAAATAGGGGTCAATTTTGGCTAAAAATTAAATCTTTGAAATTAAAATGAACGAAAATATAAATATATTAAATTAATAGACTAAATTACAAAGATTAGTCAATTTCAACTAAAAGTAAATTTTTAGAGACTAAATATCACTACGGGGAGGGGATTTGTATATCCGAAGTCTAAACCGTGGGAATACTTGTGACTAAATTAAATTAAACTAAAACTTAAAGTTGACTAAAATGTAACATTTTAAATGCAACATGACCTAAAAAGTAATTAATCTCTAGCTTAAAAAATTGGTGGCTTATTTCCCTCCAAAATTTTGTCTTTTCTCTCTCTATTTTTTCCAATTGTCTTTTTCTTTTTTTTTTTCAATCTAGCTTAAAAAATTGGTGGCTTATTTCCCTCCAAAATTTTGTTTTTTCCCTCTCTATTTTTACCAATTGTCTTTCTATTTTTCTTGATTTAATTGAGTTTCAATTTAGATTAATTTAACTGAAATTTTACATTTAGTTTTAAAATTATTTTAATTATGTTCGTGATTTATGCTTTTAGATTTTAGTTAATTCAATTAGATCCTAGGTTTAATAAATTAATTCATTTCAGACATTATTATTATTATTATTATTATTATAAACTTTGATTCAATATAATTATACAAAAAAAAATTATATGGATACATGAAGCTTTGATTTAAATATTTAATCAAATTCAAATGCATAGATTGACGAGTTGAATTAGAATTAATCTCATACATCAATAACTTTAAACCCTAAACCATAAATACTAAACCTCAAACCTTTAACCCAACTCAAATCAAATTGATCCGAAAATTTAAATGTTGACCGGACCCGAAATTGACCCGAAATTGACCCGATTTTAACCCGAACCGAAAGCGACCCGAACGACCCGATTTTGACCCGAACCGAAAGCGACCGATCCGATATTGACCCGACCCGAAAACAACCGATCCGATTTTGACCCGATCCAAGACCCGAACCGAATCCGACTCATCACAGACCCGAATTAGACCCGAACCCGAACCGAACCGACCCGAACCGAATCTAAACCGATTCTAGATAGACCCGAAATGACCCGAACCGAAACGACCCGAACCGAACCCGAACCGAATGACCCGATTGCCACCTCTAACAACAACACAGGCTCAGAAGCCTAAAGAGAAATATAAAATCAGTCCAAGATTCAAATCTCATCATTAGATTTTAGGAGTAAATTGATTGGATGTGCAAATTTAATAGACTAAATGTGTTATTATACAAAATTTTTTTAACTGACATATCACCCTTTGACGACAGTTAAGGGATTAGTGACTATTTTGTAACAAAAATTAAAGTTTAGTGTCTATTATGTAACTTTTAAAAGTTTGATGACCATCTTATATTATTTAAGATAATTTAGTGACCATTCGTAAACTTTACCTTTTTTTTAATGTTGCTTTGAAGTTGTCAAAGATCACCTTGTTGACTTAAATGTATTTTCTATTATCAGGAAAATATCATGTTAAAAGAACAAAGTGAAGCATTGATTAAAGAAAATACAGTCCTCAAACGTGTTGCGGCTATTCACAAGTTAGTGCAGAACGTAAAGGAGTTCTCTAAATTAAGTGCAATTGTACAGTGCTGCTAAGTTATAATAATTAAGAAATCGTCTCTACAGAAATTGAAAGCTGCTTCAATGATTAAATTCTTGCACAAGAAAAAGTAAAAACACAATTGAGTTGAGATTTGAATTGATTTGATTAAAACTAAAAGAAAATAAATTAAAAGATTAAGAATTAATATAGAGAGAATGGGTTGGTATTGGAATGCGTTGTAGTGTGGATTTTGAATGTGTCGTCTTGGTTCAAGTGTTACAAAAATCGACTCCGCTGCCAAGGTGATGCCTTGGCCGATAACCCGCCGCGGTAGAACGTGCTATGCTGCTCGAGCGGCTGAGTGATGCTTCAAAGTTCGGCAAAGCTTCCTTCAGTGATTCCTCCTTATCCCAAGTTAAAGTACTATTGGCGAACACGTCTTGATAATACCTCATGGCGTGAATCTAAGGATGATAACCAACCAATTCTTAAGCCTACTTTAGCCGCTGAACTTCTAACTTATCCCTAAGCCGAAGTAACTTCACCCCAAGTTAGATAAAATCGTGTTTACTCGTTTCGTGAGTCTAACTCTCTCGATATTAGACAAATTGATAATTGCTCTCTCCTCTCCCGATTTGATTGCAAACAAGAACAATGCTAAGAGTAAACAAACTTTGAAATTTTATTGCAACACTTTAAAACCTAAACAAATACAAACAATCTCTCACAACTACTCAACAAATCCAACCAATAGCCCTAGGAAACGTTTAGAACATGATGGATGAATGGAAGCATTAGGGTTTTTGGTCTAGGAACTCTCGATTCTTCTCTAGTCGACTAAGAGGCCTTATATATATGCCTTTGGCCTACTCGAAGTTGGTTAAAAGACTAGAGTACAAGTTAGAATTAAAGTGGATCTCCTAAAAAGATTAAACTTCAATTAAATCTTCTTTTAATCCAAGATTGACTCCTGGTTGACTTTAAATTCCTTGAGTTTTGACTGTGGCTTTTTTGGGGCTTTTGGGCTCCGATCTGCATGCAAATGGTCTCTAAAAATCGGGCTTGATGTGTTATTCCAGTTGCACACCACTTTGCGTGTTTTCAGCTGCCTCGGCGGCGCACCATTTGCTGACTCGGCAAAGGTCTGGCTCAGCAGGGCTCCTTAGTCTGGTTTTTTTCCTCTGTAACTTACTCTGATCAGCATCCCTAGCAGGTACACCAACATCGTCCATCGAATGTTTAACTTTATCTTTTTGCCCTTCTTGCTGTCGCGACATCGTCTGTCTGGGCGAGTATCTGCGCACAGTGAAACGTATACATGAGTAGTATCTTTTATAGATAAAAACAGTGAAATTTATCAAGTAGGGCAGAGTATCTAATCTATGCAGCTTTTGAGTATGTTTACCTAATTATGCAACTAAAACGGGCTTAAGTCTAACAATAGTTGAGTTATCCTAAGGCTAAAATCTAGTACTTTTTCACACTTAACACACCCTCAAACTCGAACTATAACTTGTCCCCAAGCAATGCAATCTGATAGTAACATGCCAAAACTTAAAATCGTAGGAAAACTTAGCTTAAAAAGAATTACCTTGAGCGACCCTTACATACCGTGCAACTACACACTTGACAGCAACCCTTCGAATGACAATGGACTTACCCGGAACCGAACTATTTGTCTCGTGAGTGTTTGCGAGTCTTGTGACAAGAGTGATTCTTCTTCTTCTAAGTAAACTCCAACAAAGCACCTTAATTTCCTTGGGTTTCTTCAAAGTTAATAGAGCCAGCGTTAGGTGTGTTTTTTTTTTTATAAATATGTATGCACCTGACTAGAGCCAGTTTTAATCACCTCTAGCCTATCCTAGATCCAGTTTTGGGCACCTCTAGAATATAGTTGGTCTCTAATTACCATAAGTTCTACCTAAGTTTACTAAGTGAATTGCCTAGGTTTCCTAGAAGTCCTAAAATCAAACCAGTCACAAAGGGTGTTTCTTTAAGTTTTTAACATAGTTGGATTCTAAACACTTCCAAAGTCATGCTCAGGTTACTATTTTGGCGGGTAGTCTGCCTAGGCGGGTAAAGAATACTCAATTTTTTTTTTCAAAATAAAGTTTTCCTTTCATGTTAAATAAAGGCAGTTATACTATGGTTCCTAAATGCTTCTAACTATGCAACTACATAATGAAAACATAAAATAAATAAAAGAAAGATAAAAAATAGGACATATTCCCCCCCAAACTCGAGAGGAGCATTGTCCTAAATGCATGCATACATACTCAAAATAAAACATAAATTAAATAAAGAAGAGGAAGAAGGATAGCTTAGATTTCTAGCGAATCGGAGGAGGTATCATCTTCTTCGTCATCGCTAAGTATCATCCGCCTTTGAGCTTCTGCTTTAAGTCTTTTGGCCACCCTCGGTGGCTGCTTGCGTGATACTGGTGTTGATTGGTCTGATTTTGTAACTCCCTTCTCATTGTCGTCCTCGTTGTCTGGGCATATCTCCTCGGTATTGGAGGCGTTTCTCTTTTTGGCTGGGAAGTATGCGGTTTTGAGATTTTTTGTAACAGATCGAACCGTATCTTGCCATACCGAATCTAATGATAAAGAGTTGAGGTAGGCAAAATCGGATGGTGTGGGTGCGCCGGTTGTTGCCCGTGATGTCTGCCCTTTTTCTCTGATTCGGGCGGTTGCGGTGTCCACACAGTCATCGGAGATGGAGAGGACTTCGGTGGCTGTGGCTACTGGAGAAGCTTGTGGCACTGTGGAGATTGGGGCGGTTGGAGTTGCGAAGGCTGATGCATGGGTTGCCGAGGCAGAGGGTGCGGCAGACATGTCTTGTGCGGCTTGGGCAAAGATCTCGGCAGGAAACTCTAAGAATTGGGCCATCGGGAATTTCTTCTAGAGAGTATTGATGGTGGTGTTGTTGAAGTCCCGAATGTAGGCCATGAAGGTCAGCTGGCGACGTTCCATTCTGTCCAGCTGTGTTGCCAGGCCGCATATTGCGGTTGCTGAGGCGAACTGTTGATAAGGTTGTTGGCTGCCCATTTCTGATGCATCGGCGTAGTTTTCTAGGATGACAACTGTTATTTCCATTTTGCACAGTATGACCTCCTTTGTCCACCCAGTTTGTTCTGGCGTCAAGCAGTTGGAGAGATGCCTCAGACTCTACTTGGGCGGCGTGGAGTTCTTGCCATTCTTAGTTTAAAGGTGAAGGTTTTGGAATTAGAGAGAGTTGTGGGAGTCTTGAAAGTAGTATGAAAATAGAGAAAATCTTGTGAAACAAAGTGCAAAAGAGAGTAAAGAAGAATGAATAGTAAAAATAATGAGGGGGGTTTAAATAAGAGTGAATAGTTGCTTAGTGATGGGTTCTGTTGTTTCGTCCGCCGAGCCAGCCATTGCATGGGCAGAGAGCTGTTGAAAAGGAACGACTTGTTCTGGTGGGAAGCAACGTCTGCGTCTGCATCTGCTTCTGCCGCGGCGGGCTTCACGGGCGAGCTTAAATGATGGATTGGTTGGGCTTCATTCTTCTCTCTTCCCTTGGTCTTTGTTTCTCCTAAAATAAGCCGAAATAAAATTATTAGTGTTAAAAAATTAAAGGCATGCTAAAATTAGATTTAATGCCTAAAAATGAAAAATTGAAAACTGTGGAAACTAATTCCTAACATTCATAATTTAAAGATGTGGAATGCAAAAAAAAAATTAGCTATTAAGGGAGTGCGTCAGATTGCATCCCCTAAAGTAACCATGGCCTTGTCCCTTATAACATGGGCTCCAGTGTAGTGCTTCAAGCTCTGCCCATTGACTTTGAATTCTTGGCCATCTTTTGGTGATTTGATTGTGACTGCACCATGAGGGAAGGCTCTAACTACTTCGAACGGGCCATACCATCTTGATTTGAGCTTTCTTGGGCACAGATTCCATCGAGTATTGGAGAGGAGGACTACTTGTCCGACCAGGTGCTGCCGAGGCAGTAGCTTCTTAACGTGTCTTCGTTCTGTCTTTTCCTGTTCAGGCTGCAGCTTAGAAGAGATGGTTACGGGTAAGGGGTCATTAATTTTTGGACAACTAGCTATCCGGTTGGCTTCCTTATGTACGAACTTATCGTGGTCCTTTTGTTCCTTCGAATCAGGGTTATTGTCGGGATGCCTGCCGTGGCGAGTATTGCTGAAGCGGTCTGTTGCTGTGTTAGAGTCAATTTTTGCCGAGGCATGGATGAATTGGCATTCTCTGGGTCGTCGGCTCTTTTAAAAGCTTGTAGGACGTTCAACTTGATTTGTTGGTCATCCACCCTCATTGTTAGCTCCCATTTTTCTACATCTATCAAGATTCTCTCAGTGGCTAAGAATGGTCTCCCAAGGATGATGGGTGCATTCACATATACTTCACAGTCCAAAACGAGAAAATCAGCAGGGAAAATAAACTTATCGACTATTACCAGTATGTCTTTAATTTTTCCCTCTAGTTGCACATTTGATCTGTCGGCAAGTTGTAGCATGACAGTGGTAGGTTTTGCCTTCCCGATACCCAAATTTTGGAAGACTGATTTGGGCATCAAATTTATGCTTGCTCTAAGATCACACAAGGTTTTTCTCTCGTAGTGATTCCCTATTGTGCATGGTTTGGTGAAGCTCCATGGATCTTTTAGTTTAGGCGGCGTCCGATTGTGTAGCATGACCATACATCCTTCTGTTATGGCAACAATTTTGAATTCCTCTATTCTTGTTTGTTTAGAGATCATGTCTTTAAAAAATTTGGCATAATTCGGCATATGTTCAATGGCTTCCACCAAGTGTATATTAATGTGCACCTGTTTGAGAATAAATAAATAGTAAATAAATAAATTACATATAACAGTCCAAAAATCAAAGATATAATGTCCAAGGTCCACTTTCAATTACAAAAACCCAAATTACAATATTGGTTAGCCCATTATAGTTGCCTATACTCAACAAACACAAATAAAATTAATAAACCCTTTTCCCGCCCAAAATCAGTCCACGTGACATCATCTTATTGGTCCAATCAGATAGCACGCATACTATGCTTCTTCTCATGTGAGCTGGAGCCAGCTGGCATACGCTAACGTCATCATGACGCCAGTAAATTAGACCTATATAAATACAAAGGCTTTATTTTTTGTTGTGGTGGGCAAACCAAGGTTTGAGAAGCTAAAATGGTGGGCAAACAAAAATTTTGACACTCAAAAGTAGAGTGTTTTTGGTTGCTTTTGCTTAAAAAGTGTGTTTGAGTTGGTAAAAGCAACCAAAAAGAAGGCTTAAGGAGAGAGAAATTGTCAGAATTAATGACCCCTAATTAACACCTACCATTAATAATAATAAATAATAAAAGGAAAGAGAGAGAAAATGGCATTTTCGGAAATTTGCCTACCCAATAATTGAACCATCGGAATTCAAAGGGTTATCCGAAAACTCAGGTGACACCGGGGAACCAAAAGGACACCGGAGCTGCGAACCGTCGTTGGAGCTGAAGGTTCAAACACCGCTAGAGCAACAAACGACTACTAGAGAAGACGCCGAAATCGAAGTTGCTGGAGGAGCTGTGAACGCGGACGATCACCGTGAAAAACACTGAAAACACGAGTGGCTACCTAAGATCTGAACCGTCACCGCATTTGTCACTGAAATTACACGGTCAAGAAGGTAATTTCTTCTCGCTTTTTTCAATCCCAGAAAAATAAATACGAAATAAGTTAGAAAATCAAAACAAAAAACGGATCTGAAAAGAGGAGTTTTAGATCGAAATATATATCTTGTGGCGCCAAGAGTTGTTTAGGGGTTGTCGGAGTTGAAAATGAGCGGATAAGGGTTATGAGTAGATAGATCTAGGTCTTGGATCGGTGAAGCTGAGCTATTCTCTTGAATCGGGTAGTGTTTTAGGGTTCGAAAATCAATTTGTTTTTAGGGAAATAGGTTTTAAGTGAAGTGGTTAGTGGTGGCCGGAGATTGTTTGGTGTTCACCCATGACGACCGGCCAATTTGTGGTTGAAAGAAAATAGAAGAGGTGGGAAGGAAGAGAGAGAGAGAGAGAGGCTTGGTGGAAAATGATCGATTTAACTCGATTTTCACTCTTTTATATCTGGTCCAAAACGGTGTCATTTTAGCACCGAGTTTGGATGACCCGCGAATCAAGTTGGGTCGGGCGGAAGGGTTCGCGCCCTACTTTGGGCTTTTCTCACTTTGAATAGCTTAGTTCTGCATCTCTCACAATTCGGTCCTAAAACATTATAATTTGGGCACCCTGGTTCTTTTTTTTAATGCAATTCAGTCACTACATTTTTTTAACTGTTTTTATTTAGTTGTTTAAATTATTTTATACATGTTTTTTTAAATAAGCTTGTAGTATATTTGTTTAGGAGACTTTAATTCATTTAGTATATTAAAATTAGAGCCTTTTAGGATTAAGTTCTTTACTTAAATTTAATTAATTTGATAGGAGAGGACATTATAGTAAATAAATAGATATTGAATAAAAGCTTAAATATCTTAAGTTGATTAGTATCACATTGCAATGTGATGTTAATCAAGGGGTATTGAAATAAGAAATTCAATATTTCATTTGAACATATAAAATGAAAAATCACTTATAGTTAGTTTAAATAAAATTGAGATTAGGATTTAATGATTATTAACATTAATAATAGGATTATTAATTTAGGACAAATATGGGTAGTACCTAAATTTTTCGGGTGTTATCACATAAGCCATAAACTTCATAATATTCACAGATTTTTAATTAATTAAATAAATGACAATAGTGGAGCATGCATGAAACCTTTTGTGTTGATATACATTTTAAATATAAATTGAAGTATCCTAATGTGTTTGGACGTTTCAAAACTTATATTCGTCCAAAATGTATTCTTTTTACAAAAAGATATCCTTATTCGAAATGGAATCTATTTAACGATTAAAGATTTAATTAAATTCAGATTAATGTTCAAAATACCAAAATGCCACATAGAATTAATAAGGTACCGATAAATGGCATTCGTAGGGGTGCTAATCCCTCACTACACGTAACCGACTTTCGAACCCAAATTAAAAAAAAAAAGAATTTATGGTCCGTTTTTATGGTGTCCGGTCTACCAAAGTAATCGGTGACGACTCTAAATTGATTTTCAAGAGTAAATAAAGAAAATATGATTTAATATGAAAATACTCTAATTTCAAGATTAAATAAAAAATTTTGATTCCAAAACCCTAATCGTCGGGCTGTTTTTACACAAACGATTTTTAAAACAGTCGCGACAATGACTATGTGACACAATGAAAAAACTAGTGAAATTCGTTAGAAAGAATTTCAAAACGAAGCAACAGATGTTGTTGTTCTATTTGGTCATGATAAACTTGGTCAAATATATGAATGATGATCTTCCTATTGTTAGAGAAGCTAAGATAAATGTTGTTACGACCTTTAAATATTGTTAAGAAAAATATTACTAAGACAAATATTATCAGGACAAATATAGTGAAAGTTATAAAAGATTTTGAGAAAATAAAACGCGAACTAGACGATATATTCAAGAAGCAAAATTTTATAAAAAGTACTTCAAATGTCATAAGATAGAAAAATAAATGTTTGGACTATAGGCTTTCAAACGAAGTCAATGTTATTAACGTAAAAATTAACATGGCAAAATATTATTTAAAAGAATATATTTATTACCTTCATTGAAGTAAAGATGGAGCTATAGAGAAATTGTTCTTTATAAGTAAGATGTCACTACAGCAAGACACTTTTTTAGTGTCGCTAAAAACTTTCTACAAGACTTTCAACCATTTGACAATGAACGCTCAAACCCCATGTTGCAGCGGCTGGTGCTCGAACCCGTGACTTCTAGGAACAACAATTGTTCCCTTAACCACTGAGACAAGTTGGTTCGTGCAATTTTTAATTTATATATTAGAATCAAATATCCCAAAACTTTATTAACTGTAGCATTTTTAATAAAAAAATTATACAACGTGCGACGAACGCCGATGGACATCGCTAACGCTGAACACCATTAAATTGATTAATAAAGATTAAAAATCTTAAGGACTAGACTTATAATTAAAATTATTTCAAAAGAAAATTAAAAATAAGATTTAATAAAAAAATTATATTTCTTTATACTATTTTTAATTTATATATTAGAATCAAATATCTCAAAACTTCCTTAATATCAAAAAAAATTAATGAATTTTATTTCAAATAAAATTCAGATAATTCACATGTTTTATTTCCAATGAAACTCCTATCCCTATGAATAGAAATAATATAGAAAATTTGAAAATTGTTTTCAAACTAATTGTGTTTTACACAGACCTCAACACAAGTAAGCGGTTTCAATTTATTGTTTTAATAATTGATTTATATTTTGAATATTCTTGTATTTGGTTTTATGATTTGTTGAATTTAATAATAAATCAATATTTATTTTATTTTTACTGTTTTTATTTTATTTTCTTAGATTATTAACGTCCTTTTTCTAACATAATACCCGACAAAGTAGAGAAATACAACTATATATTGTATACATTCAAAAAATTTTAATAGCTAAGCCATACGACTAATGAACTTGAGTGTATGTGTTAGCCCATATTCAATACGGGTGTGATCATATTTTCTAAAATCCCTGAAAATCATATTCATATATCAGACACAGATACTTGAAGAAAAATGAACCATCAATATAGATTCAAACATTTATCAAAGATTTCATTGAGAAGGGAATCCACTACACTAGAGCTTGAAAGCTCCTTTGAATGGTTTGAAACTCATCCCATTAAGCATGCCTCAGATCTAGGGTGGTTTAAAGATTTAGAGACTGTACAATTTATTAAAGTGAGGCCCTTAATTTATTAATCTTTAGAGACTGTACAATTTATTAAAGTGAGGCCCTTAATTTATAATTAATAAGAGATATATTTTTTAAAAAAACCTTTAGTTTAAAGATTAAAGTTTAGTCTCTAAAACTGATATGGGACAGTTTTAGAAGTTCATAAAATAAAAACTTTCCACTAATAGTACATTAAATAATTAACCAATTAAAAGATCATTCATTTTCTTTTACTAAAAAATATTATTATTCTCAATTATGATTTAATAAACTAAAAGCACTCAACTTAAAGAAGACTATTTCAACCTTTCATTTATATTCTTAAACCACGTTTGGGGAGAACTTGAAAATTTTAGCTTTTCTAAAAATCCCGTTTGGAGTGCTCTCTATGACAGTTCGGTATTGCTTCTCTATTCAACAGCCGGACCCTAGTATATAAATATGAAAATTCAAGTGATTCGATGTGAAATATGAAACTGAGAGTATTTCTTTAACAAACTGAGATGATGTTCTAAATCAAAACACCTTATTACCAAAGCACCATGATTCTTCACAAGTATACCAATATCAACAAACAGATTAAGAACCATCTTTCTGCTTAATTTATATGCTTAAACTTACAAAGCTTTAAACCATTTCATCCCTATGCTCCCTCCCTCCATCTTTTATCTTTAGAAGATGTCCGGGTTGAATCGCCCAAGGATCGAGTTGCTCGGGTCTGCTTGTTTCAAATGCATTATCAATGCATAGTTATTTACCTGTCAAGCAATACAAAGATGAGTTTGTTAAAAACAACACGATAATGACTGTATTACTCATAAATATGTCCATGCCATGTTGATGATATTCTTTCTTTATATGTTATATGCAATATTTTATCGACTAAATGCAGAGCTTTGAGAGATTTTGATTCCGACCTCTAAAGTTCGGAGCTGCTCCTGATATTGGGAAACCACTTGCTTCAAATGTTGCAACTCTTGATTTTTATCCTGATACTCCTTTTGCCTTTCGTGTTGGATAGCCACGGCACGTTTGAGGAGTGTATTTTCTTGGACCAATGCTCCAATTTGTTCTTTTAACATGATATTTTCCTGATAATAGAAAACACAATCAAGTCAACAAGGTGATCTTTGGCAGCTTCAAAGCAACATTAAAACAAAACAAAAAAATTATAAAACCTATGCTAGATCACGTTCATGTCAATAACTAACATGAGTGTCCATATAGCATTTTGTCTAAAAGCTACTTCATACATTTTGCAGGACCTTTGGCTAGTCGAAAATCATGATAGGTAGAGATGCACAGATGGTTAAGAGATAACACCTTTTGAAAACTTTGTGCCGTCTCTTCAGCAGCACGTTTACTTATTGAATTCTCCAAAACCGCCAGCAATCTAGAGGCCCGGGCTTTGGCATCATCCATACTTGTAGCACTCATCATCTCCCTCACAAACAAGTCCACCCATGCAGCACCATCAACAGGCAAATTTTCAGAAGCAGGTGGATTCTGGACGGTCATAGCAGCAGAAGCTTCTCCATCTGTTGTCAATATACCTACAATGTCAATGCAGATGTGAGATTCCCTTACAAAGTGAGAACCGCCCGGCTTGAAGTAGATGACATATTGTACACAGTGCACCAATTCAACAGGGAATAATTAATGTTCAGGCAGCAGGCTTCAATGTAGTAAAAGTTACATATAATTCTTTTTACTAAAACTGATTATAACCATAATACAATATTGGAAGCATATAGCAATGGGTTAGGAGATCCAACATTGGGTGTCAAAATAGAAGATTCGTCAATTCATTTTAGTTAATGTACCAACTGATGAGAGTTGAGAGAAGAAATGGCAACTAGTAGCAAAAGGATGATTTTAAATCACTTACAGACTCCAAGGAAGCCTATATGATTTTAAACCTACAACAGGCTAGAACTGAAGGTAGATAGCAATAGCATCCTGCAATTCTAGGGTTGGTACTGAAACATTCCCGGTTCATCACAGAAACTATTTTGCAACATCAACAAGTAAACTACAAGTAAAAAATTCCGAGAGAATTAAGAAAAAGAAGTTATAACGATTGATCAGAAACTCTGCTGGAAATGCTAAATTTAAATGAATCACAATATTAAGAATTAGGTGTAAACCCTGCGCAGCAGTTGTGCCCGATTCCTCAACAGGACACGTCTTTTCCCCTCTAACCTCTGGCGCTCCTAAGCAAAGTTCCTGCAGCCTATTGACCGCTGAGTCTATATCATTGCCACATTCTAGTAGCGCTTTCTCCAGAAGCTGAAAGAAATAATTGTTAATTACTAACAGAAGAAACATGTGGATCATCATTTTGACAGCCAAGCATAATTTCTCCATCATCAAGAGAGCGGTAAAAGAAAACATTTTAAAAGCTATTATAGCTTTCATGGCTTAAAACCACAAAATCAAATAAAGATCAAAATTACCTTCTTTACCTTTAAACCAAAATTGCATCCAAGTTCAGAATTTCATCTTTCATCCAAGAAGCAATTATAGCTTATTCATAAATCTTTTGAAATCCAATTCCTTAATAGGATAACAAGTAAAATTTACATTTGGCATCTAATTGACGAAATACTGAAGGATGTATATACAAATTAAAAAGAAAAGGCGGAGATATACCTCGAGGTCCATATGAGGGAAGAGAGCTTGGAGGTGATTGAGAGCAGATAGAGGACGAACAGACGAAGGAGATGACGGCGAGCAGCGCCTGATCTTCTTAGAGGAAGAAGCCGATGGCGGTGACGGAATATCCTCGAAGAACGATCTCTTGCTGCCGCACACTGCCGCAGACATCCTTTGCTAAATCAAATAAATAAAACTCTGTTTCGCTCACTATCAATCTCAATCCCTCTCTCTATTCACTTTCCTCTTTGATTAAGAAAACGAAGAAGGAATCGAGTTTTTTGGACTGAATTTTTCTGTTTGGTTGACGAGAAAACGATGAATTCTAAATTTCGGGATTAGGTTTTCGAATTATATAGCGGTGGTGGACTGGTGGAGATGAAAGGGAAATGCTTTAAAATGGTGCCGTTTTTGTTTTTCCTTGTTGGGTTTTCTTTTTTGAAAATTAGGTTATTGGCGCGTGGGGCAGATTCTCGGAGATTCGGGGTTGGCGAAGTTTTTTATAACGTTAACGCGATATTAGGGTAAATTAATAGGTTCAATTATAACTTTAGTCCTTCTATTGTATTAAATTAAATATTGAACTTTAATATTTTTAATTGATATAATTTAATCGTAAGTTCAAACTAATAATATCCATATAAAATGATAATGCATGTTTGAATGCGGATTCATGTCAACTAGTCTACAATAGTACCAAATAAGTAGGATAAATGTGAAATAAAGGTGAACATTTATTCGATTCGAGTAAAATATTTTTAAATTAATTAAATTGTCGAATTCTATTTTATAAATCGATTTTTGTTCAATTTTAGTAGTATTAGTAAACATAATAAAATTATAGTACTAATTCTACTTTAAACTGATTATAAAATATATATGAAGAACTTAAAATTAAATTCATTAATTACTAAAATTTTAAATTATTTAAAATTTTATTTTATAACCCACTTTTAAACGATTTCCTATAAATTGAATCGAAGTTTTTATTTTCGAGTCGAATTTTACTTGTGAACCAGAAAAGGCTTAAACCAGAAGTGAAGGGATAATGAGACTTCAGTACATAAATGATAAATATATACATCTTCCTCTGCTACTGCCTACTTGTTCACAAACTTATTTATGCTTTTTGTTTCACCACCTAAGCAAAATGGTCTGCAAAGTTGTTCCCTAATTACTTGGCGGAACCACCATCTTCAAAAAGCTCATACTCAAATGAAGGGACCTGCTTGGGTGCTTTAATCTGGTGAGGCATTCTCCAGCAAAGATAGTATAGAAAAATTCAAAACAAATGAATAGCTAAAATATTAAGCATATATAATATACCAAATACAAATTGAAAACACTAAATTACGAGCCTTTTTTCATCAATGATTACCAAATTACTAGGAACTTAATGACCTAATAGCACACATTTTAGGGGCTTAAACCTATTTTACCAAATTTGAAGCCCTAGAACGATTTCATAACAAGTAAAGCCAGAAATAGATATATAACCATTCTTCTTCATTTTCATTAAGATTATGATTATTCATGCTATCACTAGAAGTTTAGTGCCAAGAAAGTCCAAGGCATCTAATCAATTAACAATTAATGATTAAGTTGTAGCTAAATATATTTAAAAAAAATCAGGTCCTCTCTAATTCTTGTAGCTTTTATTGTAAATCCTCAAATTTTCTTCTATATACCTTATTTTTTAAATATTAACTTAGAGTTGGATTATCTACAAAAATTTGCCATCAAGTTGGCTCAAAGTCAGGTAAATATTCCATCGAACCAAATTACAAAATTTTGAGTTAATTTAATTGATGAACATTATTTTATAATTTAAATGTCTTCAAATTTTTAAAATCGAGTTGTGCAAATTTTTACTTAAGTTTTTTTCATGTGCAACATGCATATATCGGACAAAATCGAATCTTTTATATCTAATTGAACAAAAAAATCGAGCCGAGTTTTACTCATATCACCGACCGTGGGTAGTTCTAGAAAACAACACCTTAAATGCATGCTAAAAAAGGCATGTACTGAATTTGTTACAAGATTAGTAAGAAATTCGGTATGTATAATTTCTTCTTACGACTTTTTTGTACATACCAAATTTCTTATAAAAATTGTAAGAAATTATGTACATATTTTAAGTTTCATGATTTTTTGTAAAAATTTTGTAATGTACCGAAATTCTTACAAAAATAATAAAATATTATATTTATACCAAATATTTTACGATTTTGTAAAAATTTTAGTACATTGTACAAAAATTCTTATGATTTTTAGAATAAATTTGGTATATATCTTTTTTAGCCTGTATTTAAGGTGTTTTTTTAGAACTTTTCACCGACCGTACGTTAACCTTTTTAACTCAGAATGTCTGTGAAAAGCATCAGTTAAACTGAGATGAAAACATGAAACACCCAACAGACACCAACTGTTTTTATATGACAACCAGAAGAAAAGGCAAAGTTGTGGCCCCCACCAAACATTATCCAATAGCACTCATAAAACATGCTTCCCATATTACAACATGGCCGATGTTGCTGCCAATTCTAATAACGGACCGCCATGGCCACCTCCTTATGAGTACAAAAGAAGGGGGGGAAACAATACAAATTACACAGATACAACTATTTCACATCTAAAATACTTCCGATTTTTTCCAAGGCGTTAACCGTCCTGAGTCTTTTCTTGCTCAGTCCCATTCACCGGTTTCGGATCCTTCTCTTCCTTAATTATGTCTGAGTTCTCTTCGGCAGACGATATTCCGTCGTTGCCAACAGCAGACTGGGGAGTCTTGAAGAGTTCATTGTTTTCTAGTTCAGCTAATTTCTCTTTGGACTCTCCCTTGAGCAGCTCGAGGACTTCGAGCATGTTGGGTCTTTTCTCGGATCGATTATCAGCACAAACAAGTGCGACAAGGACAACCCTTTTCAACTCCTCTTCCACGTACTTCCCATCCAGCTTTGGGTCTGCCATTTCATTGAACTTCCCCTCACAAGCTAGTGGCAGTGCCCATTCCGCAATTGATCGTTTCACTGTTGTACTCAGTTTCTCGAGGGGTTTCTTGCCGCTTGCAAGCTCTAGTAAAAGAATGCCGAAGCTGTACACATCACAACTCTCTGAGGCTTTTCCTAACATAGCATATTCAGGGGCAAGATAGCCGAGGGTACCCTTGACTCGAGTAGTCACATGAGTTGCACCATCAGGGACAAACTTAGCAAATCCGAAATCAGCAACCTGAGGCTGGAATTCTGAATCCAGCAACACGTTACTAGCTTTGACGTCTCTATGAATTATGTGTGGGGTTGAATGGTGGTGAAGATAACTGAAGCAATCAGTTGAAAGATGTTAAGGTTAGCATTCGTGTCGGAACAAGTTATAATCTGGAAGATAAATTGTGTTCAACGCTTACATAATTCCCTCAGCAGAGCCGATTGCAATATTCATCCTTCGGGTCCAATCAAGAAGGCATTCCGTTGAATGCTGCCCATGAAGATGCGATTGCAAGCTCAAATTTGGCATGTAATCATACACAATCAGACGTTCTTGACCTTCGGCACAGTAGCCACGTAAACTCAGCAGGTTCTTGTGTCGGACTCTCGCTAATATCTCAACCTCAACGGAAAATTCGACTTCGGCTTTGTTGCTCCACACCTTCAATCTCTTAACTGCTATCTGTAAGTATATAACTTTCAGGGCGAGAACGAGAATGAAATCAAAATAAAGCATGAGAAAAACTTCAAGAGGTTCTTTTGATTGTAAGAGAAATAAGTATTGTCTAAATAGCCAAGATGTCATGTAGACAAAGATCGATGCTATCTTGAAGACCTAAAATTGCATCGCTACTGAGGTGACCGTTCAACAATTTATGACACTCAAGCATTCAACAATCTTTATTTTCCAATAGAACTTCCTCGAAATTGGATTCATCAATACTAGCTCAATCCAGAGAAAAGGATCGCTCAACATCAAAGACAGATTAAGAGATGTCATCCATGAGAAGTCTGGATCGTAATTTTCCAATTCTAAACTAACACGTCGAACAAAGTCCAGTCCTCATCAGCCGAAGATCAATCATTATAGCATGTTATTTTATACTGCCATCAATACAAATGCCATCCCAGCAAAATCCGAATCGCAATTTCAATGAAGAACTAGAAATTGAAGCATATGAAATAAACAGATGCAAAAGTAAAGATAAATTCCCGAAAGAGCATTCGCTACCAAAATTTGCCAGATCAACAACAGAATCTATTAACTCAAGTTCCGAAAAAGAAAATATTGATCCTACATAAGGAAGAAAATGAGTGAACCATATACAGCACAACAATATAAAACCAACCAATCTTTTGAAACGAGAAACTAAGGATACGAAAAATATAGTAATTCACTTGTTAAAATAACCCGGAAAGGGGAAAAACTTATCCGTACCTGTGATCCATCCCATAGCTGACCCCAATAAACACTGCCAAATCCCCCTTCTCCAAGCTTGTTATCATAATTAAAATTATTGGTAGCTGAATGCAATTCTTTCAACGAAAAAATCCTCCATGTCGGCTGCTTCTTTCCTTTCTCCTTCCTGCAGAATAGTACAATGTCAGACACTAAAACCCGAATGACAAACACACAGAACATTAGCATTCGGAAACTCAGATTTCAAAATTAGTGTAGGTTGTATGATAAAGCACATATGAATGTAAAACATTCATGACTATTTTTAAATCCATGGATTTATCAGATGCCTATTTGGTGATGAATTTGAAATTCACAATAGTATTTATGAATTTGAAAAACTTTAGTATTCATTTCATTCTTAAAATTTATATAGCCAATAAAATTCAAATCCAAATTTTCAAATTGATTTTCCCAAATCCCAAACATAAATTAAGGGGCAAAAAAACTAATTTGACTGCTAAAAGACCTTTTCTTACAAGATTAAGATCAGCATATCCTGGTCAAATTGACTCCTAAGTATGAAAAATTAAGCTTAAATGAACACCAAACAGCTATATTAAGCTTAAATGAGTAATTTTCAATTTTTCTCTCAAATCAAAGTTCCAAAAGGGGAAGAAAGTTCAAAACTTGAGATTATCTTCTTCTTCTTCTTTAACAAAAGAAATCAAATTATAATCAACACCCATATTATATTTCCAAAAACTAAACAAAACCCAGATTTCTTAAACCCTAACAATCCCTAAAAAGAATCCAAAACCCAAAAATTCACTAAAGAAACCAACAGGACCAAATTTCAAAACAAATAAAACAGTGATAACAGATAGTAAATCAATGATGAACTTACCGATCCACGCCTTTCCCACAACAAAGCATAGAGCAAAACGCCATTAGCAAACCCCGAAACAAAATTAAAAAAAATCCCAGACCCTTTCTTTCTCCTCTCTCAAAGAAAACCAGTGCCTTGCACTTTCAAAGACTTTGCTTTTTCTCTTGTATTTGTTCAATTCCAAGCTCCACTTTCTAATCGGCAGATTCTGAAACAATGCCAAAGGTAGCGCTTTTGAGCAGTGAATTGATACAAAAGAACATGCTTTTCTTTATGGGATTTTCCCCTTTAATTATAATAATAATAAACTTTATTTCTGGGTTTTGATTTTGCTTATGAGAGGATGTTGCTGCAGTTTCAGTTGAAAATGGAAAGGAAGAAGAGGGGAAGGGAAGGAATAAGGATTGGTTTTGCTTACTGAGAATGAGATGGAAGATGTTGGTGCTACAGCAATGGCTGGGTTTTGTCAATGGGTCTCTAGCTGTTTTCAATTTTCAAATAATCAAATTTGCACCCACTTTGGGTCCCATTTTCCAACTATTTCTCACTTTATTTATTTTCTTTACCCAATTAGTTCTAATTCATTTTTCAACACGTTGTCCCAAGGGGATGGCACTCAAATTTTATTAGGTTAAAATCAAGGGCAAATTACATCCGAGTCACTAAATGTTTAAAATACTTTCACTTTGGTCATAAGACTTTTAAAATTTGTATTATACTCACTAAATTTGTTATTTATTTTTATTACGGTCATTGTTGTTGAGTTTCCATTTGAGAAATCTCTAATTTTAAGAGTTGACAACTGCTAAAAGGGATAAAAAAATTATAATCATTAGTCTTAACGGAAGGAAGGCTTCATTTGACCAGAGATTAATATAATTTAATTTTAAATTGATCCGGCGATTAATAATGGTATATAAAGGAAAATTAACTTTTTAGTTTTTATTGAACCGCCTCTCCTCCTTTTTGTTATTGTTTATATCCTTCTTTAGTAGTTTTTCTGGTAAAAAAATCACCAAACTACTTTTAATCTTTATCTCTTCATTTTCATCGGATCAAATCTCCAATAGCAATCAAATCTTAGTTGAAACTAAAAGCCAAAACTTTATGATATGTTGCTTTTAATTGTCAGATCAACTTAAAACTAAACTATGTTAATCTTCTAACCAAATGAAGTCTTTCTATTGTTGGGATTAATCTGATGGCCACCTCGTTCATTGAAAAATGGCCTTTTGGGTCGAATATTTTCTAAAATTAAAATTTTGGGGAAGAAGACTTTAACGACACTTTTAAATGGCATTGACTATAATAAAAATAGATTAAAAGTTTGGACACTATAATGAAAGCGCTTTAAAATTTTAGTGGTTACTAGTATATTCTATCCTAAAACTATATATATATATATTTAAAACTTTGTCATTATATTTTAATATAATGATAAATGAGATTTTATATTAGTTTTTATTTGAAAATTTTGATCCTACGTTAACTTCTATTT
Organism: Hibiscus tridactylites; assembly: GCA_958450335.1. Taxonomy (NCBI): domain Eukaryota; kingdom Viridiplantae; phylum Streptophyta; class Magnoliopsida; order Malvales; family Malvaceae; genus Hibiscus; species Hibiscus tridactylites. The sequence goes on from OY288274.1 coordinate 16,695,727, forward strand.
TATTTTACCGTTAATTGATATCTAACAATTATAAAAAAATAGTCCTCTACTTTTACAATCTTTATTAATTTGACCCTTAAAAATCCATAAATGTAAAGGATTAAAAATTTGTATCGTTCAATTAACGATAATTTTTATGTATTTTCTAAAGAATACAAATTTATTTTAATAAAAACTGCAAACATATAAGATTTAAAAAATTGGAAAATATAAAATTAAAAATTAAATTTATCATTATACCTTTTTATAATTTACTTTAGATAACAAATGTAGAATGTCATCTTCACTTGAAAAGCCGCTGGTAATTGTCACGCATTTGATTAATATAACCAACAATTGAGTGATTGCAATATCTGAATTATATAATCCGCAGCCTTTCTTTTGTACTATTAACATGTTACTCTTTCAACAACAAACAAATTAACATGTTACGCAAGATATTAAATAAATAAATAAATAAATAAAGCTACTACTACGAAATTAAAACAAATTCGTATAATAAATATTTTAACATTGATATTTATATTCATTGTGAATCTATTATGATCAATCACTAAAATATCTAATTTTGAATCTATGTAAATTTATAATATTTAAATCCGTTGAACTGAATAAGTGGTATTAGTAAAAAAGTTTATGATATTTATTATAAGAGACTCGAGATCAACGACTCTTCTACGAGGTATATGTATTGTTGTCAAAGGGTTAAGAATATATATAAAATCATCTCTCTTTGAAAGTAAGAGATGGGTCTCTTTAAAAACTTACATCAATTTTTTTTGTCAATCTAACACTAAATAACGACATACGATTGCGGACGAAAGAAAAGAGTACCCATAAATTTTATTAATTATCGAGCTCGTTACAATGTCCACACATGATGCAAAACACCTAATATACTCAGTTTTGGAAAACACGAAATCAAACTACCCTTCAATACAAATAGAGTTAAATCACGTGCAAAACCAATCTAACATGATATCCCCCAAGTCAATGCTAACACTTCCATGTATTGTCCAAAATTATATATATATATATATATATAGAGAGAGAGAGAGAGGGGTAATTTTAATTCTAAAAATTATTTTTAAATTTTAAATTTCTACACTTAAATCTCTAAACTCTACACACTAAATTGTACTCATATACTTTCAAATTAAAGCGCTTGTGGAAACTTTTAATTTTTACCGTCAGTGTATAAGATAATAATTCATATATATTGTAACCCCCTAGACCCGCCTATACGTTACAAAGGATCCTAGGAAGTCACATTAGGGTCACAAGAGCGACCCACAATAATTATTTCAAATAAATATATGGTTAAACATTTAAAATCATAAATCAAATATATGATTTAAAATACAGTTTCAGATATCATTCAAAAAGATAAAACAATTATGATACAAGTTGCGAAAATAAGTTTCAGACTCATTTGTATAATACAAACACGACACACATGCCCCCTAGTTAAACAGATACCATACTCCCTGACGAGCCGAAGAAACTCACATACCGACGTTGATAGGTGCAACTTGTCTGATCTTTTATCCTGAGATGGTAAAAACAACATGAGCTTGGGAAAGCTCAGTAATACAAACTACCAGAAGATGCTATAAGCTCATGCAAATATATGGTAGGCATAACATTTTCATGATGCTTCAAGCAGTGATAGTCCTCTATTCCTGTTCTACTATTTCGAGGTTTCATCATACTCAAGAATAATAGCATTTGTTCTTTAATCAGACCTTGAGAATTAGACGGAAATTATATAGGTTGATAACTTACGAGGTAGAAATCAGAGAGTTTGGCATCTAGTGTGTTCCAATAAGTACAGATCAACATACATAAGTACCTAACATCATATCATATGAGCACATAACAGATTAAATGCAAATGTCTAATGTTCATACAGAAGTTTACAATAACTACCCTCCAACCTTACACCAAAATGCAGTCCCCCAGAACTGCATGCAGAAGGTCTTACCCTAGGCCTGAGGCGTAGGAGCCTACCTAAGGGAATGCCTTAGGTCCAGAAAGTCTTACCCTAGGCCCGTGGGCGTAGGAGCTTAACAGAAGGGCTTACCAGCTGGATCAGAGCTGTACCTGCAGACACTTCATAACATAACCCAACAGTATACCCCAGACAGTAATCGGTGTTCAGATTCCAGACATGAGTATCATAATGCATGTAACAGACATATTCTATTCAGAGTATCAGAAACAAAAGTTCATGCTTTTGATAGATAAATGGGCATACTAATGAGCATATCAGACATTTTCAGTATTCATCATGCAAACAGATTTTCCCATCCTATGTCAAACTAACAGATCATGCTAACAAATTCATCAAACAGTCAGACAATACCATCACAGATCAAACGATCACATACCAAATATACAGATTGATCAGACATATATCAGGTAGACAGAAAATGTCATTATATATCAAGTTCATCAAACATAATGTTATTCATGATTAAATAATTATACAATCCATTCAACAGAATATATCACACATGGAACACCCTAGGTGGGACAGATCATTTCTTGGAGATGCTTGGCATTTACTGAATAGAACATATTGAACTCTTGACAACTTGAACGGATTTCTGAAACGTGGCTCCTCTTAAAAAGGGGTTCATACTAACGGTATAACCCAGATATTCAGAAGGTGATACTTCAAGATCTTAGAAAGTTCAGACATATTATGGGTACTTTAGTCTTTTAAGTATACAAGGGCAATATGGTCATTTTGACGTTCACAAACATTCTGATAATTATACCAACATTGAAAACAATGGTTCACAGAACTCGGGTATCATATTTGCTCATTAATTTTCTATCCAGATATGCAAGAATTTCTAATTTAAAGTCTTTTTAAGTTATCAGATATTTTCAGTGATAATCCGATTATTTAGGCTATCATTTCCTTTTAGTTATTTTTGGTCTTATTAACAAATCCAGAATTTCATCAAATACATAGTTACTGATTAACTCAAGAGGGTATTTCAGATATTTTAGACTGAGATAAATCTATCAATTGGTACCTCCAACACTCACGTACTCAAACGAGATTAAGGCATCCTAACTCTCCAGCCCTTTACAGACGATTCATTTATTACAGAACTTGAGAGTATATCTCCATTCCAATTAATCAGACATTTCGGTGCTCGAGGGCATTACCATCTTTTTGGTCATTACGATCATTCTCATCAAAATCACGTATTACAATCATAAGGGTCGACTTAGGATTTCAACAATACTTCCAGAAAATTCTTATTCATGTGTTATACAGAGATTTAGAGATTTTCCAAGTTTGTATCACACGTATTGCATAATTGGGTCGAATGCAGATTTTAGGTCATTTCCTTTATCAGAGGAGTAGTTTAGTCAAACTTATGCTTTAAGGGTATTTTCGTAATTTCATATCTAACATCATACTCCACATTCTGAACATTGATTCTCAGACATCATTGATAGAGTTTCAGATTTAACTGTATTATTTATTACTATTAGCACTTTCGATACTCTCGGTCTATTAATATTCTTATCTGAATTCTATTTATTTTCTTATTTGAATACTTTGATCTTACTGATTCTGATACTTAATTTTTGTATCGAATTAGGCTTAAACAGAGTTCACAGATACACTTCATCACAAACATGCATGCTTTAACCGGAAATCAACATGTGCATAAAGCATACAAGGGGTAGTAATGTATTACCTTAATTCCGAGTTATACCGGTTGGCTCCCGATACTACATTCGATCACATTCAAATCCGGACTGGATGTCCCATGACATTTCGAATACCGAGATATTATCATACCTTCAAATACACAAATTAACATTTCAGTTCTTATCCATAGAGCTCTTAACAGAATTAAACAATTTCAGGTTCAATGTCAGATTCGGAGGCTTTCGGGTTAGAATTTCATAAAACGGGCTTCAAAATCGGACTCAGGACGTCGAAAAATATAAAATAGGGCTTTTCGGAAAATTTGACTTTTTGGTCAAAGTCAACGGTCAATGCTGACATCAGCAGGTCAACGGTCAATGGGGTCAGAGTCAACTGGTTAAAGTCAATGCTGACGTCAACATGACGTCAGCAGTCAACAGGGGTCAACTGAGTTGACTCGGGCTGACTCGGACGAGTTGACTCGGGTTGAGTTGACTCGATAGATGGATTGGGCTCGGATACGGGTCGGGTTGTATCAGTTCGGGTCAGAAACGGGTTTGGGTCATGTCAGACACGGGTCAGGTTGATGGGCTCGACTCGGGTTTAGACCAGTTTGAATAGAATTGGGCCATTATGCCCGGCCCACTTACCCTACCGATGAAGTTTCACCGGCCGGTCACCGGAAAAGGTCGTCGGAGGACAGAAACGGTGCGATTTCACCTGAAAAATATAGATCTCCAATTAATCACTCGAACCAACCCACACAAACATGAAAACGGGTCAAAAATCCATCGGAAACTACCTAACTAAGGACGGGGATCGTCGGAAATGACGAAACGCCGATGAGGGCTCTACCGGCGACGGGACAGAAGGTGGTCACTTGGGTTTTGCTCTCCTCCGTGCGCTGAACACATATCCACGACCGACGCGCCTTACCGACGACGGAGGCGTCCGGAACAGAGGGAAAACAGTGGCGGGTTCAAGAGGGTTTCGATGAAGCTTCTCCTTGCTCTCAACGGTGAACGACGCGACGCACCGGCGAGTGGGGAGCTGGGTTTTTGACACGGACAGACGGGGACCCCGATGGCGGTGGCCGTGAGCAAGACGGATGGCGGACGGCGGCTGAAACGTTGGTAAACAGAGGCGGCGGGGTAAGAGTTTCCTGACGAATCTTCAAACGATTCTCCACAGCGAACGGCGCCGGCTCACCGCGAGTGGTGCACTGGGCTGGAACCGCGACGTGCCACCGGTCACTATAACGTCGGCGGTGAGCACCACGACCAAGCGGTGGCCGAGATCGGCGGTGAACAGAGAGGGTTTGGTGAGGGAAAAATTTAGAACCTTCTGGCTCTCACGGTTCTCGAACAGACAAAAGAAAAATGAATGGTAGGGGAAAAGTCAGATTTTTATTATCTGATATAATAATTATTAGACACACTTATAATTAACTTGGTGTAAAGCTAGACCAAAAGAACTCCTTGGCTCAGTGGTAAACCCAACATTCCATTCAAGGGTCACGGGTTCAAACCCCAGTGACCCCAATTCCTCTCTTTTTTTATCCAAGAAAAAGAAAAAAAATCAAGGTGTTACAATTCTCTCCCCCTAAAAGAAATTTCGTCCTCGAAATTTATCAGAGTCAGAGAAATGCAAAACAAATCTTTCATCTGTTTTTGTACTGAAACTTATCTATCAGGGTATCCTTGTTTCTCATGACGCTCAGAAGGTCACGGATCAATTTGGTATCGATCCGGTCACTCAGGCTGACATTAGACCCAAAACATCTCATGATGCACGTCAATCCAATTGGTTAACTGCAGTACACAAATCGATACAAGGCTTCATACGGAGCCGCACGAACACTTGTCTCGTAGCTGCTATTATTATAGCATACTCAGTCAAGAATACAAAACATTCTCGTCACCACAGAAGTCGATCATACAGTCTGAAAGTACGTCTATCAGAATCTGAATTACTCTACAAGATTGACAATCAATTTACGGATGAACTGTGCGTGAAGTTTATGCGAGTACTCAAAGCGTCAACCAGGGCCCTCCAGAATCAGGATGTAACACCAAATTTCAATCAGGGATGATATTTATCGATATACCAAGCCACACCATGGAGGAGATGCCTTTCCTCATACTGATCGAACACAACTAAGGTCATTAGCGGATATCACTTACCTTCAACGTAATATTCAGACAACTATTCCTTTCGTGTTTAACAGAGGTACCACAAATTATACACTTTCTGCACAATTGCAAACACTTCACTCTGAAGTTCATAGGGTTTTTTTTTTACATTTCAGTTAGGGTATTTTCAAACACAGTCGTTATCACCGAATAGCCTTTCATGAAATCTTACACCGGTTAACCCGCATGATCAAACATTTATTCTTAATCTGATTCACAAGTATAGGCCATCTCAAGTTCCTCATCCAGGTTCAAATTCAACCATTTAATTCAAAACACAGACGAACGTTATAGACATTTTCTGTAAGCAGATGTTGAGCTATGAATGGCAGAATACTCATATTTGGTTATTTCAGGAGAAAGGATTCGACATCAGAGTTTCGGCTCAGAAGAGTACGGTTATGATCAAGGGGCATGCACAGACCAGACACCCTACGACAGACGATCGGCCGATCTACCCAGAAAGACGCAACTCTAAGCTCTGATACCACTAAATGTAACCCCTAGACTCGCCTATGCGTTACAACGGATCCTAGGAAGTCACATTAGGGTCACAAGAGCGACCCACAATAATTATTTCAAATAAATATATGGTTAAACCTTTAAAATCATAAATCAAATATATGATTTAAAATACAGTTTCAGATATCATTCAAAAAGATAAAACAATTATGATACAAGTTGCGAAAATAAGTTTCAGACTCATTTGTATAATACAAACACGACACACATGCCCCCTAGTTAAACAGATACCATACTCCCTGACGAGCCGAAGAAACTCTCATACCGACGTTGATAGGTGCAACTTGTCTGATCTTTTATCCTGAGATGGTAAAAACAACATGAGCTTGGGAAAGCTCAGTAATACAAACTACCAGAAGATGCTATAAGCTCATGCAGATATATGGTAGGCATAACATTTTCATGATGTTTCAAGCAGTGATAGTCCTCTATTCCTGTTCTACTATTTCGAGGTTTCATCATACTCAAGAATAATAGTATTTGTTCTTTAATCAGACCTTGAGAATTAGACGGAAATTATATTGGCTGATAACTTACGAGGTAGAAATCAGAGAGTTTGGCATCTAGTGTGTTCCAATAAGTACAGATCAACATACATAAGTACCTAACATCATATCATATGAGCACATAACAGATTAAATGCAAATGTCTAATGTTCATACAGAAGTTTACAAGAACTACCCTCCAACCTTACACCAAAATGCAGTCCCCCAGAACTGCATGCAGAAGGTCTTACCCTAGGCCTGAGGCGTAGGAGCCTACCTAAGGGAATGCCTTAGGTCCAGAAAGTCTTACCCTAGGCCCGTGGGCGTAGGAGCTTAACAGAAGGGCTTACCAGCTGGATCAGAGCTGTACCTGCAGACACTTCATAACATAACCCAACAGTATACCCCAGACAGTAATCGGTGTTCAGATTCTAGACATGAGTATCATAATGCATGTAACAGACATATTCTATTCAGAGTATCAGAAACAGAAGTTCATGCTTTTGATAGATAAATGGGCATACTAATGAGCAGATCAGACATTTTCAGTATTCATCATGCAAACAGATTTTCCCATCCTATGTCAAACTAACAGATCATGCTAACAAATTCATCAAACAGTCAGACAATACCATCACAGATCAAACGATCACATACCAAATATACAGATTGATCAGACATATATCAGGTAGACAGAAAATGTCATTATATATCAAGTTCATCAAACATAATGTTATTCATGATTAAATAATTATACAATCCATTCAACAGAATATATCACACATGGAACACCCTAGGTGGGACAGATCATTTCTTGGAGATGCTTGGCATTTACTGAATAGGACATATTGAACTCTTGACAACTTGAACGGATTTCTGAAACGTGGCTCCTCTTAAAAAGGGGTTCATACTAACGGTATAACCCAGATATTCAGAAGGTGATACTTCAAGATCTTAGAAAGTTCAGACATATTATGGGTACTTTAGTCTTTTAAGTATACAAGGGAAATATGGTCATTTTGACGTTCACAGACATTCTGATAATTATACCAACATTGAAAACAATGGTTCACAGAACTCGGGTATCATATTTGCTCATTAATTTTCTATCCAGATATGCAAGAATTTCTAATTTAAAGTCTTTTTAAGTTATCAGATATTTTCAGTGATAATCCGATTATTTAGGCTATCATTTCCTTTCAGTTATTTTTGGTCTTATTAACAAATCCAGAATTTCATCAAATACATAGTTACTGATTAACTCAAGAGGGTATTTCAGATATTTTAGACTGAGATAAATCTATCAATTGGTACCTCCAACACTCACGTACTCAAACGAGATTAAGGCATCCTAACTCTCCAGCCCTTTACAGACGATTCATTTATTACAGAACTTGAGAGTATATCTCCATTCCAATTAATCAGACATTTCGGTGCTCGAGGGCATTACCATCTTTTTGGTCATTACGATCATTCTCATCAAAATCACGTATTACAATCATAAGGGTCGACTTAGGATTTCAACAATACTTCCAGAAAATTCTTATTCATGTGTTATACAGAGATTTAGAGATTTTCCAAGTTTGTATCACACGTATTGCATAATTGGGTCGAATGCAGATTTTAGGTCATTTCCTTTATCAGAGGAGTAGTTTAGTCAAACTTATGCTTTAAGGGTATTTTCGTAATTTCATATCTAACATCATACTCCACATTCTGAACATTGATTCTCAGACATCATTGATAGAGTTTCAGATTTAATTGTATTATTTATTACTATTAGCACTTTCGATACTCTCGGTCTATTAATATTCTTATCTGAATTCTATTTATTTTCTTATTTGAATACTTTGATCTTACTGATTCTGATACTTAATTTTTGTATCGAATTAGGCTTAAACAGAGTTCACAGATACACTTCATCACAAACATGCATGCTTTAACCGGAAATCAACATGTGCATAAAGCATACAAGGGGTAGTAATGTATTACCTTAATTCCGAGTTATATCGGTTGGCTCCCGATACTACATTCGATCACATTCGAATCCGGACTGGATGTCCCATGACATTTCGAATACCGAGATGTTATCATACCTTCAAATACACAAATTGACATTTCAGTTCTTATCCATAGAGCTCTTAACAGAATTAAACAATTTCGGGTTCAAGGTCAGATTCGGAGGCTTTCGGGTTAGAATTTCACAAAACGGGCTTCAAAATCGGACTCAGGACGTCGAAAAACATAAAATAGGGCTTTTCGGAAAATTTGACTTTTTGGTCAAAGTCAACGGTCAAAGTCAACGGTCAATGCTGACGTCAGCAGGTCAACGGTCAACGGGGTCAGAGTCAACTGGTCAAAGTCAATGCTGACGTCAACATGACGTCAGCAGTCAACAGGGGTCAACTGAGTTGACTCGGGCTGACTCGGACGAGTTGACTCGGGTTGAGTTGACTCGATAGATGGATTGGGCTCGGATACGGGTCGGGTTGTATCAGTTCGGGTCAAAAACGGGTTTGGGTCATGTCAGACACGGGCCGGGTTGATGGGCTCCACTCGGGTTTAGACCAGTTTGAATAGAATTGGGCCATTATGCCCGGCCCACTTACCCTACCGATGAAGTTTCACCGGCCGGTCACCGGAAAAGGTCGTCGGAGGACAGAAACGGTGCGATTTCACCTGAAAAATATAGATCTCCAATTAATCACTCGAACCAACCCACACAAACATGAAAACGGGTCAAAAATCCATCGGAAACAACCTAACTAAGGACGGGGATCGTCGGAAATGACGAAACGCCGATGAGGGCTCTGCCGGCGACGGGACAGAAGGTGGTCACTTGGGTTTTGCTCTCCTCCGTGCGCTGAACACATATCCACGACCGACGCGCCTTACCGACGACGGAGGCGGCCGGAACAGAGGGAAAACAGTGGCGGGTTCAAGAGGGTTTCGATGAAGCTTCTCCTTGCTCTCAACGGCAAACGACGCGACGCACCGGCGAGTGGGGAGCTGGGTTTTTGACACGGACAGACGGGGACCCCGATGGCGGTGGCCGTGAGCAAGACGGATGGCGGACGGCGGCTGAAACGTTGGTAAACAGAGGCGGCGGGGCAAGAGTTTCCTAACGAATCTTCAAACGATTCTCCACGGCGAACGACGCCGGCTCACCGCGAGTGGTGCACTGGGCTGGAACCGCGACGTGCCACCGGTCACTATAACGTCGGCGGTGAGCACCACGACCAAGCGGTGGCCGAGATCGGCGGTGAACAGAGAGGGTTTGGTGAGGGAAAAATTTAGAACCTTCTGGCTCTCACGGTTCTCGAACAGACAAAAGAAAAATGAATGGTAGGGGAAAAGTCAGATTTTTATTATCTGATATAATAATTATTAGACACACTTATAATTAACTTGGTGTAAAGTTAGACCAAAAGAACTCTTTGGCTCAGTGGTAAACCCAACATTCCATTCAAGGGTCACGGGTTCAAACCCCAGTGACCCCAATTCCTCTCTTTTTTTATCCAAGAAAAAGAAAAAAAATCAAGGTGTTACACATATATATATATATGGGTTTTATTTTGATGCACAAGCTGTGTAAATTTTTTTTACACAATCCTTTTATAAAATTTAAAATCTAAATCACAAACCCTAGCAACCTAAACCCTAAACCCTAAGCCCTAAACTCTAAACTCTAAATTCTAATCATAAACCTTAAATTATATACCCTACATACTAAACCCCTAAACCCTAACATAAAACCCTAAACCCTAAAATTAAAGGGCTTGTGTAAACTAAAGTTTACACAGCTTGTGCATCAAAGTATTTTCCTATATATATATATATATATTATAATACAATATAAAACATCCAACATGGTAGGAATTTCTTGGTTTGTTAGCTAAGCATTGATGGTCCAGAGAAGATAAAAAAATCAGAATATTTTATTTGGCTACCAGGGACGAAATTATAATTTAGGTTTGGGTTAAAATATAAATGTTTAAAAGCGAGAAATAAATTTAAAAATAAAATTAATTTGTAAAGAAATTTATATTGGAATATAAAGCTGAAAAAAAAATACCACACATACCTCCATCATTCGCTATAACTATCTAATGTTGGTTAATTTGAATAATATCGTAGAGGTCTATTATGAGAGAGATTCTTCTAACTTGATTTATTCGATTTACAACTTATGATTCGAATTTTTGACTTTACTTAAAGATTTGGTGTCTTATCCCACTAGATTATCTGATTGTCAGTGGAAATTTTTATTTACTGTTTTATAAATTAGATTTGAAAGGTTTGAAAGATGCCCTTTTCATACTTGCATATATTTTTTTAATATATTAGTGTGATTACATAGTATAGTATATGTTCATCTTTTTCACTACAGTCACTCGTTATGATCTACTTGCATGTTTTTTTATACACGTGATTGCTACGAACTTTCAATCAACAAATGCTAATTCATTCATAATTGGGTTTAATGTATAAAACAGTTTATTAAAAAAGTTCCAACGCTTATTTTATTGATTAGGTTGAATTAACCGAAATTAGTTTAATTAAGTTAATTTATCTGTAATGAATTTCAGACCGATTAATTCGATTAAAGGAAGTTAGAATATCACTGATTCATACAATTTATGCAATTAATGTTGCAAACTTTTCTTTCTTGATTGCTTGATATGTCTTAATATGTTTGAAGCCATTCAATTACATATTATTCTTCTGCATAACAAGCCAATTTGCTTTAGTTGGTAGGCCTACCAATGATTGGATACAAGAAAATAATGCAACACCTTATTATATATTTCAACAAACGTAAATGTAATACAGAAATTCAATGCGAGAGTATTTAATCTTTTTTTAATTAAAAATATTCAATCAGTCATATTCGTGTAAAATATCTATTTTACATTACGAAAATAGAAAGTAGTATAAATTAAATAAAAATATAGTTAATTTTAGCATGAATAATTACATATTTTTTAATTTATGAATAAAAATTCAATCAAATGGAATATATTAAATAAGAATCAAATCAAATTCGACCAGACTTGATAATTCTGAAATTAAAACCTAACTGCATTGCAACTTTTTTTCTTAGCCCTAAAAGAATTGGGTTTAAGAAAATATTGGCACAGCCCAGAACTAGATGGGATTGAGCCCATTACAAGATTTTGGCTCAGGTCTGGCCTAAAATTATTCAAACTGGGAAGCTAAATGCAATTTATATTTAAATAATAAAAAATATTTTGATACACATCCTAAATAAGTATGTCAATTTTAGGGTTTAAAATTTAGGTTTTGTAAATAAGTCTAATTTTTTTTTACATTTTTCCACGATTCTCTATCTTCATTGTCTTCTTTCTATTTCAATAGATTGAAAGACTCTAAGATATCTTTTTTGGTAATATGCATGTTCGTCTTATGGTTCACGTTTAGAGTGCGTGATTGTCCTCCCAACAATGTCGTCTCCAAGATTCAAACTCACGTCTTCTCCTTGAAAGTACAATATACCTTACCAATACACCTATATGACCTAACCCTTGTTGGTACTCCAAGATATTTTATTTTATAAATCAAATGGTGAATAATCGTTTAAGGACTAAATAAGTCATATTAAAGTTTTTTGATAAATCCAAATGGTAAAAAGGCGTTCAAGGATATGGGTAAGCAATATTAAAGTTTTTGATCTGATCTAACTGCCAGATTTAGAGATTAAAACATGTGTATCCACAAATAAATATTGATTTTATGATTTCGGGATTTTTTTTCTTCAAAATTTAGAGTTGAAGAAATGATAATGAACTTTGATATAAAAGCTAATGAAGAAAAAAAAATTACTAAACACGATAACTGAAAAAAAAAATTAACATATTAACTAGAGAGCTTTATTGATAAATATAATAGAATTAAAATATAAGAGATTTTTGAACAAAAAAACTAAAAAAATAAAATAGTAAAACTAAAACGAAAATATAATTGTTGTACCGGTCAAATAGACAATTTTTTTAGGTTTATTGTAGGAGGGTCTTTGGAGAGTAGTCAAAACACGAACTAAATAAAATCTCAAAATCAGCAACCACCTTTCACGCCTATTCTCAAAAAATGATGATTCGCTCTAGATTACATCGGCAAACAACTTAAAAGAGGATCAAGCTCTACGTGACCACTGAAAAACACAAATCAGAAACAAGCGATGTGAGAGTCACCGTATAAACACCAAAAACCTGCAAAAGTAACCATAGAAATGTGTTCAAGGCAGAAAACATGCCACAAAAGCAGAAGAAAGCACAATAAAATATGCGAAGAAATATCAAAACAAATAAAAAGATAAATAAAATATAAATTATCGTCGGTCAATAACTAATATAAAAATTAGTGTCGCCGTCAATTAAACAAAGGAAAAAATGAAAAAACAACCGGCTATGTTTGAAAGAAAATAAAAAAAGTCTAGGGTTTTTGATAACTGGGACATTTTGAAACTGGTTAGAACCTGAAATTTTATGTAAATATTTTTAAGATCATTCCTAATTTGACTTTTAAGATATGGTTTATTTCTAGCGTAGCTCTTTATGTGCCACTTATTAATTAGTTGAAATCACCGTATTATTTTTTAGGTTAAAGTCTATCAAAAGTCTTTGTATTATACTAAAAGTTTATTGTAGTCCTTTTACTATAAAGACAAATGTTTTAATCTTTACACTATACTTAAAAGTTCATTTTAGTCCCTCTACTATAAAAAGAGACATTTTAAGAGTCAAATTAGGAATGAGTTTAACAATAACAAAACAAAATTAGGTGGAAATAATGAAATTAGGAGTAAATTGAAAAAAGATAATTTATTAGGACCTTTTAATCTACTTTGTTTCTACAAGCGCCTTAATTTTGAGGTTTAGGAATTTTGTTTAGGGTCTAGTGTTTAGGGGTTTAAGTGTATGAGTTTTGAATTTAGAGGGTATTGTTAGAATTTAGGGTTTAGGGTTAAATTTTAGGGTTTATAAGTTAAAATCTAAATCCATAACCATATTACCTTAAACCTAAACCCTAACCTATAAACTCTAAATTCTAGTCATAAACCTTAAATTCTAAACTCATACACATAAATCCTTAAATCATAAACCAAGTCATAAATTAGTGTAAAATCAATTGAATTTTACGTAATGTAATTAAATCCTAACTTATATATATATATATATTTACACATAATTTTTTAAAATAAATTCTATTATTTGAATATATATATATATATGAACTGTGTACCGTATGACAGCTAATGTGGTCAAAGTTAACAAATAGCTTAATTGATTATATTTTCAGCCATGATAACTCAATTGGGTGCAAATTTTTCATGAAGTTTAATTTTATTTTTCACTTATGACCTTTTTTTTATCAATAAACCAAATATAATAAAACATGAATTAATTGGTTGAAGTTTAATTCGATTGAAAATATTATTACTATAACGTTTAGAAAGTCATAGTTTGAATATGATTAAATATCCAGTAAACTACGACGTAGGAGCTTGAATGAGGGGATATGCCTAGTTTTAGGCATCATATAAAAAAAATACATAAATTAATCTTAAAACTTTACATATCAATTAGTATATTGTAGAAAACAATAGTTAATTATGAGAGAGACCACAAACATTTGGTAACGTCAAAAGAAAGCATGGTTTTCAAGTGAGCATGCAATGTCGGCCGTCTAAGAATGATGTAAGAAAGTGAACATGCTTTGTTTCTCCGATCAAAACCAAATTACAAAATGTTTAAACCCATCAGATACCTGACTTTGAGGCTGCTACAATTCATTCCTCAACAACATATATTTAATGTTTCCATGGCTGCCACAAATTCCTCACTTCATCTTCTCCCAATGTCATTTGTCTGTTTGTTTTAATTTCCCAAAGGCTTCTCTATTTTATAATCATAAATTTATATCCGACTTATTAGTAGACTAATTTGAATAGAGTTTATAAAAGTTTAATATAGGGACGACCCTCTCAATCCAGTTTTCTTCATTCACAACGTCATGATTTGAATTTTTAACTTTGCTTAAGGGATTTAGCGTCTCATCCCACCAAACCAATTGATTTGTTGTTGCTTTTCTATTAAGACAAAGTCACATATTTTGTAAGAGTAATATTTCATGCACCGACAATGAAAAAATTATTTTCCCTGGCGAATATAATAATTATCCATTCTTTAATCCTTTAATCAGTCCCTAATACTCTACAGTCTTTTATTAGTCAAGCAAATATGCAAGGGTGAAACCACAATTATTATTGGGAGGACCGAACTTGTATTATAAATTTATATAGGAGTCAACATGTAATTTTATCACAGATCCGACTTCTAACTCCATGATTTTGAAAAAAAATTCTCAATTTTATCATCTAGGGGATCAAAATGTAAATGGCTAAACTACTTGAATGATCCCTTAATATTGAGACAGATATTCTATTTTTGACAATTGATCTTTTAATTTTATCAATCATATTACTATACTATTTAATTGATACTATCAACTAAGCCACTTACCGTTAAAAGATAATGGAGGGGCTGACATGATAGTTAAAAATTTGGTATAACCATACATCTGATCCTCATTACTTACAAATTTCTTCGTAATGAAAGAGGAAGGTCCGAGTCTTACCTTGCCACTCTTTACCATTTCTTTGTGTCTCCATCTAGTTGGAAGATTAAAACCATTGAATTAATTTAAAATTAGAGACAAAGTGATAGAATGTGTAAGTAATGAGAACCAAATGTGTAATTATACAATTATCTTAACTACCACATCAATCTCTCTGCTAAACGGTCTATGGCTTGATTGATATCATTTAAATAGTTAAGTGGTCCGATTGACAAAATTAAAATACCAGTGATCAAAATAGTATTTCTGACACAGTTAAGTGGTCATTTTTGTAGTTTACTCATTTATATTTGATCCACTAAATGATAAAATTGAGATTTATAATTTTGAGGGGAAAAAGTAAATCTCAATTTTTATCATTTAGTGGATCAAACTATAAATTTACCATGTATTAATTTATAATGTTGTAATTTTTAAAGGGACTTGTTCACAACTTTATCAATCTAAGGGCCATGCCCCCAGTCCCTAAATTCACCTGTATTAGTATATAGGAGAGTAGAGGTTATCCGAGATTAGATGTCAACTAACGACTTGATAACAAGACAAACCCTTATTATTGCATCCAATAACACTGTCCAACAACTCGTTTTTTTAAATATGGTATTTGATTTAGAGTAAATTATAAACTATAGTAATATCACTATAAAATTATTATTCATACATTATATTTTAAATAGTAAATGGAATACAAGAAACTAAACTTTAACTATTGCATTAAAGTTGAGATTAATTGATCATGACCCTATATAAAAAAGTGAAAGAATCACACCTATATTTTTGTGCTTTTCATTATTGAGTTATAAACCCACCCTCTTTGAAAAGTCTCATCATCATCTTTTACCATATATTATTAGTAAAAAAAACATAATTATCGATCGAAGAGATACCGAAGATGGTCACATTTCTATATATCTTTAGATAATTTTTAGTCTTCTTTTTAGTTTTAAGGTTTCTATCTTTATTAATTTAGACCGATCTGTATACACGACACTTCAAACTTAAGACATGTTTAAAAAATACCAATTTGCTTACTATTTGGACTCAGCCCGTATGTTAAATATTTTTTTATTAATAATATAATTTTATCACAGTCCTTGTTTAGCGGGCGCTTTCTTTTACTAGTTTTGTTTTTTTTTACCATCTCTCCCATACTTGAAAGCAGGGTGCAGTAATTATCAGGCTGTAAACCTCATACCATTTTCTCGAGAGAAGAGTTTGAAAAGTGTAGCAGGAACCAGTGCGTGTTGCGTTTTTATCTGTTTATTTTTGGCAGCATGTGTGGTAAAGGTTAAATAAATTTATCTGTTAATTTTCCTTTCAGCTTTTTGGTTTCCTTTGTTAATTCCATTGTCGGCGAGGCGAGCGCTGCGCAGGCAACTGTCGGCCAAGCCCCGGGCGTGGGAGAGGCGTCAGTCAGATATGGGAACGCCGCATTTGCCATGGCGTGGTCACACAGACACCACTGCACGCGACCTGCCACCACCTCACACTCTCTTTTTTATCCTAACATTAATCCTCGATATCCGGCACTAATATGTGCGTTTCCACTATTTATCAATTGAATTATAATCGAATTTTTAACAGAAAAATAAAAATCTGTTTAAGTTAATTATGGGATAAAATGGTAAGTCTTATAAGATTTGAGTCTCAACATTTTTAAATTCAACAAATCAGATTAAGAAGTTTGTCCCATAATGAAAACATTAAATTACTTAAATAAAATTAGAGATTTGAGTCTTAATATTGTAAATGAAATAAATATGTCTTGAAATCGTTCTGAATACACCTATACATAGGGGAGAATCTTAGTACAATCGTTTGAGGGGCTTAATCAAATTTTTTTTAAAAAAATTTAGAGGTCTAGTCAAATTTTTCAAAAATTTTGAGAATTTAATGATTTTTTTAAAAAAATAGGATTTAATTAAAATTTTGAGAGATTTAATAAGAAATTTAACAAGTTGTGAAATTTAATTAAAAATATTAAAAAATATTAAAAAAAACTAATGAAAATTTCTAACAAATTTAAGGGGGCTAATTAAAAATTCTAAAATATTTTAGGGGTACAATTCAAATTTTTCCAAGGCATAGGGTGCCAAGACCCTGCCTAGGGCCGTAAATGAGACGAGACAGATCGCGAGCTACTCGAGCTCGACTTAGTCAAAGTTCGGTCAATACTCGACTCGATTAGGCTCGACTCGAGCTCGAACTTGGCTCGAGTTCTTAACGAGCCGAGCTGAGCTACTTGATACCTGACTCGAAAAGCTCCCGAGCTACTCGAAAGTATAATAAACTATTTTTAAATTTTTAAAATTAAAGTGAACTAAAATGTAGGTTTGGTGTTCTTGGTTGTTAAGTTATGTTAGTTTAATTTTTAGTTTAGCTTTCTTTATATTTTCATGTGTATTTTTTTTCCTCCTACTGGGATTAGAGATTTTTAATGAGGCACATAGAAATATTTCTTTTGCATGATTATTATCATTATTATTACGAACAATGTTGTAAATAAAACGATACAGATCGCGAGCTACTCGAGCTCGACTTGGTCAAAGCTCGATCAATACTCGACTCGATTAAACTCAACTCGAACTTGACATCAGCTCGAATTCTTAACGAGTCGAGTTGAGCTCAACATACTCAAGCTCGAACTCGACTCGAATTCTTAACGAGTCGAGCCGAGCTTAGAACTACTCGAGCTCGTTTACACCCCTGAGTCAACACACGATTTAAAATAGTCAATTAATAAAATAGATACAAATAATTATAAAAAAACACTTTTAATGATTGTTTTCTTTTAATAACGATTTTAAGGTATTTTGTCCCGATAATGTTTGTGGGATTTTTTTTTATGAAATGGGTGGTTATTTTTTTTATGGGTAATCTTCACCAGTGGTCCCTTTTGTTTAGGGTGTGTTTTATTTTGGTCACCAAAATTCAAAAACGTGTATTCTGGTCCCTAACGTTACAAAACGTTTATATATTAGTCACCCAACCGTTAGTCTCCGTTACTTGGCTAACGGGTGGCTGACATGGCTCGTTAAAAAAATAAAAAAATCCACGTGTGTAGTCCACGTCATTTAAAAAGCCTAACGGGTAGATAGAAACCCTAAATCAATCTCTCTTTTTCCTTGTAAAACACCGTCGGCACACAAATTCCCCGGCAATTCGCCGCGGAATTGATTCTCCGACACCTCGAACGCTTCGAGCTTCGAATAAACTCCGAATTCCGGCGGCAAAACTCCACTCAACCTGTTCTGCAAAAACCTTGAAATCTCTCAGCAAAGGCAGTGAACCGATCCCCGCCGGCAACTCGCCGGTCAACTGATTCGAAAACAAGTTGAGAAAACGCAAAGACTGTAACTTTCCAAACCCTTCTGGAATTGAACCGGTAAAATTATTCTGGGAAAGATCAACTTCAACCAAATTCAAAGCATTAATTTCTCTGGGTATTTCATTTGAAAGATGATTTTTGAAGAGATAAACTATCGTTAAATTCTCAAACGAAAACAAATCACTTGGAATCGGACCTTCCAAATTGTTTATAGACAAATCAAACTGCTGCAAACTAGAAAGATTGTTGAAATTTTCCGGGATTTCTCCGATCAGATTGGTTCCCTTCATCCACAAATACCACAATTTCTTCAAAAAACCCAAACTCCAAAGGTATTTCCATGGGGACGAAAGGATTATACGCCATACCCAGTTCTTCAAGATTCGACAAATTACCAATTTCCTTAGGAAATGTGCCGTTGAAAAGGTTTTGGTGCATGTACAGGCTTCGCAATACTGGGAATTTTCCGATGCTCGGCGGGATATTTCCAGAAAAATTATTGGCACTAATATCAAGAGAGATCAAAGACGATAATCGGTCGATATCGGAAGGAATTTGACCGACGAAATAGTTTTGAGAAAGGTATAAAAATTGAAGCTTTGAACAATTGTAAAGCGTAATCGGGAATTCCCCGGAATGAAATTCAAGGTGAGGTCAAGGAAAGTGAGGTTTTTTAGGTCACAAATCGACGGTGGGATCATTGAATTGATGTCTTTTTCATTGAGGTAAAGCTCCGTCACTGAACCGGCGGTGCAGTAGATCTCCGGCCAATCGCACGGCGAGGATGATGAGTTCCAGGAAGAAATGGACGGTGGATTTCCCAGGTTTTGTTTAAGGTTGAGAAGAACGGTTCGTTCATCGTTTATGGTTTGTGAATGAATCACTGTGATGGGTATGGAGATGAAGAGGAAGAAGAAGAAGAAGAGAGGCGTGAACCGGGTTTCAGACATTGGGTTTTTTTATTTTTTTAACGAGCCATGTCAGCCACCCGTTAGCCAAGTAACGGAGACTAACGGTTGGGTGACTAATATATAAACGTTTTGTAACGTTAGGGACCAGAATACACGTTTTTGAATTTTGGTGACCAAAATAAAACACACCCTAAACAAAAGGGACCACTGGTGAAGATAACTTTTTTTTATTTAGACTAAAGATGCTTGGATAATAAATTAGAAGTCCTCTAGAAAGTACGACAACTTTAGGTAAATTTATAAAGAGAAATCATCTATAAATGCCGACGACATAAGATAAATCATTTCTAAACTTCTTTTGTTTTTGTTCGAACATCTCTAATTTGTGAAATAAAGAAACACTCACCCTACTTCATCAAATAAAAATTTTCACAATAATATATTGGGAATATTACCAACGATTTTGTATCGGGTCCATTTTGGAAAGAAACAAAAAGGTAACTATGTAATATTCTATTTTGTTAGTATTATAAAGTTCAAAATAATTATAAATTTAAAAAATCAACTTGACTTCATGCTAAAAAAATCAACTTGATTTGGATAAATCTAAGACACATTTTAATCGAATGAATTCAATAAAACTGTAATTAGAATCAAAACTGAACTAAATACTACAAAATCAAATCGAGTATATACAATGTTTTCTCAAATTTTATATTTTTAGACATATAGAGTAGATATCATGTAGAACTATCTGTATAAATACGACTTTAATTCACTTTACTATTAGAACTTGAATGTCAATTGAAATTGAAGTTCTACTTGATATCTACTTTTTATGTCTATAAATATAGAGTTGGCATAAAGCGTTATATATATTTCATATTGAGGAAATACTATAGATATATTCCTTTATTCATATACTTCTTGTTCACTTGTTCTTTTATTTATCATTCATGGGCGGAACTAGAAATTTGTAAAGAATAGATCAGAATGAAATTAAAAATTTTGAGGAAGCTAAAATAATTTTTTTTTAAATTGAAGATTTACAATTTTATTTTTTTAATTATCGTTAAAAAAATTGGCAAGGGCCACATTCCTGTAACCCGGCGATGTTTCGCCCATGTCTTCATTTAGTTTATTTCAAAATACGTTATTAAGGTTATCTCGTGGTTGATTATTGAAAAATAATAATATAAAATTAATTACGGCATCTATTATATATATATAACCTAACTTAAAAAGTTTGATATATTTTTGCTGATATATATGTATATTAATAAAGTAGTTGGTTAATCATTCTTAAATTTAAGTTAATACATTTTGAACCATTGTTCGGTTATTGTTTTGTTTTAATGTCTCATATAACTTAATTTTTTTTATACTTCTAGATATGTTAATGCATTCCAGATCTTTAATCATCGTCCATTCATTTTAAATCATGGCATGTTATTAATAACAATTATAATTTCCTTCATAAAAATGTATTATAATTTCCTTCATAAAAATGTATTATAATTTATTTCATAAAAAATATATACTATTATTTAAAAACAGATAATGGTGTCTTTAATCCCTCACAGTTTATGGTATGTTCACAGGGACAGACGCATGTTTTCATGATTAGGAAACTATATTAAAACTATAAGAGGTGAAAATTTTACAGAATTTTAAAGGTACACAATTAAATTATCAATGAAAAATACAAACAAAATATATAAAATATATGACAACTTAAAATTTTTAAGGGGTACGACTACACCAAGCATTCCTGTGTTCGTCGTCGTCTATTCAGTTTAGTCTTTATTTACTTTTTTGTAATTCAGTTTTATCCCAAACATTCTTTGTTTTCCACAATATAATTAAATTTAATGCATGTCATACCAATACTTTCTCAATTAATCGTGTGGGCATAACTGATGAAAGTTAGCATGTATGGTTTCTTAAAATAATTTATTGATCTCTTTCTAAATTAATTATTATTGATAAAGTTTCATGAGTTTTCTTGCTTTATTTGATTTAATCAAGAAAAAATATTGTTAATTTGTTATCCATGATTAAAGTAGGTGGTTATTTGTTATATTATATGAATGTACATAATACTTATAACATATCACATACTGAATTTATTTGGCATGAAATCATGACTAAAATTTTATTTGGCATGAAATCAATTTTTTTTTGCCTGTGATAGAAGCGATGATGCTAACAATGTTAATGATCCTAAAAAAATTAAGGGTTGAATTAAATATCAAATACAATTAAATCGTTTGATAAATATAAAATTTAAAGATACTATTTCCTCTAATTAAACATATTTATGGGAGGACTATTTAGGTGTCAGAAAAACTTACTCTACTTAGAAAAAACTAATTTTTTTTTTATCTCGACTCGACTTGAATTGTAATTTTTGAATTTTATAAACTTGAATCAATTTAAAAAAATTCAAATAAGAATTGAGTTACAAAATGGGACTTGAATAATTTGAGTTACAAAATAAGACTCGAATAACTTAAAATTTTTAATAATTAGTTGATTGTTTTTTAAGCTCGAGTCGAGTTCCTCAACGTTGTTTGATATATTATTAATGTATATAAAAATATGAGTATATATATATATATATATTTGTATGTTTCATATGGTTATAGAAAATCATTTAAATTGAAACTAATTAGTAACTTAATGTTATAAATATTTACAATTAGATTTTACAAAAACTCAAACAACTCAACTCGAATAAAAAAACTCGTTAATCCAACTAACTCAATTTATTGATTCGACTTGACTAGATCGAATGCACTCTCCTCTTGCTATCAATGGGACAAATGTTTTTTTTTTAGGAATGTTATTGTTTTAGTAATATTTTACGGTTTTGAGTGTTGGAGTCTGGGGTCCAAGCTAGCTCTAGCTAGCTAATCTCTCACACTTTAAATAGCTGTTGAACCTGAAAGCTTTCATGTGTGGAATCATTCCCGCTTGACACAGAAAACAAAGAACCACAAAACCCTAAACCCTGGGAAGTTCTAAACCAACAAACACAAGTTTCTTGCTCATATAGAAAGGGAAAAACCTCCACCCATTTCCGTTTCCGGGCCAGATTTCACTCATACTTGTGCGCAGTTCAACAATCCAGTAGCCAAAACGGGTCTGCCAGTGTGGATGTTGGGGTTGGCTGCCGATCGGTTGCGAGCCGACATGAATCGTCTGCTCGCATTCCTCTTCCACCAGGTGTGTAAAATCTTTCATCATTCATCGGAAACTTTTCCTTTGCTGGTTTTTTTTTAATCAGTCCGATGTTCATCAGGGGATACTCGACGAGCAATTCCTGCAACTCCAGCAGCTTCAAGACGAATCGTCCCCCAACTTCGTATCGGAAGTTGTCAACATCTACTTCCATGAATCCGAGAAGCTTCTGAGGAGTCTGAGATCGTTGCTGTAACGATTCATATCCATATTCCCTTCAAAATGTTTGTTTGGTTTTCTGAACCAATGTGTAATGTGTTTGAGTTCATTTATGGATTTGGTATAGGATGGATAGAGAGTTCTCGGATTACAATAGAATGGGAATCCATTTGAATCAGTTCATGGGAAGCAGCTCCAGCATCGGTGCCAACAGGATCAGAAATGTCTGCGTTGCCTTCCGAGCCGCATCTGAGCAGAACAACCGTGCTGGGTATGCATGCCGCATTCCGCCCCCTTAACTTTCTACCTCTACTGCTGTGCCTTGTTGTCTCTAGTTCCTCCAATGTATTGACATTGATGTGATGTTTTGGGCATTGATGCAGGTGCCTAAGAGCATTAGAGGTGCTAGAGCATGAGTATTGTTTCCTCAAGAATAAATTGCATGAACTTTTTCAGGTACCATTTATTTTGATATTGTTGAAAAAGAAGCAAATTTATATTAATTGTTTACTTACCAATTTTCTATAATTATAAATGATTCAGATACAGCAGCAAAGAGTACTAGCAGCTGGAGTAAGATACCCAATGCAGAACTAAAGGCAGAACATTGAATGGCATAACATGGTGGGGGAGACTTCATAATCATAGGCACCTTCCTTGATTCAAAACTTTGCTAAAATCCAACCAAACCCCGAAGCAGGATTCTCTACCTTTTGTAGATGGAAATGGCTAAAAACAGAAAATGGGTTTCCTTTTTTGCCACTAGCAAAATTGTGGCATTAATGGAGACAGTCATTCATTCCTTTCCTTTTCTTCTCCCTTTGTAACTTTTGATCAATACAAATGAATTGAAATGGGAAAAGTCAGCATTTGATATTTTGATTATATGATGCGAGTAGAAATATCAAAAATCAGCTTTGATGCTGCTTTTCCATAACAATCTTCCTTATTATTTAGTCTTATATTACAAATGAGTATATCAAGTATATAAACATTTTCATTTAGGTACCTAAAATTTTTTTGGTCAAAATAAATACTTAAAGTATATTTTTTGAACAAAATAGGTACTTAAAATATATTTTGGTCGAAATAAGACTCTAATATATATATATATATATATATATATATCAAATCGTTGGATGGTGAAACGGATCTCTAAGATGAACAGTAGAATATGTGAAGATAATTTGTAACACCCAAACCGATACGGGTGGCCAAATCCAATTTGGGGTATCACATTCGAGTCACCAGAGCGACCTACATTCAAAAACTTCAGATGAAACAAATTTTAAAACCATTTTTAATCATAAAACTAATTCTGAAGTTAAAATGTAAGCTAAAAAATTATTCATTTAACAAAATATTGTTCATAAATGCACATTATAAAACGAGTTTCAGAATTATAACATTTGGTGTGGTTATCAATATCATTGTGAGAGTTGCATCGATACTAATTCTGAAACTCGTTTTATAACGTGCATTTATGAATATTATTTTGTTAAATGAATAATTTCTGAGCTTACATTTTAAATTTAGAATTAATTTTATGATTAAAAATAGTTTGACATTTTGTTTTATTTGAAATTTTTAATGTGAGTTGCTTCGATGACCGAATATAACACCCAGACTCGGGTGGTTTGACAAAATTCATATAATTTCTCTTTCCCCTACCTACATTTTATGTCTCTTCTTTTATTTTGATCATTTCAACGTGTCACATATAACAAAAGAGTATAATTTTAAATGTGTTTCAAAAACACGACTAATTGAACACGTATTTTAAAAGTACAACGGACATAACATGTCTTTAATTTATGTGACACATAAAAGTTATTATTTTATAATAAAGTTTATTTAAATACTAATTTAATAAATAATAATAAAAATATATTATTTTAGTAAAAGTGTTCTATCTCACCATTTCTACTGCAATGAATTGTCAGCCTCAGCCGTAGGCGTATTACATTCAGCTCTTAACATGCTTCAATCAATCACTGTATTGGACTTGGTCAGATATGGAGTTTTCGTTGTTAACAAATACTTGGTCCCATTTCAAATATACAACCTTTAACATTATATTCTGATTATTTTAGAGTCGAGTTATATCAGACTTTATTTGAAATAAATTATGTTTATAATTATTTTTATCTATGTAATTTGGAATCTTGATTTTATTTAAAATAATGGAATCAAATGCATAAACTATACAATTAAGAGATTAAAAAAAATGTAAATCTCATCAATTAAAAGTAAAATTTTGAAACAATGATAAAATATATAAAAGACTAGCCCAATCCGGTTTTTGACCGGATTTTATCGGTTGAACTGATTTTTGTTCGGTTCAACATTTATCCAACTTTTTAAATACTTAACGGGTTAGACTCGTTACCGGCTCTCGAATTAACCGCTTTAATCGATCGATCCGGTCCGGTTGTTTATTGATTGGATAGAGATTGACTAAGTAGTGAGGATAGGAGGAAGATAATCAGATTTTGTACCAAGAATCCTAGCCTTTGTGTCAGGGAAGTACTCAAAGTTTGGCAATTGAGTTATGGTTCCATCACTAGCAATGCCAACAGGGTAGGTCAATAGGTGACCAGGCAGGTCTTGGTCAAGAGACTCCTTTGAGTATAGTTCCCAATATTTGTCAGCCAGATCGTTTACTCTCCTCACACATTCCTTTTTCTCCGGGTTCAGGAACCGGTCGTCGAGCATGCCGAGGTGCTCGTACCACAGTGCCATACGGAAGCCGTGGACTTGACCTCTTGCCGGTACCCTACTTGATAAATGATAGGGTTGATAGGCTCCCATTGCTATCTCGGAGTCTCGTGCACCATCCATCGACCGCTGGTTGATGTTCGCCGATCCGACTATTATGTATTCATCATCAACTGCAACACAAGAATGCATGGTTAAACACAATGAGATTGGAGTTATAACCCTTTTTTTCGTTGATAATCAAGTCACTTACCTATCATCATTTTGGTATGAACATAAATCATGAAACGACGGGAATTTTGTGCTCTTTCGTGATCCGAATCAGGATCTGGTGTATTTTCAGGCACATATTCCTCACCCGTCTTCATTTCTCGATTGCCGAGGCAGAAGAATGTTAGATAATTTCGAGGATCGTCGTCGTTGTCCTTGGATCGAAGAGCCGTAACGATTTCTTTGTACATCATGGTCATGGTCCTCCTTTGCCAATCTAATATTGCCTGCACTGCTCCACTATCTGGGATTCCTTCGGGCCACATAGGAACAACAATGTACACAGCAAACCTCTCCCCTGCAAGAATCTTTCTAACTATCTTAAGACAGAGCTCTCTCGGAATCAAATGCAAAGCATCGACATCTTCAACCCTAATACCATCATCTTCATCAAACCAATCAAAGGAGCTTCCGAGGAAATATTGATTTTCGATATAGATAAAGTTCTTGGCTCGTCGAATAGCGTTAATGTAGGCGTCTTGAATACTTCGATCGATGATGCTGTCCTTTCCGCTAACAAGTCCAGCTCTTGCAGCGTCTTCAGGTGTCTCGGGAAAACCGAAAGCCGCCCCACCATCAATGGATCTAAACAATTGCACGTTCCAAGTGTCGTGATCATCGGGGTACATAACCGGAGACGGAGGAATGATGGTACCTTCTAGTTCATTGAGATCTAAAAGTACATCTTTACCGCCCTGTTTTTTCCACCTTTGTTCGAAATTGAACAAGACATCCCATGCTACAGGCCCTTCGAGTCGGGAGTGGATGTCGTGCCAAGGTCCCCTGGGACCACCTTTGCTGATTTCTGCTCCAGGGAGGTTGGGCTGATGAAAATCATCACAGTGATCGTTCTCCAGAGTCCTGAAAAGGCAATGGAAGGGCGTGTCGTATCTACCGTCGCAAAGATCAAGACCGCCGACAAAGCTGACGATCCTCTTCCTCTTGGTGTCACCGCTAGGCATGGGGGCGTCGACTAGAACAATCTTTTGATGATGAGTGAACATGGTGGAGATCTGCAAGTCCTGAACGAAACTTCCGCTGTCATCGGGATTACGAGGGCATAGGACGCAGTTGACATCGGTATCCTCGAAGAATCGGAAGGTGTCTTCATCATGTGTGGCCATGAGCCCGGCTTTCTTCAATGCACCAACCGATGTTCTGTCGTCCCAAACAAGCACATTCACTCGAACACCTTCACTGGCTTTCTTTTTAAGCAGATCACCAAGCTTGACGTCCCTCCCTGGCTTCGACCTCTTCGTATCTCTCATCAATCTGATCTCGGTATAAACGGACCAACCCGTAATGTAAATCATGTGTTTGGCATTGTTGATGTGATCGTAAATATCTTCCCAACATCGATGCACCTCGTAATTCTTGCCTCCGGCAAGAGGAATTCTGGGAATAAATCCATCAGGGATATGTGCATCCTGGTATAGTATAACCTTACACCCCTGCCTCTGAGAATAATATGTATAGGGAACTCCGGGGTATTTGGGACTCATGATGCCACGGTTCCAGTTCCGGTCCTTGGTAACATCGAAATATCGAAGCTTCACATGGATTTTAGCATCATTATCCAACGGCTGGTTTTCTTCATCCACCAGTTCAATCCATTCATCCAATTCCTCCCCTGATAACAGATTTATAGCAGGCAAATATGCTTTGCCAATTAGAGTTGCACCAAGGGCTTTCGCATCCTTCACCGTGAATATTACCTCCTTAGCCGTGTGTGCGCAGTACATGTGAAATGACTCGTTCCACGAAGCGTCTTCGTGTTCTACTCTTCGAGTTCGTCCGATTCTAGCCGTTCCCAGACTGATCGTCGTGTAAATCTTCGACCCGCCTTCGCTAAGCCCGATAGTCTCCTCCGCCTTTGCCATTAACTACAAAAGATAACATAATGACAAAATTTAGCTCTAAAAAGAGTCTGGTTCCGAACTTAATCAAGATCCCGTGACTACCGAACACCGAGAATTTTATCGGATCATTACATCCTTATTTTCCCAGAAACTTAAGAAATGTGTAATAATTTGTACCTTTTGGAAGAATCCACCACCCCCAAGATTACGAACTTCATAGACGGTAGCATGTATATTCCCATGGAGAGATATGGCGGCCATTTCTCACCTAAAAAATAAATAAAATCGAGTTAACATATATATTTCACCTTAATCAATTAGAAATTGAAAAAAGATAAATTCAAAATACCAACTTCAATCAAAAGAGAGCTTTGAATAAGTAAGAGCATAGAAAGATTTGTAATGTATATATAATTAAAAACAAGGTGAGGATTTAAAGGGAAAAAAAGGAAAGGAAATGAGAGATCCGAAAAACCAGCCACTCGTACAGTAGAAAGCTTCCCCGTTGTGGGAATTTAATGAAACTGATTAATTTTATTTGTTAATTTGATTTAATTTTTTTATAATACATTTATTTTTTTGAGAAAAAAGAATAAAATTATATATTAGCCAATTACAGCATCCTGAAGTACAAAATTAGTAAATCGGGATGGAAACTATCTGTTCTCAAACTATATCTCTTTTGGTGCCATATTTTAAAAAATGGGTTAGAGTTTAAGGTTAAGGATTGTGGTTATGAATTAGATAAATAGGGGTAGGGTGTATTTTTTAGAGTCTAGGATTTAAAATGTGAAAATTAGAATTAGAGTTTAGAATTTAATTGTTAAGTATTTTTTAGTGTGTTTATACAGCAAATCAAGCTAAACAAATTAGAATTATATATATATATATATATATATATATATATATATATAATTACAAAGCAGAGTTGGTCCAAGACTTATTCATCTTATAATTTTCTTCGTCGTTTTCGGCGACGTCGTGTTGGGAGAAATGATTGTCTTGATCCGACGACCAAAGGGGTGTGCTCAAGTGCGACGATCGGCGGCAGAAGCGACAACAATTTGAGAGTTTGGGTTTAGGTAATTTTAGGAATTTTGGGACTGTTTTGTGAAATTTTCAAAATTTTAGGGTTTATAAAAAACTGAAAATTTTAGGTGTAGTTCTTTTAAAAAATCAAATTTGTGCCACGTGTCAAGCATTGATTGGTTAAAATATATTTTTTAACACCCATTAACGGTCAAACACCTAAAATTCTAACTTTTGAAACTTTAGGCACCCATTTTTACAAAAAAAAAAAAATACTTTCAACACCTAAAATTCAAAAGGGTATACTTTAGGCACATTTTTTTCATTTAAGCCTTTATAATATTATTGTACTAATTGATTGCAAAGTTTTAGGGTTGAAAATGAATTTTTAAAAATTCAAGGGTGAAATTAGAAAGAAACTTTTTCAATAGTGACCATAATGTTTATTTTTTAAAATCAGAGACTAAAACTGTACATGGGATAAACTTTAGTGGCCATTGCAGTAATTTATTCTTATTTTTTTCATTACCAGGTCACCAAGCCGTCAACGTTTAACGACAATAAATGGCCGAGTGACCAAAAGTTTACTCCCCGAAAACGTAAGTAACCTTACTGGTCGTTTTTCAAAATCGGTGACCAACTTTGTACTAGGGGAAACATAAGTGACTATTCAAGTAGCTAACCCTTATTAATATTATGAAACAAATCTGAAAACACAAAAATAATATAAATACATTACCATTAAATAATACAAGCCCAAGTTTTTTTTTAATAAAAACAGAGTCCATTTACAAAACAAAACCCAAAAATATTATACATAATATAAGGCCCGTTTGGTCCAAACCCTAAGCCTAATTACATCAAATCCCTAATCTGATTTGATGTTTTGTCCTTACGCAGCTGAGTCTCGACCGTTAGATCTAAGGAAGATCTAACGGTCTACGACCGAGGAGAGGAAGACTCCAGAACCTCTACGCGCCCATGCGCGGCTCTCGGATTCCCATACGCATAACGCTATACTACACGCGTTGAGGCCACGTGCGTCGTTTCCTCTCTCGGCTCTCCCAACGCGCACGTGAAGCTCGCACACGATGCTCCAGCTCGCCCGATCGTCCATATCTCTCTCTAGTGGCTGAAATTGCTCCACGACGTCCAGCCATGCCGATTCATCAGCCGCCGAGCCGCTCCGTCTACATGGTCCCCTCCTCACGGCCGTCACAGGCAGACAACAGAAACAAAAATGTCAGAAACGCGCAACGAATTTCAGATAAAAAACTAACAGAAATTAGAGGCCAAACAAACAAAATCAGAGGGCATGATCCGGCCAAAAAATCAGAGGCAACCAATAGCATATTTCGACAATTTTCATGTAATATCGAAAATGTTGTAATTTCGGGCTATAAAAGCCGAAATAATCAATGTAAACCCTTAAGTTTCGAAGAGGAGAATTTCAGAGCAATATAAGCAACCAAAACCTCAGATTCCAGAGGTATCATCACCGTCTTCCTTTTTTCATTTCAAAGCATATATATATAAAATAGAGTTAGGGTTTTTCCTTTTACATTCGGCGTCGGTTCGCCTTCTCCGCGTTCGTTCGCTTTCCTACGCCGGCGAAAAGCCCTCTGACCTCTTTGAGGTCGTGTGTGGCGAGTCAGAGGAAGTTAACATCAAAAAGGGGTTTTAAAACATTTTTTTTTGTTTCGGCTTTCAAAAGATAAGGAAAAAGAGGGTCTTTTGGTTCTATTTCCGGCGCCGGTTAGCGTCGACCGAAGCAACGTTGGGGATTTCAGAAAGCAAAGGGGAACGGCCGAGAGTTTAGGGTTAGGCTAAAAAATGTTTCAAATGTTTTTTTGTCAGCTTTTATAGAGTTTTGTGTTTTAAAATGGGTTTAATCCCTTAATAAGTCCCTCCGCGTGTTGTTATTACGTGCACAGGGGCTTCCGCATTTTGAAACTACTCCCGTGGTCCTTTAATATTTTTGAATGTTTTTAATCTCGTCACCGCTTTGATTTTAATCACGTTTCGAGTGGAAAATCATCGTTTTTAGTGGAGTCCTGATTTTTGCAGTTTATTCAGTTTTTAGTGGTTTTATTACTATCTAGGTCCCTATCATCATGCATCTTATTTGCTTACTCTGTTTTTTTTGTTATATTACATTTCATTATGCATGCTTTTTGCCGTATTTATGAATATAATATTCGTGTTTAGTGTATGCCATGTTGATATGTTTATGTTTAGTATGTGATTGCCATGTGATCGTATGTTTATATGTGTTTTTATGATATACATTTTTTACATTATATAGTTTTATTGTGTTATATGCTTGGTTTTAATGCATGCATGTTATGGTTTGTCTATGTTTTTTAATGAAATGTTCCTATGTGACATGCATTTATAATTGTCGTTTATGTGAATTTTAATGTTCTAATTTGCATGATAATTAAGTTTAATCACGAAAATAAGATACTTATTAATTCGCATATTCGGGTCGAAATATCCTAGCTTATTGGATCTTCCCCGAATATTCAGATTAATTTGCATCGTCTAAAGGTAAAATTCGTAAATAATTAAAATGAACAAGACCATGACATCATGCCTTATCTGTTTACATCATGCATAAATGTGACTTATGTGATCCGAACCCTAAACTAACACGACAATCAGATTTATATGATGTCGGTTTAGTCTTTGGTCCGGTGTACTGTCATCCTTTTTAATTAAATGCCTAATTAATTTGAAACCACCAATTTAAATAAGCTCGTACAATTAAAGTCTAATTTTCAATTAAGAACCCCTAATTAAACTCATTTTAAATTTTAAATAATTTTCATCGATTAAAAGCAATAATTATTTTGGTACCGATTTCCAGGCTTGATGGGGGTGCTAACTCTTCCCCACACGTAACCAACTCCCGAACCCTTTTAAACGAATCTCTAGTTTGTTTTTATGGTGTCCGACCTACCTTAGTGGTCGGTGGCGACTTCAAAATTTTTAAAGTTTTTTCAAAACTCGATTTCCCCCCTTTTAATCGAATTTGTTTCAAAAAGTGGGACACTCGAAGGTTTCTTAAAAAACACTTATTACAATATGACGACTCCGCTGGGGACAAATTTTGTTTTATAAAACAAAAAGAGAGTTAAGCCAAAAAAAATACTTGTTGCTTTTAATGTTGAAAAATTTTGAAGTTTAATTTGACTTTAATGAGGCGGTTCTTCTTTGAAAATGTGACTTAAATTATACGAGCTTCGATAATTGGTGGTCTTTGAATTATTTTTTCATTTAATTTCTAAGGAGTCACCGACATGTGTTGCATCATGATCATCAAGCTCTATACCCGAGCTTCACCCCTTAAGTGAGAGTGAAACGCCCATACCCACGTGTGTATCCCTCCACGGGTCGGTAATTCACTTATGGAATCCACGCCTTTGACACGTGAGTAGCCCTCCACGTCATTAGGTCATGCTTTCCCTCGAACCGAAACCAATTCGCAAGCTTGTAATGGGCCAGAATTAGGGTTCTTGTTACCTTAGTAGGTAATAAGATAGGTTCGGGTACCCTTTCTTAGAACCGAACCCACATGTGTGAGAATTTAAGGAGCCCACCCCGTTAGAGCTGCAACACCCTGGTTTTGGGCCTAAATGTTTTAGATGTTTAATCGGGCCGGTCGGGAACGGTTCGAACCATTGTGGTTGGTTTAGGGAAAACCTAGTTCGGGATGTTTTAAAAATATGGAAAAATATCTAAAAATACTCATTTATTATATAAATGATTATGGTAAAAACAATTTTACAAAATGAGCTTTGGAAATATTACATTTTGGTATAGTGACAAAAATGCAGTTTTTGCAAAAGTTGGCTAGTGACTATTTTGTAAAGGATTGAAACTTTGAATATTTAAAGAGCTGGTTTTACAATTTGTTTTTATCAGATTTATCTTTAATTTGGTAGCTTTTAATGATGATTTTAATAACGAAATAAAAGGGAATTAATAAGGAAATCAAAAGCTGACTTTTCATAACCAACTTTACAATAGATTTTCTCTTCTCATTTTCTCTCAACTTCCAATAAGCCAAACACTTTTCTCTCATAAAATAACCTGTAATTTTCATCTTGTTTGCTGACATTTCATCTTCCAAAAGATTTCCTCTCTTTGTTTCATCAAATCCTATTGGTTTTGCTTTGAATTTTCAAAAAAACTTACCCAAATTGAAGAGAGATCAACCATTAGAGGTAAGCTTCGTTCTTCTCCTCTAATGATAAGTTTTTTACTAAAATTCACAAGTTATCAATCTTTTGTTAATGATTTTTGAGTTGTTTTAATGTTATAAACATGAAATAGTTGCTAAATTCAAGATTCTTGATGAGATCTTGGTGATTTTCGTAATTCCATGTTAAGCTCTGATTTGAGGTTGTTTTTTAACATATTTTGGATGTTATTTGATGTTGAGAATGAGGTTTTAACAAATGAATCCCGAATAGGCTTGGGTTCCTAAGTTTGAGATGCTAGATTTGTGGTTTTTGAGGTGTTTTTGGTGATCTGCTGTTGCTAGAGGTATAAGGTCGTGTTTATGTTGATTTTTATGTTAATTGAGGTTTAAAAAAGGTTAGAATTGATAGATCTTGGATGGGCTTTGATTTGAGAAAGTTTGGAAGTGATTTCGAATAGCCGAAATGCTAGTTTTGAGTAGAGCAGCAAGTTAGAATGAGTGGCTGGTGATTTTAATGCATGATGATGCATTAATCCTCTGCTTTTTTGTGTAATGAACATGAGAGACTTCATCGGACGCGTTTGGTGTTGATCCGGAAGTGCTGGAAGCCTAGAAATCGTTTTGGCAAGCTAGCGAAACGTTATCGGTGAGTGAAAATGGTTTTAGACGTCCTTGAGGGACAAGGAAACGAGTTTTGAGGATTTAGAATTGGTTTGAAACACCATCCTAAGTCCAGAAGTAAGTGTGTTTAGATTTTCTCTCGAAATGTGGATGATGCCCCTAAATGCTTTGACATGCTCTTGATTTGAGATAAACAAATTCCTACTATTTTATGCATGATTTATGACATGAAATGATGTTTCATATTGATCCCATGAGATATAATAACATTGCAAAGAGTTTTGAGATTTTGATTAAATGCTATGCATGAATTGTGGTTTTGAAATGGGATGAGTTTGATTTAGAAATGTTGCATCAAAATAGTAGGTGAGATGATGATTTTAATGTAATATATTGGCATAAATGATGAGATGATTACCGGATATAATTAGTTGACCAATATGATGTAAAGTACACTATAAACTAAAAATTCGTATGTGCTCTTTGGAGTCGGGCAATAGGGGTAGTGCCATCCCGATCCAAAGTGAGAGTATGATGATGTGAGATGTCATCGGGGTAGGTATTGGTGAAACACGCAAGCTTTGTGACGAAGATAGATACCACCATGAGAGTCTGGTGGCGAGATCTCACCGGGGTAGGACTTGACCTCGAGTTAAGCTATTTGTATATTCGAGTAAATATAGAATATTAAATGCCAATATATGCGAATGAACTTTGATTCACATGTACCAAAGTTTGAAATGATTTTATGCTATGAGAAATACATATGAGTTTTGAGATTATGAAATGCTTTTGTATATCAAGCATGTATGGCTTTGCCATGAGATTTGCATTGGTTGAATGCATGAGATAGATAGATGGTACATGTGGTTTTCAATTGACGTTTTGCTTTAAAATGTATTTCAAGCATGAGATAGAAATAGCATGGTTTTATAAATAGATTTCAAGACGGAGTTTTAAAAGCTTGCATTGTTGTGTTGGTGTTTCTAGAGCATGCCTCACTAAACTATTGTGCGTACGCTCTCTTTTACCAACAATGAGGATAATTGAGACCTTTTGGGCAGCAAGGAGGCTTAAAGGAATTCAAGGATTGTTAAGCTCAAGTATGGTGTTATACTTTTACTTTAGTAATGATATATGGAAATGATATTTCATTGGTTTGTTTTGGGAGATGTGTTTTGGACTCCCTAATGTTGATGCAAGTTATATGTGCCCTATTTGGTTTGTAGAAAGCCTTTATATTGATTTTGGTACTTTATCTTGCCTTTTGGTATACTTGTGGATTGTGGTTTAAGCATGCTCTTTTACTTGCCTTGCAATGCTTGTGATGATCTATCAAATGTTTACCATGTGCTTAGAATTGCATGCTTGTATGATAGAGTGAATGCCATAAACATGTCCATATGATTTGGTGATGATTTGCTGATGTTTGACATGAATTTGGGTCTATTTTTGGGACACTTCTGGTATGCGTATCGATACTCAGGCTTGCGTATCGATACGCATAAGCCAAACTTGTATAAATTTGTACAGGGGTATCGGTACAAATGGGAAGTGTATCGAAACGAGTAGGCTATGTTTGAAGGGCGTATCGATACGCGGGAGTGCGTATCTATACCCTTTTTGTGAGTTTAGTCACTACCTCCCCGCGTATCGGTACGACCCCTGGGCGTACCGATACAGGACCATTAAAGTCAATTATAAGCATCTTTTAAAGCTTTGAAATGTTGCATTTTAGTCCCTGATTTTCATGTATGCAATTGGATGAGTTTGGTTGGTCTGATTGTGATGAAATTTTGCAGAGAAGTATGAAACATGACTAATTGAAAATGGAAACCTTAAAATCTTTAAAGCCCTTGTTATTTTCAAAAATTACATTTTTGTCTTTAAATGCCTAATTTGTAATTAAACCCCTAAACAAATTTCGATCGATATGCTGTTTCTTCCTATTCTCTTTGGTGATCATATAGAATTTGATTTACATCTAGAAAAGATAAAAAGAAAAAATGTCGTCAATCGGAGCCGGCTTTAACGAGTTGGCTTCGATTTTCCCCGTGTAATCACCTCGGTTTGGGTCAACCGTCTAGACCGGGCTAAGAATGTTACATTTGTTGGTATCAGAGCCATGTTTGCGAATAATTAGGGCATTGGTAAATGGTTGGTAAATGTAAATGAGAGTAGTGATGAATTCTGTGAAAGCATGTTGTGTGGTTGTGCAATGTTTGAGCTTTATTGAGACGAAATGCATGCAAGTTGTTGTTTGAGATGAAATAATGTTGTTATGCTATGTTTGGGGAACTCATTTCCATATAATTACTATTGGAAAGAATTGTTTTGAAAATGAAACTTGAGCACCTTTGATTTTCTTGCCTTATATTGCCTAACTGAGTTTTATTGCATATCACAATTAATAAATGGAGACATAATCGGTATTTTAATACCACTCACGGTTTCTTCCTTCATTGCCCCGACATTTAGTTCTTCTTCCCCATGAGATTTATTCTCTAGACCATCACCATTCAATGGCTCGCTATATAAATTAATATCTTCAGGTATACTCTTTAAATCATCCCCCTCTAATAATTTATTATGTACAACATCTCCTTTTAGTGAATCACCATCTTATTTTGAGCATTTTACATTGCTCGCTGCTAATATGGACACTAATTTCTCAAATTGGCCATTAAAATTTTCAAAATGGGAATTCATTTTCACAAACTCCTTTTCAATATTTTGCATAGATTGAATGAGTGTCTCGAACTTTTGATCACTCTGATAAGGAGTGCTTATGTTTTCTTCAAGTACAGCTTCACGCTTTTCCTATAAGTACATAAAACACTAATCTCATCAAAAATTATTTAAGACAAACATTGAAAGTTCAAATAATTATAATAAATGTACCTCAGTGTTTGTCTTCCTCGAACACATGTTGATATGACGCTTGCACTTCATCATTGTTGTATCTTGTTTTGAAGGCGTTAAATTTAGATTCATCATCTACATCAAAGAGGTTAATTTTAAGTAAGAACAATTTGCAACATTTGAAGCTAGCGTACCGTTACGCTATAGGTACCGTACCGATACCGATTTGGTACTAGTAACGTACTGGTATGGTAAAAATATTGTACCGGTACTACACGATATCGCTAAAAATCTAGTGACCAAAAATGTATTTGTACACATACCGTATCAACATGATATTCTCACGCGTACTGGTACGCAAAGAATACCGTACCGATATGCGCGACAAACAACAAAATTGGGGGTTTCGGATCGGCCATTAATTTTACGAATCAATAAAAAAAATTGGCTTGCTGTAACTGATTTTGGGGTCTTAGTAAAGGTGTTGGGGTTCTCAATTTTGAATTACATAAGCCAATTAACATAATTTTGGTTAGGGTGATGATTAGAGTTTCAAAAATTGGAGATAAATTACCTAATTGCAACAAAGAATTAGGACTGGCGGCGGCTGTCGGCGACGGCGGCGGTTGGCGGTGAGTGCGGCGGCAATTGAGTTAATTTCAAAGCAAAAAAAAACCCTAGGATTTTTTGATTAGGGATAGTTTATTTTGATTAATAATATTTAAAATAAATTTAAAAATAAAAAAATATTTTAATTAAATTACACTTTTAATTTTTTTTTAAATTATAATTACGTATTAAGTACTTTGAATTTAAAAATTTTATAAAATAATTTATCAGTGTTCATCGGTGCTCGTCAATAGTGGTGCTTGTCGTTGCTCGACAATGCTATAGAATTTTCCAAAATGAAAATTGATTTTGGTTAACATAGGTGTTGCTCACATAAATTAGGTTTAATTACAAATTTCATCCCTTGACTTTAAGTAAATTCAGTTATTGACTCATGTGCTTTATTTTTTCTAGAAAAAATAACATTCTTAATAATATCTCATAGTAATATTATTTTACTTTTCATCGACGAAAATGTTGATCCAGTTTGATAATATAAAGTATTATTATTTAACTATTAACTTGAAAATTAATAATTCAACCATTTATCTAAGATAAATTGATACAAATATTAGCTCAACAATTTACATGTAATAAAAGGGTAAAATTCAATCGTTTACGTTTATTTGTATATAATTTTCTCTCTCTATTTTTTAGGACTTTGTCCTGACTAATTTGGATCGACCCGCATTGATTTTCTGCATACACAATACATCGAACTCAAGACCTACTTAAACAATAACAAATTACTTACCGCTTGAACCAACCTCGTTAGTATGCTTATATAAATTTTGAAGTTTTTTTTTAATTTTTATATTATTATTTTTAATTTCGTAGAGTAAAATTAGAATTTAAATATAATACCTTTTAAGCCTATTTTATTTTATTTTCGAAGTTACAAGTACATAGAACTATAAATAATTCATATCTTATTAAATTATAATCAGAATTAATGGTTACAAAAAAATTATCCTAATAATCAGAATATATATATATATATATGAAAAACTCATATACAGTACAAAAGTTAAATCAAAATAAAATACATTAATATATAATATTTAATTTAAATTATCGAACTTAAATCTCAAAAAATCCGAATCTGCAGCCCAATTAAAGAAGTGAGCCCATGTTTAGAGAAAAGGTATTGTATTCGTTTCTTCTTTTAACCAAAGCAACACTATTTCCCCTCAAGGCCTTAACCATAGGCAAAACCTAAACCCCTAAACCTCGCCGGCGCCACTATAACAGGCAGAGACCAAAAAATACTTCTTTTTCAGATCCCTTCTATCTATTTTCGGTAAGCTTATCTCCTCCATTCTCTTCGCTTTTGATTTAAAGAAGGGTTTTTGGGATATAATTTGCGCCTGTTTATTTCATTCAAGATATTGCATTCGATCCTATTTTGAAATCTGGGTTATTGTGCTCTTGAGGATTTGTTGATTATGTTGCCCTAAAGATGCGATTTTTTAGGTTTATGTGTATTATTCTTTAGTGTTTTTGCCGCTTGAAATGTTGGGATTCTTCAGTTTTATAGATTAGTGTCTTATGGATGAGAGGATATTGGAACATGTTAGTTCTGCGATCAATTCGCAGATTTTGTTCACTTCCAGCTTTCTCCAAGCAATCTCCAAAGGCAATACCTTTACAAGAAACTGTTCTTTCCAAGCTTAAAGCTGAGAGAGACCCCGATAAGTTGTTCGCTTTATTCAAGGCAAATGCCCACAATAGGCTTGTTATTGAAAACAGGATTGCTTTTGAAGATACGGTTTCTAGATTAGCCGGGGCTGGCCGCTTTGATCACATCGAGCATTTACTTGAGCACCAGAAAACTCTTCCACAGGGTAGGCGAGAAGGCTTCATCATGAGGATTATAATGTTGTATGGTAAGGCTGGAATGGTAAAGCATGCTGTCGATACTTTCCATGATATGCATTTGTATGGGTGTAAGAGAACTGTTAAATCTTTCAATGCTGCACTTAAGGTTTTGGTTCAAACGTGTGATTTGGAAGCTATCGAGGCATTTCTCGCTGATGTTCCGCCGAAATTCCTTGTTGAATTGGATATTTATACGGTTAATATAGTTATCAAAGCATTTTGTGAAATGGATTTTCTTGATAGGGCGTATTTGTTCATGGTCGAGATGGAAAAGTTGGGGATAAAACCAGATGTTATTACGTATACGACACTTATATCAGCATCCTATCAAAAGAACCGGTGCGAGATTGGCAATGGGTTGTGGAATCTTATGGTGTATAAGGGGTGCAGACCTAATCTTACAACTTTTAATGTCAGGGTCCAGCATTTGATTAATAGGAGGCTAGCATGGCAAGCTAATGATGCAATGCGTTTGATGCAGAAAATTGGGATAGAGCCTGATGAGGTTACTTACAATTTGGTAATCAAAGGTTTTTGCCAGGCCGGATATCTTGAAATGGCTAAAAGGGTTTATTCTGCTCTAGAATGTCGTAGTAAGTATAAGCCTAATGTTAAGATTTACCAGACGATGATTCATTATTTGTGCAAAGGAGGGGAGTACAATTTGGCCTATACCAGGTGTATAGATTGCATGAGAAAGAATTGGTTCCCGAATGTGGATACTATTCATTCACTGCTTCAAGGCCTTGTGAGAAATGGGCAACAGCATAAGGCTAAGATGATAATGAAATTGGTTAGGAGTCGGAAACCGCCTTTTTCCTTGACTCAATTAGATTCTTTGCAGTCCATTTTGTCAAAGAAGTGATGGGTTGGAACCCGACCAGTTTGATTAAAAGAAGCTGATAATTCTCACTCCATGCAGTTGTAGTTTTACAAAACTAATTGGAGATAGAATTTTATGGTTCACAGTAACATCAAAGCAACGGCCGATCCCATTTTTGTTGAATTGATACCTCAGTAAGTCCGATATTAATGAGAATTCCAATGGAGAGCATAATCCAAATTCTTGTAAGTCATCATGCAATTTTGATCTCTCCTGATTTTTGTCATTCTTTGGACTTGAAGCACCTATGCTTGTGACTTATTTTCCATGTTTTGCTATTGCAATTCCATTTTTTCTAGGTGAAGCATGCATATGGTGTTTGACATTCCGATAGGCATGAATTGTTTTAACTCTGTGAAGCATGCATTATCGTGTTTGTGCCTGCTAATGCATGTTTCAGGTGCAAGCTTTCATATTGGTTGTTAATGAGATAGAAACATTCCCCTTTATACATGATAAATTGCCTGAACAATATTCCAAGTTTAATATGCCGGTATTTGGATTCTAAGGTGTTGACTTTTTGAAATGTTATACCCTTAATGATGAAGAATGGAATGGCCCTGTTTTCATTGTTTCAGGTTAATCAGCACTTATGTTTGATTAATATATCACTTTTCAGTTTTCACTAAAGAACAATGCATGATGTAGTAACTAATATTCAACTATATTTCTCACTGAAGTTTATTGTGATACCAGTAGACGCCGGATGTTTTCACTTGAAGTTCGATCGGGAGGTGCACCGGAA
Source organism: Hibiscus tridactylites (assembly GCA_958450335.1). Classification (NCBI taxonomy): domain Eukaryota; kingdom Viridiplantae; phylum Streptophyta; class Magnoliopsida; order Malvales; family Malvaceae; genus Hibiscus; species Hibiscus tridactylites. The sequence goes on from OY288274.1 coordinate 16,736,585, forward strand.
GTGCATTGTTTTCAACGCTCAAAGAAGGGTGAACAGCTGAGTTCTCTTTCAGTCCCTTCTTACATTGGCCCTCCTCTGAAATTGGTTTAGGCCTGAAATAATGTCATCATATTTGTGTAGAGATTTGGTGTTCTCGAAGTTTCAACCAAACTTGTAAAGCATTCATTCAAGCTATCTTTCCTTTTGCTTGTGAAGTGACACTGCTGTGTTCCTCTTACCAATGGGGTACATAGTTGTTTTAGTGGAGTTAATTTTACGAATGAATTACTAAATTGTTTAATTTATTTTTTCATATAAGTGTATATATTTCACCTGTTAATTTTACAATTGATTTACTAAATTGTTATAGTGGAGATAATTGATGATTTTTTATATTATTGTGTACTCTGATAGTAGAGTTATATATTATGGCATGACTTGAAAAGTTTATCCTTATCAAAATTATCTATAACCCTATATAAAAGCCCTCTTATTGATTTATCAGTTTTCAAAGGACAAAGCTATATACAATAATTGCATTGTATTTTTCACAGCGACAATTGAATATTTTGTAACGATTTTTATCCATAATTTAAATCTGTACATTTGATATTTGATTCTTAATTAATGCCAGTAAATAAAAAAGCTAAGGATTAATATGGGGACCAATTTAGAATGGTAGTTATAGTTTGGGAATAAAATTGGAACATTCAAAAGTTTAGGGATTAATTTAGAATGAGGGCCATAGTTTGAGGACGTGTGATGCAAATAATTTTTTTAATTATTAATCCGTCCATTCTCTATGGTGGTTAATTTTGATGATATTTGTTAGGAGATATATACTATCTATACAATTACAAATAATTGAAACTTGAAGGAAACTGTTCTTAATCAAACAGCCTTTGTTTCTAAATTCTAATGCTGCTAATTAACTCTGCTTTAGGTCTTGGTGAAAACTACAGCATTATAGTTGCATGGGCCATGCACAAACCAATCAGTGCCAAACAGTTGCAAAGGAAGATTCCTCTTTTCTTACCAATCCACTAAAGTCAAAATGAAACAATTGAAAACACACACCATATTTATTGTTGTTGTTTTGCGAAGGGTTTTCTCTGCATCGTGCACTAATCTCATAACACCAACTCAAATCCTTTTGAGTTTTGACTGCTAAACTTCCAGTTCCAGACCAAAAACACCCAGATCCTGTTAGCACGAAAGCTAGTTTGATTTTGACAGTCCCAAGTATTTACAGGAACCACGGAAAATTGCTTCTCAGTACAATTTGGTTTCGAAAATTTTGTCATTCGTGGCTGGGATTCCATTGTTGACCAGGCTAATTACGTTTGCTGGCTCAAAGAAACTCGTCCAAATTTATCTGCTGCTCTTGAAGAACTTAGAGCGAAAAAGAATGATGTCCAAAGGGAGGTTGATATGGCCGAATAACGACTACTGGTGCGACTTGAGCAAGTTCAACTATGGCTTTCAAAAGCAGAAAATATAATAACAGAGGCTGAAACTTCGATTGCAGATGGCCCTCGTGAAATAAATAACTTGTGTCTTGGTGTCTGCGTTTCCAAGAATTGTGTAACACCCAATTTTTGCCTAATTTTGAAACCTTAATAATTGAGAATTTTAATTTAAAAACCTAATTACATCTCAATGATTAAATTAGGAATTTTCAAAATTTTAGTGCCGTTTCATAAATTTATACTTTTCAGCCCTAATTGACCTTTTGGCTTCCATAATCTAAATTGCAGCCTCCCTCCCCCTCAATCGCTCATTCTCTTTTCAGTAACCACCAAAATCTTCCCACTTTTCTGATTTAGCTCCGGTCAAGACCCTATCGGCGTTTGTTCGACAATTCGAGACCATTATCTTGCTCCCCTTTACCGTCCGAAAAAAATCTTACTATCTTTTTCTTCCCACCGCCGGTTGTGTGCTCGAAATCGACGTGAAACCGTCCAAACTCGTGCCCCTTTCGTGTTCTCTTGTCGTTTCGTGTTTTTGTGGGTAATATTTTCAGTCAAGTTTTGAGATTTTTGGATGGATTGTGTGTGTTTAATTTCATTTCTGGTATGTTTTGGTAGAAAAAATGACCATATGAGGTCATCAGAGTGTTGACGGCGGCCGACGCCGTCTAGAAAACCCTAGGGTTCGAATTGAAAAGAGGGGAAAAGGGTGAACCGGACCGAACTGGTCCATATTGCTAAGCCGATCTATGAACCGACCGAGTCAGACTGAACCCGACTTTCTCAGAACCGAATCTGCTGACGTCAGTGATGACCCGTTGACCGTTGACTTTTTCATTCAAAGTCAAATTTAGGTTTTTCACGTATTGATTCCAAATCCGCTGCCCGTTTTTCCAAATTCGAACCTGAAAGACTGTTTTAATCAATTTTATTCAATTGTGCTTAATATTTTGAGAATTTTGAATATCGAAAATTAATTCAAGTTATTCTTGTGTTCAGGCGATGTTGACTCGGATACTGAGATTCTTCCTCCTTCTCCACCTGGACGACCTCCTTTTGCTCAATCTTTGAGATCTACTCGTGAGTTTAGTAGTTATTGTTCGATATTATTATCAGTGATCCGACATAGTAGTAGTGTATCTGATGTAGTATTTGTTATCGTAGGTGCTGACTCTGTCTGACCTAGTGCTAGAGTTGAGCGTGGAAGACGTCATCATCGACGTTGAATGTTTAGCTGTCTGAGGTGTGTTCTCTACCGTGCTATCTATTTTACAGTGCTATGCATGTATATATGTTTGATGGACTGAATTGTGATTATGGCATGATCTGATATTGTATAGTTATGATATATTCTCTTGATATGATGTGTTTGACTTGTTCAATATGTTGGTATGCCATGCAACATGTATTAGATTCGGATTACCTAATATCGGACTATATGAACATGCATTTCTGTTAATAAATAAGAATGCATTCGAAATCAGAAAATCAGATAATATGTCATATCATCGGGTTGAAATTTTGTACGAGGAAGTTTAGCAGTTTCTTCCTTCAGGTTGAAACCTGCTTCGGATCAGTGGTTCCACCCTTCGGGCTGAGTTCCACTTCAGATGGTGACGGTGTAGAGTAGTTTTGAAGAACCTACTCTTCGGACGGTGATGTAGTTGGGTGCATATCATGTTGACTTACACATACATTCATACATATCTATTATTGAAATGACTGTTTGACTGAGAATAATATTAGGATGTTATGTTGTTTGACTCCGTTTGACTTTGTATGATTCTGTTAGATTCTGTTTGCACTGTAGAGACACACTGAGCGTTATCGCTGACTCCCCCTTAGTTTCTCTTTCAGATACTCAGACCTAGGCTACGGTACTTGGAGGACCTCGTTTATCATACATATTTTATATTATAAGTATGGACTACTTTGACTTTTGGATTTTATTCATTATTATTGGATTATGTATAATTTATGACTCGAACATTTTATTTGGGAGTTTACTGCTTTTATCATGCATGTTTATTTCTAGATAGTTTATCACTTTTTAGGATATTATTATATGATTATGTTTTATGTGATATTACTATTTAATACGGATGTAATGTTTTTAACCTAATTACTTTACTTGAGGGTCGAGTTTAAAACTCAACTTCCTACATTCGACTCAATTCTTCTGAGTTGGGTTTAGGGGGTTACATTTAGTGGTATCAGAGCCAGGTTCAACCCTCGACTTGGGAGACTCAAATCAATTTTTAAACCGAAAATAAATTTTTTGCATGCATTATTAAATGTTTTCGGGTAAAGCGGGAACTTCAGGGAAAAACTTGTTATCTTTTAAGAATAATATTTATGTATATTCTGAATAGGAATTCTAAATACCGACTCTAATCTTAGTATTCCTTTCTTTTGTAGATATACTACTATACTACCTCGAAGAAGTCCTAGAGTAACAGCCAGTCGAGGTCGTACCGTGGCTGCAGATAGTGATGTTCTACCACTTTAGGGTTCGATATAAAACCAGGGTGAGGTCCTAGGTACGAATGTAGAGGAATAACATATGGACCAGACAAGAGCTCAGCAGACATGAGCTCAGTAGGCGAGAGCTCAATAGACTGGTGGTGGGGATCTACATGTTCAACCTGCTCAGAGTAGTGGTCCTCACGATTCAAGGGATAGTGAGATTGTGGGCATGGATGTTGTTACTATACACAGAGAGTTATTGAGATATCTTCGTCAGTCATATGGTGTCCGGAGACCCATATCAACTGAGTTCTTATATGCCGGGATGACTATGTTTGATGGAAAGACGGGTACGAATCCGGCTGATGTAGAGTATTGGTCGAAGAAGCTTCAGAGGTTGTTTTTTGAGATGGATTATCCTACTGTCCGGAAGCTTAGGGTTGTTGTATCACTGCTGTAGGGTGAAGCCCAGAATTGGTGGGAGGCTGAGGAGCATGTTATTCCAGCTAGTCAGGTCACTTGGGATCATTTCCGACAGGCATTCCGTGATCGTTGCGTTGGGGTTGAGTATATAGCAAAGTGTCGGAATGATTTCATGAATCTAAAACAGAATGATATGTCCATGAACGATTACGAGATTGAGTTTATGAGATTGATTCAGTATGTCCCTAGGTTAGTGACCACTAAAAAGGACAAATGTAATTGGTTTCTGAAAGGGTTGCGTCCTACGATTAAAGCCGGTGTTGCTCTACATATGGATAAGGATTTTAAGGAGATTACTCGACGAGCAAGGATCACCGAGCGGAATGAGGTAGAGCTGAAACAACTTGAGTCTCATGGTTATGATCGAGGTAAGAGGCAGCGTCAGTGTCAGTTCAGCACAGTAAGGGGAATCAGTCCAAGAAGAGAGCCAGGGATGAGTCAGATCATTAGAGTTATTCCAGAGCTAGGCATGTGACTTCTACTATTTTGACTAGGGGTGATAATGAGCCTGACCGGCTCGCGAGCTACTCGGGCTCGGCTCGGTCAAAGCTCAGCTCGAGTGAGCTCGACTCGGGCTCGAGATCGGCTCGAAATTTTAACGAGCCGAGCCGAGCTTACCCAGGCTCGGCTCGTAAAGCTCGTGAACAAGCTCGAATATATATATATATATAATGTGATTAGTAAAAGAATATAAATAAATTAAATTAGGAAATTTTTTACTAAAATCAATTAATTAAAATAAATTAGACACATTTAAAAAATAATAAATTAAACATTATCCACTAAAACAAATTTATAATAAAACTATAAATAAATAAATAATAAAAATGAAACGCACTTTTACCTTAAAATGGAAAACCCACGTGCTTGCAGGCTGCAGCCTTGCACGAATACTGTATACACAGGCAACATTCAAATTCCAAAACCATAGCCATCCAATTTTCCCCCTTTCTCACTTTTTCTAAAAAAATTCACGACGATCTTGTATCTTCCACCGGTGGCCGAACATCAACCAACATCGGCGGCTTCAGTAACTCACCAGTCCATCACCAAGTTCGTTGGTTTTTCTTTTCTTTTTTTGCTTTTATGCTCCGTTTCTACTCTCTGTTTTTTTGACGACACCGTTGATGAAAGTAGTCGTGGATGGCATGTTAGTTTAAAAATAATTAGTTAGTTAACTCATGGTTGGATATTAAAGTCGGTTATTCATGAAGCTTGCAAGAACATTTGTATTGTCCCTTGCAAATTTTGAGTGGTAATGAAGTAGTGTTCGAACTTGTTTGAACTAAAATTTATGGTTGTTAATGTAGTTTGACTTGTTCGAACGAAATTAGTAATGCTAGTCATGAGTGTGTTATGTTTTAAGGATGTTAGGTGATCTTAGACATCATTAAATTGTGTTAATGGTGGTGGAATTTCTAAAGTATATGGTTATAATGTTTGGTTATTCTTTGAATGTGAAATGATGAGATTAATATGATGTTAGACTAGACTATTTTCAAGCTTGATAGGAAGGGGGTGATCGCAGATGAATAAACATTGTTTTGAGCTGTTTTACTTTTAAAATGAGACTAATGTATATTCTTCTAAATGGACAGAATTGCAAACAAGAGTTTAGGGACTGTTTTGCAAGTTTGTATGAAAACCGCTGATTAGAGGAATAAAGTTTAATAGTAATTAAACTTTAGGGATTAATTTAATATTGATAGATATGTGGAGGGCTTAATTTAATATTGATAGATATGTGGAGGGCTTAATGAATCAGCTTCCGATGATTGGTTTTGGGGGTGAAATTAGAGGTACTGCTATAGGGACATGAGATTTTCAACATGTTGCGGGTTGGGGTATCAAATTCTCTTGACCCGACCTCAGACAATAGCCATTGGATAATGATTTAGGATTTCCAGATTAGTGTGAAATGGCCATCCGGATGTATCACGAGAATGTATGATTATAATAGTAATTGTTTGGTAAATGAGCTAGTTAAATAACGAAATGATAACCTTAAATAATCTCTACCTGTAAATCTTTTGTTACTTGTCTCAAGATTATGTACAACCTGAAATAACTCAATATTATTTGCTTTACCATATAATTCACTATTATGCTCTCTCTCTTTTTGAAATTCCGTTTATTAAATGATTCTTTTATTTTGGTATGAATTATTGAAAATCCATAGCGGGCTTTAAACATATTGGTATAACAGTGTACTCCATTGGAAAGATGCACCATTGTGGGAAAATGAATACTCGAATAGTGTTGTTTCAATGCTACTTAATTTCGTATAATCTTTTGAGGTGGCTAAAGTGTAAAAAAAAAGGAATTTATACCCGTATCTTATTTAAGGCCACAAATGTCTGAGTTGAACCCCCCTAATCCCTTCGATTTTGATGTTCATAGTCATTTGTTCTTTTGGTGATTGAAAAGTTGGACATATATTTTATCTTTTGATGTTCATAGTTTAGGCGTAATTTCCAGGTTAACGTACTTGCTTCTATTATGATGAAATTGTTCTATTGTTGCAGCATGCGAACGGTTAATTTTTCTAACATCATATCATAAAGTAGTATTTGATTTTATATAATTAATTTTTATTTTTTATTTGTAATTTAGGAATGTCTACTGTTGGATTGGGTATATCAGATGGCCATTCAACTCCTATTGGAAAGGAATCCGGAGCAAATTTGAATGATGCAAATGAAATGGATGAAGAAATCGGTCTAGAAAATGAAGAAGTGCATGTTCCCCAAGCTAATGCCACCAATAATGATAGTGAGGTTCGTAATACTGAAGATGAATCAGAATTATATCCTTTTATGAGAGCAAAAAAGTCCGATGTTTGGAAGGATTTTGGGGAACCTCAACGTGTAGGAAACTCTACAGTTTGGAAAGTTTCTTGCTTGTATTGTAAGACTCTTCTATATGTTTCTAGAGGTGGTCCTACAAGTCATTTAAAGCGTCATTTGGGTAAATGTACACAAAGAAAAGTGCACATACGACAACAAAAGTTGATCAACTTTGTACCATTGATTCAACTACGGGTTCTCCAAGTTCTGTATTTGTTAGTGCACTACATGATGGTAAGTTTGATCCATTAAAAATGAGAGAAGGTATTGCACTTTGGATTGTTATGCACGAGCATGCTTTTTCTATTGTTGAAGAAGAATGCTTTAATATGATGTTGAAGATGACAATACCACAATGGAAAAGTGTGTCACGCCATATTATAAGAAATGATTCCTTCAAAGTTTATGAGGTTGAGAAGAACAAGTTGAAGGAAAAGTTGAAGAATGTGTACATAATTTCTTTGACCACTGACTTATGGCGTTCTAAGCCTCAAAAGATAGAATATATAGTTCTTACGGCTCATTTTGTTGACCATGACTGGAAGCTTCAAAAGCGAGTACTGAATTTTGTTCACATACCTCCGCCTCGAAAAGGCAAAGATATAGTCAATTGCATTTTCAAATGCTTAAAGGAGTGGGACATCGAGAACAAAGTAAGTTACTTTAATATAGTACACATATTGACTTATTACCAAATTTGCACTAATCAATATTGTATTTTTTTGTAGGTGTTCGATGTTTCTGTGGATAATGCCTGTGCAAATGATTCTTGCATACAAATCATGAAAGAGACTTTTTCACTGACCAAGAGGTTGATTTGTGGTGCCAAATTATTTCATGTTCGTTATTGTGCCCACATTTTAAACATTATGGTTCAGTACGGTCTCAAACAAGTCAAAAGCATCATCAAGAATGTTCATGATATAGTTGATTATCTAAATGGAAGTGAACAACGACTGCAAAAGTTTGCCGAACTTGCTCAACAATATAACTTGAAAGAGAGGAGATTGGTTTTGGAATGCAAGACTCGATGGAATTCCACTTCTGAGATGCTTGCTTGCGCAATCAAGTTCAAAGAGGTATTTGCTAGACTTGCTTTTGAAGATAGAGAATTTGTTTATTGTCCTAGTTTAGAGGATTGGGGTAAAATTGAAAAATTACTTGAAATCTTGAATGTGTTCTATGATAATACAAATGTTATTTCAGGATCCGAGTATCGTACTTCCAATTTGTTTCTTAGTGAGATTTATAGAATTAAATTGTTGTTGGATACTAGTTCTGAGTCTTTCGATGATTTTGTTAAAGGCATGGTCACAAACATGAAAGAAAGGTTTGATAAATATTGGGGTGAATGCAATCTACTCATGGCTATAGGTGCAGTATTGGATCCTCGATTAAAAAAGAAGGTTATTTAGATTACATTCCCAAAAATGTTTTCTTCTGATGTGGTTAGGGAGAATATTCATAAAGTTAGAGAAACTTTGTATGAGCTTTATGATGAGTATGTGAATTTGTATTCTCCTCTTCTAATGGAGCAAGTGGGTGAATGTGAAACTAATGCAAATGTTTGTGGTGGAAGAACAAGAAGTACTCCAGGATTATTGGAGATTTTGCAAGCTGTGAGAAGTGAGGAATTGACTGGGAATAAACAATCTGAAGTTGATTTATATCTTGAGGAAGGGTGTTATATCCCTCAAGAGAGTAAGTTTGATGCTCTGTTGTGGTGGAAGGAAAAAACTGGAAGATTTCGTATTTTGTCACGATTGGCTATGGATGTCTTGGGTGTTCCCATTACTATTGTGGCTTCAAAGGCCACATTTAGTGCTGGAAGCCGTGTAATTGATCCTTATAGATCATCATTAAGTCATGAAACCGTGCAAATGTTAATTTGCACAAGAGATTGGTGTCGATCTCTCCATGGATTGAAGAGAAAGAATAAAGTAAGGATTAGATACGAATATGTACACTTCTTTTTCTATTATCAATTTTTAGAATTTATTTTTAGCTAATGAATATGATTTCTTTTTGTAGAAAATTGATGAAGATCAACCGAAGGAAATCATTTTGCCCGCTCTTTAGGTTTGTTAATAAAACTTTATGATGATTCGCAATTTATTTTTGGATAATAATAAGTTGGATTGCTTAATGACTTCTTAATAACTATGGTTAAAAAAATTAGGAGAAGAGAAAAGAATGGAGTGCTTGGAGCTTTGGACTAGGATAATAGAAGGCAAAATCAACCAATGGATTGTTTTGTTTTGTGAAGACTAATGGATGGTCGTGGTTTTATTTTCCTTAGTCGGTTGTTGTTTGCTTTTATATTTTCTTTGACTTTGTGTTTGTATTGTAACTTTGTAAGAATATTTCTTTTTATTTGGATTAATTTACTTTTTGGGCACTCTTTTCCTCTTTCTCGACACTGAATTTCATTTTAGAGTTGGTTATTAAAGGGGTTTTAACGAGGCCTCATCTTTTATAAAAAAATTATAGCAAAATTATATATTTCAAGCCGAGCCGAGCCTGATGAGCTTGAGCCCGAGCCCGAGCCCGAGCCGAGCCGAGCCGAGCCGAGCCGAGCCGAGCCTGAAATTCCGAGCTCGGTGAGCCTCGAGCCCGAGCCGAGCCTAAGAATACAGTTTTCGAGCCGAGCCCGAGCTTGACCCCTAATTCTGACTGTTAGTGCCGGGGGTTCGACTGGTACTCGTGGGGTGCCACAGTGTTCCTTTCGCAAGAAGTACCATCCAAGCGAGTGTAGGAAACAGAATGAGGCTTGTTTCAGATGCGATTCATTTGAGCATCTTTTTAGAGATTGTCTGATTTCACCTCCATCAGTTTATGCTCCGAGTCAGTCTCAGGCATCAATACAAACTCCCGCTAGGGGGAGAGGACAGGTCTGATCTATTACTTCGGGTTTTGCTAGTAGAGGTAGACCAGCTCAGAGTAGAGGATCAACAGGATCAGGGGCGAGACAACCAGGGTTAGTTTACTCTACCAAGAGACACGAGGATTGTGATGAGCCAGATGTTATTTCCGGTACTTTCTCTATTCATTCTATCTCATATTTTGCATTGCTTGATAATGGTTCGACCCATTCGTATGTTGCGAGTTTTGTATCTGGGGACTTGAAATTTCTGTTGAGGATATTTTTAGTGCTATTACCGTACACAGTCCAATGGGTAATCCTGTTGAGGTCACTGGAGTATACATGAATTGTCCTCTTGAGATTCAAAGGGATATCTTTCCAGCTGATTTGATGGAGTTACCCTTTGGGTGTTCGATCTTATCCTCGGTATGGATTGGTTGTCTGCTCACCGAGTTACTCTAGACTGTGAAAAGAAAAGGGCAACCATGAGATCTTTAGATGATCGTGAGGTGATTCTGGTTGGGAAGCGTAGAGGTTTTCTGTCTAATATCATCTCAGCTCTCAAAGCTGAGAAAATGATCAGAAAGGGGTCAATTGCTTATCTTGTTTACATTCTTGATCCGAGACAGCCTGATTCCATATTAGATAAGACCCGTGTTGTGAGAGACTTCCCAGATGTTTTTCCGGAAGAATTACCAGGGGTATCGTCGAAACGTGATGAGGTTGAGTTTGGCATCGAGGTTTATCCGAGTAAAGCTCATGTGTCTATTGCTACTTACCGGATGGCACCGAAAGAACTTAAAGAGTTGAAATTTTAGTTGCAGGAATTACTAGATTGGGGTTTCATTCGACCCAGTTCTCCTTGGGGAGCTTCTATTCTGTTTGTTAAGAAGGACGGGACACTTCGACTTTGTACTGACTATCGAAAGCTGAACAAGTTAACGATCAAGAACAAATATCCCTTTCCTCGCATTGATGACCTAATTGATTAGTTCTGGGAAGCTACGGTTTTCTCTAAGATAGACTTAAGATCTAGTTACTACCAACTCGAGGTTAAGGATTCTGATGTGTTCAAAACAGCTTTCCAAACACGATATGGTCACTATGAGTTCCTTGTGATGCCTTTCAGATTGACTAACGTCCTTGCTGCTTTTATGGGTATGATGAACAGGGTGTTTCAAACCTATCTTGACCAGTTTGTTGTGGTATTTATTGATGATATTTTGGTATATATTTTAAATCTGAGGCTGAACATGAGGGACATCTCCAGATTGTGTTACAGACTCTGCGGGAGAAACAATTGTATGCAAAATTCAGTAAGTGTGAATTCTGGCTTTCAGAGGTTATGTTTTGGGGCATATAGTTTCTGCTGAGGGTAGTCAGGTTGATCCGAAGAAAGTTTAGGCTATTATGAGCTAGAAACAGCCCAAGAATGTTCCTGAGGTTCGAAGCTTCTTGGGTTTAGCTGGCTATTATCGGAGATTTGTTGAGGATTTCTCTACTATTACAGCTTCGTTGACTAAGCTTCTGAGGAAGGATGTTCCTTTCATTTGGACTGAGGACCAATAGTCTAGTTTTGAGAAGCTTAAGTCTGTGTTGACTAAAGCACCAGTTCTGATTCAGCCTAAGCCTAGTATGGCTTATACCGTTTACAATGATGCTTCGTACACCAAATTGTGATGTGTTCTAATGCAGGATGGGTGGGTAGTGGCTTATGCGTCTCGACCGTTGAAACCACATGAGTGTAACTATCCTACCCATGATCTAGAGCTTGCTGCCGTGATCTTTGCTCTTAAAATATGGAGACATTATCTCTACGGAGAGAAGTGTTATATCTACACAGACCAAAAGAGTCTAAAATATATCCTCACATAGAAGGATATTAATCTGAGGTAGCGTCGTTGGGTAGAACTTCTCAAGGATTATGACTGCGAGATTGAGTATCATCTAGACAAAGCTAATGTTGTTGTCGACGCCTTGAGTCCTAACGACATTTCAGATTTGAGAGCTATGTTTGCCCTGATGAGTTTGTATGATGATGGCAGAATTTTGGCAGAATTTTAGGTTATTCCTACTCTAATTTCTGATATTCGAGTTGAACAGCCTAGTGATCCGTTTATGATGCACCGTAGGAGAAGGTTGAGGATGGTACATCTCAGGGTTTCTCTATTGAACATGATGTTGTTCTATGTTTCCGAGGTCGATATTGCATTACGAGGAATTCTGAGCTGAAGCAGATTATTTCCTTGAGGCCCATGACAGTCCTTATTCTATGCATCATGGTGGTGACAAGATGTATAAGAATCTTCATGAGAGGTACTTTTGGAAAGGTCTAAAACGTGATGTCGTTGGATTTGTATCGAGGTGTTTGACTTGTCAGAAAGTCAAAATAGAGCATCAGCGTCCGTTTGGGTTACTTCAGCATATCGAGATTCCTTAGTGGAAGTGGGAGCGTGTGACTATGTACTTTGTTAGTGGACTTTCTTTGACTCCGTCGAAGAAGGACTTTATCTGGGTTATTGTTGACTGTCTGACTAAGTTCGCGCACTTCATTCCTATCTGAGTTGACTATTCTTTGAGCAAGTTGGCTCGGCTTTATACCTTTGAGATTGTTGGACTTTATGGAGTACCGTTGTCTATTATTTCTGACAGAGATCCGAGGTTTACTGCAAAATTCTGGGAGTTTCTTTATACTACTTTGGGTACTCGGTTGGACTTCAGTACATCTTATCATCCGCAGACTGATGGTCAGTCCGAGCGCATGATTCAGATTCTTGAGGATATGTTGAGGGGTTGTATTCTTGATTACAGAGGTAGTTGGGAGGATTTCTTACCGCTTACAGAGTTTGCCTATAATAACAGTTATCCGGCCAGTATCAAGATGGCACCATATGAGGCTCTGTATGGACGTAAGTGTTGATCACCTATTGGCTGAACCGAGCTTAATGATCGTAGACTCTTGGGACCAGACATTGTTCACGAGGCTGGGCAGACTGTCAGATTGATTCGGGATTGGCTTAAGGCTGCTTTTGATGGACAGAAGTCTTATGCTGATTTGAGACATCGGGATCTTGAGTTTGAGGTGGGTGATAAGGTTTTCTTGAAAGTATCTTCTTGGAGTAAGGTACTTCGATTTGGTCGGAAGGGCAAGCTGAGTCCTCGTTACATTGGCCCTTATCGGATTATTCGTTAGGTTAGACCAATTGCCTATCAGCTTGAGTTACCACCAGAGCTTTAGCGTATTCATGATTTCTTTCATATATTTGTGTTGAGACATTATTATGCTGATCCGTCTCATATTAGGCTTGTGGAGGAGATTGAGATCCGTCCTGATTTGCGTTTTGAGGAGCATATTGAGATTCTTGCTCAGGACACGAATGTTCTCAGAAGGAAGACCATTAAGATGGTCAAAGTCTTGTGACGTGGTCGTAGTCATGATGAGGCTACGTGGGAGCCCAAGACTATCGTCAAAGCTCAGTATCTGCATCTTTTTGCTCCAGGTAAATTTGGAGGCCGAAATTTCTTTTTTCGGGGGGAGAGTTGTAACACCTTAATTTTGCCTAATTTTGAAACTCTAACTGACTGAAATCCCTAAATTAAAAACCTTAATAATTAGGAATTTTAATTTGAAAACCTAATTACATGTCAATGATTAAGTTGGGAATTTTCAAAAATTTAGTGACCAAATTACAAAGGTATCAAAGTTTTTGCGTTGTTTCGTAAACCCTAACTAATTCGATGGCACGCCTTGTAATTTACCCAACAATTAGGGTATAAATTTATACTTTATAGCCCTAATCGACCTTTTGGCTCTCATAATCTGAATTGCATCCTCCCTCTCCCTCAATCACTCATTCTCTTTTTGGTAACTACCAAAACCTTCCCACTTTTCTGATTTAGCTCCGTCCAAGACCCTATCGGCGTCCGTTCGAAAATCCAAGGCCATTATCTTGCTCCCATTTGTCGTCCGAACAAAACCCTATCATTTTCTTCTTCCCACCGTCGGTCGTGTACTCGAAATCGACGTGAAACAGTCCGAACTCGTGCCCCGCTCGTGTTCTCCTGTCGTTTTGTGGGTAATGTTTTCAGTCAAGTTTTATGATTTCTGGATGGGTTGTGTGTGTTTAATTTCATTTCTAGTATGTTTTAATAATAAAAAAATGACAATATGAGGACATCGAAGTGTTGCCAGCAGCCGACACCGTATAGAAAACCCTAGGGTTCGAATTGAAAAGAAGGGAAAAGGGTGAACCAGACCGAACCAGTCCATATTGCTAAGCTGATTCGTGAACAGACCGAACCAGACCTTCTCAGAACTGAATCGGTTGACGTCAATGATGACCCGTTGACCGTTGACTTTTTCAGTCAAAGTCAACTTTAGGTTTTTCGACGTCCTGATTTCAAATCCGCTGCCCGTTTTTTGAAATTCGAATTCGAAAGATCGTTTTGATCAATTTCATTCAATTGTGCTTAGTATTTTGAGAAATTTGAATATCGGAAATTAATTCAAGTTATTCTTGTGTTCAGGCGACGTTGACTCAGATACTTAGATCCTTCCTCCTCCTCCTCCACTTGGATGACCTTATGTTGCTCAATCTTCGGGTTCTGCTCGTGAGTTTAGTAATTATTGTTCGGTATTATTATTAGTGATCTGGCATAATAGTAGTGTATCTGATGTAGTATTTATTATCGTATGTGCTGACTCTGTCCGACCTAGTGCTAGAGCTGAGTGTGGGAGACGTCATCATCGACATTGAGTGTTTAGCTGTCCGATGTGTGTTCTCTACTGTGCTATCTGTTTTACAGTGATATGCATGTATATATGTTTGATGGGCAAGACGGAATAACATCACCATTTATGGAACCAAAGATTGGTGGGGAAAGCTAGAATGGGAGAACGAAGCCACTCGAGATGCTTTCTCCCCCTGTTTCAGATCTGTTTCTGAATGAAATATACAGTGAAGTAAGTCCCAAATTACTATTTAAGAATAAAAATATGAAAATGATTTAATACATATTATTTTTACAGGCAATGATATGAGCTTTCTGGTTGATCCGAACTCACCAACAGAGAGACATGAAATAATTACCCTGCCTTATTAATGGTAACCATCTCCTTTAGCACCAAAATCACCAACCGAGAATTAGACCTGTTTAGCTTCCGGTCAGATTATTACTAACCCAAATTGTGGGAGCTGTTAGCGTGCGTCAAACTCGAATCTTTCTGCATGTACTACAACATTTGATGCATTAATATGAAATTGCAAATGAAAACAATGATGTTGCAACTCATGTTAGCAAACAACTCGAAGAAAGGGATCATGTTAGCAGTGAAGTTCTTGTTGTGTGTTATGGTATCACTTATGAGTGTACTCCATCTTCCTCAAAAATCCATTATCTTGACAACACTGAGAGGGGCAAGTTCCGGTTTCTACCCACCAATTCAGACCTGCCTCTTGCTGAGGGGTGTCCAAAGCTCGGTGCACGGTAGCTCATCTTCTACCCACCAATTCACTCCAAGCATGCACAAGAAATGAAGGTTCATGAGCTAGTCTGCTAGGCTAAAGGTTTGGAATTTGTTTAAACCCTCTCATTCGAGTCCAAACCATTCGAAGACAATATTCCCCACTTCTTTTAATTGAAAGCATATCAATGGAAATATACATAAACAATATTTCCATTTTGGAAACCAAATATTTCCATTGCAATCATTTTCATAGTAGTAATATGCTAAATATTTCCTTTGCAAAGTGATCAAATGTTCTCCATTAATTTATTGAAGTGAACTTCCGTAAACAATATCAAATTCTTGAAACAATATACATACATCTATGTGGCAATGTACACATATACACACATAGCCACCATAGTTTTGCAGCAATGTTATAATCTTTACTAATATATCTGCAAAGTGGCTGTCCTATGGAAACAGCTAATTACAACTTCGCTAAGCTGCTATTTACATATATTATTCGGAAGGGGAAAGAGTATTATAACATACCCGTATAATTCTCCTATATTTTGGCAGCAGAAGTTTCTGGTAAGCTTGTTTTTTCTGTCAGGTCTGTTGTGGAGCCCTACAACAATGTCCTACTGCTTCTGTCATGGCCGACTCAAACATGATTGAAAGGAAGTATTATGATCATCTCAAAAGGAATCAATAGCCAGGCCAGAAAGAACTTTCTGCTTAATGAAGCCGCCAGTGCCCGTTAGGCATGGAAAGGGCTGCACTAGACCCGAACTTGATCCATAAGCTTCCCAACAAAAAGACTTAGTGACATCCCCATTATCCGAATCAAGTTGAATATCTTCCAAATGTAATCCTTCACATGGAAGGCTATCACTGCAGACAAATCTTATTGCTTCCTCTGTAGCCGAAGTTCCCTTAATGTGTACATAAGAGATGTTTTCCACTTTAACAGCCAATGTCTGCATTCCATCAGATTAATAGTTAACACAATTACCATTTCATGAATCTATGACATTAAACTCCGAGAATGATAGAAAGTGAGTTATCCCGTATTGTTGTGAAAACACAACTAAAGAGAAAAGGAAAAGAAAATGCATACAAATTATGAAATTGTTTGCAGGGTTCAAGCATTATAAAGAACTTATACCTGGTTAGCACATGGTAGGTCTGAATCACAATAATATTGGTCAATAATAATTGGATATGCCACATCCTCCATCAATATATTCATGAACTTCATATTCGAAGCATAACCGTTATCTCCCTGGGAAAAATATATGAAAAAAGAATTATCAAGTATAAATTCCCTAGTTTTTAATCTAATTTTATACACATGAACATGAGACAAAGACATTTATGAGAACTTGATGATACCTGCCATGTTTTGATCCGCACACCATTCTCAGTGTTGGAAATCAAGGCCCGGTCGACAAGTATATTACGAACCTGTGCCCAAGAGTTCGATTTTCCCAAGCTTCCGATGCTAATCGTAGCATGTCAAAGTTAATAAACCTACTCATGCTGACCCTAATATTAACCGGTCAGAAAAAAAAATGATCTTACCTTATCCCATGGCCAGGCCCACAAACAAAGTTTTTGATTTGGACACGAGAAGTATTGCCAACTATTGAAACACAATCATCTCCTAAAAGAATATTGAGCAAGAATCAACATAAGAAACACCAGTACATATAATCATGAAAGGAAGATGCGAACTGTAACGATATTATTATTTTAGTTATAAGTAATTATGTAAACATCCATGGCATTTCGAACAAATTTTCCAACTATTATTTCAAAGTTCATATGCACGAAAGCTAGAGAAAAGGAAAAACAAAAAGATGGAAACGGAACCAACCTGTTCTTACAATACTATTCTTGACTTCAACACCGCGGGATGAACTGATGTGAATTCCGTCAGTATTCGGGCTAGTAGAGGGTGCTATCACCTTAAGATTGGATACTGTAACCCTTTGACAATTAGTAAATGCAACGTGCATCTGTTGACTGTTGACCATCACAAGATTATCGACTTTCAGATCCTTGCACCTGTGGAATGTTAAAGCCTGCATTTCATTTGTGAAAACAATTAGGAGAATATAACATTCCTAGAGGCACGCTAGTAAAAACGAAGATGTATGGAACTATCATTTCCAAAATAAGAACGCAGGACTTACGGTTGGAGCATGCCGACATGGCTGCAACAAAAAGGAAATTGAAGCCACTTTAAGAATAGCTCAAAGACAAATCTCAGAAAAAAATATATATATACAGAAATTTGAAGCATCAGTACATTCGTTTTCTTTCTTTTGCACGACCTAGCCCACCATTGCTGTCCCATCCCATTGATAGTGCCTCCCCCAGCTACATGGAGGTGTTTCACCTCATGAAAGTAGAGCCACTTGCGAGGATTCAGACCATCCCATACATGGGGATTTTTCGGAGCAACAATTGTACCCAAAATCTATTTAAAAACAACTCAAAGCGGAACCAGAATCGATGTTAAGTACTAACATAAAGGAAATAAAGATACGCCACTTATCTTACTATACAAATTTGAATTATCAACTTCTCGTCTCTTACCATCAAAGTGATCTTTGATTTGCACTGCCCACCAAGCTGAACAGGATGAACCAGATAAGTATATCCAGCTGGTATTACAATCCTTATTCGGCCTGTTACAGAACATGCTACATTCCAGGCATTTTCAAAAGCCTAAAAGCAGGAATACATTACAATATCAGCAAACAGTTTCATGTGAAACAAGCTGCTTTACATGAAAAGCAGATGGCTTATCTTTTCTGAACTAAAATTTCAGCTAAATAAAACCATTGCCCCTGAACTGATTATCTAAATTCTCATGTCTATGCATAAAGTTGTAACAAAATTGCAAAACATTAATAATTAAATTCAACTACACTATTAACCAATCAATGAACAATATTCACAAGAAACAAAGCTTGGAAGGGTATTAAATCAAATCCATCTTCATTCCTGAAACATTCTCACCACATTAAAAGAAAAAAAGATCTGCAATTACTCAAAAACATTCTAACAAATGGGTACCAAATTCAATCATTCAACTCACAAGTACACTCAACAACACCATGAAGTTGGAAAATGTTACCTTGGTGTCATCATGGTAACCATCTCCTTTAGCACCAAAATCAGCGAGAGATAGAGCCTTTTTAGCTCTGGGTCGGATCCCCGGTGACCCAGATTGTGGGAGCTGTAAAAGTGAGTCAAATTCAAAGCTTTCTGCATGTACTACAATACTGGATTGCATCAACATGAAAATGCAAATGAAAACAATGATGTTGCATGTAGAACTTGAAGAACACAAGATTAATCCTGGGTTTTTCATGAAAGAACAGATGTTAACAGAGATTTGGTAAATGGTGTGGGGTTTTAAGATAAAGTGCAGGAAGCTTCAAAACATCGGATGTGTCTGGTTTCTTTACTATAAATAATTTAAAGATTCTTTTATCTTTTTTATAATTAATTTGCTGTTTTTTCTGTTCTACTGTTTTGACAAGGCTTGTGTCTGTCGTATCGAGGACACTGGTAAGAACCGCATAGGTAGGATGCGAAATGTCGGTTGTGGGTGAAACGGCAGCGTTTTCAAATTGGCAGTATCAATTTCGTTCTTATTTTAATGAGCAAATTACACCTGTCTAAAACGTCAGTCTGATTAAAACTGCATCCATTTTAAATTGGTCCATAACTTTTTTAATGTTTCAGCTTCATATCTAAATTATGATTTTCATTCAAAATTAATATCTCAAAATTTAAAATTTTAATTTAATTTTTAAATTATTATTTATGTCAGATCATATTATTACGTGATACACATTCATATTTATATGACAGTTAATCCAGTTTCAGATTTCTTAAGGAGGGCTGTGTTAGAGATTTCTGCAGTGTGCTCCTATGTATAGTTGGGTAGCATTTGGAGCCGGTTTTTATGCGCTGCAGTTCTATGTTATAAATATCTCTTCGGTAGGGACTAGATGGTGATATGCTTTTCAGGGTGGGTTTAATCCTTGTTTTGATGTACCGTCTTAGCTCGAATAGATTAAATTCTTTTTCCTTTATTTAAATTTTAAGGAGGCTTTTTTAACAAAGTTCTTATATGTGCTATTTTATCAATAATATCTTTGTATATTTAAAAAAAAATAACTATTTTATTAGCATAAAACATTATTAACATATACCGATAATTTGTAAATAAAATTGAAGTGTTCAAAAGTTTGAAATCAATTTAGTATGAGAGTCATAGTTTGAGAAAAAGATTCGAACATTCAAAAGTATGGAACCAATTAAATGAAGGTCATAGTTTAAGAATGAAATTGAAAAGTTTGAAGACCAGTTTAAAATAATAATCATAATTTAGTGACATATTCAAAATGTTAATTGTTAGTCACGGTCCAAAAAATAACTTACTTGATTTTTTAATAGTCTTTAGTTGATTATAAAGTAGTATATATTCATGCTTTTTTTTTCTTAACTATTGATAAAACATATAATTTGCAGACAAAACAATTTAAATTTAAATTTCTTAAAATAAAAACATCATTTTTTTTCTTACTTGGATCACTTATAGAGATTTTTTTTTTGAAAACTTATTCTACTTCTACCTAAAGGGAAAAGGAGAAATTTAGGTGAAAGCAATGCTCTTGAGGGCTCTTAAACCTGAGATATAAGGAGAAGGAAGTAAAGCAGCTGAGCGTATTCTAACCATCAAATCGTCCTCACATGCTCACTTAAAAAAAAATTGTTAAAAACATAAAT
The DNA here is from genome assembly GCA_958450335.1 of Hibiscus tridactylites. Classification (NCBI taxonomy): domain Eukaryota; kingdom Viridiplantae; phylum Streptophyta; class Magnoliopsida; order Malvales; family Malvaceae; genus Hibiscus; species Hibiscus tridactylites. The sequence continues at coordinate 16,756,952 of OY288274.1, forward strand.
GAAGATATGACAAACATTGAAAGCTTTCTTTGTCATTATGCATTTAGTAAATGGGCGAGGGCCCATCATTTTGGTTGGTCCATCGATCATTCAACATGCAACATATCCTTGTTTTAAAAAAGGATAAACTACTTAAAAGACCACTATATTATTATTTAAGATTCGATTTAACCACTATACTTTTAATTGCAGCAATTAAACCACTGAATTATTAAATTGGACTCAATGTGACCACCTGCCGTTAAAACTTAATGGCATAAGTAACGTGTTAGATAGTAAAAATTTGTATAATTACACATTTAGTCCTCGTTACTTATAGACTCTATCAATTTGGTCTTAACTTTAATTTAAAAAATAAATTAATTATTTAATTAGATGGTGACACGTGTCACCACCTTATTGGAGGACTTTTTAGTTATTTATATTTAATTTAATAATTTTATTTTCTCCTCCAGTGATTTGGTGACACGTGTCATATATTGGAGGAAGAAAATAAAGGCATGCCATACATGCTTTTGGCAAGAATCAAACATGGGTTAGCTTGGTATTGGTAGGAAGGCTACATGCTTACCACTAGGCCAACTATATCATTATGATACAATGTACAAAATCTAATAATTAATTTGAATTAAGGGGATCGAACATGACACTTTTGGGATGCATAAAAACATCTAAACTACTGAAATAAATCTAATAATTAATTTATTAATAATTTTATTTTGTATTAATTTTTAATTAAATCATTATATTAAAAATAAAAAATTATATTAAAAATTTAAGTTCGTGAGTTTAGATTCGTTAAATAAATTTTTGTGTTAAAAATAAAAATTTATGTTCATGAGTTTAAATTCGTTAAATTAATTTTTAATTAAATTATTATATTAAAATTAAAAAATAAAATTTATGTTCATGAGTTTAAATTCGTTAAAAAATTATATTAAATTATGTTCGTGAATTTAAATTCGTTAAATAAATTTTTAATATAAAATTTATGTTCGTCGATATCATTGTATCAATGGTCATATTGTTATTGATCTTATTAATTTATTATATATAAATATTTTTTGAAAATAAAAAATATTATTAATTATATTAATTTTTACAAACAAGGTAACCTTTAAAACTATATATTATCAATTTATGACAACTAAAGTATGTTGGTCTAGTGGTTAAAACGTCAGTTCTCCAAGCTATTGGCTTGGGTTTAATCTCCAATGAGATGGTGTCACGTGTCACCATCCAATTGGTTGATTAAATATATTAAATTAATATTAAAATCAAGAGAAATATTATGACATGTGTCACCAACTAATTGGTTGATTAAATTTTTATTAAATTAAATTAAAATTAAGATCAAATTAATATAATATGTAAGTTGCGAGGATCAAATGTGTAATTATACATATTTTTTTAACTGCGCGTCACCTCATCTATTAAGTTTTAACGGTAGGTGGTCACATTGAGTCTAATTTAATAGTTCAGTGATTTAATTGCTGCAATTAGAAGTATAGTGGTCAAATCGAATATTAAATGATAGTATAATGATCTTTTAAGTAGTTTACCCTAAAAAATGCAACATACCCCTGCTCATTGAAAAAATAATAGATGGATCTGGCTCACCGCGTTAATATTTATTTATTTTATTTTTTCAAGGTAAATCTCTACCTATTTTTACCTGTCAATAGAGAGTAAATAATCATCTAAAAATTAAAATAAAATAGAAGAACCTCATTAACTAGAACCACGAATAACGTGGTGAGTCAAATTCATTTAATAATTTCTCCTCCCCATCACCATATGACTGATTTTGAAAAGCATGCAATTTTTAACTGTTGAAAAATTCTCGAAAAATGTACTTGCTCGAAAAATTGCTTTTATATACAACTATATAAAATTTTGGGTTAACTACTTAAATTGTCACTTATGTTTCCCTTAAGTACAGAGTTGGTCACCGATTCTGAAAAACGACTAGTAAGGTTACTTACGTTTTCAGGGTGTAAACTTTTGGTCACTCAGTCATTTGTTGTCGTTAAACGTTGACGGCTTGTTGATCTAACAGTAGAAAAAATCAGGGTAAACTACTGCAATAGCCACTTACGTTTATCCCATGGATATTTTTGGTCCCCGATTTTAAAAATTAAACGTTATGGTCACTACTAAAAAAGTTTATTTTTAATTTCACTCTTAAATTTTTAAAAATTTATTTTTCAACTCTAAAACTAAAACAAAACCTTTTCACATTCCATTTCAAATTTTCCATAAACACACAGAGAAAATGAGCTAATTTCCAATAGAATGTAAAAAAAAACATAACAAAATTAGAATTTATTTTATATCAATAAAATTAAAATCTTGAATAAGCTAAAGCAAGTCAATTTCTAAATCACAACCAAATCCTTAATAAATTCCCTAAAAATATACCATTTTTAGTATACAAATTTCAACAAAATTAAAATAAAATTCAATTAAAATCTAATCAAACCAAAAGAATAAAAGCAACCCAACAATTCATTTTTAATTTCTAACCCTAAAATAAATAAAGCCATGGATTTTGATTTAAACTAATAAATAAACATAAATTAGCCAAAATATATACCCACTGGCAATGATAACACCATTAACAACAGGGATGAGGGTAACATAAGTAAGCTAGGCCTCCCTCTTCAACGTCATCAAGTAAGTGAAAATCGTCGTGAAGAATGACGTCGTAGTGCCGATGGCCTGGTTAAAACTCACCAACGGGAACTTTAGGGTTGTAATTAGCCCGATCGTGAAGAATCTCGAATTGGTATTTATTTTTTTGGTGTTTTGAGGATTTAGGTATCTTTATTTTGATGAGAAAAAATTTAGGTTTTGAAAATTAGAAGGGAATTGGAATTATATGGAGATTGATCTGTGAAATTATATGGGTTTTTTTTTGGTGAAAAATAGATTTTTTGGGAAATAATTTGATGAAATTAGTTTTCAAGGATCTAATTTAAGGCTAGCTTCAAGCTTCTCATTATAAAATTAAGGTACTACAAATAGAAAGAAAATTAGAATCTTGACTTAATTTGGGGGGAAATATCAGATTTTGAAGAAGACAAGGGGAAGAAGGAAAATTAGAATTTTGACTAAATTTAGGGTTGAAATGAATCTTTAAAAATTTAAGGGTGAAATTAAAAGTAAACTTTTTTAGCAGTGACCATAACGTTTAATTTTTAAAATTCAGGACCAATCGAATCATTCTCAGATGCCCGGAGAGGCATCCTTTCCTTGTTTGTTGGGTTGGTTCACGCGCGCGCAAAATGTACATGGGATAAACGTAAGTGGCCATTGCAGTAGTTTACTTTTATTTTTTCTACTGCCAGATCAGTAAGCCGTCAATGTTTAACGAGAACAAATGACTGAGTGACTAAAAGTTTATACCCCGAAAACGTAAGTGACCTTACTGGTCATTTTTCAGAATTAGTGATCAACTATATACTGGGAGGAAACATAACTAAAATTTTAATTTTGAAAAGCATGCAATTTTCTTAAAAAAAATATTTATGACACTAACTTATACAAAAATTACTCAATTTTCTCCGTTCACCAAACATAAAAATATCCTGATTCCTTTTATTTTCTTTTAACATTATGTTTTTAAATAAATTTATTATTTTCTTTACCCTCTTTAAAATTTTTATATGATAAATAATCAATCTTTCAAGATTTTTAAGTGGTTCTATGTAGTTTGGTAACAATTATTTTTTTCTCTTTTCAAGTTTTTGTTGATTAAACTGTAGAAAATTAAGGTTGTGGGTTTTCTTTGATAGATCACATTTTTGCACAATATTAATTTCTTATTGGTTTAAATGATTTTGGGTATTGATTTGCATGATATTTTTAACATCTTGATTGAGTAATAATTTTTAGTGTTGTCGATACAGATTCTTGAAGAAAAAAATTATGATCGATTATTCTTATAATCTTGAATGAGTAATATATGTATATATATTTTTAGAAATTGTGTTATTTTTTTATTTTGACCATTTTATTTTTGGCATGTTGCATTTCCATAACAGTAAAAGATACTTAAGTGGTTTTTATTCTATAAAAACAGTTGTATGTTAGCTTCAAGAAAACTTTTGTGTGTGTAAGGTTTATATATATTTGTACCGGATAATTGTAAAATTATACACATTAATTATTATCTTGCAGTCACTATTTTAATTATTTTGTAATAATCTTACATATAATAGTATTATCCAGTGATTCACTAAATGTTAATATTAGTCATGTTTATATAACTAGTTTAGATATTTTGATTTTTCAAAATTTAAATATATAAATCCATTAGTTTTTTAGTTTAATTTTCAAGTAATTATTTTCAGTGGTTTTTATTTGAAGATTATATAAAAGTATGAAAAAAAAAAACACTAAAACTAGTCCTATAATTATAATATTATAAGGGATAAATTTATAATTTTATATGAAGAAAAAAAGGAGTGATGCTCTAATAAAGTTTATTAATTTTTAGTATTAATTATTTACTTTTATAAATTTTAACATAAAACTGTTATTTATCTCATGAAGTAAAGTTGTAAATTACTTACTTTATCACCTTTTTAAATTCTTATTTTAAATTTCTGATTTCAATGGGAAAAAAAAGAAGAGAAAAGAGTGAAGAGAATCATCTTCTTTTAAGAAAAAGCCAAAGCAACATTACAAAAATATAACAAATAAACTCTCTAACATAAGAATTAAAAAGCATAAATCATGACCAAAAAGTAGTACAAAATGCAAAGGGACAATTCCCATTTGGCACACCCCAAAGGCAGTCAATTCCTCTCATTACTTGTAGTCTCTCTTAAATTGCCTTGAAACACCTACAATTTCAAGTCAAATAAATAATATTAATTAAAATAATAAAAATACGACATAAAATTAAATAATTTTAAACTGTGTAAGTGAATATGAATATGGTAAAAGAAATGTACCCAAAAATGGATCGTACGTTTAGCATGTGTTTTAATATGAAGTTCTGTTGCTAAAGTCCCTTGGGGCACTGCACCTGAAACATTCCATTCGGCTAGCGAAATTGTGTTCGTTGCAACCCGACCTCGTGCATAACCAGTCTCCGGATTTCCAACCGGACCGGTTTCCTCCGAATCCTCTCGAACGAGTAATATCGAAGTCGAAACCTCCGGCGGACTCGTCCTTGCACGTGCCGCAATTGAAGCAAGTAGACCTGCTGGCGAAATTGTGAGTGCCACAGTTTCCAGCATTGCAGTACCAATCACCGGGGCGAACATCCGAGCCGGCCGCCGCGGTGAACCCAAACATCGACCCTCCACGAACACCGTATCCACCGAAGTGGTCACCGGACCGGGATTCCCCGCAACGTTGGCAGTTGTCCCTCCTCTGGAAGTTCAAGTGCTGGCATGACCTACAGTTCCAATCTCCTGGCCTGCTCATGTTTTCTTAAAAAAAACAAAAACACAAACACAATGTCAACCAAAAAAACAAAACAATATTGAAGATTTAAACCTATAAAATTACAAAGAAAACAAACCTTAATTTCTGCTAAACCAAAATGATATAATCAAAGAGGGCGAAGTTGAAGGAAAATGACTGAATGAGAGGCTCTTTATATACAACACTTTGAGCACAGAAAAAGGAATATATGGAGGACTGCATACGTACTTTCTCGTGTTCTTCACAGAAAAAGAAAATCTAAAAGAGATAAAGGGAAATTCCGGCTATGATTCCAAAGACCAGAAAATTTCGAAATTTTGAACAAATGATTCGGTTTTCTTTCTAGGGTTTTGGGATTTTATATATACATATAGTTTGTTGGTAAATCTGGAGATAAAATAGGTATGAATTGTTTAGTGATCGAACTTACAGGGACTCGTGTCAAGTGAGATTTAATCACGGGACTTAGGTGAAATAGTAAAGGTTTTAAAGAATCAATATTTAAAATTCCAAAATAATTAGGGTTAATTTAATAATATTGTTACAAATTGAATCGGTGTAGATTAACCAAGTCAAGCTAGATTTTTTTCTCTCGTATTTAAATAGTTTTTTTCTCCCGGATATATCTGAACTTAATTTTTATGTATGTATACTCAAACTCGTCCAGTTTTAAATTTATTCAATATTTTTACCTCTAACTCTGATTTTATTTAAATTTCTCTACTCAACTTGATTTATTTGAAATTTTATGTTAGTTTGCCACCCCTACCAGCAGCCGGGCATATGAGGATCCATCACAAAAGCAAACAGGAGATCCTGTTAGTCTATAAACACAACAAGGCTGATATAAAATAAATTTGTTCAATCAAGTGCTGGAACCATGAAACTTAGACAAAAGTTTCTTTGGCCATTTGCCTTTGAGACCCTCCTCCTTATATGTCATTATTAGAGTTTGCTATTTTAATTCTATTTCTATTCGGTCTAAAAAATTCTGGTTTTGACACAAACTGATAAATAAATAAATGAAGAGAAAATAGGGATGCATGATGGATAACATACCCTTAAATGAATATTCTGAACATTTTTTTGAACATATAGTGTGATTTCAGGGCGACAACTGTTTATTTTTTTTAACCTTTTAATAATACGTACCTTACAGATAAATTATTTAAATTCGAATCTCCTAAAAACAACAGCATTTCAGGCATTAAAACCTAAGGTGGGTCACATCAATTAAGTAGATCAATTGTTTTTGGTACTAATTGTCCCTTTCAATTCTACAACAATGACAGTCAAACACAAATATATGAGAAAATTGTTGGTGCTTTTACACATTTGAATATTCTCCTCTCTTTTTTTTTTTTTTTTTGTACTTAAAAGACCCAATTTGCTAAAGCAATTCTCCATTAAATTTACATAAGACCCAAACCATTTTTTACTTTTGCAGTGCATGGTAACAGAGAGCGTTGCTTTATTTATCTGTAACATGTTCTCCTTTTGCATTTGAGTTTTGGTCTAGAACTGATAATGTTAAGTGGTGTGATTTTATTAGCCAAGGATTACTTAACAATTAATTTTACTAATAAAGCATGGTTTATCATTTAGAATTAAGAAACAAATGACAATCGAATTTAGTTCAGTTCGCATTATCACTAGTATAACATCTATGCGTTTGTAAGATTGAACATGTTTAAGCGCGTTATTGAGATGTGTTTGTAATTTTAGCGGTGTAACGATTAAAATTTAGAGATGTTTTTATACAAGTTGTGTATATTTTATTTTATATAATCTGATTATTTTAAACTTGAATCTTAAAATTTAAATTATAAATCATAACCTATTTCTAAACTCTAAATAGGACTCCCTAAATGCTAAAGTCAATGGTTTGTGTTCTGTGTATCAAAATCAAAATATTTTTCAAAATTATAATACATTTATTAGTAAAAAAATTACAATATTGATGTTGTATTTAGGGTTATAGATTTAGATTTTAGTATTTAAAATGTAAATATACAGACTTGTATATTTTTTTTACAAAGCATGTATATCAACAAAATTATTATTTATTAATATCGTAAAGGTAAACTAGAATGATTGAACTATGTTAAGTGTTCTCTCTGTAATTAGTTTTATTACTGATCTTGTAACAAAAAATATAATATGAATATGATACGAATATACGATGATATTAAAACCAACATAAAAAAAATACAAATTATGAATTCATGTATGGAAAAGAAATGACAAACAAAATAAAGTGGGAGAGGAAAAAGGAAGAGCAAAATGGTGAGTTTCAATAAAGATAAGTTTGAAGGTGATGATACTTAAGAACAACATGTTGTTCGAGGTTTATCATTTTGACCATCTTTTTCTTTTTCTCTTTAGTTTCCCCTGCGGCTATCCGCTTTAATGCTTTACTATTCCAATTTGGTTTCCTCTTAAATTCACTTCTTTTCTTTCTAATATTCTACTAACACTCTTTTTATTATCCATATTTATGGTCGAATTTGAACTTATGGTGCAATGATTAAAAAATCCCGTTGAAATGAAATTTTGATTAATATAATATCGGATTTGATCTTTCAAAATTGTAGTTTTTTCTTATAATATTTGAGTTTGAGAGAGTATATGAGTCCTTTCAAATTCGGATAAATTCATGTATATTTATAAGTTGAACTGTTTAAACTCTAATTATCTAAATAAAATACATTATATTTTATCACCGAAGCTGTTCCTTGAATTCATTCATAATTGTAATTTAAATATTTTATTTTCGTACTTAATTAAGAAATAATAAGAGACGTGGAGAGGGAGAATAAATAAGAAGAGATGTGGATTCCATTCTCTTGAAGAACGGTAAAGGGAAGAAGAGAGCAAAGTGCAAACTGTAAAGAAGAGGAAGTGGGTGGGCTGATTTTATTCCCCTCGGGAATCGTTTCCATGCATTGATTACGACCAACTTAATATTCCTCTCCCCTTCTTCCTTTATTTATATCCTCGTAAATCCATATTGTATATCTCGTTTCGAATGTCTCGATATTCGATTAAGTAAAAAAATATTTACATTCTCAAGACAGTTGTGCAATTTGAATTTATAAATAAAAGATAATATAAATATCTTTAATCATTCAGTCAATTAATAAATTTCTCGATAATGTTTTATTAGTTTTGGTTTATGTTTGTACTTATGTATCATAATTTTAAAACGTATTTTCTCACACAATTCGAATAATTCAATAATTTTTTAGATTTTAACAACGGGTATGCATGTGTAAGAATTTGAGCCGGTAAAAATCAATTTGTTCGAGCTAGGCTTCTAGGCTTAAAGTTTCAAACTTAGTTGTTTTGGTTAAGTTTGAGTTTGATATGAAATTTAGGTTTTTCGATATTAATTAAAAATGAAAATATTTGATTATACTTAATAGCTTCTCAGATTAAGTATTAGATAAATTACACCACATGCTATTCAATTATTAGTAAGATTACAAATGAGTCATCATATTTTAAAAAGTTACAGAGAAGTCATTCTTTATCGAGTGTAACAAACATGTTACTTTGTTATTTAGTGTGTGACCAATATTAATTTTTTAGTTATATTGAGTGATTTGATCATTACAATTGATAAATTGAATGATCTAATTATAACTAAAAAGTTGGCATCTGTTTTATTTTTAGTGATATAATGATTTGTTTGTTACGATCAATTAATTAAGTTGTTTATAAATTTTTAAAATATGAATACTCACTTGTAGTCTTACTAATAATTGAGTTACATGTGAAATTTACCATTAAATACTCGATTCTGACTTGCTCAATAGCTTGAGCTTGGCTCAACAATAATTGAGCCAAATTCCGACCATCTTGTTATGTTTCAACTTCTTCTTGACCTGATTTTTACATCAAAATTATTTTGTCACTTCCATCAAAACTCCGACCATGGAAGAAGAAGAACGAGGATATCACGTGGCATGTTTTTCATTTGTCCAATTTTTTGTCTTGAGAAAAAATATATACTTGATTTAGGGTATAAATTGAAAAAAATATATATACTTAAAAGGTCAAATTGTGAATTATGCCAGAAATTTGCTTAAGAATATCATTTTTAACGATATTTAAGAAATTAATTATTTACAGAGGGTATCATTTTATTTATAAAATGAGTGTTGTTATGAATATTTATCTACGTGGATGTCTATCATGATTAGAACTTTATCTAAGGAGATTGATTTACTTTATCATTAAGAATATTATCTCATTTAATTAGAGTTCAATGTAATATGTATTTCTTATACCTATAAATAGATGACTTGATGAAGGCATTGTACATAAGTCTATATTTGAGAATAATATAAATCTTTCTCTTCCTCTCATCTCTTTGTTCTTCTATTCTTGTTTTTTGTTTTTATTCTTGTTCTTCTTTATTTTATTCACAATACGTTATCAGCACAAAGTTCTAACCAATTACTATAATTCTTATTGATGATTCTTATTGTAAGTTCTCTGGTGTCCTCCAAACATAATGTAATTTCATGTCTACTTATTTATTATTCTATGTTATAAATTCGTGTGTCATTTGAACACTGTAAGTCCATTTTAAATTGAAGATTTTCAAAGAAAATAACTAGTGTCATGAGCTTCTTGAAAACGGTGAAAACAACTATGGGTTATTATTAACAATAATTTTATTATTACTATAAGAAAACTCGTGAAATTGAAAATAAAAGCTCCAGCGTCAAGCCGTTGTTGTGCACCTAGTGTGCGCCTAATTACATGAAAGGGGATAACGATGCCTTTGAGCTTTCTAATTTTTCAGTTTACTCATTGTCATGTTGTGTTTCTTATAAACCAATTCAAAAGATGACAGTATAATTCATTATTGATCTCACATCATTTTATAGCAGTCTAATTTAGATATTTTATTCTTTGTTAATTCTACTTTGACTATTAATGTGAATATTTTTGAAGTGAATAAGATTTTTTTATATGCTTCTCCATTGTTATATTTACATTAGATTATATTAAAGATCAATATGGTTTATGTTATTCTATTGATGAAAGATAATATTTTTAACCGTATTTTGAGTTTTATATGATATGCTTAAATGACTTGAAAAGAGTCATGACATAAAGGGATTATGAGAAGTTGTCTCGGTCATTTGCTATGTCTCCATCGTTCTCGAGAGGAAAATCATTATCGGTAAATTATACTTTTATTTTTATTCTTTAAATTACGATTTTAAAGTGAGATAAATCATGGGATTTTGAATCTACAAGAAGACTGTTATAAAGTGTAACCCCCTCATCCCGGTCTGGCCGGATGACCGGTCCGAGTGGGCCACACGGGGAAAACCGAAGCGAAACCCAAAGGGTTCCCCCTCGGTTAGCAACCCTATTTTCTTCTTTTTATTTTAATCTTGTCTAGAGGAACATTAAGTCCTAAGTGATCACGTCAGCGGAAAACATTCAAAGGAAGTCATATTCGAACCACGGCCATACACAAAACAAACCATTTTTTAAACTTACAGGGCAGACCGTATCTGTACCCTAGCTAGGGGTATCGATACGCCCTGACCAGGCCAACCCAAGGAGTCAACACCGGGAAGACCGTATCGATATAGCCCTTGAGCGTATCGATACATCCTTCTCGATCAAACCTTCTTGGTCAACGGAGTAGACCCGTATCGATACTCGGGAACCCCGTATCGGTACGCACTACTCGTTCCAACTTCTCCAAATTCCAGTGACATTGGAGGGTATCGATACCCTTAGGGTATCGGTACGCCAGGCCAAAATTGTGGCATTTGAACAATGCCGTATCGATACGGCCCTGAGGCGTATCGATACGCCCTGCACTGCAATTCCACAATTTCCAACTTGATGACCCCAAACACGACTCTAGATGCATTTTTGGACTCTCCTAGGCACATACCAAAATTTAGGTAATCATACTAAAGTCAAAGGAAGCAATCAACAAATAGTAAGGCATTCATATATAGCATTCATACAAAAGGGAATTTCATGCATTTATGGACATACAAACATTTAAGGTTTCATGCCTTAGCAACCAAAACATGTAGACATTCGAGGCATGTAACATAAGCAATATTTATAGATCAAACAAGGCATCCAAGATCAAGACCAATATCGACATACATCAAAACTCAAATCAACAATACCTATCCCATTGCTTAACTATTACAAACTATTACTTAAAATTCATACATTGAGCTAACCGATAGCATCACTTGGAGACCTTTCCTTGCCCTTTCCACCCACAAGCTATTAATCTGCATTGTCGAACAAAAGAGAGCGTAAGCATAAAAGCTTAGTGAGGGTAAGCTCATGAAACAAACCTTCGACAATGCAGGGTCCAAGCACGAGCAATTTCCAAAATAAAATGCATGATCTCACCTCCGATTCGCAAAGGCCAAAATAAACATGATGCATGAACATATAATCAACATTATGTCATGCTCAACATCTCATAAGCTCAACTTACAACGGTATATATCTCAATGCATTAACCACATCATATATCAAATCATAAAGGGCATCACATTTCGTATCATATAAGCATATATGTATAATCTCATATTGGTATACTCATACAACCTCATATTGGCACCTATCTATGACTCGAATACGCGGATAACTAGTTGGAACGCATTTCCAACAACAACATTACCTCGGTGGGATTCCACTCATCACCGGTCCTTGCATGGGCGGGATTCCACTCATCACCACATGCCCTACGGATGGGATTCCACTCATCATCACGTAGAAATATATAAAAGCTTCCTATGGAATATTACATCATCGTACTCCTCCTTGGTGCCTTAACGCCACCAAGGCCACGTACGTTTTGACTCAATTTGTGTGCACACTCATCCTAATGATCGATCATTGTACCCAAGCATACTAGTGCCAATATAAATCAAATTCCACAACCTTTTACAATATCAATTTCAATATAATATACGTACTTAGCACGTACTCACCATGATTCTCCAAAATCATGTAAACCACATCATAACCTCATTTTACAAACCAACACCACATGTATGTCATCCGAACAATTATCTCATTATATATCCACATTATAATAGTCATCAACATACAAATAATCAATACATTAAGCCATACTTCCACATACATGTGTATCACATTATACATAATCATCATGAGGCATAACAATAATTAAAGAGTGCATCCAAGGTCTCTAACTAAAGCTTAAGATTAGGCTACCACCCTAATCCTAACTCTAGGTGGGTCTACCAAACCCAACCTAGTCCACATGCTTGAATCAACCACTTAAAAACCAATTTAAAAACATTAACCACTCACCTCTACCTCCAAGCTCAACTACCAAGCAAACATCACCTTCAAATTTTCGGATTTCTTCCCGAAGCTTCTCCCACGCAAGCTCTCGCTTCTAAACAACCTCAATACAATTCAAATAATCCTCAAATCAGCCCAACATCAAAATATCAATCCGGAACACAATTCAAATACAATTTACAATATCGCAAGACATGACCCAACCCCAAACTTAGCAATTTCGGACAGCCCCAATACCTCTTCCAAAATCCATGTTTCCAATTCCCTTTACACCCACAAATGGTCCCAAATCAATCCCTAACCATAGTACTACCATTGGGCTATCGATTCCCACCTAAAACAACCCCCAAAACTCACCCAAAACACTCCAAAACTCCATTTTCGTACTCCTATTTTACCCAGCAGAAAATCATGTTTTTAAACACCCAAATGACATCTAAAATGTCCCAAATCACCCTCCTAACATACCTAAACCATCAGGCCTTTGTTTTCAACCTAAAACCCACCAAAAATGGTGTTTTTGACAACTCAAAAATGAGTTTAAGAACCCACTTCGAAAATTCATCAAATCCAACCAAATTAACATATAATGTGTATTTTAATATGAGTAAACAAAGCTCCAACTCAATTAATCAAAACAAGATGAAAAGCCCCTTAAAAACCCAAACTTTAAATCAAACCCTAATTTTCAAAAGTTCACGGTTTTAAAATCAATGACCATGGATAGATAGGAAATGGAGAGGAGAGTTCAAATATGTGATTACCTTTAAAAACGCCCTTGAATTGATGAAGCAATTGATGGAAATACAAATTTGGGATTTGGGAGGGTTTGTTAGGGTTTCCATGGTGAAGAAAGGAGAATGAGAAAGATGACTACACATTTATTTTTGTTCTCTTTAACTTTCAAAAAGTGGTCTAGCTTTTTAAAACATTTGAGTTAAATCACCGCATTGGTCCCTCCTTTTCTATTTTAGAACCCAATTAGCCCAAGTTAAAGTCAAATTGATTTAATTTTAATTTCACCGACTCGGACCACTAAACCGACTAACTCCTAGCCCCAAAACACGGGTGTTACATAAAGCCTATATGTGCTCAAAAGCAATATTTATTCTACGTCAGAAAAAAATTGACTATAGACTTCTCCCAAGTTCATGTTACAAAATTCGTCTTGACAAGAATTTTCGTGGGAGGCATTCTCTGAAGTGAATGCAAAGCATGTTGTTTATTCCATGCGATTATCAATGATGGGGCATTTCCTGAAGTAAATGCAAGCATGATGTTTATTCCATGCAATTATTGGAACTGTTTCATTCCCTGAAGTAAATGCAAACATGGTAAATTATTATTCAATTAGAGACATAATTTCGATATAATCCAAGTATATTGGATGAACATCCCGTTCTGCGAGGCTAGTGGTCTCAAAGGAGGTTTTTAAAGGACCTTGTGGACAGATTTACCAATGCCGCGTACGAGGATTAAATCTTTGTTCTCTGTGATAAGGATATGTGAAAAAGTTTCAAAGGCTCACTGGTTCTACTCCATTCCCTGAAGTGAATGTGATATTATATTATGGAAGGAATAAAAACCACATTAGAAGTTGTGGTCGTCGTCGAGGCTATGAATATAGACATGAAAAATATGGTCATTTTAAGAATACTTCTACCCACTGGTAGTGAGGTTATAAGGATGACAAGAGCGATAAAGATCATTCTAAGAAAGTGGAATCTTTTTTATTACCAATGTGATGTTATAAACCATTGATGTCGTACTTATCATATGTTGAAAAAATCAACAATGATTGAATGATAAAGGAAAGAAAATAAAAGCAAATTCTATTTGCGAAAAATGACAAAGATGATATTGCTCCAACTTATTTGGACATTGTTAGTCCAACTCATTTGGACGTTGTTAATTTCCTTATAATCATCGAATAAAATAAATCATCTTCTAATTATTCTCATAATTTTGAAGAGAATTAATTATCTTTTTATTTATTTTGTTTTATGTTTATTTACTTTATACATTAATTATTTACATTTTATATTTATATTCATGTTAATATTTATATTTGTATATTATCATATTATTTATTTTGTTTAACATGATTACTTATCAAATATAATTTATGGTGACGATTTATGCTTAACAGAAGCATAAAATATATTTTTTCATTTAAATGCAAGAGAAAAATGTGAGTACTATATCTCAAAGTACTAAAAGTATTGATGCTCCAGAAGAGCAATAAGTTCTTGAGAGAAAGCACATTATGAAAATTGCATAATTGTGAATATTACAATAATTACCGCTAATGGTAATAATATCGTCACCACCAGAAGTGGAAATTTTAAGAAAGCAATATGAGTTCGCAAAAGATTCTTTTTGGAATTATAGATAACATATGTTATCAATTGACATTTAAAATAAGCCAATATGAATATAAGTTTTGGTAGCCAAAAAGTCAGTTAAAAGCTCTAGAAGAGCTATATATTGCTACCAAAAGATAATTTCAATTGAAAGCTCCGAAAGAGATACATATATTCTTATTTAAAGGAACAATTTTGATGGTCGTACTAGACATGTACGAGTGAGATTGAATTACATGTTATGATAAACAAGAAGTTTACAAATTCATAGATATATACACACATATATATATAGTTGGCATGATCGGTTAGACCATCCTGATCAATAATGGTGCAGAAATTATTAAGATTTACATGCACATGTATTAAAAGAACCTGTAGTTCTTGTGGTGTTTATTATCAAAGGAATTGATTAAATTTCACTTATTAAAGAACATGAAGTTCTTGTGTTGCTTAATGGAATTGATTAAATTCCACTTACTAAAAGAACTTGAAGTTCTTATGTTGTTTCTTCTCAAAGAATATAGTTGATCTCACTTACCAAAAGAATTAAAACTTGAAGTTCTTGTGTTGAAGCTGAGACTGTATGTCTTGCATATCTGAACGAAATATGGGCCCATATATCCACAAATGTGGAAAGTTTTATATAATTTTAGTAGATGCATCTACATTGTTTTATCAACTTACAACTAGAAGCTTGTGAGATTGATTCTAAAAGGATTCAGATTATGCAATTAGACTATTCATTTTGCAAAAGCTTGTGAGTTTATATTTTAGGCTATATCGGTTGTTACAAAGCCTATTGATTATAAAAAATACGGTTTAGCAAATTTTTAATTGGATGCCTCCTATTTAATAGCTAAAATGTGAGAACAAAACATTTATTATTTATATGTTATTTCCATATAGCAACACTTATATGCATCAATCCAACGAGTTATAATAAACTCCCCCATTATGATTTGACTTTTGGTCAGAAGTCATATTTCCCATTTTTGAATTTTTGAATGTGCGATACATAGTTGAATTGCTCCACCATAACGCACAAAATGGGCAAGTAAAATGGGTTGAGAATATATATTGACTACGAGTCTCCTTTTATGTTTAAATTCTAAACATTAATTGGAGAATCATTTATTAGATGATTTTTCTCAACATCAGAGGGAGAGAATAATCAGCTGGATAAAGAAGGAAATGAATTATCATTATCTAGATCCTTGAATATGAACTAAAAGTTCATAAGATAGTTCATGTTATTTCATGTCAACTGCCAGTCATATTTACTGACCCAATGAGAGTAATTAAGTCTCATATACCAGCTGAAATGCTCTAAGTTTAAATTACATGTTAGAGCAAGTGGATGTAAACCATGCTTGAAGCACGATAGTTGAAATGGTTCCAATGATCAAAATTCTCGTAAATGAAAAGTATTATGAGATGATCATATATTGGAGGCGAGTGCTCCTAAAGAGACCCAAGACATAACTAATAATAAAACTCTTGAAGAGTTTCAGGTACCTGAAATAAAGATTGAAATCTTGAAGAGATCTCAATGAGTTATGTCATTACGAGAATGAAACCAGAAAATTGGAAAGTTGTCTACAACGATTTTACAAATAATTTTACATAAAATACTTCTATAGAAGTAAAGAAAGAAATCGAGGATCTTGTATGTAGAACTAATGTTTTGATATAATAATTGAAAAATGTTTTGGACTGATTTAAAAAGTATTTAAAACAATTTCCAAAGTCCAAATAACTTGAAACTATGTTTAGGGAAGTTTTTAAAAGGTTTTTACATGTTTTCATAAGCCAAACTACACAAAACCGTCCAGGTGTTTCGAAACACCCTTAGCTGTTTCGATATGGGGGATTCCAGTAGCTAAAACGTTTCGATACGAGTATCGAAATGGGCTTTCCCTGGATGAGAATTTTGCCTAGCATTTCGAAACGGGCTATGCCGTTTCGATACGCCTACGTGGCTTCGACCACAACGGTCATAAACCCAAACGGCTATTTCCCAACTAACATTTAAATGCAGGGCGTTTCGATACAGGTCTAGGCGTTTCGATACGTGTTCCGAAACGGCCAGGGGCGTTCCGATACGAGTGCCTTGTCAGACTGCAACGACTCTTTCTACTTAAAGGGTGTTTCGAAATGGGTTCGAGCGTTTCGAAATGGTGAGCTGCAAAACTACATTTATGGTGGGAATTAAAGTCCTCAACGGCTCCAATTCAACCCCAACAGCTAGTAACAACCATAAACTCATCAAGGAGTATAAAAGGGACCTCCAAGCATCAAGTAAAGGCTAATGCTCATATTGTCAATCAACAAATGATCAAGAATTGGCTTAGAGCTTAAATTGTCATTTATTGTATAGACAAACACTAGTGAGCCAAAATTGTCAAATTTGCTCAAGTGTTTTAAGTTTTGGGTGAGTGCTTTAATTGTGCAAACAAACACCTATTAGAGGGATTTGTGTTTGCTTTTATTATCTCTTTGTAAAAGAGGGTTTGATCAAGGCTTTGGGTAGAAAGCTTGATCGGTGTATAAGGGTTTTCTTCTAAGCCTAGAAAAGGGGACGAACCAATAGTGGATTGATTGGAAATCCTTAGTGGGGAGCTAAGGTAGTGGATGTAGACCTTGGTTAGAAGATTGAACCACTATAAATCATTGTATCAATTATCTTTTTAGCTTCCACAACCCTTCCACCCAAAAATCCACCTCTCCACTACTTGGTGAGCCACATCGGTTGAACGAATCGAGCTCCTCAAAACTCAACAATTGATATCAGAGCTTGGCTCAATCGAAGGGGGATTCACATCCTATTGAGAAGATCCGGAAAGCTCGATCACTATTTCATCAACTAACTCAAATGGCACAATCAATCGACAAACCGCCTTTCTTCGATGGAACCCACTATGCGTCTATGCCCATTGGAAGACAAAGATGAAGTTCTTCATCAAATCTAGAGATTACAAGCTATGGGACATAGTTGAAGATGGTTCGTTCGTGCCTCAACGAAGCAAAACGGAGTGGAATGCCGACGATCGCAAGAGGATGAAGCTTAATTGCAAAGCCTTGCACATCTTGTTTTGTGATTTTGGCCCAACCATCTATGAGAAGATATCTTCTTGTGAGAGTGCCAAGGAGGTATGGGACAAGCTTGAAGTCACATACGAGGGGACCAATGAAGTCAAGGAGACCAAGATTGGGCTTCTAACCTTAGAGTATGAGAACTTCAAAATGGATCCGGAAGAGAACATCGAGAAGATGTTTGATAGGTTCTCCACTATCACCAATGGTCTCAAAGGCTATGGAGAAGCCATCCCGGAGGAAAAGCTTGTTCGAAAGCTCATCTACTCACTTCCCGAGTCATGGGACTCAAAGAGGACCACCATCATCGAAGCAAAGAATTTGAAGACTTTGAAGCTTGATGAACTCATGGGGTCACTCCTTACTCATCAAATCATGAAGAAGAACAAAGAAGATGAGAATAAGAGGGAAGAAATTAGAGCTATAGGAGAGAAGAAAATCAAAGGGCTAGGCATCAACACAAGTGTCATGGCTCTCAAATCCTCCACTTGCCATCATGTCTACTCAAGTGAATAGGAGGATGAAGAAGAAGAGATAGTTCATCTCTTCAAGAAGTGTGCCCCGTTCATGAAGAAAGCTTTGAGAGAGCTTGAACGAGATTCCAAGAAAAAGGAAAGGGCAAGCACTTCAAGCCAAAAGAAGAAGACACATGTGGCTACTTGGAGTGATGAGGACTCCACCGATGATGAACAAGCCAACCTTTGCCTTATGGCCATCGAAGAAGATCCAAGGGTAACTTCTAATTCATCTACTTCATATTCTTACTCTTTTGATGAATTACAAGATGCCTATGATGATTTGGTTTTAGAGTTTAAAAATCACATTTTGAAAAACAATAAATTGATTTCAAAGTTGAAAATTCAAAATGATTTGATTTCTAAAACCAAACTTGAACTTGAAGCAAAACTCGAAGAGTTTGAATTAAAATATTGCGATTTACAAAATTTGCTTCAAAAAGAAAAAGGATTTGATTTCCAAAGAGCTAGAAAAGAAAAACAATTTTGGAAAATCAAATTTCTATGTAAGACAATCTAGTGCCCCTAGATTTGTAAAAGGAAAATGTTTTAGAAGTGTTTGGGTCCCAAAAGGACTAACCACTTCAATCAAAAAGGATGACATTGAAAAATAGATTCCTAAGGGGACTAAAATTTGTGCTACTAACGTTTATGGATCCAAAGCAATTTGGATACCAAAAATCACTTGATTATCTTTTGCTAGGTGTGATGGAGATGATCAACAAGTCAAACTTTGAGGGGGAGCTCCATGCACACTAAGGAAGAACACTTGAAGAAGGAAGGCTTCACATCCTCCATTGAGTTCAAGTGTGGTAAAATCTAGTTGTTTTTGCATTTATTTGTTTTATTTTTTATTTAATTCAACTAGATGATCATAAATGTTGGACTAACATTTTATTGATGCTTTGAGTAAGGGGGCCATTTTAAAACCAAATTTTTATTTTTTGTCAATTTTTACCTTTATTGTTATTTTGAACTTAATGTTTTAAATTTTTTTTGATATAACAAAAAGGGGAGAAATGGTTTGAAAATTTGCATTTTCAAATGAATAAGGTGGAGCTCTATTTGATTTCATATCTTTAATCTCCTATTCACATTTTTAAAGTTAAAGGGGGAGAATCCCAAACAATTTTTCAAGATAGTTTTATTATATCAAAAAGGGGGAGATTGTAGAACTAATGTTTTGAACCGATTTAAAAAGTATTTAAAACAATTTCCAAAGTTTAAATAACTTGAAACTATGTTTAAGGAAGTTTTTAAAAGGTTTTTACATTTTTTCATAAGCCAAACTACACAAAACCGTCTAGGTGTTTCGATACAGGGATTCTAGTAGCTAAAACGTTTCGATACGGGTATCAAAACGGGCTTTCCCTGGATGAGAATTTTGCCTAGTGTTGCGTGTAAAATAGTCTATCGCAATGGTAGTGCAAGTGTACACGACGCAAGTAGTAAAGTGATACGAAGTATCGGATATCGTCTCCACAGGGATTGGGCTAATGACTTCACCTTGATTTACTGCACGAAGTAAAGGAAATATTTTAGAAAGTTGTCACGAATAATAAAGTAAAAACGTAAATAAAAAGATTGAATTATCAAGATAGAGAGAATGGGCCGGTATTGAATTGCTCGGTAGTGCAAGTATTAAATTGCTTAGGATCTCCAGTTCTGTCGTCGCTCCCGTCGCCGACAGCACCTGTCGCGGCGTCTGTCCGTTAGTTGTCGCGGCAGCAGACACTAACTCAGTACTTCAAGCTTGGCAAGAATCCCAGATCTGCCTTGCCCTATCCCTAGGCACAAGTCAGCCGATGAACACGTCTTTGATGATACCTCCCGGCGTGAATCGAAGGGTGAACACCGATGTGTATGAATTCTTCCTTAGCCACTTAACCTCGCCTTATCCCTAAGCACGAGATGGTTCAACTATAAACTAGAGAACGCGCTTTTATCTCTTTCGTATACTTAACTCTCCCGATGCTAAGTAAATAGATAACCTCACAATGCTCTCCCGATGCTCTTGCAAGACATTAAAACCAAGATAAAAGAACTTGAAGTTTATTTTATTGAACTTAAAAAATCCTAAAACAAAGCAACCCTTGCAACTACTTTACAAAACAACCCGTAGCCCTAGGGGGAAATTAGAACATGTCAGTGACGGGTGGACGGCAGGGTTTCGGTTTTTGGTTGTGGAGTAATCGGTTCTGCCCTAGGTTTAATCTATGCCCTTTATATAAGCTTTGGGCTCAAGTTATCTAAGGTAACAATGATTACAACTTTAATTAAAAGTAAGATTCTAATAAAGACTAAATCTCTAAAGTATCCTACTTTTCAGCCGCATCCCTATTTTGTGGGAATTCCTTTCCTTGAGCTTTGGCTTGACATATCTTTTGATCCGGGGCTTGAAAAATTATTTGGCTTCCACACGACAGACGAGCAGATTTTTCTCTATCTATCGATGTCCACTTCACTTTTCCTCTTCAATAATCTGCTGTCACCATGCTGTCACGACAGGTCCATGACAGGTTCGTCTTCTTCAGCTGCTTGTCCAGTTCAGCTTTCCTGCTTATCTGCCCTGCGCCTGCCTTCATCGTCAACCAAGGCAGCTACCTGCAAAATGCACCATCTTTTAGTAGAATCCGTGCCTTTTATATAATTGTGATGTTTTATTGAAAACTAAGCTAAATGCAATGCAATGATGCTTGAATGCAGCAGAAATATGGGTTAAAAAGGGTGTAAATAATAGAACTTTTACACACTCAACACACCCCCAAACTCAAGTCTTTGCTTGCCCTCAAGCAATTAAACCTAAAGAAAAATGAAAATTTTTGTGTTGGCCTTCAAACAGTGAGCTGTCCCTTACCCGTCGCTCATTCTCTATGGCGGCAGCAACCTGTCGGAAAGGTTAGGATCTGTCCGGAATCTCCCTATAGCTCTCGTGCAGTGTGTGCATGCTTGTGAACAGTTATATGCTAAGACTCTCTTAGTTTCACTAGAATATTCAACTCCTTAACTCAAATCTTTATGCCAAAGTTTATTTTTTTAGAAGGCACATTTTCATGCTTCTTTTTCTTCTATTTTCAAGCTAAAATTTTCTAGAGCCAGTTTTGGGCACCTCTAGTTAGCTTCCTAGAGCCGGTTTCGGGCACCTCTAGGTTTTTGATTTTCTTTTGCTAAACTTCTTTTCCTAGAGCCAGTGTTAGGCACCTCTAGGGGCTATCTAAGTTCTAAGCTTCCTATTCTAGTTTGGCTAAAAGAAATCTAAGCAATATAACAGTCACAAAAGTGTTTAAGTTTTCAGAACTATAGAAAGGCTCTAAACTTTTCCTTAACCTGTCCTAAAGATGCTGCCACGACAGAGCCGTCATGACAGGTAAGTTAACTTCACAGTTTTAAGCCAACAGTTTAATTTTCTGATTTTTTTTTTAACTTGAAAAATAAGTAAATAAAAAGACATAAGAACTAAACAAAAGATGTGCTAAGGACTCCATTAAATATGGAGGGTTGCCACCCCCAAACTCGAGGGTTGCATTGCCCTCAATGCAAAATGACATAAAAACAAATAAAGAAAAACAAGATAAATAAAAGTACATCACAAATATATAAGGGCAGGCAGCAATAAGAGGAGAAAAAGAAATAAAAACTTAAATTTTATTCGCTGTCCTCGCTGCTGCTGCTGACGCGGATCTGATGTCGGCGTCTGCGTTGAGGTGGTGGCTGGGCAGGTTCCGGAGCAGGTTGATCAACAGGGTCATCAGCCTGTTGAGGGGCAGGGTCTTCCTCCGGTTGGGGGACAGGGTCGTCAGCAGGTTGAAGGGCAGGTGGCTCCACTAGCCTGACATCGGAACTGCTGCTGCTGTCCCAGCTGCTGGTCATGATGGCCTTGGACAGCTTTCTCTTGTCGGCCACATGCTTAATACGTTTCACCCGTGTGAAGGCGCTGTCCAAATTCCTCCGGACAAGAGGGCTGTCATCAGTGGCAACTCGCTTGGTTCCTCGAGGGGAGGTGTCTGCCGGTGGGCTGCCGGCTGCCGTCGGGGAAGGTGTGGAGGAGGCAGATTCTCCGTGGGGAGAGACAGGTGGTGTGGGAGTGGGGGAGGGGATATTGAAATAATGGGCGGGGAAGGTGGGGAAAATGACATCCGTAAAATTCAAAGTATTGGTAATGAAATTTACCGTTGCATTGGAGAAGTCTCGGATGAATGTCATTAAACCTATCTGGCGCTCCTCTATCCGCAAGATGGCAGCAAGGATGTGGGCGTTCTGATCTGTCGGAGCGGTGTTGGTGGCAGCTCCTGAGGCAGGTTCGGTGGCAGGCTCATCATCAGACTCAGCAGGAGGGGCGTTTGGATCGAAGGCGTTGAGGGGCGATACGACGATAATCTCCATGAGGCTGGAGATGTTGCTGTCTGTCCAGCCGCTGCCCTTCTTGATTTTGTCTGAAGGGTCCTCCGGTACGGCAGCGCAGCGGTAGAGGGCAGTGATGGTGAAGGGCAGGCAGAGTCTTGAGTCTGATCGGAAGGCACAGTCGAGAATGCTGTCCCGCATGTACCTGCCCACATTGATGGGCCTGTCATGCATGATAGAATGGATGAGGGCCAACCGCTGTCTGTTGACTGTCGTATGGTGGGACGAGGGCAGGATACGCTTTTTGATAAAAGCGTTCCATAGCTTTGCCTCAGGTAGTAGTTGCCCCCTATTGACAGAGTGGGGGTTCTTCTTACTAGTGCTCCAGGTCGTTCCCGCTTTTGTCAACTCTCTCATGACAGCATCATGGCCGGCAGCGTCGAGGGTGTCCCAAAATTGTTGATGAGCATCATCATTGGGGCCAAAGAAGAGGCCGAATACATGGTTGATGCTGCTGGTGGTGAAAGGAACTGTCACTCCTCGAACGGTGACAGATGTCGCCGTCTTGCTCTCGATCGCAGCATAAAATTCCCTGACCAGAGTGTCATTGAGTTCTGCCGGCTGCTCGGCGAAGTCCTCCCAAAGTTGTGCTGTTATGGCCTTCATAATGAACGGCCGGAGTCCCATATGGGGGGCATCTCTGTTATAGATGAAGCTCCGTTCCTCCCATAGTTCCTTTTTAGCGAATGGGGATGCTGCTGCTGAAGAAGAAGCGGCAGCAGCGTTCTGACGAGTTTGTCGTGAAGACATTTTGGTTGCAAGGGCTGAAAAAGAAAGAAAATAGATAAAACTAGAAGAGGATAGCAAGAGAGAAAATCAGAAGTGATGAAAAATGAAAAGGGAAGGGGTTTATATAGCGGTCGAGGAGCTGCCCATTTAATGCCACAACGGCAGGCGGGAATAACGGGGCGGCAGATTGAATGTAGCGTGTCTGACGCGTCTGACGTGCATTAATGCATCTGCTGTGCGTCTGCCGCACGCTTCTTCGTCTGCTGTGCGTCTGCTGACAGCCTGTCAAATCCGTCTGCGCCGGCAGCCGAAACGACAGGTTATCATAAATGGGCTTTATTGGGCTGGTGGATGGGCGGTGGGCTTGGGCCACTTCTTCTTTCTCACTTGCCTCCTTTATTTCCTAAAAACTGAAATTAAAAACAAAACATTATTCGAATAAAATAAATCTAATTCCTAATAAATAATATTAATAATAAAAATAAAAATAAAAAAATAGGAAATTAGGTTAAATTAGGGATGCCTTGTGGGGCATCACCTAAAGTAACCACTTCCTGTATTCCTGGGGCTTCAGTCCCTTGATAGTGCTTGAGGCGTTGTCCATTAACTTTGAATTGGTGCCCGTCCTTTAGTGATTGAATTGTAATGGCACCATGGGGAAAAACTTGAACTACTTGGAACGGTCCAGACCATCTAGATTTGAGCTTCCCTGGAAAGAGTTTCAATCTAGAATTAAACAACAACACAAGCTGCCCTGGGCAGAACTGTCGTGGCAGCAACTTCTTGTCATGCCACTTCTTAGTTTTTTCCTTGTAAATCCTTGCATTGTCGTAGGCCATTGTCCGTATTTCATCGATCTCATTCAAATCCAACAACCTTTTCTGGCCTGCCTTGTCCAAGTCCATGTTTACTGCCTTGATCGCCCAATATGCCTTGTGTTCTATCTCGACAGGCAGATGACAGGTTTTCCCATAAATCAAACGGTATGGAGACATGCCCAATGGAGTCTTGAAAGCTGTTCTGTATGCCCATAATGCATCATTCAGAAGCAAAGACCAATCTTTCCTAGTTGGTTTAACCATTTTTTCAAGAATGTTCTTCACTTCCCTATTGGATATCTCAGCCTGTCCATTGGTCTGTGGGTGGTATGCTGTTGCGATCCTGTGTTTGACACCATATTTTCTCAAGGCGGCAGCAATTACCTTGTTGTCAAAATGTCTCCCTTCATCACTGATAATCGCCCTAGGGATGCCAAATCTAGAAAAGATGTTTTTGTGCAAAAACTTTTGGACCGTTTTGGCATCATTCTTTTGAGTTGCGATTGCTTCTACCCACTTGGAGACATAATCCACTGCTAGGAGGATGTAAAGATTTCCACATGAAGATGGAAAAGGTCCCATAAAATCAATCCCCCAAACGTCGAAGATTTCAACTTCTAAAATATTTTGCAGTGGCATCTCGTTTCTTCTCGAGATGTTACCTGTCCGCTGGCATCTGTCGCAGTTTTTGTAAAATTCCTGTGCGTCCTTATACAGTGTCGGCCAGTAGAACCCTGACTGCAGCACCTTGGCAGCAGTTTTATTGCCTCCTAAGTGTCCTCCATATTGTGAAGCATGACAGTGATGGAGAATGTCTTCTTGTTCTTCTTGTGGTACACATCTCCTTATAACCTGATCTGCGCACATTTTGAAAAGAAGAGGTTCGTCCCAATAATAATGTTTAACATCATTTTGAAACCTCTTCCTGGCTTGATAAGTAAGATCAGAAGGTAATATTCCACTAACTATAAAATTAACGAAATCAGCATACCAGGGAAGGTTAGAAGACTTACCTGCCGCCATGGCTGTCGCGACAGCTATTGCGGCAGCAAAGAGCTGCTCATCTGGGAAGGTCTCAAGTATGTGTGTCTCATCAATGGGTAGACTCTGTCCCATCTCCAACCTCGACAAGTGATCTGCCACCTGATTTTCTGTCCCCTTTTTATCTTTTATCTCAAGGTCGAATTCTTGTAATAGTAAGATCCACCGTATCAACCTTGGCTTTGCATCCTTTTTTGCAAATAAATACTTGAGGGCAGAGTGGTCGGTGTGTATTATAACCTTCGTTCCAAGTATGTAAGAACGAAACTTGTCGATGGAGAACACCACAGCCAACAGCTCCTTTTCTGTGGTGGTATAATTCACTTGGGCATCATTCAATGTTTTGCTGGCATAATATATGACATGAAACAGCCTGTCCTTGCGCTGCCCAAGTGCTGCCCCGACAGCATAGTCACTAGCATCACACATAATTTCAAACGGTTGCGTCCAGTCTGGTGGCTGTACTATGGGGGCTGTCACTAGCTTTTCCTTCAGAACCTTGAATGCTTCAGTACATTCTTCATTAAAGTCAAAGGGTCGGTTCTGCTCTAAGAGATGACATAGGGGTTTCGTGATTTTTGAGAAATTGGCAATAAATCTCCTATAAAAACCAGCATGCCCTAAAAAACTCCTAATGCCCTTGACTGTGGTTGGTGGCGGCAGCTTCTCTATGACCTCTATTTTTGCCCTGTCGACTTCTATCCCACGGCAGCTAATCTTATGGCCTAAGACTATCCCTTCATCCACCATAAAGTGGCATTTTTCCCAATTTAAAACCAAGTTAGCTTTTTCTCATCTTTCGAGCACCTTTTGTAAATTGCCTAGACAACTCTCAAAATCGTCTCCAAAGACAGAAAAATCATCCATAAAAATTTCTAGGAAGTCCTCAACCATGTCCGAGAATATAGCCATCATGCACCTTTGGAAGGTGGCAGGTGCGTTACAGAGTCCAAATGGCATCCTCCTAAATGCGTACGTACCGTAGGGGCATGTGAAAGTCGTTTTCTCTTGGTCCTCCGGTGCAATAGCAATTTGATTATATCCTGAATAACCATCAAGAAAACAATAGTAAGGTTTACCTGCTAATCTATCAAGCATTTGATCAATAAAGGGTAAAGGAAAGTGGTCCTTTCGGGTAGCTTTGTTAAGCTTCCGATAGTCCATACAAACCCTCCAACCGGTCACAGTCCTGGTTGGGATTAACTCGTTGTTTTCGTTGGTTATCACGGTCATGCCTCCTTTCTTGGGAACACATTGCACCGGGCTTACCCATTTGCTGTCGGAGATGGCGTAAATAATACCAGCATCTAACCATTTAATTATTTCTTTACGCACTACCTCCTTCATTGCAAGGTTTAACCGCCTTTGGGCATCAATAGTCGGCTTATGATCTTCCTCTAGGAGGATTTTGTGCATACAGATTGCCGGACTAATGCCCTGAATGTTTGCTATCGTCCATCCTATCGCCCTTTTATGCTGCCTCAACATGTCGATCAGCTGTCGTTCCTGTTCCTGCGGCAGCTTAGCAGAGATGATTACAGGCAGTGTGTCATCACAACCAAGATAAGCATATTTAAGCTGCTCTGGCAGGGGCTTAAGTTCTAAGACAGGTGGTTCAACAGTAGAGGGTTTTTGGATTAAATGGTTATCCGAAGTGTAATTTAAAGGTTCGAATAACTTACCTGGGCGATGGTCTAACCAGTTTACCTCCTCATGACCTTCAGTATCAGATGTATCGGATTCAGAGGGGTTACTGTCGTCGGTGCTGTCGTCATCGCTGTCGTCGTCATTGTCATGACAGGCTTGTAGGTGGCTGTCGCAGCAGTGATCAAATTTTATATCTCGGCAGCCTGACCTGATGCAGGGTTGATCAAAGGTCACCTCAATGATGGCCTTGCATTCCTCGTCCATATCGGCATGTTTCATTGCTTGGAGAACATTCAACTTAATTTCTTGATCATTCACGCGCATGGTGAGTTCTCCTTTCTCCACATCAATCAATGATCTTCCCGTGGCTAAGAAGGGTCGCCCTAGGATGACTGGTGCGTTCTCATCTGCCTCACAATCTAAAATAAGAAAGTCAGCAGGAAAAATAAGTTTATCCACTCTTACCAAAATATCTTCAATTTTTCCCTCGGGGTGAACGTAAGAGCGGTCGGCTAGCTGTAGGGTAACTGTCGTGGGCCGCGCCTTGCCAATACCTAGTTTCTGAAAAACAGATTTGGGCATTAGATTAACACTAGCACCAAGATCACAAAGTGCCTTACCCACAAATTTATCGCCGATTACGCAAGGTATGAGGAAGCTCCCTGGATCCTTCTTTTTCTGGGGTGGTTGCCGATGAAGAATACTCATGCAACCTTCTTGCATCCTTACCGTTTCAAATTCCCCAAGTTTAGATTTTTTAGACATGACATCCTTGAGAAATTTAGCATAACCTGGCATCTCCCTAACAGCATCTAACAACGGAATATTAATATGAACCAGTTTAAAAATATCATAAATCTTTTTAAGTTGAGATTCATGCTTAGCTTGCTGTATCCGTTGTGGAAAGGGTGGTGGGGACGATAATCAGCAATGCGTCCTTCCCACTGCATACGAATCTGAGGACGATAATCTTCCTTTTTATCCTCTGTCGCTTCTGCTGTCGTGACAGGCTCATCGGCAGCAGTCTGTTTGTCACCTGTCGGGGCAGCTTCCTCGGTAGGTTTATTCAAAGCAGGGTCCTGTTCTGTTTCAACTTCTTTTTCCGGCCCTGGTAACTTTTTCCCACTCCTAGTAGTAATCGCCTTACATTGCTCATGTGGGGGCGGTCTAGCATTTTCAGTATTGCTAGGAAAACCTCCATTCTGCCTCGGTTTAATATGCTGCGACACCTGACCCATTTGTGTCTCTAGAGATTTCAAGGTGGCCTCATGGTTTGTCATTCTCATCTTAGTTTCATCCATAAAGTTTTCTGTCTTCTTGACGAACTGATTAATATTATCCATATACGTGCTAGTCTGAGACATAAAGGTGGCCAGAGTCTGCTCCAATACACTACCCGTGGCAGGTGGTGGCTGCTGTTGTTGCTGAGGCGGCAGGTTTTGCGGCAGGTTCTGCGGCTGCAGTTGCTGTCGTGTCAACAATCTAGGACCCCCCTGATTCTGATTATATGCTTGCGGATTCAGGGCATTGTTAGGATTACTCCAGGAAAATTTGGGATCTTTCCTACAATTAGGGTTGTAGTTGTTGGAATTGTAGTTTGGCTTGTAATTTCCAACATATTTTCCCTCTTCTATATTTATAGGGCACTCATCCCTACTATGATTTCCTTCACAAGTAGCACAAATTTCCTCGATAGCAAACCCTCGTACTTCCTCTTCACTCAATAAGTGTTTCATGGCTTTAGTGAGAAATGCTACCTGAGATTTCATAGTGCTGTCAGCCTCATAATCCTTGACAGCAAGTACCCGTTTACCCCCTCTTCTAGCTGTCGGAAACTGCTCCTCATTCTTGGCTAGATTTTTTAGAACTTGCAATGCCTCGTCCGGATCTTTATCCAATAATAGTCCATTTGCTGCAGAATCAATGCGAATGCGAGTTTGTAAGTTAGCAGCATTATAAAACTTAGTTACCTGATTCCAGACAGGGAATCCATGCATTGGGCAGTTCCGAAGAAGAGTAGTAAATCTGTCCCAGGCCTCGTGCATCGGCTCGTCATCTTCCTGTTGAAAAGTAGCAATTTCGTTACGTAATCGCTCAGATAAATGTGAAGGATTAAAACGAGATAAAAATTCACGAGTTAGATCTGCCCAAGTCATAATAGAACCCGGTGTAAGTTTATTCCACCAAGTTTTAGCTCTGTCCCTCAATGAATGGGGGAATAACCGAAGCCTCAGTATCTCCGGACTAACTCCTGGTAGCCTAAACGAACCACAGATCTCCTGGAACGTTTTGAGATGCTCTCTAGCATCTTCTGTTGCAGAGCCACTAAACTGCCCGGCGTTGTTGATCATACTAAACATGACAGGCTTAAGCTCGAAGTTGTCAACATCAATATCCGGCAGCGTGGTCTCCAGCTCTACATGATCGTTCAGCATGTAGTCACGACATGACCGTCGTCCACCTGCCCCAGGCGGGTCGCCGACAGGCGGTATGTCTCCTCCAGCAGGCTGGTTACGGGCCATCTGCTCTAGCTGTTCTTCAAGGTATTCGTTCCTGTCTAAAAGATGGCGAATCTGTTTCTTGAGATTGAATGATCGTTCGATTTCCGGATCTAACTTATACTCAGGATCTTCGCCTCTTTTCGATCTGCGCATAAACAAGAGAACCTTGTGAAAAGCAAGAGTTGAAAACACAAAATAAAAATTAAAGAAAAACTAAAAACGAAAACAAAAATAAAAATAAAAACAAAAAGTGCAATAAAAGAAAGATGTAGTTATGTTGCCAATCCCCGGCAACGGCGCCAAAAACTTGTTGCGTGTAAAATAGTCTATCGCAATGGTAGTGCAAGTGTACACGACGCAAGTAGTAAAGTGATACGAAGTATCGGATATCGTCTCCACAGGGATTGGGCTAATGACTTCACCTTGATTTACTGCACGAAGTAAAGGAAATATTTTAGAAAGTTGTCACGAATAATAAAGTAAAAACGTAAATAAAAAGATTGAATTATCAAGATAGAGAGAATGGGCCGGTATTGAATTGCTCGGTAGTGCAAGTATTAAATTGCTTAGGATCTCCAGTTCTGTCGTCGCTCCCGTCGCCGACAGCACCTGTCGCGGCGTCTGTCCGTTAGTTGTCGCGGCAGCAGACACTAACTCAGTACTTCAAGCTTGGCAAGAATCCCAGATCTGCCTTGCCCTATCCCTAGGCACAAGTCAGCCGATGAACACGTCTTTGATGATACCTCCCGGCGTGAATCGAAGGGTGAACACCGATGTGTATGAATTCTTCCTTAGCCACTTAACCTCGCCTTATCCCTAAGCACGAGATGGTTCAACTATAAACTAGAGAACGCGCTTTTATCTCTTTCGTATACTTAACTCTCCCGATGCTAAGTAAATAGATAACCTCACAATGCTCTCCCGATGCTCTTGCAAGACATTAAAACCAAGATAAAAGAACTTGAAGTTTATTTTATTGAACTTAAAAAATCCTAAAACAAAGCAACCCTTGCAACTACTTTACAAAACAACTCGTAGCCCTAGGGGGAAATTAGAACATGTCGGTGACGGGTGGACGGCAGGGTTTCGGTTTTTGGTTGTGGAGTAATCGGTTCTGCCCTAGGTTTAATCTATGCCCTTTATATAAGCTTTGGGCTCAAGTTATCTAAGGTAACAAGGATTACAACTTTAATTAAAAGTAAGATTCTAATAAAGACTAAATCTCTAAAGTATCCTACTTTTCAGCCGCATCCCTATTTTGTGGGAATTCCTTTCCTTGAGCTTTGGCTTGACATATCTTTTGATCCGGGGCTTGAAAAATTATTTGGCTTCCACACGACAGACGAGCAGATTTTTCTCTATCTATCGATGTCCACTTCACTTTTCCTCTTCAATAATCTGCTGTCACCATGCTGTCACGACAGGTCCATGACAGGTTCGTCTTCTTCAGCTGCTTGTCCAGTTCAGCTTTCCTGCTTATCTGCCCTGCGCCTGCCTTCATCGTCAACCAAGGCAGCTACCTGCAAAATGCACCATCTTTTAGTAGAATCCGTGCCTTTTATATAATTGTGATGTTTTATTGAAAACTAACCTAAATGCAATGCAATGATGCTTGAATGCAGCAGAAATATGGGTTAAAAAGGGTGTAAATAATAGAACTTTTACACACTCAACACCTAGCGTTTAGAAACGGGCTATGCCGTTTCAATACGCCTACTTGGCTTCGACCACAACGGTCATAAACCCCAACGGCTATTTCCCAACTAACATTTAAATGCAGGGCGTTTCGATATGGGTCTAGGTGTTTCGATACGTGTTCCGAAACGGCCAGGGGCGTTCCGATACAAGTGCCTTGTCAGACTGCAACGACTCTTTCTACTTAAAGGGTGTTTCGAAACAGGTTCGAGCGTTTCGAAACGGTGAGCTGCAGAACTACATTTATGGTGGGAATTAAAGTCCTCAACGGCTCCAATTCAACCCCAACGACTAGTAACAGCCATAAACTCATCAAGGAGTATAAAAGGGACCTCCAAGCATCAAGTAAAGGCTAATGCTCATATTGTCAATCAACAAATGGTCAAGAATTGTCTTAGAGCTTAAATTGTCTTTTATTGTATAGACAAACACTAGTGAGCCAAAATTGTCAAATTTGCTCAAGTGTTTTAGGTTTTGGGTGAGTGCTTTAATTGTGCAAACAAACACCTATTAGAGGGATTTGTGTTTGCTTTTATTATCTTTTTGTAAAAGAGGATTTGATCAAGGCTTTGGGTAGAAAGCTTGATCGGTGTATAAGGGTTTCCTTCTAAGCCTAGAAAAGGGGACAAATCAATAGTGGATTGATTGGAAATCCTTAGTGAAGAGCTAAGGTAGTGGATGTAGACCTTGGTTAGAAGGTTGAACCACTATAAATCATTGTGTCAATTATCTTTTTAGCTTCCACAACCCTTCCACCCAAAAATCCACCTCTCCACCATTTGGTGAGTCACATCGGTTAAACGAATCGAGCTCCTCACAACTCAACATTGTATAAAATCTATCCTAAAGTATAGATATTGAATTGGCCGATGTTGAAAGACGCTTTGAACTTCTAAAATAGAAGTATTTGGAATAGCAATCTAAACACCTAAAGGTGTAATGCAAGTGAGGCACAAATAAATAGTCGTAAATACGAATTGAACTATGATTTATGAAAAGTTTTAATTACTTCATGGTAGATGCAATTACTTTAGCAGTTATGAAAAATTTTGCACGCGTCTAATTATTTGTGGATCCATATTTATCTTTGAAGGATTTAAAATGCTAGAAGCATTTGGAAATTTTTGAGGAAATTTATTTAGACATGTCTCATGAATATTTTGGCACATTTGATATAATCGCCTTAGTGAATACTATTTGAGAAAATACTATAAGAATTATCAGATTTTCTTATGTATTTTATAAAGGAGTTTGGATCAAGATCCATTATGATAATTTTAGAACTCCTAAAGAGCTTCAAATTGAAAACTCATGAAGTACTTTCAATACAAGTACTTGAATCTTGACATCAAGTTTATCTCGACATGAAGATCGAGCATTTTTATACATTTCTTTATGTCTATGAATAGACATAAGTTGAAATAGTCTTAAAGAAGATTCAATATGTATAAAGCATATCTATTGAGTATCTCAATAGTTGTAAGATTGTTGGATGTGAATAAAGATAATTATATCTTTTCTTGGTCTTGAAGCACTATATATTAGTTGGTCAAGAAATATCTATGAATATACAAAGATCATTACATTTAAATCTTTAAACATTCGTCGATGCCTCCTCAAATCTTGTAGAAATAATTGTTATGCACAAGACAAGTCAAAAATGTGTTTGGCTAAGACCATTGACCCAACATATCCAGAAAATATGTGATTTGCTTTCACAAGATATGATACAAATACTATCTTGTGTAGAGATAATGGAAGGTGGATACATCATGGAAAATATTACTCCAAAGTTTTATCCCCCGCTATCTTTAGAAAATAGTATTCAATGTTGAATTATGAAGATTCAAAGATCTTTAGTAGTGTTTTTATGAGGGAGAGTAAATACGCGTTGCACTCTTTTTTCCTTGACCGAGGTTTTGTCCCAATGGGTTTTCCTAGTAAGGTTTTTAATGAGGCAACATGTTATGCGTATCAAATATGTGTGCACTCTTTTTCCTTCACTAAAGAATTTTTTTCCCACTGGGTTTTTATCTTAGTAAGGTTTTAACGAGGCACATTATCTACATAGACATCCAAGGGGGAGTGTTATGAATATTTATCTATGTAGATGTCTATCATTATTAGAACTTTATCTAAAGAGATTGATTTACTTTATCATTAGGAATATTATCTCATTTAATTAGAGTTCAATGTAATATGTACTTCTTATGCCTATAAATAGATGACTTGATGAAGGCATTGTACATAAGTCTATATTTGAGAATAATATAAATCTTTCTCTTCTTCTCATCTCTTTATTCTTTCATTCTTGTTCTTTGTTCTTATTATTGTTCTTCTTTATTTTATGGGTTTTATTTTGATGCACAAGCTGTGTAATTTTTTTTTACACAATCCTTCTATAAAATTTAAAATCTAAATCACAAACCCTAGCAACCTAAAACCTAAACCCTAAGCCCTAAACCCTAAACTCTAAATTCTAACCATAAACCTTAAATTATATACCCTACATACTAAACCCCTAAACCCTAACCTAAAACCCTAAACCCTAAACCCTAAAATTAAAGGGCTTGTGTAAACTAAAGTTTACACAGCTTGTGCATCAAAGTATTTTCCTTATTTTATTCCCAACAAGTGTCATTTATATATGTTTTTTATTTAATTTTACAGTAATTCATGGTCATTGGATGAGTGAGATTAACAGTAAAAATGTGAAGATTATCACTTGAGAAAAAGAAATAAGGAAAGAATCTTAGTCATTTATTTCTATCATCCAATAGTCTAAAAATAGTGTAATACTTATTGAGTTTTATACAATGTAAATGAATCCTAGCCCATATTAAATATAAATAATTCCAACTCATATTAAATATATATATGGTCCCAATCCTAAATTAATTAGGATTTCATCCATCCATCAAAGTTAAATTAAGATTATATATATATATATATATATTGAAATACTAATTAAAGTTAAATTAAGATTATATATATTTAAATTCATAAGTTGAAATCTTAAATAGTTTAGATAGTTTTATATGCTCGTTTCAACTGGGTGAACTACGTAGAGGTCGGAACGTTATCGTTTCAATTGTGTATCTTTTAAATTCAGAATTCTAGATTTTAAACATGTAATTCTTCACATTAATCACCTCAATTCGTTTTATGAAAATTATTTGTTATTTCTATTTAAAGATATTTGTTTGAGTTGTTACTTCAAAAAAAGAAAACAATTAATTAGATTCAGACTTTCAGATTTGTATTTCGATTTTAGATATTTTATTGGATCGGACTCGAATTTATGTAATCGGACTTGGATTCAAACTTAAATCTTTTTGGATGTCCGATTATTAATTAGATTGGACTTGAAATTTATAAAATTAGATCTAAGTCTCATCCATTGCCATTCCTATATACACATAGCTTCGGCCCTGTTTAGACTTGTTTTTATTTTAAAATATCAGACTTTGGTATGGGGATAAGACATCCAAATGTTTGAAAAGACTTGGATTCATGAATGATCCTCGGCCAGTTGGCCTACACATCTTGGATTCAGCTGTATTTTTTTAATATTTATAAGAATTGCTATGATTTTAGTCCTCTACAATATTGATCAAATTTGAGATTTAGTTTTTATATTTTGATTTAATGTAATTTACATTCTAACCCTGTTCTTTGGGATGCCAACTAGGGATGAACATGAGATTCAGAGACCCTTTTATAGGGTCAGTTTTTTTTAATAAACGGATTCGGGTTTAGGTCGGGTGAAAAATTAATGAAGGTTAGGTTGAGTTTGAGTTTAAGGTGAAAAATATCCGACTTGAGATATTTGTATAATTCCTTAATATATTTAGGGGTAATTGCTATAATGTCCCTCTATTTATATTTTTTCCTATTACCCCCTTTATTTTTTGTTTTTATTTGTTTCGGGTTGTGGTAGATTTTAATCTGAAAATTCGGTTCGCATTAGGGTCGGGTGAAAGACCACCATGTGTCAGGTTAGATCGAGTGCAAGTTGACCAAAAATCCGATTGACTCGTGCTCATCCTTAAATTGCCAACAATGAAACTTCAACCATTGTTCTAAGGAATGTTGGCATCACAACAGTTTACGCATTAACTATTTGGATTAACTGATGAAATTATGAAAGTAAATGATAAGTTATGCTAAATTAAATTATGTAGACCAAATCTTAACTTTGAGTATAATAAAGGGACTAAAATCATAATTTAATAAAAAAATACTTTTTAAAAAATACATAAGATGGCTTCTATTGTTTAGAAATTTAGTACTAAACGTAATAGGGTAGAACTTAGAAGGAAGTGTACAATTTACTGATGGAAATCTTCTATTCCTTTTCTGTGCTTCTATTTTTGTCCCACGCTTAAATTAGATTTAGGTATAGGGTTTTAGGTTAAGATTTATGGTTATGGTTTAGAGAATTTAGAGTATGGTGTATTTTTAGGGTATAGGGTATAGGATTTAGGGCTTGAAATTTAATTTTATAGTATTTTTAATGTTGAGATATAAGTAAAAGCACCGAAAAGAGTAGAAGATTTTTATTACAACGATAAAAACACAGCTAAGGAATCAGCCTTATGAAGGACAAAATATCCGTAGCCGGCTACCTGTAAAAACCAAGTAGCTTTGGTTTTAGTGGTTTATATATACATATATAATGTATATATTGGTATTGTAAGTACTATACATGTAGAAGTTTTGAAAGACATTGAGAAGCTGAGATCAGTTTATATATTAGTTATCTTTTGGTGCGAAAATTATGCCGTCCTCATCTGATTCAAACATCATTCGAGCTAGTGTCGAAGACAATCGGCTTACGGAGGATGATTATGCCGGCAACTCAGTTACTAGCACATCCACGCAGTCGATTTCTCAGCAACAGGCCAGCATTGCTGCTGTGCTACCACCATCAGATCGCAGTGTCGAGCTAGATGATGGAGGGGTAGTCCGAGGCATCGGGAGAGTTGTGCAAGGAATTGGGGAAGGGGTGAGCAAGATTGTTCGACATACAAGTGACACGGTTGGTGTTTTCGGATCGGAGATGTTGGAAGAGGAAGGGAAGGAAATTGATCAACAAATTGACCAAATACTAGCCTTTGTGTTATTTTGTTGCATCATATTGTAAAGCTTCTATGTAAGATATCAGCGGTTTTACATCTTCTCTTTGCTTAGACCTATGCACCGGGATTCGCCCATCGTCCCAACATCAAATGGCAAAGCCTCAAGTTGCTCGTGGATGACGGTCAGATACCGGTGCATAGGGAAACATGGAGTCCTGAAGCCCGATTCGTTGCGAAAGCTGATAAGGAAAACAAAATAGAAGCCAGATGCTACTGATTTCTTATATCTCATTAACTAATACTAAAATGCTCAGCAAGTACAACAAACTAAGCTATTACAGTCTACATCCTGCATATAAAATCAGTAAGAAAACCTTCCCAAGTTTATTTTCAACTATACCATATACCCAACATGCCATTTTTTCTACTATCTACTTGTTCATATCCGCCGTAGTTATTGCTCGAACTAAGAACCGATGCTCTTGCTACGTTCAACGGGATCCCTCGAGCCCGAGTCTCGTAGTAAGCCAATTGCAGACCTCATCCATCTCTTTAGGGACTGTGTAATGACCAATCCTGCAAACCAAATCAACCAAAAAACTTAATATGTTTCAGGGTTTCACAATGAGATTTTAAAAGGCCTAAATGATTACCCTTCATAGTTTTTGAAAGTGAGATTCCAGAATCCTGCTGTATTCAATGAATGAGCAGATTTTTCTCCGAAATTGTAGGGGACAACATCATCACCTGCAATAAGATTATAAGATGATGCATTGTGCATATAACATCTTTATAAGTAGATTTTGAATATAACATCTTCCAGTTCTTAGTTATGTCTGAATTGGACTCCAAAGCTATATCACAAAGCAGGACTTTCCATGTTCAGAACATCTATGTTACTCTATACTCATGTCCGACACTCGTGTTAGAGACATCCTCCGAGTACAAGGAAGTCTTGGGAAAAATTGAACATACTCATGTTGGGACATATCGATGTCTGACTATTGCATTCGAGTCCAAGTAACATAGCACAAATAACTAGAGACAGAGAATTACAGGTTCCATGGCTAAGCAAAATCGGCAAGGATGCGGCACGTCTTGCAGCTTCATGTGATACTTGTATTTTGTTCCTTAAGCCCCTGCAAAGCCAACATCTAACAATGTTGGAAATATATTCGTATGAATCTGACAATGACACTTGAGTCCGAGTAACATAAGATGCCGTACCTTGAACCGGGAAGCCATCCACTTAGCCCAACAACAGCCCTAAGGTTGATGGGGTATGGGTTACCATTTCCAAACCTTCCTAGAGCACAAGCAGTTGCAGAGTAGAGGGCCATTGCAGCACCCATACTAAAGCCTCCAATACCAACCTTAACTGTCAAAAGGAAACAGACACCAGTTTCAAAACCGATATATATATATGTATATGTTACCTTGAAGATGTTTAAATTTAACAAAATGGTACATATAGAGAATGTCATAGTGATTTTAGAATACCATCAGGTGGCTCAGTTGACAAAAAGTTTGCAATATGTGCCGCTGAAGCATCTAAACCTTCCCAATCATCTGGACCATCTTCTGAAAGCTCACCAGCATCAAACCCTGATGCCAAGCAATTTTAAATGATTATATCACTGTCAAAGCATTCACATCTTAACAAACCGGATGATAAAACCCTCGTTACTCCGACTTTCATTTTTCTTGAAATATCCGCGTCTAACACATGGCTATGAAGATATGATCTCTAAGTGCATGCAAAAACTTAGAAAAAACCGACCATACACTCGTCAGACTCATACCCGTATTCAACACTCACGCTCGAGTCTGAATAAGAATAAGACAAGATTAAACCAAAAAAAAGAAAAAATCTTACATGCAGTGCAAGGAAATCCCCCAAGTAAAGCCACAGGACGAGTTGGAGCAGTTGGACAAATCCATTTTATCTGAAACATGTAATAGAAACAAAGATTTGAACTATTGAAAGATAAATCATTATGTATATCAGAAACAATATAATTAGTTCAAAGTAATGTATGGAGACATCCTTACATTTGGAAGAGGAAGACTTTCCAAGAGCTGGGACCAACTGCAACAAAATAGGAATAAATGTGTGAATTTAGATTATGAGTGTCGAACACAAGTATATGTCGTTTAAATTTTTTTAATATATATATATAGAAAATCATATCTGATATCCATATTCTAATGTGTCGATCACTTTACCTTGTATCAAACATTTGTTCTTTCTCAATGAATATCCTTTCTCAAAAGCTAAATAATCTTTTTCTCAAGTTGGCAGAAAAAAACAAGTTAATTTGTGGTCCATTAGCTTTGAACATGGAATATACTATTTTTGACATTTAGGCCTTCCAAATTAAGCTTAACAACACGTGAGACAAAAAAGAAAGAATTTATATTTATACATTGAATATTATTTCCCAGCTTCAACTGCTTTCCAATTCACAGTAAATTCAATAGAATACAACTCAAACAGTAAAAAAAAACCAATAGTATGATGTTGACCTTCTAATACATGAATTTTATCAGTTTGGGATAAGATTAAATCCATAGAACAGTAAAAGGGTAATTGAGTTACCATGAGGAATAGTGAAAATTTTCCAAATTCAGTGAAACAGTGATTCAACAACTTTGTTTCTAATACATGCATACAAATTTTCATACTAAAGTTGTTTTGGTGTTGGATCACTATGTTCTAAATCACATTGGACTTGTTCGAAATTCGAAGTTTCGTTCTCGTCTTTATGGGATCGAGGCCGCTACCGCCTCAACCAACAACTTGTTGGTTAAGTGTCATACTAAAAGTTTCTCTATATCAATTGAGGCAATATACCAAAAACCTAACCTGCAACATAACAAAAATACCTTGAGCCATTGTCACCAAGGCCATGAAGCCATACTATTGTAGCCTGGTGTTTCCCTTTTGGTCTAACAACATAAGTCCTTCCAAATTCAAATGTCCTTCTAGCAGTTCTACTACCTACAAAATCATAAAAAGAAACATTACTTGAAACCATATGAATCAATGGCAACAGTTGGAAATTCGAGAACTCGAAACGAGTAAAAGGAGTACACATAGAGAGAGCAACTAACCAGAACCCATGGTATAATGTGAATAGCTCATGATTTTGTAAAGAACTGAGAAGAGGTGATACAATGAAGAAAAACCAGAAGGATGTTGCCTATTTATAAGCAAATAGGAAGGTGTGATAAATAATGGAATAAAAAAACTGGTACAACTGGCTACAACATTGAGCCTAAATTGCCTAGAAAACTCAAAAAGGACAAGAGCATCCTTGTAAAGGAAGGGGTTAAAAGACAATTACAATTACAAATGCAAATATATATATATATATATATATATATATATATATATCTTTTTCAATGGCAATCTAAGTAGAGCAGAGCACCAACATACATCCCTTCATAGAGATTTGCAACAACATAGAGAGAATCTATGCCTCGTGGGCAGTGGCCAAAATAAAATAAAGTAAATACTCTAACAGAATATTACTGAAAACAAGAAAAAAGAATAAACTAAATTTGAAAAAAAAAATAATAATATCTTTTCTCTGAATCATTTGTTTATGAATTCTTTCATGATTTGATTGATACCCATTATGCAGAAAAAAAGCATACAAGTTTCAACTCTTGTACATCCTTACAAATTTTTGGTATTATGGAAATATACTGAATGGTCCCATTGACATGAAAATAAAATTCTTCATTTCTTCAATAAACCTCAACTTCTCATGACATCCATCCATCCATCCATACATAGATACATACTTTCTCCATTTCTGTGATTTTAAATGTGAAAAAGATGGCAGAGAAAAGCATGTGGCCTTTTTTTTTCTCTTTCCCTTTGCCTGTTTGCCACTATGATATTTGGTTGCTTAAATTCCCAGTCCCACCATGAAAAAGGTTTGATTGTTTATATTCATGGGGAACACCATAAGTATCAGGCACATAGTAATTAAGTCCTCCATTTTTTCAAGGTTTATTATCATTGCTTGAAAGTTGAAAACCTTAAGTTTTAAGTTTTAATTGGCTGATGAAAACAACTACTACTATTTGATTTTGCAGAGTTGCAGACCCACCATTTAACTGGTCTCATGTTCATTCTGGTCATATATATATATATGCACTACAGCTTTGTTATCATCTTCTTGCTGTCATCAATATTTGGTCTACTGGGTTCTAGCTGTAGTGTTCAATAATCAAAACTATTCTTTGAAATCTAAGAGCACAAGGGTTGGATTCAAACTCTTAAGTTTATTGAATATCATCTCTAGATTGGGCTGCACACTGTAAAACTGGTTGACTAATGAGAATAAAAAAACTATTGTTGACATGGCAGGCCATGATTGGTTGATGTGTTGAATGGTGGCATCTGTTACCCTCATATGTCAACTTGTCATTATTTTTTCCTTTTCTTTGGAGAAAAAAAAAATTGGAACTTTTTCATTGTCAACTCTTCCTTTATACCACAACTCTCATTTGGGACAAGAATCAATTTATCTATTTATCAATTTATCTATGCATGTCTAGATCGAGCGATACAGATTCAATGTTCCTTAAACAAGTTCAAGAGTTTATTGAATATAGTCAAGATTTATGTGACTATCGGATATAAAAGACATGCTACTGAAATTTTATATATGTATATGTATATAATGATATGGTATTTAAATGGTTTTAATTGCCTGATTCCTGAGTTAATAATATAACTGAAAGACAACATATGCTGCATGCACTACTCATGAGTGTGTGCCTAATTTATTACTGATATAATATAATGCAGCAGCCAATTTGTGTAAATAAAACTATATAGAATACTATTTGATTTGATGTTGAAAAGTTGGAATCTTCAAAGTAAATTACTACTAAAAAGAAAGAATAATTGCAGGTAGCTCAAGTAACCATCTTTCTTTTTTATTTGTTTCTTTCTCATGGTTCATCTGCAAAGCTGGCTCCCAAAATGCAGTGAAAATGAAATCTTATATGAATTTTGGTATAGGATTATCCTGTTTGATTCGTACATTTCTTCGATATCGAAATCTCATATTAATGATGGAGTCAGAGTTGTCTCGTACATTTTTAAAGCTCGGAACGAAAGTTTAATTATGAAACATATATAACAAAAGTATATGTATTTACTTTGAACAATTAATTTAATATTTCATAAGTTATATTTTGATACACAAGCTGTGTAAAAAAATTATACTCTTAAATCTCAAACCCTAGCACTTTAAAACTTAAACTTTAAACCCTAAACCTTAAACTCTAAATTTTAACAATAAACCTTACATTCTACACCATATACACAAAACCTATAAACCTTAAACTCTAATCAAAAAATCTAAACCCTAAAACTAAAAGGCTTGTGTAAACTAACTTATTATTTTTATTGTTTTGTTAAGAAAACATCTTAAATACAGATAAAACAATAAAGTATAATCACTAGTTTATAAGATTGTCTTTTGCAAATTTACTAAAATTGTGAATATAAAAAATAGGTCCCTTAGCGGGGAGCTTATGTTGTTCAATGTTAACTTATAAAATAAATTATTACTTTCAACAATTTAATACATCTCATTTTTACATAATTTTTAATGTATTCTGGAATACAAATTTAAATCCAAATGTTCCCTTTCAAACTTATCAGTATTACTACACTATATCAAAAAGCGTCTCTTAGCCTTATAGCGGTATTTTTGTGCGTCGTTGAAACCCTCTCAGCGTTAATAAAAATGCTGCATGAAATATCGTTAAATCAAACGTCGCAATAATTAGCGGCGTATGTGAACATAAAACTCAAGGTTTCAAAATTTAAGATATAATTCTAATACTAGTTCTTGTTTAGATTATCTTACATTGTAAGACCAATGTGAAAAAATATACAATTTCCCTTATTTTTTTAGTTTTAATGAGTTAAGCTCAACCAGGTTTGTAAAAAAATGTCACTACAAATTATGTTCTTTTACAATATTTTGGGATGAAAACACCACTAACGACGTACACATTTGTGCATTTTGTCAAGAAAAATTTACTATATACATGATTAATAGCGCCATTTGCGGTAAAAAAACCACTACACATCACAACATATAATGACGTTTGAGGGAACAAAGCCACTAAAGACAAGGTAATTCGCGGCGTTAGACAATAAACACCGCTATATATCACGACAAATAGCAGCATTTGTTTTCAAAACACCGCTATATAATTCAATCTTTTGCAGCATTTTATGTTCACATATGCCGTTAACTATTACGACATTTGATTTAACGATGTTTCATGCAGCATTTTTACTAACGCTGAGAGGGTTTCAACGACGCACAAAAATGCCACTATAAGGCTAAGAGAAGCTTTTTGATATAGTGTAGTAATACTGATAAGTTTGAAAGGGAACTTTTGGATTTAAATTTGTATTCCAGAATACATTAAAATTATGTAAAAATGAGATGTATTAA
Organism: Hibiscus tridactylites; assembly: GCA_958450335.1. Taxonomy (NCBI): domain Eukaryota; kingdom Viridiplantae; phylum Streptophyta; class Magnoliopsida; order Malvales; family Malvaceae; genus Hibiscus; species Hibiscus tridactylites. The sequence continues at coordinate 16,800,113 of OY288274.1, forward strand.
ATTGTTGAAAGTAATAATTTATTTTATAAGTTAACATTATATTTCTAGTTTCAAATAGTAAAATATTACGATAAATATTTAGTTTTGTTATTAATGTTTTTTTGTTAATTACTATTAGAGATGAACAAAATTTGACTTGAAAGAACTGAAATTTTTTACTCGATTCAAATTTTATAAACTTTACTCGTTTTGATTTGGTCCAAATTTCATAAACACAACCCGACTCAAAAAAAATTCAAATAAAATTTGAGTTACAAAATAAAACTCAAATAACTCAAAATTTTGAATGAGCAACTTTTTTTCTTCTCAATTTAGTCTCTTACAATTTTATATTTTATTCAATTTAGTCCTACGGCTGCAATTCTTTGTAAATATTTTCTTTCCATCAAGTCACTGACTCCTTTATACTCTCATCAATATTTCTCCTTCAAAATCTCTTTTTTTTTTTAAAATAATATTATAAACATATGATATAATTTTAGATAATATTTAATTTATTAAATAACATTACAAATCTTACCCACACTTGTGAATTATAAAGAAATGTATATCTATATCGTAAATGACGTCAAATGTTCCTTTTTCACTTGTAATGTATCGAATCATTGTTCTTTGACATATTTAAATGACCCTATTCTAATTCTTTAACCCTAAACTCTAAAATTTAAACCCTAAATAAACACAGGACAACATTAAAACTCTGTTTGTAAACTATTTTTTACTATCGGTGTATGAGATGATTATCTTAAATTTATATATGTAGTTTTAAAGCAAATTGTATTGGAAATACACAATACAATTTTTTGATTAAATAAAGGGGTATTGGATTCTTATATCGAGATTCGAACCCATACAAAATGGAGCAATATGAGCACCTTTAGCCACTAGGCCAATTAGTAAATTTCAAATACAAAATACAATTTAATAAAATGTGATGTTAAATAATTTTAATTCTCTTGATCAAACATCTTAATATTATGTTCAATGAAATAAATCGAACAAAACAATATAATATTTTTATCTCGATTAACCAAACACATGATAAGACAATAAAAGTGGTGGGTATCATGTATTGACAAGACGTTTTTGTTGAAAACCATGCAGGGAATGTTACATATAGGGAATTCCCTCTATCTTCTAATGTTTAGTGAAAAACATAAAGTAATGAGTGAATGTGGGTTAAAGAGACGAACGTACATATTTTATATAGAAAACAAACGGAAACAAGTGGCCATGCTCCTTTTTGTTACGTCCATTCTGGAAAATAGCATTGATTCAAAGTTTATCGTATAGGAGATTAATCGGTTGATTTAACGAGATAAAATATGAATTTATGGGCGAAGTTAGGAGTGAGTTATGAGATAGTCAAGTTAATTAATTTTGAAATAAATAAGGTTTTAAAAGTAATTAAATCATAAAAATTAAAGAAATTAAGGTTTAATTTTATTAATTTTAAAATTGAAAGGTCTTAAAAATGATTAAACCAAAAAAAGAGGGGTCAAAGCTTAATTTTATTAATTTTAACTTAAAGGGTCTTAAAAATAATAAACTAAAGATTTTTGGGAAGGGCAAGACTTAATTGCAGAGGTTTTAAAACTATCAATGGCCTAAAAACAATTAAACTATTCAAAGTTTTAAATCTTAACATTGTGAATCGAATAAATAAAATTATGAATCGAATAAATAAAATTAAAAAAGTCGGTCATATGATAAATTTTTACAATATATAATATGAATTAATCAATTATTAGGTTGTATATTTATAATGACATAAAACATAAAACAATTTTACTATACAATTTTTAATTTTGTACTATTTTCTTGTCTCCATTATATTCCGCCCTTTTACTTAGTGAGATATATGTTCAATACGAGTGAATTACAAGGATTAGAATACATAAGAAATTTATAAGAAGGGGGTCTATTTTTCTAAAACATACAATTTGATATAATATCTTTATCATTCAAATCTTTCTCTACTCATAAATTTGAGAATATTAAACGTTTAAACATATTCTTCCAACATTTTTTTTATATATTGTACTAATAACATGCCAATCAAACAAAACTCACTCGATAAAAAGAGAGTTTATTTTAAATGTATAATATTCAAGCTATAACAACCTAACAATTAGTTAGATTTAAATCATTGTTTGTATTTTTAAAGAGTTAATTGTAACTCTTCAAAGTATGACCTTCATTTTAAATTAGCCCATAAACTTTTAAATGTTTCAATTTTATCCTCAAACGATGGCTCCTATTTAAAATTGGTCCCCACAATGTTGAATGTTCTAATTTGAATAAACTCATGCACATCTAGGGATGGACCTAGAGGGGGATGAAAGGGCGGTCACCCCTCCTAACATAAAGTTCTGCATCTGTCTCTATGCACATCTACAAACTAAACTGCTCGAACTAGGATTATCTAGGCGAAACACACTATATTTTACCATTGTGATCAATGATCACTCCTTAAGTTCATATATATAGGGTTAGAATCCACCTACATATTCTAAATTTTTTTTAATTTCAAGATTTATGAATTTAAGTTGGAGTTCAGGGAGAGGCCTAAAATTTAGGGCAGGAAGGGTATATCGTAGGTGGGGTTAGAATTTAGGATGGTGATTTTGAATGTATAGGGTAGGAAGGGTATTGTAGGTAGGTATCCTTTTATCTTTAGTCTTTACTATGAACATTATCTCTTACAACTGGAAATATAATTTAAGTAGTGAATGTAGGTTAAAGATCATATCAGCGATTGAAGAGACACAACTCACAACTTGTGTTTGAATATCATATCCTTAAAGAACATTTCACACATTTTTAGGATTTTCTTAATCTTTTCATGAATACAAGAAAGACAAAAACCAAGTCTTTTCAAGTGAATAATGTTTAGAATATTTGTTTTTGAGAAAATTTATTGTACTCCAAGACGGGTTTTTTTTTATGAACTGAGAAATTTATTTCAAAAAATTTGAAAGTCATGTGCCTATTTATATAAATAAATTGTTAACAATTTTTTTTTCAAAATCAATATATCTATTGTTAGTAAATGATTAATTCTTCTCGTTATAAGTAGTTTACAAAAACAAATCGTTGACCATAAAGTGTATCTACTTTTATGGATAAAAATTGAATTTCAAACTTACCGATAAGTAAATTATTTTCAAATCAAGTTAAAAATTGACAAGATTGTATTTTTTAATAATTAAAACAAGTTAATTTAAAGAGATTCACTGATTGAACAAATGATCAATAATATTAATCGTGTATTCGAATCATGTCATGATAATATAATATTTCTGCTTAATAAAAGAACAAAAAAACTTAAAAATAAAAAGTACCCCGACAATTTAAATATTATCATCTAAAAATATCTCTATGTATATTATTTTTTAGGGATAACTACATTTTTAGTACCCTACCTTTACATGTCTTCCTATTTTGATACCCTACCTATTTTCTTAACAAAATAGTACCTAACGTTACGTTTTATTTCTATTTTAGTACTCCGCCGTTAAAAAATAACAAAAGGCTGACTAGGAGAGAGAAAATCACACGTGGCATGCTGCCACATCATTTTCTCTCTCCAAATCAGCATGCCACATCAACAAAAATCATGAAAAAGCACACGTGACATGCTAACTAGGAGAGAGAAAATGACGTGACAACATGCCACATGTGATTTTCTCTCTCCTAGTCAACCTTTTGTTAATTTTTAATGGCGGTAGAAATAAAACGTAACGTTAGGTAATATTTTGCCAAAAAAATAGATAAGGTACCAAATTAAAAAAATAACAGGTAAAGGTGTGGTACTAAAAATATAATTATCCCTATTTTTTATTCCATCACTACACATAGATGTGACAATTATAGTATTCTAGATATATCATGTTAATCATTTACACCAACCAATGGCATGGAATTAATGGATAATAAGTTACATTAAGCAATGATGAAATGCAAATGGTTTGATCAAAAAAAAATGATGAAATGCAAATGTATTTCCATTTTTGCAGCAACAAATTGGCAGTATAGTAGGTTTGGGACACCATCCATGGATTTTGTGAATCATAATATAGTCCAGAAATCTGATACCAAATATTGCCTAAAATCTTTGTGAAATTTTGGTATAAAATTGATGGACAATAACATCTCAATCTCATCATGATGACATTAACAAACTGGGAAAGTTCCCAATTCCTAACTCATAAGGACGTTGAAAAACCTCGAAATTAATAACCAAAACCGAACCTGATTTGATTATGAAAACTGAAAATACCTAAACCACCAACCATACTTGAAAATGGCCCTGAATTCGAAACAACATCAACCTTAAAATAGCTTGAAAATTTTAAAACCTGGAATAACTTAACCAGAAGCCAATCCAATTGAATGCCATTAAACCTGTAAGATTCCATCAAAATTTAACATGTTTAATGAAATAATGGGGAATGTAGTCATCCGTTATTTGGCAATGCATTGAAGTTAAACCTAAGAAGATTCATAGTTCGAAAAGATGACTGCCCTGTGTCTAAAGTACCGCCAGAAACAAAAACAGAGAAACCACCTGAAACAAGACCAAGGGCCAATCAGAAACCAAACATGACAGGTTTTTTAACATTTGAAGGTGCAATGCACGGTATACTGGACTTCGTTCCATCCTCTCCAATATTATTCCAATAGGGGGGAAAAGCTGAAAACAGCAATTAATGATGATGATCGTCATCGCCATGTCCATCTGGAGGCCCTCCAGGACCCACAACTTCCAGCTGCCAAACACCAACATAAATAATTAGAAAAATCCTACAATGCTTGAAACAACCTAGTGCGTAATGTTCAGACTGCAACTTTTTTTCTTTTTATAAAGGGCAATATCATACACAGCTCAAACAGTAGCGGCTCAATCTAATTAAAGATTGTTAGTAGCATTGCTTACAAGGTTACAGATGAAGTAATTAGAAGCAAGTTTACGAATCTAGTACACATTAGCTATTTATTGCACAAACTGGTTGGTCAACCATGCTCTTAACTACAGAATAAACTAATACTGTTTGATTGTTCCATAATACCCCATATATGGTTTGGTTACCCATGCTCCATTTTGGGCTAAGAGAAATAGGCGTTTAGATGTGGGCTCAAATATATTAAGCTCAAAGTTAGAAAATAAATAATGAATGTTTTTATAATTCAAGATATCTACTCACCGCAAAATACTGCGAGCAAACAGGGCATTCATGTGGCTTGCCTTTCTCCAGCCAAAACCAGACAACATCATGCTCATCCTCTGCATTTTTTTAAATAGTCAAGAAAAAGCATTACAAGAACGAAACACAGTTTGGACCTAGAAGAGCAGAAAATGAGATTTGATGCAAGAAACATACCGCCTTCACCTCCTGCGCATCCAACTATTCTCTTGTCATAGTAAGACTTGACAACAGCAGGAGCTTCCTACAAGCAGATAAAATAAAAAGTCGAGTAATGACATCACCCATGATTCTGTAAAAGGTCAATATTTCAGGTTTCCAGCAGAAAGAAAAGTTCTATTATCATAAACAGAGGCCCAAACTCAAAAATGATAAATTTACAGAAGAAGATTATTACTTTGCCATGATTGAACATAAACGGATAGAACATTGCAGTAAATCAATATAGTAGAGAAACATAGCATTCAAAAATATAACACGTTCAGAAAACAAAACATTGAGTTTGCAAACAATTTTTCTTTATCTGCATTGTATGATATCAATATTATTCAAGTGTTTCCAGAAAGGTGGTAGAACCATGACTGAGGAGCAAAAGTAAACGAAATCTTCGTAATGTCCTCTAAGAATAAAATATTTTAACAACCAGGTTTAGCATATAGACTATTAACTCTCAATGGAGGATCAAAATTCAAGATTCAACATCCCCCTCCCCTCAGGCCTAGTCTACCAGTGACTAGGAGCCCACCAAAGAGAGGGCACAATGAAGAAAGCATGATAAAAGAAATACCCCTTGCTTGAGGGTAACTAAACCTAAAGACTTATACAAGTTTATATTAAAGCTCTGCTAATATTCATTGCTTGAATCCAAAAATGAATAAAGAATCAAAAGATAACATAATTGCCAACAAATAGCTGGAAAGAATCATTAGGCAATTCCAACTAGCTAACATAAAAAAGAAACCTACAGATAAAAATAGTTGCAGGATATATAAACATCCGTTAAAACATAAATCACTTAAAATAGAACTGCACAAAATCCAAGTACTTAAAGCCACGCAGAAATCACATACAAACAGAAAAAAAGAGCAAATATATTAAAAGGGGAAATATTTTTTTGAATGGTCTAAAAGGGTCAAATTTTAAGCAAATATAAAAAGTCAGAAACCATCCGCCGTTGCTTCTATATAAGATGATACACACGGTCAAATATGAATTCCTCAATTTCAACACACTGTGAAAGACATTTGCAACCCATACTAACCTTTGTACCAAAAGGACCAACAGGGTTGTTCACATCTTCAAGAATTTTCTTTCCCTAAATAAAACAAAAGAAACAAAATCAGAATGAGGAATCACTGGCCATAAACTGAGGGAGCAATAAATTAAATGTAGATATGATGCTCATAACAATATAGCAGACAACTGAAGTCTTTTTTTTAGCCAACCAAACTGGTTGACTTTTGATTCAATTATGCTCAGATATCACCAAAGCTGGTTGGCACACATGGCAGTCTGTTACGATGTCAACAACTCGGTTTTTGGTTTTTCAGAACCAAACTGGTAGACCGCTCACCACTAAATAAAACCGACAGCAGAAATTTTCAATCCTAGAAACGTAACATCACAAGAAAGTTCTCGCATTTTAAAGATCAAGCATCGAAAACAGATGAGGTAAAAAAAATCACCAGAAGCTCAGCTTCAAGCTCCTCGCGCTCATGACCGGTGGCGATAGGCATTACATCCTCAACCTTCTTCACAACACTTTCCGCTACACAGCAAAAAAAAAAAAAAAAAAAAAACAATTAACCGAAATAAAATCAAATCCGGATACGCCGAGGAGAACATTCTTTTCTAATTTCGAATAATAAATAAATAAATAATCTAAACTATTCAAAAAGAAAACAAAATGAATATCTAAAAAGACTATCAAACGAATGCAAAAGCTTGAAATCAAAACGATTCGTTTGACCATGGATCTGCGGAAATTAGCGTTACCTGACGCGGCGGAGAAGTGGCGAGTGAGGAGATAAGCGGAAGGGGACGGTGAAACGTTAGATTTGGACGGAAACGGCGCCGTTCTAGGAGCCGATCGGCATGGAGCGGTTGCTAGGGTTTTGATCTGTGAAGTCAGCAGCCTTCTCCACATATTTCTGAAATCTCAAACAATAAAATGAAATTTCTTTTTCTCTCTTTGCTCTGTTTTTGCAGTGCAAATGGGAGGGATTGTAGCCGGCGATGGGGTCAAACGGGAAATGTATCTTTTGGGTCATCCTGGCACGTGCGAAAATTTTGTCACACGTGCGAAATTTTTGTGGGGCGGGGGCGGGAATTTCGGGTTTTTACGTTGCGGTTCAAGTGGAGAACTTGCCGTGTTAGAGGAAATGGTCGACTCTCACTGGGTATATGGAGTTTGGAGAAAAAATTTGTGAAATTATGATTTAGGTCCTCCTATATTCGAATTGAATATTTATTATCTACTTATAATTTATTTCGACATTAATTAGTTTATTTTTTTGTAATATTATTAGTTGGTCTAATTAGTTAATGAAAATAATGAGAATTCGGATTGTAAATTCAAATATTTGTCGATAGCCCTTAAATTTTTTAAAATATTAGTTAAGTTTATCTATCACGTCATTAGAAACGGTAGACCACCACTTTGTAGATCATCGCATCAGTATCATAATAATCAACTATGGTTCTGTCGATCAAATGACCACATTAATTTTTTTTTTCTCAATTTTAAGGGTCATGTTAAGTACAAAATAAATTTAAGCATTGTTTTTTTCAAAAATTTGATGGCCTCAAAAATGATTAAGCCAAAAAAATTAATAGTAGAAAAAATGGACTTGAACAAAATGATTGTGCACATTTTAAAAATTATTTCTTACCGACAACAAGTTGATCTAGTGGGATGAGGCACAAGATCTCTTAAATAATACAAGGAGTTTGAACCTTAATGCGGTAAATAGAACAATTAGGTTAGAGGATTACTCCATAATGAACTTTTGCAATACTCGATCCAAATATAAATTTATGGTGGCTTCACATGGATACAAAAATATGTGCATGACTGGTAATGGTGATCGAAGAAGGACTGGCAATTAGCATCCATGAGTGGAAACTGGTGGACTGGTTAAGGAAACGTAGGAGCTTCCAAAATCCTATGTTTGAAGATAAATAGAGACCAAGGACGGATGCAGGACTTTAAATTAGGGGAACGAACTTATAAATTTTTAAGGAAGCGAAAATAAATTTTCAATAAAATATACATAGAAATTTTTTTTAAATCATATAAGAATTTTAAATTTTTAAGGGGGTGAACACCCGTCAGCCCCCTTCAGTCATCCCTAATAGAGACTATGGTTCAGAAAGGGCTATCCATTGCATGCCAGGGGGACCATAACAGTTTCTGCTTATTATTGTGTTTTGCTTTTTTTTTATTCTTCAATCTTTTCGATCGAATCTCGCCGTCTCGACGGCATCGTGGATCGGAAATTGATTTGGGTTAGTTGGTATATAACGGAAGAGTTGCGATCATGTAAAATATAAGTTATTTTGACCAAGGATTGTTTCAAATAAGAATTGTCTTAGAACAAGAGTTAGTTTTATATTAGGCTTTTGTAGTAATCAATCCAAATTAGTCTACTAATGAATCGATATACTATATGAACATTACCTTACAAACAAGTTCATGGAAAGAGATTTACATTTTACATATAAGAGCTTAATTGGAAAAAAAATCTAAGAAGCCTATATGATGTTCATGTTTGTCAACTCATACCATCCTTCCTCCATAATATCCTTTGGATGAACCTGCAAAATACAAAATATAAAAAATGAATATAATAAGTATGTGCCTAGTACTTGTATTTCGAAAATTCTTGAAGGTTATATATCGAGCAATGGTACTTGAAGAAAAACGAAGAATCGAAAAGAAATTAACATCATACCTGGCCTTTCCTTTCTTCTCTGAAGCTAACAGTTCGGATTTTTAACTCTCCTCTGCTGGTTGTCAACTCATCTAATAACTCATCATCAAATCTTTCAGCTCCATCATCTTCATTCTCAACACAAGATGTGTCCATTTCCTACATAAATAACTTAGCAATTTTAGTTGCTTTTATTGTTGTTAATATGGTTTCAATGACTCCACAAACAGAAAAGGACCAATAGGAGATACCCTTGTAGAGAGGCTGAGGGATGATCTTGGGAACGAACCCGTAATTTCCTCGTATTCGGCCGCATCAAGTTCCCGGAGATAATTCGGGAGAATGAACTTTGGGAGAATGTATTGTCTTATGATGATGAGAAGGAAGAATGGAACAGGGAACAAGATTCCAGCTAGGGGAATCCATGTCACACCATAGCACATCAGGAAATATACGAACTGGAAGAGCGTAAAGATCACGATATATCGGTATGGTACCGACTCGACAAACGAAGCATGAACACCTTCCAACACCCTGCAAATTGGATCAAGAAGTCACATCAGAAATAAGCAACATTGTCTAGTGATGCGTTTATACTGTAAATGACCACTAAATGAGTCCATTCTTGTTTTCGAAATTTTTGGATTTGCAAATGTAACGAAATAGAGATGTTGCATACTTGTATCGCCTGCTCGGTGTAATGAAGAGAAGTAGCAGCCTCTCCCAGAACTGATTCCCCGGAAGACTATCGATGGCCATGTATGCAAAATATCCCCAAAGAACTGATGTAGGTATCAACTTGATTGCAGGCATAGCACATACTGATGCAGCAACTAGGAGTGACTGCAAAAGATTGCTCACTCTCTGCTCGTTAACTCGAACTGGCAAGTAGGCCTCGATAAGCTTTTCGGGATCAAAATTTTCCTTCTGGATTTCTCCTTCGTTTTCACCTTTCATAACAACCTTCTTTAAGTCTTCCAACTCCTTAACTACTGCACACTGTGACAGGAATAGTTAAGGTCAGATGCAGGCATTATATAAGATTTATCGATATATATCCGGATGAATATGGACCGGCTATTCGAGGTTGAAGCAAAACTAAAAATTATGGACCAAATGTCAAATTGTCAACAGCATGTTTCAAGACAAGGATCACTTTCTTGGAGAAACAATCACTGATCAGAGAACTTACTTCTGGACTGTTGTCTGTTTCAATGAAGACCGCTTGCAACTTGCCATATATCTCGGAGTTGCTAGCTTTCTGCTTTATGCTTTCTTTAGCGCTTGCCACCATTTTTCGTTTGATTAGCTGCATTTCATACATCAGTTGACATTAAGCATGTAACCAGGTCCATAATTCTTTACAGGAAACTTTCATTTAGAATATATTTATCCACCTGCCCTTTGAGAACTGCAAGGCTCTTGGTATGCATAGGAGACTGTGGTAGGACTCCATTCGAAGGAGGGAGACCGAGTAATCCGCAAAGTAAAGTCTGCAAGCATGTTTTCGACGGTAAAACATTAAGTATACAAAAAGATAGTTTATTATTCTGCTGGCTGCAATGTTTGATCATGAGGTTTACCATGAATCCGAGCAGCAGGATGTCGTAATGATAGGCAGGTGGATTCTTGAGATTGAATTCCTTTTGTTGTGCCATCTGCGAAGCAACGCTGTGGTCGAAAAAGTAAAGTCCCGCAATCATCACAGCTGGAATGAATGCGGCAAAGATATACAATGGAGGGATCCTTCCCATATCCTGCAATTCGATTGTTTGTTTATCAATGGAGGGCCAACATTACCACTACAAAAGCTTTAGAGATCGATGCGAAGACCAACAACATATATGAAAACCGAATATCATTACCTTAATTACAGTCCAATGTCGCAACGATGTGGATTCCCATGGCAGAGGACTAAAGAGCCTTCTTGGAACCCCAGATGGAACTTTGCTTGGTACACTAAAAGACATTACTGTCCACGCCACAACCATTAAAGGAACCCCATAGTCTGCAATGAAACTTCTAAACCACCCTGCAGGACATTAGCAACATCATTCAGCACCCATTTACGAGCTTATTTCGTATACTAAATCCGAAAATAGTCTAATACTATAAATTTGTTTGCTTGGCAAACCTGTGCCATACCACCATGACCTCGCCCTTCGGCTTTTCAAGGCGGTATAGAGAAGGCCAAACGAGAATACGGTTCCTAACAGTCCATTTGTGTAAAGCCAATGAAACTGATACTTCTCTAACTTCGCATCTTGATCTTCGGGAACTTGAAACTCACTCACCAATCCCTGCAAATTGAATCATCAGTAGGTATTTAAAACATTATATAGCAGATGGTTTATATTCTTCGATCAGATTTTACCTTGATAGCCTCTTGAATAAACAGAACACTGATCAACATGCCGAAAAGCTCGCCCGCAACCCTTGTGAACCGATTAATTATCGTGCAAGCATTGAAGGTTGCAAGGAGAAACAACAAGAGAGCAGTCCAAACACAAACCCTGCAAAAACATTAAGCAGCCTTAAGATCAAGTACTGCAAAACTTTACGATTTAAACCGAAAACAACGGAAAATTCTTTGTACCATCCAGCCCAAGCCAAGTATAATTCTTGCCCCAAATCTTCTCTTCCTTTGGCAAAGTTGTACAAATATGTATACATAATAACTGTTGGCTCTGCAACTCCCAGAATCAAAAGAGGTTGGCCACCGAATATCGAGTGTAGGATACCGCAAAGGGCAGTCGACACCAATGTTTCGACTGTGCTTAGGCTCCCATCTACATCCAAAAGTATGTTAAAATCACGTCCAACTTCATCATAAAAAAACTGTTTGATGAATTGAACAGCGATAAACCTGTATCTCGACTCAGTTGCTCGCCGAAGGCAATAACAGGTAGAGCAGAAGCAAAGAAGATGTAAGCAGTTGGGGCTAGTATCCTGCAATAAGAAACTAAATATTTAACCTAAAAACGAACATAAAAGGGAATCAAAATTTACTTCAGTTTGGACTTTTATCAAATGTATAGGGAGTTATACCGAAATCCAGAACGAAAACCAACAATCCAGTCTTGTTTGTAACAAGCTGCTCGTCCTTTGACATCATTTGTAATACCCTTGAAAGGAGCTTTCAAGTTTTCCATTTCTGGTGTAGGAATTGCAGAAAAGGTTAGAAAATGAAAAAAAAAAACAGTTTGATGTCATTTTCATGAAGTTCAAGGCTCATATTTTGATGAATTCTGATTAAAACAAAAGAAAAAGAACTATGCTGCTCGGACATGGATACGAAGGTCCAAACTTGATTTCCTTTCACCATTTTCCTATTAACCAAACACAACATTTGCAGCCTAACTTGTTTGGTTTCACTTAAATAACCACCCATACCGCCGCCGCCAGCCGTGACTTTTCCATACACTAAAGAAGCTCAAACTACATTAACATACATCAAAACGCATATACATTTCATGCACATAACAAAAACAAATAAATGAAAGAACGTGCAGAATGGTTATAGATGCCAAGGAAATTGGAGAGTTACCAAGAAACAGAAAACAGCAGGAAAAAAAAACTAAGGCAACCCAAGAAGCAGTCACAAAAATAGGCTATGGGATTTCTCTGTTTCGACTCTGAAATACTAGCTTATAGCATATAGTCGATGTCTAATGTGACTATCGAATTCATGCACGTCTTTTAAAAGTAAGAACCGTCGCTCCCGCTGTCAACAAGGTAATATCTGTTCAATTTTTTAGTCATTTGATAAGGTAAACACACCGTGCACACATGGTGCTCAAACTCGAGTCACCTGAATCAAATACATCATCCTTTACTACTAGAATCATTCTACGGATTTTGGTTTCGTTTCTTGTTTTTAGCGCTTATTCACCAAAAATCCAACCCCGTACTTTTTCTTTTATTATTATGTTAATCAAAATTGCCACGAAAACTTGTACCGAATCGACCGGTAAAGGTGAAGTTTGAATTTTTTTTATTGATGGTTGAGATAAAAACAATAAATTTTAAAAGTTGAAAGTTAAAAATAATCCTTAAATTTTTAAGGTGTTTTCATTTTCATCACCGAACTTTTAAAATTTGTAATATAACAACTGAACTTTTAGTTCGTTTTCATTAAGGTCACAACCATCATTAGAGGATGTTGATGCGGCATGTTAAATCCATCTTCTTCTCCCAGAAAATCATAACTTTCGTAAATTTGAAAATGGCCGATTACGTTCTTCCTTTCTCCATCTTTTTCATTTTTGCATGATTAGATCTTTATTTCTTTCAAGCCTAGTTGAAGTGAGGGATGTTAGATCAACACCGGATGTTACCAACTTTGCTTAAATAAATTATACTTATTGTACCCTAGAATAACATAGACTTTGGAATGGTTTAAACATCGTTTTTTACTTGCTAAGGAAAAATCATGAAATGCAATGAAATTAGTTTTTTCTGGCAAAAAAGAAGATGGCGAAAGAAAGAACGATGTCTTTCATTGTCAAATATGAGAAAGTTCGGATTTTGGGGAAAGATGATAGATTTAACGTGTCACATCAGTATTCTTAAACGGCGGTTAACAGAAGGATATTAATGAAAGCGAACTAAAAATTTAGTGACTATGTTGCATATTTTAAAAGTTTGGTGACCAAAATGAAAGCACCCTAAAAGTTTGGGGGACTATTTATGTAGTTTACCTTTAACAAATTTATATTGAAATGTGTTAAATGAATTTTATTTTTTATTTTTAGAAGGGGTCAAAAAAAGAATCCATATACATAATGGGCTAATAGCTAATAGGATTAAACTAAAGTAATGAATCTTTGAAGGGATTGGAGATGAAATTACATCCTTTAAAACTCACATTATTTTAAAGGGTAAATTGCACAGATCATCACTCAACAATCTTTTCACTCTTATTTTGGTCACTCAATTTTCAATTTTTCTTATTTTCAATTTCCCTAAACGTTTTTCAAATATTTTAATATTATTTAATAAAAAAATAATTTAAAATAAATAATAAATTTTTAAAATCATTTAAATAATCGTCGTCGTTGTCATCACTCGTCGGCCACCATCGACCATCGGCGGCCTTCAAAACTGATGGTCGTCTGACCTCAAATTGCACCGAGTGACTCGTTTTGACACGCTGAGTCCGAATTCAGTAGTTGTTTCACCGGAAAATATCCTGAATCTCACGAATCTCAATATAAACTTTTTCAGTTTCTTCACTTTCGATCTCTTTTTCGTGGATTTCACAACACTTTCTGACAAAATGAAGTTCGGATTCGAACTCATGAGAATGAGACGAAATAACTGGTGAAATATAGGACCGAACGACCAACATCTACAGTCTCTTGCGGCGGCGGCGAATGGTGGCCGTTGTACAATATGATTTTTCTTTTCTTTTTTAATTTATTTTTATATTAAATAATATTAATAAAATTGAAAAAATAATAAAATATTCGTGAATGACCAAAAACGTTTGATGTATAAAGTTCAATTATTAAATAGGAAAAATTGAAAGTTGAGTGACCAAAATAGGAGTGAGAAAATTGTTGAGTGATGATCTGTGCAATTTACCCTATTTTAAATTACCCCAAATTGGGGGGTAAACGGATAGGAAAAGAAATCTGTGATTTTTTTAAAATATAAAATTGCTTTTATAATCATTATTAGAATATTTTATTTTCTAAAGATTTATCTTAATTATTAGACATGTCTTTAGATTTTATACAACTAAATGAAAAGTTAATTTCTTAATTAATAACTAAATTTTGTATGTTTTTTAAATTTATGATAAAAATTTAAATTTAAATTTTATAAAAAATAGAAATAGTACAAGGATAACTTTTTAATTAAAGCCGCTCGCTCTAGATAAAACTACTCTAGCAAAGCAATGAGCTACCATAATAGACAGATCCAATGAAAATAAATATGGTTAAAGTACAGTAGAAGTCCTTCTACTATACATAAAAATTTATTTTAATTTCTCTCCTATAAAAAAGAAAACAAATTAACTTGTAAAAGTAAGACTAAAATTTGTACAAAACAAAATTAAAACTTCCATTATTTTCAAAATCCTAAATTTTCAAAACAAATCATAGGTCTGTAAAATAGATAAACAAACTAGATATCTATAGTGACCCAATCATATGCCAGCGTTAATCAGATCAACATAAACTATGAGTAATAGTGAAATATAAAACACTAAGTCAAACAAAAAAATAATTTTTAATGGCAGAGAAATCCGACCAATCGTCATGGTAATAGAAAGCTCCAGAACCTATGTTAATATTAAATTTTCATCAAAAATATGTATTTTTTATATACTAATGTCTAAAGTTATTTTAAGGCAATTTGAATGGTAAGAAATTCAATATTTTTAGATAAATATTAAATTTAAATTGTATAGATAAAATTAACTCAAATTTGAGTTACGTAGACAAAAAAAATTAGTTTAAGTTCAAATTGTGCAAATGAAAACCAAATGTATAAGAGATTTATCTTCTATTTATAAACTCGACTTAACTATCAAATACTGAAGTATCTCGAACAGAAAAATATAGACAAATACTTTATTTTATGGTTATATTTTAAGTTGGAAGACTTGTTTATTTCTTATCTTAATCATATCATTCACTAGAGTCGTTGAGTTGAGTGTGGAAGTATATGCCGCCTATGTGTGTTTTTAGTTGATTATCTTTCAAATAATTAACATCATTATTATTTTATTTTAAATTGAAACTTAAGGGTATGGTTTGTTTGATATGGTGACATATGTGCTTAGCTTATTTCAAATAATATAATGAATAAATGTATGATACAACTTAAATATTTGCCTAACGATTTATAGAGCAAATGATTAAAAATTTTCGGTTGATATTTCTCTTTTTTTAGTGGTAGGTTTTAAGTTTATTAGGAGCAAATTTTGTAACCCCTCGTCCCGGTCTGACCGGATGACCGGTCCGAGTGGGCCACACGGGAAAAATCGAAGCGAAACCCGTTAAGGTTCCCCCTCGGTTAGCAACCCTATTTTTTCTTTTTTTTTTTAATCTTGTCTAGAGGATTGTTAAGTCCTAAGTGATCACGACAGCGGAAAACAATCATAGGAAAATCACATTCGAACCACGACCATGCATAAACAGTCCATTTTAAGCTTACAGGGCAGGCCGTATCGATACACCAATCAAGGGTATCGATACGCCTTGACTTGGTCAACTCAAACAGTCAACTCGAAGAAGACCGTATCGATACAGCCCTTGAGCGTATCGATATGCCCTCTTCAGTCAACATCTCGTGGTCAACGAGATAAACCCGTACCGATACGCCCCAACACCGTATCGATACGCCAAAAACTCCCCAATTTCTCAAAATTTCAGTGACCAAAAACTGTATCGATACGCCCCCGTGTATCGATACGCCCAACCAAAATTGAGCTCTACAGGCAAAGCCGTATCGATACGGCCTTTAGGTGTACCCATACGCCCTGCACTGCAACTCCACAATTTCCAACTTAACGACCCCAAACCCGACTCTAAATGCATTTCTAGACTCTCCTAAGCACGTACAAACATTTAAGCAATCATACATGAGTCATAGGTAACAATCAACCATGAGACAAGCATCCATACATAGCATTCATACAAAGACCATATTTTAGCATAAAAGGGCATTCATAAAAGCTCAAAAGGCCTTAAAAGACACAAGTCATCATAAGAGGTTTGCATTTACCAATAAGACAACCTAAACATCTAAAGCATGCCACCACACACCAACATTCATCATAGTATCACATGCTTTACAAACCATATTCAAACCAAACATTAACATTTAAATGAGTCATACAAAGCTCATACAAAAACCCTAGCCACATTGCTAACTAATACAGAATTTGATAACCGTACTTGAGCCACAAACTTGAAAAGCCCTTCTTGCCTTGCTCCGAGCTAACACCACACTAATGATCTGCATTGTTGAACATTGAGAGCGTAAGCTATAAGCTTAGTGAGGGTGCTCTAAGAAGAAAAACATCAACAATGCAGGGTTCAAGCATGTAAATCCTAATCTCACATACAACCTACAATGGCATATAATCAAGTAGACCTAGCTAGTCTTTCAAGTGGCATAATATGGTTTCTCATAATCTACCAAGCTCAATCATCAATATCAACATCATGTAACAACACCATATATCACAATCATGTATCACAACACATGAACAAGTTTAATTGGCCACTATTAATTTCCCGAATATGCGGATTTAAATTTCAACAACACTTTACCTCGGTGGGATTACACTCATCACCGGACCTTGCATGTTCGGGATTCTACTCATCGCCACATGCCCTACAGATGGGATTCCACTCATCATCTCGTAGAAATATATAAAAAGTTTTCGGTGGAATATTACATCACCGTACTCCTCCTTGATGATTTAACGCCATCAAGGCCACGTACGTTTTGACTCAATTTGTGTGCACACAAATCCTAATGATCGATCATTTACAACCGGTAATTTATTTAGTGCCAATTTTTATAACCACATTAAATATCATCAACCACATCTCATACTCATCACATATATAAAAATCATGATATACATGCACTAATTCAACCACATTTCTCAAGAGCATAGAGAGGCAAACATAGTAGCATTTAATGAAATCAATGGCTAAATTAACAACTTGAATTAAATAGAAGTGGCCTACCAAGCACACCTCACACATATTACACATACTCGAACCAAACTTTAAAACAAGTTTGAAACCATTCACTGCCCTTCCTTAGCAACCGAAACAATTCTCCTACGAACCCGGATTTGGTCCCAATGCCTCTCCAACGCTTCCTCTTGCTTCTAGCCAAACAAAACACATTCATTACTTCACAATTCAATGCTAAAACTCAATCACCATCTCACATCACATGTATAAGCCAACTTCAACAAATTCCCAATCCACATAATCACCCAAAATACCAATTTTCGTGCTCCCTTAAAATCTTGCTGAAATTTCCATTTCCAAACACCCAAATGACCCTCAAAAGGTCCCAAATCACCCTCCTAACATACCTAAACCATTACCCCTTCAATTTCACTCTAAAACCCACCAAAAAGTCAAGTTTTGACCTCCTAAAAATGGTTCTAAGAACCCACTTCGAGTTTTCAACAAAACTCAACCAAATTAACATATAATGAGCATTTTAACATGAATAAACAAAGCCCCAACTCAATTTTGTAAAACAAGATGAAATCCCCATAAAAACTCAAACTTTAAACTAAACCCTAATTTTCAAGAGTTCATATTTTTCAAATCTAAAATCATGTATGAATAGGGAATGAAGAGGAGAGTTAGAAAACGTTTTTACCTTTCAAGAACACCTTGAATTGAAGGAGATACACAATGGAATAATAACTAGGCTTGGGAGGGTTTTGAAGAAAGGTTTGGGGCAAATTTGACGTTGGAAAGGGGATGGGAGAAAGAGAAGATGACTTTTATTTTAAAGTTGTATTGCTTTTTAAAAGTTTTGGGTCAAATTACAACATTGGTTCCTCCCCTTTTTACTAAAGCTCAATTAGGTCCACTTTAAGGTTGAATTTATATAATTTAATTTTATTGACTCGGACTATAAACCCGACTAACTCCTAACCCCAAAACACGGGCATTACAAATTTTTCATTCGCTTCCTTCAGATAGTAATTGTTCATAATAATAATAATAATAATAATAATAATAATAATAATAATAATAATAATAATATAACCTTTCATTAAATTGTAAGATGCGATACAATATAATATAACCATAAATGTGAAGAATCTTTTGGAATGATTTATTATAATTTTGTTCGGTAATTAACGAATAATTAGTAGTTAATAACAAATTATATTAACTGATAATATATAATTTATTACATTAGTTGATTTGACTAGTTTATTGCATTAGTTGTTTGTATAAAAACACTTGGTAAAATTAACATATACCGTATAATTGTTTACTTATTTAAACAAACAAAATAACATATAAGGACATGATTATATCTAATACTCGTTTGAATACTTTATTGTGTATCAATGTTGATATATATATATATATATATATATTGGAAGAATATTTAAAGGATGTATATGTTAACTTATTATTTATGAAATTATTTTTTAATATAATTTTATTAATTATTAAATTTAAATATATATATTAATTTCTTATTTATGAAATTGTCTTTTTAATCTAATTTTGTTAATTGTAAAATTTATATGTATATATTAATTTTTATTTATAAAATTACTTTTCTTAATTTTATTAGTTATTCAAATTTAGATTATTTGAAGAACCCTATTTGTAATTATAAATGACAAAAAAGTCTTTACAACTCTTATATCCAATTCGTTTGTTACAATCATCTGTTTACCAAATATCATAGTTAACGGATTTTACTATTCAACTCTCTAAATGTGGTTCAAACCTAAGGGTGAAAATTGGTGAGGAATATCCGAAAACTGTGGGGATTCAAACCAACGAAGATGTGGAATAACCAAAATCTTCACCCATGAGGATGGGGACGTGGATTGCTATATCCGAATCATGGGGATAACCAAACCATAATCATATAAATAACTGTGAGGATCCCCGAAAATATCCGCAAGGATCCCAATAGTTTACAATTTTTTTAAAAAAATATAATTAGCTCTCATTTACCTATATATCTTATTATCAATATTTCAATCCATTAAAATATTTGTGTCTTTTGTTTAAACCTTATAAAGTTTGGGTGTCCTCTCTAGTAATTTATTCTTTTTGTTAATTAAGAGTATATAATCTATTTATCTCCCGGGTTTTTTTCGTTCATGTTACTCAAAAACTCTGTTCCCCTTCAACCATATGTTTAAGTGTATTGAGTATATGACTTGTAAATTGAAATCAACCCTATATTTTAGTTAGTAAAGTAGTAAAATTTGTTTAACTTTTTGGGATGAGGATTCTCCGAAACTCATGGGGATCCGATGGGTATAGGCCTATAAACGAACCGAATGAACACGGACGACAGTGTATTCATGTTCGTTCGTTTAACTTTAACCGAACAAATGAATGAACACGAACATAAGCGAACACAAAATTTCTTGTTTGCGTTCGTTCGTTAAGGAATGTAGCTTGTTCGTGTTCGTTCATTTTTGTTCGTTTAAATAATAAATGAACACAAACGAACATAACTTAACATAAACGAACGTAAACGAACTTCTCGTCGAACGAACACAAACAAACATATATTTAATAAAACATAAACGAACCAACGAAAAATATATACAAACTAAACTGGAAACTAAGGATAAAAGAAACGTGTTTTATTTATATTCAGATGTTTTATTTATTTTTTATATAAAAATATATATTTAATAAAACATAAAAGTAATATAAAATAAAATTTAATTGAATTACTAAACATAAACGAACATAAATGAACGAACGAGCTATTTGTTCATGTTCGTTCATTTAATTAAACGAACGAAAAATTTTGTTCATGTTCGTTCGTTTAATAAATAAACGAACATAAACAAACTTCCCGCCGAACGGTTCACTGAACGTTAGGTTCGTTTACAGGCCTAGATGGGTATGAGTATGGGGAAAAAAATGACTGAAACATGTAATAAAGATTACCTGAAACCGTACACGCAAATATTGTGGACAAAATATTGGGTTTAGAGTTTAAGGTTTATATATGTGAAATTAATTTGAAATATTTAGTGTAAAATTAATTTGAAATATTTAGGATTTAGGGTTTATGGTTATATATGTGAAATTAGTGTTTAGGGTTTGGGCTTTTGACTTATAAATGTAGAAACCAATAAGAGATATATATTAAATTCGGTGATTTAAAGCACAAACTTGTGTTTGGTGCAGTGGCTAAGTCATTGCCTTTACCCAAGGATTGTCCAGGTTTGATCCACCCCCAATGCATGTTAAGGGATTTTATTTTCTTCCTTTAAATAGGTGGTGACACGTGTCACCGCCTGATTGGAGGAGAAAAATAAATTAATAAAATCAAATATAAATAATTAAAGTTCTCCAATAAAGTGTTGACACATGTCACCACCTAATTAAATAATTTATTTTATTTTATTAATTTAAAATTAGGACTAAATTGAAAGATGTGTAAATAGCATGGACTAAATGTGTAATTTTAAAATTTTCTTGTTAACTGCCACGTGGAAGTTCCGTCACCCCACCGTTATAGTTTTTAACGACAGTGGTCAAAATATGTTGATTTTATAAGTTTGGTGGTCTGATTGACAAGTTCGTTAGTTCGGTGGTCAAAGTAGGTATCCCCAATTAGTTCGGTGGTCACTGGTGTGCTGATTGAATATAGGGCCGGATACCACTAAACTATGGTTCTTGAGTCGAAAATACCATCGAACTTTAAAATTCTTCAAAACTAACACTGAATTTTAATATTTGAGTCGTAAATGTCACTCCGCCGTTAATTGTTAACTCCTTTGTTAAGTCAAAATTATGTCGTTTTGGTGCGACTGTTTTGAAGCCTAATTTAGCCCAAAACGACACCATTTTACTGGAGAAAAATGTGAGAACCATGCACTTGGGGATTTTGAACCCAAGACCTTTAAGAGAAAGAGCTAAGCCTTAACAATTGAACCAACATAACATTATGTAATATTTTACCACAAATATTATATATCTCAAACTACTTTAAATTAATTCAAATTATTTTATAAAATAAATAATATTAAAATATAATATTTGTATATATAAAATATATACAAATAAAAGTGTATAGTTTTTTATTTTGCATATATAATTTAAAAAATTCCAAAATATTCATAAAAATAATATATTTATATTATAAATATTATATAAATACTCTAAACTCTAAATCCTAAACCTTAAACTACAAATTTCAAACCCTGAGCTTTATGGTTTGAGGTCTGTGGTTTATAGTTTTTATATATTATTTGTAATATAAATATATTATTTTATTGTAACACCCGTGTTTTGGGGTTATGAGTTAGTCGGGTTAGTTGGTCCGAGTCGGTAAAATTAATCTTAACCAATTTGACCTTGGCTTGAGCTAATTGAGTTTTGAATAATAAGAAGAGACCAATTTGGTGATTTAACCTAAAATAATTTAAAAGGTAGACAACTTTTGAATCAAAAGGAAATAAAAAAATAAAATAAAACCCTCATCTCCCCTTTCCCCCCAATTTCACGTGAAAGAAGAGCAAAACCCTCCCTAATACCCTAAATCACTATTCCATTGATTTCTTCTTCAACTCAAGGTCATTTTCAAAGGTAAATATATTTTTGGACTCTCATCTTCATTCTCTACCTTTACATGGTTGTAGAATTTGAAACTATCAACTTCTAAAAAATTAGGGTTTAAAGAAAGTTTGAGTTTTTATTCAGTTTTTCAATTGGTTTTGAAATATTGAGTTGGGTTTTGGTTTAGTCACCTTAAAATACACATAATATGTTGAAATGAGTGAGTTTGGGTGAAAACCCGAAATGGGTCTTGGTAGCCATGTTTGGAGTGTCTAAAATTTGGTTTTTGGTGAGTTTTAGGATTAATTTGAAGGGCTGATGGTTTAGGGATGTTAGGAAGGTGTTTTGGTACTATTTGGGTGTTTGAAAACATGGTTTTTAGCTAGGTTTTAAGGGAGTTCGAAAATAGACTTTTGGGTGATTTTTTTTTGGGTTGGAATTTGTTGAAGTTTGGCTTGTACTTATGAGATGATTTGATGACTGAGTTTTAGCATTGATTTGTGAAGTAATGGATGTGTTTTGATTGGCTAGAAACAAGAGGAGACGTTGGAGAAGCAACAGGATCGAATCTGGGCATATAGGAGGCTTGTTTTGGTTGCTAAGGAAGGGTGGTGAGTGACTTTAAATATGTTTTAAAGTTGGTTCGAGTGTTGTGTAGTGCATGTGTGAAATGTGCTTGGTAGGCTATTCCTATGTGAGAGTTGAATTGGTAACTTAACTCCTTATTTCCTATTGATGCTAGTTATGCCTTGCCTATTTGATTGTGGGAAATGTGGTTTGAATGGCATGTGTATTTTGATATATGTATGTGATGAGCATGTGATATAAATGGTGGATATGTGATGTGGTAAATGAAATTGGCACTAATTAACTTATCATATGAAATTGACACACAAATTGAGTCAAAACGTACATGGCCTTGATGGCGTTGAGTCATCAAGGAGGAGTACGGTGATGTAACATTCCACCGGAAATTTATTTATATTCTACGTGATGATGAGTAGAATCCCATCCGTAGGGCATGTGGCGATGAGTGGAATCCCGTCCATGCAAGGTCCGATGATGAGTGTAATCCCACCAAGGTAATGTGATTGTTGAGATTAAATCCGCACATCCGGGTAATCTAATAGTGGCCAATTGAACTTGTTCTCATAATTATGATGTTATGATGTTGATATATGATGTTTGAGCTTAGTATGATGTGAGATGTCATATTATGACTCTCGAAAGACTAGCTAGGTCTACTTGTTGATTTACCTATGCACGTTGTATGTGAGATTAAGGGATTACATGTTTGAACCATGCATTGTTGATGTTTTCGATTTTAGAGCATCCTCACTAAGTTTTTGTTGCTCAAGTACGATTTAGCAATTATGTAGTAGTTTAGCAATGTGGCAAGAGTGTGTTTTTGTATGAGCAAATGTATGACTCGTATATTTGTTTGAATTTTATGATTTGACTTGGATTGTAAGCATATTATGTCTTGTCAATGCTTGTGTGATGGCATGCCTTGTGAATGTCTAAGTTGCTTTTGAATAGCATGTAAACCTTATTGTGATGAATTGTGCCTTTTGATTTTTAATGTCATCAAGCATGCCCCTATATATAATGTTGTCTTTGCTTAAATGCCATGAATGGATGTTTCACCATATACCTTGTGAGTGTTTGAGCATGTTTAACATATGATCCATGCCTCTAGTTCATGTATGCTTATGCTGAGTGTTCCTTAGAGTCGTTTAGGGCCTTTAGAGTTGTTGAGAGATGTTTAAATCTGGCTTTCAAAGGTTGCAGACAGCCCGTGTTTCGGAACATGCTAACGCGTTTCAGAACGGATAATGCTTCAGGGACCCCATATCGAAACTCGTTTTGATACGGTTTAGCCACTGTGAACCCCTGTTTCGATACGAGTTTCGGAACACTTTGGCTACTGGAAATCTGAGAAATTGACGAGATGAAAGCGTTTCAAAACGGGTCTAAGGGTTTCGAAACGGTCAAAATCTCGTTGACCACAAGAAATTGACCGTTAAGGGTGTTTCGGAACGATTGACCTCCGTTCCGATATGACCTCCTCGTATGGGCTTGGGGTAGTTGACCTGGTCAAGGCATTTCGATACGCCTCAATGGTGTTTTGAAACGGCCTGCCTAATGGATTAAAATTGAATTGTTATTTGCTGTTTGTGTTCAGATGATTGTCTCCCTCAAATTCTTCCGCTGATGTGTTCACATAGGATTTAATAATATATCTAGACAAGATTAAGATAAAAGAAAATTTTTAGGGTTGCTAACCGAGGGGGAACCTTAACGAGTTTCGCTTCAGTTTTTCCCGTGTGGCCTACTCGGACCGGTCATCTGGCCAGACTGGGACGAGGGGTTACATTTATGAATATTTTTTGTTTTTAAAAAATAATATATTTTTATTAATATATGTAAAAACAATATATTTTATATCATTAATAGAATTATTTTTTATAAAATAATTTGGTTGAACCAAATAAATAAGTTTATATAATTTAAATAAAAATATTTTATTTTTATATTATTTTTATATTATTTATAATATAAATATATTACTTTAAAAATATAAAATATAAATATAAAAAATCCTTTAACCTTAAATCCTAAACTCTAAAGCTTAGAATTTAAGTTTGAGGGTTGGGGTTAACAATTTTGGATTTAGGATTTTTATATATTATTAATAATATAAATATATTGTTTTTATAAATATTTTAGGGTTTTTTAAATAATATATTTATATTATTAATAATATATAAAAAATATATTTATATATATATGCAAATAATATATATTTCTGTTTTATATGTTAATATTATTTATTTTATAAAATAATTTGAATTAATCTGAAGTAGTTTAAGATATATAATATTTGTGGTAAAATATTACTTAATTTTATATTGGTTCAATGGTTAAAATTTAGCTCTTTCTCTTAAAGGTCTTAGGTTCAAAACCCTTCAAGCGCATGATTCTCACATTTTTCCTCCGTCAAAATGACGTCGTTTTGGCTTAACATTGGATTGACATTTTCGACTCAAATATTAAAGTTTAGTGCTAGTTTTGAAGAGTTTTAAAGTTCGGTGATATTTTTTACTCAGGGGCCATAGTTTAGTGGTATTCGGTGTAGTTTACCCTTGAATATATGCAATCTTTTAGTCTCATAAATTTCGTTAGGGTAACTACACCAGATATCACTAAACTTTAAGTTTAGTATCGATTATACCACTGAATTAAAAACTGATTTTATTTTAGCACTAAACTTTAGTTTATATTTCAACTATACATTGAATCATTAAAATCAATGATGTGGAAGAATCTTAACGGTCTGTATGTGACGACGATGAGAGATTTTAACGATCTATTGGTATAATTGAAGCCTAAACTAAAATTCTTATTAAAATGGTATTGATTTTTAATTTAATGGTATAATCGATATTAAACATAAAGTTTAGCAATATTGGTGTAGTTTACACATTTCTTTACTACTGCTATTAAATATATGGGCCAATAATAAATGGTTATTATGATAGTTAATTAGAGGCACAAATCTTATTCCATGAAATTATCGCCTTTCATTTTGACCCATTATGTCTAGTAATTCCATTGATTGTTCCCTGTACATAATTCTCTATTCATCTATATTTTTCTCCCTTTCAAGTTTCAACAGATTAGTGGTGCAAACTTTTCTTTTATTTCCTTATGTTTTAAATTCAAGTTCTGTAACTTCTGTAATGAAAGAAGCTCCGGTAGATAGGGATAGACTGAAGGGTACCAAAGGAAATAGTCGCACTCCTAAAAATTTCAAACTTTCATATAATTTTTTTTTGTTCGAATGATTTCCGAATTTAGAAACGACTTGGACTTCATGGTGGATCTAAGTTCATCATTTACAAATCTCTATAAGGAACCTTAGGACTGTAAATTTTAGTGCTCACCCTCGGTACCAAGGATTTACTTCAAATAAGAATTGTCTTAGAACAAGAGTTTATTATATACTAGGCCTCTGCGATAATAAATATCAAATTAGTCGATTAATGGATTGAATAATAACAGTTATATCAAACAAAAATTACGTCACGTGCAATTTTTTAAAATTTTCATGAAAAGAGATTTACATTTTACATATAAGAGCTTAATTGGAAAGAAAAAAAATATCTTACACGTCTATATAATGTTCATGTTTGTCAACTCATCTCTCATCTCATTCTTCCTCCACAATATCATTCGGATGAACCTGCAAAATACAAAATTTAAAAAAAAATGAATATATAAGATTATGCATGAAAATAAGTATACTACGAGCTGCGAATATTTCGAGAATTCTTAATGAGTCGGAAATTAATGTCGAACAACGGTACTTGATGAAAAATGAAGAATCGAAAAGAAATTGAGATCATACCTGGCCTTTCCTTTCCTCTCTGAAGCTAACAGTTCGGACCTTCAACTCTCCTCTGCTTGTTGTCAACTCATCTAATAACTCAGCATTAAATCTTTCAGCTTCATCATCTTCATTCTCAACACAAGATGTATCCATTTCCTATAAAAACTTTACATTTTAGTTGCTTTCATTTTTGTTAATATGGTTTCAATGACTCCACAAACACAAAAGGGCCAATAGGAAATACCCTTGTAGAGAGGCTGAGAGGTGATCTTGAGAAGGAACCGCTAATTTCCTCGTATTCGGCCGCGTCAAGTTCCCGAAGATAATTCGGGAGAATGAACTTTGGGAGAATATATTGTCTTATGATGATGAGAAGGAAGAAGGGCACAGGGAACAAGATTCCAGCTATGGGAATCCATGTCACGCCATAGCATATCAGGAAATATACTAGCTGGAAGAGTGTAAAGGTCGCGATGTATCGGTATGGTACTGACTCGACGAACGAGGCATGAACACCTTCCAACACCCTGCAAGTTGGATCAATAAATCACATCAGAAATTAGCAATATTGTCTAGTGATGCGTTTATTGTAAATGACCACTAAATGAGTCCACTCTTGTTTTCGAAATTTTCGGATGTTGCATACTTGTATCGCCTGCTCGGTGTAATGAAGAGAAGTAGCATCCTTTCCCAGAACTGATTACCCGGAAGACTATCGATGGCCATGTATGCAAAATATCCCCAAAGAACCGATGTAGGTATCAACTTGATTGCAGGCATAGCACCTACTGATGCAGCAACTAGGAGTGACTGCAAAAGATTGCTCACTCTCTGCTCGTTAACTCGAACCGGCAAGTAGGCATCAATGTGCTTTTCGGGATCAAATTTTTCCTTCTGCAATTCTCCTTTGTTTTCACCTTTCATAACAACCTTCTTCAAGTCTTCCAACTCCTTAACTACTGCACTCTGTAACAGGAATAGTTAAGGTCAGATGCAGGCACCGCATTATATGAGATTTATCGATATATATTCGGAGAATATGGACCGGCTATTCGAGGTTGAAGCAAAACTAAAACTTATGGACCAAATGTCAATAGCATATTTCAAGACTTGGAGAAACAATCACTGATCAGAGAACTTACTTCTGGACTGTTGTCTATTTCAACGAAGACTGCTTGCAACTTGCCATATATCTCGGAGCTGCTAGCTTTCTGCATTATGCTTTCTTTCGCACTCGCCACCATTTTTCGTCTGATTAGCTGCATTTCATACATCAGTTGACGTTAAGCATGTAACCAGATCCATAATTCTTTATAGGAAACTTTCATTTAGAATATATTTATCCACCTGCCCTTTGAGAACTGCAAGGCTCTTGGTATGCATAGGAGACTGTGGTAGGACCCCATTTGAAGGAGGGAGACCAAGTAATCCGCAAAGTAAAGTCTGCAAGCATGTTTTCGATGGTAAAACATTAAGTATACAAAAAGATAGTTTATATTCAGCTGGCTGCATTGTTTGATCATGAGGTTTACCATGAATCCGAGCAGCAGGATGTCGTAATGATAGGCAGGTGGATTCTTGAGATTGAATTCCTTTTGTTGTGCCATCTGCGAAGCAACGCTGTGGTCGAAAAAGTAAAGTCCCGCAATCATCACAGCTGGAATGAATGCGGCAAAGATATACAATGGAGGGATCCTTCCCATATCCTGCAATTCGATTGTTTGTTTATCAATGGAGGGCCATCGTTATCACTACAAAAGCTTTAGAGATCGATGTGAAGGGCAACAACATATATGAAAACCGAATATGAGTACCTTAATTACAGTCCAATGTCGCAACGATGCGGATTCCCATGGCAGAGGACTAAAGAGCCTTCTTGGAACCCCAGATGGAACTTTGCTTGGTACACTAAAAGACATTACTGTCCACGCCACAACCATTAAAGGAACCCCATAGTCTGCAATGAAACTTCTAAACCACCCTGCAGGACATTAGCAACATCATTCAGCACCCATTTATGAGCTTATTTCGTATACCAAATCCGAAATAGTCAAATACTATAAATTTGTTTGCTCAACAAACCTGTGCCATACCACCATGACCTCGCCCTTCGGCTTTTCAAGGCAGTATAGAGAAGGCCAAACGAGAATACGATTCCCAACAGTCCATTTGTGTAAAGCCATTGAAACCGATACTTCTCTAACTTTGCGTCCTGATCTTCGGGAACTTGAAACTCACTCACCAATCCCTGCAAATTGAATCATCAGTAGGTGTTTAAAACATTATATAGCAGATGATTTATTCACTTCGATCAGATTTTACCTTGATAGCCTCTTGAATAAACAGAACACTGATCAACATGCCAAAAAGCTCGCCCGCAACCCTTGTGAACCGATTAATTATCGTGCAAGCATTGAACGTTGCTAGGAGAAACAACAAGAGAGCAGTCCAAACACAAACCCTGCAAAAACATTTACCAACTTATAAGATCAAGTACTGCAAAACTTTTCGATTTAAACTGACAACAATGGAGAATTCTTTGTACCATCCAGCCCAAGCCAAGTACAATTCTTGCCCCAAGTCTTCTCTTTCTTTGGCAAAGTTGTACAAATATGTATACATAATAACTGTTGGCTCTGCAACTCCCAGAATCAAAAGAGGTTGGCCACCGAATATCGAGTGTATAATACCACAAAGGGCAGTGGACACCAATGTTTCGACTGTGCTTAGGCTCCCATCTACATCCAAAAGAAAGTTAAACATCACTTCTAACTTCATCATAAAAAAACTGTTTGATGAATGGAACAGCAACAAACCTGTGTCTCGACTCAGTTGCTCGCCGAAGGCGATAACAGGTAGAGCAGAAGCAAAGAAGATGTAAGCAGTTGGGGCTAGTATCCTGCAATAAGAAGCTAAACATTTAACCAAAAATGAACATAAAAGGGAATCAAAATTTAGTTCATTTTAGAGTTTTATCAAATGTATAGGGTGGTATACCGAAATCCTGAACGAAAACCAGCAATCCAATCTTGTTTATAACAAGCTGCTCTTCCTTTGACATCATTTGTAATACCCTTGAAAGGAGCTTTTAAGTTTTCCATTTCTGGTGCAGGGATTGCAGAAAAGGTTTAGAAAATGAAAAACAGTTTGATGTCATTTTCATGAACTTCAAGGCTCGTATTTTTGATGAATTCTGATTAAAACAAAAAAAAAACTATGCTGTTCAGAACACAGATACAGGATATATGCTTCACGATAAACCATATATATATATATTTAAAAATCTAACCATACCCGTGTAGATTTTGACTGGAAAAACAGAGCAAAGGAAGCTAACAAATCAAACAACAGCCAGTTTTCCAATGGCACTCTTGTTTTTCTTTCTTTTTTTTCAATGAAATCTTTTGTAAAAGATAATAACATCGAAAACCCAGAAATATAATCGATCGTTTCAAATGAATATATGTGTGTGTTTGTATGCATGAATTGGTATCAAATTCAAAGGTCCAAACTTGATTTCCCTTCATCATTTTCCTATTAACCAAACACAACATTTGTAGCCTAACTTGTTTGGTTTCACTTAAATAACCACCACCCAACCCACCCCGCCGCCACCACGAATCTCCGAACCTAAAGAAAGCCGTGACTCTTCCATAGTTCCATGCACTAACAAAGCTCAAACTACATCAACATACATAAAAACACATGCACATTTCATGCACATAACAAAAACAAACAAATGAAAAACGTGGAGATTGGTTATAGATTCCAAGGAATTTGGAGAGTTACCAAGAAACAAAAGACAGCAGGAAAAGAAAAAAGAACCAGAGTCACGTCTTCAACTCCGAAATAGCTTAAAGCTTATAATCGAGAATTATAGGACTATGGAAACTCTGCACGTCTTTTAAAAATAAGAGCCGCCAGTCCCGATTCTACTCACGAGTGTTGACAATTAGAGGGAGTCGCCATATTTTTCTTATTTATTTTTATTTCACTTTAGAAAAGAAAATTCAAAGTTGTGGCGGAGAAGAGAAAGAAAAGGCAATGGAATTGGCCAAAATCGTGGGAGAAGATGATTTCCTCTTTAGATAATTTGGTGATGTTTTAGAGGCGCTTCCAATTCGTTTTCTCAACAGTTTTAGTTATTATGTTGGTATTTGTTCATATTTGTGATGAAAACTCGCACCCGAATCACATGTAGGGACGAAGTTAGAAAAATATTGTTCCATGGTTAAGATGAGAACAATAAATTTTGAAGGAGATTTATGTTAAAAATGTGTTGAATGAATTAGTTATTCTTATGAGGGGTTAAAATGAAAAAAAAATGCTTAGGAGGTGAAAGGCTAATAGGATTGAATTGAAGTAATCAATCTTTTTAAGGGACTAGAGATTAAAATATATCATCAACTTCCCTTTATTTATTTATTAGTATTCTTAATATAATTTCATGATAGTATCTGGCTCTTTATTTTAGTCCTTGGTACGCTTTTATTGATAATGCTAAAACTCAAATCTTAATGTAACATTGGCTATGTTTGCTAAAGAGAGGGTTGGAGAAAAAATTAGAAGTTTGATGTATAATTAGATGTTTGACCAGTCAAATCCGCTAATATTGTTGTTTGGTAAATAGCGGATTGAAAAAGCGGATTGGGGTGAAACCGTTAATTTTGAAAAAGCTCATAATAAGAGCTTTTTGAGATTAGAAGTTTGATATTAGAGTTGTAAAGACTCTTTTACCCTTACCAGTTACCAAATATCTCAAAATAACTTAAAATAAATATTTTCTTACCCTATTTATAAGTTAATCTTATTTATTTTTTTATTATCACATATTTATATGTGTATTTAAATGTATTAATTAATTAAATTATATTAAAATAATTATATAAATAATAAACTAATATATAAATCATTCAAATATGTTTAGAAAAGTTATATTAAAAATAATTTTATAGATCTAATTAATATTAATTAGATATAAAATATTGATAACTAATAAATTATTCAAACAAGTATTGAATATAATCACGTCCTTATATGTCATTTTACTTGTTTAAATAATCTAACAGTTATATATTAGTTAATTTTATCAAACACTTTTATACAATCCGCTAGTATATACAACTAATGCAATCAGTAATCAACTATTAGCTAATGTAATCTGACATCTGCTAATTGTCAAACAGGGTCATTATATTTTTCATTAAAACCACCCATTCATTCATTGGGTTCTAAACTTCCTTCTATTTTTAAAATATAAATGATCTTTATATCTTTATAATTATATTTTATTTTCTAAATAATTATTTTAACATTTATCTTAATTATTAGACATGTCTTTAAATTTTATACAACTAAATGAAAAAATAATTTTTATTAAGAAAATAATTTTTATATGTTTTCTGATTTATAAAAAAAATTAATTAAAATATGACTGGACATGGACGAAGGTATGTATAGTTTGAGAGGGGCTCTTGCCCTTCTCAATTTTTTTGGTATAATAGCATTTGAGTTTTTTTTTTTTACTTTAAATAGAAGTTAAATTAAGTCTTTTGCCCCTCTTAATTTTTAAGTTTAAAGGCTTAATAGATCTTTCCCCTCTTAATGTTTGCTCCTAACTTCGGCCCGTGACTAGACACAAAAAATTATAAGAAATGAAAATTCTTATTCAAAATTTTGAAATTTAGAACTTCATTCCTAATAAATATAATAATAACATAACAATAAAAAATATGATTTACTCTTCCTGAAAATCATAAAATTATAAGTTAATATTGCAATAAATTTACATTTTGCTCTCGTAAAAATTATAATTCAAATACGATCTAAAAAAATTCTGACTCCGACTTTAAATATACTTGTATAATATGTTTACTTTGGGTTTGCATATAGTACAAAATAGATAAACTGACATTTTAACCCTTAAACTTTAAAAAATTATTTTAATCCTTAAACTATTTTCTCGTCCATTTTTGACCTCAAACTTTTTGGGAAATTCTTGGGTCAAAAAGGTTATTCTACCAACAAAATAATATATTAATAGTCTAAATTCCAAACATGTTTAACATTTTCTTTATCTGATAGTGAACGGCTTGGAAAATTCTATTCCCCCCAAAAAAATCGTGGGGTTGATTGACGTTTTGGTCAATATTATAGATTTTTCCGAAGAAAAAAAAGGAATTAATTGATTTTGAAATTCCAATTTAAACAGTTCACACCAAAAAAAAATCTGCCCTTCGCTGATTTGGAAAATACAAGTACTTGGACTGTGATGATTGTTTAATTAATTACACTAGGTTAAGGATTTAATTGAAATGAAAATGAAGTTTAAAGATGTAACTAATTACGTGAATTATCAATTAGATCTAGATAAGACTACTACATGGGAGAGAGAGAGAGTCAGAGAGAGAGAGTGAGGAAGAGTGAGTTTTTCCGGGATGCTTCTCGTTCCGATAGGGTTCACCCTGGCTCGCGGTGGTTGGCTGGGCGTCGGAGGTTGTCGGTAAACCGGCAAGGCTTCGCTGTTTTCGTCAACAATGTGAGCAAAAGGATACATCCTAATGTTTTGCGGGTAGCTTTCTCTGAGTACGGCAAAGTTCTAAGTGTCTTTATAGCTTACCATAACCGGAAGAGGCTTAACTCTCCTTGCACGTTCGCCTTTGTGCGTTTTGCTGGAAAAACTGAGGCTCAGAAGGTTGTGGTCAAGGCTAACAACCGGCGCATGGATGGCTACACCATCAGGGTGTTCCTGGAAGGTTCTAACGTAGGTTCCTCGACTCACAAAACATTCGTCAGTGGTCATCCTGGTCAAGAAGATGCTAGGCGGCTTTCTACTGGTTTGGTCAGAGAGGGTACGTCGTTTAAGGCTGCGCTTTTAAGGAATCTCCAGCCTAAGAATGATGATGGTGATATCGTGCAGCCTAAAGAGTCGGATTTCTGTCAAAGAAAATCGGCTGGTTGGAGTGAGGAGACTCTTCCTGTCAACTTGGAATTATCGTCCGATTCGGTTTGGTTGAAAAGCTGTCTTATAGGGCAACTAAAAGGAATGTACGATGTTGACTGTGTCCAACAGGCGCTTAGAGCTGACGGCTTCAACGTTGATGTTTGTCACCGGTCTAGTTTTTTCGTGGTTATTAGGTTCTTCGAGGAAGAACAACTATCCATTTTTTGAGACTTGAAAGAGTCTATGCTTAAAACTTGGTTTACAGACATTGATACTGTAGAAAATTTCAGAGCTGGCAATAAGCTCAAGCTTTGGGTCTGCATGGAGGGCGTTCCATTAACTCTATGGATTGACTCGGTTTTTTACCTAATTTGCAGCAGGTTCGGGACAGTGATTAAGATTGACGATGAAACGTCGAAGCAAACACGATTGGATAAGGCGCGTGTCCTTCTTTTTGTAGGCTGTTTGTCGGACATTCCTCCTTTCATTAGGGTGGATGCGTCCGGGAAAATCTTCACTTTCCGACTATCTTGGTCGGAATATGAGGATGATCGCTGTTGGATCGACCAAGAGCAGGCGAACGGTCCTGAAGATGATGATTTTGGTGGCCAGCTAGACAGAACAGTTCCGTGGGTACATAATGATATTTCGGCGGCGTTGAGTCCCGAGATGTCACGCACTGAGGCCAGCGCCAATTCTTCTCAGCATAAAGCCGGTTCATCTTCTTCTCCAGTCTTTGTGGATGGCGGGCCGGATAAGGATCTATCTATTGCTTGGCCCAGTTCTTTGGTTAAGAGTATTGAGCCCAACATCCTGATAGAAGTTCCCATTAATTTTGATAAAAGGGCCCCGGTAATTTCGGATAATAGTTCCTCTGCTGGACATTCTTTTGATTCCACTTCTGGGCTTTACACCATTAAACCAAAATTGGTTAAAGCCAGGGTTAATAACATTTCTCTGGTTCGACGGTCAGAATTGGAAAAAATGCAGAATTGGGCAATGGTCAGCCCAAATTCCATTCCGGTGCCGGTGCTTATCCGCAGAGATAAAGAAACTGATAATCTTTTGAGTGTCGTTCCCAGTCGACGTGACAAATCGTGCTCTTCTCCCCTCAAGGGTTGCTCATCTCCGCCTCCTTCGAAGACTCCTCTGGATCAGGACCAGGTCGAAGCTGTAGCTACTATAGAGGTATGTGAAGCACTGGGTTTTTCTTTCGATGCTAGTAGGGAGATTATAACCCAACGGCTTGTGGAATCAGATAGGGGAAGTGCATTGTAGTGCCCCTGTTTTTTCGATTCAATGGTGTTGAGCTGATTTCCTGTGGTTCTGATTTTTTCCTTATGAAGAAAAACTTAATCTCATCTTGGAACATTAGGGGGCTTGGTAGGTTTGAGAAAAAGGCTGCGGTGAAGAAATTCTTACGGGATCAAAAACCATTTGTTTTGTTCATACAGGAGTCTAAGCTACAGCTTGTGGATGATAGATGTTCTAGAGCCATCATTGGTAATCTTATAGACTATAAATTAGTTTCTTCTCCTTCATCAGGGTCGGTTGGAGGTTTAATCTCCATATGGGATTCCTCTCTGTTTAACTGCATGTCGGTTCAGATTGAGAAATCGTACATTGGGTTGATTGGTTCCTTTTTGAAAGTTAATCTGAAATACATCCTCATCAACATTTATGCACATTGTCAAGCAACTGAAAGGGAGGATTTATTTTCGGAGTTACGAACCAAGTTGGGGAGTGTAAATTGCCCTATTTTGATGGGAGGGGACTTTAATATTGTAAATTCTGCTTCTGAACGGATTGGCAGTAGCTTTAACAAGAGGGCTTCAGAAACTTTTGCTGAATTTATTGAATCAATGGGGCTGATCGATCTTCCACCTCATGGAAGCCTATTCACGTGGTCCAACTTTCGGGATCGGCCATCCTTCAGCAGATTGGACAGGTTTTTGGTGTCCTACGAATTCCTCGATTTGTGGCCTGATCTATACCAAGTGGTGCATCCGAAGAACATTTCGGACCATAACTCCATTAGCCTCTCTTTGATGGGATCATCTCGGTGTTTCCGTCCATTCAAGTGGTTTGAGTCCTTACTGGAAGACAAGGAATACGTGGAAAACATCAGTTTGCTCTGTAAGAGAAGTGCAGGTGTCGGAATTTCGAACATCCTGGTTAAGTGCAAACATCTATCTAAAGAATGGGTAGCAAAACAGAAATTTGCGAGTGGTGATGGCATTGCATCCTTGGAAAAGGAGTGTGAGGGGTTTGAAATAGCAATCTCGAAAGGGGACCTCTCGGCAGCAGAGAAACTCAAAGAATCGCGCGCTCAACTTTGGAAGGCCATCCAAAAAGAGGAGCGGGACTGGCTGCAAAAGTCTCGCCTCAAATGGTTCGAAGTGGGAGATAGAAATACAAAGTATTTTCACTCGGCTGCCTCTGCTAGAAGAAGGAAGAACTTTATTGATAAGATTCAACTAGGTAATGTAGTGGCCGATACACCTGATGGTATAAAACGGCTTATTTCGGGCTTCTTCAAAGAAGGGTTTAATTCCTGCAACACTATTCCGTTGAAAAATCTGGTCTGTGATATCAAGAAAATCAGTTTGCAAGATGTCTTAGCGCTGGAAAAACCTTTTACGCTGAATGAAATATGGGATGCATTATCCAAATTAGACGGTTCTCGTGCGCCCGGCCCCGACGGATTTAATACGAACTTTTTAAAGCGCTTTTGGCCGGTGCTAAAGGGCGAAATTTCAGATTTTTCTTTTAACAACTCTTTTATCCATCTTATTCCGAAGGTCCAAGCCCCCTCGACAGTTAATGATTATAGACCTATCAGTTTAGTAGGCTCGGTGTACAAGCTGCTGGCCAAGACCCTCGCCATTCGATTAAATGCTGTCATGCCTAATCTGATCAGGGAAAATCAATTCGCCTTTTGCGCTGGACGCCAAATTTTTGACTGCTCTCTAATTGCGAATGAAGCTATAGACCATATGAGAAGACTTGGGTTAGAAGGGGTGGTGTTTAAAGCCGATTTCCGTAAGGCATACGACACAGTGGATTGGAACTTTCTATTGTTTATCATGAAGACCATGGGGTTTGGGGAGCTTTTTCGCAAATGGATATCAGTTTGCGTTTCTTCAGCATTGATCTCCGTTTTGGTTAATGGTTCGCCCTCGCCTTCCTTTTCTATTTCGCGTGGTCTTCGACAAGGTTGCCCCCTATCCCCACTCCTCTTTAATCTGGTCGCTGAAGCACTCAGTGCCATTCTTCTTAAAGCCGTGAACAAAGGCTTCTTTAATGGAGCAAAATTTGGTAAAGATCAGGTTGAGGTTTCCCATTTGCAATTTGTAGACGACTTAATATTATTCTGTGGAGCAAGCGAAACACAAGTCAGAAATGTAGTCCGCATCCTTAAAGGTTTCGAGGTTGTTTCTGGGCTCAAGCTTAATTTGAAAAAATTGTCAATCTACGGCATTAACATCGCAAACTCTATGATTGATACATGGGCTTATTTACTTAAGTGCGGAAGGGGGTCTCTTCCTTGCACATATCTGGGGCTTCCTCTTGGTGTACCAAGGAATTCGGCACAACTTTGGGAATCGATTATTCGTAAAGTTCGTTCCAAATTATCCTATTGGTCTTCGAGGTTTCTATCTTTTGCTGGCAGAATTGTTCTTATTAAGGATGTTTTAGCAAATATGCCCATTTATTTCATCTCTCTTTTTCCAATGCCAAAGTCCATTAGCGCGTGGTTAACTAGTCTGGTGGTTAATTTTCTATGGGATCAGTCAGACAAGAAGAAGATTCATTGGATTAGCTGGGAAACTATGTGTTTACCGAAGCAACTTGGCGGGCTGGGGTTGTTCAATTTTAACGTTAAAAACAGGGCACTACTGAATAAATGGCTGTGGCGGTATGGTACAGAGAGCAATTGCCTTTGGCGTAAAATCGTGGCTGCAAAATACGAAAATAACTCTAATTGACTACTTCCTAGTAACATCCAAGGGAACAAAAAGTCTTGGATATGGAAGGGTATTACGGCGCCTCTCTCGGACCCCGATAATCCCTTCATCCAAAACATAAAAATCATGGTAGGGGATGGAAGTAGGATTTCTTTTTGGTCAGATAATTGGACGGGTGTAGGCCCCCTAAAATCAGCCTTTCCGAGGATCTTCTCCATGGGGTTGAATAAATTCGGATCTATTGCTGATTTTAGAACTGTCGAGGAGGTCAACTGGGTTTGGAACATTTTTGTCCGAAGACGTCTGTTCACTTGGGAAGTCGACGTTTGTCACGACTTTATCAATGTTATTAACTCGGCAATCATTGGCAGATTACAATCTGATAGCCTTCGGTGGACTGCAGCTCCTACTGGTCTATACAGCTCGAAATCTTTCTGCGAACTCAGCATCCCTAGTAATCCGAGCAACACTGATATTTGGCATAAAGTTTGGTTAAACCTTGGGCCCCCGAAAGTCGAATCCTTTATCTGGAAGTTGTTGCATGGGAGAATCCCCACTAAGGACTTGTTGGCTAAAAGGGGAGTGAAACTGATAGATGATTTATGTCTTTTTTGCAGACAGCAGAGTCTGCGATCCACCTTTTCTGTAGATGTTCTGTAACCGGGCAGATTTGGACAAAATGGTGCCAGCTATGGGATATCGCATTCATCTGTCCAGGTGACTTGCAAATCTTCATGCGTAATTGGTGGTCTATGGCTGCGTTTTTCAGGTGCAGGGATGTTTGGATAATGGCCTTTCAAAGCATAATATGGTCTGTCTGGTGCTGTCGTAACGATGTCATTTTCAGAGGCTCGAAGATTTCCTTAAACGAGTTGTTTGATTGCGTTTTGACTAGGTTATGTTATTGGATTAAAGCTAAATGGTCTCATGTCTCTCCTTCAATTTCTGATATACTGTATAATCCTAAAATATTGAGGTCAATTGTAGTTGCCCCAAAACAAAGTGTGTGCCCGAGCAGGCTTGCTCCCCCAGTTGATACTCTCATCTTTCAGGTGGATGGAGCAACGTCGGGGGGTTTCGGTAAAGCTGGCATTGGTGGGGTTTGCTTTAACCACAATAAGTCACTGTTGATCCAGTTCTCAAAATTCGTGGGCTCTTTCGACGCTACCACAACGGAGCTTCTGGCCATCCAGGAAGCATGCTCTTTGGTACGTTCTATTCCTTGGTTTTCCGGTTTCAAAGTGATTTTAGAATTAGATTGTTCGATGGTTGTCGACTGGATAAACAAACCGTACTTTGCACCTCCTATTTTCCGGTCCATCGTGAATGGTTGTGCTAACATTTGCCAAGAGGTTGGCGGTCGCATTCAGGCCATCTCTAGGGAATTCAATGTCCTAGCCGATAGACTAGCAAAGGCTGAAATTTCTAGGAAAGCTCCACTTCTTTGGATCAATCCGAAGATGACGTGTTCGAATTAAGGTGGACCGTACAGGTCTTGCTGTTTCAGCAAGGTGCTTTGACAGTGGTTAGATTTATAAATAAGCATTTGGAATCATGCTTTGGCGTGTAATCATTCTGTAAGTTGTTAGAACTTGTGTTGTATTATGTACATGCACCTTTCCAGGGCACTCTTTTTCCTCCATTCTAGGTTAGGGAGGTTTTTTAATGAGGCCTAAGAATTGTGCATTCATCAATAAAAACCGTTTCAAAAAAAAACTAATTACGTGAATTATTGTTAATTAATATTAAAACGAAGTATTTTTTTATAGAGATGTTGTATAGAGATAATTATACATGTATGTATATTTCCTATTTAAAAATTAAAATTTGAACCCAAAAGTAGTCATAGTGAAAAAACGGATGATGTCATAGGAGACCCGAGTTCAATCGCTTTGTCTGCAAGGGGTATGTGCATTGTCAAAGTGTTAAGAATATGTATGAACAATATTACCTTGTTACTTTTAAACTATTCAAAAAAATTAAAATTTAAATCTCTAACCCTAAAACCTTAAACATTTAAATTATAATCATTAACCCTAAATTCTAATCCTACAAACTAAATCCCAAAATCATAAATTAAATTCTTAAACCCTAAACAGAAAAACTTATGTAGTGGCATCAAATAATTTTTCAAGTAAAACAATATCTTTTATCATTATAATATAAACATGGTCGACACAACAATAACTATAATTATATATTTGTGAAAGTTTGTGAATAGAATGCAAAAAATTAAATTAAATTAAAATCCCCCACTTGGGATGTAACCCCTGCTTTTAGGAGCCGCCTTTATTACCCTCATTATGTTTGGAAATTGGAGGGCATGAATTCTTTTTTAAGAACAATTAGGATTAGGTTTGAATACAAACAATGATAAGCTAATAAGAAATTAGTTTATTAGATATTAATTCGATTAGTATTTTTTTGGTTATAGGTTATTAATTGTAATTCTTTTTTATTTAAGGTTTTATAAAAATTATAAATGATATATTATATAAAAAAGTACATAAAGTTTAAGTGTGAATCTAATCAAATCTTATGCACAAATTAAAGTGAAACTATTGACTTTAGAGTTTTGATAGTACTTGGGACAGCTCTAGGCAGATTTAAATGTATACCACGTTTAGGACTTTCCTGTGGTTAGTATGTTATGGGAAGATATTAACAAATACATAAAGTGTACGACGGCATATGACTTTTGATAATAGCTAATAGCTATAATGTGTGTGGGGGACATTGATCATATGTTAGGCTTTTGTCCGATGGAGTCATGCCTCAATATATGAGGGAGTTTGGGTGCAATGCTGGACAGTCGATCGGAAAAGCCATATGTGGGCTGGTGCAACCTTAATAGTTGATTGAGGAATATACAAGGGGTTAACATAGGGATATCAACTTTTTGATTGAGTTGTTGCACAGATTTACGGATACCAAATTCAATTAAAAAAAATAAAGAAAAAACTTATTCTTCTATTGTTAATAGAAGTTGTATCTTTGCCTTTTCATAATTTTATATAATCTTTTAATAAAACAATAGAAAAATGCAATTTAATCATCCAAAAAGATATTAATATATGGGTAAACTACTGCAGGGGTTACTTTAGTTTTCCGTTTGTACAGATTTAGTCACTACTTTTGAAAAGTGCCAATAAGTGGTCATCTACGTTTTCGATGTGTAAAGACTTGGTCACTCCGACGTTATAGTCCGTTAATCCCCTAACAGATTGCTGATGTGGCGGAATTAATTAAATGACAATATCCACGTGTATTCCCACGTGGATAATAACGTTGGAAGGTTGCTACTTAAAGGACTAACATTACAGAATCCCCACTTTCTTGAACCCTAAAATTTTTTCTGTAAAATTAGAAGAAGAAGAAGAAGAAAATGAAATGTCAAGTACCTAATTGTCATTGTGGAATACCGTCTAATCTGGTCACGGCTTGGACGGAAGAGAACCCAGTTAAGAGATTTTTTAGGTGTAAAAATTATGACAGTGGGAGGAGCTATGGGTTTTTTCTTTAGTATGATGCCCTTGTCAACCCTCGCGCAAAAATGATAATTTGTGGGTTATTAAAGAAAGTGAAGAAAATGGAGAGGGTGAGGTTCCATGAACGGCTATAGTGGTGTTGTGCACTGATGATGTGTTTTATGATTGTGTGGTTTATGAAGTAATGGTTGGATGGGGTCATGTCATCTTTGGAAGGGGTAATGTAATGCTTGGGATGGTGATTTTGTGAATTTGTTTGTGAAATGATTGTCTGCTTTGTGAGAACTGTAATGGTGAAATGGTTGTTGATGTTATTTAATGGTTGTTGAAGTTATGTAATGGTGAAGTGATGTTAGTGTTGATGGAGGGTGGTTATGTTGTCTTCTTATTTATGGTTCTTTAATGAAAATGAAGCATTTATCATTATATTATTGTTTTGTTCAATTTAATTGATATTGAAAAAAGTCATAGTAAACATGTAAAATAAATAAGAATGCAATGCTTTGTTTTTCATTACTAAAGAGTCAATTCAAGAAGTAATTTTGGCCTTCGAAAAATGACCTATATGAACAATTCAAGAAGTAAGTAGTTTTTCCTGAACTTTACAAAAAGAAAGCCTTCCTAACAATTCAACTACAAAAGAAATGCATATGATATGGACATCACAAGATGAAATAAAGTCATTCAAAAAGAGGTCATTCAAAAAAGGAGGGATATTCAGTTCTGCAGCTTCATTCCATAGTTGTAGCTTGTGATTCTTGATTTGGAGGGTTGGAAACTGTTGATTGCTGACTTGAAGGCAAATTAGGCATCCATCTAACAGTTATTGGTGGAGCCGAAGGTCTTCTTGTGGGTAATTTTGGCCTTCGAAGTTGTTGATTATTGTGTGATGGTAGTGGATGTCTTCTGGACTACTGGTGGTGGGATGATGAGGGTTGGCTTCCAGGTTGTTGCTGGTTGGATGGATTAGGTCTTCGTATAGGCTAGTTTGCACCAGCCTCACCTCTACATGTCCTCTTATTGAGACCAGTCTTATCACACTTGGTACAGTTGCCTTGTTGGCTCTTCTTGCTCAGTTTCGGGTTGGTAACTTCATCAGCTTCCTTTTTTCTTTTTTACTTGGCCATCCTGGTGGCTTCCTTATTGTTGGTGGCAATATTGGTTCCATGTCAGGTACCTGAGCCCACTGTTCAGGACCTGCATAAAGAAAGTAAACAAATCAGAATTGAAATAAGAAAAGAAATGAATGAGTTAGAGGAATAAATAACCTTTCACAGGTGAAACCATGTTGGAGTGAATGTCAAGTTGTGTGCTTTTCTTGTAGCACTCATTTACATAGCTTTCAATGCATCCATTGGTTTCTTGAATGGTTGACACATCATGGATACAAGGGATGCCAGTGAGGTCCCACTTTCTGCAGGAACATGTATGCTGCAGAAGATCCACAACATGTTGGTGCCCAAGACCAGCATGCACTTGATACTTTTGTCCACCAACACGTGTGGCCCAACACCTAAACAGTTACATACTCAATTTTAGAAAATAGTTACATACTCAATTTCATAAAATAGTTACATAATCATTTTCATAAAACAGTTACATTAAACAGTACCCTAAATAAAATATTCAACACAAAAGTATATAGGGTAAACGGACTATAACGTTGGAGTGACCAAGTCTTTACACATCGAAAATGTAGATGACGAAATCTGTACATTCTTATTTCGAAAGTGACCAAGTATATATCTGACTTTTTCATAAAACAATTACATTAAACAGTTACATTTAACAATACCCTAAACAGTTGCACTAAATCAATTGCATAAAATAGTCAACACAAAAGTATATATCTGAATTTTTGAACATAGTCAGTAATAAACAATTGCATTAAACAGTCAACACAAAAGTAAGTATGCAGTTAATAAATGAAACATGTGTGCTTGTTGGATAATGATGTCCAATTTTTCTAAATTTTTGAACACAATGACCCTGGCCACTTTTCTACCTCCTCCATTTTGCTAACAATTGTTTTCATGGGTTTGGTTCTAATAATCTCCATCATTGTCAAGATTGGCTTATCTCGAGCCTCCAAAATTGACTATATAAGGCAAATTAAAAGATGATATTAGGAAATTAATAAATAAAGTAAACCCTTAAGGATAAATACATTAAAGTAAAAAAGTTGACCTTTTTGAAAGATTCACACAAGTTATTGAGGAGCATATCACACTTGGTCCTGGTATTAAAATGTGACCTAGACTATTGTGCATGATTGAACTTCTGCATCCAAGCATAAGCAGGGGCAAAAAGCGCCTTCAAGTGCTCCATTGCATCTTCAAACTCTCGGTTGTAAGTTGCTCGAGCAGCCTTCCAAACAACATCTTTAAAAGTTTTCCCTTTGTAAAGCTCCTTGAAATTGTTATATATATGACACACACATTTTCTTACATTTGCATTAGGGAAAAAGTTATCCACAGCTTCCACAAGTCCCTAATGTCCAAGCAAGTCAGGTTAGAGTAAGTAAGTCCCTAAGGTTATTGTAAGCTAGAAGCTAAAAGTCAAAGTCAGTTTAGGGTTGTGTACCTTCTGCTTATCATTCATAAAACAGACATTGCAGTAGTCATTAATGTCCAAGTCAGTTTTGAGTATGTCCAAAAACCAAGTCCAAGAAGAATAATTTTCATTCCCAACTGTTGCATATGCTAAAAGGTAAATCTGGTCATTTGCATCTATGGTTACTGCAGCCAACAAGTACCCTTGAAAATAACCTTTTAAGTAGCACTCATCCACACATATAATCTTCCTATATCCTGCCCCGAAAACGTTTTTTGAAGCTTTCAAACACACATACATCCTTTGGAATAATCTACAATTTAAATGGAAAATTGTAATAGTTCCGGAATTTGTAGTCCTTAACTCAAGTAAGTATTCATAAATCCTACCATATTGCCCTTTATAATTCCCTTCAATCATCTCAATTGCCAAATTCCTTGCCCTAGTACAAGTAACATGTGACATCCAAGTAATACATTCCTAATAGACATCATTTCGAAGGGATTTTACATGGTAATTAATATCTACCATGAATTTGCTTATGTAATATTTTGCAATCCAAGGTGCCCTAATGTTCTTATTTTTGGTGATCTTGTTACATTTATGGGATGCCACTAATGTCTTTATATGCCAAGTGGTATCTGACTTGTCTTTGGGATTCTTTGGTGCAGCCCACAGCTTGAAAGGACAACTACCCTAACACACAACTTGAATTCTTCTGGTATTATTTTTTAAAGCCTAACTTGGACCCTATTGATCCTCCCATAATGCTTAATTGCTTCTTTCAAAATGTTTCTATTAGAGAAGATTAAACCCTTAACAAAATTAGGGTTTACCATATCAGTTTCAACATTAAACTCACTAAACCTAAGGTCATCTAAATCAGATTCTTTATCACTATGAAGTTCATCAAATTTGTTAGTGTCAGAATCAAAATCAGGATTAACCCTAACTTCATCAGGTCTAA
Source organism: Hibiscus tridactylites (assembly GCA_958450335.1). Lineage (NCBI taxonomy): Eukaryota > Viridiplantae > Streptophyta > Magnoliopsida > Malvales > Malvaceae > Hibiscus > Hibiscus tridactylites. The sequence continues at coordinate 16,844,838 of OY288274.1, forward strand.
AACCATCTATTTGTTTTTGAACTCTAATTCCTATATTTTCCTGCTACAGTCCATCCTCAAACTCATATTCAGTATCACTGACTTCAAATTCTTCCATATTTTCCTTTACTGTTATTTCATCATCTACTTCAACTTCATCATATACATCATCCTCAACTTCTACTTCATCATCTACATCATCCTCTACTTCATCAGCTACTTCTACTTCATCATCTACATCATCCTCAACTTTTGCTTCATCATCTACATAATCCTCTACTTTATCAGCTACTTCATCCTCAAATTATACTCCATTCACAACAATATCTGACTTTTCCTCAAGATATACATTAATGTATCTATTCTTAGGTAAGCTATTCACTAGTGTCAAGCAATCAAAGTCAGTTTTTAAAGGAAAAACAGATGCCATAGATAAATCAGACTCTGGTACTCTCCAGTACAAGCTATATGCACCCATTAAATATAACCTTTCAACCATGCCACATACTTCAAACATTGAGAAACTATCACAATTAACATAGTCAAAATATGCAACAACATAAGAGTTGTACTACATTACACAAGTGAACATTTCTGAATCAAGAGCTGTAAAGTAGAAAAAAAAAACCTCATTAGCTTTGGTTCATATTATTCTTACATTACTGTTTTAATGTTTTTTTAACATTACTATTTTAATGTTTTTAACATAGCTATTTTAATATTTTGTAATGTAACATTACTATTTTAATGTTTTTTAACATTGCTATTTTAATATTTTTTAAGGTAACATTACTATTTTAATGTTTTTTAACATTGCTATTTTAATATTTTTTAAGGTAACATTACTGTTTTTAAGGTAACATTACTATTTTAATATTTTTTAACATTGCTATTTTAATGTTTTTTAAAGTTACATTACTGTTTTTAACATTACTATTTTAATATTTTCTAACATTGCTATTTTAATGTTTTGTAATGTAACATTATTGTTTTTAACATTACTATTTTAATGTTTTTTAACATTATTATGTTATAAGGTAAAATTACTATATTATTGATCCTATTTCTGGCCTACAGCCTAAAGTATGTACTCTAATGTCTGTACTCTAAAGTTTTTTATTTGTATTCTAAAAGTTTTTTGTTTTTTATTCTGTCTATTTAATGTATTAAATTATTGATCTTATTTCTGCTTTCTATTCTAAAGTTTGCACACTACAGTTTTTTGTTTGTATTCATATTTTTTTTGTTTTTTATTGTGCCTATTTCTGGTTTGTACCTATTTCAACAGACAAAATCTAAATCTTAGACCACATTACCACTATTTTAATGAATATGACAAACAACAAGCATAAACATACAAAACAAACATTCTAAATTTCATGCAACAATATTCAGAACATGGAACCAAAAGCATACGAACAGACATTTTCCTAACCCTAAACTCAAGTCAGCAATACATGCCATACTGCACTGCCAAATCTCCCTCTCGCGGAGCTTCCCTCCAATCATCTTTACTGTTACACCTACGAAAACAAGAAAATAAATATCAGAACCGAAAACACAAGCTTATCAACAACAACCATAAACCTTAAAAATATTCAAATATTTAAATCTTAAAACGAAAACAACCAATCAACAACAAATATAAACCCTAAAAATAGAAATACCACAATATTTAAATCTTTCGATTCTTGTTAGGAAAAATGATTTAAAAAAAGAATTAACATCTTCAAATCTTCATTCGTTTCTCAATAAGCAATAAAAAATTAAATAAAAACACAAACTTACCCTTCGCTTCTTCTCAAAAACGATTCTGAACAATCTCAGCAACGTAAACACGGTCGGAAACGAAGTATCCAACCATTTCCTAATTCGATTTCCCCTAAAATAACAACCCTAACACATCAAAAATCGAACATATTTGATTTCCCCCAAACCGATTTAATTTTTTCCCCAGAGAGAACCCTAGATGATAAGCAAAGTGTTTTCAGATAGAACGTCTATTAGGGTTAATAGTGATTAACCCAAACGTCGTCTTTTGAAATTTAAATCGACGTTCCACATTATTATCCACGTGGGAATACACGTGGATATTGCCATTTAATTAATTCTTCCACATCAGCAATCCGTTAGGGGATTAACGGACTATAACGTCGGAGTGACCAAATCTTTACACATCGAAAACGTAGATGACTACTGTTGCGTGGCAAAAACTTGTTGCGTGTAAAAGAGTCTATCGCAATTGTAGTGCAAGTGTACACGACGCAAGTAGTAAAGTGATACAAAGTATCGGATATCGTCTCCACAGGGATTGGGCTAATAGCTTCACCTTGTTTACTGCACAAAAGTAAAGGAAATAATTAAGAGATTTGTCACGAGAATAAAATAAAACACAAATAAAAGGATTGAGTTTATCAAGATAGAGAGAATGGGCTGGTATTGAATTGCTCGGTAGTACAGGTATTGGATTGCTTAGGAACTCCAGTTCTGTCGTCGCTCCCGTCGCCGACAACACCTGTCGCGGCGGCTGTCCGTTAGCTGTCGCGGCAACGATCACACCAACTCCGTACTTCAAGTTTGGCAAGAATCCCAGATCTGCCTTGGCCTATCCCTAGGTCCAAGTCTGTCGATGATCACGTCTTTGATGATACCTCCCGGCGTGAATCGAAGGATGAACACCGATGTGTATGAATTCTTCCTTAGCCACTTAACCTTGCCCTATCCCTAGGCACAAGATAGTTCAACTATAAACTAGAGAACCTGCTCTTATTTCTTTCGTATACTTAACTCTCCCGATGCTAAGTAAATGGATAACCTCACAATGCTCTCCCGATGCTCTTGCAAGATGTTAAAACCAAAATAAGAGAACTTGAAGTTTATTTTATTGAACTAAAAAAATCCTAAAACAAAGCAACCCTTGCAACTACTTTACAAAACAACCCGTGGCCCTAGGGGGAATTTAGAACATGTCGGTGACGGGTAAACGGCAGGGGTTTTTGGTTTCGGTTATGGGATGTTCGATGATGCCTCCTAGGTTAAATCTAATCCCTTATATAAGCTTTGGGCTCAAGTCTTCTAAGGTAACAAGGATTACAACTTTAATTAAAAGTAAGATTCTAATAAAGACTAAATCTCTAAGGATTCCTACTTTGCAACCGCCATCCTTGTTTCTAGGAATTTCCTCTCCTTGAGCTTTGGCTTGACATATCTTTTGATCCGGGGCTTGGAAAAATATGTGGCTTTCACACGACAGACGAGCAGATTTTTCTCTATCTATCGAGGTCCACTTTACTTTTCCTCTTCATAAGTCTGCTGTCACCATGCTGTCACGACAGGTCTATGGCAGCTTCGTCTTCTTCGTCTGCTTGTCCAGTTCAGCTCTCCTGCTTCTCTGCGCTGCGCTTGCCTTCAACGTCTACTATGGCAGATACCTGCAAAAATAGCCATCTTTTAGTAGAATCCGTGTTTTTAATCCATTTGTGATGTTTTACTGAAAACTAACCTAAATGCAATGCAATGATGCTTGAATGCAGCAGAAATATGGGTTAAAAAGGGTGTAAATAATAGAACTTTTACACACTCAACACACCCCCAAACTCAAGTTTTTGCTTGCCCTCAAGCAATTAAGACTAAATGAAAAATGAAAATTTTTGTGTTGGCCTTCAAACAGTGAATTGTCCCTTACCCGTCGCTCATTCTCTATGGCGGCAGCAACCTGTCGGAAAGGTTAGGATCTATCCGGAATCTCCCTATAACTCTCGTGCAGTGTGTGCATGCTTGTGAACAGTTATATGCTAAGACTCTCTTAGTTTCACTAGAATATTCAACTTCTTAACTCGAATTTTTATGCCAAAGTTTATTTTTTTTTAGAAGGCACATTTTCATGCTTCTTTTTCTTCTATTTTCAAGCTAAAATTTTCCAGAGCCAGTTTTGGGCACCTCTAGTTAGTTTCCTAGAGCCGGTTTCGGGCACCTCTAGGTTTTTGATTTTCTTTTGCTAAACTTCTTTCCTAGAGCCAGTGTAAGTGTACACGTCGCAAGTAATAAAGTGATACTAGAGTATCGGATATCGTCTCCACAGGGACTGGGCTAACCCTTTCCTTCGCTATCTGCACAAGGAGAAAAGAATAGATTAAGATATTGTCACGAAAATAATAAAGAATACTGGAAAATAAAAGTAGAGAAATCAAGATAGAGAGAATGAGCTGGTATTGAATTGCTCAGTAGTGCAGGTATTGCAGTGCTTAGGAAATCCAATTCTGTCGTCGCGCCCGTCACCGACAGCACATGTCGCGGCAACTGTCCGTTGGCTGTCGCGGCAGCAAACACACCAACTCCGTACTTCAAGTTTGGCAAGAATCCCAAATCTGCCTTGGCCTATCCCTAGGTCCAAGTCTGTCGATGATCACGTCTTGATGATACCTCCCGGCGTGAATCGAAGGATGAACACCGATGTGTATGAATTCTTCTTTAGCCACTTAACCTTGCCCTATCCCTAGGCACAAGATAGTTCAACTATAAACTAGAGAACTTGCTCTTACTTCTTTCGTATACTTAACTCTCCCGATGCTAAGTAAATGGATAACCTCACAATGCTCTCCCGATGCTCTTGCAAGATATTAATAACCAAAATAAGAGAACTTGAAGTTTATTTTATTGAACTGAAAATTCCTAAAACAAAACAACCCTTGCAACTACTTTACAAAACAACCCGTGGCCCTAGGGGGAATTTAGAACATGTCGGTGACAGGTAAACGACGGGTAAACGGCGGAGGGGTTTTAGATGTCGGTTATGGGGTATGATCTGTGGATTCTCTCCTAGGTTAAAATGCATGCCCTTATATAAGCTTTGGGCTCAAGTTATCTAAGGTAACAAGGATTACAACTTTAATTAAAAGTATGATTCTAATAAAGACTTAATCTTCAAGGATACTACTTTTCAGCCGTCCTCCTTGTTTCTTGGGATTTTCTCTCCTTGAACTTTGGCTTGACATATCTTTTGATCCGGGGCTTGGAAAAATATTTGGCTTTCACACGATAGACGAGTTGATTTTTCTCTATCTATCGAGGTCCACTTTATTTTTCCTCTTCATAAGGTTGCTGTCACGACAGGTCCATGGCAGCTTCGTCCTCATCGTCTGCTTGTCCAGTTCAGCTCTTCTGCTTCTCTACCCTGCGCCTGCCTTCTCCGTCTACTATGGCAGCAACTTGCTGTCATCCTCTGTTGTCACGGCAGCTCCATGGCAGCATTGTCCTCTTTGTCTGCTTATCCAGTTCAGCTCTTCTGCTTTTCTGCCCCGCGCCTGCCTTCACCGTCTACGACGGCGGCAACCTGCCAAAAACAACCATTTTTAGTAGAATCTGTGCCTTTTATATATTTGTGATGTTTTGCTGAAAACTAACCTAAATGCAATGAAATGATGCTTGAATGGAGCAGAAATATGGGTTAAAAAGGGTGTAAATAATAGAACTTTTACACACTCAACACACCCCCAAACTCAAGTTTTTACTTGTCCTCAAGCAACTAAGACAAAAAAAAATGAAATATTTTTGTTTTGGCTTTCAAACAGTGAACTTTCCCTTACCCGTCATTCGTTCTCTGTGGCGGCAGCAACCTGTCGGATAATTTAGGATCTGTCCGGAATCTCCCTATAGTCCTCGTGCAGTGTGTGCATGCTTGTGAACAGTTATATGCCAAGACTCTCTTAGTTTCACTAGAATATTCAACTTTTTTTTACTCGAATTTTTATGCCAAAGTTTATTTTTGAAGACACATCTTCATGCTTCTTTTTCTTCTATTTTCAAGCTAAGTTTTACTAGAGCCAGTTTTGGGCACCTCTAGTTAGCTTCCTAGAGCCAGTTTCGGGCACCTCTAGGTTATTGAGTTTCTTTTGCTAAACTTTTTTTTCCTAGAGCCAGTGTTAGGCACCTCTAAGGGCTATTCAAGTACTAAGCATCCTATTCTAGTTTGGCTAAAAGAAATCTAAGCAATATAACAGTCACAATGGTGTTTAAGTTTTTAGAACTATATAAAGACTCTAAACTTCTCCTTAAACTGTCCTAAAGATGCTGCCACGACAGAGTTGTCATGACAGGTAAGTTCAGTTCACAATTTTCAGCCAAAATTTTTAATTTTCATTTTTTTTTAGAAAAGTACTAAGTAAAGGACACAATTTAACTAAGATGTACTCCATGAATATGGAGGGTTGCCACCCCCAAACTCGAGGGTTGCATTGCCCTCAATGCAAATGACAAAATAAAAATGAAAGCATATGAAGGTAGTACATCACAAAATATATATGGCAAGCAGCAATAAGAAGATAAGAAACTTAAATTTTAATCACTATCTTCACTGCTGCTGCTGAGGCGGATCTGGCGGTGGGTTCTGGTTTGCGGGGCAGGTTGGGGTGGTTGCTGTAAAACCTGAATATCAGAGCTATTGTCGCTGCTGTCACTGCTGCTGTTGGCCCTTGGCAGAGTTTTCTTATCTGCCATTCTTTTTTGCCTCTTTACCGGTGTAAATTCCTTCGACAGGTTCATCTGAATAGAGGGTTCAATGTCACTAGTCTGCCCAGACGAAGGAGGAAGAGAACCCAGCAACAAAGGCAACATGGTCATCCGAGGGCACTGGTCACTTTGTTCCTCGAGCAGATGTTTCGACATGGGTGCTGCCGGCTGCCGTCGGGGCAGGTGATGGTATGGAGGCGGCAGATGGTATGGAGGCGGCAGGTGATGAAAGGCTTGAGGCCCAGATTCTTTGCCTTTAGAGTATAAATGAGGCCTCGTTCTTCCCACAGATCTCTGGTTGCAAAGGACTATGGGGGAGTTGCTGCCGGTGAGGAAGTAGAGGCAGCATTGCGACGGGTTTTTTCTGGAAGACATGTTAGTGAAAGGGTTGTGAAAAGTAATTGAAAGCAAATGAAAACTAAAGATGGAGAGCAAGTAAGAAAAGCAGAAGTGAGTGAAAATGAAAATGAAACGGGGTTTTATAGAAAAGGAATTTCTGCCCGTTGAAGTTGTAACGACAGGCGCGAATAACGGGGCGGCTGTCGAGCTTTAGCGTGTCTGATGCGTCTGACAAACGTTTCCGCGTCTGTCACGCGTCTGTCACACGTTTCTGCGTCTGTCGTGACAGCATGGTGACAGCCTGTCTTTTCCGCGTCTGTCATGGCAGCCGTAACGACAGGCTTCAATATTGGGCTTTGTTGGGTTGATGGATGGGTGCTGGGTTTAGTTCACTTCTCCTGTTCTTCTTGGCTCCTTTATTTCCTAAAAGCATTATTCGAATAAAATAAACCTTATTTCCTAATAAATAATAAATGATAAAAATAAAAATAAAATTTAGGTTAAATTAGGGATGCCAGGTGGGGCATCTTCTAAGGTAACCACTTCCTGCATTCATGGGGCTTCAGTCCCCTGATAATGCTTGAGGCGTCGTTTCCGGTACTTCTTGAAGTCCATCCGTACCCTCCATCTGGTGATTATTCTCATGTTGGGGGCTCCTTTCTTTCTCTTCCCTTTGTAGTCCATGAAGTCCTCCCTTCTTGGTAATGTTTCTGAGGGCATGGATATATGATTAGAAATAATCAAATTGACATTCGGCCACAAACTTACCTTGTTTTCGTTGAATGTTGTTGTGGTTGAATGTATCCCTTGATGTCGTGTCTGCTGCTGCGGCAGGCAGTTATTTTGACAGTTCTTTATCAGGTTACTTTGCAGGTCAATGGGACATTGGTAAGTGCCACCACTCTCTATATCAAATTCTGTTGACCACTCGTAGATCTCCATCAGTAGAGACTTTGATGATTCTGTGTCCACCAGTGTTGGTTCCTCAAATACCTGCAATGGAATTGGTGAGTTTTCATATAATTCAAAAGGTTCGTTTATTACCTTCTCATATTCCATCGGTGAGGCATTGTCATTGGGTAGCTCTTCTAGGTGGTCGTGCGAGTGCCATGACAGGGATGGATGTGTGCAATCTTGTTCAGGCATAATCGAGGTGGTGGGTTTAGAATTTGCCTCTGATGTGGTTGCTGCTTCAGCATCAGTTGCTGCCGAGGCGGTAGTTGCTGTCGAGGCGGCAGTTGCTGTCGAGGCGGCAGTTACTGTCGAAGCGGCAGTTGCTGTCGAGGCGGCAGTTGTTGTCGAGGCGGCAGTTTCTGTCGAGGCGGCAGTTGCTGTCGAGGCAGCAGTTGCTGTCGAAGCTGCAGTTGCTGTCGAGGCGGCAGTTGTTGTCGAGGCGGCAGTTTCTGCTTTGACTGGAGTTTCTGCCTCAAAAGTGGTTGCTGTCGTGACATTCTCTTGAATTTCACTCAGCGTTGTCGCGGTGTTGCTCCATTCCGGCTCCTCGATCATTGCCATGGCAAGTTGTTGCTCAGACTCATCATATGTTGGGTATTCCTTCACATGGGCATCCTCGTCATCTTGCCTCAGGATTTCAGGTTCATCTGTGGCATGAATGAGGACTAGTCTGCTCAAGAGTTCATCCATCTTGGCGATACTTGCATTCGTAGAAGCTGACACTTTTTGAGTGAGTGCCAAGAAGGCTTGCAGTGTGTCTTCTAAGGATTTTGACTGCTCTTGAGGATGATGACATTGCCAGGGCAGGTCGGGTTCTGTAGCAAAATTGTTATGGTATAAAAAATTTTGGGGGTTTTGATCGTACCATAAAAAATTTTGCTGCTGCGGCATCGGCATTTGCTGGCCGTGTTGCTGTCGTGGCAGCATGTCTTTACGGTAATTACAAGAACTTTCCCACATCAACTCTCGAATGGTTTTTCCTGGCATGTTGATGCCCTTGAACTTGTATTTTCACCTGAGTTTTTTTTTTGTTAAAAAAAATAAAAAAATAAAAAAAATAAAAATAAAAATAAAAGAAAAGTGCAGAAGCTAGGGTAAGAGTGTGTTGCCAGTCCCCGGCAACGGCGTCAAAAACTTGTTGCGTGTAAAATAGTCTATCGCAATGGTAGTGCAAGTGTACACGTCGCAAGTAATAAAGTGATACTAGAGTATCGGATATCGTCTCCATAGGGACTGGGCTAACCCTTTCCTTCGCTATCTGCACAAGGAGAAAAGAATAGATTAAGATATTATCACGAAAATAATAAAGAATACTGGAAAATAAAAGTAGAGAAATCAAGATAGAGAGAATGGGCTGGTATTGAATTGCTCAGTAGTGCAGGTATTGCAGTGCTTAGGAAATCCAGTTCTGTCGTCGCGCCCGTCACCTACAGCACCTGTCGCGGTGGCTGTCCGTTGGCTGTCGCGGCAGCAAACACACCAACTCCGTACTTCAAGTTTGGCAAGAATCCCAAATCTGCCTTGGCCTATCCCTAGGTCCAAGTCTGTCGATGATCACGTCTTGATGATACCTCCCGGCGTGAATCGAAGGATGAACACCGATGTGTATGAATTCTTCTTTAGCCACTTAACCTTGCCCTATCCCTAGGCACAAGATAGTTCAACTATAAACTAGAGAACTTGCTCTTACTTCTTTCGTATACTTAACTCTCCCGATGCTAAGTAAATGGATAACCTCACAATGCTCTCCCGATGCTCTTGCAAGATATTAATAACCAAAATAAGAGAACTTGAAGTTTATTTTATTTAACTGAAAATTCCTAAAACAAAACAACCCTTGCAACTACTTTACAAAACAACCCGTGGCCCTAGGGGGAATTTAGAACATGACGGTGACAGGTAAACGACGGGTAAACGGCGGAGGGGTTTTAGATGTCGGTTATGGGGTATGATCTGTGGATTCTCTCCTAGGTTAAAATGCATGCCCTTATATAAGCTTTGAGCTCAAGTTATCTAAGGTAACAAGGATTACAACTTTAATTAAAAGTATGATTCTAATAAAGACTTAATCTTCAAGGATCCTACTTTTCAGTCGTCCTCCTTGTTTCTTGGGATTTTCTCTCCTTGAACTTTGGCTTGACATATCTTTTGATCCGGGGCTTGGAAAAATATTTGGCTTTCACACGACAGACGAGTAGATTTTTCTCTATCTATCGAGGTCCACTTTATTTTTCCTCTTCATAAGGTTGTTGTCACCTTGCTGTCACGACAGGTCCATGGCAGCTTCGTCCTCATCGTCTGCTTGTCCAGTTCAGCTCTTCTGCTTCTCTGCCCTGCGCCTGCCTTCTCCGTCTACTATGGCAGCAACTTGCTATCATCCTCTGTTGTCACGGCAGCTCCATGGCAGCATTGTCCTCTTTGTCTGCTTATCCAGTTCAGCTCTTCTACTTTTCTGCCCCGCGCCTGCCTTCACCATCTACGACGGCGGCAACCTGCCAAAAACAACCATTTTTAGTAGAATCTGTGCCTTTTATATATTTGTGATGTTTTGCTGAAAACTAACCTAAATGCAATGAAATGATGCTTGAATGGAGCAGAAATATGGGTTAAAAAGGGTGTAAATAATAGAACTTTTACACACTCAACAACTACTTATTGGCACTTTTCAAAAGTGGTGACTAAATCTGTACAAACGGGAAACGAGAGTAACCCCTGCAGTAGTTTACCCTTAATATATTTACATACAAATAATTTATCACTACACTTATGATAATCGTTGAATGAAATTTTATTAATACTTTATTTTTATATGAGTAAACATATTTGATCGGTTGGTCAAGTTGCTTATATTTTCTTAGATAATGAATCTAGACCCACTAAAAGCACCCCCTAGAAACTCATTCCTCTCCTCAGAGCCGGTCTTGGGCTTTTGGTGGCCCAAGGCGAATATAAAAAATGGACCCCAAATTAAAATTTTAAATTGTGGTTGCGATCGTATTTACAATTATGTTATGTTTTACTGTGGGTGCGGGCAATATAGATGCTATTTTGGTCTCTGCAAGTATCGCAGTTGTGAAATCTTTTAATAACACATGTTATTGTGAACATAACAGTTGCGAGTATCGTGGTTTTAGATGGTGCCGCTACCCATGGGCGATGTAACATATAAATTGGGGGTGCAATCGACCCCACTTGATTTGTTGGAGTAAGAGGTTTTCAATGAGGTAATATAGATTTTTTCATAAGAAATATTATATTTGACTCCACTTATTTTTTGGGTATGGGGATAACAATGCTCATTCTAATAGTATAGAAATCATCAATACCTCATAATTCACTCATGACCCCACTATAAGAAAATCATAGCTCCACCACTACCGCTATCGTTATGTAATGATCGTTGTTGTGGTTGCATACCATTATTTGAATCAGTGTCCCTAATAGCAAGTAACGAAAAAAATTAATTTTAAGAGTATATCCATAATAACAAATATTGTAAATTTGGGCCCTTAATAACAAAAATTGTATAAATTAAAATTTAAGAATATGTCTAAATTAATAAATATTAAAAAAATCGGGCCCCTAATAACAAGTATTAGAAAAAGTTGAATTTTAAGAGTATGTCCATAATAATAAATATTAGAGAAAAAAATTAAACCTCTATTAACAAATATTAAAAAACTGGGCCCCTACTAACAAATATTAAAAAAAGACCATTAAAAATAAATATAATTTGAATAAAATTAAAAACATGTAACTCCTTTGAGTGGTGGGCCCTAGGCGGGTGCCCTTTTTACCCCTACCCAAGGTCGGGCCTGCTCTCCTCTTCGGGTAGAATTAAAATTAAGATTTGTTAAAAAAACACTATATTTTCCTATAAAAATACATTTTTAATTATATCGTAGATGTGACCAAATCTAATATTTTTTTATATAAGGATCAGAGGTTTTATGTTGTTCCCTTTGTTTGTAATTTGGGTTGGATTTTGTAAAATGTAATTAGGTTTAATTGGGTTGGGTTGGATTTTGTAAAATGTAAATGGGCTTAGGCTTCCTTTGCCATTAGGGTTGCATTGTGAAAAGTTAGATGGCAAACGGCCGTCGAAGAAGCTGGCAACAACAAAAAAACGAACGATGCCTTAATTAGGTTGGGTTGAATTTTGCAAATAAAAATAAGTTGGGATGGGTTTGATATGGGTAATAGTTTTAGGGTTAAGTACTTTAAAAAATACCCAATTCGATTTTCATTAGATTTTAACAGTTTTTATCGGTTCAATATTTAATTGTATCAATTAAATCGTATTAATCATGATTTTTAATTCTCTCACTCAATTCATCCGAATCTTTATTCTTTGCTTAATTTTTTTTAAAGAAATCTAAATTTAGACGAGGGAAAATAAAAGCTGACAATCCATACCTTAAAATGGAACCAATACCATTTCAAACCTAAAATCGTTGGCAATGTTTTAGGGTTTATCTTCACTTGGCATTCAATGTGGCATTGAAAAAATTATTTAGGGATCATGTAAGGACTTGGAGTAAATTAAGGACTCTTTGACTTTCACTAAAAGTGAAGAATTTAATATATTCCATAACTTTTAAAACCAATGATCCTTCATTGGAAAATATCTTCACTTTTTTTAAAATACTCAAATTAATATTTTTATTAAAAATGGTAAGCTTAGGTGAGATTGTATTCTTCTTCAGGTTCTTTCTGTTTTGGTTTCCCATATAAATAAGTGAATCACTCTCCACTTGTACCCTTCTATTCTGCAAAGTTTGTTCTTTTATTACCAAAAATCCTGTCTTTATGTTCAATGGTTAAAGCTTTTTGTATTTTGGGATTTAGTTCTTTTGATGGAACCATAAGAGAGACATGGAGGCTGTTATAATAACCAGATGGATTCTTTCATTACCTCCAAAACCAACAAAAGTTTGAATCTTTCTGAACCCACCACAAGGCTTAAAGCAGAGGTTTTTTGCTCCAAAACACTTGGACTTTAATGGGTTATGTTTGTCTTACAAAAGAGTTCCAAGTGTTTTTGCAACAATACCAAATGGTTCACCCCCAAAAAAGAAGAACTTTGTCTGCAAGGCTGAGGCTGCTTCTGCAGGTGAACCTGAGAAGCCCAAAACCCTTGGTGTTGAGCTTGTGACTCTTAAGAAGATTATCCCACTTGGATTAATGTTCTTTTGTATACTTTTCAATTACACAATCCTTAGGGATACAAAGGATGTCTTGGTTATCACAGCTAAAGGAAGCAGTGCAGAGATCATACCATTTCTCAAGACATGGGTTAATTTGCCTATGGCTGTTGGGTTCATGTTGATATACACAAAGTTGACCAATGTGTTGTCTAAGAAGGCTCTTTTCTACACTGTTATTGTCCCCTTTATAGCCTTTTTTGGTGCATTTGGGTTTCTGTTGTATCCTCTCAGCAATTTTGTCCACCCTGAATCACTCTCGGACAAGCTCCTTACAGTTCTCGGACCAAGGTTTCATGGTCCTCTTGCAATTGTGAGGATTTGGAGTTTCTGTTTGTTCTATGTCATGGCTGAACTTTGGGGCAGTGTTGTCATTTCTGTTCTTTTCTGGGGGTTTGCCAATCAGGTGATTTGTTTGACCTTAGAGTATTGAACTTTTGGTCTTTGGCAATGGTTTTATGTATCTAGACTTGTTAGTTTGCTCACTTTTGAATTCGCAAGCATGTTCGATTATATGTTTGCACTTTGCATCATCTATTTTGCTTCTGACCGTCAGTTCAGGTTGCTTTTCATTTGTACATCAGCTCATGTTCTAAAAGTTCTAAATTGCTTGTTTAGCAACTGTGCATTAACTTATAGAAATAGATTATGGGACCATAGGTGCATGCTTTGGACACAGTGTGGACATTAAAGTTCTTGCTCATCTTTTTATCGTTCGAATTCATGTTCGTTCATCGTATTCTAACTTGTTATTTATGTTCATAGATAGTGGTTCTTATTGTAGCTGCTTTTCTCTTCACACAATTTTGAGAGTTAAAAGCATTTATGTACCTACATTTTCATTTTTCCTTGTGCAGATAACAACTGTGGAGGAAGCAAAAAGATTCTATCCAATGTTCGGACTAGGAGCTAATGTTGCCCTCATTTTCTCGGGTCGAACTGTTAAGTACTTCTCTAACATGAGGAAGAATCTCGGTCCCGGAGTCGACGGTTGGGCCATCTCCTTAAGGGGAATGATGAGCATTGTGGTGCTGATGGGATTCACTATCTGTTTCCTTTACTGGTGGGTGAATAAGTATGTTCCTCTTCCCAAACGTAGCAGGAAGAAGAAGGTAATCTATATGCTACCTATTCCTCTTGTTTATCGTATTCAATTTCTTCGATTCCGTGGGATAATTTGTACCTGCAACTGTATCATTTCTTAAATCAGAAGCTATCCGTCATCCGTGCTTATATTGCATATGCATGCGAGTGAACTTATATTGACAATCTTTTTGCAGGAAAAGCCTAAAATGGGAACAATGGAGAGCTTGAAATTCCTAGTGTCTTCACCTTACATTAGAGATCTTGCCACTTTGGTGGTTGCATACGGTATTAGCATCAACCTCGTCGAATGAATACTCCTCTTTCATGGGTGATTTCTCAACTATCACAGGAATAGCAACATTCACCATGATGCTACTAAGTCAGTTTATATTCGAAAAATACGGATGGGGAGTTGCAGCCAGAATTACACCCGCTGTCCTGCTTCTGACCGGAGTCGGTTTCTTTTCGGAAATCCGCTTGAACCGGCACTTGAAAAGTTCAGCATGACCCCTCTTCTTGCAGCTGTATACGTTGGTGGCATGCAGAACATTTTCAGCAAGAGCGCAAAGTACAGTTTATTTGATCCATGCAAAGAAATGGCCTACATTCCTTTAGACGAGGACACCAAGGTTTGGAATCTTTACTCGCATTTTCTCCAGCATTCGCTCATTTACTCATTAACTTATACGATGTTATCTTAAGGTTAAAGGCAAGGCTGCCATTGATGTTGTATGCAATCCACTAGGGAAATCAGGGGGTGCTCTGATTCAGCAATTTATGATCTTAACCTTCGGATCACTTGCAATTTCAACCCCATACCTTGGAGGCATACTTTTCATAATCGTTTTCGCATGGCTATCCGCAGCCAAGTGTTTGGATACACAATTCACCAAGGAAGAAGAACACGAGAAGGAGATGGAAAGAGCCCCCGTCGTGGCTGAACCGGAAGACAACTCAATTGCAGGCGGTTCGTTACCGAACCCGGCATCAGGTGACTTGACAGGAAGCTCACCCCAAACATCATCTAATTTATTAAAAAAGTGGCAGCAGATTCGCAAGGCAAAAGTATGAACTATACGTTAAAAAGGGCAAAGCTGGTGATAAAGAATTGGGTGGAGAACTTTAATAAGAACCGGATAATTCCTACTGCAGTGTTAGAAGAAAAAATAGAAGAACTTGAAAGAGAGATTGTATCTGGCAGTGACAGCATGAGTCGAGTTGCAGAAATCACTGATTACAAAAAAAAAAGCTATGGGAACAATACCGGCGGGAGGAACGTGAATGGCATCAAAAATCAAGAGTTCAATGGTTCTTGGAGGGTGACAAAAACACAAGGTTTTTTTCAGACTACAGCATCGGTGAGGAAAACCAGGAATTCCATCCAGCAAATTGAAAAAGACAACAGTATAATAACAGATGAAAACCAAATTCGACAAATCTTTGAAGATGCCTTCAGATCCAACTTTAACAATTCAAACACCTTGCCAGTAAAGTGCTTTGATTGTGAGTTCAAACAATTGGATGCTGCATCAGCGATCATGTTGGAAAGGCCGTTTACCTCGGAGGAAATATGGGAAACGATTCGAGCAATGGACGGCAACAAAGCCCCGGGCCCAGATGGTATGAACCTAGAATTTTATAAAAGATTCTGGCCCTACATCAAAGACAAAATTTTAAGTTTTTGTGAGGACTTCTATAAAGGAAAGGTTAAAGACAGATTCTACAACCATTCCTTTATCGCTTTGATACCCAAAAAGGAGCAGCCGAAGCTGGTTGAAGACTTCCGTCCAATATCTTTGGTGAATAGTCTTTACAAAATTATGGCAAAGACCCTCTCCAGAAGACTTAGCCTGTGTATCAGTGAAGTGATAGGAGAAAATTAGTTTGCGTTTATTAAAGGCAAACAAATTGCGGATTGCGCGTTAATCGCTAATGAAATTATTGATGATTTGAGATCTCGAAAGCAGACCAGCATTGTTTTTAAGGCGGACTTTAGACGGGCATATGATACGGTCGATTGGGCGTTTCTCAATTTAATCATGCAAAAGATGGGTTTCAGTAATAGGTGGAGGCATTGGATCTCTGAATGTCTGTCTTCGGCACTAGTTTCAGTTTTGGTGAATGGGAAACCTTCCAAGTCGTTCGCTATTAAGCGCGGGCTGCGGCAAGGATGCCCTTTGTCTCCATTACTTTTTAATCTAGTAGGGGAGGCTTTGAGTCTGCTACTTAAGAAAGCTGAGAGTTTGGGTTTCATTGCTGGTGTGAAAGTCGGCAATTCAGAGGTATCAATCTCACATCTGCAATTCGCAGATGATTTGATTGTCTTTGCCAAAGGGGATGAAGAAAATGTGTTGAACTTAAGAAGGGTTCTTCGTGTTTTCGGTCTTGCATCAGGCCTAAGCCTAAATTTGAATAAAACCACTATTTTTGGAGTTGGGGTTAACCAATCAACAGGAGCAGCCTGGGCAGAAAAACTGGGGTGCAAAACTGATCTCCTCCCGTCTACCTATCTAGGCCTGCCGTTGGGAGTATCCCATAACTCGGTCAAAATGTGGAATCCTTTAATTGAGAAGGTGAAAAGGAAACTATCTGGTTGGAAAGGAAATTTCCTATCTAGTGCGGGACGAATATGTCTAATAAATTCAGTGTTAAATGTTTTGCCGATATTCTATATGGGGCTCTTTAAAATTTCGGCGAGCATCGCAGGTACTTTCAATAGTTTGCTTGCTCATTTTCTCTGGGGCCCTCACGCAAATAGACCCATCCATTGGGTGAAATGGGAAAAGGTTGTAAAACCTAAACAGCTGGGCGGGCTTGGTATCATCGATGTACAACTCAAAAACAGAGCTTTGATCAACAAATGGGCATGGAGATATAGTTCCGAGTCGGGTTGCCTATGGAGGAGAATAGTGGATGCCAAGTATAATTACGACAACAACTCTCTGTTACCTCTTCCAGTGGCTGATAAACGTTGTTCTTGGGTGTGGAAGAACATCCTAGCTTCATGCTATGATAACGAGGACGGCTTCGCCAAAAATATCTAGTGTATCCTGGGTGATGGAGGCTCGGTGAGATTTTGGGAGGATAGATAGACGGATCATTCTTCGCTTAAATTGGCTTTCCCAAGAATTTTCAGCTTGGCTCTAAAGAAATCTGGTTATGTCAAGGAGTTTGGTTCGGTTGTTAACGGGAAATGGTGCTGGAAAATTAAGTTGAGAAGAGATCTGTTCCGATGGGAAGAACAAGTATGGGAGGATTTCATGATCACACTCGAAAGGGCTTCCAACGTCAGAGATGGAAGGGACCGTTTATGCTGGTTGGGTGCTGCGAATGGGGTTTACAGTTCGAAAGAGTATTGTAAAAAAGTGTTGTTTGATGGCCAAACGACTGTTGGGTGCTGTAATTTAATTTGGGTTGGATTGGCCCCCCCTAAAGTAGAAGTTTTCCTTTGGAAAGCCGTTCAAGACCGTCTACCTACTGGGTAAGCTTTAATAAAAAGGGGCCTAGATGTGCAAGATGGAGGGCTCTGTTCCCTGTGTCGCAAGCAGTTTGAATCGGCTGATCATCTCCTTTGCCACTGTGAGTATACTTGGATCCTCTGGCAATATTGGTGCAGTTTTTGGAATATACAAATTGTTTTTCCTGCTAATTTCTCTACCTTGTTAGAAATGTGGAATAATGTTGCGATACGGAAAAAATCCAAACCAGTTTGGCTGTTATCCTTTTTCGGAATTGCCTGGTCTATTTGGCCCGAGAGGAACGAAGTAGTATTTAATAAGAGGAGGCCATGCATAAAAAAACTATGCGAGTCCACAGTGCTCCGAATAGGGTTGTGGAGTAAAAGCAAATGGCCAAATTCGATCCCCTCCTTAATTGACTTTGTGAGATTTCCGAACAGATGCAATATTGAGTGTCATAGAGTGAAACACAGCAGGACGATTGGTCGTACTTGGATTGCACCTCCAGCTGGGGCTATGAAATTTTCAGTCGAAGCCGCTGTGCATGGAAGCTTTGGGCAGGGAGGCATCGGAGGAGTCTTAAAAGATGGTGGAGGTAACGTTCTTGCTAAATTCGCAAAATCAGTGGGCTTGATTGAAATTACTAGAGCAGAGATTCTAGCTATTCTTGAGGCCGGTAGCGTTTTTAGGGATTGGAAACAGAATGAATCAAATACCCTAATTATTGAGACGAACTGTCTGCTAGCTTTCCAATGGTTCAACAAACTGGTTCAACCTCCAGGTTCTTTTGTTGACCTTATTAATAGTGGTGGTATAATGCTTCAGAAGTTCGGATGGGTGTTAGAGTATGCAGGAACAGAGCAAGGAGGGGAGCCAAAAAATTTGGCAAGAAAAGGCATCAATGCAGCTTCAGATTGGACATGGTTCTGTGATAGCATTTAGAACCTAGAAATGCTCATGTGTTTTCTTTTAGCGCATTGCAGTGTTGTTTGATTATTTTGTATGAACTGTGACTTCGTTCTTTTTATGCGGTAATAAAATAGGGCACTCTTTTCCCCCAACCTAGGTCTAGTGGGGGTTTTTAACGAGGCCCGACACATTTCAAAAAAAAAGAAAGATATTTAGAAAACAATAGAGAAAATGCTCAGAATTTTGAGCAAAGTGTTAGTTTAGTTTAGTTACTTGCATTTGGAATGATATCAATTAAAACCCCATTTTTTTTATCTAAAATCTTCATGTACATTGCTTATTGAAGTTGTTTATACATTATACATGCATAAATTCTTGCTTATGTATTATATCATGTCCCCGAGTGTCAAGTCCGATACCGAATGACGAAATATCCTTAACTATAATGTTTATTATATGTCGCAAACAAATTTTAAATCCCTAATCTTATCTCGATTTAACCCTCCATATTTTTATTAGAGGTATAAGTTGAACTTGAAGAACTCACATTATCTAATTTATTTGTCAATTAATCCGGATTGAATTTTGTAGAGGCCCAATATGAGGTCGACCCTTCCAACCCAGATTCTTTCATTCACAAGTTAAGATTCAAACTCATGACCTTATTTAAGAAATCTAACATCTCATCCCGCTAGAACAACTAATATTTAGTTTGAGTTTAGACTTTGAAAAACGAAAAAACAAATTTTATTGTTTTGTGATTTAGTTCATGATTTCCTTATTTCGTCAATTTATCATTTATTTTAAGTTTTTTTTTACCAAATTTAAATCATGTGATACTAAACCCTTGTAAAATAACTACGTAGCTTTATTTTCTCTTTTAAAACCTTTTTTTACAGTTTAGTCTCTAAGCTTTATTTTATTTTTTTTACTTCTTCAACTCCTCATTCGTTTTACGTCAAATTCTGACAAAATTTAAACCACATGCTCCACTACCACTGTAGAATATCTATGTAACTTTAATTTATATTTTTAACAATAAATTTGTCATTTTTTCATTTAACCCCTTAAACTTTATATTTTATTCAATTTGACCCTTCAACTGCATTATACTCTTTTTTCAATTTAATATCTCTACACATTCATGTTACTGTACCAGAAGCTATTTTGATTGACTGATTTGAAGTATTGAATGGAAAACACACACACTTCTTTGTCTTGTAATGAATTGTTGTTTCTCCATTACAAGGATGGAAATTCGGTGGTTAAGTGAATGTTCCTTTTAAGTCAAAACTCAAAACACGAGTCTATGACAAGACATTGACCTCAACAGAGATTCCAAATGACAAGGATTGCAATGTTTACCACCCCACAAAAAAAAAAAACTGTTGATTTTCGAAGAAAACGAATATGATTATTAAAAAGGAACAAATCATACGATTAACGATTCTGCAATATGATTATTGAAATGAGAACAAATCATACGGATACAGAGATAAGATCTTCCAAATACATAAAATATTTTTGAAATATTTGAATACAATCCATGGGAGGTATGTATTTGATATTCACGTGCAGGGACGAAACTAAAAGAGGTGCGGTGAGCAGCGACATATGTATGTTACAATTGCGATTTGCGAGGTACTCTTATTTTTACGCAACAAGTATTTTTACGTTTTAATTATATGGTTTTTTTTTTAAAAAGAAATAGGCAAATTATGAATTTGCATTTTAATTTCAAACATTTATATTTTGCTCCAATTCTGGCTCTGATTAGTTCGTGCTCTCAAATATTATTTTTGCTCAGTAATAGATAATTTTTATTAAGAGCAAAAGCTATAAATGTGTGCCTTGTTAAAAATCTTATTAACCTAAATTTGAGGATACAAGTTGAAAGTTGGACTTACATGACCTCAACCTCTGGCCATTTAACTTGGATACAAGGAAAACTATCATGCTTAACGTACTTGACGAGATTCAACAAAAAAAAGAGACAATTTAGGTACTTATAAAGAAGTGTAAAGATTAAGCAAATTATAATTTTTCTCTAAATTTTGAGTTTAAATGCTTAAAAGATTCTTGTACTTTAAAAATTTAATAATTTAACGGCTCGCGATATTTGATCCTGACTCTATCATGCTCACACGTAAATCCAAACTTGTAGCATCAGATGGTGATTGCTGATTGATCCTAAGGATTCATGAAGGGGGCCAATACCAACCTGATTTCCCTTCATTTTACTATACCAGATTGAAAGATTTGAAGTATTCCACGGAAAACTCGCACACACACTTTTGTCCTGTAATGAAAATCGGTGGTTAAGTGATTGTTGTTTTCCAAGACAAAAACACACGTCTTTGAAAAGACATTGGCCACGATAGAGAATCGAAATCATAAGGAAATAATTAACAAGCAGCATCTGCAATGTTCACCACCGCCAAGAAAGCTGTTGATTTTCGAAGGAAACGAAGATGATGATTGAAAAACAACAACAACAAAACCCAGCATGATTAGCTGATTCGCTCGAAAGTGGGGATATGACACCCCGGAAATTATGACCATTTCGAGATGAACTAAATTGTTTTGATTTGAAGGTTTCTGTCCTAATTTGGAAACTGTGGGATTTGAAAGTTGAATGGTCTTAAAATCATATGGTTTTGATGGAATGGGAACTTAGATTATATTATTAAATGATGTGACATAGATTGATTCTGGTATTAGAAAGTTGGATTTTGAATTGATGTGTGAATTGCAGCTAGATTGTGATGACAGTGGTGAGTTTTGAAGTAATTTGACGTTGTAATTTCATAAACAAATTAGCATATAAATCATATTACATTTTTATAAAAATATTAATTATCATGTAAATACCGATGTGTTATATAATAATATGACGTGACATAAATGATAGTTTGAGGATGAAATTAAAATGTTTAAAAGTTTGGAGACTAATTTAGAATAAGGGTTATAGTTTTAGGACGAATTTGAAGCATATAAAAATTTGGAGATCAGTTTAGAATGAGAACCATAGTTTGAGATTGAAATTAGAAAATTTAAAAATTTAGATACTAATTTAAAATGAGATGCATAATTTAAAGACATACTATGCAATTGACTCTAGATATAAAAATTATGAAAATTTCGTAATTATATAACTTTGATAGAAAGAGACCTTAGATCATATTATATGTCCTTCAATCATGTGTTTCTGATGATATTATTCAACCGTTTCCTTATCTTAAGCAGTGCTATGAAAATAATGTGAAATCTAGAATCAACTCTTTAGCAACTTTGAAAATATTTCCATCTTGTTAAAAGCATTTCTAGAATTTAAAATTTTTCAGGATTCGAACATATTTTATGTATTAGCAATGAAATTTTTTTGTTTTTCATAAAGTGGATCCAATTTATTGTTTAGAGGTTTAGCTTATGATTTAGTAATTTATGGTTAGAGTTTATTATTAAAATTTAAGTTTTGGAATATTAGTATTAGGGTTATGGTTTAAAGCTTTATAATTAAGGATTCATATCTTAATTTTTAATGTACATTAAGCACGCTTATAGACTATTTTCCCTTGCCCGTGTATGGAATAATAACTAACTATATCGGTGGAGTAATAAAGGAGTTATTAATATCGATAAACATGTTGACAATTAGAAAACCAATTTAATATCCAAACAAGGAGTAGATCAACATGATAATCAAATAAGAGAAACAATATGACGTCCAAGCCAAAGTCTAGATCTACATGATTATAAAATAATCGTTCACCGAAAAAATGTTATCGAATTCAACCTCAAAAAAATATGCTACAAGAACCAAAAACGTGTCATAAAAGTAAAGAAAATGTGCTACAATATCGAAAAGTTTACTATTTTCGATAGAAAAACGAGAACAGTTATTACAGAAAAAAAAAACCTAGAAACTTCTGTTATTCGATTTAAAGATATTGCAATTTATTTTGTCAACTTCCAATAATGTTCCAAAGGTAGGGTTGGTTAATCTGAGCAGCCAATGTGGAAGTGCACGTGGTTTGCAGAGGCAATATCGTCTTCAAGTTTCGCATAAACATCTTGGTGATTCGAAATGGCTGATACAATAATAATACTCTCCAAATTCCAACAAGGAAAATCTTTCAGAAAAATATTGCTTCTGATGGTGGCATTTCCTTGGCTTTATTTTCGACTTGTTTATATCTGTTCAGTGGAGAATTTGTCCTGATTCAGTATTTTTATTGGGTGATACAGTATAATAGTGCTGCCAACCAGCCATTGATATTGATCAGATTTTGGTAGGGATACCCATGATTATTGTGGATTCCAATATTTGTAGACATACTATTGTTATTTTTGAATCGTGATACGACAAAAGTGATATTTAGTCTCTGAATTTAACAGTGTTTTTTTTTTTTACGTTAATATTGAACTCGACAACTTATTTATCTTGAATTTTAACTTTTTTTTTGTATATATAACTTTTGAAACACGACAAATTTTTTTCGATTTTGATCTCTAAACTTGTCAACTTTAGAGACTAGATGTTGTTTTATCTCATTTTTGATAATATTCGTATTCGGATATTTGAAGTAGATAGTAGTGATATTGAACCTTGAAAATATATTATCCAAATTCACTTTACTTTTACGGATAAATTATTTGGATTTGGATATTCATTACCAAAACTCACTTTAATTTTGAAAAATACTGAATTCGAATTCAGATATTTTTTCATATTTTTTCTTAACTTTTTGAAAACGTACACTTATTTTACTAATAAAGATATTCGAATTTAAATCTCTAAAAATAAACGTTATTTTTTTCCGCTGAAACCTCTCCTTGGGTTCACCAATTTGTTTGTTTCTAACCTTTTAACCTAACAGACTCATTTCATATTTCGATTAGTGTCTTGTTGTTTGGAGGGGGATCTTCCTCCATATCCGGGTGAAATAGTTGTCGGTTCTATTGTCTTTAAATGGAATATTCAAATTAGAAAAACAAATAAGAAAATTGCACTCAATCTCTTTCGACGCAAGGACAAAAGGCAGAAAACAAACACACCCCTTTGTCTTTATCCTTTTTTTTATATGATTTGATGTAAAATTTATCCATTTAGCCCCTCTTTCATTGCTCCATCAAACACTATCCTCCAAAATAGGTTAAATTATGTAATTAATTTTTGTATCATATATAACTTATAAATTTAATATTTATATTTTAGTTCGTTTAATTTTAATATTTTAAAATTTTAAAATTTCAATTTTTTTAAGAAATTAAAATTTTAGTGTTGATTTAAATGATACTCGATAATATCAACAACTGAACTCAACATTACTTTGTTAAGAGGACTATTTAATTTTTTTAAATTTAGGGAGTCAACAATAATTTATATATTTTTGGGTTAAAAGAATAATTTTACTATATATATATATATATATATTATTTTTTAATATTTTTAGGGGTAATGGCCCCTCTAGTCCATGTGGCGTACCATCCATGCATAATATAACTAATTGTAGGGAGCTTAAAATGATCAAATTAGATAACAGAAATTAAATCTACAAATTACGTATAATACAAGGCTTGATAGCATGATTGGATTTAACAAATGTTGTTTAGGTTAGGACTAAAATTTTATAATTTAATAAACACAGACTAAAAGTGATCAAATTGGAGTATAGAGAGTCCTAAGTCCTAACTTATACATTGATTAATAAAAGAATTTAACCTCCAAGATATTACAGTTCTTAAAAGATAATTTAGATTTAGTACAAAAATATTTCGTTGGAGTGTCGGATAAAAATATAAATTGTTAGGATAAAAAATTATGAATTTTTTGCTAAAATAACTAAATTGAATTATTAATTTCTAAGAAGGGCCAAAAACACAATTTCATCATTTTACCATAGTGGGGACCTGCCTCATTAGATTCTCCCCATACTATATTGTTTGTATATAGATTTTAACATTAGCAGTGAATTATATAATATCATATCTTAAATCCAACGAGTGATTGTCAAATCGCTTTGTTCGTAAGGTGTGTATTGTCAAATTATTTAAAATATATATAAACAAATATTACCTTCTAAATAACTTTAGATGCTATTGTTAATAAAAAATAATTTTTACTAACAATCAGTTAGTCTAGTGAGATGAGACAATCCCTTAAGCAAAGTCAGTGATTCGTCTTGATACCAAGGTATGTCTTCAACCTAGCATTATAAATGAAATATATTGGTTTAAGAGAATCGTCCTATAGTAAAACTCTACAGTATCAAAATTAAATTAACACTCGATAAATTAGATATCAGTAATTATATATAAATAATATTTATAAAAAGAGGAAGAGAACAAAAAGGTGACTAACAACAAAATTTATGGTTGTCCTTTAGCCAACTTGTACGCTATTATTTTGTTCATTTACATCAACCAATCCATTTAGAGGGACACAAACTCTAACCCGCGAGAGTGCTTTGTTGAAATGCTTAGCTTTGATGTCTAAGTATTCATTCCATGTAACCGGACGGTACAGAGGTGGTTGAGTTGGGCCTACTAGCTTCGGATGGGGCGATATTTTTACACTCGACGGCGGTCCGTATAAATATGCTATCGATAGACGATGATAGGTCCGATTCACCATGGCACGGTGAAGAACACTCGGAAACAAACCGTTGGACAGGATATGCATGAGGTCCCCGACGTTGATTACAAGCGCGTCGGGGACCGGAGGGACTCTTATCCACCCGACTCCCTCTCTCAAAACTTGTAAACCGCTCGTGTTGTTCTGGTAGAGGATGGTAAGGAGGGTCGAGTCGGTATGCGCGGCGAGACCCATGGCCCGGTCTGGGTCGGGACAAGCCGGGTAGTAATTAAACTGTAGGGCTGCTGAAGCCTCAGTGAAATCAGCTTTTGGGCCAGCCCATTTGATATCTTGGTGGGCTGTTATCCCCAATGAACCCAACATCAACCCCATCAATCTCGCTGCAACTTTCTTCATTTCTTGCTTGTATTCCTTGATCACGTCACTGAAGAAGAATCAAACATTGAAGCTTGTTATACAATCACACACACACACATATGTATACAATATATGACACTCACACACACATATGTATACAATATATGACACTCACCAGTGGTTGATGTAATCATGTGGCCAAAGTTGGCGAAAATGTTCCTGGGGTGACCCGACAATGGTGAAGCCCTCAGACCACATAAGCTTAGAGAAAAACGAGGAGATCCTCGCGAAACCGTAGCCGGAGACACCGTCCGGCGAACGAGCAGCTTTGAGTTTCTGGTTGACAGGTAAAGAAAAAAGGTTTCGGCTAGTGGACTCAACCCTGTCAGATAGACCAGTAGGGACACCATGGTTGATGACTTGGAAAACTCCCCAGGTTTTACATGCATAGCCGATTGCTTGAAGAGCATTAGGGTCATTAAGGTCGATAATCGGCACCGACTCGGCATCGGCAGACGACGGGTAGTCGTGGTCGGGATGGTGATTCCAAGCATATGAATCAGGGAGTTCTTCGAGTGAAGTGAAGTCGGGAAGGGGTCTAATGGAATCGGAGAGTCTTGAAGGCATAGTTTTAGGGGCTGTACTTTTGCTGTGGGGGAGAATAGAGAAAATGAGTGATTTGAAGAGATATGATGACTTTTAGTGAGTATATATAGAGGGGGCAAAGCAGAGGTTGAGAGAGAAAGAGAAATTTTATTATTATTCTTTTAAATTAAAGTGTTAATTTCTCGATTTTTTTAATATGTTGGTGTAATTACAAGGTAATATTTGTTCAATTTTTAATTTTTTAATAATGCATAGTGCTCGAACCCGGTTTAAAAATTTAAAAAGTGAAAATATAAACAAGAAATATAGTAGCTTTTTTTCCAATACAATCAAGTGGAGGCTGTAGCTTCCAATAACATATATTGGCTCAGTGTACATGTTAAGGACAACTCAAGTGGTGACAGTTGTGGTTGTACTTGTAGTAAAATCTACAAAACCTAATAACAATATATATTTTTCCAAAGAGTGGTAATCAAATTCTCTATATTAAAATAAAAAGATAATTAGGTTAAAATCTATTCGGATTTGGCTTCTATACTTTTCACATTTTAAAATTTAATAATAATACAATGAAAATATGATTGAATTATATGTTTTAAAGTTGTAAATTTGAAAAATAAAAATTAAATTTATGTTATGAATATTTATTTATGTGGATGTCTATCATGATAAAGACTTTATCAATGGGATTTGACTTATTTTATAATTAAGAATATTATCTACAATAATTAGAGTTTAATGTATTATGTACTTCTTATACCTATAAATAGATGACTTAGTGAAGGCATTGTACACAAGTCTATATTTTGAGAATAATATAAATCTCTCTCTCCTTCTCTTGTCCATTGTTCTTGTTCTTTGTTATTTTATTCACAACACGTTATCAGCACGAGACTCCAACCAACTAAGGTGTTTTGTTATTCGAATTCTAAAGGAGTTATTGAAAAGAATTTGATACTAGCATGAATCAAAGATAAGTTCTTCTCTCTCAATTATATTTTAATTATCGATTCTCTTTCTTTCTTTGATCTTTAACTTGACTTTTAATTTTTGAAAATTCTTTGGTTGTTTGGTGTTAGAGTAGTCATAGAGTAACTTAATTACCGTGGTTCTTGTCGACAATTCCCGAAAAAGATTTTAACAAGATAATGACAAAAGAGATTATGAGGAGATGTCTTGGTTATGTATATCTCCATTGTCCTTGAGAGGAAAATCAATATCGATAAACTATATTTTTATTTTTATTCTTTAATTTATGATTTTAAGGTGTTATAAATTATGGTGATTTATGTTTTTTTTTATTTTGATGGTTTAATCCGAGTATATTGGCTGGACATCTCGTTCTGCGAGGCAACTGATCTCAAAGGAGGTTCTTTTTAAAGGACCTTGTAGACTGGTTTAACAATGCCGCGTATGAGGATTAAATCTTTGTTCTCTATAAGTATTGTATATATATATTGGTTGCTCAATTATTTTTTTAATAGTATGATTGTTATAAAGTCTATACTTTCTTGAAAACAATATTATTTTTGTGTCGAAAAATTTGACTATAGACTTCTTCCAAGTTCAAGTTATGATTGAATTTGTTTAATTTCTTGATGTGAATGCAAATATGATAATTCACTATATGGTTAGTGAATAAAACTCAGTTATGTGCCAGAGTATCACTGATGAGGTTTTAAAGACCTGTTGGCCTCCGCTATATTCCCTAAAGTGAATGTGACATTTTTATAGCGAAAAAAATAAATAAATGCCACATTAGCAAATGTGGTCGCAATTGAGGCCATAAAAAAACATGGATAAGATGATCCTTTTGAGAATGTTTATATCCACCGAAAGTGGGATTATAAGAATGACAAGAATGATATATATCATATCAAAGTCTTTATGTTATCAATACGATGTACAAACCATTGGTCTCGTACTTGTCAAATGCCAAAGTATTATGGACTTTATCCATAAGCATGAATGATAAATGAAAGAAAATATAAACAAGTTTTGTTTATAGCGAAAATAATTATGGCGTTGATAGTCCAACTCAATTGGATATTGTTAATTTCTTCATAACCCTTGAAGGGAATAATTCGCCATTTATTTTATTTCACTTATAACCTCTAAAGGGAATAATTGATCATTTATTTATTTATTTATTTATTTTTATGTTAATTTTATTATTTATTTATGTTAATTTACTTTATATTAACTTGTTTTACATATTATTTATTATGCTTTATGTTAATTTATTCTTTGAAGAATATGATTACTTTCAGAATAAAATATAGAATGAATTGTGGCTATTTATGCCTAGCAGACAGTGCAAGTACTCATACTATATTTAAGCGTAAAAAATATTTTTCCAATTAAATGCAAGAGAAAATATGAGTAATATTTCTCAAAGTACTAAAATATCAATGCTTTGTAAAAGTAATAAGTTCTTGAGAGTTTATCTCTGATAGATAACCGATTTGATATGATGTGCTATATTTAATATTTTTCATTCCCCGAAATGAATGAAACAAAGCACATTTTGAAATGTGCATGCATAACTATACATATTTTTCCATTTAAAATGCAAGGGAATAATGTGAGTATTATATCCGGAAGTACTAATATCACAAAAGGCTTCGACTGAGAAAATATGTTATTGCCAAATGGAACTCTATTCCATTTTCACAATGCATTATACTCGTCAAAGACGCAAAGAGACTTATTAAATTTTAAAGACATTTGCAGAAATATATTGAGAATATTAGTCGAGTGGGTGCTGACTATCGCAAGATTACGAGTATAACTCAAGGCAATAATAAAATCTTGAAAAAAAATATATACACTGTCATCAATATTGTACTACACAAGAATTAGTACAAATTGAAGCTCATGCTATTGTAAATCAGAAGTTTACTGATAACTTTATTATTTGACATGACCAGTTAGGTCATCCCGGTTCAATTATGATGCAAAAATTTGTTGACACTTTATGTTGTCATTATTGAATAACTAAAATTTTCTTCAAGATAATATTTTACATGTGATACTTGCTATCAAAGCAAATCGATTATTCAATCATCATCAGCTAAGATAGATTGTGAATCTATTAATTTTCTGGAACGGATACAAGGTGAAATATGTGGGCCCATACACCTTTCTTACAGTCCATCTAGATATTTTACGATTTTAATCAATGCATCGAATAGAGGGTCATATGTATCCTTGTTATCAACTCGTAACTTGGTGTTTGCGAGGCTACTTGCTCAGTTGATAAAATTATGAGCACATTTTTCAGATTACCTTATCTATACAATCGGTCTTGATAATGCTGGTGACATGTCATTTTACATGTAGTATCACTAATTCGCTTCAAACCAACAAATTATTATAAATTCTCCCCATTACAAATGGTTTTTGGTCAAAACCAAATATTTCTCATCTTAGATTTTTTTTTGTGCGGTATATGTTCTGATTCCTCCACCACAACGTACAAAGATGAGTTCTCAAAGGAGGTTGGGAATATATGTTAGATTCAAATTTTCCTTGATAATTAAATATCATGAGCTTTTGATAAGGAATTTATTTACAGCTCGATTTACTACTATCATTTTAATGAGTCAGTTTTTCCAACATTATGGAAAGAAAATAAAATAGCTGAAAAAAGAAATAAATTAAAATGAATTATCATTTTTTAGTTTGATTCACGTACTCAATAATGTGAACTATAAGTTCAAAGGATAATTCATTTAGCAAATCAATTGCCAGATGATTTTGCTAGCCCTAATAGAGTGACTAAGTCATATATACCAGCTATGAATGCTCCGTTTAAATTTGATGTCCCAGAAAGATAAACTCTAGTTGTTAATGAGTCTAACTTACGCTTGTAACGTGGTCGACAAGTAGGTTCTAAAGATAAAAAGTCCTTAAAAAAGAAGAGAGCTATAGTTATGATGGTCTGATCTAGGAATCAATGAATTATGAAAAATCTTAAGAAGAGATTAAAAGGTCTCCAATAGAGACATTAACATGACTCAGGTACCTGATAATAAAGATATCTCAATAAATTATGTCATGTCTGGTAATAAGTGAAACTGAAATCAAATAGACATCGATAATACATTTGCATGCAATACAACACTAGAGATTTTATTTGATGATGTGGGTCATGAATTACTGTCAATTGAACAATGTAAACAAAGAAATGATTGGCCAATATGAAAAGAGGCAATTGAGGCGAAACTAAGATCTCTTTCAAAAAGAGAAGTATTGGGCCTATAGCATGTATATTGAAATGTGTAAAGCTCGTGGATATTAATGAGCCTTTGTGAGAAAGAGATATCAAAAGGAGAAATCACGAGATATAAGCTCATTTGGTTGCACAAAGATTCTCACAAAGACATGAAATTGATTATGAGGAAAATATATTTCTCGGTGATGGATGCAGTTACTTTTAGATAGCCTGACAATAAATGAAATAACTCAGTTTCCGCCTAATGGATGTTGTTACATCTTATTTGTATAAGCCTCTTGATAACTACATTTACATGAAGTTCTTGGAAGGATTTAGACTGCCAGAAGCAGTTAATTCAAGTTCTCTAGAACATTATTCAATTATATTGAATATATTTTTTATGGATTAAAACATTTTGGGCACATTTGATATAATCGCTCTATTGAATACTTATTAGCGGAAGGCTATAAGAATGATTTAATTTCTGGAACATTTTATTAAGAGGTTTAGCTCTATATCTATCTTTGTTTTGATTCTGTATGTTGGCGATTCATTGAGACTCATGAAGAGATCTCCTTAACAATGGAATCATTGTGCAGCAATCGATATACACAGAAAAATGTTTAAAGAGACTTTACATGCATAATGCATATTCGTTGATCACTATTTGGTTGCTAGGTCTCTTAATGTAAACAAAGATCCATTCAGCCTTCGAGAAAAAGGTGATAATATTCTTGGTCTAAAAGCAACATATATACATTAATTGATATGGAAGCATCGTATCTTAGTTGGTCCAAAAATACTATCTAAGTGCTACGAGACTATTGCCTTTAAATAATTGCTATGCATGAGGCAAAGCCGAAGTATGTGTTTGGCTAAACATATCCAGAAGATATGTGAATTGCATTCATAAGATAAGATGCAAGCTATCTTATGTAGAGATAATGCATAATTTATATCTCAAGTTGGATACATCAAATGTGATAAAACGAAACATATCTCTTTAAAGTTTCGTCTCTCATGATCTTAAGAAGAATAGTATTTGATGAATCATTTCAAGCAATAATTTGGAAGATTTATCCACTAGTGCATCCTCTATTTCAACATTTGAAGATTATATTCAAGATTGAATTATGAAGATTCAAAGATCTTATGTGATATTTTTATGAGGGGGGTAAATACGCGTTGCACTCTTTTTTCCTTAACCGAGGTTTTGTCCCAATGGGTTTTCCTGGTAAAGTTTCTAATGAGGCAACATGTTATGCGTATCAAAGATGTGTGTACTTTTTTTCCTTCACTAATGTAGAACTAATGTTTTGATATAATAATTGAAAATGTTTTGGACTGATTTAAAAAGAATTCAAAACTATTTCCAAAGTCCAAATAACTTGAAACTATGTTTAGGGATGTTTTCAAAAGGTTTTATATGTTTTCAAAAGTCAAACTACACAAAACCATTCAGGTGTTTCGAAACACCCTTAGGTGTTTCAATACGAGGGATTCCAGTAGCTAAAACGTTTCGATACGGGTATCGAAACATGCTTTCCCTGAATGTGAATTTTGCCTAGCGTTTTGAAACGGGCTATGCCGTTTCGATACGCCTACGTGGCTTTGACCACAACGGTCATAAACCCCAACGGCTATTTCCCAACTAACTTTTAAATGCAGATCGTTTTGATACGGATACAGGCGTTTCGATATGGGTGTGCATCAGACTGCAACGACTCTTTCTACTTAAAGGGTGTTTCGAAATGGTCACGAGTGTTTCGAAACGATGAGGTGCAAGCTGCATTTATGGTGGGAATTAAAGTCCTCAACGGCTCCAATTCAACCCCAACGATTAGTAACGGCTATAAACTCATTAACGAGTATAAAAGGGACCTTCAAGCATAAAGATATGGTTAATGCTCATATTGTCAATCAACAAATGATCAAATATTGTCTTAGTGCTTAAATTGCCAATTCTTGTATAGATAAACACTAGTGAGCCAAAATTGTCAAATTTTCTCAAGTGTTTTAGGTTTTGGGTGAGTGCTTTTATTGTGCAAACAAACACTTATTAGTGGGATTTGTGTTTGCTTTTATTATCTCTTTGTAAAACAGGGTTTGATCAAGGCTTTGGGTAGAAAGCTTGATCAGTGTATAAGGATTTCCTCCTAAGCCTAGAAAAGGGGACGAATCAATAGTGGATTGATTGGAAATCCTTAGTAGGAAGCTAAGGTAGTGGATGTAGACCTTGGTTAGAAGGTTGAACCACTATAAATCTTTGTGTCAATTATCTTTTTAGCTTCCACACCCCATCCACCCAAAAATCCACCTCTCCACCACTTGGTGAGCAACATCGGTTGAACGAATCGAGCACCCTCAACTCAACAATTGGTATCAGATATTGTCTCAATCGAAGAGGATTAACATCCTATTGAGAAGATCCGGCAAGCTCGATCATCTTTTCACCAACCGGCTCAAATGGCGCTATCCATCGACAAACCGCCTTTCTTCGACAGAACCTACTATGCCCATTGAAAGATAAAGATGAAGTTTTTCATTAAGTCAAGAGACTACAAGCTTTGGGACATAGTTGAAGACGGTCCGTGCGTGCCTCAACGAAGCAAAGCAGAGTGGAGTGTCGACGATCGTAAGAAGATGGGGCTAAATTGCAAAGCCTTGCACATTCTTTTTTGTGCATTTGGCCCATCCATCTATGAGAAGATGTTTTCTTGTAAGAGTGCCAATGAGGTATGAGACAAGCTTGAAGTCACATACGAGGGAACCGATGAAGTCAATGAGACCAAGATTGGGCTCCTCACTCTAGAGTATGAGAACTTCAAGATGAATCCGGAAGAAAACATCGAGAAGATGTTTGATAGGTTCTCCACCATCACCAATGGTCTCAAGGGCTATGGAGAAGCCATTCTGGAGGAGAAACTTGTCTGAAAGCTCATCTACTCACTTCCCGATTCTTGGGACTCAAAGAGGACCGCCATCATCGAAGCAAAGAATTTGAATACCTTGAAGCTTGATGAACTCATGAGGTCACTCCTTACTCATCAAATCATGAAGAAGAACAAAGTGGATGAGAAGAAGAGAGAAGAAATTAGAGCTATGGGAGAGAAGAAACTCAAGGGGCTTGGCATCAACACCAATGCCATGGCTCTCAAGTCCTCCACTTGCCATCATGTTTATTCAAGTGAAGAGGTGGATGAAGAAGAAGATATAGTTCATCTCTTCAAGAAGTGTGGCTCATTCATGAAGAAAGCTTTGAGAGAGCTTGAACGAGAATCCAAGAAAAAGGAGAGGGTAAGCACTTCAAGCCATAAGAAGAAGGCACACGTGGCTACTTGGAGTGATGAGGACTCCACTGATGATGAGCAAGCCAACATTTGCCTTATGGCCATCGAAGAAGATTCAAGGGTAACTTCTAATTCATCTACTTCATGTTCTTACTATTTGATGAATTACAAGATACCTACGATGATTTTGTTTTAGACTTTAAAAATCACATTTTGAAAAACAATAAATTGATTTCAAAGTTAAAAATTCAAAATGATTTGATTTCTAAAACCAAACTTGAACTTGAAGCAAAACTCGAAGAGTTTCAATTAAAATGTTTTTATTTACAAAATTTGCTTCAAAAAGTTTAAGAAGAAAAAGATTTGATTTCCAAAGAGCTTGAAAAGAAAAACAATTTTGGAAAATCAAATTTTTATGTAAGACAATGCAGTGCCCCTAGATTTGTAAAAGAAAAATGTTTTAGAAGTATTTGGGTCCCAAAAGGACTTAGCACTTCAATTAAAAAGGATGACATTGAAAAATGAATTCCTAAGGGGACTAAAATTTGTGCTACTAACGTTTATAGACCCAAAGCAATTTGGATACCAAAAATCACTTGATTGTCTTTTGATAGGTGTGATGGAGAGTTATCAACAAGTCAAACTTTGAGGGGGAGCTTCATGCACACAAGGAAGAACACTTGAAGAAGGAAGGCTTCACATCCTCCCTTGAGTTCAAGTGTGGTAAAATCTAGTTGCTTTTGTTTTTATTTAATTTATTTTCATTTATGTCAACTAGATGATCATATATGTTGGACTAACATTTTTAATGATGCTTTGAGTAAGGGGAAGCCATTTTAAAACCAAATTCCTATTTTTTTCAAATTATTCCTCTATAGTTATTTTGAACTTAATGTTTTTAAATTCTTTTTGATATAACAAAAAGGGGAGAAATTGTTTGAAAAATTGAATTTTCAAACCAATAAGGGGAGCTTTAATTGATTTCATATCTTTAATCTCTTATTAACTTTTTAAAGTTAAAGGGGGAGAATCCCAAACAATTTTTCAAGATAGTTTTATTATATCAAAAAAAGGGAGATTGTAGAACTAATGTTTTGATATAATAATTGAAAAATATTTTAGACTGATTTAAAAAGAATTCAAAACTATTTCCAAAGTCCAAATAACTTGAAACTATGTTTAGGGATGTTTTCAAAAGGTTTTACATGTTTTCAAAAGGTTTTACATGTTTTCAAAAGCCAAACTACACAAAACCATCCAGGTGTTTCGAAACACCCTTATGTGTTTCGATACGAGGAATTCCAGTAGCTAAAACGTTTCGATACGGGTATTGAAACGGGCTTTCCCTGGATGTAAATTTTGCCCAACGTTTCGAAACGGGCTATGCCGTTTCGATACGCCTACGTGGCTTTGACCACAACGGTTATAAACCCCAACGACTATTTCCCAACTAACTTTTAAATGCAGATCGTTCCGATACGGATACAAACGTTTCGATACAGGTGTGCGTCAGATTGCAACAGCTCTTTCTACTTAAAGGGTGTTTCGAAACGATCACGAGTGTTTCGAAACGGTGAGATGCAGAACTGCATTTATGGTGAGAATTAAAGTCCTCAACGGCTCCAATTCAACCCCAACAGCTAGTAACAGCTATAAACTCATCAAGGAGTATAAAAGGAACCTCCAAGCATCAAGATATGGTTAATGCTCATATTGTCAATCAACAAATGATCAAATATTGTCTTAGTGCTTAAATTGTCAATTCTTGTATAGACAAACGCTAGTGAGCCAAAATTGTCAAATTTGCTCAAGTGTTTTAGGTTTTTTGGTGAGTGCTTTTATTGTGCAAACAAACACCTATTAGAGGGATTTGTGTTTGCTTTTATTATCTCTTTGTAAAAGAGGGTTTGATCAAGGCTTTGGGTAGAAAGCTTGATCGGTGTATAAGGGTTTCCTCCTAAGCCTAGAAAAGGGGACGAATCAATAGTGGATTGATTGGAAATCCTTAGTAGGAAGCTAAGGTAGTGGATGTAGACCTTGGTTAGAAGGTTGAACCACTATAAATCTTTGTGTCAATTATCTTTTTAGCTTCCACACCTCATCCACCCAAAAATCCATCTCTCCACCACTTGGTGAGCAACATCGGTTGAACGAATCGAGCACCCTCAACTCAACAACTAAGAATTTTTTCCCCACAGGGTTTTTGTCTTAGTAAGGTTTTAACGAGGCACATTATCTACATAGACATCCAAGGGGGAGTATTATGAATATTTATTTATGTGGATGTCTATCATGATAAGGACTTTATCAAGGGGATTTGACTTATTATCATTAGGAATATTATCTACAGTGATTAGAGTTTAATGTATTATGTACTTCTTATGCCTATAAATAGATGACTTATTGAAGGCATTGTACACAAGTCTATATTTTGAGAATAATATAAATATCTCTCTTTCTCTTGTCCATTGTTCTTGTTCTTTGTTATTTTATTCACAACAATCTATAACTTATGCATAATACGATGATAATAAGTAGTTTATAATATGGATTGTACTTAGACTTTAACATTTAAAGTCCGAACTTACCAATTTTGTATTTTGTAACTTGTTATTTTTTTCAGTTTAGTCCTTAGAGAATTTTTGTATAGATCAAGACTTAAAGTATTATGTGTTAAACATCAGTCTTTTTTCACTTAAAATATCGATGATATTCTCTGGCCAATTAAAACACACATTGTGACTTCTTTTATATTCTTTGCTTAATACTAGAATTGGTCGTTAAACTATACACTTTTTTTTTTACTTTAGTCCTTAAAATCTATAATTGAAATTTATTGTTTAAATCATAACAATTGTGTTTTGGTATCTATTGTATGACATTAATAAAGTGTTTTTTGTATCAAGTTGTGCTTTTGTATCAATTTATGTTATTTGCTAAATGGAACTAATTGAATTAAGTGTGATTTTGGCATTAAATGTTTGGTAAATTACACAAATTGTCAATCATTTTCATTTTTGCCACTAATGTTTCAAAAATTACATTGTGATCGTCAACACTATTGATTTAGTGCGTTATAGTGACTTAACCATTATCGGATTTAATGGTGTAACGAAAACATAACGTAGGAAGTTAGAAAAAGATTAATAATATTATTTTGGCCATTGACTATAACTAAAATATCAATTTGGAACTTTTAAAGTTCTTAACTATAATTAAAAAACGTATATTAATAAAAAAAAATTATAGAAATATAATATAACTAAAATGTCAAATTGGTATTAAAAAACTTAGAAATTATAAAAAAAATATAAAATGTGAAGTATTTTAAATTTCCTTTTAAAAATAAACAAATATATAAATTGTATACAATTATAAATTTTATATTAATAAAAAACATGATTAATCGAACATAATGTTTCAAACATTATTGACAAAACCGAAAGCTTACTAAAATATGAGTGACTATTTGTTGGGGGAGGGCGGATAGAAGGGGACATGAAATTGTAGGAGAGTGGGTGTGTTTCGTACTTGGACAAAAGACAAGAGAAAGAACAAAACATCGAAAGGACCAAATTGTCCTCTCCATATCCAATATCTCTTACACTTCCAACAAAAGCAAAACCATCCGTACTAATATTCATTTGAAAATTATGTTTTGTTTTAATTATTATTCTATACATTTGCGGTGAAAACTAAAATTTTCTACAAACGTTTTTGTGTTAGTGTTTAGGGTCTTAGTTTATAGAGTAAGGTGTGGGGTCTTAGTTTATGGAGTAAGGTGTAGGGACTTAGAATTTAGGGATAGTGGTTAGAATTTATAGTTTATAGGTTGGAGTTTTGTTTTTAGGGTAATATGGTTAGGATTTATGTTTTAACTTATAAACCTTAAATTCTAATCTTAAACTCTAAATTATAATCAATACACTAGTGATGCAAACCAAAAGTTTCTATAAGTGTCGTAGTTTTAGGGTTTAGGGTGTATGGGTTTATGCGTAGGGGTTTAGAATTTATGGTTTAGGGTTAGAATTTATAGTTTAGAGGTTGGGGTTTTGTTTTTAGGGTAATATGGCTAGGATTTAGATTTTAACTTATAAACCCTGAATTATAACCCTAAACTCTAAATTCTAACAATTATCCCTAAATTATAAACCCCTACACCGTAAATTAAGACTCTAAACCCTAAAACTAAGAAGCTTATAAAAACTTTCTGTTTCCAACGTCAGTGTATAGGACAATAATCCTTAATATTATTAAATTAATTAATATAATTTAAATTAATTAGAGTAACTAGTAGTTTAACTTCAACTCCAAAGGTCTCATTAGTAGTTTTAAAATGTTTGATTTAAAATTTAATTTTATTGTTAGAAATTGTTTTTAAATTGATAAATTAACTCTTTTAGATTTTACTTTTGAAAATATAAAAAAGATAAATGACGATAAATTGATATTTTTTTAAAAGTGTTTTTTTTTACAAAACAAAAGCTAATATAAATTTCATCTTTCGAAACATATTTTTTCAATCCAGATTGAAAATCATTTTTGACCTGAAAAAATTACTTATATTATATTATATTATATTACTTTGGATCCTACTTTTTTATAAAAAAAATTCAAACAGACCCTTAACATTACCATGACATATCATCTCGATAGATTTGATTTTATCTTATTATTTACTATGGATAGAAGATTAATAAGGAGCCACTCTTTCTCTCTCCATGTGCCCTTGTCTTGTCTTGGAGTAGAAAAACATCAATATCAATTGTCTATATTTCCCCCCAAACGCCCAATCCTCAACCATAGCTAGTCTCTTCCACTACTTGGTACTACCATCCACCTTCACTTGTACAATTATGACATAATTGCCCCCAACTTGCTCTTCCAAAATATATGGACTTGTCTCAAATCTCATGAAGGAGGGAAGCAACATGACAAATGCATCTTTTTGGAACTTATGCAATAATGTAAGGGCATTTCCGTCCAAGAGATAGAATATGGTTTGAGTGCTCCTATGTGTATATGTACATTTGGTTATTTCCATGAACAGTTGTAAAAGTCCCTTTTGGTATTAGAGGGTTAGATTCTTGTTCCTTTGTCCTAAATGACCCAAGTGGGAGTCCCAAAACATCACTCTTTAAAAACACATACACAATATTTTGGAGTATCCCAATGCAAACATATATAATTAACTAATATTTTTTTGTATCATTCATATGTTTTACAATCCATGAAGATCAATCCTTCAGGATTGATGGTTATCCTTTCTAACAAAGTTAACTGTAAATTGAAATGTGAATTTTTTTTTTATTAAAAATACAATGTATCTTACCATTACATTTAATGTTAGTCGTATTATTGTTTGTTGTTTCATTATATATAAGGGTAAATTACAAATTTCAACATTTAATTTTTGTCATTGAATTTTAAAAAATTTCAATTTAATTACTGAACTTTCTATTCGCTCCTATTTTAGCCACCCAAACGTTAAATCAAAGATGAAAGAGCGACATGTCATCCACGTGTGCTAACATGGAAGCCAAATGTCATCCATGTCATTTTTCCATTTTTACTTTCTTTTTCTTATTTCATCTTCTTCTCCCAAAGATGAAAGCTTTATAGGTTCATCCTAGTATCATGTTGGCACTAAAATCACCATTCTCTGGCACTTTCTCTGACCACTCAAGACATTAGACAACTTGCATCATCGTCTCTTACCACTATCAATTTTTTTTTCAAAATCACTTTAAAACTTGTGAAACTCAACCCAAAAACTCGTGAAACCCCAAAACTCAAAACTCATGAAACTCCAAAATAGTATGATCTATAATATTCACCGTTCGATCAGCCTATCTACCTCTCCGTCATTGGGATTTGGAAGAAGATGATCCATGGTTAAGAAATCAAAGGGAATATGAAACCAGGGTTTTTCAAAAGAAAAAAAAACTGAAGAAATTTTTGGGTAGAGTGACCAAAACATGAGCAAATTGAAACCAGGGAATATGAAACCATCGTTAAGTATGTATTGGTAGAGTGACCAAAACATGAGCAAATTAAAAGTTTAGTGATTAAATTGAGTGAGAAGACATTTGAGTGATAAAATTTATAATTTACCCATATGTATATATATGTATATCTTCTTTGGATAATGGGGTTTAGAATGCTCTAAGTCTTCCAATTGGTTTAGTCTCATTCGGCCTTTTCTTGTGGTCACCATGGCAAGGACACCCCCACACACAACATAATAGCAACAAGCCAACAATATTTTGATGTCATCGTGGGGTTGGGGGTGCTATTGTCATTTGCCCATACCATTTATCTTATACTATAATGCCCCACCACCATATATACATATATACTAGGTTGTATATAGACTCGCACATACACATTATTGATTTACCTATGCCATCTTTTATGACCCCAATAATTATTTCCATATATTTCTTGCATTAATGTAAAATTATTGTTATTTCATAATGTAAAATAAAAAGGGTAAGAATGCATGTTACCTACCATTTTCAAAAGAAATAACTAAAAATAATAATCTAAAAGTAATTTAAAAATAAATTATATTATTTTAAAAAAATTATAAGTTGACAATTTTATTATATCTCGACCTAAATCAGAAAAGATGTAGAGCTCACACATAGTTGTATAAACGTCTAGTGGTATTTCAAAAAAGGGGTTAATGTTTTAAATGGTTAAATTTCTCTTTAAGTCCCTTTATATTTCAAGGTTTTCTTCTTTTCTCTTTTCTTCCCTTTAATGATTGAGGGTTTTAGTATAGATGCTATAAGACAATTGTCTAAGAATGGAATTTACCTCCATATTTTCAACTTTCTCTTTTTGGTTAAACCAATCTAAAATAGAACCCTAAAAAAAAAGAGAGAGATGCTTGTGGTTTGAAGCCTATTGGTTAGCATCATTTTCCATAGCCAACAATCCCATGTTGTTATAGATCATTAGGCACATATGGTGAAAGGTTGACAAAAACATTTATGTTGTCTACATTCTACTAAACACAAGGCATTATGATTTTTCATTTTCCCTTTGAAATGATTGACACATAACATACCCAATACTAAATACATCAATTATTTTCTTTTTAGGAATTTGAACGAGTAGAAATTTTATTAATTATCAGAATTTATGCATCTTGAATAAATTTTTTTTAAGACATTCAAAATATATGAAATAATAAAAAAATATTATTGATTGCTAGATTTCTTTGAATGATGAACGTCGTATTAAAAAAATTGTTATTTTCACGTCTTTTGGGTTAAATTAATGTATGGGTAACTTGTATAGTAAAATTTAAATAACCCTTTTATATTAGTGTGGATATTAAGGATGTGACAAAAAGTATGTTGAAAATAAAAGTTTTTTTCTTCTAAATTTGTCAACTTGGTTGAAATCTCCAACCCCTTATTCTCGGCTTTTACACCTTCAAGCAATTATCTTGTTGTGATCCAAAAGGGAAAAAGAAAATATTTGCAAAGTTAGCTATATACAATTTTAGTAGTCTATGAACTATTTGGCATTTTATATATTTTTTTGTAATATTTTATGCAATTTTGATAAAATGTTGATAAGTTTTTACTTTTTATGCATATTTTTCATTAAATTGATATGTTTCTATAAATATTTAGTGTAATTATATTTTTTATATGTTTTCGGTAAAGCAATTGATATTTGATACGATTTAGAATCTTAGTATTAATTATGGATTAATATCCTATACACAGGCGATGTAAACGAAAAGTTTCTACAAGCGCCTTAGTTTTAGGTTATAGGGGTTAGTTTATGGTACAAAGTTTAGGTGTAGGGGGTTAGAATTTAAGGATAGATGTTTCAATTTAAGGTTATAATTTAGGGTTTATAGGTTAGGCTTTAGCTTTTAGGGTATGGTGAGGATTTATGTTTTAACCTATAAACCCTAAATTATAACCATAAACTTTAAATTGAAACAATCATCCCTAAATTTTAACCTCGTACACCTAAACCATATACCCTAAACTAACATCCTATACTCTAAAACTAAGGCGCTTGAGTTTCCACCGACTGTATATAAAATATTTATCCATTAATTATTCACTAAAAACTTAATTTATGTTAACGGTGAAAAAAATACTCTACGAACAAGTTTGTAATATTATAAGGATTTTTCAATTATATTAAATAAAAGGCTTAATCTTTTTCCCCCTAAATTATACCCGATTTCCCAACTTGCCCCTTAAACTTCATTTTGCCCACTTTTTCCCCTTAAACAATTCGTCGTTTTTCAGTTTGCCCTATTCCGTTACTTTTTCCGTTAAAAAAAATATTCGGCCAATAACATTCTGCCACGTCATCAATGGGTTGACTAAGTCAATCTGTCTGGTTATATTTAAAGGGTAAATTACATGTCAAGTCTGTCAGGATTATTTTTTTGTTCAATTTAGTCACTGAAAGTCTATTTTTACCTTAAATTGACCCCTATTTATTTCTAATTTTTATAATTTAGTCCATTATTTGTTATTATTAATAATATTATTTTATTAAAATGTTAATATTTAATAAAAACAAATAAAAAAAATATTTTAATATTAAATTAGTAATTTTTTAGATTCGAATTCCAATTAAATTCTAATTATTAATTCTAATTTCACTATATTTTAATTATAGTTTTTGAGTAAAATTCAAATTATACTCGATCATGTTCGTATTATATTAGAATCATATTCAAATTATATTTGAATCATCTTCTAATTATATTCGAATTATTAATTCGAATTTTTCTATATTCGAAATATATTTTTTGAGCAAAATTCAAATTATATTAGAATTATATTTGAACCATGTCTATATTATATTCGAATCATATTCAAATTATTTTCGAAATATAATTTGAATATGATATTTCGAATGTAATTCGAATATGATTCGAATATAATATGAACATGATTCGAATATAATTCTAATATAATTACATGTTTTTTGAACTATTATATTCGAATCATATTCAAATTATATTCGAATCAT
This sequence comes from Hibiscus tridactylites, assembly GCA_958450335.1. Taxonomy (NCBI): domain Eukaryota; kingdom Viridiplantae; phylum Streptophyta; class Magnoliopsida; order Malvales; family Malvaceae; genus Hibiscus; species Hibiscus tridactylites. The sequence continues at coordinate 16,887,365 of OY288274.1, forward strand.
GTTTAACATGTAATTATATTCGTATCATGTTCGTATTATATTCAAATCATGCTCATATTATATTCGAATTATATTTAGAATTTTGAATATGATTCGAATATAATATGAACATGATACGAATATAATTACTTGTTAAACATGATTCGAATATAATTACATGTCAAACATGATTCGAATATAATTACCTGTTAAACATGATTCGAATATAATAGTTCAAAAAACATGTAATTATATTAGAATTATATCCGTATTATCTTCATATTATATTCGAATCATATTCAAATTACATTCGAAATATCATATTCAAATTATATTTCGAAAATAATTTTAACGTGATTCAAATATAATATGAAGATAATACGGATATAATTACCGGTTAAACAAGATTCGAATATAATTACATGTTAAACATGATTCGAGTATAGTATGAACATGTTCCGAATATAATAGTTGAAAAAACATGTAATTATATTAGAATTATATTCTAATCATGTTCATATTATATTCGAATCATATTCGAATTACATTCGAAATATCATATTCAAATTATATTTCGAAAATAATTTGAATATGATTCGAATATAATATAGATATGGTTCAAATATAATTCTAATATAATTTGAATTTTACTCAAAAAAATATATTTCGAATATAGAAAAATTCGAATTAATAATTCGAATATAGAAAAATTCGAATTAATAATTCGAATATAGAAAAATTCGAATTAATAATTCGAATATAGAAAAATTCGAATTAATAATTCGAATATAATTAGAAGATGATTCAAATATAATTTGAATATGATTCTAATATAATACGAACATGATCGAGTATAATTTAAATTTTACTCAAAAACTATAATTAAAATATAGTGAAATTAGAATTAATAATTAAAATTTAATTGGAATTCGAATCTAAAAAATTACTAATTTAGTATTAAAATATTTGTTTTTATTTATTTTTATTAAATATTAACATTTTAATAAAATAATATTATTAATAATAACAAATAATGGACTAAATTATAAAAATTAGAAATAAATAGGGGTCAATTTAAGTTAAAAATAGACTTTCAGTGACTAAATTGAACAAAAAACAATCCTGACAGACTTGACATGTAATTTACCCTTTAAATATAACCAGACGGATTGACTTAGTCAACCCGTTGATGACGTGGCGGCATGTTATTGGCCGAATTTTTTTTAACGGAATGGGGCAAAATGGGAAACGGCAAATTGTTTAAGGGGAAAAAGTGGGCAAAATGAAGTTTAGGGGGCAAGTTGGGAAATCGGGTATAGTTTAGGGGGAAAAGTTGTATTAAGCCTAAATAAAAAATTAAAGACACATAATAGTATTACGACATTGTTTGTGAAATATTTTCTCTAATATACATGAAATAACTATCCATGAACTTATATTACCAAACATTTTTATAGAATAAATAAAAGAAAAAGAAAAAATTGTACTAAATTTTATTTTCAAAAGGAAAAGGAAGTGTTAATTTCGTTATATCAAGTTATGTTTGACGAGCTTCAATACATGTTCCCAACAAATTCAATTTTTAAAGATTTTTTAATTAAAAACTCTTTTGATAATCAGATCTTGTTGAGATACAACCCAAACAACGAAAGAAAGATAAGATTACACTAAAACTATACTTAACCAAGTCCAAACACAATACATAATATCAACTACTTTCTTTTCTTATTGAAACTTTGTTTGTGAAAGAAAGTTACTTTTCCGCACATTTTCCTTGGGGATAAGTAGTTGAAGTTTCTATTACCCAACAAACATCATCACTAGTTGTAGTGGCAGATGCAAGGCTATGTTAGGGTGGACATGGCCCGTTCTCAATTTTTTTTATTTTATTTATAAATTAGTCTTTTAATTTTAATGTGTTGTGCTCACTTTAAATTTTTAAAATATTATATGTATCCACCCGTAAAAATATTTTTGGATCCGTCGTTGTTAGTTGTTCATGTTCTTACTACCAAACCAAACAACAAGAGTTAGACTTGAGATTTTAGACAACCTAGGCTAGTTAGCTATCTAGATTATAGAATGCACAAAGAGCCATGGATTGGTTGTTCAATCAAACTATACCCAACAATATCTATTGTCTTTGAAGTTGAAGCTGACACAAAATACAGCTACCTTAATGCCTCAAACCCACGTGTCTTCATCAAGTTGGACCGTCCTACCTAGTAGTCATAATTCTTCTCAAATCTTATATATCCAAACTACACTTAAATAGAAACCTAGCTTTCCAATATGCATATACCAAAAATTGTTATATATTGAGAGATAAGTGTGATGAAATAAGGTTTTTCATAATTAAACATTTGACTCTATAATCACACACGAGTATTGTAAGGACGTTGTGAGTATATTTATTTAAGTATCGAATGTGAGGATACATAAAATATTATGTATTTATACTTTTTATGATTTTTATGTTTATGGTAAAATATTTATTTCTCTCATTAAAATTAGATAAGATCGAATCATGTTAAATTTTATTTTTTGTAGTGTTTATTTTAGGTTGATCATACTTTGATTATTTTTTGTTTAAAAATCCCTAAAAAATATGTATGAAAAACTGAAGGTCACATCTCAAATGTTATCAATTGAATCCACATGGATCAAGTGGTTTGTATTTAAAAGCATACTTGTTGATAATATATATATATATATATATATATCTCGAAATTTATATAAAAATATTCTAACTACAATTACAACACGATTAATTTAAAATGTAAATAAAGTATCGATAGGCTACATGTCATGTGGCTCGTCTTCTAGAGTGCAAGATAGCCACATATGCCTCGATTCTTATTCGAAATGGATCGCAAAAGCAAGTTTTGGTGTGTTATGATTTGTGGACTCCTTGCAATATCGAGTTTTTGAATGTACAATGGCACTATCACCCAAATTTTGAGTATTTTTTACTCAATCGAAATAATTATTACTAAAAATGTCAAAATAGTCACCTTCTCCTAGACCCGAATTTTGAGTCATAGTATATTTGATAGACCTTTTTGTTTAAAAATTTATATCTTAATAAATTCTATCGGGCATATTCATAAGGAATTGAGAGATTTGATTAAAAAATATCAATAAAGACGACGGCCTCTTAATTTTTTTTGATATAATTATATTTTAGGTTTTTTTAATTTAAATATTAGTTAAATAAAATTTTTGACTCTTTCAAATTTTAGATTTAAATATAAATTTAACTCTTAATGCTTATATTTTTTTATTAATTTTCCCTTATTTTTGTTTGACCTAAATTCAATCCTCAATCTTTTTTAGGCAAATTGGGGTGATTTTAATCAATATGCTGATTTTGTTGTTAAATTTTCACATTGGTGTAGTATCTTGCATGATAGATCATGTGTACTTTATTGCTAGCATGACATTATTTTGTTGATGTGATGACCTGTGTCACCTTACATTATTTTATAGTAAATTAACTTTTTATTTTTTTTACTAATTTTAAAATTATTTGATAACATGGCATTATCATATTAGTAATGAAATACACATGGATCGTCATGTAAGTCGTTACAATAACTATGTGTAAAGTTCAACAATTTTTTTTCTCGACAGAATGTATGATTTATTGAGGAATGAATCATACAAATCTCAGTTGTTTGCCTTATTAAAAATTTCCCTAATTTTAAAATGGAGGAAAAGAGTACAATACAACTGAGCCATAATAAAACACCCGAAAAACAAACGTGGCCATAAGCCAAGAACAAACGTCCCATATTGCCAATGAACTACACCGGTCCAAAACAAAGCTACCCAACCCACACACGACTAAACCCAAAAAAACACAAAAGCTTGGAAGTAAAAACAAAACAACCAGCATACTCGATCCAAGTCATAACACTAACACACACGACCCCATACCACCAAAATGAAAACCTCCAAATCATGCTCAAGTCGCAGGATCATGCACGAAACAAAGCCACACGATAGACGCCCTTTTTAGCCAAAGCATCCGTAAGAAAATTAGTTTCGCAAAAAACACAGATAAACAAACAGTACTCACACATTTTCGTTACAATTTAATCGCCGTTTCCGTTAAAATTACACCAATGTGTGTTTTTTCCTCTTCATGTTTCTTCCCTTTTCACATGAATCTTATTTATAGCTAAATCTTATCTTTTTATCTTGGTAATAGTTGTCACACTCCTCTAAAATAAAAAGGTGGAACGATGAATTCCCCCTCCACAATTTCTCTTAAATCAATCTCCTAACCCCCTCAAGTTAACGCTATAAGCTAGTTTTAAAAAAGTTCACAAAAAGGGAGGAAAAGAACAAAAATAAAGTAATGCAACAAAATGAAACATGAGAACCGAAAGAGCCAATGGGGTTTGTCTACTTGCAATGCACTAAGATTCCATAGCACAAAGGTAAAGGATTTGCACTAAACACAAAAATGATATAAAATAAAATAAATTTAAATAAACAAATAAGAAAACCTTCCAAAATCAAATGTAGCTCTCATATGAATAGTGATATTTCTTGGCCTTATACAATTTGTCTTATAGTCTATCAAATGCATGTTGACAAACCAATGAGTAAAAGCAAAACCATTGATATTTATTTTCTCCCAATTTCATTCACTTTACCTTTGCTATTTTTGAGTTATGCCAAATCAAAAATGCTTTTTCCTTTTTTTTCTTCAAGAAATAATGAAGATTAATCCATGTCTTTATTCAAAATATGACATAAAAATCTAACTACACTTCCATATAGATATATCTAAGGACTGAATTATCTATCGAGTTCAAACTTTCGCAAAAAAATATTATGATTGAAAAAATCAATTAAACTTAACTCGATATGATCTATTTTTAAATATTATACTTAGTATATTATTTTATGTGTGTATGTATGCATTATTTAATTTACAACACATAAAAATTGAATCTATATCGAAATATATGCAAAGTTTTTACATTTAAAATTTCAGTAAAAAAATAAAATATTAAATTAAAAACATATTTTTTAATATATATATATATATATGCAAATATATGCAAACTCAAACAAAACTTTAAGCCCACATTTTAGTCGTACTAACTTGATTTTGTTAATTCTATACGCAGATTTGGGGTTTGGAGAGCCCTACTTCCATGGTAGCTAATATATATAAATTAATAGTTCAAAGGTAATTACAAAGTAATATCTGTTTATACAAAATTTTAATTATTTGACAATGCACATACATATACATATACAGACAAAGCGAATTGAGTATGTAAAGTATTAGTCATTGAGTCCACTCTAATGGATGCTTTGAGAAACCAAAAAGAAATATTATTATACTAGTGTTTTTAGTTTTAAATAATAATAATAATAATAATAATAATAATAATAATAATAATAATAATAATAATCTTTATCTTTTCAAAAACAAATAAAATTATGTCATTAAACTTTTAATTTAGTTTTAATCAAACCATCGACGTTTAATTATTAACAGAATTATTGATGTGACATTTGAGACGAGTATTATTTACGCGTGAATTTTGAAGAAAAATCAATTAAGCCCCTAAATTTTTTTTTTCGCCCAATTAAGGCCACGAATTAATGAATTTAATCATGTAGAACTAATGTTTTGATATAATAATTGAAAAATATTTTGGACAAAGTTAAAAAGTATTCAAAACCATTTCTAAGTCCAAACAACTTGAAACTATGTATATGTGATAATTCAAAAGGGTTTTAAGTGTTTTCAAAGCCAAATCCAACAAAACCATTCAAATGTTTCGAAACGCCCCTGGGTGTTTCGATACGGGCCTTTATAGTGGCAAAACATTTCAAAAACTGTTTCGAAACAGGCTTTAATTTGGGTGAGATTTTTGCATAACGTTTCGATATGGCCTATGTCGTTTCGATACGCCTATGTGGCATTGACCTCAACGATCATAAACCCCCAATGGCTATTTCCCAACTACCTTTTAAATGCAGAGCGTTTCGATACGGTCATTTCGATATGACCAATGGCGTTTTGATACGGGTGCTGCAACGACTCTTTCTATTTCAAGAGTATTTCGAAACGGGAAGCTGCAGAACTGCATTTATGGTGGGAAATGAAGTCTCCAATGGATCCAATTCAACCCCAACGGCTAGTAACGGCTACAAACTCAAAGAGAAGTATAAAAGGGACCTCCAAGCATCTAGTAATGGTTAATGCTTCAATTGTAATATAACATATGATCAAAATGTGTCTTAGTGCTTAAGTGTCAATTCTTTGTATAGACAAACACTAGTGAGCCAAAATTGTTAGATTTGCACAAGTGTTTTAGGATTGGGTGAGAGCTTAATTGTGCAAACAAATACCTATTGGAGGGATTTGAGTTTGCTTATCTTTATCTCTTTGTAAAGAGGGTTTGATCAATGCTTTGGCTAGAAAGCTTGATCGGTTTGTAAGAGTTTCCTCCTAAGCCTAGAAAAAGGGACGAAATAATAGTAGATTGATTGGAAATCCTTAGTGGGAAACTAAGGTAGTGGATGTAGACATTGGTTAGAAGGTTGAACCACTATAAATCATCTTGTCTTTATCATTTTTAGCTTCCACAACTCTTACACCTAAAATTTTACTTCTCCACCACTTGGCGAGCAAGAACGGTTGAAGGAATCGAGCACCGAAAAACCCAACAATTGGTATCAGAGCTTGGCTCAATTAAAAAGGATTAACATCCTATTGAGAAGATCCGGCAAGCTCGGCCATCATTTCACTCAACCGGCTCAATGGCGCAATCAATCGACAAACCGCCATTCTTCGACAAAACTCACTATGCCCTTTAGAAGACAAGGATGTAGTTTTTCATAAAGTCAAAGGACTACAAGCTTTGGGACATAAGAGAAGATGGTCCGTTCGTGCCTCAACAAAGCAAGACAGATTGGAGTGCCAAAGATCGCAAGAAGATAGAACTTAATTGCAAAGCCTTGCACATCGTATTTTGTGCATCTGGCCCAAACATCTATGAGAAGATGTCTTCTTGTGATATTACCAAGAAGACACATACGAAGTAAAGGAGACTGACGAAGTAAATGAGACCAAGATTGAGCTCATCAACCTAGCGTATGAAAACTTCAAGATGGATCCGAAAGAGAACATCGAGAAGATGTTTGATAGGTTCTCCACTATCACCAATGGCCTCAAAGGTTATGGAAAAGTCATCCCATAAGAGAAACTTGTCTGAAAGCTCATCTACTCCCTTCCCGAGTCATGAGACTAAAAAAAGACTATCATCATCGAAGCCAAGAATCTCAAGACTTTGAAGCTTAATGAGCTCATGAGGTCTCTTCTCACTCGCCAAATAATGAAAAAAAATAAAGAATAGGAGAAGAAAAATGAAGATATTAAAACTATGGATGGGAAGAAGCTCAAAGGGCTTGGCATCAACACAAATAGCATTGCTCTCAAATCCTCCACATGTCATCATGTAGATTCAAGTGAAAAGGAGGATGATGAAGAAGAGATGGTTCATCTCTTCAAGAAGTGCGCCCCTTACATGAAGAAAGTCTTGAAAGAGTTTGAATGAGAATCCATGAAAAAGAAGAGGGCAAGAACTTCAAGCCATAAGAAGAAGGCATATGTGGCTACTTGGAGTGATGAAGACTCCACCGATAATGAACAAGCCAACCTTTGCCTTGTGGCCATCGAAGAAGACTCAAGGGTAACTTCTAATTCATCTACTTCATGTTCATATTCTTTTGAAGAATTATATGATGAATTATAAGATGTCTATGATGATTTGGTTTTAGAGTTTAAAAATCACATTTTGAAAAATAATAAAATGATTTCAAAGTTGAAAAATTCAAAATGACTTTATTTCTAAAACCAAACTTGAACTTGAAGCAAAACTCGAAGAGTTTGAACAAAAATGTTTTGATTTCAAAATCTGCTTCATAAAGTTCAAGAAGAAAAAGATTTGATTTCTAAAGAGCTTGAAAAGAAAAATAATTTTGGAAAATCAAACTTTTAGGTAAGACAATCTAGTGCCCTTAGATTTGTAAATGTTAAATGTTTTAGAAGTGTTTGGGTCCCAAAAGGACTAACCACTTCAACTAAAAAGGATGATATTAAAAAGTGGATTCCTAAGGGGACTAAATTTTGTGCTACTAACGTCTATGAATCCAAAGCAATTTGGATACTAAAACTTACTTGATTGTCTTATGATAGGCGTGATTGAGATTGATCAACAAGTCAAACATTGAGGGGGAGCTCCATGCACACAATGAAAGACACTTGAAGAAGGAAGGCTTCATATCCTCACTTGTGTTCAAGTGTGGTAAAAATCTAGTTGCTTTATTTGTTTAATTTGATTTATATTTTATTTCAACTAGATTATGAAATATGTTGGACTAACAATGTGACGATGCTTTGAGTTAGGGGAGCCATTTTAAAACCAAAATTCTAATTTTTTTGTCAACTTTTCAAACCTCCTAAGTTATTTTGAACTTGATGTTTTTTGAATTCTTTTTGGTATAACAAAAAGGGGAGAGTTTGGTTTGAAAAATTGCATTTTCAAATGAAAAAGGGAGAGCTTTACTTTATTTTAAATTTTTCATAGCTTTACTTTATATTAAATTTTTCATCTCTTATTTACATTTTTAAATATAAATGGGGAGAATTCCAAACAATTTTTTCAAGTTTGTTTTATTATATCAAAAAGGGGAGATTGTAGACTTAATGTTTTGATATAATAATTGAAAAATGTTTTAGACAAAGTTAAAAGTATTCAAAACCATTTATAAGTCCAAACAACTTGAAACTATGTTTATGGGATAATTTAAAAGGGTTTTAAGTGTTTTAAAAGCCAAATCCAATCCAATTCAAAACCATCCCGTTTTTGGATGAGATTTTTGCATAGCATTTCGATACGGCCTATGTTGTTTCGATACGCCTATGTGGCATTGACCTCAACGGTCATAAACCCCCAACGGCTATTTCCCAACTACCTTTTAAATGTAAAGCGTTTCGATACAGTCATTTCGATACGGCCAAGGGCATTTCGATACAGGTGCTGCAAAGACTCTTTCTTTTCAAGAATGTTTCAAAACGTGGACGAGTGTTTTGAAACGGGGAGCTATAGAACTGCATTTATGGTGGGAAATTAAGTCTCTAATGGCTCCAATTCAACCCCAACGACTAGTAACGACTACAAACTCAAAGAGGGGTATAAAAGGGACCTTCAAGCATCTATTAATGGTTAATGCTTCAATTGTAATACAACATATGATCAAAATGTGTCTTAGTGCTTAAGTGTCAATTCTTTGTATAGACAAAAACTAGTGAGCCAAAATTGTTAGATTTGCTCAAGTGTTTTAGGATTGGGTGAGAGCTTAATTGTGCAAACAAATATCTATTAGAGGGATTTGAGTTTGCTTATCTTTATCTCTTTGTAAAGAGGGTTTAATCAAGGCTTTGGCTAGAAAGCTTGATCGGTTTGTAAGGGTTTCCTCCTAAGCCTAAAAAAGGGGACGAATCAATAGTGGATTGATTGGAAATCCTTAGTTGGAAGCTAAGGTAGTTGATGTAGACCTTTGTTAGAAGGTTGAACCACTATAAATCATCTTGTTTTTATCACTTTTAGCTTCCACGCCTTTTACACCAAAAATTCCACTTCTCCACCACTTGGCTAGCAAGAACGGTTGAAGGAATCGAGCACCGAAAAACCCAACAATTGGTATCAGAGCTTGGCTCAATTAAAGAGGATTAACATCCTATTGAGAAGATCCGGCAAGCTCAACCATCATTTCACTCAACGCCTCAATGGCGCAATCAATCGACGAACCGCCCTTCTTCGACAAAACTCCGTATGCCCTTTGGAAGACAAGGATGAAGTTTTTCATAAAGTCAAAGGACTACAAGCTTTGGGACATAAGAGAAGATAGTTCGTTCGTACCTCAACAAAGCAAGACAGATTGGAGTGCCAATGATAGCAAGAAGATAGAACTTAATTGCAAAGCCTTGCACATCGTATTTTGTGCATTTGGCCCAAACATCTATGAGAAGATGTCTTCTTGTGAGATTACCAAGGAGGTATGGGACAAGCTTGAAGTCACATACGAAGGGACTTACAAAGTAAAGGAGACCAAGATTGAGCTCCTCAACCTAGCGTATGAAAACTTCAAGATGGATCCGGAAGAGAACATCGAGAAGATGTTTGATAGGTTCTCCACTATCACCAATGACCTCAAAGGTTCTGAAAAAGCCATCCCATAAGAGAAACTTGTCTGAAAGCTCATCTACTCCCTTTACGAGTCATGAGACTCAAAAAGGACTGCCATCATCAAAGCCAAGAATCTCAAGACTTTAAAGCTTAATGAGCTAATGAGGTCTCTTCTCACTCGCCAAATAATGAAGAAAAATAAAGAAAAAGAGAAGAAGAATGAATATATTAGAACTATGGGGGAGAAGAAGCTCAAAGGGCTTGGCATCAACACAAATGACATTGCTCTCAAATCTTCCACATGTCATCATGTAGATTCAAGTGAAGAAGAGGATGATGAAGAAGAGATAGTTCATCTCTTCAAGAAGTGTGCCCCTTACATGAAGAAAGTCTTGAAAGAGCTTGAATGAGAATCCATGAAAAAGAAGAGGGCAAGCACTTCAAGCCGTAAGAAGAAGGCATTTGTGGCTACTTGGAGTGATGAAGACTCCACCGACATTGAACAGGCCAACCTTTGCCTTATGGCCATCGAAGAAGATTCAAGGGTAACTTCTAATTCATCTACTTCATGTTCATATTCTTTTGATGAATTATATGATGAATTATAATATGCCTATGATGATTTGGTTTTAAAGTTTAAAAATCACATTTTGAAAAATAATAAAATGATTTCAAAGTTGAAAATTCAAAATGACTTGATTTCTAAAACCAAACTTGAACTTGAAGCAAAACTCGAAGAGTTTGAAAAAAAAATGTTTTGATTTACAAAATTTGCTTCATAAAGTTCAAGAAGAAAAAGATTTGATTTCTAAAGAGCTTGAAAAGAAAAATAATTTTGGAAAATCAAACTTTTATGTAAGACAATCTAGTGCCACTAGATTTGTAAATGGTAAATGTTTTAGAAATGTTTGGGTCCCAAAAGGACTAACCACTTCAATTAAAAAGGATGAAATTGAAATATGGATTCCTAAGGGTACTAAATTTTATGCTACTAACGTCTATGAATCCAAAGCAATTTGGATACCAAAAATTACTTGATTGTCTCATGATAGGTGTGATGGAGATTGATCAACAAGTCAAACATTAAGGGGGAGCTCCATGCACACAAAGAAAGACACTTGAAGAAGGAAGGCTTCATATCATTCCTTGTGTTCAAGTGTGGTAAAAATCTAGTTGCTTTATTTGTTTAATTTGATTTATTTTTTATTTCAACTAGATTATGAAATATGTTGGACTAACAATGTGACGATGCTTTGAGTAAGGGGAGCCATTTTGAAACCAAAATTCTAATTTTTTTTATCATCTTTTCAAATCTCCTAAGTTATTTTGAACTTGATGTTTTTTGAATTCTTTTTGACATAACAAAAAGGGGAGAGTTTGGCATGAAAAATTGCATTTTCAAATGAATAAGAGGGAGCTTTACTTTATTTAAAATTTCTCATAGCTTTACTTTATTTTAAATTTTTCATCTCTTATTCACATTTTTAAATTTAAAGGGGGAGAATCCCAAACAATTTTTTCAAGTTTGTTTTATTATATCAAAAAGGGGGAGATTGTAGAACTAATGTTTTGATATAATAATTGAAAAATGTTTTGGACAAAGTTAAAAAGTATTCAAAACCATTTTTAAGTCCAAACAACTTGAAACTATGTTTATGTGATAATTCAAAAGGGTTTTAAGTGTTTTCAAAGCCAAATCCAATCCAATTCAAAACCATCCCGTTTTTGGGTGAGATTTTTGCATAGCATTTCGATACGGCCTATGTTGTTTCGATACGCCTATGTGGCATTGACCTCAACGGTCATAAAACCCCAACGACTATTTCCCAACTACCTTTTAAATGTAAAGCATTTCAATACGGTGACTAGCGTTTCGATACAGTCGTTTCGATACAGCCAAGGGCATTTCGATACAGGTGCTGCAACGACTCTTTCTTTTCAAGATTGTTTCGAAACGGGGACGAGTGTTTTGAAATGGGGGGCTGCAGAACTGCATTTGTAGTGGGAAATGAAGTCTCCAACGGCTCCAATTCAACCCCAACGGCTAGTAACGACTACCAACTCAAAGAGGGGTATAAAAGGGACCTTCAAGCATCTAGTAATGGTTAATGCTTCAATTGTATTACAACATATGATCAAAATGTGTCTTAGTGATTAAATGTCAATTCTTTGTATAGACAAACACTAATGAGCCAAAATTGTTAGATTTGCTCAAGTATTTTAGGATTTGGTGAGAGCTTAATTGTGCAAACAAATACCTATTAGAGGGATTTGAGTTTGCTTATCTTTATCTCTTTGTAAAGAGGGTTTGATCAAGGCTTTGCTAGAAAGCTTGATCGGTTTGTAAGGGTTTCCTCCTAAGCCTAGCAAAGTTGACGAATCAATAGTGGATTGATTGGAAATCCTTAGTGGGAAGCTAAGGTAGTGGATGTAGACCTTGCTTAGAAGGTTGAACCACTATAAATCATCTTTTCTTTATCATTTTTAGCTTCCACGCCTCTTACACTTAAAATTCAACTTCTCCACCACTTAACGAGCAAGAACGGTTGAAGGAATCGAGCACCAAAAAACCCAACAATTGGTATCAGAGCTTGGCTCAATTAAAGAGGATTAACATCCTATTGAGAAGATCCGGCAAGCTCGACCATCATTTCATTCAACCGGCTCAATGGCGCAATCAATCGACAAACTGCCCTTCTTCGACAAAACTCACTATGCCCTTCTTCGACAAAACTCACTATGCCCTTTGGAAGACAAGGATGGAGTTTTTCATAAAGTCAAAGGACTACAAGCTTTGGGACATAGTAGAAGATAGTTCGTTCGTACCTCAACAAAGCAAGACAGATTAGAGTGTCAAAGATCGCAAGAAGATAGAACTTAATTGCAAAGCCTTGCACATCGTATTTTGTGCATTTGGCCCAAACATCTATGAGAAGATGTCTTCTTGTGAGATTACCAAGGAGGTATGAGACAAGCTTGAAGTCACATACGAAGGGACTGACGAAGTAAAGGAGACCAAGATTGAGCTCCTCAACCTAGCGTATGAAAACTTCAAGATGGATCTGGAAGAGAACATCGAGAAGATGTTTGATAGGTTCTCCACTATCACCAATGGCCTCAAATGTTATGGAAGAGCCATCCCATAAGAGAAAATTGTCTGAAAGCTCATCTACTCCCTTCCCAAGTCATAAGACTCAAAAAGGACTGCCATCATCGAAGCCAAGAATCTCAAGACTTTGAAGCTTAATGAACTCATGAGGTCTCTTCTCACTCGCCAAATAATGAAGAAAAATAAAGAAGAGGAGAAGAAGATTGAAGATATTAGAACTATGGGGGAGAAGAAGCTCAAAAAGCTTGGCATCAACACAAATGGCATTGCTCTCAAATCCTCCACATGTCATCATGTAGATTCAAGTGAAGAGGAGGAGGATGAAGAAGAGATAGTACATCTCTTCAAGAAGTGTGCCCCTTACATTAAGAAATTCTAGAAAGAGCTTGAATGAGAATCCATGAAAAATAAGAGGGCAAGCACTTCAAGCCATAAGAAGAAGACATATATGGCTACTTGGAGTGATGAAGACTCCACCGACAATGAACAAGCCAACCTTTGCCTTATGGCCATCGAAGAAGATTCAAGGGTAACTTCTAATTCATCTACTTCATGTTCATATTCTTTTGATGAATTATATGATGAATTATAAGATGCCTATGATGATTTGGTTTTAGAGTTTAAAATCATATTTTGAAAAATAATAAAATGATTTCAAAGTTGAAAATTAAAAATGACTTGATTTCTAAAACCAAACTTGAACTTGAAGCAAAACTCAATGAGTTTGAACAAAAATGTTTTGATTTACAAAATATGCTTCATAAAGTTCAAGAAGAAAAAGATTTGATTTATAAAGAGCTTGAAAAGAAAAATAATTTTGGAAAATCAAACTTTTATATAAGACAATCTAGTGCCCCTAGATTTGTAAATGGTAAATGTTTTAGAAGTGTTTAGGTCCCAAAAGGACTAACCACTTCAACTAAAAATGATGAAATTGAAAAATGGATTCCTAAGGGGACTAAATTTTGTGCTACTAACGTTTATGAATCCAAAGCAATTTGGATACGAAAAATTATTTGATTGTCTTATGAGGTGTGATGGAGATTGATCAACAAGTCAAACATTGAGGGGGAGCTCCATGCACACAAAGAAAGATACTTGAAGAAGGAAGGCTTCATATCCTCCCTTGTGTTTAAGTGTGGTAAAAATCTAGTTGTTTTATTTGTTTAATTTGATTTATTTTTTATTTCAACTAGATTATGAAATATGTTGGACTAACAATGTGATGATGCTTTGAGTAAGGGGAGCCATTTTAAAACCAAAATTCTAATTTTTTTTATCATCTTTTCATACCTCCTAAGTTATTTTGAACTTGATGTTTTTTGAATTCTTTTTGATATAACAAAAAGGGGAGAGTTTGGTTTGAAAAAATTGCATTTTCAAATGAATAAGAGGGAGCTTTACTTTATTTTAAATTTCTCATAGCTTTACTTTATATTAAATTTTTCATCACTTATTCACATTTTTAAATTTAAAGGGGGAGAATCCCAAACAATTTTTTCAAGTTTGTTTTATTATATCAAAAAGGGGGAGATTGTAGAACTAATGTTTTGATATAATTATTGAAAAATATTTTGGACAAAGTTAAAAAGTATTCAAAACCATTTCTAAGTCCAAACAACGTGAAACTATGTTTATGGGATAATTCAAAAGGGTTTTAGGTGTTTTCAAAGCCAAATCCAATCCAATTCAAAATCATCCCGTTTTTGGGTGAGATTTTTGCATACCATTTCGATACGGCCTATGTTGTTTCGGTACGCCTATGTGGCATTGACCTCAATGGTCATAAAACCCCAACGACTATATCTCAACTACCTTTTAAATGTAAAGCATTTCGATACGGTGACTAGCGTTTCGATACAGTCGTTTCGATACGGCCAAGGGCATTTCGATACAGGTGCTGCAACGACTCTTTCTTTTCAAGATTGTTTCGAAACGGGGACGAGTGTTTTGAAACGGGGGGCTGCAGAACTGCATTTATAGTGGGAAATGAAGTCTCCAACGGCTCCAATTCAACCCCAACGGCTAGTAACGACTACAAACTCAAAGAGGGGTATAAAAGGGACCTTCAAGCATCTAGCAATGGTTAATGCTTCAATTGTAATACAACATATGATCAAAATGTGTCTTAGTGCTTAAGTGTGAATTCTTTGTATAGACAAACACTAGTGAGCCAAAATTGTTAAATTTGCTCAAGTGTTTTAGGATTTGGTGAGAGCTTAATTGTGCAAACAAATACCTATTAGAGGGATTTGAGTTTGCTTATCTTTATCTCTTTGTAAAGAGGGTTTGATCAAGGCTTTGTCTAGAAAGCTTGATCGGTTTGTAAGGGTTTCCTCCTAAGCCTAGAAAAGGGGACGAATCAATAGTGGATTGATTTGAAATCGTTAGTGGGAAGCTAAGGTAGTGGATATAGACCTTGGTTAGAAGGTTGAACCACTATAAACCATCTTGTCTTTATCATTTTTAGCTTCCGCACCTCTTTCACTTAAAATTCCACTTCTCCACCACTTGGCGAGCAAGAACGGTTGAAGGAATCGAGCACCGAAAAACCCAACAATTGGTATTAGAGCTTGGCTCAATTAAATAGGATTAAAATCCTATTGAGAAGATCCGGCAAGCTCGACCATCATTTCACTCAACCGGCTCAATGGCGCAATCAATCGAAAAACCGCCATTTTTCGACAAAACTCACTATGCCCTTTGGAAGACAAGGATGGAGTTTTTCATAAAGTCAAAGGACTACAATCTTTAAGACATAGTAGAAGATGGTTCGTTCGTGCCTCAACAAAGCAAGACAGATTGGAGTACCAAAGATCACAAGAAGATAGAACTTAATTGCAAAGCCTTGCACATCGTATTTTGTGCATTTGGCCCAAACATCTATGAGAAGATGTCTTCTTGTGAGATTACCAAGGAGGTATGGGACAAGCTTGAAGTCACATACGAAGGGACTGACGAAGTAAAGGAGACCAAGATTGAGCTCCTCAACCTAGCGTAGGAAAACTTCAAGATGGATCTGGAAGAGAACATCGAGAAGATGTTTGATAGGTTCTCCACTATCACCAATGGCCTGAAATGTTATGGAAAAGCCATCCCATAAGAGAAACTTGTATGAAAGCTCATCTACTCCCTTCCCGAGTCATGAGACTCAAAAACGACTACCATCATCGAAGCCAAGAATCTCAAGACTTTGAAGCTTAATGAACTCATGAGGTCTCTTCTCACTCACCAAATAATGAAGAAAAATAAAGAAGAGGAGAAGAATAATGAAGATATTAGGACTATGGGGGAGAAGAAGCTCAAAGGGCTTGGCATCAACACAAATGGCATTGCTCTCAAATCCTCCACATGTCATCATGTAGATTCAAGTGAAAAGGAGGATAATGAAGAAGAGATAGTTCATCTCTTCAAGAAGTGTGCCCCTTACATGAAGAAAGTCTTGAAAGAGCTTGAATGAGAATCCATGAAAAAGAAGAGGGCAAGCACTTCAAGCCATAAGAAGAAGACATATGTGGCTACTTGGAGTGGTGAAGACTCCACCGACAATGAACAAGCCAACCTTTTCCTTATGGCCATCGAAGAAGATTCAAGGGTAACTTCTAATTCATCTACTTCATGTTCATATTCTTTTGATGAATTATATGATGAATTATAAGATGCGTATGATGATTTGGTTTTAGAGTTTAAAAATCACATTTTGAAAAATAATAAAATGATTTCAAAGTTGAAAATTCAAAATGACTTGATTTCTAAAATCAAACTTGAACTTGAAGCAAAACTCGAAGAGTTTGAACAAAAATGTTTTGATTTACAAAATCTGCTTCATAAAGTTCAAGAAGAAAAAGATTTGATTTCTAAAGAGCTTGAAAAGAAAAATAATTTTGGAAAATCAAACTTTAATGTAAGACAATCTAGTGCCCCTAGATTTGTAAATGGTAAATGTTTTAGAAGTGTTTGGGTCCCAAAAGGACTAACCACTTCAACTAAAAATGATGAAATTGAAAAATGAATTTTTAAGGGGACTAAATTTTGTGCTACTAACGTCTATGAATCCAAAGCAATTTGGATACCAAAAATTACTTGATTGTCTTATGATGGGTATGATGGAGATTGATCAACAAGTCAAACATTAAGGGGGAGCTCCATGCACACAAAGAAAGACACTTGAAGAAGGAAGGCTTCATATCCTCCCTTGTGTTCAAGTGTGGTAAAAATCTAGTTGCTTTATTTGTTTAATTTGATTTATTTTTTATTTCAACTAGATTATGAAATATGTTGGACTAACAATGTGATGATGCTTTGAGTAAGGGGAGCCATTTTAAAACAAAAATTTAAATTTTTTTATCATCTTTTCATACCTCCTAAGTTATTTTGAACTTGATGTTTTTTGAATTCTTTTTTATGTAACAAAAAGGGGAGAGTTTGGTTTGAAAAAATTGAATTTTCAAATGAATAAGAGGGAGCTTTACTTTATTTTAAATTTCTCATAGCTTTACTTTATATTAAATTTTTCATCTCTTATTCACATTTTTAAATTTAAAAGGGGAGAATCCCAAACAATTTTTTCAAGTTTGTTTTATTATATCAAAAAGGGGGAGATTGTAGAACTAATGTTTTGATATAATAATTGAAAAATGTTTTGGACAAAGTTAAAAAGTATTCAAAACTATTTCTAAGTCCAAACAACTTGAAACTATGTTTATGGGATAATTCAAAAGGGTTTTAAGTGTTTTCAAAGCCAAATCCAATCCAATTCAAAACCATCCCGTTTTTGGGTGAGATTTTTGCAACCCATTTCGATACGGCCTATGTTGTTTCGATACGCCTATGTGGCATTGACCTCAACGGTCATAAAACCCCAACGACTATATCTCAACTACCTTTTAAATGTAAAGCATTTTGATACGGTGACTAGCTTTTCGATATAGTCGTTTCGATACGGCCAAGGGCATTTCGATACAGGTGCTGCAACGACTCTTTCTTTTCAAGATTGTTTCGAAACGAGGACGAGTGTTTTAAAACGGGGGGCTGCAGAACTGCATTTATAGTGGGAAATGAAGTCTTCAACGGCTCCAATTCAACCCCAATGGCTAGTAACGACTACAAACTCAAAGAAGGGTATAAAAGGGACCTTCAAGCATCTATCAATGGTTATTGCTTCAATTGTAATACAACATATGATCAAAATGTGTCTTAGTGCTTAAGTGTCAATTCTTTGTATAGACAAACACTAGTGAGCCAAAATTGTTAGATTTGCTCAAGTGTTTTAGGATTGGGTGAGAGCTTAATTGTGCAAACAAATACCTATTAGAGGGATTTGAGTTTGCTTATCTTTATCTCTTTGTAAAGAGGGTTTGATCAAGGCTTTGGCTAGAAAGCTTGATCGGTTTGTAAGGGTTTCCTCCTAAGCCTAGAAAAGGGGACGAATCAATAGTGGATTGATTGGAAATCGTTAGTGGGAAGCTAAGGTAGTGGATGTAGACCTTGGTTAGATGGTTGAACCGCTATAAATCATCTTGTCTTTATCATTTTTAGCTTCCACAACTCTTTCACTTAAAATTCCACTTCTCCACCACTTGGCGAGCAAGAACGGTTGAAGGAATCGAGCACCGAAAAACCCAACAATTGGTATTAGAGCTTGGCTCAATTAAAGAGGATTAACATCCTATTGAGAAGATCCGGCAAGCTCGACCATCATTTCACTCAACCGGCTCAATGGCGCAATCAATCGAAAAACCGCCCTTTTTCGACAAAACTCACTATGCCCTTTGGAAGACAAGGATGAAGTTTTTCATAAAGTCAAAGGACTACAATCTTTGGGACATAGTAGAAGATGGTTCGTTCGTGCCTCAACAAAGCAAGACAGATTGGAGTGCCAAAGATCGCAAGAAGATAGAACTTAATTGCAAAGCCTTGCACATCGTATTTTGTGCATTTAGCCCAAACATCTATGAGAAGATGTCTTCTTGTGAGATTACCAAGGAGGTATGGGACAAGCTTGAAGTCACATACGAAGGGACTGACGAAGTAAAGGAGACCAAGATTGAGCTCCTCAACCTAGCGTATGAAAACTTCAAGATGGATCTAGAAGAGAACATCGAGAAGATGTTTGATAGGTTCTCCACTATCACCAATGGCCTGAAATGTTATGGAAAAGCCATCCCATAAGAGAAACTTGTCTGAAAGCTCATCTACTCCCTTCCCGAGTCATGAGACTCAAAAACGACTACCATCATCGAAGCCAAGAATCTCAAGACTTTGAAGCTTAATGAACTCATGAGGTCTCTTCTCACTCGCCAAATAATGAAGAAAAATAAAGAAGAGGAGAAGAAGAATGAAGATATTAGAACTATGGGGGAGAAGAAGCTCAAAGGGTTTGGCATCAACACAAATGGCATTGCTCTCAAATCCTCCACATGTCATCATGTAGATTCAAGTGAAGAGGAGGATGATGAAGAAGAGATAGTTCATCTCTTCAAGAAGTGTGCCCCTTACATGAAGAAAGTCTTGAAAGAGCTTGAATGAGAATCCATGAAAAAAAAGAGGGCAAGCACTTCAAGCCATAAGAAGAAGACATATGTGGCTACTTGGAGTGATGAAGACTCCACCGACAATGAACAAGCCAACCTTTGCCTTATGGCCATCGAAGAAGATTCAAGGGTAACTTCTAATTCATCTACTTCATGTTCATATTCTTTTGATGAATTATATGATGAATTATAAGATGCCTGTGATGATTTGGTTTTAGAGTTTAAAAATCACATTTTGAAAAATAATAAAATGATTTCAAAGTTGAAAATTCAAAATGACTTGATTTCTAAAACTAAACTTGAACTTGAAGCAAAACTCGAAGAGTTTGAACAAAAATGTTTTGATTTACAAAATATGCTTCATAAAGTTCAAGAAGAAAAAGATTTGATTTCTAAAGAGCTTGAAAAGAAAAATAATTTTGGAAAATCAAACTTTTATGTAAGACAATCTAGTGCCCCTAGATTTGTAAATGGTAAATGTTTTAGAAGTGTTTGGGTCCCAAAAGGACTAACCACTTCAACTAAAAATGATAAAACTGAAAAATGGATTCCTAAGGGGACTAAATTTTTTGCTACTAACGCCTATGAATCCAAAGCAATTTGGATACCAAAAATTACTTGATTGTCTTATGATGGGTGTGATGGAGATTGATCAACAAGTCAAACATTTAGGGGGAGCTCCATGCACACAAAGAAAGACACTTGAATAAGGAAGGCTTCATATCCTCCCTTGTGTTCAAGTGTGGTAAAAATCTAGTTGCTTTATTTGTTTAATTTGATTTATTTTTTATTTCAACTAGATTATGAAATATGTTGGACTAACAATGTGATGATGCTTTGAGTAAGGGGGGCCATTTTAAAACCAAAATTCTAATTTTTTTGTCATCTTTTCAAACCTCTAAGTTAATTTGAACTTGATGTTTTTTGAATTCATTTTGATATAACAAAAAGGGGAGAGTTTGGTTTGAAAAATTGCATTTTCAAATGAATAAGGAGAGCTTTACTTTATTTTAAATTTTTCATAGCTTTACTTTATTTTAAATTTTTTATCTCTTATTCACATTTTTAAATTTAAAGGGGGAGAATCTCAAATAATTTTTTCAAGTTGGTTTTATTATATCAAAAAGGGGAGATTGTAGAACTAATATTTTTATATAATAATTGAAAAATATTTTGGACAAAGTTAAAAAGTATTCAAAACCATTTTTAAGTCCAAACAACTTGAAACTATGTTTATGGGATAATTCAAAAGGGTTTTAAGTATTTTCAAAGCCAAATCCAATCCAATTCAAAACCATCCCGTTTTTTGGTGAGATTTTTGCATACCATTTCGATACGGCCTATGTTGTTTCGATACGCCTATGTGGCATTGACCTCAACGGTCATAAACCCCCAACGGCTATTTCTTAACTACCTTTTAAATGTAAAGCGTTTCGATACAGTGACTAGCGTTTTGATACAGTTGTTTCGATACGGCCAAGGGCATTTCGATACAGGTGCTGCAATGACTCTTTCTTTTCAAGAGTGTTTCAAAACGGGGACGAGTTGAAACGGTGAGCTGCAGAACTGCATTTATGGTGGGAAATGAAGTCTCCAACGGCTCCAATTCAACCCCAACGGCTAGTAACGACTACAAACTCAAAGAGGGGTATAAAAGGGACATTCAAGCATCTGGTAATGATTAATGCTTCAATTGTAATACAACATATGGTCAAAATGTGTCTTATTGCTTAAGTGTCAATTCTTTGTATAGACAAACACTAGTGAGCCAAAATTGTTAGATTTGCTCAAGTGTTTTAGGATTGGGGGAGAGCTTAATTGTGCAAACAAATACCTATTAGAGGTATTTGAGTTTGCTTATCTTTATCTCTTTGTAAAGAGGGTTTGATCAAGGCTTTGGCTAGAAAGTTTGATCGGTTTGTAAGGGTTTCCTCCTAAGCTTAGAAAAGGGGACGAATCAATAGTGGATTGATTGGAAATCTTTAGTGGGAAGCTAAGGTAGTGGATGTAGACCTTTGTTAGAAGGTTGAACCACTATAAATCATCTTGTCTTTATCATTTTTAGCTTCCACACCTCATACACCTAAAATTCCACATCTCCACCACTTGGCGAGCAAGAACGGTTGAAGGAATCGAGCACCGAAAAACCCAACAAATTATTTAAGCCCGTTCATAATTTTGACTCTCATTTTTTGGCAGTTTTTTCTTGAGATATTACTGCCACATGACAATACAGTTCTATCATGTGAAATTTATAGAATTCTTAGAAAACTATTTTTTTTATAAGTTTTTAGAATTTTAAATATTTTTAATAAAATAAAAGGAATCTAAAAATACTAAGTGATAATATTGTAACACGACACATTATATTAGTTGATCAAAAAATGTTAGATTTAACAGTTATTATTGGTCAAATAGGTGAATTGATGAAATTTTGAAGCATAGAGGTTTAATTGGGTACAAAAAAATTCACAGACTTAATTGATTTCTTTTTAAAAGTTAAGGGCTTATAAGTTATAATACCTTTAAGCCAAATAAATATATGTTTGAATTTTTTATATTCTTTTGAAGAGAGACAACTATATTTATTAGTTGTGTTTTCATAAAAAGTAAATTAAATTTTTTAAGAAAAAACAAATAATAACATACATTACATTTCCAATAAACAAATTAAATTTAAATAATAAAATTAATATCATTAAAAAGGGACCATCACAAAATCTGAACACAGATCATAAAACAAATTTTAGAAAAAAATTCAAATATATTCATTGAATCAAAAGTTGATATTGTCACTTATAACATTTTTCTCTTTCCTCGTATGTTTTAATATATTTTAATAAATAATTTGTCATCTGATGTTGTTAGGAAAATATGATAAAATAAAAAGTTTTAAGGCTTATTTTTTCTGGGTAAAGGTGGGGATTTAAATAATGAAATTATGATTACATATTCTATTCTATAAAATATTTATAATTATATCTCCTACGCTGAAAATGGGTGAGTGATGAATGAGAAATTAATACTCAAAGTCTGATAATTATGTATTGTGTTGAGGGAAAAAAAGAAAAGTTTATATCTCATATTGATGTGGTACAAAGTACGATATATGTTTATATACAAGAGTCAACTTAATAATTATTGAATAACTTAAATTGATGTAACATGAGTAATGTGAATGTTTACATTGATTGGACCCTTTATGAGTTTATAAATATTTTAACCCATTATGAGATAATTTTTTTAAATATAGCAATTTTAATATCTCAAATAAAGGGATAAAAGAAAAGATATTATCTTTTAATTCAAATATTATTGTAATAATGCTATTTAATCATTGTGATAGAGGAAGACGGGGTTATGATTCGTTGATCCCGCAGACTTGCTATTGTTATGCTTATTCTGTATTTTTATTTTTGTATTTTGAGAGATAGACGTTCAAAGTTTCTTAAACATCATAGGAGCGAACGAATCTGTGTTAAGGAAACTATGTGTTACACATGCCTCAACACAAGTAAACAATTTCAATTTACTGTTTTAATATTTGATTTATGTTTCAAATATTCGTGTATTTAATATATGAAATGTTCAATTTAAGAATAATTTCAATATTTATTTTTACTATTTATTTCTATTTTTTTGGATTATTAACGTCATTTTCTAACATATTTAATTTAATTACATTTTTCTTGTTCTTGAACATAAATTTGACTGTCATCTAGGGATGGACCGAGGGTGATGGGGTGCAGTCTCCTCTAAAAGATTTTAAAATTTTAGTTTAAACCTCTAAATTTTTTATATTTTCTATTGATAATCTAATTTTATACCCTTAAAATTTTGTAATTTCACACCCCTACCTTTCTAATTTAACTTCCTAATAATTCTCACCTCACATAAAATCATGTGTTTGCTCCTACTGTCATTATTGTTGTTGCAACATTTAGGAGGTTGAAAGTTTGAATACATCTAATGTAATTATTTTTTAGCAAAAATGCAGTTATATCTCCCTTAAATATTAAAATTCTGAATAGTTCAGACGTTATAATTTATACTTTAAAAGCTATTTTTCATCTTATATTATAAGAATAAAAAACATAATGAGACCTCAAATAATGATTTGTTTTTATCAACCTAAAATAATAAAAAAAATTGAACAATTTTCACTTATGAGAGAAGAACGAAAATTTTACTTTTAATGAGTTTTAAACTCACAAGTTAAATAAGAGATGAATGTATCAAAAGAGTGCTTTAACCACTTAAATTAATAAAATAAAAAAAAGCTGTATTCATGGTGTGAAACGCCTAAACTTTTTACTTGGAAAAAGACCTACATACATCCATCTCTATATTCCTAGTATGTCTAATCAACAAAATAAATATCATGTTTGGTCCAAATAGCAAATATAGTAATATAATCATTTATGTGAAGTGCAATTAAATAGGTTATATAATTGGAAATAAGAGAGGAATCAGAAAATATTATTTAAATTTTATGAAAATTAAATACAAATTTATTATTATATTGGTTTAAAAATTATACAACTCATATTTAAATTTTAAATACGACGTTATTAAAAGAACAATAATTTTTTAAAATATAAACTGTAAAACGAGTATATAACGTAAAAATATAAATATCAATTCTTTAATAAATAGTGTATATAACCGTAATATGTTGGGGGTTTATAAATCAGATTGAGCCTTGAAGTTAGAACCTATGTTGTTGACACTTGGGCTTATCCGATGATTGAGTTGCCCAACTTTTGGTCTCAAGCTGGGTTAGGCCTATTTCTTGGTTAGGTACTTGGGCTGATCAAAGGCTTGCAAGTGCACAACTGTTAGAGATTAGATTAGTTCGGTTCAGTCGGGTTTTTTAATATTTTTTTGAGTCAAAATATCTACCGTCGATAGTTGTGATTAATTTTCTTGTCGCGAACGTTTTTACTAAAAGGTAAACAGTTGGTCATAAAATGTATTTCATTCTTATAGGTAGAGATTGAACCCCTGATCTCATGGTTAAGGGATGAGGTGAGCAACCACCACACCACATCTCATAGTTAATTTTTTTTAATCGTTCATTTAATTCAAAACGAATCGGTTTAATTTTTTATTCTTTTGTATTAATTTTAATTTTTGGTTTTTATTTTATTTGGACAAAATAATTTTATTTTATGAATTTTTGACATTCTATGATAAAATTTAAGTTACTTCTTAAGTATTTATAAAAAAATGTTTTTTTCAAGTAAATAAAAATAATCAATAATTATTATTTCATATTTGACTCGGTTAGAATAACTATAACTTTTTTTTTTGATAATATGCATGTCCATTTTACGGTCCATGTTCGGGGTGCGTGGCTGCCCCTCCCAACAATGTCGTCTCCAAGGTTCGAACTCACGTCCTCTCCTTGGAAGTGCAATGTGCCTTACCAATGCACCCAACCCTTGTTGGTAATAACTATAACTTTTTTAATAGAGAATAACTATAACTTTTAAATTTATAAATCATAAATCATTTAAATATTGTCATTTAATCAAAAAAATATGGGTTTTAAGATATTCATTAAAATAAGTTTAATGACTAATTATTCACGTTATGATAGTTTTTGTCAGAATTAAATGTTAACCACAAATTTTAAAGTTGTTCTAAGTGATTATCTAAAACAAAAATTAAATATTCGACCATTGATTAAAATAAGATACACCCAAGTATTATTGATGGCGAATGGAGGTGACTTTCAAGCTTTTTGGAGTAGTAGCATGTGGAAGTTTAAGAGGCAGGTTGCACACGTTATGAGAATAGCAAGGTTTTTCTATAATTCTATTCTATAGGTTGTTGGACTTGGTGGGTGGATTGGATCTTGAAATTGAATGATATTTGCCGTATTTGGTGTTGCATTTTTTATCATGTTAATTTTAGACGATATACTCAAATTATAATCTAATTCTAAATCAGTTTTTAAATTTTAAAATTATCAGCATTGTATCAATTAAATCATTTCGTTTGATTAAGTGCCAGTTAAGATGTTACGTGTTAGTTTTAGTTTGACGTGTAATATATTAAAAATATATGGACCAAATTATAAATATATATATATATATATATTGCATGAATAATTCGAATCTGACGTGTTAAATAAAGCAAAATAACCCCTAAATTTTAGGCATAATATTTTGACTGAATAATCATTTTGGCTCATATTTTTTGAACAATTTGACCCTTAACGTTTCATTTTGGGTAAAAATGACCCCCACAATTAATGAAAATCATTAGTTAACTAATGGTAAACACCTTAAAATGACATTAACATCCTACATGGCATCATACTTTGAGTGCTTAAGGCGTTAGCTATCCCTAATAAAGGCTCGAGTTTGTTCCCTCTCAAGGTCAAATAGAAAAATCTTTGTAAATGTGACACTGTTATGTTAGAGTATGATGACGTGTAGTGTTGCCACGCCATATAAAGGTGTTTATTGTTAGTGAATTAACACTTTTTATTCATTTATAAGTTATTTTGACTCAAACTAAAACGTTGAGAGTCAAAATGCTCCAAAAAAAATTAGAGTTACATAACTATTCGATCAAACATCATAGGCATTTTTTGGCGATATGGCTAAATTTTATTAATGTTATCTATTTTTAACACGTTGCATCAAAATTGTCAATGCAATAGTTACACTTACCAAAGCTTTGGGAGGAAGCTTAGAAGGACCAGAACTACTCTAATAAAGTGGAGCAAAGCGAAGGCCAAACAGAAGAATGAAAGAAAGCAGTCACTTATGACTAGGATCAAATACTTTCAAGGAAGAAAGCTCATTGACCCGAAAATGAAATAGTACAAACATTTACAAAAAGAGTTGGATGCAGAATGGGAGTGCGATGAGAGATACTGGCACCAAAGATCCAGAGTCAATTGGCTAAACTGGGGAGATAAAAACACAAAAAAAAATTCATGCCACCACGATTCAGCATCGAAGGACTAATTCTATAGTCAAAATTAAAAAGGAAGATGGAAACTGGCTCGAGGAACCCGAGGACATTGCAAACCTCTTCCAGTAACACTTCTAAACTTTGTTCTCCAAAGATAAGTCCATTGATTCCAGTGTTTAAACGATCTCATCCCCCAGTTGTTAACTGAAAGGATGAATTCTGAACTCAACAAAGCTGTTTCTGAAGAGGAGATTAAGAGAACGATGTTCGATATGGGTGCTACTAAAGCTCCAGGACCTGACAGCATTCCGGGCTATTTCTATCAGACTTTATGGGAGACAATTAAAGGGGATCTCATAAGGATGGTGTCAGCTTTCTTTAGAGATGGCTCCCTGGATCACAGTATAAACAAAACCAACATTGTTCTCATCCCGAAGAAACCAAACTGTTGCGAAGTCTCTCATTTCCGGCCAATTAGCTTATGCAACTTCTCTCTCAAGGTTATAACAAAGATCCTTGCCTCGAGACTCAAAATCTTCCTCCCTGAACTTATCCTGCACTATCAATCAACTTTCTTTCACGGCATATCCATACATGACAATATTATATTGGCCAATAAAGCTTTCCATGCTGTCAAAAGGGCAAAAAAAGGGGAAAAAATGACTCATGGTTCTTAAAATTGACTTGGAGAAAGCTTATTGTAGAATGTCCATGAGTTCTATATTTTGTACACATTCCTACCCTTATTATTGTTGTTCTTAAGCTCATTTTGGCATATTTAGGTGCATTGCGTGCATTATAACAGTACCTTCTCTTTTACCATGTTTTTATTGAATATTTTATGTTTAGTTGAGAAAAGTTATTGTTTTAGTTTAGTTTATATTTTCAGCTGCTATATCTAGGAGAAGAGAGGAGAGGACAGGAAAACTGGAACCAAAGGAGCTGTATTGAAACAACTCAAGATACCGACAAGGACGCTGCCAAAGCAGCATTACCGTCAAGTGCCACCCAGGAAAGAGTTACACTAACTTAGTCAAGATGGGTCGCGATTGAAAGAGGGCAATTTCCTAAGCCCAATGAGCTCAGTCTTGCAATTTTCTGAAGCCTGTAGCGGCCGGTAGAGCTGATCCAAGATCGATAAGTAGGAGCACTTATCCTTACTTGCGGAAGAAGGAAACGTCCAAAGAGTCCATATTTAAGTAATAAAGGAGATTGTATTTAATTTAATTTACTTTTAGAACTCTTACTTCAAGGAGGACTCAAACTTAGGCCATGAGCCATATATATACCCAATGTATGTAAGGGTATAGGGGCATGACGAGGGTGAAGGGAATGTGAGTCTGAGCAGCCGCACAACATAGATGTAGTTAGATAGGTTGGAGTTGTTGTGGGTCGCAGGCCAACTCTCCTAAGGTTTAGGCGCGTGTATGTAAATAGGGTTTAGGCCCAACTCTTCAAGGAAACGATTGTAATAATTTTGAGAGGTTTTCAATAAAATTCCAAAGTTTGCTTAATATATGCTCTTTGTTCTTTCAATTAGTCTACACCAGTCAGTTGAGAGAAAATCTATTTGTCGGGCACGAAAGTGCAAGACTCACGAAATGGTTAAGCACGGTCACAACCTATTGGGGCGTGACTAACTTGGTTCCACACTAGTCCACAAGTTTCAGCGGCTAAGAAGGATCACCAATCGAATGGACTTGCATGTTTTAGGTTGACGTTGAGATTGCTAGGTATTGCCTACATCACGTGAGTGTTCGAGCATCCTAACCTAGAAATAGGAGGGATCACTGTCGACTATCCTGCCGAACTTGGAATGTCTGCCATACTTGCCGCCAGGACTTCTTTCAGTTCTACCTGCCGAGACAGTACACTCCTATAGTGGCAGTGACATGTTGCGCCTGCATGACAGGGTCGTAGTTTGCCGCCCGCCATACCCGTCGAGGCAGCAATTCATGGCAGCGCAAAACATACTCAGACTTTACAATGTAGTCCACATGCTACTAAGCTGCATTAGTCTTACCCAATCTATCGCTCAAATCTCTCCATATCATTCCTCTCATCACTATCTTTACTTTTACTTGTGTTTTATATTTCCATATAATGAGATTTAATGGTGCATTTACTAAATATTTGTGCAGGAAACCATTCATAAGAGCTGCTTCAATCCATGTGGGAGACAATATATTTTATACTATAACTTGACAAGAGTGTGCACTTACGCTCATAAATAAAGATCACCTAGACGCTTTACACTTACGACAAGGTGGATTAGGATCTTCTCCGGTCTGTCATGAACAAGATGGGATTTTGTGATTGGTGGATCAAGAGAATGATGGAATGTGTCTCCTCTCCTTCTTTCTCCCTGGTCCTGAATAGGGAGAAATTCAGAGATTTCTCGGCTGGGAGAGGTCTTCGACAAGGTGACCCGCTCTCCCATTTTCTATTCACCTTTGCATCCAATCTCATGTCTTGGATAACGAAAAAGAAGTGGAAGCTTCAAGTTTTGAAGGTGTTCGGATCAATAGACGCTGCCCAGTTCTGAGTCACCTCTTGTTTTGCTGATGATTGTCTTATGTTTTCTAGAGCAACGAAAGAGAGTTGTAATGCAGCTCTTCGTATTCTTCACCTCTTTCAAAGAACAACATGCCAGACGATAAACTTTCAAAAGTCTTCAGTCCTTTTCTCCCATAACCTCAGTGATCATCTCAAGGCCCACCTCTCTAACATCCTAAACTTTAAACCAATGGAGGATGGCAACAGATACCTCAGACTTCCTTCCTTCTGGAGCCAGAGTAAAAAGAAGGCCTTGTCATTCATTAAGGACGGAGTTCAGAGTAAACTTAGAGGTTGGAAAGCTAAATTCTTGAACCAAGCAGGGAAGGAAATCCATATCAAGGCAGTTGCTCAAGACATTCATGCTTATGTGATGTAATGCTTCCTCCTTCCAATCACCTTCTGCGACGAACTGTGTTCTATAGTTGCTAAATTCTGGTGGAATAACGGGGAAACAAGGAGAGAAGAATCCACTAGATTAAATGGAGAGACCTTTTTCGCCCTAAGGATCAGGGAGGACTATGCTTCCGAAACCTGTGATCTTTCAACAAAGCCCTTATAACTAAACTTGCATGGAAGCTTATTAAACATCCGAATTCCTTTCTGGCCAAAACACTTCGCGGTATTTACTTCCCGAATGGAAACATATTCGAGGCTCCGAGGTGCACGAATCCTTCCTGGGCTTGGTCGGGTATCAAGGAAGGAATTGATATTATTAAGAAAGGATCCTTATGGAGGGTTAGAAATGGCAGAAGCATCTCTATTTGTAAAGACAACTGGATACCGAAGCTTCCCAAGTTTTGCCTTGATTCTCAACCTCCGCCCAGATGTCCCTGTCTTTCGGTCTCTTCTCTTATGAACCCGGATCAGAGATTCTAGAACAAGGCTAAAATCAAAAATTTGTTCTCTCAAGCTGAAGCCAAAGCGATCTTAACTATTCCAATAGGAGGTTCAGAAGTCAAAGACTTCTTAATCTGGGCGGGAACAAAAAATGGAGAATATTCAGTAAAATCGGGCTACAATTCATTGAGGAAAATCTAATGACCTCTCCTGAACCGTCTTTCAGTGATATCCTCGGAAATAACAAAAGCCTCTGGAACTCCGTTTGGGGATTGAAGGTGCCTCCCAAAATCCGCTCTTTTCTATGGAAACTTTGTTACAATATTCTCCCCACTAAAGCCATCCTTGCTGCCCATTTCCATGGCAATTTCCAAGATTCAGCCAATTGTCCGAGATGCGGAGATAAAGGGGAGTCCATTGAACATCTCATGTTCTTCTGCCTTTTTACACAAGCGGTCTGGAGGGCTTCAGGCTTCAATTACTCTCCTTCTCCCACTGGTTTTCTTGGTTTTCCTCGGTGGTGGGTAAAAATTAATGATTTTCGTAAATTGAGGAATTTTGATGAAAGATGTGCTCTTATTGCCTTTCTCTTATGGACCATATGAAAATCATGCAACATCTGGGTCTTTGAAGGCAGAAGAGACTTACCGTGGGAAGTCTAGTTACGTGCCGAGCGAGCTTTTCAAGAATTTCAACAGGAAACATATCTGGAAGCTCGGGTGAAGCCACTCCATCTGCAGGAAGTAAGGAGTTCGACCCCTCCCCCTTCAAATGTAATCAAAATCAACTGTGACGCTACCTTTGTTGACCTTACAAGAAAGTCTACAGCGGCGACCATTGCACGTGATTCTTCTGGTTCCTTAATCCAGGGCATTTCCGCTCCTACCCTAGCCCCGTCAGTTGCGGTGGCAGAAGCTTTCGCCATAAGGCTTGGAGTCTCTTTGGCCTCTCTCAGAGGCTTCTCTAACATTATCATCGAGGCTGATTGCCAAACGGTTATTAAAAGACTCTACTCTGACTGTCTTTCTGATTGGGTCTCGTCAGATATCGATGATGATATTATTTCTGAGGCCAAATCCTTCGCCTCTTGTTCTTTTACCTTTGTCCCTAGAGATTGTAATCAAGCCGCAGACTGGCTTACTAGATACGCTAGGGATCTCCAGCCTCAAGTGTTTTGGGACCCTCCTTTCTCCCGGGTCTAACTCTGTTTTTTGTAAATTTGATGCAATACTATTCTAATTCCTTTCATAAAAAACATCTTTTATGTTATATCTAAATTAACATTTAAAATTTTGAATTATCAACAAAATTTATACAGATGAATTGAGATTAATTTAATTGATATCTTTATTGATGCAATATATATGATAACACAAAATCGAATATATTTAAACGGTTAATATCTTTGATTTATTAATAAAAAGGGTATTGTTTAATTTAAACTATCTTATCCTTTAACGAGGGACATTAAAAGCTATGGTCCAATGAGACTTGGCATATAAATCTTTATCTTGGGATTATTGGCTCACATATCGATGCATGTTGCTTCAATATAATGATTGGACTGCAATGAAAAAGGATGAGATTTGATTTTTCTTTCGATTAGTTTATAACATGATATAATTTATTATTTCCGTTGTTCCACTGAATTTTAATTATACATTTGTCCTCTTATTTTTAAATATTTATATTTACCCCTAGCTCTCAATTCTGACTTCATCCCACAACGAATATCAACTAATTTAATAACAGAAAATAAAAAGGAAAAGGTAAGGAAAGAATAAGTTGGGGACAAAAAGAGATAAAAAGCTTAAAGACAAATCACAATGCCAAAGCAATGATATTTTGAATTCTTTTGTGGACAAGTCTCAACGTATTTTTTTAGTTCATTCAATATTAAGCTATTAAAATGTTTATATATATATATATTTAACAATTAAATTTAAATAAAAACATTTTCTAAAATTATAGAATAAATAAAAGATAATTGCAAATTTATAAGTTTGCCACAATGAAAAAGGATCATAATTTAAGTCTACTAATTGGTTTACTGGCTAAAAATGTTCATCTTACCTCATCTTTTATGGGTTTAATCTTGACATGAAAATATAATACATCTATGTTTATTAAAAAATCATAATTAAATAGTAATTTTTATGTAATTTAAGTTTTTATTCACTTGAAGGTCTCATTAATGAAATTTGCTTTTTTATTATATAGGAAATTTTTCTATGTAATTACTAAGGATGCGTCTACCACGCTCGACAAGCATCGATGAGTATCACTAGCGATGAGCACTACTGAACATCATTAAATTATTTAAACATATAATTATAATGATTTAAAATAAAATATTAATTAAATTATTTTTCATATATACTATTTTTTAAAAAAAATTGAATCAAATATCAACCTTAGTCAATTTAAAACCCTAAACTATAAAACCCTAAACCCTAAGCCATAAACTTGAAATCATAAATCTAAAAACCTTAAATTCTAAACCCGAAACACTAAACCCTAAACCCTAAATTATAACCCATAAACCCTAAAACTATATTCAAATATTGGGTTTAAGCTTTAGGCTTTATAGGTTAGGGTTTATTGTTTAAGGTTTATGGTTTAGTATTTTAGGTTTTTGATTTTGGGTTTATGGGTCATGGCTTATAGTTTAGTGTTTTAGGTTTATGGGTTAGGGTTTATAATTTAGGGTTTCATGTTTATGATTTATAGTTTAGGCTTTATAATTTAGAGTTTTAAGTTTATGATTTTGGGTTTAGGATCATGGTTTAGGGTTTAAGGTTTTTTGAGTTTATGGTTTAGGGTTTTGAATTTATGGTTTAGGGTTTACTATTTAGGGTTTAGAGTTTAGGGTGTAAGGTCTATGGTTTTTTTAAAATTAAGTTTAGGGTTTAGAGTTTTTATTAAATTAAGTTTAGGGTTTTGAATTTATGGTTTTGAGTTTATGGTTTTTATTTTATTTTAAATAATTTATAATTATATGTTTAAGTAATTTATAATATATGTTGTGTCCTTTAAATTTTTATTTTTTATAAATTAATCTAATAGTGTTCAACAATATTTATTATTAGTGGTGCTCAACGGTGCTCGTCGAGCGTTATAGAATTTTCTAATTATTAATTA
This sequence comes from Hibiscus tridactylites, assembly GCA_958450335.1. Lineage (NCBI taxonomy): Eukaryota > Viridiplantae > Streptophyta > Magnoliopsida > Malvales > Malvaceae > Hibiscus > Hibiscus tridactylites. The sequence goes on from OY288274.1 coordinate 16,920,676, forward strand.
GCATGTTGAAAGTGTGATATACATGATTTAAATATTCAATTAGCCCGATAACTATACACCTTTATTCAATTAACATTTTTTGAATATGTTGGTGTGTTTACAAGGTAATATCTGTTCAATTTTTTTAGTATTTTAATAATGCACACACAGCGTGCACATGTGATACTTGAACCCGGGTCACCTGGATAAATTACATCTTTTTTTATTCTATGACCACTCCATGGGTTCTTAATTAACCTTTCTTTAAAAATAACAATTAATTTTTTTTTGAAAGATTGACAGTTAAATTTAATTGTTTTAAAAATGACGAGGATAAAATTTAACAAAAAAAATATAAACGACCACGGTTAAAAATATACTTTCAAGTAAGGTCAATAATGCAAGCTAGTGTGAACGAAAAACGAATATTTCTCTCTCTCTCATTTTACTTTCCTTAGGTGACCCATCTACGATGGCTCCGGCGTCGCCGGTTGTCGCTTGATTTATGTTGGTCCTCATTTCTAACCTCTCTAGCCCTCGGATGATCTTTTTTTTTTCTCTTTCTATCTTAGGCTGTCTTTTGAGGCTTGCTTTGTGTAGAACTAATGTTTTGATATAATATTTGAAAAATGTTTTGGACTAAATTGAAAAAAATTTAAAATATGATTTTAGTCAAAAACAACTTGAAAATATATTTAAGGGTTTTAACGGCTTTGAAATGAGTTTAAAGTTCATATAAAGTAGTCAAAACCATGCTTTTATAGTGACCGTATCGATACGGTATTGACCCGTACCGATACGTCTTAGGGTTTTCAAACTACTAGAATTCCAGTAGCTAAAACTCGTACCGATATGCTTAGCTGTATCGATACGGTGTGCTTTGAAATAGCCCAACGGCTTGTCGTGTACCGATACGGTTGTGTCGCGTACCGATACGCCTAACTTCCCCAACCGTCTTTTAAATTTGCAGGACCGTACCGATACGCCAGATAAGCGTATCGATACGCATCAGCTGAAAAGCCCAACGGCTCTTTCCTCAATGAGACCGTATCGATACAGTTGGACGAGTATCGATACGCCAAGCTGCAGAACTGCATTTATGGTGGGAAATAATGGCTCCAACGACTCTATTTCAACCCCAACGATCCTAAACGACTATGAACTCATTTGGGAGTATAAAAGAGACCTCCAAGCATCAAGAACAAGTTAATAATTCTTAGTGAATTTGTTGGAAATCCTTAGTGGGGAGCTAAGGTAGTGGATGTAGACCTTGGTTAGAAGGTTGAATCACTATAAATCCTTGTGTTAAATTGCCAAATTTTCACCTCCCACTAACACACCCAATTATCCAACTTCTCCACACTCGGCGAGCAAGAACGGTTGATCGAATCGAGCCCCACACAACTCAACACTTTAATTGTTCTTGAGAGGTTCCTTCTCCTGTCACCTTATGGAGTACACTCGAGAGCCTAGCTGTGTGGAGGAGTGCGGGTCACTGGCGCTTGACGACAAATTTGAAGGTCTCAGTGAAAGGTCGTGTTGTGCAACCGCCTCCAAAGCCCTTTTTTTCTTGCATGTTTCGAATCGAAAGCTTTTGTTGTTGAAGGTTGCTTGTTTGGTTCCATTCGTCAAAGTTGGGGACTCTGCTGTCCTCAGTTATGGTTTTCTTTCTAAGAAGATGATTGTGACATTTGAAGCTTATGGGATATTTCAATTTCTCCTTAGAGTATTTCAACCTCTCTCTTTTTGATTGCCTATGCTTGCTCTGCCGTTAACCCCTCCGGTGATGTGGGCTATGTACCTTCGGTATTGCGAAGCCGTCTCCGACCAAGGAGCTTTCTCGGTTCAAGCTTTTAAGTTCGCGAATTTGAGTCGGACGATCAAAATTTTATGGGGGTTTACTATTTTCTTGTTGTTTCGTTGTTTTCGGCTTTGTCTACCCTTTGTTTGAGGGTCTTTCAACTGGGCTTTTTCTTGTTAGGCCCATGTTTGTTCGAGTTTTTTGTATTCTTTATTTTCGGTTTTCATTTCGTTTATCCCGATGTACCCTTTTATGTTTAATCTATGAATCTTCCGTTTGTTTAAAAAAAACAAAAAAATATATAAAATCGAATTTGACAAAAGAAAAAAAAACAAACAAAGGACTAAAGTTACCATTATATCAAGTATTTTAAGCAATAAAGTGTGGAAGTGGATAACCATAGGATTAATTAAATATTTAACCTTATATATATGTACCAAGTAAATACGCGGTTAATTGTACGTCGTTAGATCCATGATGTGAACACTCTCAATCTAACGATCCTCAAGTTTTCTAAAGTTTTGTATTTGTCTCTGTTCGTGGTCCTTACCAACCAAAAGAGAAAACAATTTCTACTAGAAAAAGAAGGTTTGCTCTCTCTGTTTCGGCGTAAACAATGGATGCGATCAGCTGACGCTATATTTTTCTCGAGAAAATGGAAGAAGTGCGAAGACACAAAAGTGGGTTTTGAAAAGCTTTATCAGTTTGTTTATTGTCGTTTCTCTTTATGAATTACTTTCATATCCAATCAGATTATTCAAATTCTTAGGTAATATTCATTTGGGTCTTGAATTTCTGTTAATTTGTCTTTGTTCTGCGAAATTGTTACAGGGTTTTCAGTTTTCTTCTAGTTAATTAATGGGTTGATTTTATATTTCTTAAAAAATAGCTTAACCATTTTAAAAATTGAACTTTTATTGGTTTTTCAGTTGAAGTCAAGATATTGTGAATATAGTGTGCCTGGGTTATGAAAATTATGTCTGGCAATGTGATGTTTAGATCACTTCAATATGATCTTTTGAAAAGTTTGATTTTTTTTTTTGGCTTGGGTTTTCATTTATGAGTTTTGTATGAATTTGGTGTGGAAAGATCAGATCTTTTCTTCAAACCTTCTTGTATTTACTGTTTAAGGATCTAGTTTGCTTTGTTTATGTTTAAGGATCTTTTTTCTTTGTCTAAAACCACATTTAGCCACATTGGTAACTATTTTTGGAGTTGAGATGGGTCAGACCTTAAATGGGTTTGGTGAATGCTACTCTGTTTATGCCGTTGTTGCTTTGTTGTTGGTGCATCGTTTTGGTGATCTGATGTTGCTTGATTTTGGTTACCAGTTCTGTGATGTTATAACTACATATATACATATATACACATTGGTAACCATGTTATAACTACTGCATATATACATATATTCGGTTTTTTATTCATATGATAAGTGTAAATTTATTGTATGCTGGATTTGTTGCAGCTTTTCCGTAAAGAGGGAATAAAGTTGGTCGATTTGTAGATATTGCTGTGCCAAGTGTTTTAGGTTACCTGGATGGGTTTATAAGTTTGGGGAAGGAAAGCAGTATATATCTTGAAAGTCTATAAGAAACCTATGCTTTCATTCCTTCTAATTTGGTCAACGGACTTAGATGGACAGTTCCACTCTAGAAGGATCCAATCAGCAAATTGAGCATCACCCTTTGTTAATGGAACGAGTTGAAAGGCATAGCGATCGAGACCACATTATTGACATCACAAGGCATGATGATGATGCTTCATCAAGCTCGTCCCAGGATGAGCAATCTTCTGGGGTGAACTTAACGCAGGGTGAAGATAGACCTTCAAGCAGCTCACTGGCTCCGAGTAACGCTTCTTCTTTCTCAAACAGATTGCACTCTGGGAATTCATCATTCATGAGGAGAAGTGATGGGTATGGTCGACGTCGTAGGAGCCCTTTAAATTCTGGATTATGGATTTCTGTTGAGTCTGTTGTCACCGTGAGTCAGATTATAGCATCTATCGTAGTACTATCATTGTCTAGAAATGAAAAGCCTCAAGCTCCATTGTTTGCATGGATTGTCGGTTATGCATCTGGTTGTGCCGCAACACTTCCCATTCTTTATTGGCGTTTTCTTAACCGCAATGTGGGCATTGAGCAAGATTCAACACATTCACATCAAGGTTCTTCTCATGGCAATCCCAGTGAGACTACACCCTATACAGCTATCTCAGTTGCTCAAGCTTCTGATGAGGAGAATAATCACATCATTGACTCCGCAACAAGCAACACTCCAATTACAGGAACCTTAAGTACAAGGTGCGTTTGCATTTGTTATTCAGTCACCACCTTATGTCTACTTTTGGGTTAATGAAACTCTATACTGCTCTTACTTTTTACATTGTAAAGTTGCAATTGTGGATTGGGAAATCCATTTCATCGTACTCTTCCTAGAACTTATCATCAATGATCAATGGAGTTATTCATGGAACATTTTAGTTGAATAACTCTTTGTATAAACATGGAAAGAAAAAGTGCTCCGCCTCCTGCAATTTTTGGTTAATTTCTTTCAAACTCGTTGTTGCTATGTTGCTTCGACTCTTCATTTCTTTTGAAGTATCCTGTCTGGAACGCGTGTCTGATATATGGATTTGGGGATACGACCTCCAAGCCCTCCAAATACATGGAACTACTTAGAAATATCTAATCATTCCCATGTGGGATACATACCCATTCTTTATCTATGTTCTAGCTTAGGGGAGCAGAATAAAATGACGGTGAGAGTGTGGGAATATAGTGAAGAAGAAGATGATGATTCAATTGCACATTTATGCCAATGAAGATGAATGGTGATTAGTTGTGGTGGTTGATTCCATAGTGGCATTGGCAATGGAGATGGATATATGTTCTGCACATTATTTTAGATTGATCTGAGGATTTATTTAGTTGCATAAAGGAGAATTGTGATTTTTGTTACTATAGAAAGTCAAGTTTGAATTATTTAAAAATTGAAGGTGAAATAGCAATGTCTAAAATTGAAGTTTTGCGTTTAGAAATCCTGCAATTGTCGTTTCTTGTGTAACAAACGATTGATGTATTTTGGATGATCATCAAAAATGCCAGGTGGAGTAAGCAAAATGAGCCTAGTAATCTTGCTGATCAACACATAAAAACAAATCTGAGATATAGTAGTCTTTTATCATATCTTTCGGTGACAACAGTTCATTGCGTGCTTCAATTTTTATTTGAGGTTAACTTTTTAGGTTCATACTCAAACGGTGAACATGTAATATTTGAAACACAAAATAGTGAAGCCAAAACTTTGCATGTATATTCTATGTTGCTGCGACTCTATTTTTCTTCAAGTATCCATGTCTGACACCCGTAAATATGAAATTCTAACTTACATAATAGTGAAGCCAAAATTTTGCATGTATAATCTATGTTACTTCAACTCTTCACTTTTTTTCTCAAGTATCCATGTCTGACACCCATGTCAGAGGCATATGGGTATGAAGATATGACCCGTTAACGTTAAGTGCATGAATAACTTGAACCTTTTGAACATACCCGTTTGGGGCACATATTTGTATCCAACACACAATGAGTTTGAGAAACATATAATATAATATAAGCTGTTATTATCGAATTTCAAAAGTTTCTATATATTCTGTATATTATTATATAATGTTGCGATTGAGTGAAGAATTGGCATAAAATATGCAGGCTCAATGGATTAGTAGACCATTTCAAAATGGCCCTAGATTGTTTCTTCGCGGTTTGGTTTGTTGTTGGCAATGTGTGGATATTTGGAGGTCACACATCTCCATCTGATGCTCCTAAATTGTACAGGTACAATTCGGACTAAGCTTATCTATTGCTCTGTTTTCTACTTGGGACTCGCACTTTCATTATGATTTGTGAATTGTTTATCGGTTTCATTGCAGGTTATGTATAGTGTTCCTTACTTTTAGCTGTATCGGATATGCCATGCCATTCATACTATGTGCAACGATTTGTTGCTGTTTGCCATGCATAATTTCCGTCCTTGGTTACCGAGAGGATTTTTCACCAACTAGAGGAGCCACCAGGGAAATTATAAATGCATTGCCAACATTTAAGTTTAAATCCAAGAAAACTGAAAATGTAAACAACGATCAGGAAAATTCAGCTGGTGAAGGTGGAGTCATTGGTGCAGGGACGGCCAAGGAACGTGTGATATCCGGAGAAGATGCTGTAAGTTTGACACTTTCAATTTACTGATAGTTTATTGATCTCGTTGCATGTTAACTGCAACCATTTTACTTGCATTCAGAGTACTTGCTGCTAGGGTCAAACTGGGTGATGTAACCAAGCTAAGTCAAGCTCAAAGCTGGAGTTTGAGCTTGATTTGAAATTCAGGGCTCCTATCTCAACTTGATTTGATTGAGTTTTACTTTTAAAACTTGAGCTTATTCGAGATAAAAATCGAACTGTTAAAGCTCGTTCAATTAGGCTAGTTTACCTAGAAAAAAATTGGCTTGGTTTCTATCCTTGACCTCATACTTAACTATTTGTATTCAAACTAAAAGTTTAGGTTCAAATTGAGATTTGAAATGATAGATAAAAAATGAAAATATATTGAGAAAAAGCACGGTTAGGCTCGTGACCTATTTGATTCAAGCATTAGATACTCAAATTTAGCTCACTTGATAATCCAAGGCACTTCAGCTTAGCTATGCTTGAAAAAGATTGTTGTATGACATTGTGAGTTGCCGTGAACTCATCTCTTTAGTCACTTGGTTACCACTAGATGCACAAAATAGTTTGCTTTGTTTACGAGAGATCTGACTTTTGCTGATCCAAGTTAATAACAATACAGCCTACTAACACGTTATGTTGCAGGTTTGTTGTATTTGCTTGACGAAGTTTGCTGACAATGATGAGCTGAGGGAGCTGCCGTGCATCCATGTCTTCCACGTAGATTGCGTAGATAAATGGCTGAAAATCAATGCATCCTGTCCCCTATGTAAAACCGAAGTTGGTGAGAGCAGCAGTGGTTCACCATTAGCTAGAGACTCGCAGTAACAGCGTGGGAAGACGATGGACAACGGATGAAGAACCTGCTGATTAAACGATGATGTCTTAAAATGTTGATGTTGCAAACTTTGTGATTGTTAACATGCAAGACCCTTGAAGAGCTTTTACTTTGTTCTATTGGTTCTTGCATTTGAGTTTGAGTCGAACATTGCGTCTTGTAGCAAATCCCTCGTGCACTAGATACATATATACAGTTGGCCTACCATTGAAAAAGAACAATTTGGAATGCTACACTATAAGAGATTGTTTCTTCAGCCTAACGCCAATGTTTATACGAAATTATTTTGATTGCTATTGTCCGTGTACTGTTTATATGAAAAAGAGATTATATCTATTGTTTGCCCTACATTTTGATCTCCAGCTTGGTGGGCTAATAAATAAACTAAAATAAGACTGAAAAAAAGCCAATTTCTTCATTCATAAATCTAACATCTTATCCTACTATTATGTGAGTTTAAACATAAATTTATTTTTATTTAAGTTAACAATATATAATATATTTGATTTGAATTATTATCCTATAAACTGGCGGTGAAAAATAAAGTTTCCACATGTGGGTTATTTAGGGGTTTATGTTTTAGGTTATAGTTTTAGAGTTAAAAATTTAGATTTTAGATTTAGACTTAAACATAGACATGCTTGTGTTAACTTTTTTTTACACTAAGTATATTAAATATTCGGCTTAATACAACTTTTCCCCCTAAAGTATACCTGATTTCTCAACTTGCCCCCTAAACTTCATTTTGCCTACTTTTTCCCCTTAAACAATTCGCCGTTACCCATTTTGCCCCATTCCGTTACCCTTTTCCGTTAAAAAAATTTCGACCAATAACATCCTGCCACGTCATCAACGGGTTGACTAAGTCAATCCGTTTGGTTTTATTTAAAGGGTAAATGACATGTCAAGTCTGTCAGGTTTGTTTTTTGTTCAATTTAGTCACTAAAAAGGCTATTTTTACTTTAAATTGACCCCTATTTGTTTCTAATTTTTATAATTTAGTCCATTGTTTGTTATTATTAATAATATTATTTTATTAAAATGTTAATATTTAATAAAGATGAATTGTTTAAGGGGAAAAGTGGGCAAAATGAAGTTTAGAGGGCAAGTTGAAAAATTAGGTATACTTTAGGGAGAAAAGTTGTATTAAGCCTAAATATTCACCCATTTTGATATATGTCTGATTATCAGTTTGATTGCGTTTTATATTTATAATCTAAAAAAAAAACTTAAAAGGAAATGAGAATTTTGTAAGTACCAATACATATTTGATTATTGATATATATATAGAGAGATATCTATATAGTTATATTACTTGAATTTATCGAGTGCTAGTGTCAAATACAGAAACACATTCGATTCTAAATTTTTTCATGTACTATATAATTATATTATTTAAAGATTCTCTTTGAACGCCATATTGTATATTTATATCTTCGACTTGAATGTTGAATAAAAATACTTTAAAAAAATAAAATGTTCGAAAAATATAAAAATTTATAATCTTCTAATGACCCTCTCTCTATATAGAAATTTAAAAAAAAATGAACATAGCTGTATCATGCATATATTTTGATAGACCCTTCATCACCAATGAAAGGGTATTAACAAAGTGCCAAAATCAAGGTTCAATTGACGTATCGTGGCACTGACAACTTTCAACTAACACATGAAAATATTTTACTTCTAACTTTTAAATTTTAAATTGAATGTTTAACTGTTACATATTAATTATGTATTTTATTATTAGGGATGTCAATAGATCGGGCTTTATAAAGTCTAAGTCCAATCCAATTAATAATTGGACCTAAAAAATTCAAGTTCGAATCCAAGTCCAAATACATAAATTCAAGTTCTATCCAATAAAATATCTAAAATTTAATTAATTTTTTTAAGTAACAACACAAAAAAATATCTTTAATTAAAAAAATATTTTTTATCAAACAAATATATTTAAACTAATAGCACAAACAAATCTCAACAAATATTACAATTCAATAAAAACAAATTAAAGTAACAACTCAAACTTCAACTAAAAAAACTCAACAACAAATAAATTATCTTTACATAAACTATTATTGTCTTACTAGTCTACTAACATAACTACTTTCCAAATCACAATTGTAAAATGTCTAATAAATATTACAATTCAAGATTAAACAAGTTAAAAATATAATCAAAATGTAGCCAACAACTCAATTTTTTCAAGTTTGTCCCGATTCCCACAATGCACGACTTACTGAAGTTAATATTTAAGCTCGAGCATACTTCAAAGCTTCTTAAAATTCTTTTCACATCTAGTATATTTTTCTCATCTTGATCTAGAAATCCTAATTAACGGACTAGCCGAGGGTTTAGCGAAGACAGGGTCAACCAGAGTAGAAACCTTTAAAGTCTTGTGGTAACTTGTTGTTTACTTTTGAATAATTTGTTCCGATAGGAAGATGGCGAAACTGTGTAATGTATTATCAGGTTCTGTTTTATTTTTGTTTTGGGAGAGCATTAGATTGTATCTCGACTTATGTATACTCTTTTCCCCACTTAGGATTAAGGAGGTTTTGAATGAGGCACATAATTTGGTAGGCTTATACGAAATTAATAAAATCATATTTGCCAAGAAAAAAATAATCTCAATTCAACTTAATTAGGATTTCAATATATATCTATATTAATATACATCTCAATTCAACTTAATTAGAATTTCAATATATAAATATATATTTTAAATCTAAGGGTTTTAAATATTTTTATTCGGATTCATATATGGATCGGACTCAGATCTTATATGAATCAGATTCGAATCGGATCATGGCGATGTCTGTATTCGATCCACCTCTTATTAGGACTTGAACATTTTTTCCGAATTCAGATTCAAGGTTTTTTTTATCAAATTTGAATCAAATTTTTTCTTCAGATCGAATACGGGTTATATTGCCATCCCTATTTATTAATGTTTTATCTTATTTCCATCCTTAAATCTTAATCTTTGTTATGAATATTAATCTATGTGAATGTCTATAATGATAAGAACTTTATCTAGGAGATTTGATTTACTTTATCATTAATAATATTATCTCCATTATTAGAGTTTAATGTATTATGTACTTATTATGCCTATAAATAGATGAATGCATTGTACACAAGTCTGTAATCACCCATTTTGTCCGGGGTGTCAAAACCCGTTTTCTTTTCTTTTCTTTAATAATGGGCTTTATATATTGTGATAAAATATAAAAATTAAAAAAAAAAAGAAAAAGAAAAAAGAGTACATATTACTACTATTAGAGTCTATTATTATAACCTATATTATTATCATTACTAGTATTATCCCATATATTACCTACTATTATTGTATTCTTAATCTTAAGTATTATTACTATTTATTATTACTATTATTACTATCCACTTATTTATATTACCATTATATTATTATCCATCATTATCCATTATTATTCGTATTATATTTATTATTATGAACTATTTATACCTTTTATTAGCTTATTATTATATTGTTTGTTACCTTACCAGGCTATCATTTATCATTATTATTTATATATATCATAAATGTTATTATGGGTACTATGTTATATTTATTATTATTACTATTAAATCTGGAAATAAAATTGAGTCTAGTAAATAAAAGCCCAACATATATTAAATAAATAAAGCCCAAAATGTTAAAGTCCATTTACAGAATTATGAAAAAACTCAAAAATAAATAAAATTACAAGGCCTGTTTGGGCCCAAATAATTAATCCCTAAGTCTAAAAAGAAAAAAACCCTAATCTGATGCTCTCCCATACTTTGTCTTGCAGCCGCCCTTAATCTCAACCGTTAGATCTAGGATCCAGATCTAACGGTCCAAGATCACCCAGAAGCAGGAAACCCTAGCAGAGACCTCTCCCAGGTTGGCGCCGCAGCACATGAGCCACTGGATCAAGGGCATATCGGACGGCCCAGATTGGTCTTCCCCATGCGCGCGTGATCCACGCGTGACCTTCCACTGCCCAGACGCGCGCGTGCATCACACGCTCGAGTCTCTCCAGATCCCAATCAGTAGCACGAAGCACTTCACGTCGGCGGCCGTTCGAAACCTCTGGTCCCCTCTCCTCAGGAAATCCTCACATGCAACGCAAAAGGACAAACGTCAGAAATCAGAAACAAATTGCAGCAACCAAAAATCGTACGAGGCAGAGACAAAATTTCAGAAACAAAAAACGCAACAAATTGCAGAGGCAATCAACAGAAATTGTACAAATCACAACAGATTTATCAGCATTTTCATGTATTTAGAAAAAGAAAAAATACGATTTTCGGGGCTATTTAAACCCGAGAGCAAGCATTGTAAGGGGATGGTTTTTTCAGAGAGAGATTTAGAGGAGTCGGAAATTACAGAGAGGACTTTTAGAGAGAAAAAATTGTAAGAGAGGATTTTTCAAAGAGGATTTAGAAAAAAAAACTTTCAGAGGAGATTGTAATCGTTTTCATATCAATACAAGCAGATAAGAACTTCAGAGGTATCAGTGTCTCTCTTTGGTTTTAGTTTCGTATTACAAAAAAATAAAATAAAAACAGAAGGTTTTTTTACCTCCGTTTTGAGTCGGGATCCCCATCGTCGTGCTCGTCTTTACCGGCGATAAGCTTCGCGGCCTCTCTTCGGGGCCGTGCATGGTGAGCCGTCGAGACCGGTGACACGAGGGGATAAGCTTTTCAGGTTTTTAGTGTCGGGATCTCTCTTTTTTTTATAAAGAAAAACGATTTCGAAAAGATTTTCCTTCATTTTGGTTTTGATTTCGAGAAGAGAAGGGTTTTTCGGTTTCAAGAAAGAAAAAAGAAGAAGCTTTTTTAGGGTTCCGGCCTCAGAGATCAAAGGGTAAGTTTTTTCTTTCCGGTTTAGGGTTATCAAATGAAAAAAGGGTTGAAATCTGTTTTGGTTTGGCTTAAATAATGTTTTTAGTTTTTTAAACAGGGTTAATAGCCTACTAAGCCCCTCCGCGTATTGATATTACGCGTGCAAGGGCTTCCGCTTTTTAAAATCACGGCAGCAGTCCCCCCGTGTTTTCAAACGTTCTCAATTTCGTCCCGGTTTCATTTTAATCCGTTTTTTTAGTGGTCGAATCACCGTTTGAGTCCCTGTAGGTTTTGAGTCTTTTCAATCGAGCCATGCTCTTTCATTTTGATTTTTCTTAAAATGGTTATTTACATTTGCAGCCCCTGCCAGTTTGCATTTTTATTTATATCGCATGTCATTTTGGTTATATTATTCATGCCCGTTTAGTACGTGTTTATATCGAATATATTATTTTTGCCATATTGTTTATATTAGTATGTGCATATTTTGTCTTCTCTGGTTTGAATATATATATGTTTTTGTGACATGCATTTTAATGTCATTTCATGTGATTTTTAGTGCTAAGTTCCCATGTTAATGAATTTTAATTATAAAACGGAGATACCTATTAATTCGCGTATTCGGGTCGACTAGCCTAACTTATTGGATGTCCCCCGAATATTCGGATTAATTCGAATCGTCTAAAGGTAAATCCGTAATTAAAACGAACAAGACCATAGCATCATCCTTTAATTGTTTGCATCATGCATAAAGGTGACGTACGGGATTCGAACCCTATACTAACACGACAGTCAGTCTTATATGATGTCGGTTTAGTGTTTAGTCCGATGTACCGTCATCCTTTTTAATTAAACGACTAATTAATTTGAAACCGTCAATTTGATAAAGCTCGTACGATTAAAGTTCGGTTTTCAATCAAGAACCCCTAATTAAAGTTTTCTTAAATTTTGAATAATATCCATCAAATAAAGGCAACAATTGTTTTGGTACCGATTTCCGGGCGTGATGGGGGTGCTAACCCTTCCCCACGCGTAACCAACTCCTGAACCCTTTCAAAAGAATCTCTGGTTTTGTTTTCTACGGTGTCCGACCTACCTTAGTGGCCGGTGGCGACTCCAAACCGAGAAAAAAAGACTTTTAAAAGGTTGTTTTCCTGAAACCCGAACCAATTTTTAAAACTCCCCCTTTTTAAATCAAATCGAATATTTTTCAAAGTAGCGGGACGAGAAAAACCCTGTTACAGCTTGGCGACTCCGCTGGGGACAATTTTGTTTTTCAAAACAAAAAGAGAGTTAGGCCAAGAAAATAATTGTTGCTTTTAATGATGGAAAATTTTGAAATTTGATTTGACTTTAGCGAGGTGGTTCCTCCTTGAAAATTTAACTTTAATTACACGAGCTTTGATAATTGGTGATTTTGAATTAATTCTTCATTTAATTTCAAAGGAATCACCGACATGTGTTGCATCACGCATTAGGCTCTATACCCGAACTTCGTCCCTTAAGTGGGAGTGAAACGCCCATACCCACGTGAGTCTCCCTCCACGGGTCGGTAATTCACTTCCGGAATCCACGCCTTTGACATGTGAGCAGCCCTCCACGTCACTAGGTTGTGCTTTCCCTCGAACCGAAACCAATTCGCAAGCTTGTAATGGGCCAGAATTGGGGTTTTTGTCACCTTAGTAGGTGATAAGATAGGTTCGAGTACCCTTGTTAGAACCGAACCCACATGAGTGAGAATTTAAGAAGCCTACCCAGTTAGAGCCATGCGGTTAACCGTAGAATTAGAATTCATGCTATTAGGTCTTGCATCGTTAATTTACCTTGATGTGTTTCCTTTTGCTTATTGTATTCAAGCATTCATTATTGTTGGTACTAACCTAGTTGCCTTCTTATCTTGTTTTGCTTATTTTTGCATACTCATTGCATTCTCATACGATGTGTTGATTCGAGAACAGTCTAAAGTTGAAAACTTTCACAACGGGAGAAAAGAGTCCATAGTAACGAAGCTCCCGGAGCGCGCTAATTTAGAAGGAAGGGACAAGAAATTTGTTGAAAATTGTACCCTATGTATTTATTACCTCGTTGCAACAAGACTTGATCTCCGTTGTGGAAAGTTGTTTAATGAGGATGTTCGTCGAATCAACATTTTCTTGCATTCGATTGTGTTTTTATTTTATTACCTTCAATCATCTGTTTCTAGTTTGCATACACATTTCATGCATTACATCATTAAATCATGAGATTAATTGCTCGGGGTCATGTCAGCATTTGTGACTACCAAAGATTTCGCACCCACACTTTACTCGCCACCAAAGGAGGCAAATGGAGAAGAGTTTTGTTAAGTTAGAAGCTGACTTGAGAAGGGTCCAAATGGGGCATATGATGGCCATGAATCCTTTCGCGAATACCACCAAACCGCGGGGCATGAAATTTAGAGTTGCTTAGAATTTAAGCAATTGGTCCAAGAATTGATGGACAATCGAGAGGTTGAGTTCCTCGAAGAAGTTTGAAGGGTGGAATGGGTGGTCAGCTCAGCAGTATTTAAGAGCTTTATGTATCCAAGACCGCTTGTCTTCATTTCATTGCATTTTAATCTTTTCCTTGAAGTGATGTGTGAAATCAACCTTTGCTACCCTTTGCCCGAAGGTAGCAAAGATTTTTTTGTAAGGACCTCAGACTGCATGTTTTAAATTTCAATGAAAGGATGCATTATGTTTCAATTGCCTTTTCATTTTTTGTGTATATATTCGTCTATTGAGTCCCCATATATCAATTGCGTAAGGGACATTGACTTTGACCCCGATGGTTGACTTCGAGCCGCCTTCGTCTAGCGGAAATCGAAAACTTTGAAGATGATAAATATGTGGCTTACACTCCAAGTTAATTTAGTCACCTAATTAAAAAGAAGAAGAAAAGAAAAAAAAACAAGAGAAAAGAGAAGAAAGAAGAGAAAAAAGAAGAAAAAAAGAAAATAGATAAAAGAGAGGGAATAATAAAAGCTTAACAAAAGCACTCCAATGTTCGAAGCCTGGTAATAGGCATTTTCGGATACGAGTGTGGAATTTTTGGGGCACTCCGCTGTAGCAAAAGACCAATAAGGTTGCTATGCACCATTCACTTTAGCTACATGAGTGATGGTAATATTTTCAAATCGTGACATTGCCGAGTAGCTCAGGGTTTTGTTGTTTGCTCCATCATTTATTTCGAGCCAAAGGAATGTGATGAGTTGACTTCCCCAAAATTAAAGAATTGATAAAGGCGAAGCCTACAGAAAATAAATCTAATTGATTAAAAGCCGAAATAACTTGGAGAGTATGTCACATTTTCGGACATTATCTCAGCTTTCGAGGTCTCCTAGACACATGATGCTTGAGGCAATCCTTGGTAAGCCACAGTAGTGTCGTTCATGCACTTGATATTTGGGGTATTTAATTTGACTTGATATATCCCTGATATGAAAAGAAAAAATAGTTTTTAAAAACACATCTCATTTTTGAAATTAAAAAGATGCAATCTAAATCTTTTGAACACAATACTTTTCCCGCTACTTCAGGGATAAAGTTTAGAATGCAATGCCATGAATACAAATGACAGCTTGTCAGTGGCTATGGTGAAGGTTATAATAAGTTCCTACTTGCTATAGTTCAGGGACTTGAATCTAAATTTTTGTCGAAATGTTTCAATTGCTTCAGAAGTTGAGAAGTAGTCCCCAACGAACTTAAGAGAAAAAGTTCAGGGACTTGGGGGGCATGTGTTCCCCCCATTATTGAAAAGAGATGAAGTCGTCATTAAAAGATTGAGATTTGACAAGGAGAAAGCCAAGTTAGATTAAGAAGAAGAAGGAGAAGGTCAAGGTGGACCAATCCAAAGAGTGAAAGTGTCCGAGCGCTTCAGAAAATGAACTTAGGAGAAAAAGTTCAGGGACTTGGGGGCATGTTCTTCCCCCTATTGTTGAGAAAAGAAAAGAGGTCGTCAAGTGGAGTGAAGACGAAGAGAATAATTTAGCACCCCGTTTGAGTAGGGGGCAACGCTTTAAGAACGGACACTACGAGGAGTGTTACGTCGTTTCTGACCAGTGGAAGTCAGCAGCCGTCTTTCGAGAAGAGACCAAGGTTTGCCAGAAGAGATTGCAAAGAAGAAGAGACAAGAAGAAGGTCGAGATTGACCAACTCAGAGAGTTGAAGCACCCGAGCATTTTAACGACATAATTCATACATCATTTGTAGTCAGGCATCCCTAGGATTAGGGGCATGCTAACTCACATCAACATATCATTTTTTACCTATTTTTGACAGGAATATCAAATCTTTTCTCATAAAAGAAAGCTCGCCTATCCGTTCAGGCTCGTGGAGAATGGAATATCAAAGCTTTTCTCATAAAAGGAAGCTCGCATATCCGTTCAGGCTTGTGAAGAATGGAATATCAAAGCTTTTCTCATAAAAGGAAGCTCGCCTATCCGTTCAGGCTCGTGAAGAATGGAATATCAAAGCTTTTCTCATAAAAGGAAGCTCGCCTATCCGTTCAGGCTCGTGAAGAATGGAATATCAAAGCTTTTCTCATAAAAGGAAGCTCGCCTATCCGTTCAGGCTCGTGGAGAATGGAATATCAAAGCTTTTCTCATAAAAGGAAGCTCGCCTATCCGTTCAGGCTCGTGAAGAATGGAATATCAAAGCTTTTCTCATAAAAGGAAGCTCGCCTATCCGTTCAGGCTCGTGGAGAATGGAATATCAAAGCTTTTCTCATAAAAGGAAGCTCGCCTATCCGTTCAGGCTCGTGAAGGATGGAACCCGCCTATCCGTTCAGGCTCTTGGAGAATGGAGTTTTTGATATTTGTCTATGTGTTCAGACCTCGGAGGGTTGAAGAAGGTTGAAGTAAGAAGCAGCTTCGAGCCTTCGCGACAGTTGTATTTTCCCGTACCGACTTCCGGACCGCCAGAAGTTCAAGTACATGGTGACTCGGAATCCAAACAGGGAAGTCGAACAAAATTGGTGTTTATGGCCTTTGCTTTATCCTTGTTTCACAAGTATAAGCAAAGGGGGGCAACTGTAATCACCCATTTTGTCCGGGGTGTCAAAACTCGTTTTCTTTTCTTTTCTTTAATAATGGGCTTTATATATTGTGATAAAATATAAAAATTAAAAAAAAAAGAAAAAAGAAAAAAGAGTATATATTACTACTATTAGAGTCTATTATTATAACCTATATTATTATCATTACTAGTATTATCCCATATATTACCTACTATTATTGTATTCTTAATCTTAAGTATTATTACTATTTATTATTACTATTATTACTATCCACTTATTTATATTACCATTATATTATTATCCATCATTATCCATTATTATTCATATTATATTTATTATTATGAACTATTTATACCTTTTATTAGCTTATTATTATATTGTTTGTTACTTTACCAGGCTATCATTTATCATTATTATTTATATATATCATAAATGCTATTATGGGTACTATGTTATATTTATTATTATTACTATTAAATATGGAAATAAAATTGAGTCTAGCAAATAAAAGCCCAATATATATTAAATAAATAAAGCCCAAAATGTTAAAGTCCATTTACAGAATTATGAAAAAACCCAAAAATAAATAAAATTACAAGGCCTGTTTGGGCCCAAATAATTAATCCCTAAGTCTAAAAAGAAATATTTGAAAGTTGTCACGAGAATAATAGAGTAAACTTAAATTAAAGAGTAGAATTATCTAGATAGAGAGAATGGGCTGGTATTGAATTGCTCAGTAGTGCAGGTATTGAATTGCTTAGGAACTCCAGTTCTGTCGTCGTGCCCGTCGCGGCAGCACCTGTCGCGGCGGCTGTCCGTTGGCTGTCGCGGCAGCGAACACACCAACTCTGTACTTCAAGTTTGGCAAGAATCCCAGATCTGCCTTGGCCTATCCCTAGGTCCAAGTCTGTCGATGATCACGTCTTGATGATACCTCCCGGCGTGAATCGAAGGATGAACACCGATGTGTATGAATTCTTCCTTAGCCACTTAACCTCGCCCTATCCCTAGGTACGAGATAGTTCAACTATAAACTAGAGAACTTGCTCTTATCTCTTTCGTATACTTAACTCTCCCGATGCTAAGTAAATAGATAACCTCACAATGCTCTCCCGATGCTCTTGCAAGATATTAAAACCAAAATAAGAGAACTTGAAGTTTATTTTATTGAACTTGGAAAATCCTAAAACAAAACAACCCTTGCAACTACTTTACAAAACAACTCGTGGCCCTAGGGGGAATTTAGAACATGTCGGTGACGGGTAAACGACGGAGGGGTTTCTAGATGTTGGTTATGGGGTATGTTGTATGATATCCCCTAGGTTAAAATCTATGCCCTTATATAAGCTTTGGGCTCAAGTATTCTAAGTTGACAAGGATTACAACTTTAATTAAAAGTAAGATTCTAATAAAGGCTTAATCTCTAAAGTTCCTACTTTGCAGCCGCCATCCTTGTTTCTGGGGATTTCCTCTCCTTGAGTTTTGGCTTGTCATATCTTTTGATCCGGGGCTTGGAAAAATATTTGGCTTTCACACGACAGACGAGTAGATTTTTCTCTATCTATCGAGGTCCACTTTACTTTTCCTCTTCATAAGGTTGCTGTCACCATGCTGTCACGACAGCTCCATGGCAGCTTCGTCCTTGTCGTCTGCTTGTCCAGTTCAGCTCTTCTGCTTCTCTGCCCTGCGCCTGCCTTCTCCGTCTACGATGGCAGCAACCTGCAAAATCAGCCATTTTTAGTAGAATCCGTGCCTTTTACATATTTGTGATGTTTTACTGAAAACTAACCTAAATGCAATGCAATGATGCTTGAATGCAGCAGAAATATGGGTTAAAAAGGGTGTAAATAATAGAACTTTTACACACTCAACACACCCCCAAACTCAAGTTTTTGCTTGCCCTCAAGCAATTAAGACTTAAAAGAATAATGAATATTTTTGTGTTGGCTGTCAAACATTGAACTGCCCCTTACCCGTCGCTCATTCTCTATGGCGGCAGCAACCTGTCGGAAAGGTTAGGATCTGTCCGGAATCTCCCTATAGCTCTCGTGCAGTGTGTGCATGCTTGTGAACAGTTATATGCTAAGACTCTCTTAGTTTCACTAGAATATTCAACTTTTTAACTCGAATTTTTATGCCAAAGTTTATTTTCTTGAAGACACATTTTCATGCTTCTTTTTCTTCTATTTTCAAGCTAAAATTTTTCTAGAGCCAGTTTTGGGCACCTCTAGTTAGCTTCCTAGAGCCAGTTTCGGGCACCTCTAGGTTTTGTTTTTCTTTTGCTAAACTTCTTTCCTAGAGCTAGTGTTAGGCACCTCTAGGGGCTATTCAAGTACTAAGCATCCTATTCTAGTTTGGCTAAAAGAAATCTAAGCAATATAACAGTCACAATGGTGTTTTAAGTTTTCAGAACTATAGAAAGGCTCTAAACTTCTCCTTAAGCTGTCCTAAAGATGTTGCCACGACAGAGCTGTCATGACAGGTAAGTTAACTTCACAGTTTAAAGCCAACAGTTTTCTGATTTTTTTTAAGAGAAATTAAATAAATAAAAGACACAGCAATTAATAAAAAGATGTACTCAGACTCCATTAATGATGGAGGGTTGCCACCCCCAAACTCAAGGGTTGCATTGCCCTCAATGCAAAATGACAGAAAAAAACAAAAACATGAAGACAAGTACATCACAAAATATATAAGGCAGGCAGCAATAAAAGAAAAATAAAAGACTTAAATTTTCAATCACTGTCTTCACTGCTGCTGCTGACACGGATCTAGCGGCGGCGTCTGAGCTGTGGTGGAGGCTGGACAGGTTGCTCCACGAGCTGGATGTCGGAGCTACTGCCACTATCCCAAGTGGTGGTGGTGGTGGTGCTAGCCTTGGGCATCAGCTGTCTGTCTGCCACGTGCTTCTACCTCTTGGCAGATGCCAAAAACTTGTTGCGTGTAAAAGTTTCTATCGTAATTGAGTGCAAGTGTACACATCGCAAGTAATAAAGTGATACTAGAGTATCGGATATCGTCTCCACAGGGACTGGGCTAACCCTTTCCTTCGCTATCTACACAAGGGGAAAAGAATAGATTAAGATATTGTCACGAAAATAATAAAGTAAACGTAAATAAAAAGAATAAAGATATCAAGATAGAGAGAATGAGCTGGTATTGAATTGCTCAGTAGTGCAGGTATTATAGTGCTTAGGAAATCCAGTTCTATCACGCGCCCGTCACGGACAGCACCTGTCGCGGCGGCTGTCCGTTGGCTGTCGCGGCAGGAAACACATCATACCCCATAACCGATAACCAAACCCCTCCGTCGTTTACCCGTTGTCGACATGTTCTAAATTCCCCCTAGGGCCACGGGTTGATTTGTAAAGTAGTTGCAAGGGTTGTTTTATTTTAGGATTTTCCAAGTTCAATAAAATAAACTTCAAGTTCTCTTATTTTGGTTATTAACATCTTGCAAGAGCATCGGGAGAGCATTGTGAGGTTATCTATTTACTTAGCATCGGGAGAGTTAAGTATACGAAAAAATAAGAGCGAGTTCTCTAGTTTATAGTTGAACTATCTTGTGCCTATGGATAGGGCAAGGTTAAGTGGCTAAAGAAGAATTCATACACATCGGTGTTCATCCTTCGATTCACGCCGGGAGGTATCATCAAAGACGTGATCATCGACAGACTTGGACCTAGGGATAAGCCAAGGCAGATCTAGGATTCTTGCCAAACTTGAAGTATCTGATCAGAGGGCTGTCATCTGAGGCAGGTCTCTTTGTTACTCTGGTAGAGGTTTCGGCCGTTGGACTACCGGCTGCCGTCGGGGCAGGTGATGGGTGGAGGCAGCAGAGTGGGAATGTGGGGAGGCAAGTGGTGTAGGTGTGTGGACAGGGGTGGGGATGTGGAAGAAATGGGCTGGAAAAGTAGGGAAATTAACATTGGGATAATTCAAAGTGTTGGTAATAAAGTTTACCGTCGAGTTGGTGAAATCCCGGATGAAGGTCATCAATCCCATTTGTCTCTCTTCCACCCGTTGTATCGCAGCAAGAATGTGGGTAGATAGGTCTGTCGGGGCGGTAGTGGCGGCAGGTTCAGGGGCAGGCTCCTCAGATGATTCTGCTGGGGAGCCGGCTGGGTTAAAGGAAGAGATAGGTGTAGCCACTACCAGCTCCATGAGGCTGTTGATGTTGTTGTTGGTCCAACCTCGTCCTTGGATCATTTTGTCAGTGGATGCCTCGGGGACAGCAGCACAGCGGCATAGGGAAGTTATTGTGAACGGCAGGCAGAGGCGAGAGTCTGTTCGATAGGTGCAGTCCAAAATGCTATCCCTTATATAATGGCCCACGTTTATAGGCCTGTCGTGCATGATTGAATGAATGGGGGCGAGTCGCTGCTGGTTCACCGTCGTGTGATGGGAGGAAGGCATGATACGCTTTTTGATGAAAGCGTTCCAGAGTTTGGCTTCCGGGAGGAGCTGCCCCCTTTTGACAGAGTGGGGGTTCTTTTTGCTTGTGGTCCATGTTGTTCCTTCTTCTGTCACCTCCGCCATGACAGCACCATAGGCGGCAGCATCGAGGGTGTCTAGAAATTTCTGGTGGGCATCATCATCGGGGCCAAAGTAGAGGCCAAACATGTGGTTGATGCTGTCAGCTGTGAATGACACTGTTACTCCTCGAACGGTGACGGATGTTGCCGTTCTGCTGTCGATAGCAGCATAGAACTCCCGGACCAATGTGTCGTTTAGTTCTGTCGGTTGTTCAGCGAATTGCTCCCATAGTTGAGCTGTGATTGCCTTTGCGATGAATGGTCGGAGTCCCATGTTGGGTGTTTTTCGGATGTAAACAAACCCCCTTTCCTCCCATAATTCCTTTGTGGCGAAGGGCGTCGCTGCTGTTGAAGAAGAGGCTGAGGCAGCACTACGGCGGGTCTGTCTAGACGACATATTAGTTGCAAGGGTTGTGAAAATAGAGAAAGCAAATAAAAACTAGAGGAGAAAGCAAGGAAGAATAAGCAGAAGTGAGAAAAATGAAAATGAAAACGGGGTTTTATAGCGGTCGAGGGTCTGCCCGTTTAATGCTGTAACGACAGGCGTGAATAACGGGGCGACTGATGCGATTTTGCATGTCTGACGCGTCTGCCACGCATTAATTAGAGGTGGCAAACGGGTCAATTGGTTCGGGTCATTTCGGTTTCGGTTATTTCGGGTCTGATATTTTCGGTTCAGATTCGGTTTCGGTTTCGGTTCGGTTTCAGTTCGGGTCTATTGTGTTTCGGGTCATTTCGGGTCGGTTGATTTCGGTTCGGTTATTTTCGGTTCGGTTATTTTCGGTTTGGTTAATTTCGGTTCGGTTGATTTCGGTTCGGTTATTTTCGGTTCAATGAGAAATCAGTCGTTTTTAATCAAATTTTTAGGTTTTTCTGATTTTTACACCCTATATATGACTTTATAAAGTCAATATATTTGACATTTTAGTGATTTGTGCGGTTGTTCCTATTTTATCTTTCTTTATTTCTATTAATCGGGTCCATTCGGTTCGGGTCTATTCGGTTTGGGTCCATTCGGTTCGGGTCTATTCGGTTCGGGTCCATTCGGTTCGGGTCCATTCGGTTCAACTAAATTCGGTTCAGTTTCGGTTCGGTTTATTTCGGGTTTTGGATCAAATTTCGGATCAAATTTCGGGTCAATTTCGGGTTGATTTTCGGTTTCGATTCGGGTCTGGGTTCGGGTAATTCGGTTCGGTTTTCGGTTCTCGGGTCAAGTTTGCCAGGTCTAGCATTAATGCGTCTGTTATGCGTCTGTCACACGCTTCTGCGTCTGCCGTGTCAGTCTGTTGACAGCCTGTCTTATCCGTCTGCGGCGACAGCTGGAATGACAGGCTTCAATAAATGGGCTCTGTTGGGCTGATGAAGGGGTGGTGGGCTTGGTGCACTTCTTCTTTTCTTCTTGACTCCTTTATTTCCTAAAAACAGAAAATATATATAAAAAAAACATTATTCGAATAAAATAAACCTAATTTCCTAATAAATAATAAATAATAAAAATAAATAAAAATAAATTTTAGGTTAAATTAGGGATGCCTTGTGGGTCATCTCCTAAAGTAACCACTTCCTGTATTCATGGGGCTTCAGTCCCCCGATAATGCTTGAGGCGCTGTCCATTGACTTTGAATTGGTGCCCGTCTTTTAATGATCGGATTGTGATGGCACCATGGGGAAAAACTTGTACCACTTGGAACGGGCCAGACCATCTAGATTTTAACTTCCCTGGGAAGAGTTTCAGTCTAGAATTGAACAACAACACAAGCTGCCCTGGGCAGAACTGTCGTGGCAGCAACTTCTTGTCATGCCACTGCTTTGTTTTCTCCTTGTAGATCCTTGCATTGTCGTAGGCCATTGTCCGTATTTCCTCAATCTCGTTCAAATCTAACAGCCTTTTCTGGCCTGCCTTGTCCAAGTCCATATTCACTGCCTTGATTACCCAATATGCTTTGTGTTCGATCTCGACAGGCAAGTGACATGTTTTCCCATAAATTAATCGGTATGGAGACATGCCCAATGGAGTCTTAAAAGCTGTCCGATATGCCCATAATGCATCGTTTAGAAGTAAAGACCAATCTTTCCTAGTTGGTTTAACCATCTTCTCAAGAATGTTCTTCACTTCCCTATTGGAAATCTCAGCCTGTCCATTGGTCTGTGGGTGGTATGCTATCGCGATCCTGTGCTTGACACCATATTTCTTCAAGGCGGCAGCAATTACCCTATTAACAAAATGTCTCCCTTCATCACTGATAATCGCCTTAGGGATGCCAAATCTAGAAAAAATGTTTTTGTGTAAAAACTTTTGGACCGTCTTGGCATCATTCTTTTGAGTTGCGATTGCTTCTACCCACTTAGAGACATAATACACTGCTAGGAGGATGTATAGATTTCCACATGAAGATGGAAAAGGTCCCATAAAATCAATCCCCCAAACATCGAAGATCTCGACTTCTAGAATGTTCTACAGTGGCATCTCGTTTCTCCTCGAGATGTTACCTGTCCGCTGGCACCTGTCACAGTTCTTGTAAAAGTCCTGTGCATCTTTATATAGTGTCGGCCAGTAGAACCATGACTGCAACACCTTGGCAGCAGTTTTATTGCCTCCTAAGTGACCTCCATATTGCGAAGCATGGCAGTGATGTAGAATGTCTTCTTGCTCTTCTTGTGGTACACACCTTCTTATAACCTGATCTGCGCACATTTTGAAAAGAAGAGGTTCGTCCCAATAATAATGTTTAACATCATTTTGGAACCTCTTCCCGTCTTGATAATTAAGATCAGAAGGTAATATTCCGCTAACTATAAAATTAACGAAATCAGCATACCAGGGAAGGTCAGAAGACTTACCTGCCGCCATGGCTGTCGCGGCAGGGATTGCGGCAGCAAAGAGCTGCTCATCTGGGAAGGTCTCCAGTATGTTTGTCTCGTCGATTGGTAGACTCTGTCCCTTCTCTAACCTTGACAAGTGGTCTGCTACCTGATTTTCTATCCCCTTTTTGTCCTTGATCTCGAGGTCGAACTCTTGCAATAGTAGGATCCACCTTATCAGTCTAGGCTTTGCGTCCTTTTTCGCGAACAAGTACTTAAGGGCAGAATGGTCTGTGTGCACTATTACTTTCGTCCCAAGTATGTAAGAACGAAACTTGTCGATGGAGAACACTACAACTAACAACTCCTTTTCTGTGGTGGTGTAGTTCACTTGGGCGTCATTTAATGTTTTGCTGGCATAGTATATGACATGAAACAGCTTATCTCTGTGCTGCCCAAGTGCTGCCCCGACAGCGTAGTCACTAGCATCACACATAATCTCAAACGGCTGCGTCCAGTCTGGTGGCTGTACTATGGGGGCTGTTACCAATTTTTCTTTCAGAACCTTGAATGCTTCAGTACATTCATCATTAAAGTCAAAGGGTCGGTTCTGCTCCAAAAGATGGCATAGCGGTTTGGTGATTTTTGAAAAATTTGCAATGAATCTTCGATAAAAACCAGCATGCCCTAAAAAACTTCTAATGCCCTTGACTGTTGTTGGCGGCTGCAGCTTCTCAATCACTTCTATTTTCGCCCTCTCGACTTCTATCCCACGGCAGCTAATCTTATGGCCAAGGACTATCCCTTCGTCCACCATAAAGTGGCATTTTTTCCAATTTAGAACAAGATTAGCTTTTTCACATCTTTCAAGTACTTTTTGAAGATTGCCAAGGCAGCTCTCAAAATCGTCTCCAAAGACGGAAAAATCATCCATGAAAATCTCAAGGAAGTCCTCTACCATGTCGGAGAATATGGCCATCATGCACCTTTGGAAGGTGGCAGGTGCATTACAGAGTCCAAACGACATCCTCCTAAATGCGTATGTTCCGTAGGGGCATGTAAAAGTCGTTTTTTCTTGATCCTCTGGTGCGATAGCAATTTGGTTGTAACCTGAATAACCATCAAGAAAACAATAGTAAGGTTTACCCGCTAATCTATCAAGCATTTGATCAATAAAGGGTAAAGGAAAGTGATCCTTTCGGGTAGCTTTGTTAAGCTTCCGATAGTCCATACAAACCCTCCAACCGGTCACAGTCATGGTTGGGATTAACTCATTGTTCTCGTTGGTTACCACGGTCATTCCTCCTTTCTTTAGAACACATTGCACCGGGCTCACCCATTTGCTGTCGGAGATGGCGTAAATAATACCAGCATCTAACCATTTAATTATCTCTTTACGCACTACCTCCTTCATCGCATGGTTTAAACGCCTTTGGGCATCAATAGTCGGCTTATGATCTTCCTCTAGGAGGATTTTGTGCATGCATAACGCCGGACTAATGCCTTGAATGTCTGCTATCGTCCATCCAATCGCCTTTTTGTGCTGCCTTAGCATGTCGATTAGCTGTCGTTCCTGTTCATGCGGCAGCTTAGCAAAGATGATTGCGGGCAGTGTGTCATTGGAACCAAGATAAGCATATTTAAGCTGCCCTGGCGGGGGCTTCAGTTCTAAGGCAGGTGGTTCAACAATAGATGGCTTTTGGATTAAATGGTTATCCGAAGTATAATTCAAAGGTTCGAATAACTTACCTGGATGATTGCCTATCCAGTTTGCCTCCTCTTGACCTTCAGTATCAGATGTATCGTAATCAGAGGAGTTGATGTCGTCAGTGCTGTCGTCGTCGCTGTCGTGACAGGCCTGTAGGTGACTGCCGCGGCAGTGCCCAAATTTAATATCATGACAGCCCGACCTGATGCAGGGTTGATCAAGGGTAACGTCAGTGATAGCCTTGCATTCCTCATCCACATCAGCATGTTTCATTGCTTGGAGAACATTCAACTTAATCTCTTGATCGTTCACGTGCATGGTGAGTTCTCCTTTCTCCACATCAATCAATGATCTTCCCGTGGCTAAGAAGGGTCGCCCAAGAATGACTGGTGCGTTTTCGTCTGCCTCACAGTCTAAGATAAGAAAGTCAGCAGGAAAAATAAGCTTATCCACTCTTACCAGAATATCTTCAATTTTTCCTTCGGGATGAACGTAAGAGCGGTCGGCCAGCTGCAGGGTCACTGTCGTGGGTCGCGCCTTTCCAATGCCTAATTTCTGAAAAACAGACTTGGGCATTAAATTAACACTAGCACCAAGATCACAAAGTGCCTTACCCACAAATTTATTTCCGATTACGCAAGGTGTGATGAAACTCCCCGGATCCTTCTTTTTCTGGGGTGGCTGCCGATGAAGAATGCTCATGCAACCTTCTGTCATCTTTACCGTTTCAAATTCCCAAAGTTTAGATTTTTTCGACATAACATCCTTGAGAAATTTAGCATAACCGGGCATCTCCCTAACAGCATCTAACAACGGAATATTAATATGAACCTGCTTAAAAATATCATAAATCTTTTTAAGTTGAGATTCATGCTTAGCTTGTTGTATCTGTTAGGGAAAAGGTGGTGGAGGACGATAATCAGCAATACGCCCTTCCCACTGTATGCGAATCTGAGGACGGTAATTATCTTTTTTCTCCTCTGTCGCTTCTGCTGTCGTGACAGGCTCTCGGCAGCAGTCTGGTTGTCACCTGTCGGAGCAGCTTCTTCGGCAGGTTTATCCAAGGCAGGTTCCTTTTCTGTTTCAGCTTCTTTTTCCGGCCCTGGTAATTTCTTCCCACTCCTAGTAGTAATCGCCTTACATTGCTCGTGTGGGGGTGGTCTAGCATTTTCAGTATTGCTAGGGAATCCTCCATTCTGCCTCGGCTTAATATGTTGCGAAACCTGACCCATTTGTGTCTCTAGAGATTTCAAGGTTGCTTCATGGTTTGTCATCCTCATCTCGGTTTTATCCATAAAGGTTTCTGTCTTCTTGACAAACTGATTCATGTTCTCCATATACGTACCAGTCTGAGACATAAAAGTGGCCAGTGTCTGTTCCAATATGCTGCTCGTGGCAGGTGGTGGCTGCTATTGCTGCTGCGGCGGCAGGTGCTGCGGCAGTTGCTGTCGCGTCAGCAATCTTGGATCTCCCTGATTCTGATTGTGTGCTTGCGGATTCAGGGCGTTGTTGGGATTACTTCAGGAAAATTTGGGATCCTTCCTCCAATTGGGATTATAATTGTTGGAATTATAATTTGGCTTGTAATTTCCAACATATTTTCCCTCTTCTATTTGTATTGGGCACTCATCCCGACTATGATTTCCCTCACAGATAGTACAAACTTCCTCGACAACAAATCCTTGTAATTCATCTTCATTCAATAACCGTTTCATTGCTTTAGTAAGGAATGCTACCTGTGATTTCATAGTGCTGTCGGCCTCATAGTCCTTGACAGCAAGTACCCGTTTACCCCCTCTTCTAGCTGTCGGAAACTGCTCCTCATTCTTGGCCAGATTTTTCAAAACTTGCAATGCCTCGTCTGGATCTTTATCCAATAATAATCTGTTTGCTGCAGAATCAATTCGAATGCGAGTTTGTAAGTTGGCAGCATTATAAAATTTAGTTACCTGATTCCAGACGGGAAATCCATGCATTGGGCAGTTCCGTAGAAGAGTAGTAAATCTGTCCCAGGCCTCGTGCATCGGCTCGTCATCTTCCTATTGAAAAGTAGCAATTTCGTTACGTAATCGCTCAGATAAATGCGAAGGATTAAAACGAGATACAAATTCACGAGATAAATCTGCCCAAGTTCTAATTGAACCCGACGTAAGTTTATTCCACCAAGTTTTAGCTCTGTCCCTCAATGAATGGGGAAATAACCGAAGCCTTAGTATCTCCGGACTAACTCCTGGTAGTCTAAACGAACCACAGATCTCCTGGAACGTTTCGAGATGCTCCCTAGCATCTTCTGTCACAGCACCACTAAACTGCCCGGCATTGTTGATCATACTAAACATGACAGGTTTAAGCTCGAAGTTGTCAACATCAATATCCGGCAGCGTGGTCTCCAGTTCTACATGATCGTTCAGCATGTAGTCACGACAAGATCGTCGTCTATCAGCGATAGGGTTATCGACAGGCTGTATAACTTCGCCGATAGGCGGGTCGTTTCCAACGTGGGCCATCTTCTCTAGTTGTTCCTCAAGGTACTTGTTTCTTGCTAAAAGGTGGCGAAGTTGTTTCTTGAGATTGAAAGAACGTTCGATTTCCGGATCTAATTTATACTCAGGGTCTTCGCCTCTTTTAGATCTGCGCATAAACAAGAAAACCTTGTGAAAAGCAAGAGTTGAAAGTACTAACGAAAAATAGAAAAAGAAAATTAAAAGAAAAATAAAAACAAAAACAAAAACGAAAAGTGCAATAAAAGAAAGGTGTAGTTATGTTGCCAATCCCCGGCAACGGCGCCAAAAACTTGTTGCGTGTAAAATAGTCTATCGCAATGGTAGTGCAAGTGTACACGACGCAAGTAGTAAAGTGATACGAAGTATCGGATATCGTCTCCACAGGGATTGGGCTAATAGCTTCACCTTATTTCACTACACGAAAGTAAAAGAAATATTTGAAAGTTGTCACGAGAATAATAGAGTAAACTTAAATAAAAGAGTAGAATTATCAAGATAGAGAGAATGGGCTGGTATTGAATTGCTTAGTAGTGCAGGTATTGAATTGCTTAGGAACTCCAGTTCTGTCGTCGTGCCCGTCGCGGCAGCACCTGTCGCGGCAGCGAACACACCAACTCTGTACTTCAAGTTTGGCAAGAATCCCATATCTGCCTTGGCCTATCCCTAGGTCCAAGTCTGTCGATGATCACGTCTTGATGATACCTCCCGGCGTGAATCGAAGGATGAACACCGATGTGTATGAATTCTTCCTTAGCCACTTAACCTCGCCCTATCCCTAGGTACGAGATAGTTCAACTATAAACTAGAGAACTTGCTCTTATCTCTTTCGTATACTTAACTCTCACGATGCTAAGTAAATAGATAACCTCACAATGCTCTCCCGATGCTCTTGCAAGATATTAAAACCAAAATAAGAGAACTTGAAGTTTATTTTATTGAACTTGGAAAATCCTAAAACAAAACAACCCTTGCAACTACTTTACAAAATAACCCGTGGCCCTAGGGGGAATTTAGAACATGTCGGTGACGGGTAAACGACGGGTAAACGGCGGAGGGGTTTTTAGATGTCGGTTATGGGGTATGTTGTATGATATCCCCTAGGTTAAAATCTATGCCCTTATATAAGCTTTGGGCTCAAGTATTCTAAGTTGACAAGGATTACAACTTTAATTAAAAGTAAGATTCTAATAAAGACTTAATCTCTAAAGTTCCTACTTTGCAGCCGCCATCCTTGTTTCTGGGGATTTCCTCTCCTTGAGTTTTGGCTTGTCATATCTTTTGATCCGGGGCTTGGAAAAATATTTGGCTTTCACACGACAGACGAGCAGATTTTTCTCTATCTATCGAGGTCCACTTCACTTTTCCTCTTCATAAGGTTGCTATCACCATGCTGTCACGACAGCTCCATGGCAGCTTCGTCCTTGTCGTCTGCTTGTCCAGTTCAGCTCTTCTGCTTCTCTGCCCTGCGCCTGCCTTCTCCGTCTACGATGGCAGCAACCTGCAAAATCAGCCATTTTTAGTAGAATCTGTGCCTTTTACATATTTGTGATGTTTAACTGAAAACTAACCTAAATGCAATGCAATGATGCTTGAATGCAGCAGTAATATGGGTTAAAAAGGGTGTAAATAATAGAACTTTTACACACTCAACAAAACCCTAATCTGATGCTTTCCCATACTTTGTCTTGCAGCCGCCCTTAATCTCAACCGTTAGATCTAGGATCCAGATCTAACGGTCCAAGATCACCCAGAAGCAGGAAACCCTAGCAGAGACCTCTCCCGGGTTGGCGCCGCAGCACATGAGCCACTGGATCAAGGGCATATCGGACGGCCCAGATTGGTCTTCCCCATGCGCGCGTGATCCACGCGTGACCTTCCACTTCCCAGACGCGCGCGTGCATCACACGCCCGAGTCTCTCCAGATCCCAATCGGTGGCACGAAGCACTCCACGTCGGCGGCTGTTCGAAACCTCTGGTCCCCTCTCCTCACGAAATCCTCACATGCAACGCAAAAGGACAAACGTCAGAAATCAGAAACAAATTGCAGCAACCAAAAATCGTACGAGGCAGAGACAAAATTTTAGAAACAAAAAACGCAACAAATTGCAAAGGCAATCAACAGAAATTGTACAAATCACAACAGATTTATCAGCATTTTCATGTATTTAGAAAAAGAAAAAATACGATTTTCGGGGCTATTTAAACCCGAGAGCAAGCATTGTAAGGGGATGGTTTTTTCAGAGAGAGATTTAGAGGAGTCAGAAATTACATAGAGGATTTTTCAGAGGACTTTTAGAGAGAAAAAATTGTAAGAGAGGATTTTTCAAAGAGCATTCAGAAAAAAAAAAAAACTTTCAGAGGAGATTGTAATCGTTTTCATATCAATACAAGCAGATAAGAACTTCAGAGGTATCAGTGTCTCTCTTTGGTTTTAGTTTCGTATTACAAAAAAATAAAATAAAAACAGAAGGTTTTTTTACCTCCGTTTTGAGTCGGGATCCCCATCGTCGTGCCCGTCTTTACCGGCGATAAGCTTCGCGGCCTCTCTTCGGGGTCGTGCATGGTGAGCCGTCGAGACCGGTGACACGAGGGGATAAGCTTTTCAGGTTTTTAGTGTCGGGATCTCTCTTTTTTTTAAGGAAAAACGATTTCGAAACGGTTTTCCTTCGTTTTGGTTTTGATTTCGAGAAGAGAAGGGTTTTTCGGTTTCAAGAAAGAAAAAAATAAGCTTTTTTAGGGTAAGTTTTTTCTTTCCGGTTTAGGGTTATCAAATGAAAATAAGGTTGAAATATGTTTTTGTTTGGCTTAAATAATGTTTTTAGTTTTTTATACAGGGCTAATAGCCTACTAAGCCCCTCCGCGTATTGATATTACGCGTGCAGGGCTTTCTCTTTTTAAAATCACGGCAACAGTCCCCCCGTGTTTTCAAACGTTCTCAATTTCGTCCCGGTTTCATTTTAATCCGTTTTTTTAGTGGTCGAATCACCGTTTGAGTCCCTGTAGGTTTTGAGTCTTTTCAATCGAGCCCTGCTCTTTCATTTTGATTTTTCTTAAAATGGTTTATTTACATTTGCAGCCCCTGCCAGTTTGCATTTTTATTTATATCGCATGTCATTTTGGTTATATTATTCATGCCCGTTTAGTACGTGTTTATATCGAATATATTATTTTTGCCATATTGTTTATATTAGTATGTGCATATTTTGTCTTATCTGGTTCGAATATATATATGTTTTTGTGACATGCATTTTAATGTCATTTCATGTGATTTTTAGTGCTAAGTTCGTATGTTAATGAATTTTAATTATAAAACGGAGATACCTATTAATTCGCGTATTCGGGTCGACTAGCCTAACTTATTGGATGTCCCCCGAATATTCAGATTAATTCGAATCGTCTAAAGGTAAATCCGTAATTAAAACGAACAAGACCATAGCATCATCCTTTAATTGTTTGCATCATGCATAAAGGTGACGTACGGGATTCGAACCCTATACTAACACGACAGTCAGTCTTATATGATGTCGGTTTAGTCTTTGGTCCGATGTACCATCATCCTTTTTAATTAAACGACTAATTAATTTGAAACCGCCAATTTGATAAAGCTCGTACGATTAAAGTTCGGTTTTCAATCAAGAACCCCTAATTAAAGTCTTCTTAAATTTTGAATAATATCCATCAAATAAAGGCAACAATTGTTTTGGTACCGATTTCCGGGCGTGATGGGGGTGCTAACCCTTCCCCACGCGTAACCAACTCCCGAACCCTTTCAAAAGAATCTCTGGTTTTGTTTTCTACGGTGTCCGACCTACCTTAGTGGCCGGTGGCGACTCCAAACCGAGAAAAAGACTTTTAAAAGGTTGTTTTCCTGAAACCCGAACCAATTTTTAAAACTCCCCCTTTTTAAATCAAATCGAATATTTTTCAAAGTAGCGGGACGAGAAAACCCCCGTTACAAAGTCTAGTTTAGATAATAATACGAATCTCCCTCTTTCTTTCATCTCTTTGTTATTTTATTCTTATTCGTCGTTTTTCGTTATTTTATTTCTAACACATTATCATCACAATTCTCTATATTTTTCTTTCTAATGATAAAACAACAATAGATCATAACTTTTGTTGTCTAGCCTCTTCATACCAAGAGAAAGTATATTGCCGCAACAAATGTTTCAGTCTCATCTCATGAATATGCAACAAAAACCATGTTGTTACCACTTGCCCCATTATTTTACTTTACTTTCATATTAAGATTTGTCAAATCACATGAAGACTTGGACAATGAAGGAGCCGATCAAATCTAGTTTTGATATTAATATCAGGTATACGCTCAAGTATTATATTTGTTTTCAACAAAATCAAAATGGATTTCGAGAAAAAAAGGGTTAAGTATTGGATATTAAAATTTTAATATCATTTGTTCATTATCATTTTAATATTACAATTTTGTTTAGAAATCTAATTACAATAATTAGATTTTTTTCAGAAAAGATAAAAAAAATAGTATAGCTTGAGTTCAAAATTTTAAAGAATTTGTGAAATTTTGATACGTAATTTTTTTAAAGGATTGATTAAATATATGTATTCTACATGATTGACTTAAAGTACATTGTTAGTAATATTGATGAGAGTTTTTTCTTTTATTTTATTTATCTTATTCCATTGATGAGAGTTGATGTTTTTAACTGTGCTTTAAGTTTTACATGATAAATTTAAATGGTTTGGAAAGAGACATGACATGAAGGGATTATGAGAAGCTGTATTGGTCCGTTTGCTATGTCTCTATTGTCTTCGTGAGAAAAATCTATATCGGTAAGCTCTATTTTTATTTTTAATCTTTGATATACGATTTTTAAAGTGTGGTAAATCATGATGATTTTGAATCTACAAGAAGACTGTTATAAAGTCCATTTGCTCGAAAGAAATAATTCCCATGTGTCGACAAACTCGACTATTGACTTATCTCAAGTTCAAGTTACGAAAATTCGTCTTGATCCAACAAATTTTATGAGAGGAATTCCCTGAAGTGAATGCAAGCATGATGTTTATTCCATGCGATTATTGGATCTGTTTCATTCCATGAAGTGAATGCAAATATCATAAATCATTATTCAATTAGAGACGTAACTTCGATATAATCCAAGTATATTGGCTGGACATCCCGTTCTGCGAGGCTATTGGTCTCAAAAAAGATTTTTAAATGACCTTGTGAATTGGTTTAACAATGCCTCGTACGGGGATTAAATCTTTTTTCTCTGTGATGAAGATATGTTAATAAAAACATACTCCACTTTTCACGACAAATAATGTTGTCCTGAGACACAATATCGTGAAAAAGGTTTCAAAGGCCCACTTGCTCTAATCCATTCCCTGAAGTGAATGTGCGATTTTATAATGGAAAGAATAAATGCCACATTAGTAGTTGTGGTCATGGTAGAGGCCATGGACATAGACATTATGGTCATTTTAAGAATACTTCTACCCACCGGTAGTGAGGTTATAAGGATGACAAGAGGGATAAAAGATCATTCTAAGGAAGTAAAATATTTTTTTATTACCAATGCGATGTAACAACCCATTGGTCTCATACTTATCGTACGCTAAAAAATCAACAATCCTTGAAAGATAAAGGAAATAAAATAGAAGTAAATTTTGTTTACGAAAAATGATGAAGATGATATTGGTCCACTTATTTGGACATTACTGGTCCAACTCATTTGGACGTTGTTGATTTCCTTATAACCCTCGAAAGGAATAAACCATATTCTAATTATTCTCATAACTTTTAAGAGAATTATTTATCTTTTTATTTATTTTGCTGTTTATTTACTTTACATATTAATTAGGCTTAATACAACTTTTCCCCCTAAAGTATACCCGATTTCCCAACTTGCCCCTAAACTTCATTTTGCCCACTTTTTCCCCCTTAAACAATTCGCCGTTACCCATTTTGCCCTATTCTGTTACCCTTTTCCTTTAAAAAAAATTTCGGCCAATAACATCATGCCACATCATCAACGGATTGACTAAGTCAAACCGTCCGGTTTTATTTAAAGGGTAAATGACATGTCAAGTTTGTCATGTTTGTTTTTTTGTTCAATTTAGTCACTGCCTTAAATGGACCCCTATTTGTTTCTAATTTTTATGATTTGGTCCTTTATTTGTTATTATTAATAATATTATTTTATTAAAATGTTAATATTTAATAAAAATAAATAAAAACAAATATTTTAATACTAAATTAGTAATTTTTTAGATTCGAATTCCAATTAAATTCTAATTTCACTATATTTGAATTATAGTTTTTGAGTAAAATTCAAATTATATTCGAATCATGTTCGTATTATATTTGAATCATATTCAAATTATATTTGAATCATCTTCTAATTATATTCGAATTATATTAGGATTATTTTGAATATAGCAAAATTCGAATTAATAATTTGAATATAATTAGAAGATGATTCAAATATAATTTGAATATGATTCGAATATAATACAAACATGATTCGAATAATTTAAATTTTACTCAAAAACTATAATTCAAATATAGTGAAATTAGAATTTAATTGGAATTCGAATCTAAAAAATTACTAATTTAGTATTAAAATATTTGTTTTTATTTATTTATACTAAATATTAACATTTTAATAAAATAATATTATTAATAATAACAAATAATGGACTACATTATAAAAATTAGAAACAAATAGGGGTCAATTTAAGGTAAAAATAGACTTTTTAGTGACTAAATTGAACAAAAAACAAACCTGTCAGACTTGACATGTCATTTACCCTTTAAATAAAACCAGACGAATTGACTTAGTCAATCTGTTGATGATGTGGCAGGATGTTATTGGCCAAATTTTTTAACGGAAAAAGGTAACGAAATGGGGCAAAATGGGTAACGACGAATAGTTTAAGAGAGAAAAAATGGGTTAAATGAAGTTTAGGGGGCAAGTTCGGAAATCGAGTATACTTTAGGGGGAAAAAGTTGTATTAAGCCTATTAATTATTTTTGTTTTATATTTATATATTATGATAGTTATTTATTTTGTTTAACATGATTACTTATCAGATACAATTTATGGTGACGATTTATGCTTAGCAGAAGTATAAGATATATTTTCCCATTTAATGCAAGGAAAAATGTGAGTACTATATCTCAAAGTACTGAAAAATATTGATGCTCCAGAAGAGCAATAAGTTCCTAAGAGAAAGCACATTATGAAAAGTGCAGAATTGCAAATATTGTAAAAAATTACCCTTGATGGTAATAATATCATCACCACTAGAAGTGAAAATTTTAAGAAAGTAATATGGGTTCGCAAAATAATCCTTCGAGAGCTATAGATATCATATATTATCAATTGGCATTTGAAATAAGCCAATGTGAATATAAGTTCTGGTAGCCAAAAGTCAGTGGAAAGCTCTAGAAGAGTTATATATTGCTACCAAAAGATAATTTCCATTGAAAGCTCCGAAAGAGCTAAATATATTCCTATTCAAAGGAAAAAAATCGATGGTTGTACTAAACATGTACGTGTGAAATTGAATCACATGTTATGGTAAACCAGAAATTTACCAAATT
This sequence comes from Hibiscus tridactylites, assembly GCA_958450335.1. Taxonomy (NCBI): domain Eukaryota; kingdom Viridiplantae; phylum Streptophyta; class Magnoliopsida; order Malvales; family Malvaceae; genus Hibiscus; species Hibiscus tridactylites. Next base: position 16,956,538 of record OY288274.1, read on the forward strand.
CTGAAATATATATACACATATGTATATAGTTGGCATGATCGGTTAGACCATTATGATCAATAATGATGCAGAAATTATTGAGATTTACATGCACATGCATTAAAAGAACCTGAAGTTCTCGTAGTGCTAATTCTCAAAGGAATTAATTAAATTTCGCTTATTAAAGAACATGAAGTTCTTGTGTTGCTTAAAGGAATTGATTAAATTCCACTTACTAAAAGAATCTGAAGTTCTTGTGTTGTTTGTTCTCAAAGGATTTAGTTGATCCCACTTACCAAAAGAACTAGAACTTGAAGCTCTTGTACTGAAGTTGAGGCTACATGTCTTGCATATTTGAATGAAATATGGACCCATATATCTACAAATGTGGAAAGTTTTATATGAATTTAGTAGATACATTTGCATTGTTTTATCAACTTACAACCAGAAGTTTGTGAGATTGATTCTAAAAGGATTCAGATTATGCTATTAGACTATTCGTCTTGCAAAAGCTTGTGGGTTTATATTTTAGGCTATATCAATCGAAATAACTATTACAAAGTCTATTGATTATGAACAAAACAGTTTAGCAAAATTTTAATTGGATGCCTCCTTTTTAATAGTTAAACTACGAGAACAAAATTATCTATATGACATTTTCATATAGCAACACTTATATGCATCAAGCCAATGAGTTATAATAAACTCTCTGTCATGATTGGTTTTTGGTCAGAAGCCACACATTTCCCATTTTATAATTTTTAAATGTGTGGTATATTGTTGAATTGCTCCACCACAACGCAAAAAATGGGTAAATCAAAAGGGTTGAGAATATATATTGAGTATGTGTCTCCTTTTATGTTTTAATTCTTAAACATTAATTGGAGAATTATTTATGACATGATTTTTCTCAACATCATGGGAGATAATAATCAGCTGGATAAAAGAAGATGAATTATTGTTATGTAGATCTTTGTATATGAACCAGAAGTTCATAAGATAATTCATGTTATTACATGTCAATTGCCAAACATATTTACTGACCCAATGAGCGTAACTAAGTCTCATATATCAACTGAAATGCTCTAAATTTGAATTACATGTTAGAGCGAATGGATGTAAATCATGCATGAAGCATGAAATTTGGTTCCGATGATCGAAATTCTCGTAAATAGAAAATAGTATGAGATGATCATATATTAGAGGCCGATGCTCCTAAAGAGACCCAAGACATAACTAATATTAAAACTCTAGAAGAGTTTCAGGTATCTTAAATAAAGATTGAAATCTTAAAGAGATCTCGATGAGTTATGTCACCACAAGAATGAAACCAGAAAATTGAAAAAATTTGACAACGATTTTACAAACAATTTTAAATGGAATACTTCTATAGAAGTAAAGAAAGAAAACAAGGATCTTGTATTGAAATTTATAAATATTGAAATGATTGGCCAATGTAGAAAAACGCTTTGAACTTCTAAAAGAGAAGTATTTGGATCAGCAGACCAAACACCTAAAGGTGTAATGCAAGTGAGGCACAAATAAGTAGTCGTAAATACGACGAAATTATAATTTATGAAGAATTTTAAATACTTCATGGTGGATGCAATTACTTTGGCAGTTATTAAATATTTTGTATGCGTCTAATCATTTTGTGGATCCCTATAAAAGGAAAGTTGCCTTTGACGGATTTAAAATGCTAGAAGTATTTGGAAATTTCCGAAGAAATTCATTTAAATATATCCCCTTGATTATTTATATTTTGGCGCATTTGGTATAATCGCTTTAGTGAGTACTGATTGAGGAAGTACTATAAGAATGGCCATATTTTCTTATGCTTTTATAAAGGCTTAATACGCTTTTTTCCCCCTAAACTATAACTGTTTTCCCAACTTGCCCCCTAAAGTTCATTTTGACCACTTTTTCCCCTAACGTTTTCACCGTTACTCATATTGCCCCAAAAAGTTAACACCGTTAAAAAAATCTGTCTTGGCCAATAAAAATGCGACACGTCATTTTCTTTATTTATTTTTAAATTTTAAAATAAATAAATATAATAAAATATTTATTAATTTAATTATATCTCCTAAAAGCCCAAAATACCCCCATCTCTTCTTCTTCCCCAATTTTCCAATGTTCTCCGGCATATTTCTCTTCCACCAAACCTTAAAATCCTCGCCACCGCCATCGTCCCTGTTAATTCCAAACTCCACCGCTTCGCCGACTCACTTCAAGACAAACATCCTCCGATGAGCATCCGTCTGATCTCCACAACTCGATTTCATCACTGTACAAATCACTAAACAAGTCCCTCTCGCCATCACCCGACTCAGTCTCTTCCCTGTCAAAACAATTCCAAGCCCAAGATTTCATCTCGACCGTGGAAACCGGAAACCAAACAATTTTGATTTTCTTACCTTAATCCATTGACTGAAGAACTGCCGGTGAATATCTGAACGGCAGGGAGGTAAGGAACGTAGTACTGGACTATTGTTTCGCCGTTGTTCAACTCGATCGGAACACCAGCGCCGTACGCACTCCATTCGCCGTAACAGTTCCAAAGATCACCCAATGTGAAATACTCGACTGTTTCTCTCTCCAATGGGTGCCATAATCGATTAAGATTCCTAATCTCGCTCTGCGAATGAAAATCATGTTTAAAAACTGCAAAAAAGAAGCTTAAACAGGGATGATTTTGGTGATTTATCAAACCTTAGAGAGGAACTGGGATTTGACAGTGGGTGTTGTGTAATGGAGGAGGGTCAGCGGTTTTAGGGAGTGGGTGTTGGAGTTCGCGTGAGAGCAACGCACTCTCCACCATGTCGAGCGCCATGGCCGCCACTCTTTGCAAGATGTTCAACTTTGGCTTTACATCTTCACCGGAATTCGGGTACGTTTGTTTGGGGAAATGGATAACGGAAGGAGAGTTGAGGGATGAGGGATGGGGGATGAAATTGAACAACCCAGGATGAGGGGTGGGTGAAGTTTGGGGAGAGAGGTGGGTCTATTTTGGTAAAATAGAATTAATTAAATAAATATTTTAATGTATTAAATCGAAAATTAAGAAAATAAAATAATTAGGTGACGTGGCACGTTTTTATTGGTCAAGACAGATTTTTTTTAACGGTGTTAACTTTTTGGGGCAATATGAGTAACGGTGAAAACGTTAGGGGGAAAAAGTGGTCAAAATGAACTTTAGGGGGCAAGTTGGGAAAACAAGTATAGTTTAGGGGGGGAAAGTTGTATTAAGCCTTTTATAAAAGAAGTTTGGATCAAGATTCATTATGATAATTTAAATATTATTAGAACTCCTGAAGAGCTTTCAAAGCATTTGGTTATCTAAGGAAAAGATTTGAGACAAAGAATCTTGAGACGTGGTTTGTCTCAACCTAATAATGGAGCATTTAAATATGCTTTTTGCCTATGAATGGACACATGCTGAAAGAATCTTAACGAGATTCAATATGAATAAAGCATATCCATTGAGTACCCCAATAATTGTAAGATTGTTGGATGTGAATAAAGATAATTATATCTTTTCTTGGTCTTGAAGCACCATATATTAGTTGGTCAAGAAATATCCATGGATATACAAAGATCATTACCTCTAGATCTTCAAACATTCGTCAATGCCTTCTAAAATCTTGTAGAAATAATTGTTATGCACGAGACAAGCAAAAAATATTTGGCTAAGACCATTGATCCAACATATCCAGAAGATATGTGATTTACTTTCACAAGATACAATACAAAGTTATCTTGTGTAGAGATAATGCAAGATGTATATCACAAATCAAAAGGTGGATACATCATGGAAAATATTACTCCAAAGTTTCATCCCTCGTGATCTTTTAGAAAAAATATTCAAGATTCAATCATGAAGATTCAATGATTTTTTGTTATGTTTTCATGAGGGGGAGTAAATACGCATTGCACTCTTTTCCCCTTAACTGAGGTTTTGTCCCAATGAATTTTCTTGGTAAGATTTTTAATGAGGCAACATGTTATGCGTATCAAAGATGTGTGTACTCTTTTTCCTTTACTAAAGATTTTTTCCCACTGGGTTTTTATCTTAGTAAGGTTTTCCCAATGAGGCAACATGTTATGCGTATAAAAGATGTGTGAACATTATCTTCATAGACATCCAAGGGGGAGTGTTATGAATATTTTATCTATGTGGATGTCTATAATGATAAGAACTTTATCTAGGAGATTTGATTTACTTTATCATTAGGAATATTATCTCCATTAATTAGAGTTTAGTGTATTATGTACTTCTTATGCCTATAAATAGATAATGACATTGTACACAAGTCTAGTTTGGATAATAATACGAATCTCCCTGTTTCTTTTATCTCTTTGTTATTTTATTCTTAATCGTCGTTCTTTGTTAATTTATTTCTAACAATCTTGAGATTTTATAAAATAAAAAACCAAATTGTATTTTATAGAGATGAAAGTTGTGGACCTTCTCTATTTATCACAACCAACAAAAAAAGAGAATATATTGTTCATTTATCATCATCATGAGCGAAATTTAGAGTAAAAGTTTAAGGGAACAACATAAATTTTTAATAAATTTGAGAGATTTAATATTTTTTTAAAATTTAAGAGTAAATTTAATTAAAAAATATTCAAAATTTTGAAGCTTAATATGAATTTTTAAAAATCGTGAGGGGACCAAATTAAAATTTTCAAAAATTTTAGAAACAAAATTTAAATTTCTCCAAATTTTGGAGGGCCGTGACCTCCACCGGTCCCTTAAAGCATCTACCCCTGATTATCATCATTTTACTTATTAATCGTCATGAAAAATCAATGTCCGATGTTTCCAACGTCCACCTTCTCGCTATGACTATCCGTCACAACCCCGTAGTAAGAGCGTTCCTCGTGACATTGTTTGGCGCAAAGTAGTCTCCGTATCGAATCGCAGTCGAACAAGAAGACAGCGTAGCATCCTATATTCAACTTTGCATTTTCCAGCGCAGCCGCAAACAAAAGCACCACCAGCAGCAGCGTCGAATTGCAGCTCCTATCTTTGGGTCTGCTCAAGTACTCCATGCCTGCAAGATCGTAATACTGCTACAAATTGTAACTATTCAGATAAACTAGACTGCACATACATGCATATAGATAGTATAGCACTGTACTGTATCTGGCAAATTATCACAAATGGAATTTTCTTACCATTCAAAAAAAAATCCTTTAGAGAATGAGTCGTCTTACTTTCATAGTTTCCCATTCAATAGAAGGTTAATTGTTTAATTCAACAAGTGGTCTCGGTAAAAAAAGGATAAATACTATTTTTTGAGAGTTGGTCCTAGTGGTAAAGAGTGACATGTTCCCTATGGTTAACTCGGGTTTGAACATCGTAGTTTACAAATGCGCATGAATTTATCTAGATATGAAACCGATCTAAAATTCTACTTTGTAATCGCTAATCAGATTAGATTACTAAAAAAAATAGGGCCTAACATACTAAAAACAAGTGTCTCATGAATTATATTTTAATTTTATCTATTTGTCTTAAACATGTTTCACATCATATTAGAATTGAATTCAACATCTAAATTAATAGTTAGACCGATGAAAATATTTGATTCATAAAATCTTAACACTTTAAAGACTTAATTAAAGCGTTTTTAATTTTAAAACTTATTTTAAAAACAAAGTTATAATTTGAGAACTTAAATCTGTTAGAGTGATAAAAAACTATATAGTATAAATTTTCAATTATACAGTAATCTCAGCGAGGACATGACTGTGTATATAGAATATATTGAAAGAAATCAACATTATAAGCTAAAATAAAGATTTAGTATATATATACACTCAAATTCAATTATTTGCTGAAAAAATATAATCGAATTTTATTGAGACAAAAAGTCGTGGATATTCTCTGTTCATCACAGTGGATGAAAGAAGAGGGTACATAGTTTATTATCATCGATATTTTATTCATCGATCGTCGTTACAAATTAGTATTTAATCTGTCCATCACCCACCTTCCCGCTACGACTATCCGTCACAGCCGCATAGAAAGAGCATTTACTTCTGCATTCGTGGGCGCAGAATATCATCCGCACCCAATTGCAGTGGAGCAGGCAGTCAACGTAACATCCAACGTGCGGTTTTGCACTTGCCGGTTCCGCGGCAAACAAAAGCAGCAGTGACAAGTCGTCGTTTAACCGGTCAAAAATAATAAGTGTTTAACCTCTTTCAACAATAAATAAAATAAAGGAATTGAATAGATATAGGGAAAGAGGGTCGATCCGCAGGGAAATTAGCTGGAATTGTTGACTTGAATTTTTCGAATCTGATTTCCCAGGAATATCTGTAAAAGCGAAGAAATAACAGAAGGGGGGTGATATGATTTTTGATGAAGTAATAAAATAAAGAAAAAGAATTAAAAGTAGTAAGAAAAACCAAGTGTGCAAATCAGCCTCGAACCAGCTCCTTCAATTCTTTCGATCATTGAAATAGATTTTTATTTCGGGGATCATGTCGGTTACAGTCTACGAGGCCCAACCCGTCGTAACTTGTTTTTCTCTTGAGTAACCAATCCTCCCAAGTCTATCTTCGAAAGACGGTTCTTAAATAAATCAACCACGACTATCGCCGTTAAAGTATTTAGAATAAAGCAGGAAAAACTCGACTCAGAAATTGTCTAAAAATAGAATCGCTTCTGATTTTATCTTTCCTTAGCGGACCGCCGCTAAGAGTGTTCACAGGAATTCGAAATTTGCCACAGGCCGTTCCTTCCTCCCAACTATGTTTTTAAGCGAATTCAGACCAAAGGGCCCTTTTTGATATGAAAAACGATTAAAAACTTTTAGTAAGGCCGATTGCCAAACTATCTAAGCAGAAAGATAAAAATGATTTCCCCAAAAGAATTTAAGCAAGTTCAATTCTCACGAATCGAATTGACTTGGTTGGTTCTTGGCTTAAAGGATTTAGCTAAGCATGATATTAATTATCATACTTAACTTGGTTTTTAAAAAAGTAATAAAATAGCATAAAATAAATAGAACAAGGAAAATAAAGGAAAAACTTTTATTAAAGCTAAAACTATTTACAAAGGAAAAGTTAAAAATACTCAAAGCTAAGAAGATGATCACTCAAAAATGATTGATGATCTAAGCCTTTACCAAGGGTGGTATTTATAGGCTTAGATTGACAAAGATAAAGTGATGAGATAATTTAAAATAATAAACAAAAGATAAATAATTCAAATGTTTTGACATTTAAATGCAGGAAATCTAATCGGATAAGCTGATAAGCTCTCTCAGAACGTTCCAGAAGCTTCTAGAAGTCACCACGTCATTGCCACGTCACTGCCACGTCAGACGCGCCGTGCCCGGTGTCGTGCCCATGATGCCAGTCATGACAGAATTATAATAAAAACTGTAGAAATGCCCCATTTTCACTGCTATTTCCAGAATTGGATCCCTGCACAAAATATAACGAAAACAACATGTATTAAGCAGCAAGAAGTCCAAATAACTAGAAAAATAGCAAATAAAATATGTCATATTTGAGAACTCATCAAATTCCCCCTCACTTGTCTCATACTTGTCCTCAAGTATGTCCGAAAAAATCATAAACCCAAGAATACATTTCTCAAGCCATCACAAGCATCAAACATAATCTTAAGAGTTCTAGCGCAAAAGGAGTATCATGAAAGAAACATAATCAAACCAAATGGATGCAAGCAAAGAACAACTCTTATCTCTTCCAATTACCTATCAAGCATTAATCAAATTCTAACCTAGTCTTAATCCTCACCAAGATACACTCAAGAGCACTCAAAGTGTTTAAAGGTAAATGTGAAGCAAAAACACTCAAAGTCAACCATGAATAAAGGTTTCCATAGGCTTGTAACAAGTTCAATTCTCCACTACTTTAATAGAATCGAGGTGCAAAAATCATTAGGTCTTTGTTCAAGGTGTAATGTGGGTTTAGAAAAAAGGATAGAAAGATGGGAAGAAAAACAAAAGAGGATGATCAATGCAAGATATTTCAAACATTCAGCAGTGAAGACATTAAAAAGGAGCTAAAAATGGGCAAGCCAACACACATTTTTTCTTTTTTTCTTTTTTTTATTCTTTTCGAAATTGTTTTTCTTCTTTTTTTCTTCTTTTTTTTTCTTTTCTTTTCGAAGCAATTGCTTCCTTTTTTCTGTTTTTTTTTTCTAGGAAAATATTTGCCCTTATTTGAAAAGTATCTCCTTCATGTCTAATAAAGATTCTAGCATTTGATCAATTGAAATGATTTAGTCAAAGAAATGGGGTTTAAGGCTAACAAAGGCTCACTAGGCGATGAGAAAGGGTAAATTAAAATGAAAAGGGATAGAAGAGGTTAAAAGCCTAATGCCTAAATCATTTTAAAGCACCTCGTTCTTAGTGTAGTCTCGAATCGTAAGCAAGCCACAAGTTCTAGATTCCTAAATTCAAGATGACACTCTCAAGAAAAAGAAACGAGCATAATATGAAGAATGCATGCTCAAGGCTCAAATCTTACCAAAATTGGGCTAATTTGATTAAGCTAGGCAAGAAATCTAATTAACACAATCAAGAGAAATTAAAAGAGATGTCAAACTGCAGATTACCCATATCCTTTGATTATCAAAATGCTATAATTCAATCATTCCTAAGCACAAGAACAATTACAACATGCTGGACAGCAAGTAATGGCAAGAACAAAAAAAAAAATCATTTCAAGGTTCAATCAAAATCAAAACATATTATCAAACAAGCATAGGACAAGTGGTTTGCTACCCTCCCCTCACTTAAGTGAATTGCCCCAATTCATAAAAATTAAGGAAATAAAGAGATGATAAGGGCAAAAGATACTCCCCGTGAATGATGAAATTGAGTCTGCCGTTGGCATTGACTGGAATGACGGTGATGGAGATCGTGGGGGAGGTGGACGGTGACTGGAGCTCAGTCCGGCGGTGCTGTTGGAGAGCTGAGAACGACGGCTGGCGGTTGGGGGAGAAGGCGGAGGTGCGGTGGAAGCCGTATGAGTGGGGTTCTCGACCGGGGCTAGGGACTTGCCGTCGTCGACCACCGCGGCGTGGAGGAGGTGCGGGGACATGGTGAATTGCGGCTGAGTGAAACAGATGGGTGTGTTTTGTTAGGGTATGGTGGTTTTGTGGGAAAGAAAAAAATGGGCAAAGAGGGAAAAATGAAGGGTGCAAAGGGCATGGGCTAAAGTGCTTCCTGTGTGAAAAGAAAAATCCTGCATAAAATTTATTAAGGTAATTAAAAAAAAGAAAGAAAATAAAAAATGAAACATAAATTAAATTATTAAAAAGGAAGAAAAAAATAACGAAAAAAAAACCAATGGGTTGCCTCCCATTTAGCGCTTTGTTTAACGTCGTTTAGCTCGACGCAAATTTTTTTGGTTCTTTAAAAGTGGGTTTTCCTGGTCATAAAAAGTAAAACAAAATCAGTCAAAAATACCGAAAGTAAATCTCCCCGGCAACGGCGCCAATTTTGACAAGTCGTCGTTTAACCGGTCAAAATAATAAGTGTTTAACCTCTTTCAACAATAAATAAAATAAAGGAATTGAATAGATATAGGGAAAGAGGGTCGATCCACAAGGAGATTAGCTGGAATTGTTGACTTGAATTTGTCGAATCTGAATTCCTAGGAATATCTGTAAAAGCGAAGGAATAAAAGAAGGGGGTGATATGATTTTTGATGAAGTAATAAAATAAAGAAAAATAATTAAGAGTAGTAAGAAAAACCAAGTGTGCAAATCAGCCTCGAACCAGCTCCTTCAATTCTTTCGATCATTGAAATAGATTTTTATTTCGGGGATCATGTCGGTTACAGTCTACGAGGCCCAACCCGTCGTAACTTGTTTTTCTCTCGAGTAACCAATCCTCCCAAGTCTATCTTCGAAAGACGGTTCTTAAATAAATCAACCACGACTATCGCCGTTAAAGTATTTAGAATAAAGCAGGAAAAACCCGACTCAGAAATTGTCTAAAAATAGAATCGCTTCTGATTTTATCTTTCCTTAGCGGACCGCCGCTAAGAGTGTTCACAGGAAGTCGAAATTTGCCACAGGCCGATCCTTCCTCCCAACTATGTTTTTAAGCGAATTCAGACCAAAGGGCCCTTTTTGATATGAAAAACGATTAAAAACTTTTAGTAAGGCCGATTGCCAAACTATCTAAGCAGAAAGATAAAAATGAATACCCCAAAAGAATTTAAGCAAGTTCAATTCTCACGAATAGAATTGACTTGGCTGGTTCTTGGCTTAAAGGATTTAGCTAAGCATGATATTAATTATCATAATTAACTTGGTTTTTAAAAAAAGTAATTAAATAGCATAAAATAAATAGAACAAGGAAAATAAAGGAAAAACTTTTATTAAAGCTAAAACTATTTACAAAGGAAAAGTTAAAAATACTCAAAGCTAAGAAGATGATCACTCAAAAATGATTGATGATCTAAGCCTTTACCAAGGGTGGTATTTATAGGCTTAGATTGACAAAGATAAAGTGATGAGATAATTTAAAATAATAAACAAAAGATAAATAATTCAAATGTTTTGACATTTAAATGCAGGAAATCTAATCGGATAAGCTGATAAGCTCTCTCAGAACGTTCCAGAAGCTTCTAGAAGTCACCACATCTTTGCCACGTCACTGCCACGTCAGACGCGTCGTGCCCGGTGTCGTGCCCATGATGCCAGTCATGACAGAATTATAATAAAAACTGCAGAAATGCCCCATTTTCACTGCTATTTCCAGAATTGGATCCCTGCACAAAATATAACGAAAACAACATGTATTAAGCAGCAAGAAGTCCAAATAACTAAAAAATTAACAAATAAAATATGTCATATTTGAGAACTCATCAAGCAGCACCAGCACCGTCGTTGCAACCGTCGAGTTACAGCTCCTACCTTTGACTCTGCTCGACTCCATGTCTGTAAGATCTTAATATTGCTACAAATTTTAATAGTTCAGATAAACTAGAATGCATATACACATATATAGTGTATGTATAGTACTGTAACTGTGATGTATCTGGAAAATTATCGTATATAGAATTAATAAATTTTCTTACCATAAAAAACTAAAAATATGCACTAATTAATGGGTATATCTGTATTGCGCCAGTTAAAATTTTCGTTTTAATTTCTTTACTTTAAACGGATTTAAAAAATTTAGAAACGTTCAATTATAGTTTTAGTCATATCATTCCATGTTTCTTTCCCAACACAAAAACATGGAAGGATAAACCAGACGATTATAGTTAGTATTTGTTTATATATATATATATATATATATATATATATATATATATATATATATTAAACATTGACAATTTACATATACTTTATCGATAAAGTGATTTGAACACAAATTTCTTAAAACGAACACCATCATTTTCTCTATTTAGGCAACTCGTTAGAAAATTATTGAATACGATCTAATAATCACTTACATTGCATGCAAAGCCGTTTCTGAAATTTTAGTGGCTCAAGGGCAAACCAAAAAATTAGGCCCCTAATAATAAATATTAAAAATGAATTTTAAAATTAGGCCCCTAATAATAAGTATTAGAAAAAATTAAGCCCCTAATAATAAATATTAAAAATAAAATTTAAAAGTAGGCACTTAATAACAAGTATTAGAAAAAAAATTAAGTTTCTAATAACAAATATTAGAAAAAAATTAAATTTTAAGAGAATATCCCTAAAAATAAATATGGGAGAATTATGCCCCTATTTATTTTATTATTTATTTCTAGGGTAGGGATATCTTATGCGTGTGAGCCACGCCCCCCCCAAATTTCCTCTCGACCAAACCCTTGAGCCTCAGAAGCACCGCTTTGATTCACCGTCCCAGCATGGTTGTGTGGATCTATGATCGTGTGGCGTCATCCCCGTCAATAGGCCTCCGGTGTGCCGGAAGTCAGCAGTGAACAACGACATTTGGTGTTTGCTCAAAGGAGTTGCGGCGGTAGTGAAATTCTTGGTGGATTTCGTGGTTTCTCCGTCGTCGGGCTACGCTGGACTACTACTTTTTTCAACAGATCACTGGAACCTGTCTACCAATGCTTCACTGTGAGTACTTCCTGTCGGTTCTCTGTTCATACTTCTCTGCCGCTGGTAACGTACAGGGCCGTCTCTGGGCATGGGCAGTAGGGGCGCCCACCCAGGGCCCCTACCCTGCCCATGGCCCATTTTTTCGAATATTTATAGTTAGGGGTTAATATTTTTAATATTTATTATTTAAAACTTAATTTTTTAATAATTGTTATTAGAGTTCTATTTTTAAAATTTATTTTTTCTGATATTTTTTATTAGAGGTATAATTTTTTTTTCAATATTTGTTATTATAAGCTCATTTTTTCGAATACTTGTAATTAGGGGCCCATTTTTTATTATTTATTGTTATTTCAATACTTGTTATTAGGGTACAAAATTTTCAATACTTATTATTATGAGGCCTATTATTCAATACTTGTTACTAGGTGCCTATCTTTTCTAATATTTGTTATTAGGGCCCTACTCTTAAATTTTATTTTTTCCGATACTTGTTATTACGAGTCCAATTTTTTTCAATACTTGTTATTTATGGTCTATTTTCTCAAATATTTGTTATTACATGCATACTCATAAATTTTAATTTTTCAATACTTGTTATTAGGGTTCCATTTTCCCTATATTTGTTATTACAAGAATACTCTTAAAATTCTTTTTTTCAACCCATTTTTTATATATCACTTGTTACTAAGGGTCTAATTTCTAATTTTATTTTTTTTCCAACAATCGTTATTAGGGAAAAGAGTGAGCAAAACTCCACTCGATTCGAAAAAATTGATTTTTTCGACTCGATTCGTCTTGACTCGAAAAATATTTCAAATAAAGTTTGAGTTGTAAAATAAAAATTCTAATAACTCAAAATTTTAGTATTTAGAAGATAAATTTTTAAGTTCGAGTCGTAAGGACTCGTAAACTCGCATAACTTGAATTTTTTTTACTTAATTTAACTCCATCAAACGCCCACCCTTAATTATGGGCCTATTTTTTAAGTTGGCCCATTGGCCACCAAAATCTCATAAACAACTCTAGTAACGTATCTTTCCGTTCTTCTCCCCCGGCGAGTCCCCGATCTCTAGTTCACTCTCCCAGTCCTCGGCCACATCCCGTTTCCTTGTGAATTTCATCTTCTTCTTATCACTGTTTTCTCAATTTGTAGTTTGGACGTTATGTTACTGGGTTATCGCTAGTAGTTGCCGGGGTTTTTTTTACCCTTTTGTTTCGCATATGTTTTTTGGGCGTGATTGATATCTCAGTTTCTGTTTGGGCTGGTTCCTTTGCTGTTGATGATGGGTGATGGTTTAATTTTGGGTTTTATGCTATATTATCAGACAATTTTGTGAATCTTTTTGTTGTTCCCTGTGGATTGGTTCTTCTTATCTCCTTTTGCCTCTAACCTTCTATACAGAAGTTTTCAGTTTCGTTTTTTTGGTTGCTCCCTGAGGATTGACTCTTCTTTTGTTCGCGTAACAAGGTATTGATCTTAAGGGATCAAGCTAGGCTTTTTGCGATTTGCCTAGTATCTGGTGTGGTTTTGACGTGCTACCTCCGGTTGATGCTTGGTGCTCTTTTGTTCTTCTTCTGATTGGACCTATGAAATTTAGGGGCTTTGGTTTTTGATGAACTGTAACTGTTTCTCCTTATCGTGTTTTCTTTGGCTGAAAGTCTTAGCCAGCACCGGGTTTCGCTTCACGGCTGGTTGGGTTCCTTGATTTACTTGGTGAAGTCTACCGGTTCCCCGGCGGTTGGTCTTTGCATGTGCCCGTGGCCCCTGTGTTTTGACCGAAGCTCAGTTGTTGGTTGAGTTTTGTTTTCAGAATCAACATGGTTGCTTCTTGAAAGAGGGATATAGCTGCTCGAGCTGGGGTGGCCGGTTTGGGCCGCTTCCGTTGTTTTTTGTCTGTCCGCTACCTCGACTGCTTTTTGTGCTAAGAGCAGAGCACTCTAGTTGCAATTCTGATCTTTGTCTGAGCTATGACTACTCTTGCATGGAACGTCCGAGGTTTGGGGAACAAAGAAACGGTCAGAGCTCTTCGTTATTCCGTAAGTAAGCACAAACCGGATATCGTTTTTCTCAGTGAAACGAAGCAAAAGAAGCGATACCTGAAAAAAATCAGGATGAAGATGAAATTAAGCTCCTCTTTCTATGTGGAACCAAGTGGTATAGCAGGCGGGCTCGCCCTATCGTGGAATGATGAAGTGACCATCACTGTTCTCAGTCATACCAAAAATCTTATCGATACAAAGGTGGTCTTTCAGAATGGCGATAATTGGTTTGTAACTTTTATTTATGGTCCCCCGTACAGAGACGAAAGATAAACTTTCTGGGAGAGTTTGTGAAGCCTTAGGGACTCATCTAGTATCAAGTGGCTCATCATAGGGGACTCCAATATGGTCCTTAGACAAGAGGAGAAGGAAGGTGGAAACCAGTGAATCCAGAGGAGGCAAGAATCTTAAATCATTTTGTAAACTTTGCGGGTCTTATTGAATTGCCTATTAAGAGCGGCCACTTTACCTGGCTCAACCAGAGAAGCGAAGAGAACTCTATTCTTGAAAAACTTGATCGTATTTTGTGCTCTGCTGAATAAGGTCTTAGTTTTCCTAAAGCTTTAGGGAAAATGGAAATTGATGTCGCTTCGGATCATGCTCCTATTGTTCTGTTCACCAAAGGTTTCACCAGGAAATATAAGAAGGATTTCAAATTCGAAACGAAATGGCTCCTGGACGAGGAATGTTCCCAGACTATTTCTGAGGGGTGGAGTATATCGCCAGGGGAAAGAGTGGTCTCGAGGTTCGAAAGGAAGATTTGCAACACCATATCGGTCCTTGTTAAATGGAGTAAGGATAAAGCAAAGCAGAAAAATGAGAAAAAACAAAAGTTAACGACCATGATCAAGCATCTCCAGGGGAGGAAACTCACAGAGCCGGAGTTGGAAGAATATAGAAAGCTTAAGAAGGAATTAGATGTTGAATGGGAAAGCGAGGAAAGATACTAGCATCAGCGGTCCAGGGTTAATTGGTTGAAATGGGGGGACATGAATACTAAGTTTTTTCATGCCACGACCATTCAACACCACATAACTAATGTCATCGTTAAACTAAAAAGAGAAGGTGGAGTCTGGATTGAGGAACCAGAACACATAGCACAATATCTACAGCACCACTTCCAGAAGGTGTTCACGAGAGATTAATCGGTTGATTTTCAAAGACTCGGGGACTATATTCTGAGATTAGTAACCGCGACAATGAACCATGAGCTAAGGAAGGAAGTGTCAGAAGTAGAGGTTAAAGATGCGGTTTTCAGTATGGGTGCTACAAAAGCCCCCGGTCCCGATGGCTTCCCAGAATGTTTCTACCAAACCTACTGGGGAATGGTGAAGGATGACCTTATTGGAATGGTCTTCTCTTTCTTTAGGGAGGGTGACATGTGTGCGGGGCTTAACAAGACAAACATAGTGCTTATTCCAAAGACAACTAATCCAACAGTAGTTTCACACTTTAGACCGATCAGCCTCTGCAATTTTTCTCTAAAAGTCATAACCAAGTTCTTTCTATGAGACTGAAGGTTATCCTCATTGATATCATCCCTACCTCTCAGTCAGGCTTTGTGCATGGCTGAGCAATCCACAACAACATTATTCTCGCTAATGAGGCCTTCTATGCAATCAAACGGACTTGGAAGGGTAGAAAGGGTTTCATGGCCCTGAAGATTGATCTTGAGAAGGCTTACGACAAGGTCGACTAGGGCTTACCTCAATTTGTTATGAGCAGGATGGGTTTTGATGAATGGTGTATTTCTAGAGTCATGAAGTGTGTTACAACGATTTCTTTCTCCTTAGTTGCTAATGGGGAGCGCTTTGGGGAAGTCCAAGCTGGCAGGGGGTTGCGACAGGGCGGTCCTTTATCACCCTTTCTCTTCACCTTCATCTCTAGTATCCTGACTTGGATCATCACAAAGGAAACTAAGATTAGCCAATTCACAGGTCTGAAAATTAAAAGACGGTGCCCAGTTTTGAGTTATCTGCTCTTCGCCGACGATTGTCTCTTGTTCTCGGAAGCAAATGAAGAAAATTGTGCGGCGGTTCTCCGAATTCTCCAGTTGTTCCAAACTTCTACAGGACAATCTGTAAACTTCCAGAAATCATCAGTTTTTTCTCTCCAAATTTCAGCTGCAATCTTAAAGTCCACATGTCTAATGTGTTGGGATTCAAACCTATGGAGGAAGACGCTAAATATCTAGGACTCTCGTCCTTCTGCGGGAGAGGTAAGAAAGAAGCTTTGACTTTCATCAAAGAATGAGTTCAGAATAGATTGAAGGGCTGGAGAGCCAAGTTTTTGAATCTGGAAGGTAAGGAAGTCCTCGTAAAGGCTGTGGCACAGGCCATTCCCACATATGTGATGCAATGTTTCCTTCTCCCGGTCACTTTTTGTGATGAGCTCAGTTCGATGGTTGCAAACTTCTGGTGGAATAATTGCACCGGCAAGGATAGAAATATTCATTGGTTGAGCAGGAAGGATCTTTGCCGACCAAAGGATCAAGGAGGAATGGGTTTCAGGAACCTGAGAATTTTCAACAAAGCTCTCATTACAAAAATTGCATGGAAAGTGATAAAGAGCCCGAAGTCACTTCTTGCTCAGACTCTCAGGGGTATTTACTTCCCAAACGGAAACATTTTCGATGCCCCTTAGTGCACCAATCCATCCTGCCATGGTCAGGAATTAGGGAAGGTGTTAAGACCTTGAAAGAATGAGCACTCTAGAGAGTTGGGAATGGCAAGTTCATCTCGACATGGAAGGATAACTAGGTCCCAAAATTACCTAAGTTTCGAATATCGACTCCAATCCCTCAGGACCCCCCTTCCCTAATTGTTAGCAGTCTCATAAACCCTAATGGTCGTTCATGGAACAAATCAAAGATTCAGGACCTTTTGACCCGATTGAAGCCAAGGCAATTCTTACCATTTCGATTGGAGGGCCCCAGGTTAAGGATGTTTTCATTTGGACTGGTATGAAGAATGGGGAGTACTCAGCCCGATCAGGTTATAGGTTTATTGAGGCTTCCTTCAAGGATCATTGTAATCCCTCTCCTAGCGAGGACCCGAGTGCAAGAAAGGAATTCTGGAATTCTATCTAGAGCTTAGGGTTTCCTACCAAAATTCGGTTGTTCCTTTAGAAGTTATGCCATAATATTGTTCCAACAAAAGGTATTCTAGCATCACGCTTTCATGGTAATTTTCAAGATTCTGATTTTTGTCCTCGGTGTGGGGAGAAAGGAGAATTGATCGAACATCTCATGTTCTTTTGCCCGTTTGCACAAGGAGTTTAGAAGGCATCAGGCTTCAGTTACTCTCCATCCTATGTTGGTTTTCCTGGGTTCCCGAAATGGTGGTGCAAAATAAATAACTTCCGCCAACTTCGTAACTTTGATGACGGATGCGCTCTGATCGCATTCCTTCTTTGGTTCCTATGGAAGTCACGGAACGCTTGGGTTTACGAGAGCAAGAAGGATCTTTCATGGGATGTTTGGCTACGAGTGGGAACGAGCTTTCATAGAATACCACCACACTTCTTCATCTTGTCTTCCAGGGGAACCTCATCCTTGTCCGGAACAGAAGTTTTGGACACCACCACCTCTGGGATCAATCAAGATTAACTGCGACGCTGCCTTCGATTCACACTCAGGGACAGTGTCAGCTGCGGCTATTGCATGGAATAGCTCTGGATCGTTTATTCAAGGAATTTTTGACTCATTCGTTGCTCCTTCAGTTGCAGCGGCAGAAGCTTTGGCCATCAGACTGGGTATTTCGATGGCAGTTAGGAATAGTTTCGATAACATCATCATCGAAGCTGATTGTAAAGCTGTGATCTGCAGGCTAATTGAAGGATCTCCGTCCGATTGGGCCACAACGGTCGTGGAAGAGGAAATCAGATTGACTTCTAGATCATTTAACTCTTGCATTTTTTCCTTTGTTCCTCGATCTTGTAATCAGGCTACCGACCGGCTAGCCAAGTGTGCTAAAAGGTGTCGGGGTCAAACTCTGTGGGGCCCTGACTCCTCCCCGTCTTTTCTTTCGTCAGAGTAATTTTTTTTATGAGTTGAAATGAAGTTATCCTTTTGAAAAAAAGGCTCTTAATTATAAATATTAGAAAAATCAGGTCTACTAACAAGTATTGAAAAAAATTATGAGTATGTCACTAATAATAAATATTGAGAAATAGGTCCTTAATAATTATTAAAAAAATGGATCTCTTATAACAAATATTGAGAAAAAAATAAATTTTAAGAGTATGCCCCTAATAACAAATGTTAGAAAAAAATTGAGTCATAATAATAAGTGTTAAATAAATAAATTTTGAGAGTACACTTATAATAATAAATATTAAAAATTAAATCTTAATATCGAATATTATAAGAAAATGGGGCCCTAGGCGAGCGCCCCTCCTGCCCATGCCCAGGGACGGCACTGATTGAATGCATTAGACCAAAACATTTGGATTTATAAAAAGACTTAAATAAAAAACCAGCTCTTATAATGTGGGTTTTTTTAATCTCTAACTTACTTTTTATTACAATAAGTATTTAAACTATTATTTCTAGTCACTTTAAGTACTTAAACTATTTTTTAATCAAAATAAGTAGCTAAACTATGTTATTTTTTGCTTTTTAGGCCTTGAACTATCGTTTGGTCAAAATAATTTTCGTGACATGTCAATATTTTACTGGCCGAAATATTTTTTTTCAAACTTAGATAACTATCAGACTTAAAGTGATCAGAAACAATAGTTTAAATACTTACTTTGACCTAAAAACTAAAATTAAAGACTAAAAAAAAACAAATGATATAAAAGCAACCCTTTCACAGGGACAAATCCATAATTTTTTAGGCTTAACTATAAAATATGTGCCTAATTTTGCCAATTTTCCCCCTTGTAATAGGTGTCTAAATTTTTTACCGAAATAGGTGTCTAACGTTTCATTTTTGCCCATTTTCAACTCAATCTGTAAAAAAAAACTAACACCCAATTATAGCTTAACACATGGTTTTTTTTTCAAAGACAAACTAAAAATAAATAAATTTAAAAATGTAACACCTATAAAAAATAGATACAAAAAAGATGAACTACTATGTGGGGGACTTGAACCTGTGCCTTTGGCAAGGAAGTGGAGGACCTATCCATTTGAGCCAAGTGCTCTCTTTTGCCAAGTATTAACAAGAGTAATATTTGATTTTAATCAAGGAGTTAGTTTCAAATCAACTTTAATTTAACTCTGACTCCTCACCTACCGGCTTTAATGCCGTACCGAACACACCTTTTTTTTCTTTTCTCTCTCTCTCTCTCTTCCCATTCCTCAACCATCCTCGTTGATTTTCGTCTATCTCTGACACCGCCGCTCCGTGCGAGACACCGCCACCGCCGTCGAGTGCGTCGTCTCTACCCGAACCTCCAGCTGCCAAGCACGCGCGATTTCACGTTATCGTCCATCGCGTATTAACGTTTGAAGTTTCGACGTTTGTGGCGCAACCATTCTCCTATGTTTTCGGCCAATAGAGAGATACGTTCGGGGCGTGGGCGTGGACGTTGAATTCCTTGTGTCGTGCCGTGCAAAACCCCTAAATTTATGTGTCCAACCGACACCGGAGAAGCCTCTATCGGAGCTACATAAGTTCCGGCGACCTTATATATTTTTGCAAGGATTTCTGGTTGATTTCCGGCGATTTTCGTGTTTGTGTGGGTTGGTTTAAGTGATTAATCGAAATCTATCATTTTTTCATGGGAAAACGTACCATTTCGAGCCTCCAACGACATTCCGGTCACCATCCAGCGACGCTCGATATTCCAAGGGTAAGAACCGGTCTAAACCAGCCGGCCCAAGTAGCCTGAACCGAACCGGTCCAACCTGATCCGACTGAGTTAACTAGCCGAGTCAACTCAATTGACTTCTTGTTGACTGCTGACATCATGTTGATGTCAGCGTTGACTATTGACGTCAGCATGATGTCAGTGTTGTCTTTGACCGTTGACCAAAAAGTCAACTTTTTTGAAAACTCCCGTTTTATGTTTTTTGACGTCCTGAGTTAGACTTTGAAGCCCGTTTTGCGAAATTCCAGCCCGAAGACCCCCGAATCTGACCTTAAACCCAAATCATGCATATGTACTTAATTATTTAATTCAAATAATAGTAAAACGAATAAGTGACTAAAATAGTGTATTAATTGTGTAAAGCTACTCGAGACGCATGTAACCACTCTTCAACTCAGCCCAGCTCCTCTCGATCCGCTCACTCTCACGCTCCAGTGAATATCAATATGAATTTGAACTTTGTGTATAAGAACAAGTTTAATACTTATTTCACATTATGATTGTTACTCTTTCATGATCTAAGATTCGACTCTGTATCTGAGCGTACTGAGGCATGTGTCCGTTAGACCCTTCTCCGACCAGCTTTTGAGGTGCGTTCCATGTGTGCTACATTCAGTTGTATGCATTGTATGATTATTACACTTTAATAAACAATCTAATGATTTAATTATGAACGATGATATGCTTGATGAAATGATGAACTAGACAGATATCATACTCTGCCTACTCGTTGTATGTCAACTCAATCTATATACATGATATGTAATGTGTTATGTGGTTGCTTGATTTTTGATAATATTGTCTGTCTATCTGATATAATCGGTAGTGTAATCTATTTTCTTACCATTTAAAAATCCTTCATTAATGGGTATAATTCTTTGCGTCAGTTAAAATATTTTAAACTTTCATTATATTTTTTTTTTACTTTAAACGGATTTAGATTTAATATTTTTGTTAAAACTCTCTTATTCAGTGCGATTTGAAGCTAATAAAATCATCCTCGTTAGAGAATGAGTCGTCTTACTTTCATAGTTTCCCATTCAATAGAAGGTTAATTGTTTAATTCAACAAGTGGTCTCAGTAAAAAAAGGATAAATACCATCTTTTGAGAGTTGGGTTCAAGTAGTTTTGTTTGTAAGGTGGGTAGACTATCAAAGAGTTAAGAAAAAATACAAACAAATAATACCTTAATAACCTTAAGACTATTAAAAAGGGGTCAATTGTTGAAAATAGGGGAGAGTATTCGATCAAGTCGATTAAAAAAATTCGAGTCAGATGAGTTAACAAAGTCCTCTTTTATAACATTATTTGAAATTTTTTCGAGTCGAGTCAAGTTGTTCGAGTTTCTATTCAAATTCAATTGTTAATATTTATAATGTTATGATATTATTTGGTTCTAATTTAAACGATTTTCTATAACAACACACACACATATATATATATATATATATATATATATATATATATTATTTTTCATATGTGATATACATATGTAAAAAAATCCATTAAGTGGTCCTAGTGGTAAAGAGTGACATGTTCCCTATGGTTAACTCGGGTTTGAACAGCGTAGTTTACAAATGCGCATGAATTTATCTAGATATGAAACCGAACTAAAATTCTACTTTGTAATTGCTAATCATATTATATTACTAAAAAAATAGGGCCTAACATTACTAAAAATAAGAGTCACATGAATTATATTTTTAATTTTATCTATTTGTCTTAAACATGTTTCACATCATATTAGAATTGAATTCAACATCTAAATTAATAGTTAGACCGATGAAAATATTTGATTCATAAAATCTTAACACTTTAAAGACTTAATTAAAGCGTTTTTAATTTTAAAACTTATTTTAAAAACAAAGTTATAATTTGAGAACATAAATCTGTTAGAGTGATAAAAAACAATATAGTATAAATTTTCAATTATACAGTAATCTCAGCGAGGACATGACTATGTATATAGAATATATTGGAAGAAATTAACATTATAAGCTAAAATAAAGATTTATTTTATATTTAAACTCAAATTCAATTATTTGCTGAAAAAATATAATCAAATTTTATTGAGACCAAAAATCGTGTATATTCTCTGTTCATCACAGTGGATGAAAGCAGAGGGTACATAGTTTATTATCATCGATATTTTATTCATTGATCGTCGTTACAAATTAGTATTTAATCTGTCCATCACCCACCTTCCCGCTACGACTATCCGTCACAGCCGCATAGAAAGAGCATATACTTCTGCATTCGTGGACGCAAAATATCATCCGCACCCAATTGCAGTGGAGCAGGCAGTCAACGTAACATCCTACGTGCGATTTTGCACTTGCTGGTTCCGCGGCAAACAAAAGCAGCAGCACAAGCACCGTTGTTGCCAGAGCCGTTTCTGAAATTTTAGTGGCTCAAGGGTAAACCAAAAAATTAGGCCCCTAATAATAAATATTAAAAATAAAATTTAAAAGTAGGCACATAATAACAAGTATTAGAAAAAATTAGGTTTCTAATAACAAATATTAGAAAAAATTAAATTTTAAGAGTATGTTCCTAATAACAAATATTGAGAAAAAAATCATGTCCATATTGGACCCCTAATAACAAATATTAAAAAAATTAAATTTTAAGAGAATATCCCTAATAACAAATATGGGAGAATTAGGCCCCTATTATAAGTATTAGAAAAATAAAGTCTACTAACAAGTATTGAAAAAAAATTATGAGTATGTCACTAATAATAAATATTGGGGAATAGACCCTTAATAATTATTAAAAAATTGGATCTCTTATAACAAATATTGAGAAAAAATGAATTTTAAGAGTATGCCCCTAATAACAAATGTTAGAAAAAAAATGAGTCATAATAATAAGTGTTAAATAAATAAATTTTGAGAGTACACTTCTAATAATAAATATTAAAAATTAAATCTTAATATCGAATATTATAAAAAAATGAGGCCCTGGGCGGGCGGCCTTCCTGCCCATGCCCAGGGACAGCACTGATTGCATGCATCAGACCAAAACATTTGGATTTATAAAAAAAAGACTTAAATAAAAAAAATCAGCTCTTATACTGTGGGTTTTTTAATCTCTAAATTACTTTTTATTACAATAAGTATTTAAACAATTATTTCTAGTCACTTTAAATACTTAAACTATTTTTTATCAAAATAAATAGCTAAACCTGTCAACATTTTACTGGCCGAATTTTTTTTCAAACTTAGATAACTACTGAACTTAAAGTGATCAGAAACAATAGTTTAAATACTTACTTTGACCAAAAAACTAAGTTTAAGGACTAAAAACAAACAAATGATATAAAAGCAACCCTTTCAGATGGACACATCCATAATTTTTTATGCTTAACTATAAAATATGTGCCTTATTTTGCCAATTTTTCCCTTATAATAGGTGTCTAAATTTTTGACCGAAATAGGTGTCTACCGTTTCATTTTTACACGTTTTAAAGTCAATCTGTCAAAAAAAACCATCACCCGGTTATAGCTTAACACATGGGTTTTTTTTCCAAAAACAAATTAAAAATAAATAAATTTAAAAATGTAACACCTATAAAAAAAATGAATTGCTATGTGGGGACTTAAACCTATGCCTTTCACCTGGAAGTGGAAAACCTAACCATTTGAGCCAAGTGCTCTGTTTTGCCAAGTATTACCAAAAGTAATATTTGATTTTAATCAAAAAGTTAGTTTCAAGTCAACTTTAATTTAACTCTGAATCCTCACCTACCGGCTTTAATACAGTATCGAACACACAATTTTTCTTTTCTCTCTCCCTCTTCCCGTTCCTCAACCATCCCCGTTGATCTTCGTCTATCTCTGCCACCGCCGATCCGTGCGAGACACCGTCACCGCCGACGAATGCGTCGTCTCTACCCGAACCTCCAACTACCAAGCACGCGCGATTTCACGATGTCGTCCATCGCGTATTAAAGTTTGAAGCTTCGACATTTGTGGCGCAACCATTCTCCTTTGTTTCCGTCGGTAGAGAGATTCGTTTGGGGCGTGGGCGTGGCCGTTGAATTCCTCGCATCGTGCCGTGCAAAACCCTTAAATTTTTGTGTCCAACCGACACCAGCGAAGCCTCTATCGGAGCTACATAAGTTCCGGCGACCTTTTATATTTTTGCAAGGATTTCTGGTTGATTTCTAATGATTTTTGTGTTTGTGTGGGTTGGTTCAAGTGATTAATCTAAATCTGTCATTTTTTTCACACGAAAACGTACCATTTCGAGACTCCAGCGACATTCCGGTCACCATCCAACGACGCTCGATATTCTAAGGGTAAGAACCGGTCTGAACCGGTCGGCCCAAGTAGCCCGAACCGAACCGGTCCAACCTGATCCGAATGAGTTAACTAGCTGAGTCAACTCTATTGACTTCTTGTTGACTGCTGACATCATGATAATGTCAGCGTTGACTACTGACGTTAGCATGATGCCAGTGTTGACTTTGACCGTTGACCTTAAAGTCAACTTTTCTGAAAACTCTCGTTTTATGTTTTTTGACGTCCTGAGTTCAACTTTGAAGCCCGTTTTGCGAAATTCCAGCCCGAAGACCCCCGAATCTGACCTTAAATCCAAATCATGCATATGTACTTAATTATTAATTCAAATAATAGTAAAACGAATAAGTGACTAAAATAGTGTATTAATTGTATAAAGGTACTCGAGATGCGTGTGACCACTCTTCAACTCAGCCCAACTCCTCTCGATCCGCTCACCCTCACGCTCCAGTGAATATCAATATGAATTTGAACTATGTGTATAAGAACAAGTTTAACACTTATTTCACATTATGATTGTTACTCTTTCATGATCTAGGATTCGACTCTGTATCTGAGCGTACTGAGGCAGGTGTTCGTTAGACCCTTCTCCGACCAGCTTTTGAGGTGTGTTCCATGTGTGCTACATTCAGTTGTATGCATTGTATGATTATTACACATTAATAAACAATCTAATGATTTAATTATGAATGATGATATGCTTGATGAAATGATGAACTAGATAGATATCATACTCTGCCTACTCGTTGTATGTCAGCTCGATCTATATACATGATATGTAATGTGCTATGTGGTTGCTAAATTTTTGATAATATTGTCTGTCTATCTGATATAATCAGTAGTGTAATCTATTAGCTTGATCAATGATAATATTTTTACCATTCAAAAAAAATCCTTCATTAATGGGTATAATTCTTTGCGTCAGTTAAAATATTTTAAACTTTCATTATAGTTTTTTTACTTTAAACGGATTTAGATTTAATATTTTTGTTAAAATTCTCTTATTCAATGTGATTTGAAGCTAATAAAATCATCCTCGTTAGAGAATGAGTCGTCTTACTTTCATAGTTTCCCATTCAATAGAAGGTTAATTGTTTAATTCAACAAGTAGTCTCGGTAAAAAAAGGATGAATACCATCTTTTGAGAGTTGGATTCAAGTAGTTTTGTCTGTAAGGTGTGTAGACTATCAAAGAGTTAAGAAAAAGTACGAACAAATACTACCTTATAATCACCTTAAGACTATTAAAAAAGGGCCAATTGTTGAAAATAGGGGAGCGTATTCGATCAAGTCGATTAAAAAAATTTGAGTCAGATGAGTTAACAAAGTCCTATTTTATAACATTATTTGAAATTTTTTCGAGTCGAGTTGTTCAAGTTTCTATTCAAATTCAATTGTTAATATTTATAATGTTATGATATTATTTGGTTCTAATTTAAACGATTTTCTATAACAACACACACACAAACACACACACACACACATATATATATATATATATATTATTTTTCATATGTGATATATATATTTATGTAAAAAAATCCATTAAGTGGTCCTAGTGGTAAAAAGTGATATGTTCCCTATGGTTAACTCGGGTTTGAACATCGTAGTTTACAAATGCGCATGAATTTATCTAGATATGAAACAGAACTAAAATTCTACTTTGAAATCGCTAATCATATTAGATTACTCAAAAAAATAGGGCCTAACATTACTAAAAATAAGAATCTCATGAATTATATTTTTAATTTTTTCTATTTGTCTTAAACATGTTTCACGTCATATTAGAATTGAATTCAACATCTAAATTAATAGTTAGACCGATGAAAATATTTGATTCATAAAATCTTAACACTTTTTTTTAACATTAAGGCCAGCTAGCTCACTTTATTGAAAACAATAATAACCAAACCAGTTACAAGGGTAATAAAGGAAAAACACAGAAACACAAATAAAACGGCAAAACACAAAGCCGAAAAGCCAAGCGTCTCAAACACGATAAACAAACAAGCTAGACCAGCGACAAGAAACCTTGCTGCAACCTAATCTCAGAAACTGAGATTCAGAGAGAAAATCTATAGCACAGCGCAAGGGAAAAGGTTGGTTACTCAGATCGACAAAAACCAAACCTTTGGGAGCCGAAACCCCTCGTAGAACCAGAAGAAAAGCTGACTCACGGTGGTTCGATCCATCTTCTGTCTTCATCGGCGGTGCGTAAGACGCTTTCCGGCGCGTCCTCTACCCAAAACACCTCCTCGGCATGTCTCCTGCTCTCTATCGTCAATGCATGCGCCGATCTATTCCCTTCCCGGCGGGTGAACACGAAACGACAGGTACGAAAATTTCTTGCCAAAGATTTGGCATCCGCGACGAAAGTACTGATTTCGGACAAATCTATTGTCTTGGAGTTTAACTTTTTTATTACTGTTAGGGAATCCCCTTCAGCAACAATATGGGAAAACCCTAACTCCATGGCAAACCGGAGACCCTGGACCATCGCACTAGCTTCAGCCGCATAGCAAGATAAGATTCGTGTTTTCCTGGAGCACATTGCCCCCATTATAGCCCCTGATTTATCTCTTATGATAACCCCAATATACGTTGTTTTTGTAGTTGGGTCAAAACCGGCGTCTACATTTAACTTCATCAACGGATCTGACGGAGGATGCCACCGTGAGGAACAACTACTGGCCTCGTTTGACAGCCGCGATTGGGTAAGATTCAGATCAAAACAGTAGCTTCTGATGAAAGCGATAGATTCCTCAATTCTTATGACTATTCCTTCAAAAATAAACTTGTTACGTGCAAACCATATAGCATAAATAGCGATAATTATAGTTTGAATGTTCTGTGAGCCATTGATGTTAAATACTTGATACAACCATTCTTGGAAACTTAGGCTTGAAGCATTAGAGGGTTCACGAATTTGTAAAGCTAACCAAAGCTGACTAGCATAGGGGCACTCGTATAAAACATGAACCACATCTTCAGGGGCTAAATAACATCTATTGCAAATAGGGTCACCTGCTACTCTCTTGAGGCATAGATTCACTTTAGTTGGGACAAAATCTCTGATAAACTTCCAGCAAATAATTCTCATCTTTTCTGGACATGGGGCATTCCAAACCTTTTTAAAAAGATCCCCCCAATCAGAAAGACCTTCAGACGAGCCTAGTAGACATCTATAGCCACTACGGGCAGTATAGACTCTTGTATGTTCTCCTTGCCATACCAAAGTATCTGGTTGGTAAACACTAGGTAGGGGAATGCATAAGATCTGTTCAGCTTCATTAGGGGAGAAAATAGATTGAATAAGGTCATACCTCCAAGTGCTCGAGGACGGATCTATTAAGTCTGAGACGTAGTTGATGCCTTCCACAGCTTGGGTGGAAACTCGTTGAAGGGGGCTACCAGGTAACCAGAAGTCGTTCCACACGGATATGGATCCTCCGTTTCCCACCTTCCAGCGGAGGCCCAAATCCAGTAAGCCACGGGCGCTCCATATACTTCTCCATGTGAGTGATGGGTTGTGGCCAAGACGGGCTTTTAAGAATGACGAGGAAGGATAATACTTGGCCCGCAACAATCTACCAGCTAAAGAAGAGGGATTCGATAATAGACGCCATCCTTGCTTAGCAAATAGTGCCACGTTAAACTTAGATAGGTCCCTGAATCCGAGACCTCCCCATTCTTTCAGTTTGCTCAGCTCAGCCCAGGTGCACCAATGGATACCCCGCTTATCCTTGGAATTTTGCCACCAAAATCTCGCAAAAATCTGCTCCAATTCCTGACAAAAAGATTTTGGAAGCAAAAAACAACTCATGGTATAAACCGGAATTGCCTGTAAAACTGCTTTAATCAGAGCTTCTTTACTACCCTGCGAAAGAGACTTAGTACACCAGTTTGATATCCATGCCAGTGACTTATCTTTCAGATCAGCAAAAACCTTCTTTCGATTGCACCCAACAATGATAGGTAGACCGAGATATTTCTCAGGATTGAACCCTTGAGTAATACCCAAAACCCTTCTCACATCGGCCTTCTCAGTGTCTCCAGAATTAGAACTGAAGAAAATTGTTGATTTATCGAAATTCACCAACTGGCCCGAGCAGGAAGCATAGGTCAACAATAACTCATGTAGTTTCCTAGCTCCCCTTGCCGAGCATTCTCCAAAGATAAGGCTATCGTCGGCGAAGAAAAGATGACTCACCTTCGGTGCACTTCTAGCTATACGGACCCCAATATAGTCATCAGCTTTTCGGAGTAAGGAGCTAAGACCCTCACTGCATATCAAAAAGAGAAATGGACTGAGGGGATCAGCTTGTCTGAGTCCGCGAGTGGGAAGAAAACTCTGACCAACATTTCCATTGAGTACGACCGAGTAAGTAACCGAAGAAACACATTGTATAATGCGAGAAACCCACATATCCGAAAAACCCATTCTCCTCATCACCACATCAATAAAATCCCACTCCACTCTATCGTATGCTTTACTCATGTCGAGTTTTAAAGCAAAGAAACTCTTTCTACCCTAACGCTTGTTACGTAAAGAATGGAGAATTTCGAACGCCGCCAACACATTATCCGTAATAAGACGACCCGGCACAAAAGTACTCTGGGCCTCATCAATGCAGAAAGGCAACACTTCTTGGAAACGGTTGACCAAGACCTTCGAAATAATTTTATAAATTACATTACATAAATTGATGGGGCGAAAATGGGACATAGAGGAAGGGTCAGCCACCTTTGAGATCAAGACAATTCTGGTATGGTTGATGCGGTCTATTTGATACTCCCCCTTCAAAACCTTGATGCAGAAATGGGCCACCTCGTCACCCACAATATTCCAGAAGCGTTTATAAAAAACGACTCCTAAGCCATCAGCGCCAGCAGCTTTTAACGGACTTATAGAACACAGAGCCGAAAACACTTCATCCTTCGTAAACTCTTTCTCTAAAGCAGTGTTCATCTCGTCAGTTATACACCAATTAATGCCTGATAAAATCTCCTCACAGTCGCCCACTCCATTTGAGTGAAAAAGCGAAATAAAATAATCCCTAGCTATCTCACCCATCTTTCCATCATTAGTAACCATCATATTGTTTCCAGCATCTAGCCGAGAGACTTTATTTCTCTTTTTACGTTGGGTTGCAGACCGGTGGAAGTAGGTAGTATTACGATCTCCGAAACGGAGCCAATTGGATCTAGCCCGCTGCTCCCAATATAATTCATCTTTATCCAGCTCCAAATTAAGCTCCAATTTGGTTTCAATTAGATCACCCAAAACCTCATCGGACGGTGCCAACTCATCCAGCCTTTCCAGCTTCTGGTTTAACATATCAACTGTAAGCTTTTCCTCTTTTTTCATCCTTCTAAACCACGCATCAAAACCCGAAGTGACATGGTCGAGTTTATCCAATAAGTCGTCCTTCTGCACACTCCATAGATCCTGGACAGTTGCTTCACAGGAATCTTCTAATAACCACGACGCCTCAAAGCGAAAATGCCACACCCTATTACCCCTGTGGCTCCGAGAAATTGTGTCTAGCAAAATAGGGCAGTGATCGGAAATGGAATGAGGAAGGTGATGTAAGGAAAAATCAGGGAAATGAGTCAACCAGTTGTTATTCGCTACTCCCATGTCCAGTCGAACCCTCATATTAGATGCAGAGCTACGACCCTTCTCCCACGTGAACCACGGCCCTCTTGAGCCAATATCCCCCAACTCGCAATCTTCAAGGGCATAACGGAACTGATCCATCTGCCTTTGACTTCTTTGCAAACCGCCCTGTTTCTCTGAGGCTAGCAATATCTCATTAAAATCCCCTAGGACCACCCAAGGCATGTCTGGGCAATCATTCAGACTCTTCAATAAGTCCCATGTCTCATGTCTCCTATGGGCGTCCGGATTCCCATAGATTCCGGTGCAACGCCAAGAGAGACCAGCTGTTTCATCCCTGACTATAAAATCAATGTGTCTAGCCGAATATGACCGTAAAATAACCTGATCCGAGTTTTTCCAACCCAAAGACAATCCACCACTCCTACCACTTGCTTCCACATCTATCCCGTTATGAAAACCACACCGTCTTCGAACCTTCTCCATACGAGCACAATTTAACTTCGTTTCAATAATAAAAATAATAGCGGGGTTAACTTCCTTCAATTTCTGGTGGAGACGACCCACCGTCCGAGGTTTCCCCAACCCTTGGACATTCCAGCTTAAAATTTTCATGATGACCAGCAGACTTGATAAGACAGGTCGGCCGATGAAGTAGATGGGATACCGTTTTCATCCGAAACTTTGGAAACATTCGGTATCTTGTCATTAACACGTGCACGTTTTTGTCCCTCTGATTGTTCGATTGGTATATCTTTCTCAATTGGAACCATCATAGTATCTAATGCTGATAATTGATTTGGGGAAGAATCTCCAATGATTGGCCCCGAAATTACGCCCCCTATAATTGACTGAGATTGAGAACCGCCCATTATCTTATCCAATCTGCCGAAATTCTGGTGCATCCAAGATTTTCCTTTATGCGATTTTTGTGGGATTTGACTGGCAGTATTTATTGGGGGTGGAAAGTCAAACTTCGGCTGATCATCCACCGGCGCCGTCTCCCAAAGCCACACACTCGTCGCCGCCGCAAGTCTCCTCAGAATAGCTCTCAACGAAGCGTCCCACTCCAAAGTTATTTCCTCCGGTTTCAGAGATACCCTTAATGGAAAGAAACTTTCCCCATGTCCCAATTTTCCGCAAACAAAACAGAACAATGTCAATCTTTCGTAAGAAAACCAAACGTAATGATCAGCCCCATTCCGCGTACAAACTTTTTTCCTGCGTTTTAGCGGCAGACGGATGTCTATGCAAACCCTCACACGCATAACACCCTTGTACCCCATAGAAATCGCCTGCGTATCATACTCCACAAAGGATCCAATGAAATTCCCAATAGCCTTAGTGAATCTTTCCGACACCGAACCAAACGGGACATCGTCTATTTGAACCCAAAAAGCCACATGCGTGAGTGGGACCAGATTCGGAATCTCTCCCACCAGTAATCTGTGGAGCACCAAGAGATGGTTGTTAAAGTTCCATGGGCCCCCCACCTCGATCCTATCAGCATCTATCTTCAGATAAAACCGGAACAAATACCTTCATGCACCCAGATCAGAAATCGACACTCCCCCTAGGGGATGCCAAACATTCGCCAGTGTCGAACGCATAGCCACAAAATGGATTACACTCGACGTAAGAAAAGTACCAACAAAACAGTGTTCATATGAGATCTCCATATCAGAATCCTCAATCTCATCCAGTAATACTTCGTCCTCACCATTATTCAATGACAACCCCGCAAGATCGTTCTCCACACCAGCCATCACAACGAAGAGAAACAAAGAGTGAAAGATCAGAGAGAAAAGAGAGATGACAAACAAACAAGAAGGGAAGGAAAAGAAAAGCGTGCTACAAGAGCAGAGGGAAAAAGCGTGCTACAAGAGCAGAGTTACTACTTATTAATATATATAAGTTATTTTAAAACTTATTTTAAAAACAAAGTTATAATCTGAGAACATAAATCTGTTAGAGCGATAAAAAAACTATATAGTATAAATTTTCAATTATACAGTAATCTCAGCGAGGACATGACTATGTATATAGAATATATTGAAAGAAATTAGCATTATAAGCTAAAATAAAGATTTAGTTTATATTTAAACTCAAATTCAATTATTTGCTGAAAAAATATAATCGAATTTTATTGAGACCAAAAGTCGTGGATATTCTCTGTTCATCACAGTGGATGAAAGCAGAGGGTACATAGTTTATTATCATTGATATTTTATTCATTGATCGTCGTTACAAATTAATATTTAATTTGTCCATCATCCACCTTCCCGCTACGACTATCCGTCACAGCCGCATAGAAAGAGCATTTACTTCTGCATTCGTGGGCGCAGAATATCATCCGCACCCAATTGCAGTGGAGCAGGCAGTCAACGTAACATCCTACGTGCGGTTTTGCACTTGCCGGTTCCGCGGCAAACAAAAGCAGCAGCACCAGCACCGTCGTTGCAACCGTCGAGTTACAGCTCCTACCTTTGACTCTGCTCGACTCCATGTCTGTAAGATCTTAATATTGCTACAAATTTTAATAGTTCAGATAAACTAGACTGCATATACACACACATATATAGTGTATGTATAGTACTGTAACTGTGATGTATCTGGCAAATTATCGTATATAGAATTAATAAATTTTCTTACCATAAAAAACTAAAAATATTCACTAATTAATGGGTATATTTGTATTGCGTCAGTTAAAATTTTTATTTTAATTTCTTTACTTTAAACGGATTTAAAAAATCTAGAAACGTTGAATTATAGTTTTTGTCATATCATTCCATGTTTCTTTCCCAACACAAAAATATGGAAGAATAAACAAGATGATTATAGTCAGGGACGGAGCTAGGATTTGGATTTGGGGGCAAATTATAAATATTTAAAATTGAGGGGTAAATTTATAAATAAACTAATTTTAAAAAAAAAATTAAATAGGGAGACAAATGTGAAGAAAAAAAATTCTTCAGGGCGATTGCTCCTCCCGAAGCCTTAATGGTTCGTCCCTGATTATAGTGTAGTATTTGTTTATACATATTTTTAACCTTTGACAATGTCCATATACCTTACGACAAAACGATTTGAGCATAAATCTACTAAAATGAACATTATCATTTTCAATATTTAGACAACTCGTTAGCAAATTATTAAATATGATCTAATAATCACTTACATGCATGCATCATACCAAAACATTTGAATTTATAAAAAAAAAATTAAATGAAAAATCAGCTCTTAAACTGTGGATTTTTTTAATCTCTAAATTACTTTTTATTACAATAAGTATCTAAACTATTATTTTTAGTCACTTTAAGTACCTAAATTATTTTTTTATCAAAATAAGTAGCTAAACAATGCCATTTTTTGCTTTTTAGGCCTTAAACTATCGTTTGGTTAAAATAAATTTCGTGACCTGTCAATATTTTGTTGGCCGAAATATTTTTTTAAAATTCAAATAAGTACTAGACTTAAAGTGATCAGAAATAATAGTTTAAATACTTACTTTGACCAAAAAATAGTTTAATGACTAAAAACAAACAAATGATATAAAAGCAACCCTTTCACAAGGACAAATCCATAAATTTTTTAGGCTTAACTATAAAATAGGTGCCTAATTTTGGAGAAATTATTATATGAACCCTTCCCACCACGTCATCCATGGTCCCTAGTAATAAAAAAATTCCACGTCATTATTTTTTTACACGTCATTTACACACTCAAATTTATAATTTCCAAATCATCTTCTCTAATTTCTCCAATTAACGTAGGGTTTAGGGTTTAGGGTTTAAGGTTTAATATTTAAGGTTTAGGGTTTAGGGTTTAGGGTTAGGGTTTAGTGTTTATGATTTAGGGTTTAGGGTTAATGTGTAGGGTTTAGGGTTTAGGGTTTAGGGTTATGGTTTAGGGTTAGGGTTTAGGGTTAGGGTTTAGGGTTAGTGGAGGAAGCTATCGTTCTTGAAGAAAAAAAGGAAATAGTAAACCCTAATTTATTTTTAATTTGATACGACACCATGATTTGGAAAATATAATCCTAGTGTACAAATGATATGGAAAAAATAATGACGTGGAATTTTTTTTATTACTAGGGACCATGGATGACGTGGTGGGAAGGGTCCATATAATAATTTCTCCTAATTTTGCCAATTTTTTTCTTGTAATAAGTGTCTAAATTTTTTGACCGAAATAGGTGCATAACGTTTCATTTTTGCCCGTTTTAAAGTCAATCTATCAAAGAAAACCATCACCCAGTTACGGCTTAACACATGATTTTTTTTCAAAAACAAACTAAAAATAAATAAATTTAAAAATATCCTAAAATTTCCACAAATAATAAAATAGTCTCAAATCCCTAAAATTCCAAACCTCCAAATCCCAAAACTAACGCAATTGTTGCCGCCGATAGCCTTGTCGGATCCTACCACCGCCTTCGCCGAAGTCTCCTACCCATTTCTTTTAAGTCTCAACCATCCATCGCCGGTAACCGGTGGGAGGCGCGTCATTTGAACGACGAATTTGAAAGGCTCCAACCGTTCGATGTTCGATGAGCACGCCCCCTGTCGATTACCGGCGAGTGGTGGTTGGGGAAAATGAGATGTGATCTCCGGTGACGGTGGGGTCCGGCGAGGCCATTGGCGGCGACTATGGAGTCATTTTTAGAATTTGGGGTTTGAGATTTTAGAGATTTGGGAATGTTTTTGGAGATTTTGAGTAGTTTTAGATTTTATTTAAAAAATTGTTTTCTTTTTTCAAATTTTTTTGGAAAAATAATAAAATAAAAAATATGTGTCAAATTCTGATTGGGTGATGAATTTTTTTAACAGCGTTACCTTAAAATAGTGACGGAATAAAACTTTAAGCACCTATTTTAAACCAAAAAAACGAAAGATGCATATTTTAGTCAAAAAAATTATGCACCTCTTCCAAAAGAAATGTACAGTTTTGGACACTTATTTGTAATTAAGCTATTTTCTTCTAAAAAAGAAATAAAACTTAATATTTGAATTTTTGAGAGGCAAAGTGCAATTTTACCATTGCACTTGTTAAGAAAGGACCTTTCTTTTACCACACCTAAATATAGATAAAAGATTAACATTTCATTCCATCGACAATGGATTGTTATTTGGTTTTACATCTGCTTAATTTCAGGATCTCCGGACTAATTGCGTATCCTTGTTTGAACCAAAGTTTCCGATTTCCAGGTTTATAAACTCGGACTGAATACGTTACAAAAGTACATTAAAATTAGATAGAAAAAAATAAAAGAAAATCAAGAGAGAGAGAGATGTTGGCCGTTAATACGAACCGTGGGAGTAAAATAGTTTGGGTATTTGTTTTGACGGTGTTGATGACGACGACGATGTTGGGCACCGAGTCGGAAGCAGTGAAGTTCAAGTGCATTCTAAAATGTAATTTCTGGAAATGTGCACTTGTACTGGGCGATGCCAAACAACCATGCGTGTTTGCTTGCTATGATCGATGTGGTCACAAGCAGCCCCAACCTAAACCCCAATTTCAAGCCCAGCTCCGAGCCCAACCCCTGCCCCAAATCCAACCCCAGCCCCAAACTCAAACTCAACCCCAACCCCAACCCAAACCTCAGGCCCAAACTCAAACTCAACCCCAACCCCAACCTCAGGCCCAAACTCAACTCCAACCCAAACCTCAACCTCAACCTCAGTCCCAAACTCAAACCCAAATCCAACCCGAGCCTCAAACCCAACCAAAGCCTAAACCTCAACCCCAAACATAATCATCGGTACGTAAAACAATTTTCGCTCCTTTTTTTAAGTAACTTTTACACCACTGAAATTATTTAATTATTGTCTTAATAAATTATTATTGATTTTTTAAAGTTTATATAAGATTATTATTTTATACATTAGGGTGGAATAAAACTATTATGCAAACTAAATAATTGTAGAGTTTGGTGATTTGGTTAGAGTTAGCGTTTAAGTCTTTAGAATTTAAGGTTTATAGTTAAAATTTAGGAGTTTTAAAGTTTATGGTTTAGATTTTAGATTTTAGATTTTAAAGTTAAAATATGTATATTTATGCATTTTTACATTGTGTATTAAATAATAACATGCATATAAATTTTGTTTTTGTTACTAATTTGTGGATTAAAATTATTCCTTAAGTGGGGTAATTTCATGTGTTAGGGGTTTATGTACAATGTTTAAAATTTAGTATTTAAGATTATAATTTAAGAGTTTTAGGGTTTATAGTTAAAAAAATTTAAAATTTAAAATTTGAATTTTAGATTTTAGAGTTAGAATAGATATATCAACCTAAATATTTTTACATTGATAGTGCATCAAATAATAATTCATATATAAATTATATTTTTTTTACTAATTTGTTATTTCCGGACGGATTCTTATATTACTATTTTTTACAAAATGCAGATAAAATAGACTGTTGTTCCAATTAAAGCTACGAGAATCGCAACAAATATCAATATAGTCTATAGTTTTCATAATTATTTTATTTTCTCGGAGAATTTTTTTCAGTATCTCCATATGAAACATGTGTTGTAACCAAGTTTATATCTAAATAAATAAATTTGTTGAATCACCTTTTTAATTTTATTTTAATGAATAAAAAATTAGATGTAATGTTATTCAAATCTATAACAACGTACAACATATTCAATATTATGTTTTATAATTTTTTTAACATTCTTAATATAATTCCATGATAATATATGTCCAAGTTTAACCGTTAATAAAACTAATGAAATTTAAAAACTATGTGTCATAATAATATCACTTTAAAACGAAAATTGAAAGTTATAAAATATCTTTAGATAATATCTACAATTTCGAATTGAAAAGTCAATATATTTAGATTTTTTTGAATTTTCAATGTTGTGTTGCCATGATTGTTTACATTTTAAAAATAATGGAGTGTATGATTAAAACTACTCATATACATATGAAAATAATTTTGTTTAAACTTGAGTCATTACTTTTTTATTATTTTAATTATCATATTTTTTCACATATAATATAATAAGAGACCTATTTATTCACCCTACCGACTATGGTGATATTTTATAATCAGAATCGTTTTTAGATTTTGGTAGTCTAAGTATGAATTTAAAAATTAGTCCGTAACATTAAGTATTGAAAAAAATTAAATTTTAATAGTAAACCTTTAATAATAAATATTGAAAAAATTGGGCAACTAATAACATATATTAATTGAAAAAAACAAATTTTAAGAATAGTGCTCTAATAACAAATATTGAGAAAAAAAATTAGTCCCTAATAACAAGTATTAAAAAATTGGATCCATAATAACGACCATTGAAATAAAAAATAGGCATCTAATAACAAATATTGGAAAAAAATTAAAAGTTGACTCCTCATAACAAATATTTAAAAGAAAAAATCTCTAATAACAAGTATTAAAAAATTGACCTCTAATAATAAGTATTGGAAAGAAAAAAAAATTAAGAATAAATTCCTTATAACAACTATTTGAAAACAAAGCCCTTGATAACAAGTATTAAAATATTGACCTCTAGTAATAAGTATTGGAAAAAAATTAGACATCAAATAACAAATAATAAAAAACTAGACTAGGGATGGCAACGGGGCCGGGCGGGGCGGGTTTTTTCCCACTCCGACCACGACCCGATAATTAAAATATAAGACCCGACCCCGACCCGACCCGGGTATTTTTATATTTGTCCCGCCCCGACCCCGACCCGAAACAGAACATGCATACCCGTTCTCGCCCCGACCCGCCCCGATTAAATTTATTTTTTTCTATTTTTATAAACCAGAAATTGTTGTAAATCTAAAAAAATAATAACAAAAAAACAAAACAAATCTAAAACCCACACAAATTAATAAATCTAAAACTCAAATTAGTATTCGTGTTTGCTGTGAAGATTTCAACATAGTTGAATCTTAAAATTGTTGTTGAAGAAGGCCATGAAACCACTAAACTCGAATATCATCACAGATTTATCAAAAAAAGTATCTGATGTTTAAACAAAAAGAACAAAGACAAAAAAATAAAAAAAAAGATTAAATGAAGCAAAAAGCTATGGAGGAAGAAGAATGGAAATGAAATTTGAAAAAGATGAAACAAAGAAAGGAAGGTAAAGAGATGGGAAACTGGAAAAGAGTGAAAATTAGGGGAAACGGCCAAGATTGAAAAAAATGAAAGGGGAAAAGAACCCTAATAGACTTAAGATATACATATATATATATATAGCGGTGACATTTTTATAAATATATCAAAATCTAATTTAAATATTTCGGGTCGGGTCGGGTCGAGAATTTTTGGCTCTAAAATCGAACTCGTCCCGACCCCGACTTCATCATCACCAAAATCCGCCCCATCCCGCCCCGAACCCGAAATTTAAGAGAAAAAATCCGGTCGGGTCGGATCGGGTCGGGTCGGGTTTAAGTATTTTTGCCATCCCTAAATTAGACCCTTGAAAAAATGTCCCTCTTGTCCAAACTCAACTACGACATCGTTTATAGTTGTAAATGATGTTGTCTTTTTCTTGTTTTAGAGTTGTAATTGATGTTGTTTCTTTCTAGAATATAATTGAGAGTAAATAGTGGAAGGGTCAAATTACATAAATTTAAAATAATTGAAATTTATTAAATATTTAATTTGAAAAATTAAGGGTGTAATTTAAGTTAAATTTAAACTATAGTACCTAAAATATTATTAGACTAAAATGCGAGAGTGATAGTCTTTTCATGAACAAAAATCTTCTATATCTTTTTAGTGTCTTTGTATATATACTTCAAAATTAAGAACTCAAATTCTAAGTTCTAATTCAAATTTTAAATCTTAATCTTAAAAATTAAACCGTACACTCTAATCTTGAATTCTAACCTTAAACTTTAAACCTACCCATATAAAAAAAGGGAAAACTACATCGGTGGTCCCCTAACTATTACCGTTTTCCTATTTTGGTCTCAAAACTATTTTTTCCAACAAAACCGTCCCTTCTGTTACATAGTTTTCATGTTTTGGTCTCCCGGCGTTAAATAGCTAACAGTTTTGCTGATATGACATTTTTTAATCATTTCTCTCTCTTCTTTCCCTTCTTCATCTTCTTTATTTTACCCACCATTAAGAGACTGCAGAAAAACAAAACATCCAATTACAATGAGCATCACGCAAGACAGTCCCTCGGTAGCCGAGCCATCCCTTGGATGAATAACCCTGTTTGTTTTTGTTGGTAAAATTAACTGCAAAAAAGCTGTTAGTACTGACTGGAAACTATAAGCAAAACAGAACCGTAAAATGTTGACCGTGTCGTGGTATGGTGGCCACTGCCTTAGAAACAAAACTGCCCCGAACAGTGTAGTCGCTTCACGGGCAGGTTGTCCCCCGAGGTGCACACGGGCAGGTTGTGTCAAATGCTGCATGTAGCAGCTGTATATATTCGAATTAATAAATTCCTACGAATTTTCTCCAAAAAGAATATTTACGCGCGCGTACGTGTCGAAGACACGTGTTACCCGAACCCGAACCCGAGCCCGAGCCCGAGCCCGAGCCCGAGCCCGAGCCCGAGCCCGAGCCCGAGCCCGAGCCCGAGCCCGAGCCCGAGCCCGAGCCCGAGCCCGAGCCGGACGGCGGCGGCGGCGGTGCGCGAGGACTTCCCTTGTTCTTTCCCACTCAACAAGGGAGGGAGGAAGTAAGGGTATAAATACCCTTGCCTAGCTATTTTCCCAACCAATGTGGGATATAGCTTTGTCTTTGGTAATTTCTTGAAGCATTACCAACATTCCCCCACTAATGCGAAAGAATTCATCTGTATCTCAAACATAGCCCTCCTCAGACGAGCAGTTGCGGAATTAGTTGCTTAAGCACTAGTGAACGTATCTTGAACTAGTACATAGTGATAATAAGCGATCCTTCTCTTAGATAAGTGAAACTAGTCTTGAACTTTCTAAGATAGGGGTAAACTCATAACACACAACTAACTCCTTCATCCACCGATGTTCTCGATGTGTAAGATATATATATACAAGTGTATATTTGGCCATCTTACCCTCAGGATTCTAGTAAGTGTTTTTAGAAAAAACGGCCCAACGTTTTTCACAGAAGGTGGCTAATCCTTCTCACTTACATAGGTTATTTCATCAGGTTTATCTCAATATAAACCACCTTGAATTTAGGCTATGAAATAATTAAGAACCATTTGTAATGGTTCAACCTCTTATAGACTTATGGTGATTTCTTCAAGTCCATTTAAAATGAACCACCCAGTATTGGGATAAGAAATCATTAAGAATAAATATTCAACCTCATTGTCGGTGAATTCAAAATGTCCTTCTCAATAGGATCATTTAAACTTTGAATTCATTAAGAGTTTCTCGAAACTCAACCTTTCTGGCGGTAAGTCCATATTTGTCCTTCTCAATAGGACAACACATTCATACTTGTGTTATGAACTTATTAAGAATAAGTATTCAACCATGATTCGGTAAATTCATCAAGTCTTTCTCACAAAGACCACCCAAAATCTGGGCTATGAATTTATTAAGAGTAATAGTACTCAACCTGGGCATGTACATTATTCGTCATAGGGATAGGCAGTGAGAAATGTACACTATGAGTCTTTCCATGGTTTCGTTTGACCACATTGAACTTAGATAACTAAGTTGGGTATCCACCATGAATTCCTCAACCAATGGGCTTTAAACCCATCCCCCTCGACGAATCAAGGACCAATTTCCGACTTAACCCTTTGGTAAGCGGATCTGCTAGGTTTCTTTCCGACTTCACATACTCTAAAGAGAGTACTCCATTCCTTATTAAGTGTCTAACAGATTCATGCCTTATGCGAATGTGTCTCTTTTTGCCATTGTAAACATGACTCTTGGCAACACAAATCGCTGCTTGTGAATCACACAACAAGGAAACAGGAGGAGTCGGAGTTCCCCACAACGGAATATCGGCTAACAAACTCCTTAGCCACTCAGCTTCTTGCCCAGCTAAGTCAAGAGCTATAAACTCTGACTCCATAGTAGAGCGAGCAATACAAGTCTGTTTTGAAGACTTCCAAGAAATTGCTGCTCCTCCCAAAGTAAATACATACCCACTCGTAGAGCTTACTTCATCACTATCGAAAACCCAGTTAGCGTCACAATATCCTTCTAATGTAGCAGGAAAGCCAACATACTCAAGTCTCCAGTCCATAGTACCCTTAAGGTACTTAAGTAAGCGTCTAAGAGCAACCCAGTGCTCACCATTAGGGTTATGAGTGTATCTACTGAGTCTGCTAACAGCATAGGCAATATCTGGCCGAGTACAGTTCATTAAGAACATCAGACTGCCAATTATTTTGGCATATTCCGTTTGAGAAACGCTACTTCCTTCATTCTTAAAGAGATGTATGCTAGAGTCATAAGGAGTTCGAACAGGGACGACATCAAAACTGTCAAATTTCTTTAACACTTTCTCAGTATAGTGTGTCTGGCTTAAAGAAAATCCCTTTTCAGATTTGATTACTTTGACTCCTAAGATTACATCGACTTCTCCCAAGTCAGTCATCTCAAACTTAGTGGACAAGAAACTTTTTGTTTTGTTAATGGACTCAATGTTAGTACTGAAAATCAGCATGTCGTCAACATACAAGCTTATGATGACACAATCAGTACCAAACATCCTCGAATACACGCATGCATCCGAACCATTCACAACAAAACCAAAACTAAGAATAGTTTTGTGAAATTTCTCATACCACTGTTTAGGAGCTTGCTTCAGGCCGTAAAGTGACTTTTTAAGTCTACATACTTTGCCTTCCATACCAGGCGCCTCGAAGCCAAGAGGTTGCTCCATATAGATCTCCTCATCTAGATCCCCATTCAAGAATGCAGTCTTTACATCCATTTGATGTACTTGCAACTTGTGAATGGAGGCTAGTGCAAACAATGCACGGATCGTTGAGATTTTTGTGACGGGAGAGTAGGTATCAAAGAAGTCTTGATCAAATTTCTACGCAGGGCAGGCACATATAGGACATTATTAAGGGCCAAAGTTTTACCGGAAGTCAGCTTTAGTAAAACCTTGCCTTTGCCCACCACTTGAGAGCTGCTGGAGTTCCCCATGTACACACGTTCACCATTCTTCACGTCCTCGAATTCGGTGAAGAACTCCTTCTATTTAAATTACGTTTTTTTT
The DNA here is from genome assembly GCA_958450335.1 of Hibiscus tridactylites. Taxonomy (NCBI): domain Eukaryota; kingdom Viridiplantae; phylum Streptophyta; class Magnoliopsida; order Malvales; family Malvaceae; genus Hibiscus; species Hibiscus tridactylites. The sequence continues at coordinate 16,998,538 of OY288274.1, forward strand.
TAATTTATTATTTCCTGTTGAATTCTCTGGTCATCTTTCCCTTTTAATGGGTTTTATTGAGCAGTGGCAGATGCACTCAGCTTTGGTGGGGTGCATCCGCATCTCATTTTTTATTTTTTATTTTTAAAAAATAAGTATGATTTTGGTGTTATTTTTCTGCAAAATTAATTTTGTTTAGTATATAAAGAAAAATTTTATTTTTACATACCTATTTGAGAAAAAAATATTTTAAACTCTATTTTTAAATCTGCCACTGTTATTGAGGAAGAGTATGAGATTGTACATTATGTTAACAACGGTTTATCCTGGGCTGAGAGTGTTGATTCGGTAAATAATGAAAACAATGTAACAACAACCGATGTTGCTCAAGACGTTAGAGAAAGGTCCGAGCAGATGAACATGTTCCCAGAATTTCATCAACCTTTGATTTTTTATACAAGCTCGAATATTTATTTTTTTAAAAATAAAATTTAAATTATAACTTTAAATCTTAAGATAAAAATAATTGTGTTGTTTTAAAGACTACACAACATGTGTATCAAATTTTTTTTAGGTTTTAATTTCATATGCTACACTATCTCATTCCCATTCCTCAAGAACAATCTGTTCAAACTCGAGTCACTTGGGAATATTTTTTTTTTGAAATTTAAAATCAGACAACTTTATTAATAAACAAAAAAAAATTTAAGAACATAATCTTTCAAAGGTTTCAAACATCCAAAAAACAATAAAAAATGATATATCCAAAAGAAAATTTAAGTGTTGCTCCGGGAAAATTAGACACTTTTTCTTTGTACCACAACAAATCTCTGAAGTTCGTTGTAGGAAAAGTCCCCTATGGAGTTGTTCAAACATGAACTAAATGAAAGCCCCAATAGAAAATTGTAAATACCTTTTACGTCGGTTTCATAGGCTCCGATCCGCTAGACAATTTTGATTGCATCGACAAACAACCACAAATTAAAATCAAATTATCCAAAACTACTAACAAATTTAGGGGTTGTTTTAGACATGTGCAATAAAAGCGACCACACATGCCTCGAAAAAAGACCCAAAATTAGTTAAATTATTGCTTACAAGGGAAAAAGAAAAAAGATTAGTTATAGAAAAGTGATAAAAACAAATGGGGAAAACAAAATGTTATTATACTTAGGGATAAAACTTTAATACAAAGGCCGTGTAAACTTTAGTTTACACATATCTTTTAGTTTTAAGTGTTAGAGTTTAGTTTAGGGTTTAAAGTTTATGGTTTTAGATTGTAGGGTTTAGAATTTAAGGTCAATAGGGTGTAAGGTTTAGGGTTAAAGTTAGAAATTAAGGATTTGAGTTTTATAGTACAAATATACATGCTTGTGTAAAATTAGTTTTACATAGCTTGTGTATCAAAATTGTACCCTTATACTTATTAGATTTTTATATTCATTTTTATTTAAAAGTCAGCATACAACGAACAAATCAAGATAAAAAACTATTTATTTATTTAAAAAAATTAAAGGCATCATTTTAATAATAGGACCTCTAAATTTTTGAACCGTCATTACTTATGGCAAAAATTTTATCTTTTTTTTTGCGCCCCAGGCCAACACTAAAAATTCAAATCCTAAGTATTAACCCTAAATTCTAAATCTTAAATCATACACCCTAAAAGCACAACATACATCCAATACTCTAGATTTTAAAACCTAAATCATACACCCTAAAAATACAACATACATCAAATACTCTAGACCCTAATTCTAAACCTTAACCTAAATTCTAAACTCTAGTTTGTTAGACCTGGTCAACCTAAATAATGATATATAGCTGTAAATAGATGTTGCCGCCTCATTTTTAAACATGTTGGTTTCTCGCTCGCTTTCTTTCTCTCGTTCTGCTTTGTACGTTCTTTCTTCCGTTAAAGATCGATCAAAGAATCGGCCGATTCTACTTCTTTCACGTCTACTTTCTGTGTGTTTCAGACTACACTCAGAGTCGGCGGTGGGAAAGAATTTCAAAGAAGATGGAGTTTCTAAATTCTGAATGTTTTGAGGAACCGACCGATTCTTTGATCAATATTTAACGGAAGGAAGAAAGCACGACGCAGATGGAGAAATCAACTCATAAATCAAGACTGGTTCGATTGCAAATGGAAGGAAGAAATCACGACGCAGATGGAGAAATCAACTCATAAATCAAGATTAGTTCTATTGCAAACGGAAGGAAGAAAGCACGACGCAGATGGAGAAATCAACTCATAAATCAAGACCTTTTTACCTGAAAATTCCAGGAAAACCCCATCAAATAACAAAATAAAACATTCAATATCAATGCTAAATTAATTAAATAAATTAAATAAAAATAATTAAAGACTTTCAATAAGGGGTGGTGCGTGTCACCATCTTATTGAAAACTTAATTTATTTTATTAGATTAAAATTATGACTAAATTGATATATTGTATAAATATAGAGGACCAAATGTGTAATTATACCAAATTTTTAACAGTTCCGTCAAATTTTTCATTTTTTAACGGCTTGTGGCTAAAATGGAACCATTTAAATAGTTGTGTGGTGCATTTGCCGAAAAAATAATATAGTGGTCATTTTAACACCAAATTCATAGTTCAGTGGTCATCTGTGTAGTTTACCCTAAAAAAAAAATCAGGTTTTTTATTCCCTCCGCTCTCTCTTTATATATATATTTGTTACTTTCAAGGGAAGAGAGGTTTGTTATGAGTTTGATTTTACGTTGTCACTTTCTAAAGAATCCAACCAAACCAAAGGTTCCTCAAAACATTCAGAAACTTCATCTTCTTTGAAATTCTTTTTTTTTCTGTCGATGGTAGATAATTCCATGCAGACTTAAACTTCTGACACGCGCTGGAATCCGATGATTTCTTCCTCCAGAAGTTGTTCTTCCTTGTGTTGAAGATGGATCAAAGAAACCAAATATACGGAAAGAAAAATGTCAAGATTAATCCATCACCGCCGCAGAAAGAAAATAAAAACTAGAAAAGCTGAAGAAGATGGCGGGGCTCATGACTGCGATGGTCGAAGAAGCGGGGGTGACACTCAAGATAGATGCAAGATTTCTTCAGTTTCCCCCACGCTTCTTCCATCATCGCAGTAACCCTCTATTGTCCCCACTATAATTAAAATCTCATTTGAATATGTTCATTTTCTTGTTTGAATATGTGGGAATTTTGTGCTAGCCACGATGCTTATATATGTTTCAAATTAGGACGAGACGATCAAGTGCAAGGTTTTTTTTGTTGCCGTAGATGTCATGTGGATCGGATTTGAATTGGCATTGATTGTGAAATTATTAAATGTACGAGTGTTTGCTATCTCTACTCGCGTATATATGTTTGAAATTATCTGTCCTTTTTCGGTGCACCTATTTATGCCCCCTTGCTAAAAATTAGGTTTAGGTTAGAGTTTAGGAAATTTATGTTAGGCTGTATTTTTTAAGGTATAGGGTGTAGGATTTAGATTTTAAGATTATGATTTGAAATTTTACTTCTTTGGGCACCAAAAAAAGACATGATTTTTATTTTTTTCACTATAAATAGAAATCCTTTTACCTTTTTTGGTGGTTTAAGGTTAGGGTTTGTGGTTAAGGTTTAGAGAATTTAGAATATGATGTACGGTTCGATTGCAAACAGAAGGAAGAAAGCACTCCGCAGATGGAGAAATCAACTCATAAATCAAGACTGGTTCGCTTGGCCTTTGCAACGTACGTAAGATTTCTGCATCAATCTTCCATCATCATTCATTGCAGTAATCCTGTGTATTGTTCCTACTAAGTTAGTCTGTTCATTCCATATTTTGTGATCCGACATAACCAACAACGTATGTTGCCAATTATCCTATTTTTTGCTACAAACAATATCCAGGAACTTGCCTTTTGGTGCAAGGTATAACTGAAAACTAAATTCATGCAGCAAAGCTCGCATATATTTTATCCATAGCATGTAATGTATAATTGTACTTGTACAAATCTAACACAATATCCCACTTCTGAAACAAAAAACATTCAGTAATCAAATGTTAATTCCAAAGAAAAGAGACTCCATGAAATCGTTTTCCAATTTCCATTGATCTTGTTCTCCGGAAAATTGTGATCATCGAGTGCTTCAACCATCAGCAACAAATGAACTGAATTTGGTATACACTAGAAGTTGATCCTGCTGCTGTTTTTCCCTCTGCCCACCAAGCTTCGATTTCCATACATACCTGTTTATGACCTGCAATCAATACAAGTGTATTTTCCGACAACAGGGCGAGACCCGGGATACAGAATGAAACAGACATTGAAGTAAAGAGCGCCAAAAGGACCATCTTAAGTAGTTGATCTAAAGGAACTTATAAAAGCATATGTCAAGCAAATCGTCAGTAAATAATATGTTCTTAAGTTCAGCTAATTAATGCAAGTCATACTAAGTAGCAGTTTGCGAAAATTGAGATTTGAGATATTTTGGCAAATTTGTTGGAATTAAGTGTTTTCCTAGATTTGATAATTAAAGTTAGTTTAGAACAAAATGATCTACCTATGCCAGTTGCCCAACGATGGAATCATCAAACAAGTGATAAGAAGTCGACATCAAACTGATTGTCTAATCCAGATAGACTATAAAAAATGGCTAATAAGAATATCCTGCATCAATGCTTCGAATAGCATCCTTTAATTAGGACGTCCGATGTCTTCAAAAACGTTCAATAAACAGTCTAAAATATGGAAGCAAAAGAAAAATAAAGCCGAAAAAAAGTTCAGGATAAATATGATGTCATTATCCTACCTATAGATCAGGACTCCGTCAGTAAGTAGTAGGATTACGATCTTCATCAACCTTGCCGACTGCCTCGAGTATTGATGAGTAGGTGATGAGATCGTATTCAAAACCTCTTGCTTTCATCTCTTTCATTAACTTTGCAGACTCTTCAAACATACCGGCTCGGCTGAGAGAGCCAAGAACAGTATTATAAGATACAGCATCCGGTTTAATCTTTGAATTCTTCATCTTTGTAAGCATTTCGATTGCCCGCTTTGGGCCACCTGTCCTAGCTAAGCCATTTAGAATGATATTATGAGAATTCAAGTCTGGGACGCAACCATTTTCTTCCATAGTTCTCAGCAAGGAATGAGCTTCATCTATCATGCCTGCCCTTACCATCCCCGACATGAGTGCATTGTACGTATAAACATCAGGGTTGCATCCCAGCTTCTTCATCTCATTGAATAGATCAACAGCCTTACTCAGATTACCACACTTTCCAAAAAGTTTTATCATCACAGCATAAACCCGAGCACTGGAACGTCCGCAATTCTCTTTCAATTCCTGAAATAGCTCACTTGCAGCTTCATATCGTTTTGCCTTTCCTAGACTGTTGATCACGCTACAATATGCAGCCGGACAAGGCGGAAACCCTTTTTCATCCATCTCTTCAAGGAGTAACAAAGCTTTCTCGACTCTGTTTGCCTTGCAGAGGCCATCAATAAGAATTGAATAAGTAAATGAACTAGGAACAACACCATCCGCCTTCATCTTCTCAAACCATGAAGATGCCTCGGAAATCGGGGCTTTGGAGTCAAATAAAGCTTTAATTATAGTGTTATATGTTACAACATTTGGTACACATTGCCAAGACTTCATTTCATTGAAAAGCTTAAGAGCATCTTCTAATCGACCCGCTTTACCCAAAATGTTAATCATATTGTTAATAAGTACAACATCAGGCTTACCCCCTTCTTTTAACATGCTCATGAATATTCCATAGGCATCTTCTACCCTTCCGGCTTTTCCGAGCCCCTTTATCAACTCCGTGTAAGTGAAAACAGTAGGGCTACAGCCCTTTCTTGTCATCTCCTGCACTAGACCTAAAGCTGCCTCGGTGTTATCTAGCTTAAAATAGATTTCAATTAAGGTTGTATAAATCTTTGGTGTAGGGTGCAATCCATTCTCTTTCATTTCCTGAAACAGTCTAATGGCGGAATCATAACGGCCTAACTTACTGAAAGTGGATATAAGTGCACTGTATGTTACTGTGTCCGGTAAACAGTTTCCCTCATTACACATCTCATTATATAGCTCGTGAACCTTTTCGTGGTGCCCTTCTTGCATCAACATCAAGATTACAGCATTGTAAGTACTAGCTGTCGGCTTGCACTTGCGGTTTTTAATCTGATAAAACACGGAGAGAGCCTTGTTCACCATTTTAGCCTTGCCTAATATTCTCACAATCTCGGACAATTCGGCCGGACCGATAACACATGTACTCCGAACCATGTCTTGGATGGTTTTCCACATTTCACCAACAAGTCCTGCTTCATCTAAACAACGAATCAGAGCCAAGTATGTAGTAGAGTCATGTTCAAAATTCCTTCTTTTCCCGGCCCACTTGAAGAACTGGATCTTAACATTAATCTCTACATCTATCTCCAAAACCTCACGAACCAACCAATGGTCCACCTTCAACTTCAGCACTTCCAATGCCTTCTCGGCATCAGGCCCCCACTTAAATATTTTCAAAATCCTAATAAACCTCTTGTCCAACGTCCGAGAATAAGAGTTCTTCTTCGGTAAATTCCGCTTAAAAGCCAAGTCCGGCACTTCGTTCTCCGGACTAGGCAACCGGAACATTTGCACTATCTCATTATCTGTTCATCAAAATTAGTTTCATACGTTTCATTAAATGGAACTATCAAACACATGAAATATGGATTTAATCAGCAGAAAAAGGGTTCTGGGAAGCTGGCCTGTTTGCTTGATTCTTTGGCAGAGGTGAGACAAAGTCGATATCGACCGCCACCTCAAAACGAACCCCGTTTTCATTATTTAGCAGGGTTTCAAAAACGGCTCGCGGCCGCTATTTAGCGGTACGCCGCCGGCCGAAACCTCTATCGGCGAAAACAACGGTGGGACGCGGAATCACACTAGCAGCGGTGGATCACGGCCGCAATTTAACGGGTAGCGGTAAATAACGGTAGTAACGGGCCGCTATCCCCGTTTTCTCCCGTTACTGTAAAATCTAAAAAAATCCATGGGCGGGCGACAAGGGTGAGCGTGAGAGTGTAAGGGGGGCGTGCTGATGAAACTTACAGGGAGAGGATTGGTCGACGTTGAGGAGAGGGGACTGACGGCGCGCCGACGACAAGAGGCGAAATCGCGCGGCTCTAGATGCTGGTCTGATGACGACGGCGTGAAAACAACCCTTTGGTTTGAAAGCCAAAGAGAAAACAATGAACATCCACGGATTTGGTTTGTTATTAATATTATAATTTTAAGGGTAAACTACATAAATAGTCCCCGACTATGCTTCAATTATCTTTTGCATCCACGACTATCAGAAATTACAAACTGGTCCCCTAACTTAAAAAAAATTAATAAATTGATCCAGTGCCGTTAAAAAATTAACGGCTGGTGATGTGGCAGTTAACAAAAATTGGCATAATAACACATTTAGTCCTCAACTTTTACACTTTGTTTAACTTTGTCCTAATTCTAAAAAAATGACCCTTAACATTTCAAAATTCTATCAGTTTAATCCGTTCGGGTTCGGTGCCTGGTCCAAGAAAGAATAGGTCTTACCTAAAATCGACGACGACGACATCGTCTCTACTTTTGAAGGTAATTCTAACCTTTTCTGGGCTGAAAGGTACGACAAACAGTTCTTAGGAATGAACGATTTGTGGGTTAAACATTGTGGTATTAGCCATACGGGTAGCTTTAAAGATTTGGGCATGACGATTTTAATTAGTCAAGTTAATCGATTAAGAAAAATGAATAAACCCATTGTCGGAGTTGGTTGTGCTTCTACCGGCGATACATCAGCAGCATTATCTGCTTATTGTGCACCTGCCGGGATCCCTTCAATTGTGTTTTTACCTGGTAATAAGATCTCCATGGCTCAACTTGTTCAACCCATTGCGAATGGTGCGTTTGTTTTGAGTATCGACGCTGATTTCGATGGATGTATGGAGTTGATCAGGGAAATAACGACGGAGTTGTCGATTTATTTGGCAAATTCCCTTAACATTTTGCGGCTCGAAGGACAGAAGACGGCTGCCATCGAGATTTTACAGCAGTTCGATTGGGAAGTTCTGGATTGGGTCATTGTTCCAGGTGGAAATCTTGGGAATATTTATGCTTTTTACAAAGGGTTTTCGATGTGCAAGGAGTTGGGACTTGTTGATAGAATTCCTAGGTTGGTTTGTGCACAAGTTGCGAATATGAATCTGTTGTATTTGTATTTTAAGTCTGGTTGGAAGGATTTTAGTCTGGTGAAAGCGAAAACGACGTTTGCCTCTGCTATCCAGATCGGTGATCTGGTTTCCATCTATAGAGCGGTGTATGCTTTGAAGAATTCGAACGGGATTGTCGAGGAAGCGACGGAGGAGGAGTTAATGGATGCCATGGCAGAAGCTGATTCTATCGGGATGTTTACTTGCCCATATACAGGAGTGGCATTGACATCATTAACAGAAATGAAAAATTGATTTTTGTTTTAGAAAGAAGACCGTTCTTGTTTAGGATTGTGTGGAGAGAAAAAAATATATTAAATTGATAGAATTTTGAAATGTTAAGGGACATTTTTTTTAGAATTAGGGCAAAGTTAAACAAAGTGTAAAAGTTGAGGATTAAATGTGTTATTATGGCAATTTTTGTTAACTGCCATGTCACCAGCCGTTAAATTTTTAACGGCACTGGATCAATTTGTTATTTTTTTTAAGTCAGGGGACCAGTTTGTAACTTCTGATAGTCGGAGATGCAAAAGATAATTGGAGCATAGTCGGGAGACTATTTATGTAGTTTACCCTAATTTTAATTAGAAAAAGATAACAAGAGAGCCTATTAATTTGATAAAAAAAAAGTATATTAAAAATTTCTATTAAAATCGACGGCTTTGACCCATAAATAAAAGGTTAAATTAACCAACGGGGGTTGGTTCAAGTGGTAAGCAGCTTGATATCGCTTAAGCAGGTCTCGAGTTCGAGGCGTTGTGTATGCAAAAAATTCCCGCTGGGGGACTCACCCACCAAAACCAGGTGTGCGACGCGGGTCGGTCTGGATTAGTCAGGGTAAGCCTTGAAAACCAGAGGGCAACCAAAAAAAATAAAAGGTTAAATTATAAGTTACAATCGTATTTTTAAACATATAAGTTAATTTCTATTTCAATCATATCATTCTTTTATCTTTGTTACTTTAGTACTTGAATTTTTCTTAATTTAAGGTGTAAATTTTATTTTTTTATTCAATGTAGTCCTTTAATTTCAGTAATCTAAGTTCATAAGTGTTGGAAAACACTCTAAAAATCATTAAAAGTAACTTTTATTGATTATGATTATAATTATTATGTTTTATAATAAGTGTTGGAAAACACTCTGACTTTCTATGACCGCAATAGCCTTCGTTATGTACGCAACCGCGACGCGACTGAAAACGAGACCGCGACCGAGATTTAAATTCCTGGTCTTCACAGATCTAAATCTTGTGAAGTTGATCAAACCGAATTCACAATAAATCCTTAACTTGAAAATAACAAAAAGTCATTTTCAATTATAAGAGGCTAAATTACAATCCATCTATATATTTATGTACTTATATAAAATCTTTGACTGACCTCAGAATTACATATTAATTACGCACCAAATTAGGGTTTTAAAAAATGGCCTGCAACTGTGATCGTGGTTGTTATATAGCGGCATCGTTGTCGTCTAAAATTAATATCGTCGAAAATCACACTGGGAATCAGATTCACACATAAACGGCGGATTGTGACCACAATTTAACGGGTAATGTCTGATTGCGGCGATAACGGACCGATATTCCCGTTATTATCCTATTAACGGTCAACGAAGAAAATAATACAAATATTTTCTAAAAAAACAGATAATCTTCAAAAACGATTTCAACCGGTATTTCTTATTATTATCGGCGATCCAAGCGTCGTTCACCAGATCCGAACGATTCTTCTGATGATTGTATGAAAGCGATGCGATGAAGTTGCAAAGATAAAAAAGAAAAGAAAAAAAATTGAAAAGTGAAAAGAAGTAGAAAGATACTTTTTAGTGTTTAAATGATAAATGTTAATTTTATTATTAAAAAGAATATATCCATTGAGGGTCTTGATTCAAGATAAAATACAAACAGTAACAAGAATAAATTAAATGGGTCTTGAAAACCGACAATACATTATCTAAAAAATTTAAAAAAAAGAAGAAAAAATTAAATACATCTTAAAAACCGACACTAATTTCTCTACTGCTTGAATATAATAATTATTGTTTATATTATATTGCGCATTTATTATATTTTCGGTTAAAAAATATTTTTATTATGTTTAATAAATATAATATTGTAAACTTATATACTCTTTATACATTATATATTATGTTGTACACTTATTATTATTATTATTAAAATTTTATTTTATTACAATTATTTTAATTACTTATATAATATTATATTGGATAAAGGGTCAAATTTGCCCCTGTAGTAATCCGAAATCAGCAATGTTGCCTTTATTGCATCAATGTTGTCATTTGACCAATTTTAACTGTTAAATGTTGACATGATAATTAATGGTGTCAACAGAACAAATTTTCCCTCTAAGTCATTCATGCAATTTTGCCCTCGAATACTTAAGGTGTACACATCTGGTTGAATGGTAAGCACAGTTCCGATTAGTACAAAGGGGATTGCAAACTTGATGAGCAACTAGAATTTTAGAGTTAAGCGAATCACTATTTATACCTTGTTGGTTTAAATTAACAAATTGCCCATGAATATCAAAATGATCGTAATGTCCTTGTAAGCTTAGATGACTGGATCACTCATGATATATCAGAATTTTTAATGATCTTGATGTATTAACTTCTGAATGTTTGATTTGAGCCGTTAATACAAAGAGGATAAGGATTTTATTTCTGAAATCAGTTCAAAATTATCAGAAATTTAGTGTTTTTTCTTTTCTTTTGTAAATATTAAGTATCTCCGAAAAATAAGTTGTTCCATCTAGTGTAATTCAAGTGCATGCAAATATTTTACCCTTCTAAACTTAAGACTATCTCTTGACCTGAATTATAACTTTTATTTGTCTGAAATATACCTATGTATCTTATAAAACGTGCTCTCTGATTACTGTTTTACTAAAAATTAAAATTTGATATATATCTACTGTTATTACTGACTACTATTGATTACTATCGATTGTTGTTATTACTGATTATTATTATTATTATCATTGCCTAAACTGTTACTAGGGTACTTGGGATATAGTGTGAAGTTACCGCAGGTTTAGTCCTGACCCGACTGATAATTTTTTACTGTTTCAAGTTCGTATGCCCAGCTAAGGTGATTCCTAAGCTATCCCCTTAGGCTGGTACATACGCCAATGGGTATGGGTTAACGCCCCCTATAGATGCAGTTTTGGGGAACTGCATACTAGAGTTTAGTTGGAGGGTAGATAAAAAATTTAAAATGAACTTTACTGCTATTATTATTTGTCTGTGAAATAAAGCATTCACTGCACTGTTACATTGTATGTGTTAACTCTGCACAGTTGGAATTGTTAGGCTTGATAGACTCGATTTCCTTCAACCGAAACGAATTGTCAAGTGGTGAAGAAGTTAAATTTTTGGGTGATTGATTTGTAGAAGCTAAAAATGAATGACATGATACATTTTAACTTATCTAAAAAATTTTAATGCTAATCATTGTTTCAGAAATCTTCAGATGATATTTTTTAAACTTATGTCCTTGACAAACCAATCAAGTCGCATCTTAAAAAATATATTAATTTTTTATTCTAATCATACCATCGTTACATATAAAGACGTGAGACGAAACATAACATCTGTTTTTTTCTTTCACTTATACTTAATCGTTGATGTGTAATTTTATTGAGTTTAAAAATAATTATGAAGTATTTTTGTTGAAATTCAGTATGTACATTTAAAGAGTTGAGATATCAACATGTCTCCAATCGAGATTTGTTATATTTATTGTATACTCCGACTTTGCATTACACGTCTTGGCCTAATAAATCTTCCTCTGCTAATAGCCCTCCAGGCTCCAACTATACTTATAGCAGGTATTAGTCAGAAACTCCTTTAGAATGTGAAATATTAAAGTCTTTCGAAATAATCTTATTAAAAAGTTAAGTCCCTGATAAAACAAATGATGAAGTGATCGACCTACACTAACTGAATCTGTCATTTTGCTCAATCGTTTCTGGTTTGTAGCAATGTGGTTTTCCGGTAATCACTTTCAGGAACATTATGCTCAGGTTCGATCAAAATCGGGTAATGTGGTTGCCGATGCTCTTTGAGTCTTGCTAAAGCTGGAGTGAGTACATATCCATTTTTATATCATGTTTCGTCTAATTCATTCATCAATTTTCAAAAACAAAAAGCCATTTAAGTTGGATATTCCGCTATGTAAACTCTAATAGCTCCAAATTTCAATGTGTACCAAATTAATTTGAATTCTATCAGAATAAAAAAGAAAATGGAATCCAAAGACAATGCGAAAACAACTTTAAGAGCTGTCAAGAAATGAACCTCAAGATTTGCTTTAATAAAAGCTACACAGTTGCCCTCATAAGTGTACATGTTCCAACACTAATGGCAGACAACAAAAGCAAAAGCTATAAGAAAATGATGGAATTTACTTTAATTCTGTTTTTTTGTTTGTTTGTTTCTTTAACTGTTTTCCATTTCTTTCAATCCCTGAGACCTTGCACAAGGCCTTGTTTCTTTCAATCTCCGAAGAATGGCAGTGGCAGATGCCGTTATCACCTATGCTGTGGAGAAAACTGGTGACCTGATCCTGCAACAAGCAAAGTACTTGAACGAGGTGAGCGGTAAAGTCGAACAACTTCGAGCTGAACTCACACGCATGCGTTGTTTCTTAAGAGATGCTGAGTTGAGACAGGGAGATTCAATAAGCATACGCAATTGGGTTGCGGAAATCAGAAACATCGCCTACGATGCAGAAGACGTCCTCGAGATTTATGCGCTGAAAGATGCATCCCGGAGCATTTTTTCTGGATGTGGAATCCGATGGAGAGATCCTATTTCGGTGTACAAGGTTGGAGCAGCAATTGATGGTATTGCAGCCAGGCTTACTAACTTAACCACGAGGCTACCAGCTTATGGCTTAAAGGAATTGCAGGATGGAGAAAGAGCAGGAAGCTGTTGGGAGAAAAAAATCTTCCGTCGATCTTATTCTTACAAGATGGATCAAAATATCGTTGGGTTGGAAGAAGATACAAACTTATTGTTGACCCAACTCCAACGTACAGAGTGCCGAGTTGTGTCGATATGTGGCATGGCCGGCCTGGGAAAGACCACCCTTGCTAAGAAGGTTTACCATCAATGTAAAGTAGTAGGGGGCTACTTTGATATGTTCATTTGGATATTCGTGTCTCAGCAATGGGGGAAAAGGAACATTTGGGAAACGATTCTGTACGAGCTTCTGTCTCCTCCTGAAGGGTCTTTAATAGATGAGGAGTTTGCAAAACAATGGAAAAGGATTCAGAGAATGAAAGATGATGGTGTAGCCAAAAAGCTTCATGATGAACTACGAAAGAAGGAATGCCTAGTGGTGCTGGATGACATATGGGACAACGCCTGGGAGGCTTTAAGTCCTGCCTTCCCGACAGAGGAGACAAGCAGCAAATTTATGATTACCACCCGCAATAAGAGCTTGGCTCAAGGATTCATCCATGAACCGCGGTGTCTGAACGGTGACGAGAGTTGGGAACTATTTACAAAGACTGCAATTCCCACACCAATCATCAATTCCAACCCAGCACCAGCACCAGCAGGTAAATCATCATCTTCATCGTACAAAATGGATGAGCGCATGGAAATTCTGGGAAAGGAAATGGTGAAACATTGTGGGGGCCTGCCCTTGGCCATCGTTGTGCTTGGAGGCATTCTCAAACATAAAGAAACCTCTGTTGAATGGGAGACGATTCATCAATGTATCAAGTCTTACTTGAAGGGAGAAGTGATATTTCGGCTATTAGCTTTGAGCTATGATGATTTACCCTATGAGCTCAAACCCTGCTTCCTTTATCTAGCCATGTTCCCTGAAGATTTTGAGATATCCCGAGATAGACTAATCAATCTATGGGTGGCTGAAGGAATTATACATCCACCAAGAGTGGAGAGACAAGGGGAGGAAGCGTTGGAGGATATCGGATATCGTTACCTGACGGAGCTGGCGGAGAGGTACATGATTGTTGTGGCAAAAAGAGATGGCATTGGAAGGATCAAAAGGTGCCAAATGCACGATCTTATGAGGGAGTTCTGTCTGTCCAAGTCACAAGAGGAGAACTTCTCTCACGTTGTGCCACTCTATGGCACACAAACCCAGAGTCTGAATATTTCTTCTTCTTCTTCTTCAGGTAGAATTCGCCGACTTTCATTGCATTTAAATAGGTTTCCTGGAAACGTTGCCTTGGAATGTGAAAAATACCCCCCGTTCAAATCCTTGTTAGGCTTCTCATTGGATCAACTCAGTGGTTTAAGCCAGAGACTTACGGCAACCTTGGTTCACAGCTTCAAGTTGCTTAGAATCATGGATCTACAAAGTGTTAAGCATTTTATAGTACCTAAGAAAACAAAAAGGTTAATCAAGAAAACAAGCAAGTTAACTTCAGCCACTAGAAAATTTACCTTCAAGTCTCGTACAACAAGGCACACACCTGGAACGGTGAGGCTGGGGCGGGTGAGACCTGCGGCTCCTCCAACACTGTCCACAACAATGCCCAAAACAATAGGAAAGTTGATTCACCTCAGACTCCTGAGCTTTGGAACTGGTTATAACATCCCAAAGCTTCCCTCCTCAATAGCCAACTTGACTTGCTTGTTGACCTTAAGAATAGATTTCCACTACGCACAGACCCTACCCAATGTGTTTTGGAAGCTGAAAAGATTGAGGCACCTCTATCTTCCTCGTTGGATTGGACAGAAAACAAGGCTAGAGTTTGCGGGTCTTACCGACCTACGAACGCTGGTAAATTTCCCAACATATTGTGCTGACGTACAGGACCTGATCACACTGACCAATCTTAGGAGACTGAAGATTGAAGCATCTGGTGATGTCTCTCTCCAGAAGCTCCAGATGATGTTCATGTCCCCGTCCATCACATTCGACAACCTCCGCGATTTTTCCATTTCAGATTCACTCCGCACACCCCAGCATCCTGTTATTGATGACAACATGAGGGACAGCATTAAATCATGTTGTCCTCGTCTTCTGCTGCTGAAAAGCAATGGGAATGTAGTTTACCAGAAGACGGTGGATGTCTTCAGACTTGAGGAGAACCAGTTACCATGATTGTAGCTTGTGTTGTGAAGATAAAGAATCAAGAAAGCATTTTCTTAATATAAAGGGAACCAGATACATAATGCTCTCGTGTAATGGTCCAAATTGAGAGATCATTTGGGTTGCTAGTGTAATTGCGGATGGTCTTGCTAAAGTTGGATATTCTGCTATTTGAACTCTAATAGCTCAAAAAGTTCTGAATTGTATGAAATTAGTTTGACAATAATTAAATTGAATTCCATCTTTTTGTAACTCGAATGAGAGTAACTTGTACCTCAATTTAATATTTCACTTCTTAAGATTCATTTGGATAGACGATCAATTCCGATAACATTAAAAATCATTTAAACTTACTGATTAAACATTTACCTAATGCAAAACATGAAAAGTGTTGAAGATGATTTGACCTTGGAGGCTAAATAAACAATTGGAATCCAAGACAATGTGAACCACCAAATTGCTATTTTCTTTAATCCAAGGCAATCACATTATCTGTTCATCAAAATTAGTTTCATACATTTCATTAAATGGAACTATCAAACACATGGAATATGGATTTAATCAGCAGAAAAAGGGTTCTGGGAAGCTGGCTTGTTTGCTTGATTCTTTGGCAGAGGTGAGACAAAGCAAACCCCGTTTTCATTATTGAGAGCTAACAATGCATATGAAGCTGGTGCAGGTGAAAAAAACTAAAGCAGAAAACATATAAACATTAATGCATACAATAACCAACAGAATGGAAATCATAACAAAAAATTGAAACTATTAACATTAGTGGGTATGATAAGGAGCAGAAAGAGAAACCATAACCTCAATTTCCACTAACTTTGAATCAATACTCTCTTTTAATCCTACATAAGTTATATTGGGAGGGATGAAAACGTGGAAAATAAAAAGAGGGAATCAAGCTAACATGGATTATGGCTTTGGGAAAAATTATAAAAAAAGAGAAAGACCCAGAAATTATTAGAATTTGTAACATTTTATAGATTGGGGGTTGGAAAATCGGGCTTGTTTGTGTCGGCTTGGCTGTTTTATTGGTTTCATTTGTGGGTTTTAAGGTAATCAAATAGCAATCCACGAGTCAGGGAGGTCAAATAATCATGCTACAATCGGGTCAACCTTTATCTATTATTTTATGAATTATTATCTCATACACAAACGATTGAAGCTTTGTAGGAGTTTAAAATTTAGAGTTTATGGTTATAATTTAGTGTTTAAGGTTAGGGTTTAGGTTTTGAATAATATGGTTAGAGATTTAAGTTTTAACTTATAAAATCTAAATTCTAACCTTAAATCCAAAATTCTATTGACAATTCCTAAATTCAAGAATAAAAATAAGATAAGATAAAATTTGGATGAGATTGATTAAGATTTATGTCACAGATCAAACTAAGAAGAAGAAGAATTTTTCAGTGAGCAGAGATGAGAAGAGAAATAGATCTGAGATTAGGAGGAAGAAAGAGATGAGACAGATTTTCATTCAACATTCGAATACCCGTACAATCCAGGTCTCAACCCTTTTAACCCTACCTGCATAAAACGACTACGTTTGGTCTATACAACAACCTAACCAAAACGCAACACTTCATTAAAGCTTAACGGCTAATTCAACGGAATTAAAGGATAACGAAAATTCAAATATTCTAACGGTAACCTGGGTTTCAGAAACATCCCTTACAATACTCCCTTCTTCTGAAAATCCTTGTCCTCAAGGATGGAAATCTGGAAACCTCTGCTTCAAGTTATGGAAAACTTTCCACGTGGCATCCTCAGGGAACGAGTTGGACCATTCTACCAGAACTTCCGTAACGGCTCTTCCTCCTCTTCGTCCAATTCTGCGGTCCAAGATCTTCACAAGTTCTTTGCTGATGCTACCATCAGGATCAATTACAGGTAGCTCAGGTTGAGTGAGCTCAGCCCCAATTCTCTTCTTCAATTGAGACACGTGAAACACTGGATGGACCCTAGAATTATCTGCTAGCTTAAGCTTGTAGGCAACCTTTCCAATTCGAGCAATAATCTGAAATGGTCCGAACCATTTAGGGGCTAACTTCTGACAATTTCTGTGCACCACAGATTGTTGTCTGTAAGGCTGCAGTTTCAGAAACACCCAGTCTCCCACCTGGAATTCGCACTCCCTTCTACTTTTGTCAGCTTGATTTTTCATTCGATCCTGAGCCCTCTTTAAGTGAAACTTCAACATTTGGATTGCAGCCTCCCTATGCTGAAGGTCCCTATCCACAGCTGCTACCAATGACTCTCCTGCCACATAGGGTAAGTGTATAGGAGGTGGTTGCCCATACAAGGCCTGGTAAGGTGTTGTTCGAATTGCTGAGTGGAAATTTGTGTTGTACCACCACTCAGCAAGGTGTGTAAGGGATGTTTCTGAAACCCAGGTTACCGTTAGAATATTTGAATTTTCGTTATCCTTTAATTTCGTTGAATTAGCCGTTAAGCTTTAATGAAGTGCTGCGTTTTGGTTAGGTTGCTGTATAGACCAAACGTAGTCGTTTTATGCAGGTAGGGTTAAAAGGGCTGAGACCTGGATTGTACGGGGTATTCGAATATTGAATGAAAATCTGTCTCATCTCTTTCTTCCTCCTAATCTCAGATCTATTTCTCTTCTCATCTCTGCTCACTGAAAAATTCTTCTTCTTCTTAGTTTGATCTGTGACATGTTGCAACAAGTCCTCCAGCTCCCTTGGAAGTTCACTGTTCTCCTTCATTTCTAGCTGTGGATTCATTAACCATAGAGCTGCAGTGCCTGGCCCAGTTCTTCCCCTTAACATTTTGCTACAGCTTTTACTATCCACCAGTTGTAACTCTCCTGCTTTCAATCCACATAATTCCACTACTCTGCCTGCTTGTTCAAATTTCATCTTAGCTTCTGCAAAATTCCACTGAATGTTGCCCAATTGCGAGAGCCATTGCACCCCTAAGACCATGTCACAGCTTCTCATTGGCACAACCAAGAAATCAGCTTCAAATATCAGTCCTTGCACAGACCATTGGACATTTGTACACTTCCCCAAAGTGGTCATACAGTTGCCATCAGCTACGGTTACTCTCAATTGCTCTCTTTTATCCATCCTCAAATTCAGCTTCTTGATCAAGGGTAAGCTGAGAAAATTATGGGAACTGCCTGAGTCTAGTAAGGCAATACACTCTGCACCTTCAATCGAGACTCCCAACTTCATTGTATCACAATTTGTTGCTCCCCACATGGCATTTAGAGACAACACAGCCCCTTCTAATTTTTCTTCTCCTTATCCTAACTCACCAGTGTCTTCACAATCCAAGAACACTTCAGCTTCTGAATCCTCCTCAACTCCTTCCACCATGATCTGATATAATTGGGTCCTAGGACACTTGTGCCCAGGTGTGTACTTCGAGGCACACCAAAAACACAGTCCCTTCCTCCTCCTTTCTTCAATCTCAGCCTGAGACAACATCTTCCCAGATCCTTTATGACTAGACTGATTAGGTGCCTTGCTCGCATTAGGACTAACAGTTGAAGACCCTTCAAACTTCGCAGCTGGATTACTACCAACAATGTTGCTTCCCGTTCGAGGAGGCACTGATATAGTCAAAGGGGCATGATTTCTCATCTGTGGCACCCCTGTTTTCTTCTGCACATTCGACACCATGGCTTCCACATGTTTGGCCAGGTGGAAGGCATCAATTAATGTCTTGGGATTCAATAGTTTGACCACCGGGCTTATCTCGATTCGTAAGTGCTCTTTGAACATGCTCAACACATACTCTTCAGGTAACTGGACTTGATTCAATAGATGAATAAAATCATCATAGAACTGTTCAACAGAATCTAGTTGCCTAAGTGCCATTAGTTCAACAAATGGATCGTGAAACCCTTCAGGTGAGAATCTTTCTTTCAACAGTTTGAGATAATCGGGCCAACTAACCTGATTCAAACCTCCCCGGTTTTTCGTGATGAACTGGTGCCACTGCAGGGCTTTTCCTTCGAGGTGCAGCATCACTACTCTCACCTTAGCATACTCCGGAACCATCTCGGCCTCAAAGTATTGTTCCAGCTTAGCTAACCATCCTTGAAAATCAGCTCCATCAAATATGGGGCACAACAGTTTATAGGCAAAATTCTGGATCTGGGGCACACCATGATTTTGAGTCGAATCAACTGGTTGTCCCACTGGGACCTCGTCGTTCTCAGTAATGAACACAGTGTCTGGCTTACTCGATTTAGCTTGCTCCATCCTCACTGTGTTGGGTTCGACCACTGGAGATTTTGGTGTAGCCTGAGGTGAGCCTAACACTCCTGTATGCTGGGCCAACATCTCCCCAGCATCGATCTTTTTTCCCAGTGCGATTTCAAGCATCTTATGCAGGTTTGCCAGCATCGCCGATTGCATATCTTGGAAACGAGTTCCGATGGAAGTTTCCAACCGTTGAACATCCTCCTGGATTTTGGTTGTGACTTTCACCCAGTCAGAGTTATCTGTCTGTGATGAAGTATCTGCAGGAGCAGTCGGATTGACCACCGTTGAATGGGCAGCTTGTTGACGGGTCTCCACCATGGCTCGAGGATCATGAGGCTCTGATACCTTTGTCACAGATCAAACTAAGAAGAAGAAGAATTTTTCAGTGAGCAGAGATGAGAAGAGAAATAGATCTGAGATTAGGAGGAAGAAAGAGATGAGACAGATTTTCATTCAACATTAGAATACCCCGTACAATCCAGGTCTCAGCCCTTTTAACCCTACCTACATAAAACGACTACGTTTGGTCTATACAGCAACTTAACCAAAACGCAGCACTTCATTAAAGCTTAACGGCTAATTCAACGAAATTAAAGGATAACGAAAATTCAAATATTCTAACGGTAACCTGGGTTTCAGAAACATCCCTTACAATTTATCTTATCTTTACCCTTGATACTTAATTTGTCCCGGGACGCCTATCAAGTCTTTACATGATTCTATCTCTGAATCTCACAACATTGTTGTGAAAGATTAAGGCATGTGCCCTGTGTTTCGAAGCTTCAAGAATTGAAGAAGTTGGATCTTTATTGCACCAAAATTGAGGAAATCCCTGTAAGCATGGATATGTTGGTAGATCTAAGGTATCTCGATCTTCACCGTACTAGTTTAAAAGATATTCCGGCTAGATTTTTATCCAAACTCTCTTGCCTTGAGCACTTGAAATTAGGTACAACATTGGCTAGCCTAGAAGAAGTAATCACACTGGAGAATTTAAAATGCTTTGAAGGGTATGAATTTTATGAAGGTGAGTTACTTATGCTCCCATTTGATGTTCAGTACTTCAAAATTTTTTTAGATAAATGTTGCTTTGAATTTTATTTATCCAAGAAAACAGGTAAAAAACATGTAACAAGAAAATACCTATGAAGGCTCTTGAGCAGTCATCCTCTTGGGAATTCCTCAAGCAGCACATATGTTTCTATTTACATTGTCTATCAATGTACATTTGCTATGCATTTTGATGCGTACAATATCTTTAATGCTATCTAACAAATTATTTGAGTTCCTATTTGTACCTTTAAATCTTCTGCAATTCCTTTCCTCCCATATATGATACACATATGAGTGCCACGTAACTTTCAAAACAAACACCAGCATCGATTTTTCTTTTAGTCTAGTGTAGAGTCAGTTCAATTCTCCTTCCCAATCCAGCATTTCTCTTTGCAAACCACATAGCCGAAGAACATCATTCCAGATCTGCCTTGAATATGGGTAACGTGCAAAGAGGTGATTCCTAGTCTCACACCCATCACTGCAGAGAACACAAGCCCCCTCATTAACAATTCTCATACGCTGCAACCTGTCCATTGATGGCTGTCTATAAAAAATGGCCATCCACACCCTTAGAGCATGCTTAGGCACATGAGAGCCAAACCACACAATCATATACAATATTACCTTAGGCTCAACCACTCGTATGGCATTCTAGATTTTCCCCACCTTAAATTGATCATTAGGAGATGCACTCAGTATGTCCACCAATGTAGGTCGAAGCTTAAGCATTTTCTTAAAATTCAGCTGTACTGAAGTTTACATTCAATAGCCCAAACATCTCTTTCCTTCAGCACATAGGCCCTAATCCAAGCCACCCATAAAGAACCTTTCATACAAGCGAATAAGGCAAGTTTTGTTTCAAGTTATAAGATCTCTAACACCAAGCCCCCCCCCCCCCCTCACTTTTAAGTTTGCAAATAGTTTTCCAACTTACTCTGGCACTAACAGTAGTTGTATCTTTGCCTTTCTAAAAAAAATTCATACACAATCTTTTAATTTGTTCAGTAACTCCTTTTGGAAGAACCACTTGCCAGCATTAATAGTTAACCAGACTAAAAATAACACTCTTTACAAGTTGTAGCCTGCAAGCAAAGCTCAATAATCTTACAGACCAATGTTCTAGCCTAGCTTTCACCTTCTCAATGAGAACAGTACAATATGTAGCCGTTATTCTCCTTGTAACAAGAAGTATGCTTAAGTATCTGACTGGTAGATGTCCAAGCTTAAATCCAGTAACATGCCCTATATATAGTTGCTGCTCAGTAGAGACACTAGCTACAAACAGTTTAAATTTGACAACATTCAATCTAAGACCAGAAAGTTTATAGAACTTTTTTAAAACGCATTGAATCCCCATCAGAGAATCAATCTTACCCTTACAGAAAATCAATAAGTCATCATCAAAGCATAAATGAGTGACCTTCACTTTTTTGCACTTAAGATGGTATTGAAAGATTCTATTTTCAGCAGCCAAGTCAAGCAAACATGATAGAATATTCATAACAAGTACAAAAAAATAAGGGGAGAGGAGGTCTTCTTGTCTTACCCCTCTCCTACCCTTAAAGAAACCCACTAAGCTCCCATTTAAATTGACTGAGTACCTACTATCAGAAAAACAAGATTTAATCCACCCCCTATATTTATAAGGCAAGCCAATAGCTTTCAAAATACAATTTAAAAAATTCTAGCTCACAGAGTCAAAAGCTTTTCGCAAATAAGCTTTTAGGGCACATCGGGAGAAATAGATTTCCTACCATAACCCTTTACTAACTCCTGAGCAAGAAGAGTATTATCTACAATACTCCTTCCTTTTATAAGCTGACTGATTTGAGAAAATCAGATGGGACAACACAACATTCAACCTCTCAACAAGAATTTTTGTTATGATTTTATAGATGACTGAGCAACATGATATAAGCCTAAACTCTTTTGCTTTGCAAGCATTTGGAACCTTAGGTATCAATGTGATGGCACTGACATTAAAAGTAGGTAAGAGAGTAGAGGACATGAAGAAATACCTTACCGCTGCAACAAAATCCTTACCAACAATGCTCCATGTTGCATTAAAAAACCATGATGCAAAGCCATTAGGCCCATGCACCTTATTCTTGTCCTGAGTAAATATTGCAATTCTAATTTCTTCATCAGTGACACTCCTAACCAAAATATGCTGAGCATCATCAGGAATAACAGCCTTAAGCAAGTCTCTTAGATCTCTCACAGAGCACATTATCATCAACAGTTTCAATTTTCTTTGTAAAGAACTGGAGAAACTCTTCAGCAATACCATCAAACGTGTCAATCCTATTCCCTTCTTCATCAAACAGGTAATTAATAGTGTTCTTCTTCCTCTTCTTAGCAATAGTTGCATGAAAAAAATTGTACATTGGTCACCTTCATTAAGCCATCTAACTTTGGCTTTTGGCTGATAGAACTGTGCCTCAACTTTCTCAAGTTCAACAAGCTCGGATAGAATTTTCCTTTCAGCTATGATGTTATCTTGCATGACAGACTAAGTTGGTGAGTTGCAAAACTTCCAAATGTTTCTTCTTCTCCATGACCCTTTTCGAAATATCAGCATAACACCTCTGATTCAAAGCTTTCAAACAGGGTTTCAACTATTTGAGCTTAGCAAATAAAACTTGCATTGGATTACTATCTATACCCTATGTCTAAGAGTCAGCTACAATCTTCTCAAACTTAGGATAGTCAGTCCAAAAGTTGAAGAACTTAAAAGGTTTTGACCTATGAACAGGAGCTACCGTGTGCATTGTTAACATTGCAGAACAGTGGTCAGAATCTCCAAGAGCTTGAAACTCTACACTAGAGCTGGGTAGAGCAATGTACCACTGTGAGTTGACCAAGACTCTATCAAGTTTCTTAGCCAAAAAACTCTCCTCTTGTTTATTTGTCTATGGGTAGAACGGACTAGAATATGGATGATCATTAAGCCCCACATCACTAAGACAATCTTGAAATTCTTCTATATCAAGAGTTATAGAAGGCTCGAGAATACTACAATTGGAGCTTTTAGTTGCACTGACAGTGACATTGAAGTCGCCACCTATAATCCATGGATGCTCTCCAACAAGAGAAGCAACATGTTTAATCTACTGCCAGAGTTCTCTTCTATGAATGCCCTCATTTCTTTCATAGATTGCAGAAAGCACAATCAGAGTTCCCTCCAGCTCTCCTTGGATAGTGATGATTTGATCCCTAACATGAACCAAGTTAAAACACAATCTCTTTTTGCACAAATCCAAATTCTTCCCAGACTAGCATAATCATAATTGGAAAAACAAGACCATTCAACAGAAAGCTTTGAAAAGATATTATCAAAATTTCTCTCTTACTCTAGTTTCAAGCAGACAAATGATATCAGTATTTACTCTCTCCATTCTCTGTAAAACTTTTCTCTGTTTTGGGGGCTTATTTAGACCCCTAACACTCCAAAATACCACTATCATTGGGGATTAGAAAGTCTCATCGAGCTACTAGCTTCAGATCTCTTGAACTTAGTCTTATCAACTTTCTTAGCTTTCATTTCCTGCAACAAATTTGCAACCCATAATGAGGCAGCTCTTGGCTTCTTCAATTTCTCAACTTCATTTGTAACATCATTCAGCAATTCAAACTTATTTTTAGAACAAACAAGAGCAACATATTTTTTCTTCCCTCTTTCATTTTTACTTTTCTTCAGTCCAAGACTTTGCAAAGGGGGGATTCATCAGCTTGAATAGTTACAGTTCCAATTTGCACATTAATTCTATTCTCATCATTACAAATGGCCTCAAGCCCTCCAACCAGCTCAACATTAGCACGTTTTATCTGAGTAGAAGTACTAATGGTCTCAGCCTCGGCTAGCTCAACATTATCAGCTCCCACAAAGTCAAGGTTACCAATGGCCTCGATTGAAGGACTTAACTCAACATCTGAAACACCTACACATGAAGGAGCCCCCTCAATGGCCTCAGTTACCAGCTCAACATTAGAGGAAGCATCCATTTTCACAACAGTCTTAGCAGTTGTAGGGTCGACACAACCCTTCTCTGTTGTATAATTTTCTTTAACTCTCCATTTAGCCTCCTTAACCACAAGATTGGCAAGTTTTACAGATGGACATGTAGCATTTGAGTGACCAAAAACCTTACATTGCGAACAACAAAATGGTAGCCATGGTATTTTCACCTTTACATACACCATGAATTTATCCTGCAATTTAACAGGAATAGTGCGTGGTATCTTTACTCCAGCATCCACCTCTATACAAACTTTTTCAAATTCCAGTCGTTCCCTATTTACAGTAATAGTATCCATGTATAAAGGAACTCCTAAAACACTCGAAATGTAGCTTAGTACTTTTCTAGAAAACAACACTAGAGGTACATTATACAATTGAACCCAAATCAGCATACGCGACAAGTCAAAATCTAGACGCTTGAGATTGGGTTCCCATTTTTGAAGGACTAACGGTTTATGCTGTATATGTCAGGGTCCGTTCTCCAGCACCCAATCTCTAGTATTGGCATTCGCAAAATAAAAGACATAGAGGTTAGGCTCAGCAATACTGACCTTGGCTATAGCTGTTTTTCCTCATATGCAACCGTAGGAAAAGTTTCTAGGGGTTGCTCTTTCCCGCCACCGAAGAATTTTTTCCAATCCACCGTTGCCAAGCTAAAATACAGAAATTCAAGAAGTAGAGTAGCAGAACGACGCAATTCCGATCCCAAATATAGCTCGAACAAGCACGATCGCACAAGAAATGAAGAAATCTCATAGGCGGTTAGACCCGCTAACGTGCGCCTGAAGAGAGTTTCCCATTTTTTCAGCACTTGGAGATTTGAGAAGCCTGAACGATGATATTCTTTACTTAGATAATGTGAATCAGTTGTGGCTTGCCAGAGTTGAGGTAAGTTATCAAAGTTGAAAGATTTGGATCAGCACCAACATCAACATTGCCTCCGTCTCCCACCTTTTCCCTTCTTAAACTCGTCAATATATCCTAGAATAAATTTGGGTTGATGGATGTGATCAACTAATTGAAATATTGGGAGCACCAACACCCGAAGACGAAGAAAACAAAAGTGATGCATTAATCAAATTCAGTCTTCCTAAACTGAGAGGTTTCACAATATTCTTATTGCCAGAATTGAAGAGTGTCTGCAGTAAAAGTGGAGCAATGGTTTGTGATTCTCTCCAGCTTATCAAAGTTTGGGGATCTTCTAACCTGAAGAGAATTCCTCCATTTGTTCCACTTGTTGGGAATGGGCAGCCATATGCATATGCTCCACCTTCTCTTCAACAGATCGAGTCAAACACATAATGGTGGGAATTGTTGCAGTGGGACAATCCAAACTTTAAAATTCTTCTTCAACCCAATTTCATCACCCAGGAAAAAATGTTGATGTCACAAGTTTGTGACCAAGACAATAGCTTTCGGTGGATGAAACACTTTGTAGAATTATTTTTAAATGATTAAAATTTTAAAGGTAATACGACATGAACTCTGGAAACCCTGACTCTGGCGCCGCCACCCCTAGGAACCCTAGGAAACATCGACGACTAGACGACGATCTGCCAGACGGCGGTGGCAAGACACAACCACCTGTTCCTGGTAATTCCCCCGAAGCAAAACCTCTAAAAACTGCAGCGTCTTCCTATAAGGATTCCCTTATGTCCGATGTCAATGCAAACTCGAGCGCGCCTGAGGAGATTTTGGAGGACGACGATATTGAGCTCTTAGAGGGTGATGTGATCTGCTCTTCAGAGGATGGAATTCCCTCTATTGATTTCTCCGAGCGAATCCAATTACTGGCTGAACGAAGTTTGGATCAAACTTTGATTGTGAAACTGCTTGGCCGACGTATCAGATATAATACCTTACAAACGAAGATTTATGAACTCTGGAAGCCTAAACAAGCAATTAGATTAATGGACATCGAACATGACTACTTCCTGGTGACTTTTCGCCTCAAATCGGATTATCTTAAATCTCTAACCGAAGGCCCTTGGACTGTGTTTGGGCACTATTTAACAGTGCAACAATGGTCGCCTGACTTTACGACCGCAACACCTTATCCTTCGCAGGTTGTAGTGTAGATTCGCTTGTCTGGCTTGCCTGTTCTGCTATACAAGAAGAGTCTGATCGAAGAGATCGAGGAATGTATTGGTCCGGTCCTCAAGCTTGATTACCAAACTGAACTAGGGCATCGAGGTCATTTTGCGCGGATAGCCGTTACTATCGACCTTTCCATGCCTCTTACGTCCAAGGTTATTGTCAATGGAAACGTGCAATTGATTGAATACGAATCGCTGCCGGTAATTTGCTTCAACTGTGGAAAGTACGGACACGGCCAAGATCACTGTCCTACTGCAAAGACTGATCTGCAACAAGCCCCCTGCTCAAAATGAGACGATAGCAAACTTGCCTGATTCAATCCCGGCTGCCCATCCCGATGAGAACCAAGCCAATAACAGTGAGGCTGCTTTGTTTGGGTCGTGGATGGTGGCAGAACGTCGGCCGCGTCGCAATGCTAAGCAACAAAATAATCTGCAGAATACTTCATCTGCATCAGCTAATGGTTCTCGCTTTAGCCCACTCTTCGTTGAAGATTCGAATGGGAACTCCAATCTATCACAAGCCTCCCCAGTTCTACCTTCCATGCCTCAACAGTCGTAACGCAAAACAGTTCAAGCCACGTCTCATAGGGCTCGGAACAAGGGTAAATCTCCAATTGCAAGTCAGGGTTTTAAAACGGTTCCTTTGCGTAAGCCCCTTACAGTAAACCTTTCTGACTTTCCAGCACTCTCTAAGTTCACTGCTAAGTCCGCGCAGCCGCATGCCTCTTCGAGCTCGAGTCCTATCCTCAATACGTCGAACCATGCATCCACTGTTATGTCCGAGAATGCCGATCCAAATGTGATGAATTTGGACTCGGGTAATATTATGCATGTGAAACCGTTTGTCCCTGCTCCGTTGGATAGGCCTCTTGATCGCAAACAACAGCCCAGCGATCAAAACCATAGTCCACTATCCAAGCCGATAGAATCTGATACACCGGGTAATTCCGATGGGACTATTGAGCATGGTTCGACAGCAGACCGGCCGATGACGATGGTTGAGTGATATGCTCCCCCCCACTCCTCTATTTTTTATAGATTTAAAAATTTTCTGTTGGAATGTGCAGGGTTGTGCTGATAAGAAATTTATTCAGGCAGCCAAGCAAATTTTGCGCGAAAACAAGCCTGATGTGATTGTCTTCGTTGAACCTCGAATTAGTGGGCACAGAGCTGAATCGGTAATTGTGGCTTTGGGTTTCTCACACTCCCATCGTGTGGAAGCGGCTGGTTTCTCTGGAGGTATTTGGGTGGCGTGGTTTGATCTTGTCTCGGTTTCCATAGCCATCACTCACTTCCAATTCATCCATTTTCATATCACTCACAAGTCTAGTAACTCTTCGGTTCTAGCTACTGTCGTCTATGCTTCTCCGTCGGCCACGAGATGGAAATTATTATGGCATCACCTTCATCGTCTTGCTGCAACCATTCGCTGTCCATGGGTCATATTTGGTGATTTTAATGCCACGCTCTCTTGGGATGATCACAAGGGTTGTTCTCCCACAGAACGGCCAAGTAAAGACTTTCAGCATCTCACGCTTGATCATAGTTTGCGTGATATGGGCTACAGTGGTCCGGATTATACGTGGACAAGGGGTCTCGCTTCAGTACGCCTAGACCATTTCTTATGCAACAACTATTTTTATGAAGTTTTTCCGGAAGCATCGGTCCGACATTTGCTTCGGATGCGCTCTGATCACCGGCCCATTCTTTTACAGATTGGTAATGCTAACCACAAAACTTCGACTAAGCCTTTTCGCTACTTCTCAGGATGGCAATCACATGAGGATTTCTCTCGGATGGTAGTTGACAATTGGTTGCCGAGTTCCTCTATTACTGATAATGTCCGCTCTTTCATTCTTGCTGCTGATACGTGGAATAAAATTGTATTCGGTTATTTGGGTACAAAGAAACGAATGCTCATGAGTCGCCTTCGGGGTATACAACGCGTTTTGAGTTCTCAGCCATCCCGATTCTTAAAAAATTTAGAAAGTGAATTGCTTGTTCAACTTGAACACCTCTTAGATGAAGAAGAGCTACTTTGGAGGCAAAAATCACGCTCGGATTGGATAACCCAAGGCGATCACAATACACATTATTTTCACCGGCTTGCAATCGCTAGAAGACAACTCTATTGCATTAAAGCGTCACAACTCAATGATGGTACATGATGCGAAGATGATGCAGAACTACAGGAAGAGGCAGTTAAATTCTTTGTTAATCTCTTTAAAGATGACAACGATCCTTTGGGTAACTATCCCATCTCTGGGCGTTTTCCTACTGTAAACCATGAAATGATGAATTCTCTTGAGATTGTTCCATCACCGGAGGAAATTTATACAACGTTAATGGACATGCCCCCCTGAAATCCCCTGGGTGGGATGGTCTTCATGCTGAATTTTATCAAAAGCAATGGTCTGTGGTAGGTTCGCCGATTGTTTCAATGATCCAAGACATCTTCCGAGGTAATTCCCTAGACGTGGAATTAAATCGCACCATCATTGTTATTCTCCCTAAGTGTGATCGCCCATCATACTTTGTCGATTTTCGGCCTATAAGCCTCTGCACCGTTCTCTACAAACTTCTATCAAAGGTTATTGTTCTTCGGCTCAAGCCTATTTTCCCTCTAATCATTAGGCAGAACCAAACTAGCTTTGTCTCTGTGAGAAACATCACGGAGAACATCATTATTAATCAAGAGGTAATTCATTCTATGCGGTTGTCGAAAAATAAAGCTAATTGGATGGCTATTAAGGTGGACCTTACAAAAGCTTTCGACCGAGTTAAATGGGATTTTATAGCTGATTCTCTAATGGATGCGGGGTTTCCGCCAACTATAAGGCGTATCATTATAAGCTCAATTACTTCTGCAAGCTTTCAGATTCAATGGAATGGAGATTTGTCTCGCCCTTTCTATCCGGAGCGTGGCATTCGCCAGGGAGATCCGCTCTCGCCTTATATCTTTGTCTTGGTTATGGAGAGACTTGGGCATCTTATTAACAACTTTGTCTCTAGCTCTGAATGGCAGCCGTTTCGATTCATTCGCAATGGTATTTCGGTATCGCATTTATTTTTTACCGATGATTTAATTCTTTATGTTGATGTGTACTTATATCAAGCCTCTTTAATTTAGAATACTCTAGCTACATTTGGTGCTTTTTCTGGTCATTGCGTTAATAGGATCAAAACGCAGATTTATTTCTCGCCAAACACTCCTATATCTCTACAAGATGATATTAGTACTTCTCTGGGCTACCAACGTGTTGAGTGCCTTGGAAAATACCTCGGCATGCCGGTGTTACATGCACGAATGAAGTGCTCGGATTACAACTTCATCATCGACAAAATTAAGGAGAAACTCAATGGTTGGGCTAGTTGCACTCTTACACTAGCCGGCCGTGTCACTCTCGCCAAATCCGTTATCCCCGCCATCCCTGTCTACTTCATGCAAACATCGCTTTTTCCAAAGAGGATCTGTTCTGATATCGAAAAGCTTATTCGTAAGTTCATTTGGGGGTCAACAGATGCTACTTCCAAAATCTCTTTAGTTAATTGGGAAACTATTTGTCAACCACTTGATCATGGTGGTCTCGGTTTCAAACGCATCTACAATTTCAATGTGGAATTTGTCTTAAAGATTTACTATGCTCTTGTTTCCGAAACACATGCTCTATGGATCCGCTTACACCGACAGAAATATCGAATGACTGAGCTTTGCCCCAATTCGGTTACTCGTTCATCTTGCACGCCCTTGTGGAGGGCAATTTCTTCCGCCTGGCTAGATTTGAAGGAGAGCATTGCATGGTCGGTTGGTGACGGCCAAACAGTTAACGCCTTGGAGGATACTTGAGTTCCTACACTAGGTCCCCTACGGCATTACCTTCTTTAGCCCCTTCATGAAAGCATGGACACTATAAGCACATGGGATCTCACGGATGGTCATGGTTGTTGGGACCATGAGTGCCTCAATACCCTTTTTGATCCTACAATAATACCACACATCATGAGCATCCGCTGCCCCGACTCATCGGATGTTCCCGACTCGCCAACCTGCCGCTACACTAATAGTCAGTTATTCACGGTCAAATCTGCCTACGAATCAAAATCCCAAATGCTTTGGGACATTCGGAACCCTTGCTGGAAATTGTTGTGGACACTTCGTGTTCCCCAACGAGTGCGAATGTTCATTTGGCTTTGTTTCAAACAACGTTTAATGACTAATACTGAGCGCTGTCGTCGCTCGATAGCTTCATCTCCTCACTGTCCTTGCTGCAACTTGGAACAAGAAACAGTGGTTCATGCACTTAGGGATTGCGTCATTGCAAGAAAGGTTTGGCAGCTCCTAATCCCTTTGAATTCTTCTGTGTCGTTCTACAGTATGGACATCCAAGCTTGGCTGCTGGAAAATCTAAACCAGTAGCACATGGTGCCGTCGTGGGACATGAGTTGGAATGTTCTCTTTGCCTCTTTGGTTTGGTATATTTGGAAAAACATAAACGATAAGGTGTTTAATAATAGTCTCGCAACACCGGAGCAACTCCTTTTGCGTGGTGCAACCTGGGCACGATACGTTACGGAAGCTCAACCTGGTATCGTCCCTTCTCAGTGGCTTAGCTCTCACGTGAATCACTGGTGTAGGCCGGCGTCGGGGTGGATTTGTATGTCCACTGATGGAGCTGTATCGCAGTCGACCGTCGTTGGCACAATAGGGGGTGCCTTCCGTACGAATGATGGTTCTTGGTTGCTAGGTTTTAACAAATTGGTGGGTATTATGAATCCGCTGCAAGCAGAATTGTGGGGGGTCCTCATTGGCCTTCGAATCGCTAGAGCGAAAGGGTTTGAACGTGTCCTCATTCAGGTTGATAACAAAGAGGCGGTTGCGCGTTTGGGTCACCCAAATGCTACATCCGATGTGAACTCTCTTGTCCGAGACATTTCCAAGCTTCGAGGGTTAGGATGGGCGACTGATATACAATGGTTACCAAGAGATGGCAATAAACTTGCAGATACACTTGCGAAAATGGTCAATCCTTTGGATTACAGCTTGAAGATTTTTGAGTCTCCTCCAGCATCCTCCAGCATCCCTTATGCCTATTTTACTTTCCGATATGTCGCACTTGATGTAAGCTCTTCTGAGCTATCTTATTAATTCAAAAAAAAAAAACACTTCGTAGACTTCTGCTGCCATAATTGCACATCGAGGTATTCAATAACTTAAACAACTCAATACAGATCAATGGGTGTCCATAATGAATTAGCAATGCTGTTTATGTGTTAATCGTTTGTGTTTACAATAATAAATTGGAATGATTACTTAATGCAAAACATGAGAAGTGTTGAAGATGGACCCTGGAGGCTAAATAAACAATCGGAATCCAAGACAATGTGAAACAACTTTAAGAGCTAGCAAGAAATGAACCACCAGACCAGATTGCTATTTGCTTTAATAAAAGCTACACAGTCGGCTTTAAGTGTATCAATGTTCCCAATTCTTTCAAACATTGTTTCTTCTTCTTTTTCTATTATTATCTGAAACAAACATTGTTTCTTCTTCACTGTTTTCCATTTCTTTTTGTATGCTCTGTTTAGGCACCAAAGACTAAGATTTGTGTATCAGAACTTCAACAAGATTTGCTACTGCTTTAGCATTAGCAACTTTGCGTGATTGCAAAGGAATTGAAGTTCAAGTCTTCTGCGGTTCCGGCCCATTGTTCACCGTTTTATAATCTCTCAAGAGTTTTCAATTATACTTTCTTCCATGAATCTATTTACATGATCATTTTTATCTCAACTTCTTAATTCGAATGAACATGTCATTGCCCAGTTTAGGCCTCTCCTATGCAACCTCCCATTACGTTCCTGTTCCTGCCAAATATAGCAATTGAAACCCCCTCCAAGCAATACAAACCCTCAATGTCTTCCCTTTTCCAGCAGTCTGAATCCATTCGAGCATGTGCTGAAAGACAGAACCACCCCACAGCCTCGCTGAATTATCTCCCAAACTTGCTTTGAGTAGCTGCAATGCTCCCTCCTTTCCATCCCATTTCCATTAGGATCTTAAGTTTCATGATTAGAAATATAGAATTTATATTGTGGAGTTTAAATAAACATGATTGTGTAAAAAAATTACGCGTATAATGCATTAAATATTTACTCGTAAAATATTACAACAATAAAAACAAAACTTCACATGATTTTGAGCATTGTCATGACCATGGATGGAATTATAAGGATGCTTGATATCTGGAAAGTAGATGCAAGGATAAATTGGGCTTCAAGACAGTGGACTAGACCAATGGGACAGTTTGATGTAGTAACAGCTGGCAATTTTGTTATGTAAGGACACAATTGTCAATTAGTAAGAGGGTATAGTACTGCTTATGTAACAAAGTTAGTATATATATGCTGGTGTAAGGAATTTTTGAGAATATCGATTATTGAATTTTAAGCTTCAAGTTTTTCTCTTCTTCAATCTCATAATCTTCTACTTTTATTAATCCTTTCTTCTATCTTCTATAATCCTTTCTTCTTCAAATCTATCAATCATCTACATGGGACATGACAATTGGTATCTAGAGCCTCGTTTTGATTTGATCCATCAACAAGCAATGTCAACAAGTATTCAACAAAAAGAAAAATGGGATAGCATGTTAAACATATTGGAAGCAAAAATTGTTGAAAACCCGAATTATTTGAAGACAATATTGAAGTCACCGTCTAAGCAGACTGAACTGGAACGACTGAAGGTTGGCTGGGAAACATGGAGAAAACAACAGCATGTTAGAAATGAAGAAAAAAAGTTCGATTCTTGTGAAGAATAAGGCCAGAACCTACAAATCATAAAGGATGATGTTTGTGAAAATTTTGGAGTTGCTGACCCACTTCTTCAATCTGATGTGCAGCTCGAAACAAAAGCATTCATGATTCAAGAGCTAAAGGAGCAGTCGAAGTCTACTGTCCAGATGTTCGATGAAATGCTTGTGCGAAATGATAAAGCTGTGGAGGTAAGTTTAGATGAAATCAATGTGTTCGATGGAATGCTTGCAAGAAATAATGAAGTTCAAGATGAGGTAGTGGCTGTCAACGTTGAAGGCTCAACTCAGACAATGGTTCTGAAAACTGAGAATTTAGAGGCAATGGGTTTCAGTGTTAGGGTGACAGACCCAAATTGGGGTAAGATTCTAATGTTTGAATGGGGACAAACTGTTGGGCATGGAACGAGTTTAGTTGATCCGAACAGAAGGTGTGATGGCCAAAACAAAGGGTTGTCGGTCCACATACAATCCTTGGAACATTGCTGGAACCGATTAAGAAGAAATATGTCTGATGAAATGCTTACAAGGGTCACTGAAACACTAGCAACTGTTGGGGATCTTGCTCATTCAATTGAATGGGTCGGTGAGCACAATTTTCATAAGGTTTTAATACCTTCTTTCGATCCCGGAGGAAGGGACATCACTATAAGTTTTTTTCATGATGTTTTTAATACTTTCTTCAGTGAGATTAGGTCCGACAAACATGTGCCAAGGATCATAATTATTGAGTTACAATTCACTGCTATTGATGATATTAGAATAGGGGATTATAGACAATTGTTCCAACTTGTGCAACTAAAATCCAGCAAAGAGAGTTTACATCTATATGGTTCTATAAACTTAAGTGATACTAATCAAGGGATTCCAACTGATTTACAGCATACCTCAAAGAAATTTGTCTTGAATGCAGTGTTGAAAGTCTTACTTGCTGGTGGCACATTGGATTGTTTAAATAGTGGTTATAGTGACTATAATTGCTTGCATATTATGGATGATGTTTTACCTCCCAAGAAATTCATGGAGGCATTGACTGCTGGTGCTGAGGCTAGTAAGATTGGTCAATTTGGTGTTGGTTTCTCCTTTGCATACTTGGTTGCCGAGAAGGATAATGTTACCAAAGTTTACAGCAGATTACTCTGCAGCGCAGTTTTCCCGAGTGTACTCTTAATGTCTTCATTGTTTGATCCTTGGGGACAATGATCGTTTGAAGGAGGGAGGAATGTCATAACAAGAAGGAAAGTAAAAAATAGAGGCAATCAAGATGGGGCGCGATTGAAAGAGCATGGAGATTTTAGAGTTAATCAAATGGCAGAGCAGCTCACTATTACATTTCAAGGGGCAACACTTGAAGACAACATTTCACTGTTCGATTCACATCAGTACTATACAACTATGCAACTTATGCAGGAGTCATCAAAGATTTCAAACGTAACTGCTGACCAATGCCAACAATGTCAAATCGCTGGTAACACGACTTCTCTTATTCAACCTATGTTCAGCAGAATCTATTTAATGACATTCATGAATGCCAATCAACTGGTTGAGATATATGATTCCACTATATTTAGACTTTTGGTGATGGAAAAAAATAGTGGGTATATACTTTTGGAAGAGTTTAATTTTTATATGATTGAAAGATTATCTGCTGAGATTCAAGTGAGTTTTAGTGAGTCTATGATGCAATTGGGTTATTGATCTTGTTTTGGTTGGGCTAAAGGCAAGATATTGGAAAGTGATGATACAAAAGAACATAACAGGGAACACAAGCTTCAATTGCCTTCTAGAGTTAATTCAGTAGTATCACAAAATATTGTAGCCTTAAGAAAGGAATTATATGCTGCAATTGATGAGCCTAATGGTGACACCCGAGCTCACATTTTCAACAATCAACAACTTGCAAATAAAACAAAATTTTTCAGCAAAGGATCTTTGAAAGAACAAGGGGAATTTGTGATTGTCTACAAGAGGAACCCTCTCGATAGCATACAAATGAGCACTGCTAATGGTTCAACTGTGCGAGTAACTTCTAATACAACCGACACTCTTGCACATTTTAAACAAGGACTATCTAATGGTGCAGTTCACAAAGATGATTTATTTCCTAGTGATGAATGGACAAGATAAAAGGGTAGACGAGATAAGGGAAACAATAAAATTTTTGAGGGCAAAGATCAAATCATGTCATATGGAATGCAAAACATTCAAGTTAGAAACTATTATGTAAATGTGGAAAAGCGAGTTGGATATGTTGAGGCTAGTCGTGGGGAGGGTGGTACAAAGACTTTAAGGCAATTACAAGATAAGGAAGATGATCCTTGGGGACAAGAATCAACTGCAGTTGGGGTATTGTCATGATCTTGGATAAAATTATAAGGATGCTTGATATCTGGAAAGTGGATGCAAGGATAGATTGAGCTTCAAGACAGTGGACTAGACCAATGGGACAGTTTAATGTAGTAAAAGCCGGCAATTTTGTTATGTAAGGACACAATTTTCAATTAGTAAGAGGGTATAGTACTACTTATGTAACAAAGTTAATATATATATGCTGATGTAAGGAATTTTTGAGAATATCAATTATCAATAAATTTTAAGCTTCACGCTTTTCTCTTCTTCAATCTCATAATCTTCTATTTTATTAATTCTTTCTTCTATTTTCTATAATCTTTTCTTCTTCAAATCTATTAATCATCTACATGGAACATGACAAGCATCTTTTCACTTAGTTTTAATTTGTTTTTTATGTTTATTTGCATTCATTCGTGGTTTTTTTTATAGTCTTTTATAATCTTATTTCTAGTTGTTTTTAGTTATTTTTATTTTAAATAAGTTCTTTCATGATTTTTATATGAAGGTTAAAAACTTAAAATAAGTAATTGATTGAAGATTCTTGGATGCGAGGAGCGGAGTAAATGAACAAAACAAGGTAAGAAGAGTGCGGTAATCAATGGACATGGCACTCCAGCACCTCAAAACACTTTATTCCCAATGTAATAAGTCTGATAATTTCTATGAAGAAACTATATCATTAATCAGACTTATTACATCAGTCATGATCTCAATTAATAAAAATTATCAATTTCTTATTTTTTATGTCATTAATTTATTTATGTAATAACTTCTAAAAAAATGTATTTCAAATAACATGTAAGAAATAATATGGTTAGATAAAACTCTGCTCTTTTGCACGCTTTCCTCTGCTCTTTTGCACGCCGTTTTCTTTTTTCTGCTCCTTGGCACGCTGCTTCTCCTTTGTTTTCGTCCCAACCTGTTTTGCACCCATGTCGATTGAAAAAAATCTGGCCGATCTATCTTTGGGACCGGGTGAAGATGATGGTCTGGATCTAGTATTGGATAACCAGACAGGCACGGTGTCATATGATTTCTGTTTGGTTAGGGCTTTCTTAACATCGAGTGTAATCCACTTCTTATCAATGAAATCAACTTTGGCGAATGTCTGGCACCCTATCGGGTGCATCTCTATATCGGATCTTGGAGGAGGAAGATTCTTATTCCGCTTGTATAATGTTGTGGATGTGAATCGGATTGAACTAGGTGGTCCCTGGAATTTCAATTCACACCTTCTTGTCTTGAGAAGACTAAGTCAGGGAGATGATCCTAATCTGGTTCCTCTATCTCATGTGTGTTTTTGGGTCCTTGTCCACAATATACCCCATGGTTTTATGTCGGAGAAGGTGGCTCGCTCCCTTGGTAACTTCATAGGTGTGTTTGAGGAATATGATTCCAGTGATACGAACCTAAGCTATAGAGGCGTTATGAGGATCCGTGTTCGCTTTGATATTCACCAACCACTAAAAAGGAGGAAGAAGGTGATCCTTGCTAATGGGAAAGAGCATTACGTTCGTTTCGAGTATGAGAAACTTACGTTATTTTGTTTCTTGTGTGGGAGATTGGGTCATGGGGAAAGTTTCTGCCCGTTGAGGATTGATGATAGGTTTGATGTTTCGCAGTTTGGTTGGGATATGTCTCTTCGGGCACCTCGCCGGAGAAATATGGTTCCGACTAGTATCTGGTTGCGTGATCCGGTGGATTTCTTGCCTACTACAAACAGCGGTAATTCAGGAGGTGATGGTGGAATTTCAAATTCACGAGCCAATCATGCTGAGACTTCAAATGCGGGTATCAAGGGATCTTCGGTCTCATATGGGGGATTGGATATTCCTACGTATTCCATGGGCCCGCTAGGTTTTGGAGCGTTGACTTCTAGGATGTTGGGGCCTAGCGCAAATATGGACACGCCTATGGATAGTGCCTCGGAAGATAATCCTCTGGGCCCAGAAGCTGCTAAGCGTCCTCGTGTTCTACCACCTTTTGATGTTTCTACTTCCGTGGATTCATCAGAGATTAATAATGTTTTATCGGCCGGCCTTGATAATCAGGCTCGTCGCTTGCAATGAAAATGATGAGTTGGAATGTCTGTGGTTTGGGGAAACCACGGGCTATCAGAAGACTCAACAATAAGTTGAGAGAGGTTCGTCCCCAAGTTATGTTTCTTATGGAAACAAAGGTGTCTATGTCTAAAATGCAGAGGATTAGGAGCAAGTGTGGTTTTCTTTCTGGTTTTGATGTTTCGGCTGAGGGGTCTAGAGGGGGTCTTTCTTTTGGATGGTCCTCGACTCTTACAGCCACGGTTCAGTCTTCTTCTATTGCACACATTGATGTTCTTTTTGTGGATAACAATAATGGTATGCGCTGGAGAATTACGGGTTTTTATGGGAATCCGGTTGAAGCTCTTCGGCACCGTTCGTGGCAACTCCTTCGATCCCTTGATAATGACCCTAGTATCCCATGGCTTGTTATGGGTGATTTCAATGAGATTTTACTTGCTGAAGAAAAGAGGGGTGGTAGGGTTCGATCGGTTCATAGTATGCAAGCGTTTCGGGAAGCCTTATTGGATTGTGGGCTTGATGATATGGGCTTTGATGGTCCCTGGTACACATGGGAGAAAGGTAGGATTCCGGCAACTAACATTCGGGAACGCCTTGACAGGGGTGTTTCTAACCTTGCTTGGCGCACTCTTTTCCCTAATTCTTCGGTAACTCACCTCACGCACTCTATATCTGATCATTGTCCTATCCTCGTCTCCACCTCTCCGGATAGGGATTCTAATTTTCAGAAACGACCTTATTTCAAGTTTGATGCTAGTTGGGCTTTAGAGGAGGGTTTTGAGCCCTTCCTTCGTAACACTTGGGGTTTAATTAATGAAGCTCTCCCCGAGAAATTGTTGAAATTGGCTGAAGCCATTAAAGATTGGAGTAGGAACCTGAAGAAGGACCGAGCCAAACGAAAAGGGTCTCTTAATGCTAAGCTTGCTGAGCTTTCTTTGGAGGATCCGGATGATGAAAATTTAGCCCAGCTTTTGGATGTGAAGATAGCCCTTAATATGGAAGCTGATAAGGAGGAATTTTTTTGGGAACAGAAGGCTCGCGTAAACTGGTTGAAAAATGGTGACTGGAATACTTCGTTCTTTCACAATTGGGCGAAGACTCGAAAGTCGAAGAATTTAATTCGTAAACTAGAGGATGAGTCTGGTACTCGTGTGACGGATAATGATAAGATGACTGATATTGCAACAAGTTATTTTCAGACTCTCTTCACGAGTTCACCTACGTCGAATGTTGACACTATTCTTGAGTCTATTCAGCCGACTATTTCTCATACGATGAATTCTAAGCTTCTAACCCCGTTCACAAAGGAGGAAATTTTTGAAGCTGTCAAGAGCATGGCCCCTCTGAAAGCATCCGGACTGGATGGTTACCCGGCTTATTTCTACCAGAAATTCTGGCCCATTGTGGGTGATGAAGTGGCTCGTTTTTGCATTTAAGCTCTTGAGGATAATTTGAAAATTGCTGATATCAATTATACTTCTATTTCTCTGATCCCTAAAGTTCCTGATCCCACCCGTATGGCCCAATTCAGACCCATAAGTCTATGCAATGTCTTATACAAGATAATTGCTAAGACTCTTGCTAACAGACTACGGACTATCCTTGATCAGTGCATTCATGAGTCTCAGAGTGCTTTTGTCCCTAGAAGACTCATTACGGATAATATTCTCATTGCATATGAGCTGCTACATGCAATGAAACACCGGAAGGCTGGAATAAATGGGAGTTTTGCTCTAAAGTTGGATATGGCGAAAGCCTACGATCGAATGGATTGGGGTTTTCTTAAACAGATGCTTCTACGTATTGGCATTGCGGATAGATTCGTATCTATGATTATGGCCTGTGTTACGACGGTGTCGTATACAGTTCTCTTTAATGGTGTAAATGGCACCGTCTTCTCTCCAACAAGAGGGTTACGCCAAGGTGATCCTATGAGCCCGTACCTTTTTATCCTTTGTGCTGAGGGGCTCTCTTCTGTGCTGAATGCGAATCGAAGTGATGGCCTTTTACATGGTACTAAAGCTGGGAGATATGGGGTTCCAATCACGCACCTCTTCTTCGCAGATGACAGTATTATGTTCGGGAAGAGTACTATAGCGGAGGCTACAAGGATCAAGAATATTTTGACGATTTATGAAAATGTGTCGGGACAACATGTTAATTTCTCGAAGTCCCTTATCTACTTTAGTGGCAATCTTTCTAATTCAATTAAAGATGCTATCAGTGGTATTTTTGGTGTCCGAGTTTCTTCTAACCCGGAGAGATACCTTGGCTTACCCACTATGGTGGGCCGTTGCAAGAAGGCTGCTTTTGCGGAGCTTCGGGATAAGATGCATAAACTTACGGACAATTGGCAAAATAGGCATCTATCTATGGGTGGGAAGGAGGTGTTTGTAAAGTCTGTTTTACAGGCTACTCCTATATACGCTATGCAATGCTTTCTGTTTCCGAAAGCTATTTGTACAGAGTTAGAGGCTATCATGTGCCGTTTTTGGTGGAGAAATAGTGGCTCTAGAAGGGGCATTCATTGGGCGAGTTGGAGCTCTTTATGCTCACCTAAAAAGGCTGGCGGTATGGGTTTCCGAGACCTTGCGAAGTTTAACATCGCACTTCTTGCTAAACAAGGCTGGAATCTCTTAATTAATCCGGGGAGTCTCTTGGCTAGGGTCCTTAAGGGTAGGTACTATCCTCACACGACTTTCCTTCATGCGGAGTTAGGCTCTTTACCTTCTTATACTTGGAAAAGCATCCGGAGTGCTAGAGGGCTTATAGAACTGGGTATGGGTAGAAGAGTGGGCTCGGGCACTACTATCAGTATTTGGGCTGAAGCTTGGATTTCGGGTAAAGGTAATGGGAGAGTGCCACAGTCTGTCTTGTCCACGAGATACAACCTGGTTTCTGACCTTATTGACCAGGGTAATCGAAGGTGGAAGGTTGATGTGGTTCAAAACATTTTCCCTACAGATATCGCCATTAAAATTCTTTGTATGTCGTTGCCGACTACGCCTATAGCAGATTCGTACTATTGGAGGGGGGATAGGTCTGGTGTTTATACTGTTAAAAGCGGGTATCGTTGGCTTATTAACTCTACATCTAGCCATAATGGTGATCCGAATATACCAGTTGCTGATGAATTCTCAGGTTTATTCGCATACATTTGGGCAAGCAATTTACCAGCTAAAGTTAAAATTCATTTTTGGCGAATGGTAAAGAACTTTCTCCCTACTTTTACCAACTTGCGTATCCGTCGTATAAACATTGAACCAAATTGTAAGCTATGTAACGAAGGGGAGGAATCTACCTTCCATTTGTTTTGTGAATGCCCTTTTGTGAAGAAGGTGTCGGACAGCATTGGTGTGGTTATACCGCAGGTGGGAAATGCAACTAGCCTCTTAAACTGGTTGATAAACTTTATCACTAACCTGCAAGCCCAAAGTGGACGGTTACTGTTTATTTTATTATGGGCAATTTGGTTCGCCCGTAACAAGATCATTCATGAACATATCTACCAGTCTACGATTGCAGTGGCCAATTTTGTCAAAATTTACCTCCAGGAAATTGATGCTCTTCCAGCAGGTCCTTCTGCCCTCCCGCGTGATATTGAAGATGGATGGTCCCCTCCTCCGTTTGGTTACATAAAGACAAATTTTGATGCCCACTTTAGTTTAATCCAACAATCATCTTTTTCGGGTTTTGTATACAGGGATTATGAAGGTCAAGTAATGGCTGCGGGTACTTACCCCACGCTTTTGTGGCATCGCCTGAGATGGCTGAAG
Source organism: Hibiscus tridactylites (assembly GCA_958450335.1). NCBI lineage: Eukaryota > Viridiplantae > Streptophyta > Magnoliopsida > Malvales > Malvaceae > Hibiscus > Hibiscus tridactylites. Next base: position 17,040,264 of record OY288274.1, read on the forward strand.
CACTGGCATGCTGTGAAGCGGTTGCTACGGCGGTGGACCTGGGCTTTCGGAGTGTCATTGTCGAGGGCGATGCAATGGCTGTCATCACGAAACTCAGATCGGCGGCAGAGGGTCAGATCTAGCTCCGATCATCACTAAAATCAAAGCCATGAAGTCTAGTTTCGATTATCTCACCTTCCGACATGTGAATCGTCGCTTTAATGTTGCGGCGCATGAACTGGCCCGACTGGGGCGTTCCTTCCCTTCGAAGATGGTCTGGGTGGAAGAAGCTCCACAAGCCATCTTGCATGTCACCGATCGGGAGAGGGGTGCTGTGTAGACGGCGGTTTCTGTTGCTGGCATCGCTCCCACAGCCACAATCGGGCGTATTCTCTCACTCTTTGTTCCCCCCGATTTCCTCAATAGCCTTCCCCTTTTTCCCTAACCCTGACGCTTGGTATTTTCTGGGTAGGGGTGGGTTGTTTAACTGCTCTCCTTTCCCCGTTTTCTTTTCTTTATGTGTCTTTATTTCTTTCAATTTTGTATTTAATACTCAATAGCACTCTTTTCCCCACCTAGGATTAGGGGGTTTTTAATGAGGCTATTGTTTATTAAACTTATTTCCTTGAATAAAAGCAGTTAAACGGTTCAAATAACATGTAAGAAAATAAGTGAAAACTCGAAAAAATATATAAAAAAAGTGAGTGAGTTTTTATTGGTTAAAACCATAGCTGATATAGTAAATCAGACCTATGATATAATTAATTTGATTGTAAATATAATGTGTATGTTTACACGTTTTGAAGACGTGACAATCACTATAATATTTTTTTTTTGAAATTTCAAGAACTCTAGAAATTCAAAACAATTAAAATAATTCCCTAATTCTGGATTTTATGCTCATACGCCATGTTAATTTTGAGAGGAGAAAAATATATGGAAAACCCTTCTCTATTGATTAAATTAAACTAAGGAAATACAATAGATTTTACAGTGTAGAATAAACTAACTATATCTAAGGAAAGTCTAAACTTGTACACAAAAAATGACATCAACTTCATTGCTTCAGGTATATCCGGATTAATCAGCACAGTTCAGAAATCTAGTTCCAAAACAGCACTGTTTTGATACAGGTAAATTTGTGTTAGTCAAGTGTAATATGAAATACAGGTTACAAGTTATAGTAGTAACTGAAATGATTTGCAGACATTTACCTCGGTCATGTTTTGAACTTCACGACCGACTGACGTCCTGCTTCGCAGGAGGAGATTGCCTCCGTTTCTGTAACTTCATTGCAGCATTACAAACCTTTTCCCGACACATGTTCTCCTTATGATTGATGATTTCATATAGCAACAAAAATCTATCCCATGGTTTAACACGCTAGAATGGAAATACAAAGTCGGCATACATTACAAACCCTGAATGTGATCTTTAACTCATCAAGAACTCGACATATGGTAACTTACCACAGAACGGTGATGGTCCGTTGGTAGATATTGCATGAACTTAATGACAAACATCCCGCAATCATATCTGCAAACATCGAAGTTGTTATAAAATAATACTAGAGGATGATTAAGCTATATGGTACATACCCATTGGATTGGAAAGGGATGCCTTCCGGGACTACAATTTTTAAGTCCTCAAATGGCACCCCTGGACTACCAAGCGTTGATATCATCAAAGGGTCCTTGAACAATGTTACGCAACAAGAAATCTATTCGAAGTCCGGAAAAAATGATTCCGATTAGATACGAAGGGGAAACAACCAGTGCACAAAATAATATCATAAATCATAAAACAAAGTACATTACCAAACGAGCAACGACGTTCCGTCTTTCTATATTGCCTCGTCTTAGTGGCAAGGAATCCAACAGTTTAGCTTCCATGTGCAACATATCTATGACACACAAATACCAGTGCTCGTTTCCCTCATTTATGGGTATAAAGACCTGCAACAAATCCATGTGCAATGACATTTTTTGCACACTAGGCCATATTCAAAACGTCCATAATCTAACCTGACCATACTGGCTTAATGATCCCATTTGATTAAAATGGCACTGATAGAATTTGATCACCTCATTTGCAGTGCATTTGTGTGATAAAACGTGAGTCTGCAAATGATTTAACATTTAAATACTATAATATTATCGATCACTAAAATAACGGCAATAAAATGATAAAATATGTACTTACAGCAAATGTGGACGGGAAGAAACATTTCTTTGTCGAAATTGGCATATCCTTACTTTCGTACGCCACCATCAACGCAGCAAGGTCAATAATCTATGACAATCGAACAATATTAACCTCAATTAAGTAATAACATAAAAATGATAATATAAACCTTTATGTAAAAATAAACTTACATTTGACGTCACCCATTTTTCCGGACGTAATGACTCAAACTCATCGATTGTAGCATATGTCGCACCGAAATTAAGGACAATTTCACTACAATTTAAATGTATAGAATATTATATCATTATCAACAAATATTTTATTTCGAATTAAGAAATATAGTTCATGACATGCTTACCTTCCATCCACATCACTGTTCCAAATATAGTCGCATAATGCCCTTTCAAGGTCGCCAATTTTTGTTGGAATTTTGACGAGGGCGTTCTTTTTCGCCGCCTTCAATTATTTGTGTATAGAAAGATACCACATATGGTGATGTAAGTTACTAACTAAGCAGTATAAATAAACATTTGGACTAAACTATTCAAATGAATACAAATATGAGGTCATGCAATTTGTATAAAACCTTTCTTTTCCTTGGGGATGGACAAACTAAGTATGGCTCCTCAATTGACACCATTGTTGTGGTGTATAAATCACTATGATTGCCTTTACCATCATCATCAATTACAAGGACATCATTCGACCGAGGAACTGACTTTGCCAATGAAGGTGACTCTGTAGATGATTTCCTGTGATGATCTTTTCCAAACTCCATGTTCTGTCCATAAACATCAGAGATGTCCTTTTTCAAATTTTAATTCTGACTTTAAAAATATAAGTACATTCTATATAACACCTTTTTCTTTTTATCACCGTCAAATCCTTCTTCCAATCCTTGCTTATACTGCTTCCTTTGCTTTATGGTCTGCTTAATAAAAGGCTCCTTCTCCTTGAGTGACAGTTGTTTCCATTTTTCACCTAACTCTCGACGAGCCTAAGAAAAGATATTTCATTATATATAAGCAACTTATCATAAACATCAGTAGTTGCATATAACAACTATTATATAAAGTTTAGTCACCTGAACTGTCATTTTTGCTTTATTCTTCGTATATAACTTGCATTGACTGATGCTGTAAAGTGAAATTAACATTGCCAACCAATTTGCATGATTTACAAATAATTGCAACAAGTCAACATTTAATCACTATATGTATGTATGTACATTCATATCTTGACTGAATTCATTTGATAAATCATAGTATAACAACTTACTAATAATTAATAAATGCGCCTTTCGGTTTCTTCAGTTTTTTGGTTGTCTGTTTGTTCATTTGTGCAGCGCTCTCTTCGGCAACACTTTCATTTAGTTGTTCCTCTTCCATCTCTTTTAACCTATACAATTGCATCCAGTGTCTCAAAATCAAGCTATTAACAAGAGAAATTAGCTCAATTGTTCTTTCCTTTAGAAGGGATAAATGCATGTTCTTAACAGGATTGTGTTCGACATTTACACCCGAGTTCGAGTAACATGAATAAATTAGCATATAAAAATAAGAATTCCCCAGCATCCTCCATTTTCTAGGCTACCAAACAGACACTAAAACTCAAAGATTGTCTAAAAACCTCAACTTTCTAACCAGGACAACAGAAGCTTCGAAGTAACAGCATGCAATTCCCACCCCAACTAAAACCATGGGTTTCTTATGGAATGATTGTTTCTCGAGAAAAATAAAAGGAACCACTTGCCTGAGATACGATGGTAAACTGAGGGATCTTCCCTCCAAAGCTTCAAAAATTTCACCGTTTTTTCTCTATTTCCAGTCCCTTTTACTGAACTTGCAACTGGGTAATCCCAGTTTCATTTACCCGTTGTATTTATTTTCTTTTTTCAACGGTTGAGATAGTAAGATATTTCATCTAACGGTTGGGTTTTATTTGACCTCGTTAACACCTTACAGACCGTATGCTAATACACGTGAATTTCACCAACAATAAGTTCGTCGACGGGTCACGGGACAAGGAGCTAGGTCTCTAAAGAAAAAGAAAAAAATTATAGGATCGGATTTTAGTGTTGTGAATAAAAAAAATTAAAATTTAAGAGTTATTCGTATATTGGGCATGTGCATAACCTAATTCGAATTAGTAGGCTTGAGGATGGGGTTAGAGGGAGCGGTCGTCCCCTAAAAGTTTGAAAATCGTATATGATTTAGAAAATTTATATGTAATTTCGATTGAAAATTTATTTTCGTCCCCTGAAATTTTATAATTTCGCACTTCTTAAAATTTTATAGATTCGCCTCCTAACATAAAGTCTTGCGTTCGTCTCTGAGCAGGCCAATGAGTCGGACACCGATATTTAAACAAAAAAAGAAAGATACACGTAAATTTCATTATTAGCGTGTCGCGATAAATTACTTTTTTAAAAAAATCTCATATAACAATTGTGAAAATCTTATTTTCTATAAATTGGAGAATCAGTGTACATCATTTATAACATTAATAATAGAATCATGAACATTGTTTCAAGGATATGATGCTTTATCTCATTAAATCAATTAGTAATTACTATTCGTTATAAACACGTAGTATAGGGACCTACTAGATAATTTGACCTATTTGATTGTAAAATGAAATTACATTGCCTATTAAACGGCAGCGTTTTGAAAATAACCCCTGTAGTCCTGTACTAATCGGGAGCGTAATGGCGGGAAAATCTAACTCACATTCGTTCGCTCACTAGGGTTTATATACAACGTTTATGTGACTCAATTCAAACTAGATAACAAAGGTAAACCCGATCATTATCTTTCATCAACTTTCTCGTGATCCAAACAGGAAAAGAAAGGGAAAATGCCTACTTACAAATTACGGGGAATCGATGTTGATTTTCCATTCGAGGCGTACGATTGCCAACTTGTTTACATGGAGAAAGTTATTGAAGCTCTCCAAAGGGTATATATTTCCTCATATTTTTTTATTTCGTTTTTCTGTCTAGGGGAAAGGAATCTTTTTTGTTACTCTCAGTAGTGGAATTGAATTAAGGAACAGTGATCAGTTGTCTGGTTTTCTTCAACACTTATTTTAAAGAGAATGTATAAAAACCACTGTTTTAGTTTACTGGAATTAATGGGGGTTTTGTTTTTGAAGATATGCGTTAAAATATAAGAAAATTTTGGTTATTTTTTTAAAACACGGTTATGCAATTGAAGGGCATTCAGGTAATTGTTGCTTATATTTTGGTATAGTTGAGTTGGATATTGATGTTAGGTTGTTTGAATTTATTGTTCCGAGTTCTATTTTTCGAAATACTAAGTGATGGATAGTATGAATTTTGATTAATTCAAGGGCTGTATTCCACTTGTTGTTTTATGTCGCAGAGGTGTAATGCACTTTTGGAGAGTCCTACTGGAACTGGGAAAACATTATGTCTTCTATGTGCCACATTGGCCTGGAGGAAAAGTTTGGGTGGTTTTTCAACTGGAAGTACTAAAATAAAGAGTGAATTCTTCGGGAGCCAATCTGATGTAGGATCTTCACAATCCGAGGCCAGTAACCTTCCAACCATTGTTTATACCTCACGGACTCACAGCCAACTTCGGCAAGTCGTTCAAGAGTTGAGAAGAAGCAACTACAGGTCATATTTGATTGTTTCATGACACATTATTTAGGTTTCTTCACCACTAGATTATTTTTCCAGTTGAGTTATGCATGATGTGCTGTAGTGGAGATGATTAACATGTTAATATGTCTTTTTCATTACTAATGCCGGAGTTGGTTTCATATTTGATGGCATGAGTATAGGTTTTGACCCCCCAAATTAAGTGCATCTGTTGGCTTATGCTTATGTCTGACATCTGCGCCTAAGTCAATCTTTCTCAGTCTTGCCATTGCCCATATTTGGCAGTAGGCCAAAGTCTCTTGCCTGGCTTATCAAATATGTTTGGGTCTGTCTTATTCTACAAGCCAGAGCAGAGGAGAATATTTTTAGTTGATAACGACTTATTTCTCTCTTTTTCTAAATAGTATTTGTGGGTAGAGTTGTTTTCTTATATCTATTTTGATACAATTAGATTGGAATTTCAAGGTGATATAAGATGCTTTAGAACCGAGCAATTGTGAAACTTTATTAAGCCATATTTTCAATTGCTTGATTAAGTTGGCAATAATTTTCATGATTAGTGGCTTGTTTGACTAATGAGTTTCCAGTTGCAGCTTGAGCTTGGTTCGATTATTAAACCAAGCTCCATCTGTTTTGAACTGTTTGATCAAGTTGCAGTCTCAATTCAGTTGGATTGAAGTATAAAAGAACTGCTGTATTTCTAGGAAACCTTTTCACTCTAGGGTTCAACTTGAATTATTCTTGGATTTGTCTGCATTTTACTCCTTTCCTAGCTGGTTGTTTTGAATTTCTGATCAGTATTTATACAAAATACTGCATGTCTAGAGTCTTTAAAAAGAAAAAAAAAATGAGGGTGTAACAGCACTTGAATTTTTGTTTCTTTGAATATGGTGTAAAATTTGTTTGTCTTTTATCAAAAGAAAGAGAAAGGTGAGTACTGCAGATTTCCAACCTTTTCTTGTCATATATCACATCTAAGGGAACTTCTCTTGTTATAAATCATTGTGGTTACAATATGTTCTTAAGAACCTTCAGGGTAGCATTGGAAATTTATCTTGTTGATACTTTCATAAGCTCAATATTTTTGTTTTGGGTTTTGACTTTCTGAATGCTGGAGGATATCAGGCCCAAGATGGTAGTTTTGGGATCTCGGGAGCAGTTGTGCATACATGAAGAAGTAAGTTTACTTAAAGGAAAAGCTCAGACAAATGCCTGTCGTTCCCTTTGCAGAAAGGACCGGAAGCGCCGTTGCACTCATTTTCCACGTGTTGCTGGTACTTGTACACTTTTCTGCATAGATGTCATTAGACATGCACTACCAATGCCTTGAAAACAGAATCTATTGAATAGTTCATCTAATTTAAGCTTTTAACTCTGAAATGATGTGAACTTTTATCTTATATAGACTGACTGTAAAAGGGGATGGGGTAAACTTTGATCCTGGCTTTAAAGTGTGTGATGATTATTAGGAATTACTGTTAAAGTTTTGTATCACATTGGATTGTTATCCAATCCACAAGAAGAAAGTAAGACATGCCTATCAATATTCATCATGGTAATGCAGAAACAGTTTGCTTGATTTCCTTCTTTGAAGTATTACTTGATGGTGATACTGGCCTAATGTGACCAGTAGAGAGGAATTGAGTTCTGTTCTTTTCTCTTCTGAACAATATTGTTCACATATTTCCAGTGAATTGACCAACCATCTCTTTTTTGGAAATATTTGGGGTGCATTTGGTGCTCACTAATGTTGCTTGTTTATTGTAGATTATATGAAGAACAACCCACATATTGGAGATGAACCTATTGACATAGAGGACTTGGTCAATATTGGAAGAAAATCTGGGCCGTAGGTTTCTGCAGTAGTATTCCTTTTCCATACTTCATACGGTGTTTTATTTATTTATTTATTTTTAAAATGCATGTCTAGTACTAAAGCCCCACTACTAACTTTAATATTGCCGATCATGTTTTCTTGCTAATTTATACATTTTTTTTCTTGCAGGTGCCCTTATTATGTATCACGAGAACTCCACAAGGCTGTTGATATTTTATTTGCACCTTACAACTATCTTATAGATCGTGAATATAGAAAATCTCTTAGCCTTGAGTGGAACAAGAGCATACTGATTTTTGATGAAGCTCACAACCTTGTAAGGGGAAAATTGAAATTTGTAACTGGAACTTATGCGTAAATTTTAGATAGAACATATTTTCTGCTGTTAATTGATATTCTTTGGTTGCTTCACCCTTGGAATTTAGCCATTCTATGAATGACATAAGCCAACTGATCTGATGGTTGACTTCCTGCCTTCTGTTATTTGAACTTAGCTACTGATTTTATGGGAATACAATGCAGGAGAGCATCTGTGCAGATGCAGCCTCTTTTGACTTGTCTTCTGGGCTTTTGACGGCATGTATTTCTGAAGCGAAAAATTGTGTTGATCTAGCTGTTGGGAGGCAAGAAGAATCAAATGATAGATCAAGGAATCCTGATAACTTTGCAATCCTTAGAGGTAAATCCATTGGTACTCGAGAGTGCATCTATGTTGCTGCTCTTAGAAATGGTTATTGCATGTGTTTGTATTTGTTCCCCTGCATTAAGTTAGCTTTGGTTACTTCTAGAAAACCTTTCAGTCACTTTGCTGCCAGCTTCAGCTTAGTTTTGTTTGTAATTTTGTTGTATATATGTATGTATATGCATGTGGGTGTATGCATCTCTCTCTCAATATGTGTGTGTATCACATCCTTACCAATATATTTATTTAGATTTTTACTCTGCATATTTTCAGCTCTTCTTTTGAAACTTCAGAAGCGAATTGCTGAAGTACCCATCGAATCCAAGGAACTAGGATTTACCAAGCCTGGGTCCTACATTTATGAACTACTTGCTGATCTCAATATCACGCATGAAACTGCTTCTAATCTTATCGATATTATTGAGGATGCTACTCTGCTGCTTGAGGAAGATAAAAAGCATGATGCAAAGGGAAGTGGAAGTAGGCTGGAAAGCATTGGCAACATCCTTAAAAGTATATTCAGAGACAAGGGAAATCGTCATGCTGATAGTTATCGTGTAAGCTGGGAACTCAGAGCTTTGAGATGATGGACTCGTGATAGTGGATGTCATTCTCATTACCTTTTTAACAGTGGGCAGTATTTATGTACTATTCTTCAATCTTCCCTAAGCCAGTCATCTCATATTTTACCTTTCATATGTTATTTCAGGTTCATGTTCAAGAGGCTGAGGTGAATGCCACAGATATCTTCAAAGGTTACTCAGAGACCAAGTTGTTAAAATTTGTTATTTGTTCTTTGACTTCTTCATGTGTATTTGTGTTTCTTGATTCAAGTTACTTATTTAAATCAGGTTGACATTGTTAAGCAATCATTATGATTCTTCTGGTTGTCAGATGTGAATATTGAAAATGGGCATATGAACACCGCCTTTTCTAGGAACCTCATGGTTCACGAAGAAGATTCATAAGTTATTCTTTTCTTTTCCCTAATCTAAATGAAGCATTGGCTCGGAGTCTGGGACACAGTAAGGATTCAGCAAAAAATGTACAATAAGAAGTATCGGAAAGGAACTAGTGTTTCTTGGCGTATACATGTAGAGTTAGTTGGAACTTATCGGAGTTACCAGTATTTTGGTAGTCATATATTTTTTAAAGTAACAAAGTTGTTCTTTGCATTTCGTTCAAAATCGAAATCTTGCTTGTTATACTCGTGTAGAATAGTGAAATCATTTAGATCAAAATCGAAATCCAGCCTCCTGTATACCAAAATAGGCAAAAGATTTTTGTGTATTCCAAGGTGCACTATAGGCCCACATGCTTTCCTGGTTTAAAGTTTTAGGCCTATCTTTTTCCTCTGAATTTATTCTAGTTTTTGAAAATGATTTATGCTCTTCATATAACTTCATCAGTCAATAATAACAGATTAGGGAGCTGTAAGGTTCTGGTGCTGGAACCCAGCATTCTGCTGTGATCTTTTGATATGCTTTGTCGTAAAAGTGAACTATATTTTCATCTTTTTGAATTTTGGCAGGTAAGTCATCCAGGACACTCGGCTGGTGGTGCTTCAATCCAGGCATTGCCATGCAAACGTTCACCGAAATGGGCGTTGGATCTATTATACTGACATCGGGTACATTATCTCCCTTGGATTCATTTGCACAAGAATTGAAATTGTAAGCTGCCCAAATTCATTCTTTCTACATTTATTATGCTTTGGCTCTCTTGAATATTAGTTACTAAAGAGAAACCTTTTGCATGCAATCTCAGAGATTTTCCCGTTCAGCTGGAAAATCCTCATGTAATATCCTCAAATCAGATATGGGCTGGAGTTGTCTCAGTTGGCCCATCAGGTCGTCCCTTCAATTCATCCTTCCGGAATCGTGACTCTCCAGAATACAAACAAGAACTTGGGAATGCTATTGGTATGTGAACCTTTTCATTGATAATAGTTTGATGTGCCAATGGTAGAACAAATAGTGTTAGTCTAACGATCTCTATATTTTCTTCTTGGCTTTTAAATCCAATAAGAAATAAATCACTTATTGATAGTAGAAAGGCTGTTGATTCACTTCTCAGCTTTTCAATCCAATAAGAAATAAATCATTTATTGATGGTAGAAAGGCTGTTGATTCTCTTCTCAACTTCATCGTGTTATTACACTGGAGAGCTCATTGAAAGTACAATTGTTTTGAATAATAGGTGTGAGCAGGTCATGTTATTTGAATAAAATATGCTATGAAAATTGCCAATGGGTCCATAGCTCAGTGGGAGACCATTTGACTACAGATCAAACATGCTATGACTCTCAACCCTGGTGGCCTGGGTATATATGTTCAAAAGATTCTGACTTTGTAAAAGAAAAGGCACATTGTTTACATGAGGCAATGTCAACTGTTAATGCTCTGATCTAAGAGGGATTTCTAAGCTTATTCATAGAAACAATAACTTTGAAAGAAAGAATCCCTTAATTAAACCATCATGGGCTTGAAGCATTGTGCTCAAATTGTGCAGGGATACCTGGCCTATGCATTAGTTTATGATGATAATTGACGGCATAAAGGTTTCCATATTTGCCTCAGTGGCCATATTGTCACCATAACGGTTCCTTTTTTTTCAGTTAATTTTGCTCGAATTGTACCTGATGGACTGCTTGTATTCTTCCCATCTTACTACCTTTTGGATCAGTGCATTAGCTATTGGAAGAACATGGTAAGATCTTGGAACAAGATTAATGGAGAAGGGGAAGTGACTCCATTAGTTTTACCTTCATAAACATTATGTTCTTTCTCCTTGTAGGGTAACACAAATTCAAGTACAATATGGGAAAGAATATGCAAATTTAAGAAACCAGTTATTGAACCCAGACAATCATCCCTTTTTCCTCTGGCAATTGAGGTAATAGATGCATGAAAATTTTAATTTGTCTTTTATAGTATTCTGTGATAATCAAAGACTTCATAGCACGGATAAATAGTTTCTTTTCTCTGGCAGGACTACATGACTAAACTAAAGGACACCTCCACTTCCGGTGCAGTATTTTTTGCCGTCTGCCGTGGCAAGGTATGCTGATCTCATCCAAACTTAAAGCAGAACTTTGTTTTTGCAGTGTGCCAGACGTATGTAACCTATCGTATGGTGACAAAAAAAGTAGAGATCTCCTTTGGACTTTTGAACCATAAATTGCGACTGTGGACAGTTGTTTGAGGGTTTTAGAGATACATCATTACAAACTTCTCTGACATAATACCTGTGTAGTAGTGTTTTATTTTTATCAAATAGAAAATACATGCTACCTCCAAGATGGAAAACGATGCATTATAAAAGTTCCAGAATATGTTTCATGCACTCTGTTTTTCTTATAATGCACTGTCTGGTTTATGATTCCTTAATAGATCATTGCACCTTGCACATGTTACTAAACCTTGGATTAACCTATGGAGTAATTTTCTTTGTGATCCTGAACTTCATCGTACTTATACTCATGCCTGGTTTAGTTTCTCTAGATCTGTATGAACAGTGCTATTAGTAATAACATAGTGAAAGGAATGAGTCAGGCCACATACCTTGATAATAAGTGATGCTTGAGAGTTTACATTCGTGTGGTTTTGTTTGGTGTTTTTGTTTCTCAAACACTTCTCATTTGACCAAGTTATTTTGGTTCTAAATAGTTCCATCTTTCTGAAGTTCATTCTTCCTTTTTCTATTACTTCAGGTCAGTGAAGGATTAGATTTTGCTGACCATGCTGGAAGGGCAGTGGTCATCACTGGGATGCCATTTGCCACTAGGACAGACCCCAAGGTTTGGTCATTCCTTAGCTTATTACTCAGTTTCTTAATTGACAGTTTTCACTCTTCACTCAACTTTGCTTTTTCTAGTACTGTTGAATGAGCATCATAGAACTAATTTGTCTATTAAAGATGAGTGTTTATATCTGATAAGTGCATGTATCAACAAACACATACCATGACCTTCTCATTGCTTTATGTGTGTGTGTGTGTGTATATATATATATGTTCTTTTTACAAATCTGACAGATAATATGACAGGTTCGCCTCAAACGTGATTACTTGGACCTACAGGCGCAATCACCTAGGGAAGGATGTAAGGTGATGACTGATGCAGATATTGCTCAAGTAAAGATGTTTTTTAATCTTAACATAATTTTTTTTAATTGTTAAAGTAAACAAGTTCTGTGCTGATTTCATCAGATGCTTAAGTTGTTAACTGGAGAAGAGTGGTACAACCAACAAGCATCAAGAGCTGTAAATCAGTCAGTCGGACGAGTTATCCGTCATCGCCATGATTATGGAGCGATTATCTTTTGTGATGAAAGGTATTTGTTTTCTGTTATCCTTTCTTGTAAGCTTTCATCCAAGTATCACCCATGTTGTTGTAATTACTTGAAACTGTCATATGAAGAATTTTACTTAAAACTGTTGTTTCTAGTATTGCTTTTCTTATTCCTCCAGTGAGGGTTAAAACTGTTATTCATGTGCTCATTAATAAATTGATTTCACATTTTACTTAAAAGTCCTTATTGTAAAGTTAGCATTTTAGTAGTAAACTTGGAAGTACTATCTAAGGTTCATTCATGGAGTTATATATAATGTTGGTTATGCCGTGTCTTCGTATCTCTTGTTTTTTTGTAATATTGCATGTATATCACTTCTAAGTTAAGACCTGCAGAATATATATGTAAGTTTCCTAGTTTAACTAGTTTGCAGGTTTTTATGATGTTGATTGTTATTTTGCATGTTATAGTTCATTCAAGTAGAAACTGTATGGATGAGGTTTTCAGAAAATTTCAACTGTAAAATGAATTTCCCTAAAACCTGTTCTTAATTAGGTCAACTTATTATCAAATTTGCCTTTCATGGTTCTTTATCTTCTGAGATCTTTACAGGTTTGCTCAACCAAATCGTCAGTCTCAAATCTCAGTTTGGATACAACCTCATATTAAGGTATACTTCTAGAAAATGAAACAACCCTTTATTTTAAGGATTCTGCTTATTCCTCTTCGCTTTTGCAGTGTTACAACAAATATGGTGATGCCGTTTTTACGCTGACTCGTTTCTTTCGAGATGGAGGAACCCGTGTTCCTGCAAAGCCAGAACTAGCGGACCACAAAAGCATTGGTTAAGTGTCCTTTAATAATGTTACTGCTGTCCATTTCTTTGATTTATGTCTCTCAATCTTTATAATGTTCAAAATTATTGATGGGGCTATTTTTAAGGCAAGCTTTCTTTTAGTTATAAAGATATGAAGTCTGAAGTTTTTTATTAGCATTTTTAATCATGCTGTCACCAACTATGATTCCTATTTTCGTGCAGATTTAAGTCCATGCTCTACAGCATCAGCTCCTGATGAGGGGATTAAGGAATCTTCATCAGGTAGCATACTCTTCTATTCGATGTTTTAATATCGCCTCATGGTTTTCTCTAGCCTTTTTTCTCTGCACTTTCTTTTCTTTGATTCTACATTTTCTTTCCCTCATTTTTACCTGACATAGTAATGATAAGTTCATGTTAAGAGTATGCAAACACAATCACTTCACGGGGCAATTGATAGTTTACTTCTTTAGAGAGGCTTTAGGGGTTTTGATAGAACTTTTGCTTAGGTTTTATTGTTATATATGTTCCTTTAAATATGGGCCAATCTTATTACATAAATAGGAAAGATATTGTAGAAGGGAAATAAATTAATTGAAACACAAGCACAATTAAGAGACCTAAGGAAAGAAATAAAAAATCAACTTAAGCCTAATATAAGAATCAAAACTTATGGCCTTTCCTGACATAGGTATATCCATCATTAATAAACTATTCGGCATGGTAGATGAGAAGCGCTACTTAATTACATTGTATTTCTTTGTATAGGAACGGGTGTGGATATAAAAGCTGCTCAGTCTCGGGACAAATCTTACCCAGAAAAGCTCCCTGCTTCGGTATCTATTGTTTTCTACTCCTAACCTCATTCTTTTTCCTTCATATGGGTTGCATCTTAATAACAAGCTTTTGCAGTCTACATCAATGGATCTACCTCACTCCAAAGACAAACTGTCTTCTCTTTTAGTAGTTAAAAGCAGCAACAGCTCAAACCATCTCAGAGATATTCTTCCTGCCAATCTTTCATGTTTCACTCCTTGTATAGATTTGAAAAGGTTGAAGCGGTCAAGTGATCCAATGGCCAAAGAGAAAAGGTTGTTAATTACTGGGAAGGAGAAAATGCAATATCCGAATCATGATATTATTGATTTGAGTGATGACCTTTCATTGAAAAAACAACAAAGTAAAGAGAAACAACTAGCGCCATGTTCTATGAAGAAACGCAAGGTACTACATATAGAGCATGATAAATTGCAGCATGATAAAAGTTCCAGTGTTAATGCATCAGATGCCCAAAGATCAGGGCCAAGAGATCTTCCTCCTACAGTAAGTACAGTGAAACACAACAATCATTCTGATGCTACATATATTTTGAATGCTAATGTTCATTTACTACATAAGGATGCTAGAGCTGCTGAGGTGGAGGCTAAGTTTCTCGAGCATAAAAATATTGATCTTCATGTAAGTGCTGAACAACGGGGTGCCGACGAATCAAGAGGTTCTGCTTTTCTGATTCAGGTAAAATGTATCTTCTTCCAAAATTTCTTATATATGTCAGCAATCGAAATATTTAGTTGGAAGTTCCAGACCCTTTTTAGCAGACACAAGCCAACATGTTAACTCTAGAACATATTGATTTATCACAGTTTCTAAGTGATACAAAATTGCAACGTTCTCGTTGCCAAAAGTGGTTCTTGATTTCAAACCCAAAAAGTTTTACCAATCAAAATTTTAATATTAGATTTATCTAATAAACTTCTATCTAATTTCTTCACTTCATCAACCAAGTACTACTTGAAAATAGAAACTAACTTGGTGGATATGGTTATTGATTTTTCTAAAAGTTAGCACTTTTTTTCCTTAGCTCCTTCCCCTTTTTTTGACAATCCCTTAGCTCCTTCCCCTAATCTTGTGAACTGCATAACCTTTAGTATAAACGTTCCAAGTGTCAAATATATGTAAATTTATGCAATAGGATCTTACATTAGAAAAAGCTGTGTATTATTTAAAAATAAAATCCAGGTTTATTTAAAAGATTTAGAAAAAATATGCTCAAGGGAACTCAAAGAAATGGCTTGTATTACAAAATAAGAAATTATAAAATTATTGTGGGCGTTGGGTAGGAATGAAATATTATTTAAAAACATCTGAATATGCTCTTTTGTAATTTTTGTAATGATGTTAGGACTAGAGTTCAGAAACCTATCTTTGGAGCCTCTAGAGAAACTAATTGAAAAGACATGCTTTCATTCCTTGTTTAATTGTTGAACTATCTTTCTTGTAGTGATTTCTGTTAACTTTTCTTTGGCTGCTTTCGTCTTCAAATTCACAATACTAGCTAAACTTCGGTTGATTTTTGCTTTCCTGATGGTGTTGTCTATAGCTGATTTGGATTACGGAATTTTTCTGAAAATGTTCTTTGCCTTTAGGTAAAAGAGAAACTTAGTCCTGCAGAATACAAACAGTTTGTGGGTTATATGAAGGAAATGAAGTCTAAAGTGATAATGATTGGTAATCTTCTGCAACGCATTGTGAGATTGTTTTCAGGACCTGAGAGGCTTCCTCTTCTTGAAAGGTATTCATCTACTCTTAAAATGGTTGTCACCTAAAAAATAGCTTTAAATTTGAAGGTTGGATTGATGATGCTTTTCTACCATGATGGTTCTTCCATTAGGTGAGCAATTAATTACATTGTCCATTAGGCATCTTATACTTGAAAGCATCAGAAGAATTTTGGAGGAAAAGGTAGAAGAATGTCATAGTTTCTTAAAAGAAGAAAAATGAAAAATAGAAATCGGAGTAAACCATGCACCATAATGAAAAGAAATCGGAGAGCTAAGCTTTAAGCATAACCCAATTAGCCATAAAATGCTCCATTTCATTGAGTGCCTGCTACTCTTTCTTTCCACAGCTCCCTCGCATGCTGAAGAACGAGCATCATTCTCCATACTTAATGACGCCTTCGTTTATACTTTATCCCCACTCCTCTCCTCTCCTCAAACCCTTGAAATTTCTTAAGCTAAATCCAACATTGTCCAAAATCATTAAATGCGTTAGAGCCTTAAAAGATGATAATCTTTAGCCTATCCATTTATTTCCTTCCCCCTTGCTAGATTGTAACTATTATACTCTGTTGTCATCTGTAACAGATTCAAGGATTTCGTGCCTGCAAGATATCGTTCTTTGTATGAGCAGTACCTCGAAACAAAAGAAATGCCTGACAATCAGAGGAACTAAACTTATCATTGTTTTCAAGAATGCTCGGTTAGGGGTTGAACTGTCGAAGTGAAAGTTTCGAGACTTCGGCTGCATTATACTTTCTAAGATCAATGACCTTGGAGTATCAGAAAGGAGAAGAATCGTATAATCGCAAGCTTTGTGCAACTTTTGGATGCGTAGCCAAGTTGCTGATTCAATGTATAGAGGAAAGGAACTTGTTCAACATGAGGGTAATGTTGCACATTTCAGATAATCTTCCCTCATTATTTGTTGCCTACTACTGAGGTTATGAAGGATTAGACTTGGTGACAACTGACATTTTTGTGTAAATCGACACCAAACCTACTGAAATTGTAGTGCAACTAGGAATTTTGCTTGGGGTAAGTCAAAATATTATGGGGTTTTTTTTTCTTATTCAGTTCTAGAAAGCACTTTAAACCCTGATCCCTTGAACAGAAATTCAATATAAACAACCATTTGATATGGGGTAAAATGTATTTCAGGATACTCAATTATGTGTCCGATTTTAAAAGTTATAGCTTATAATAAATAGATCATTCTGTTGTTAAAATTGTAACAGGATGATCTCACATAATCATTTTACTTTCTATTAAAATTTTTATAATTTAGTGTTTATTAATTTTAGGGTTTACAAAATTAGATTGTAGGGTTTAAAGTTAAAATTTAGAGTTTCATTAAAGATAATTATTTTAGTAGACCTGACAAACTTGACCCGAGACTCGAACCAATTTATTCGACCTGAGACTTGATATAGACCTGAATATAATGGTCCCGTATTTGAACCAAAATCGAATTGAACTAAAATTGACCTAAATTTAGTTAAATTAAAAATAACCGAAATCAAAATAACCTGAATCGAAAGCAGCCAAAATCGAAAATTAACCCGAACTGAAAATCAACCTGAACCGAAAATCAATCCGATATAATTTTCATTTTGTGCTATATTATTGTTTATTATTTTATATATTGACTCAATTGAAAGTCGATCGATCTGACCCAATCCCCAAAAAGCAGCTGATCACGAAATAATAAGACTAAAACTAAATCCGAATCAAACCAAAAATTAACCCTACCCAAAATGACCCGACCAAATCCCAATTGAAATATTAAAATCTATAAATTATAAACTATATCTATTACACTAAAAACTAAACCCTTGTAAAATCCTTTCATTAAAAAATTACGATATTTCAAGCATTGCTATATGGGATATATTTTGTTTACCCGATTTAACATTCGAGCAAATTAGAAACCTTTAGAAACTAGGGATCGTAGGGCTTTACCCCGAAGGGAGCCCTTCCAGAAATTCTCGAAGGCCAGGGCAGAACCCAGGCCTAAGAGGGGGTTTGGAAATAGTTTTCAACCAGCAATTGACGCGCCTCGGTTAGAACCTCATGAGCTGCGTCATTGCCCCAAGCGCAAAGATGCTTTTATTTAACTCATTCCCTCCGCTTTTATAATAGACGCACAGATCCCCGCTCCATTCACCCACCGATGTGGGATAGCATAATAACTGGGTTTCTTCCTATGGGATTTTTTTTATTAAATAATTTTCATGACAAATCCATTTTATACAGATTAATCAATGCATCAAACATATGTATAGTGTATACAAAAACACGTTTTGAGTATTTACAAGTGTGCAATTTCAGCTTTCACTGCACTCTCATCATCCTTCACTTCGTTTCTGAAAACACACAAGTTAACAAATCAGGGATTTGGTTGCAAATTTCGACGTTGAATGAAAATATCATCTTTCTTTCTAACTATATATATATATATATGGAGAACCGTAAAAATGCTTTACCTGAGGGGTAACAACTTTGGCGGATGATATTCTGACTTGCTCTGTTTATCACAATTTCACATGATATTTTTGCCTGTTCAATTATCACAACAAACACATTTTCACTTTGAATGAAACCAAACTCCATCTCACTGCATTTTGCAGGGTCTAATTATGGTATAGCAACTAATGTAGACCTGATATCACTTCATAACTAATGGCCAAGCAAATTAAAAAAAAAAAAGAGAGAGATTTATGTTTTATTCACCTTCAAAGGGAACTTAATGAAGGAAAAACCAAGCCAGCCTACGAATTCCGTGACAGTATCAAAGGGGATAGTTCCTCTGGCCAAGTCTTCAAGCATATAAACAACGTCCGAAAACACCTCCACCCCGTTAAGCTCGAGCACCGCCTCCACGTACGACGACCCCATCGCCCTCACATGACCGTGCTCCGACTTCACGTGGCCCAACGTCTTCCCTCTGTACCCGACCGCAACATCCAAGTTAGTGAAGTCCATGGAATACACATCCCAATTCCTCACTTTCAATGTCAACACCAAAGATAAATCTAATGTCACAATAGGCTTAGTGTGGACTTGCATATGGTTTACGTGCATCCGGGCGATCTTGATTTCGGGATCGGATGGCCAGAATATGAACGTCAAGGCACCTAACAACACGAAGGCGGCCACGTATAGTACTCGTTGATCACACCATTGGATTCCCCTCAAGTAGTGGTAGTAGGGGAAGACAACATAGTTTTGATCAGGCGACGATTCAGATGACAAAGGGGCATGGTAGAAGGACGGCGGTGGCGATTCTTTTCGAGCCGATGATCGCTCGAATCTGAAGAGACCCATTGATATTGTATGAATGAGAAAAATGTTACTAAGAATAAGTGTGTGAAAACGGTAAGGGGAAGATAGTGCAATGCTAGGAGGAAGGTGGGTTCTTTGTCTGCTTCCTCCTTATGAAGTTTGTACTTGATTGTAACCAAATGTGAAAGTTCTTCTTTCTTTCTTTGAGTTTTGATGTCAATTGAGAAGATTCCGTGTGTGTGTTTTGACTCGATGAAAAAAAAAAAAACTCGACTCATTTAACTCAATCTTGATTTTCTAAACTCAACTCGGTCAGAAAAATTTCAAATAAAGCTTTAGTTAGGAATGTGACTCATCAACTCAACTAATTCAATTTTTTTACTCGACTCGATTCACTCGAATACTCATTCCTCTATAAATCATAAATATATATATGATAACAAACTAAATAAGCGAAGAGTTTCGATTAATATTTAAAGCTTAGAGTTTGGATTAAACAATGAAAGTAGGAAAACAACAAGGCGATGATATGATGGATGAAGCAGTGTTAGGATTGGAATATATGTTTAAACACATAATATCCTTGGATATTGGAGAGAATTTTAACATGAAGAAACAAGGTTGAGCAAAATGATTTGATTCTATCCATAAACTGATCTATTTGTATTGTTACACGTGTCTTAAGTATATTTCATGTCAGATAATCAAACATTTTATTGATACATATTAGTTTAAAATCCAAGTCATAATTTGAAAATGATTGGTGCAGTTACCCAAACAACAAGAAAGCCACGGTCCCTGCCGATTTCTACAGCTTCGATGACATTGGGGACTATGGCTGTGCCACCATTCACCTTTGCGATTCTATAAAAAGTATCAATACATATATATAATTATCCAAATAAATAAAAAATTGATTTTATTAACGTGGTTCGATTTTGTCTAATGTTTTAAGTGTTTGCAAGTTAAAGAGTACACAAGTCGTATCACAATAAATTTTACCAAGTAAAAGATACAAGAAGAAAGAAAGAAAGGACTTGCCTGCATGTCCATTACTATTTACTAGGAGAGCCGTTTGCTTCCATTTATCTGCCATTGTTTCCATTTGAAAGAGCTTGCCGGTTTACTGCTTTTTGGACTGCTATAACAAATATGGCATGTAACATGGTAGCAAAGCAAACGCTAGTATGTTATGAATTAAAGAAAGAAAGGATTTAAGAAGTAGAGAGAATATGTAGGAGAAAGAGTATATTTTCATTCATTCGATAAAAATTTTAGTGTTTACAACATTCTCCTGTAAAGCTGGATTACACAGTACAATAACCATTTATTTTTGGACACCTGTGCAGGTCAGGACAGCTGGATAACCGTCTTGCCTCATCAGCTATTTTTGCTCGATTCCCTCACGTGCTTATGGCTCACAGACCGTTGGTTCATATGCTCCCGAGACGCTATCGTTTTGCCTTGGTTTCCTTTTAATTACAACGCCGTCGTTTTGCTCCTTTGCATTTGAACCTGTTTTGCCGCTCGATCCCTTTTTCAATTCATTTTCAGTTTCCCCTTTCTTCATCTCCGACTTTCCCCTGATTGCCATAACAATACCCTCCCCTCCAATCGATCCTTGACCCCAAGGATCAAAATCCGGAAACTGAGATTTGATAGTAGTGAAATCTTCCCATGTAGCACTTTCTGGGCCGAGATTGGACCACTGAATAAGGAGCTGTGTGACTGCTCTATTGTTACGCTTGACCATCCGCTTGTCAAGGAACTTCGCCGGATAGACTCGTAATTGGCCATCGTCGGTGACCTCAGGAGGAGAAATTGAAGGTACCTGGTTATCACCCACTTTCTTCTTGAGTAAACTAACATGAAATACTGGGTGAATTTTTGCAGAAGGGGGTAGTTCCAACTGATAAGCAATTGATCCTATTCTTTTCTGAATCTTATAGGGTCCATAGAAGCGTGCGGTCAGTTTAACATTCTTCCGGAGGGCAATTGAAGTCTGTCTGTAGGGCTGAATCTTCAGGTAAACTTCATCACCGACATTAAATTCTCTCTCTGTGTGGTGTTTGTCTGCGTGTTGTTTCATTTTGTTCTGTGCCTTGAGTAATTGGTCACGAAGTAGGCTATTAAGCTGTGTTCTGTGTTGCATGATTTGCTGAACTGAGTGTACTGTAGTACTAGAATCCCAATCCAACATAGGAGGTTTGTACCCATATAATGCTTCAAATGGAGTCAGACCTAGAGCCGTATGATGGTTGGTGTTGTACCACCATTCTGCTTGAGGTAGCCATTTAACCCATTCCACAGGTTTTAGGAAACACATGCTGCGAAGGTATTGTTCGAGGCATTGATTGAGTCTCTCAGATTGCCCATCTGTCTCAGGGTGATAAGCAGTACTGAATAGAGTAGAGGTGCCCAACTGCTTCATTAGATCTTTCCAAAAAAGACTTGTAAAAGTCTTATCTCTGTCAGAAATGGCAATCTTAGGGGGTCCATGGAGTTTATAGACTTGGTCTAGGTATGCCTTAGTGTAACGGGGTTTTTTTTCGTCCCGCTACTTTTGAAAAATATTCAATTTGATTTTAAAAGGGGGGAATTTAAAAATTGGCTCGGGTTTCGGGAAAACAACCTTTAAAAGAAATCTTTTTTTTTCTCGGTTTGGAGTCGCCACCGGCCACTATGGTAGGCCGGACACCGTAAAAAATAAAACCAGAGATTCTTTTGAAAGGGTTCGGGAGTTGGTTACGTGTGGGGAAGGGTTAGCACCCCCATCACGCCCGGAAATCGGTACCAAAACAATTGTTGCTTTAAATGATGGAAATTATTCGAAATTTAAAATGAATTTAATTAGTGGTTCTTGATTGAAAATTAGGCTTTAACTCACGAGCTTTTCAAATGGGTAGTATCGATTTAATTAAACATTTAATTAAAAAGGATGACGGTACAGCGGACCAAAGACTAAACCGACATCATATAAGACTGACTGCCGTGTTAGTCTAGGGTTCGAATCCCGTACGTCACCTTTATGCATGATGCAAGCAGATAAAATATGGTGCTATGGTCTTGTTCATTTTAATTACATATTTACCTTTAGACGATTCGAATTAATCCGAATATTCGCGGGACATCCAATAAGCTAGGTATGTCGACCCGAATACGCGAATTAATAGGTATCTCCGTTTCATAATTAAAAATGAATTAATTTAAAAATGCTAAAAAGTCACATGAATGACAATAAAAATGCATGTCACAAATATATTCGAACGACATTAAAAAGCATACAACAAATATATATTCGAATGACATTAAAACAAGTAGGCATGCAACATTACGAACATATATGCACATATAAACAAAATGGCAAAATATATATATATTCGATATAAAAATGCAACATGCATGAACAATAATATCAACAGTGCAAAATAAATGAAATGCCAACTGGTAGGGACTGGAAATGTAAATTACCCATTGCAAAAAGCTAACTAAAAAAGCAATGCGGGACTCGATTAAAAAGACTCGAGAAACCAAAGGGACCAAACCTGTAAAAAGCCTATTTAAAAAACAATTAAAACCGAAATATGGACTCAATTAAAATAATACGGGAACCTAAAGGGACTGAAAGAGCGATTTTACCATTCGAAAGCTGATTAAAACGGACGTTGGGACGACATTGAAAAGGTTTTAAAAACAACAGGGACCATGGGCGTGGTTAAGAAACGCGGAAGTCCTCTCCGTGCAATTACAGTGACGCGGAGGAGCTTAAACGCGATTAGACCATATTTTAAAACAAAG
Organism: Hibiscus tridactylites; assembly: GCA_958450335.1. NCBI lineage: Eukaryota > Viridiplantae > Streptophyta > Magnoliopsida > Malvales > Malvaceae > Hibiscus > Hibiscus tridactylites. The sequence goes on from OY288274.1 coordinate 17,063,324, forward strand.
AAATATTATAAATACACACTTAAAAACACATTTGATCATTTTTCACACCTGAAAACCCTAATCTGCGAAAGGCTTACCCCTTTTCCTCTAAAAGGTCCGGCGCCGCAAGGGGTTCCGGTCGCCGTTGCCGGCGCCGCAAGGGGTTCCGGTCGCCGTTGCCGGCGCCGGAACCTTAAAATGGTTCCCTCTTTTTCTTTCCCGAAACCAAAAACAACCGAAAAATCCCTTTCTTTTTGAAATAAAAACGTCTCTGTTTTTCTTTTGTTTAAAACCCAAAACCGAAACTAAAAAAAAACACGAACTTACCCTTTTCGCGTCGCCGGCCCCGACGGCTCACATGGACGGCCTTGGAAAAGGCCGCGGAGCTTATCGCCGGCGGAGAAGGCAGACGGTCGGGGAAAGCAAAAGACCGCGAAGGTGAAACTCTTACCCTTTATTTTTTGTATCGAAATGAAATGTAAAACGATATCCCTCTGGAAAACCTTTCTCTGCTTGTATTGATATCTCTGAAGTTTGGTTACAATTGTTTCGAATATAGAAAGCTTTCTGAAAAAATCCTCCCTTTTACAATTTTTCTCTCTAAAAATCCTCTCTAAAAAAACCTCTACATCGAATTCATTTCGGGTATTTATAGCCCGAATTACATGTTTTTTTCTTTTTCTTAAATGCCTAATATTGCTGGAATTTGTGCTGATTTGTACGATTTGTCTGCAATTTCCGTTGTTGATTTCTGATTTCTGTTGCGGTTTTGGCTCCATGCATCTTCTGACGTCCTTCGTTTTTTGTTTGTTGCATATGACCCGTGAGGAGAGGGGACCAGAGGACGACGTGGGGTGATCCGGATCGTCGGAAGGATTCGAAAAGGCTCGGTTGTGACGCACGCGCGCGTGTGGGAGTCGGATCGCCGCGCGTGGGCTGCTGGGGAGTCGCGCGTGTGGCGCGTGGAAGTTCTGGAGGCTTCCGAGCTTCTATCTCAGCCGTCTGATGCGCTCCTGATCGAACGATGGAGACTGAGCGGCGCTGGGATTCGGGAGAGGCTCCCCTAGGGTTTCTCCGAGTCTTGATCTGGGCCGTTGATCTCGTGCCAGATCCAACGGCTGAGATTAGGGGCGGCTGCAAAACAAAGAGGGGCAGCTTATCAGATTAGGGTTTTTTAGACTTAGGGCTTTTATTATTTGGGCCAACAGGCCATGTAATTTTTGGTTTTTTCTAACATGTAAGACTTTGAATTATTAAAAACTTGGGCTTTTATTTATATATTAGTATTTTGGATTTTATTGTTTTTTGTTTTTTCAGATTTAATTAATAATAATAATAATAACAATAATGATAATACGGTAATAGTATAGGTAATGATAGTAATATAATAGTAATAAGGTTAATAATAATAATATCAATATATACCTTTTTTCAGGTTTTTATTCACAACATATATGTAATTAATATAAAGCCCATTAATAAAAGAAAAGAAAACGGGTTTTAACACCCCGGACAAAATAGGTGATTACAGCTGCCCCCCTTTGCTTATACTTGTAGCACAAGGATAAAGCAAAGGCCATAAACACCAATTTTGTCCGACTTCCCTGTTTGGATTCCGAGTCACCATGCACTTGAACTACTGGCGATTTGGAAGTCGGTACGGGAAAATGCAACGGTCGCGGAGGCCTGAAGCTGTTTTTCTCATTTCAACACTCTTCAACCCTTCGAGGTCCGATCAAACAGATAATTAGCAGAAGCTCCATTCTCCAAGTGCCCGAACGGATAGGCGGGTTCTATTCTCCGAAAGCCCGAACAGATAGGCAGATTCCATTCTCCGAAAGCCCGAACGGATAGGCAGATTCTATTCTCCGAAAGCCTGAACAGATAGGCAGGTTCTATTCTCCGAGAGCCTGAATAGATAGGCTGGTTCCATTCTCCAAGGGCCTGGTCGGATAGGCGGGTTCTATTCTCCAAGAGCCTGAATAGATAGGCCGGTTTCATTCTCTAAGAGCCTGATCGGATAGGCGGGTTCCATTCTCCAAGGGCCTGATCGGATAGGCGGGTTCTATTCTCCAAGAGCCTGAATAGATAGGCCGGTTCTATTCTCCAAGAGCCTGAATAGATAGGCGGGTTTCATTCTCTAAGAGCCTGATCGGATAGGCGGGTTCCATTCTCCAAGGGCCTGATCGGATAGGCGGGTTCTATTCTCCAAGAGCCTGAATAGATAGGTCGACTTCCTTTTACGGGGAAAGCTTTAAAATACCTGTCGAAAATAGGTAAAAATGTATGATGATGTGAGTTAGCATGCCCCCTAATCCTAGGGATGTCTAACTACAAGTGATGCATGAATTGTGACATCGAAATGCTCGGATGCTTCTACTCTCCGAGTTGGTCAATCTCGACCTTCTTCTTGTCTCTTCTTCTTCTCAATTTCTTCGGGCTTCCTCACTTCTGCCAAATCTCGGTTTCTTGGTCTCTTTTTCTTCTCAATCTCTTTTTCCAAATCTTGGTCTATTCTCGTAACACTTCTCGTAGTGCACGTTTTCAAAGCATTGCCCCCTATTTAAACTGGGTGCTCAACCGTTCTCTCCGTCTTTACTGAATGTGACGAATTTTCTCTTTTCTTAATATCGGGGGAACACATGCCCCCAAGTCTTTGAACTTTTCTCTTAAGCTCATTAAGGAGTGCTCGGACACTCCCACTCTTCAGATTGGTCAATCTCGACCCTCTTCTTCTTTTCTTTTTTCCTCAATTTCTTCGGGTTTTCTCATCTTTGCCAGATATCAGTCTTTTGGCCTCTTCTCAAAAGACGACTGCTGACTTTCACTGGTCAGACCGGTCATAACACTTCTCATAGTGCTTGCTCTCAAAACATTGCCCCCTACTCAATCTGGGTGCTCAACTATTCTCTTCGTCTTAACATGACGACTTTTCTCTTTTCTTAACAATAGGGGAAGCACATGCCCCCACACCCCTGAACTTTTCTCTCAAGTTCATTGAGGTCAACTTCTCATCTTCTGAAGCAATCGAAGCATTCTGACAAAAATTCGCTTCAAGTCCTTGAACTGTAGTATGTAGGAATTTATTACCGTCCTCACTATGGCCACCGACAAGACGTCATTTGTATTCATGGCATTGCATTCTAGACTTTATCCCTGAAGCAAAGGGAAATTAATTTGTGTTCACAAAAAGATTTAGACTGCATCTTCTAATTTCAAAATAAGATGCGTTTTCGAAAACTAGATTTTCTTTTCAAATCATGGATATATCAAGCTAGATCAAATACCATGAATATCAAGTGCACGAACGACACCATTATGGCTCACCACGGATTGCCTCAAGCATCATGTGTCTAGGAGACCTCGAAAGCTGAGCTAATGTCTGAAAATGTGACATACTCTCCAAGTTATTTCGGCTTTTAATCAATTAGGCTTATCTTCTGTAGGCTTCGCCTTTATCATTTCTTTACAATTTTGGGGAAGTCAACTCATCACATTCCTTTGGCTCGAAATAAATGATGGAGCAAACAACAAAACCCCGAGCTACTCGGCATTGTCATGATTTGAAAATATTACCATCACTCATGTAGCTAAGGTGAATGGTGCATAGCAACCTTATTGGTCTTTTGCTACAGCGGAGTGCCCCAAAAATTTCACACTCATATCCGAAGATGCCTATTACCAGGCTTCGAACATTGGAGTGCTTTTGTTAGGCTTTTATTATTCCCTCACTTTTGTCTCTTTTCTTTTTTTCTTCTTTTTTTCTTCTTTCTTCTTTCTTCTCTTTTCTCTTGTTTCTTTTTTTTCTTTTTCTTTTTTTCTTTTTTCTCTTTCTCTTATTTCTTTTTTTCTTTTTTCCTTTTCTCTCTTTTCATTTTATTTTTCTCTTTTCTTTTTCCTCTTTTCTTTTTTTCTTTTAGCGTGGAAAATTTCTGGTTATTCTCCCAAATGCACTAATTCTATGTGTATTTATTTAGAGGACCAAATTAACTTGGAGTGTAAGCCACATATTCATCATCTTCAAAGCTTTCGATTTCTACTAGACAAAGGCGGCTCGAAGTCAACCTTTTGGGTCAAGGTCAATGTCCCTTGTGCAATTGATATACGGGGACTCGATAGACAAATATACACACAAAATGAAAAGGCAATTGAAACATAAGGCATCCTTTCATTGAAATTTAAAAACATGCAGTCTGGGCCCTTACAAAAAAAAAATTTGCTACCTTCGGGCAAAGGGTAAAGTGGATTCTACATATCACTTCAAAGAAAAGATTAAAATGCAATGAAATGAAGACAAACAGTCTTGGATGCACTAAAACTCTTAAATACTGCTGAGCTGACCATCCATTCCACCCTTCAAACTTCTTCGAGGAACTCAACCTCCCGATTGTCCATCAATTCCTGGACCAATTGCTTAAATTCTAAGCAACTCTGAATTTCATGCCCCGCAGTCTGGTGGTACTCACAAAAGGGTTCATGGCCATCATATGCCTCATTCGGACCCTTCTCGAAGCCGACTTCTAACTTAGCAAAACTTTCATCCATTTGCCTTCTTTGATGGCGAGTAAAGTGCGGGTTCGAAATCTTCGGTAGTCACGAATGCTGACATGACCTCGAACAATTAATTCCGAGACTTAATGGTGTAATGCATGAAATGTGTATGCATAACTGAAACAAATGATTGAAGGAAAAAAAAAATTAAACACAATCGAATGCAAGGAAACATTGATTCGACGAACATCCTCATTAAACAACTTTCCATAACGGAGATCAAATCTCGTTACAACGAGGTAAGAAAATAGATACACAAGGTACGATTTTTTCTCTCTCTTTTTTTCGCCCCTTTCCTTCAAATTAGGGTCTCGAAAACTTCGTTGCTATGGATTCTTTCTCCCATTGTGAAAGTTTTCAACTTAGACTGTTCTCGAATCAACACTTCGTATGAAAATGCGATGAGTATGCAAAAATAATCAAAATAAGACAAAAAGGCAACTGGGTTAGTAACACCAATAATGAATATTGAATAAAACCAATCGATAGAAAACACCAAAATAGGTTAACAAAACAAGACCTAATAGCATGAATTCTAATTCTATGGTTATCCGCATGGCTCTAATCGGGGTAGGCTTCTTAAATTCTCACACATGTGGTTCGGTTCTAACAAGGGTACCCGAACCTATCTTATTACCTACTAAGGTAACAAGAACCCCAATTCTGGCCCATTACAAGCTTGCGAATTGGTTTCGGTTCGAGGGAAAGCACGACCTAGTGACGTGGAGGGCTGCTCACATGTCAAAGGCGTGGATTCCGGAAGTGAATTACCGACCCGTGGAGGGAGACTCACGTGGGTATGGGCGTTTCACTCCCACTTAAGGGACGAAGCTCGGGTATAGAGCTTAATGCGTGATGCAACACATGTCGGTGATTCCTTTGAAATTAAATGAAGAATTAATTCAAGACCACCCCAATTATCGAAGCTCGTGTAATCAAAGTTATAATTTCAAGGAAAAACCATCTCGCTAAAGTCAAATTAAATTTCAAAAATTTCCATCATTAAAAGCAACAATTATTTATTTGGCCTAACTCTCTTTTTGTTTTGAAAAACAAAATGGTCCCCAGCGGAGTCGCCAAGCTGTAACGGGGTTTTTTTTCGTCCCGCTACTTTTGAAAAATATTCAATTTGATTTTAAAAGGGGGGAATTTAAAAATTGGCTCGGGTTTCGGGAAAACAACCTTTAAAAGAAATCTTTTTTTTTCTCGGTTTGGAGTCGCCACCGGCCACTATGGTAGGCCGGACACCGTAAAAAATAAAACCAGAGATTCTTTTGAAAGGGTTCGGGAGTTGGTTACGTGTGGGGAAGGGTTAGCACCCCCATCACGCCCGGAAATCGGTACCAAAACAATTGTTGCTTTAAATGATGGAAATTATTCGAAATTTAAAATGAATTTAATTAGTGGTTCTTGATTGAAAATTAGGCTTTAACTCACGAGCTTTTCAAATGGGTAGTATCGATTTAATTAAACATTTAATTAAAAAGGATGACGGTACAGCGGACCAAAGACTAAACCGACATCATATAAGACTGACTGCCGTGTTAGTCTAGGGTTCGAATCCCGTACGTCACCTTTATGCATGATGCAAGCAGATAAAATATGGTGCTATGGTCTTGTTCATTTTAATTACATATTTACCTTTAGACGATTCGAATTAATCCGAATATTCGCGGGACATCCAATAAGCTAGGTATGTCGACCCGAATACGCGAATTAATAGGTATCTCTGTTTCATAATTAAAAATGAATTAATTTAAAAATGCTAAAAGTCACATGAATGACAATAAAAATGCATGTCACAAATATATTCGAACGACATTAAAAAGCATACAACAAATATATATTCGAATGACATTAAAACAAGTAGGCATGCAACATTACGAACATATGTGCACATATAAACAAAATGGCAAAATATATATATATTCGATATAAAAATGCAACATGCATGAACAATAATATCAACAGTGCAAAATAAATGAAATGCCAACTGGTAGGAACTGGAAATGTAAATTACCCATTGCAAAAAGCTAACTAAAAAAGCAATGCGGGACTCGATTAAAAAGACTCGAGAAACCAAAGGGACCAAACCTGTAAAAAGCCTATTTAAAAAACAATTAAAACCGAAATATGGACTCAATTAAAATAATGCGGGAACCTAAAGGGACTGAAAGAGCGATTTTACCATTCGAAAGCTGATTAAAACGGACGCTGGGACGACATTGAAAAGGTTTTAAAAACAACAGGGACCATGGGCGTGGTTAAGAAACGCGGAAGCCCTCTCCGTGCAATTACAGTGACGCGGAGGAGCTTAAACGCGATTAGACCATATTTTAAAACAAAGAAATATTATAAATACACACTTAAAAACACATTTGATCATTTTTCACACCTGAAAACCCTAATCTGCGAAAGGCTTACCCCTTTTCCTCTAAAAGGTCCGGCGCCGCAAGGGGTTCCGGTCGCCGTTGCCGGCGCCGCAAGGGGTTCCGGTCGCCGTTGCCGGCGCCGGAACCTTAAAATGGTTCCCTCTTTTTCTTTCCCGAAACCAAAAACAACCGAAAAATCCCTTTCTTTTTGAAATAAAAACGTCTCTGTTTTTCTTTTGTTTAAAACCCAAAACCGAAACTAAAAAAAAACACGAACTTACCCTTTTCGCGTCGCCGGCCCCGACGGCTCACATGGACGGCCTTGGAAAAGGCCGCGGAGCTTATCGCCGGCGGAGAAGGCAGACGGTCGGGGAAAGCAAAAGACCGCGAAGGTGAAACTCTTACCCTTTATTTTTTGTATCGAAATGAAATGTAAAACGATATCCCTCTGGAAAACCTTTCTCTGCTTGTATTGATATCTCTGAAGTTTGGTTACAATTGTTTCGAATATAGAAAGCTTTCTGAAAAAATCCTCCCTTTTACAATTTTTCTCTCTAAAAATCCTCTCTAAAAAAACCTCTACATCGAATTCATTTCGGGTATTTATAGCCCGAATTACATGTTTTTTTCTTTTTCTTAAATGCCTAATATTGCTGGAATTTGTGCTGATTTGTACGATTTGTCTGCAATTTCCGTTGTTGATTTCTGATTTCTGTTGCGGTTTTGGCTCCATGCATCTTCTGACGTCCTTCGTTTTTTGTTTGTTGCATATGACCCGTGAGGAGAGGGGACCAGAGGACGACGTGGGGTGATCCGGATCGTCGGAAGGATTCGAAAAGGCTCGGTTGTGACGCACGCGCGCGTGTGGGAGTCGGATCGCCGCGCGTGGGCTGCTGGGGAGTCGCGCGTGTGGCGCGTGGAAGTTCTGGAGGCTTCCGAGCTTCTATCTCAGCCGTCTGATGCGCTCCTGATCGAACGATGGAGACTGAGCGGCGCTGGGATTCGGGAGAGGCTCCCCTAGGGTTTCTCCGAGTCTTGATCTGGGCCGTTGATCTCGTGCCAGATCCAACGGTTGAGATTAGGGGCGGCTGCAAAACAAAGAGGGGCAGCTTATCAGATTAGGGTTTTTTAGACTTAGGACTTTTATTATTTGGGCCAACAGGCCATGTAATTTTTGGTTTTTTCTAACATGTAAGACTTTGAATTATTAAAAACTTGGGCTTTTATTTATATATTAGTATTTTGGATTTTATTATTTTTTGTTTTTTCAGATTTAATTAATAATAATAATAATAACAATAATGATAATACGGTAATAGTATAGGTAATGATAGTAATATAATAGTAATAAGGTTAATAATAATAATATCAATATATACCTTTTTTCAGGTTTTTATTCACAACATATATGTAATTAATATAAAGCCCATTAATAAAAGAAAAGAAAACGAGTTTTAACACCCCGGACAAAATAGGTGATTACACTTAGCTACTTTCAATGCAGTGTAAGGATGAGATAGAGGCAAAAAATGAGCATATTTAGTAAACTTATCAATAATTACCAGTATGCAATTAGCTCTCTAAGATCTTGGGAGTCCCTCGATGAAATCCATTGTGATGACTTCCCAAGCTTGATGAGGTACTGGGATAGGATGGAGGAGACCTGGTTTGGCAATATGTTCAACCTTGGTTCTTTGACAAACATCACAAGCTCTGACTATAGATTGAACTGTTGTTTTTAACCCTGGCCAGTAGAAATAGAGTTGCACCCTTTTCTGAGTTGCTTGTAACCCTGAATGCCCCCCTTGAGCTGAGTCATGTAAGGATTGTACAAGAGAGTGCCTCAAGTCACCAGAACTGCCCACATAGACTTTTTTCTTGAATCGAAGTATACCTTTAGAGAAGGTCCAATCTGAATTGTTGTTAGGAGATGAAACAGAAGCTGTGATTTGTTCTGTGGCCAAAGGATCCCCTTCATAACTCTTTTCAATTTCCTGAATCCAAGTAGGAGTGATTTGGACCATTGCCATATTAAGAGTAGCATTCTCCTCTTCATGTCTTCTAGATAAGGCATCAGCCACAACATTTGTTTTACCCTTTCTGTAATGAATAACATAGTCCAGGCCTAGGAATTTAGACAAGCCCTTTTTCTGGATTGTTGTAGTGATTTTCTGTTCTAACAAGTGTTTGAGGGGCTCATGGTCAGTTTTGATCACAAAGGTGTTGTTTTCCAGGTAGTGTCTCCATTTTGAAACAGCCATTAAGATGGCTAAGTATTCCTTCTCATAGATGGATAGGTCTACATGTCTAGGACCCAAGGCTTTACTCAAATAAGAAATAGGTCTTCCCTCCTGTGATAACACTGCCCCAATGCCTCTTGAACTTGCATCAGTTTTCAAACAAAATGGTTTGTTGAAGTTAGGAAGAGCTAGGATAGGGGCTTGACACATAGCTTGTTTTAACTGTTGGAAAGCTTCTTTTGCAAGGGTAGACCAGTGGAAGTTGTTCTTCTTTAGCATCTCAGTCAGGGGCTTGGAAATCTCCCCATAGCTCTTGATAAACTTCCTATAGTATCCAGTAAGTCCCAAGAAACCTCTCAAGGATTTCAAATTCCTTGGTAGTGGCCAGTCCTGCATAGCTGCAATTTTGGAAGGGTCTGTTGAAACCCCTTCTTTAGAAATAATGTACCCCAAATAATCAACCTTGGTTTGGCCAAAAAAACATTTACTTCTTTTAGCCACCAGTTGATGCTCTTTCAGAACCTGTAGAACCTGTCTGAGATGTTCTTCATGAAGTAACAAATTAGGACTGTAGACTAAGATATCATCAAAGAAGACTAACACAAATTGTCTAAGATAGGGTTTAAAGATATCATTCATAAGAGATTGAAATGTAGCAGGGGCATTAGTAAGGCCAAAAGGCATAACCTTGAACTCAAAGTGGCCTTGGTGTGTTCTGAATGCTGTTTTTGGAATGTCTTCTTGTTTAACTCGTATTTGCCAATAACCAGACCTGAGATCAATTTTGGAAGAAAAAAAACAGCCCCTTCTAACTCATCTAGCAGATCATCAACAACTGGAATTGGGAATTTGTTCTTGATTGTCAAGGAGTTGAGGTGTCTGTAGTCTACACAGAGTCTCCATGTCCCATCTTTCTTTCTAACCAGTAGGCAGGGTGAAGCAAATAAACTGTTTCTGTTTTGAATAATAGAACTAGCCAACATCTCTTTTATCTGTCTCTCCACTTCAGTTTTCTGGGCATGAGGGAACCTGTAGGGCCTTAGGTTGACTGGTGTAGCATCCTTCTTTAGAACAATAGCATGATCATGGTTCCGGGGAGGGGGCATTCCTCTTGGTTCTTCAAAAACTTTCTTGTATTCCTTTAGTAAAGGTTGCAATACCTCAGGAATATTGTTATCAACAGCCTCAGCACTCAGTAAGTAAATCTCCCCAACCATGTCTGAATCTTTGTCAGCAAGCTTTTGGAGCCTTTTGTCTGAAATGAACTTGACTTCTGGTGTTTTGTTTCCTCTATGCAACACTATATCTTGCCCCTCTTTTTTAAAACTCAGTGTCATTTCATTGAAGTCTAGCAAAACAGGACTGTACCTCTTCATCCAATCAACCCCTAGGACCATATCACTTCCTCCCATTTTCAAAACTCTGAAATCATGCTCAAACTTGACCCCTTGCATCTTCCATTCTAACAAGTTGCTTCTTGTTGTGCTATAAAGTTTCTCCCCATTGGCAACTGTAATAGCCAGTGGTGGTGTTTGCAGTAGCTCTACTCCTTCTTCAGCCCATTTAGGGGTGATAAAGCTATGAGTGCTTCCACTGTCTAGTAGGATGCTGAGTGGTTTGCCTTTGATGAGACCTTGTATCCTTAGGGTGGTGTAACCAGAATTTCCGTTTAGAGCATTAATTGAGATCTCTAAAGCTCCATTCTCTTGTGCTTCTTCTGTCTTTAAATCTGGCTCCACTTCTTCCTCTCCCCCTTCTTCAGTTTCTTCTTCCTCCATAAGGTTGAGTTGTTTAACCTTACATTGGTGACCAGGTACAAATTTATCCCCACATTTAAAACAGAGATTGTTGGTTCTCCTGAACTCTATCAGGTTCTGCTTGTTGTTCTGTACACTGATGGTAGGTTTTGGGGCTGTGTTGCTTTGAAATGGCTTTGACATGTTGTTGGAATAGGGGTTGTTCCTCATTGTATTTCTTTGCCTTCTGAGTTCCATTTCCAGGGAAAGCTCATAAAGCTTAGCTTGTCTACTGGCATCAAAGAGTGTTCTTGGTTGTAACACCTTGACTTTGTGCTTGAGCTCATCTTTTAATCCACTAATGAACATGTATACAAAATAGCCTTCTTCAAGCATAGGGTTTTGTTGCAACATATAGAGCTTCAATTCTTCAAACTTTTCTTGATACTCCTCCACTGAGCCTTTTTGCATTAGCTTACTGAACTCTTCTATGATATCACTATAGGTTTTATCACAAAACCTATGGCAAATGTCTGCTGCAAATTTGTGCCAGGTCAACCTATGCTTCTGCATAATATATCCATCGAACCAGGCTTCTGCTTTACCATCTAGGTACATGGTTGCCAACTCTATCTTTTGATTTTCAGCAACACCAAACAGGGAGAAATATTTTTTACACTTCCTGACCCATCCTTTTGGATTATTTCCTTCAAACACTTGTATTTCTACTCTGTGTCTAGGAAAGGAAGTATTTTGTCCCATTTTTGACATGGTTCCTTCCTCATTCATCAAGGAACTTTCACCCCCCATCCAGGTTTGTTGAAAGGATTAAAGGTTGTCTTTTGATCATTCATGAAGTTTGGTTTGTTAAGAATTCCAGGTTCCTCAGGTTTGAATGAATATCTTTCTTTGTTGTCTAAGACAGTTACCTGAATCTTTTGTTTTCCTTCTCTCTAAGTTGTTGTCTGATCAGTGCTTGCGCCCTTTGTTTGGCTATCTGGGCTCATTTCTCCAGCCTTTGTGCTCACCACCGACCATATCTTCTCCAAGAGAGCTTCAGTTCTTTCAAATCTGGATTCCAGGTTGTCCATCCTGTCTTCTATTTCTTTGCTTTTTGTTTCCCATCCTTGAGTAGCTGTAGTTTCTGTTGGATGAGAAATTCCTGTGCCTTCAGTCATGTTCAGATTTTTCTTTTGTTTTCTCAGCTTGGCTTTTTTTGGATCAAATCAACCGAGCTCTGATTACCAAATTGTTATGAATTGAAGAAAGAAAGGATTTAAGAAGCAGAGAGAATAGGTAGGAGAAATAGTATATTTTCATTCATTCGATAAAAATTTCAGTGTTTACAACATTCTCCTATAAAGCTGGATTACACAGTACAATAACCATTTATTTTTGGACACCTGTGCAGGTCAGGACAGCTGGATAACCGTCTTGCCTCATCAGCTATTTTTGCTCGATTCCCTCACGTGCTTATGGCTTACAGACCGTTGGTTCATATGCTCCCGAGACGCTGTCGTTTTGCCTTGGTTTCCTTTTAATTACAACGCCGTCGTTTTGCTCCTTTGCATTTGAACCTGTTTTGCCATCCCCTTTTCAATTCATTTTCAGTTTCCCCTTTCTTCATCTCCGACTTTCCCCTGATTGCCATAACATAGTATGAAAACACATTCATCACAGGCAAATCCGGGATACATGATCGGAAAATAAACCAAATACTTTCCAAAACTGATTGAATTCAATATGTATTCTCATTTACTTATCTTCTTTTATAAGGGAGGATAATTGTTGTCTTAAGATTAAATATCAACGAAATTTTAATAAGACAAATCATTTGTCATTTCTATATTATCTTCATAGCTTAGTTGGCTGTTTGTATAAGGTTACTATATATTTTAGTATTTAAATTTAAGGTTTCATTTAGTACCTATTTTTTTATCAAATTAAGTACTTAAGCTTAATTCAGATCAATTGAAAATCACAAGTACTAATTGAAAAAAAAAAACTTAATTATAAAATTGAATTTAGAAACCAAATTCAAATATAAATATATATATATATATATATTAACCTTTGAATGAACTATAGTATATCTTATATTACTAGATCTATTGGCATCGTCTTGCAAAGCAATCAACATGCATTACAATTCACTTTCCTTAACGTAGCCATATACTATATCCATATGTGACATGTACCCATACCTGTGTACAAAAATATGATCCTTCAAGAATTTTTCAAATATATATAACTTTGAAAATAAAAAAGCTGAACATAACTGCATCCAACACTAATATCCCACATTCTGTGAAAAGAGACCTAGGATATTGAATCCATACACCCCTTCTCTAATTTCCAAAGTACAACTTTTGTGTTATAAAGAAAAGATTCAAGTTAACTTACAACCACTTCACACCGCATCATCGACCAAGTTCGGAGTTCGAATCTCAACATCTACAACTTTTTTCTTCCAAACTACCATCTTTTTCTAATATAATATGTATATATATAAGACCAATATGATCCAAGCAAACTTCAAAACACTTTGCACTGCATCATTCAATAAAACACAAAAAAAAGAGAGAAACACCCACAAGATCGTCCAGTAGAATCTCCCCTTCCAGCCACACCACTGATACACTTGATCCAATCACACCTCTTTTCCCAATGTGGACCACATCGAATTTCAGAGCATGCAAGAAACCATCCGATTGCTAGCCAATGCTTGCTCTTGACAGTCGTCTGATAAGACGATTAATATAGTACCAGGTACAGGACTAATCAAGAACACATTCAGGAGAATACAACTATTGCAAACACAACAAGGCAAACAGATGTGTCACATGCAAGTCATTGCAGCATGGCGGAAGATGAGAACCCTGATATTGGGACAAAAGGGTTGTGATTCAAAACCCTGTAAATTGTATGAATTAGTTTCAGAACCAGGAAGAAGACCAAGTTATAGAATCTTAATGGGATTAATACAGAACAGGCTTACCGGTTTAAGTTAGATTCTCTAAGAACCTGAGGGTGATTTCTGAACCCAAACTTGTTTCTGCAAGTCGATAGAGAAAAGAACATGAGAACCAAAGGTGAATAAAAAGATGACAGATTTTGCAGCTGATTCATCATATAATTCGCTCACCTCATGGGCTCCGGTGCTTGTAGAACCTCCTCTTTTGGAAGGCTTGACCTCACTTGATATGACAGATCCATCATCTTTAATATTATGGGCTGCTGGGCCCCTACCGAATTGCTGATTGGAACCTGCATGAATCAGACCATCAATATTACATCCGATGCTTCCATTAGCTATGTCACATTTCATTTCTCCTTGGGTAACTGGAAGGTTATAGGCAGAAAATGAGGTAAATCAGCTTGCCCAATTTCTTGCAAAATCAAATAGAACAAATTGATATAAGAACTTAGAACTGTATCCTAAATCCATCCACACTTGCAAACACCAGATATACATGTGAAGAAGCATTAATACCTTCCATGGAACTGCGAGAAGACTGTGCTGATTGTAACACAGAGGGTGTCAGATGCTCCTCACTAGAGTGTGAAAAATCAGCACGAGGGGCCCATACACCACGATCAGGTCTATCTTTATTTCTTGTACGTTTTTCATGCTTCTCACTTCCAGAACCTGAACCATGAAGTCCCTTTTTGATGAACTTATCTGAAACTCTTTTTGTATCACCATCAAATTTCAATGCAGGGATTTCATTATGAACATTACCATTCATACCCATTCTCGTATTAGTTGGCGGGGGAGGTTTTTTGCTGGTGTCCGGATTCATAGCTTGAGTTTTCTGCTGAGGCTGGACTGCTGCTGAAGATTGATTTTGGCCTGCTTCGTTTCTCAAAAGTATGCTCCTTATTAACTTTCCACCAGCCTTGCGTCTTTGACCCTGTCTTGAAGCAGTTGAACCAGGTGTATTTGCTGCAGGAGACAATGCACCCTGCTGTTCAGATACACCCTCTGGAACCTGAGAATTTAAAAAGAGAACATAATTTGCATACGAAAAAATTGAAAGAACCAATTCAAAAATCAACTCCATAAGCAAATATAAAAGTGATGCTCATCCCAATAATATAAAATTTAGATATCAACGGACACCATGAGTGAGTGGAAAAGAGGCAAACTAAAGGCCAATATCTTACATTAGGAGTCTCTCGGTCTTTTGATTTCAGGAGAAGTATCTTTTTCTTGCCAGAGTCAGCGGAAAAAGTAATTCCAGTTACAGGACCATCAATGCCACAGACTGCAATGAACTCATTATTAAGCAAACGCATGGGAAAGGAAATACAATGAAAAAGGAAAAACCAAGAACCAAAGCAACCTGCATTCCAAGGTATTTAATCAAACACCAACTTCTAATCAAATAAAGGAAGACAATTCAAGCCCCAGAGAGAATAAACCATCAATTTAAACATATATATGCACACACGATCAAAACTGAGTGCAAATAGAGTGACAAGGGGCTCTTGAACTTATCCAGTATAATAAATGATTATAAGAAAACAAAAGGTCAGCATTATTCACACCTTCACCCAGCAGTATCAAATATAGAGATGAGTTGTATTCTAAAGTATGAACATAGGTTGACCTAAAGCTCTCCATCATGGGGGCTCCATTAAACAAAGTTTCAATGTATTCATTTTTTATGGCACTGTAAGAAACTTGCAGCAGCTGCTGCAGCATATCAGTATTACATGAGACAGCTACATCTATAAAATGGTATATAATGTCTCTGATCTCCAAGTAATAACAGAAGGTCGTCACAGCTAAATTAAATGCAGAATAACAGGTGGCATTGGCATGATAGGTAAAGGGTACAAAAAGCCTTTTTAAGAAACATATTCAAGTAGCTTCGCAATAAAACACATTCATGAGAACATGCTAAGCTTTCTGATTAACCATTCCATGAGATGACTATTGACACAAAACAAGAGATGCATGTTTGCAGACGACTTTGAACACTCAAGAGATTGATATTAATTTAATCCAGTAACGCCCACTAGAACAGCATGAGTCATTGTTGTGTGAAAAACAATCAATAATTTGGCTTTTTCGCTATAATTGTATTTTGCAAATATTCACAAAGATAATACGTGGATCATAACCTCTGCTAAGACTGTTTAAACCCTCACCAGTTCCATTCTCTCTTAGTTCTTTTGCGACAGAAGTCACTGATTGATCCTCTTGCTTGGATGCTACAAAAAAATTGGACTTTTTCGCACCTTTTGCAATGTCTTTTTGAATATACTGTCAATCAAACAAGTTTCATCAAATGAGAAATAACAAACTATACACCTTCAAAGATTGGACATGCACACAGAATAACACAAAATCATTAGGAAGGATCATTGAAAATTGCTTCATATGAAAGAGGCAATGAATACAATATTTAAGAATATCAAAACTTCATGCAAATTTGATCCAATGATTTGTAAGAAATTAAAAGCGTCCTCCAGGCATTCACCTAAAGATACCCTACAGATATTTCCAAAGAAATTTCAAGGTGCTTCAAATTTCAGAAACCAGTCTATTTTGACATCTTATTCGATCACAGGTGCCTCAATAAGGTGTGTGCTTATAATCTTCGCATGCAAAAAGAAAGCAAGAATAAATATCAACTAAGAACAGGGTCACAAATCACAATTATAAAGCAGACGATCCAGATAAGTAGAAGCTATGTTCTTGTACAAATAAAAGGCCTCTGATTCACCGGTAGGGTGACTGGATAAGGGAAGTTCACAATGCAAAGATACTATTTTTCTGAAGTGCGGAAAGGTTTACATCCATGTGCAAAGTACCATATGCTCAAATGTCCAGCAATAAACTACATGAGAAAGCTATTGACTTGGATACCTTTTTCTTCTCAGATCTCTTGCTATTTGATCCAGGCTTGCCTGTAGACGCAGCAGCATTTTTTCTGCCAACCTTTCTTATAGTTATTGACCCCTGTCATAAAAAAAACTAAAATGTGATCACAGAAGGACTGCTGCTTATTAATTCATTTTCATTTTTTCCTTTTCCGGGGACACAATTTTAAACATAAGGATCCCAAGGAAATAGTGACCCATGGAAGCATTGCGTAACAGATTTGACGGCAGCATGTGTAACAGACATCTCGTGGACAATTCAGGTCAAATTGGATTAAAATAATTCAAGTGGAAATTTAAAACGAAACCATGCAACTATCCAACAATATGCCTGTCATATTTTAATAAAGTTAGATCACACAGATGCAAGATCAATGAGCTGGAAAAAAATAAGTAAATGAAAAATTGAAAGCAAAATGACTTTAGGCCATATAAACAGGGGAAAGAGCAACATCATGGTATAAACATGATCTTTTCCGAGGTAAAGTACCTGAGATCCGCTCTTGGCAGCTCGCTTCTGACGAACAAATTCCATTAGTGGTGTAACAACAGGAGTTTCCTTTGGAGCACCTAAAAAAGAATAAAGTGGGATCAATCACATCCACATTAGGTGGAAAAAAAAGTAAAATAGAGTTCACAATTTTGTATTCCTTCTATCATAACTAACCAGATAGTTCAGCTTCTTTTCTCTCCAACTGAATCTCAGCACTAGGAAGATTCTCAACAGGTTTTGCAATCAATTTGAGAAATTCCAGGTAATCAGGATCTAGTTTTATTAAAGAAAAAGAAGATTCAGTACAAGATAACAAGCTATAACCTACACTTCATTCAAAAAGCTTCCATTAAATTATATGCCTAACAATAAACTGTCTTTTTTAAAAAAAATGCACCTTTGATAATGGTTCCTTCACGGCCATCCTTTTTAGTGCTAGGCTTTGGTACAATCTGTGAAGGAGCATATTCAACAATGGCCTTAAATTGAGTACCTGAAATAAGAGGATCAAAATGATAAATTAAAATATCATATAAGCTGTCCTCTAAAACAAGCAAAACATGTCAGCAGTTTATAAGCATCATAAAGAATCAGACATTTAGCCATTAACATACCCTTCTCATTAACAAATACATGCCCGTCAAAGAACTCAGCAAACTCAAAGACATCTTCAGGTCTCTTAAAGCTTATGTAGGCTCGAGAGTAACTCTGTTGCTTATGGCTGCAAAGTGAGAACAAAAAATGAAAAAGATCCGTATGAATCAAAAAATAAATAAATAAATAAACAAAAGCATGTTCAAAAGAAGCTATCAATCAAACTTTCGAAACTGTCTCATTTTTATATAACTTCCTATCATATCTTAGTTAAATCCCATGTTCTTCCCAAAGCCTTCTAAAATGACTATCATTTACAGAATTGCAAATTATGATAGTTTCTTTTTGATTTCATGCACTTTTCCATTAAGAAAAGAAGCAAAACATCATTAAGAGAACCATAATAGTCGGAAACAAATACATTAAAAAAAAAACCTTGGCTCTCAAATTAGTTCCAATTTTTACTTTCAATTATTCCAACCTACTCTTTTTTTGTTTTTTTCCCAGTTGCTAAACAACAGGAATTTCCAAAAACCCCTTTCAAAAGCATAAATAAGAAATTCAACAGTGCAAGCACAAATCCTGCTCCATTCGATACCCTAGGAACTAAATTACAAAACACAATGCAAAAAAATCCGAAAAACAAACGAAATAAGGCAAATTAAAGGCGTGCTAGAGGTTGGGGGAAATAAAAGTAAGAAACCCTAACCTGGACTTGCCGAGACGGAAGGAGAACCAATTGTAGCGGTCAGAGAAACGTTCGTCGATTTGAGAAAAGAAAAACGACTGGGTAACTGACGGCGGAAGATGCCTTATCACCACTTTCGTCTTACGCAGCAGCTCCTTCATCTCGATTTCCTCACTCCTCTCCAATTCTTGGTTTAGGGATTCAATCTTTCCAGTTTCGTAAAGAGTTCCTTGTTTTCTCTCTTTCCCAAGGATGTATTTTTCTTTTCTTTTCCCTTTTATAATTTACATTTAATCTTCTTTATTTAATTGTATTTTATTATTAATTATATTCGTAATTAATAAATTATTTAAAGGGTAAACTTCATCGGAGGTCTTTATGTTTAGCCTGTGTTTTATTTTGGTCACCCAATTTGAAAGAATGTTATTTTGGCCACTTATATTTTCGACCGATACTATTTTAATCACTCAACCATTACCTTTCGTTAACACTAGTTAATACGATAATATGTCATGTTAACAAAATTTAATTTTTAATTTAACTTCTAAACTTTCAAAACTTTATTTTTTATCATTTTCTTCTTTAAATTCATCATTTTCGTCTTCTCGTAGTTTTTTCTTATCCTTTAATCATTCTCTTCTATAAATTTTATGTGAGACTACAAATCACTCAAATTTTTTTTTAAATTTTTTTTCCTTTTCTACAAAGATACCTCTTTTGTTTTTGTTTTTTTCAATCTTTCTCAACCAATCAGACTTACTGATGTTCAAAGCATTAAAGAAAATCAATTCTAAATCATTCCTTATGGCGAAAAGGCTGATATTTTTCTGGATTTTTCTTATTTTTGCATCACACCAAATTTTTTCACAATCAAATCAGTTCGTTTTCAATGGATTTCATGGTTCAGCCAACAACAATATGAGCTTAATCGGAATTGGATACGTTACAAGCAGAGTCGTCTCTAGGCATGAGCGAGAGGGCGCCCGCCCATGGCCTAATTTTTTTATAATATTAATATTATGATCTAATTTTTTAGCATTTATTATTGAAGGTTTACTCTTAAATTTTATTTTTTTAATATTTGTTATTAAAGTCTTTTTTAAATAATTGTTATTAAGAATTAAGGGGGCAATTTTTTAACACTTGTTGTTAGGACTTAATTTGTCTAATATTTTTTATTAGGGGTTTACTTTAAAAATATAATTTTTCCTAATACTTGTTATTAATGACCCAATTTTTTGAACATTTGTTATTATGAGCTCAATTTTTTTTTTGTTGAAGGAATAATTTTTATCAATACTTGTTATTAGGGGTCTACTCTTAAAATTCAATTTTTTGAAATGTTTGTTATTAGGGTCCAATTTTTCTCTAATACTTAGATTAGATGTCTATTTTTCAATACTTGTTATTAGGGACTATATTTTTTTCCAATATTTGTTATTAGCAGTTCATTTTTTCCCAACACTTGTTATTATGAGGCCTATTTTTTTCTAATATTTGTTATTAGTCTTAAAATTTATTTTTCCCTAATACTTGTTATTAAAGAACTATTTTTTTCTTCTAATACTTTTTTGACTCAATTTCTCTCTCGATATTTGTTACTAGGGATCTACTTTTAAAATTCAATTTTTCTAATATTTATTAGTAGTAGTCTATTTTTTTCTCAATACTTTTACTAGGGGCATATTTTTAAAATATATATATATATATTTATTATTAGAGACTCATTTTTCTAATACTTGATATTAAGGATCCACTTTCAAAATTTAATTTTTTGAATACTTATTATTAGGGTACTAATTTTTATGTTCACCCTAAGCCACTAAAATCTCAGAAACAGCTCCGGTTACAAGTGATGGGTTGCTCTATTTAACTAACACGACTCCTCGTGTAAGTGGCTGTGTTTTTTTACTCATCTCTATTTCGATTTAAGAACTCAAACAACTGTAAAGTTTTTATCTTTTTGACTGCTTTCGTTTTTACCATTGTTCACGAATACCCGAAGCTCGATGGCCATGGGCTTGCTTTCATTCTTTCACCTTCGAAATAGCTTTTCGGCTCTCCAGTCAATACCTAGGCTTGCTTAATGCAAATGAGAATGAGAATTCGAGCAACCGTATATTTGCAGTAGAGTTCGATACTGTGAAAGATTTAGAATTTGGTGATATAAATGGTTTTAATAGCATAAAATCTATTAGATGTGAGCTTTATATGCTATGGAATTGAAACGGATTAGGAGACTAACAGGCGATAGGGTCAATTAAACCGTCGTGCCATTAAAGAACAAAGATAAAAGGGCGAGAGATAAAGGGAGGATGGTTTAGAGCAACAGGAGACGAAAAGTGAAGAATTGTTGTGAAGAAGAAGAAAGGGAAGATGAAGAGGATGGTTTTGCATACAAATATGGTAAAAAATAAAGTTTTAAAAGTTTAGGGGTTAAATTTAAATTTAAATTTTTTTATTAACATTCTATGTCATCATATTTACTGGTGTTAACACTTAACAGAGGTTAACGGTTTGGTGACCAAAACAGTAACGGTCGAAAACATAAGTGGTTAAAATATTTTTTTTAAATTAGATGACTAAAATAAAACACGGGTTAAACATAAGGGAAAAATTACCCTTATTTTAATTTTTTATCATCCAATTATCTTTTCTATTTATTTTATAGTCGAAATTAACAGTACAAAATTCGTAATTACTCTAATAATAATGTTTTTCAAAAATTAAAATACACATATATGCATTATCATACAAGTTTCTTTCCCTTCTTTAATAATTTTTACAAATGAGAGAATGAAGGGGAAATTTGCTCTTATTGAGTTTAGAACTCACAACTTAAAAGAGATAAAAATATGTTAACTAATAATTTTAACCACTTGCTTTAGAGATTGTTAACAACAAATTATTTATAATAATCGAAAATAATAATATGTCATATATATACATATATATATAGTTTTTTATGTTAACGACAAATATTTTATATTTTTTCATGATAAATTTAATTTATATTTATTATATGTATACTTATAAATATATTATATGAAGTGTCATGAGGCGGGTAGAGAGGAGATTAGGCGCTCTTAGGGCCTACGTGGGTGGTGGGACAATGATAGTTTTAGTTATGTGGGTCGCAAGGTAGAAATAATTTTAAATTTTGTATTTGCAGCGAGTCGTACGACGGAGATAGGATGAAAATTCTTGACGAAGATGAGTACAAGAAGAGCACTCGCCGCGTCAAATTGACATCTCTAGATATAATGTCAAAATAACCCTTAGTGTTTGATTATATCGTCAATTTAATTTTTTTTCTTAAGCAATTGAGTCTTTGATATTTTAATGTTGGTCAAAATAGTTTTTATATATGAGATATTAGAATAAATATTTGAGGTATGATGAAGATGATGATTTGAAAATTTTAATTTATAAGAAAATATTATGTGGAAAATAAAGATGATATGAGTTTATTTAATTGAGTATGACCATGGATGGGATTGTGAGAATGATTCATGGAATTCTAATTTTATTTTAAATATGATTAATTGCATGTTGAGCCTTTAAGATTTTTAATAATTATTTAAAAGTCATTAAAAGATTAATAGTGTTCAACGGTTTTTTGCATTAGTAATATTCAGCGGTGTGCATTGCACATTCTAAAATTTTCATATTATTAAATGTACTTTTTCCTATATCACAATCGAATACCAAAATTTGACACAAAAGCAACCATGCATTAGTAGGGATGGGCACGGGTCAGGTTGTTGGCCCACCCAAACCCAACCCGAAAATAAACACCTTACACCTGCACCCGACCCGAATATTTTTTTTAAATATGTTCGACCCGAAAATAAATATACTAAATCCGACCCGACCTATATACAATAAATTAATTTTAGGGACCTAATTGTAAAAATAATGATTTTAAGGGACTTAATTGTAAAAAATATAATTTAAAGGATAAAATTATAAATAAAAATTTAATTGTAAGGAATTAATTATAAAAAAATATATACAAAGAGGAGTATTATTATAAATATCTCTAAAAATTTAAAGAAAATTACACTATTAGTTCTGAGCCGGGTGGAATATTTTCTACCCTAAACTCGAACCCGACCCGACCCGAATTTATCATCAACAAAAATCCGGCCTGGCCCAACCCCGATTTTTTCATTAAAAATCTGTCTCGATCAAGCCGGGTCGAATCGGAACCCGGTTCGAGTAAAATGCCCATCCTTATGCATTAAACATAAATTGATCACCACGTGTGTCATAAAATTAGTTTATATAAATAATAAATTATTTGAGTATTTTTCTTTTTAATCATTTTATTGCAATTACAGAACAATATTATTTTAGATTTAAATTTAGATAAATTTCACACATTTACGTATTACGATGTTTAAACTCAAATTATTTAAAATGAATAATGTCATCATTTATTATTGAGACCTCAATGAGTTTAATTAATTGAGTATTTTAATAAAATTATTTTAAAATCATCAAAATTATATTATATATTTAATTCTAATAATAGTTTCTTTTTCATTTTTAATCAACGGAAGAACCAATGAGAGTGTCTTTTAGAAATAATACTGGTAGTTCGAGAATTTAATCGGAAAGTTTTGAAATTCAAGGACCAATATCGAATTCGTTTCATAATTTAGGGATGTTTAATGAAATTAAACCAATGCAAAAGAGCTTTTTAATCGTTAAGAAAACAATTTCGAGTCGTTTAAGAAAACAATAAAAAAACAAAGTCTGGTTGCTTTTTGCTCTCTCTGTTTCCCTCTGTTTACGTTTCCAAGTTTTCAGATTATGATTTTCACCTCTTTTGCTAATTTCTTGGAAGCTAAGGAATCTAATTAAGGAAAACGACGAAACCCTAATCGGATCGCATGTGAAATTCCGCTATTAAAATCCCAACATCTATCGGAATTCATCAACAATTGTGGATTGTCCTCCTTTTTTCAATCAAAGCAAACAGATCAATCTCGAACTCTTCAAATTCAATCGAATTAAATTTAACTTGTGCTTTTTTTACATATCAATTGTTCGAAATGGATTCCAGCAAGCGAGCGGTGGAATCGTATTGGAGATCAAGGATGATCGATGCGGCAACCTCGGGTGAAGACAAAGTAACGCCCGGTTATAAGCTAGATGAGATCAGCGAGCTCCTGAGATCGTCGCATGTTAGTGTCGTGAAAGAGGTCTCCGAGTTCATCTTGAAACGACTCGATCATAAAAGCCCAATTGTTAAACAAAAGGTAATTACATTCAGTTCGCTTTGAAATTTGTTTCATTCTTAAATCTAGTAAATCCTAATCTATATATATATATATATATGAATTGTTTTGGCTGATGCTGGAAAAATAAGTAAAAAAGTGAACAAATTAGCTCAATTTCGTCAAGTAGTTTAGTAATGGTCGAATAATTTAACAGAAGTTCTACGTGGTTAAATATCATCAGTGTATATATATATATATGTAATGTCTATATATATAGATATAGATATACATTGTTATTTTAATGTTCTGGGTTAATAGTATTAAATTAAGACCGCGACTGCAATGCAACAGATCACATCGTAACAGTTTTGAAGGTACCGTAACTGCATTTAAATTTATAGTTATTTTTTTAGAGAAAAATCACGACGCAACCACAATCGTAATTTAGTACTATTTGCTGCATGTTTACGTGTGCGCGAGTTGTATAATTAGATGGTAAATTATAAAAAATGTTGATATGCAGACTTTGAGGCTGATAAAATATGTGGTGGGAAAGTGTGGTGCGGAGTTTAGGAGAGAGATGCAGAGGAACTCAGTGGCTATACGTCAGTTATTTCATTACAAAGGGGAGCCAGATCCTTTGAAGGGGGATGCACTCAATAAGGCTGTACGGGACACTGCTCACGAGGCTATTTCTGCAGTATTTGCCGAGGACAATAATATCAGTAAGCCTTTTCCTGCAGATGATCTTAACAAACGAATTCAAGGATTTGGGAACACAAACTTCGAGATGTCATCGGATGATAAGAAATCATTTATCAGTGAGGTTGTCGGTAAAGGATGTGCAACTATCAAGCAGGGAATTAGTAATTTAACTCAGAGTCATTCGTTTAGAAAGAATGATAATGGAAATTACAAGGGTCCTACTCTTCGAAGGTCATTGACTACAGAAATTGACAATTCTGATAGGTATGAACCAGTCGTATTGCCTAATGATATTCAAGGGGTTTCCAAGAATACTGCTAGTGGATCTTGGGGGCAGGATGTAAGAGAATTCAAGGCAGAAACAAAAAATGGGGAATCCAGCTCAAATCATTCAGAGACTAAAACTCGTGAAGAGAGGTTGTTGGAAACCATAGTGACATCTGGTGGTGTTCGTCTACAGCCTACTCGAGATGCCATTCAGGCTTTCCTTGTGGAGGCTGCAAAGCTTGATGCATCGGCTTTAAGTCATGCGCTTGAATCTAAGCTTCTATCACCAATATGGCAGGTAACTCTTCGCTACTATGTACTGAATCATGTGAATGACAAGCCCACTGGGGGTGATAGGCTCAAACCTAGGCTATCTACCCATATGCCTGTTCTTGCACACACCACACACTCTTCTGATTACGTGATCATGATCGGTTGCATATTGCTGATAATTTTATAGAGTTTTTTCCAAAAGAAAAAAAAAAGTATAGTGGAGTGTTTGTGTTTTTGGTTATCTATTAACCTTAATCAGAATTACTGATTATCAGGTTCGCATGAAAGCTATGTGTGTGCTTGAGTCCGTTTTGAGGAAAAAGGAAGATGAGCATTTTCTAGTTGTGGCTTCTTATTTTACTGAGAACATAGATGTTGTTTCCAGATGTTCTGAGTCTCCCCAGGCTTCACTAAGAGAAAAGGCTAACAAGGTAAATGTGCAACCCTTTGCTTTACATTTAAACAGCAAGATAATATATCGTCTTTGTTACATTGTAAAATCTGATATAGAGCACTGTTTTTTGTGGCATGCTTTTTCCCCCTGTTGTTTTACAAGGCAACTATATTAAGCTCCAATTCAGTAAACTGATGTCATTGGAATAAAGGAAAGTTCATCCAACTCATGCTTGAGATCATTAAGGTCTCGCGTTTAGGTTTCACGATAAAGGGAATTTTCCTTTAAAATTTTTATTTTGGTTTCATGATGAAGTGTAGGAAGGCTAATTGCACTTTCTCTGTTTTTTGAGTTCATTAAGGTCTTTCATTTAACTGATGGCATATTTATCAATGTCTAAGTTGATGTAGGGTACTAATTTCTTCTTCTAAATTAATATATATTTATCCAGGAAATATTTGCCATCTTACTACATTAAGTTTTGGATGCTATCACTTTTTTTTTCCTTTTAACGTCATTCCAGAAATGGAAATATGCCCTTCAGATTATTATTATTATTGTTGGTTTCGTTTTTAGTATTATTGTGGACAACTTTCTCTTCACTTTTCCTTCAAATTTATAAATTCAGACACACTAGTGGTTGGTTCCTGACATAACAGCTGTCACGTTATGTTTCAGTTCCTTTGTTTTGGTTACTCTTCTGCATAAATTACTATATTTGTGATCTTTGTATGATCATTGTGTTTTATCTTTATTTCTTTTGATGCAATTGTCCTTAATATTCGATGGTGACTTTGAGTATTTATCATGTGCAGTAAATGATAATTTAGAGCTGGTAGAGATACTTTTTTTTTCTGAGTTAATGAAGTGCATGCTACAGTTAAATGTTAATGTATATATGGTCTTGGTAAACAGGTGTTGAACCTTTTGAATGGGGAACAGAGCGGTGGTTTCACAAGTCATTCAGAAAAGTCTTTGAAGGCAGAGATGACACCGGTTCAAATGCCTGACCTGATAGGCACTGTTGATCAGGATGATTATAATGGACTAGATAACTCCACAAAAAAACAACATGATCAAATGACTATGAATCCGATCGCAAAGCCGCATATTGATGATTTATTTGGAGATGGCCTAGACTCCGGTCTCAGCACCAGGGATCAGGAAAATGAGGACGATCCCTTTGCAGATGTCTCATTTCACACTGGCGAGGGTAGAGTAAATGTGGATGATCTCTTCTCTGGGATAACTATAAATGACAAGTCAGTTGTCGGAGATAATTATATGGCTGCAAATAAAAAATCTGAGGTAATGGCTGGCTTGTCGGTGAATGAGAATTCTTCTAATTTGAAGCAGAAAGAAATCTCTTCTGAGGCACACCCTGAAAATATATTTCCCAATATCAACAATCATTCTAGCAATCAAGCTTCTAATGATGCTTTGATTGGTATCCATGGTTCTCTAGCCGCTGGGATGAATGCAAATATGATGTTTCCTTTAGGGACCATGCCTTATGCCGTTCCTCCCGGGATAATGATGAACCCTGCCTTTTCTTCTCAACCTACGAATTATGGTGCCATGGGGAGTTTCTTTGCTCAGCAGCAATTACTTGCAACAATGTCCAACTTACAACACTTTGGTACTTATAATGCAAAAAATGTCGGCATCAATAATGTTTCCAGTGGATCTAATGGAGGATCACCTCTGCCTGATATATTCCAGTCAAATTTTACAACTCAAATGCCTAGTTCAATGATAAACGGCTCAAAGAAAGAGGACACCAGAGCGTTTGATTTCATTTCGGTAAGTTTAAGTTCTAGCATATGCTATTTGTGGTATTCTTGCATGAATTCCTGCGCTTCACAGTATTAAGTTAATACTGATGAAGTGAGTGGTCCATGATGTGTCAAAATTTATGAGACCCTAACCTGGAATGTGGGAGAAGCAAAATGTTTGAACCTTAAGCTTCCTGTTAATCCTATCTCCATTTTCAATTAGTTCTTCTGTTTGTCTTGTGATTCACGGTACATGTCATTTCATGTTTGATGACACCTCTGTTGATCTTGTATCTGGTTTCGGTTTCGCAGGACCATCTTGCAGCTGCTCGTGATCCGAAAAGGACGGTGTAAGGTATAGTGCTTGCACCCTACATATCGTCGTATAGAATATTCCGGCTCTTAAATAATGGTACCGTTGTTTTGCATATATAGTGAAGGGGGATATCCTTAAATTAAAAAGAATAGGCTATTAACCTTACATGTGGCTTTGTTTGTATTTTGCATGAAAGAAAATTGGGAAAATCTTGTGCAGTTAACTGTTTTAGTTTTCCAAGCTTTTTGGACAGAGAAACAATGTACACCTTCGGCACACCTCGACTACTCGATTCTTCAAGGTTTTGTTTTTGTCTGGAAAAGAAAATATTGTTCCTTCCGGGATAGGGTAAACGATAGCAGATGCTGGAATTCGAATTCTGGATTTGCTGAACACAATTTGTTCATGATGGTTACATGAAACAACTAAGATGAGTTACATGTTTATTTATTTATTCTAAATTATTGAAATGTTGTCTTATTATTTGCTCAAAAATACATGCAATTATCACCATAATAAATTTAATACTATTAAAAAACAAAAAACGAAAGACATTTTACTGTCCAGAAAAACCATATGTCGAGAATAAAGCAATTCTTTTTTCCTAATATTCTAGTATGATTATACCGTGCAAACAAATTGCTTGATCCCGTGTCTCTTTAAAGTTATCAGCTTCCTCTTCCACTGGAATGGCTTGGTGCAGCGATGAATTGGATTGCACTCAAAAAGAAAAGTATTCATAATTGAAGTTTGGAAAATACTTTGATGCACAAGCTTGTGTAAACTTTAGTTTACACAAGCCCTTTAATTTTAGGGTTTAGGGTTTTAGGTTTTAGGTTAGGGTTTAGGGGTTTAGTATGTAGGGTATATAATTTAAGGTTTATGAGTAGAATTTAGAGTTTAGGGTTTAGGGCTTAGGGTTTAGGTTTTAGGTTGTTAGGGTTTGTGATTTAAATTTTAAATTTTATAAAAGGATTGTGTAAAAAAAATTTACACAGCTTGTGCATCAAAATAAAACCCTTGAAGTTTTTAGACTGTATTATTTCGAGAGACAGTAACAAACCGTGAATATAAATTATAAAATGGATATAATACCAAAATAAATAAATCATGGTTTAAAATAGGTTTTTGAAATACAAATGTTAATTACATAAAGGACTAGGTTTTTGGTTGGATCTCTAGCAAAGGATTTAACATTTTCTTTGTCTCTAATTGGCCCATGTAAAAAACTCTCGGCTGCCATCCTCGTGGGCTTCGTGTTTACTAATATGTTTGTATCTAATACATCATTTATTTTATTTTAGGTGAGTTCAAATCTAGATATTTGCATCATGTTATTCTATTAGATAAAAAATAAATATATTACTTATTAATAACTTTAGGTTATTTATATTTCAATTACACTAATTACGAACTTAATCAAACATATATCAAATGTTACTACTGTTTCTGTAACTGCATTGATTCAAATTAACGGATAACGGATTACATTAGCTGATAGCTTATTGCATTAATTGATTTGACTAGCAGATTGTATTAGCTGATTATATAAAAGTGTTTAGTAAAATTAACGGATAGCTGATAGTTGTTAAATTATTTAAACAAGCAAAATGACATATAAGGACATGATTATATTCAATACTTGTTTGAATAGCTTATTAGTTATCAATATTTTTTTATCTAATTAATATTAATTAGATCTATAAAATTATTTTTAATATAAATTTTCTAAATATATTCGAATGGTTTATATATTAATTTATAATTTATAAAATTATTTTAATATAATTTAGTTAATTAATAAATTTAAATACACATATAAATATGTGTTGATAATAAAAAGTAAATAGAATTAGCTTATAAATAGGATGAGAAAATATTTAATATAAGTTATTTTGAATTTTTGGTAACTGGTAAGGGTAAAAGAGTCTTTACAACTATAATATCAAACTTCTAATCTCAAAAAGCTCCTATTATAAGCTTTTTCAAAATTAACGGTTTCACCCCAATCCGCTCTTTCAAATTTCAATCCGTTGTTCACCAAACAACAATATTAGCGGATTTGACTGGTCAAACCTCTAATTATGCCTCAAACCTCTAATTTTTTGCCCAAACCTCTCTTTACCAAACATGGCTTAACTCAATTTTGACTCAACATTATTTTACTCTTTATGATTTATATTCAATACACTAGCGGAGGAAACTAAAAGTTTCCACAAACCCTCCAGTTTTAGGGTTTATGGATTTGGTTTAGGGTTTAAAATTTATGGATTTATTATTCAAGGATAGTTGTTAGAATTTAGGTTTTAGGGTTAGAGATTTAAGGTAGTATGTTGAGGGATTTGATTTTAACCTATAAATTCTAAATTATAACTATAAACCCTAAATTCAAACTAATAATTAATATCCCTAAACCTGAATGCCTAAACTCTAAATTAAATCTATAAACCCTAAAACTAAAACACTTGTTGAAACTAAAAGTTTACACCGCTAATGTACAAATAATATCCTATTTTCTATCTCAGTTCTAGATAGTTTCGATGTCTTTGTTTTGCTGAAAATAAATAAATAAATGAGACAGGAGCCATCGTCTCAATTCTACTTGCGAAATTTTTCTTTTCATTGACAATATATCTGTAATAATTCAAATTTTATCGCTCGTATTATTTTGTGAAAAAATATCTTTTCATGATATATTTATATAGATCCGTAGACAAAAATCATATCATATTGTTAAGAAATAACATGGAAAGATCCCTACACTATATATATAGCAGTAGCAGAAGCAGAAGCAAGCAGTCATGCAGGTCACGTACTGCTGCATGTGCTGATCTAATTCTTTATAATCACATGCATGCTTTCTTTTTTCTTTTTAAAAGTTTTGCTTTCATTGTTTTATTTTGTTTTTAGGATAAATTATACAAATTGGCCATTAAATTAAATAAATATTTTTTTATCACTGAAATTTCTACAGTTACAAATTACTCATTAAATTTATCAAACGGATATAAAATAATTACTACACGTTATAAAATAGTGATAAATTTTAATAAGTTTAAGAATCATTTTGTATTAGTTCAAATAAGAATGATCATTTTATAATAATTTGATAAGATTTAAAATAATGTTACAACAATTTAATAAGTTTATAATAATTATTTTATAATTCCTGAAACTTTAATAACCAAAAATATTGCTTTTGTTTAGTTTAATGACAATTTGTATACTTCACAACTCTCATGCACATGCCCATCCTCAAATTGAATATACGCCCCGTGTATATATACGGTGTACTCTTTTGAGTACTACAATATACTTAAGTAACTAGTTATATGGCTGTAAAGAATTTTTTAATAAACAAAAAATCATTTTAGCCATACGTTTTAGCTTTCAGAAAACTTTTAATAATTTGTTAATAGATGTTAAAAATGTTACATCAGTCAATCAGTTAATTTGTTTAAAAAAAAAATCAAATTTTATGCGTGAGTTTGATCAAATGTGTCGAGTGATACATCATTATATATATATATATATATATATACATATATATATATATAATTTTACTTTAATTATACATATAAACTTTTGTTTTGATTCAAGCGCACACATTTACATACTAATTACATCCATTTATTTTTATGTTAGGTAAATATAATTATTTGTGTATGTAAAATATAAACATAAAACGATATTATATCCGTGACGGTTTTACTAATTCATGAAAAATGAATCAAACTAAATTTTTATCAATATAATTGTACGTTAATCGAAATTTATGTGTAGTTTTAATCTTTATCCATTTATTTATTTACACTCATTTCAATTAAAAAATGAATTGGACCATCAACGAGTGCTGGGTGCATTGGTAAGACACGTTACACTTTCAAGGAGAGAACGTAAGTTTCAACCTTAGAGATGATATTGTTGGGAGGGGCATCTGTGCACTCCAAACTTGAACAGTAAGACGGAAGTGCACATAAAAAAATAAAGGAAAAATTACACCGATGGTCCCTTAACTATTAATGTTTTTCTATTTTGGTCATAAAACTATTTTTTCGGCATAACCGTCCCTTTTGTTACATAGTTTTCCTGTTTTGGTCCCCCGACGTTAAATATCTAACAGTTTTGCTAACGTGATATTTTTAAATATTTTTAATCATTTCTCTCTCTTCTCTCCCTTCTTCTTCATCTTCTTTATTTTACGGTTGTTTTATACATTGCTAGGCATCTGAGATATTCATTTGTTTTAAGAATTGCTGCTAGTGTTGACATGGTAGATAGAAGGAACATGTAATTTTTTCTAAAGGCATGTTTTTACTAAAAGATTAAGTAGTATAATATTTGTGTTCTGTGTAGGGGACCAATGATTGGTTTTCGGGGCAAAGTTCTCTTTGCATTTGAAGAAAATCGTTCCTCAAAAATTGAGGTCAGATTTGACAGATCTATTCCTGAGGGTAATGATCTTGGTGGGCTTTGTGAAGAAGATCATGGTTTTTTTCTGTGCTGGTGATCACTTTATCCCGTTTCTTGCATTAATTTCACACATCTATTATGATGCATTGTGGACTTTTATCCAATCTTACTTATTGTGTTTTCAATCTATAGCTAGCTCACTTCGTTTGGATAGTTCGGGAGGAGATGATGTTGACAAACTAACTGTTAATGAACTTTTCGAGGTACACATTATTTTGATTAATGCATCAATGCTTTTGCTTTATGGTATTCACATTTATAAGCATTTATCTCTGAATTGTCTCACTTCCATAGGTTGCAGTGAATGAAAGCAAGAGTTGTCCCTTGATTTTGTTTGTGTAAGAGATCGAGAAGTCCATGGCTGAAAATTCAGATGTATATACTTACCTGAAGAGTAAGGTTGAGAATCTACCAACTAATGTTGTTGTGATTGGTTCTCATACCTAGATGGATAATCGCAAGGAGAAAGTAAGCAACCTACCTTCTGTTCAGCTTTATCTTTCTTTGACACTTTAAGAAGTGTTTGTAATTTTTTGATGTATGCAATTTTGTTTTTCTGCAGTCTCATTCTGGTGGGTAAAATGAAGAAGAAAGGAAAGAAGAGAGATAAATGATTAAAAAATATTTAAAATATTTTAAAAAAATATCACGTCAGCAAAACTGTTAGCTATTTAACGTCGGGGACCAAAACAGAAAAATTATGTAACAGAAGAGACGATTTTGCTAAAAAAATAATTTTCAGACCAAAATAAAAAAAAATAATAGTTAAAGGACCACCGGTGTAATTTTCTCAAAAAATGAATTGGGCCAACAATTTCCCCTCTCATGTGCAAATATGCATTTTGGGCAGGGACAAAACATCCTTTTTAAATGAACCCATTGGCTCCGTAAAATAGTTACACCCATAGGTGATATTTATTAGGAAAATTTTAAAACGAATAATACACACCATTAATATTATACACCGTTACACATTAATATGAAAAATATGCATGTTGAATCTTTGAAAATTTAAATATTTATTTACAAATTATTAAAATATTAATTATGTGTAACGACATGTACGTTAGTAGTGTATGTCGCCTGCTTTAGACTCATCTTATTTATTATATATTTTTTCGATTAATATACAAATGGTTCATGAATGTGTGGTAACATTTTAGGATTTGGTTCTTAAATTAGAAGAAGAAAAAATAAATGGATATATATATATATATATATATATGTTGACTTGACATTTTTAATAACAAATAAAATTATTAATATGACATTGGCTAATTGAAATATCAACATCATTAAATGTCATGTATGACATGTTATAATTTGATTTGTTGAAAGTTATAGATGTGATGGTTGAATTAGATAAAAAAAATAATTAAATCCGATTGCAATTTTTTTTAACTCAGTACCATATAAACACTAATTAACATTTCAAATGTATATATAATATCTATTAATAGCAATCATGCAAAACAAAAAATCAATTCTAAAACCTATCAATTAGGCAAGAAAAAATCCACCTTTTTCCTGCTTTATGTGCTCAAATAAAACTACAAAATTCCTTTTTTTTTTTATTTGAAATTCTAACTAAATCACGTGGCTAAAATCGTGGCCCACCATGATGATGGATCAAAAAATCATCAACACCATCACCACCGTTGGATATGCCGAAAACTGAAGTTTGACCAACAAAATGTTGATGTTGTGCTCTGTGCATTTCCTTTTGCCTCCTAAGCTCCAATACTTTCCTATGTGAATTCGAATGCTTTGTCGACACGAATGTCGGGCTCGCAGCGGGTCGGTATTCGGGTACTAATCGACCCGATTTGTACCTCACCCCACAGGCATTGCATAGCGTTTTCGGACCCATCGGCCCGGTCCTCCATTGTGGGGTCTTGTCCGAAGCACAATGTAAACATTTTCGACCCGACGATGATTCCGAATTGGGTTTTGTATTCTCCCTTTTATTCTGACATGTGAGTTTTGGGTTGAGGTGGAGAACTCGGGTGGACCAATCGCACGATGCTACTTGCGGACGCTTGGATCGGGCTTTCCCCGGAAGCGGAGCCCCATGTTGAAAAATTGGGTCGATGGAGCTTTGAGGTAAAGAACCGGATCGGATTGATGAGGAGGAGGATTCGGGTGTGGGTAATTTTGCGAAAACCGGATCGGTTGAGAACGAATCGTCAACAAAATTTGAGAGCCATTCAAGTTCGGCCAAATCATCATACTGTAGAAAAACAAATTTATTTAATTATCTTGCACAATTAAATTATACACACACATATATATGAACATGATTCTAAAAATATGAATTTTAATTTAAAATGGATAAATATGTCGATAACTCTTGTACTTAAAAATTATAAAAAAAAATTAAATGTTCTTATATTATATTTAAAACTCTAGTCCAAAAGTTGATACTGTTATTATTTATTGTTAAAAATTGCTTGATATTAAGTTACTTACTGAGTTTATATAGATTTATTTACTGTGTTAGTAGTAGTACGGTTTTATGAATATATTGATGGTAGAGTTTGAGGATTAATGGTATAATATAGGACTAAATTGTTCAATTAAAAGGTAAAAGGATTTAATTTTAGCAATTTAAGTAAACTTTAGGGATCAAATCTTAAATGTTATAGAAGTACAATGATTGATATTTGATAGAAACATTTGACCATTTGAAATCCATTTTTTCGGAAATTATTTTAGATTAAAACAACGTTGATTTCACGTAAATCGTAAATTTATAGTTTTACTTTTACCATGCAAAATTAGAGAAAAATAAAATAGATTATATTATTACCGGGACGCAGAGTTCGCCGGAGAACTGAGAAGAGTGAGTGAAATTAGCTTCAGAGAAGTGGTTTTCGCCGCCGGATACCGAGGAATTGCAGGTGACGGTGGAGGAATCAGTGGAATTACCGGCGACATTGTCGAAGAAACCGCCGCCGACAACGGCTTCTTCGTTAGAGAAGTCGAGGAGGTCTTCGACGGTGAAATTCTCCCCCAGCTTCTGCTCCACCGACATCCTATTCTCCGGAGAGAAATCACCGGCCGATGCACCGCCGTAATAACCTCCGACGAAGAAGTCCCCCGACTCCATTTCAGCCTTTACAATGTACAACTTCCAATACACGATATATGTGTGTAATTGGTTAATGGTTTTTTAGAGAGAGAAAATGGGGAAATTTTGAACAGATTTTTAGAGAGAGAAAGCTTTGGGGCTTTGAGAGTCTGAGGGAGACACTGAAGAGTGAAGGGAGAAAGGGTGGGGATTTGAGGAGTGAAGGGGAATGGCATAAATGTAAATATAATGAAATTAGAGCATCTTTTCCTACATGTAAAGCATTATATTATAGTAGTGATTATATTTTTTTAACAATATCATCTGGATTTTATTAATTACCATGAAAGATATTACAAATGCAATACATTAAAAAGAGAGAAAAATGGGTCTAGTTCACTAAAAATTTCATACAAATGTACAAAAAAAGCAAACACTTCCGTTGAGATTAGCATATCATCAAAACTAAAAAAATTTCATGAATCTTCTTATCTCTAACCAAACGAGACGCTTTATGGATGAAAGGGGGGTGGAGAGCTAACCAAACTATCAGACAGATTGCTTCGCTACACATTGTGATTACATCGGCTAACAAACCATCAAACGAGTGGGGATTAATCTTTTTTATGACCACCGGTAAAATTAAATCAGAAAACTAGTGTCGTGAGGATTTCTATCGAGCACCAAACAACCACTAAGGTATGTTAAAATCGTACCAAACGACAGATGAAACGAACCACAAAAGTCAATAAAAATGTGTCACAAAGGCAAAGGAAACGTGTGCAACAAGAGACGAGATTCTTATTAAAAATTAAAAAAACTAAGAAACTAAGAGCAAAAACAAAATATAAAAAAGCAAGAGAAATAATGAACATCGACGGTCGACAACCAACACTAAAATTAATATCACTGTCGATCAAGAAAAAAAATATAAAAAAGCCTATCGGCGCTTATGGGGAAGGGAAAAATAGGTTTTTTACTTATGCTATAATAATTATAAAATCGAATACCATAATTACGCGTAATTATACTATTTCTCATGTCAAAAAATACCCTTAATGTTTTATTGAATAATTATTTTGAATAATATTTTTTGAAGCATTTTAATCTTTGACGTTTCATTTTTGGTTAAAATGACTTCTTCGTAGATGAAAATTGTCAGTCAACTGACGATAAACAACTTGAAATGACTTGACAGAATGACATGTAATCAAAAATAATAATTTTATATTTTATACAATTTTATAAAATTATTTTTGACTAATATGTCATTTTGTAAAGTCGTCACATTTGTCTATATGACAATTTTATGTCAGTGTGCATTGTCATGTAGGTTTGTCACGTCATTTTAAGACATTTA
This sequence comes from Hibiscus tridactylites, assembly GCA_958450335.1. Classification (NCBI taxonomy): domain Eukaryota; kingdom Viridiplantae; phylum Streptophyta; class Magnoliopsida; order Malvales; family Malvaceae; genus Hibiscus; species Hibiscus tridactylites. The sequence continues at coordinate 17,099,730 of OY288274.1, forward strand.
ATATTAGTTGACTAACAGTTTTCTTCTACGAAGAGAAGAGAACATTTTAACCCAAAAATAAACGCCGAGAGTTAAAATACTCTTAAAAAAATATGGTCTGAAATGATTATTTAGTCAATGTTAAAAAATGTAAATGAAGGTTTCTAATTACACTCAATTCAACAAGACCCACGTATTATTATTATTATTGTCCAAAAATATCACAACTATATAATTACACATAAATCTAATCGCACAACGACTTTCAAACACACCCTTAAAAGATATTTAATTTATTTATTTACTTAAAAAAACTTTTTTTGGAAAGTAAAAATGATATTTTATAAATTAAAATAAATACTTTTGCTAGACTCGACAAAATTAGTTTTTACTTAGAACGTTAAATGGATAGGCAAGAGACTTCATAGTTCAAATATATATATATATATATACTTAAATTTTGGATTCTATAATTGCATATTTATATTATTTTAGAGTTTTCTTAGTATATTTTGTATTATTATTTGTTGATGTTATGGGTTGGCGAAATGGTAAGTCTTTGACCTTATTATAAAGAAAACTAGTAAAATGACCTTAATTCAATTGGAATTTTGAGTTTGTATATTGTGTCTCATTATGTATGGGGTGTTTTTAGATTTATTATGATTTAGCATACTATGTTTCATTTTTGTTCAGATTTATTCTAATTTAGATTTAAATATATTTTGATTATTATCTAATAATATATTATAATGATTGAATTGTATTGTACTTATTTGGATGTGTTGTCTTTTTTTATAATCACATATATTTAATTTATTTGTTGACTAATATGGATCAGGTATTATATATGTCCATTATAAGATGACCCTCCAACTCAATTTGATTCATCTACAACGTCAAATTTTAAATCTCTAACATTACTTTAGAATCTAGTGTCTAGCTCTTCTAGATCAACTGATTGGTAGAATGTATCGACTTTGATTATACTTATAACTTCCTTGAAAAATTATAACAATTACAACTTTCCATCTCAAAGTAATTGTAAAAATCAATAGGATTTGTTAATCATGTGTTTTAAATATATATATATATATATATATATATATATTGTTAGGTAATAATATTTCATTAAATGTAATAGTTGTGATATTATTTATCATTTTCAATACGATAGGTGAAGATATTATTACATATAATAACTTCAAATAATGTTCTTATAACATTAGTGGGTAAAATTTATATTACCAATAATCAGTTGGTTTAGTAAGATGAGGTACTAGATTTATTAAACAAGGTGGGGAGTTTGAATATTGATATTGTGAATAGAACAACTGGGTTGAGAGGGTCATATCGTAATGAGCCTATGCAATACCCATTCGAATTAGTCAACTAATGAGTTGAATATCAATATTTAAACAAAAAAAAAATTCTATATCAGTGTTTCACCATATTGTTGAAATTAATCTACATATATTTTTGGAAGAAATAAGACAACACAATATTGTGGTAAATTCCCTTTCTTTTTCACAGTTTTCAATTGTAAGTTGTCCACGTTTAATATAAATGTACCCACATATTCATTCATTAGGCCTATGAATGCATATTGGGAAACTTTGATGATTCATAACTTAAAATAATTTGCCAAAAAAATTGTAACATAATTGCAAATTTGAGACTTAATGAATGTTTTAGTTAGTTTTATAGCAATCATAACATGATAAAGGATTATCTACTGTTTATTTATTAACTTCTAGTTAATCTAACGACATTTGGTCTCTTAAGTAAGGATAAAAGTTTGAAAATACATTATGATTAGAGCAAACTAGGTTTGCTAGGCTTGCCCCACAATCGACTTCTACAGTACTTGATCTGAATTAGTTGACCAACGGATAGAATATTGTTCAATTTATTTCACTCACAAAGTCAAAATTTGAACATTTGACATTGCTTACGGGATCTAACCTCCCGTTCTAGTCAAATATTAAAAAGTTTAAATATTATTTTAAATAAGATCTTAAAATTGCGTCTTGTGGACATAAAAAACAGTATTGGAAGAGTTTCGACCTCCCGTTAAATCTAATTCATTTCGAATATTATCAAAACCAATGTAACTATTAAATACGGAGAGTTCTCAAACCAAAAAATAAAATAAAATATATGTTAAAGGTGACTTTGAAGTTGCATATTTAGGGAAATATTGACATTAAGTAATGGTAAAAGTAAATGTGATTCAAAGACACAAAGCAACAAAGCGTAAGGTGTAGCTAATCATAATGGTGGCAGCTGTGACATAAAGGGGTAACAGCTACATTGGCCAAACACAACTATTACCTTCATGGGAGCTCTTAATTTCCCCTTACTTCAAACCCACCCCCTATTATTATTTTTGTTTAACTATTGGTTTCTGATTCGTTGGCCAATTAATTCAGATTAAATTTTGCAGAGTCTCCTAACTCAATTTTTTCCATTCACAACGTCGAGATTTAAATCTCTAACATTGCTTAAGGAATTTAGTATCTTATTCCACTAAACCAACTAGTTGTTGGTGTTATTATTGACATAGGAAAACATATAATTTCATAGTAATTAATACAATATAATATAATATTTTATATTTATGTTTATAATACTTCTAGGATAGTGTGTTTTGGAATTTGGAGTTTCGATACTCCATTCCAAGTTTTAATACTCTCATGTTTCCATGAGTAATTTGATTTGTTAAAGCTTTATATTTGCTATATTTTGCATCTTAGATTATAAGTTTGATATGTATTGCAATTTAGTCCCTCTAAAATGTTCAAATGATATTGTATAGATTCATTGAGTTTCCGAATTGAATTTTGATTATGATCCAACCATCGAATGTAGCACATTTGATCCGGTTTACAACTGAATTGAGCATGGAGTGTTACATATGTTTACTTGAGTAAGGTGTAATGTTAGTCTCTCTCTCATCAAATATTACAAATTCTACAATTACCCGAAAAGTAAGGAAAGGGTTTTCACACAAAATTTCAAACCTTGAATTTGAAGCAACAAGTAATTTATTGACTAAAAAGTTAACATTTATTTATTTTTAACGACAGAACGACATGTTTATTACAATTGATTAATCGAACAATTTGTTTGTAATCTTTTGAAACTAAATAATCCATTTATAATCTAACTAATAACCGAGTGACCTACTATGTATTTTATTTTTTTAATGGGAAAAGAGGGAACAACATCAGGCAAGCAAAGAATCATTCTCTAACCAAGCTTAACACTACTTCTGAAGCTGTATTAAAAAAACTTAGAAAAACAACTATTACTTAGATGTAAAATTTAATTAATCAAACATTATTGGTAATCCTCTGCACTCAATTATTTTTTTCCTGCATTCTTCTGACCAAAACATTTGTTTTTACTTTAATTAGTTGTGTTTTGTTTTATTTTTACTTTTTTTTCATATTGCTAATCATAACCATGTTTTATTTTTATTCCTTACCCCACGTTTAAGCACGATGGTTACAGCTTATTTAATCAAAATAAGGTTAACTGAGCGAAAAATGAAATGTCGAATTTCGTTATGTCGGTTTACTTTTTAAATTTTAATCATGTCTAGAACGGCGGTGGCGGAGTTACGACTTTCATATACTGAGTTCAATTTAAGATAATGTATTGTTGACTTCATACCCTAATAAATCAAGTGTGGTCAATTCTGATATTTCTTATGAAACCTTTTAGTTTCTTGTACTTTTTAATAGGTCCCCTAAATTTGCTATATACATCTGCCCGAGGAACGAGACATTGCCAATATGATCAAATTACAGGAGCTTAAAATGATAAAATTTGATAATAGGAACTAAATCTACAGTTTATACATAATAAAAAGACTATTAGTACAATTTAACTTAACAGAATATTATTCAAATACTATTGTTTGAGTCTAGACGGAAAGTTCAAAATCTAAAAAGTATAGAGATTAAAATTGACTATTCTAGAGTATAGAGGTTAAATCTACAACTTTTGAATTGTATGTGCACTAGTAGAAGAAATGATCAAAATGAAATAATCCTGAACTTTTTTCCACCCTAGAGTAAAATGGAAAATATATATTATAATTTAAATTAGTAATAACTAAAATAAAATGTCATAAAACTCTAAAATTTTATTTAGAATTATTTGTTTAATTAAATAAAAAAATATAAACCGAAAAATTTGTTTGTATTTTAAATTTAATAAAGTTATTCGTGAATGTCAAAATAAAATAATTGGTTCAAGTAGTACACAATCCTAAATTCTATTGAAATTCTATTTTATTTCGAAAACTCAAAATTAATCATATATTGAACATCAAATAAATCTCGATACTTATAAATGTTCAAAGATCAATAGATCATGTTGTAAAAAGTACATTTAGATAAATAATGGGGTGAAAGATTAAATAAAAAATCATTTTATTGTTATATAAAAAAGTAAAAAAAAAAAGGGAAGATATTTTGATTAATGTAATTAATTTCTTCTAAAAGGGTGAGTAGGGACCACTTAGCACGTGATAAAGAGTTGGAGTGTCAGCGATCATGTGACTTTCTTTTTCTAAAGTTTTAAATAGGCAGTGGGGGTGGGGCCGTGGCCCCGTGGGGAAGTGTGGGGATAAAGTCCACGTGGCTTGAATGAATTGAGCTTTGAGAATGTGGACCACTTTTTTCTTTTATTGGTTCTTCTATCCTTCCCACACGTGCCATATTCCTTTGTTGAGAATAACTAACGTGGTAGCACGTGCAATATCTTGTCACGTGTTTGGCAGCCATCGCACGTGTTTCTTAGTCTTGGTCTCCACCTTTGATATTTTTGGAGAGGTCCCTTGTTTTCAAAATCCTTAATTATCGGCATTGAGGTGTTAGTTAGTAGTAGTAACTGTTTTTTTTAAAGTTAATATGATTATAAGTACTATATGTTTTAAATATACTCTCAAATATTTGACAATGCATGCTCAATCACACTGCTGTTGCAGCTGCTGATGCTCATGCTCGAACCCGTATCCTCTAGGAACAACAATCGTTCCCTTAATCACTAAAGCATACGGAATTTTTAACGTATAATTTGATGCAATATCTAAATTTAAATTTAATATACATAACTGAACTCACAGAGTAGTTCCAATGATAAATGATAATATATTTTATCCAGGTGATCCGAGTTCGAACACTATGTGTCTGCCTTATTAAAGGGTTAAAAAATTGATCAAATATTATCTTGTAATCACACCAGCATATTCAAAACAAAAATTCAATATACAAAACTCTTTAACTATATAATCAAATTCAGTCCAAATTCATTCTAACCTAAACTTAGGTATATTTCAATTATCAATTCATCCGGTTATGTATATAGATTTATATCCAACTCACAGGCACAAGTGCAAACTTAGGGTGTAAAATTTAGGTGTAGTGGTTTAGAATTTAAGCGTTAAGGTTAAAATTTAAGATAATACGTTGAGAATTTAAGTTTTAACCCATAAAGCCTAAATTCTAACCTTAAATCCTAAACTCTATTCACAATCCCTAAATTCTAAATTACTAAACCAAAACTTATAATCACTACACCCTAGATTGAGTCTATAAACTCTACAACTAAGATGTTTGTGAAAACTAAAGTTTGCACGACCAATATATCAAATAATTAGCCTATGTATATTACAATGATTGATTTGTAATTATGGTTTTACATTATACCGATTGATTCTAATTATATTATAACTTAAAATATATAATTAAACCAATGATGCTAACAAAAAAGGTAGAACTTAGAATGAATGAAACCAAGGAATAGTACAGTGGAAAAGGAAATGCTTTCTGCCCAAAAGACTCGAATTACCTTGTGCGAGTTTTATAAGGTTAAAAACTGAACCGATACTAACAAGAATCTGTGTCATGTTAAAAAATACTTAAAACATACATTTAAAATTTAAACAATAAGAAGAAGCTTGAAAATAAACAAATATGAACAAAACTCCGTTTGTTCAAGACTCGGTCCATTTACAGTACAGTGAACAAGCAATGTTGCACTTTGGAATAATTACACATGAACCGTAAATGTTAAATGTTACAGTTTTTTTTAAACTATGCCTAATAATCATAATGAATATGTAGAGCAACAACTACTGTACCTCGGTAGCCATGGAAGACATTAGAAATGTAGACTTCTTTATGCAATTGATGCCCTGTTTTGATAAATGAGTAAGAACACAATAGTGATGGACTTCAAATAGTGAAATTGAAGAAAATACAACTCTAGAACACTGACCATGCTTGCCTGCATCGGACGGCTTCTCGACGAACGGCTCTTTTGGGATCCTCGAGAGCCTTTATTACAGCTCGTAGCACCTGATAAACAACAAAGATACGAATTTAAATGCAAATACAAAAAAAAAAGAAGGGGAGGGTGCAGTGTGCATTTACATGCACAGAAAAGTTTCGATTCTCGATGATAAGCTCATTAATGGTGGTAAAATATTCTAGTCTAGTTAATGGATGACTTGCCTGTGTTCTCATCGGATAAATCCTTGCATGGGATAGTCTAGAAACAGCAACAAGACACTGCAGGGCTGTCTCACGAACAAGCTTAAGATACCGAGAAAGAAAAGAAAAAAACAATTTCAAAACCAAAAGCATACGTCAGTATTATATTGGATTAAATGGAAAAGGAATTGCAAATGTAAATTTCAAGGTAGATGAATAGGACATTGATTATATACAATGACATTGCAAGTAACAAGAGCCCACTTATTTTCTTCTCATTCAGAATGATATTCCATAGAAAGATTTTTTATTACCATCATATGAGGATATTGAATAAGATCGATGAGGCAATTGACGATTGTATGTGCACTATCTGAAACAGCTTCTTGACCTGCATGCATACACAATATTCGTAAAACATTACTAGGAAACTCGAGTAGATACTTGCTTTAAATGTAAAATTGTAATATGATAGTTTTGATGGGTTTGCAGTTAAGCTTTTATTAAACACCTAAGATCGAAAGATATATTTCTTGCAAGCATTTAAAGTGTTCTCCAAAATACATCTAGAGAAGTAACAATATGTTCCCGACATACTACAACCACCTAAAATAAGATTATATATGTTGCCGCTTCTGGTTTTTGACAGGACACAGAAAAGTAACATATAGATACAATAGTTAAAGGTGTTTGATGCAAAGAATATATATAGTTTTGAAGAATTAGAATTTACCTTCATGTAAGGTTCGTTTCTTCTTCCACTATTTACTTGTTTTTAACTATGAATGATTGCAAATTTTGAGAAAGCAGAAACTGTTCTAACAGATATTCAGTTTGGGAAATATATTTAGCTTCTATCAAATAACAACAATCTACCAATGTACTTAGGCTCACCATTTTTGTCCATCAATATTCCGGTAAAGACCAACAGGAGACCATAAATAACATCTTTATCCGCAACATCATTACTTAATGCAGATAAACCATCCAGTAGCATTGGAATTATCTACATAAATAAATTTTGGTTAGTGTAGCAATAAAAACTTTCTCAAAGCATTTAATATATCTGAGAAAAGCTTCATCTTCTAATAGCAAATTCCATTACTTACTAACCTTCTTGGAGTCACTTAAGACAACAACTAATGGAGTATCAATAATAATATGTGCAGAAGCCCGGAACACAAACCGCCTGAAATCACATTGCAGGTTGAGAAATAAATCAAAATTTTTAATATTTAAAGAAGATTGAAATGCATGCAGATGTGGTTATGATGTAACAAAGCAGCAAAGTAATGGAATTTAAGCTGTATCACTGACTGGATCTGTCGTCAAAATGTTGAGAAAGAATAATAAGCAATAACAATCAAATTCAACTTCATAATTTATAATTTAGTAGGCAATGCATAAATCATTCAAGCATGTACTAAGCCGGGCAAATTGAAAATGGGTACCATATATACACACACAATAAACATACAAAAACATTAATGAAGAACAGAAGGATCATCTTTACCTTGAAAGTGGTTCCAATTTCATAACTAGTGATTGCAAAAGGGGCATTATTGTTGAGAAAAATCGTTGCTTATAGAGAGGACGTATTACTGCATGGAATTCCCGATTCAAACACTGTTCAGAGTCACCCATAAGGATCTGAAATGCATCTGCTGCACTTTTCATCACAGAATGATGCAAATCAAGCTCATAATTGTTTTCTGAGACACCCTTTTCTTGATTAGAGACATCGGCTCTTCCACTTGACTGTAAACACTGCAAAAAGATCATAGTCATGTCCTTCACTTTTTCATGACCCCGCATAAGCAAACCTTTTCCAATCCATGCAAGTCCCACAATGGCATGGATTTGAAGAGAGGTACAACTTCCAACACCGTTACATAAATTATTTAAACCTGTGTCATGGACACTGGTAATTTTGGCTTGAATATTAGAGGAACTATTCTTTTGGAAAATCCATAAACTTGACTTAAGAATTATATCTATTGCTTCCTCCAAGGTACAATCACTTGAAGTTTGTCCTCCAGTGGATTTTAGGTCCAATTTGTTAACCATAGATCCCAATGCTTGGGCTGCAGCAACATTACCCTTGAGAAGGGTTGTCATGAACAGAGAAATGATCGCTCTCGTATTTGGAATGTGGGTTTGAGGATGCACTGCTATAATCACTGCAGCAAAAAGTGAAAGAACCCATTCATCTCTACCAGAACTATTATCCACTTCAGCAGTTTGAAACCTTTCTTGCTGGAATAGCTCCTCCGATGGAAAAGAAATGGTTGATAAAAGTATATTGTAACTCCTTTGCACAATTATGGTTTGCTTTTCCTCCGAATAACTTGCAACAGCAAGTTTCATTGTTTTTATCAACGCATCGAGAACTCCCTTAAATAAAAAGTTAAAAATAAAAGATTAGTAACACATAATAATCCCAAAGGACTGATGCAAAGTTCATACAGACTTGAAAAGGCTTACTCTTTCATTGGTTTGACTAGCACTGAAGACCATGCTACTCTCAATTTGGTTCCAAATATTAATAGCAAATTGCAATAGCACCTCTTCAAAACCCTTTGCACAACGCATCCTGCATCCATGACAATAATTATATTGTACCCAAAAACGATGGGAGGATGAGGGACAAGAAAGAAACCATTTTCCAACCTCCAACCCCAAAATAAAAATAAATAAATAGGAACATGAATTTAAGGTAGAGTTATATACCATGGAATCATCTGATCAGAATAGCATCTCAAAAGGTGAGTTACAATTTCTGCTGAATTCGTACTGCCATGGACCTAAGCAAACAGAAGGCAACACTGAATTATAATCATACAATCATATTTACATGGTTAAAGAAAAATATGAAAGGTAAAAAGTTCCCATTGAGAAATGACCAGGGAAGGCTTATTAACATATTTCAGTAGAGTTGAGTCATGTTAAGCCCAGTGAAAGTCATGAACTATCCAACAATTACCAGAAAACCATCTACAAAAAAATTGTCATACATACGCAAACCTCATTTAAATTGGCATATATAGCTTCTTCCAACCCTTGAACAACTTTCAGCATATAACTTCGCCCACTTGTGCCAATGTCTGAGAGTGCTTCCAGTCTGAGAGGAAATGGTATGCTAATATCACCCGCAGAAGCCAATGAAACAATTTTTTCAATAACTATGCCCATATAGCTTGGCTCCTTTTCCAATTCATGGTATCTTTCAATAAATGAGCCAATCTGCATTAGGGCTTTCAGTGCCAATTTCCATAATAATATCTTGCCATGGTCCATGATGACAATTGATACAAATGTCACTAGGATCTTCTCAAATACAGTTTTTGATATCAGCAAATAGCCTCCAGGGAAGGTTGCCAAAACCAGCAATCCCTTTACTGCATGTAAACCGAAACAAAAACAAGACAAAACAAATCAATGATTTTGATCTTGGTTTTACACAGTCAATTGTTGCAAAACAAAACAAAATAAAAGGGAGCTGAAAGGTGGACCTGAACCAGAAAATTTTAGACAGACAACCATTGCAAAACATTATAGATATAGTACAAATTAAATCATATGATAAAAAATATAAATTTTTCTAGTCTCTAAATATGTGTGTTAGAGAGAGAATCGGAGTAATTGAAGTGGACAAGACCAAGTTCAGTAAAATCAAGCTTTAGCGTTTTGGAATACACGATAATTTATTTACACTTCTATCCCAAACCATAGTCAGCGGCTTTTACTAAAACCATGGGCAAAAAGATAGATAGGATCAAGAGAATGCAATATGAACAATTACAACAGAGGCACCACAAATAGAATAGGTATGCAAGCCTGTTGTAAAGACTGAAGATAAGCACAGAATCATATCTACATCATTGTAAGACAAAACAATTCACCTCCAAAGTACATATCAGCATCATGAGTATCTTCGCTACTGCAAATGAAGGCAGAACAGAAGGCCATAGTAAGTGAAGGAGAAAAGCTTTGAAGCAAAGACTTCCATGTTTCTTCTGTATGAGAAGAAGCTGCTAGAATTGTTTCAGAACTAGCAATCAAATCTCTGCATGCAGAAAGGAGCTGAATGCTAAGATAGAGAGCTCCATGATTACATATTTTGGAAATCAAAGTATTCTCATCTGAATCCGGTTGTCCTGATGAGTTTCTAGCAGAAAGTCTCAGAATATCCATCAATCGGCCGAAAAAACATTCGAAAACTCTATTGCATGACACTTGTGAAGCCTTAGCAGTAGTAGAAAGGATACGACCAACTGCATGTAGTCTCTGCTTGATTTCAGAAGGAATTTCATGGTACTTCTTATAACTAGATATCATATTGAAAATCATGTTTATGTCTTCATCACCAACAATTAAATCCAAAGACAATTTTGTATTTTGCACAATAAGCTTCTGTAAAAGACTTAGAGCCTCTGCTGCAATTCCATTTTTAGGAATATCTAGACCTTCAAGGGATTCTGAAGTAAAAGATAAATCACTCTCAGGTGAAGTAAATATTACTTCTTTTAACGAAGACCAAATAGCTTCCACATGTTTTGCTATTCTGTCTACTCCATACTTCACCGTGCAATCGCTGAGATACCTCAAAGAATCGAGCTGCAAACAAGCATGCAATATTCAGCATATTTGACATTTTAAGAGACACTCCTATAATCAGAAAATAAAGATTATGATCATCGAATTAGTTTCAAACAGAAAAAAATAATTCATCTGCACTGACCTTTGCTGATGGAAGTGAAGAAGAAAGCTTGTCAAGTAATAATGGAATGGCATATGGCTCAAAAAGAGGTGTGGATGAAAATGCTAGCTACAAGAATAAAAAAATCAACAAACAGATCATACACATAATGCAAGTTAAAATACTAATGTAAGAAGAAAAGAAATAAGGTCATATAAAGCAGATTTTAGCAAATTTATGGATTCAAAATACTTTCTCGTTGAGATATTTTACGACATGATACACAATAATGCCTCTCTATTAAAAATGGTGGTCTTATCCAAAGTTTATGGTCTTATCCAATCTTATTGTATGCCAAATAATGAAATCATCCTTTATGCTTGTGGGTACAAGTAATACAACTTAAACTACACAAAATTTTAAGAATGCCTCTCTATTAAAAATGGTGGTCTTATCCAAAATTCTAAAACATGTTTCAATCATATTATTGTGTTTCTGTACATCCTTTTTCTACTATTTACACGGCATTATATCCATAGAGAAATGAAAAAAAGTAAATTGTATTTTCAAAACAATAATTCGAAAAAAGAAAATGTGCATACAGAAATAATCAATTGTGCTAATAGTAAAAAGTAGAGAGAGAAGCCTTCGGGTACATCATTTGTCAAGCTCCTCCTTACTGTTTTTATAATTTAACATTTCATGAACTGATCAAAAGGTTGCTCCAAAAAGAGGTATTAAGGAGAAGAAAATCTAAGCTTGCTGACATTTTGGAATCATAAAAAATGAACATAAGCAGAAAAAGCAAAGATAAAGGGCAGAGGCATACAATGTATATCAGGTAAAGCAAAATGAATATAGCAATGCATATTTCCTAAGAATCATAGTTCCATGTCTGGAAATGAACTACTATCAACAACTACAAGACAACTTCAGAATTTTGGTAGAGTTTTGTTTTCTACTGCAAGTCAAAAGTGCAAAACAGCATTCTTAACAATGGACAACCCTATTTGGGACAAGAAATTAAATGCATAACCTTTAAAGAGAGAGAAGTTCCAACAGAAGAATTACATACCATCAATGCTCTTGCAAGATCATCCCTTTTAATATTTACATCTTCACCTTTTGGCTGGAGAACACAAGACAGAGAACCAAACATCATAAATCAAAGCCTCTTATCAGTACATATTCTAACAGATTTCATGCCCACACAGTAGTTTACTTTCAGCACTAATGTGCTTATAGTTGCTTCCTTTCAAAATTCTATCCCATCTTAAAATAAAGGCTAATTCGGCTTTCAAAAGTACTGCTCATATTTAACAAGAGAGCACGGACTAGAACATAGGGCAATAACTGGGCTCCACCTTTCATAGGGCTTGAAAATAACACCAATATTGATAACAGTGATGTATGCATTTAAGAATTACAAAGAACAGGAACAAACAACAAGATATGAAGCTTTTTTTCTAAATAAGGATCATCAGATTTAGGGCATTTCCTTCTTCCAACATTATTTAAATCTAACATAATGTATCTCAGGGAAAATAGAAGAGCAATAGCGAGTTAGCTAATTATCTTTAATAAGTTGATAAAAAAATATATATATAGCAACAATAACAGATGTTTGATTCAACGGTCCATAAAGGAAATTTCACAGATATATAATGCAGTTTTCCACACTCATTTGAGTTGTATATGACAACACATTAATATAGCAGAGTAGATGGGCATGCATAAAGCTTACGTGTGTAAAATGAATGGGAAAGTAACAGCCCAAAATCTCGAAAAGTCCATCAGCAACATCAGCAAGGGCACCAGATGGATCAGGGAACAGTCGTGATAGAACCTCAATAATGTGAAATGTTAACATCAAACAGTGAGGATCTTTTTCTCCGTCAACAGATTCACAGATTCCACAAATAAGAGTTTCACCCTGCACCATAAATGAGCAATCAGAATATTAGCAACATGAAGAAAAAAACTGAGATATTGCCTAACTTTTAGAAAACTGAAATTCTACATGTTCTCGTTCTCCAATCCTTGTGTAAAGCATCAAAATTGTGTTATATCACCATGTTCTTTCCTTTGCATGAATCACATATTTAGTACAGTCCCACTACTCTAATCATAAACCTACCTCTAACATCAATAAAATTTGAGAACCCAATCTATAATAATGAGCAAAAGCATCTTTATACAGAAGGAATATACCTCCAGGGTTCCATCATGGTGTTTTATACAAACCAACCACAACTGACTTTTTGGTGATATACAATAACCTAAACATTATGATATGTGGCCCTCTTCCTTTTATTTTATTTCCGGTTAATCTTAATAGAGATATTTAGAATGTGTTCAAACTTTAAGCGAGCATAGTATGACATAGGAGATTGCATCAATCACTTCCTTTATTCTTCATTAAAGTCATCACATTATATAACTTTAACATGAAAAACATGAGAAAATCAGTCCAATAAAGTATGCACTGAAGAAACAAGCTCGGAAAACATACAAGTGAAGCAACAACATTGGGGTAGCGTTCTAGCAGGCATTCCATAAGTTCAAAGCAAAGCTGCAACAAGATCCATTTAAAAGATAAAGTGAAATTGCTAAATCTGAGATATATAAAATAATAATCTGGCAAATAAAGATTTCCTGGAAAGCACTTAAACAAAGGTGTGTGTATGATCATTTATTATAGGAATATCATATTATATTTACCTTCCGATCATATTGCCCTAGAGACTGTACTTGTAGGTTCTGTAAATAGGACTCTGCAACTGCTTTTGCATCAGTTCCGCTGACCATACCACCACTGCTTTTCCTTCTTATCAAGGCCAAACATCCAACAAGGGCTCCCCGTAAAGCTCTCCAGTCTGCCTGATGTAGCAAAATCATCATCTATCTAATTCTAAACTTAGAATGTAATACATAACATATTGATTATGAACAATAAAGAGAGCCCAGCTCTAATGGCGGCACCACACTGTGGCTAACTTAAGGAAAATACTAGAAAAAGTAAAGAAAAATGTTTCAATTTTACATATGGAGCTACTATCCAGATGTGGGATGGTTAAAACAGTAAGTGACAAGCACGGATTTTACTGAGATGCAAAGATAAACATGGAAACCTTTCAAATAAAGGTAAAATGTAGATTCAAAATCATGTGAAATGCATGATCAATTTGTTTTAAGTGAACTATAATGTTCATTGTCAGCAAGACTCACCAATCTGTCTGTGAAAAATGCAATCAAGCTATGAACAGTAGCATCATCCAATGGCTTTGATGCAAGGTGCACAAGAACTTCACCAAGAAGGAGGGTGCCTGAAAAAGGACACCATATAGCAAGAAGCTCAATCATCATTTTATCTGTGTTTCCCAACAAAATCTAAAATGTATATGAAAAAATGGAATAAAAAATAAGCAAGCTTACACATAATTCTACAGGCATCAAGCAATGGATTAAGCAATTTAATGCGCAATATATACAGAAATTCTCCTAAAAATCAACATAACAAAATCACACTGATAATGATGCGCTGAATTTGAGTACCTCTTGAACGAATAACGTTGTCCACGGTGGTCAGATATCCTTCCATCTCTCTGACCTATCATCACAATTTAAAAGAAAAATGAAAGAAGAAAGTAAGCAATAATTACCAAAAAGAAAACGTGAAGAAGAAAATTAAATTCATAATAGATAAGTTAAGTAAAAGACCCAAAACAAAATAAAAATAAAAAGGAATGAGCAAATCTTCCTGAAGTGCAATTAAGTTCAACTGAAGCATACCAGTGTTTCTATTGTTAGCTGATTATTCTTCAACAATGAAGCAATGGCCTCTAAACTCGCAGCCTATATAACATATATAAACATAAATTTCCAACATATTCGAACTTGTATGAAAGAAAAATTAGGAGCTTGAAATATAAATTTAAGTGAAAAAAGATCAGTCTTTTTACCAATTATGATCAGTAAGAGAAATTGCGTTGAAATAAAGAAAAATTTAAAGAAATTGAGGGAAAGGAGAGTGAACCTGCTGACTCGGAGAATGAGAGGAATCAACGAACGATTCAATGTACTGGCTGAGTTGACTCGGTTCTGCCATTATTTTCGTTTTGCGAATTCGCAGTACTAGGGTTTTAGAAGTAAGAGCAAAGAGGGGTTTAATGAATATTGAGTTCAGAGCTTAAAGGAAGTTATTTATTTACTTTAAGAAAAAAGGTTAAATATAAAATTTACTCCCAAAGTTATCATTTTTTCTCACTTTAACCCTAAAGAACTGCTTTTATCAATTTACCCATAAAATTAAAATGATGTGAGCGACCAAAAAGAGTCGTATCATATGGTGCAATAAGAATGACATCACTTTTTCAAAGGCTTTGGATGTAACAAAAAAAAAAACAAGACACCTCTTGTTAGAATTAAATCATAAAATAATATAAAATTTAATCTCAAAATTTATCATGTTAAATTATTAAGAACAATAAACTGAATGTGAAAACGTACATGAATGAATCGATAGATGAAAACTTTAAATTCTTTCGTGAAGATCGCTTAAAGGTGGTTGTGATCTTCCAAGAAAATAGGTTAGCCATTGCCGTAAAAACTCTCGGACGAGGACAAAAGTAATACAAGTTAACCTATTTCTTGGGGATCACTACCTCTTTTTATGGTTGATTATTAAATCAAACTATTAAATATTTATAACTTTGCCCCTCATTAAATTATAAATATATCTTACGGTATCTACACTTTTACTTCCATGACACTTTAATACCCATGACACGCCTAACATAATTGGTCACTTGATTTTGTGTCATACTTTGTAATAACATCATACATTTTACATATGTGCCCACAATTGAAAATTTTAATCCAACAACCCCCACTTGGACAACATATGTTTCCTGATAAATGTACAACCTTATGAGCTCAAAATTTTGCTATTATATAATAGGTATTTTATAACAATCTCGTCCATCAACTATATCCATATAAGATCAAAGCGGTCTTCGCCATATCAATCGTGACTGGACCCACCAATGGTCACGCAAACAAACATAATCAAATGGCATAGATCAATCATGGATGTGTAGCATGAAAAATTACATGAAATGTGAACTGAACATGTCTATTTCCAACTGGTCCTCCTAAACCTTAGTGAGATCAACTTTACTGAATTCAGAGTGTGCATAAACCAAAATAACTTTATTTCTGCAGAAAATAATCTTAAAGTATCTTTAATTTGAAGTAACCGAAATTGTGTCTAAAATGAATGAGCATTTTTTAAAATTACAAACTCCCACTAAAACTGAATTTTTTTAAATATCATTACACCAACATAAGTAGTGTGCTCATGAAAGATCTAAGGTGACAGTTTCTTAATATGCGCACAATTATGGAGTTTATACCAACATGCTCTATAGACACACAACCACTCTGAATTTTCCTTAACAACTAAGAACTTAATATTTATGTGCTTCAAATTTGAAGTGTTCCTATTGTTTATAGAATAAATGATTGCATATTTATTGTCACAAAATAATTGAAGTGGTCTTTCTATTCAATCTACAATTAACAGCTCAAGTGACAAAATTCTTTTGTATCAATATTCTATTAGAATCGAAGTCTATAAACCTGATGGTCTCTAACTTACCAGAACTCCGACATGTGAGCATGTAATTTTTGTTCTTTAAAGATATCTAATAACCCATTGACTGCTATCCAATGGTCCATAATATGATTCCTCAAATATCTATATAACATTTCAATAATGTACACAATTTTCGAACGCATACATATTGCATAAATTAGATTCTAAATAGCTTATGCATAGAGAAACTTTTGAATTTTCTAAATTTTAATGTTACTTTTAGGGCATTGAGTAAGATTAAATTTGTCTTCTTTAACAATATGAGTATCACTTGGATTTACTTCCACTGAACTTGTAGTACATACAATTGTCAACCAAATTTATCTCAAAACCGAATGACATAATCAACATGAAATTTATAACTTCATTATTGAGAGTCCTACTTAAGCTTATAGATAGATTTTTTTAATTTACATATCATTGATATTGTATCATAAGACACAACTCTATGATTGTACCATATAAATAGTTTATTCAATGTCGCCATTGAAAAAATAAGCTTAACATCTATCTAATATAGCTTAAAACTAAACCAAACAACAAGTGTAATAATTATCTTGAAATAGTCTTTCAATAAAACTTGAGAGAAAGTCTCTGCAAAATCAATGTCTTCTTTTAGAGTATATACTCTAGATACAAGGCGTGCTTTATACTTATCCACATTACTCATTTACATCTCTCTTGGTTTTAAATATCCATTTACAACCAATTAGTTTGCACCTTCAAGTAATAAGACAAGTTCATAAACTTTATTGTCTTGCATAAAATTACTTTTCTTGAATGACATCAATCCACTTTTAAGAGTTAAAACTTTTATGGTCTGATAAAAAATGATTGGTCATTTTCTAACATTCCATTGTTACCTTATTTTCTTAAAGAAATACAATATAATAATTTGAAATAATATTTCATCTTCCTCTCGTGAACCTCTTTAACGACACTTGTTTTTTAAGGTTGTTGAGTTTGTTATTCTGAAATAATTACCTTATCTTGAATGTGAGTTGTTCAACATTATTTTGTTGAGGTACTTGATTTACTTCTTGGTTAATGATAGGTGTAAAAACCTAAACATCATCAAAAGTGATAGTAGAAATTAAATTATAGTTCAATTCCTCCTCAATAACAATGTATCTTGAATGTGTTGCCGGTTTTGTGGGGCTGGAGAGGATGAAGTGAACCATATCCTATGGCAATGTTCATGGGCGTGGGAGATTTGGGGGTGTTTCTTCGCGTGGTGGGGAGTAAGTGTGACGCGTTCGCATCAAGTGCGCGACTTCCTTTTAGCTAGTTTCCACAGCTTTTTTAAAGGAGATATGCGTGTGTGGTGGCTTATAGGCTGCACTAGTGTGTTATGATCGTTGTGGTTAGCGCGGAATAATTTAATGTTTCAGAACAAGAGCTCGTCGGTTGGGGGTATTTTGTTCTTAATTAAATTGAGATCCTTTCAATGGACGAGGGTGAGCTTCGATACGGTGGATATTCGGGAAGCATCTTGGTGGGATTGTCCTCTTATTTGCGTTAATGATGCACGGGTAAACCAGCCGGTCAGGGATGTAGTGGAATGGGCTCCGCCTTGGAAGGGCGTGTGGAAATTTAATGTCGATGGTGCAGCTCGGGGGAAGCCGGGCTTGGCAGGGTGTGGGGGAGTGCTTCGAGACTGGGAGAGTCGAATTAGGGGACTGTTTTCCGGGCCAATTGGTGTGGCGGACTCGAATGAAGCCGAGGTTCAGGCGATAGCTTATGCTCTGAAGATGTTGAGGGAGCTGTCTTGGGCGGGGGTGGAGTCGGTCGTCATTGAATCCGATTCGAAGGTGACCCTTGCTTGGATCCAAGGAGGAGAGAGCCGACCTTGGCAATTATGGCGATGGTTCTTTCAGATTGATGATGCTTGTGCGGATTTGCCGGATGTATGCTTCTCGCATGTCTTGAGAGAGGGAAATAAAGTGGCGGACTCCCTTGCGAAAGGAGGTGTTGATAGGGTGTCTTGGCTATAGGTTCGGCCTTGATCTGAGTCGTGTTGGTCCTTGTAGTACACAACTAATGGTACTCTTTTCCCCCACTTAGGCTTAGGGGGTTTTTAATGAGGCTATTAGTTGTGCTTGTATGATTTTTCTCTTCAATAAAATCATATTGCTGTTCAAAAAAATCTAACCTTATTTCTCCCTCCAAACTCAACATCCTAAAAAAAATATAAATCTTTCCTTTAAATAATCTTAATTGTGGGATCATAAAATTTACAGCCCATAGATTACTCAAAATAACTGAAGTAGTTGCTCACTTTTAAACTTTAATTACTTCACATGTGTCCTAACTTGTTACAAAAGAAACCAATCATTTATAACTTATTGTTGTTTCTTTTAACTATGACCCTTAGCAACTTTATTCGAATGTTTTATTTATTGCTCTTATTCTTCAAGACACTAACTAAATGAACACTAATCAAATGATTATTTTTGCACTTATAATGCTTTAATCTTTCTTCCTCTTAAACACGATGAGAAATAAACCTAAATAGAGTCTATTTCACCCTTTAAAAATTGTAACTTAAATTGGTTAAACTGTATAGGAAGCGGTGTCAAAACCATAAGAACAAACAAGTGTTAGAAAGTTTGATCTTATGTGCCTTAAATTTTGAAGTAATATTAAATATTTTCACAATGTACTCCCTCACATTTCCTTGACCCTTATACTTCATAAACATCAAAGAAGGCATAAGTGATGTCATTTTAACCTTAACGTTTTGAGTAAAGCATTTCTTAATTTCGTCAAAGAAACCCTTAGTTTGAGTAATTTCTTTAGATTTGTGCTCATAAAGACATCTAAAATATTGTACTTTATGATCATCAGACTCAGCGATTTGAACGACCTCACCTCTCAAAATAACTTTCATGGATGCTTACCGTAGTGAGAGGTACAAGATGTTCTTTCCTTAGTGAAAAGTCTGTGTTCATACAACAAAATACTACATGTAAGTGTCTTTTCTATTCTTCGAAATTAGTTTCACTAAACATGTGTGTAGAATGTATTTAACAGATATTGTGACAACAAAAATAAATTACCTAAATATAAAACAAAAATAAGTAAACAAAATAAAAGGCAAGCTCACATAAATATTCATAAGCAAACAAATAAATTCAAAATAACGGCTAGTTCCCCTCAAGATACTGAGCACAACATTAATATCAAGTTTTTAAACAGTAATATTAATTGTAAGCGGTACTCTTGTTGTAGCAATCAAACATTGACAATAAACTATGTCAAACAATAGATTAATCTTTGGACTAATGCATTGCTCACATAAAATACCTTATAATTGACACACATTTATTGCTACAGTTGTCGTTGTAATTCTACCAAATATTAATTTTCCTTTGGGCCAATTAATAAATGCATGAATTACAAAAACCCATAAATATCTTAATATTTTAAATAAACTAATCTACACAAAAGCGATCACTTTGGTGACATTATGTTTCAATTAATCCATTAAAATACTAGACATCTGAAGCTAAAATATGAATTTAATTGTTTCAAAATATTTGTCTTAATTTTATCTTTTAATAAACTTAAAAGATAACCAAAATAATAATAAATTTGAATAAATGTAAACCTCATATCAAGATACAGGACACTCCATTAATATATCATCTTTGGACAAAATATTAACTTGTAAGTGATATCTTGGAACAGTAATCAAACATTGATAATAAGAACATGCAAACAAAAATCTTCTTTTGGGCCGATTTATTGCTCACATATAAAATTGAATAATCATCACATGTTTATTACCACAGTTGCACATGTAATAATGTTAATTATTAACCTTCCTTTGGGTCGATTAATACTAACATAATCTGACTTACATGCACAAAACATTCTATATTTTAAAATAAAATAATTTCCACAATAGATGTCACTTTGGTGACTTAATGTTTCAATTAAATTATCTTAAAATATATATTATAAATATACTGATATCTAAATTTAAAATTTTGTAACAGTCAAATCTGAAATTTCTGATAACACTTAAGTTTCCGAAATAACCCAAAATAAGGTTGTCTGAATGTGGCTATCAGAAATCGAATAAACCAAAATCCTTAATTGTTTCTTAAAAAATTTCTTAAGTATGCATTTACCAAAATTTTCACTATAAACTTAAAGACAAGATTAATAAACCATTAAACTAAATGCATTTGATCATTAACTTCATCAATCACCAATATATTGAATTTAAAATAGTCAAACTTAACTAGAAGTAAAAAAACATACTAATGAATTCAATAATGATCACAAGAAGCTTTAATATCTATAATAACCAAAAGATCAAAATTAAAAATGTTGATTAAACTGAATCGAATATATTTAATAATTAAATATAAATATATATTCCATAAATAACATTAATTGCATATACTTTTAAAAATTAAATCAAAATCAAATATGCCTAATTTTAAACAACATATATACCGTAATCCAAAAATATATTTTCATAATCAAATGTATTGAATCACATAAATTCATATTATCTTATAAAATGAACATGATGCAAAAATCCTAGAACTGAAGCATTATATCAAACTGGTCATTATTATGTTTATTGTATTGACTACAAAAGGAATAGACTGTTCTATAATCAATGACCTTTTGAGTATTAGTCTAACTTTATCTCAAGGATTGATCAATACAATCAGTAAATTCTTAAAACGTTGGAGGGCCAAAAGTGATGGTAGACACTTTCTTAAAGCAAAACAATCAAGTTAGATTTGCACCGAAATAGAAATTTAATTGTAATTTATTGTCAGACATGATGCTAATATGAAGTTTTGCAATATATGGTTCGTGCAAAAGTAAAAACATTTATTTAATATCATCTAATTAATAATAGGGTGTGTTCTATTTTGGTCACCAAAGTTCAAAAAAAATTATTCTAGTTATTTACGTTTAGAATCGTTTTTATTTTGGTCCATTGGTCGTTAGTCTCCGTTACTTAAAAAATTAGTTTCTAATTTAGCCCCCAAACTTTCAAAATTTTATTTTTCACCATCTCCTCCAAAATTATAAAACTAAAACCCTCGAAAATTAATTCAATATGCTAGTTTGCCATAGTCCATACTCTTTTTTAAAGAAAAAGGAAAGAAAAAAATCTAGTGTTTTTTACTTTTTATCGGTAATGGGGATTTCACCATTGGAGAAAGATGGAGCCGATGATGTTGCTACCGTTACAAACGGCCAGAGCTGTGCATTCTTCACCCTGGAAACGCTTTCTAGCACACTGGAGAGTCCCTTTGACAACACAATGAGTTGAAATCTGCATATCCATCTCCTAAGCGGCTCTGCTGCCTATGCAATCTACATATTTCAAGTAACTAACTTTTTAGTTGTTGCTGCTCTATAAAATGGTTTTCCTTTGGATGAATGCAAAAATCAACCCCACAAATTACAGACCAGCTGCTTGATTGTCAGAAAGCTTTATCGTGAGGACTAGACCAAATTATAAATAAATAAGCAATGTGCATTGTTACCATATTAGTTTGGGGTTTTGAAATGGTTAGAAACAAATGACGAAACCAAGAGCCTATCCATGCTGGTTTTGTGGGTCTCCATATAATTCAAACTATTATTTTTTAAAGATGTGGGGCTTTAATTAGTTGGCAGATTAAGAGCAATTGATTATGTATGTATATAAGCGAAAGAAAAGCAGAGAAGTGGCTACATGTTTCAAACCACATTGTGCTGCATTTTACAAAACAGTTCCTTTTGTGTGCAGTGAATTTATAGGGGAGGGGAGGCATAGGTTAGGGTTTTGAATTAATTTTCGGGGGTTTTAGTTTTATAATTTTTGGGGAAGATGGTGAAAAATAAAATTTTAAAAGTTTGGGGGCTAAATTAGAAACTAATTTTTTAAGTGACGGAAACTAACGACCAAGGGACCAAAATAGAAACGATTCTAAACGTAAGTGACAAGAATAATCTTTTTTGAGTTGTAATGCCCGTGTTTGGGGCCCGAGAGATATACAGGATGGATAGGCCGGCTCGGGTTAGGCAATTTGGGGAAAACAATTTAACTTACCAGTTTTAAAGGCTTTAAGAGAAAATGGGGAATTTTAAAAAGGGGTCTTTTGGTAAATGGGGAAAACGAGTTTTGAGATAATTTTGAATAAAATAAAATAATATATTTCAAAAAGTCATCATCCCATCTTCTTCCCCAAAACCCTATTTTCACCTTAAACCCTCCAAAACCATAGCCACACCCACTTTTCCACCAAGCTTCATCATTTTTGAAGATTTCAAAGAGGTAAGCACTTGGTTTTACTCCCCTCTTCATTCTAGTCTTGTTTTTAGCATTATTCTTTCAAGTTTTTAAGAATTTTCTCTAGTTTCAACATTTGGGTAAAAAAGGTTTTTTTTGGAAGGTTTAAGCTTTTTGGTGAAAACAACATTTTGGGTTAGTAGTAAATTATATTTTGGTGTTGATAAAGTGTTGAAATAAGGTTTTAATCAATCAAACCCGAATCTATTCTTAGAAATGGTGTTTGGAGTGAAATTTCTTAAGTTTTCGGCTTGAATATGTGGGGAAATGAGACCTGATGATTTACCAGCTTCGAATTGATGCTTTTAGGTATATTTAGAAGTGTTTTGGATGTTTAAATTGATGGGTTATTGCTGGGCTTTGCTTAAGAACGAATTTGACGATATTTTGGTGGATTTCGGCTTTGAATCATTGAGAGAATATCGTAGATTTGTGAACTGATGTTTGACAATGAATTTATGGAAGAGTAGGGGAGTAATACTTTGTTTTTGGTTGTTTAGAAACATGGGAAATCAATTTGGGGGTTTTGGGCAAGAATCAGTGAAGTTGCGGAAGCTTGAAGGCGGATCGTTAGCTTGTCGTAGATTTCTAAACATCATGTTTCAAATAAAACAACAAGCATACTTGCTAAACACGCAAACATACATCGAGCATACTTGACAAGCAAGCAATCACCGTGCATATCAATACAAAAACTTAAACTTGCCTCACTTACCTGCCCAAGGTCTCGGTAACCTTAGGCTCTGATACCAACAAGTGTAACCCCCTTGTCCAGATCTGGACGTTTGACCGGTCCGAGTAGGCTACACGGTGAAAACCGATGTGAAACCCGTTAAGGTCCCACCTCGGTTAGCAACCCTAGAAAATTTCTTTTAATTTAATCTTGTCTAAAGGCATATCGTTACTTAAGTGATCACAGCAGCGAGAAACAACAAGAAAGAAGCACAACCGAACCCAACACAACAAGTCAAACAACCCATTTTTAAGTTACAAGGCAGGTCGTATCGATACACCTGTCAAAGGTATCGATACGCCTTGACCAGGTCAACAGTCATCAGTCAACACAGGAAGACCGTATCGATACAGCCCCTTGAGCGTATCGATACGCCCTTCTCGGTCAACATCTCGTGGTCAACGAGATAAAACCGTACCGATACGCCAAAGACCCGTACCAATACGCCAAAGTATCCTGAAAATCTCAGAATTCCAGTGAGCTTTGGGTGTATCGATACACCCCCAAGTATCGATACCCCTAGCCAATTCTATGTCCCAGAGTGTAGGACCGTATCGATACGGCCCTTAGGCGTATCGATACGCCCTGCACCGCAAGACACTAAATTGCAGCAAAACGACACTAAACTCAACTCTAATTGCATTTTGAGACTCCCCTAGCCACACTCAATCATACATGCAACACCTATCAACCAAGATCTAAACATACGAGGCACCCAACATGAATAAACATCATTCAACCAAGGAATTCATGTATTCATTCAAAATGAGGCATACATAGCATATATGATGTTCATGCCTTAGCAAACAAACATAAAACATTCATATAAGGCAGTCTAAACATGGTTTTACAGGCCAAGCATGACATCCAAAAGCCAAAGCATTGCATGCATTTAAAGGAGTCTAACATGCTCCTAAACAAACCAACATTCAACATACTTCAAGGCATTACACAACAATTACATGTCCCATTGCTTGACCATTACATCATAATTAAAATACCCATACTTGATAGCTAAGCTAGCACCACAAAGCACACTCGGAGGCCCCTTTCTTGCACTAGCAACCCACGAACTACGAATCTGCATTGTCGAACAAAAGAGAGCGTAAGCATAAAGCTTAGCGAGGGTAAGCTCATTGAAAACAAACCTCGACAATGCAGGGTCCAAGCACGAGCACAACAAGGTAAATGCATGTCCTTATCTTCGATCCACATGAGCCAAAATATCAATGATGCATGAACAATTATCCAATGATATGTCATGCTCCACAAGCTCAATCCACAACATATGTAAACACATATATTAATCCAATTAGGAATCACATTTCATATCACATTGATACACATATCAACTCATATTGGCACCTAGATATGACTCGAATACGCGGATAAAAACGTTAGAACTCACATCCAACAACAACTTTACCTCACGGTGGGATTACACTCATCACCGTTCTCGCGGAGAGGATTCCACTCATCCTCACGCCCCGTCGATGGGATTACACTCATCACCGACTATCATATACATAAGAAGAATTTTCGGGCGAACCCGTACTCCATCTTGATGACTACCATCATCAAGACCACGCGCGCATTTGACTCTCGTGTGCACACTAACATCCTAATGATCGATCATTGTACCCAAGCATACTAGTGCCAATACTAACACAATCCACAATATCATTCAATAACAACTTCCGTGCTTAGCGCGTACTCACCATGATTAACATCATGCCCATACCCCATGCATATAACAATGCATCACAACCATGCCTCAACTTTCATGTATAACACATTATACATAACACCATAAACACATATCATCATGAGGCAATAACATCAATTAAAGAGTTCAACCAAAGTCTCTAATTAAAGCTTAGGATTAGGCTACCACTCTAATGCTAACTCTAGGTGGGTCTACCAAGCCCAACCTAGTCCACATGTTTGAACCAAACACTTAAAACCACTTTGAAAACATTAAACCACTCACCTTCACTTCCAAGCTCAACTATCAAGCAACCAACACCTTCAAGCTTCCGGATTCACTCCTGAGGCTTCACCAACACACGTCATTGTCTCTAAACAACTCAACACAATCCAAACAACCTCAAATCAGCTCATACATCAATGTAGCTAACCTGTAATACTATTCAAACATCAAACACAAGAATTCAAGCCATGAACAACCCCAAAATTATCAAACTCGAGCAGCCAACAAACCTCAACCAAAACTCATGTTTTCAATACTTTTAACACTTCCAAATGATTCCAAAATAACTCCCAACTATTATACTAACCTCAGCCCACAAATTTCAACCTAAAACAACCCAAAAAACCATTCCAAAACCCTTTAAAACCCCCCATTAAACCCAAATCTGAGATACTTAACAAAACACTTTAAAAATCATATATGTTGGACTTCAATGTTCCTAAACAACATAACTAACATTATTAAATCAAAACTTTAAGTTAAAAACAATAAAGATATCATTTTTATTCAAATTCCCCGAAAACTCAATTTCTAAAACTTGGACCAAAATGAAAACTAGTTGTACTTCCTGTAGAACTAATGTTTTGATATAATAATTGAAAAATGTTTTGGACTAACTTAAAAAGTATTTAAAACATTTCCAAAGTCCAAACAACTTGAAATTATGTTTAGGGAATTTTTCAAAAGGGTTTTTCATGTTTTTCAAAGCCTATCTAAACAAAACTGTCCAGGTGTTTCAAAACACCTTAGGGCGTTTCGAAACAGGTGCTTCTAGTGGCAAAAGCGTTTCGATACTCGTATCGAAACGGGCCTTCATTGGACAGGATTTTTGCCCAGCGTTTCGAAACGGGCTAGGCCGTTTCGATACGCCTACATGGCATTGACCATAACGGTCATAAAACCCAACGGCTCTTTCCCAACCAACTTTCAAATGCAGGCGTTTCGATACGGGCTTATAGCGTTTCGATACGTGTTTCGAAACGGCAAGGGGGTGTTCCGAAATGGGTACCCTGACAGACTGCAACGGCTCTTTCTACATTGATAGTGTTTCGAAACGGCTTCGAGCGTTTCGAAACGGGGAGCTGCAGAACTGCATTTATGGTGGGAATAAAGTCCTCAATGGCTCCAAATTGATCCCAACGGCTAGTAACGGCTACAAACTCATTTGGGAGTATAAAAGGGACCTCCAAGCATCAAGAGAAGGCTAATGCTCATATTGTCAAACATCAAATGATCAAAAAGTGTCTTAGTGCTTAAATTGTCAATTCTTGTATAGACAAACACTAGTGAGCCAAAATTGTCAAATTTGCTCAAGTGTTTTAGGTTTTGGGTGAGTGCTTCATTGTGCAAACAAACACCTATTAGAGGGTTTTAAGTTTGCTTTCATTGTCTCTTTGTAAAGAGGGTTTTGATCAAGGCTTTGGGTAGAAGCTTGATCGGTTGTAAGGGTTTCCTCCTAATCCTAGAAAAGTGGACGAATCAATTAGTGGATTGATTGAGAAATCCTTAGTGGGAAGCTAAGGTAGTGGATGTAGAACTTGGTTAGAAGGTTGAACCACTATAAATCATTGTGTCAATTTTCATTTTAGCTTCCTAAACCCTTCCACCCAAAAATCCACTTCTCCACCACTTGGTGAGCTAAATTGGTTGATCGAATCGAGCCCCACACAACTCAACAATTGGTATCAGAGCTTGGCTCAATCGAAGGGGATTCACATCCTATTGAGAAGATCCGGCAAGCTCGATCATTATTTCATCAACCGGCTCAAATGGCACAATCAATCGACAAACCGCCTTTCTTTGACGGAACTCACTATGCCCATTGGAAGACAAAGATGAAGTTTTTCATCAAATCAAAAGATTACAAGATATGGGATGTGGTTGAAGATGGTCCGTTCGTGCCTCAAAGAAGTAAAGCGGAGTGGAGTGCCGACGATCGCAAGAAGATGGAGCTAAATTGCAAAGCCTTGCACATTCTATTTTGTGCATTTGGTCCATCCATCTATGAGAAGATGTCTTCTTGTGAGAGTGCCAAGGAGGTATGGGACAAGCTTGAAGTCACATACGAGGGGACAAATGAAGTCAAGGAGACCAAGATTGGGCTCCTAACCTTGGAGTATGAGAACTTCAAAATGGATCCGGAAGAAAACATCGAGAAGATGTTTGATAGGTTCTCCACCATCACCAATGGTCTCAAAGGCTATGGAGAAGCCATCCCGGAGGAGAAGCTTGTTCGAAAGCTTATCTACTCACTTCCCGAGTCTTGGGACTCAAAGAGGACCGCCATCATCGAAGCCAAAAATTTGAAGACTTTGAAGCTTGATGAACTCATGGGGTCACTCCTTACTCATCAAATCATGAAGAAGAATGAAGAGGATGAGAAGAAGAGGGAAGAAATTAGAGCTATGGGAGAGAAGAAAATCAAAGGGCTTGGCATCAATGCAAGTGTCATGGCTCTCAAATCCTCCACTTGCCATCATGTCTACTCTAGTGAAGAGGAGGATGAAGATGAAGAGATAGTTCATCTCTTCAAGAAGTGTGCCCCGTTCATGAAGAAAGCCTTGAAAGAGCTTGAACGAGAACCGAAGAGAAAGGAGAGGGCAAGCACTTCAAGCCATAAGAAAAAGGCACATGTGGCTACTTGGAGTGATGAGGACTCCACCGGCGATGAACAAGCCAACCTTTGCCTTATGGCCATCGAAGAAGATTCAAGGGTAACTTCTAATTCATCTACTTCATGTTCTTATTCCTTTGATGAATTAAAAGATGCCTATGATGATTTGGTTTTAGATTTTAAAAGCCACATTTTGAAAAACAATAAATTAATTTCAAAGTTAAAAATTCAAAATGATTTGCTTTCTAAAACCAAACTTGAACTTGAAGCAAAACTTGAAGAGTTTGAGTTAAAATGTTTTGATTTACAAAAAATGCTTCAAAAAGTTCAAGAAGAAAAAGAATTGATTTCCAAAGAGCTTGAAAAGAAAAATAATTTTGAAAAATCAAATTTTTATGTTAGACAATCTAGTGCCCCTAGATTTATAAAAGGTAAATGTTTTAGAAGTGTTTGGGTCCCAAAAGGACTAACCACTTCAACTAAAAAGGATGAAATTGAAAAATGGATTCCTAAGGGGACTACATTTTGTGCTACTAACGTTTATGGATCCAAAGCAATTTGGATACCAAAAATTACTTGATTGTCTATTGTAGGTGTGATGGAGATGTTCAACAAGTCAAACATTGAGGGAGATCTCCATACACACAAGGAAGAACACTTGAAGAAGGAAGGCTTCACATCCTCCATTGGGTTCAAGTGTTGGTAAAAATCTAGTTGTTTTAGCATTTATTTGTTTTATTCTTAGTTTATTCAACTAGATAATCATAAAATGTTGGACTAACATTTCAATGATGCTTTGAGTTAGGGGGAGCCATTTTAAAACCAAATTCTTATTTTTGTCAAATTTTACCTCTATTGTTATTTTTGAACTTAATGTTTTAAATTCTTTTTGATATAACAAAAAGGGGGAGAAATGGTTTGAAAAATTGAATTTTCAAATGAGGAGCTTTATTTTGCTTTAAAATTTTTAATCTCTTATTCACATTTTTAAAATTAAAGGGGGAGAATCCCAAACAATTTTTCAAGTGGTTTTATTATATCAAAAAGGGGGAGATTGTAGAACTAATGTTTTGATATAATAATTGAAAAATGTTTTGGACTAACTTAAAAAGTATTTAAAACATTTCCAAAGTCCAAACAACTTGAAATTATGTTTAGGGAATTTTTCAAAAGGGTTTTTCATGTTTTTCAAAGCCTATCTAAACAAAACTGTCCAGGTGTTTCGAAACACCTTAGGGCGTTTTGAAACAGGTGCTTCCAGTGGCAAAAGCGTTTCGATACTCGTATCGAAACGGGCCTTCATTGGACATGATTTTTGCCCAGCGTTTCGAAACGGGCTAGGCCGTTTCGATACGCCTACATGGCATTGACCATAACGGTCATAAAACCCAACGGCTCTTTCCCAACCAACTTTCAAATGCAGGCGTTTCGATACGGGCTTATAGCGTTTCGATACGTGTTTCGAAACGGCAAGGGGGTGTTCCGAAACGGGTACCCTGACAGACTGCAACGTCTCTTTCTACATTGAGAGTGTTTCGAAACGGCTTCGAGCGTTTCGAAACGGGGAGCTGCAGAACTGCATTTATGGTGGGAATAAAGTCCTCAATGGCTCCAAATTGATCCCAACGGCTAGTAACGGCTACAAACTCATTTGGGAGTATAAAAGGGACCTCCAAGCATCAAGAGAAGGCTAATGCTCATATTGTCAAACATCAAATGATCAAAAAGTGTCTTAGTGCTTAAATTGTCAATTCTTGTATAGACAAACACTAGTGAGCCAAAATTGTCAAATTTGCTCAAGTGTTTTAGGTTTTGGGTGAGTGCTTCATTGTGCAAACAAACACCTATTAGAGGGTTTTAAGTTTGCTTTCATTGTCTCTTTGTAAAGAGGGTTTTGATCAAGGCTTTGGGTAGAAGCTTGATCGGTTGTAAGTGTTTCCTCCTAATCCTAGAAAAGGGGACGAATCAATTAGTGGATTGATTGAGAAATCCTTAGTGGGAAGCTAAGGTAGTGGATGTAGACCTTGGTTAGAAGGTTGAACCACTATAAATCATTGTGTCAATTTTCATTTTAGCTTCCTAAACCCTTCCACCCAAAAATCCACCTCTCCACCACTTGGTGAGCTAAATTGGTTGATCGAATCGAGCCCCACACAACTCAACACTTCCAAAGAGAGGAAGATGAGAGCAAGTTAGAAATGTAGTTACCTTTCAAAACCGAGCTAAGATGAAGTGGGGATGAAATGAAATAGTGAAAGGGGATGAGAGCTTCTTTTGTCGTTCAAAATGCAAATGGGAGAAGGAAGAGGACAATTTTCTCTTTTAATTAAAAGGGTTTTAAAATGAAGTCTTACTATTTACGGATTTGCCATTAATGAGATGGCAAATCTCATTATTCACAATTTCCATGGAAGATGTAAAACTATTTGATTTAGTCCCACACAAAAATATTTTCTTTGAAATCACAAGGTCCAAATAATATATATATATATATATATATATATTATTTTTAATTGGAAAATCGAGACTCAAAATATTATTTAAATATTATTTTTACCCGACCCCTAAACTCGGGTGTTACACTCATCATCTCCCTCAATTTCAAGTTAGGCAAAATCCTAAGTTTACTCAAGTAATGTTTCCCAATAAACTTGTAATTTTAGCCTTTTGTTTTTAAAGGTTACAGAACATGAATGTTTGTTCACAAATGTTCTAACCCTATAAACCCCATCTTTTTTTCCTAGAGATGCATATATTAGAAAAGGACACTCGACCCCCCTTACATTTTACTCTAGTCCTATCAGGATCATTTTTAAATACCTATAATCTAATCTATTTGTAACAGCATAAGCACCCAAAGTTTCCTTAAACTGTGTCGACCTCTCAAATATCAGACCCAACTCAATCCTAGGAACCTCACTAGTTTCATGGAAGAATTTTTTCTTACATTTTTAACACAAATCTCACCTTCAGAATTAGTTTCATAGTTGTCTGGATCATCTGATTCAATGTAATCAGTGCCACTGTCACTACTTTCATTTGCTACAGTGGTTGCCTCTTTCTCCTGAGAACCAGTGCCAGTGCTTCTAGGTTCTGCCCCTTGTTGCTCATCCTCCAAACTTTTCTCTTTAAATCTTTTCTTGTTCTCAAACCTCCATCCAAACTAAAACCTGGTTCTAAATATGCTAAATATTCAATGTTATGTTTGGGAATTCTTACCTCCTGAATAAAAGCAACAATAGTGGGGTAACATATGTAGTCAGGGTCAATCTTTTTTTTTACTTCTTTGCCCCCTACATAATCAAACTTAAGAAAATGAATAAATCTACCTCCAAAATGTATTACTCCCTCCGTCCCATTAAAACTGTCACATGTTGACATTTTTCTGGTCAAATTTTTTCAACTTTGACTGTAATTTATTTAAATATTTTAATTAATTAAAAATTATAAAAAATATATTTAAAATCTAGTTGATTCAAAGTTTTTAAAATATATTTTTTCATATTTTTATCAATAATAAATTTTAAATTATAAGAGGTCAAAGTTGAAAAAATTTGACCCAAAAAAGTCAACATGTGACAGTTTTAGTGGGACAGAGGGAGTACTAAAGACTGCTCTAGCCATGCCATTTTACCTACACAAATATCCAAAAACATACCTATAATATCAACCAAATTAAACCAAAACAACAAAACAGTTAAACCAAATTAAACCAAAACAACAAATTATTAATTCTCTTTAACCAAAACAACAAATCAGTTAATTAAACAAATCAATTAATCAGATAATTAAACAAATCAATTAAACAGTTAAACCAAAACAACAATTTGATAGTTAATTAAACAAATCAATTAAACAAACAAACCAAAGCATTTAAACAGTTAATTGAACAAATCAACTAACTGAACAGTTAATTACAAAGCAATTAAACAATATTTTTCACAATTATTGCAACTAAAGAGTATTAAGCCTTTCCACTAACTAAAGAATTCAATTTCCTACAACCACCACTAATTAAACTAAACATGGAAGGATTAATTTCCTACAACCACCACTAAATATACTAAACATGGAAGGAGTAATTTCCTACAACCACCACTAATTGAACAATAATCAAAGTAAAAAAGCCAACTTTATTCTATTGCACCGTGTGACTCTGCAAAATGACAATGCATTCATTTTCTTACCTGTCAACTAAGAGCTACCTTAACACAACCTGCAAAAACGAAGCAAATAAAAAGAAACTTAATTCTCAACTCTCTAAGTAAAAAAACGAAATTTCAGAGTAAATGGTAACTACAAATGGTAACTTACTTTTCCCTCTTTTTACGATTTAGGGTTTCAACTTCACATATTTCAATCGTTGTTTGCTTCAGTACCGTTCAAATGAGAGCATAAAACTAAATAAATCCTAAAAACAAGGATTAATCAAACCTTAAACAAAGAAATTTGAATCGATTCAAGCCCTGAATTCAAATCCGATTAACACTAAACAAAGAAATCTTAATGGATTCTAGCCCTAGAAGTCCAATCGTCATTTTTTGTTCTGATGAAGAAAGAAGAAATCAGATTTTGGTTTCAAAATGAGTATGGGTTTAGAATCGGGTAGTTTTGGGGGGATTGACTAATTTTATCGCATAAATAAAATTATTATTTATTATTATTATATTAATTTCTTTTTATTTTTGATATTTCGTATTTAATATTCAAAAAATAAGAATAAGAAAAAAAAAGGCTACGTGGCGACTTCTGATTGGTTGTTACGTTTTTTTTAAACGACGTCAACTTTTGGGGGTATATGGGTAACAGTGAATTGTTTGAGGGGAAAAAGTGAGCAAAATAAAGTTTAGGGGGTAAGTTGAGAAACCGGGTATACTTTAGGGGGAAAGTTAGATTAAGAATATAACAATACATATAAACAATAGAGAATGACATATTATTTAGTTTTTTATACTTATTTTTCAGCATTCTAATCTAATTATAAAATAATATTTTAGTCTGATTTCATATTTAGATGAACTCACGCACACTTATAAATTACGTTACTCAAATTTAAATCATCGAAGAGAACATTCTACCATTTACCACTAAAAACGCTTAATGAGTTCACACTAAATGCATTTAAATGACAATAAATAATGTTATACTCATCTTCTCAAACCGTCTTGTACTAGACCATCTCAAACATTTTTGGACCATGAAAGAAAATTTAAAAATGAATCTTATAGAAGGAAAACATATCTTATTACTTTAAATAATTAATTTAATATTTTATTAATAAACTATAAAACATGATTAAACTTTGTCAAACATATTATTAATATTACTTTTGTTAAAAAAAACACCTTAAATAGAATTAATAAACACATTAAATAAGTTATGAAAGCATAATTTAATATGTATGGTGAATTGTGAGACTATAATCTTAGTGACAAAACTCATTATTATTTATAGGGGAAATCATTTCAAACGTTTAAATTTAGAAAGGACAACAATAAATTATATATTCTAAAAAATTAAATAACAATTTCATCATTATACCAACTTATAATTTTTCAATTTTTTAAAATTTTAGAAGATGGTAACCCCGTCGGTCTTTCTCACGTTGTCTTCTCTTCCTAAGCTACTCCCCACGAATCGGGCATGTACTGGACGGACCATCAATCGTCACACGAAACCTCATCCAGTATGTCGAGAAATCATTTGAATTACAGATGCATTATAACGAAGCCCACAATTAGTTGGCACTGCATCAAACTTTGTCCATAATTCTTCCTTTAGCGTACTTTCACTTGCCCATTCGTATCGTGCCGACGTGCTCTCCGGTTTCTCTACATCCGATCGAATCGACAAGTGTTGTGTTGGTATCGGTATTTCCAATAGAAAACACAAGAATTTATGTTCGACTAGCCGATGTCCAACACGTTTATTCGGCACAAACTTATATCTAATATTCACATTTAAGTTCGAGTAACACGATGTGTAGTTGTCTTGTTTGGTTGGTAAGCATATGTGACATCGCTCCCTTTCAAGTCATCAGAGACTTCACTGAAAGAGGATTCAGATAACTTAAAGTTGTTAGCTCCGTGAGGTAACAAAGTAGACACGTGAACTATGTTATATGACTCGTGAATCGGTTCGAGTAAAACACAAAATTTAGGCAACAACATTTTTAAACATGGTGTCATGACATTTGATGTTCGGTGCTCGAAAATGCTGCTGAAGTAACACTTTCGACGTAGAAAAGGGTACGAGTAAGAACAGTTGTCTGACGTTATAATTGACTGTAACACGTCAAAGCACGATCGAAAAAAGAAGGATTAACGAGTGATCTCGACGTCGACTCTTTCTTCTAAATTCCCAGTTGAGTTGGACCATAGAGTTCACATAATTCTTAAGCCTCCTAAACAACTATTATGCAATCCATATGGCGGACCACGTTGAACATGAACGTAAAATCCGTCCAAATCATATTCTATAAAGTTTTATTTTTGTGGATGAAAATCGTCTGCCTCTTAACTATACCTCTTTTGGTGTTCCTATTTAAAAAAATAGGTTTAAGATTTAAGGTTTAAGAAATTATATATATATAATACTTTTTTAGGATTTAGGATGTGAAGTTTAGAGTTAGAGTTTAAAATTTAATTTAAAAAAAAATAGTGTGGAGCATAGAAAGTGACATACTTAAGTACATATAATTTTTGTTCATATTTTATCAACTTTTAGGCGGTAAAACGAAATAATACACTAAATATTTTAAAATCTTTCCTAAAAAGTCACAAGTATTTATTTGGAGCCTATTTCATTGTATTTTTCAACTTGCTAAGGCCTCTAATATCCGACTTTTTTCCCAACTTATTGTCCTTATTTTGACCACCGCGAATATCCACCCAAATTATATGAACAACCAAAAACCACCACAATAACTTCCATCCTAATTTTTCTCATCGCAGTCTCAGTCAAATGAATTTTGACTATCTTGTTACTCGATTATATTCTTTTAAAACAATCTAGAGAAAAATCTCAATTCGAGTCTAGGGTCGAGCATGAATTTTAAATTTATATTTTATTGAATAAACAAATTTAATCAAATTCTATTAGATAATCTTGGGTAATTGTTTTTTAAATCTTAAATAAAATTTAAATTTTAAAGTAAAACACGATCGAGATCGAAGGTGGACTTGCCTTTTCTTTTGCAGCCTTAAACTTTGCATTTTAGGACATGGGTCTGGTTGGAATGGGACAAGAACTAAGATATGTTTGGTCTGATCATCTATTTCCAGTCCTTATGAAACTGTACCACCCCAACTAATTTTTCCACATTGTCCAGATTCAATTACCCACGTGTTTTTTTATTCATTTTTTCAATATTTTATGAACCTTTTTCTGATGCATCACTATCTTCGTATGATTCTTCAGCAAAACAAATCTTCAGTGTAAAAATCGGATTGGATAAGTATAAGTTCGTTGGGTCGACTCAATTATTAACTATATTTATTATATGTTATATAATATTAAGTTATTGGAAAATTCTACAACGTGCGACGAAAACCGATGAACACCACTAATGATGAACACCGATGAACACCATTAAATTAATTAATAAGGATTTAAAATTTCAAGGACTCATCATACAATTAATAATTATTTTAAAAATTCAATTAAATTATTTTTTATATATATTAAAATTTTATTTTTTTAATAAGGGTAAACTATATATTTAGTACCTCACTTATTTTCGTATTTCTATTGAACCCTCATTATTTAAATATTATTTTAATTTGAACTTATTCTTTATAAAAAAATAATTTAACCCTCAACCTAAAACCCTAAACTATTAAACCTTAAACCCTTAAACATATACCCTAAACAATATACCATTAAAAATAATTTCACAATCGTCGATTCAATCCAATTCAATGAATCGTTGAATTCTCCTAAAAAATTTAGAATAATAGGGTCAAATTATTTTTGACCAGGAGCAATGAACGTGGGAATTAGACTTACATCCTTCCGAGTACAGAAGCAATGGAAAGGAAGGAAAACTTCCCTGCTCTGAGGATCATGATCTTTACACACAAATGCTAAACCAACGTTGCTTTCAGCAACTTGGTTCAACCCTGTACGCACCAAAAAACCAAACAGGTTATACTAACATGCAGGTGCAGGTGCAGCCAGCCAAGGCAATTAACGAATAAGAAAACAACAAACAGAATAAATAAAAAACATACGAGGTAGAGTCGAGTTGTAGGGTTTGGCTTTTACATGGATGAGAACGATGATTTGGCCATTTTGCAAGAGATGATCAGCTGCCCATTTTAGGGCATGGTGGCTGTTCTTCTTGTCTTTGTCTATGGCTACCGCCACAAACCCCGCGTTTGTATTTTTTGATTTTTTCCTTTCTGCATAGTTATTATCGTCTTGCGTCCATATATCTAATTTCAATGGGCTGTTGCACCGCAAAAGCGAAAACATGTACCTACTGGTCGTTTTCTGCAAATTATAACTTTTTTTTTTTTAATTCAATTCAATGAATCGTTGAACTCAGTATTCATCGATGATGGTGAAATTATTTTTAATGATATATGGTTTAGGGTATATATTTAAGAGTTTAAGGTTTAATAGTTTAGGGTTTTAGGTTGAGGGTTAAATTATTTTTTTTATAAAGAATATGGTCAAATTGAAATAATATTTAAATAATGAGAGTTCAATAGAAATACGAAAATAAGTGAGGTACTAAATATATAGTTTACCCTTATTAAAAAATAAAATTTTAATATATATAAAAAATAATTTAATTCATTTTTTAAAAATAATTATTAATTGTATGATGAGTTCTTGAAATTTTAAATCTTTATTAATTAATTTAATGGTGTTCATCAGTGTTTATCATTAGTGGTGTTCATCGATGTTCGTTGCATGTGGTAGACTCATCCTAAGTTATTACTTAATAAAAAAATATTAAGTTATTATTTGTTGAGTCAATTGTAATACATCACTTGCTGACATGGCATGAAAGATAAGATAACAATATCAGCAAAATTAGCCATGTCTACAAAAATCACTAACATCATCGTACATTAATCGCGGCGTGGATAAATCAGCCACGTGTACTAAGTTTGAGATGCAATTAAACCTATCGTTATGTGCAATCATAACTAAAAAAAAGAGTTTATTTTCTTAACAAGTCATCATCGAATTCAAAGGAAGTAGACACTTAAACCCTAATCCATTTTTATACTTTGAATCCTAACTATAATATATCAATATGGTTTATATAAAGATGAGTCTACCGCTCTCAACGAATATCGTAAATACTACTAACGTTGAACATCACTAAACAGGGACGAAACTAAGATTCAATGTTGGGAGGGGCAAGAGCCTATTAAGCCTTTAAATCTAAAATTTAGAAGGGGTAAAAACTTTATTTGATTAATATTTAAACTAAAAGAGACTAAAAATGCAATTATACCAAAAAATTTGGGAGGGGCAACATCCCCTCCCACACCACTAATGGTTCTGTCCCTGTCACTAAACATCATTGAATTGATTAATAAAGATTAAAAATCTCAAAGACTCAACATATAATTATAAATTATTTAAAATAAAATTTTAATTAAATTATTTTCTATATATTATATTTTTTAAATTTTTAAATAATTGGATCAAATATCACACTTTAGTCAATTTAAAAAAAACATAAACCTAAACTTAAAACTGTAAACTCAAAGCCCAAAAATTGAAACCCTAAAATCTAAAACCATAAACCCTAAATTATAAACTATAAACATTGAACCCTAAATCTAATATTTGGATTTGGAGTTTAGGGTTTAGTGTTTAGGAGTTTGGATTCGAGTTTTGAGTTCAACGCTTTGGGTTTATGGTTTTGGGCTTACAAACTATGGTTTTGGGTTTATAGTTTATGAGTTAGGGTTTAAAGTTTATAATTTAGGGTTTCAGGTTTCAAATTTTTTTAATTGACTAAAGTTGGCATTTGATCCAATAATTTTAAAAAATGTTGAAAAATAATATATATATGAAAAATAATTTAATTGAAATTTCACTTTAAAAAATTTATAATTATACGTTGAGTCCTTGAAATTTTTAATCTTTATTAATTAATTTAATGGTGTTCAATGTTAGGAGCATTCAACGGTGTTCATCGAGCGTGGTAAAATTTTCCTTTATATAATCATTGGTCGACTGGTTCGTATATGACATTGCATTAAATATCAAAATAGTTTATTGTCAGACAGAGACAAAACACAGTAGTGGGTTTTGGGTGCGTAAGCCCCTGCCAACTTTTTTTTTTCAACAGTAATAAAATATTTTTTTATAAATAAAGATAAAATTAATTCTATAATCTTTTAATTTTTTTTAAAATTTTATTATACCCCATCAAAAATTTTAATTTTATGATGACCCCCTCCTTATAAATTTTTAGTTTTGCCCATGTTGTCAGAGGCAGAGCCTCGTATAGCCCCTAAAATTTGGAGAATCAACATTTAGTTCTTTGAAAATTAAAAAAAATAATCTCTTTAAGAAATTTTTAAAAATATTATTATATTTCAAAAGTTTTGAATATTTTTAATTAAGTCTCCTCTTAAAATTTTAAAAATTTCTTATTAAGTCTCAAAATTTTAAAAAGTTTTAAGTAGGCCCCCTCAATCTCGATTGTAAAGATTCGTCCATGTTTATTGTATTACAAACAATCAATTGGTCTAGCGGGATGAGACAATAGATCCCTTAAGCAAGGTTAATTGTTCGAATCTTGACGTTATGAATGAAACAATTGGGTTGAGAGGGGTGCCTACATAATGAGTCTCTACAATACCCAATCCAAATTAGTCAGCCAATGAGTTGGATATCGGTAGTTATACCAAAAAATAGCTTATTGTATTAAATATTAAAAAATACTTTCATATTTTACCAACAACCAGTTGGTCTAGTGGAATGAGGCGCTAGATCCCTAAGCAATGTCAGATATTCGAATTTTGGCGTGCTAATGAAAAAAATTAGGTTAATAAAATCACTCCATAATATATCTTTATAATATTCGATCCATATTAATTGACCAATAAATTAAATATTAATGATTATAGAAAAAACAATGCAACTTTAAAATACAACGAGTTGAATACTCATGGTTATAAATCAAAACAATGCATGTTTGAAATATAGAGGGAGAATAGAGAAGGAGAAAATCTGGAATTGGGTCCAAACATGTGATATTCTTTGCCAAAATAATATAGGAAAGTTGATTTCAGCAATAAAGTGGAGACCTTTTTTGATAAAAAAAAAAGAACTTCATTAAACCGAAAAGGAGTACAACCGATAGGGGCCCAAGGGACCTAAAAACAGAGGAAGCGAGCAAGCTAAAGCCATCAACAAACGAAAAACCACGCAAGACCATGAAACAGACTGAACAAACACAAAACTCCTAAAAGACAACACCTGCAGAAATAGCAAATATCGGTCAACAAAGGACCACACTGAAACCCCACAAGACCAAACCGAAGACAACACTGGATAATCCAAATAGACACTTCCATCGGTAAAATCGTGGATCGTGTTTCCTAAACCGATGAATCCTGGATGATATTGGAGAAAGCCACCATGTAAACTCCATAATCCCTTCCCGGGATGAAAGACAGTAGTCGTGCCCGAGAGCTCTATCCAGAGGAAGGCTTCTAACGCAAAGTCGTTGGTCCTTATCAAGGCATCATCCATTGTGTCCCAGATATGAGGAGAGCAAGAGGTCACCGAACTTCCTCTCAATCCTGGTTCATCATGCACACTATTGTCGAGCAAACCTAAGAAAACAAATCGATAAAACAAAGACCATCCTGGGTCCCAACGAAAACTCAGATCAGAAGATTTCTCATAAACAACAGATCTCCAAAACCTAGCAATCTTCCAAATCCCATAAGTCAAGGATTTGTTTGACTTAAAGTGGAAAGAAAAAGACGAAATCCCACAAAATCTGCTCAACTTTGGCTTAAAATGGAAATGTCCATAAATGGTGATGTGAGACCCAATAGTGACAAGGCTTGTCAAGAAGGGAAAGGACGAAAATGCCCTTTTCATCGTCTCCTTCTCCCACACGATACACAACTTCACTACTGCACCTTCGGCCTCATTTTCGGCGTGCCGACGAGCACAATAGGCAGATGCTGTCTGAACTGGGAGTCCACCCTTTCTACGCTTTTCCGGGCACAAGGCCAATTGGCACCTTTCTCTTCGAAGCTCACCGGCGCTCAAAACCAACTTGCTTGGGATACCGGCACAGATTTCGGCCGGACAGAACATGAAAACGCAGAGCCCCGAAAAGGACAACCAATGGCCATCCAACCACCCACTCCTCAGGCCGGTGCATAAATCTGTCCGTCCGCCAAGGTTAAAACATGCACGAGCCGGTGCAGATCTTCGCCAGAAAGCATAAATCAGGACAGGCAACTGGAAGCAAAAGGAACCCAGAGCAGCCTCCAGTAGTAGAAGTTCGTACCTTAGAGCCTCTAAGGTCCGGCACCCGAAAGGATTTTCGCAGGAAAAAGAGGTGGGAGACCAGAGACGGGGCCAAAGATTTCCATGCTCAGCAGTCAGCACTGCGGCCAAAGGGTGATCAGTAAGGAGTTTTGCGGCAAACACCACCAATGGGGTTCTGCAACGGTTGCCCAAGGTACTCGCAGCCCGCTCACAAATCGCCCACGTTTCCCCACCACCTAAGCTCCTACGAGCATACCACCAGTCGACATCGTCCCCTAAGATTCTAGTGATTTGAAAGCCAACTGACGACGACGAAGTCACCCGTGCAGAAGCCAAGCAAAAAGAAAGGATCCGGCAGATCAAAACGGTCGTCTAAGGCTCAGAAAACTTTGGGGAGGAGAAGGTTAGGGGCGCGTGAGGCGCGTAGTTTTCCATAGGAGCTGTTCGGACGTGACCAAAACTTAACCATATCCTTTGGTTGCAATAAAGTGGAGACCTTAGGAACTATCATCCGTATATATTATATTCATGTGTAGAACTTGTACAAATTTATTGTAATTCAGGTTTTGATATATTCTTATTATTCGTTCTATTAATAATTTTAAAAGAGTACACACATCTTTGATACGCATAACATGTTTTTTCATTAAAAATCTTACTAGGAAAACACATTGGGACAAAACTTCGGTTAAGGAAAAGAGAGTGCAACACGTATTTACTCCTCCACATGAAAACATCACAGAAATTCTTTGAATCTTCACAATTCAATCTTGAATATTATTTTTCTAAAGATCGTGAGGGGTGAAAGTTTAGAGTAATATGTTCCATGATATATCCACTTTCAAACTGAGATATACATCTTGCATTATCTTCACACAATATAACTTTTATCATATCTTGTAAAAGTAAATCCACATATCTTTTAGATATGTTGGGTCAATGGTCTTAGCCAAACACATTT
This sequence comes from Hibiscus tridactylites, assembly GCA_958450335.1. Taxonomy (NCBI): domain Eukaryota; kingdom Viridiplantae; phylum Streptophyta; class Magnoliopsida; order Malvales; family Malvaceae; genus Hibiscus; species Hibiscus tridactylites. The sequence continues at coordinate 17,141,664 of OY288274.1, forward strand.
TTGGCTTGCCTCGTGCATAACAATTATTTCTACGACATTTGAGGAGGCATCAACGAATGTTTGAAGATCTAAATGTAATGATCTTTGTATATCTATGGATATTGCTTGACCAACTAATATATGGTGCTTCAAAATCAAGAAAAGATATAATTATCTTTATTCACATCCAACAATCTTACAATAGATATGCTTTATCCATATTGAATCTTCTTTAAGATTCTTTCAACTTATGTTCATTCATGGACAAAAACGCATATTTAAGTGTTATTTTTGTAGGTCGCACTACAACAAATTTGCTTATTATTAACGTTGAAAATATTGTCACCGAAACTTACATTTACATCACTATTTGTATTTTGTGACATAAAATTCGACGTCACGACAATCGTCACGCTAGGTGTGTCACTAAATGTCTAGTGTGACGATGTATCTATTTTCGTCGCATATTGCTAAACATATAGTGACGTTTTTGTATAACGTCACCTTATAATTTGTATTTAATGACAACTAATTACGTCGCCAAATGATATAAATTTGTGTCATTAATCATTCCTATTGTCACCAATAATACAATAATTTCATTGTATAAGTGACGAAATAAATATCATACAATATTCGTGACATAATATATCGTCACCGTATAGCAGTATGAATGACGATGATACATAATGTCACTTTATAATTTATATTCAATGACAACTAGTTACGTCATTAAATTATATAAATTTACGTTATTGATAATTCTTATCGTCACGAATAATAGTTTACCTTCAACTTATGGACGACGAAAAAGATATTATCACATTTTTAGTAACGTAATATTGTTACCTAAAATGCTAAAATAATGTCATATTTTTTATTAATTATTAATTTAAAATCTTCACCTATTTACCAATTTTACCACCTAATTAAAGACTACGTTTTCATTAATTATATTAAGATTGTTACAATAATGAAATAGAATTAGTAGTGATGGAAGCAAAATTATAAAATTAATATTGACATAATTATTGCTAGATAAAATGATAAAATAGAACTAAAACATATTTTTTTCTCTCAAAAAATATAAAAAGTACACATCATTTCTCAAAAAAAAAATTACATTATACTAAATATTATATAATTCAATTATTACACAATAATATAAAATATTTGAAATTGTAAAACTTACATGCAAATCGCAAAAATTCTTCCCTTTCTGTTATTTATTTGACTTCGAGTTCATATGATCATATTACAGCAATGTCGGAGGTTTAATTGTGAAACACCATCAGCATATATATTTTCACTAGGCAAATACTTTTCCAACTCCTCGATTCTTTGCAACTATTTTAGTCTAAAATAACATCCAACTATTGCTGCTATTTCGAATTGCTCTTTTGGCAGAAGAAACCTTCTTAACTAAATTTTGTAAGAAGTTCTGATGCTTGAGCACCTAAGAAGATGCCAATAAGAATATTATTTTTTAAGAATTCAGCTTAGTATATGTCAACCAAAAATAAAATGTAAATCAAGTTAAAGACATATTTATGATGTAAAAAGTCTCTTTAACACAAATAATTATCGGTTAAAGTCATATTTAACATTTAACTATTAAAATTCATTCATTACAACATGCTATCTTTTACCTTGTTGAGTGCAGCTTTTACTAACAAAGCAATGCCTCTATCATAATAAGGCTAATAGTTTTAACATTGATGTCTATTAGATAATTTAATCTAACATGCAAATACAATCAAGACGAGGTTACAACAAAAAAAATAAAACATTAACATGGAAAATCAAACATAAGAAATCATATACATAACACATGGATGCTAATATGCATTGAAAATTTCAACTAACGTCACTATCATATTTTCAATCAATGTAGTTAACAATGGATTCTGTAATCTCATAATTCAATAAGATAACAAAACAATTACATTAAGACTCAAAATTGTAAATTTTAAGTAAACAATAAAACATCCATAAACTTACATAGTTTTACATCCCCGGAACATGGTACTTCAAATGCAATTGAGATAGCCAGTACTTAGCACGTGTATTAGAATTATCAGCTTCCAATGCCAATTCAAAATTCTCCTTTGTTGCCTATCATTGAACTTTAAAATTAGAGAACAAACCCAATCAGAAAAAAATAGCAATAATAATAATAAAATGATAAAATAAAAGTTTTCAATTACCATGAAGTACCCTTAGCAGAGGGATGAGAACTTTATCAATGAGCTTAGAGTAATCAATAACTCTATCCACTAGTAGCAACGCAATCTGTACAAGCAACAATTATACAGTCATTATTTAATTCATAATTTAAGTATGCAACGACATAAATTTACAATTCTTAAACCAAACAATACTCACTGTTCCATATCTGTTTTCGCAAATCTACCTATGCTAAAATAACAATCTTTGAGTTAGGTACACACCGAATTGGTAATGATTTTAATAACAGCATTTGATTTACCGAGTCGAGAAGAAAGAGTTTCCAGTGTAAACCAGATGTACGATATACGATTCAGGTGTGGTCTAGCCAACCAAGACCACGTGTCGGAAAGGGATGCGACGATAGTTATGACACACGGTGCGGTGCTTGAGAACTAGATTGAATGATGGGCTCGCGGTCATGCCTGAGGGCGGTGATAGTCGAGTGGCGTCAAAGAGTTGAAAAAGTAAGGGATCATGGGGTTCGACTGACGGCTTGAAAGCTTAGGCTACAAGGAGCGGCGGTTAGGGACTTAGGGTTACGGAGCAGACCAAAAGAATTGCTGCTGCGAAAAAGATATATTTTTTTAAAAAAAATAAGTTCCTAAACTATTATATATAACAACTCTAAGCCTCATCCATTCTTAAATTATTATATATAACAACTTTATGTCTCCGTTAAAAAAAATTATGTCTCGTCTTTTTTCAGTTAATTTTTTTTACGACCAATGAGACATTAAGTCACAAAAAATTAGATATTTATTTTAACAAAAAATAATTTAAGTAATTAAAAGCAAAATATGTATAGTTTATATATTTATTTTGATTAAAAAATAATTTAATTATATATAATAATTTAGGGACTTGTTTTGAGTAAAAAAACAATTTAAAATTTTAAAGAAAAAGGACATAGTTTAGGGGCTATTTTTTAGTTTTAAGTCTTGAATAATAAGTATAAAAGGATAACTTGGAAAAGTGGTCCTCACTCCTCAGATTATTTGGGTTACTGATTAACACTAAACTTTTAAAAATTATAAATGACCTACAAATTTTATGTATTGCTCAATTTAGTCTCAAATTTTGAAAATTTGTATTTCCCCCATACTTCTAAATCAATGTAAGGATCAGATTATATTATTAGTGGTTGTATTATGCATAATTTGTGTACGAACACAAAAATGAATAGAAACTTAAGTATCATAACCCGAGAAATTCCAAGTTACATACAAGTGTATGAACACAAGAAGGATTAGATGACCTAATTCGAACTGCGGTGGGCTATGGTCTCGAGCCTAAATACCTGGAACCTCTGCATCCAGCCCAAACCCTCATTTTCTCTTAAAATATTTTTTTCACCAAGTGGGCCGCACAACACACTTTTCAAATTGCGTCAAATGAAATATGGGTCATAATCTCAAACAAGCTCTATCAATTAATTAAAATTACAAAAAAAATATTTTATTTTAACCATAAACCCCTTACGACTTTACTCTAAACCCACTGAGAATTACTAAAAAAATAAAATGTAATTATTTATACTAAACTAAATAAAATTGTTATAAATATATATTTAACAAAAAGGATCTTAAATATGTGTGTGTATGTGTGTATATAACACAACTTTGAAAAAACTAGTAGGAGCTATCGAAATTATGAGCCTAAAATTTAAAACATTTGAAGATTCGTCACTAATAAAATTTTAAATTAGTTACGTAATCGAGATGTCACTATAAAATTTCCCCACCAATTTTGTGTGTGTAAAATTTTGACGTCAAACATTAAGTGACACAATCGTATGATGTCTTTTTTTTTAATATTCGTATGATGTCTTTTAAAATCATCATATAACAAATAACAAATATAACAATGAGTAACAAAAACTATTTTCGTCATGTTAAACATATATTTTGTGACATAAATAAAATGTCAAATTTTATCTTATGAAATAAGATGAAAAAATAGTCACAAATAAAGCTTATCGATGACAAATTTCTAATATCACCAATTCAAATTAAATTTTTATAATAATAAAAATTCGTCATGAATACATATTTTAATTAGCGACGACATTGTAACGTCACCGCTTAATCTAAACGTCATTGAAGTATTTCTTTTTAAAAAATTTTGGAGGCAAATTTTGGCGCCAAACATATAATGACGAAAACTAATGACATTTTTTAAAATCGTCTTTGACGATATACCATCAATTACTAATTGTGACTAAATAAAATATTTGTCACGTTTGCAGTATATTTTGTGACGTTATATGCAATGTCATATAAAAATTTTGTCACTAATTGATTAATTTGTTGTAGTGTCGAGACAAAACCATATCTCAAGATTCTTTTTCTCAAATCATTTTCTTAAATAACCAAAAGCTTTGAAAGCTCTTCAGGAGTTCTAATAATATAATGAATGTTGATTCAAATTCCTTTATAAAATACATAAGGAAATCTTATCATTCTTATAGTATTTCCTCAATTAGTACTCACTAAGACAATTATATCAAATGCGCCAAAATATTCAATGATACATGTCTAAATAAATTTTCTCAAAATTTTCCAAATGCTTTTAGTATTTTAAATCCTTTAAGGATAAATAGGGATCTATAAATAATTAGATGCATGTAATATATTTCATACTGCCAAAGTAATTGCATCCACCATGAAATAATTAAAACTCTTCATAAATCATAATTCAAGTCGAATATGCGACTACTTATTTGTGCCTCACTTGCATTACACCTTTAGGTGTTTGGACTATTGGTCCAAATACTTATCCTTTAGAAGTTCAAAGCGTCTTTCTATATTGGCCAATTCAATATCTATACTTCTTGATAGATTTCTATACAAGATCCTCATTTTCTTTCTTTACTTCTATAGAAGTATTTTATTTAAAATTATTTGTAAAATCGTTGTCGACAACTTTTCAATTTTCTGGTTCCATTCTCGTAGTGACATAACTAATCGAGATATCTTCAAGATTCCAATCTTTATTTCAGGTACCTAAAACTCTTCAAGAGTTTTATTATTAGTTATGTCTTGGGTCTCTTCAGGAGCACCCGCCTCCAATATATGACCATCTCATATTACTTTCCATTTACGAGAATTTTGATCATTAGAACCATTTCAACTATCATGCTTCAGGCATGATTTACATCCTCTCGCTCTAACATGTAATTTAAACTTAGAGCATTTCAGCTGGTATATGAGACTTAGTTACCCTCATTGGGTCAGTAAATATGTCTAGCAGTTGACATGTAATAACATGAATTATCTTACAAACTTCTGGTTCATTTACGAGGATCTAGATAACGATAATTTATTTTCCTTTATCCAGCTGATTATTATCTCCCCTGATGTTGAGAAAAATCATGTCATAAATGATTCTCCAATTAATGTTTAAGAGTTTAAACATAAAATGAGACTCGTACTTAATATATATTTCCAACCCTTTTTGTTTACCCTTTTTGTGCTTGGTGTTTTAAAGCACAAAATTGTGCTTGGTGCAGTGGCTAAGCCACTGCTTTTGCACTTACACCACCTAGGTTCGATTCCCCTGGATGGCATTTGTGTTTAACTTTGTTTTTCCCCTCTAATTAGGTGGTGACACGTGTCACCACCTGATTGGAGGAGGAAAATAATTTATTAATCAAATATAAATAATTAAATTCCTCCAATAAGGTGTTGACACGTGTCACCACCTAATTAATTTATTTTATTAGATTAAAATTAGGACTAAATTGAAAGAATGTGTAAATAGTAAGGACCAAATGTGTAATTATACCTTTAAGTTTTTAACTACCACGTCACCTTCCGTTAGCCTCTTAACGGCAGGTGGCCAAATTGATCCCATTTTAATAGTTTGGGTACTCAAATGACGCGTTTTTTTTTATGGTGGTCATTTTAAAACTTTCCCAATAGATTGGTGGTCAAACAGATAGTTTACCCTAAAATTAATTAATCTATTCTAATTAATCTTTTTTCTTTTTAACGTTAATTTACTTAAGTCTACAATTTAAAACTTGAATCTGTTATACATAAGTTATAACTTTACTAAATTTTATAAATTGAATCTGTTAACTATAAAATAATAAAATTGTACTTACAATTTTTTTGTAACTTTACTAAATTTACTTAATCATTTTTGAACTACAAATGTTATACATAAGTTATAACTTTACTAAATTTTATAACTTGAATCTGTTAAGTATAAAATAATAAAATTGTACTTACAAATTTTTTTGTAACTTTACTAAATTTACTTAATCATTTTTGAACTACAAATGTTATACATAAGTTATAATTTTACTAAATTTTATAACTTGAATCTGTTAAGTATAAAAAAATAAAATTGTACTTACAATTTTTTTTATAACTTTAGTAAATTTTATGAACTACAAATGCATATACAACTTTAGTAAATTTTTGTAGTTCATAAATTAACGTTAAAGACTTATACAACTGTTATTTTTTTTATAATTTGTAAGTCTACAATTTTTTTTATAATTTTTGTAGTTCACTTGTTGTCGTAACATTAAACCCTAAGCACTATACCCTAGACCCTAACACTAAACCCTAAACCTTACAAACTAATCACTCGAACTAACCTTAGTTCATTACACTATCGTAACATTTTAGGTTTTTATAACTGTTAAAGTGTGTATCTAAGTATCGATATTGTCGTGAGACACCAATAAAAAATGTTATAAAAATTATAACTATTATAATTTTATATTTCATGTTTTATAACATTTTCAGTTAGTGACACACTGTAGTCGTATCGCGACTATGCCGCACTCTAGACCAACCATGTCTCACTCCCTAAATACGTAAATAATTTTAAAAGTAATTGTAATTAAAATAATGTAATTAAAAAATAAATAAATATTAGTTGTACTTAATGTGAGACAAGACAGGTACCAAATAAATAAAAAAATTATCTATGTCTGAGCCGACTGAAAATATAAAGTATAAAGTTATGGCAGTCAACCATATCCATAGGAACCAACACATGGCTCGAGAATGAGTGAATGACACACTCAGACCCAGACTCGGACTCGGACCGAGACATACAATTATTGGGACTTGGACAATCATTCACTTCCATCTCTTTTACCCTTCTTAATTTCTGGAATATTATGTTTCATGCTTTCTAAGGTCCAATTTTTTTTCAACCCCTGTATCCTTTAAACTTTAGAAATTTAACATCTCTACTTTAATTTTGACGAATTCAATCCATCTATTTGTGTTATTTAAAGACTAAAGTCTAATTGATAACACTCTTAACTGAGTTTTCTGTTAAATGTGAATGCTGATTATCAGTTAGATTTTAATTTCAGAACGAGACCTTTAAGTATTGAAATGTCACGTATTTAAATATAACAAATTTACGTCAATGTTTCGTTTGTGAATATGTATTTTAAAATTTGTATTTGAATTTCATTTAACAAATAGAGTTTGCTATTGACAACATTTAAGGTTGTCAAAAAAATCTAATAGATTCTTATAATTAATGTTTGTTTTACTTTTTAATAAAATTTAGTAGAATATAATTAATTACATTCTTAATTTAATTCTACATTTTGTAACTTAAGACAACAATTACTTAATCTGTTCTAATTAAGTAAAATCATATATTTTATAACTTTATCAATTTTGAACTGCAAAAGTTGTAGGAAAACTTACAATTTTTATAACTTGAATCTGTTAAGTATAAAATATTAAAGTTGTAGACTTTCAATTTTTTTATAATTTCTAAATTTACTTAATCATTTTTCAATTATAATTGTTATACATAAGTTATAATTTCACTAAGTTTTACAAACTTGAAGAATCTGTTAAGTGTTAACTGTTAAGTATAAAAAAATAAAATTGTAGACTTATAAAATTGTAGACTTATAAATTTTTGAACTACAAATGCTATACATATGTTATAACTTTAGTAAATTTTAAGAACTACAAATAAGTTTACAATTGTTATTTAATTTTTTATAATTTGTAAGTTTACAATTTTATTCAAGTTAATGAATAAACTTTAAAATTAAAAACAACTCTTCATTTAATTTTTTATTTTCATAAATTATCAATTACTTATTCTTTTTTCAAACTTTAGTACTTAATATATATATATATATATATATGTATGCGCGCATATACATCACCTATATCAATATATGTAAGTGTATATGTATATATATTATATATGTATATGGTATATCAACTTTTATAAATTTTTTAATTCATCATGTCATAGGTTTCGGGTTAATTTCAGCTCAGGTCAAGAACAAGTCGGGTCACTTAACAGGTCGGGTTTAAAAGCAGGTTGGGTCCATTTCAGTCGGGTCCATTTCAGGTCGGGTCCATTTTCAGGTCGGGTCCATTTCAGGTCGGGTAAAATCGGATATCGGGTCAATTCAGTCGGGTAATTTCGGTTATTTTCCAAGTCGGGTTCGGGTTCGGGTTCTTTTCAGTCGGACGCAGGTCGGGTTTCAGGTCCAAATTAACAGGTCCAATTCGGGTTCGGGTCGTTTTCAGTCGGACGCAGATCGGGTTCGGTTGCTACAGTAACATGTCAAATTCGGGTTCGGATCAACAACAGTCGGTTGCAGATCGGGTTCGGGTCAACAAAAACTCAGGTCAAATCAGGTTCTGACTCGGGCAGGTTTCAGTCAGGTTACCAGGTTCTAACTTGTTTTTACATCCCTACTAACAAGTGGGTAAAAATTGGATTCAATTATAATATTTTAAAGTTTGAGGATTAATTTTGAATATAGATATACTTGAGGGATGTTGAGTGTAGTTAATTTAGAGAAAATTAATAAGTATTGGTTGTATTGGTAAAATATACAACACATAATTCAAATCCAAATTTTATAAATAATATTATTAAGAGAGGTAGATACAAATCTTAAATATAAACGATTTTTTAGAAAATAATACCATTATCATGGGACCCACTGTACATAATAACACAGCTGACTCGCAAATAGGATGTGGCGTTAAATGTCGAACGTGTTGGGTTGGTCGGAGGCGAAAATCATTCACGATTCACGAATCACGAGTATATTTTCCCCTGAGTGGAGAGACAGCGACTCGGTGGGATCCAGCAATGTCATACTTTAATCATCTCACTGTCTATTCGAATTATAATATTGTTCGAGGTTTAAGCCCTGTAGGCTGGTAGCAACTGTCGGTGACAGAAATATAATTTTATGTTAAGAATATGAACTTTAAATTAATACGAGAATTTAAAGTTTTAGGGGCACGGGGGCTTCCTTGCTTGAATGATGAAATGAGCGTTTGAGATTATTTGATGAACTATGAATATTGTTACAGTACCGAAACAAAGTTGCGGTTGCCTATTTTTTTCCAACTTAACTCTAAATATAAATCAAAATTAGTATCTTTGTAACTCACACTAAAAATATATTTATAAATTGGATATAATGAAATTTAAAATAGTAATTATATAATTGTTTTTAATAACGTAATTAAATAATAGTTAAACTAATAGCATATGACTTCATAGAATGGACATTTTTTTAAATGGCATAGAATGGACAATTAAGTGGCTGAGTTTTATATTGTGTAGCATATAGGCGGCGAGAAATTATTTGATGAGTCATTCTTATTACGTCATTTATATGTGGTCAACTAATAAAATATATTTATTTTATTAATTTTTTTTATTTCATCTTTTTATCAAATGAATCTCTACTCATATTTACTCAGGGACGGAGCCTTCGGAAAGGGCAATCGCCCCTACCCCCAAAGAATTTTTTTTTCACCTTTGTCCTCCTATTTAAATTTTTTTAAAAATTAGTTTATTTATAAATTTTTCCCATTCAATTTCAAATATTTATAGTTTGCCCCCCAATCCCAAATCCTGGAGAAATTATATCATAGACCTTACCCACCACCTAGGATATAGGCCTAACCAATAAAATTAAGACATGTCATTTAATTTTTACACATCATATTTTACATGTTAGCATTTGTCAAACTCATATTTAATTTCTAACCCTAAATATTAAACATAAAAAATAAAAAGAAAAAAAAAGAAAATTAGACAGACCTCGTCTTCCTCATTTTCCCAAATCCTCCATTGTTCGTCTTCCTCGTCTTCTCAAATCCTCGTCTTCCTCATTTTATTGGGTAAGGCCTGTAATATAATGTTCGTCTTCCTCATTTTCTCAAATCCTCCATTGTTGTTGTCTTTTCAAATAATATTTTATTTCATCTACTGGAACTTTTACAAGTTTCATATCTTGCCTGGAAATTGTTTAATTGTTTTAGTTCGTCTTCCCAAATTATATTTGATTGTTTATATTTGTTTAATTTTAATAACAATCTACTGAAATTTTATGACTGGAAAATTATATTTGATTGTATATATTTGTTTAATTATATTTGATTGCTTATATTTGTTTAATTTTAATAACAATCTACTGAAAAATTATAATTGATTGTTTATATTTGAGAAGATTGTTTAATCATTCTTTAACTACTGGAACTTCATGATTGAAACTTATTTCGCCTGTAAATAAAGAATATAAAATATGTCTCCTACTAAAATAAGAATCGGGAAGAGAACAACAATGGAGGGTTTGGGGAGATGAGGAAGACGAGCAATGGAGGGTTTGGGAAGACAAGAAAAACGAGCAATAGAGAATTTGGGAAGACGAGGAAGACGAACAATGGAGGATTTGGGAAAATGAAGAAGACGAGGTCTGTCTAATTTTTTTTCTTTTTTTCTTTTTTATGTTTAATATTTAGGGTTAAAAATTAAATATGAATTGGACAAATGCTGACATGTAAAATATGATGTGTAAAAATTAAATGACATGTCTTAATTTTATTGGTTAGGCCTATATCCTAGGTGGTGGGTAAGGTCTATGATATAATTTCTCCAAATCCTGGCTCCGTTCCTATATTTACTATAAATCAAATTTAAAAACAGTATTTACCAATTGAAGATTTACTTGTAAGAATATGATATAAAAAATTAATAAAATATGTACATTTTATTAGTTAGTCTTATGAATGACGTGGTGGGAAGAATTCATGATATAATTTCTCATATGCGGCAATAATACTAGTGTATTATTTAACCTAAAACGACTATACTATCCTTTTAGAAATATGTGTTTTAGGGTAAAGTACATTAATAGCCCTTGAATTACGTTGAAATGATTTTTTGGTCAATGAACTTTTAAATGTAATCAAGTGATCATTAAAATTTATTAAATTGTACAAAACAATAACTAAACTTATTAACTATCACAAACGTTCCTTAAACGTATCATTTTTTATCACAAATTTATAAATGTGAGGAGTTTTTTTATTATAATAGTTTGCTAAATTTAATTATCTTTTTTTATAGCATTTGAAAGATAAAAAATATTATTTAATATAATTTTGGGACAATTTATGTACTTTATTTTTAAAAAAATATTACAAAAAATGTTATTTAAATGTAGTCGGTAAATATATTATAATATTTAAATGTTTATGACATAAATTGTTTATATAAAATACATTTTAGAGTGTAAGTCATTAATTATTTAATGAAATATAAAAAGGGTAAGACCCGTTTGGTGGTAGAAAACATTTTTTATTTTTGTTTTTTTATTTCATTTTTAGAAAATAATTTTTATTTTCAGTTTTTTAAAAATTAGAAAGCATGCTTGGTTAATATGGATGAAAAAAATATGAGTAAATAAACCAAAGTTTAAAACAGCATTAAAGGGATTCAAACTCGGGTAAAAAAATAAAGTTAAAATTTTAAAAAAACCTATTGTTTTCATATTTTCTATTTTCCTAAAATATTTTTAATGAAGACATCTTTTTATATTTTCACTTAATTTTGTTTTAATTTACAAAAAATAATTTCTAATTTTTTAGCCAAACACATTTTTTCACCGTTTTTTATTTTTTAAGAAAATGAAAAAAAACATACTTCATTCTCTAAAAGCAAACTGACCCATTATTTCATGCACAAGCGTTTTGTGAAAACTTTGTTTACACAAACACCTTAGTTTTAGGGTTTAGAGATTTTATGTCGGGTCTAGTGTTTAGGGGGTTTAGTTATAAATTTTAAAATTAGGGGGTATAGTTTGAATTTAGGATTTATGGTTAAAATTAGTATTTATAGATTAAAACATAAATCTCTAATCATATTACCTTAAAAAAAATTAAGTCCTAACATATAAGCTTTGAATTCTAACCATTAACCCTAAATTTTAAATTCACTACATTCAAACCCCTAAACCTTAAACCATAATATGAGTCCCTAAACCCTAAAATTAAGATGTTTATCGAAAATTTTTATTTCCACATGTAGTGCATGAGATATTTCCATGTGAAATATATGATAATGGTCTTGTTTGGTAAATAGTGGTTTGAGCAAAAAATTAGAGGTTTGACTGGTTAAATCTGCTAATTTAGATTTTGGTGAATAGCGGATTGAGGTGAAACTCTAATTTTTGAAGAAAAAAAAAAACTTCTAATATGAGCTTTTTGAAATTAGAGTATTTGACATAAGAGTTATAAATATTGTTTTACCCTTAAGAATTATAAAAAAAATCTTCAAATAACCTAAACTTAATCTTTTCTATTCTAAATCTTCACTCTCACATATTTACATTGTAAACTAATACTTTTTTTTTATTCTCACAAATTTATATTTGTATTTAAATTTAATAATTAATTAAATTGTACTAAAAATAATTATATAATAATAAATTAATATATAGACCATTCAAATATGCTTAGTAATGTTATATTAAAAAAAATTCATAATCTAATTAATATTAATAGATACAAAATATTGACAACCAATAAATTATTTAAACAAGTATAAAATATAATTATGTTCTTATATGTCATTTTGATTGTTTAAATATCCAAATAGCTATCAGTTATCGCAAAATTTTACCAAATACTTTTTGTAACCCCCTCGTCCCGGTCTGGCCGGATGACCGGTCCGAGTGGGCCACACGGGGAAAACCGAAGCGAAACCCAAAGGGTTCCTCCTCGGTTAGCAACCCTAATTTTTTTTTCATTTTAATCTTGTCATTTTCGAACCCCAAACCACAATCAAACGACCAAAATTCAATCTTGACTAAAGGCACATTAAATCCTATATGTTTATCCCATTAAAAAGGTCAACAAGTCAAAACAGTACAATTTTAAGCAGAAGTTTCGAAACCTTTACCAAGGGTTTCGAAACTTTTGCTGGCAGAAACCCTTGGAACCAATATCTCACCCAAAGTTTCGAAACCTTAGGGAAGGTTTCGAAACCTTGGACCTCAGTTTCGAAACCTTTCCCAAAGGTCTCGAAACTTTGGTTGGCAGAATGTCCTGGAACCAAAAATTTTCCAAAGGTTTCGAAACCTTGGGGAAAGTTTCGAAACCTTTGACCATAGTTTCGAAACCTACCCCAAAGGTTTCGAAACTTTGGCTGGCAGTGACCCCTGGAACCAAAATTTCTGCAAAGGTTTCGAAACCTTACCCATGGTTTCGAAACCTTAGTGCAGGGGATCACCTACTGCCCAACTTAAGGACTTCCTACCCAAGAAAAACATTAAGATCATGCATAGACATGAATAGAAGCTTAAAAAAAAGACCAAAAGCATGAATCAACAACTACAAGGCTCGCACATACAACCATTTCAACAAGCATACATACAACAATCACAGTCGGATTTTAGCTTACAAGCATTGGATATACGTGAATCATACCTATCTAGACTTCAAGCAATATCACGAGAAACCTACTTCACAAGCATAGGCATCATACACATGGTAGTCAAGCTTAAGGCATGCATAGTCCAACCTCATACGAATTCAGGCATAAACAAATAATCCACATAAGATCCATAGAACATAATCCAAGAAGCAAAACACAACACCACATAGGTTTAACAATTTCAAGCATAACTTCCTAGGGAGTTTGACCCCAACTCCTAACACTCTATACCCCATTGTCTAGGCATTATTACAAAAGCAAACCATACTTAAACTTGCTTGAGAACTCCCAAAAGCTCCTCCTTCGCCCGCTCGCCTCCCGAACTCTAACGATCTGCACGTTGGAAACAAAGAGCATAAGCAACTAGCTTAGTGAGAGAGGCTCTACAATTCACAACATGCAGTTTTTCAAAATACGAATTGTATGCGAGAAAACTATGGATGCACAAGGGTCTATCTCAACCACTACTCTTGGTTTGCTCAAGCACAACCAACATACACTTACGGTGGGACTACACATCACCGTTTCGACTAGTGGATGTCCAATGGGACTACACATCAAAGTACTACCCTACTAGTCACTACCGGTGGGACTACACATCACCGTAGTTTAGACCACCATCACGTGAGGCACGAACTCAACACGACTACAACATTGACAACTTAAAATGCATTCAATGGTCACAATGTATATACAATCAACTTGTCACAACAACTTATGAGTAGGGAGACTTACACACGGGTTTAGGCAACCTCTCAAGGTTCTACCCAAACCCCAAAGGAGTCCATATCAAGCACAAAGTAAAAACCAATGAATCTACTCACCGTTGCTACCCAAGAGAAGATCGAAGACCGAGCTCAAGACTCCGAAATCCCCGGATTTGCCCCCGAAGCTTCACCAACCAAATTCCTTGATTCTAAGCATTCCAACACCAAGCAAATAACCCCAAATCAGTCCATGTTCTAAAATAATCAACCCGGATAACATACTAAGTACAACACACCAATTTTTCCATTGAAACAAGCTCAATTTTTCCAAAATCCGAGCAGCCCTTACACACCCTTCAAAACCATTGATTCCAACCCTCAATTTACTCCCAAAAGCCTCCAAAACATCACTCACATATAGCCTAACCACTAGCCCTCAAGATTCCACCTCAAAAACCCTCAAAACCCAACTTAAAGCCTCCCAAAAACCTCCCCAAAACCCCATTCCGGGAAACACCCCAAAACTTCATAAAAATCATACCCATTGGACCCTTTAGATTGAAAACAACTCATATATCATTTAGAGATCAAAAACCTAAGTTAAAGGTGTTAAAAATGACATTTTTAGTCAAAACCTCAAAACACCCAAATCATAAAAATCATGAGTTTTATAGAAAATAAAGATACGTGCTAGTTGAGGATAATGAAAGCAAATCAAAAACGACCTTACCTTCGAAAAACCTTCAAGATTGGGTGAGTTATGAATGGAATAGTGCTCCAAAGGGGGAGAGGTTCTTTTTTTCTGAGAAATGGGTAGTGGGGAAGAAGATGACTAAAAATAAAATCATTATTTAGGTTGGTTTAAAATTAAAGGTCCAAAGACCTAAATACCCTTAATGAAAAAGGAAAACCACAATAGGTGCCACCCATGGCCATGTGGGCTTGTTTAAAATATGGTCCAACTAAATTGTTGTCTTAAAACCCGAGGCCCAAAATTATTTTTAATTACGAAACCGGACCCGGAAATGATATTAAATTATTATTTTTCACCCGACCCCTAAACCGGGGCGTTACACTTTTATACAACCAATTATACAACATGCTAGTCAAATTAACTAATAAAATCAACTATTAGTTAATATAATCTTCTATCAGCAATTAACTATATGTTAATTGCCAAACATGGTGGATGTTTTTTTTTCCTCCTCATGTTTAAGTTTTATTCTTTGAAAATGAAATTTAACTAGAAAAATTATCAATGAACACGCAAGGACAGTATAGTCATTGCAGTAAAACTTTGGTCGGTTTTTTGAGCCGCTGAAGGCTGAAAGAATGTTCATTGCATTTGGCGACGTTACGACCTTACGGGTTCTTTTGGGCAACGATTGTTTTAGAGCTGTACGGAATTTTTAATCTAAATTTGTTTAGGGGTTTTTCATTGGGTTGAGTAATTTTTTTTTGAAATAATTGAGTTGATAAATTTTATTTTATAATTCAAATTTTATTTAATTTTTTTATTAAATTATTCGTTTTTTTTTAATTTTAATTATAAATATGTTACACATATATTTCTTTATGTTTTTTCACATGTGATGTACATATATCATGAAGAATTAAAAGATTAGACTCGAATTTAGAAATCGATCTATCAATTACTAAAAAATTAATGTTATTCGAGTCTCATTATATAACTCATACTTTATTTATAATTTTTTAGTCGAATCAAAAAATCCGTCTTGTTTGATTTGACTTGAGTTGAGTTTTGCACACTCATAAAATTGTCTGTCATGTTACATGTAATAAAGGGTCAATCATAAAAAATATATAATTTTTACAATTATATTTTGATACACAAGCTGTGTAAAAAAATTATATCACTTCATATTTAAACTATAAAATTTAAACCTTAGATTATAATTTTAAATCTTAAATTCTAAATCTTACTACATAAACCTTAAATTAAACATATAAATCAAAATATTTTTTTATTTTTTGTGAAATATATGTTTGGTGTTTGAATGTGTTGTTTTTAATTGTTTTATTTAAAGATTATATAAATATGTTAAATATTGTTGTAATAATATGTAGGGATAAGTGGGTGAGTTAACCACTAAGCTAAACCCTATATATCATTAAACTTTAGCACAAATTATTTTTAAATTAAATAAACAAACCCAAAAACCTAAAAATATATATTTACATCGAAATAAATAAAATTTTATCTATTTAAAACTACATGATTAAATATATGTATGCCAACTTTGAAAATAATAGGAATGTTAACAACCTCAGATTCATAATCGAACTCTTATAGTTCTATATTTTTTATTTTTTATTTATTCATATCTTAACAACCCCGATAATTTAATGAAGTAAAAGTAAAATAATTTATAATTCGATGAATATGATTAGAATTTTTTTAACTTGTTAATAATTCGAGGAAAATATGTATTTATGTATTTTTTAGGTTTATACCAAATAAAGATTATAAATTTAATTTTTATGAATGTTTTAATATTAGTTTTATAACAAAAATATAAATATTGTTTATTTAGTTTAGTGCTAGCAAAATTTAACTTAAATATTAGTTTTGATGAATTCAAAATGTATTATTAATTTAGTTTAATGACTTTGCATAATTTTCATTTTATGAGGGGTCCTAAATTACTTCAACATCTATTACTCTGCCTCTATTTTGGTAATCGGATTAAAATTATTTCTATTTAGTCGCTAACCTTGTTAAAATTTATCAATATAATCACTAGTTATTAAACCGACTTATGCTTGACGGGTGTAATAACAATTTTAGCTATGTAGATTTACACAATTTATTAATTTTGCTCTTGTTCTAAATGATATAAGGCTTAAACGTTATATAGGTGCCCAAACTATACCCTTTTTTCAGTTAGGTGCCTAACGTTTGTTTCGGGCCACTTAGGTGCCTAACCTTTCATTCCGTAACTCATTTTAGGTTTTAGCTGTGACGGACGTTAAAATTTTCCGTTAAAGGACACGTAGCATGTTTTTAGATTTTCTAATATTAAAAATAATAAAAAATAATTAAATTAATTAAATCCCTTAAACCCATCTTCTTCCCCATCAAACCATCCCCTTCCCATGTTTTTCTTCCCTTAAACGTAGAAAAAAAATGAGTAATATCTGGTATTGCTATCAGGACGTCATTGAAGCTAATAAACACAAAACCAAGACCAAAACAAAGTGAAGAAGATGAGGAAGAAGACGAAGCTTGTTCGACGACTCAACTTCAAGAGAAGCAAGAATACTGGACAAATTACCTTGCCCTCCACCGCCAAGGAAACGCCGCCCTCCTCTAAGACACCATTATAATGGAGTTAGGGAGTTCTTTACGCCTCATGATTTGGAAACAGTTTTCAAGCTCCGCCATGTTGAGAAAGCAATTTGAGTTTAGCCTTGCTACTTATTTTAGAGTTGAAGTATGTGTTTTTAGCTTTGTAGGTTTATGTTTTCTCTTCCCCTCTCCTTTTTGGTCTTTTGGCATTAGCAACTCCTATAGTGGAGATGATTTAAAAGTTGTACAAAGATAACATTTTTATGAAATAACTAGTGTTGTTTAGGTTTCTGAGTTTGAAGTTTTCTTTGGTGTGTATTTATTTCTTGTCTGGTGCTTGTGAATCAGAATGGTTTAGATTATGATGATTGTGGGAGTGAAGGTTAAGAATGGGATGGTATTCAAATGAAAAGATTAGGGTTTTTTTGGTTCGAATGTCAGCCAAATTTAGGAATAGAATATTGAAGTTGTAAGGAAAAATAAAAACAGGGTTTTGTTGCAGGCTGCAGGCATGGTGAGTGATGATGGCCAAGTTTGCGATTTTTTTAAAGAAGATTTCTTTTAAATATTTTTTTCAAGAATCCAGATTTTATTTGAAATTTTTTACTGTCAAAATACCTCTATCTGACGTTTAAGGGAAGAAGAACAGGGAAGGGGAGAGATGATTTGATGGGAAAGAATATGGGTTTAAGGGATTTAATTAATTTAATTTATTTTTTTATTATTATTTTTAATATCAGAAAATCTAAAAACATGCCACGTGTCCTTTAACGAAAAATTTTAACGTCCGTCACGGCTAAAACCTAAAATAGGTTACGGAATGAAACGTTAGGCACCTACGTGGCCCGAAACAAACGTTAGGCACCTAACTGAAAAAAAGGGTATAGTTTGGGCACCTATCTGACGTTTAAGCCATGATATAACAAGTTTGTTTTTCGTATTTATAAATTCTATCAATTTGATCACTAAATAATCAAAATTACACACTCTTCATCAACCTTAACCATCATCACCATGTTCACCTCCAAACAACTCCTTAAAAGCAACCAATTATGTCTGAATGTGATGAAAGTAAAATTTTAATTAAAAAAACTCATACTACACAAATTAAAAGCAAATTTTAATTATTCACATTTTAACCGATATACTTCCCATAAAGGTAGAGCGAAGTTATGCCTTGTCTTAGGGTCACTGTATTTTTATTTTGATATGATTTAATAAATTTATTTTTCTCCTCCAATAAGGTGGTGATACGAATCACGCAATTGAAGGAGTAAATAAAATGAATAAGCTTGATTTGTGGAAGATTTGAACCCGAGTACTATTAGGGTAAAAAAAATTTTGTTGCTAATAATGTAAAATAACAGAGGCAGCTAGCTGCTTCGTTCCGCATCCACAATGGCTTGCACCTCATCCGGTGGCTTCGACAACCAGACATTCCCACGCTGCTGGCCGTTACACATCCGAGCAAGAAAATCCGCCACTTTGTTTCCCTCTCGTCCAATATGTTGGATCCGCACCTCCCATTCACGGCACAAAAAGCCAAATATGAGATCAACTAAAGCATCTCCACGTAACGCCGATGATTCACCCATTAGAATCCGAACCACTTCCATGTTATCCGATTCAAGGTATACCCTCTTAAAACCCAACCTCCATGCATGGAAAAGAGCGTCATAAATCGCCCACAATTCCGCCATCAACACTAAGCAACTACCGATCGATCGAGCAAAACCGAACAGCCACTTCCCAGACAAATCACGGATAACGCCCTCTATCGCAGCAGCTCGCTGCTGTCCCTGCATCGAGCCATCGGCGATCACTTTCGCCCATCCAACAGGAGGGCACTGCCATTGAGCCCTCTCCTCACCCAACCGTCGATGAATCACAACAGCAGCAGACGCGTTGTCAAACTCCACGGCCAGCTGCAGACACTGTGAAGTAATGTCGCCTTGTTCAACATACGTTGCGTCCAATATTAGGCTGTACCGACGCTTCCACAACAGCCAGCAACTGACGGCAAAGCGTGTTACCCACGATGAACCATTATTCGGCATACCACCCTCATTTCGTAGATTAAACTCCAGCCACGCATCACATTCCATCGCCTCAAATTCCGCAAGCCTATCGCGAGGCACAAGCCGCGTCCATAACAGCCTTGCCGACGGACATCGACGCAAGACATGAGCAATATCCTCACATCCCCGCCTACAAAGTTGACAACCCCCATCACTCGTAAGATTACGACGAAGTCTCTCCATATTCGTGAGCAAGTTTTTCCGCAACACTAACCACAAAAATACCCGCACACGTTGAGGCAATTTCAAACTCCATAACGTCCGCCAACGATCATGGGCAGCAGCGTCGAAACTCCCCGCTAGCACTTTGTAAGCGGAACGTGCCGTGAAAGTCTTATTATCCTCCCATCTATAGCTCGGGAAAACACTCCCATACCAAGCCCTTGGACGAGGTATAGCCGATATCTTATCCAACACCCCCTCCGGCAACATATACCCAAATTTTCGTCAATCCCAATCACCGGACTCATTAACCATACTTCCAACCGAAGTCGGTATTGGAGAAGACGGTAGGATGCATCGATCACACAACGGCCCCTCCATGTCCAACCATATGTCATACCAAAAGTCAGTGCTCTCCCCATTTCGGACATTCCAACAAACACTACCCCGAATATCCCCCCAAACTTTACTTAGCCCCTTCCAAAGACGCGAACATTTACTGCGATTGATATATAACGGCACCACCTCTTGCCAACCATATTTCTCCTTAATAACCCGAACCCAAAGCTTATGTGGTTTAGTTAAAATCTCGAATCCCACCTTCATTAGAAATGCATTATTTTGAGATGTCAAATCCTTCAACCCCATACCTCCACTTGCTAGAGGCTGTTGCATAGTCTCCTAATTAACCAGCGATATGCTACGACGGTCACCACTTCCACCCCACACAAATCGCCTAATAATTCTTTCCATTTCTCGACACAGTCCTTTCGGTAACATAGTCGTTTGTATGACATATGATGGAATCGCCTGTAATACTGCTTTAGCGAGAGTTATGTGCCCTACTAATGTAAGAGATTTCGCTGCCCATTCGGATAGGTGTCTCGACATACAGTCTAGGAGGTATGCATATGTAGCCTTCGTCACTCGTTTATGTAATAAAGGAACACCCAAGTACTTCCCTAAGTCCTTAACAACCTCAAAACCCAAACGTTGATCCACCATTTCACGAATATAATCTGAGCAATTTTTAGAGAAATAAACTTAGGTCTTTGCAATACTTACCCGATGTCCTGAGCATACGCAAAATTGTTCCATCACCTCATGTATGACATCCATCTGCCCCGCATCCGCCTCGGCAAAAAGGACCAAATCATCAGCAAAGAAAAGGTGTGAGATCCCCGGGCCATTCCTCGATAGCCGAATCGGTTTCCACAGCCCCGCCTCCACTTTTGCATTAATACTATGAGTCAACTGTTCCATGCATAAAACGAATAGATAGGGTGACAAGGGATCTCCCTGTCGGATACCCGTGACGGCCGAAAAGACTTTGTAACATCACCATTCCATAATAACTGAGTCGATACCGAACCTACACACTGCATTATTAACTCAATCAACTTCCCTGATATGCCCACCTCTCGCAATGTATCTTCTATAAAATGCCACTCGAGTCGACCATAAGTTTTTTCCAAATCGACTTTAATTTCCATGAATCCTTTTTTACCAACCTTATTGCTCATTGTGTGGATGATCTCCTGTGCTAAAATAACATTATCTGTGATGTTTCGTCCCGGAACAAAGCTCACCTGATTCACCGATACCCACTTCGATAAGAACCTATTCAAATGATTCACAATTGTCTTCGTTATAATCTTGTACAACACTGTACAAAGACTGATTGGTCTGAACTGACTGATCAACTCAGGAACATCAACCTTAGGGATGAGCACAATAAGTTTTTGATTAATTCGGCTATCTAGCGGACCACCATAAAAAAATCCTTAACAAATTTAAAGACCGAGTCTCCAACCACATCCCACTTCTTCTGATAGAAATCTACATGAATACCATCAATACCCGACGATTTTAGCGGATCCATTTCGAACACCACTTTCCGAACCTCCTCCTTCGTAACTTTCGCAATCAAAGATTGCAACTCTGACTCACTAAAAGCATGAAACTTACCGGATAGCAATTGCACAGTACAATCGTGTATCCCGCCCGTGAAAAGCTGTCGAAAATACTCCATAGCATGTAGCTTCAACTCTTGATGATCATAGCTCCACCGATTATCATCCACCTTTAGCGCCTTGATTGTATTTCGCCGTCGGCGTTGAATCGTACTAGCATGAAAAAACCGTGTGTTTCTATCTCCTTTTGCAATCCAAGAATTCCGCGACTTCTGATGCCACAAGCTTTCTTCATCCTTCAACACCTTAGCAAGCTCCAATTTTAAATCCCGTTCCAATTCAACCAAGAACTCCGAATCTCTCCTAACCCGTGCCAACTCAATGCCTTTGATACGTGCTAAAAGGAGAGTTTTCCGACGACCGATATGTCCAAATACCTCTCTATTCCAATTTTTTCCCCGCACTTGGAACTCAAGAACATTATCAAAAATATTTCTCTCCGCACACCACACATCTGTAACTAATCGATGGAAATTCAGATGCTCGTTCCATGCAATAAGATATCTAAAAGGTCTCGTCGCCCTATCCACAACACCATCCCCAACCTTTAACAAAATCGGGCTATGATCCGACTCAAGTCGCGGCAAATGAAAAACCTTACTTGTAGTGTTAATGCAACTCTTTATACATTAAATTAATAATTAAGTTATGTGATATGTTTTATATCTATGTATAAATCTTATAGTACAACGTTCCATTTGTTATATAAAAAAATATCTTAAGTTTACTTAATTATTTGTATTATTTTTATTTCATCTATATTTAAAATTAGGATGAGTCTACCACGTGCGACGAACACCGACGAACATCACTAATGATGATCACCGATGAACACCATTAAATTAATTAAGATTTAAAATTTCAAGGACCCATCATACAATTAATAATTATTTTTAAAATTTTAATTAAATTATTTATATATATATTAAAATTTTATTTTTTAATAAGGGTAAACTATATATTTAGTACCTCACTTATCTTTGTATTTCTATTGAACCCTCATTATTTAAATATTATTTCTATTCGACCATATTCTTTATAAAAAACAATTTAACCCTCAACCCAAAATCCTAAACTATTAAACCTTAAACTCTTAAACCTATACCCTAAACCATATACCATTAAAAATAATTTCATCATCATTGATTCAATTCGATTCAATGAATTGTTGAATTCTCCTAAAAAATTCAATTAAATTATTTTTTATATATATCAAAATTAATTAAACTCAAATCTTATAGAATTAACACTATCATCTTATTTGAGATGAAGAGAACATCACAATTAATAGAGAAAAGTCGTTAATAAAAAAAGTCGCATCAGTTTTGATTGTTTTCTAGAGATTTTTTATTTGTTTGTTTGATTGGTTAGATTCTATTTTGCGACGATATATTAATAAAGAAAAGTCGTTAACCATTTAGATTAAATATGGACTAAATGCTTTCTAATTTTGCTAATGGCTATTGAGTTTAAATATGGCTATTGAATTAATTATGATTAATTGTGATGACCTCTTCATCTCAAATAAGATGATAATGTTAATTCTTGGAGATTTGAGTTTAATTAATTTTGATATATATAAAAAATAATTTAATTAAATTTTTTAGGAGAATTCAACAATTCATTGAATTGAATTGAATTGAATCGATGATGGTGAAATTATTTTTAAAGGTATATGGTTTAGGGTATAGGTTTAAGAGTTTAAGGTTTAATAGGTTAGAGTTTTAGGTTGAGAGTTAAGGGTTAAATTATTTTTTTATAAAGAATAGGGTCAAATTGAAATAATATTTAAATAATGAGGGTTCAATATAAATACAAAAATAAGTGAGGTACTAAATATATAGTTTACCCTTATTAAAAAATAAAATTTTAATATATATAAAAAATAATTTAATTAAAATTTTAAAAATAATTATTAATTGTATGATGAGTCTTTAAGATTTTAAATCTTTATTAATTAATTCAATAATGATCAGCGGTGTTCATCAATAGTCATGTTCGTTGCACGTTATAAAATTTTCTTCAAATTAACAGCATGTAGGATATATTTGTGGACGGCAAGAGATACAGCCAGACCAGACAATATCATAGGATCTGCATGTTTTTATTACCACCAAACCCAAGCATCATGCAAATCTTTTTATTCGTATTCTTTCTAATTTTGGGTAAACTATTTCTATTGGTCACCTAACTTTGCTTGTATTTCTAGTTTAGTTACGAAAAATTATAATTTCATTACTAAATTTTCAAATTACTTTTGTTTTGATCATTTGACTTTAAGTGTATACCACTATTTTCTTTGGTAAATTTATGCAAAAAGGTCCTGAAACTTTCTTCTTAAAATCGGATTTTTCAGTCTCCTTTTGATTCATTGATGCACAAGCAGGGACGAAATTAGGATTGAACATTGTGAGGGGCAAAGGTCTATTAAACCTTTAAATTTAAAAATTGGGAGGAGCAAAAAAAACTTATTTGACTACTATTTAAAATAAAAAGGACCTCAAATGCTATTATACCAAAAAAATTGGGAGGGCCAAGAGCCCCTCCCAAACCATACATACCTCCGTCCCTGTGCACAAGTATTGTCTTTCAAATTGAAACATTGAGGAGGCCGAGAATGAAAAGAAAAATAACATATAATGATTACACGAGATCAAACTATAAAGATTGTAGATCGAAACAAGATAAATTAAAGTTTTTAATTAGTATTTTATCTATTTGAGTAGATTTTAATAAAAATCAAACGAAGAAAAAAGAAGACATTTTTTGTACTAGTACCATCTCAAAATGACAGCAACAACAATTTTAAAGGATACCATCCATCATAAAGAAAAAGAGTAAAGTTTTAGGAAATTTCTAGAAATAAAAAGTCTCGGAAAATAACGTTTTGATACAAGTGTTAGTCATTTAACGATGACTAATCAGAATAATTTTTTTTAAAGCTTAATAATGAAATTGATTTTTTTTTAAATCTAGTGACAAAAAAATATTTATTTTAAATATATTATCAAAATAATAAGTAATAAATAATACTAACAAACATCCCATCCATCATTGTCTTGACCTTCCTCAAAAGGCACTCCTGTTTTTTTTACTTCTTAAATTAAGCCTCAAGTTAATTTAATTACAGTATTTTATAAAATTTTAAACTCTATCATACTAGACTTACACCTATTACTTTATAGGCAAACAAAGTGGTCCTAAAATTTCTGAGTTCCTAATTATATTTGAGCTTTTAAAGTAGAAAAAATGTTTTGTTCACAAACCAACCCCTGAATTATATCTATTTTTCACTTTCATAACTATTTTTGCCTCCCCAAAATTTTTTGATATTAATATATCATTCGTCTCAATTTACCACAGTAGGTAACCATGTTAAAAAGTTGGTAATATTAATCAATCACGTGTAATGTATCTGTTTTTATCAATGATGTTATTTATGACGTGTAATTAATATTGTTGTTTTTTTGCTTAAATGAAGAAAAAAAATCATCCCCTAAACTATTTTTTTACTTTTAGCCCTTAAATTATTTTGGGTCAAAAACAAGTATTTAAATTATTATTTTTGTTCATTTTAAATCCACCAATTATCTAAGTTAAAAAAATTATTTCGGTCAATAAGATATTAAACATCACACAAGCTTTTTAATCAAAAGTTAGTTTATGGACTAAAAGCAAAAAATGTCATAATTTAAGTATTTATTTTGATAAAAAATAGCTTAGATACTTAAAAAAATAGTTTAAATATTTATATTAATTAGAAAATAATTTAAGGACTAAAAATAAAAGTATATAATTCAAGGGCTGATTTTTCATTTGTCTTATTTTCAAGATAAACAGGAAGTAGAATGACAATAAAAAGTTTAGGCACAAAGAGATAATTCAGGGACTAAACCATGAATAAACCCTCAAAAATGAAAGCTTGAACTTGACAACAAGTGGCTTACATTTTAAGCATATGGGTATTTTATCTTCTTTACTTTCCCCCGTGAGAACACATAATAAAGGGGATGTCATGTTTTGGTAGGATTGTGTTTTAAATAAAGCCTTTAACTTTTTACAATAGCACAGTATTTATCTTCAATGGAGGTCAGCAAAACAGCAAAGCTTTGGTTCTTGACCTGTACCAAAAACAAAGAAACAAAACAAAAACCGAACCCCAACGTTGTTTTAGCTGTGGTTGCGTGATTGTTGTTCTAAAATTTTCCTCATTTGGGGCATTGAGTAAAGGGGGAATCTTTACTGGTTCCGTCGTCTCTTTTCTCTTTTTTAAGCTCTCTCTCTCTATCTCATTGCTTTAAATATTAAGAACCTACACCTCTTATCATAGTTCTTTGCACTTTGAGTTTTTAAAAAAACGATTTCAGGCTCTTTAAACTGGATTGTTCTTGCCATGTTTGTTGAAATGCTTCAGAGACCTTCCATTTCAAAGGAAAGCTTTTTTGATTCATTTTTTTAAGTTGGGTACTTCATTGTTTTGAGCTTTGTGGGAGTGAGTGTTGTTTTTTAATCTATAAGGTAAGTTTTCTATGGATGATTTGTCTATCCATTTCCATGGTTTATGTCCTTTTCATTTGTTATTTGCTTTGTTTTACTGATACTTTAAGATTTAGTTTCTGCAGTTACAACACTTACGTTTTTTTGGTTTATTTTTACAGTTTATTTCAAGTTCTTGGCCTTCAAAGTTACAAAAAGAAGATCATGGAGAGTGGATGCTCAAAGAAGCTGGAAGAAGAGAAACTGGAACTGAGGCTTGGTCCACCAGGTCAAGAACATAGCAGCTGGTTCATTAAAGATGAGCCTTTGCACTCATTTGGTTATTTTTCTTCAATGAAAAGCAATGGAAACCAGGCTCACAAGTTTCTACCACCGGAGGACCACCATGCTAGGTCACTTTTGGCTTCTCCATGGGCCAAAAACCACCAGCCAAACCCTCCTTCATCATTGCAGAGTTCAGAGAAAAAGCAAACAGCTATGCCTTCCAACTGTCCTCAAAAAAGGTGCTTCACCTTTTCACTTTCCTCTCTCTATTTCTCTCTCTGCAACTCTTTAAATTTTTATGTATTTTTAACTTTTTTGGGGGGTTTTTTGACAGAGAATATTCATTCACAAAGGGTTCACATGTTTACCTTGCTTGATGTGTTTATGTGGTCCATGCATGCGGTTGTTTAGTTATGATCTTCCATGTGTTTCTTATATGTTTTTTCAACATGATTTAGTTATCTTTATTTCTAGATGTACATTTTTTTTACTATTTTTGTATGTTATATACTTGGTATCCCCTCTCATGCAATTATTGCATGGTTGGGTTTGTTTTTGTTCCTCATATTTTATATAAACCATAAGTTTAGGTAGTATTAATGACTCTTAGGTATCTTTTAATGATTAAAAACCGGACCGGAGATTCTTTTGGTTAGATTTCAAGTTCCTGGTTGAACCGGTTGGATCAATGTAAAATTGTGTTTTTATGTTTGAATACTAAGTATAATGGTATGGATTTTAATAAAATACCAAGTTGGTAAAGGTTCATTAATTACACATAAATGTTTGGAACAAAACAAACTATATACATCCGGTTTTTTAATGGGTGTTATTATCTGGTCTGACTAATGACCGGTTTTACCGAGCATGTCACTGGTTCTTGGTTCAGTCGGTCGGTTTGGTCCATTTTTTAGTCCATGATATCTGTTTATGAATGATTTTCAGTAGACTATGTTAGTGAGCATGCTATGGATGTGTCTGTCATGGTTGTTTTTAATTTTTTTCCCGATGGTTTCTATATGTGGGGAAAGTCGTATTTGATATTCATGTTGGACACAAGAACTTGCAAGGAAAAACGAAAAATCTGGGTGACAGAGTTGGTAAAATGATTGAATGAATTGTGATGTATTTATTGTCTAACTCCATGGTTATGATAATGGAAAACAGGACTGCTCCTGGTCCAGTTGTGGGGTGGCCACCAATTCGTTCCTTCAGGAAAAATCTTGCAACCCCGAGTTCTTCGAAACCAGCGTCTGAAACTCCGAGTGGTCTCCCTCACAAGGTTGTCAATGAAAAGAAAACGGTGGCGGCTGAACCTAATGTTAAAGGCCTATTCGTGAAAATCAACATGGACGGAGTTCCAATAGGAAGAAAAGTCAATCTCAAAGCCTACGATAGCTACGAAAAACTCTCTACTGCTGTCGATGAACTTTTCAGAGGCCTTCTTGCAGGTGAACTCATTGTACTATTATTTCCGAATTCATTGAATGTATGTATTAATTAGGTGATGGAAATGTGATATGACAATTGTTCGGTTCCCATCGATGTTCTTAACTGTTAATCAGTTGATGAAGTGCAACATTATGATTGATAGGTTCACGTTTATGTTAATCGAACTCTTTTAGACTATGTTAAAGATAATCTTCGTTGACAGACAATGATCAATCCTTTGCAGCTCAAAGAGATTCTTCTGCTGGTGGAGTAGTGAACAAGCAAGAGGAAGAGAAACCTATTACTGGCTTGTTGGATGGAAACAGCGAATATACACTTGTTTATGAGGATAATGAAGGCGACCGGATGCTGGTCGGCGATGTCCCATGGCAGTAAGCTTCTTATCACTATAAATCTAATGAAATTTCATATTATAGTTATACCAATACCCAGGTTGAGCATATAGAAGAAAACGGTTTCATATCCGTGTTGTCGTGTAGTTTTCCGTCTTAAAAGCAGCATTAGATTAGATTCCTATACCAAATCGGATTGTTTGTTCACAGTATGTTATACTAAAGATGAATAACTCTTGTGAATTGGATTTGCAGCATGTTTGTATCGACGGTGAAGCGGCTGCGTGTGTTGAAGAGCTCGGAACTCTCTGCGATTAACCGTGAGTTACGATAACTGGTTGATTATTCAATCCCCCCACCCCCCAGGTTTCATTAACAATAAATTGATGGCCATTGTTTTACAGTTGGAAGCAGTAAGAAGGGGAAGACGGTGGAAAACTAGAGTAATTTCCATTCGAAGAAAAGAGGCTTCAAATTAATGTTCATGTTTTGACATCTTCACCCTTTGGTTTTGTATCCAATTGTTGCACTCACAGCATATATATATATTAAGTAATGTCGTATGTAATTTTTGTCTTGTGGAACATGCTTTTGCCATTTGGAACAATTAAATCCTTATTCCTTAACTGGAAGCAAATTTCTCGAGTTTGATGTGCAACTTTTTGGAAAAATTAAATTGAATGAGTTCTAATGGGGATTAAATCTTGACCACATATTTCATTCTAGATAATTTCTCTTCCTTATAAAAGAAAAAAATGTTTTAATTGGGTTTTTTTTGGTTTCGTTATGGAGTCAAATTAATCAGATTATTGAGTCTATATTTAATCAAATAATTTGATCTAATTTAGGCAACACTGAACATTGTTATTTTGGGTATGGGTTGGGGGACTAAAATCAACCCAAAAGGACCCATTGAAGTAAATATGAATTGATCCCTCACCAACCGAACTTGCTGAACACTTCCATATCATGGTTAGATTCATTGTTTCTTTGGATTATGTTATACATATATTCATATATATAGTGATTTATATTTCACTTGAATTTTAATATTCATGTAATACTTGTATTCGACCATCAATCAGTTGATATACTAAGATAAAACACTAAATTTTTTAAGTAACCCTAAGTGTTCGAACTCTAACATTATTAATGAAGTAAATTGGGTTAGGAGGGCCGTTTTTATAATGGACCTACGCAGTATTTGATTCAGATTAATTTACCAATAAATCAAATGTTGATGATTATATAAAAAATACTTGTATCTAATATAATATAAAAGTACTGATAATAGATGTGTAGACTCGAATATCGTAAATATCTATTATAAAAACATCTAACATCTCATCGTGTTAAATTAATCGACAAAATTATATTTTTAATATTATCCTTATAACTTGTCACATCAAATAGTATATAGTTATAATTAAGTTGGTCAATACCTAACTTTGGGCCCGAATAAAGGAATGGTCAATCTAAATTTGCTTCCATTTTAAGGAGGGGGAGAGACACGTGCGGAGGGGTATGTGAAATAGTGTAAAACGCACGTGCGCAATCGCCGGCACTTATCAAGGCGGCTACTTGCTTTCGGCTCTCTGGTTTTACCCTTTTACCTTACAGTTCGGCTGGTCGGCACACGTGTGACTGTTGACCCGAAAACCGGACACTAACTAGACTTGACAGGACAAGACATGTCTTGTCTTAATCAAACTACTTCATTAAATTTAATTATTTAATATTAGAGATAATAAACAACTTTATTATAATTAAGGGTAATCTTCACCCGTGGTCCTTTTTGTTTAGGGTTTGTTTTATTTTGGTCACTAAAATTTAAAAAAAATATTCTGGCCACTTACGTTTAGAATCGTGTTTATTTTGGTCACTAATACGTTAGTCTCCGTAATAAAAAATTAATTTTTAATTTGAATCTTAAATTTTAAAACTTTATTTTTTACCATCTTCCTTAAAAATAATTCTGAATTCGATTGGATAATTTGAATCATAGGAACTATCACAGCTGAAAGATGCATCAATGACACCATTAGAGTCGTTCGGTATTGATCTATGAGATAGATTATCTACCCCAAAGCTAAAAATAAAATAAAAATATAACCTTCAAAGTTCCTAGATAACTTAAAAATATAAACTTTTGTTTGTTTCCCGAAAATTAAAGCGCAAACTTTGGTTACTAAGAAAATACAAGAAAAAGAAATACAAGCTTCATTTATATATACATAATCTTTATTAACAAAAAAAAAAAGAACCCATCATAAAAAAATTAAAAGAGGTCAAAGTCAAATTTACCTGATCATAGAACAGGGGGGAAATGCAGGAGAGGGTGGTATTTTCCATAAAATGAAAAAGCTCAAAATTTATAGTTTGGGGGGGGGGGGGGGAGTTTGCGTTGTTTTAATGTTCTTTCCTCGATAGAAACTGTTCAAGATCTGATTCAAACAAAAAAAAGAGAGTAAAGAAATAGAATAAAAAACAAATGTTAATAACTTTGTTTTAGTGAACAGAAATTAATTTTGTAAATGGAAGTTAATATTTTCTGTTATTTTTTCGTCGTTTTTTGAAAAAAAAAATTAAGTGAGAAAACAAACAAATAAATAAGGAATAGAACAACATTGAGTCTTGTTGATTACTTTTAGTTCTTTGACCAAATTTAGAAGATTTTAATATAGCAAGTGATAATCTATCTCATAGATTAATACTGATGATCCCTAATGGTGTCATCGATGTATCTTAGCTGTGGTAGCTTGTAGGATTCAAATTATCTAATCAAATTCGGAATTGTTTTGGTGAAAGAATGTGAAAAATAAAGTTTTGAAAGTTTTGGGTTAAATTAAAAATTAATTTTGTTATTAACGGAGACTAACGTTACAATGATCAAAATAGACATAATTCTAAACGTAAGTAATCAAAACAATCTTTTTTAAATTATGATAACCAAAATAGAATAAACCCCAAATAAAATGATCCACGAGTAAACATTAGCCTATAATTAAAGAGGAGAAATGGAATAAATCGGAATTCGGATTTAACCATAATACTTCAAAGACTAATAATTTATAGATTTAAAAACTGTGAATATCTGAATTAAATAGTATTTTTATTTTTTTAATTATATAACAGGATAAAATATACATATCATCATCTAACTATATTCTCACTCTTATTTTAGTTACTCAACTTTTAAAAATTTCAATTTATTAATTAAACTTTTAAATTATTCATATTTTAGTCACTAAAACAGTTTTACTTCAAAAACATGAACAATTCAAAAATTCAGTTAATAAATTAAAAATTTTAAAAGTTTAGTGACCAAAATAAAAATGTCAAGATAATTGAGTAATGAACGGTGTAATTTACCCTATATAATAATAAATATGTTAGATCTCGCATAGTGAAAATATCTTTAAAATTAATATAAGAATTATAATTTTTTTACTTAAAATATCAACAAACTCGAAAAATAAAGTAGAATATTAAAACTCAAAATTAATATAGAAAAACCGAGAACAAAACTGAATTAAAATGAACAGTTGAAAAAATTCCAGAAATTTGACCGAACTAAACCGATACCACCCTATTTATAACATCTACAATACAGTTTTCAGATGTAGATTGGATTGATCGGTTGTACAAATTGAACAAGAATTGATGATTCAAGCAATAATGTAAAATCGAATACATATCGAACCGTTATGAATCGATAAAACAACAAAACATGTTCCAGACCTTATCGATAAGGAAGCAATTGGCAAACAAAACTCCTCGAATCCAGTTCTCGCAACTCGAAAATCCGAGTTCAAAACCGAGACGGATAATTAAAATTTCACGGACTGGCAGAGTTAGAAAGTGAAATAAACTTAAAGAGGAAAAAAGTATAAGGTGATAGCTGTGGGGTGTGGCTGCTTTCGGTTGCCGCTGCCATCGTCAACTCTATCTCCGGCCGAGAATTCATGGTGCACGAAACTTGCTGCTAACAGATTCGTAGTTAGGGACTTGGAAGACTGCCAAGCAGGAGGAGTAAAGAATCTCATAATCCGATCGATAATATTCACAAAAAAGAGAGTTGGATCAAATAATACACGGGAAACCGGATATTTACCATCACCGAAAGATGCCATGGTTAGAGGTGAGGATACAATCTTCTTAGCCATATTGGTAATATCCTGCAGCGTGACTTCATCCACCATCTTTAAAAATGAATGTACAGATTTCCTGTTATGGAATGGGATAGAACAAATAATAAGAAAATATAGTGTGTATTCCTTTCGAGATAAGCATAGTGGTGTGTAAACTAAGTCGATTCCGTTAAACGGTTGGCAAACACGGTAAAACCTCACTGAAAGAGAGAACCGGCCGGTCCGGACAAGACCTAAGGTGTTCAATAGCAAGGTAACCATGTGAGCAATTTTCACCGAAGTGACAACGGTCGAGGGTGATTAGTATAGCCCAGCATTTGGCTTGAAGAAAGCCGAAAAGGGATGTTGAAACAATTCGAGAACATAAAGATCACTTATTTTACGTAACAATAATTAATATTTATGAATATTACTTTCTATAAACAAGCATTAACGTTTTATTAACCATAAAGCCATTTTCAATGTAACGTTTTTTGCTCAATTTTGTCATACGAGCATGAAGATGAGGTTAAAAACATACATTTTCTTAGCTTTATTGCTCGGATTCTTCATTTTTCATGAGGTAATTTGTTTTGAAACCCGCATCCGAAGCACATTCAATAAAGGAAGCGGATAGCCAGATATGATCCTCTGAGGACCATCTAGTACACAGAAAAACTTAGAAAATGTTGGACAAACCCGTGTCAGAAACATAAGCATATCCAACACTTGCATCCAAGTCCAAGTAACACAGTTTCCTAGATTTGGTGTAGGTGATCATGCAGGAATATAATGGGATATGTAAAGAAAAAAAGAGTTGGAAGTCCGTAAACTCACCGTTCTCCATATGTCAAAATCTGCCTTCCGATGTCTTCAGCCACAATCATCTGAAAAATACAACCGATTTAATATTAGAAGTCTTTTAACAGAACAAAGAAAAATTAAGCAATAAAAAGAAAATGATTTATAAAAAAAAGAAATTATAAATGAAAATTGTCAGAATAATTCACAAGAGCGTACTCTAGATTCTAGATTCATCAGTACTGCCGATTTTGTAGCCTCTTGAGCACGCTTTATCATTAACCGAGAAACAGATCCTTCTGTTGCCAACAAAAGCAATTCTTCTGCTGCTATGTCGACTGCTTTTGACACAAAATCAGAGCTCTGGCACGAAAGTTAAGCAAATTCAGCTCTTTGTAAATACAAATCAAGGCAAACAAGATATTGAAAGACCAGATTAATGACATCGACTTAAATTACATTCTTACAGATAAAAAGGCATTACTGAAAATATGAATACAAAACATGCTTATATAGCGCTATAAAAGAAAAGGCGACATGCACATCTACACATACATGCTGACACACTACTACGATAGTTTTGCACGAATTAACAGCAAAGAAGAGTACATAATGATAGCCTTACCGTGCTGCCATAGATGCCAAACAATCCCGTGTTATTGAAGATGCTGTTGAATGCAGAAAACGAATGAATCTGCTGATACTCATTCAATACACGGAGATCTGTTTTCAAACATCACAGAGAAGCAGAAAAGTAAGCACGTACATTCTCTAACAAATGACTATGACTTCAGCAACTCAGCTGAAATCAAATGAAACTGCGGATATAGGTATGTGTCTGACTCAGACCCCTGTCTCTGTGTATGTGTCCGATATGAGTACTTAAAGAAAAATGAAGGCTCAGAGTAACACGGGCTACAGGCTAGATAAAAGCAAAACTTACATAGCCGAGAGTGCATCCCTTTCCCAGGACCCCCAGCTGAAAATGAGCCACCTCCACCCATAAGCATCTGTAGGTCAATCAGAATCAGTAATACCATTCAAGCAGGAATCATATAAAACAATAAGAGAAGCTAAAAAAGAGTTGGAAGATTTTTTCACAGAACATATTCGTCTGACCTGAAAGATTCACAGTGAGTCTTAATAAATGAAAAAGGAAACGAGTGATTCTAACAACATTAAGCAATAAATGAAGCAAAGTTCAAAATCCGGCACCTGCATTACAGTCAAAGTGACAGAGTCTTTCTCGTTATTCCAGCCACCAGGTACTTCAAAAGCAAGAGCAAAATGGGTACTCTGCAATTTACAACCAAATTGTTCAATCTATGACAAGAAGAAATCTTGAAGTTTGAAAAAGAGTTTTTATTTTCCCCTTATTCTTTTATTTGGTGGGGGGTTGATGTTAGCAAAATTTCATTTATATCAGATGAATGGTAAAAATGTACTGGTGAATCAGCTCGACGACGGAAATCGCCACCAACATAAAGAGATTTTGGCTCTTTCGGTTGGGGTCCGGATGGGAGGTCGGAAAGAAGTGGCTCGGCAATCTGAAGAAGCTCTTCATTTTCAATGCCAGATGCTGCCAGGACAATTCTATTCCCCTTATAGTTCTCCTGAAACCCTCGAACAAACCACCATTCAGCAAAACAAACACGGAAAGAAACTCAGAAACACCATCAATCACACAAAAGTCATATGTTCGAAGTACTAATTTTTTTATCTATATATTTAAAAGAAAATGCATGGATTTGGAAAGAATTATAAAAGATTCTTACAGTAACGAATTCTTCCAAAATGCCACTGTCCAACCTTTCTGTTGCTCTTTCGGAAGCCAATAGAGGATTGGCCAGTGGACCACAGTAACCAGCAGAGTGAACTGCCTCCAAAATTAAGCGCTCAGGGTTTTTCGAAACTTCTTCCATCTCAGCTTTAATCTTTTGCAACTGTACAAGAATGTGGCACATGTTGAAAACTCAAAATAAGGGCAAAGAACCCAACAAAGAGAAAATAAACAAATTCCAGGATCTGAGCTTATTATTAATGGCCAAAGCATCGGGTCCTCATTCTCAAAACTGTCCCACATATGTATAGATGCTGAACCGAGAAGTCTACCTAAATCAACATTTAACTTTACTTGTACACAGAACAGTAGAGCTAATTAATGTGAAGTGCATAATTTTTCGGAAAATTAGTCAATGGTACGTATTCTAATTAACATAAGCTAAGTTTTATAGGATGCTTCTTCAATAACTGTTGACTTAATCAGAAATTAGGAAAGATCTAAAACAAATTACCTCTTCATTAACTTCCCAATCTAAAAAAGCGGGGTTCCGCACACAGTCAATAAGCAATTCTACCATTTCAGGAACATAGGTCTTAAGGGCATCAAAGGTGTATGTCATGCACTCCCTAGAGGCTGAGGCTGATGTGTTACCTCCAATTGCCTCAACTTCCCTAACAACACGCAAGTGGCTGCGGTTTGTTGTGCTCTTGAATGCCATTCGCTCGAGCAAGTGGGAGGCACCAGATGACATCGGTGTTTCGTAAATGGAACCACAATCAACAAATACACCGACGGAGGCAGCAGGAGTCTGTTAAAACAAGCAAAAAACATCACCACACCATAACCAATTAAACAATCAACAAAATGAAGTAGCACTAACACTTAAGAATGGAAATAACGGTTCAATAAATGAAGAGTCCAGATTTCCAATACCGGTAATTGCTCCGAGGCTATTCTCACACCATTGGAGAGGGTTTTAACCTTGGTTTCACTAGGTGCAACGTAATCAGGTAATGGGGGCGGAAGGGAAATGCTGTCTAATGGAGTATCCAAAGGAGCAACAGCACTTGAAGTCGCGTAACGAGCAGCTTCCAAATTACCGGTGCGACCCTATTCATAAAAGTTCGAAAAGCATTTCTCTGTAAGTGACTACATAGAAAGACCACTCCATCCAACATTTGAAGTTTGACCAGCACCAACTCATCAAATTGAGCATATTTGATTAAGCATCATACATGGAAATGCATATAACAAGAACCACTATGCACTATGTAGTTGAAGGACAAGAAAAGAAGTATAGAAACAAAGAAAACAAAGGGATATAGAATAGCATAGCTTCCATTGTTCCTTCTAAATCTAAAACTCTTCATAAAGGAAATGAGCTAAATTTGGCTCATTCAAAAAAGCCAACATTTTCCCTATTTTACCATCAACACAATATACTAATGCCAATAAACAATCATACCATATAAGGGATATAAACAGGAAATACAATAACCAGTTAACTTCATAAAATGCATAATGAAATGAGAAAAAATGTGATTGAACGGACATTGAAATGAAACCCATGTGACAAAAAACCCATAAACTCGTTCTGGGTCTTCTTATTTCATATTGATCCCCTGTATTTTCTCGGAAAACAAACAGAAAACACAGGGTTTGGGGTGTATTTTTATATATAAAAAACTGACCTTTAGAGCCCTGAAACGGGAAAGAGCAGCTCTATACATGGTGTCTGGTCTTCGTGGAATTTAAGGTTTTATGAACTTTCTTTCACTGTCTGTAAAAACAAAGTGTTTGTATTGTTTGTTTATGTGAGGAAGAAACAATTAAGAGAAAATGAAAACCAAAGAGCCTCTGTAAAGAGCGAGTTTTGAACGAGAAAACGGGGGAAAAAGACGTTGAGCTCGGTTCCGTTCCGTTTTAAAAGGGGTAATGAAGAACATCTCTCTGCTTTTCACATTCATTTTCAGTAGGGTTTAGTCTCTCCACCTATCTTTGCCACCTCAGCAATTAAAACATAGATAATTGCATGTATTTACAAAATTGTAAATAAATTATTAATATCATTCCATTTTAATCATTCTGTTAATAGAACTCAACAAATATTCCAGTAGAAAAGTGAATGATATTTATCTTAAGAGATAAGTTTAAATCGTTTTGTTTACAAAGTGTATGCGTATCGTCAAAGGTTTAAGAATATCTATAAATAGATACTATCTTATAATCACCTTTAGAATACAAAAAATTAAATTTATTAATGATAAAAATATGACAGTTGTGGTTGTCGACATTTAGAGTAGTTTACCTTTTTTGTATTAGACGAAAAGTAACAATCAATGACGGTAGCGAAAAATGTGAGTGAAAAAATATAATCCAAATCTTATCTCTTAGAGAATTGTAAGTTAATAGAGCTGACTTAGTGAATCAGGTAAATTAATAACTATGTTGTCGTCAAATTTTTGTTTTCTCGATGATAATGAGTAGCATCAAAATTTAAGAGGTTCTTGATATTCTATGTCTACCAAGATGTGAACAAAGAAATATCATATGAAAATGATATTCCAAGAAACTTGAGTAACATAGATATGAATTTGTGGAGATGTTGGTGACGAAAGAGATAATAGTACAAGATAGATATAACAAAAATCAAAATCCATCAAAATTATATATTTTTAATTTTAAAAATAAAAATATTAAAAATATATTTTATTAATATTTAATTATAAAATTATAATAATTTATTTAAATTTTTAGTTCAAAACAAACTCATTATATAAATTAAATTCAGACAAGTAAAATTTGATTTGGTTAATTGAAGATGACAATACCTTCGTCACAATTATCAAAACAAAACCAACACAAGAAGTCAAAAAATGAGTAATGACAAAATGATAGTGGTGGCAAGATTTTTTTAAAAGATTGTTAAGGTTTTTCAAAAATGTTACAAAATTAAAAAAAAATAGATGCCAAAGCAAATAACTTAAGTGCAAGAAGCCAAGTGGTTACCAAAAATGGCATAATTGGCCATATAGGCAAAAAAAAAATAATTAGGGAAATGGAGCTGTTTGAACATTATTTAGGAGAAATAGGCTAGTTTTCACATGAAAACGCCATGTGCAGAAGGCGTCATTGGACCTCGTTAGGTACAAAAGACGAGGTCTCTCTTGGCTGGAGTCTGGCGCGGCTTGGTAGCGAGCAGGGCATGGTGGCAGCGTGGCAACGACATCGTTCAACGTGGAATACATGAGCCATGCAGATGTGGGACCTCGCCATTTCTACATGGCGAGGTGTTGTAGCGTTCAGGGTGGCAGGGCAGAGCCATGCAGGCTGGAATCTCGTGATTTTTTTTCATTATTTGATATTTTTTCTATTATTTTGTGTGTATATATAAGATAGATAAGGGTAAGATTGGTGTGAGTTAAGAGTTAGTGATATTTGTGAAGAGAAGAAAAAAATTGGTGAAGGTGAAAAGTTTTCTGTATATCTTTTTAAAGATTTATTCGAAGAGGGTGAGGATCGTTGGAGTGTATTATTCTGATCTTTTTTAGGTTTCTCACTAAGTAAATGATTTTTTAAATTTTAAGTTTAAATTAATCTGTTGTTTTTTAATTATGAGTGTCTGTATATTATTTTGTGTGATTGATGATCTAATGATAA
This sequence comes from Hibiscus tridactylites, assembly GCA_958450335.1. Taxonomy (NCBI): domain Eukaryota; kingdom Viridiplantae; phylum Streptophyta; class Magnoliopsida; order Malvales; family Malvaceae; genus Hibiscus; species Hibiscus tridactylites. Next base: position 17,180,769 of record OY288274.1, read on the forward strand.
TTATTTTTTATTATTGATGAAGTTGTCCTGGTTCTGATTGTTGGTTCGAACAAAAAGAAGCTAGTTTTTTATTTTATTTTTTAATATGGTAAGTGCATGTATTTTTAATCTGGTTTTTTAAAGTTAGTTTTTTACTTTGTGTATTAGTCACACATTTTAGGTTTAAGATATGTGCGTGGTTATTTCTTGCAACCAGGTTAGAGGAAACACACAATCAAGATCGTATTGTATTTCACTGAACAAGTATATATATTTTGAGTGTAACTATTTTAAGTATATTTGTAGTGTAACTATTTGTATATGTGTATATTTAAATATATTTGAGTCTATACTAGAATAATAATATGAGTTAAATCGAAATATATTTATTATAAAAACATAATAAAAATTTTTGAGATCCTTACATGTGTATATTTTCACATAATAAAACATGATTATTTAGTTTTTACAAATAAAATTGTTTATATAAAAATGTTTAAAGAAAATAAATTATTTTTAATAAATTTAATTAATTTATACATCAAAAAAAAATTTAAAAAATAAATTATATATATAAGTCAAATATTTATTTATAAAGTAAATATTGTTTACACATATTATTGTTCACCTAAAAAATATTGTTTATAATTTTTTTAAAAAAAATTTAAAATTATCAACTATGGCAAATTTAATGGGAAAATGTAGGAACTAGTATTTATTTTACATTAGTAAAAAAATTTATTTTAATATGGAATAATATTTTAATTACCCAAAGAAATAATAATAATAATAAATTTTAAAAGAATATTAAAAAATAAAAAAATTATTTTAATAAGAAATAATAATTCTTTATTATAATTTTGAGAAGAAAATTAATTATTAAAATATGTAAATTATAAATAATAAAAAAATTAATAATATTTTAAAAGAACTTATTATAAAATTATAATATTCAATAACACAATAATAATATATGAACTTTTGTATTATTATATTAATAAGAAATAATATTCGCATAGATAAAAAATGTTGAAGTTAATACAATTTTTTGATGTATATATTCGAATGATAATTTTTTTAACTTTAGAAATAGAAAATGGCATCTGAAGAAGTTTTGTTGTACCGTGACCATGAGCACATTTCGTCTCATATTCACGAAGAGCAAGTAAGTAAATGTTTTGTAATTTAAAATTTCATATTTACTATGTAATTGTTATAATACGGAATTATAATAAATTAATTATATAGTGGAGAGCATATGATACGTCATCGAGGAATGAAGATAAAGGGACCCGATGAGCGTTTAGTGTATTACCTACATCGAGCTGGTTTTTATAATGCTTCATTTCTACGTGGGTTTAAGATAGTCCCCAGGTTGATTACTGCATTGATTGAACGATGGAGACTAGAGACCCACACATTTCATTTTCTATTTGGCGAATGCACAATAACCTTGAAGGATGTAGCGGTACAACTTGGTATTCCACCAAATGAGAAATCATTGGTCGGAGAAAATAAGTACAATGCATATGACCTTTGCACGCAGTATCTGGTCAAAACTCCTCCTGAGACCTGTGTGGACGGGCTACGCCTTAGAATATCATGGTTGCATCAAAAATTTAGTGTAACCGATGAATATGGTCATCGATGTAACCCCCTCGTCCCGGTCTGGCCGGATGACCGGTCTGAGTGGGCCACACGAAGAGAACCGAAGCGAAACCCGTTAAGGTTCCTCCTCGGTTAACAACCCTAAAAATTTCTTTTTATTTATCTTGTCTAGATGCATTACCATTGCCTATGTGAAACACGTCAGCGGAAACAAGAGCAATACAAAGATCAACCATTCGAGACATCATACATCAAACAACCCATTTTCTGTAATTAAGTAGGCCGTATCGATACACTTGTCAAGGGTATCGATACACCTTGACCAAAGTCAACACTCAAGGGTCAACACAGGAATACCGTATCGATACACCTGTTAAGGGTATCGATACGCCCTTCCCAGTCAACATCTCGTGGTCAATGAGATAAACCCGTACCGATACACTAACCCACCGTACCGATACGGTAATATCTCACCAAAATCTCAGAATTCCAGTGACCAAAAACCGTATCGATACGCCCCCGTGTATCGATACGCCCAGCCAAATTTGAGCCCTGGAGGCAATAGCGTATCGATACGGCCCTCAGGCGTACCGATACGCCCTACACTGCAAAACTCCCAAACTCAGCTAAATCATACAAGACTCGAACCTAGATGCAATTTAAGACTTCCTTAGCCCCAACCAATCATTCATACAACATTTACATACCACTATTTAGCCATACAAACACCCAACATGTACATACATCAAGGAAATTATGCAATTGATCAAAGATGACATTTAAGCATTCAAGTCTCAAACTCCAACACTGTTGAGTGGATCGAAAGATCGATATTTACCAAGAGGGGGGGTGAATTGGAAATTTAAAGGATTTTAGTGGAAATTGGCAAATAAAAATTGAAGAACAAGGGATTTAGAGTGGTTCAAGTTCCAAATGAACTCTACATCCACTACCTTAGTCTCACTAAGGATTTGCAACAATTTCACTAAATTGATCTTCCCCTTTTCTAGGACAAGGAGGCAACCCTTTACAATATCGGTTGATTTTTCTACCCAAAAATCAACCCAACTCTCACTCAATTGAACAAAGAAATTTGAAGGCTAATTAGGTATCTCTCAATACAAATGATAGCCCCAATACAAGCACTCAACCCAATTTTACAAAATATGAATAAAGAACACAAATTGGGATTTTATACAAATTTGGGATTTTTGCTCAAATGCTTGAATTTGATGTTTGGATGTTTGCTTGAAGTTCAATAGTTGTTGCTGATGCTTTTGGATGTCCCTTTTATACCTTCTCATTGATTTCTAGCCGTTTGGGTGGTTGGGAACATAAATGGAGCCGTTGGAACCCTCTCTTGCCACCATTAATGCTGTCTGCACCAACCCGTTTCGGAACACGGGAAACCTGTTTCGGAACAGACTAAAATAGAAAGAGCCGTTGGGGTGCATTTAAGAGCCCGTTTCGAAACGCCTTAGGGCCGTTTCGGAACGGTTTTGCCACTGTAAAAGGGTCGTTTCGGAACGGTTCTAGCCCGTTTCGAAACGCCTTAACGGTTTTGATAAAATCAGTTAAAACATACAACGGTCACATTTTCAAAATAAAACCTAGCCCCTATTTCGGAACGGTAGTGATCCGTTTCGAAACGGAATGACTACTGTTAAAGGGTCGTTTCGGAACGGGCGTGATCCGTTTCGAAACACCCCTTATATGTTTGAAAATATGAAATATTTGAAATAAAATAACCCATTTTAAATCCTTAATGAAGAACAGTTTCGAAACGATTGGATCCGTTTCGAAACGCTTTCAAGTGTTTCGATACACGTATCGGAACGGTGGTCGACAGTGGTGAAAGTGTTTCGAAACGCCTTAGGGCCGTTTCGAAACGGGTACGTGAAAAACACTGCTTTGGCTTGAAACACTTAGAAAAATTATTTGAAAGTGTATGTTTTTAACTTGGGCATAATACTAAAATTATATGGGGATATTTTAAGGACTTAAAATTCGTTTTGACTTTTTCGATTTAGTCCTTAGGTTTTTAGTTATATCAAAATTAAAATATTTGTTTCACAATCTCCCCCTTTTTGATATAACAAAACTAAAGTTAGAATTTTTGGAATTTTGAAGATTTTGAAAAAATATTCTAACTCCCCCTTAATTTAAGATAGGTTTTTAACAAACATTTTGATTTGAAGTTTAAGTTTAAAAACCTTTTAAAATTTAAAAACGAATTTTAGTGTTGTGGCTCTTAAATTTCTTCTCCCCCTTTTTGTTAGATCAAAAAGAACAACATAAGCTCATAGAGAAGATAAAAGATTAGTACCAATAAGCAATAATAAGCAACCATATTATAAATTCATAACCAAAATATCCAAAACATAATTCAAAACATTAAGTTCAACATAATTCAAACAATAAAATCCCAAATAAAAAGTCATAAGCATAGGTTCTTAAAAACATGAGAAAACAAAAAGATGCATTCTTAATCCTAAAAGCATAAATAATATGATATGATATGAGATAAATATCCTAAGCCTCGTCATCATCATCCTCATCATCATCATCATCGTCCTTGGTTTGAGAACGTTGAAACTTCGTCCATTGCCCATAGAGAGTGGAGAAGGAAAGATCCAAGTTGGAATGAGAAGTTTCAAGAGAGTGAAGACGATCCTCGACATTCTTCAACCGATTGCCCATAGTCTCAAAGCCCGAGGCAATGCTAGTGTCCAAAGCATTCATTCGAGTGTCCAAGGCATTGAATCGCTCGGTAAGAAAAGCCGTGAGGGCATCGTTGTTTGCGGCTTGAACTTGCGGTGGAGGAGCAACGAGAGGAGGATCCGCTTCTCTATCAACTCTTTCCCAAATACCATTCACATATTGAAACCCGAACTTACGAAGGGATGACTCACCAATCTTGGTCTTTCGAGGTTCCGGAGAGTCATAGGAACAATCAATTTCAAGATGATGAAATAGGGCGCTCAAGACAATGCCATAAGTAAAGGACGTCAACTCATTTGTGTCAATAAGCTTGATATTATTGACTATCTCGGCAAAGATTATCTTAGGGACATTTGGGCGCTCACCCCTACGGAAACATTCTAACCAAAAATGATCTCTTTGACGGATATGGGAATATTTACCACCGGAAGGGCGAATAAACCAAGAGACCATCAAATGAAGAACACGATCATGCACATCCAAATTAAGTGCTTTACCGGTGAAAGTGCCAAAATGGCGTTCATCCTCAAGACCCATATTCTTAAGATTAAAAGCAGATTCCAAAAGAGCAACATTGATAACAATCTTTTTGCCTAGCAAGGATGACTCAATTCCTATGATCTCGGTTCTTGACTCATCATAAAGAAAACGAGCATTGGAGTAAAAGATGAGTACCATATTTTTGTAGCAAACATCCGGAAGGCTCAAGAAATCCATGAGATTCCACTCATCCAAACGATGGAGATAACGAAAAAGGAATCGCTCGGAATTGAGGAACTCAAGATCAATGACTCGTTCCTTACGAACCGCGAAATCCTTGACATAAGCAAAGCGAGCACGAGCGTCCGGATTTTTAAGAGATTTCTGAAAAAGCATAGTGATATTCGGACGAATACTCGAATCACCGGATTGAACGGCCTTGCGCTTTTTGTTCGATTGATCCGCCATCTAAAAACATTAAGCAAGTGTTTTAAAATTAAGTGTATGCTTTGATAATTAAAAACCAATCCAATAATAAATCCCACTTAGGTTTTTGAAAACAAAATTAAAATAAAAAAACAGTTAAAAAAAATACGATTGAAAAAATTTATATTCGAATCAAAAAGTTTGAGATTTGAAATTTTTTTTACAAGATTTTGAAAACCCACAACCAAAAACATATAATCTATACAAAAATAAAATTTTCTAACCTAAGATTCGAACATGAATTGAAAGAAAGAAAAAAAAATTGAAAAATTACCTAAGTTTGGGATTTTGGATGATTTTGAAGAAATCCTTGCACAAGATTGATGAAACTTGCTTAGACTTGAGTTGAAGAGTAAAACCCCTCACAATTTTGTGAAAATTAAAGAGTTTTAGAGGGTATTTATAGAGAGGGAGGCGGTTTAGGGTTTTAGGTTTTGATAAAAAGTGAAATTATGTCATTAAAAGCCCTAAATAAAGCATTCCGCGATGCCGTTTCGGAACGGTCAAGACCGTTTCGGAACTGGCGGCTAGGGTTTTGACCATTTTAAAACCATAAACATAACGTTTCGATACGATGTTGACCATATCGAAACACCCTTTGACCCGTATCGGAACGCGTTCCGATACACCCCCTTGGCAGAATCAAAAACGTTTCGGAACGCTTTTGAGGCGTTTCGAAACGCCCTTCTCTCAGAGCTGGATTTAAGGTATCCGTATCGAAACGGGTTCACCTGTTTCGATACACCTGGGCCTGGAAGTGCAGATGAGGCTCTAAAAATGCAGAAAAATGATCTTTTAAGAGGCCTAACATGCATAAATGTCATGAATGAGCAGGCAAAACATATTTAAGCATAAACATACTCCCCCTAACTATAAGCATGGATGAAATTAGGAGTTTAAACACATCAACATGGCATTTCACAAAATCAAGCATATTTAAGCACAAAATAGGTCCTAAAAGATCAAGATAGGCTAGCTAGACCTAACTCTCTCCTAAGGGACCAAAAACGCTCTTTGTCTAAGGGTTTGGTAAAAATGTCCGCTAATTGATTCAAGGTGTCTACATACTCTATAACCACATCTTCCTTAAGGACATGATCTCTAATTAAATGATGCCTTATTTCTATATGTTTGGTTCTAGAGTGTTGGATGAGATTTTTAGTTAAGCATATTGCACTAGTGTTGTCACATTTTAGGGGTATGGTTCCAACTTTAATACCATAATCTAAGAGTTGTTGCTTCATCCAAAGGACTTGAGCACAACAACTCCCTAAGGATATGTACTCGGCTTCGGTGGTAGATAAGGCTACACTATTTTGTTTCTTAGAGAACCAAGATATGAGCATACTACCTAAGAATTGGCAAGTTCCCGAAGTACTTTTCCTATCAATTTTACAACCCCCATAATCCGCATCCGAGTAAGCATGTAGGTTGAAGGTAGAGTCTCTAGGATACCAAAGGCCTAAACAAGGAGTGTCTCTAAGGTATCTAAAGATTCTCTTAACGGCTATAAGGTGAGACTCTCTAGGACTAGCTTGAAACCTAGCACACAAGCAAACACTAAACAAGATATCCGGTCTACTTGCGGTAAGGTAAAGCAAAGATCCAATCATAGAACGATAAAGCTTAGAGTCAACACACTTACCTCCTTCATCTTTGTCAAGCTTTGTAGATGAGCTCATAGGAGTGGCTTGAGGCTTTGCATTCTCCAAGCCAAACTTCTTGAGCATATCCTTTATGTATTTTGCTTGGTTGATGAAGGTGCCATCCTTCTTTTGCTTGATTTGGAGTCCCAAAAAGAATGAGAGCTCCCCCATCATGCTCATCTCAAATTCACCTTGCATTAGCTTAGAAAACTCTTGACAATGACATTCATTAGTAGAACCAAAAATAATATCATCAACATAAATTTGAACTACTAAGATGTCATTTTTATACATTTTTATGAAAAGTGTAGTGTCCACCTTACCTTTTTCAAATCCTTTTTCAATCAAAAAATTTGAAAGCCTTTCATACCAAGCTCTAGGAGCTTGTTTTAAACCATAAAGAGCTTTGGTAAGTTTGAAAACATGATTTGGAAATTTTGAATCTTCAAAACCCGGTGGTTGTTCCACATACACTTCTTCATTTATAAAACCATTTAAAAATGCGCTTTTAACATCCATTTGAAAAAGGTTGAAATCATGATAACATGCATATGCAAGCAACATCCTAATGGCTTCCATCCTAGCTACGGGTGCATAGGTTTCATCAAAATCTATTCCCTCTTCTTGAGTGTAACCTTGTGCTACAAGTCTAGCTTTATTTCTCACATGTTATCACTCTCATCTAGTTTGTTCCTAAAGACCCATTTAGTTCCTATTGTAGATTGATTACTAGGCCTATCAACTAATGTCCATACATTACTTCTCTCAAATTGATTTAGCTCTTCTTGCATAGCCATAATCCAAAAGTCATCTTTCAATGCTTCTTTTATATTTTTAGGCTCTATGCATGAGATAAATGCAACATGGTTCATTAATTTAAGAGAAGAACGAGTGGTTACCCCCTTGGATGGATCACCCAAGATTTCACCATCTTTGACATAGTTCAACTCCCTTGGGTAGCTCACTTCCTTTTCCTCAATAGCCAAGTCCTTCAAGGCTTCAAGAGGTGGATCTTGTGTATTTTCTTCTTTTGGTTGAATCTCATCCTCCTTTGAAGTTTGACCTCCATCAAAGGCATTTATGATTCCTACATCATCATCATCACAAGAATCCTTCCTAGGAAGGAGGTTATCATCGAATACAACATGAATAGATTCTTCTACTACTAAAGTTCTTTTGTTAAATACTCGATAGGCTTTAGAGGTTAAAGAGTAACCTATAAAAATAGCTTCATCACTTTTTGCATCAAATTTACCTAAGTTGTCTTTTCCATTATTTAAAACAAAACACTTGCACCCAAAAGGGTGAAAATAGCTAATGTTAGGCTTTTTAGATTTTAAAATCTCATAAGGTGTTTTCTTTAAAATTGGCCTAATCATTACTCGATTTACAATATAACAAGCGGTGTTTGTGGCTTCCGCCCAAAAATATTTAGGTAAATTATTTTCACAAAGCATAGTTCTAGCCATTTCTTGTAAAGTTCTATTTTTCCTCTCAACTACCCCATTTTGTTGAGGAGTTCGAGGAGCCGAAAAATTATGGCTAATACCATTTTCATTCAAAAATTCTTCAAACCCTAAATTTTGAAACTCGGTTCCATGATCACTTCTAATGTGTGAAATTCTAAGTTCAAGATCATTTTGGGTTAATTTTGAAAATGTGATGAATTTTTCTAAAGCCTCATCTTTAGTACTTAAAAAGAGAACCCAAGTAAATCTAGAAAAATCATCAACTAACACAAATGCATAAGATTTACCACCCAAGCTCATAGTCCTAATTGGCCCAAATAAATCCATGTGAATTAATTGTAAGCATCTACTAGTAGAAACATCATTAATGGATTTAAAGGAAGACTTATGTTGTTTACCCTTAGAGCATGCATCACAAATTTTGTAATTTGAAAATTTAATTTTGGGCAAACCTCTAACTAGATTTAGAGAGACTAGTTTTTCCAAAACACTAATGCTAGCATGTCCTAGCTTCCTATGCCACAACCATGCATCATTTTCATTTTGAGCAACTAAACATGCATGAGATGTATGTATGTCATCTAAATGCACCATGTATATGTTTCCTATGCGATGACCTATGAGCATAATATTATTAGATTTAATGTCAACAATTTTGCATCCATTTTTATCAAATAAAACATTAAATACTTTATCACACAATTGACTTATGCTCAATAAATTATGTTTAAGACCATCGACATATAAGACATTTTCAATGAGAATGGTAGAGTGATTACCTATGGAGCCAATACCTTTAATGTGGCCTTTGGAGTTGTCACCAAATGTTACTACTCCTCCACTTTTTGGCTTTAAATCCATGAATCGACTCTTGTCTCCGGTCATGTGTCTCGAGCATCCACTATCAAGGTACCATGAGTTTTGACTTTGTGCTTTGGCCTTGTAGCAATGCTCCCCCTACAAACAAAGATATTAAACCTTGGTTTTTGGTACCCAAATCATTTTGAGTCCATGAGTGTTAACTCCCAAAACCTTGGTTCCCTTAGGAATCCAAGATGACATAGCAATAATATTATTAGATTTTACAAGTTCCTTAGGAACCCATACACTTCTAATTCTTTTAGCTCTACTATGTCTAGGGTAGCTACCTTGTTTGTAGTAATTAGTCCTTTTCTTAGGTTGGTGTGTTCTAGAGGATTCTCCTACTTCATGTTTGACACTACCAACATTTTTTAAGGACTTTTTGAGCTCATTTAGCTCACCTAACACCTTTTGGTGTTCACTATTGCATTGAGACAAAAGATTATTAAGATCAACATTTTCATCTTGAAAGAATTTAAGTTCATCTTTTAATCCTAAAATCTTTTTCTCAAATTTAGAATTAGCTTGAGTGAGTGAGTCATTTTTCTCATTTAGCTCTAAAATGATTTTCTTGTTTTTAATGACCGACTCTTTAAACTTCTCAACTAATTCATCATATACCTCTTGTAGCTCATCATATGCATCATTTAATTCTTCATATGAAAAATCTAAAGTAGATGAGTTAGAGGTTACCAAGGAGGAATCTTCCTCAAGTGCCATGAGACAAAGGTTAGCCACTTCTTGTTCGTCATCCTCCGATGACTCCTCATCACTCCAAGTAGCAAGCTTGGCTTTGAGCTTCTTCTTCTTCTCAAAGCCCTTCTTCTTGAGTTGAGGGCATTCCGAACGGATGTGACCGGATTGTTTGCACTCATAGCAAATGATGGGATCCTTCCCTTCTTCTTTGTTCCTTCCTTTGAAGTCCATCTTTCTTTGGATTTTTCTTCCCCGGTTGGACCTCATGAAGCGTGAGAATCGTTTGGCTATCATAGCCAATTCTTCTAGTTCATCCTCCTCACAAGATGAGCTCTCATCATGTTGTGAAGCTTTTGCCTTGAGAGCTATTCCCATCTTCTTCTTCTTTTCAACTTCAAGCTTCTCTACTCTTTTCTCTTCTTTCTTTTTCTCATCTTCCCTTCCTTGCTTCATGATTTCATGAGTAAGGAGAGAACCCACAAGCTCATCAAGCTTTAATGTCTTCAAGTTCTTTGCTTCGATGATGACGGTTCTCTTCCCATCCCAAGCTTCGGGAAGTGAATAGAGTAGCTTCCGGACAAGCTTGTCTTCCGGTATGATCTCTCCATAGCCCTTTAGCCCGTTGACAATTGTGGAGAATCGATCAAACATCTTTGACACCGTCTCATCGGGCTCCATCTTGAAATTTTCATAACTAAGATTGAGAAGTCCAATCTTAGTTTCTTTGACATCATTGGTGCCTTCATAAGTGGTCTCAAGTGTGTCCCACACTTCTTTGGCATTTTCAATGGAAGAGACCTTTGAATAGATGTCCGGACCGAAAGCACAAAAAAGCATGTGGAGAGCTTTATCGTTGACTTGAATCTTCTTCCTCTCCTCTTCACTCATTTCGGCTTTCTTCTTCAACACCATCTTGCCTTCACCATCTTGCTTCAATGGAATGTATGGCCCATCCTCAATGACATCCCATACAAGGTAGTCACTTGACTTGATGAATAGCCTCATTTTGTTCTTCCAAAAGGAGTAGTTGTCACCATTGAAGAAAGGAGGCTTGGTGGTTGATTGTGACTCGTACATGCCGGAACCGGAGGTTGAAGCCATCTCTTGATATTTTGATGATCACACTCTTCCAAGGATCTCCTCTTGTGGTTGTTAATCCTCAAAGAGTTAAGCTCTGATACCAATTGTTGAGTGGATCAAAAGATCGATATTTACCAAGAAGGGGGGTGAATTGGAAATTTAAAGGATTTTAGTGGAAATTGGCAAATAAAAATTGAAGAACAAGGGATTTAGAGTGGTTCAAGTTCCAAATGAACTCTACATCCACTACCTTAGTCTCACTAAGGATTTGCAACAATTTCACTAAATTGATCTTCCCCTTTTCTAGGACAAGGAGGCAACCCTTTACAATATCGGTTGATTTTTCTACCCAAAAATCAACCCAACTCTCACTCAATTGAACAAAGAAATTTGAAGGCTAATTAGGTATCTCTCAATACAAATGATAGCCCCAATACAAGCACTCAACCCAATTTTACAAAATATGAATAAAGAACACAAATTGGGATTTTATACAAATTTGGGATTTTTGCTCAAATGCTTGAATTTGATGTTTGGATGTTTGCTTGAAGTTCAATAGTTGTTGCTGATGCTTTTGGATGTCCCTTTTATACCTTCTCATTGATTTCTAGCCGTTTGGGTGGTTGGGAACATAAATGGAGCCGTTGGAACCCTCTCTTGCCACCATTAATGCTGTCTGCACCAACCCGTTTCGGAACACGGGAAACCTGTTTCGGAACGGACTAAAATAGAAAGAGCCGTTGGGGTGCATTTAAGAGCCCGTTTCGAAACGCCTTAGGGCCGTTTCGGAACGGTTTTGCCACTGTAAAAGGGTCGTTTCGGAACGGTTCTAGCCCGTTTCGAAACGCCTTAACGGTTTTGATAAAATCAGTTAAAACATACAACGGTCACATTTTCAAAATAAAACCTAGCCCCTGTTTCGGAACGGTAGTGATCCGTTTCGAAACGGAATGGCTACTGTCAAAGGGTCGTTTCGGAACGGGCGTGATCCGTTTCGAAACACCCCTTATATGTTTGAAAATATGAAATATTTGAAATAAAATAACCCATTTTAAATCCTTCATGAAGAACAGTTTCGAAACGATTGGATCCGTTTCGAAACGCTTTCAAGTGTTTCGATACACGTATCGGAACGGTGGTCGACAGTGGTGAAAGTGTTTCGAAACGCCTTAGGACCGTTTCGAAACGGGTACGTGAAAAACACTGCTTTGGCTTGAAACACTTAGAAAAATTATTTGAAAGTGTATGTTTTTAACTTGGGCATAATACTAAAATTATATGGGGATATTTTAAGGACTTAAAATTCGTTTTGACTTTTTCGATTTAGTCCTTAGGTTTTTAGTTATATCAAAATTAAAATATTTGTTTCACAAACACTCAAACATAAAGGCAACCTCAAAAGGCACACAGCCAACATTCATGGTAAGCAATTTAGGCATGGATTACAATCCAAACATGGCATCACAAGCCATACAAAAGCAACATAACATGGAGTCTAAGCAAGCTCCTAAACAACCAAAAATCATCCATCAAAATAACGCATGTCCCATTGCTTAAACTATTACATACTCAACATTTAAAAGTTCATACTTGATGTACTCAAGCCAACAACCACACTTGGAGGCCCTCCACTTGCTCTAGCAACCCACGAACTAAGGATCTGCAATGTTGAACAAAGAGAGCGTAAGCAATGATGCTTAGTGAGGGTAAGCTCTTAAAAACAAACCTCAACATTGCAGGGTCCGAGCACGATCTTAGCCAAGGCAAAACACATAATTACCAAGGTTCCACAAGAGCCACAAGATAAGGATGCATGAGCTATATTCAATTAAATGCCATGATCAACAAGCTCTATTTCACAACATATGTAAACACATATAACATCCAAGTAAAGATCACATATCTCAATACATTGATACACTTATCAATCAACATTGGCACCTAGCTATGACCCGAATACGCGGATAAACACGTTGGAACTCACATCCAACAACCACTTTACCTCACGGTGGGATTACACTCATCACCGGTCTCGCGGAGGGGATTCCACTCATCCTCACGCCTCGTCGATGGGATTCCACTCATCATCGACTATATATAAATACAATTTTCGGGCGAACTCGTACTCCTCCTTGGTGACTCAACGCCACCAAGGCCACGTGCGACTTTTGACTCATGTGTACACACTAACATCCTAATGATCGATCATTTGTACTCAAGCATACTAGTGCCAACATTTTACTCATTCCACATTACTCATTTCAATCAATTCCATGCTTAGCACGTACTCACCATGAACACAATCATGAACCCTTACCATGCATGCCTTAAGCACCATAAATCATGCCTCATCTCACATGTATACACAATATACATAATTCAATCATATCACAAGTCATACGAGGCATATACATCCATATATATGAGTTCATCCAAAGGCTCTAGATCAAGTTTAGGATTAAGCTACCACCCTAATCCTAACTCTAGGTGGGTCTACCAAGCCCGACCTAGTCCACATACTCGAACTGATCATTTTAAAACCATGTAAAACAATTAACCACTCACCTAAGCTTCCAAGCTCCAAGCCAAGCAAGCCACCACTCTCACAATCCCGGATTTCTTCCTGAAGCTTCTCCAACACCAAATTCCGCTTTTAAACAACCTCAAACACATTTCAAACAATTCCAAATCAGCCCAACATCAAAAGACCAACCCGAAATACAATTCAATCACAAATTACAATGTTGCAAGCTATGAACAAGTTCCATTTTTAGCAAACTCGGGCAGCCCCTAAACCATGTCCAAAAACCATGTTTCCAACCTCCATAGCACCCACAAATGATCCCAATTCAACCCCTATCCATAGTACTATCAATAGCCTATCAAAACCCACCTAAAACAACCCCCAAAACCCTCCAAAAACCCCATGTTTAGCCAAATCCGAAAATTGCTCAAAATCATTCAAAATTCACATATGTTATACCATTTGACCTCTATACATCATAACTAACCATAATAAATCAAAACATTTAACTTAACAACATAAAGTTTCCATTTTTAATCAAAATCTTCCAAAATTCCATTTTCCAAAACTTCCATGAAAATCAAAATAAATGGTACTTTTAAAGAGAGGGAGTTGAGGGGAAGTCAAAAACGTTATTACCTTTTAAAATGGAGTTGAAATGGATGAGAAATGAGATAGAATAGTAGCTTGGAGAGGGGAGAGTTCTTTCACGTTGGAAGACAGTGAGGAAGAGAGTGAATAATGATTATTTGTAAAATAGGGGGCTTTAAATTGAAGGATGGGCAAATTACCAAAAGGCCATTAATGAATGGCTATTCCCTTGTTCTTTAAATAGCTCTTGAACTTGCAATTAAATTAATTTGGTCTCATTTCAAATATTTATTTTGAAACCCGAAATTTTAAAGGATCATTTTAATTATAAACCCGAACCCAAATAATATTAAAATATTATTTTCACCTAACCCATAAACCCGGGTGTTACAATCGAGAACTTGAGTGTGCAGCTCGAGCTTATATACTGCAACTTATTGGTGGTGTGTTGATGCCAGATACATATGGTAATATGGTTCACACACAATACCTACTGTTCTTGACTAATTTGGACACAACTGCTACATATAGTTTGGGGTCTGTAGTATTGGCATTTTTGTACCATAAAATGTACAAGGTCAAAATTATGCATGGTGAAAAGGCAAATTCAGATATGGCTGGATGTCAAATCTTAGTGCAGTCCTGGGTGTGGTACAGGCTGCCTTATCTAACGTCTTTTTTTTGTACCGGTACATATGGAGTTTTCGCTTGCTGGAAGGTAATAATGTGATTGCAGTTGTATATATATATATATATATATATATTGATATAATATTTATATTCAATGGCTTCGAAATATAATTTCAATATATCTTTGCAGATGGAGGCATAAGTTGAAGAATGCGGGGTGGTTCACAACAATGTTAGAGAGACAAGATTAAAGATCCAAACAATAGGAAAAAATCTGGTATCATAATCAATTTTTGAATGAGAAATTGTATATTTGATTGTGAGTGAATTCATATTAATAATTGTGTTTTACAGTTTATTTGGCAGCCATACGCGAATGACGACATCAAGACTTGTCTACCATCTATTGTGCTTGAATGTGCATCCTTCTGGGGTGCGGTTGTGCCTTTGATCCATTTTTCTATTGTGAGTTTCATTGTGCTGACAAAGTGTTGAGGCAGTTTAACTTCCATCAACCCATTCCAAGAGCTCCACATGAATAAATCCACATTTAATTATGAAGCAAGCCGATTTTATTGAATTGTGGGAGGAAAAATGGACGCGGTGGGCTGAAGATTTGAGTCCAATTCAAGCTAGCGATTTTGGATTTAATACATAATACTATTCATGGTTTTCGGCAAATGGGAAACCGTTCATAGCATCTGTCGAAGATGCAAATAAATGGCTTAAAGATCCGCGGTGCTCAAGACACGTTCACCTCTCAACCGAGTTTGGCCAGAGCTCTCAACAATCAACAGACAAACCAAACTTGAAAGGAATTTCGGGTTGGCCTTCTTCGTGGTCGCGATCTGACTCTCCCCGATACATGTAAGCAGTAATATTTGGGAGCAACCACCATTTGGTAATGTCTCGGAACAAACATCATTTCAACAAAGTCATCAAACATTTGGATTTGGTCATGTTCCGCAACAATCACCTTTTATTTTGCAACTGGTGGTAGCCCATCTTCTCAGCCGGCTTACAATGATGATGAAGGATACGTACCAAAATTTCAGTATCCTCAATCATCTGTATATGGAGAAGGTTTTGGTGTTGGTAGTATGACATCTATGTTGTCAACAACTACCATTAACAACCTATCATTTAATCCTGAAGAAACGTTTGCTACACCACCTACACAGCAAATAACGGATGAACAAATTTTCGATGACGATGAGATGACTCCTAATCCAAGAGCTCGTAGACAGGTTCAACCCGCTCCGCGGTACTCACAAACATGCCCTCTCCACCGGCAAGAATTACCCGCCAGGAGGAGGCATAAATATGGTTTTTTTATTTATAATTTATGTTTCCATGGTTAAAAATTTGCGAACCCTAAATATTTAATGTTATATTTATTTCTTTCGATTTCGATTGCATTTTGATATTTATGTTTTTTTTTTAATTTTCGTATTCAATTACTAAATTCGAATTCCAATTCCAAATCAAGACTTTAAATTATAGTAAATAATATTATAGAAAAAAATAAAAAATAAAAATAAAATAAAAAATAAAAACAAATAATAAATTATATTATATTAAATAAGGACAAATAATAAATTAAAATAAATTAAATTATACTACCTTAAATTATATTAAATAAGAATAAATAATAAATTATATTAAATAAGGAAAAATAATAAATTAAAAATAAATTAAGGAGAAAAAATTATTTTCATTACCATAAAATTACATACATTAAACAGAGCATTTAGGTTGACGGTTTGGCACGATAGTTGGAAAGATTTGATTTGTTTGGACACTTATTTCTTGAATGACCCGGTTCACTACAAAGAGTACAATGTTTAACTTGAACTCCTCCCTCTCGATCATCTGGATCATCCATATTCGTATTAATACGAGTAGACTTCGGTCGACCCTTCAGATTTCTACCGACCAATAGTCTTGGTTCGAGATCGTGTTGAACTGAATTCTATATATATTTGCAATACTTTATAGCTTATAACAGTCATCCGCAAAACCGTAAGGGTCGAGTCGAAAATGCAAATAGGCGGCGTGTGCGTGAGAGCAAGGGTATCTAAATGCTTGGAATGCACCGCAATCACACCATCTCTGATGAAGTTTGACAGTGAACATTTTTGCTCACCTCGGACTTTAGCTTCCACAGAAAATTCTCATCTATGTGAGTCGAATGATCTTACTCGCATAGCGGAAGCTTTGACTTGAAGTTCGATCATTTTATCCTACAGGATTTTAGACCAATATTGTCCGATGTTTATTCGGGATTTGGCTTCCTGCCCTTTGTCGGACCACACTTTGCCCAATCTAAAGTAAGTCTCCCACACAATACTTGCAATTGGGAGATGGCGTGTTCCTTTAAGAACCGAGTTTATAGCCTCTGCAAGGTTAGTTGTCATGTGACCATAACGCCGACCTTCATCATAGGCTTGTGACCATCTTTCCATGGGGATGTCATTTACAAATTTTATTACATTTGCACTGTGTCGGCTCAACCTTCTGATCATTTCTTGGAATTTTGGTTGAACTAATTCATACCCTATTTATAAAAAAACAAGTTAAATAAAACAACAAGATGAACTCAAAAAATTTTAAATTTTTTATAAACAACAAATAACAACTTACCTGCGCCTAAAATCTCTTTCCGGACCTGATTGTTTTCGAATTGCGTCTCCGCATCCGCTGCAATATGTCGTATACAATATGCTGGATATGCATGTAAAGGTTTCCATAAATTCCCACGTCTGTCAATTACTAATAAGAGCGTAGTTCCTCTATCAGAAATCATGCAAATCTCGTCTTCTTTTACAACATGATTGCGTAGGTGCTTCAAAAAGAATTCTCATCCATCCGCGTCTTCCTTTTCAACTATGGCAAAGGCGATTGGGAATATATTATTGTTTTCATCTTGTGCAACGACCACGAGTAATATATGACCGTACTTCCCATACAACCATGTACCATCCACTTGAATCATGCATTTGCAGAATGGAAACCCTTGAATGCACGCATTGAACGCCCAAAATAACTTACTAAATACCCTTTTACCAGGAATTAATTCGCCTTGTAAGTTGAACGCCGACAAAGTCTCGAACTTTGCAACAATCCCCGGGATGAAATGTTGCATTGCTCGTAAAAGAGCTGGTAGCTCATTATACGATTTATCTCAATCACCATAGAGTTGCACCATCGGCTTCTGCTTTGCCATCCACGCCTTGTAGTAAGACGGAGCATAACCAAGTTGGGCCCGGATAGATGCTACTAACATTGCAATCGAAATTCTTGGTTCCTGTTCAACCAAAGCCCTGGTGTAAGCACATATTAGATCAGAGTTTAAATTAATATGGTCCTGTGATAAAGCTATATTGGCACATGTGTGCTGCTCAATAAACCGTGACACCTCCCACATTTCAATCCTCTTCCTGTAAGAAATTCTTACCCACCACAGACAGTTACTCTTCCAATGAAAACACCTTACACAGTAGGTACTTCTGTTGGACTCAACAACAGAAAATGACGTATGACGTTTGATACAGTGCTCCTAAACTGCAAGCTTCGCAGCTTCTTTTGTTTCAAATTTAACCTTTAGTTCTAATTCTCCAAAGTTTGAAAATGATGAAGAACAAAATACATGAGCCTGATATTCCTGATCTTGCATTGCAGTATAGTCAACTTCATACATTCGGGCTGTTGGAGCTTCATAGGCTGGATATATAGGTTTCGGTTGTTGGGGCTCCGGTGCAGCATTACCTCAAACAGTCAGATGCTCATTTCTCAACCCGAGCCTAACAACATATGTGGCCCAAACATCTTCTTCAACATCAATACCATTTCCTTGAGACACATCTGTCATAACATCGTCAATATCATCGGCATCGAGTAACTAAACGTCATCTTCTTCACTCATAGGAACAATATTTCCTTCATCATCACTGAAATCTTCAAGCGATTCACCCCAACGACCAACTGTGGGTTCGGTGTCACAATATGTTGATGAACTCATCTTCTGTAAATATTAAAAAAAAAGCAAAACATTAAAATTTCAGGTTTTCTTATTAAAATTTAAAAATACTATTACCATCCGAATATATCTTCAATCATACAAAAAATATACAAACCCTCTAGAATTAAAAAAACATATTAAAAGGAAAAAATCACTTTAATTTTCACTGGCCTTTACGAACTCTTCAATCACCGTCTTCGAATATTTCTTCAAAAACTCACACTCTTCCCTATTTGCCAAAAAACTCTTAATTTTTTTCTCAACTACTACACACTCATCTTCCCCAAACCCTATATATATACACATAAAATAATATTAAAAAATAATCCCATTTAATAAACTTAGCCCGTACCTAAAACCATATTTACCTTTTAATAGCATTGATTTTAAGCCTGACGTGCATGCATGGCACATGTAGGCACGTCAGGGTGGCATGCATGAGCCCCCCAGCATTGCAGCGTAGCGCGGTGCAAGTCGAGAATGTTGACTCCAACAAGATCACGCCAGGAGGAGGTGGCGAGGTCCACACAACGCCGGGTGCAGGTGGCGAGGTCTACCTTGCACTGTGAATTTTAGCCTATTTCTCTAAAATTCCCCAACACACTCTATTTCACTAAATAATAAATGAACCCACCCTATTTCCCCAATTAAGCATGCCAAAAATAGTAGCAATAATTTTAAAAATAATAGAGAAATTTTCAAAGATAAAAGGAATGCTATTGATGAATAGAAAAATGGATGTCATTCATGACTAGTAAAGTTATAGTAGTAAAGATTCTTACCATGTTCAATAATGTATCGGATGGTGGAAAAAAATAATTGTAAAAGAGGACAGAGCCTTCTATAAAAGGCTCTCAATGTCGATGGAATATTAAAAATATATAAATATAAATATAAATATAAATTTATTTTATAATTATTTAAATTATTTAAGTTGTTGGTTGAAATTTTTAGTCCAAACAAATCCATCATATAAGTTAAATTTAAACAAGTGAAATTTGAATCGGTTAATTTATATATATATATATATATAATTTAGTCATTATACTTCTCTAACATAAATTTAGTCCATATATTTTTAATTTAAAATTCTTTTTTTGAATCTGGATTATATTCAACAGTGAAAGGAATACAAAAGAATCACACCTTTTACAAGATAAATACAATGCATAACAAGATAATAAAATTCTAAAGGTGTGAAAAACGTTAAAATACCATACCTAACACTGTCAGAAGAAATCTTCTGATAAAAATCCAGAAAAACTATAACTTTGCCTTGAGTGCTCTTTGAATATAGCAAAAATTCTTCTGTTACTTGTTCTTGGCATGTCGGCACAACCACAAAAGGGAATCATAGCATGTATAGAACGACCTCCTTCGTTGAAAAGCGCTCGTTGATACTCGTCACTCGAACGCGTAACTGTCAAAAGACAGACTACTGTCATGAAGACAGACAAAAACTGCTAAAAAGCAGACGAAAAAACTGCCACCAAGCAGACAAAAGAACTGCCATAAAAGCAGATTTAAGTAAGAATCCGGCAAAGTAGAAGAAAAACAAGAAACAAACTTGAAAAACGAAATATTCATCGAAAAAGATGAATTTTATTTATGTACAAAACCAGCAAAACGGCCAAAGGCCGCCGCCGGCAAAGAAAAAATGATGAAGAAGAAGAAGAAAGAGTTAGAGAAGATGTGTAACCGCCTCAGAAAAAATGAAAAAGTGGAGAAGTTTTTAATTTAAAATTCTTAAATTCAATTGTTTGCTTAATTAACAAGTTTCTTTGATTTCACTCTGATAACATATTAAAATAAAAAAACATCAATTTAACCGTCATATGATGAAAAAAGACGTTATAATGGACTTGAATTTAACAAACGAATTGTAACGGTCTTAATAATTTAACTTATACACTATGTCTAAGGGTTGAATGATTAAATTTATAAAATAAAAGTAGTAAACTAAATTTCAAATGAGTTGAATGAAGTGATACATACTTTATACTTAAAAAACTAATTTCTAAAAATTGAAGGATTAAATTTGTAAAAGATTTGCATATAAATACTTTTTTGTAAATTATTAATATTTAGTAAATTATTAATATTTAATATTGATTAAATAATTAGAATCAAATATTACAAAGATTAATTTTTAATTTGATCCGTACGTTTATAAAATCAAAATTTTAACCACCAACCCTAATAATTAATGGATAAAATCGCCTTAGTTTTAGGGTATAAAGAGTTAGTTTAGGGTATAATGTTTAGGGGTTTAGGTGTAGTGGGTTAGAATTTAGGGATATTTGTTTCAATTTAAGGTTTAGGGTTGCAATTTTGGGTTTATAACCCAAAACCTAAATCCTCACCATACTACCCTAAAACTAAACCCTAACCTATAAACTCTAAATTATAACCATAAACCTTAAATTGAAACAACTATTATTAAATTTTAAGCACCTACACCTAAACCCCTAAACCCTATACCCTAAACTAACTCTATATACCCTAAACTAAGGCGCTTGTGGAAACTTTTAGTTTCCACCGCCTGTGTATAGGATATTAATCCATAATTAATATACCAACTAATTAATGAGAAAACAAGTTTTTTTTTTGGTTTTGTTTTGAAAGAATCCAAAAACACAAAGTTCACTCCTTTGACAGTCCGAGACGGAGAAATATTGAGAAAGAAGCTTCTAAAATTTTGCACCCTTTGATCAACAGAGGCTGTAAAATTCCTGAGGAATCACCGATTTTTCACATCTAAGCCCGGAAAAAGATTTAGGGTTTAGGGTTTTGTTCTTAGCTTCTCACCCCCCCCCTCAACAAACTTCCAATGTAAGTATTTTATTATTCCTTTTCTTCTTTCTCACTTTTGTCTTCGCCGTTATGATCTTTATTTTTGCCGAATCCTTAAAAAGTTCAATTTTTTGGTTTAGTTTGTGTTTTTTTTTTTATAAATGATGTTTTTTTTGTAGTTTGTGTTTGTGCAAAGCTTATTTTAGTGGGTTTTTTTTAAAACTTTATTTCGTTTTATTTTTTACTTTTATAGATTTTGGTGCAATGGGGGCCTCGCCGAATGGTAAGGGAAACGGAGGAATGAGTGATACTGCTAGTGAAAAGTTTGCAAATGGAACTAATATGGACATAGATGACGATTTGCTTGATGAAATGTTCAGTGTGCAAGAGCTAGGAGAAGAGTTTTTGAGGAATTTCTGTAGGAAAACAGCCGTGTCTTTCTTCAATCAGTATGGTCTCATCAGCCATCAGATTAACTCCTACAATGATTTCATCAAACATGGTCTCCAGGACACTTTCAATTCGTTTGGAGAATTCGTTATTCATTCCGGGTACGACCCGTCGAAGAAGGGAGAAGGTGACTGGCGTCACGCCAGAGTCAGGTTCGGGAAAGTCACCGTCGATAGGCCGACCTTTTGGGCCGTCAGCGGCGGCAATGAGCTCAACATGCTCCCTAGGCATGCACGCCTCCAAAATATGACCTATTCTTCGAGGATGAAGGTTCATGTTGATCTCGAGGTGGGTGAATAACTTTCTTATGGAGGTTTTGTGTGTTACATGGATCATGATAGCTTTTATTGGTATCTTCATTGCTTCAGTGATAGGTTTTACTGAAAGTAAGTTAAATTGTGATATGTTTGTTTGTAATCTGGTAATGGATTAGGTATATACAGCGAAAAGTGTGAAGAGTGACAAATTTAAAACCGGAAGAGAAGAAATGGTCGAGGAGGATGTTGTTTATCGAGATAGCAGGGAGATTCTAATTGGGAGGATCCCTGTGATGGTAAGATCTGACCTGTGCTGGATGAATGAGGTTGAAAAGGCCGATTGTGATTTTGACCACGGAGGCTATTTTCTGATAAAGGGTGCAGAAAAGGTATGTATGCCATTTTGGTTGAGCTGTTATTTGTTGTCCATACACCATAATTGCTGGATAGGACTTGAATGTGCTAAGCATTTGCCATTTAGTTTTTAACTTTTGATGTATATGATGTTTTTGCTATGTTTAATTATAGATATTCATCGCGCAAGAGCAAATTTCTCTGAAGAGACTCTGGATTTCGAACATACAGGGTTGGACGGTTGCTTACAGGTCAGAGGTGAAGAGAAATAGATTGATTATTAGACTGGTGGAGAATTCTAAAATTGAACATATCAAGGGGGGAGAGAAAATCCTGACTGTTTATTTCTTGTCAATTGAGATTCCTGCGTGGATTTTGTTTTTTGCCCTTGGTGTAGTATCAGACAAAGAAGTTGTAGATCTGATCGGTTATGGAAGCTATGACTCTGGTATATCAAACATATTGTTTGCTTCAATTCAAGACGCCGATTGGAAATGTTCTGATTTTCGGAAAGGAAATAATGCTCTGAACCATTTGGACAAATTACGCAAGGAAACCAGATTTCCCGCTGAAGAATGTGCGGAAGAGTGCCTTCGAAGGTATCTGTTTCCCTCTCTGAATGGTTTCAAGCAAAAGGCTCGCTTCTTGGGCTACATGGTTAAGTGTCTTTTGCAAGCTCACAATGGTCATAGAAAGTGCGACAACAGAGATGATTTCAGGAACAAGAGGTTAGAGATGGCTGGTGAGTTGCTTGAGCGTGAACTGAAAGTTCACATCGCGCATGCAAGGAGGCGTATGGCAAAGTCACTGCAGAGAGATCTTTATGCAGATCGTACTGTTCGTCCAATTGAGCATTATCTGGATGCTTCCATAGTTACTAATGGGCTATCCAGAGCGTTTTCTACTGGAGCATGGTCACACCCTTACAAAAAGATGGAAAGGATTTCAGGTGTAGTGGCGAATCTGGGACGAGCAAATCCATTGCAGACAATGATTGATTTGAGGAAAACACGACAGCAGGTCTCATACACTGGAAGGGTTGGAGATGCAAGATACCCGTAAGTTTTGTCAGACTATTATTTCTAGTAATCTGTTGCTTCAAATATTCAACATTTGTTGTACCTTATGGGGATCTATTTTGAGTCAATGGAAGTTTTTCTATATTCAGAACTTTGTGATATGATAAAATGAGTTTGGTTGCTTTTGATTTATGCAATTGTGTGGCAATGAATCATTGCATACTGTATATAATTTCTTATGTTTGATCTTGAAGTCATTATATCACATCAGAACAGTGTAGTTTTCGGTTTTCTTTACTGTAGAATCTGTTATACTTGTTCTTTTTTTTGGGTTTGAAATATGAAATTCATGATTTATCTTTTGAGCATTTGGTTCTGTTGAGATGTTTTCCAGCTATAATGTTGTTTGGTTCTGATATAATTTTCTAATGCAGACATCCATCTCATTGGGGAAAAGTTTGCTTCCTCTCGACTCCAGACGGTGAAAATTGCGGGCTTGTGAAAAACCTGGCTACCACTGCTCTTGTGAGTAGAAACGTAGTGGAATCCATAGTTGACAAGTTGTTCGATTCTGGAATGGAGAAAGTGGTTAATGATACATCAAGCTCACTTGATGGGAAAGATAAGGTCTTTCTGAATGGGGAATGGGTTGGTGTTTGTGAAGATTCCCTTTCCTTTACCGCTGAGCTTAGAAGAAACCGACGTAGGAAAGAATTGCCATATCAGGTGGTCCCCACCTCATTTCATAGATTGCATAGATTTTGAAATTCTTCACTTTTTTAAATTCTATATGCATATCTTGTGTGCCGTTCAAGGGTAACCACTTGAACTATGAAATTATAATTTATTTATTTTTGCTAAGGTTGTATGTCTCAGGAGAGTTTCGGACAATTTTAATCATCTGTAGTTTATTAGTGGTCTCATCTTTTCTGGTAATGATTTTTAACTTGTAGGTGGAAATTAAAAGAGATGATCATAAAGGAGAGGTGCGCATCTTTTCGGATGCTGGGAGGATTATGCGGCCTCTTTTAGTTGTCCACAATCTATTCAAGCTAAAAGCATTTAAGGGGAAGGGGAATTACACCTTCCAGTCCCTATTAGACAATGGGATAATTGAGCTAATTGGAGCCGAAGAAGAAGAGGACTGTTGTACGGCATGGGATATCAAGTACCTCTTAACAGATGTCGAGGGGAATCAACCCGTTAAGTATACACATTGCGAGCTTGACATGTCATTTCTTTTGAGTTTAAGCTGTGGGATCATTCCATTTACAAATCATGATCATGCAAGGAGAGTTCTCTACCAGGCACAAAAACATTCTCAACAGGCCATTGGGTTTTCTACAACAAACCCAAACATCAGAGTGGACACTTTGTCGCATAAAATGTATTATCCCCAAAGGCCACTCTTTCACACAATTACAGCTGATTGTCTCGGAAAATCAGGACATACCCTAGGTCAGAATAGAATGGAACCGAAGCCAGAATTGTACAACGGCCAGAACGCTATTGTGGCAGTCAATGTTCATCTTGGATACAATCAAGAGGATTCTTTGGTAATGAACCAAGCCTCTATAGAGCGTGGAAT
This sequence comes from Hibiscus tridactylites, assembly GCA_958450335.1. Classification (NCBI taxonomy): domain Eukaryota; kingdom Viridiplantae; phylum Streptophyta; class Magnoliopsida; order Malvales; family Malvaceae; genus Hibiscus; species Hibiscus tridactylites. Next base: position 17,206,022 of record OY288274.1, read on the forward strand.
GTTCCGTACCGAACATATAAGAAGTTACAAAGCAGAAGTAGAGAACAAGGAAATTCAGGAGAAGAGGCGGAAACCTGAAGATATTGTAAATTTTGGAAAAATAGAAAGTAAGATTGGACGTGTAGACAGCCTCGATGAGGATGGTTTTCCTTATATTGGTGCGAGCCTGCAGACTGGTGACATTGTCATCGGGAGGTTTGCCGAATCTGGAGCTGATCATGGTCTAAAACTGAAGCACACCGAAAGAGGCATGGTTCAGAAAGTTGTGCTATCTTCAAATGATGATGGTAAAAATTTTGCTGTAGTATCTCTCAGACAGGTAATATTACTCAGTCATGTGTGGGAATGGAAGATATGTGTTAAGTTATTTTGTTCTGCTGCTTTCGAGTCTTTTAGATGTTCATCAGTTGCCTTTCTGATATTTTTTCAGGTTCGTTCTCCCTGTCTTGGAGACAAGTTCTCAAGCATGCACGGGCAAAAGGGCGTCCTTGGTTTTCTGGAATCTCAGGAGAACTTTCCATTCACAACTCAAGGAATAGTACCTGATATCGTAATTAACCCGCATGCATTTCCTTCAAGACAAACTCCGGGTCAACTCTTGGAGGCTGCTTTGGGAAAGGGGATTGCCTGTGGTGGGTCAAAGAAAGATGCCACCCCTTTCTCCACTCTCTCCATGGATGCCATTACAGAACAGCTTCACAGGTAACGGATTGTCCCGAACAAGTTGACCTGCATGCTCACCGTGCATTCATCATGGACATTTTTCACTATTGAAATCTTTGATGGGCCATTCCAGAATTGTTTAGATGAAAATTTTCCCACTGAGCATTGCACAATGTTTTTCGCACTTTGTTTATACATATGCTATAGTGGATCACTGTTTTTACCGGTTTATATCTAAATTGTCCATTTGTCCTTTTTGGTTCTCTATTATTATTGGATTTTTTGTTCTTATAATTATTGTTATTTACAATGACGGCTGTCCTGTCTACTTTGGTGAATATCTGTAACAGGGCTGGATTTTCAAGATGGGGAAATGAGAGAGTTTACAATGGTCGTACAGGCGAGATGATTCATTCACTCATATTTATGGGTCCAACATTCTACCAGCGTCTCGTCCACATGTCTGAAGACAAAGTAAAATTTCGCAACACCGGACCTGTGCACCCACTTACAAGGCAGCCAGTTGCTGACCGGAAACGTTACGGTGGGATCAAATTCGGTGAGATGGAACGGGACTGCCTTATTGCTCATGGTGCCTCAGCCAACTTGCACGAGCGCCTCTTCACGCTCAGTGATTCCTCCCAGATGCATGTATGCCAGAATTGCAAAAACACCGCAAACGTTATCGAACGGACAGTAGCTGCCGGCCGAAAGATCAGGGGTCCCTACTGCCGGGTTTGCCAGTCCGGAGATGACATCGTACGGGTTAGTGTTCCTTATGGTGCCAAGTTATTGTGCCAGGAGCTATTCAGCATGGGGATTAGTCTGAAATTTGAAACTCAGCTTTGTTGAGTTATTGCTTTTAAGTGGAAATACCGGGGTTCTTGCTTCAATGTTTATGTAAATATCAGCTCTGACCTTTTCTTTTTTCCGACTTTAACTTTTGTATTGCCTTAGATCCTATGGACTATTTAGATCTGTATATGGATCACATTATGGTTTAATTATGGTTTTAGTCCTTCTATGATGCTGAAACTTGAGCTTTAATTTCTCCACTTTAATCTGATATAATTTGGAATGTTATTAAAGCAATCTTAAATTGGCGTTAGTTTTACTCTCGTCTTATTAAATTGTCCCATGAAAATTATTTATTTAAAAATCCAACAATTTTTAAAGTCATATTTCCTTTTTTATTTTTTTAGTTTTTTAACGTAAAAAAATTATAACAGTTAAAGGACAAAATTGGTATTTTAATTACTTTTCATAATTTTTTCCCCTAAAACTACGAAAAAAATCAACATGAAACCTAATTTATGGGACAAAGGGAGTATTTAAGTGATGATATGATTTCTTTTACGCTGATGTCCAAGGGATAACGACCAATTTCGAGAAAGTTATTGGACGAGGGTTTGTAACTGTTTAGCATGGTTTCTTGGATGACAAGCAAGTAGCAGTTTAAGATGTTGTCAAAAACATCATTCAAGGGTACAAGCAGTTCGAAGCCGAGGTATAATCCAATCGGAGACTGTCTGATAATTAAGTTCGAACTCATTGAAAATTCGGGTTCTAACTTCGGATATTGCGATACTGGCACCGACATGGGGATAATCTACGAGTTCATGGCCAAAGAAAACTTATCGGACTATCTCTCAGGTTTGAATCATTGAACCAAATACCATACTATGTTTCATTGATTAACCAGATTTCATATATCAGTATATTATCTGAGATTCTTTCGATTTCGGATACAAGTATCTGTGTCTTGAACTGGAGGCAGCACAAGGTTAGCACAACTTCACCTATAATAGTTTTCATTTTTGGGTCTATTTCACTACTAATATAACCGACCGGCCAGTGATCGTAAGAACCATAGATGTGCCTAAGCATACTGTCACGAGGCTAGGTTTTGACTCGTCAACCCGTGCGGCTTTAGTCGTCGATCTTAAGTCGAGGACTAAGTCAGCCTTCGAATATCTAAGCTGAAGCGCTTAGAACCCGATGTTGCGGAAGCTTTGGAAAATGATGGTGATGGCTAGGCAAGATAAAATAAGAGAGATAAGGGATTTTCTAAGCAAAGAGCCTCGTTAAAAACTCCTCCTAAGCCTAGACGAGGAGAAAAGAGTACTCGATGCCTTCTCTTATTAATAGACAAAGAAATAAGAAATGAAGGATGTGTGGAATGTGGAATGATTATAAAGGGTGGAGGAAGGCTCTATTTATAGCCTTGGCCCTCTCGATCTAATGGCTACGAATGACTCGATCCAATGGCTTTGGATGAGTCTTACAAAGAGAATCTCTTCTAAAAGGCAAGTCTATCATCCTATTACAAAGTTGCCTAAGATATGTGCCCAATGACATCATTGTTTTGGTGGCACTGGCTTGTTTCCTCTATTGTGGCTCCAAGGATGAAAGCTTTCCTCGAATAGGCTCCATGGATGATATCTTTCCATGAGTGTTGGCCAAAAGATGACACCTTGGCTTGGGTCTTGGATGCTTGGGCGGATTGGGCTTGGCATGGCCCGGTTCTTGTGTCTAAAACCTCCTCTTTAGCATGCTAGGAGCTAAATCGGGCCCTAGGGGCGTGGGCAACTCGGATGGGCATCCCCTAGGCCCCTCAGTGTGCACATCGGGTGCAGGCTCGACCTCCTTGGTGTGCACGTCGGGTGCGGGCTTGGGCTCCATGGCTTGGGCGGCATGGAGGGTGTATGACAAGGCCCCCTCGGGTGCGTGTGATGGGCTCCCTCGGGTCCAAGTCTCGTGGGCAGCACATGGGGTGCTTGGCAAGGCCCCATGGTGCGCTGGAAGTGGCCCAACTCGGTTCTCTATGGCGCGGACACCACCAAGGGTGTTGTGCATGGCCCCTTGGTGCGTGGTGTTGGCAACAACTCGGGTCCCTCGGTCGGGCGAAGGACGTGGTGCGCTAAGGTCAGCACCTATGGGTGCGGCTGGCCTGGTCGCGAAAAGAGAGGCTGTGACATTCTCCCCCACTGAATCTATCGACGCCCTCGTCGATAGGCATTGATGAGTCTTGGTCGTCTCGTCCTTGAACGGCCTCGGCTCCTCGTCATGTTCCCGCTTGGCTAAGGGAACTCTCGTGCAAAGGGCAAGGCTTTCATGCCTTGGTTCTCGACCCGTCTCGTCCTCGAACGGTTGCCACTCCTTGGCAAGTTCTCGATCCGTCTTGTTCTCGGATGGTTGCCACTCCTTGGCAAGTTCATGATCACCCTCGGCTTTGGGATGATCCGTCCAAAGTACAAGGCCTTTGTGCTTTGACGCTTGGTTCGTCCCGATGGTTGGTGCCTCCTTGTCAAAAGAGACGCTCGCCTTGCTTTGTGCTTGGCTCGGTCCATTCCATGTGTGGATCATCTCGCACCACTCTTCGTACCACGGCTCGGGTATGCAAGCAATGTCCACTCGCCTTTCCGGTGGGGACTCCACCTTGTAGGCTACCTCGCCTACTTGCTCCTTGGCTCGACTCGGTCCCTCGCTCGATCGCATCGGCGGCCTGTGGACAAAATCAGAGCAAGTTAGACTTAAATCTTCATGAAAACATGGCTTGCTTACCTCGGACACAAAGTCCTTGTCGGGTGGCTTCACTATGCCTTGTCGATACTCGAGGCAAGTGATGATGGCGGTGTCGTGGAATGGCTCTACTTCGGTGCTATCTAGCACTTGTCCCTCGGCTCGAATGAAGGTTGGAGTCTCTCGGCTTGTTCCAACCATCCTATCACTCGATTCCTTGCTTGGCCTCACAAGCAACCTGTGGACAGAATCACAACAAGTTAGACCCAAATTTTGAAAAATTGTATCACTTACCTCGGACACAAGGTCCTTGTCGGTTGACTTCATTATGCCTTGTCGATACTCAAGGCAAGTGATGGCGGCGAGGTCGTTGTATAGGCCCCCTTTGGTGCTCTCTAGCACTCGTCCCTCGGCATGGATGAAGGTTGGATATTCTCGGCTTGCTCCATCCACTTCTTCACTCGGTTCCTTATTATCCTTGTCGCATGGTTCAACTAGGATAGCTGCTCGCCCCATGTCTTTATTTGGATCCTCGCTCAAACTTGTAGGCATCCTACAAACATCCAAATGACCATGAGTTAGAATGGATTCTTCAAATAAAGAATCACTTACCTCGGACTCAAGGTCCTCGTCGGCTCGATCCACTTTGCCTTGTCGATACCCAAGGCAAGTGTTGTTGGCATGGATTGGCCCTTCATCAATGGGCTTGGGCATCTCGGTGTTTTGGCTCGGTTTCATGGACTCATGCCACTCGTCCATGGACTTTGACCACTCGTCAAATTCGGCTTGCAATTCTTCGTAGAAAATTGCAAGCTCCTCTCCATCGGCTTGGATGGTGTCTTGCTCGTTCGGCTCTCTTCTCTCGAAAGCACTTGGATGATTCGCTTGCATCGGCAACTCCTCGATGGCAAGTGCTTCATCGTTGAACTCGATCGGCTTGATGTGGTCTATCAACACCGTCTCTCGCTCATCCTCTTTGGCTTGTTCCACTTCACCAAACTCGGACGACTCTTGAACTGCTTCATCGGACTCGGATGGATACTCCATCTCACGAACTGCTTCGCTCTTTGGTGGTGATGTCTTTGGAAACTCCAAAGACTTCTTGTCCTCGTTTTCATGGTCCACCTTGCTCATTGGCGGACTAGTAGCATGCCCCACCTTGTACCCTCGGCTTAAGGCATTGGCTACTTCCTTCGACAAACTTGGGTTGCATTTCCAAGCAAAGTTAAACTTTGTAAGGATTTTCCCCCAACGGATCTGCTTACGAGACAAGTTTGCTTGGGTTAGAAAATATTTATTCAAGGAACTTTTGGAATAGACATCAAACCTCGACCCAAGTAACCGTTGTATCCAAGTGTGCAAGCAATGCACGGCTGCAATAAGATCCTTCTCACGATCCAAGTAACTCTTCTCAGACTCGCTGAGCACCCGACTCTCTCGAGCAATCAGAACTCCCTTTTCTAAGAGAATTCCTTCGATGGTGTCAGCACTTGTGAAGGTAGGGCCTCGTCATCGTTGGATATCTTTGTTTGGCCCCCACTTTCATGAGGATCGATGTTTGACATTGTCTCACCTTCTTCATGGTTCCACGAATCGACTTCGCTTTGTGAACCTGCATCATCCTCATCGTCAGATTCTGACAAGACAAGCACATTAATTTGCTCCAAACAAGATAAACCAATAATGACTTCAGGTTCATCAGGGAAATGGTAAGATATTACCTTGATGTTTGTTGTGCCCCGAAAATCGCCAATTTGATGGTACACATCTCTTGCGATTCCCACAACTGGCTCGTCTCTGAAATTGACCGTCTCAACTTGTTCTTTAACCTTCTCAACCTGAAGGTTTAACCACTCGGCAACTCGCTCGGATACGAGCATCACAGATGCACTTGGATCTACTAGTGCACTTATCGTTGCATCGGGAAACACTATGTCTACAAACATATGCTCCTCTTCCTCATAGTCGCTCTCGACTTCACTCGAACCCAAAAATGACCTATGCTCGGTTTCATCTGCCCTACCGTCTCCATAGAAAGCAGAAAGTCACTTGTTGACTCGTCATCGTCGCTGGAATACTCCACATAACCGGGCTTCTCCCACGGTTTTGTGGACTCGTTGCCCCTTGGCAACCTTTCCCTCATCAAGACTTCACTCTTGAAGTTTGACGCCCCAACCACCATACTCACTGGTGATTCCCCGAACAAGGAAGCAAGCTTCATGGCCTCGGTCTCAACGGGCAAGCCTTGCTCCTCGAACGCCTCTACCATACTCATTGGTAGCTCTTTGCACCTCAAATCAAGCTTCAAAGCCTCGGGCTCGTCCTATACCTTGGACTGCTTGGTTCTGTGCGGGCATCGGAAAGACTCGTGTGGCTCTCCACACCTCCAGCACTTTGACGACCTCTCTCTTGGTCAGTCTTTGGCATCATGGTTGTCTCTGCAACAAAACCACAACTTATTCATAAAAAGATCACACAATTGTGATTTGCTCACCTCGCTTTCAAACGAGATGCCTGATGACTCCACGTTCATCTTTGTCGCTACGTTCCTTCTTCCTTGCGCCATCTCGACTCGTACGGAGCAGAACTCGCTTTGATACCACTTGTCACGGGGCTAGGTTTTGACTCGCCAACCCGTGCGGCCTTAGTCGTCGATCTTAAGTCGAGGACTAAGTCAGCCTTCGAATATCTAAGCTGAAGCGCTTAGAACCTGATGTTGCGGAAGCTTTGGAAAATGATGGTGATGGCTAGGCAAGATAAAATAAGAGAGATAGGGGATTTTCTAAGCAAAGAACCTCGTTAAAAACTCCTCCTAAGCCTAGACGAGGAGAAAAGAGTACTCGATGCCTTCTCTTATTAATAGACAAAGAAAGAAGAAATGAAGGATGTGTGGAATGTGGAATGATTACAAAGGGTGGAGGAAGGCTCTATTTATAGCCTTGCCCCCCTCGATCTAACGGCTACGAATGACTCGATCCAATGGCCTTGGATGAGTCTTACAAAGAGAATCTCTTCTAAAAGGCAAGTCTATCATCCTATTACAAAGTTGCCTAAGATATGTGCCCAATGACATCATTGCTTTGGTGACATTGGCTTGTTTCCTCTATTGTGGCTCAAAGGATGAAAGCTTTCCTCGAATAGGCTCCATGGATGATATCTTTCCACGAGTGTTGGTCAAAAGATGATACCTTGGCTTGAGTCTTGGATGCTTGGGCGGATTGGGCTTGGCATGGCCCGGTTCTTGTGTCCAAAACCTCCTCTTTAGCATGCTAGGTGCTAAATCAGGCCCTGGGGGTGTGGGCAACTCGGATGGGCATCCCCTAGGCCCCTCGGTGTGCACATCGGGTGCAGGCTCGACCTCCTTGGTGTGCACGTCGGGTTTGGGCTTGGGCTCCATGGCTTGGGCGGCATGGAGGGTGTATGACAAGGCTCCCTCGGGTGCGTGTGATGGGCTCCCTTGGGTCCAAGTCTCGTGGGCAGCACATGGGGTGCTTGGCAAGTCCCCATGGTGCGCTGGAAGTGGCCCACCTCGGTTCTCTATGGCGCGGACACCACCAAGGGCGTTGTGCATGGCCCCTTGGTGCGTGGTGTTGGCAACAACTCAGGTCCCTCGGTCGGGTGAAGGACGTGGTGCGCTAAGGTCAGCACCTATGGGTGCGGCTTGCCCGGTCGCGAAAAGAGGGTCCGTGACAATACACACATGAATAGTTGGGTCGGTTCGATGTTGTCGAAGGGAGACATCTAAAACATTGTGGATCCAAGGTTGAAAGGAGATTTCGAGATGGATTCTGTATGGAAAGCTATCGAAGTTGCAATGGCTTGTTTATCTCTGGCTTACGCACAAAGGCCATCAATGAACTACGTCGTGACCGATATAAGCGTGTTTGCTTGCCGAGATAAACCGAACGAGGGGACACCAAGAAGATGAATCACGAGAAAATATTGCCATGTTATCCTTGAACTATGATTCAAACAAAAGACCAGTTACATATGATATGATTATCGTCGTGGGACTTCCAACTCATTCAAAACAAGTATTTGAAGTGTCGTCTGTAGAACAGATAGCTCTTAAAAATTATAAATCTTTATATGCATTGCATACCACTGATGTTCCAAGATCATCCGCAAGTCGGAGAATCAAGGACGAGCAATAGATTATATTGGAATGTTCCTTCCAGTGCTCCAAGCAATCCTTTGTTGTTGAATTTAAAGTTAAGGAACAAGCATGTGAAAGTATTACAGGAGCCGAAATAGAAACCCATGCATTATCAATGTACTCGTTAAAGGTTGGTATGTATCCACTATGAAACCATTTTGCCTCCATTAGATAAGATTTAGATATATTCTGATTATCAGTTCATCAAAATTAGATTTAGAACTTAGTACCGCATTCTTCAAGAAAGGAATGGTATGGTATCCATGTTCCTTGAGATTATCATAACCCATTTCGTTTACGGAGTTGAACAGAGCAAGGAAACATATCTTCATATATTGTGGGAGAAGCTCCATAGCATTTATATCCCATCTGCAATTACAGCATTATACTACCAAATTAGCATAGCCGAATTCATGATTGTATGTTTTGTTAAAGGACTAAAGGACAAAATCTCCATTTTAGGCCACTGCTTGTCCCCTCTAGCTCTGCCGCTGCAAGGCAGGACATGTAAACATAGTGCAAATTATGTAAAGGTACCTGTCAACAGCTTGAGTGAAGAGCTCTAACTCATCCAATGTACCATACACATCGTATACATCATCTATAGTTGTTATTAATTGAATAAGCTTGGTTACAGTTCTCCTTATGTTACCAAACTGAGGATCAAACATATACCCCACCGTCCACATAAACCCCATTTCGTTCTGAAAATGGTACGATAATCCCAGCCTCTGCAATGTATCGATTAGCTTGAGTTTCTCCAAAGGCTCCATCGGTTTGTCGAGCATCATCCGAACTTCTCCGACAAGTCTCATGCCATGTTCATTAAATGATTCATCCTACATAGAAAGCGAAAACAAGTCTCTCAGCTTTGCATAAAATATAATCTTTGTAACTTTGTGGAGGGATCTTATGACTAACAACCGTCGAATTTCCAACATTGAAATATTAAGATTTTGTTTCCTGAATTCTATCAAGAGCACATAACGTACTCACAAAGTCAGAAGCTCAGAAAAAGTTACGCATAGCATGTCTTAAGGGTGGTTAGTAAATAGTAAACCCCACCCACCAGACACAAAATCTTAATTGTCTGAAATCTGAATAGAATCAAGAGACAATACTTCAACCTGATATAATACCAACTATTGTTGAAGATTCGATTGATATTTTAACCGCTATGCAAATGTATATATATACCTGATACTTGCTCTTGAGGGACTGAATATAATCGTATTGCCAAATCGAAGGGTGGTAATTAGCAGATCGTCGACTCACAACATTTTGACCCGAAACATTGGCCATAGCAGCCACCAATCTGGGGGCTCCAAGGACAGTCGAGGTGTGGACATTTGTAGCTTTCGTGTGCTTGGTCATCAAAGTGGTGGTGATAGGGAGTGAAGATACAAGAGGAAGGGCCATGGTCAAATGTTCCCACTACTCAACGTTACAACTCTAAATATATATTTTTCACTCTCACTCTGTCCGTTAATAAAATATTTAATAAAATATTTATATATATATTATACAATATACGAGTTCCCATAATAATTATGACCCATACCTTTAACTAATTTAGCTCTTATTACAAAAAAATGTTCTAGTCCAATTTTTTCTTATTAGGAAGATGATTTTTTTCTAGATCCATCTCTAAAGGAATGAAACATGATAATTTTTCATCATTCATTTCAAGTAAAAGTAAATCGAATAAAATGAATATAAACGAATACCTATAAAATAAATCTATATGTTATCTCCACGTATATAAATAATTTTTTCTGTAAGAAAAAAGTTGTCTTGATTCTATTTTACGAAGTTACATCTACACATTTCAAAAAATATCATTTTACAGGTAAATGCTCTGATCTTGAAATGAAAAAGATATACTTCTTTTAATAAAATATATATGAAGTAGTAACATTCTTTTTTAGATGTGACGAGACACAATGTTTACAAACAAAAAAGAGAGAGGAAGGATAGACACTTCTTCTTTTGTTTTGATTAATTGAATTTAAATGATTGATAATAAAATTAAGCTTTTAAGTTCAGAATATTTTTTAGAGTTAAGTGTTATTTTTCAGTTAATTATATAATTTTCAATTTTTGGTGTTATTTAACTGAAAAAATAAATACTAAATTTAAATCATAAAATATATTTTAAGCACTTCAACCGCTTCTATTGCAATCAATGAATGACCAATAATGAAAATTTACTGTCAAATCGGTGATTTGATAGTTTGTATATGTATACCATAGCCATAGGATACTAAATTACATATAAGATTATTAAATAATATAAAGGTTTTGCTATACATATAAAAAATAGGATGAGTCTACCACGTGCATCAAACACCGCTGAACATTATTATCGCTGAACACTATTAAACTAATTAATAAAGAATAAAAATTTCAAGGACTCAATATATAATTAATAATTATTTAAAATAAAATTTTAATTAAACTATATGGAAAATACTTTGATGCACAAGCTGTGTAAACTTTAGTTTACACAAGCCCTTTAATTTTAGGGTTTAGGGTTTAGGGTTTTAGGTTAGGGTTTAGGGGTTTAGTATGTAGGGTATATAATTTAAGGTTTATGGTTAGAATTTAGAGTTTAGGGTTTAGGGCTTAGGGTTTAGGTTTTAGGTTGCTAGGGTTTGTGATTTAGATTTTAAATTTTATAGAAGGATTGTGTAAAAAAAATTTACACAGCTTGTGCATCAAAATAAAACCCAAACTATATATATATATTATATTTTTAATCTTCTTCTCCCACCTCTTATCTTCCCAATAAATTTTCGTTCTTCAAAATTGTTTTAATCCTTTTCTTTGTGGACATAGGATTAGACGTGTTCATCAGTCGGATTAAATAAAAACCCAGAATCAAATTTGGATATAAAATAAAATTGGACCTTTAACTCTAACATGATAGAGTAAAACTAGATAATGCAGCATAAAACTAGTGAAAATTTTATTAGATAAAGAAAACTTGGGGAGGTGATGATATGATTAAGCAGTAGTAATGTAAAAGTGATGGTATACAATAATATATTAAGAGATTGATTGTGGGTTATGGAACTTTAATTGGAATATTAGAAGGTAAAAATAGAGAGGCTTCAACAAGTAAACATGGTGAGTCGAGCTTTCGTAATTTTTTCAGTAAATCTTGTGGCAGCTGGAATGAAAAAATATTAGTGTTTTTCAATTTAGGGTTGATATTTGATTCAATTATTTGAATAAAAATATTATTATAATTTATATAAAAAATAATTTAATTGAAATTTTATTTTAAAAAATTATAAATTGTATGTTGAGTCTTTGAGATTTTTAATCTTTATTAATTAATTTAATAGTGTTCAGCAGTGTTCAACGTTAGTGGTGTTCAACGATGTTCGACGCATATTGTGGAATTTTTCTAAAAAATATTAGATTTTTATCATTAATGTTTATTTTAATCTATTAGGATGTTTAGAGTTATGTATAGCAAAACCCATAATATAAACTATTATAAATTGTACATGATTTTTAATTTTTGCAAAACAAAATATAGTTTCATTAAAGATAAAATCTTCAACACAAATCATTCAGAATAATTATTCTCGTTCAGCGTTATGTCTGCTCCGAAAATCTCGGAGGTTTCTCTCAACCCTAGCGTTGAATCAAAGTCTGATGGCTTGCTGCCGTCCACCTGAGGCCTGGTGGGCAGACCGCCAGACGACAAGGATGGACCACCGCTGCCTACTGTGAGCGTGAACATGTCTGCGGACCTGTCGACGGAGGCTGCATCTGGGTCGGTTGAGACGGCGATGGATTTGGCTGGTGATGAGGCTTTGGTGACGGAATTGAATGAGAGTTCAGGATTGGTTGTTGCTGCGGATGTGATGGTTTGTGATACAGCGAGTCCTACGGGGGGAGGGGATGATCCACAACGTGGAAGTGCAATGGCAGGGGGGAGGTTTCTATTCCTCCTGCTGCGACGGATGCATCGAGCACGAAGCTGACTTTTCGGGATATGGTGCTTGGTCGGAATATGGGGAAGCAGGGGGCGAATGTGATTCTCGACTTGGATGTAGAATTGAACCCGGAGGATGTCAAGGTACGTTTTATAGAAGGAACTCCGACCATTAATTTTTCGGAGCGCCTACATTCTGAAATTGATGCAAAATTGGTGAATTCGGTAGTTGTTAGACTCTTGGGACGGTCGATAGGATATGCAGCCTTGCTTTCCTGTATCAAGAGCTTATGGAACCCTAGTGGGGAAATATCGTTGATAGATTTGGACAACGATTATTTTCTAGTTCGGTTTGCAAGTGCGGAAGATTGTGAGAAGGTTTTAACCGATGGCCCTTGGTTAATTTATGGATCCTATCTCACGGTACAACCATGGAGTAGGAACTTTTCGACTTCGGTTGATCATCCGGACCAAATTGTAGTGTGGGTACGCTTGCCGGGCTTACCGTATCGATATTATACTAAAAGTATGTTTCGATACATAGCGGGGACTTTGGGGAAGGTGGTGCAAATTGATTATAACACGGCGGAGGGGAGGAGGGGACGTTTTGCGCGTTTGGCGATTGTGGTAAATTTGAACAAACCGCTAGCCCCGTACATTGTTATCGATGGTCGAAAACAACAGCTTGAGTATGAGGGGCTGCCGACTATTTGCTTCTCTTGTGGTAAGTTTGGGCACACTTTGGAGGCTTGCAAACCTACGGTTGAGGTGGCGCAGCAAGTGGTTAGCGAAGCCAATGAGTTTGAGGCACAAGTTGAGAAGGAAAAGTTTGGGCCTTGGATGCAGGTGGTAAACCGACGACAACGACGGGGCAACAATGTTAGTGATGGGAATCGGTTGGGTGCTGGAACGCGCACTGATCGGTGTGCTAAGGGTGGTCGATTTGATGCACTTAGAATTATTAATGTTGAGAGTGCTGATGGCTCTGGGAAGGAGATCTCGAATCCGATTGTGGTGGACAAACCAACAACAGCTGGGGGTTCGGATGTTTCGAAGGGGAACACGTTGAGCAGCGGAAATAATAAGAGGGGGAAAGGTAAGCTGGTTATTCCGCAAACGGTAACATCACAGGTTTCGACAAGGGAAGTGGGTAGCTCTTCGAAGGTTGTAGAGGGGGTTTCGATGAGTGCTAGTGTGTTGGCGGACAAGACAAATGTTGTTGCAAACGGAGATGCTGTTGGTTGCGAGCCGAGCCTTGTGCACGAGGTGGCGTCAATGGAGGTTGTTGTACCGGTTGCTAGTAAGTTGGATCCTCGTAATCATACGGTTGTTAAGGTTGTTCCACAAGGGTCGAGTGAGGCGGAGAGGGTAACACAGGGAGGTAGGGATGTTGGAGTTGTTGGGAATGGGGTGGCATCAACGGACAGGCGCTTATCCAAAATCAAGTCCGTTGCAAGGAAGAGTCCTTATTTTGTGAAAAAAAATCTAGTTGTGCGACAAGAAAATAAGGACCCTAACAAAGAACAAGCGATTGATGTTGGACAATGGATATCGAAGATGACGGCAGAGTTGAAGGATAAACCTTCTGATAACGTGGCGAATCTTCTGCCCCCAAATTCGCCCTTGACGGAACCACGGGGAAAGGTTCAATGGCGTGATAATACAGTGTTTGATGACAAAGGAGGGACAGTTTGATTGCTTTTTTCCATCGCTCTTTATCTTATTTTAATGATTAAAGTACTATTTTGGAACATCCAGGGCGCGTCAGTCCCTGATTTTAATCGTTATCTGAAGTTAATTGTCAGAACGCAGGAGCCGGACATTGTTGCTTTGATGGAGCCTCGTATTAGTGGAAGGAAGGCAGATGCCTTTATTAGACGGCATGGTTTTGCTCATTCGTTCCGGATTGAAGCCTGTGGTTTTTCTGGAGGGATTTGGGTCCTGTGGAGAGATACGATTAGTGTTGATGTGCTTGCCGTGTCTACTTAATTCATTCATGCGAGTTGTGTGAATCAGCATAATGGTAAAAGTTGTGTTTTGACTGTGGTCTATGGGAGTCCGGATAGTAGACGTCGGAATCATCTTTGGAATGCTTTATCTGCGTTGCAACCGCAGACGGCTAAGCCTTGGATTTTGGGGGGGGATTTCAATGCCATCCCTTGTGTTGCTGATCGCATGGGTGGATCGAATAAGCGTGATGGTGTCTGCAAGAAGATGGGGCAATTCTTATTAAATGCGGGACTGTCTTGTTTGGATTTTCATGGGCCGCGCTATACTTGGAAGCGGGGAACTCTACATCAAAGACTTGATCGTTGCATTGGTAATGATTTGTGGTAGGATAGTTGGCCGGATTCTTGTGTTTATCACTTGGCAAGAATCGGTTTTGATCATCGCCCGATTTTGCTGGTGGGGAGTTTGTCTAGTCCTAAACGTGTGCCTGTGAATTTTAAGTACCTGGCTGCCTGGCAAGACAATCCGAGTTTCGTTGATATGTTGACTAGTACTTGGAGGCCTAAGGAAAATATTATGATGAATCTAGGCCTTTTCGCGAAGGAGGCGAGCATTTGGAATAAGGAGATTTTTGGCAATATCAATAAAAGGAAATCCCGGTTGTTAGCTCGGATACAAGGGATTGAGAAGAAGTTAGAATTTTCCTCTAATGTTTTCCTGAGTGAGCTCGAGGTTAATTTGAAAAATGAATTAAATGATGTTCTAGCACAGGAGGAAAGTTTGCGGTTTCAGCGCGCCCGGACTCAATGGATTCGGGACGGTGATCGCAATACGCGATTCTATCATCGAACTACTAAGGCGAGGCAAGTTCGACGCAAAGTCACTATGATTAAGCTCAATAATGGCGTTTGGAGTGATGATAGTTCCGAAATTAAGCAAGGTGTGGTTGAGTTTTTCCATAAGCTTTTTACGGTTTCCCCGCCCGGCTTACCACAGTGGGGTATTCGTGGGCATTTTGCAGCTTTATCGAACTTGGACAGGTCGCGTTTGGTGCTGCCGGTAGGGGAGGACGAGGTCTGTAAGGCTTTGTTTGATATGGAGCCCTTGAAAGCTCCCGGGTTTGACGGTGTGCATGCTATGTTTTATCAGAGGAATTGGCCCATTGTGAAGGATAGCGTTGTTGGTTTTGTTCGAGATTGTTTCACCTCTTGGGAGCTTTGTGATGGGATTAATAAGACAATTTTGGTATTAATTCCAAAAGTGGTGCCGTCGGAAACTTTTGGACATTTTCGGCCGATTAGTTTGTGTTCAGTGGTGTATAAAACATTGACTAAGGTTATAGTCAATCGCCTCAAGCCACTGTTGCCTAATTTGATCTCCCAATCTCAGGTGAGCTTTGTACCGGGCAGAAACATTATGGATAACGTGATTTTAGCGCAGGAGGTTATACATACAATGCGTTCTAAACGTGGGCGTAAAGGTTGGATGGCTTTGATGATAGACCTTGAAAAAGCCTATGATAGGCTCGAATGGAGTTTTATTGCGGATACATTAGCTGATGCTGGGCTACCAGAGGATTTTGTTCACTTGATCATGTGTTGTATAACGTCTGTTACAACTAATATAAGTTGGAATGGAGAGTTGACGGAAAGCTTCACTCCAACCCGTGGAATTCGTCAAGGTGACCCGATGTCACCGTACATCTTTGTGTTATGTATGTAGCGGCTATCTCAGGCTATTGATGCGGAGATTACGAATGGAAGATGGTCGGAGATCAGATTGAGTCGGGGTGGACCTGGTATTTCGCATTTATTTTTTGCTGATGATATTGTTTTGTTCTCTGAAGCTTCTATGTCGCAAATGCATGTTATCAGCCGTGTGCTGGGTTTATTCTGTGAGTCTTCAGGTCACAAAGTTAGCAGGCCTAAGACGAATATCTATTTTTCGAGTAATACCCCTGTGAATTTGAGGTCTTCTATTGTTGGTGGTTTTGGCTTCTCTGAAATCGCGGATTTGGGGAAGTATTTGGGGATTCCTTTACTCCATAATAGAGTGTCTAGAGCAACATATAGTTACCTGATTGATAAGGTAAATGATCAGTTGAACTCGAGATCGTTTCGGTCTCTTGCTTTTGCTGGGCGGGTAACTTTGGCTAAGTCCGTTCTACAGGCGATTCCCAATTATACAATACATGCCTCATGGCTTCCGAAATGTGTCTGTACAGAAATTGAAAAGCTTATCCGTGGGTTCATTTGGGGAAGTAGTGGAGATCATAAAGGAATTAGCCTCGTACGTTGGGACGAAGTGCAAAGACCCATGATGGAAGACGGGCTTGGTTTGAGGAAATTGGAATTAGTTAACCAATCGTTTCTTATGAAATTGGGCTATCAGGTGCTTACGAAAAATGATAAACTTTGGGTTCGGGTTGTTCGCGCTAAGTATAAAGTTGAAGGTGTTTTGCTGGGTAATGTATCGGTTCGTAATGGTAGCAGATTGTGGGCTGGTATTAGCAATGTTTGGGACAACATTATTGAGGGGATGAGTTGGATAGTCCGTGATGGGTGTACGGTGGATTTTTGGTATGATATTTTTCTAGGTGAATTGGGTCCGCTCGTGGGGTACTTCCATGATGATGATCAGCCCGAGCCTTGTCCGGTGGTGGCCTATACGACAATTGATGAGCAATGGGATGTGCAAGCACTTCGCGGGGCGTTGCCGGAGGGGGTGGTACAACATATTTTAGCGTGCTACCCGCCTGCTCATCGCCTTGGACCAAACCACTTGGATGGCATGACGATAAGCGGCATCGTTTTACCGTCAAATCAGCCTATCATGGTTTATTGGGTGTTGGTGCTGAAGCTAATTCGGGGTATGGAAGTTGATATGGACACTGCCATTGCCCTATCGAATCCGCACATTCATATGGATTGTAGCGAGAGGACGGTTACTGACAAATTTGGAAAGGGTGCGGCGTCATATGGCGGATGATGATCGATGTGGGGTTTGCGGTAATGGTGTCGAAGATGTGATCCACGTGCTCCGAGATTGTACAGTCGCGCGAGGGGTGTGGAGGAATTTTTTCAGCGAGAGCAACAGTTTTTTCAGCTTGAATTCAGCGGATTGGTTAGTAGCGAATGTAATGAAGGGAGGTATGGGTGCTGTTCATGGCCAGAATTGGCATCTTTTATTTTCGATCATTTGCTGGAAACTGTGGTCGAGGAGAAACCAGAAGCTTTTTGACCCAGATTTTATCGAAAAGGAGGACTTGCGGATTGCGAGTTTGCGGTATTTAGAGGAGGTTATAGCAACGAATGTGACAGCCGTTGGCGTTGCGAACACTATGGTTCGTGTGGCATCGCGGGAAAACCGATGGAAGTGTCCTCCAAGCGAGTGGGTGAAGATTAACGTCGATGGCGCTGTGAACCTTTTGACGGGCGAGGCGTCGCTGGGGGGGGGGGTCTGCCGTACGGATGCGGGTGATTGGATGGTTGGTTTTGCTCGCCAAATTGGGTGTTGTTCGGCTTTGATCGCTGAGCTTTGGGCTATTTTGGAAGGGCTGCTTCGTGGATGGAATTTTGGATTTCGGAAGGTCATTATCGAGTCGGATTGTCGCGAGGCGATTGGCCTTGTCTTGCCAATTCTACGGAACGAACGGATAATGCTCTAGTCGTAGCGATTGCAGATGTTATGAAACGTGGTTGGGAGGTCTCTTTTGAACATGTAAATCGTGAGTCGAATAGTGTGGCAGATTGGTTGGCGAAGGACATACGGGGTGACGCTTTGTGCACAAAGATTTGGGAGGAGCCACCGGTGGATATATTGGCCTTGCTTGACGCGGATAGGAATAATGGTTTGAACTTTCATTCGGATGGCATAGGTTGATGGTTGGACGTTGCTTTTACGATTGGGGTGTTGGTTGTTTTTTGTTCGTTTCGCTTTCTCTTGTAGCTCTAACAGATGTATTCTTTTTCCTCCGTTAGGTTTAGGGAGATTTTTTAACGAGGCATGTGTTAGACGCTCTTTTCCCTTTTAATCGAAAAAAAATAAAATCTTCAACGAAATACTTTATAATAGGGCATTTCACTCAATTAAATTAAACTTATTTAATTAATAAAAAAATCGATAACATCAATCATCTAACGATCTTCCATAAGAAGAAATAATACAAATCTCCTTAAAATGTATATACCAGCTTTGCAAATATTTCCTCCCCCTTCCCCTTTAATGGCTTAAGGTGTAAAAGCCGAGAATAAGGGGTTAAACATTTCAACGAAGTAGACAAAATTAGCAACAAAAAAAACCCTTTATTTTCAACGTACTTTTTGTCACATTATTTATTTTTATATTATTATAATAAACTTTAAGTTTAGTATTGATTATTTATATCATTAAGTCATTAAAATCGATGACATGAAAGAATTTAAACGGTCCGCGTGAAATGACTTGGAGGGATTCTAACGGTTTAGTGGTATAATCGAAGTCTAAACTAAAGTTCAGTGCTAAAATAGTATCGATTTTTAATCTAGTAATATAATTGATACTAAACTTAAAATTAAATCGTATCTGGTATAGTTTACCCTAATATATAAAAGGGTAAACTACATCATTAGTAGAGTATGTGTCGTTTTAATCATTAAATTTTAAAACTTTTCATTTTTTCGTTGCAATTTTGAATTATTATTTTTATTACTAGAGCGTTAAAATCAGTAACAATCAAATGATGTTGCATTTTTTAATTATTTTTTTGATTGAAAGGGATATCATCATGAGTCTCATTAAATTTTTTTTTAAAACCTAAATGGAGGAAAAAAAGTAATCATGGTGATAGAATACATCAAGTAAGATAAGCTACATTATCTTGTTGATAAAAAGCATATGCATAACTAGGAGGGGCGACGAATGCTGCATGCGTAAGGGCATCGACGACTTTATTCCCCTCACAAGCAATGACTATCAGACGTAGCACCCACTCTCGATCTAAAAAATCCTAAATATGTTGAACAATCGATGGTCTACTATTCATATTCGAGCGGTCGCTAAAAATGTCAATCGCGTATCGACAACCCGACTCTAATCAAAGACGGCGAATCCCAAACTCCCATGTCACTATAAGGTCTTCGTAGATGCTCCAAAATTCAGCTTCTAGCGCTGAACGTAAACCTAAACTCTTGGCGAAGCCAACAATCTATTCACCTGAATGGTTACGAAGAACACCCCGCAAGTGCCCCCCTCCTACATTTGACCGAAATGATTTATTTGTTTGAATAAGTAAATATCTTATGAAAATTTTGGCTATTATAATTTTATGAGTTTTAAAAAATAATTATAAAAAATAAATATGAATATCATTAGATTTGTAAAATATATAAATAATTTAATAATATAAAATATATACCTTAATACTATATAGGGTAAACTACTGTAGGGGTCACTTTCGTTTCTCGTTTGTACAGATTTAGTCACCACTTTTGAAAAGTGCCAATAAGTGGTCATCTACGTTTTCGATGTGTAAAGACTTGGTCACTCCGACGTTATAGTCCGTTAGTCCCCTAACGGATTGCTGATGTGGCGGAATTAATTAACGAAAAAATAAGGGTAAATTACTGCAATAGCCATTAAAATTTATCTCATGTACATTTTTTCTCCTCAATTTTAAAAAGTAAACATTATAGTCACTAATAAAAATGTTTCTTTATAATTTCACCCTTAAATTTTTAAAAATTTTATTTTGAATTTTTGAGTCGAGTTTATGAAATTATGAGTCAAGTATTTTCACATCAAACCAAAAAATTTAATTTTTTCGAGTCAAGTCGAGTGTTGCACTTCCCTACATACAAACACGGATTAAAATTAAAAATTATATTTCTTCCCTACACACAAACCTAAGTTAGTGAACATCTTATCTTGCTTAAAGGACCTAGTGTCTCATTCTACTAGAATAAAAATATGTTCAATATAACATTTCCTTCTGTTTGGGTAGAGATGACAATGGGTCGAGCTTTTAGTAGACCCAAACCTGACTCGACAATAACACAACAAAATATTACTTCGATCCGCCCCTCTTTTAAAATACATTTACACGATCTTAATCCGAACCGAAAATAAAATTAAAATTCTGATTCGTATCAATCCAATCACTGTTTAGAGAAAAAAAATCAATCCCAAAACCATTTTTTCAAAACAGGATCCTATAAAATTGATGGAATCAAACTTATTGAATTTAGATAAAATTATCATCTTGTGTTAATAAAAACTAATAACTATATTAATGATGACTAGGTAAATATTCAGATGTTTGAGCGAGTATTTAACTTGAACTGAATTTAATTTTTGGAGATGTTTTTGGAAGGAATATTTGCTTTCGTATTTCCCCTAGGTTGTAATCAGTGAAGGGAAGTGCAATACTCGACTTGACTCGAAAAAAAATAAATTTTTTGGTTTGATGTGAAAATACTCGACTCATAATTTCATAAACTCGACTCAAAAATTCAAAATAAAGTTTGAATTATAAAATAGAAATTCTAATAACTCGAATTTTTTAGTAGTTAGTGGACTAAATTTTTAAGTTCGAGTTATTAAATAGGAGCAATTTGGGCACCTAAGTTTCAAAGGGTATACTTTGGGCACCTATTTTTCATCTAAGCATTTATAATATTATTGTAGTATTTGATTGTAAAGTTTTAGGATTGAAAAATGAATTTTTAAAAATTTAAGGGTGAAATTATAAAGAAACATTTTTATTAGTGACTATAATGTTTACTTTTTTAAATTGAGGAGAAAAAATGTACATAAGATAAATTTTAATGGCTATTGCAGTAATTTACCCTTATTTTTTCGTTAATTAATTCCGCCACATCAGCAATCTGTTAGGGGACTAACGGACTATAACGTCGGAGTGACCAAGTCTTTACACATCGAAAACGTAGATGACCACTTATTGGCACTTTTCAAAAGTGATGACTAAATCTGTACAAACGAGAAACGAAAGTGACCCCTGCAGTTGTTTACCCAACTATATAAAATGACGATTTAAAGTTTAAATTTCTATTAAATTAAAAAAATTTAAAATTTTATTTTATATTGAGATCAAGTGCACTAAATAAGATAAATTAGGGACGATTTTTTTTATATAAAAAACACCCGCCACATATTTAGATGAGATTTAAGTAAGAAATTTGGACTACTTTAAAAAAACTACTTAAATTTTTTTGAATATAAAACTACTTAAATTTTAAACACTCATATTTTAAACCATTGATATATTTTTTTGTTTTTTTCCATATGTTCTTAATATATTTTTAAAATTTTCACTTACAAGTGTATAAATTCTAATAATTAATAAAAAATTATAATTGTCAGGGATGAACTGAGGGGGTTGGCGGGGCGGTCGCCCACCCCCTAAAAATATGAAATTCTTATACAACTTAATTTTTTTTTTTTTTCTATTAAAAATCTATTTTTGTCCTCTCCAAATTTTTATAAATTCACCCCTTAAAAGTTATAGATTTGCCCCCAACATAAAATAATGTGTCTGACCTGCTAATAGTTGAAATTCATAAAAAGAAATTGAATGATGTATCCACCATATGTATATTTTATGTCAATCATTTCAAGGGGAAAATGAAATATCATAATGCCTAATGTTTAGTAGAATATAGACATCATAAATATTTTGGTCAACCCTTCACCTTATGTGCCTAATGATCTATAACAACATGGGCTTGTTGGCTATGGAAAATGATGTTAACCAATAGGCTTCAAACCACAAGCATCTCTCTCATTTTATATACTTTATTGATTTGTCTTTTCAGGGCTCTATTTTAGTATTTTAGATTGATTTAACTAAAAAAAAATAAAGTTTAAAATATATAGGTAAAGTACATTCTTAGACGATTTCTTTTACCATCTACACTAAAACTCTCAATCATAAAAAAAAAAGAAAACCTTAAAATATAAAAGGATATAAAGAAAATTTTAGAATACGAATCACAGTAGTAACATTAACAATGTCGTATGTACCAAAAAAACATTAAGAATGTTGTGATTGAGTTGACACAATTTTGATTTTTAATTCGAGTTTTCGTTGAAGTATACATAGGAATTTGATTGGTAATGAGAAGTTAGATCGTGAAGTGTCCTTAAATAAGTATTAGATATTTTTCTATACACGAGTGAGATTGTGGAATTAGGATTTAGAAGAAGGTGATGATGAATTTAATATTTAATGGGGTAGAACTAATGTTTTGATATAATAATTGAAAAATGTTTTGGACTAAGTTAAAAAAAGAATTCAAAACTATTTCTAAAGTTCAAACAACTTGAAACTATTTTTAGGGGATGTTTTAAGAGGTTTTTACATGTTTTAAAAGCCAATTTAAACAAAACCATCCAGGTGTTTCGAAACAACCCTAGGTGTTTCGATACGAGGTCTTACAGTGTCAAAACGTTTCGAAACGAGTCTTTTTTGGATGAGGATTTTGCCACACGTTTCGATACGGGCTATGCCATTTCGATACGCCTACGTGGCATCGACCACAACGGTCATAAACCCCCAACGACTATTTCACAACTAACATTTAAATGTAGATCATTTCGATATGGGGAGAGGCGTTTCAATACGGGTTTTTCAATACGGCCAAGAGCGTTTCGATACGGGTGCTGCAGCAGACTGCAACGACTCTTTCTACTTGAAGAGCGTTTCAAAACGGGTTCGAGTGTTTCGATACGGAGAGCTGCAGAACTGTATTTATGATGTGAAATTAAATCTCCAATGGCTCCAATTCAACCCCAACGGCTAGTAACGGCAACAAACTCATTAAGGAGTATAAAAGGGACCTCCAAGCATCTAGTAATGGTTAATGCTTCAATTGTCAACAACAAATGATCAAGAAATTGTCTTAGTACTTAATTGTCATTTATTTGTATAGACAAACACTAGTGAGCCAAAATTGTTAGATTTGCTCAAGTGTTTTAGGTTTGAGTGAGAGATAAATTGTGCAAACAAATACCTATTAGAGGGATTTAAGTTTGCTTATCTTTTCTCTTGTAAAGAGGGTTTGATCAAGTCTTTGGGTAGAAAGCTTGATCGGTGTATAAGGGTTTCCTCCTAAGCCTAGAAAAAGGGATGAATCAATAGTGGATTGATTGGAAATCCTTAGTGGAAAGCTAAGGTAGTGGATGTAGACCTTGTTTAGAAGGTTGAACCACTATAAATCATTGTCTCCTTAATCTTTTTAGCTTCCATACCACTTACACCCAACATTCCACTTCTCCACCACTTGGCGAGCAAGAACGGTTGAAGAAATCGAGCACCGTACAACCCAAAAATTGGTACCAGAGTTTGACTCAATTAAAGAGGATTAACATCCTATTGAGAAGATCCGGCAAGCTCGATTAACATTTCAAAATACCGGCTCAATGGCGCAATCCATCGACAAATCGCTTTTCTTCGATGGAACTCACTATGCCCATTGGAAGACAGAGATGAAGTTCTTCATTAAGTCAAGAGACTACAAGCTATGAGACATAGTAGAAGATGATCCGTTCGTGCCTCAACGAAGCAAAATGAAATGGAGTGCCGAAGATCGCAAGAAGATGAAGCTTAATTGCAAAGCCTTGCACATCCTCTTTTGTGCTTTTGGCCCAACCATCTATGAGAAGATGTCTTCTTGTGAGAGTGCCAAGGAGGTATGAGACAATCTTGAAGTCACATACGAAGGAACCGATGAAGTAAAGGAGACCAAGATCGGCCTCCTCAATCTAGCGTATGAGAACTTTAAGATGGATCCGGAAGAGAACATCAAGAAGATGTTTGATAGGTTCTCCACTATCACCAATGGTCTCAAAGGCTATGGAGAAGCCATCCCGAAAGAGAAGCTTGTCCGAAATCTCATCTACTCACTTCCCGAGTCATGGGACTCAAAGAGGACCACCATCATCGAAGCTAAGAATTTGAAGACCTTGAAGCTTGATGAACTCATGGGGTCACTTCTCACTCATCAAATAATGAAGAAAAACAAAGAAGATGAGAAGAAGAGAGAAGAAATTAGAGCTATGGGGGAGAAGAAGCTCAAAGGGCTTGACATCAACACTAATGCCATTGCTCTTAAATCCTCCACATGCCATCGTGTTGATTCAAGTGAAGAGGAGGATGCTGAAGAAGAGATAGTTCATCTTTTCAAGAAGTGTGCCCTGCTCATGAAGAAAGCCTTGAGAGAGCTTGAACGAGAATCCATGAAAAAAAAAGAGGGCAAACACTTCAAGCCATAAGAAGAAGGCATATATGGCTACTTTGTAACACCCGTGTTTTGGGGTTAGAAGTTAGTCGGGTTAGTTGGTCCGAGTCGGTAAAATTAATTTTAATCAAGTTGACCTAGGCTTGACCTAATTGAGCTTTTAAATAAAAAGGAGTGACCATTTGGTAATTTAGCCAAAATAATTTGAAAAAGTAGACAACCTTTTTGAAAGTTAAAAAGAACAAAAAAAAGTGATCTTCTCCTCCATTTTCTCCCAACATGAAAATCAAACCTAAACCGCTCTCAAACCCCATTTACTATTCCATTTGATTTCTTCCTCATCTCAAGGGCATTTTTAAAGGTAATTATATATTTGAACTCTCCTCTTCGTCCTCTACATTTACCTAGTTTTAAAATTTTAAACTATCATCTTTTGAAATTTGGGGATTCAATGAAAGCTTGAGTTTTTATTGGGTTTTTCAATTGGTTTTGAATTATTAAGTTGGGTTTTGGTTTAGTCACCTTAAAACACACATAATATGTTAAAATGGGTAAGTTTGGGTGAAAACCCGAAATGAGTCCTTGTGGCCATTTTTGGAGTGTCTAAAACTTGGATTTTGGTGAGTTTTAGGGTTAGGTTGAAGGGCTGATGGGTTAGGGATGTTAGGAAGGTGTTTTGGGACCATTTGGGTGTCATTTGGGTGTTTGAAAACATGGTTTTCAGCTAGGTTTTAGGGGAGCTCGAAAATGGACATTTTGGGTGATTGTTGGGTTTGAAATTGTTGAAGTGTGGCTTGTGTTTGTGGGTTGAAGTTTGTGGCTGAAACTTAGCATTGATTTGTGAGTAATGGATGTGTTTTTCTTGGCTAGAAACGAGAGGAGACTTTGGAGAAGCTTTGGGACCGAATCCGGGCATATAGGAGGCTTGCTTTGGTTGCTAAGGAAGGGTGGTGAGTAACTTTAAATATGTTTTAAAGTGGTTCAAGTGTGTGTAGTGTATGTGTGGAATGTTCTTGGTAGGCCTTTCCTATGTGGGAGTTGAATTGATAACTTAACTCCTTGTTTTCTTTTGATGCTATTTTATGCCTTGCCTATTTGATTGTGAGGAATGTGGCTTGAATGGTATATGTGTACCTTTATATATGTATGTGATGAGCATGTGATAGAAATGGTGGATATATTATGTGGTTTAAGGATTTGGCACTAATTAACTTACCGGGTGTAAATGATCGATCATTAGGATTAGTGTGCACACAAATTGAGTCAAAACGTACGTGGCCTTGATGGCGTTGAGTCATCAAGGAGGAGTACGGTGATGTAACATTCCACCGGAAATTTATTTATATTCTACGGGATGATGAGTGGAATCCCATCCGTAGGGCATGTGGTGATGAGTGGAATCCCACCCATGCAAGGTCCGGTGATGAGTGTAATCCCACCGAGGTAATGTGGTTGTTGATATTAAATCCGCACATCCGGGTAAACTAATAGTGGCCAATGATATTGCTCTTATGTTTATGATGTTTTGATAATTGAGATATTTGTTGTTGAGCTTAGTATGATGTGAGATGCCATATTATGACTCTTGAAAGACTAGCTAGGTTGACTTGTGATACCTATTTATGTTGTTTGTAAGATTAAGGAATTTCATGCTTGAACCCTGCATTGTTGATGTTTTCGATTTTAGAGCATCCTCACTAAGCTTCTAGCTTACGCTCTCATTTTCAACAATGCAGATCATTAGCGTGGTGTTAGCACGAAGCAAGGCGAAAGGGGCTTTCCAAGTTTTTGTTGCTCAAGTACGGTTTAGCAATTATGTAGTAGTTTAGCAATGTGGCAAGTGTGTGTTTTGCATGAGCGACGTATGACTCATATATATGTTTGATGTTTATGAATTGACTTTGATTGTAAACATGTTATGTCTTGTCAAGTGCTTGTGTGATGGCATGCCTTATGAATGTTTAGGTTGCTTTTGAATGGCATGCAAACCTTATTGTGATGAATTGTGCCTTTTGGCTTTTGAGTCCTTAAGCATGCCTTTATATGAAATGTTGCCTTTGTGTGAATGCCATGAATGAATGTTTCATCTTATGCCTTGTGTGTTTGAGCATGTTTGACATAGGGATCATGCCTCTAGATCGTGTTTGTAAGTGTTGAGTGCTTCTTGGGATCGTTTAAGGCCTTTAGAGTTGTTGAGAAATGTTTAAATCTGGTTTTTGAAGGTTGCAGACAGCCAATGTTTCGAAACGGGCTGAGCCATTTTGGAACGGGTAAGGCTTCAGGGACCCCGTATCGGAACTCGTTTCGATACGGTTTGGCCACTGTGAACCCTTGTTCCAAAACGAGTATCGGAACACTTTGGCTACTGGAAATTTGAGAAATTGCCGAGATGAAAGCATTTCGAAACGGGTCTAAGGGTTTCGAAACGGTCAATATCTCATTGACCACGAGAAGTTGACCGTTGAGGGTGTTTCAGAACGGCTGACCTCCGTTCTGATACAGCCTCCTCGTATGGGCTTGGGGTAGTTGACCAGGTCAAGGCGTTTCGATACGCCTCAATGGTGTTTCGAAATGGCCTGCCTAATGGATTAAAATTGGACTGTTTAATTATTGTTTTGTGTCCAGATGCTTGTCTTCCTCAATTTATTCCGCTGTTATGATCACATAGGATTTAAAGGTGCCTTTAGAGAAGATTAAATTAAAAGAAATTTTTAGGGTTGCTAATCGAGGGGGAACCTTAACGGGTTTCGCTTCGGTTTTCCCCGTGTGGCCTACTCAGACCGGTCATCCGGCCAGACCGGGACGAGGGGGTTACATTTGTTGGTATCAGAGCCTGAGGTTACCGAGACCTCGGGCAAGTAAGTGAGGTAAGCTTGATGTGTTAAGTAGTTGTATTGCTTGATGTATGCTTTGCCATGAAATCTTATTGTTTGACTGTTCATGTGATGATTTGAAGCATGAGTTGTTGCGTTTGGTGTTGAGTCGAGTGCCCATTGCTACTATTACTTAATTTAAAAAGATTTTTGGAAAGGGAGTACTTGAGCACTGTTGGACCCTTGCTTTGGCTAACGTAATCCTTATCTGTTTGTTGTTGTAGTTATTATCTTGCTAGCTGAACCATGAGACCACGTGGGAGGCCTAGGATGGTTCGACCGGAGCCATGGGAAGCGGCTTTGGGAGTTGAGCCAGTAGTTAGAGTTGAGGCTCAAGTGGGAGAGCATGTGGTTGGAGTTGGAGCTCCTCCACCACCACCACCACCTCATCCACCAGGAGTAGGAGGTGAGGCCGGGGCCGAAGGAGAGGGACCTCAGGGAGGCTAAGGTGGCCAAGGACCGACCGAAATAGACTTAGCTCCTTTGGTTCAGGCGATAGCTGGGGCATTTCAGGCTGCAGTGGCTGGGGGACAGGCAGCAGCACATCATCAGGGAGAGGGCACTGGTTTGCCATTAGAGAGACTCCGTGGTCTAGGGGCTGAAGAGTTCAGAGGGTTTACCCCGGAGAGATCTGAGTTGTGGTTTGAGAAGACTGTCCGTATCCTCGCACAGATGGGATGTACCGGAGAGTGCAAGTAGGGTGTGTTGAGTCTTTGCTTCAGGGTGATGCCTACACTTGGTGGGTCACCATCACTTCGGGTATGGATGAGGCCGAGATTACCTTGGAGTTCTTTGAGTCAGCATTCCGTAAGAAGTATTTGGGTCCGCGATATCTCGATGAGAGGAAGAGGAAGTTTATGGCCTTGCTTCAGGGGAGTATAACTGTGACAGACTATGAGATTCGATTTGTCAGACTGAGTCAGTATGTATCTGAGCTTGTTCCTACTGAGGTGGAACGATGTAACCGTTTCTGTTATGGGCTGAATGAAGAGATCAAGAGATATACTCTAGCTTCAGACTACACTGATTTTGATGTCTTGGTTGCGAGGGCCAAGGACTTAGAGCACAGTTTGGGCTTGACCAAACGGTCTGGTGGTTCTAGTTCGGGTAAGAGGTCCAGTGACTTTGATAGAGGTGATGCCAAGAGGCATCGGGACAACCGGCATCATTATGATCATAGGCGTGGTGGCGGTAACCACGGTAGGGGCCAATAGAGCCAAAGGGCTGGTGGGAAGTTGCCCACATGTGCTACTTGCGGGAGGAACCACACCGGTGAGTGTTGGGGAAATTTCCACTCGTGTTGGAGTTGTAGGGCTAGAGATCACATTAGGCGTGACTGTCCACATCAGGTGGGGCAGGCACCAGCTCAGGCTCCTGCTAGAGCCAATGACTTTCAGAGAGGCCGCGGGCGCGGTAGAGGTAACTTCTAGCCGATGAATGATGGTCAGAGGAACATAGCCCATGTAGTTGTAGTCCAGCCGGAGGGCGGAGGTCAGGCCAGAGTTTACGCTCAGCGTGGGGATCAACACGACACAGATGTGATCGCATGTAACTTCTCGATACAGTCCTTGGGTTTGCTTTCTTTGATTGACTCTGGGTCTACACATTCCTACATATTGAGTGAGCATGCACAGTCGTTGAATTTTCCCTGTGAAATGTTAGAAGTAGGAGTTAGTGTTACTAGTTCCTTTGGGGACACGGTAGTAGTTAGAAAAATGTACCGAAGGTGTCCGTTGATGGTTCAGGGACATGTGTTTCCAGTGGATATGATGGAGCTACCTTTCTATGGTTTTGATGTAATTCTGGGTATGGACTGGCTCACGGAGCATAGAGCTAGGATAGACTTTGAAACTAAGAGGATTTCTTTGAGGCTTGCAGATGATTATGAGATTGTAGTGGTGGGTGAGAACGTGAAGTTCTTGTCCAATGTAGTTTCGGTTCTAGAAGCTAAGAGGTTAGTTGAGTTGGGGTGCGAATCATACTTGGCCTATGTGATGAACCCTAACATGAGCGAGGTTAGACCTCAAGACATCCGGATAGTGTGTGACTTCCCTAGTGTGTTTCCGGAAGAGTTGCCAGGGTTACCACTGGACAGAGAGGTAGAGTTCACCATTGAGACCTATTCTGATTCAGCTCCTATTTCGATTGCTCCGTATCGCATGGCACCGAAAGAACTGAAAGAGTTGAAGACTCAGTTGCAAGAGTTGACAGATAGAGGCTTCATTCGACCTAGTTCTTCACCTTGGGGTGCACCAGTTTTGTTTGTGAAGAAGAAGGATGGAAGCATGAGAATGTGTATAGGTTACAGACAGTTGAATCAGTTAACAGTGAAGAATAAGTATCCTTTGCCTAGAATTGATGATTTGTTTGACCAGTTGAGATGGGCTTCATTCGACCTAGTTCTTCAACTTGGGGTGCACCAGTTTTGTTTGTGAAGAAGAAGGATGGAAGCATGAGAATGTGTATAGGTTACAGAGAGGTTGATGTACCGAAGACGACCTTTAGAACTAGGTATGGTCACTATGAGTTTTTAGTCATGCCTTTTGGGTCGACTAATGCACCGTCTGCTTTCATGGATATGATGAATAGGATTTTTCATCAGTACCTAGATCAGTTTGTAGTTGTTTTTATAGATGACATCTTGGTGTATTCGCGAACGAAAGAAGACCATGACCGACACTTGAGACTAGTTTTGAAGACTTTGCTAGATCATCAGTTGTATGCGAAGTTGAGCAAGTGTGAATTCTGGATCCGAGAGGTAGTCTTCTTAGGACACGTAGTGTCAATCGATGGGATTAGAGTTGATCCGAAGAAGATAGAGGCCATTGTTGAATGGAAGCAACCGAAGTCTGTAACATAGGTACGTAGCTTCCTAGGCTTAGCTGGATACTATAGAAGATTCGTAGAAGGTTTCTCGAAGTTGGCCGCTCTATTGACACAGTTACTTCAGAAGAGTGTTCAGTTTAAGTGGACAGATGCAAGACATAAGGCCTTTGAGAAATTGAAGGAAGCTTTGACCCAAGCACCGATCTTGATTCAGCTAGAGTCCGGGAAAGACTATGTAGTTTACAGTGATGCTTCTTTTGTAGGCCTAGGTTGTGTCCTCATGCAAGACAAGAGAGTGGTGGCTTATGCCTCAAGATAGTTGAAGACTCATGAGCGCAACTATCCGACCCATGCCATAGAGTTAGCTGCAGTTGTGTTTGCTCTGAAGATTTGGAGGCATTATTTGTACGATGAGAAATGCACAGTGTACACCGATCACAAGAGTTTGAAGTACATCATGACTTAGCGAGAATTGAATCTCAGACAGTGTAGGTGGTTAGAGTTGCTAAAAGACTATGATCTTACCATTGAGTACCATCCGGGTAAGGCCAATGTAGTGGCCGATGCATTGAGTAGGAAGATAGCCATAGACTTGAGAGCCATGTTCGCTAGATTGAGCTTGTCCGGAGATGATGGCTTGGTAGCCGAGCTTCAGGTTAGACCTACTCTAGGTCAGCTGATTAGAGAGAAGCAGCTCTTAGATAGATCTCTGGCACCTCAAGTGCAAGATATAGCCGAAGGTAGATCTTCAGACTACAGTTTCAGTACTGATGGGGTTTTGTGTTTCAAAGATAGGATAGTTGTGCCAGAGGATAGTGACTTGAGACGTATGATCTTGATTGAAGCACACAGTAGTTCGTATGCTATGCATCCGGGGAGTACGAAGATGTACCGCGATTTGAAGAATGAGTACTTTTGGGTTGGCTTGAAGAGAGATTTGGCCAACTTTGTGAGTAAGTGTTTGGTGTGTCAGAGGGTGAAGGCGAAACATCAGGTTCCCTCAGGTTTGTTGCAACCGTTGAGAATTCCGGAATGGAAATGGGAGAATATCACCATGGATTTTGTTTCGGGCTTGCCTTTGACTCCTACGAAGAAGAACTCAGTTTGGGTGATAGTAGATCGTTTTACGAAGTGTGCCCACTTCTTGGCAGTCAATACTACCTACACTTTAGATAGGTTGACCGACTTTTACATTGGTGAGATTGTTAGACTGCATGGTGTGCCGAAGTCTATTGTGTCCGATAGAGATTCGAGGTTTACAACTCGATTTTGGGAGTGTCTGCATACAACTTTGGGTATCCGTTTCAATTTCAGCACGTCTTATCATCCTTAGTCAGATGGTCAGTCAGAGAGTCATACAGATTTTAGAGGATATGTTGCGTTGTTGCATCATTGATTTTCAGGGTACATGGGAGAAGCACTTGCCTCTAGTTGAGTTTGCGTACAATAATAGCTTCCAGTCGAGTATTCAGATGGCTCCGTATGAGGCCTTGTATGGCCGAAAGTGTAGAACTCCAGTTTGTTGGGCCGAAGTGGGACATAAGTTATTACCTATGCCAGATTTGCTCAAGGGGACAACTGACAAGGTAAAATTGATTTGTGATCGATTGAAGGCTGCTTCAGATAGGAAGAAGTCCTATGCCGACTTGAAGAGGAAGGAAGTTGAGTTCGCAGTGGGTGATAAGGTATTCTTGAAAGTGTCTCCGTGGAAGAAAGTAATGAGATTTGGCCGAAAGGGGAAGTTGAGTCCGAGATACATAGGACCGTATGAGATTGTAAAGAGGGTTGGTCTAGTTGCTTATCAGTTGTGTTTGCCATCCGAGCTAGAGAAGATACACGATGTATTCCATGTTTCGATGCTCTGTAAGTATAGGTCCGATCCGTCACATGTTATGCCTGTAGAGGAGATTGAATTGAATCCGGATTTGACTTATGAGGAAGAACCAGTTGAGATCCTAGCTTCTGACAGTAAGGTGTTGCGGGGTAGATCGATTGAGTTAGTAAAAGTGCGGTGGCAACGTCGAGGTGTGGACGAGGCCACTTAGGAGAGGAAGGAGGATATGTAGAGGTAGTTTCCGCATCTCTTTTAGTCAGGTAATTTCGGGGACAAAATTCCTTAAGTGGGAGAGAGTTGTAACACCCGTGTTTTGGGGTTAGAAGTTAGTCGGGTTAGTTGGTCCGTGTCGGTAAAATTAATTTTAATCAAGTTGACCTAGGCTTGACCTAATTGAGCTTTTAAATAAAAAGGGAGTGACCATTTGGTAATTTAGCCAAAATAATTTGAAAAAGTAGACAACCTTTTTGAAAGTTAAAAAGAACAAAAAAAGTGGTCTTCTCCTCCATTTTCTCCCAACGTGAAAATCAAACCTAAACCCCTCTCAAACCCCATTTACTATTCCATTTGATTTCTTCCTCATCTCAAGGGCATTTTTAAAGGTAATTATATATTTGAACTCTCATCTTCATCCTCTACATTTACCTAGTTTTAAAATTTTAAACTATCATCTTTTGAAATTTGGGGATTCAATGAAAGCTTGAGTTTTTATTGGGTTTTTAATTTGGTTTTGAATAATTAAGTTGGGTTTTGGTTTAGTCACCTTAAAACACACATAATATGTTAAAATGGGTAAGTTTGGGTGAAAACCCGAAATGGGTCCTTGTGGCCATTTTTGGAGTGTCTAAAACTTGGATTTTGGTGAGTTTTAGGGTTAGGTTGAAGAGCTGATGGGTCATGGATGTTAGGAAGGGTTTTTAGGACCATTTGGGTGTTTGAAAACATGGTTTTCAGCTAGGTTTTAGGGGAGCCAGAAAATGGACATTTTGGGTGATTGTTGGGTTTGAAATTGTTGAAGTGTGGCTTGTGTTTGTGGGTTGAAGTTTGTGGCTGAAACTTAGCATTGATTTGTGAGTAATGGATGTGTTTTTCTTGTCTAGAAACGAGAGGAGACTTTGGAGAAGCTTCGGGACCGAATCCGGGCATATAGGAGGCTTGCTTTGGTTGCTAAGGAAGGGTGGTGAGTAACTTTAAATATGTTTTAAAGTGGTTCAAGTGTGTGTAGTGTATGTGTGGAATGTGCTTGGTAGGCCTTTCCTATATGAGGGTTGAATTGGTAACTTAACTCCTTGTTTTCTTTTGATGCTATTTTATGCCTTGCCTATTTGATTGTGAGGAATGTGGCTTGAATGGTATATGTGTACCTTGATATATTTATGTGATGAGCATGTGATAGAAATGGTGGATATATGATGTGGTTTAAGGATTTGGCACTAATTAACTTACCGAGTGTAAATGATCGATTATTAGGATTAATGTGCACACAAATTGAGTCAAAGCGTACATGGCCTTGATGGCGTTGAGTCATCAAGGAGGAGTACGGTGATGTAACATTCCACCGAAAATTTATTTATATTCTACGGGATGATGAGTGGAATCACATCCGTAGGGCATGTGGTGATGAGTGGAATCTCGCCCATGCAAGGTCCGGTGATGAGTGTAATCCTACCTAGGTAATGTGGTTGTTGATATTAAATCCGCACATCCGGGTAAACTAATAGTGGCCAATGATATTGATCTTATGTTTATGATGTTTTGATAATTGAGATATTTGTTGTTGAGCTTAGTCTGATGTGAGATGTCATATTATGACTCTTGAAAGACTAGCTACGTTGACTTGTGATACCTATGTATGTTGTTTGTAAGATTAAGGAATTTCATGCTTGAACCCTGCATTGTTGATGTTTTCGATTTTAGAGCATCCCCACTAAGCTTCTAGCTTACGCTCTCATTTTCAACAATGCAGATCATTAGCGTGGTGTTAGCACGGAGCAAGGCGAAAGGGGCTTTCCAAGTTTTTGTTGCTTAAGTACGGTTTACAATTATGTAGTAGTTTAGCAATGTGGTAAGAGTGTGTTTTGTATGAGCGATGTATGACTCATATATGTGTTTGATGTTTATGAATTGAATTTGATTGTAAACATGTTATGTCTTGTCAAGTGCTTGTGTGATGGCATGCCTTATGAATGTTTAGGTTGCTTTTGAATGGCATGTAAACCTTATTGTGATGAATTGTGCCTTTTGGCTTTTGAGTCCTTAAGCATGCTTTTATATGAAATGTTGTCTTTGTGTGAATGCCATGAATGGATGTTTCATCTTATGCCTTGTGTGTTTGAGCATGTTTGACATAGGGATCATGCCTCTAGATCATGTTTGTAAGTGTTGAGTGCTTCTTGGGATCGTTTAGGACCTTTAGAGTTGTTGAGAAATGTTTAAATCTGGTTTTTGAAGGTTGCAGACAGCCAGTGTTTCGAAACGGGTTGAGCCGTTTCGGAACGAGTAAGGCTTTAAGGACCCCGTATCGAAACGAGTTTTGATACGGTTTGGCCACTGTGAACCCCTGATCCGAAACCAGTATCGGAACACTTTGGCTACTTGAAATCTGAGAAATTGCCGAGGTGAAAGCGTTTCGAAACGGGTCTAAGGGTTTCGAAACGGTCAATATCTCGTTGACCACGAGAAGTTGACCGTTGAGAGTGTTTCGGAACGGTTGACCTCCGTTCCGATACGGCCTCCTCGTATGGGCTTGGGGCAGTTGACCAGGTCAAGGCGTTTCGATACGCCTCAATGGTGTTTCGAAACGGCCTACCTAATGGATTAAAATTAGACTGTTTAATTACTGTTTTGTGTCCAGATGCTTGTCTTCCTCAATTTATTCCGCTGTTATGATCACATAGGATTTAAATGTGCCTTTAGAGAAGATTAAATTAAAAGAAATTTTTAGGATTGCTAACCGAGGGGGAACCTTAACGGGTTTCGCTTCGATTTTCCCCGTGTGGCCTACTCGGACCGGTCATCCGGTCAGACCGGGATTAGGGGTTACATACTTGAAGTGATGAAGACTCCACCGAAGATGAACAAGCTAACCTTTGCCTTATGGTCATCGAAGAAGATTCAAGGGTAACTTCTAATTCATCTACTTCATGTTCATATTCTTTTGATGAATTATAAGATGCCTATGACAATTTGGTTTTAAAGTTTAAAAATCACATTTTGAAAAACAATAAAATGATTTCAAAGTTAAAAATTCAAAATGATTTGATTTCTAAAACCAAACTTGAACTTGAAGCAAAACTCGAAGAGTTTGAACAAAAATGTTTTGATTTACAAAATTTGCTTCATAAAATTCAAGAAGAAAAAGATTTGATTTCCAAAGAGCTTGAAAAGAAAAATAACTTTGGAAAATCAAACTTTTATATAAGACAACCTAATGCCCCTATATTTGTAAATGGTAAATGTTTTAGAAGTGTTTGGGTCCCAAAAGGACTAACCACTTCAACTAAAAAGGATGAAATTGAAAAATAGATTCCTAAGGGGACTAAATTTTGTGCTACTAACGTCTATGGATCCAAAGCAATTTGGATACCAAAAATTACTTGATTGTCTTTTGCTAGGTGTGATGGAGAGTGATCAACAAGTCAAAAATTAAGGGGGAGCTCCATGCACACAAGGAAGAACACTTGAAGAAGGAAGGCTTCACATCCTCCCTTGAATTCAAGTGTGGTAAAATCTAGTTGCTTTTGCTTTTATTTGATTTATTTTCATTTATGTCAGCTAGATGATCATATTTGTTGGACTAACATTTTTATGATGCTTTGAGTAAGGGGGATTCATTTTTAAAACCAAAATTCTAAATCTTTGTCATTTTTAACCTCCTAAGTTATTTTGAACTTAATGTCTTTTGAAATAACAAAAAGGGGAGAAATGATTTGAAAAATTGAACTTTCAAATGAATAAGAGGGAGCTTAAATTGATTTCAAAATTTTCATCTCTTATTCACAATTTTAAACTTGAAGGGGGAGAATCCCAAACAATTTTTCAAGTTGGTTTTATTATATAAAAAAGGGGGAGATTGTAGAACTAATGTTTTGATGTAATAATTGAAAAATATTTTGGACTAAGTTAAGAAAGAATTCAAAACTATTTCTAAAGTCCAAACAACTTGAAACTATTTTTAGGGGATGTTTTAAGAGGTTTTTACATGTTTCCAAACCCAATTTAAACAAAACCATCCAGGTGTTTTGAAACACCCTTAGGTGTTTCGATACGGGGTCTTACAGTGTCAAAACGTTTCGAAACGGGTTTCGAAACAGGTCTTTTCTGGATGAGGATTTTGCCACGCGTTTCAATATGGGTTATGCCGTTTCGATACGCCTACGTGGCATCGACCACAACAGTCATAAACCCCCAACGAATATTTCCCAACTAATATTTAAATGCAGATCGTTTCGATACGGGGACAGACGTTTTGATACGGGTGTTTCGATATGGCCAAGAGCGTTTCGATACGGGTGCTGCATCAGACTGCAACGACTCTTTCTACTTGAAGAGCGTTTCGAAACGGGTTCGAGCGTTTCGATACGGAGAGCTGCAGAACTGCATTTATGGTGGGAAATTAAGTCTCCAACGACTCCAATTCAACCCCAACAGCTAGTAACGACTACAAACTCATTAAAGAGTATAAAAGGGACCTCCAAGCATCTAGTAATGGTTAATGCTTCAATTGTCAACAACAAATGATTAAGAAATTGTCTTAGTACTTAATTTTCATTTATTTGTATAGACAAACACCAGTGAGCCAAAATTGTTAGATTTGCTCAAGTGTTTTAGGTTTGGGTGAGAGCTAAATTGTGCAAACAAATACCTATTAGAGGGATTTAAGTTTGCTTATTTTTTCTCTTGTAAAGAGGGTTTGATCAAGGCTTTGGGTAGAAAACTTGATCGGTATATAAGGGTTTCCTCCTAAGCCTAGAAAAGAGGACGAATCAATAGTGGATTGATTGGAAATCCTTAGTGGGAAGCTAAAGTAGTGGATGTAGACCTTGGTTAGAAGGTTGAACCACTATAAATCATTGTGTCCTTAATCTTTTTAGCTTCCACACTACTTACACCCAAAATTCCACTTCTCTAGCACTTGGCGAGCAAGAACGGTTGAAGTAATCGAACACCGTACAACCCAACAAATGGGCTCCCACAAGATGGGCTTAGTAATATGAATTTGGGCCCATCTTTTAAGCCCGTGAATGACCTAAATTTGGAGTCTGAGCTTGCTGATCTAAAATTGGTAGTGTTTCTATCCTTTGGGCCTCTAGTTTGTGCTAAGCTTCGGCTTGAACCATGGATCAGACCAACTTTTATATGAAAAATTACATTCAATTAAATCAATCAAGCGTTGTCCCATAGCCCATAGGGAAACTTAACGAATAATGATTATGCTATAGGATCTTCACCTACAGATTTTGTACAACATCCTTTACCTATTTCTTCTAAGTCTGGAAGACCCTCCACCTCTATTTAGAAGTTAAATCCTTTCTTACCTTCCACGTGACCTTCCAGGAATGTTCATTTTTATAGAAATACAAGGATTTTTAAGTTTCTATGCC
This sequence comes from Hibiscus tridactylites, assembly GCA_958450335.1. Taxonomy (NCBI): domain Eukaryota; kingdom Viridiplantae; phylum Streptophyta; class Magnoliopsida; order Malvales; family Malvaceae; genus Hibiscus; species Hibiscus tridactylites. The sequence continues at coordinate 17,243,633 of OY288274.1, forward strand.
TGGTTCTCGAACTTCTCCCTATAGTATTGCACAAGTGTTATCTTATGACTCTTTATCTACTCAATATCAATCTTATGTTCGTAATACTACTATTTTAAATGAGCCCAAGTCCTATAAATAAGCTGTTCTTCATGATTGCTGGAGAAAAGCAACGAATGAAGAAATTCTAGCTTTCAAAATAATGATACATGGAATTTCTGATACCATGTTGAATATTGAACTCGTTCACTTTGGGAACGATAGAGAAGACAAAATGTTGAGAATTGGAAGCGATAAAGAAAAGAGAGATTTTATTATTATTAATGAATAGAATTGTTCAAAATACAATTAGTAAAATATCCTATATAAACTAATAAAAACTAGATAAAGAACACCTCTAACTTTCCTAAATAATGTAACTAACCTAACTAACCAGAACTTAACAGATTCCTATTAGCCCCCCTCAAGTTGGAGCATACAAATTTTGTATGCCCAACTTGAATATGAAGTCTTTAAACAATGTGGAATGTAAAGCTTTAGTGAAACAATCAGCCATTTGATGATGTGTAGAGACAGGCATAAGAGTAATTGTTTCATTCTGAATCTTCTCGCGAATCAAATGACATTCGATCTCAATGTGCTTGGTTCTCTCACGTTGAATGGGATTTTCTGCAAGTTTAATAGCAGACAAGTTGTCACAATACAAATTTGCAGAAGAATGAACTACTTGGAAATTAGAAAGAAGATAATTCAGCCATTGAATTTCACATGTGACAGCTGCCATAACCCTATACTCAGCCTCACTAGATGACCTAGAAATGGTCTGTTGCTTTTTAGACTTCCAGGAAACTAGAGCTGTACCTAGAAAAACACAGAATCCTGTTATAGAACGCCTAGAATCAGGACATGTAGCCCAATCAGAATCTGAAAAAGCATTAAGTTTCAAGTTGTTGTCAGCTGGAAAAAACAAACCCTAGCATGGAGTTCTTTTAAGATAACGTAAAACTCCATGTGCTGCAGTCATATGTATGTCAGTAGGAGCAACAAGATATTGGGAAAGTTTTTTAACAACAAATGTGATGTCTGGTCTAGTATTAGTTAAATAAAGAAGTTTCCCAACAAGCCTTCTATAAGGTATTATATCAATTAAAGGTGTTCTTTCTGATTTAGAAAGTTTGCTTTTAGGAAGAATAGGAGTAGGCATAGATATATAATCTATGAAACCAGTCTCTTCAAGTAATTTAATGGTATATTTCCTTTGACATAGATTTATACCTTTCTTAGACCGGGCAACTTCAAGACTCAACTTTTTTTCAAATGACCTAGATCTTTAATTTTAAAAGTAATATACAAAAGTTCTTAATAGTGGTTATCTCATGAGAATTAGGACTAGCAAGTATAATATCATCGACGTACACATCTAAGACAATGAAATTAGCACCAGTGCCATTAACAAAAATAAAAGTATCAGAGGTGGCTTGCTTAAAACCTTGAGAAAGTAAAGAGATTCTTAATCTATCATTTTATTGTCTGCTGGCTTGTTTTAAACCATACAAACTTTTATTCAATTTGTAAACTAAACCAGGTTCCTTAGTCTCAAAATCAGGAGGGGTTCCATATAAACCTCTTTACTCCAAAAATCATGCAAAAAGGCATTATTGACATCTAATTGTTGTAAATTCTAACCTTTAGCAGTAGCCACAACTATTATGGTCATAATAGTAGTCAATTTAGTAACTGGACTAAAAGTATGTAAGAAATCTATGCCTGGCTGTTGAGTATAGCCTTTAGCTACTAGTCTAGCTTTGTATCTATCTAGAGTACCATCCGATTTTAACTTGGTACTATAGACCCATTTACACCCAATGACTTGTTTATTAGGAGGAAGAGGCACCAAATCCCATGTATTATTATTTTGCAAAGCTAGAATTTCTTCATTCATTGGTTTTCTCGAGCAATCATGAAGAACAACTTGTTTATAGGACTTAGGCTCACTTAAAATAGCAGCATTATGAACATAAGATTGATATTGAGTAGATAAAGAGTCATAAGATAACACATGTGCAATATTATGAGGAGAAGTTCAAGAACCAGACAGAGAAACTTGAAAAATTCTTGTATTTCTGTAAAAAAAATGAACATTCCTGGAAGGTCTCGTGGAAGGTAAGAAAGAATTTAACTTCTGAATAGAGGTGAAAGGTCTGCCAAACTTAGAAGAAACAAATAAAGGATATTGTACAAAATATGTAGGTGAAGGTTCTACAACATAATCACTATTAGAGATGCCATGTATAAAAGAATTAGAATGTGCCATTTGGTCAACTTGTGTAAGATCTTGTTGAACAATATCATCATCAAATAAGGTATTGTCATACAAAGGTAAGACAATTTGAGAAGAATCTGCACTTTCCAAATTTTTGAAAGGAAAACAATTTTTTGAGAATGAAACAACTCGTGAATCAAAAATATTTTTTGTTTCTAGATTATACAACCTATAACCCTTAATATTTTTTGGATATCCAATAAAAACACATTTAATAATTTTAGGATGTATTTTTTTCTGTGATTTAGGCAAAACAGAAGCATAAGCAAGGTATCTGAATATTTTCAAGTGAGCAAGTTGAGGTTTCTTATCAAACATGATTTTAAAAGGTGTTTTGTTGTGCAAAATAGGAGTTGGTGTTATATTAATCAAATAGACAACATGCAAGACACAATAAAGCCAAAAAAAATAATGAAAGATGAGACTGAATTCGAAAAGAACGTGTAACAACAAGCAAATGTTGATGTTTACGTTCAACTATGCTATTTTGCTGAGGAGTATGAGTACAAGAGATTTGATGAATAATGCCTTTTAGTTGGAAAAACTCTAACATTTAATTTTCTGAGAAAACTGAGTTTCAATCATTTGATAGAATTGAATAATTATATTCCTAACTTCATATTTGAATTTTATAGGATAGATCCATATATACCTACTTTTATCATCTACTATAGTTAAAAAATATGTATAGCCATAAACACTTTTAATAGGGAAGGGACCCCAAACATCCATATGGATTAAATCAAACACAGATTCACTGACATAAACACTAACAAGAAATATAAGTCTTTTTTGCTTAGAAAGATGACATATGTCACAATCAAAATTAGAAGAAACACTAGAAGAAATATTTTTATTCAATTTAGTAAAACACTTCATCATTTGATGAGAATGATGTCCTAATCTATTATGCCAGAGTTTAAAACAGTAGAATTACAAACAACATAATCAAAAACAACAGAAATAGAAGTACAAATAGTAGAGGAAAACATGTCTAACTGATACAAGCCATTGTGCTCCTTAGCTAAACTAATCATCTTCTAAGCAGTTACATCATGTATGTAACAAACAACAACATTAAAAATTAAACAAATCAAATTATCCTTGGTTAATTGTGAAACTGAAACTAAGTTAAAAGCAAAATCAGAAATATAAAAAACATTTTTCAATATTAAAGAATGTGTAACTTTGACAGAACCTATATGAGTAACATGCACTAATTGATTAGTTGGCAACTTCACAAACTTATTAGGAACATAACAATAATGTGTAAAAAATCTAAAGAACCAACTATGTGATCGGTTGCACCATAATTTAAAATTCATGGAGTATGCAATTGTTTAGAAGCTAAACAAGTAAAAGCCATACCTGCCTCCTGAGATGGAACATCAAAAACAGATGAAAGAACATTAATTTTAGAATCTTGAACAGAAATCTGATTCCTTTTTTGTAAAAGACTCAATAAACCCTTATACTGATCTTTAGTGAACATTGTTGGAGGATTGTTATCCTTAACAGTAGAATCATTATTCAAAAGAAATTCTCCAGAATAAGATGCAACCTGATTAGCCTTAGAAACTGAAGCCCTACTCTTGTAATAAGGGGAAACCCATGTTTCTTATAACATCTATCAATAGTGTGCCCATACAAACCACAAAAAACACATAGTGGCCTTTTACTGTTATTAGCATTAACATAAAATTTCCTAGAACTAGTATTTCTGATCTCATGTCGAACATTCGATTTACTAGCCATCAAAATGTTAGACTCAGTAACAGTAGAACTAAGAGAACGTTCATGTTGAACAATAATGGCAAAAGCTTCATTTATAGATGGCACATGTTTCATCATAAGCAACTGTGACTTAGAAACTGTAAAATTATCATTTAAGCCCCTAAGAAAACAAATAGGAAAAATCTTGTTTTCGATATTTTTACGCAGAACAATCACAAGCAATGATGGGTCGAGGATTTGAAATTTCATCCCAAATGACCTTTAACTGGGTGTAATAGACGGTAACATAAAGGTTACCTTGATTCAAAGCATAAACTTATTGAAGAAGATTAGAAACCCTAACCAAATCGCCTTGATTGAAGTGATCAAACAGATCAAACCACAACTCAGACACCGTGTCAATCCAAAGCACACTCTGTGCAATATCTGGGCTCAAAGCCCGCTGCAACCAAGAAAGAACAAGGTTGTTGCATTTTACCCGCTCGTTGAAACACAAATCAGCTTCATCAGTCTCCTTAATCGAACCGTCGACAAAGCGAAATTTATTTTTAGAGATCAACGACATCTTCATCGACCTTGCCCAACTGTGGTAATTACTTTTGTTGAGAAGAGAAGAAGTAAAAACCAACATCAACATTTCATTCGGATGTATGTAATATTCGCCGGCGAGATCATCGTTCTTGAAAGAACAACTAGAATTAGAGGGATGAGAGGTTGAAAACTCTTCTACTAATACCATGTTGAATATTGAACTCATTCACTTTGAGAACGTTAGAGAATACAAAAGGTCGAGAATTAGAAGCGATAAAGAAAAGATAGATTTTATTATTATTAATAAATAAAACTGATCAAAATAGAATTAGTAAAATATCCTATATATACTAATAAAGAACTAAATAAAGAACCCCTATAAATATCCTAAATAATATAACTAACCTAACTAACTAGAACTTAACAGATTCCTATTAGCCCCCCATCAAGTTGAAAAAACTCTAACATACCAAATTCCCTAGCATTATTAGTTCTAACATATTTAATTTTTCGAGAAAATTGAGTTTCAATCATTTGAGAGAATTGAATAGTTATATTCCTAACTCCAGACTTGAATTTTATAGGATAGATCCAAGCATACCTACTTTTATCATCTACTATAGTTAAAAAAAATATGTATAACCATAAACAATTTTAACAGGGAAGAGACCCCAAACATTCATATGGGTTAAATCAAACACAGATTCACTAACAGAAATACTAATAGGAAATGGAAGTCTTTTTTACTTAGCAAGATGACATATGTCATAATCTAAATTAGAAGAAACACTAGAAAGAATATTTTTATTCAATTCAGTAAAACACTTCATCCTTTGATGAGAAGAATGTCCTAGTCTATTACACCCAGTTAAAGGTAATTTGGGATGAAATTTTAAATCTCCGACCTCTCATTTCTTTTTGCATGATTTTTTAAGTGAAGAGGTTTATATGAAACTTCCTCATGGTTTTGAGACTAAGGAACCTGATTTAGTTTGCAAATTGAATAAAAATTTGTATGGTTTAAAACAAGCCGACAGATAATGAAATGACAGATTGATAGTCTCTTTACTTTCTCAAGATTTTAAACAAGCCACCTCTAATACTTTTGTTTTTGTTAAAGGCACTGGTGTTGATTTCATTGTCTTAGCTATGTACGTCGATGATATTATACTTGCTAGTTCTAATTCTCATGAGATAACTACTATTAAGAATTTTTTACATAATATTTTAAAAATTAAACATCTAGGTGATCTGAATTTTTTTTGGGTCTTGAAGTTTTCCGATCTAAGAAAGGTATAAATCTATGTCAAAAGAAATATACCTTGAATTACTTAAAGAGATTGGTTTCATAAATTCTAAACTATGCCTACTCCTATTCTTCTTAAAAGTAAACTTTCTAAATAAGAAAGAATACCTTTAATTGATATAACACCTTATAAAAGGCTTGTTGAAAAGCTTTTTTATTTAACTAATACTAGACCAAACATCACTTTTTTTGTTCAACAATTTCCCAATATCTTGCTACTCCTACTGACATACACATGACTGCAACACACAAAGTTTTATGTTATCTTAAATGATCTCCAGGCCAGGGTTTGTTTTTTCTAGCTGACAAGAACTTAAAACTTAATGCTTTTTCAGATTCTGATTGGGCTACATGTCAAGATTCTAGGTGTTCTATAATAAGATTCTTTATTTTTTAAGTACATCCCTGGTTTCCTGAAAGTCTAAGAAACAACAGACCATTTCCAGGTCATCCATTGAGGTTGGGTATAGGGCAATGTCAGCTGTCACCTGTGAAATTCAATGGCTGAATTATCTTCTTTCTGATTTGCATGTAGTCCATTCTTCTGTAAATTTGTATTGTGACAACTTGTCTGCTATTAAACTTGCAGAAAATCCCATTCAACATGAGAGAACCAAGCACATTGAGATTGACTGTCATTTGATTCGTGAGAAGATTCAGAATGGAACAATTACTCTTATGCCTGTCTATACACATCATCAAGTGGCTGATTGTTTCACTAAAGCTTTATATTTCACATTGTTTAAATACTTCATATTCAAGTTGGGTATACAAAGTTTGTATGCTCCAACTTGAGGGGGGCTAAGAGGAATCTGGTTAGTTAGGTTAGTTGCATTATTTAGGATAGTTAGAAAAGTTCTTTATTTAGTTCTTTATTAGAATATATAGGATATTTTACTAATTATATTTTGAATAGTTTTATTCATTAATAATAATAATAATAATTTTCTTTTCTTTATCGCTTCTAATTCTCAACATTTTGTTTTCTCTATCGTTCTCAAAGTGAACGAATTCAATATTCAACATTAAGTTTTAATACCGCTTTTTTCAAGAGAGGAATGGTATGGTATCCATGTTCCTAGAGTTGAACAGAGCAAGGAAACACATCTTCAGATATTGTGGGAGAAGGTCTATAACATCTATATCCCATCTGAAATTACAATATTATACTACCAAGTTAGCATAGGCAAGGCCAAGACATGTAATGCAAATTGTGTAAATGTACATGTCAACAACTTATTTGATCTTGACTATTTATATAATGATTCAAGTTAATTGCACCACACGTTCTTAAAATATAACATTCTTTTAAATTTTTTCCTAAATTTTTAAATATTTTAATTTCGTCCTCGAACTATAACCTTCATTCTAAATTGGTCCTCAAACTTTTGAGTATTCCGATTTCATCCTCAAAGTATGACTCTTATTCTAAATTGGTCCTCAAACTTTTTGAACGTTCTAATTCCATGAAACACTGATGTGTATTATGTAACAATATGATGTGGTATAAATGATAATTTGATGATGAAATTAGAATATTCAAAAAGTTTGGGGACCTATTTAGAACGATGATCATAGTTTCGAGATGAAAATAGGACATTCAAAAGTTTGGGGGACTAATTTAGAATGAGAGTCATGAAATCATGATGAAATTAGTACATTTAAAAACTTACATACTAATTTAGAATGAAAGTCATAGTTTAAGGTTGGGTGATGCAGTTAACTCTAATGATTCATTTAATTCAAGATTGAAATCATAAATTTCTTTAATTTTAGGGTACAATTAGGAGGGCTTATTTGAAACACAACCAGAACTTGACGGTTCCTAAATTCTCCCCATCATTGGAAGCTTTGATACTAGAAAATAGAAGAAGAAATTATTGGATATCAATCTCAAGCAAACAACAATCTGGAAATACCCCGTGACACTACGGAGGCGAATGCTGCTGCTGAATGCTGATGACTGCCTGAGCCTGAGTTGTGGAGAAATGAATGGTCTAATTTCGGTTTTGATCCCTCTATTATGTAATAGTTTCGGTTTACTTTGACATAATTCCAAACGATGCTGTCCTTGACGATAGCTTTAAGCAATAAGCACAAGTGTAGAACCAGATCTTGGCTCTAGGAAACACAAACACCCTTCAGACCTTAAACATGCACACACAATCCTTACAACGAGCCTGCTAAGCTAATCGAGGCCCACAACTACTTGCAATGTCATCTTCCAACCAGAGCCGTTTCTGAGATTTTAGTGGCCTATGGGCGAATCAAAATTTTAGGCCCTAATAACAATTATTAAAAAATAATAATTATAAGAGCTTGCAAAAATAAATTAATTTATTTGTAAATTATATATTTTTATTATAATAAAAATTATCCAATAAATACATCAAATTTCAAATGAAAAATATCATTAAATTTTATTAAAATTCAACTACTCATACAAAATAATTTCTATGAGCATTTTTAGATACAAAAACACTAATAATAGTGTCTACATTAATATGTTCTAACATATTTTTCTCAATACATAAAATTGTGAGAAAATATCAAATAAAAATTATATATAAAAATTAAAATAAATTGTAAAAAAATAACATAAGAAATAGAGAAAATTGAAGAGAAATTGATATGTGAAGAACAAAAACAATACAAAAATTATTTATAGGTGTGTTTAAATTTTTTATTCTTATTTTAAAAAATAAATTATTATTAAAAGCTTAATAATTATCCTAAAAGCTATTAAAACCTATACTAATTACAATTTACAATAAACTAACGATACAATTTTTATTTCCAGGAGAAAAGTTAACGATACAATACATAGTGATGATATTAGATTAGTTATTTGAGATTTACTTTTTAATTAAACTCATAATAATGAATAATCCCAAAAAAAGCTATTGATAATGTGGGCCCACCATGCAGTCATTTTTCATTTTTGCCGTGTAGTCTTTACCTATAATAATGGTGTGGGGCCACACCATGCAGAATATTATTCTAACATACTGTTATGGGCCTCAAATTTCTTTAAATTTATTTCAAGTGTCTAATAAACATATTCTAACATATTTAGATATGGGCCCTGTATAAGGTGGGGGCCCTGGGCCGTCGCCCTTATTGCCCTGGCCCAGGGACGACTCTGCTTCCAACTAAGGAATACATGAAACAAGTAATAATATTACACGACGTCTGGTCTCCTGATCTGCAACCCCATGCCCGTCTCCATATTGGTACATCCACTGAGCCGTCCTCGGAACGTTCAATGCAAATTGTATGAACGTAGGAGAGGAGGTGGAGTGTGCCAATGATAGATATTCTTCGTTCATCTTTTTTCATGTCGCATCGATTAATTTTCTTATGTATTCACGAGCTTCTTCTTCGGAAGAGTCAGTTTCGCGCATGTAGCATTGAATCGATTTTGGAACATCGCCTCTTTTCAGTTCATCCTAATGAACACGAATATGAAAAAAAGAAAGTGTTAGATAATATGAATCAAACAAAAGACCAGTTACATATGATATGATTATCGTCGTGGGACTTCCAACTCATTCAAAACAAGTATTTGAAGTGTCGTCTGTAGAACAGATAGCTCTTAAAAATTATAAATCTTTATATGCATTGCATACCACTGATGTTCCAAGATCATCCGCAAGTCGGAGAATCAAGGACGAGCAATAGATTATATTGGAATGTTCCTTCCAGTGCTCCAAGCAATCCTTTGTTGTTGAATTTAAAGTTAAGGAACAAGCATGTGAAAGTATTACAGGAGCCGAAATAGAAACCCATGCATTATCAATGTACTCGTTAAAGGTTGGTATGTATCCACTATGAAACCATTTTGCCTCCATTAGATAAGATTTAGATATATTCTGATTATCAGTTCATCAAAATTAGATTTAGAACTTAGTACCGCATTCTTCAAGAAAGGAATGGTATGGTATCCATGTTCCTTGAGATTATCATAACCCATTTCGTTTACGGAGTTGAACAGAGCAAGGAAACATATCTTCATATATTGTGGGAGAAGCTCCATAGCATTTATATCCCATCTGCAATTACAGCATTATACTACCAAATTAGCATAGCCGAATTCATGATTGTATGTTTTGTTAAAGGACTAAAGGACAAAATCTCCATTTTAGGCCACTGCTTGTCCCCTCTAGCTCTGCCGCTGCAAGGCAGGACATGTAAACATAGTGCAAATTATGTAAAGGTACCTGTCAACAGCTTGAGTGAAGAGCTCTAACTCATCCAATGTACCATACACATCGTATACATCATCTATAGTTGTTATTAATTGAATAAGCTTGGTTACAGTTCTCCTTATGTTACCAAACTGAGGATCAAACATAAACCCCACCGTCCACCAAAAGTCCTCCATCAACCTGTCCCTCGCAAAGCTTAGCTTCTCTGCTAGAGCTGTATCCCTCCACCACCTGCACCATGGCAATGGTTAGGATCTTAGTTTAAGCACAATGAGTTCACAATGTGGTGCACTTACTTGGAGGCATATCTTAGATCATCCTGGTGCACTGCTTGCACAATGTTAAAATCCAATTTAGCAAGCTCCAAAAGTATTGGGTTTCTTTCCTCTCTTTTCTCGTACAAATCTATAAACCACCTGGCTTCCAACCTCGACATCCTCCAATGTAGAGGGAGTTCCAACGCATGCTCCACTGCCATCCTCATATGTTCATCTAGTTTATTTTGCAGAAGATGTCTTTCAAGTTGTTCGGATGCGAATTCCTTTGCGGTGTCCAAGATGCCTTCGTCTTCTACCGAAAGGTATGAAGCTTCGTACAAGCTGAGAAGCCCTTTGCAGTCCTCGCAAAGGCTAGCTTTGAAGTTCCCCATCTCGTCCTGAAAACTAGAGAAAGCCCCTGCACGTATATAACAAATTTTGACCAAAATTTTATAGGCTAATAGTCATTCGTATTTCTACAGCATTTTGTTCTGCACAAAAATTTCTCTACTTGTTACCTTGAGTAACTTTATAACCGTTCTGCCTTAGCAGCCTAAACTCAAGTGCCGTAGCGTGTAAATTGTCTTTCTTCAAAATCACGACCATTATAATATTCTAGTAACAAAATGTTTTACCTAAATTTTATATGATATTAATTATTACTATTTCTACAGCATTTTGTTCACAAAATTTCTCAAAATTGTGTTTTTTCCATGAAAACACTGTTGGATTAAAATCCGCAATTGTGGGCATATATGTAAAATGTATGTTGCTATTATAAAGTATGACACAAAATTAAGTGACCAATTATGTTAGGCGTGTCATAGGTATTAAAGTGTCATGCAAATAAAAGTGTAGATACCATAAGATATATTTATAATTCAATGAGGGGCAGAGTTATAAATATTTAATAGTTGATTAAATCAACTATATAAAGAGGTAGTGGTCCCCAAGAAATAAGTTAACTTGTATTACTCTTGTCCCCGTCAGAGAGTTTTTACGGCAAGGGCTAACCTATTTTCTTGGAAGATCACAACCACATTTTAGGCGATCTTCATCAAAGGATTCAAGGTTTTCATCTATCGATTAATTCAGGTACGCTTCCGCTTTCGGTTTATTGTTCTTGATGATTTGACTTGATTGATCCTGGGTTTAGATTTCATATTAATTTATGATTTAATTCTAACAAGTGGCATCAGAGCCAAATTATGTCGAATCATTGAGAACCGATTAGTTTTTATAAAATTCAGAATAGTAAATCTTTTTTCTTGTTTAGAAGCGCCGCATAATATTTTTTTTTCTCGCTTAAATAACCTATGTTTTGCGGCGATAAAGGATAAAAGGCATTAACAATTGGCCATTATGTTTCTCTGCTATTACTTGAATTTAAGTTATTCACGATGGATTCAAATATTGGCATATTGAAATTGATGTTTTCAATTGGGGTTTGATATTATTATGTTTTTGGGTTGCCGATTATTAGTTTATAATATTTTGTTTGATTCATCATGTGGGATATTCTTTTATTGTTATTGTTGAATTTACGATATCCCTAATCTTATATTTAATCTTTGTTATATTTAGGGTTTTAATTCAATTGATTAACATTTTTTTTAATCTTTAATCGCCGCATTAAAAAAAGTTAATCAATGGATAGATTCGGTGATCCAATGCCATTATGTTTGCTGTGATCTTTCTTTAACCTATGTTAATTGAATTAAAAGGGTCACGTGAAGTCTGACATTGTCATATGTGGGCCATTTTTTTATGGGGAAATTATGCGTCCAAGTACCTTTTTTTTTAGTATGTTCAGTTTGGTCCTTATGTACTTTGATTAATTCTATCAGTTTAATTAAAAAAAGGGGCTAAAGTTCGTTGACTTGTGAATTCATATTTCATTAATTCTGCTTGGCATTGAATCACTCTAATGTTTATGTCTGATTATATATTGATTTGATATTTAGTATTTGGATTAAAGATTAGATTTTGAATCAATTAGGTTGTGTGATAATCTTTAATCTATCATTAAACTTATAAGTTCAACCAATCGTCAATCCTCTTATGCCTTAAATTATATTGGTTCAGATGGGCGTGAGTTTTACTTTCACGTTCTCTATTTTGGGTACCAATTGTTAATACATGTCATTAAGTTTATAGAATTCATATTTGATTCTGTTTGATCAAGAATTTTAATTTTAATTATTCGGCTATTATGAATATATTAAAAGCTTTATGTGATCATTATATGAATTTAATTCATTAATATGATACTTTTGATTTTGACTTTTAGTTAAAGATTGGTTGTTTTGAATTCGACTTTAATTTCAGCAAATGCATGCTTAAGGAATTTTTTTTTTGAGAAACAGTCAAAGATTTCGGTTTATTCGATTTCTGATAGCCCCATTCAGACAACCTTATTTTAGGTTATTTCGGAAAACTCAAGTGTTATCAGAAATTTCAGTTTTAACTGTTACTAAATTTTAAATTTGGATATCGGTATATTTATTGTATATATTTTAAAATAATTTAATTGAAACATTAAGTCACCAAAGTGACCTCTATTGTGGAAATTATTTTATTTTAAAATATAGAATGTTTTGTGCATGTAAGTCGGATTATGTTAGTATTAATCGGCCCAAAGGAAGGTTAATAATTAACATTATTACATGTGCAACTGTGGTAATAAACATGTGATAGTTATTCAGTTTTATATGTGAACAATAAATCGGCCCAAAGGAAGATTTCTGTTTGACATGTTCTTATTATCAATGTTTGATTACTGTACCAAGATATCACTTGCAAGTTAATGTTTTGTCCAAAGATGAAATATTAATGGAGTGTCCGATATCTTGATATGATGTTTACCTTTATTCAAATTTATTATTATTTTGGTTATCTTTTAATTTGATTGAAAGATAATTTTAAGACAAACATTTTGAAACAATTAAATTCATATTTTGGCTTCGGATGTCTAATATTTTAATGGATTAATTGAAACATAATGTCACCAAAGTGACCACTTTTGTGTAGATTAGTTTATTTAAAATATTAAGATGATTATGAGTTTTTGTAATTCATGCGTTTATTAATTGGCCCAAAAGAAAGTTAATATTTGACAGAATTACAACGACAACTGTGGAGATAAATGTGTGACAATTATAAGGTATTTTATGTGAGCGATACGTTAGTCCAAAGATTAGCCTATTGTTTGACATAGTTTATTGTCAATGTTTGATTGCTACAACAAGAGTACCGCTTACAATTAATATTACTGTCCAAAGACTTGATATTAATGTTGTGCTTGGTATCTTGAGGGGAACTAGCCATTATTTTGAATTTATTTGTTTACTTATGAATATTTATGTGAGCTTGTTTCTATTTTATTTACTTATTTTTTGTTCTATATTTAGGTAATTTATTTTTGTTGTCACAATATCTGTTAAACACATTCTACACTCATGTTTAGTGAAACTAATTTTAAGGAATAGAAAAGACACTTACATATAGTATTTTGATGTATGAACATAGACTTTGCACTAAGGAATGAACAACTTGCACCTCTCACTGCGGTAAACACCCATAAAAGGTATTTTGAGAGGTGAGATCGTTCAAATCACATGAGTCTAATGATCATAAAACACAACATTCTAGATGTCTTTAGGAGCACAAATCTAAAGAGATTATTCATACTAAGGGTTTCCTTGACGAAATTAAGAAATATTTTACCCAAAACATTAAGGTTAAGATGACATCACTTATGCTTTCTTTGATGTCTATGAAGTATAAGGGTCAAGGAAATGTGAGAGAGTAGATTATAAAAATTCTTTATATTGCTTCAAAATTTAAGGCACATAATATCGAACTTTCTAACAATTGTTTGTTCTTATGGTTTTGGTATTGCTTCCTATACAATTTAACCAATTCAAGTTACAACTGTCAAAGGGAGAAATATACTCTATTTGGGTTCATTTCTCATCGTGTTCAAGAGGAAGAAAGGTTGAAGCATTATAAGTGTAAAAATAATTATTTTGTTAGTGCTCATTTAGTTAGTGTCTTTAAGAATAAGGGCAATAAAGAAAATATTTAAATAAAGTTGCTAAGGGTTCTAGCCAAAAGAAACGACAATAAGTTTTTAAGTGTTGATTCTTTTGTATAAGTTAGGACACATGTAAAGAAGTTAAACTTTAAAAGCGAGCAACTACTTCGGTTATTTTGAGTGATACATGGACTGTAAATTTTATGATCCCACAATTAAGATTATTTTAAGGAGAGATTTATAATTTTTTTTAGGATGTTGAGTTTGGAGGGAGAAATAAAGTTAGATACATTGTTATTGAGGAGGAATTGAATTATAATTTAATTCCTACTATCACTTTTGACAATGTTTAGGTTTTCAACCTATCATTAATCAAGAAGTGAATCAAGTACCTCAACAAAAACAATGTTGAACAACTCTCATTCAAGATAAGGTAATTGTTTCAGAAGAACAAACTCAACAACCTTAAAAAAACAAGTGTCATTAAAGAGGTCCACGAGAGGAAGATGAAATACTATTTCAGATTATTTTATTGTATTTCTTCAAGAAAATAAGGCAATAATGGAATGATAGGAAATGACTCAATCATTTTTTTTTCAGACCATAAAAGTTCTAACTCTCAAAAGTGGATTGATGTCATTCAAGAAGAGTATAATTTTATGCAAGACAATAAAGTTTAAGTACTTGTCTCATTACCTTAAGGTGCAAACCAATTTGTTGTAAATAGATATTTAAAACCAAAAGGGATGCAAATGATAATGTAGATAAGCATAAAGCATGTCTTGTACCTAAAGGATATACTCTAAAAGAAGATATTAATTTTTAGAGACTTTCTCTTCAGTTTTATTGAAAGACTCTTTCAAGATAATTATTACACTTGTTGCTTGTTTTAGTCTTAAGCTACATTAGAAAGATGTTAAGCTTATTTTTTTCAATGGTGACATTGAAGAAACTATTTATATGGTACAATCATAGAGTTGTGTCTTATGATATAATGTCAATGATATGTAAATTAAAGAAATCTATTTATGAGCTTATGTAAGACTCTCATTAATGAAAATATACATTTCATTTTGATTATCTCAATTGGTTTTGAGATAAATTTGGTTGGCAATTGTATATACTACAAGTTCAGTGGGAGTAAAATCAAGTGATACTCATATTACTAAAGAAGACAAATTTAGTCTTACTCAATGCCCTAAAAGTAACCTTGAAATTTAGAAAATTCAAAAGATTCTCTATACATAAGCTATTGAGAATCTAATTTATGCTTAAGTATGTATGCATTTGGAAATTGTGTACATTGTTAGAATGTTAGACAGATATTTGAGGAATCATATTATGGACCATTGAATAGCAGCCAATAGGGTTATGAGATATCTTCAGAGAACAAAAATTACTTGCTCACATGTCGAAGTTCTGGTAAGTTAGAGATCATTAGGTTTACAGACTTCGATTCTAATAGAATATTGATGCAAAAGAACTCTGTCACATGAACTGCTACTTATAGATTGAATAGAAAGACCATTTCAGTTATTTTGTGACAATAAATATGCATTCATTTATTCTATAAACAATAGGAACACTTCAAATTTGAAGCACATAAATATTAAGTTTCTAGTTGTTAAAGAAAATTCAGAGTGGTTGTGTGTCTATAGAGCATGTTGGTACAAACTCCATAATTGCGCGCATATTAAGAAACTGTCACCCTAGGTCTTTCATGAGCACACTACTCATGTGGGTGTAATGTTATTTAAGGATATTCGGTTTTAGTGGGAGTTTGTAATTTTGAAAAATGTTCATTCGGTTTAGACACAATTTCAATTACTTCAGTTTAAAGTTATTTAGGATTATTTTCTGCAGAAATAAAGTTCTTTTGATTTATGCACACTCTGAATTCAGTAAAGTTGATCTCACTAAGGTTTAGGAGGACCAGTTGGAAATAGACATGTATGGTTCACATTTCATGTAATTTTCCATGCTACACATCCATGATTGATCTATGTCATTTGACTATATTTGTATACATGACCATTGATGGGTCCAGTCATGATTGATATGGCGAAGACCGCTTTGATCCTATATGGATATAGTTGATGGACGAGATTGTTATAGAATACCTATTATATAATAGAAAAATTTTGAGCTCATAAGGTTGTACATTTATCAGGAAACATATGTTGCCCAAGTGAGAGATTGTTGGATTAAAATCCGCAATTGTGGGCATATATGTAAAATGTATGTTGCTATTATAAAGTATGACACAAAATTAAGTGACCAATTATGTTAGGCGTGTCATAGGTATTAAAGTGTCATGCAAATAAAAGTGTAGATACCATAAGATATATTTATAATTCAATGAGGGGCAGAGTTATAAATATTTAATAGTTGATTAAATCAACTATATAAAGAGGTAGTGGTCCCCAAGAAATAGGTTAACTTGTATTACTCTTGTCCCCGTCAGAGAGTTTTTACGGCAAGGGCTAACCTATTTTCTTGGAAGATCACAACCACATTTTAGGCGATCTTCATCAAAGGATTCAAGGTTTTCATCTATCGATTAATTCAGGTACGCTTCCGCTTTCGGTTTATTGTTCTTGATGATTTGACTTGATTGATCCTGGGTTTAGATTTCATATTAATTTATGATTTAATTCTAACAAACACGCCCTGGTCAGACCATATGCCCTCCAAAATCCTCTTGGTTTCATTCTGAAAATGATAAGATAATCCCAGTCTCTGCAACGTATCGATTAGCTCGAGTTTCTCCAAAGGCTCCACCGCTTTCTCGAGCATCATCCGAACTTCTCCGACTAATCTCGTCGCCTGTTTATTAAATGATTCATCCTACGTAGAAAGCAAAAACAACTCTCTCAGCCTTGCATAAAATATATTCTCGTCTCTGTAAACCCTCTAGTGGCTCGTGGTAGAAAGGAAAAATAAAATCTCAAATTGATATGATATCAAGTATTGTTGAAAGTTTAATCGGTTAAACTTTATAGTAACCGGTATGCATGCAAATGTATATGTGTACCTGATAGTTGCTTTTGAGAGACTGAATATAATCGTATTGCCAAATTGAAGGATGGTAATTAGCAGATCGTCGACTGACAACATTTTGATCCGAAACAATGGCCGTAGTAGTGACAAATCTGGGGGCTCGAAGGACTGTCGAGTTGTTGAGATTTGTGGCTTTCGTGTGCTTGGTGTTGAAACCAGTGATAGGGACTGAAGATAGAAGAGGAAGCGCCATGGCGAAACGCTCCCACTTAGGCTTCACTTCAAAAGATTTGAATCAACTTTTTGTATGAAAGGCAACGCTTCCCTTCCTATATATATTCAAATTAATGCTGCTTTTATTACTAACTAGAAAAGTGGATGATGTAAGTTCATCTTAAGAGATTCAGGTTCAATCGTTTTGTCTATAAAGGTATGTGCATTGTGAAAGGATTAAAAATACGTATGATCATATATTATTTTGTAATCACCTATAGAATATTTAAAAAAGCTAACCAACATGTAATCACATTGTAATTACCTTATAATTACCTATAGACTATTAAAAAAAAAGCTAACTAACATGTTAATATGACTAGATCGCAATAGATGAGAAACACTGTGACGTAAATTGTGTCAACATCTTTGTCAATTTTAGTTACCTCAAAACCGAGTACTTCAACAAAATTTATTTAATGACCAACTTCAACTCAAAACCTTTAAATTAAAGGGTAAACTACTCCAAGGGTCACTTTCGTTTCCCGTTTGTACATATTTAGTCACCACTTTTGAAAAGTGTCAATAAGTGGTCATTTACGTTTTCGATGTGTAAAGACTTGGTCACTCCGACGTTATAGTCCGTTAGTTCCCTAACGGATTGCTGATGTGGCAGAATTAATTAACGAAAAAATAAGGTAAATTACTGCAATAGCCATTAAAATTTATCTCATGTACATTTTTTTCTCCTCAATTTAAAAAAGTAAACATTATAGTCACTTATAAAAATGTTTCTTTATAATTTCACCCTTAAATTTTTAAAAATTCATTTTTCAATCCTAAAACTTTACAATCAATTAGTACAATAATATTATAAATGCTTAGATGAAAAATAGGTGCCCAAAGTATACCCTTTGAAACTTAGGTTCCCAAATTGCTCCTATTTAATAACTCGAACTTAAAAATTTAGTCCACTAACTAATAAAAAATTCAAGTTATTGGAATTTCTATTTTATAATTCAAACTTTATTTTGAATTTTTGAGTCGAGTTTATGAAATTATGAGTCGAGTATTTTCACATCAAACCAAAAAATTTAATTTTTTCGAGTCAAGTCGAGTGTTGCACTTCCCTTCACTGATTACAACCTAGGGGGAATACGAAAGCAAATATTCCTTCCAAAAACATCTCCAAAAATTAAATTCAGTTCAAGTTAAATACTCGCTCAAACATCTGAATATTTACATGGTCATCATTAATATAGTTATTAGTTTTTATTAACACACGATGATGATTTTATCCAAATTCAATAAGTTCGATTCGATCAATTTTATAGGATCGTATTTTGAAAAAATGGTTTTGGGATTGATTTTTTTCTCTAAACAGTGGTTGGATTGGATACGAATCAGAATTTTAATTTTATTTTCGGTTCGGATTAAGATCGTGTAAATGTATTTTAGAAGGGGGGCGGATCGAAGTAATATTTTGTTGTGTTATTGTCGAGTCATGTTTGGGTCTACTAAAAGCTCGGCCCATTGTCATCTCTACCCAAACAGAAGGAAATGTTATATTGAACATATTTTTATTCTAGTAGAATGAGACACTAGGTCCTTTAAGCTAGATAAGATGTTCACTAACTTAGGTTTGTGTGTAGGGAAGAAATATAATTTTTAATTTTAATCTGTGTTTGTATGTAGGGAAGTGCAACACTCGACTTGAATCGAAAAAATTAAATTTTTTGGTTTGATGTGAAAATACTCGACTCATAATTTCATAAACTCGACTCAAAAATTCAAAATAAAATTTTTAAAAATTTAAGGGTGAAATTATAAAAAAATATTTTTATTAGTGACTATAATGTTTACTTTTTTAAATTGAGGAGAAAAAATGTACATGAGATAAATTTTAATGGCTATTGCAGTAATTTACCCTTATTTTTTCGTTAATTAATTCTGCCACATCAGCAATCCGTTAGGCGACTAACGGACTATAACGTCGGAGTGACCAAGTCTTTACACATCGGAAACGTAGATGACCATTTATTGGCACTTTTCAAAAGTGGTGACTAAATCTGTACAAACGAGAAATGAAAGTGACCCCTGCAGTAGTTTACCCTAAATTAAATGATAATTTTGGAAGATTATCAAGCATGATAAATTCCATTTCATCAACTAAATTTGTAAAAAAGTTTATGGATTCGGGTGAATTTTTTAAATTAAATGATAGTGAAAATATTTGGCGTAATGCTTACGTATACATTGACGTAAATTGTGAAGATATTTGTCGTAAGCACAAATGGTAGGATGATTTAGAATAAATCAAGTCTTAATTGAGTCTAGTTTAGTTAACATTGTTGTTGGTATATCTCGCGACCATTTTTAAAAATGAGCATAAAAATAGTCTGACGATTTTTTTTTTTTGGAAATTACTGTTTTTATCTATTTTAATTTATTTAATCTTGAAAATTAGGGTTTTTCGTCTTAAATCGAGTTTGCCTTTATTTATTATTAAAAATCAATTTGGAGTCGTCATTGATTACTTCGGTAGACCGGACACCATTTTCTTTAAAATTTAGGTTCGAGAGTCGATTACATGTAGGGAAGGATTAACACCCTACAAACGCCCGTTATCGATACCTTATTAATTTCAGGCGGCATATTGACATTTTTGAGCAATAATTTTAAATTTAATTAAATTTGTTAATTGTTAATTGAATTTCATTTAAAATAAAAATATTTTTTTGTAAAAAAATACATTTTAAACGATATTATCTTATAATTACCTATAGACTATTAAATAAAAGCTAACCAACATGTTAACATGGCTAGATCGCAATGGATGAGAAACACTGTGACGTAAATTGAGAGGATATTTGTCCTAAGCATAAACGGTAGGGCAAATTAGAACAAATTAAATATGGTTGAATTTAGTCTAGTTATGATTATAGTTGGTCCAATACACATGAAAGACAGAAGATTATGCACTACTACGTATTTAATATACTGTAATGGCTTAATACAACTTTTTCTCTTAAAGTATACCCGATTTTTCAACTTGTCCCCTAAATTTCATTTTACCCACTTTTTCTCCTTAAACAATTCGTCGTTACCTATTTTGTCCCATTCCGTTATCTTTTTTTGTTAAAAAAAATTCAGTCAATAACATCATGCCACGTCATCAACGGATTGACTAAGTCAATCCGTCTGGTATTATTTAAAGGCTAAATGACATGTCAAGTATGTTAGATTTATTTTTTGTTCAATTTAGTCATTGAAAAGTCTATTTTTACCTTAAATTGACTCCTATTTGTTTCTAATTTTTATAATTTAGTCCATTATTTGTTATTATTAATAATATTATTTTAATAAAATGTTAATATTTAATAAAAACAAATAAAAACAAATATTTTAATACTAAATTAGTAATTTTTTAGATTCAAATTACAATTATATTCTAATTATTAATTCTAATTTCACTATATTTAAATTATAGTTTTTGAGTAAAATTTAAATTATATTCGAATCATGTTCGTATTATATTCGAATCATATTCAAATTATATTTGAATCATCTTCTAATTATATTCGAACTATTAATTCGAATTTTGCTATATTCGAAATATATTTTTTGAGCAAAATTCAAATTATATTAGAATAATATTTGAACCATGTCTATATTATATTCGAATCATATTCAAATTATTTTCGGAATATAATTTGAATATGATATTTCGAATGTAATTCGAATATGCTTCGAATATAATATGAACATGATTCGAATATAATTCTAATATAATTACATGTTTTTTCAACTATTATATTCGAATCATATTCAAATTATATTCGAATCATGTTTAACATGTAATTATATTCGAATCATATTCAAATTATATTCAAATTCAAATCTCCATGCCGGAAGTTCAGGGAAATTCGAAGTTGATACCATGAACAATATAAATTTAGCTCGGAGTCAACATTCTTTGATTGGCAGGCAGAAAATAGCCAAAAACCGTAAGAGAATCGAAAGAATTTGGTTGGAGGTGCTCGAGAATATCCAAGCCAATAGTCTGAAAGAGTTTTTGTATCAAGAAGAACTGATATCAGTCAGTTTCGGTGCAGGTATGGCCTAGTTAAAGAACATAGAAAAACTTGCCGAAGCTGAACTTACTGATGCCAAAAGACTTGTCAGGAAGTTATCAGCCAACAGATTTCGTAGTATTCTAAGTGGATTCTGGCATTCTTGAATGTTTTTTTGTTGTTGTTGCTTACTGTACATCTGCATAAGTGTTTTGCAAGTCTCATTAACTCCTCGTTAAAAAACAGCTTTTTGTGTTGCTTGTAATCATCAGTAGTAATCTAATAAAAGCTGTTCTTATAGATTCTGCAATGATGCTGTGACATTCTTGTTTAGAATTACAGTTCGTATACAAAACTAATGATGCAATTGCAGTTACATTAGCTAATATTTGCTGTCGCAATTAATGCTTATGTTAATAATAACATGGATTATTTTGGAAGCATATGCCATGCTTGCACATGGGAAAGGCATGAAAACACAACAATGGCATGTGAGCAGTGGCAATCAAGCTTTTGTCAGCCGCCATTATGGGACAGAGGGGATAGTGATAGATGAAAGTTCCTTCTCCATTTGCTTGTCCTTTTTCCAGCACTGTCTTTCTCTGATCATAAGTTTTTAAATCATAAAAATCAGTTTAATGTTGTGTTTAAGTGAGATAACATGCAAGTTTAGAGCAGTAAATATCACCCCGCTCATACCTTTCTCATTTTACTGGCGACGGTTTTTTTTTAGCACCGGACAAGATCCGACTTCACTAATACAAAAACCGTAAGGATAAATAATGAATGTTGTACAATAAATCACAAATGTGTGTTTGGTTTGATGGTAAATAAGTGCACCTTTCACCAAGAGAACCTTGGTTCAAACCTTGTTATTCTCATTCTAGAGTAAAATTTATTTTCTTCCTTTAATGGGTGGTGACACGTGACATCACTTAATTAAATAATTAATTATTTTATTAAATAAAAATTAGGACTAAATTGATAGAATGCCTAAGTAATAGAGATTAAATGTGTAATTATACCAATTTGTTTTTAACTGCCGCATCATCTTTCCGTTAGGATTTAACGGCAGATGGCTACATTGGAACCAATTAAATAGTTATGTGATATATTTAACACAATTGAAAATGTAGTGGTCAAATCGACACCAACTCTATAGTTCGGTGGTCATTAGTATAGTTTACCCTTTTAATAAAACTATATGCATATAAATTCTTTTATATTTATACATTACAAACAATTCAAACCTCTAGGTATAGTATTAAGAAGTAAACAATTTTTCGTCTTCTTTATTTAACTGATGGAATGCAAATAGATGGAAATTTCTCTTCTTCTTCTCCCCCCCCCCCCCCCCCCCCCAAAAAACAAAAAAACAACAAACCTTGATACGTATTTTGTGAATATGGACAAATTGGAGGGCTGGGTATCAGCTCCCATAAAAAGATCAATAATTGGATGCATGTCGTCAGGGACGGAGCCAGGATTAAACGAAGAGGAGGGCAGACCGGTTAATTTTAAAATAATAGGGTTCTAAAAAGTAATTAAATCATAAAAATTAAGGGGGTTTAGGTTTAATTTTATAAATTTTAAAATTAAAAGGTCTTAAAATGTAATTAAACCATAAAAAGAGGGGGTTCAAAGTTAAATTTTATTAATTTTAGATTACATGGCTTTGAAAAAAATAAACCATAAAAATTTTGGGAGGGGCAAAAAAGAAAAAAAAGACTTAATTGTAATGGTTTCAAAATTTTAAAGACCTAAAATATAATTAACCCATATATTTTGGGTGGGGCAATTGCCCCTCCCACCATAAACATAGATCCGTCCCTGCATGTCGTGGACGTATTATTGCATTCTAACAAAAAGTTGTGGTGAAAATACAACCATGCCAAGAACATGGATGAAAAACTAATGTTTCTCGGATACATTGATTGGTCTAGTAATTATAAACATTTATTTTCTTTATTTTTATGTGAGTTTAAACCTCAACATTTATTTTTAAAATATTATTATAACGATATTTAATAAAAAAAAACCAACATTTCTTAATTTAAAGAAAAAATATTCAAAATGTCAGCCAACTCATATCTCACTCAAAACTTCTTTATTGCCCTCACCAAGCAAATCCCAACACGTGCAAAATTAACCGGGTATTGTCTAAATTATTGTCAACAAAGGGAAAATTATATCATGGGTCTGGCTTACTATATCAATCATGGTCCCAATCAATAAAAACTACTCACAACATCATTTAAAAAACAGTTCTTTTAAAAGTTATTATATAATAGAAAAATAAAATGAATAAAAAATAGTGTAGTGGTTGGTTTTTATTGGTTAGAACCATAACTGATATGGTAAACCAGACCCATAATATAACATGGCAATGTAGAATTCTTATCCGAGACAACTTATATCTTTTCTTTTCTTTTTTAGCAATAATTTTTTTATAAAGCAATGTAGGATTCTACCCGAGACTACTTGTACCAATGCAAACAAACTCGTAAATTGGGGACTTCTAGAGAACAACCTTTAAATACAAGCTAAAAAACAGTAGACTTGTTTACCGGGTAAAAAGTGGTACACAAATTATTACAAGAAACGGTACATAAATTGGTACAATTTTCTAATAGAAGAATGTATATACCTTTTTATTACACAGTTGCACGATGGTTCAAAATGGCTCATGTACCTGTAAGAAATGTGTACATACACAAATTTTTACCCAAAAGCATACTTTGGTACAATATTTATAAGGAACTGTGTATATACATATATTAGTAGCAAATGTACAGAAATTGGTACAAATTTGTAAGAGAAAAAGGTATACACCTTTTTTATTACACAGTTTCACAAAGGTTCAAAATAGCCTTGTACTTGTAAGGAAATGTGTACATACACAAATTCTTACCCGAAAAGCATACTTTATTACAAGATTTGTAAAGATTTGTGTATATACACATATTAGTACGAAATGTACACAAATTTGTAAGAGAAAACAGTATATACCTTATTTATTACATTGTTTCACGAAGGTTCAAAATGGCTCATGTACTTGTATGAAATGTGTACATACACAAATTCTTACCCGAAAAGCATACTTTGGTACACGTTTAGTAAGGATTTGTGTATATACACGTATTAGTACCCAATGTACACAAATTGGTACAAATTTATAAGAGAAAACTGTATATACCTTTTTTTTATTACATTGTTTCACGAAGGTTCAAAATGGCTCATGTCGTTATACAAAATGTGTACATACACAAATTCTTACCCGAAAAGCATACTTTGGTACAAGTTTTATAAGGATTTGTGTATATAAACGTATTAGTACCAAATATACACAAATTGGTACAAATTTGTAAGAGGAAAAGTTATATACCTTATTTATTACACAGTTTCACAAAGGTTCAAAATGGCTCATGTACTTGTAAGGAAATGTGTACATACACAAATTCTTACCCGTAAAGCATACTTTGGTATAAGTTTTGTAAAGATTTGGGTATATACACATATTGATAGCAAATGTACACAATTTGGTAAAAATTTGAACGAGAAAATTACAATATATACTATTTTTATTACACATTTCACGAAGGTTCAAAATGACTCTTGTACTTCTAAGGAAATGTGCACATACACAATATCTTACCGAAAAGCATACTTTGGTACAAGTTTTATTAGGATGAGTGTATATACGATTATTAGTAGCAAATATACACAAAATGGTACAACTTTGTAAGAGAAAATGGTGTATACCTTTTTTTATTACACAATTTTCCATGGTTCTTCGAAATGACTCATGTGTTTGTAAGGAAATGTGTACATACATAAATTCTTACCAAAAAACATACTTTCGTACAAGTTTTTATCAGAGCATCGAAACCACCTATACGTGGTTTTGGTGCTGGTTTTGCAGAATGGGCAAAAGTTAAAGTCCTTTATGTGGCATCGAAACCGCCTATATTGAGTT
The DNA here is from genome assembly GCA_958450335.1 of Hibiscus tridactylites. Classification (NCBI taxonomy): domain Eukaryota; kingdom Viridiplantae; phylum Streptophyta; class Magnoliopsida; order Malvales; family Malvaceae; genus Hibiscus; species Hibiscus tridactylites. The sequence continues at coordinate 17,269,269 of OY288274.1, forward strand.
TCGGTGCTGGTTGAGCAAAAATGGGGCGTATGTTTAATTTTGTTAGGGTGAGAATGAATATTGTTGTAAGGAATTGTGTACATACACAATTTACTTACATACACAAGGATTTATGTATATACACAAATAAAAAATGGGAAAAATTGATGACCTTGAAGGCGGCATCGAAACCACCATTTTGTGGTTTTGATACTTGTTTGGCAGATATGAAAATATTTGAAGGACTTCAAGAAACCCCTTATTAGTTGAAAATTAACATTTGGTTTACGACAGAAGGATCATATGAAAATTAAAGATGAAGTATATTTAGAAAACAAATAAAATGAATTCCAAAGTTTTTCAAATACATTTTGAAATAAAAAAATGAAAGTAAAAGAATGGAACCTTCTCAATCCTCATTCCTGCCCAGAGAAATGACTTCCATGTCCTCTGCCACCCATGGCACTTGAACCAGCCTCTCGTTGGTGCTGACCAACCATCTCTGCATATGATCGCATCTCATATCTGACCCTATTGTTGCCTAATGAACAAAACATGTATGCATTAGTATGAGAAGAAGTTCATCTTGTATAAAAGAAGAAAATGATGACAAATAAAACCTTGAGAATGGCGCTTGAAGTTGTCGATGTCTTCTTTGGCAGACATATAACCATAAAGTTGGCGTTGTCTGCCTAGACCATACAAGAAGCCTTGACAATGTTCCCAAGCATTTCTATCGAAACCTTGGGCAACAAACTGGGTATGCAGATGCTGAGCATCGAGAGAACCTCTTGTCATGCTCTCAAAAATTAGAAGGCTCATTTCACGATGGCCTTGAGGACCGTAAGATTAGTGAGCCTTAACAACAGTATCATAGGACCTGAAATAGTCAAGAAGCTCTTGGTTTCCCATACCAAGCCACTGAAGCAGAAAATGCAAGAGGTTACAAGTTAAGGAATTGTAATATTCATGAAAACATAATTCAATTTTGTTATATAACTACCTTCCTATTTGTAGCATCTTGATGAAGCCTTGTGTTCATTATCATCACCATGGGTGGCCAGAGTATTTGGTGATCCTCTTTCTCATCGTTTGCAGGCGGGGGGCAGACAGTATCAACATCATTCTGATCATCTCTCAAATCACTCCATTCCTCATAAGCTTGACCATGAGGAAAAGCCGAAGTACCCCTTCTACGCAATTCCTCATCCAATAACTGAGCAAGTTGGCAATGGAGTTTGAGCTTTGGTCCACCTTTGGTTTTGGCATGTGTCACTAGGGACTGAATGCCATTAAACCTGTGAGAGGCACCATGACCTCCTTGACATGCTGGACAATGCCATGTAGTAGAAGGGTCATTGATTGTGTTCATTCTATCGATGGTCTCGAAAAACTTCTTGAACCATCTACTTCTTTTGAATGTGTCATGGCTTTGTTCATCCTCTTTGTCAGAATCGAAATAGACATCATCATCGTTGTTTGATTCTGAATCGAAATCAAGTTTCCTCTTTGCGAATGGCTGATGATTGTGACTCGAAGCTCTGCTTGAACTCATTTTATCTGAAGAAATTGAATAGGATATGGTGAAGAACTGATTTCAGAGCGAAGGGTTGAGTATAGTGAGTAGAATATGTTGTAAAGAGTAAAGAGAAGAATTGTTAATATATTGGGAAATTCAGTTGGGAGGGAAATTGAAAACTCTAAGGAGGGAAACTGAGAGAGAAGGAAGGCACAATGTCTGTGCATTGAACCAGGTACATGAACATGAAATGATTCATGTGATTCTAGTGAAAAGACAGGAAACTGAAAAGGATGATTCCTGTTGGGGGTATCGAAACCAGCTGTATACATGATGAAGATGAAACTGTTAATATGATTCAAATGAAAAGACACAAAATTGAAAAGGTTGATTCGTTCTGGTTGGCATTGAAACCAGCTGTATACATGATGAAGATGAAACAATTCATGTGATTCTAGTGAAAAGACAAGAAACTGAAAAGGTTGATTCGTTCTGGGGGATATCGAAACCAGTTTTATACATGATGAACAAGAAACAGTTCATGTGATTACAGTGAAAAGACACAACACTGAAAAGGCAGATTCTTTTTACTGGGATCAAAACCATCTTAAGGGATTTCGGTAATGTATACACTTAGTAGTAGCATAATGTACACAAATTGGTACACGTTTGCAAGAGAAAATGGTATATACATTACTTTATTACACAGTTTCATGAAGGTTCAAGTTGGGTCATTTACTTGTAAGGAAATGTGTACATACACAAATTGTTAACCAAAAGCATACTTTGGTACATGATTTAGAAGGGGGCATCGAAACCACCTATATGGGGTTTCGTTGCTTTTAGTTCCAGTAGAAGGCATCGAACCTAGTTCTATGGGGTTTCGGTGCTAGTTTGACCTGCATAAAAAGTTTATACATTTTGTAAGGGAATGTGTACATACACAATTTCATACCAAAAAACTAACTTTGGTCCAAGTTTTATAAGGTATATACCTTTTTTAGTACACAATTTCACTAAGGTTCAAAATCGCGTATGTACATGTAAAAAAATGTGTACATACACAAATTCTTACCCAAAAGCATACTTTTGTACTTGTTGTGTAAGGGGCATCAAAACCACCTCTATGGGATTTCGGTGCTACTTTTCCAGTAGGCGGCATCGAACCCACCTCTATTTGGTTTCGGTGCCGGTTTGACCTGCTGAAAAAGTTTATACCTTTTGTATTACACCTAGTTCAGTAAGGCTGAAAATGGCTCATGTACTTGTAAGGAAGTGTGTATATACACAATTTCATACCAAAAAATTTACTTTGGTCCAAGCTGTATAATGTTTTGTGTATATACATAAAATAGTAGCAAATGTACACAAATTGGTACAAATTTGTAAGAGAATAAAGTATATACCTTTTTTAGTACACAATTTCACCAAGGTTCAATATCGCGCATGTACTTGTAAGGATATGTGTACATACACAATTTCTTACCCAAAAGCATACTTTTTTACTTGTTGTGTAAGGGGCATCGAAACCTCCTATATGGGGTTTCGGTGCTCGTTTGACAGAATTGTAAAAAACTTAGTCCTTTTCGGGGCATCGAAACCTCGTATGGTCGGTTTTGGTACTGGCTTGAGAGAATGACCGCAAATTTTAAGTCTTTTAGGTGGCATCGAAACAACCTATATGGGGTTTCGGTGCTTGTTTACCAGGAATGGACCGTATGTTTACTTTTGTTAGGGTGAAAGTGGATAGTGTAGCGGATTTATGGTTTTTTTTATAATTTTTGGAAATATTTGTTGTTTGTGTACAAAACTCTAAATTGATTATATAATGAGGACAAAAATTTTACTATGAGATTTGTACATATTTAACAGTGTATGTTGTATTTACACAATTACAAAAGACGAACAAACATATAATACATATGAGATTATCAGAGAACAATGTGCGAACAATTGACGAACTCGTTGACCTGCAGTTAATCCAAAAATGGATGATGCTTCACATAGTCTTGTACATTGTCCACTAGGGGGCATCGAACCCACCTCTATTGTGTTTCAGCAAGGTTGAAAATGGCTCATGTACTTGTAAGGAAGTGTGTACATACACAATTTCATACCAAAAGATGTTGTAAAGCTTGGACCTTACAAGTACAAGAGCCATTTTGAACCTTCATGAAACTCTGTAATAAAAAAGGTTGAGTATATTGAGTAGAAGATGTTGTAAATAGTAAAGATATGAGTTGTTAATATATTGGGAAATTTAGTTGGGAGGGAAAGTGAAAACTCTAAGGAGGGAAACTGAGAGAGAAGGAAGGCACAATGTATGTTTATTGAACCAGGTACATAAACATGAAATGGATCATGTGATTCTAGTGAAAAGACAGGAAACTGAAAAGGCTGATTCGTTATGGGGGGTATCAAAACCAGCTTTATACATGGTGAATAGGAAACAATTCATGTGATTACAGTGAAAAGACACAACACTAAAAAGGCAGATTCCTTTTACTGGGATCGAAACCATCTTAAGGGGTTTCGGTATTGTATACAGTTAGTAGTAGCAAATGTACACAAATTGGTACAAATTTGTAAGAGAAAAAGGTATACACTTTTTTTAGTACACAATTTCACCAAGGTACAAAATCGCTCATGTACTTGACACAAATTCCTACCCAAAAGCATACTTTTGTACTTGTTGTATAAGGGGCACCGAAACCACCTATATAGGGTTCTCGGCCATAGACACTCTTGCACAAACATTTTTTTTGTTTTTACATACTATGTCACATCTTAAACGATAGAAGAATAAAAGCTCGTAGTTCTCGCTTATTACCAGGTTCTCGGCCATAGACACTCTTGCAGCATTGGATTAGGTCGTTGGCAAGCTGTCAAGTAGCTTCACTTCACCAGCATCAAGATCCACCACACACGTAAACCAATGATACCCGTTTTCATTCACGGGGATAAAGAGTTGAAACAATCAACGATTTCCATTGTAATATACATTTGACATGAAAGTGCATGAGATGTTTAATATAGTAATGCTTCTTCGTACCACATTACAGTCCGTCAACGGGCCATACGGTTTGAAAATCTTACGCCAATAATCAACAATTGTACCAGCATTTATCCCTTCCAGAAGCTGAGACTACAATACAACATTTATTATTAACCATGTATCCTTACAAAACCACATTCATTTGTTCGTAATAGACATAAAATTCGTTAATATTAAACATACACTCAATGAACACATTATGTACCCTCTCCTTGTTTTAGATTGCTTCCTTTTATCTTCATCTACAATTGTAAAACCAACGACATCTATAACCTAAACCATAAACAAAAAATATAGCAACTATCGTACTAAATTTCTTCAAATATGCTGCAAAATGCTTAAGGGGAATAGTCAAACCTACTAACCATTGAACCGACCCAACTTCCTGGTCGTATCGTATCTACATCACTTACAGACAAATATGAGTGGCCAAAATCTACGACGACTTCACTGCACCCATACAAAAACTTACAACTTATATTGAACAGAACAACATCATTGTAGCATACTTTTAGATTCAAATTGCTTACCCTACACGCAATGAAGTATTCCATATATAGTCGCAAGTGTTTTTCGTTGACACACCTACTTTCTCCGGTACTTGCACGTACATTAGTATCTGCAATGCTTACACATTTGTTGTTCAATACTTAATAACACAAATAAGTACTGCACGTTCAACGAATTAAATTTTATTAGAAAACCTTAGTAATTATTGAACCCCTACAATTAGTTTGAATAACATACGAATTTCACCCATTATACATAATCAAACACAACATATAATGTTCTAAACAAACCTACTTAAACCAAACATTGTCCACATCACACTTCCTTCAATCGCTGACTTTATGTATGTTCCGAGTTGTGATTCCTACTCTTATTCTTTTGCCACTAACTTTTGCATTAGCTACTGCTATTGTCTTGCCCTACAAGTTAACACCAACAATATCAACAACAATAATCTCATACCTTAACTTGATGAAACATTGATCAAAATAACTTATAATGATTATACCTTTTCTTTATTTTCGAGACAACAACGGTTTCTTCATTCAACCACTCGACATCGTCGTCCATCAATGTGTCCTCGTCAATATCAAGTCCATGGTTCGGATCAGACTCTCTGACTTCCCCTTTGTCAACCACTTCTTCTTCTTCTTGAACAACAACAACAAGTTCTCCATCAGCTTTCCTCAACGACTTCTGCAATTCTATCATATTGGCATTTAAATTCTTGCATTCCTCCTTCAATTCCCTTAAACTCTCTTCTAATTCTTTTTCCTTCTCCACACGGGCTTCTAGACTATTTTTATTCCACCCAACTCTAATAGTACTGTCTGCAGCATCTTCATAACCACATCATTTGTTCCATTGAATCTTCCCCCTTCTTCCCCTTCCACATTCTCGTCATCATACCCAAGTACCTGCAAACATCATCAGTAAATCATTTCATATAACCACAACATCCTATATAATACCAAATCGTTTAACCCACTTACCTTGGGTTTTTTAGTAGGCCTTTCTTCCTTGAGGATGTTTACAATCTTCCTTACTTCCTTCTTGTTGCCCCAAGCAAGTATGCGACCGCGATCATCAGCGGCAACAACTCTTCTGCTCGCGATTTCACTCCAAAAATCAAATAAACTCAACTACATTTATTATTAATCAAAACATTATAATAAAACTCAATAAACTCAATCACATGAAACAAATACTACGTTCGAACAAAACATACTTTTAAACATAAATTACCTCTAATATCGTGATGCATCCGGTCATGTATGCCAACCCACCACGAACTTTCCACTTCGTTACTCCATCAAGTAACCTCTCATATGCATATTTGCACCAATTGAGATTTCCCTTCAACCCCGCTGGGCACAACAACCACAAATGTTCTAAGAAAGGCATCAAGTTTGCATTTGGACTTATAAAAACACCGGCAATGAAAAGAAGAACACGAGCTCCCAACTCGTCTCCCTCAAAAGCACCGCTAAGTATCTCCTCCTCAAGTTCTTTCACTATGGTATCCCTCCTTATTCGGTGCTTCGATGCCATTTCTTTTGCATCAACATTTCTGGTGCCCACTTCAACATCCAATCCTTCATTCCTCAAACCTAATACAGCCTCCACATCTTCAACCAACACTATAATTTTATATCCATCAAATTCCATCATTGAGCCGTGGACATCAAAATTCTCTACTAAAGTGCGACATAGGTCGCGGTGAATTGCTCTCGGTTTCATTTCCATTAATAGACCAAACCCTAACTCATGAACAATACCCTCAATCTTCAAATTCTTCATCTCTTCAAACACATCTGACAGCTTAATGAGGCTACATCTTGAAGATATCTCCTACAACATTTCATAAAAACATTAATTACTTAACTGTTACACAAATATACATTATGTTAGGACATTTTCATCTCTTCTTCATAAATAATTTGTAACCCCCTTAGCCCGGCCTAGACGGTTGACCCGAACTACGAAGATTACACGGGGAAAACCAAAGTCAACCCAAAAGTCAACCTTGATTCACGACCCTTTTTTTCTTTTTAATATTGTCTAGATACACGTTAACCCTAAGTGAGTACTCACAAATCATATTTGAGAAAGGCACATCGATCGGATTACATGTAGGGACTCAATTGCAGTTATTACAAGTTTAGGGACCAAACTATAATTTCTGTAAATTAGAAGGTCTTTACTGGTTTAAAGGTTATCAATATGAAATTAGACATGTCACATGCTTCTCTGCCAAAATTCATCTTAAATGAACATCTCAAACTCAAGCAATTTCAACTTCAACATTTGGGACTAAAATGTAAAGCTTGCAAACTTCAGCACCATTCAAATCTGTGCCCAACGGTCACCTGTTTCAAAACACTCACCTGATGTATCGAAAAGTTGGATCGAAACGGCGTTGACCGTTTCGATATGCGGGTTTGTTCCGAGACTAGTTCCGAAACGAGGCATCCAGTAGCCAAATCGTTTCAAAACATCCTTTAGCGTTTCGAAACACGAAGGCCATTTCAGGCCCCCGTTTCGAAACACTAGAGGGTGTTTCGATACGGTTTGCCTAGAAACTGCAACAAATGCTGGTTTTTCATGCATAAACCCCTTTCAAACACATGCAAAGGACTCCCCAAACATACCAACAAGTCATCAAACATATAAGGTACATATTTAGAACTCCTAAACACCTTCATAGCATCAAACATGAAAACTCACAAATCTAGAGGCATGCTTCCTATTATCAAATCACTAATAGGCAATCCAACCTCAAACAAGTAAGGTCATTTACAATTCAAACCAACCAAGGCAAACATGCCACAACCTTAGGGAGTTTAACACATCTCCCAAAACAAATCTTAGTTTCCCATTGCCAATTTATCAAAACTAATAGTGTATGAAAACTTCACCATACGTGAGCTTGGATTTCCTTGGATGAACTTAGCTTCCTTGATGCCCTTAAACACCTCAATTATCTGCATTATTGATAAAAGAGAGCGTAAGCACAAATGCTTAGTGAGGCATGCTCTAAAGAAACCAACACAATAATGCAATTTTAGAAAACACTTTCATCAAAGCTTTTAAACCACATGCTCATCTCTTTCTCATGCTTGGAAAACTTTCAAAGCAAAGCTCATTGAAATCACATGTACCTTCATTCTATCTCATGCATTAAAACCAATGCAAATCTCATGGCAAGGCCATTCACATGCTTGTATTGTCAAAGCATTTCTAAACAAAACACATATGCATAACTCATAGCATAAATCATTTCATCAAAGGTACATGTGTAACAAAAACCATTTCATCATTTATATTGGCATTTAGCATCTCATTAATACCCGGATATGCGGACATATTTCTACACTAGACTCTTCCGGTGGAATCTCACATCACCGTACTCACTTGTCTAGCAACACAACTTCCGGTGGAATCTCTCATCACCGTACTCACATGGCGTAATCTCTCATCGCCACAAAGCTTGGGTATTTCACCAAGTCCTACCCGATGGAATGCCCATCATCGGAATATCTCCCTTTGGCTTAACCAAAGAGCACGTACGAATTTTTAGTTTATAGTGCACTCTCATCCTATTGATCGATCAATTATATCCGGTAAGTTTCTCAACATCTATGCCAATATAATGTGTTAAAATATCATCACACCTACTGTTTTTCATGCAATATAACTCAAAGGTTTTCTCACCACATTTCAAATCATAAATCATACTTTGCTTCAAACCAAAAGCTCAAATCTATTCAATGCAACATGCCATCTCATGACATCTCTACAAGCATAATCCCATGCTCTAAAACATGCATAAAAACAGTAGGAATTTAACAATCTCAAACCATGAGCATGAAAAAGTATTTTAGGGGCAAACACCACTTTAGAGAGACCAAATCAAACCATACTTACTTCCGGACTTAGGAAGGTGTTTCGAACCTCTCCTAAATCCCCAAACTTTGTATTTTTGTCCTCATGGACTTCAAACCCAAACGCACTCACCGATTTCGTTTCACTTGCTTGCAAAAACGCCGATTAAGCTTCCGGATCAACTCCAAAAGTGTCCGAAGATGTCTCCCATGTTTTAGACACATCAAAGCAGAGGATTAATGCATCATCATGCATTGAAATCTTCAGCCAACCCTCCTAAACTCGCCGCTCTAAGCAAACACAACATTTCGGCTACCAAACACAACCGAAATCACCTCCAAACTCTTCCAAAAATTAACCCAGCCAAGATCCATCACTTCTAATCATTTCTAAACATCAATTAACATCAAAAACCACTCTAAACTCGTTCTTATACCTCCGGCTATAACAGAACACCAAAAACACTTCAAAAACCACCATTTTCATAAGTAAAAACTTAGGAAACACAACCTATTCGGGATTGGATTGATAAAACCTCATTTCTAACATCATTTAACATCCAAAATACATTAAAGAACTATCTCAAAACAGGGCCCAATCAATTACAACGAAAATCTTCAAGATCTCTTCCAAAATCTTGAGTTTTAAGCCAAAATCTTGTTTCTAACATTAAAACCATTTATAAAACTTTAATTAAGGATTGACAACTTGGGAATTTCAGTAAAGAACTGAGTATTTAGAGGAGAAGAACAATCTTACCTCTAAAAGATGATTTCTCCTTGATTTGGGCAAAATTCCATGAAAATACAATGTGAAAATCAAAAGGATTTGTTGCAAGATTGATTAGGAACCAATGAGTGATGGAAATATCATCAATTGAAGTAAAAATCAATGTGAATTTTGTTGGAGAAAAGATGTTTGGATGATAGGATTTTGAGAGAAAAAGGAATGAGAGAAAAATAGAGAAAGGTAGTTATGAAAATCAAAAAGTAGTTTTCACCTTTCTTTTATTTAATTAAATAACCCAAATTAAGGAAAAATCTGGAGAAAAACATTTTGGGTAAATTAGCTCCTTAAAGATTCAAAGTTTCAATCCTTTACAAAACAGTCACTACTAAACTTTGCAAAAATCGCAATTTGGTCACTACACCGAAACGTAGTATTTCCAAACCTTATTTTGCAAAATTGATTTCACCACTCTCTTATATATATTAAATGAGGATTATTAGATATTTTTCTATATTTTTAAAGCATCCCGAACTAGGTGTTCCCTAAAACCTCCTTTTATATTCGAATCGTTTCTCAGACCGGTCCGGCTCAGACCCTAAACTTCCAAGCCCAAAATTGGGGTGTTACAGCTCTCCCCCTTAAGAAATTTCATCCTCGAAATTTACCTGGAGGAAAAAGGTAAGGAAACTGCTTATTCATGTCATCTTTTCTTTCCCACGTGGCTTCCTCAACACCACGATGCCTCCACAACACCTTAACCAACTCAATGGTCTTACCTCGAAAAACTTTACTGTCCGAATCCAGAATCTCAACCGGTTCCTCATCATAGGTCAAATCTGGATTCAACTCCATTTCCTCCACATGCATAACATGTGAAGGATCCGATCTATACCTCCGAAGCGTTTGGAATATTATCTAATCTAGTTCATTTTAGAACAAACAAATTGTAACACCCGTGTTTTGGGGTTGGGAGTTTAGCGTGTGTGTTGGGTTCGAGTCATCCAAATCAGTTTAATTTAATTAGACCTTGGTTTTAATTTAAATGAGATAAAATGTAAGTAATGGTAGTTTTGTAAATAAGTGAAAACAAGGAAGACAAACTTTTTGAAACTAAAAGAAAAAAAAGAAGTCTTCTTCCTTGCTTCTTCATTCTAACATGGAAAAAACCCCAAACCCCTCTCAAAGCCTTAAATCACTATTTCATCCATTTTCTTCATCAATTCAAGAGCTCCTTTGAAGGTAATTTCATTTTTGAACTCTCCTATTCATCCCAAGCATTTCCATGGTTTTAGATTTCAAAACCACCAACTTTTTAGTTTTTCAAGTTTGAAGAAAGTATGAATTTTTAATGGGTTTTCAAATTGTTTTTGGTTTGTTGAGTTAGGTTTTGAGTTAATCTCACTTTAATACACCTAATATCTTAAAATGGAAGGATTTTGGGAAAAATCCCGAAGTGGGTCTTGGGGGCATTTTTCAAAGTGTCAAAACATGAATTGTTGGTGTGTTTTTGTGTTGGGTTGAAAGGCTGATGGTATAGGGTTGTTAGGAAAGTGTTTTGGAAGTCTTTAGAGGTCATTTGGGTGTTGGAAATTGTAGATTTCAGCTGGGTATTATTGGAGCACGAAAATGTGAGTTTTGTGGTTAGTTTAGGTTTGAAATTGTGAAGTTTTGGCTTGTGATTGTGGGTTGAGATTGTGGCTGAGTTTAGCATTGATTTGGTGAGTAATACCTGTCTTTTGATTGGTTAGAAGCAAGAGGAAACATCGGAGAAGGATCAGGATCGATTTCGGAAATTGTGGAGGCTTGAGTTGGCTTTTGCTTCGTTTTCTAAGAAAGGGTGGTGAGTGAAACTTTCATGTTTGATTAAATTGGTTCAAGTGTGTGTAGATGAGGTTTAGGGATGTGCTTGGTAGGCCATTCCTAGGTAGAAGTTAAATTGGTAGTTTAACTTCTTGTGTGTTTATAGCTTTAAGTGTTTATGCCTATTCTATTCTTGAGAAACATGATTTGGCTATGTATGAATATACATTGATGTGTGTGATGATGGATGTGTGCTATAAATGATGGTCGTTATGATGTGGTTTAAAAGTAATTAGCACTAGTTAACTTACCGGGTATAAATGATCGATTATTAGGATTAGTGTGCACACGGTTGAGTTAAATTCGCGCGTGACCATGGTGGCGTTAAGTCATCAAGGAGGAGTACGGTGATGTAATATTCCACCGGTACGTGATGATGAGTGGAATCCCATCCGTAGGGCATGTGATGATGAGTGAAATCCCATCCATGCAAGGTCCGGTGATGAGTGTAATCCCACCGAGGTAATGTTGTTGTTGAGAGTAATCTGCATATCCGACTAAACTAATAGTGGCCAATGTACTTGCTCTTGTGGTTATGATGTTGAGATATTTTCTTTATCTTGTTGAGCTTAATATGAAGTAAGTTGCCATATTATTGACTCTTGTGTTGCTAGCTAGTTTGCTATGTTGATGCTTTTGTATGTTGTGTGTGATGTTAAGGATCATATGCTTGAACCCTGCATTGTCGTTGTTTTGGTTTTAAAGCATCCTCACTAAGCTTCAAGCTTACGCTCTCATTTTCGACAATGCAGATCAGTAGCGTGGAGTTAGCAAGGAGCAAGGTGAAGAGGCATTAAGAGCTTTGTAGTTGCTCAAGTATGGTTTAGTAAATAAAGTAGTAGTTTAGCAATGAGACTGCTATGTGTTTGTATGAGCGTTGTATGACTCATATATGTTGAATGTCGTTTGTGCTATGTTTCATATTTGTAAGCCATGTTATGTTTTGTTGATGCTTGTGTTGAGAGGCAATGCTTTTGGATGATTTTATGTGTTTGGCAAGCATGTAAACCTATGGTGTGAAGACATGTGCCTATTTAAGCTTTTGAGTATGCTTGTTATGCAATATCTACCCTTATGTGAATGCCATGTCGGAAGTGCCTTGTTGATCATCTAAATTGTTCTCCATGTTAGTTCTTGGTTGCTAGTTGTTGTATGTGTGCTTGTATGTGGCTAGGAAAGTCTTAAATTTCATCTAGAGTCGTGTTTGAAAGTCTTTTGCTGAAATTTGGAGACTTGCAGTGCAGGGCGTATCGATACGCCTAAGGGCCGTATCGATACGGTCTTGCCCTTCAGAACTCAGTTTTGGCTTGGTGTACCGATACACGGGGGTGTATCGATACACCCAAAGCTCACTGGAAATTTGAGATTTTGGTGAGACTTTGGCGTATCGATACGGGCTCTAGGCGTATCGGTACAGTTTTGTCTCGTTGATCGTGAGATGTTGACCGAGAAGGGCGTATTGATATGCTCAAGGGTTGTATCGATACGATCTTCCTGTGTTGACTGAAGACAGTTGACTTGGTCAAGGCGTATCGATACCCTTGACAGGTGTATCGATACGACCTGCTTAAAAAGGAAAAATGAGCTGTTTTAAAGTGTTGTTTTGGATGGTCGTTGTTATATTGTTGTGTTTCCGTTGTCGTGTTCCACATAGGACTTAATAATGCATTTAGATAAGATAAAATTAAAAGAAAATTTTCTAGGGTTGCTAACCGAGGTGGGACCTTAACGGGTTTCACATTGGTTTTCCCCGTATAGCCTACTCGAACCGGTCAGCCGACCAGACCGGAACGAGGGGGTTACATTTTTTGGTATCAGAGCCTGAGGTTATCGAGACCTCGGGCAGATAAGTGAGGTAAGTTTGATGTGTTAAGAAATTGTTGTGTTTCGGTGTATGCTTTGCCATGTATTCTTGTTGTTTGTTCATTCGTATGGTGTTTGGAAGCATGATTGTTGCGTTTGGTGTAGTGTCGAGTTCCCATTGCTACTATTACTTAATTTGAAAAAGTTTTGTAAATGAAGATACTTGAGCACAGTTGGACCCTTGCCTTTGCTAACTTAATCCTTATATGTTTGTTTGTTGTAGTTGTTATCTTGCTAGCTGTAACATGAGACCACGAGGGAGGCCTAGGATGGTTCAACTGGAACCACAGGCACAAGCTCCGGGAGTTGAGCAAAGGGAGGCGAGGTGGGAGCCGAGGGCGTAGAACCTCAGGTTGGTCAAGGACCAGCCATAATAGATTTAGCTCCTTTAGTTCAGGCGATAGTCGGGGCTTTTCAGGCTGCAGTGGCTGGGGGTCAAGCAATGGCACAACCCCAGAGAGAGGGTACTGGTTTACCATTAGAGAGGTTCTGCAGTTTGGAAGGTGAAGAGTTCAGAGGATCTATACCGGAGAGGTCTGAGATGTGGTTAGAGAAGACCGTCCATATTCTGGCACAGATGGGATGTACCGGGGAACGCAAGCTAGGGTGTGTTATATCTTTGCTTCAGGGTGATGCCTACACTTGGTGGGTCACCATCACTACGGGTATGGAAGAGGCTGAGATCACTTGGGAGTTTTTCGAGTCAGCTTTCCGTAAGAAATATCTGGGTCCTCGATATCTCGATGAGAAGAAGAGGGAATTTATGGCTTTGCTTCAAGGAAGTATGACTGTGACAGACTATGAGATCAGATTTGTCAGGCTGAGTCAGTATGCATCTGAGCTTGTTCCTACTGAAGTGGAACGTTGTAACCGTTTCCGCTATGGGTTGAATGAAGAGATCAAGAGGTACACTTTAGCTTCTGACTACACAGATTTTGATGTCTTGGTCGCTAGGGCCAAGGACTTAGAGCACAATTTGGGCTTGACCAAACGATCTGGTGGTTCTAGTTCTGGGAAGAGATCTAGTGACTTTAATAGAGGTGATGCCAAGAGGCATCGGGACAACATGCATCACTATGACCATAGACGTGGTGGAGGTAACCACGATAGAGGCCATAAGGGCCAGAGGGTTGGTGGGTGGTTTCCCACGTGTACTAGTTGCGAGAGGAATCACACCGGTGAGTGTTGGGGGAATTTTCACTTGTGTTGGAGCTATGGATCTAGGGATCATATTAGGTGTGACTGTCCACATCAGGTGGGGCAGGCACCAGTTCAGGCTCCTGCTAGAGCCAATGACTTTCAGAGAGGCCGCGAGCGCGGTAGAGGTAACTTCCAGCCGAGAAATGATGGCCAGAGGAACATAGCGCATGTAGTTGCAGTCCATCCAGAGGGCGGGGACCAGGCCAGAGTTTACGCTCAGCGTGGGGATCAGCATGACACATATGTGATTGCAGGTAACTTCTCGATACAGTCTTTGGGTTTGCTTTCTTTGATTGACTCCGGGTCTACACATTCATATATATTGAGTGAGCATGCAAAGTTGTTGAAATTGCCTTGTGAAATCTTAGAGATAGGAGTTAGTGTTACTAGTTCCTTCGGGGATACGATAATAGTTAGGAAGATGTACAGAAGATGTCCGCTTATGATTCAGGGGCATGTGTTTCCAGTGGATATGATGGAGCTACCATTTTATGGCTTTGATGTGATTTTGGGTATGGACTGGCTCACTGAGCATAGAGCTAGGATAGACTTTGAGACTAAGAGGATTTCCTTGAGACTCGCGGATGATTATGAGATTGTGGTGGTAGGTGAGAACGTGAAGTTTTTATCGAATGTAGTTTCAGTTTTAGAGGCTAAGAGGCTAGTTGAGATGGGTTGTGAAGCGTATTTGGCCTATGTGATGAATCTGAACATGAGTGAGGTTAGACCTCAAGACATCCGGACATTGTGTGACTTTCCAAGTGTGTTTCTGGAAGTGTTGTTGGGTTTACAACCTGATAGAGAGGTAGAGTTTGCTATAGAGACTTATTCAGATTCAGCTCCTGTTTCGATTGCTCCGTATCGTATGGCACCGAAAGAACTGAAAGAGTTGAAGACTCAATTGCAAAAGTTGACAAATAGAGGCTTTATTCGATCGAGTTCTTCGCCTTGGGGCGCTCTGGTTTTGTTTGTAAAGAATAAAGATGGAAGCATGAGAATGTGTATAGATTACAGATAATTGAATCAGTTAACAGTGAAGAACAAGTATCCGTTACCAAGAATTGATGATTTGTTTGACCAGTTGAGAGGGGCATCAGTCTTCTTGAAGATCGACTTGAGATCTGGTTACTACCAATTGAAGGTAAGAGAGGTTGATGTACCGAAGACGACCTTTAGGACTAGATATGGTCACTATGAGTTTTTAGTCATGCCTTTTGGGTTGACTAACGCACCGACTGCTTTCATGGATATGATGAATATGATCTTCCATCAGTACCTAGATCAGTTTGTAGTTGTCTTCATAGATGAAATCTTGGTGTATTCGCGTACCGAGGAAGACCACGACCGACACTTGAGGTTAGTTTTGCAGACCTTGTTAGACAATCAGTTGTATGCCAAGTTGAGCAAGTGTGAGTTCTGGATCTGAGAGGTAGTCTTCTTAGGGTACGTAGTGTCAGCCGATGGGATTAGAGTTGATCCGAAGAAAATATAAGCTATTGTTGAGTGGAAGCAACCAAAGTCAGTAACAGAGATTCGTAGCTTTCTAGGCTTAGCCGGTTACTATAGAAGGTTCGTAGAAGGTTTCTCGAAGTTAGCCGCTCTATTGACATAGCTACTTCAGAAGAGTGTTCAGTTTGAGTGGTCAGATGCAAGACAGCGAGCCTTTGAGAAGTTGAAAGAAGCTTTGACCCAAGCACCGATCTTGATTCAGCCAGAGTCTGGGAAGGAATATGTAGTTTATAGTGATGCTTCTTATGTAGGCCTAGGTTGTGTTCTCATGCAAGACAAGAGAGTAGCGGCTTATGCCTCAAGACAGTTGAAGACTCATGAGCGTAACTATCCGACCCATGACATAGAGTTAGATGCAGTTGTGTTTGCTCTGAAGATTTGGAGGCATTATTTGTACGGTGAGAAATGCACAGTGTACACAGATCACAAGAGTTTGAAGTACATCATGACTCAGCGAGATCTGAATCTCAGACAGCATAGGTGGTTAGAGTTACTAAAGGAATATGATCTTACGATTGAGTACCATCCGGGTAAGGCCAATGTGGTGACCGATGCTTTAAGTAGAAAGGCAGCTGTAGATTTGAGAGCCATGTTTGCTAGATTGAGCTTGTCTGGAGATGGTGGCTTGGTGGACGAGCTTCAGGTTAGACCTACTCTAGGTCAGTTGATTAGAGAGAAGCAGCTCTTAGATAGATTTTTGGCACCTCACGTGCAAGACATTGCCGAGGATAGACCTTCAGACTATAGTTTCAGTATCGATGGGGTCTTGTGTTTCAGAAATAGGATAGTTGTGCCAGAAGACAGTGACTTGAGACATACGATCTTGACTGAAGCGCACAGTAGTCTGTTTGCTATGCATCCTGGAAGTACGAAGATGTACCGAGATTTGAAGAATGAGTACTTTTGGGTTGGTTTGAAGAGAGACATAGCCGACTTCGTGAGTAAGTGCATGGTGTGTCAGAGAGTGAAGGCGGAACATCAGGTTCCCTCAGGTTTGTTGCAACCGTTGAGAATTCCAGAATGGAAATGGGAGAATATCACCATGGATTTTGTTTCAGGCTTACCTTTGACTCCTACGAAGAAGAACTCAGTTTGGGTTATAGTAAACCGTTTCACGAAGTGTGCTCACTTCTTGGCAGTCAATACGACTTATACCTTAGATAGATTGGCCGATCTGTACATTGGTGAGATTGTTAGACTGCATGGTGTGCCGAAGTCTATTGTGTCCGATTGAGATCCGAGGTTTACAGCTCGATTTTGGGAGTGTCTGCATACAGCTTTGGGTACCCATTGGAATTTCAGCACGTCATATCATCCTTAGACAGATGGTCAGTCAGAGAGGGTTATACAGATTTTAGAGGATATGTTGCGTTGTTGCATCATTGATTTTCAGGGTACATGGGAGAAGCACTTGCCTCTAGTTGAGTTTGCTTAAAATAAATGTTTTCAGTCGAGCATTCAGATGGCTCCGTATGAGGCCTTGTATAGTAGAAAGTGTAGAACTCTAGTTTGTTGGGCCGAAGTGGGACAGAAGTTGTTGCATATGCCAGATTTGCTTAAGGGGACAACCGATAAAGTGAAATTGATTTGCGATCGCTACCTTCGGATAGACAGAAGTCCTATGCCGACTTGAAGAGGAATGAAGTTGAGTTTTCAGTGGGTGAGAAGGTATTCCTAAAAGTGTCTCCGTGGAAGAAAGTAATGAGATTTGGCAGAAAGGGGAAGTTGAGTCCGAGGTACATAGGACCGTATGAGATTGTGAAAAGGGTTGGTCCAGTTGCTTATCAGTTGCGTTTGCCATCCGAGCTAGAGAAGATGCACGTTGTGTTTCATGTTTCGATGCTCCGTAAGTATAGGTCAGATCCATCACATGTTATGCCTGTAGAAGAAATTGAATTGAATCCGGATTTGACTTATGATGAAGAACCAGTTGAGATCTTAGCTTATGACAACAAGGTATTGCGGGGTAGATCGATTGGGTTAGTAAAAGTGTGGTGGCAACGTCGAGGGGTGGACGAGGCCCCTTGGGAGAGGAAGGAGGATATGGAAAGGCAATTTCCCTATCTCTTTCAGTCGGGTAATTTTGGGGACGAAATTCCTTAAGTTGGGGAGAGTTGTAACACCTGTGTTTTGGGGTTGGGAGTTTGGCGTGTGTGTTGGGTTCGAGTCGTCCAAATCGGTTTAATTTAATTAGACCTTGGTTTTAATTTAAATGGGATAAAATTTAAGTAATGACAGTTTTGTAAATAAGTGAAAACAAGGAAGACAAACTTTTTGAAACTAAAAGAAAAAAAAGAAGTATTCTTCCTTGCTTCTTCATTCTAACGTGGAAAAAAAAACCCCAAACCCCTAAATCATTATTCCATCCATTTTCTTCATCAATTCAAGAGCTCCTTTGAAGGTAATTTCATTTTTGAAATCTCCTATTCATCCCAAGCATTTCCATGGTTTTAGATTTCAAAACCACCAACTTTTTAGTTTTTCAAGTTTTTCAAGTTTGAAGAAAGTATGAATTTTTAATGGGTTTTCAACTTGTTTTTGGTTTGTTGAGTTAGGTTTTGAGTTAATCTCACTTTAATACACCTAATATCTTAAAATGGAAGGATTTTGGGAAAAATCCCGAAGTGGGTCCTTGGGGCACTTTTCAAAGTGTCAAAACATGAATTTTTGGTGTGTTTTTGTGTTGGGTTGAAGGGCTGATGGTATAGGGTTGTTAGGAAAGTGTTTTGGAAGTCTTTAGAGGTAATTTGGGTATTGGAAATTGTAGATTTCAGCTGGGTATTATTGGAGCACGAAAATGTGAGTTTTGTGGTTAGTTTGGGTTTGAAATTGTGACGTTTTGGCTTGTGATTGTGGGTTGAGATTGTGGCTGAGTTTAGCATTGATTTGGTGAGTAATACTTGTCTTTTGAATGGTTAGAAGCAAGAGGAAATATCGAAGAAGGATCGGGATCGGTTCCAGAAATTGTGGAGGCTTGAGTTGGCTTTTGTTTGGTTTGCTAAGGAAAGGTGGTGAGTGAAACTTTCATATTTGATTAAATTGGTTCAAGTTTGTGTAGATGAGGTTTAGGGATGTGCTTGGTAGGCCATTCCTAGGTAGAAGTTAAATTGATAGTTTAACTTCTTGTGTGTTTATAGCTTTAAGTGTTTATGCCTATTCTATTCTTGTGAAGCATGATTTGGCTATGTATGAATATACATTGATGTGTGTGATGATGGATGTGTGCTATAAATTATGGTCGTTATGATGTGGTTTAAAAGTAATTGGCACTAGTTAACTTACCGGGTATAAATGATCGATCATTAGGATTAGTGTGCACACGGTTGAGTCAAATTCGCGCGTGGCCTTGGTGGCATTAAGTCATCAAAGAGGAGTACGGTGATGTAATATTCCACCGGAAATTGTTTATATTATACGTGATGATGAGTGGAATCCCATCCGCAAGGCATGTGATGATGAGTGGAATCCCATCCATGCAAGGTCCGATGATGAGTGTAATCCCACCGAGGTAATGTTGTTGTTGAGAGTAATTCACATATCCGAGTAAACTAATAGTGGCCAATGTACTTGCTCTTATGGTTATGATGTTGAGATATTTGCTTTATCTTGTTGAGCTTAATATGAAGTAAGATGTCATATTATTGACTCTTGTGTTGCTAGCTAGTTTGCTATGTTGATGCTTATGTATGTTATGTGTGATGTTAAGGATCATATGCTTGAACCATGTATTGTCGTTGTTTTGGTTTTAGAGCATCCTCACTAAGCTTCTAGCTTACGCTCTCATTTTCGACAATGCAGATCGGTAGCATGGAGTTAGCAAGGAGCAAGGTGAAGGGGCATTCCAAGCTTTGTAGTTGCTCAAGTATGGTTTAGTAAATAAAGTAGTAGTTTAGCAATGGGGCTGCTATGTGTTTGTATGAGCGTTGTATGACTCATATATGTTGAATGTCGTTTGTGCTATGTTTCGGAATTGTAAACCATGTTATGTTTTGTTGATGCTTGTGTTGAGAGGCAATGCTTTTGGATGATTATATGTGTTTGGCAAACATGTAAACCTATGGTGTGAAGACATGTGCATATTTAAGCTTTTGAGTATGCTTATTATGCAATATCTACCCTTATGTGAATGCCATGTTGGAAGTGCCTTGTGGATCATCTAAATTGTTCTCCATGTTAGTTTTTGGTTGCTAGTTGTTGTATGTGGCTAGGGATGTCTTAAATTTCATCTAGAGTCGTGTTTGAGAGTCTTTTGCTAAAATTTGGAGACTTGCAGTGCAGGGCGTATCGATACGCCTAAGGGCCGTATCGATACGGTCTTGCCCTTCAGAACTCAATTTTGGCTTGGTGTATCGATACACGGGGGTGTATCGATACGCCTAAAGCTCACTGGAAATTTGAGATTTTGGTGAGACTTTGGCGTATCGATACGGGCTCTAGGCGCATCGGTACGGTTTTGTCTCGTTGACCGCGAGATGTTGACCGAGAAGGGCATATTGATACGCTCAAGGGCTGTATCGATACGGTCTTCTTGTGTTGACTAAAGGCAGTTGACTTGGTCAAGGCGTATCGATACCCTTGACAGGTGTATCGATACGGCCTGCTTAAAAAGAAAAAATGGGTTGTTTTAAAGTGTTGTTTTGGGTGGCCGTTGTTATATTGTTGTGTTTCCGCTGTCGTGTTCCACATAGGACTTAATAATGCATTTAGACAAGATAAAATTAAAAGAAATTTTTCTAGGGTTGCTAACCGAGGTGAGACCTTAACGGGTTTCACATCGGTTTTCCCCTTGTAGCCTACTCGGATAGGTCAGCCGACCAGACCGGGACGAGGGGGTTACACAAATCATTATTTGAAACTGTAAATTATTAGTTACATATTTTTTTTAAAGGTGGTGTAGATTGTCATGTTTCAATAGTTGATATTTTAGTCATGTTTTTTAGTTTTGAAATGATTTGTTTGTTGTTGGTAAAACTAAATTTATCATATATGTTTATAATTTTAGAGAATTAATGTTAAATATTTGTTTCAATGTTTTAAGATTTGTTTATTTTTTGGTACGGGGATTAACCGAAAACCGCGGGAATCGTAAGGGGTGGGTATGGGGACGAAAAAAATTCTCGAAACGTTTAATAGGCTTCCCGAAAGCGTACCCGCAAGTGTTGGGGACTGAGTGGGGAATACAAAACCGTCCCCGACCCCCTATTGCCACCTCTAGCTTGTACCCGACTCGTGTTCGAGTATGCCCAAAGACCAATAATGAGATGATTGTAAAAGACATACTTATTTTATCTTGTTTATTAATATAAAGTCATTATTATTATTTCAGTCATATTCTGTGTATTTATAAATAAACTAAATTTTAATAAAGTCCTTAGAATAATATAGTTATTCTTCAATGTCCTTAGACGAGTATTATTGTGGGTATCGACAACAATAATATATTTAAAACTAATATGTAGTTGATTGATGACAAAGCGTTGTTATTGACATGGAGATGGTAAAATCAATACATAAGTACGTGTTAGAGAACGACATACTGGACTGACCCGCTATGAACATGTTTCTCGGATTATTATGTGACAGTCACAACATTGATCATGGTGATAACTACTTGTATGATCATCAAACCTGAGATCATCGTTATTTTAACATCGTGAGTGACATATTTTGATATGGTCAAACGTGTGTCGTAACTGACTGCACTATAAAGACTGACATTGGATATGTCACAATCTATGTAGCGAAATATGGTTGATCAAGATAGAATTTTTCCCTCCTACATAATAGGAGTAGTATCATAGGCCACTTGATTTAGTGAGACTAGAAGTTAATCACGGAAAAGGTAAAGTCGAACCACAACTTCATGTAACTTATGTAGCAATGATGTATTGCTAGATGCCACTCATTGTTTGTAATATTAGAATTGTTCTATATATTACTACTAACGTTACATGAACCTACAAGGGTCACACCCTATGATTAAAACGAACAAATATCGACTAGATAGCACGTGTACAAACTTGTTGTACACGTAATAATTATTAAAAACGAAATTATTATAATTATTGAAATTATAGATAAATTTCGTTTATATATATTTTAATACTAGATAATTAATGTAATTATAAAACACTATTAATATATATATATATATATCTAAAGAAACATAATTAAAGTAGAATCAGATTCTACATAGTTAATTATATTCGGTTAAATATATTGTATATTTAATGAATTTGAATTAAAGTAGAATCAGATTTTACATATTTAATTATATTCGCTTAAATATATTGTATATTTAATAAATCTGAATTTAATTAGAATTAGATTTCTGAATGCTATATAAATGCATAAGGTCTAGTAGCCAAAATATACTTTTTCGGAAAACCTCTCTAACAGTTAGAGAAGAGAAAATATTGTTCGTTTCGTTTGGGTGAACTGCGTAGACATCGGAACGATATTGTGACGATTCAGATTCGATTTGGTTTATTATAATTCCCTAAGGATATAAAGATTCTAGATTTATTAAGGTAATATTTCATCCCTACTCATCCCGAATTCGTCCTTTGTACATGATCACCGGTGGAATTCGTCGTATAATTTTTCCGCTGCACCATGGGGTGTACCGGCGTTTCTTAACAGTGGTATCAGAGCCACTTGTACGATACGAATTTAGACTTAAATACTTGGATGATGCTTTTGTATAAGATGCATGTTATTAGATTAGGGTTTATTCAGTTTTTTTGACAAATATATGATATTCGCATTAGATCGTTTTACGCCTAATCTAAATAAATTAAATTGATTGTTCCAAGTGGTTAAAGAGTTAGTCATGAATATGTTAAGATTTTCGGATGTTAAGCGTTAACATATATGAGTGATAATTATATTTAGACTAATGGTAAGTCTATAGATAACATGCGGGGAAAGTAACACAAAGTTATTCAAGTGAAAACCTCGTGAATTTTGAAATCCTAAAAAACGATAATGTTGATAAAAATTATCAAATCGTGAGGTTTTTACACAACAATTAAGATGATGATCTTCAAGACCTCAATAGCCCTGCGTAGGGACTAGGGAGAATCTATCAAGACCTCAATAATAAACTGCATCGATGTTATGTTTGATATGCACAATGTTTGAAATGCATGGTTATAGCCCAATAGCCCTTTTTATTTTGGTTTAAAATAAATACGGCATGCGTGTCGTGCCTTTCTTTATTGTATTTTAATTCTCTTCTCATCTTACTCTCTTGTATGTAAAACGAGTTTTTGAAAAATTGTAATATTTGCAGAGAAAGCATGGATCAGAGGAGCAGAATGATGGGCTGATTAAAGGTGGATTAGGTGCTTGAGAAGCAAATTCTATCTTTAGTAATTTTGGTTCTCCCATTGGCTTGGGATGAGCCACCTTAGTTTTAAAGGCTATAATCATTGCATTTATATTTATTGTTTTACATGTATGTGATACAATGTATGATAAGCCCTTATAGATGTCACTTTTTGCTTGCTATTTTCTTTGTCTTGAAGACTTTTTACTACTTAATCGGTTGCATTTATTTCATTTTCTGTGCAGGGACTCAATTCTGGAATTAGCAGCAGAAATGTGCATTTTTGCAGTTTTATTTATTTTTATGGCCGTGGCTGACATCATGGGCACGACGCTGGGCACGTCGTGTCTGACGTGGTAGTTTCTAGAAGATACAGTCAGCGCAAAGAAAAACTCTAGAAGAATCTGGAAGATCTAGTCAGCACAATCCGAGCTTAGGATTTTTAATTTTTAAATTTCAAAACAAATATTTTTAATTATGTTATCTTTAGTAAATCTAAGCCTATAAATACCTTCCTTAGGTAAGGCTTAAGATCATCTCTTGTTTTTAGTTATTGTTGCTACTTGCCTTCACTTTAATATAAGCTTTTTCCTTGTTTCATCTTTACTTCATATTTATTTTTATGCTTTTTAAATATTTCGTCAAAAACATGTTAAGTATGATAATCAATATCATGCTTGGCTAATTTTCCCAAATCCGAGAGCTAGTACAAATCAATTCTATGCGTGAGAATTGAATATTGCTTAAACCCCTTTGGGATACATTTTCACCTTTCTGTTTAGATAGCTTGGCAATCGAACTTGCTAAAACTTTTAAACGTTTTTCAAATCAAAAAGGATATGTTGGTCTAGAATAGTTTAATTATACAGTTGGGAGGAAGAATCGGCTTGTGGCACTTCGACTTCTTGTGAACACTCTTAGCGGCGATTCGCTAAGGAAAGATGAAATCAGAAACGATTCTCAATGAGACAACTTCTGAGTCGGGCTTTTCCTGTTTTTAAACTAAGTATTTTAACGGCGATAGACGTGGTTGAATTATTTAAGAATCGACTTTCGGAGATAGACTTGGGAAGATCTGTTACATGAGAGAAAAGAAAGTTACGATGGGTTGGGCCTCGTAGACTGTAACCAACATGAATCCCAGAGTGAAAATCTATTTTCAATGATCGTAGGAATTGACGAAACTAGCTCGAGGCTGATTTCATATTTGTGATTTTTCTACTTCATTCCTCACTTTATTTACTGCATTTTTCTTTAATTGTTTATTATTTTCTCGTTACTTCAATCACACCAAACCCTCCCCTTTTTATTTTTTTGTTTTAGCTATTTTTGGGATCTAAATCACGACAAGGATCAGTCAGCGATTCCAACAGAACTTGTGGATCGACCCGTTTCCTCTATTCTACTTTAATTTCTTTATCTTATTATTTATTTGAAGAGGTTTATTTTAATTTATTTTGGTGAGTAAAACGACACTTGTCAAAATTGGCGCCGTTGCCGGGGAGTTTTATTTTCGGCAATCACTGATTGTTTTGTTTGATTTTTATGACCAGGAGAAATCCGGGAAATCTAGTTGACCTTGACCCGGAGATCGAAGAAAGAGCTCGTAGAACTCACGGTGAAACGCTTAGGCGAAAGAAACAACAACGAGAACAAAGCAGACAACAATCTGATCAGGAATCCACTTCTGAAACTACACCAGTCAACAATCTTATACCAAAACCGGAACCGATGGCAGATCAAACAATTCAAGAACTAAACGCAGCCCCTGTTGTGCAACAACCACTTTGCATCGCTTTTCCTAATGGTGAGACCCCTTTTCAACTAAAAACAAGTTTAATTCATCTCCTCCCTACATTCAACGGTCTCCCTAGCAAAAGTCTACATAAACATCTCGCCGAATTCCATATGGTGTGTAGTAGCATGAAGCCGCAAGGGGTCTTGGAAGACCAAATCAAACTACGGGCATTTCCTTTTTCCTTAGCCGAATCGGCTAAAGAATGGTTATTTTATCTTCTGCCTAACTCAATTACTACATGGGCTGAACTCTCTCGTATTTTTCTTGATAGGTATTTTCATGCGGCAAAGGCGAGCGAGCTTAGGCGAAGCATCTTGGGAATCCAACAAAGGAGCAGTGAATCTCTCTACGATTATTGGGAGAGGTTCAAAAAGTTATGCGCATCTTGCCCGCAACATGGCCTATCCGAACGGACCCTTCTTCAGTATCTCTACGAAGGGATGCTCTCAATGGATAAGAAGATGATAGATGCCGCTAGCGGCGTCGCTCTAGTCAACATGACCCATACTGCAGCAAGAACGTTAATCTCTACAATGGCTGCCAATTCACAACAATTCGGCTTCTTAAGTGAACCTAGCCGACGGGTTCACGAAGTAAGAATTGTTTCACTTGAAGATAAAATAGACAAATTAACTGATATAGTTAATTCACTTGTTTCAGGAAAGATTGGAGCTGCAAAAGTCTGTGGAATTTGTACGATGTCGGATCACCCTACGGATCACTGCCTAATGTTACAGAATAAATTTGGCGCCCAAGTCAATGCCATAAATAATTTCCCAGGACCTCCTCAAAGGCCTTATAACCCATTCAACAACACTTATAATCTGGGATGGAGGGACCATTCGAATCTGATCTACGAAAACAACCAAATGGCCAACCCAAATTATCAGTCGAGACCTCCCCTTTTTTCCCACTCAATTGCCACAAAAAACCTCCCTTGAGACCATTGTCGAAAGGTTAGCTGTTTCACAAGAAAAATTCCAAACCCGAACACAATCCCATCTCCAGGAAATTGACAAACAAATAAGCCACCTAGCTCAAACCATTGGTTGCCTAGAGTCTCAAGGACGATTTCCCTCTCAAACCGAAACATATCCGAGGGAAAATGTTAGCGCGATTACTTTGTGAAGTGGTACAATAATTTCACCAGAACTGCCAAAAAAGACTAAGAAAAAATCCGACAAAGACAAAGAAGGCACTTCTTCGAAGGACCAAGAAGGAAAATCTTCACCAGCCTCAGGTAACATCCATCCCAATCCTTCTTTTTCTACTTACGAGCATGTTCCTCCTTATCCAGGTCGACTAGCAAGACGTGACAAAAAGGAAGAGGAGAAGGAAATTTTGGATATATTAAAGAAGGTGGAAATCAACATTCCACTTCTTGATGTCATTCGAAAGGTGCCAAAGTATGCAAAGTTTTTAAAAGATTTATGCACAAATCGGAGGCGACTGTCTGAGAATGAAAGAGTTAACCTCAGGGAGAACATTTCGGCCATTTTACAAAGACGCCTACCACCAAAATATAAGGACCAAGAGATGTTCGTGATTCCTTGCAAGATCGGAAATGTCGGAATAAAGAGGGTAATGTGCGATCTAGGCGCATCTATTAATGTCATGCCATTGAGCGTCTACAACAAAATTTCGACTAAACCATTGAAGGAAACGCGAGTGATGATTCATTTAGCTGATCGATCAATTATCTTCCCCGAGGGGTACTAGAAAACGTGTTGGTAAAGGTAAACGATTTTCCTGCTAATTTTTACACTATTGACATGGAAAATGACCGCAGCAACAACGGATCAGAAATCTTGCTTGGCCGCCCTTTCTTGTCAACAACACATACAAAAATCGATGTCCGTAACGGTATCTTAACTATGGAATTTGATGGGGAAGTAATTAAGTTCGATGTGTATAAAGCTATGAAGTATCCTGATTCGGTCGCAAGTTTGAATTTTATTGATATTATCGATCCATTAGCCAATGAAATTTTAGAAACTGAATTGTTTGTTGATGCTTGCAGGGAATTAGGAATAGAGGAACCCGACGAAAGGGAGTTTAAAGAAATTTCTTCTACTATCTCTTCTACTTCTAGTTTTACATTAATGCCTTCAAAGTATAAAGCTCTTCCTTCAATTTTGCAGGAACCAAAGCAGAAATTAGAGCAATTTAATTACGTATTTTTGGGCGAAAATGGTACCTTGTCAATCATCATTTCCAACGAGCTATCAAAAGAAGAAGATAGTAGCTTAGTTGTTGTTTTGCGCACAAATAAAGAGGTAATCAAATGGACCTTATCCGACATCAAGGGGCTGAGTCCATCTGTAACACCCCAATTTTGGGCTTAGAAGTTTTTAGTTTGAATCGGATCGGTCGGATTTCGGTTCGAATATAAAAGGTGGTTTTAGGGAAAGCCTAGTTCTGGATGCATTAAAAATATGGAAAAATATCTAAAAATCCTCTTTTATTATATATAAGAGAGTGGTGAAATCAATTTTACAAAATGGGGTTTGGAAATGTGACATTTTGAGTTAGTGACTAAAATGTAATTTTTGAAAAGTTGGTGACTGTTTTAAAAGGATTGAAACTTTGAATCTTTAAGGAGCTAATTTACCCAAGAAGAGTTTTCTCCAGATTTTTCTTAATATTAAAGATTTATTAAATGATATTTAATAAAAGGAAAAAGAGGGAAATGGATATTTTGGTTTTCATAACTAACTTTTGTTAGAATTTTCCCACTTCATTTTCTCTCCATTTTCTCTCAGCCAAACACATTTTCAATCTCTAATTTCCTCTGATTTTAACATCTAAATATGAGATTTCAATCTGATTTTTGATTCCTAATCATTCCTACACCAAATCCTTATCATTTGCTTATTGAATTTTCAAGAATCTTGGCTTTAAACAAGAAGAAACTCACATTTAGAGGTATGAACGTCATTCTCCTCTAAATACTCAGTTCTTTACTGAAATTCCCAAGTTCTCAATCCTTGATTTGAGTTTTATTAAAGGTTTTAATGTGGTGTTCTTGATTTTGGCTTAAAATGCAAGTTTTGGATTTAATTTTGATGAAATTCGTATTAAATGATTGGGGTCTGTTTTGAGATGTCTTTTTGATGTATAATTGATGTGTAATTGAGGTTTAATCAATGCAATCCCGAATAGGTTGATTTTCCTAAGTTTTTTATTGTGTTAATGGTGGTTTTTGGGATGATTTTGATGTTCTGCTATAGCTGGAGGTATAAGGACGTGATTAGATCCTTTTTGGATGTTAATTGATGTATAAGAATGTTTGGAATTGATGGATCTTGGCTGGGCAATGTTGTAGAGGTGGTTGGATGTGATTTCGGTTGTGTTTGGTAGCCGAAATGTGAGTGTTGATGAGAGCAGCGAGTTTAGGTGTCTTGGTTGAAGATATTAATGCATGATGATGCATTAATCCTCTGCTTTGACGTGTTTAAAACAGGGGAGACATCTTCGGATCCTTGTGGTGTTGATCCGGAAGCTTGATTGGTGTTTCGGCAAGCTTGCGAAACGGAATCGGTGAGTGAAGTTTGGTTTTTAGCTTTGAAACCAATGTTTGAAGGTTATGGGAGCTTAGTTTAAGTCTAAACAACTTAGCTAAGCTCAAGAGTAAGTTTTCGGAGAAACTCTCTTATTGATGTACCATGAGATGGTTGAATGCAATGAGTTTATTTTGCATGTTTTAAATTCTGTTTTGAAAACATGTTTTAGCATATTTAATGCTGGTTTTGTAAGCCATGTGTTGAAGGATGCTCAAGGTAAGAGGTCCTTGGTTTGACATTGTTAAATGTGGTTTTGATGCATAGTGATGCATGTTGATTTAATGGCTTTGTTAAATGCTTTAAAACAGTGAATTGATGATGTTAAATGATGTATATTGGCAAGTGATGTGTTGGTTTAAAAGTACTTGAATCGGATATAGTTAGCCGGCTATAGGATTGGGTGCACCGTGAATAAAGTCGCCTTGGATGTTGAGGGGTTGTGATTGTACCGTAAACTCCATCCAAGTACACTAACGAGATGGTTAAGATCACCATGGTGGTTAAAAGTCCATGAGTGGATCTTGTGTTAAGATCACAATGGTGGTTAAAAGTCCATGTGTGGATCTTGTGTTGTGTGTCCCGTGTTCTCGTTAGTGATGTTATACAACTACCAATGAGTGATGTAGAGGGGTTGTGATTGTACCGTATACTCACATCACGGGTGTTGAGGGGTTGTGATTGTACCGATATACTCCACCTTGATATTGGTAGTGTGCATGAAGCGTATGGGACAACGCTTGTAATCCGCGTATCCGATTGTGTTTTGAGTTGTAAAATGGTTATGGATTATCACTTGTAAGCCAATATGACATGTTGATGATTTGAAGCATGAGATGCTTGGTTTGTATGCATAATTGCATGATAAATGTTGTTTTGAAACTAAAGGCCTTGAAAAGGTGTTTTTACAAATGCATTATTGTGATGTTTTAATTGAGCATTCCTCACTAAGCTATGTGCTTACGCTCTCTCTTTCTTAAACCAATAATGCAGAGCATTGAAGTGCATAAAGGGCAGCAAGGAGGTCAAGGATCCAAGTGAAAGACTAAGCTCATGTATGGTGAATGTTTTCCTAACACTATTAGCTTTTGGCATTTGGCAATGGGAACCTAAATTGTGTTTTTGGGAGATGTTTTGGACTCCCTAAGATTGGTTAATGCTTTTGATGATGTTGGAACATGTAAATGGCCTTTTGGTTTTTGGTTTTGGTGATTAGATGATTGCATGATTCTCATTATAGGATGCATGCCTATAGAATTGGGATTTTCCTTGAATGATGCCATGATTGAGATTAGATGGTGCTAATATGTTCCTTAAGTGTTTAATGACTTGTGTGTATGATATGGAGGTCAAATGGATGTGTTTGTTGGGTTGAAAGTGTGTTAAACCAGAAGAATTCTGCAATTCTGGGCAACTCGTTTCGGTACAGGTGCTACTGTTTCGGAACAGAGGGCCTGAAATGGCCTTGGCGTTTCGAAACAGGTAGAGCTGTTCCGAAACGGATTTGCTACTGTCAAGCCCTGTTCCGCAACAAGTTTCAGAACGGTCCCGCGTTTCGGAACGGTCCTTCACCGTTTCGGAACACTCGACCGTTGGGCACTGAATCTGATGGTTATATGTTTTGAAATCCTCATGTTTTGGTCCCAATCTTTGTATATGCAATTGGTTGAGTTTGTGATGTCCGTTTGTGATGAATTTTGGCAGTGAAGCATGAAACATGATTAATTTCATAGTGGTAATTTAAAAGTTGGCAAAGTCCTCGTAATTTTCGGAATTTACAAATTGGTCCCTAAATTTGTATGTTGTGCAATTGAGTCCCTAATTGGTTTCCGATTGTTGTGTTTTTTGAGTATGTATATCTCAAGTGTACACCTAGGGTTAATATGCATTTAGATAAGATTAAAAAGAAAAAAAGGGTCGTTAATCAAGGTTGACTTTCGGGTTGACTTTGGTTTTCCCCGTGTAATCCTCGTAGTTCGGGTCAACCGTCTAGGCCGGGCTAAGGGGGTTACACCATCCACGTGCATGCATAAAATCAAGACGGAAGAAGGCGTAAAAATGACGAGGGATGGGCAACACCGCTTAGTTGAAGAACTTATTTTTGAAGAACCGAAAATTTAACATAGGTCGTCGAGCTAAACGACGTTAAACAAAACGCTACATGGGAGGCAACCCATTTATTTTCTTTCCTTTGCTTTACGTCTATTCTTTCTTTTTATTTTATTTTCTTTCATTTACAATAATTTTTTGTTTTAAATTTTTTAGGTACATTACTCGGATTTAAGCAAGCGTCTAAGCGTAAATTTTACTCAAATAATGCCAATTTTTTAAGCCTTTTTCTAGCAGCACTCAAACCAATTTTTGAGGCCATTTTCCACGATGGTTCGTACGCGACACAAAGGTCGTGGTCGCCCTTAATTACGGGGAGTATCCTTTACCCTTCTTTGTTCTTCAATTCCTTTATTTTCTTCGCATTGGGACATGCAATACGATTAAGTGAGAGAGAGGGTAAAGGATGACATTAATTTTGCCTTGCTTATCATATTTGCTTGATGGTATGATTGTTTGAATTGATTAGAAGAACATCTCCTTTATTTTTTCTTGTCATTAAGCATGTTATGATTGTTTTTAGTTCATTAGAATACTTAATTCTAGCATGCTTGATAAATCGAATGGTATGACTAAGTCCAGTTTTGTTGAGATTTTAGGGGCTCGATTCGATCAACCGTTCTTGCTCGCCAAGTGTGGAGAAGTTGGATAATTGGGTGTTTTAGTGGGAGGTGAAAATTTGGCAATTTGACACAAGAATTTATAGTGGTTCAACCTTCTAACCAAGGTCTACATCCACTACCTTAGCTCCCCACTAAGGATTTCCAACAAATTCACTAAGAATTTCGTCCCCTTTTCTCATATTAGGAGGAAACCGTTACAACTCTCAAAGCTTTCTACCCAAATCTTGAAGGAACACTCTCTTTACAAAGAAAGACTTAGCAAACTAGAAATCCCTCTAAAAGGTGTTTGTTTGCAATTCTAAGCTCTCACCCAAAACCTAAACACTTGAGCAAATTTAACAATGTAAGCTCACAAGTGTTGTCTAAGCAAGAAATGAACAATTAAAGCTCTAGACAAATTTTGACATCATAATGTTGTAACAATTAAAGCATTAACCATTACAAGATGCTTGGAGGTCCCTTTTATACTCACAATTGAGTTTGTAGCCGTTGGGGATGAATTGGAGCCGTTGAGGACTTTATTTCCCTTCATTAATGTTGTTCTGCAGCTATCCGTATCGATACGCGTGGAACCGTATCAGTACGACCTTCATCAGAAACTAGCCGTTGGGCTCTTGTCAGCCTGGGCGTATCGATACACTTGAGGGCGTATTGGTACGGGTTCACTTTTAAAAGGCCATTGGGAAATAGCCGTTGGGGTTGGTTGAAAGGGGATCGGTACGCTTACCAGGCGTATCGAAATGATCCCGATCCGTATCGAAACGGCCGAGCCTGTTTCGATACGGGTTTTGGCAGTGACCAAACTGGGTCAAAAAGGTATCGATACGGGTTGGACCGTATCGGTACGAGTACTTTGAAAACCGTAGTTTGGCTATTAAAAACATGAAAAATCTTGCCAAAAACCTCTTAAAATACCTCAAACATAATTCCAAGTTGTTTGGACTTAAAACCAAGTTTTAAATTATTTTTAAATTAGTTCAAAACATTTTTCAATTATTATATCAAAACATTAGTTCTACAATCTCCCCCTTTTTGATATAATAAAACTAACTTGAAAAATTGTTTGGGATTCTCCCCCTTTATCTTTAAAAATGTGAATGAGAGATTAAAGATATGAAATCAAATAAAGCTCCCCCTTATTCATTTGAAAATTCAATTTTTCAAACCACATTTCTCCCCTTTTTTGTTATATCAAAAAGAATTTAAAACATTAAGTTTCGAAATAACAATAGAGGTAAAAGAAATTTGACACACTTAAAATTTTGGTTTAAAATTGGCTCCCCTTTACTCAAAGCATCATAAGAATGTTAGTTCAACATATATGATTATCTAGTTGACTTAAATGAAAATTAATCAAATAAAAGCAAAAGTAACTAGATTTTACCACACTTGAACTCAAGGGAGGATGTGAAGCCTTCCTTCTTCAAGTGTTCTTCCTATGTGTGCATGGAGCTCCCCCTCAAAGTTTGACTTGTTGATCACTCTCCATCACACCTAGCAAAAGACAATCAAGTAATTTTTGGTATCCAAATTTCTTTGGATCCATAGACATTAGTAGCACAAAATTTAGTCCCCTTAGGAATCCATTTTTCAATTTCATCCTTTTTAGTTGAAGTGGTTAGTCCTTTTGGGACCCAAACACTTCTAAAACATTTTCCATTCACAAATCTAGGGGCACTAGATTGTCTTACATAAAAATTTGATTTTCCAAAATTATTTTTCTTTTCAAGTTCATTGGAAATCAAATCTTTTTCTTTTTGAACTTTGAGAAGCAAATTTTGTAAATCAAAACATTTTTGTTCAAAATCTTTCAATTTTGCTTCAAGTTCAAGATTTGTTTTGGAAAGCAAATCATTTTCAATTTTTATTTTTGAAATCAACTTTTTGTTCTTGGAAAATGATGCCTTCAATTCCAAAAGCAAATCATCATAGGCATCTTGTAACTCATCAAATGTATAAGAATTTGAAATGGATGAGTTAGAAGTTACCTCCCCCTCATTGAGGGCCATCAAGCATAGGTGGGCTACTTCATTATCGATGGAGTCTTCATCACTCCATGTGGCCACATATGCTTCTTTTGAAGATGATCCCTTCTTTTTGGATTTGTGGGAGTCCTTCATCTTCTTCATCGATTCATGCTTGGATTTTTCCATTTTGCTCTTCATGAACCGGGCAAATTTGTTGAAGAGATAAGCCATCTCTTCATCTTCACTTTCCTCCTCACTTGAATCTACATGA
Source organism: Hibiscus tridactylites (assembly GCA_958450335.1). Classification (NCBI taxonomy): domain Eukaryota; kingdom Viridiplantae; phylum Streptophyta; class Magnoliopsida; order Malvales; family Malvaceae; genus Hibiscus; species Hibiscus tridactylites. The sequence continues at coordinate 17,303,036 of OY288274.1, forward strand.
TGGCATGTGGAGGATTTGAGAGCTACGACACTAGCATTGATGCCTAGCTCCATGATCTTCTTCTTCCCCATCGCTCTAATCCCTTCCTTCTTCTTCTCCTCTTCTTTGTTTTTCTTCATTATTTGGTGAGTGAGAAGAGACCCCTTGAGTTCATCAAGCTTCAAGGTTTTGAGATTCTTGGCTTCAATGATGGCGGTCCTCTTTGAGTCCCATGACTCAGGAAGGGAGTAGATGAGCTTTCGGACAAGCTTCTCTTCCGGGATGGCTTCTCCATAACCTTTAAGATCATTGGTGATAGTGGAGAACCTATCAAACATCTTCTCGATGTTTTCTTCCGGATCCATCTTGAAGTTCTCATACTCTAAGGTTAAGAGCCCAATCTTGGTCTCCTTGACTTCATCGGTTCCCTCTTATGTGACTTCAAGCTTGTCCCATACCTCCTTGGCACTCTCACAAGAAGACATCTTCTCATAGATGGTTGGGCCAAAAGCACAAAAGAGCATGTGCAAGGCTTTGCAATTAAGCTCCATCTTCTTGCGATCGTCGGCACTCCATTCCGCTTTGCTTCCTTGAGGCACGAACGGACCATCTTCAACTATGTCCCATAGCTTGTAGTCTCCTGACTTCAAGAAGAATTTCATCTTTGTCTTCCAATGGGCATAGTGATTTCCGTCGAAGAAAGCCGGTTTGTCGATAGATTGCGCCATTTGAGCCGGTTGGTGAAATATTGATCGAGCTTGCCGGATCTTCTCAATAGGATGTGAATCCCCTTTGATTGAGCCAAGCTCTGATACCAATTGTTGAGATTTTAGGGGCTCGATTCGATCAACCGTTCTTGCTCGCCAAGTGTGGAGAAGTTGGATAATTGGGTGTTTTAGTGGGAGGTGAAAATTTGGCAATTTGACACAAGGATTTATAGTGGCTCAACCTTCTAACCAAGGTCTACATCCACTACCTTAGCTCCCCACTAAGGATTTCCAACAATTTCACTAAGAATTTCGTCCCCTTTTCTCGGATTAGGAGGAAACCGTTACAACCCTCAAAGCTTTCTACCCAAAGCTTGAAGGAACACTCTCTTTACAAAGAAAGACTTAGCAAACTAGAAATTCCTCTAAAAGGTGTTTGTTTGCAATTCTAAGTTCTCACCCAAAACCTAAATACTTGAGCAAATTTAACAATGTAAGCTCACAAGTGTTGTCTAAGCAAGAAATGAACAATTAAAGCTCTAGACAAATTTTGACATCATAATGTTGTAACAATTGAAGCATTAACCATTACAAGATGCTTGGAGGTCCCTTTTATACTCCCAATTGAGTTTGTAGCCGTTACTAGCCGTTGGGGATGAATTGGAGCCGTTGAGGACTTTATTTCCTTTCATTAATGCTGTTCTGCAGCTATTTGTATCGATACGCGTGGAACCGTATCGGTACGGCCTTCATCAGAAACTAGTCGTTGGGCTCTTGTTAGCCTGGGCGTATCGATACGCTTGAGGGCGTATCGGTACGGGTTCACTTTTAAAAGGCCGTTGGGAAATAGCGGTTGGGGTTGGTTGAAAGGGGATCGGTACGCTTACCAGGCGTATCGAAACGATCCTGATCCGTATCGAAACGGCCAAGCCTGTTTCGATACGGGTTTTGGCAATGACCAAACTGGGTCAAAAAGGTATCGATACGGGTACTTTGAAAATCGTAGTTTGGCTATTAAAAACATGAAAAATCTTGCCAAAAACCTCTTAAAATACCTCAAACATAATTCCAAGTTGTTTGGACTTAAAACCAAGTTTTAAATTCTTTTCAAATTAGTCCAAAACATTTTTCAATTATTATATCAAAACATTAGTTCTACAAGTTTGACATTCCTTGCAATTTGTTTTGATTGTAATAGTTGAATTCCTCACCTAGCTTAATCAATTAGCCATTTTGTGAGAACTTGAGCCTTGAGCATGTACGACTATATTTTTATGCTCATTTTTCTTGATTGAGAGCGTAAATTATATATTGGAATATAGAACTTGTGGCTTGTATGCAATTTGAGATTACATTAGAATGGGATGCATTAATATGATTTAGGCACTAGGATTCACCCTTTCTTTTTACCCCACTAAAGGCCTACCCTTTCTTTTCCCCTAGTGAACCAAGTTGAAGCTTAATTCCACTTTCTTTGTTTTCACCAAGATATTAAACCCAAGCCTTTTTCATTTATCCCTCTCTTTCACCATTGACAAGACAGAAATATGAATTTTGAGTTGTGTAATCATGTTTCACAAAAAAAAAGGGGCAGCAAAAAAAAAGAGAAAAAAAGAGCAGAAACTTTTGAAACAAAATAAAAAGGTTTGATGTTATTCATTTTAGTTATCTTTGTTGCTTATATTGCCTACATTTTCTAAGGTTATGAACATGATTTAGTTACTTGTTGAAAACTTATTGTCTTGATTATTCTAGCCTTATTTTAGCCTTTTTCCTACCTTTACCTTAGCTCCATTACACCCCAGATTTAAGTCCTAATGATTTTTGCATCTCATTTCTTAAAAGTAGTGGAGAATTGATCTTGCCACAAGCCTATAGAGGCCCTTGTTCAATTTTGACTTTGAGAGAATTTGCTTTCTACACCCGAAACACTTTGAGCGATTTAAGTGCATCTTGGTGAGGATTAATTTAGGTTGGAATTTGATTATCACTTAATAGGCAATTGTAAGTGTGAAGACTTGTTCTTGTATCCATTCGTTTAGATTCATGTTTGATTCATGTAATTCTTAGTGCGCTTAAACTCTCATGATTTTTATTAAAGCTTGAAACAGTTTAGGGAGATTGATGCTTTTGATTAATTTCTTTCAAACATACTTGAGGGCAAGTATGATACAAGTGTGGGGGAATTTGATAAGCCCTTATAGATGCCACTTTTTGCTTGTTGGTTTCTTTGTCTTGAAGACTTTTCACTACTTAATCGGTTGCATTTATTTCATTTTCTGTGCAGGGACTCAATTCTGGAATTAGCAGCACAAAGGGGCATTTCTGTAGTTTTATTTATTTTTCTGGTCGTGGCTGACATTATGGGCACGTCGCGTCTGACGTGGTAGTTTCTAGGAGATACAGTCAGCGGAAAGAAAAACTCTGGAAGAATCTGAAGATCTAGTCAGCGCAATCCGAGCTTAGGATTTTTAATTTTTAAATTTCAAAACAAATATTTTAAATTATGTTATCTTTTTGTTATCTTTAGTAAACCTAAGCCTATAAATACCTTCCTTAGGTAAGGCTTAAGATCATCTCTTGTTTTTAGTTATTGTTGCTACTTGCCTTCACTTTAATAGAAGCTTTTTCCTTGTTTCATCTTTATTTCACATTTATTTTTATGCTTTTTAAATATTTCGTCAAAAACATGTTAAGTATGATAATCAATATCATGCTTGGCTAATTTTCCCAAAGCTGAGAGCTAGTACAAATCAATTCCATGTGTGAGAATTGAATATTGCTTAAATCCCTTCGAGATACATTTTCATCTTTCTGTTTAGATAGCTTGGCAATCGGCCTTGCTAAAACTTTTAAACGTTTTTCAAATCAAAAAGGATCTGTTGGTCTGGAATCGTTTAATTATACAGTTGGGAGGAAGAATCGGCATGTGGCACTTCGACTTCCTGTGAACACTCTTAGCGGTGGTCCGCTAAGGAAATATGAAATCAGAAATGATTCTCAATGAGACAACTTTTGAGTCAGGCTTTTCCTATTTTTAAACTAAGTATTTTAACGGCGGTAGACGTGGTTGAATTATTTAAGAATTGACTTTCGGTGATAGACTTCGGAAGATCGGTTACATGAGAGAAAAGCAAGTTACGATGGGTTGGGCCTCGTAGACTGTAACTTTCATGAATCCCGGAGTGAAAATTTATTTTCAATGATCGTAGGAATTGACGAAACTAGCTCGAGACTGCTTTCATATTTGTGATTTTTCTACTTCATTCATCACTTTATTTACTATATTTTTATTTAATTGTTTATTATTTTCTCGTTACTTCAATCACACCAAACCCTCTCTTTTTTATTTTTTGTTTTAGCTACTTTTGGGATCTAAATCACGACAAGGCTCAGTTAGCGATTCCAACAGAACTCCTTGTGGATCGACCATCTTTCTCTATTCTACTTTAATTTCTTTATCTTATTATTTATTTGAAGAGGTATATTTTAATTTATTTTGGCGAGTAAAATGACGCTTGAGAAGCAAATTCTATCTTTAGTAATTTTGGTTCTCCCATTGGCTTGGGATGGGCCACCTTAGTTTTAAGGGCTATAACCATTACATTTATATTTATTGTTTTACATGTATGTGATACAATGTATGTTTTATTTAATATGATGGTAAATTGATTAGATCATAATAGAATGGTGAGAATAATATAACAAAACCCCTCCATATTTAATTAATATTAGTAATCTAATATTAGCCCTCGTTAAAACCTCGATCGGTACCATGTAAGTTTTGCCAAAGCAAAATATGTATATCTATCTTGGTTAAATGCGAAGAACAAGCAAGTGATATTCAATGTGTGTAATATTAGTTAAATTATTTTGTTCTAATGAGATTAGAAATCTAAAAGCTAATGATTTGGATAATCATGAGATTATTATGAACAATAGTTGTTTACCAAAGATAAGAATTACATAAGATGTAATTAGCAAGAGTCGCTTACCCAAATAATTGAATTCTAGAAGTAAAGTCAAAGCTGACCTATAATGAAATGAAATATGGATCCTTACCCACTATAAATACTTTATAGTAAGTTTTTCATTTTTGAGGGTTTTTAAGTGTTGGAATGTTATTACTTTATAAACATGATAAAAGGTACTCATAAATCATATTTTATCGTTGTAGATTTTATGGCAAACTCAAACACATTATCATTGTGATTCGTCCTTGGGAAGGACAAATTGAATAGCTTGAACTTCCTTGATTCGTTCCGTAACTTAAAGATTGTCTTTAAGCAAGAATGAAAACTACAAATCATCGAAGAACTTGTCCTTAAAGAACCAACGGATGATGCCTCCAAAGGTGAAAGGGAAGCCTTTGAGAAATACTCAAATGACATGGTAGATGCCGGATGCTTGATGCTTGCGACCATGACCATGAGCTTCAGAAGCAACATGAGGTCATGGTTCCCTATGAGATGGTTAAAAATCTTAAGAAATTATATGAGGGGCAAGCTCATCAACAGAGGTATGAGACCTCCAAGGCTTTGTTTCGATGCAAGATGGTTGAGGGAACTCCAGTGGGAACTTACGTTCTCAAAATGATAGGGTATATTCAGACCCTTGAAAAATTGGGCTTCCCTCTAAGTGTTGATTTGACTACTGTTGTTATCTGCAATCGTTGTCGGATAGTTTTAATTAGTTTGTTCTTAATTTCAATATGAATGAAATTAACAAATCATTGCCCTAGTTGCTTGGTCTGTTAAGAACAACATGAAAAATGTTGGTTGCAAACCTATTCTGATAGTCCGAAAGGATAACAGAAAAAGAAAGCCCAACACCAAGGCAAAGCCAAAGCCTAACAAAGGAAATTCTAAGACGTAGACCGTCCACACATGACTGAGGAGGAGCTTTGCCCAGGTACTGCCTGCAAAGCTCATATGCATTATACTTATTTTCTCCAACCAATGTTTTCTCTTTTGTTGGGACACCAAGTTGCACTGCTACATCCTCCAGAGTTATTGTGCATTCGCCAAATAGAAAATGAAATGTGTGAGTTTCTAGTCTCCACTATTCAATCAATGCGGTAATCAACCCCGAGACTATCTTAAATCCACGGAGAAATGAAGCATTATAAGAACCAGAGCGTTGTAGGTAATAAACTAAGCGATCAGAAGGTTCCTTAATCTTCATTCCTCGATGGCGTATGCTTTGCTCTAGACCCTATAATTAATTCATTATAATAATAATCAAATTAAACTAAAATGAATGCATATCAATTAATTGATTAATCAAATTTATTAGCCTATTTTTTTCAGTACGTATAATTAAAATAAATTTTTATAATTGTAATCACCTATTTTGTCCGGGGTGTTAACTCGTTTTCTTTTTTTAAATAACGAGCTTTAATTATATATTGTGGTTAAAAATAAGAACTAAAAAAACAGTATATATATATTATTACTATTAGAGTTGTTGATATTATTATTATTATTACTATATTATTAAATTGTTGTTATCTATTTTTCTTATCATCGTTACCTATTATCCATTATCATTATTAATTATTATTACTATATTATCATTATTGTTACTTATATTATTATCGTATACTATTATTACCATTATTATTAAACATTGTTTTATTATTATTACGTATTATTATCACCAATATTGTCATCCACTATTACCATTATCATTATCTATTATTACTATTATTATTATTATTATTAAATCTGAAAATCTGAAAAGAAAACTAATATATAAATAAAGCCCAATATATTTATAATAAATAAAAGCCCAATTGTTTATTTATAAGAGTCCATTTAACATTAAAAAACCTAAAAAATATAAGTCTGAATTACATGGTCCAATATGCCCGAATAATTAAGATAACAAAAAAAACCCTAATCTATTTTCTTTTGTTGCGTAGCTGGCTCTCCACCGTCAGATCTAATCTAGATCTGACGGTCTAGATTGAGGCTCGAGCGGAAACCCTAGCAGCCCTTCCCCAAGTCTTGGCGCCGCAATGTCTCAACCGTTAGATCGGGATCATGAACGGATGGCCAAGATCGATCCCCCCATGCGCGTGCGATTCACGCGCGACTCCCCACTTTCTAGACGCGCACGTGCAGTACACCGATTGCCCCTTCAGACTCTTGCGACCATCTAGATTTTACCGATGGTCAGGATTGCTCCACGACGTCGATTCGTCAGCCACCAAGCCCTCCTTTGGTCCCCTCGTACCAGCCCTCGCACGCAACAGAACAACCAAAAATGTCAGAAAAGGACATGCAACAAACCGAAATCACGGAGAAGCAAAAAAAACAAAATTCACAGACGAATATCGACAAGAATAGGCAGAACCAATAGGGCCTTTTTCATTCAATTTGCTTGTAATACAAAATATGTAATATCTCGGGCTATATAAAAGCCGAAATCACACACAATGTAAGGGGATCATTCGGAAAAGGAGAGCAAGTTGTAATTGAGAATTCCAGAGTAATACAAGCAGAAAACCTCAGAGTTTCAGAGGTACACCATCTCTTTTTTCAGTTTTGAAGCATAAAAAAATAATAATAAAAGCTTTTAGGTTTCTGTTTCTTTTTTTACCTTCGCGACGCCTTGCCTTCCCTGGCTGTCCATCTCACCGTCGATAAGCCTTCTGGCCTTTTTGAGGTCTTGCATGGTGAGCCGGTGAGGGTGGTGACACAAAGGAGGATGGATCGTTTCTGGGTTTTGAAACAAAAAATAGTTTCGAAAAGGTCTTTTTGGGGTCTTGATTTTGGGAGAAAGGGGCTTTTTGGTTTTGTTTGTACAAAGAAAAAAGGGTTGAAAATAGTTTTAGGGTTCCAGCGTCGGCAACGGCGACCGGAACGATGATGGCGCCGGGAAAAACAGAGGAAGGGGGAGAGGCTTTTAGAGGATTTCAGGGTTAACGAAAATAAAAAGGGGTCAAATGTTTTTTAAATTAGGTTTTATAGTTTTTTAAAACCTTAAAATTGGTTTAATCAGTTTTTTAACCCCTCTGTATCGTCGTTATTACGTGCGGAGGGTCTCCGTGTTTTTAAATCTCGTCTCAGGTCCCTTCAAGTTTTTAAATGCTTTCAATTGCGTCCCTAATTTGGCTTCAATCAGTTTTTGAGTGGTCAAATCACATATTTAGTCCCTGTAAGTTTCCACACCTTTTTAATTGGGTCCTGTTTCGCTTTTTTAATTGGTTTTTATGGGTTTATTACTATTGTGGTCCCTGTTAGTTTGCTTTTTTTAGCATTTTTATTTTTGTTATATTATATTCATGTTCTTTATACATTTTGCCATATTGTTTAAATACATGTTATGTATATGTATGGGATTGCCATGTTGATATACTATTTTTGTTGATGTATATATATGTGGTTTTAAATAATGTATATTATGCATATAATATATGGATTTATAATATGTGGCACGTGCATTTTATGTTATAATATATAATCGTATGTTTTTAGCCTTGCTTAATATGTGGTTTTTAATATGTGCATGTGGTATGTGTTTTTAGCTAGTTTTTATGTCATTCGAATATGTTTTTCGTGGCGTGCATTTTAATGTCATTACATGTGACTTTTGATATTTTATGCGTATAATAATTAATTTTAATTATAAAAAGGAGATACTTATTAATTCACGTATTCGGGTCGAAATATCCTAGCTTATTGGTTATTCCTCGAATATTCGGATTAATTTGAATAGTCTAAAGGTAAAACCGTAAATAAATAAAACGAGCAAGACTACGACATCGTACCTTATTTGCTTGCATCATGCATAAAGGTGATGTACGAGATCAGAACCCTAAACTAACAGAGCAGTCAGTCTTATATGATGTCGGTTTAGTCTTTGGCCCGGTGTACTGTCATCCTTTTAATTAAATGTTAAATTAATTCGAAACTGCCAATTTGATGAAGCTCGTACGATTAAATTATGATTTCAACTAAGAACCCCTAATTAAATTCATTTTAAATTTCAGATAATTTCCATCTATTAAAAGCAACAATTGTTTTGGTACTAATTTTCGGGCGTGATGGGGTGCTAACCCTTCCCCACATGTAACCAACTCCCGAACCCTTTTAAACGAATCTCTGGTTTAGTTTTTACGGTGTTCGGCCTACCTTAGTGGCCGGTGGCGACTCCAAAAAATTTTAAGGTTTTTTTGAAAACGTGAATTTTTCCCTTTTAATTAAATGTTTCAAAAAGTGGGGACACTTAGAAAAAAAACCTTATCACAATAATATATTCGTATTACATGACATAACAAATTGATAAATACATTTTAAATTATTATTAAATATAAAATTAAATTAAATTAATTAATATATTTTCCGATTTTTATAAATAAAATTATATTAAATTACTCTACTCTTTCTCCCCCAAATTTGGCTATTTCTATTTATTCTTATAATATATTCGTATTACATGATATACCAAATTTTAAATTACTTACTTGCCCTTCATCAATATGAGACGAAATGTGATCATGATCACGGTACAACAGAATTCCTCCGGATGCCATTTTCTAGTTATAGATCTGCAAAATAATTCATTCGAATATATATACAACCAAAATATGTATTAAATTCAAAAAAAAATTATCTATGTGAATATAAATTTAATAAGTAAAAAAAAAATTTACCGGATTAGACGAGAAACCATGTATATGTGCTCTAAAGCCTTCAACAATAAAAAATAATTATCATTCGAATATATCTTCAATCACACAAAATAATTTACAAACACTCATAATTAAAAGAACAACATATTAATTAAAAAAGCACTTACTTTTGAGAAACCTAGAAAAGATCTAAAGAATAATACACTTCAACGATCTTCACTCTCTTCGAATATACCTTTAAAAAGATCTACAGAAAATTCTTCACCAAAATTTTTCTCTTCTTCTCTTCACAAATATCACCAACTCTAAAATTTTAACTCACACTTATCTATCTTATATATACAAAAATAATGTACAAAATAAATAAATAAATTTCACGTGCATGCATGTAAAGCTGGTAAGAGTGCATGCATACAAGTCTGCAAAACAGGACCACGCCATGTAGAAATGGAGAGGTCTCCCTGTCGTTCACGTGCGCGCATGCTGGCTGGCTGAGCCATGACCGGCTTTGTCGAACCACGTTGATTAGTTCAGCCTTTTTAACACCACTTCGCCATGTAGAGGTCGCGTTGTCGGAGCTCGCGTTGTTGGAGCTCGCTAAGAGCAGGTGGCGAGGTCACCTCGTCCATTATAGCTTTTGGCTTAGTTCCCTAAATAAACTCAAACTACCCTATATTCTTAATTAAAATTATAAACTACTCCATTCTGTCAATTGTGCCAAAAAAGGAGAAGTGATAAACTTTGGTTTTATAAAATAATTATTTAATTAATAGTTGGATTTTTTTTCATGATTAAAATTCATGGGGTTGGAATAATTTAAGATTTATATCACTTTCGATTCGAATTATTTAGGGTAAATTTAGATACCAGGCCTGGCCTTGGGCAGGGGCAACAAGGGCGCCCGCCTAGGGCCCATCATTCGAGGAAATTAAATATTGTATTTTTTGAATTATATTTATTATTAAAAATTTAATTTTTTTTAATATTTGTTATTAGGGGGCCATTTTTTAATACTTGTTAATATGGGATAAGTTTTTTCTAATATTTATTAGGGTAAACTACATAAATGACCATGAGTGACGTGGCGGGTAATAAAATTGGTATAATTACACATTTGGTCCCCACTATTTGTAGATTTTATCAATTTGGTCCTAATTTTAATAAATAAAAACAATTTTATTATTTAATCAGGCTACGACACGTGTCACTGTATTATTGGAGGACTTTATTTATATATTTTTAATTTAATAATTTTTATTTTGCTCCTCTAATCAGGTGGTGACACGTGTCACCAGATTGAAGAAGCAAAATTAAAGAAAGAAGCACCTTACCTTCAGTGGGATTGAACTCGAGTTTATTGGGTTGAGAGTAAGCATGCCTACCACTAGGCTAAAGCTATCCTTGTGATGCATTGTACAAAATATAATATATATATATATATATATATATATCTTAATTTGTTACTCATGCTAGAAAAAAAACCAACAGACATATTATCTTTTACAGGATTTGAACCCGAGTTTCTTGGGGTTAAAAGTGAGCATGACTACCACTAAACCAATGTTATTCTTATGATGCAATGTAAAAAATTTATTATATAACTTAATTTGTTTCTCATGCCAAGAAAAAAGAAATAAATATAGATTAAAAAAATAGATTTTGGGTAAAATTAATAAATTAAATTAAAATTTTAATATAATTTTTTTTATTTTTTAATATAATAATTTAATAAAAAATAAAATGGTTAATAATTTAATTATTAGATATATTTTAGTTGTTTAAATATTTTTATGCATTCCAAAAGTGTCATATTCGAGTTTTTTAATCTATATTCATTTCCTTTTTCCTGGCATGAGAAACAAATTAAGTTATATAATAGATTTTGTACATTGTATCATAAGAATAACATTGGTTTAGTGGTAGGCATGCTCACTTTTAACCAAAGAAACTTGGGTTCGAATCCTGCCAGAGATAATATGTTTTTTGTTTTTTTCCTAGTATGAGTAACAAACTAAATTATATATTAGATTTTGTACAATGCATCACAAGGATAACTTAAGCCTAGTGGTAGGCGTACTCACTTTCAACCCAGTAAACCTAGGTTTGAATCCCATTAGAGTCAAGGTCCTCCAATAATACGGGGACCAAATGTGTAATTATATCAATTTTATTAACTGACACGTCACTCCTTCCGTTAGTTTTTAACGGCTGGTGGTCACATTGCAACCAATTAAATAATTTGGTGGTTTAATTGCTTATAAAAAAGTAAGGTGGTCAAATCGCGACTTTACCAATAGTATGGTGGTCATTTATGTAGTTTACCCTATTTATTATTAGGGGTTTACTGTTGATATTCAATTTTTTTAATACTTGCTATTAGGTCCTGATTTTTTTCAATATTTGTTATTATGGGTATAGTCTTAATTTTTTTTTTAAATTCAATACTTGTTATTAGGACCCAATTTTTTCAATATTTGTTACTATGAATCTACTCTTAAAATTTATTTTTTTTCATTACTTGCTATAAGAGACATAGATTTAAATAGCGGCATGCAACCACAACAACGACCGTTATATGACGGTAGATGCCCATTTTTTACTACTTATTATAGGGATAAGTTTTTTCCAATATTTATTATTAGGAGTCACTACAAAAAAAAGGACATATACCGACGCACAAAAATCCATCAGTAAAACATCAAATATCCGTCGGTATAGGGTCTAAGCCCTTTTACCGACGGACAAAAGGGAAATTCCGACAGACAACGTACCGTCGGTAATACGCTTGTCGGTATACATGTATACCGACGGACAAAACCGTTGGTATAGATGTACTGGCCTTATACCGACGGACCAAACCATCGGTATAGGTATGGACTACCCCGACAAATTAGGGGATATATTCCGACGGAATACTGTCCGTCGATATAGATGTACTACTTTTACCGACGGTCTGTCCGTCGGTATAGCCTTTATCTGTACCGACGGTTTGTCCGTCGGTATATACTAATGTATTTACTGACGGGTTGTCCGTCGGTATAGCTTCTACTGACGGTTTTTTTTGCGTCGGTATATGTATCATGTAAGGTCTATATATAATATTTATACCAACAGTGTTGTCCGTCGGTATAGGTGTAATTGATATGTATTTTTTTATTAAATATTAATAAATTATTAATAATTCTATTATTTTTATTTAATATTTTTATTTTATATATTAAAATTACTAAAACTATTACAACAAATAATATTTCATTTACTAAAGGGAAAATATTCGATTTAAAGATAAAATATTCGATTTAATGTTCAAATAAAAAAGTATGTCATACATAATCAATAAAACATGTACCAACAAGTCTAGTACAGCCGAAAGAAATATGCAAGCAAATATTTTTTTTCTTAATAACTTACATAATAAAAGCTAGAAATAATTGATGATCCTCCTCTATTGTGTGCTTGGATCGTTTGCATTTGTATTCTGTTGATTTGTTGAAGGCAAGGATTGACTGGTACTATTGATTGCTGCTGAAGCACTACCCAATGTGCCAAACTTAGCACAATCGAATATTTATGTTAAACAACATGATAGGTCCTTAACACTATATACAGAAAATCAAATAAACCCCTCAACTATAAAAATGAGTTACATAAAGATGAAACCCGAAAATTTAAGATTTTTTCAAAACAAAACAGGGATTTTGATTCAATGTTAAATGCATAACTAATCTACTCTTCATATAAGCAAAAATTGAGCAAATCATAAGATGAAAGGAAAGAAGAATATAATACCATGGGCCTTGAGGATACGCAAGATCTTGCTACCAGTAACACTCTTAACCTGAGAAATACCGTGAGAATCACGAAGAATGACACCAATCTGAGATGGGGTCAAGCCCTTCTTTGCGAACTTGCAAATGTTTTCCTCAACCTGAACACATTAACATTCAATCATTAGAAAAAAATAGAGCTTGGTCATTTCTATCAGAAAAGAATCTGAAAAAGTGCTCCAAATACTAACATCTTGAGAATAGATCTTGAGCCAGCTTGGTGGGGTTCTCTTATAAGGCAGAGCTGATGCAGAAATGCCCTTACTGCAACAAAAGGAAAATTGTTAACAGTGTAAACAACTAATATATATATATATATATACACACACACAGCGAAATAAAGAACTATATAAGTGAAATAGTATAATTAATTATCAATACTTTTTATAATCATTTCATATATCTTTATAACAAAATGAACACTCTTACATAGTACAACCAATTTACTAAACGAATTATGAGAAATATGGTTTTGGCAGATGATGGGACCAAATTTTGTTACTTCAATAACTACAACGTCAATCAGCCTAGACATTTCTGTAAAGGTTGCTAAGTGAATGGTGCATAAAACCAAAACCAAATATTATATATTACTTAGTAAGAAAAAATGGTGCTAAGTGATTAGAATGGTATAAGGTGGTAACCGAATGAATTTAAAGAAATTATAGTGTTTTAGAATTTAATTTGAGATCATTTACAGTTAAGATAAAGATGCAGAATGCAGAATGTAGGGCAACTTTCGTGCAATATGTATGTGTACAGTGTAGTTTTAGCAAATGCAGCATGTTATAAGCATGGAATCAATGCAGAATCAAGTATGAAATAGTGCAAAAAATTTTGATTGAGTAATGAATGCATAATATATATATTGTGTGCATAAAACTATCTCAAAATGTAGTATGATATATGAATGCAGTTTTCTAAATCCTAAAATTGTTTAAGAAATGCGAAATGCAAAAAAAAAAAAGAACGGTTTATAATGTAGATTTAGGATGTTAGAAACATGCAGTTTTGTAATTTGAGCAATATGATGCGTATTAATATGTAGTTTTGAAGTACAATGCAATACAGTTTTTATTAATTAAGTGAATGCAGTGCAGTTTTGCCATATGCCCCACAAGGTTTTCATGTTTTGGACAAAGTAGAGGAAGAACATAGGAAACTACAACAACAAAGTAATAGAATGAATCTCACTACTGCAGACTAATACATGTACTAATCAAAGATAGCCCCAATTTCTTCCCTCATGTTTTGCTTAGTTGCTCCAAGCAAACTCAGATTTAGGAATGTGATTTGACTCACCCGGGTACGAATTTAAGAAACTGTTCCTAATACTATTCCAATGGCCAATCCCATGACTCTACTAACTCGTTCTTTCCGATATAGAATGAATTGGAGATTGCTTTGTCCTGTATTTTTATACAAAACGAATTGTACCTCTTAGTCTGTAGAGCTTGTTTTGCTATAGAAATTTCTCTTCCCCGTATTTTTTTGTCAAAGCCATTTGAGAACAAGTTCTACATCAGAGGCCTTATCTGTGTTAGTGTTATGTTAGTTGAATCTAAACATAATAGGCTACCCTTTGAACTCCATATCAGAGTTCTTACAACAACTACAATGTCTGTAATAATCAAAAACAGCTGCACAATTTGCATTTATTCAATATATCAATCAGTTTATGACCAAAAACAAATACCAATCAAATCTATTTCACAGTAAACAAGTGCATAGTGAAAGCAAAATTAGAAAGATGAGGAGAAATGGAGTGCTAACCACAATCAAATAGGTTGTGGATTTAAGTTATTTTAGCTGAATGTCATGCTTCCAGTTACAGGTCGAGGTTGTGCCTTCATCCTTTGGTTTAGGGTAAAATAACAATTTCGCCCAAATAGATAGAGACCAGCAAATTGCAGATAGAGAGATAGAGAGAAACTGACCTATACCGACTGAGACCAGCAAATTGAAGGGAGGATGCAGCACAATATCGCCGGCGAGCAATTGAAACGATCTACAGCCGACGGAGATGATTGGGAGGCGACGGCTGGAAATATCGATGAGTTTGGGTAAAGGTTTGATTTGGGCGACGGCCGGAAATATCGATGAGTTTAGGTAAATTAAACGCTGAAGTTTTATTAAATTAATAAAAAAATAAAATAAAACCCAAAAAAAAATTTAACTTGCCTATACCGACGGCTGGAAATACCGTCGGTATATATTTAACTTATACCGTCACACAAGTTTACCTATACCGACGAACAGGTTGACCTATACCGACAGTCCCAATAAACCGTCGGTATAAACTACACCTATACCAACAAACATAAAAACTCGTCGGATTATGGTTCACCTATACCGACGGTCCTAATAAATCGTCGGTATATATTACATCTATACCGACGCATTTTTAGTTACCGTCGGTATATACTACATCTATACCTACAAATTACGTATCCGTCGGTATACATTAGGACTTTTACCGACAGTGTTAATTTCCGTTGGTATATAGTATCTATAGTGACGCATTATGTCCGTCGGTATACCCTGGCGTCGGTATATGTACATTTTTTTGTAGTGAGTCTACTTTTAATATTTATTTTTTTTCTAATACTTGTTATTAGGTTCTAATTTTTTCAATTTTAGTTATTATAGATATAGTCTTAAAATTTAATTTTTCAATACTTGTTATTAGGGCCTAATTTTTTCAATATTTGTTATTATGGACATACTCTTAAAATTTAATTTTTTTTCATTACTTGTTGTTGGAGATAGAGATTTAAATAGCGGTATGCAACCACAAAAATGACTGTTATATGACGGTAGTGGCATCATCTGAAAACAAGATACTTGCAACCGTTATGTCTGCAATAATGTATGTTATTAAAAATTTTCACAACTGCGATAAAGGTAGTGACCGAAATAATATTTGTTATATTCGTAATTGCGATAAACACAATACAACCGAAAATACGACTGCAACTGTAATTATAATTTAAATCCCTGATTTAGGGCCTAAATTTTAGGTTCGCTCAAGGACTCCAAAAGCCCAGGACCGACCCTGGTAGATACGAATCCCCCACATTAATCGACACTATACTCTAATTGATCCTCATCTTGGACCGTGTGTGTCGGCACTATATCATTAAATATTAGGGTAAACCACCTGGGTGATCACCTAACTATTGAGTCTAACATATTTTGACCACTGAACTACAAAAATTTAAAATTTGTCCACTCAACTATTTAATTAGACATATTTTGACCACCAGCCGTTAAAATATAACGGAGGGGTGACGTGGTTGTTAATGAAAATTGTATAACTACACATTTAGTCTATATTAGTTACCTATTCTATCAATTTAATCCTAATTTTAATTCAATTAAATAAATTAATTATTTAATTTTATCCCAATTTTAATTTAATTAAAATAAAATACATCACAATCTAAAAGCTGATTACAAGCAGGACAACCCCAAGGCTAACTCCAACTATGAACCCTAATGATCGAAACACAAAATCCTTTGGTGGCACAAATGAGGGAAAATCAGTATGACTGGAAGTTATAAGAGTATAAATACAACTTTAATCATTTTTGATGTTTTTAGAGATATATGGAGAAGTTTCAACCTCAATTGAAAAATAAATTCTAACCTAAAAACTAACCCATGCTGAATTAGGTGAGCATTAACCATAAATAAGAAGAAATTTATATCATTAACTTTCAGATGACAAAATACGGTAGAAAATGAAATCTGTTAGAAAGGCTTAACCAAGTACCATGAAAATACAAACTGAAAATGACATAAAAGGCATACAACTTACGCCTTAGTGATGGAAAACTTGTTGTGCTTGCCAGATTAATCTAGATAGACATTTGCCTTAGTAACATTCAACCCGAAACTTTTAAGTGCATTCATCTGTAGCTCGTTAGCTAATACGTAAGATTCTACGCAAAAAAATTCTTATCACAAAAGAGAATACAAAATTGTAAATGAAAAGCAAAATATAAATATTTTAAAGCGATTAAATAAAATTGAATTTATACAATATCAAGTAGTGCTCCAAAGCGATCGCCAAAGGTTATTTCCATAACAGTGGCATCCAGATTAGAGTCCTAATCAATTAAGGCAAGTGAAAGCATCACCAAACGAAAAATTCGAATTACTAAAGCTTCAAGCCAGAATCCTATGACTCTCCACTAATTGTCCTGTTGATCCAGCAAATTCCACATGCATTTCATTAAGAAAAACACCAGAAAAGATTCACAAAAACACTTATCAAAGGCCTCCTAGCCTAATTTCCCCCACTTCAGCCATGAAAACATTTACAATAGAATCTTCATAATCAATTCAAACTTGATAATTCACACCATTATTAAGCTTCAAACCCTTCAAATTATCATCTTTATCCCCTCCCCAAACCCTAGCAGGACAGGAAACAATGAATTTCAATGAGTTTAGATCAACACTCACATGATTGTCGTTGATATCATCGAATTTTTGGGTGGCAAACACATCGAACTCAACACCAAAGATGCTGATATTGGTATTACCATTGTTGGTGAAGTTAAAAAGACCCAGATTCTGAGCTGAGCTAGCACCAGATATACCAGCATAAGGCAAGAAAACAAAAGCAAACTCGTGACCGGAGAGAAACCCTTTGAGAGGAGCAATGGAGAAGATGAAAGATGTGAAGTTAAAATTAGATCAAATTGATATAATAGGTAATTAGCAGGGACCAAATATGTAATTATACAAATTTTTATTAACAATCACGTCATCCATCCGTTAGATTTTAACGGCTGGTGGTCAAAATAAGTCCAATTAAATAGTTAGGTGGTCGAATTTTAAATTTTTGTAGTTCGATGGTCAAAACAAGTCAAACCCCATAGTTAGGCGTTCACCCAAGTAATTTACCCCAAATATTATATCATATTAAAAAATGTATTTGATGAATTAACAAATCGTGTCACTAGAAGCACTTGAAAAAGTGTCGATCAAAGCATCCCAACGTTTATCCAACGTTAAAATCCGAATGAATAGAAATTATTTGTTTTTTTTTCGGTGCCCTATTTATGTCTTCGCACTAAAAATTAGGTCCAAGGTTTATGGTTTAAAGTTATGGGTTGTGATTAGGGTTTAGGGAATTTAGGGTATGATATATTTTTTTGGGTGTAGGATTTAGAATTTAAAATTCATGGTTAGGGCTTATAATTTAATTTTTTAGTGTTGGAGCATAGATATAGGCACCGAAAAGAGACAAAGAATTTTTATCCAATCCGAATTCCGATACTAACTATTATTTGGTCTAATAGAATAAAGTATTATATACCTTAAGTGTCACACATCAAATTCGAGAACTTTGGGATTGAAACCCCAAGACTTGTGTTTGTTGAATCTAAGGCAGGTTAACCTTGGCCCGTTAAGAGTCAAACCAAAATCAGTTTAATTTGACCTGATCCAGTCTGACCTAATTCGTACCCGTACTCGAGCCCTTGACTTATCTGACCCGGTCTAATATCTCTAACTGCAACACGTTTAACCCATTGACCCAAGTTTGACTCTAACCTGTCAAGTATTTGAAGTGTCGTCTCCCTCAACGATTATAAATCTTTATACATATTGCATACCACTGATGTTTCAGAGTTTCAACGAGTCGTAAAATCAGAACGTGCTTTATATTATATTGGAATGTTTTTTTTCCAATGCTACAAGCAATCCTTTGTGAGTGAATTTAAAGCAAAGGAACAAGCATGTGATAGTATTACTAGAGTCGAACTAGAAACCCATGCATTATCAATATACTCTTTAAAGGTTGGTGTGTATCCACTATGAAACCATTTTGCCTCCGATAAGGCAAGCTTTGCATAAATCCCCCACTGTAACACATAATAACACTAACTTAGATTTACTCATGCGTAAATCTATAAAATATAGGTTCAAATTTTATTATTTTTTTCATCTCAATTTTCTTGTCACATGTTGACTTTTAATAGAGTTTTAGGAAGAAAAAGTTTATATAAGATGTATGATGTAAAATAATTCAAATGACAAGTTTGCCTTTAAAAAATTAACTTTTGTTTGAAAACTAAAAGAAATAAAAAAATGTAAATGTGTTTTATAAAAATTATTGAATTTTTAGTGATAATTTAAGTAATTGTGCATGGCACGCTTGCTTTTGCATGTGGAAATTCCTATGGATCTTGTAAACCACTTTTTGTGGTACTTAATTATTCAATAAAATTTTCTTTCTGTCGAGTAAAAAAAGTGGCATAATTTTAAAATATAAAAATATCAACTTTATTGGGACAAAAGGAGAATGATTTAGATATGAATATATTTCAATTATCAGTTCATCAGTTTGTGTATATAATGATTGATTTTGATTATAGTTATGATGTAAAAACCCCGAAAAACAAAGATTTAGAACTTAGTAAGGAAGGAATGGTATAAAATCCATGTTCCTTAGATTATCAAAAACCATTTCATTTATGGAGTTGATTTTACCTGTATCTCAATATTATTAGTCCCAGAAGTTGGAAAAATTCCCTCTTAACAGAATCCAAATTCAGAGATGAGAAAAATTGCAAAGTTCGTGGCTAATATGAATAAAAAGAGTTCCTAATTTAGCAGAGCTGAGCCGTTGTTGGGAGAGATGGCAAGGCGCAATATTTCCAAGGATGTGGGTGACAGTGTGGAGGTTTGGAAAGGTCGCGAGCGTCAGACGCCCATAGAGGATGGGAATTGTATTGAGGGTGGTGGGTTTGTGGACTCACGTGCTTTGGACTTTCGAGTGTGGATTGAACCAAATTCAAGGGATTTTATTGCCAGGTGATCTATTCTTTCAGTATAATTACATAGGTCAAATTTCTAGATAAAAATCCTCAGCCCCTTTTATGTATCTTTACTTATGCCTCAACACTAAAAAATACAACAAAATTAAATTTCAAGTTTTAACCCTAAATTCTAAATCTTAAACCCTACACTCTATACCCTAAAAATACACCATGCCTTAAATTTCCTAAACCCTAACCATAACCCCTAACTTAAAACCTAAACCCTAAATCTAATTTTGAGTGTGAGACATAAATAGGGGCACCGAAAAAGATAAAAGATTTATATCCCAAATTTCTTGATAAATCCTTTTAACCGGTAATAGATATTTATTAAAAAAATTCTTTAACTCGAAATGTGTGTCTCGTTAAAAAAACATCATAACATTAAATGAAAGAAAAAATTACAAGACATTAAGGGATGAGAACCAAATCAACACCGTGACACAAACAACGCAGCACAAAACTGCTTCGCCCTACCCAAAACCAATCAAACAAAGCAAAACCCACCATCATACAACAAAACAAAACAAAAGCAACATTGCACCAACTTTGTTCAAAACAAAAGACACCAAATTCAAACTCCTCAAACTAACTGAACTCTATAACTCGACCAAAACAATGCTCACGGAAATGGGCAACCCAAAGCTTCAACGCTCTAAGAACACTTTTAACTTCAAAAGCAAACCAAATAAGTTCCCAAGTAAAAACTCGTAACTATACAGACCCCAGTATACACCAACCATCATAAAATGGGCACGCAATGAAGAATTAAAAAAGTTACCCATACCAACGCCACATGAAAAGAAGCTAAACCTGATAAAACCATTAATTCTTTTATCCACAATCTCAGCCCATAAGGGCTTACTAATGGCCAATCTTTCAACACCCAAAGTAGATTTGAATGGATCCCCTACAATATCCCTAAAGTCTTCTAGAGATTCAAAAGAAGCCCATATCTCAGCAAGTCTTTTGAAGGTTATGTGATTCCAGCAATGAAGTGATAAACCAGATATCTCCAACCAAGTAGCTCTATCCGGTTGCTTTAGAGATTCAGACCAACAAAGATTTCTTTGAGATAGGACCAATGTAGATCTTCAAGCATCAAGAACAGATCCTCGTCCTCATCCTCCCTTCGCTATCCTTTCAAACAGCAGCAATCAGTCCGATATTCATTGAATTCAACTTAGTCTGATACAACAAAATTGAAACGGCTCCACAAACAGGACACTTGGGAGAAAATCCCTAACAAGCCAACTCCTTTTCTTGTTAGGGGCTGGTGTAAAGGTTATGTTCGGGGATGTCGATCCCCACTGCCCACTCCTCTCATTCACTTGTACAAACAAAACACAACTCCAAGAAGAAAATAAACAACATCCCACTGAAAACCAAAGCAACACTAATATTAAAGCACTCGCGTTAATCGAAACCAAATTTGAACCCCCAAACACCATCTCTCCAAGCTCTTTAAAGCACGAAAATTGCAGAAACAAGGGCGTTGTCATCCGAGAGCCGTAGGTGCATCAGATTAGCAAGGTGAGTGTAGTCAGAGTCTCGGGATTAGACGAGAAGCCTTCCTGAATCTTTTATTATTGATTTCGATCATTTAGCTAACATTACTATTGAGGAAGTTGCATCGGATTATTAAACGGACTCATTGGTAAGCGTCGGTAAGTTTGTTATTGAATATCGGACATAATTATTGGCATCGTCATTAAGCATTGTCATTGATATAATTATTGTTATTGAAACATTGTAAAGGAATCATCGGATATTGATATTGATATTGACATTGAAACCATGAAATATTGATAATATTGAAGTCATTGGTCATCGGAATTCTCATTTAACATTGAATATGGATATAGACAGTGAAACCTTGGATTTAAATGGACATTGGATACAATTGGCATGCCATAGAATTCATGAGCTCACTGTACGGGTGGACTACGGTCATAAGGCTACAACCTATATTGATTTGGCAAGGCGGAGAGATGTGTTTTGATATTGGTCATATTGGTGAGGCAGAGAGACTAGACCATTCATTGATTTGGCGAGGTGTAGGAATTCACGTATATGTTAAACATTTTATTTTGATCCATAGTATTGACATTGACGAGCATGAGATTATATATATATATATATTTCATACAGTGTTGTTCATATTGTTTGTGACTACCTCACTAGGCAATGTATGCCTAACGTGTCTCATCTCATGCATTTCAGGTTAAGGAATCGAAGAAGATTGGATTGTCGCAGCAAGACAAGTCACTACAAGCCCAAAGTAATGTATATTGACCTTAAAATGACTTTTGAAATGGCTAAAAATGGCTTATTTGGCTCATATAGGTCAAAGCCTAGTAAACGCAATCAAATGATGATGAAATTAGGCATGCTAGTATTTTATAGTATCGAAATGTTTTGTAAAGTTTCATTGTATTTGAACATCGTTTGGTAGGTCAATTCGATTAAAAACCAGCAAAAATCTGTCATTACAGGTCAACCTGTATCGATACGAGGTAATGGCGTATCGATACGGGTAGGCATAATTGAACACACAGAACAGGGTGTATCGATATGATTTGGAGTCGTATCGGAACATTTTGCTACTGGAATCCTTTATTTTGATACGAGTCTAACCAGTATCGAAACGGGTCAAAGAGAGTCAACCCGTACTATTATAGGGCTTGCTCGTATCGATACAGTATAAAGGACAAAGTCAAAGCAGGTTGACCATCGTACACCCGTATCGAAACACCCTTAAGTTAAGGTGTTTCGATACAAGGTTAGTTAAGTTAGTTATAAAGGCAGAAATTGAAGGTTTGCAATGTTCACAATTTGGTCATTGAAACTAGGGTGATTAAATCGGATAAGTAAATGAATTCCGAATGATATGAAAATTTACATACTTGTTACTATTGACTTGAATTTCATTATGGTACAAACAATTGTATCGAAGGACCCCTAATTTGTCAGATTTATAGTTTGGTCCCTAAAATTTGTAAAAGTTAAATATTGGTCCTAAATGATTAGATATTATTTCATAATGGACTAAATGGACTAAGATACATGTTTGATATTAATTTATTGGTATTGCATTGATTATATGATGTTAAGAATTGAAATTTTATCGCACCGAATATGGTATTGTTCATCGGTAGCACTCTCCGACCCGGTTCTCGACTAGGCTGGGAAGGGGGTGTCACATTTGTGTTATCATAGCTAGAGTTAAGTCAATTCTAGGACTAAACCGAAGCTTGTTGCATTGTTGTTATGTTACTTTGTCACCTATGAGTTAAATATTGTGTATATTGTGACTTGTCGACTAATCCGATCCTTCATATAGATATGTCTGAGACTAACGAAGCTCACATTGACGAGCTTGTCACTGGATCCTCGGCTCATGGCGAGGAGATTAGAGGAGGAAACCCTCCAAATTCACCGCAACCGCAGGATCCTCTTGCTCAGAATACCGAGCCTGTAGCACCTACCGCTCAGGCTGAATGCTACAAGAACATGACTGACATGTTCAAGCAGTTTATGACTGCTATGATGGCTGAGCAAGTCGTGCAACTCATTGCTCCTGCTGTCCAACATACTCGAGCTCCCATTGACAAATTGTCCTAATATTGAGCTTACACCTTTACCGGGCAAGATGATGACAACCTTGAAGTTGCCATACTTTCTTAGAGTTGAGGTGAAGCAAATGGAAGAAGGAATTTTCTTATCCCAAAAGAAGTACGCATAGCAAATCCTAAACAAATTCAGAATGAAAGATTGCAAGCTGGTAGCCATTCTAGTTGAAACGGGCATGAAACTAAATGTTAATTCAACAAGAGAGTCGGTGAATCCAACGTTGTTTAAAAGCATCGTTGGAAGTTTAAGGTATTTAACTATCACACGACCAAACATAACATACGTCGTGGGATTGGTAAGCAGATTCATGGAGAAGCCAAAACAAGATCATTGAATTGCTGCAAAAAGAATTTTGAGATATGTCAAAGGTACGTTGGATCATGGTTTGTTCTACATGCATTCACAAAATTCAAAGTTAGTTGGTCACTCCGATAGTGATTATGGGGGAGACATAGATGATAGAAAAAGTACTTTTGGATATCTAATCCATATCGGCTCCGCAGCATTTTCATGGTCATCAAAGAAGCAACAAACGGTAGCCCTCTCGACATGTGAAGCATAATACATGACCGCTGCAGCGTGCACATGTCAAGCAATTTGGTTGAAGAATATTTTGGATGAACTAAATTTTGCACAAGAGGGACCAACTACAATTTACGTCGATAACAAGTCCATTATATCTCTCGCAAAGAATCCTGTCTCCCATGGCCGAAGCAAGCATATCGATACAAAGTATCACTTCATACGAGAGCATGTGAAGCAAAAAAAATGTAGAGCTAGTCTATTGCAAGGCAGAAGATCAATTAGCAGATATTTTTACGAAGGCATTAAAAATAGATACATTTCACAGACTAAAAGAAAAGCTAAGGATGAAGAATCAAGTTTGAGGGGGAGTGTTAGAAATCAAACTTGATTAATTAAAGATAATATACTATAAAAATATTTTAGAAAAATCAAGAGCATGGTGGCTGATCTAGATAATTCTTGAAGAATTGAGAGGCATGTTTGGAAAGTTCTTGAAATCCTTAACAATTATCTAAGTAAAATGGCGGCAAGACTAGAAACTTCATGAAGCATGTGGCAATGTGGAAAATTCAAGAAGCATACATGTGGCAGCAAACCCATGGGACTCAAGAAACTTACGGCAATCACTAGAGAATTCTGTGAACTATTATAATATTAATTAATGTCTAAAAATTTCTTTAATGTCGGTTTAAGTATCCTATGAATAGGAGATTGTATGTATGAGTGAATTGTGAGAAGTGAAATTGTAAGCTAAGAAAAACAAAAGCAGTGGGTGAGTGTGAGTGTGAGTGTGTGTAGACGTGAGTGTGTGAAAAAAAAAATCAGTGTGTGAGCAAGTGAGAAAGAACAAGGTGATTTGATTGTGTATCAAACTTGCAGAAGCAAGTAATTTGTAATTTGGTTGGTTCATAATATATTCGAATTATATACCATACCGAGTCCCACCTTCGCTTCCAACACTTTCACAGTAACTGCAGGATCCATTGGAACTTCTCCCACACAGACATTATTCTGCTTCATACTATCATCATCGTTCAAAGGAGAAGCATTAAGGCCTACACCCACTAACTCTTGTTTCCCCATGCTTCTATTCTCTTCCAAACCAGATTGGTTATGGCCATCGAAGTGATCCTTACCAATGCCAATTACATTCAAAACATCATCAACCACAAAGGAATTGCACCCCACCCCATACTCCGATTGACTTACGAAACTTTGATTCACCTTATTCACACCATTAAGTATGGGTGTGAAAAACTGACCCGACCTGGTAACCTGCCTGAAACCCGATCGAGTCAGAACCTGGTTTAACTCGAGAATTTAAAGACCGAACCCGACCTGCACCCGACCGAAACGAACCCGAACCCGAATTTGACCTGTAACTGTAGAAACCGAACCCGAACTGCACCCGACCGAAGTGAACCCGAACCCGAAATTGACCTGTTACTGTAGTAACCGAACCCGACCTGCACCCGACCGAAACGAACCCGAACCCGAGACTAACCTGCCAGATAACCGATTTAACCCGACCTGTTTGGACCCGACCTGAAATGAACCCGACCTGTTTTGAACCCGATCTGTTTTGAACCTGAACTGTTATTGACCTGAACTGTTCTTGACCTGAACTGATATTGACCTGAATTGTTATTGACCTAAACTGATATTGACCTGAACTGATATTGACCTGAACTGATATTAACCTGAACTAATACTATTATTTGATTTGCTAATAATGATAATTATCTGACATTTAAAAAAGTTATATTTAATGAATATAAAATAATGTCAAGTATTGAAAAATTATAAAATTAATAATAATTTCAAGTATTGATAAATTACTAACTTAACTTCAATTAAAAGATAAATTGAATTAATAATAATTCTAAGTATTAATAAATTGTATTTCTAATTAACTTGACTATTATTTTAAAATAACTTCAAAGATAAATTATTATACTTAATTAACTTAAGTGGAATGAATAACCATTATTAAATTAAAATTTTATACTTAATCAAATTAAGTTAAATGAGTAAAAATTATTAAATTAAATCTATATTCTTAATTAAAATAAGATGACTTAAATTTTTTATTATAAGAATAAATTAATGCTAAATAATTAACTTACATTCATTTTAATTGAAGTTAAGTTAGTTATTAAATTAACTTAACTTAAGATTAAAAATAAATTTAATTAACTTGCATTCATTTTAAGTTAAGTTAGTTAATAAATTAACTTAACTTGCATTCTGATAAAGTACTTAATTACATAAGTTGAATGAATAACCATTATGAAATATTTTTTTATACTTAACTAAAATTAGTTTGAAGTTATTAAACTAAATATGTATACTAAATTAATATAAGATAATCAGTTTTTGCTAAGTCAATTAAGTATGTAAACTGATTAACTTAAATGACTTAATTATGTTAACTTGCTTAAAATATAATAAAACATTAACTTCGGATGGCATCAGGGATACTTCTAAAAAACAGAATAAGGTAAAACTTACAAACTGAAACTTACAAACTTGCATTCTGATAAAGTACTTTATTGAATATTACAAGAAGTTTAAACTTACAAACTGAAACTTACAACAAACTGAAACTTACAAACTGAAACTTCAACTTTAACATTACAAAATTTACAAAACTACAAAAGTTTAAACTTTAAGCTCTCAGATCTTATAACAAAGTTTTACAAACTTTGCTACCAGAATTATCATCATCGAGCTTTGAAGGGCAACCAAGTTTAAATTATGGGCAACTTAACTTTTAAAGCTAAGTCACCAACATAACTAAAACTAGGAAAACCAGCAACCAGCAACAAACTGCAACAAGCAATTAAAATCATTAGAAACATTAACAGACTGAAATAAAGCAAACCAAGCATATATAACTAAACAGAAACATACATACATTCATTCATATATAACCAAACATAAAACAGAAGCATACATACACAATACATAGTGAACAACTAAACAAAAACATACACGCATACATGCATATATAACAAAACAAAAAACAGAAGCATACATACACATTACATAGTGAACAACTAAACATAAACATACATTCATATAACCAAACATAAAACAGAAGTATACATACACATTACATACTGAGCAACTTAACAGAAACATACATACATGCATACATGCATATATAACCAAACATAAAACAGAAGCAGACATACACATTACATAGTGAACAACTAAACAGAAACATACAAACATACATGCATATACAACCAAACATAAAACAGAAGCATACATAAACATTACATAGTGAGCAACTAAACAGAAATATACATACATGCATATAAAGCAAACATAAAACAGAATCAATGAGAAATATAAAATTAAAAAAAAAGACAGTGAATAAGAACAACTTACCAAACATCTCCAGCTTTCAACAAATCAGAAACATACCTACCAGATCCATAGCTTCCTTGTTCTCAGAGGTCCCTACAAAAAAAAGAACTAATCAGTTATGAAATAAACAAAAAAACAAAAAAAAATAAGTTAAACAAGTCAGAAACTTACTCTGCACTAGGATCTTCATCAACTGCACAATCTTTCATAACAGAAAGATATTCCTCATCCTCTTCCTCGGGCTCAAACCCATACAACCAATTACGGGTTGTCACAAATATCTCAACATTTTTAGGAAGGAATTTAGCCCTTAGCTTATTTAAAATCCTACCACCAGTGCTAAAAGATGATTCAGAAGCAACTGAAGTGATGGGAATGGCTAAGATATCTCTAGCCATGAGAGAAAGTACAGGGAAAGACACAGATTGGGCTTTCCAATAATCCAAAATATCAAAGTCTGAATCATCAGCGTGAGGGAGAAGGGGCAAACTAATAAAAGAGTCAACATCTGACTTTCCACTCCTTGAAGCAGCTAGATTAGCATCAAAGTTCTAGAAAGAAAAAAACAAGTCAGTAATTGAAACTAAAATAATAAAATAAAGGAAACTGAAATAACAAAAAAAACTAACCTGAAAAAGGTTAGACTTCTTAAATGTTCGAGGCCGACCAGTGAAGGACTCGGTTGTACTTAGAGAGGAGTTACTTCGAACAGAAGATCCAGAATTGCAAAGGACAGATTTTGAATAATAAACATACATGTTTACAGATTCATTGTAAACAATACTTACCCTTCTCTCAACCTCATCCTCAACATAGAGGACAGAATACAACTCCTTCAGGAGTTGTAATTTATACCTTGGATCAAGCAAAACAGCAAAGGACAAAATGGTCGAGTGCTCAGACCAATACTTCTCATACAACTCAAGCATAGGTCCAGCCATTGCAGAGATGGCCTCACAAGGATCATTGTGAGCATCATACAACAGTTTCTCAATGGCAACCACATTAGCCAAAAAAGGTTAGAAGTAGGATACTTAGAACCAGAAAACAGTGTAGTAATCTCAAAAAAAGGCTCCAGAAATTCACAGATCAATTGGGAAGTTTCCCACTCAGAATCAGCAATTACATCTAAATCATTTTCCCTATTAACAAACAAGTTTATGGCTACTTTAGCATCAATGGCCCTACGAAGCAGTAGATATGTAGAATTCCATCTAGTAGGGACATCTAGGATTAATTTACCAGAAAAAGAAGAACCACAGTCTTTAACAGCAGAGTCAAAGTTACAAAGTCTAGCATCAGAAGAATCAATGAACTTAACAATTTCACGCAACTTAAGAACAGAAGAGTCAATTACCTTCAAACCTCTTTGAACAATTAAGTTCAAAATATGGGCAGCACACCTTACATGAAAGAACTTACCACCGCAAGGTAGGGGAGAAATAGCATTCAAGTCATCCTTAAGCCTCTTCACCATTCGATCATTGGAAGAAGCATTATCAACAGTAATGGTAAAGGCTTTTTTCTCAAGACCCCATTCACATAACATTTTTTTTCACAAACTTATATATAGACTCACCATCATGTGGAGGGGGGAAACGCCTAAAATTAAGTATTTTAGACTGAAGTTTCCAGTTATTATCAACATAATTAGCAGTCAAAGCAAAATAAGAACGTGAAGTGCAAGCAGACCATCCATCACATGTAAAGCAGATACGACTATGAATAGAACTCATAGAATCAATCAGCAATTTTTTATGTTTTTCATGCTTTAACATGCAATGTTTAGTAATGGTATACCTAGAAATATGCTTAACATTAGGATTCAAATACTGATGCAGAACCCTAAGTTTTTCATGCTCAACAATACTTAAAGCATAACCATGACAGAGAACAGCTTCAGCAAACAGTTCACAATATTTTTTTTGATCAAAAACAGATGCAGAACTACTAGTAACATTTTTAGCAAGAAAATCTTTATAGGCTTGGCATTTATCAGTATGTCTTTTAGGTGTAGAAGTACCAACATAAGAATCAGCTTTATAGCTAGCAGTTTTGCAATACTTACATTGAGCAATGACACCATCAGCAGTCTTAATAAATGTATAGTGATCCCACACAGGAGAAGTTCTTCTCCCAATGTCAGTTGAAGCCCTCCTCCTAGAGGTAGGAGCAACTATTGACACTTGATCATTAGCTTCCCCTTCAAAAAACAATTACAGAGTTAGTAACTTTAACACTGAAAACAAGTAAAGAATAAAGAAAATAAAAAGAAAGAAAGAACCTTACCAGTTTCACCAGGATAGTTCATCTCAAAAGAATCAGAATCCATTGCAGAACCCAGAAATGTACCTAAGATCAAGAGGAACCACAGTTAGTAAAAAAATTAAAACAACTAGCATGCATACTAAATCAACAACACAGAAACCCTAGCATGCATACTAAACAAACAATACAGAAACAGAGGGTGGTTTTAGTTTAATCATTGTACGTGGCGTTGTTTACACCGAACCCCAGGGTCCTTTAAAAACCCCCTTTGGCACCAGTAGCCCCGCAGGTCTGGTATTCCAGCCTATATACTCGGATTAAACCAAGGAAACCCTAGCATGCATACTAAATCAACAACACAGAAATAGAAACCCAAGAAAAACCAAACAAAGTAGACATGCAAACATATAACAAGACTCAAACATGCAAACATATATACAAATCAGTAACATGCAAACATATATCAAAACTCTAACATGCAAACATATATCAAAACTCTAACATGCAAACATATAAACAAACCAGAAAAACAGAAGCATAAATCGAGACTGTAACATGCAAACATATATACAAAGCAGAAAAAAAACATGCACACATAAATACAAATCAGAAAGAGAAGAAACATGCAAACATATAAATGAAAACATATATACAGAAACAGAGGGTGGTTTCAGTTTAATCCTTGTACGTGGCGTTGTTTACACCGAACCCCAGGGTCCTTTAAAAAACCCCTTTGGCACCAGTAGCCCCGCAGGTCTGGTATTCCAGCCTATATACTCGGATTAAACCAAGGAAACCCTAGCATGCATACTAAATCAACAACAGAAACAGAAACCCAAAAAAAACCAAACAAAGTAGACATGCAAACATATAACAAGACTCAAACATGCAAACATATATACAAATCAGAAACATGCAAACATATATCAAAACTCTAACATGCAAACATATATCAAAACTCTAACATGCAAACATATAAACAAACCAGAAAAACAGAAGCATAAATCGAGACTGTAATATGCAAACATATATACAAAGCAGAAAAAATACATGCAAACATAAATACAAATCAGAAAGAGAAGAAACATGCAAACATATAAATGAAAACATATATACAAATCAAGACAGAAACATGCAAACAGAAACATAACAAAAATCAAGACAGAAACATTTAAAAAATAAATAAAAGAGGAAGAGAAGAAACCCTAAACCCAAACGCAGATGTGGAAGAAGACTCTTGAAGAACCCAGAAACGATCCTGAGATCAAAGCACAAGAGAGTTAGTAAAATGAAATTTAAAAAACTAAATAATTAAATGAAATATGAAAGGGTTTTGTACTTACCGAGAGAGAGAGAAGAAGACAACGAACAGTCTGGACAGTGGAATGAGAAGGGTCAGAGTGGATCTGAAGAGGTTTAGGGTTTGCAGATTAGGGTTTAGGGTTACAGGATTAGGGAATAAGGTTTGGGGTTTGAGGATCAGGGGTAAAAGTTTAGGGTTTCAAGATTGGGGTATAAGGTTTAGGGTTTGTGGATCATGGGTAAGGGTTTAGGGTTTCTGGATCAAGGGTAAGGGTTTAGGGTTTCTGGATAAGGGTTTAGGGTAAAACAGAATTGAATTGAGGATTAGGGTTTGAAGGATTGAAAAGATGGAAATGGAAGAACATAGGGTTGTTCTTGAGAAAAAATTAGGTTTTGATCGAGAACAAACAGATGGAGAGTGGGCTAAGGTGTTTGTATAAGATCTGGAGAGGGGAAATTGGATGAACAAGGAAGAACTTTGAAAAAAAAGATGTTTTGATCGAGAATAAACAGGTTTTTGGTGGGCTAAGGTGTTTGTATAGGATCTGGAGAGGGGAAAGTGGAAGAACAGGGAAGAACTTGGTAAAAAACCAAGAGTTTGATCGAAAAAGAATGAAACTTTCTGGGAATTTTGTGTTTTTAGAGGAGAGAGAAGATGAAAGGATATTTTGGCAGAATAACGGTAGGGAAAAAGTGTAAAATGAAGGGGGGTGAAGGTCTATTTATAGAGTGAGTCCGGGTCAAAAGATCCGCGCGTCATTATACGGGTCACGCGGGTCTTGCTCCGCAAGCACTCTTAGTTTCATTTCTTTCATTTTAATCCTTTTTTATTTGAAATTGAGCTAATAATTTTGTTTTCATTTCAATTTCGTCATTAATGCAGTTTTAAGCTTTAGTGTATGGATTTAATTTAGGGTTTGAGGTTATAGTTTAGGGTTTTTCTTTATATATTATTAAATTTTATATTTTAGTTTTAGGGTTTAGATTTGTGTAATTATTTTTAGGTTTAGGGTTAGTCTTTGAATTAAGATTTGGGGTTTATGTTTAGGGTTTTAGGTTTATTTTAATTAATTTTTAGGTTTAATATTTCATTTAATTAATTTAGGGTTTTTGGTTTATTTTAATTAATTTAGGGTTTAGGGTTTAATAAACCATATACTTAAACCCTAAATCTTAAACCCTAAAATACTAAAAACCCTAAACCCTAAGTCCTAAACATGAATCCCTAAAAATAAAAACCCTAAACATGTAAGTTGTGGTTTAGGGTTTATTTTAATTAATTTAGGGTTTATGATTTAATAAACCCTAGATCCTAAACCCTAAATCTTAAACCCTAATCCTAAACCCTAAACAATAACCACTACCCTCTAAACCATAAAACCCTAGATCGAGGGTTTAGTGGTTAGGGTTAATTACTTATGCTTTAGGGTTTAATGCTTAAGGTTTAGAATTAGACATTAGGGGTTTAAACCCTAAACCCTAATCTTTAATCAATGAACCATAGCCCCTAATCCTAAACCCTAAACAATAACCTCTACCCTCTAAACCATAAAACCCTAATATTTAATCTATAGCATATAGCATAAAACCCTAGATCGAGGGTTTAGTGGTTAGGGTTAATTACTCATGCTTTAGGGTTTAATGCTTAGGGTTTAGAACTAGACATTAGGGGTTTAAACCTTAAACCCTAATATTTAATCAATGAACCATAGCCCCTAACCCTAAACCCTAAACAATAACCTCTACCCTCTAAACCATAAAACCCTAATATTTAATTTATAGCTCATAGGTTTAGGGTAATCCTAGATCGAGGGTTTAGTGGTTAGGGTTAATTACTCATGCTTTAGGGTTTAATGCTTAGGGTTTAGAATTAGACATTAGGGGTTTAAACCTTAAACCCTAATATTTAATCAATGAACCATAGTCCCTAACCCTAAACCCTAAACAATAACCTCTACCCTCTAAACCATAAAACCCTAATATTTAATTTATAGCTCATAGGTTTAGGGTAATCCTAGATCGAGGGTTTAGTGTTTAGGGTTAATTACTCATGCTTTAGGGTTTAATGCTTAGGGTTTAGAATTAGACATTAGGGGTTTAAACCTTAAACCCTAATATTTAATCAATGAACCATAGCCCCTAACCCTAAACCCTAAACAATAACCTCTACCCTCTAAACCTTAAAACCCTAATATTTAATCTATAGCTTATAGGTTTAGGGTAATCCTAGATCGAGGGTTTAGTGGTTAGGGTTAATTACTCATGCTTTAGGGTTTAATGCTTAGGGTTTAGAATTAGACATTAGGGGTTTAAACCTTAAACCCTAATATTTAATCAATGAACCATAGCCCCTAACCCTAAACCCTAAACAATAACCTCTACCCTCTAAACCATAAAACCCTAATATTTAATCTATATCTCATAGGTTTAGGGTAATCCTAGATCGAGGGTTTAGTGGTTAGGGTTAATTACTCATGCTTTAGGGTTTAATGCTTAGGGTTTAGAATTAGACATTAGGGGTTTAAACCTTAAACCCTAATATTTAATCAATGAACCATACCCCTAACCCTAAACCCTAAACAATAACCACTACCCTCTAAAGTCTAAACCATAAAACCCTAATATTTAATCTATAGCTCATAGTCCGTAATCCTAGATCGAGGGTTTAGTGGTTAGGGTTAATTACTCATGCTTTATGGTTTAATGCTTAGGGTTTAGAATTAGACATTAGGGGTTTAAACCCTAAACCATAATATTTAATCAATGAACCATAGTCCCTAACCCTAAACCCTAAACCCTATACATTTAATTACAAATAATAATAATAATAATAATAGTAATAATAATAATAATAATCATAAAACTAATAATAATAATAAACATAGTAAATATATAATAATAATAATAATAATTGTATTTAAGTATATAATAATAATAATAATAATAATAATAATAATAATAATATTACTAATCATAGTAATAATAATAACTAATAATAATAATAATAATAATAATAATAATAATAATAATAATAATGATAATAACTAATAACTAATAATAATAATAAGCATAGTAAATATATAATAATAATAATAATTGTATTTAAGTATATAATAATAATAATAATAATAATAATAATAATAATAATAATAATAAACCCTAAACCCTAACCACTAAACCCTAAAACCTAAACGCTAAAACCTAAACGCTAAAAACAAAAACCATTAATCCATCAATATATATATATTACATGTACGTATGTACGTATCATTTTTGTATTAATTTAAGATTAGTAAACCCTAAACCCTAAACCCTAAACCCTAAAAACCATAATCCATCAATATATATAATTAATGTGGGCATGTTTGTATATAATTTAAGATTACTAAACCCTAAACCCTAAACACTAAACCCTAAACCCTAAAAACCATAATCCATCAATATATCTATAATTAATGTAGGCATGTTTGTATTAATTTAAGATCACTAAACCATAAACACTAAACCCTTAAACCCTAAACCATAAACCATAAACCCTAAACCATAAACCCTAAAAACCATAATCCATCAATATATCTATAATTAATGTAGGCATGTTTGTATTAATTTAAGATCACTAAACCATAAACACTAAATCCTTAAACCCTAAACCCTAAACCCTAAACCCTAAACCATAAACCATCAATATATATAATTAATGTGGGCATGTTTGTATTAATTTAAGATTACTAAACCCTAAACCCTAAACCCTAAAAACCATAATCCATCAATATATATATATATATATATAATTAATGTAGGCATGTTTGTATTAATTTAAGATTACTAAACCCTAAACCCTAAACCCTAAACCCTAAAAACCATAATTCATCAATATATATAATTAATGTGGGCATGTTTATATTAATTTAAGATCCCTAAACCCTAAAACTCAAACACCAAACCCTAAACCCTAAAAATTAATCCAATAGTACCAAATATATATATCACATATACGTAATCCCCTAACCCTAAACCCTAAACCCTAAAAATAAAAATCATAATCCGTCAATATATATAATACACATAACACAATAAACCATAAACCCGAAGGAACCCGACCTGAAACGAAATCGACCTGAAATGAACCCGACCTGAAACAAAACCGACCTGAAAAGAACCCGACCTGAAACGAAACCGACCTGAAACGAACCCGACCTGAAACGAAACCGACCTGAAATGAACCCGACCTGAAACGAAACCGACCTGAAATGAACCCGACCTGAAACGAAACCGACCTAAAATGAACCCGACCTGAAACGAAACCGACCTGAAATCAGCCTGTCAATTAACCGTTTTGACCCGACCTGAAATGAACCGACCTGAAATGAACCCGACTTGAAATGAACCCGACCCGAAATGAACCCGACCTGAATTGAACCCGACCTGAAATGAACCCGACCCGAAATGAACCCGAACCCGAACCGAATCGAGTCAAAACAAAAAATGACCCGAAATGACCTGTAACCGATTTGACCCGACCTGACAGAGCCCGACCTGAAACCCAACTGTTGACCTGTTTTTACATCCCTACCATTAAGCCCCATGGTGTTTAATTCTGAAGGAGCATCCGTCAAACCACGTTCCACTACACTAACAATGTGAACCAAATTGGCCACTTGGATTTCTACCGTCTCGTTGATGCTTGCTGCAAAGCTGGTCGTCGCCAAAAGAGTGACTTTCTCGCAGTCCATCGAGCGAAAAGCATTCTCCCCAAGGGCTTCAAGAGTTCCCCATAATTCGACCAACCTCTTGAAAGTAACCTGGTTCCAGCAATGAAGCGGCACCCCAGACACCTCCAACCAAGTAACCCTCTCTATAAGTTTCAGTGACTTCGACCATTCTAAATCCTCCAACATTATAAACAAATCCTCATCTTCTATTTATAAGAGAAACGATTTACCTCTAAGTCTTTTGACTTTTATGTCACCCAGACCCCACTTTTGAAGTCTCTCGTCAATACTCCTAACACTATAGATAGTTAACATCTTCTCATCTTCCACAGATCTTTAGTTTCGACGTGGCCTGAGATTCTCTTGATTCTTTTCACATTGTTGTTGCTGGATTCTCCTACCTCTTTGGCTCGTACCTGAGGTTCAACCTTCTGGCTACTAATGGGGTTTAAAGACGCAAAGTTTCCTTGCCACATTGTCTTCCTCCTGCTCTGGAAGGCTATTCTTCACCGAATGCTTATTTCTCCACAACGAATTCCTATCGTTAAACCTGGCCAGCGCCACTGAGATTACCTTTCCATAAATACGAAACCTATCCAGCCTCTCGATTGCTCTTGCTGCATCTGTTCTCGTGGCCATTCTCACGAAACCGAATCGTCTCCCTCCTCTGCTCAACTTACCTGCTATGTACGCATCGACAACATCTCCATGATCCCTGAAAACATACCATATGTTGAGCATACGATATGTATGAGAAAAGGATGCAACCGATATATGAGGATAGGAATGAAAGCTTGGTTTATTCATTTACAAAGTGTTGAATTTATACACAGCTGATTAGAAACCCTAGTGTATCAGCTCATGACACGTGTACAATCCTAAGATTCTTTTCAATGATTTCCAACAGAATTGGAGGAGAGGGAGTGCCTGGCCAGCTGTGGTGCCAACTCATGCTCATGCATTTCAGCCCTCTCTTCAACATTTCCCATGCTTGTTTTTCCTTTAAGATTTCTGGTGTTAAGTTGTTTGCGAAGTCCTTCAAACTGAGTAGTGGGCAGTGCCTTTGTAAATATGTCAGCAATCTGGCAGCGGGCAGGAATGTAATTGATTTGTAGGAGTCACGAACTTACTTTTTCCCTAACAAAGTGGAGATCAAGGTCCACATGTTTTGTTTTCGCATGGAGGACGGGGTTGGCTGCCATGGAGACTGTGCTAGTATTATCACACCAGAGTTGAGGGATGTTGTGCATTTTGATTCCCATTTCTGAGAGCGCAGATTGTACCCAGATGATCTCTGACACTGCATCGGCTAGGCTTCTGTATTCAGCTTCTGCTGAGGATCTTGAGACTGCATGTTGTTTTTTCGAACACCATGTAATCAGGTGATGACCAATCATGACACAATAACCATACATGGATCTTCTGTCGTCAATATCATTGCCCCAGTCAGCGTCTGAAAACGCAGTAAGTTGTAGATTGTCACTTGGTTGTGGTTGGAACTAGAGGCCATAATCGAGAGTAGAGCTTAAGTATCTCAAAATTCTCTTGAGAGTTTGCCAATGATTTTCTGTAGGTTTTTGCATGTATTACGCAGCCTTGTTGACAGCAAAGGCTAGGTCTGGGCGAGTATGGCATATGTATTGAAGTGCCCCAACAATGCTTCTGTAGTGCTGGGCTTCAATTAGGGGAGAGCCATCAAGTTTGTTGAGCTTGTGAAAGGTTAGCATAGGTGTCGATGCAGCTTTGGCTCCCAAGGTGTCTGTTTTGTGTAGCAAGTCAGTGATGTATTGTTGTTGAGATAGGAATAGACCTCCTTCATATGGTGTGGCTTCAATGCCAAGGAAGTAATATAGGTATCCAAGGTCTTTGAGAGAGAAGCGGTCGTTTAGGGCTTGTATCACATGTTGAACGTGTGATTCTATGTTTCCTTTGATCAACATATCATCGACGTATACAGCTAGGTATATGGATAGATCACCACGCTTGAGTATGAACAAAGTTGAGTCTGCTTGTGATGCAAGGAAACCTTGGGTGCCCAGAAAAAGTTTTAATTGTGCAAACCAATTTCTTGGTGCTTGTCTTAAGCCATAGATGGCTTTCTTGAGTTTACAAAACAGTGGCCCGCCAGTTGAGTCGTGTTGGATGAAGCCTGCAGGTTGGTGCATGTATACAGCTTTATGTAATTCCCTTTTGAGGAATGCATTGTTTACATCGACTTGGTGAATGTGCCATTGATTTGTGACTGCTACAGAAATGAGTATATTGACAGTGAAGAAGCGTACCACTGGACTGAAGGTCTTCATGAAGTCAAGCCCTGGTGTTTGAGAGTCACCTTTTGCGACAAGTCTCGCTTTAAGCTTGCTGACCGAGCCATCAACATTGTGTTTCACACGAAATAGCCATTTGCTGCCTATGGCTTTCTTCCTTGGTGGCAATTCAGCTAGTTCCCAGGTGTTATTGTCTAGAAGAGCAGTGTACTCAAGTTGAACTGCCTCTGCCCAAGATGGATGATCGAGTGCCTCTTAAATGTTGGATGGTATGGCTACGGTGTTGTAGATTTTAGGTTTAAATGTTCCCACCTTGCTGCGTGTTATCATAGGATGAATGTTGGATAGAGGAGGATTTTCTTGAGTGGTGATGGTGGGGGAGTCATTGGTAACTGTGTGAGATGGGTTAGGAGATTCATATGGTGAAGTAGGTTGTAGAGGTGATGTGGTGGTTTGTGGTGAATTTGATGTATGTGGTGAGTTGGTTGGTAGATTGTCAGTGTATGTAGGGTTTGTGGTATTCAAGGGTTGGTCGGTTGTACGAGTTGGTGAAGCAGGAATGGATTGTGTAGTGGGACTACTAGGTGGTGTGGTATGGTTGGTGTTAATAGGTGTTTGAGTAGGTATGTTGGGCATGGTGGTGGTGTTTGAGGGTTGGTCGATTGTAGAAGTTGGTAGGTTGGGGAAGGCCCTAGAGCGGTGTGAGGGGGAAGATGCATTGGTAGGTGTGGATGTCTTGGCACAGGGAAAACCGATTCATTGAAATTGACACTCCTCGAGATATAGATCCTTCCATTTTCATCTGCACACTGATAGCCTTGGTACTTTGGGGAGTAGCCAAGAAATAAGCATGGCTTGGTTCTGAAGGACAACTTATGATTGTTTTAGGGCCTTAAGTTTGGATAGCACTCACATCCAAACACCTTGAAGAAGTTGTAGTCAGGTAATTTTCCTGTGAGCTTCTGATATGGAGATTGATTGCCAAGCTTTTTAGATGGAAGGCGGATGATAAGGAAGACAAAGCTGAGAATAGCATAGGACCAGTATCGCAGTGGCATGGAGGCCTGAGCTAAGAGAGACAGGGCCATGTCAATGATATGTATGTGCTTACGCTCCACTGCCCCATTCTGTTGGGATGTGTATGGGCACGTTATACGTTGCTGAATGCCTAGTGATGGTAGAAAAGTGTCTAAGAGCTGAAATTCACCACCTCCATCTGTCTGTACAGCTTGAATTCAAGAGCCAAATTGGTTGTGAACTAGTTTGCGAAAGAGATCAAAGGAAACTGAAGCTTCTGACTTAGTTTTTAGCAGATAGACCCAGCAATTCCTCAAGTGCATGTCAATAAACGAGATGTAATAAGAAAATTTATTGGAAATAACTGGAGCAGGACCCTAAATGTCGATTTCAACTAATTCAAACGGAGTGTCATACAAGGTTACAGATTGTTTGAATGGTAATGAGTGACACTTGCCTAGCTGGCAAGCACTACATACAACATTCATGTCTACAACTAAGGACTTATTCAAAGCTGAGTTGATGACTTCAGATGATGCATGACCCAACCGTTGATGCCAGATCCAAAACGGAGAGTTGTTGTGAACAGATGTGGAGTAGGTTGTGATGGTATTGCTGATCGAGTCTCCTGAGAAAGTATAAAGTCCCCCTTCTTGCGTCCCTTCCAACAATATAGACCATGTGGTTTTATCCTTCACACAACAATAATCCGAATGAAATTCAAGAAAGACTGAGTTATCCTTAGTGAATTTTGAAACTGATAATAGATTTCTTGTGATTCAAGGGACATGCAAAAGATCACGTAATATAAGGGTTCGAGAGGGAGTAGTGATTTCAGAGTAACCAACTTGGGCTATGGCCAGAGAGGAGCCGTCGCCAATATGTACAGAGCCCTTACCAAAGTATGGAGATCCTCCCTGGAGAGACGATGTGGTATTGGCTACGCGATGAGTAGCTCCCGAGTCGGGGTGCCAAGCAGTGGAGGAGGCAACCAAGGTGTGGACTTGCATATCACCAGATTGAGTGTCGGGGGAGGTAGAGGGTTCATTGTTGGCAGGTTCATTGATGTATGGATCATAGGCTACCTCCACTGTGTCTTGTTTGAAAGAACAAGCATTTGCATGAGTTGTGGCTTGAGTGGTAGTATTGGAACGCGGTTGGG
Organism: Hibiscus tridactylites; assembly: GCA_958450335.1. Classification (NCBI taxonomy): domain Eukaryota; kingdom Viridiplantae; phylum Streptophyta; class Magnoliopsida; order Malvales; family Malvaceae; genus Hibiscus; species Hibiscus tridactylites. Next base: position 17,343,281 of record OY288274.1, read on the forward strand.
AGGAGGAGGTGACACCCTTGAAAGATTGATCAAACCGATGCCAGCAGCGGTCTATAAGGTGGCCAGGTTTGCCACAAAGTTGGCACTGAATGCGTGGTCTGGTGCCTCGATATCGACCACGAGAGTCATCACGGGGTTGAGGGTTGTTGTTGGTGGAGTAGGAGGGCCTGTCATTGTTGTTGGAGTAAGCTGTGTTGTGTATGCCCACAGGAAGACGGAGAGGATCAGAGACACGAGACTCAGCATCGATGAGTATAGAAACAGCTGCATCCACAGTATAAGGTTCCTTGTTGGCTGAGATGACTGCCACAAAAGAATCGTACTCAGATGATAGCCCATTTAGAATAGTGGCGATGTGTTCAACGAGTGAAACTGGGCTGCCACACGATGCAAGAAGGTCACAAATTTCTTTTATTTGCATGGTGTAAGATCTCATTGACAGTGAAGCTTTCTTGATTGAACGCAATCGGCAATGGAGATGCATGATTCGAGTTGTGGATAGTTGGGAATATATTTCGGTGACGGTGGACCAAATTGTTGCAGACGACTCAGCTCCCACTAGCTGAGGGAGAACATTGGAGCTGATGGTGGAGAGTAGCCACGAGGCCAACGAGCTGTCTTGCTTAATGAAGCGGAGGTAGGTAGGATTTGGGACACTGGCACCATTTTCACCGGCAGCAAGCTTTGGCGGAGGTGTAATGGTGCCATCAATATATCCTTCAAGACCATGTCCTCGAATGAGCAAGGTAACTTGTTGTTTCCATAGAAGATAGTTGGTATCGTCAAGCTGGATGCTTATGCGTTTGTTGGAGAAGGAGCTATCGGAGATGTCATCGGATGAAGTGGGTGGTAGATCCTCATCACCGGTGGGTGCAGAAATGTTAGGCATGGTGGCGGAGATCACTAGGAGACGGTCCGGAATACTGATACCATGTTGAGCATACGATATGTATGAGAGAAGGATGCAACCGATATATGAGGATAGGAATGAAAGCTTGGTTTATTCATTTACAAAGTGTTGAATTTATACACAGCTGATTAGAAACCCTAGTGTATCAGCTCATGACACGTGTACAATCCTAAGATTCTTTTCAATGATTTCCAACAGAATTGGAAGAGAGGGAGTGCCTGGACAGCTGTGGTGCCAGCTCATGCTCATGCATTTCAGCCTTCTCTTCAACACCATAGTCCTTTCTAATGTAAAGCCGGTGGAAGGTTGTCTACAAAGAGAGTGACTAGGATTTTTATTTTCTGGCGGTTTGGACAACATCTCCAGACTTGAGTCCCTAGCTTATTGTGTAGGAGAGGCAAGTGAGTGAAGATAGTTCAAATTATTGATGATATATATAATTATACATCACCAGTGGATCAAATATTATTGGATTATAAAAAGCTTAATGGAATCCCACAACGGCTTGCAATGTCATCTTTCAACTAAGGAATAGATGAAACAAATAATAATATTACACGATCTCTGGTCTCCTGATCAGCAACCCCATGGCCATCTCCATATTCGTAAAAGCATAGAGCAATCCTCGCCAAGTTGAATGCAATTTGTACCAACGTAGGAGAGGAGGTGGAGTGTGCCATTGATAGATATTCTCCGTTCATCTTTTTCCATGTCGCATCGATTAACTTTTTAATGTACTCGCGGGCTTCAGCTTCGGAACAGCCGGTTTCGTGCATGTAGCATTCGATCGCTTTTGGAACATCGCCTCTATCAAGTTCATACTAATCAAAGAAAAAGTGTGTTAGACAATGTGAATCAAACAAAAACCAATTATATATTACAAGAATATCGCTGAGGGATTTTCAATGTCAGATAGTCAGTGGATCCCTCAACAATTATAAATCTATATATAAGTGCATACCACTGATGTTCCCATATCGTCAGCAAGTCGTAAAATTAAAGACGAGCAATAGATCATATTGGAATGTTCCTTCCAGACCTCCAACCAATCTTTTGTCGTTAAATTTAAAGTTGAGGTACAAGCATGGGATAGTACTAAAGGACCCGTTATAGAAATCCATGCATGATTAATATACTCCTTAAAGCTTGGTATGTATCCGCTATCAAACCATTTTGCCTCCAATAGATAAAGTTTGCATAAATCCGCCCACTGAAACACAAGTGTAGGCTTTTAGTTGAAATTTAGATTTGCTATATTCTGATTATCAGTTGATTAAAGTTAGATTTAGAACGTAGTACCGCTTTTTTCAAGAAAGGAATGGTATGGTATCCATGTTCCTTGAGATTATCATAACCCATTTCGTTTACGGAGTTGAACAGAGTAAGGAAACATATCTTCATATATTGTGGGAGAAGGTCTATAGCATCTATATCCCATCTGAAATTACAAGTTAACATAGGCAAGGCCGAGACATGTAAACACAATGCAAATTGTGTAAATGTACCTGTCAACAGCTTGAGTGAAGAGCTCTAACTCATCCAAAGTACCGTACACATCGTACACGTCATCTATAGTTGTTATCAATGCAGTAACCTTTGTTAAATTTCTTCTAAACTTACCAAACTGAGGATCTGACATATACCCTATCGCCCATAAAAAGCTCTCCATCAACCTGTCCCTCACAAAGCTTAGTTTTTCTCCTAGACCTGTATCCGTCCACCACCTGTACGACAGAGTCAGAAATTATGATATAGTTAACCATAGAAATAAGGAAATAAAATTCAAATAAATTAAAAATTCCATTCTATTTTTTAATAAATATGTATGCATGCACTTACTTGGAGGCATATTTGAGATCATCCTGGTGCACTGCTTGCACAATGTTAAAGTCCAATTTAGCAAGCTTCAAAAGCATGGGATTTCTTTCCTCTCTTTTCTCATACAAATCAATAAACCACCTGGCTTCCAACCTGGACACCCTCCAATGTAGAGGAAGTTGCAACGCATGCTCCACTAGCAACCTCATATGTTCATCTAACTTATTTTGCCCAAGATGTTGTTGAAGTTGTTCGGCTGCAAAATCCCTTGCGGTGTCCAAGATGCCTTCTTCTTCTACCGAAAGGTATGAAGCTTCATACAAGCTAAGAAGCCCTTTGCAGTCCTCGCAAAGGCTTGCTTTGAAGTTTCCCATCTCGTCCTGGAAACCAGAGAAAGCCTCTGCACGTATATAACAAAATTTGGGGTGAAACTTCTTTTTTCTCGGCAAAATTGATTTATTAATTAAGAAAGGCATAAATGCCATTACAAGATTCTCAGAAGCATAAACGAAAGCCACCAAAAACAAAAGCCAACCTAACAATCCACCCCGCAACCTAGCCACATAAAATACAATTCTTGGCTCACCATAAACTAAACTCAACAGAGGCAACAGCATACAACTTATACACTTTAAAGCATTATATTAAATAAAAATATGAAACAAATCGGGATCATTTTTTATTTAATCAAAAATTGGGTCTTTAATATTGGACTAAATTATAAAAATTAGAAACAACTAGGGGTCAGTTTCGTATTAAACAAAAAATTATTGGACTAAATTGAACAAAAACAAAAGTATATTAAAAATATTGGACTATATTAAAAAAAATTAGAAACAAATAGAGGTTAGTGTTGGATTAAATAAAAATTTAGGAACATAAATAAAACTATATTAAAAAATCAGACTATATTATAAAAATTTAAAACAATTAGGGGTCAATTTCATATTAAATAAAAATTTTAGGGACTACAATGAACAAAAATAAAACTAGATTAAAAATATCCGACTAGATTATAAAAATTAAAAACAAATAGGGGTCAATTTCGGATGAAATAAAACTTTAATGACTAAATTAAATAAAAAAAACTTTATTAAAAAATATTGGACTAGATTACAAAATTAAAAACAAAAAAAGGTTAATTCGGATTAAAAAAATAGAGTCTAAAATGAACAAAACAAAACTATACTAATCACAATTAGAGTTTGAGATATATATTATTTGTGTTAGAATATTATCAAATTTTAAGTTAGTTTAGTGGTTAAACCTTTGTCTTTCTTTCTTTTAAGTCCTCGGCTCAAATTTCTTTAGGTACAAAACATTTTATTTTTTCCTCCTACAAAACAATGTCGTTTTAATCGATATGTGCATCAAAATAATCTGGTGTAGTTTACCTTAATTATTACTATTTTATAGCATTTTGTTCAAAAAAATTCTCTACTTAGGCTTAGTTTGTGGTTGCTTTTAAAAAGTGTGGTGAAAAAAGTGATTTTCAAACTAGCTGTTGAAAAGTAGTTTTAAAAAACTTGTTAGTGTTTGTCATTGAAGTCAAAAAGTGATTTTCATGAGATAAAAAGTCTATTTTAGACATAATATTAAAAAGTAAAAATAAATTTGGGTGATTGTTCAAATTAATTAATGTTATGATTTATGAAATAAATTAATTTCAATTATAATAAAAAATATTTTTTTTATAAAATTTAATTTAAAAAATATAAATTACATTCTAGATTATATACGGACATACCACTTACACATTAATAATAAATATAAAAAAGTAATTTATAATAACTATCATAGTGATGGCTTTAAATTAATGTGTAAGTGGTATGTCCGTATATAATCTACCCTTATTATTTAATTACAATTATATATGCATAAATATTATTTTAACAATAAATTATAATTAAATAATAAGGGTAAAAAAGTAATTTTATTTTCAAACTAGATTTTCTACCGAAAAAGCTATAAAATCCAGATTCTTAGTTTAGGTGAAAAAACTAATTTTAAAAGCAATCAAAAACATCATATTTTAACTAAAAGCACTTAAAAGGTGATTTTTACCTTGAGGAACTTTATAACCGTGCTGCCTCAGGAGCCTAAATTCAAGGGCTGTAGCGTGTAAATTGTTTTTCTTCCATGAAAACTCGCCCTGATCAGACCATATACCCTCTAAAACTCCCTTGATTTCGTTCTGAAAATGGTAAGATAATCCCAACCTCTGCAACGTATCGATTAGCTCAAGTTTCTCCAAAGGCTCCACCGCTTTCTCGAGCATCATTCGAACTTCTCCGACTAGTCTCGTTGCCTGTTCATTAAATGATTCATCCTGCATAGAAAAAAACAACTCTATCAGCTTTGCATAAAATATAACCTCTGTAACTTTGTCAGGGTTATTACAATTCCTTTAAGAGAAATCTGTATATATTTTAGTTATTCAGGAAATAAAGTAACAAAGGTCCAATGAAACAGCATAATCTTCAATTTCAATTTCTCTTAGTGGACTGCCTGTTAAAGTATTCGAGGGGACTCCAAATTCTGTAAACACTCCAGCGGCTCTTGGTAGAATCGGGACACAAAACATCGAACTAATACAATACCAACCAATGTCGAAAGTTCAACCTGTATGCAAATGTATAGGAATACCTGATAGTTGCTCTTCAGCGACTGAATATAATCGTATTGCCAAATTGAAGGATGGTAATTAGCAGATCGTCGGCTAACAACTTTTTGATCCGAAACATTGGCCACAGAAGTGACTACTCTGGGGGCTCGAGGGACGGTCGAGTTGTAGAGATTTGGGGCTTTCGAGTGCTTGGTGATGAAAGTGGTAGTGATGGGGAGTGAAGGTAGAAGACGAAGGGCCATGGCGAAATGCTCCCACTTAGGCTTAACTTCAAAAGATTTGAATCAACTTTGTGTGTAGAAAAACCAACGCATGTCATCCCATATATATACTCAAATTAATGTTATTTTTAATTTTACTGGATATTTTGTTTAAAAGCAAATTAGAACAAATATAAGAAGTAATTTTACTGTTCACGTGTGAAGCTGGATAATTAAAATTAAGGTAGATTGAGTTTAGTTGGCATTAGGAGGACGTGATATTCAACACATTTAAACATTTAATATCTTCTAGTTTATAAATGAAGATAAGTATAGTGGATAAATATTAATGTTTCTCAACAATGAGAGATCAAACAAAAATCATTTGTTTTTTTTTTCTTATTTATATCCTTTCACTAAAAAAATTAAATTTAAGGTTTAAAGTTGAGGTTTAAGATTTAAAGTTTAAGTTTATGATTAGGGTTTAAGGAATTATAGGTATGATGTATTTTTAGAGTTTAGAGTTTAATATTTAAAATTTAGGGTTAAAGCTTAAAATTTATTTTTTAGTACTAGAATATAAAAAAGGCATTGAAAAGATACATAAATTTTTTGTTCCGAGAGATTAACCACGAAGATTTTCTGTGAAATTAGCCTTCCGATAGTTTGTATATGTATACCATAAGCATAATGCCAAAAAGTGCCGCTAAGGTTTGATTAAATAGTCATATTGGTTAGAGCAATAAAACTGGGCACTCTTTTCCTCCTTCCAATGCCTAGGTTTCGACTTTAGGTACGAAGGGGGTTTTTAACGAGGCTCATTTCCCTTTCCAAAAAAATAGTCATATTAGTTCTTATTTTTTTTTGAAGCAATTTAACCCTCAATGTTTTATTTCGGGTCAAAATAACTCCGATACAGATAAAAACTATCAGTCAACTATCGATAAACAACCTGAAATGACTTAATAGAATGACACGTCAACGAAAAATAATTTTGTATTTTATATAATTTTATAAAATTATTTTTGACTGATGTGACATTATTTCAATTCAATACTTTTATTTCTATGGCACTATTATGTTAGCATGTTCTGTCATGTAAGTTTGTCACGTTATTTCAGGTTATTTACGATTAGATGACTAATAACTTTAATTCGTAAAACGATTATTTTGACCCAGAATAAAACATAAAAAAATTAAATTGTTTTAAAAAATAAACACTAAAGTTATTATTCAACTAAACAATTAAAGTTTTCTCTTTTTTTTTTGACTTTATATCTATAGCATGGGGCTCAACTTCCAGAGATCAATCATTAGGTTTACTGTCAAATCAGCCTTTTGATTGTTGGTATATGTGTATCATAATATATCTCAATCACGAGAGATCAATCCTGAAAATTTAATGTCAAATCAGCCTCTTGACGTCAATAAATGATGTGTAACATACATAAATATATATTTTTGAACTGGTCACGTTAAATTAATCTATTCAATATAATTATATTTTTTTTGAACAAATATTTTTGATCGCTTGAGTAAGCTGCTCATTCTTTGTTGTTTTATATTTTTTAAGTCATGAATTTTAAAGTCATTAAGAACACTCTTCTTTCTTTCCTTAGAATCCCACATTTCTCTCTCCTCTAAGCAAGTTTATAATTAGATTTAGGATTTGTCAAAAAAACATAATTATAATTGAGACGTATAAAAATAATCTTATGGTTGGCCTACATTAGGCTTCAAAACAGCCGCACCAAAACGACGTCGTTTTGATTTAACGAGGGTGTTAAGAGTTAATGAAGGAGTTGCATTTTCGAGTCACATATTAAAGTTCAGTGATAGTTTTGAACAATTTTAAAGTTCGATGGTATTTTCGACTCAGGGGCCATAGTTGAGTGGTATGCGGTGTAGTTTACTCTTATATTTTTTTTAGCAAGTATATTTGATCGGTTGGTCAAGATGTTCATCATTGTTCTCTTATATTTTTTTAGGTCATGAGTTCTAGACCCATTAGAAACACTCTCCTTCCTTTAGAATTCCACATTTTTCTCTGCTCTAACCAGGATTATGATTAGATTTAAAATTTATAAAAAAAATATAATTATATTTTTAGAGATTTTATTATATAATATTATTTGATACAAATAAATAGTATTTATTAAAATAATCTTATGGTCGGTTTTTATGCATACTCAACATCTTCGGATTGTATAAAAATAAAAGAAAACTTGATTGCAAAACCGACTTGTCAAGTAGGGATAAGAGTTGGCCTTAGTGATCCGGTCGTGTAGAGCGAAAATATCAACAATAGTTACAAATTACATTCTTTTAGATGAAATGTATAATTGAGACAACTACTAAAATTACACATAAACTTCGATTGAATCTGAGATAAATATAAAATATGACACATGAATTTTAATTTTGTGCAATATAATACATGAGTTTATAATCTTATCTTACCTACATTAAATGTTTAAATTTTTATAATTTTATCATGATTATTTTTTTAAAGTGTCGTGATTAAAATTCATGGGGTTGGAATACTTTAAGATTTATACCACTTTGGGTTGGAACTAGGGATGTAAAAATAGGTAATCGGACGGGTTTCAGGTCGGGTACTTTCAGGTCGGGTAAAATCGGGTACAGGTCATTTCAGGTCATTTTTTTATTTTGACTCGACTCGGGTCGGGTGCGGGTCCATTTCAGGTCGGGTCCATTTCAGGTCGGGTCCATTTCAGATCGGGTCCATTTCAGGTCGGGTCCATTTCAGGTCGGGTTCATTTCAGGTCGGGTCAAAACGGGTCGGGTCCGAAGCAGATAATTGACAGGTTAATTCGGGTTCGGATACACTTCAGGTCGGGTCCATTTCAGGTCGGGTCCATTTCAGGTCGGGTCCGTTTCAGGTCGGGTCCATTTCAGGTCGGGTCCATTTCAGGTCGGGTTCATTTCAGGTCGGTTGCATTTCAGGTCAGGTGCATTTCAGGTCGGATTATTTTAGGTCGGGTAGTTTCAGGTCGGGTAATTCAGGTCAGGGTATTTTTAGGATTGAAATTCGTATTGAGTTTGAGTTCGGTACAACCGTATAAGTAGTCGATAGACTTTAGGTTGGCCTTTGTCAATCGTCATTGATTTGGAGTTAATTATTTAAAGTCATATCAAATTAAAATTATAAAACATTGGAGTAATTAAAAATACTGAAAATGGGTTAATTTGGATTAAAAATAAAGTTTCACGAATTATAATGAACAAAAATATCAAATTAAAATTATAAAACATTAGACAAATTTAAAAGAAAACAATGAAAAGGGGTCAATTTGGAACAAAAATAAAATTTTGGGGACTTTAATGAACAAAAATATCAAATTAAAAGTATAAAAATTAGAGTAATTAAAAAACAATAAGTAGATGTCAATTTAGAATAAAAATAAAGTTTTAGGGTCTAGAATGAACAAAATTTCAAATTAAAATTATAAAACATGATGAATTAAAATATATATAGGGGTCGGTATGGAAATAAAATAAAGTTAAAGGACTAGAATGAAGAAAATATCAAATTAAAATAATAAAACATTTGACAAATTAAAAAAATAAATGTGGGTCAATTTGGAATAAAAATAAAGTTTTAGGGTATAGAAGATTAAAATATCAAATTAAAATTATAAAACACTGGACGAATTAAAAAAACAATGAATATGAGTCAATTTAGAATTGAAATAAAGTTAAAGGGACTAGAATGAACAAAGTACAAATTAAAATTATAAAACATCGGACGAAATGAAAAAAACAATAAATAAGGGCTAATTTGGAATTAAACTAAAGTTTAGGGGACTAGAATGAACAAAATATCAAATTAAAATTATAAAACATCAGACTAATTAAAATAAAGTTAAGAGACTATAATGAACAAAATATCAAATTAAAATTATAAAACATCAGACTAATTAAAAAAATAAAAAATGGTCAATTTGGAATACAAATATAGTTTAAGGACTAAAATGAACAAATGTCAAAGTAAAATTATATATTATTGGACTAATTAAAAAACAATTAGTAGGGTTCAATTTGAAATATAAATGAAGTTTTAAGGGTTATAATGAACAGAAATATCAAATTAAAATTATAAAACATTGGACGATTCAGAGTTTAGGGTTTAAATGGTTTAGGGTTCATATATTGATAGATACATACATACTTGTATGCATTAGGGTTTAGGGAAATTAATCAAGGGTTTAGGGTTCATACATAAATAAGTATATATATACATACTTACATACACTAGGGTTTAATGTTTAGGGTTTATGGTTTCAGGTTAAGAGAAAATTCATTATGGGTTTAGGCTTCATACATTGATAGGTACATACATACATACTTACATACATTTTAGTCTCAATATTAGGCACTAGAATGAACAAAAATATTATCAAATGATTTATATCTAAAATATTGGAGTAAATTACAAAAATTAAAAAATAATAAAGGTAACTTTCTGTGGAAAATAAAATTTTAGGGAATAAAATGAATAAAAATATCATCATATTAAAAATAATAAAATTTATATCTACGTATATATACACACATATACATATATTATGATATATACATATACATGTATTGTTATAATTAATTAAACATATGCATATATATATATATATATATATATATATACTAAAACACACATGTATACATACATACTAAAACACATATATATGCATGTATTTAAGTTTTAGTATATATATACATGTATGTATGTAAGTTTTAGTATATATATATATATATATATATTGTTATAATTATATATATATATATAAGTTTTAGTATGCATATATTGTTATATATATATATATATATATATATATACTAGAACATACATATTTGTATGTATATATGTATACCTCTAAACAATACACATAAACCTCAACTCTTAAATTTTATAATCACTAATAATTAGAGTACAAGACTAATCCCCTAATCCTTAAACTAATCTCATAACTCCAAATAATTAAGTTGACACATTTACCCTCAAACCCCAAACACGAATATCTAAATCTTACAGACACTATTCACTAATAATTAGAATGCAAGCCTAATCACATAATCCCTAAACTAATCTCATAGCCCCAAACAATCAACTTGACACACTTACCCTTAAACCTTAAACATAAACCCATAAATCTAACAAACAAAATAAATTGAAACATAAAGGACAAATATAAAAATAAATTAAAACTAAATTATTAATTAGAGCCCAAATCACAAATGAATAAAATTATTAAACTTAATTACTTATCAAATTTTTATACGAGGACCAAATCAAATTTAAAGCAAACTAAAAAATATAATAATTAATTAATTTATGAAGCATGGCCTAATTAAATAAAATTTAAAGAAACTAAACCAAAAGTTAAGACTAGAAAACAAACTAAAACCTAAACCCTAATAATCTAATTAAGGAAGGACCTAAAGGATAATTAACCCATAAATTAAAAAAATCTCATCTCCACTCATTTTTTTGTTTGATATTAGCGGGTTCAAAGCAGGTCGGGTCAATTAACAGGTCGGGTTCAAAACAGGTCGGGTCCAAAACAGGTCGGGTCCAAAACAGGTCGGGTTCAAAACAGGTCGGGTCCAAAACAGGTCGGGTTCAAAACAGGTCGGGTAATATCGGATCTCGGGTCAATTCAGTCGGGTAAAATCGGTTATTTGCCAGGTCGGCTTCGGGTTCAGGTTCGTTTCAGTCGGGCGCAGGTCGGGTTTCAGGTCCACAGTAACAGATCCAATTCGGGTTCGGGTCGTTTTCAGTCGGACGCAGGTCGGGTTCGGTCACTACAGTAACAGGTCGAATTCAGGTTCGGGTCAACAACAGTCGGTTACAGATCGGGTTCGGGTCATTAAATTTTCAGGTCAAATCAAGTTCTGACTCGAGCAGGTTTCAGTCGGGTTTTCAGGTCGAGTCAGCTTTTTACATCCCTAGTTGGAACTTGGAACCATATGTAGTGGAAAGGTAGGTACGAATCTCCCACAGCAATCGGCACTATACTCCGACTGATCCTGATTCTTTTTATTTAATTATCAGTATTCCACTTTGGGTTGGAAATTGGAACCATGTGGTGAAAAGGTCTATACGAATCTCCCAGTTCCCACAGTAATCGGCACTATACTCCTATTGATCCTGATATTTTTATTTAATTATCAGTATTCGGCTCATTGATTGATTAATTCAGATCGAATTTTGTAGAGATATAAAATGTGGTCGATCCTTCTAATTTAATTTTTTTCTTTCACAATGTCATGATTCGAATCATTAATCTTGCTTAAAAAATCAAACATTAATTCTGTTGGACCAACTTGTTGCTGATTGATCTGATTTTCTGACCTTTTGTGTTGCCATAATTAACTTGTCAAGCTTATGGGCTATGGCCATCTTGCTTCATTAAATAGTATTCATCACATTCAAAAGAAGTATTTGATGAATTAACAAATGACGACCGCCTGTTACTAGAATCACTTGAAAAATGTTGATCAAAGTATCCCAATGTTAAAAATCGAATTTGGATACCAATTAATATTTCGTTTAACAAGATGAGTGATTAATCTTTTTAAGTAAATATTAAAAATTTGAATGTTAATATTATAAATAAAATAAATTAAATTAAAAGAGTCGCCACGTAAACTTTGCGAATATATGAATTCACTGCATTCTACATTTAACATCGGTGCAAACAATTATCGAAGTTCAACCTCTGCAACACATGCTCGAAAATATGCGTACTGTAGTGTCACCTTTATACACTAAATTTGAAATCACTCCCCAAGATAATTTCTTCGGAGTAAAGCCCAAAATCTAAAGGATTATAACAATGAAATTGAAAAGGTTGATAACAAGGAATTATCATTTATTATAGCTAAGAGTCATATTTAAAATTTTCTTTTTAGTATCGCATAGATTTATTATGAGATGATTTTACAGTCTTATTTGTTATATTTAGAATAGGATGAGTTTAGCTCGCTCGCCGAGCAATGATGTGCACCACTAACGAAGAGCATCGATGAGCACCGATAATTTAATTTATAAAGATTAAAAATTTAAAGTACACACCGCATAATTATAATTTAAAAAAATAAAATTATAATTTAATTAAAATACATTTTGTTATTTTTAATTTTATATTAAATATTCTTTAATCAAAAAATCTATCCCCAAATCAAGCAACCCTAAGTAATTTTCTTTGAAATTAATCTCTTTGCCGCAGCCACCACTAGCCGTCACCGTTAGCCGCCACCGCCGACCTTATTTGCCCAGTCCCGTCTGCCGCCGTCATTGATATCTACCGTCGTTTCCCTTTTACAAGTAGGTAATTAAATTATTATGTATATGTTAAATTATATTTAAAAATAAAAATTTAAAATTATAATAAACTTTCATTTATCAAATTCAAACTCACAAACATAATTCAAATGAATTTATCTTGTGATTTGTGTTATATTAAAATTCATTTAGCGAATCTAAACTCACAAACATAATTTAAATTAATTTATCTTGTGATTTGTGTTGTATTTATACTTATTTTGAAAAAATAAATGTAGAAAAAATAGATAATAAATTAAAATTATTAATTCGATGATTATATGTGTGAAATTAAAAAATATATAATAATTTAATTGAGATTTTGGATTTGTTAAATGAAATTTTATTATAATTATAATTTTTATTTTTAAATATAATTTAACATATATATAATACTTTAATTGAGATTTTTAAATTAAATTAAAAAATAATTTGATGATTATATATGTAAAATTAAAAAATAAATGTAGAAAATAATAAGACATATATTAAAATTAGTGATTTGTTGCACAAACTTGTGCTTGGTGCACTGCTTCTCCACCTACCATACCTGGGTTCAAATCCTACTAGGCACGGGATGGAGAAATTTTGTTTTTCTCCTCTAAATAGGTGGTGACACGTGTTATCAGGTGTCACAACCTGATTGGGGAGGAAAATAAATTTATTAAATTAAATATAAATAATTAAAGTCCTCTAATAAGGTGTTGACATGTGTCACCACCTAATTAAATAATTAATTAATTTTATTAATCTAAAATTATGACTAAATTGAAAGAATGTGTAAATAGCAGGGACCAAATGTGTAATTATACCCCTTTTTTAACTGCCACGTCACCTTGCTGTTAGATTCTAATGGCGGGTGGCCAAATTGAGTCCAAATTAATAGTATGATAGCTTAATTGCTTCGAAAAAAAGTAAGGTGGTTAAATCGCGACTTTACCGATAATGTGATGGTCATTTATGTAGTTTACCGTAAAATAAACCATGTCATCACAAATGTTATAATTTAACAGTGGAGTGACCAAAATATGATCAATTCGAAAGTTTAGTGAGTAAATTGAAATTTTTAATTTTTTGTGTGAGAAAATAGTTGAGTGATGAAATTTATAATTTACCCCTATAATATTTGTGGTAAATTATTATATAATCTCATATTTTTATATTTTATTTCTGTATAAACATATTAAATTTATAATAATAACATAAATACGTTATTTGAACGCCGTTTTAGACATTAAAACAACCGCACCAAAACGGTATCGTTTTGGTGTAGCGTCCATGTAGGTTGTCGTTAGTCACGTCACCGTTCCGTTAATGATTTAATGGCAGAATGGCATAAACGAGTCGAAAACTAAAATTTAGTGTTAAATTTGAACAATTTAAAAGTTTAGTGGTATAAACTTGTCGACACTAATAGTTGGGTGTACTTGATGTAGTTTACTCTTTATTTTATTATTTCAATATTTTTTTATCTATTTCGTAGGATACCATTTTATAATAATGCATATCGACATATTAATTGGTACATTTTGACATTCCAAACTAATATTTAATATTGTGTTGATATTGTTTTTTTTTTCTTCTGATTCTCTAGAGTTTCGTTTTAACTAATTTAGATTGACGCGCGTCGCACACATGATTTTATTCAATACACAAAGCTTCGAGCTTAAGACATACTTAAGTGATATCAAACGGTTTACCACTTAGACTAACATGTTGGTTGATATTTTTATTTTTTATATAACATGTGTTTAAGCTATTGAACCTAATGAATAATTTTTAGAATTATGTTAAAAAATGAATAATTTTAGAATTGATAATTGCAAATATATATATATATATATATATATATATATATATATATTGCCATTGATGTGCATTTGTGTGTGTATGATAAATTTTATTGATGAAATAGAAACTAGATTGTGTCTATATTTATTTATACAAAATGTGTTCAAAAATTCCAAAAAGAAAAATGAAACTATAAATACATCGATACAAATACATACCGATATCATAATAAAAATAATGTCTATTGGTATAAAAACATTAAATAATACGATATTTTTATGCTATTTACATAAGTATCTATTTTATTTATTAATTGATGAAATTAGATTTTAAGTTTTTAATAAATAATAAACGTTATGACATTTTTACGGACCTTGATTCATCTTAATATAAACTTTTTTTTCAATTTGATGATATTAGTATAAGTATCCATTTTAAGTTTTTAATAAATAATAAATTTGAATATACTGGACCAGTTGAACGTCACACAACGAACATGAAATTAACGTTCGATTGGCCCGCAACTCGTCGTTTCTCAGCGACACTATGATGAAAAAAAAGAGCAACTAAGTCCTATGGTTGAAGAGATGAGCTCAAAAATAGCTACCGTGACTATTTGGGGTTGAGATTTTTTAAGAATTTAGAGGCTATTTTGTAAATTTTGAGAAATTTTGAGATTTTCTAAAAATTTTAAAAGATTTGGATAAAATTTTTATTTTCAGTTTTTTATTTTGAAAATAAAATAAAATAAACATTACATGTGTCATGTTTTGATTGGTTAAGGAATTTTATAAAGACATTTAACTACAAAACACATAAAATTAACGAAATAAAACATTAAACACCTATTTTATTAAAAAAAATAGTTTAGGCACCTAAAGTTAATAGGTATAGCTTGAGCACTTATTTTAGTTTAATCACTAATTTTCGACCTACTGAACGACTAATTCAGATCGAATTTTACAGAGGCTCATTACGAGAACGACACTCCCAACTTAGTTTTCTCCGTTTAGAACTTGAACCCCTTACATTGGTTAAAGAATATAGTTGGATGATGTAATTCCACCAGACCAACTGGTTGTTGGTAATGATATTAGCTTTTAAGTTTATATAAGGCTTAAATGTAAAAATAAGTGTCTAAACTATATATTTTGTTCAAATAGGTGCTTAAAGTATTTTTCGAGCCAAATATGTGCCTAACGTTTTCATCGTTATCATTTTAAGTATCTGGCCGTTTACAGCCATTTAAAAAATTTCGTTAACCAATTAAAACATGACGCGTGGCTTTGATTTTAATTTTTTTATTAAACTAAATTTTTTAGAATCTCTAAATTTTCTAAAATTCACAAAATAAATTCACCAATTCTCTAGATCTTCAAATTCGACCACATTACTGGCGACGAAATAAAGTCTGCTTCAGTCGCTGTAAGACTCGTACACTGTTTGATCGATTATTATTTGTCGCCTATTGTTCTTTTTCTTATCATCTGTCAGTTTTGATTCGACATTAAGCACGTTGACCGTTGAGTTTTAACAATGAAAAGATAAAAAAAAAATGATCTTGAGGGTTCAATGACAAACGTGAAAGTGGTGGGTGCACCGTCGACAATTGGCGACTACAATATGTAACCCCCTAGACCCGTCTATGCGTTATTACAGATCCTAGGAAGTCACATTAGGGTCACAAGAGCGACCCACAGTAAAATTTCAAATAAATATATAGTTAAACCTTTAAAATCATAAAACAAATATCTGATTTAAAATACAATTTCAGAAATCGTTCAAAACGATAAAACAATCATGATACCAGTTGCGGAAATAAGTTTCAGACTCATTTGTATAATACAAACACGACACACATGCCCCCTAGTTACACAGATACCATACTCCTTGACGAGCCGAAGAAACTCCCATACCGAAGTTGATAGGTGCAACTTGTCTGATCTTTTATCCTGAGATGGTAAAAACAACATGAGCTTGGGAAAGCTCAGTAATACAAAACTACCAAAAGATGCTATAAGCTCATGCAGATATATAGTATGCATAACATTTTCATGATGTTTCAAGCAGTGATGGTCCTCTATTTCTGTTCTACTATTTCGAGATTTGCATCTTACACGAGAATAACGGAATTTGTTCTTTAATCAGAACTTGAGAATTAGACGGAAATTATATAGGCTGGTAACATATGAGGTAGGAATCAGAGAGTTCGGCGCCTAATGTGTTCCAATAAGTGCAGATCAATATACATAAGTACTTAACATCATATCATATGAGCACATAACAGATTAAATGCAAATGTTCAATGTTCATACAAAAGTTTACAAGAACTACCCTCCAACCTTACACCAATGTGCAGTCCCCCAGAACTGTATACAGAAGGTCTTATCCTAGGCCTGAGGCGTAGGAGCCTACCTAAGGGAATACCTTAGGTCCAGAAAGACTTACCCTAGGCTCGTGGGCGTAGGACCTTAACAGAACAGCTGGACCAGGGCTGTGACAGACACTTCAATCATAACCCGAGAGTATACCCCAGACAGTAATCGGTGTTCAGATTTCAGACATGATTAACATAGTACATGTAACAGACATATTCTATTCAGAGTATCAGAAACAGAAGTTCATGCTTTTGACAGATAAATAGGCATACTATTGAGTAGAGCAGACACTCGTTATTCATCATGCAAACAGATTGTACCATCATAGGTCAAACTAACAAATCATACTATCGAGTTTATCAGACAATACCATTACAGATCAAACGATCACATACCAAGTATACAGATTGAGTAGACATATATCAGGTAGGTAGAGAATGTCATCAAACATAATATTATTCATGATTAATTAATTATACAGTTCATTCAACAGAATATAGCACACATGAAACACACTAGATGGGACAGATCATTTCTCAGAGATATTTGGCATTTACGGAAGGGGACATATTAAACTTTTGGCAACTTGAACTGAGTTCTGAAATGTGGCTCCTCTTAAAAAGGGGGTTCATACTAACGGTTTAACCTAGATATTCAGAAGGTGATACTTCAAGATCTTAGAAAGTTCATATATATTATGGGTACTTTAGTCCTTTAAGTATACAAGGGCAATATGGTCATTTTGACGTTCATAGACATTCTGGTAATTATACCAACATTGGAAACAATGGTTCACAGAACTCGGGTATCATATTTGCTCATTAGTTTTCTATCCAGATATTCAAGAATTTCTAATTTAAAGTCTTTTAAGTTATCAGATATTTTCAGTGATAATCCTATTATTTAGGCTATCATTGCCTTTCAGTTATTTTGGTCTTATTAACAAATCCAGAATTTCATCAAATACATAGTTACTGATTAACTCAAGAGGGTATTTCAGTTATTTTAGACTGAGATAGATCTACCATTTCTTTCTGAATTACCATTTGGTACCTCCATCATTCACTTACTTAAACGAGATTAAGGCGTCCTAACTCTCCGGCCCTTTACAGAAAATTCATTTATTTCAGAACTTGAGGTTTATCGTCATTCAAATTAATCAGACATTTCGGTGCTCGAGGGCATTACCATCTTTTCGGTCATTGCGATCATTCTTATCAAATTCACGTATTACTGTCATAAGGATCGACTTAGGATTTCAACACTATTTCCAGAAAATTCTTATTCATGTGTTATACAGAGATTGAGGGATTATCCAAGTTTGTATCACACGTATTGCATAATGATGCCGAAGTCCTTTCATTAAAACATACATCTTGAGTAATGTAAATTGCATAATTAGGTCGAATGCAGATTTTAGGTCATTTCTTTTATCATATGAGTAGTTTAGTCAAACCTATGCTTTAAGGGTATTTTCGTAATTTCATAACCAACATCTCATACTCCACATTCTGAACAATGGTTCTTAGACATCATTGATAGAGTTTCAGATTTAGCTGTATTATTTATTACTAATAGCACTTTCGATACTCCCGGTCTATTGATATTCTTATCTGAATTCTATTTATATTCTTATCTGAATACTTTGAACTTACTGATTCTGATACTTAATTTTCGTATCGAATTCGGCTTAAGCAGAGTTCACAGATACACTTCATCACAATCATGCATGCTTTAACCGGATATCAACATGTGCATAAAGCATACAAGGGGTAGTAATGTATTACCTTAGTTCCGAGGTATACCGGTTGACTCATGATACTACATTCGATCGCATTCGAATCCGAACTGGATGTCCCATGACATTTCGAATACCGAGATACTTGCATACCTTCAAATACACAAATTAACATTTCAGTTCTTATCCATAGAGCTCTTAACAAAATTAAACACTTTCGGGTTTAAGGTGAGATTCGGAGGCCTTCGGGTTAGAATTTTGTAAAACGGGCTTCAAAATCGGACTCAGGACGTCAAAAAACATAAAATATGAGTTTTCGGAAAATTTGACTTTTTGGTCAAAGTCAACGGTCAACGATCAATGCTGATGTCAGCAGTCAAAGTCAACGCTGACGTCATGCTGACGTCACTGGTTGACCGGTTTGACTCACTGGGTTAACTCACTGAGTTGACTCGGGCGAGTTGACTCACTGGGTTGACTCGGTCGAGTTGACTCGGTCAACGGGTCGGGTCGGGTCGGGTCGGTTCGGGTCTAGGTCGGACACCAAACTGGGCTTTGTTTGGTTGGGCCTAGACTGGGTTTGGGCTCAAATCGAAATGGGTTTGGACCGAATTAACCGGTTCAGGCCTTTGGGGCAACTGAACCGGCCCACTTACCCATATATACATATTGGTTCGCCGGAGGGGTCGCTGGACGGTCGTCGGACGGTCACCGGAACGTCGCCGGGAAATCGAAAATCACTCCTTTTAACCTGAAAAAAAAATACAGATCTGATACTACTCAAACTACCCGACTACATATAACCGATTTTTCACCGAAAAAAATATATCGGAAATGACCGAGACTTACCCAAAACGAAGCCAAGATCACCGGACTTGACGAAGCTCCGACGACGCCCTTGTCGGCGTCGGATGGTTGATCTATAACGTGGGTTTTGTAGATCGGGACGAGAGAAGCTCACCGGTGCCCACGGTGAGGCGAGCCGATGTCGGGAACGGCCGGAAAACGCCATAACAGAGGCGGTCTCTAGGGTTCATCGTCGAACCTAAAACCTTCGATTCCCGTCGTTCGGGACAGTGGTGGCGCGAGTGGCGACCAGGGTTGGGTTCAGGGTACGGCGGCGAGCACACCGATGGTGGTCGTGCACACCACCGATCGACAGTGCCCGAGATCGACGGGTTCGACGGGGAAGGGTTTGGTGAGAGGAGAATAAAAAAAATTAACTAGGAAATATCTCTTCCAGATCCAATATGTGCATTAATTGGGGTGGTTTGGGGATATATCAGATTATTTTATTTTATTTTACAAAACAGAAGTCAATAACTTAAAATAATGTTTGAGGTAAAATAAAACAGAATACTACCTTAGCCCAAATGGTTAAGGCTATCACTCATGGTCCCTAGGTCAATGGTTCAAACCTTCGTGAAAGCACTATTTTTTTAAGTGTTACACAATAGCTGCAATATTGAGACTTATGAGTTTGAAAATTTGGAGACTATTTTAAATTTTTTGAAAATTTAGGATATTTTAAAAACATCAAACTATTTAACCTAAAAAATACTTTAAGCACATATTTTAGAAAAATGTATAGTTTGAGCACCAAGACAATTAAGCCTTTATATAATGGTGTTGTTTTATTCAAGGAGTTCTTGCCAACCAGTTCAGTTGAATTCAAGCTCTGGGGTGTTTCAAAAGAAATTGACAACAGTTACTCTAACGTTAAATTTTAATGCTATTTTCAAAGTTCATGTTAGTTTCTGTGTTTGATCTTCGCAGCATAAATAGCAAAGTTCATGTCAGTTAAGATCCGTCGAGCATGTGTCATCAAACACAAAAACTCGGTTAAATTAGGATATGAAAAAGCATAGGCTATCATCAAAGCAAGGAGAAACTGGAGAGTACCAAATGATCAAACTTACGATATTATAATCCCCAAAAAAACAAACTAGAAAGGACCATGATGATCACTTTTGTTTCCAAGAATCTAATTATAGAATCCACCAACAAGCTAAAGCCATGGGAGGAAGACTGTTTCAGAAACAAAGAAAATTGCAGCACGGTGAAATGTAAACTAAAATAGTGTAAAGCTCACTTCCTGCCACAGATCTTCAAAGCTTGTCGATTCCTCTTCTTGACACCAGACTTGGCAACCTTGAGACTACGGTTCACGGCACTCAACCTTGCAAGGGCAGCGTTTGTCAAATCAGGCCTGTAGTAGTTGTCCGTGACCTGCAGTTTTGGATCATTGAACATTAGGGAAAATTCATAAAAACACAAATTATACATGAACAGAATTTCAGTGTACAATTGAAAATGAAATCCAGACGAATGGAGATTAGAATAATATTGAGAATTGTTATCCGAAAAGGATAAACTCTGAATACATATATAGACAATTATGCCTGAAGTAACTACATAAGCATTAAAGTTCCACTGTTTGGAAGTTCAGAAGCCAAGCGTAACAAGTACATTTCATAGGAAGAATCCAACAAATAGACCCTTCTTATATGTTATCACTTCATCACTGCCAGATAACAAGATACATGACAAGAAACTATAAATTCAAATGACAGCAACACAATTAGACAAAAAAATCATCATTCAAGTAAACAATTTAACAAGCCTCGACAGTTTGTTTTAGAACTGTTATTGGCTAAGCAAAAAACTCAAATACTTGTGAAGCAAGCCTCTTTACCTGGTTTTTGACTGCCTTGACCATCCTGGGGAACTCCTTCTTCATGACAGACTTGTGAAGCAAGCTCGAAGGCTTGTTTTGCTTCTTAGTCTTGGTTGTTGCTAACAGCACAGATTGATCTTTTCCTCCGGGTTGAATAGTGACAGTTTTCTTGTTTGCCAACCCTAAAATTACACAGATTCAGGAAAGAGATGAGTTAACATAATTCAAAGGATAACAAAAAAATATAATCCAAACGATTACAGAACTTACTACACTGGTGCAAACATCAAATTCAAACTTCAAAATATCAAGATTTTGACCATTCTCAAGGTAAAATAGGCAACCTTCTTTTACAACTCATCATTATACAACGTTTTACCATTTCCCACTTGATTATATACATGTTATCAGGTTGGGCAAAGCTCGATAGCTAAAACTCTGATTCAAGATTTGAACGTTGAAGCTAAAGCTCAATTCAAGATACAGATTAAGCAAACTAAACTAACTCAATTAAGATCATTTACCTAATAGAAATGTGCTAGATTATCATTGCTCAAGTTCAAATTGAAAGTTTTCAGGAGTAATTAAAAATTAAAAAGCAAAATTAATCATTTCCTCTAGTTAAGGTAAAATGCAAATTTTCATTTTTTTTCAAATACCAATACTTCTCTTACCATTTACTTAAACATTAGCTTATATATGCGTGCGAATAATATTATTTCCATTTGTGTTTTGCTCAAGAAAATAGCAAACGACAATAACTAAAGTATCGGTTTTTTTCAAATAAATCTAAAACCAGCATCCCGGTTCAACAAAAAAGCTAACATATATGAAAATCAAGCTATAAAAATGAAGCTTGGGGGATCAAAACATATATTACCAGAGTGTTTGTAGGAGTTGAGATTGTAGAGATTGTTGGGCTCTTTGCTGAATCGAACTCCAGCAGTTCCTCTTCCAAATTGCTTCACCAAGAAACAATTGTTCTTCTTCACTACCTCCCAAATCAACTGCCCTGGAACCGTCGCCATTCTTTTATATCTTTCCCTGCAACTCACTGCACTAGATTCAACCAAAAAAACCCAATTTTGGGAAGATTAAAATCGTCTAAAACTAAATAAAAAACAAATCAGAATAGATTGTTAGTAACAATTAGTTAAGAATTGAAGAAGAACCTGTTAGATTTTCAGGGTTTTTGAAGAGAGACAAATTGGGGAGGCAAAAGAGGAAGACAAAACGTGGAGGGTTTTATATTAGTCGAAGTAGGGTTTTCTTGATGTAAAATACGATCGGCCCCCTTTCACTTTCTTTAGGTTTTTTTTCAAAAGCCCAAAACCTTTTACAATATAATGCAGCCCAAAATGATTCAAATGAAATCCAAATCAAACCACTGTGTAAAGATAAAAGATTAAATATGTCATTATATAAATTTATTTAATCATTATATCAATGTTTTTATTAACTTCTAAAGGATAATGGTTTAATTGATATTATTTAAATAATTAAATGGCCTAATTGAAAAAATTTATAGTTTGGTGGTCAAAATAGAACTACCCCATAATTAGGTGACAAATACAATAGAGGTAGTATACCCATGTACTTTATTGATAAATTTAATGGATAAACTAAAACCAAAGTCATTTAATGGATAAACTAAACTCAAGGTCACTTAATTATAGTTTTTTGTAACAAATATGTTACTTTTTTAAAAAAAATTATAAACATGTCACTCAATTAGCATATCGTTACAAACATATCACTTAGTTAGCATATTGTTATAAACAGGTCACTATACTTAAAAAAGTCACCTTTTCTTTGATATAATAACATTTGTAGTCCCAAAACTTATTCATTCTATTAATTTTATCCTAATTCGAAATAATCAATAAATGTAATCCTTCATATTTAAAAATTTCATCAATGTACTCTTTTTTGTGATGATGTCAAAGCAAGCAAGTCCGTCATTCGGCTATAAAACAACAAGTTATTGTTAAGTTGTTAATATACAAGGGAGAGTAACAAGAAAGCAATATAACATTTATGGGATAAGAGCAAGCAATTTAGGCGAAAAATAAAGATTAAAATGATGAGATTTTTAAATACTAATTGTAAAATTTATTTAATTGTTTCAAATTAGGATCAAATTTATAACTCCATAAGTTTTGGGACAAAAATGTTATTATACCATACCGCATTAGAAGACATGTGCTTTTTTGTAAATATTAATTGAGTGATCTTTGTAACTATTTTTTAGTTGAGTGGTATGTTTGTAATTTATAGAAAAAAGTGACATGTTTGTTGTTAAACTCATAGTTAAGGGAAATTGAATGTAGTCTAACCAAATTTAAATAAATTTAATTTTAATTATTTAATTGAAATTCTTGTTGGGTTTGCAGGTTCTAACCGTATAGGAGATAATCTAAAGATTCAGTGGAATGGAATATGTTTGTGAGTACAAGTATGATGGTGGACTTGCTCCGATTCATTGCATGGAGGACGAGAGAGTGGAGATTTACACTCGCAATGTCGAACCAAGATCCGATATGTTTCCGATGGTGTTGCTGTTTCGAGATCGAAGAAACCCGGGGTGAAATTGTTTGTCTTGGATCGTGAGAAACAACAACTACTCCGGTATGAGATACTAAGCGCCCTAAGGCGCAGACATGTGACATTAAATGAGATGAAGGCCCAGGTTTGCATGTTTGCTTTTGATATTTTGTATCTTAATGGTCATTTGTTCTAGGAAGAACAGCTGAAACTAAAGAAAGATTTACATGGAAGGTATCGGAGACTCGCTCGATTTCATAAACGTGCATTTTAATAAACTATATTTGTCACCTAAGAATTTAAGAATAAGATTTCAAAATAATTCTTTTTCCAAATGGGATGCAAATTTTCATTTTTCCCTTTTACACGCTAAATTGATTTTTTTTTAAATTAACACTAAATAAAATTCCCTCAAATAATGGGGGTGCAAATCCTCCCTTGCTAGGCCATGTGGCTCCGCCACTGTTTGTCATCGTCTAATTATAAAATCCCAAAAACAAACCAGAAAGGACCATGACCATCACTTTTGTTTCGAAAAATCTAATTATGAAATCCACCAACAAGCTAAAACCATGAAAGGAAAACTAGTTCAGAAACAAAGACAATTGGAGCACAATGAAATGCATAACTTCAATCGTTGTACGGGTGTTGACCCGAGCTCAATAGCTCAAACACCATACAAAATCCGAGGCTTGGTGCTTGGCTCGAGCTCTATTGGATTTCACATTTAAAGCTCAAGCTCAATTCAAGATAAAGATTAAGCTATTTAAACTCGCTTGATTAGGATCATTTACACACATTACCTTCAGCAGTTCACATGTTTGGAAACAAGCTCTCTAGCTTCGATGTCATGCTAGCTAAAACAGGTTAACTACGAAAGCTATACACTTACCGTGTTACTAGTCATCCTCTCCATTGTCCTCATCTTCATCATCGAAATCGTCTTCCTCTTCTTCATCCAATTCGCTTTCTTCTTCCAACTCTGCATCATCGTCCTCCACGACAAATCCACCGAGCGTTTCATCATCGTCATCAACACCACCACCTTCCCCTGCAGCAACAGATTTCTTTGGCGCATAACTTCTCCTTTCACCACCCTTCTTTGACATACCACGGTCCTTTGATCTTGTTGAATAATTCGCTCTTTGGACCTTTCTTCCTTTAGATGCAACCTCCTCGATCTCGCCCTCGCTCTCACCAGTCCAGTTGTCGTCATCGTTTTCTCCTTTCTTTCTCTTTCTCCCCTTACTTCCCCTCCTTCCACCGACATCTTCATCGTCGTCATCTTCATCATCGCTACCCTTTACGCGTTCCTCCAGAAACCAGTCCCAGTTCTTTATATTGCGGATCCTTTGATTCGGGTATTGATCAAACTCATGCCCAATTACAAGAAAACCAAATTCTGCATTTACCAAATCATTAAGTGAATAGTTTTATTTTCTTTTCTCTTTAACCAAACACAGTCACAAATTGAATCTAACAAATTTAAGAAATAAGAAGCCATTCTACCACTTCAAACACATCCCCACTTACAAGAAAACCAAATTATGCATTTACCAATTCATTATCAAACAAAAAATTGAACTTTCAAAATATATAGTAAAAAACCAGTTAAAAATAATGTAATTGATTGACTGATTTTCTTTTCTTAGTAACCAAACGCAAATTGAAAGCCATTCTTACCACTTCAAAACGCATGCTCAATTACAAGAAAACAAAATTCTACATTTTTTAATTCATTATCCAACAAAAAATTGAAACTTTCAAAATATAATGCCACATATCAGTTGATAAGATGTAGCTAATAGATTAATTTTACTGGATTTTCCACTTCTCAGCAACCAAACACAAATTTAATCTAACAAACTTCAGAAATAAAAAGTGATTCTTAGCACTTCAAACTCATGCTCAATTGCAACTTACAAGAAAACCAAATCCAGCATTTACTAATTCATTATCCGACTAAAAAATGAATAACGTTACAAATCAGTTCAAAACAATGCAAGTATTTGATTAATTTTCCTGGATTTTCATTTTCTCAGTAACCAAACACAAATTCAATCTAACAGACTATAAGAAGTAAGAAGCAAATTTTACCTTTAACTGGGTCGATATCTTCAACATCAACACTCTCTGCTCCACTCTCACTCCCCAAATCTCTATCTTCTTCAGTTTTCTTCAATACAAACCAAACAGGAATCCGACCCGAAACGCAGAGCCAATCGCCATTTTCCAGCTGACCTTTATCGGAACTTTTAAAAACCTTAATATCTCCGTTCGTTCTGCTCCGTACCCAAACCGGGTTCTTGCCTGTAACTTCAAATGAGATCAGGGGATCATTTTGGGTCTCGCCGATTTTATCGATCAGAGTTTGGAGCTCGAGTTCAACGTGACGGCGAGAGACGGTCCGGTCACCGCTGTTGAATCCTGAACCTCTTCCGAATATGGTCTTCGAGCCGGGTTTTAGCGCCAATTTCGAACCATCTGCTCCTTCCATTTCCATTGAACTTTTCTTAATTTACCCTGATTTTTTAGCAACGCGTGGATTGGATTTTGAAAGACGGCACCGTTCACCACTTCACTGGATCCTTGACTAAAACCGACCCCAGTGTTCATGTATTATATTATTGGTTCGGACTCCGGACCGATCATTCCACACTAATTTCTTATTCATAGCTCAATTTTGACTGTATTTATATTTGGTCACTTAATTTTAAAAAAATTCAATTTAATCATTAAACTTTCGAATCATTCTTGTTTTAATCAATCAGACATTAAATAATTAACACATACACAATGTCATCCCTGCAAAAGAAACCCTTACTTATCCTAATTAAATCTATCTAAAGTGAATTTCTAATCACATAAGCTTCTAACTCAACGTAGAGTGTCTCTATAATGATGATGATAAGGAGGAGGATAACTACTAACTAGTTTAACATCGTACAACTTATTGTAATTCTTTAACAATTAGGTTTAATAATATACATCAATTCTCGAAAGACCCTTGTAATTAGTCAATTGTGAAGTATTAAACATAGGTCCGATTTCATCTAAATAATTCAACCTAACGACTTGTACCTAGTTGGTATCAAATTTCTTTTTGGACCTAATTGGTATTTTTTTAAAATAGTACTTGAATTTGATTTTTTTTATCTGTTGATGATGCGATACTCTTAAATTAAACTCTTGAATTTGAATTTGAAATTGATTTTTTATCTGTGATGATGCGACACTCCTAGAGATTTAATCGATTTTTGATTTTTTATCTCGAATAACCTTTCTAAGTGTTAAATAAATGTAAAATTTTTTATTCGACTCGAATTGTAATTTCATAAACTCGGCTTGACTCGAAAAATTTTCAAATAAAGTTTAAGTTATAAAATAAAACTCGAATAACTCAGAATTAGTGGATCTGTTTTTAAGTTCGAGTCGAATCCTTCAACGCTGCCTGATATATGTATCGCATTTCAAAAAAAATTATATTGTATATGGTTATAAAATAGGACTTGTTAACTCAACTAACTCGAATTGTTTTTTCATAACACGATTGAGTGCTCACCTACTAGTTTCAACCCAGTTTACATTTCAATGGTTAGATTTATTGTATGGAAGCATAATCACTAGAGCTCATGGATGATTAAAAAACTGGGAAACAAACCGAAAATTCTCTATAAAAAAAACCGACCGAAATGGAACTCAACCCTAATAATTATATGTTGAGAAATGAATATTACAGTAATATATGCTGTCACGGCACTTTCTACCGTCACCCAACATTGTGTATGCAACAGCAGCAATCGAACCAATCCAACCATCGTGACTTTCCGATGCTCGATGGAAAACCGTCGACTGAGATCCTCCTTCCCAAACCTTGGAGGCAGCCAAGGATAAAGTGTGTTGGGAATTGTTGGTAAGCTTGCCGCTTGTGTGTTTATGAGTTTTGGATTCATTAGCTGCTGTTATTTGACAGGAAGCCCTGGTTGTTGCAGGTTTCTGTGTTTTGATTTTGGTTGTGTTGTAAGTTGTAACATGCATCTATTTTTATACTAGTTTAGAGTTTAGAGTTTAGACTATACGCTGCTGCTCACAAGACTTTACTGCTTGGCCCATCAATATCAAACTTTATTTCTCTTTTCCTACTTATTGTCGATGTTGTCTTTTCTTTGTTAGCGTTTACATCTCGATTTCGATCGGACTTTGATTCAAAGTAGAAAATTTAGTGTGGATAACTTTTTTGTTTGCCAAGTTTTCTGTGTAATCAATTTATGTAACATATAAATATATAGTTCAGAATTTTGAGTGAGCGAATTAAAAAAGTCATGCTAAAGTTGTTTAGCCGCACAAACTCATCCTCTTCACATTAATGAAATTTCAATTCCTTTGTTTGTGATTTTTTCGTAAAAACTTTCCCACGTAAATCTCAATGTCTTATTTGATTGTGCGGTCATATTATTTACCATTATCTCATATAGTATAACCTCTTTGTTATTAGAGATATATTTAAGCTATTAGCTGTTAAAGAAAATAAAGAAGTTGTTAGTTAGTTATTAGGTGGTTTTCTTATTATATAAATATTATTGTATTAGTTGGAATATTGTATTACTTAGTTTTCCATTTTAATAAAAGATTTCAGCACGTTTCTATTCTTTCTTACTCACGGGTAACAAACCATAAATTCCTCTTTTCTTTTCCTTTCTCACATATCCGAAATTTCCTAAAGTCGAAACCCTAGGTTTCAACATGGTATCAGTCGATTCGATATTCGCCGGCCGTTCTTCCTCTTCCACCGACGGTTCCTTCCGCAATGATGATCCTTCCGGGGAGTATTACATCCACCCCAACGAAAACCCAGCCTTGATTCTCACCTCTTCTCTTCTTGACGGCGCAAATTACCACAGTTGGGCTCGGAGTATGAAGATGTCCCTCATCTCCAAGAACAAGTGGAGTTTTGTCGATGGTTCCATTGAAGAACCTGCGAAAGATTCAACCACATATAAGGCTTAGCTTAAATGCAACAATCTGGTCCTTTCGTGGTTGCAACGAGCCTTGACGCCGGAGATTGCCCAGAGTGTCCTGTGGTTTGACACTGCGTACGATTTGTGGAGAGATCTTTTTGAGAGATTTAACCAAGGCGATTTGGTAAGGGTTTCAGATCTGTTACAAGAATTTTATTCTTGTCAGCAAGGTAATATTTCTGTTACCTCATATTATACTCAATTGAAAGTCCTTTGGGACGAAATCTGCAATTTTCGACCTTTAAAGTCTTGTACTTGTTCTGCCATTAAATACCGAAATCAAGATTTCTTGATTCGGTTCCTTAGGGGTCTAAATGAGAGTTTTTCTGTGCCCAAATCTCAATTGTTGATGATGAAGCCCACCCCCTCTATTAGTGATGCTTTTGTTGTTGTTGTTCAGCACGAGAGGTCTTTGGCTTCTGTGGTTTTGCCTGAGTCAAATATTTTTTTTAGCAGATAGGGTTTCTGGGAGAAGTCTTGATCATAATAGGCCTGATAGTAGGTCTTTCAATAAAAAGTTCAATAATTCCAATTCGGTCAAAAGGCCTTTGTGCACTTTCTGTGGCTTGTATGGTCATACCCTAGAAAAATGTTACCGCAAACACGGTTTTCCACCATGGTACAAAAATCGTAATCAGTCTAGGGTTAATCAAGTAGGAAATTTGGCTCCACCTGATTTTGAAGGGTCTTCTGATGTTAATCAAAATCTTCAAGATTCTAGTTCTTCTGTTGTTTTTACTAAGCAACAGTATGATAATCTGTTAAGTATGTTGCAAGACAGAAATGTTTATGTTCAAGGTTCTTCTAATGTGCAAAATTCTACTGGTGCTACTGATTCCAAAGTCAATGCCCTTATTGCTGCATTTGATGCTCCTTCTTCTAATGCAGTTGTTGATTCTGGTAATGCACAATCTTTATCCTTTTGTTGTTCAAGTTTTAATTCTTGTTTTGATATAGCTTGGATTTTGGATTCGGCAGCAACAGATCATATATGTAATGATTTGAGGTGTTTTGATTCTTATTCTCATGTTTTAGATAAGTTTATTAGACTGCCGAATAACTCTTTAATCAAAGTATCTCATGTGGGAACTGTTAGGATAAACAAGTCTTTAATTCTGGAAAATGTTTTTTATATATCTGGTTTTGCTTTCAATATTGTTTCAGTTTCTCAACTTACTAAAGCTTCTGTTGCATGTTTGTTTTCTGCTGATTTTTGTTTTATTCAGGACATATCCAGCTCGAGGATGATTGGTTTAGCTAAGAGCATCAATGGTCTATATCATCTTGTTTCTGCTGATACAAGTAACTCAGACCCTAGTTGTTCTTTAATTTCTTTTAATACTGGTTCTGTTTCTGATGCAAATATTGTTGATTCTGTTTCTTGTGATGCAAGTCAATCATTGTCTTCTGTTTGTATTTCTTCTGTTGAATCTTTTAGGCTCTGGCACTCTAGGTTAGGCCATCCTTCTGTTAGAAGAATGAAGTTTTTTGATGATGTAAATAAAGATTGTTCTTCCTTTCCTAAGATGTTTGAATGTGAAATATGTCATTTGGCTAAGCAGAAAAGACTTCCTTTTCCTATAAGCAATAGTGTATCTGATTCTGTTTTTGATCTTATTCATATTGACGTGTGGGGTCCCTTTCCTGTTCAAAGCATCTATGGTCATTTGTATTTTTTAACAATTGTAGATGATAAGAGTAGATACGTTTGGATTTATCCTTTAAAAGTAAAATCTGAAGCTAAATCTGTTCTAATTAACTTCTATAATTTTGTTGAAACACAATTTTCTAAGAAAATAAAATGCATACGGTCTGATAATGCAAAGGAGTTTGATTTGATAAATTTCTTTCATTCTAAGGGTATAGTGCATCAGAATTCTTGTACATATACTCCACAACAAAATAGTGTTGTGGAGCGTAAACGTCAACATCTTTTAGCTGTTGCTCGTACTCTTAGAATACAAGTTGTTTTGCCTTTGTTCTTTTGGATTGATTGCATTATTCATGCTGCGTATCTAATAAACCTTACTCCTACGCCTCTTTTGAATAATAAAACCCCTTATGAGCTTCTTTATGGTTCACCTCCTAAGTTGAGTCATTTAAAGGTTTTTGGCTGCACTGGTTTTGCTTCTATTTTACCAAAATTTAAGACAAAAATAGACCCTAGAGCTGTTAAGTGTGTTTTCATAGGATTTCCTAAAAATGTAAAGGGTTATAAGCTTTATGATATAGAAGCTAAGACTGTTTTCATTTCAAGAGATGTGGTGTTTTCTGAATTTGATTTTTACTTCAAATCTGCCAAAGTTACAAATCAGATTGTTTTACCTGTTCATGATAATGATATTTCAACTGATGAGGATAATGTTTATTTTCCTGAAACTTCTCTTCCAACTTATACTGATAATTCTGAAAATATTCAGATTGATTCCCCTGAATCTGTTCAACCAAATTCTGGTTTACAGCAACCTAGTATTTTGTCTCAGCCATCTGTTCCTTATATTTCTAGGTCACGCAGAAATGTTTGTTTCCCTTCTAAATTTAGAGATTATGAAGTTTCTGTTCCTGGTCATAAATCATCTCCACATAACATAAATAATGTTTCTTGTTTTGATAATCTGTCCAATTCTCATAATTCTTATATTAATAATATGGACATTCTTGCTGAGCCTACCTCTTATTCTCAAGCTGTTAAACATGAGTGTTGGAAAGCTGCTATGGCAGATGAGATTAAAGCTTTAGAGCTTAACAAAACATGGGAGCTAGTTCCTCTTCCCCCAGGAAAGAAAACTATAGGCTGCAAATGAGTTTTTAAAACCAAATTAAAGTCTGATGGTTCTTTAGAGCGATATAAAGCCCGTCTTGTGGCAAAAGGATACACACAGCAATCCGAGGTAGATTTTTTAGACACTTTTAGTCTTGTTGCTCGAATAACCACCATTCGAACCCTGCTTGCTGTCTCATCTTCTAAAAATTGGTTTTTACATCAACTGGACATCAATAATGCATTTCTTCATGGTTTTTTGGATGAGGAAGTCTATATGGACTTACCTCTTGGTTTTAAAACTGATAAATCTAATGTTGTTTGTAAGCTCACTAAAAGCTTATATGGTCTTAAGCAAGCCAGTAGGCAGTGGAATGAGAGGCTTACTTCAGCTTTAATTCAACAAGGATTCAAGCAAGCTTCTGCAGATACATCCTTTTTTCTAAAAGGAACAGGTATGAACTTTATTGCTCTAGCAGTCTATGTAGATGATATAGTCTTGGCTAGTCCCAGTGAGCATGAAATAGCTACAATCAAGGAATATTTGCATGATTGTTTCAAAATTAAAGATCTTGGTCAGCTTAAGTATTTTCTAGGACTTGAGGTAGCTAGGTCTGTTAAAGGTATCAATTTATCTCAGAGAAAATATACTCTAGATTTACTTAAGGAAACTGATTTCTTAGATTCAAAACCTGTTTCCACACCTTTACTTGCTAAGGCTAAGCTTTCTAAAAATGAGGGGATTCCTTTAAAAGATTTTACTTCTTATAGAAGGTTGATAGGGAAGCTTTTGTATTTAACAAATACTAAACCAGATATCTGTTTTGCTGTTCATCAATTGTCACAGTATGTTTCAGCACCTACTGATATTCATATGCAGGCTGCTCATAGAATATTGAGGTACCTTAAAGGCACCCTTGGACAAGGGCTTTTCTTTCCTGCTGATAATTCTCTTAAGTTAAATGCTTTTTGTGATTCGGATTGGGCCTCATGCCCTGATTCAAGAAAATCAGTTACTGGCTTTTGTATTTTTCTTGGCACAGCTTTGATTTCTTGGCGTTCGAAGAAGCAGCAAACCATATCTCGGTCATCTAGTGAGGCAGAATACAGAGCATTAGCTTCTGTTTCTTGCGAAATTCAGTGGCTGAATTATTTACTTTCTGATTTACAAGTTCATATTCGTACTCCTGCAAATTTGTATTGTGACAATTTGTCCGCTATTCGTATTGCAGAGAATCCTGTTTATCATGAGCGGACGAAGCACATTGAAATTGATTGTCACCTCATCAGGGAAAAGCTTCATCAAGGACTTATCACTCTTCTTCATGTTTTTACTGAGCATCAGTTAGCAGATTGTTTCACAAAGGCGTTGCAACCTTCTCCTTTTCAAACTGCCATTTCCAAGTTGGGCATACTTGATATATATGCTCCAACTTGAGGGGGGCTATTAGAGATATATTTAAGCTATTAGCTATTAAAGAAAATAAAGAAGTTGTTAGTTAGTTATTAGGTGGTTTTCTTAATATATAAATATTATTGTATTAGTTGGAATATTGTATTACTTAGTTTTCCATTTTAATAAAAGATTTCAGCACGTTTCTTTTCTTTCTTACTCACGGGTAACAAACCCTAAATTCCTCTTTTCTTTTCCTTTCTCACATATCCGAAATTTTCTAAAGTCGAAACCCTAGGTTTCAACATTTGTTTTAATTTTTTTTAATGCTTTTTACAGTTCATATTCAAAATTAAGTATTTTCCCTTCCAAGTTCTAATAATATCATTGTCAATGTTCGAAGTTGGATTCTCTTCTTAGTGCACTGTGCCTTGAATCAGGGATGGACCGAGAGGGGTGCTGAGGGGGGCAACCGCCCCCCCTAAAATTTTGAAAATCATATATGATATAGAAAAAATTTAAAATTTTTCTATGTATTTTCTATTAAAAATGTATTTTCGCCCCCCCTAAACTTTTATAAGTTCGCCCCCCTTAAAAATTTATAGGTTCGCCCCCCTAATCTAAAATCCTGGGTCCGTCCCTGCCTTGAATATCAGAACTGTTGCACTTGCAGTCTTTCGTGAGCATATATTCAGCCTGAATCATAGATCGAATCTATATGCTATGAAAATGATTGAATGAGATTGATATTTGTGCGATAAGATAATTTTTTTTTCTTTTTTGCAGATTCTCTTGTAAAGATGGATTGGAATGATGTAATATATAGAGTATAGGGTTTAGGATTTAGAATTTAGAATTTAGAGTTAAGGTTTAAAATTTAATTTTTTTAGTGTTGGGACATATATAGGGCATCAAAAAGGGGCACATGATTTTTATCCCGTATAAATTTATATAAATTATAAATTAATACAATGAGAAAAAATGTATTTTAATCCCTCAAAAATTTAGCATTCAATTCTAGTCCAAAATATAATCGTAATTTTATAAATTCGACTAAAAAAATTTTAAATAAATTTTGATTTGAGTTATAAAATGAAACTTCAAATAATTCGAATAACTCTAAACTTTTAGTAATTGGTGGATCGGTTTTCAAGTTCGAAGCAAGTCCTACAATTCTGTCTGGTATATGCATATCACATATGAAGAAATATATATGTAGATTGTATATAATTATCGAAAGCAGTATAAATTGAAATCAATTCGTATCATAACATTATAAATGTTTATGGACGCCTTCGTAAAAACTGACAATCTTATTTGTAGAATTTACATATTCTGGTGTCCAAAAAGAAAACTATTATCTTTTCGTCAGGTTGTTTTCATGGTAGGGCTATTATGGCACTAGAACGGACTGTTTTTTGGTGGTTTTGAACACGTGCAATAGGAATGACCGCACAAAATTTTACTTTTGTAAATTGTACCAGACCTCCTAAATCTTTGATTCGACCCAGTCTATTGTAAAGATGCGTTGGTTCATTGAGAGGCACTGCTGCAAAGGGAGATTGTTTTGTTTTGTTTCAAAGTTGGCACAACTTATATACTTTAAAGCACGCCGGCATGCAGTATTCTTGTGCAAAACTAAATAAACGGGTCATCGGTTCATGCCCTGAACGAGGAGATTTTACTTGCAGGCAAGGACAAGTTTTTGGTTTTGTGGAGCATTCCATGAGAGGATACTGTTGAAGATGCACAATTCTTCCCATCAAGGTAATTGACCTCCTACTTTTCATGGGTTGTGTCATTGTTTCTTCATGATTTATACCATACTGCTGCATCATAACTGTTGAAACATAAAGTAAATATGTGATCACACAATAACACTTTCAACAAAAACTAAACGCTTCCGCAAGACAACTTTGCTTTCCCTCACTCATTTTAATGTATAGTTATAGTAATACTGTACAGGAACAGGACTAGAGATTAGAGATAGTCAAATACATTAGCTAAATCTGTTCATATATATGTAAGATGTTTCCGTGCAGATATGGTGGATGATCGATCTGATTTATCGTCCTGTAGATGAAGTCCGATCGGAGCTAGATAAGCTTAAATCCCACATTCCGTCATGTGAACAGAACTAGAGAAAATGCTTAATTGTTGTACGTTTGAGTTCTAAGTCTGTTGTTTGAGAACCATCATTTCTCATGGATGTAGATGTCATGTAGGGAAGATGATTGAGGTACGAATAGTTGATTCATATCACTTGGTTTGTTGGTAGGGGAACGAGCTGCCGGTCCGGCTGATTTGCAAAATATATGTGGACCAAAGTAGTGTTGCACCCTCCGGATTTGTTGGATTCAAAATCAATGGTTTAATCGGTCTGGCATCTATACGATACTATTTATCAATCAAATTGGTAAAAGTTTCGAGAACAAAATGGATGGGATTTGAACATGTAGAAGATCACTGTATTAAGATAAAAACATAAATTTATAATTATTTACTAGGGTTTAGGGTTCAGGTGTATGCGTTTTGAATTTAGGGATTGTGGTTGAAATTTATAGTTTAGGGTTTATGGATTAAAATCTAAATCCCCACCATATTACCCTAAACCCTAACCTTTAAACCCCAAATTCTAACCCTAAACACTAAATTCTAACTACTATCCCTAAATTCTAAATCCCTACGTCTAAACCCTAAACCATACACTATATAATAGTTATTTAATATTAAAAATTAGGCTTAAACCAAAAATATGTGCTCAAAGTATACATTTTTTAAACTTTAGGTGCCTAAAGTATTATTTTGTAAAAATAGCTGTCCGAAATTTCAAAAGTTATAATTTTATGTGTCTACCATTAATGGGTGTTAAAAAAATCTTTAACCAATCAATGCTTGACATGTGGTATATTTAATTTTTTTCTTCAAAATTTAAAATGAAAAACAAAAAACTTTCCGTTTTTTCATAAAATCCTGAAAGTTTACAATTTTTACAAAATAATCTTTAAATCCCTAAAATTACCCAAACTCATAAATCGTCATCGCTTATGCCGTCGATTGGCTCCCCTAAACACACCCTTTTGATCGTCGGAACAAGGCGGTCATTTCTCCCAACACGGCGTCGCCTGAAACGACGAACGACATGTAGTCGAATGTCGATTTCGCGTTCAACGTTCGGCTGCACGTCGTTCGCCGTTTCTGGCGACGCCGTGTTGGGGAAAATGACCGCCTTGGTCCAGCGGCCAAAGGAGTGTGCTCAGGGGCGGCGACCGAAGGTGGAAACAACGACGATTTGGGGGTTTAGGATTGAGTAATTTTAGGGATTTGTGGACTGTTTTGTAAAATTTTCAAAATTTTGAGATTTTATGATAAACTGAAACTTTTGGGTGTTTTTGTTTAAAAAATTAAAAAAATCAAATTAGTGTCACGTGTCAAGCATTGATTGGTTAAAGATTTTTCAATACCCATTAACGATAGACACCTAAAATTATAACTTTTGAAACTTTAAACACTTATTTTTACAAAATAATACTTTATGCACCTAATGTTTAAAAAAATACATACTTTAAGCACCTATTTTTTTGTTTAAGCCTACAAATTATTTTTAATACATTACAATCTTTTTTAACTCGTTTCACAAATCCATTTCAATGTAATATGAATATACAATTGTATCTTATATTTAGGTGATTTCTTATACTATTTTTTTGTTTGTTTAAGCATCGATATCTTACTTATTGACCAACTAATTCGGATCATGTTTTGCAGAGACCCAATATGAAGGCGACCCTCTCAATCCAATTTTCTCTATTCACAACTTCAGGATCCGAACTCCTGACCTTGCTTAAGGGACTTAACGTTTTATCCCGCTAGACCAACCGATTGTTGGTTAAAAACCAAAGAGTTAATTGTACCACATGTCCCAAAATTATGACTCTCCTTCTAAATTGGTTTCTGAACTTTTGATCGATTCAATTTCATCCCAAACTATGACTTTCATTCTAAATTGGTCCCTAAACTTTTGAACATTCCACTTTCATCTTCAAATTATGGCTCTCATTCTAAATTGGTACCTAAACTTTTAAACATTCTAATTCTATCCCCAAATCATCTCATATGCTAATTATATCTCATGTTAACAAAATCATTATAAAAATTGTTAATTATCATGCAAATATTGATGTGTATTATGTAATACTACGATGCGACATAAACAATAATTTGAGGATGAAACTGAAACTTTTAAAACTGTATGGATGAATTTAAAATGAGGGTCATAATTTAGGATGAAACTAAAACATCCAAAAGTTTAAGACCAATCCAGAATAAGGGTCTTAATTTAGGAATGAAAATTGACACATTTAAAAATTTAGAGCGTTGGGGTCGTAGGTTGCAATTAACTAAAAAACAAATATTGCTTATGTATTAAGTACATACTTTGATTTAAATATTTTAAATATGTTTGGTACAGTATTGGTTAGTATTTGGTACGGTATTGGTACTTAATCAATCAGTATGTTTTAAAATTCGAGGATGAATTTAAGTCATGATCAATTGTACAAGGACTTTTAAAGGAATTACCGGTGCATACCGATACTATATGTTATACATAGAGTATTTGTCTATCCCAAACAATGTCAACTCTCTGACAGGATTTCTCTTCTCTTTCAATCCATCTGTTGAAGAAGAGAAATGGGTACGAAGAAGAGGACTCTATTCTTCGCTTTTCTGCTGCTGCTATCCACTGCTCATTCCTTCTATCTCCCGGGTGTAGCCCCTCGTGATTTTCAAAGGGTACTTTTTTCCCATCTTTCACTCTCTGGGGTTTTCTTTTTTCGTGTTTTATCTTTAAATTTTGTGTTGATTCATGGGTGAGTTTTTGTTTTTTGTTGATGGGATATTGGAGTTGGATCTAGGGATTTTAAGGTTTGATCTGATGTGTTGGTGTATTCATTTCTCTTTTAGATCTGTAGCTGTGTTCTTTCTCCTTTTTGGATTTTGATTTTAGTTTCGTTTTAATGGTGATTGTGTTGCTTGTTTTGGATTTTGGTTCTGAAATGGTGTACTAGTACTACTGTAAGCTTAACAACATTTGCTACCTATGTTATTCGGACTCGGATTTGAGATGTCGGGTATGGTAAGTCCGACACGGGAGTAGTCTGAATTTTCATAAGAGTTTCCATGTATTTGATGGATCTGTGGAGGTCATATATGATATACCTATATCCATGCACCCGTGTTAGACACGGGTACTCGAACAAAAATGAAGAGTTGGAGCAACATAGTTTGCTACTACCATTTGTTTGTTTTTGAATCTTAATGCTGGGATAATCATATTTTGCTTAACAAATCATAGAATGTTCAGAATGTAACTGGAAACTTTCCTGTTTATAATGTAAGACCAATTGTGTTTTTATTTTATTTTTGCGAGAACTTTCCGAGTTAATTATTATGCTCGTTGAATCAATGATATTTGACTTGCAAAGATGTATAATTCCGGAATAAGGTCCATGTCTCCTGATTGTGGTGTAATGTTAATATCAAATACCCTTTGCAGATCCATGACTAGATCTAGTTTTAGGCTCATAGTATCATTACTGTTATGCATGGTTAATTTTTAACAAAGCTTATAACTTATCCCTTTCATCCCTGGGGGCTTTTGGTGTGGGTTGAGAGCTGATAGAGCTCTTAGTTACTCTCTAATAATCATCGGTATGAAGACATCAAGGCAACTTCATTCTTTCTCAGCATCTTACTTTTTTTCTGTTCCGTGATATCTTCTGAAATTAAGGATGTGTTTCTTGCAATTTGTTTTCTTTCATCCAATGAATATCCAAGACTAGGAAGATATCTGAATAGTTTTCCAAGTTTCAAGAGATCATTGACTATAGAGTTAAAAATTAAAATCATAAAAGCATATTTGGTGTTAGTTTTATGTGGCATTCGGGCTATTTGGTTGTACGACTTGATGTTGGTAATTCTGCAATGCTGTTTTGTATTTCTCTTTAGGGTCCTCGAGGATAAATACTACTTTGCTTGAAAATATTTTTCTGTTTCTAATTTTGAAGGCAAGGGATCACTGGAGAGAGTATTCAGATTATATTATTCTGATTCTGAATTTTGTTCAAGATTTTTTTGTTATGGTTTTTTTCAACTTCATTGTTATTAATTGTATTAAGTCTTAAATTGTCCTTTTTCTGATTCTGAACAGAGTGATCCCCTTTATGTAAAAGTGAACAAATTGTCATCTACAAAGACTCAACTTCCATATGACTATTACTACTTGAACTACTGTAAGCCACCCAAGATTGTGAACAATGCTGAAAATTTGGGGGAGGTGCTACGTGGTGACCGTATTGAGAATTCTGTCTACACTGTAAGCATCTGTACCTTTTGTATTTATGTGCTGTTGGTGACAACTGACAAGTGGTTTTCTATTAAAAGCTTTATAGATTATATTTTCAATTTTATTTCTGTGTTTATCATTTTTTTTCTTTAGTTTGAAATGAGGGAGGATCAGCCTTGCAAAGTAGTCTGTCGAAAAACACTTGATGCTGGATCTGCGAAGAATTTCAAGGAAAAAATTGATGATGAATATCGAGTTAATATGTAAGTAATAAATGTGATGCCTAGGATTCATATTTCCTTGCTTCTTTTTTCTTTTTGGAGATGTTTTATGTGATTCTTACCCTTAGTTTCTTTAATGTTTGTCTCCCCTCCTTTTACTGCTTGTATTATTATATGGTGCATGTTCATACTAAATTATATGGAGTTGATGCACAGGATTCTCGACAACCTTCCAGTTGCGGTACTTAGACAAAGGAGAGATGGGAGTCAGTCAACAACGTATGAACATGGTTTCCGTGTTGGATTCAAAGGGAATTATGCTGGGGTATGATGCTAGTATTACATTCAAAGATTTGTGTTTCTTATCTTTTCTTAGACATTCATGCCTCATTGCAGAGCAAGGAGGAGAAGTATTTTATCAACAATCACTTGAGCTTCAGGGTCATGTTTCACAGGGATACTGAGACTGATGCTGCTCGAATTGTTGGATTTGAGGTTACTCCAAACAGGTTTTTTTTTATCAATTCCTTTTTACTTTCTTTTTGTTCATTTGCATTTGTTTTGACATTTTGGATTTGATTTTAACTTAGCCATTACGAGTTGTATCAATGCAATCATCTCCGATTGATTCTAACTTATGCTACTCAAAAGGGGTGTGAAATTGTGATGAAGTTTTCTTTCATCGTGCAGCATGAGAAACTAATGATTTTAGGATCAGAGTTATTTTCTATTGTTTATCAAATGACTCATCGTTTGTCTCTTGTAAACAGTATTAATCATGAATACAAGGAATGGGATGAGAAGAATCCCCAGGTAACAACATGCAATAAGGATACCAAAAATCTAATTCAAGGTAGCACTGTTCCGCAAGAAGTTGATGAAGGCAAGGAAGTTGTTTTTACATATGATGTAACTTTCAAGGTACTCGGGAGTCAGGCCTTCCCTTTCTCATTCTTGTCATCAGTTTTTTCCGCTGTATATCCTAATGCATAGGTTAATTTATGGTTTTCTTCAGGAGAGTGATATCAAATGGGCTTCTCGTTGGGACACGTACCTTCTGATGAATGATGATCAGATCCACTGGTTTTCCATCATAAACTCGTTGATGATTGTTCTCTTCCTATCTGGCATGGTGGCCATGATCATGATGAGAACATTGTACAAAGATATTGCAAACTATAATCAGTTGGAAACCCAAGATGAGGCTCAGGAAGAAACGGGATGGAAGCTTGTCCATGGGGATGTCTTTAGGCCTCCAATCAATTACGGTTTACTCTGTGTCTATGTTGGCACAGGTGTCCAGATTTTTGCAATGTCTCTTGTGACAATGATGTTTGCGTTGCTGGGCTTTTTATCTCCTTCCAATCGTGGAGGGCTCATGACTGCTATGGTTCTCTTGTGGGTTTTCATGGGAATCTTTGCTGGTTACTCTTCGGCTCGTCTATACAAAATGTTCAAGGGCACGGAGTGGAAGAGAATTACTTTGAAAACAGCATTTATGTTTCCAGCTATCCTGTTTGCCATATTCTTTGTGCTGAATGCACTAATTTGGGGAGAGCAATCTTCTGGTGCAGTGCCGTTTGGGACAATGTTTGCTCTTGTTTGCTTATGGTTTGGTATATCAGTTCCCTTGGTCTTTGTCGGAAGTTACTTAGGTTTCAAAAAGCCAGCCATTGAAGACCCCGTGAAGACCAACAAAATTCCGAGGCAGATAGCCGAGCAGGCATGGTACATGAAGCCAGTCTTCTCTATTCTCATCGGAGGCATTCTTCCATTCGGGGCTGTTTTTATTGAGCTCTTCTTCATCTTGACATCAATATGGCTGAACCAGTTCTATTACATCTTTGGCTTCCTTTTCATAGTGTTCGTTATTCTAATAATCACTTGTGCCGAGATAACAATCGTGCTTTGCTACTTTCAGTTGTGCAGTGAAGACTACCATTGGTGGTGGAGATCTTACTTGACTGCTGGTTCCTCTGCCCTTTACCTTTTCCTTTACTCGTTTTTCTACTTCTTTACCAAATTGGAGATCACAAAGCTGGTTTCAGGCATCCTTTACTTCGGGTACATGGTAATCGTTTCATATGCTTTCTTTGTCCTGACCGGGACAATTGGCTTCTATGCTTGCTTCTGGTTTGTTCGCAAGATCTACTCTTCCGTGAAAATCGACTGAGATTGAGAATGTAGAAAGAGGATCAGACATCAGACTTATAAGAATACACGATGGACAGGACGAAAGCATGATGTAGAATATTTCTGGACGAAGATACGGTACGGAAATTTTGATTTCCTATTTCTCTACTCTCTACAATCTCTTCTTACTTTGCACGATTATCATGTTGTAGGCTTGGCCTGCTATTTTATGTACACTGTTTAAGAACTGTACTCTTTAAGTAGTTTCTACTAGGAGTAAAATCTGTGATATCTACTCGTAACAGAACCTCGAGGACCGGAATCGTTAATGCTTATTGATTGGCTTGAATGTACTCTGATTGTTTATTTGGTCGAGTCAAGCATTGCGTCCTGATGACACTGTTAGAGATTTTGGTGTAGAACATCTTGTAGTTCAAGTATGAAGTACAAATTGCCTTGTCCTTCCAAATCATTACTGCTTTTATTTGCTTCTATTAGGGTTTCCATCCTTTTTCTAATTTGCTTGATTTCACTTCGAGGAAACTCACAATTGTACACTAGTCGGATTTTACTAAAAGAAACTCGTATTCAGTTCGGTTAATGCCGATTTCGTACAAATAATCGAGCTTGAAGTCAAGATGGGACTCCACATCTTTCACCAAGTAAACGAGCCTAATTGAGTTGCATAGGTTTATATTTAAGGATTAATAATGTAGTAAGTTTTTTTTTTTAAGTTACGATCGGTTTAAAAAATTGTCATGTGTTTCATTTACTTATCATAATCCTTTTAACTCTATTTGTGAAATTAATAAAATTTTATCATCGGTATACCAAATAATTATAAATTCGTTTCCCTAAACCATAAATTTTACCAATCCAAAGAAAAGAACTTAATATTCAAAGGCACAACTTTAGGTTTACATACAAATTAGTATTTGAAGTTGGTATTTTTTTCTTCAAATTAGTACTTGAATATTTATTTTATCCAAGTACTTGAATTTGAAAAAAAAAAATCTTAAATTGATAATTAATTTTAACATGACACTTCAAAAACCAAAGTAACATGTAATGATGTTGACATTTTGACTGCCAATGTCATGTTATCAATATAATTGATTTTGTTGAACTAATTTGAATCATCACAAATTTGTACCCTGTATAATCGATTACAACACCTCGAACAGCTTCAGTAGCCTGATAATCAAAGTAATCAAGGTATTTAACAATGAAAAGGTTATAATGACTTGAACTGCAAAATGCACATCTTAAAATAATTGAATTTAAATCAGAGTTTGATGCACTGTATCGTCTGGAGAGTTCAGAGGACTTTGAGCTACGATGGAATCAAATGGTTTCCCTCTTTGGACTCGGCTCAGATAAACATATTGCTTTACTCTACAATCTTCGTGCATCTTGGGCTGAGTCATATGTGAGAGTTCATTTCCTTGCTCGAATGGCAACAACAGCCTATTCAAAGTCTCTCGGTGCTTTCTTGAAAGCCATCTTCAGTGCTCAATCATGTTTGCGTGGATTTTTTGACCAGGTATGTCGATTACAAATGCTGTATTCGAATCCCTCAACCTTTTCTTTTCTTTTTTGATATGTTTGTTGCTATTATGATAT
Source organism: Hibiscus tridactylites (assembly GCA_958450335.1). NCBI lineage: Eukaryota > Viridiplantae > Streptophyta > Magnoliopsida > Malvales > Malvaceae > Hibiscus > Hibiscus tridactylites. Next base: position 17,386,803 of record OY288274.1, read on the forward strand.
GATTGCTTTTCAGGTTGGCGTTGCAGCCAATTTACAGAACCAGCCACATCAAGAGATGCAGTATATGCACCCATTGAAGAGCATTCACGCCAAATTCTTACACCCTTTGCATTTAATGCTCTACAACATGAGCTTATGCAATATGTAATGGTGGCCGAAGCTCAAACTCTTGTTTATTACCCCTTGGAGAAAAGGAGTGCTTTTCCCATATTAAAGGTGATATTGGTGTTAGATTATTTATGTTGATGAACAAGCGCCTCTGACACCGGCGGAGTTCGGGGCTGAGCAGAAGACCGAGATAGCGGAGGAAAAGTTACCGGAGAATCCGAACTCAGAGGAAAGAATGCAGAAGCGAAAGGTAACGGAAGAGTGGGACCCAAATATATTATTTTATTGACAAAAAGTAAAACTAACATCTTCAGGATTTTTAATAAAAGTTAACGAGAGATTAAAATAAAAGTAAAATAAAAGTTGATAGACTTTAACATAAATTTTAAATGTTTGGTGATCATTTGTGTACTTTACTTATTTATATAATAAATATTTTATTTATAAAGATAAACTATACCAGTAGCCATCAAAATATTTTTTCTTTCTTATTTTAGTTATCAGACTAATTTTTTGCAAAACAATCGCTTACATGATACATTTTTTTCATTTTGGTCATTGATCGTCAAGTTTCAACAAAAATTGTAACATTGCATGGTATAATAATAATTTGGGTAAACTATGCCAGCTACCACCAAACTATTGAGGGTGACTCGTTTTTACCACCAATAATCTTTCTATTGTTCTAAATTTGTCACTATTTTGATACTAAATTGCCCAAAATCGTGTCGTTTTGCTAGAGGAAAATATGAAATTTTATGGACTCAATGAGATTTGAACTTAAAACCTTTAGAATCAAAGGCAACCTCTTAACCGTCAACTTAATATGTCTAATTAATTTTTAGCACAAATAATATATATTCTAAATTGCAGTTTAGATTAATTTAATTTATTTTATTATATAAATAATATTAATATACATATGATAATATATTAATATATATAACTAATAAATAAAATATTTATATTAAATAAAAGATTATATTATCAATCATATTAAATATATAAATAAATAAATAATATATTATTATAAAAACTAATTTTTACAAACCCAAAATTTACAAAAAAAATCCTAAAATCTACTAAAACATTAAATTCTTACCTATATACCCTAAAATCCTAAATCATAAACCTATTAGCAGCAAAAATGGATGGATTTGGGGTTTAAGTTTTTGGGTTTAGTGTTTTTTTGTAAATTTTTCGAAATTTTAAAATAATTTTTAGTTTTTATAATAATATATTATTTTTTATATAATTTAATATTATTTGTTTATGAATAAAATTTTAGGGTTTAAGATTTTGTTGGATTTTAATTTTTTAAAAATTAGTCTTTTAATTTTTATAATAATATATTTATCTATTTCATATTATTTATAATATTTATATAGAGTAATGTTATTTATATGACAAGCTACAAGTTTGGAATATATATTATTTGTGCTGGAAACAAAATATAGATGTTAAGTTGGCTTAGTGGTTAGGAGGTTGCCTTTAATTCTAAAGGTTTCAAGTTCAAATCTTATTGAGTGTAAGAATTTTCATATTTTTCTTTAACAAAACGACGTCGTTTTGGGCAATTTATTATAAAAATAGCGGCACCAAATCATCACGGTGTTAAGAAGTTAATGGCGCAGTGGTATAAACGAGTCAAAAAATAAAGTTTAGTAACAAATTTAGACCAATTGAAAGGTTGATGGTAAAAACGGGTCACACCCAATAGTTTAGTGGTACTTGACATAATTTACCCTAACAATTTTAATCTTAAAACATATACATTTCATGAATTTGGTCCTCAGTCTATATAGTTTAACCTTTTTTTCTTTTACTTTTTTATAATTTAATTTTCTCACTTTCACTTCTTTTAAAAGTAATTTTTTTCACTTAAAAATGATACCGTCACAATTCACCTTTTTCGTTATCATTTTTGAGGTTCTATACAAATACTTGAAAAATAGAGAAACCTTATTTTTTTTTAAGAAATAATGATCTTTTTAGTCAGGGACAGAGCTATTAAAGAATGGGAAGAGACAATCAGCCCCTATTCTCGAAATTCATTTTTACTTTTATTTTTTTATATAATTTAAAAAATAATAATTTATTTATAAATTTATCTCTCTATTTTTAAATATTTATATTTTACTCTAATTCTAAATACTGACTTCGTCTATGTCTACTGCCAATTTAGTTACTCAAGATTGCAGAGCACTTACTCCGAGTGCTAACATGGTGTACAGTGTCTCACTATAACGCATATATATATTACAAGTTAATATAAAATTCTTAAATTGTTGTTAGGGGTGAGCAAAACTCACTTTAATAAATTTTTCGACTGGACTTAAGACAAAAAAAAAATTATTTGTCTTGATTCGATTCAAATAAAAAAATTCCAAATAAACTTCGAGTTGTAAAATGGAAATTCGAATAACTTAAAATTTTAATAATTAGTGGATTGATATGCATATCTTATATGATTAGAGAAAGTTGTTTAAATTGGAATCAAACCGTTCTATAACATTATAAATAATTAAAATTAAATTTGTATAGGAATTCAAAAACTCGACTAGACTCGAATAAAAAAATCAAATAAAGTTTGAGTTGTAAAATTTGACGCGTCAAATCGAATAACTCAAAATTTTTTGACTTGACTCGATCAAACATTCACCCCTAATTGTTGATATATTTTTATTCAAATCTGTTTTAAATAAAATATTTTTAAAGAAATTATGCTTATCTCGATTAAAGTTTGAAGACTGAGAAAGAAGGATTTTTGAAGACTTTTATTTATCTCAATAACCGAAAATTAGTATTTAATTTATACCAAAATTCTTCAAGGTTGTGGATTTTGATCTCTTCATCTCTAGTGTTGTCGAAATAAGTGATCATTATCTCAAAGAGATTAATTTGAACGAACATCTATTATTGGATAATTCAAATAAAAATGCTTAATTTATTAAAAAAATATCTACCCTAACTGAGATTGGAGTCTAATTGAAGAAGGCATTTGAAAGTTCACCCGACGGCAAAAGTAGACGGTGACGTTATGATTTCTAAGTGAAAGAAAATGATTGTTTTTTTTAAGGGAAGTGAAAGTGAGGGGACTAAATTATTAAAAAAATTAAAAAACAAGTTTTTTTTAAAGCAAGTCAAAAAAATAAGTTAAATTCAAGAAAATAAGGACAATATTGATGAAACTACTGTTTTTAAATAAAATTGTTATTATATCATGCAATGTTATAATCTTCATTAAAAATAAGTAAAATAAAAAAATGTGCAATGTTAGTGTTAATTTTGCAAAAAAAAAAATAATTTGGTGACCAAAATAAATAAAAAGAGTAGAAATAATTTAATGACTAATGGTTAGTTTACTTTATTTATAATTATTCCTCAATTTTTTTGAATAGTCTTAAGATAATTTATAACGTAACATATATTTATATTTTTTTAACGCTTTAATAATGTACATACATATTACAGACAAAACTACTCAAATACTAATTTTTAAAGAAAACACACATTTTTTCCACATTGGCCACACGAGTACAATTACTCCTCAAATTATATATGTTGTCCAATGCACGGGCCTCGGAGGTATAACGCGAAGCCTACTTCCCTAAGATGCGATGAAACGGTAATATTGTGGTATGTTTTTAATCTGATATAATTTGATCATATATTTTTTATAATATAATTTGTATATTCAAATTTGATAATAATATTGATTGCCATTATTAAAGTGATGGTATAAAATTTATTTTTAAAATAATTTAATCATTTGATTTATATGTAAATTTATTCCATATCTTCCAAATTTTTATAATTTATTCTGTACATTTTATTATATCAATTATACATATGTACACATAAGTCTTATATTTTATAAATACTTGGTACCTTAAACGTAATATGTTTTTAGGGTAAACTATTTCAGTGACCATCGAACTATAGGGGCGTATTTATTTTGACCACCAAATTATCGAACTCGTCAATCAGGCCACTAAACTTATTAAATTGACCTATTTTGACCACCGCCGTTAAAAAATTAACGGGAGGGTAAGGAGGGGTGACGTGACAGTTAACAAAATTTTATAAAATTACACATTTAGTCCTTATTATTTACCTATTATATTAATTTGATCTTAATTTTTATTTAATTAAATAAAATTAATCAACCAATCAAATAATGACACGTGTCATCTCTCAATTGGATAAATTTTTTTATTTTATTTTAATTTATTTAAAGAGCCATGAAATGGCCTTGGGGTGGATCAAACCTAGGACTTGTGAATGTTATTCCACAGCCTTAACTAACACGCCAAACCACTCTTATTGATATGAGTTGCACCCACTTAGATCTGAATAATATCCATATATTTCTCCCCCCAAACTCTCCACCTTCCCAGCTCCGTCCGATCTCGGCCACTGCTGGTTCATGGCTATCACCGACGCCGCCAAAAATTTGTTGCCTCGCCCCGATCGAAACCCAAGAGCCACTCACAATGTCGCGCTATCGTCTGCCGTGTAGAACCACCTAAAGGTTCGGTGAAAACCCAAGGTTTTCTCCATGTTTTTTACTGTTTACACCATCGTCGGTCATCTGTTCGCGACATCGACACCACCATTGTGTTCCTCGTACACCCGCGAGTTGAACCCCACCCTCAGTTCATTGAACCGCCACCGGGACCTCCCCTTTGTCATGCATCCTTAAGCCCAGATCTGGGTAAAAATGTTTGGGTCATTTTATTTAATTAAATTAAAATTAGGATCAAATTAATATAATAGGTAAATAGTAATGACTAAATGTGTAATTTTACAAATATTTGTTAACTGCCACATCACCCCTCTGTTACCCTTCCGTTAATTATTTAACGCCGATGGTCAAAATAGGTCAATTTAATAAGTTTAATGGTCTAATTGATGAGTTCGATAGTTTGGTGGTCAAAATAGGTACGCCTCTATAGTTCGTAGGTCACTCGGGTAGTTTACATATGTTTTCTATTTTTTAGAAAAACTTTGATACACAAGTTAGTGTAAGCAATTTATACATATTTTTCAAATTTAAGAGTTACAAGTTTAATTTAGAGTTTAATGTTTAAGGGATTATATTATATGATTTAGAATTAAAGATGTTAGAGTTAGATATTTAAATTTTAGATCTTAAAAAAGAGTTTGTAAATTCTTTTACACAAACTATGTATTAAAATATAACTTTCTTTATCACATTGTTTCTAAGTACATATTTGGGCTAATCTTTTATTGTTGGCTTTTTCTAACCTATGCATGCATGCATAGATTATGAGTCAACTAATAGCTTGCATTAAATAAAAGATTCTACTTGAAAAAATAACAATCATTTAATGTATTACAAAACCCTAAAAGATTATATTGAAAAGAATTCACATCTAATGTAATATGGTCTAAGGTTTACAGTTTTAGGGTTTAGGATTTTATGGTTAGAGTTTTAGGGTTTTTAGGGTTTAGGGTTTTATGGGTATGATTTGTGTTTATAGTTTAAGGTTTTATGGTTAGTGTTTAGGGCTTAGGGTTTAGGGCTTATGATGTTATGATTTAGTGTTTAGAATTTAGGGTTTAGGTTGTATGATTTTATGGTTAGGGTTTTAGGTTTTTAGGGTTTCAAGGGTATGGTTAGTATTTAGGATTTATGGTTAGTGTTTATAGTTATGATTTAGGGTTTTATAGTTTAGGGTTTAGAGTTTGAATTTTAGGGCCAATGTTTAGGGTTTTAACATTTAATGTTTAGGTTTTAGGGTTAGGATTTATAGTTTAGGGTATATGAATTAAGATTTTGTGTTTAGATTTTTCAATAGAATCTTTTAGGATTTTACAATACATTAAATGATTATTATTTTTTCAAATAGAATCTTATATTAAATATAAGTTAAATGACCCTTAATCTATGCATACATGAATAGGTTAGACAAACCTTTTATTATTTAGTCAATATTATGGTACTGGGTGATTTGTTTTCCTAATCCCAAGCTTATCACATTGTTTCTAAATATAAATCTAGAAACAAAAATCTTCTATCTATGCCCTAACACTAAAAAAATAAATTCTATGTTTTAAATTCTAAATCTTAAATTCTAAATAATAAACCCTAAAAATAAATTCTACACCTAATATTAAACTCTAATCTTAAACCATAACCCTAATTTTAATATGAGGCATATATGTTAGATGCAAAAGCATTCATTCAAAGACATAGTATACCCTATGTAATCATTCAAAGCAATATAGTTGAACTAAAACATACAAAATTCTGAAACTTAAAACTGATAAGATAAAGAAGACACAATATCCCCTTATTTCTATATCATGCATATAGAATCCATCATCAGGAAAAAAAAGCTGATATCCGTTCAATAAGTGTTGAGTTTCTTAGTAGAAGATACAAAGATGAAATAATGAAAGAAGGTTTTCATTTCAGTTGATTCTTTAGGAAGATACAAAGCTTGCTATATAATAAGTTGCTAAGCTAATACAAGTTAGTTAGGATTTTACAGAACTGTATAACCGACTACAAACAACCCTTCTAATATGCAGACACATGTAGAAGGGAATTATACACAGTTTTCTTCATTCAACATTCTCCTTGCTTCCTCAAGTGTTTTCACCTGAATTTTGTCCCTGAACAGCTCGAACAATGGTCTCGTCAAAGCCTTAGTCAACCCATCTAACGTTTGATGTATAGCTGGAACATAGTTAACACGTAGCTGATTCATGGCCACCTTTTCACGAACAAAATGAATGTCAAGATCCACATGTTTAGAACGTGCGTGGTACACTGGATTGGCTGTAAGTGCAATTGCACTGGTGTTATCACACCAGATGGTTGAAACTTCCTTGCTTTCCATGCCCATATCCTTCAACAAGGAGTCAACCCAGATGACTTCTGATGCAGCATCAACGAGGCTCATGTACTCAACCTCCATGGTGAAACGTGACACCACCTTTTGTTTCGAAGAACTCCATGTGACTAAGCCATTGCCCACAAACACGTAACAACCAGAGATTGAATGACGATCATCTGTGCTGCCTCCCCAATCAGCATTAGCAAACACTATCACTTGTAGTGCTGAACACTAAGGTGTGATTCAGTGTTCCAACCAAGTATCGCAAAATCCTCTTCACAGCAACCATATGGAGTTAACACGGAGCATGCATAAATTGGGCCACCCTATTCACATTGTAGGTGATATCAGGTCTCGTGTGGCACACATAGAGCAAGATGCCTATAATACTTCTGTACTCCCGTGCATCTAACAATGGATTCCCTGCATTCTCTTAGCACAACTTGTGAGCTGCAACCATAGGAGTAGGTGTTGGATTAGCACCCTCCATAGAGTCTTCCTTAATAACTCGAGAATGGATTTATTCTGATTGAGCAACAGTGAATTCTCAGTTCGCTTAACCTCAATTTCCAGAAAATAATGCAAGTCACTTAGATCTTTTAACGAGAATTGATCATTCAACATCCTAACCATATGATCAATCTCTTCTGAGGAGTGTCTTGTGACGATGATATCATCCACATATGTTGAGTGTGTAAAAGTTCTATTATTTACACCCTTTTTAACCCATATTTCTGCCGCATTCAAGCATCATTTCATTGCATTTAGGTTAGTTTACAGCAAAACATCACAAATATATTAAAGGCACAGATTCTACTAAAGAATGGCTGATTTTGCAGGATGCTGCCATAGTAGACGGAGAAGGCGGGCGCAGGGCAAATAAACAGAAGAGCTGAACTAAACAAGCAGACAAAGAGGACGATGCTGCTATGGTGCTGCCGTGACAGCAGAGGACGACAACAAGTTAGTGGAGAAAAAGCAAAGTGGACCTCGATAGATAGAGAAAATTCTGCTCGTCTATCGTGTGAAAACCTTATATTTTTCCAAGCCCCGGATCAAAAGATATGTCAAGCCCAAAGCTCAAGGAGAGAAAATCCCAAGAAACAAGGAGGACGGCTGGAAAGTAGGTTCCTTGAAGATTAAGTCTTTATTAGAATCATACTTTTAATTAAAGTTGTAATCCTTGTTAACTTAGATAACTTGAGCCCAAAGCTTATATAAGGGCATATATTTTAACCTAGGGAGACATAATAGCCGATTACCCCATAACCGATAACCAAAAACCCCTAGCCGTTTACCCGCCGTCGACATGTTCTAAATTTCCCCTAGGGCCACGAGTTGATTTGTAAAGTAGTTGCAAGGGTTGTTTTGTTTTAGGAATTTTCAGTTCAATAAAATAAACTTCAAGTTCTCTTATTTTGGTTATTAATATCTTGCAAGAGCATCGGGAGAGCATTGTGAGGTTATCTATTTACTTAGCATCGGGAGAGTTAAGTATACGAAAGAAATAAGAGCAAGTTCTCTAGTTTATAGTTGAACTATCTCGTGCCTAGGGATAGGGCGAGGTTAAGTGGCTAAAGAAGAACTCATACACATCGGTGTTCATCCTTCGATTCACGCCGGGAGGTATCATCAAAGACGTGATCATCGACAGACTTGGACCTAGGGATAGGCCAAGGCAGATCTAGGATTCTTGCCAAACTTGAAGTACTGAGTTGGTGTGTTTGCTGCCGCGACGATCAATAGACTGCTGCCGCGACAGGTGCTGCCGCGACGGGCGCGACGACAGAACTGAATTTCCTAAACTCTGCAATACCTGCACTACTGAGCAATTCAATACCAGCCCATTCTCTCTATCTTGATATTTCTACTCTTTTATTTACGTTTACTTTATTATTCTCGTGACAACTCTCAATTATTTCCTTTACTTTTGTGCAGTGAATTAAGGTGAAGCTATTAGCCCAATCCCTGTGAAGACGATATCCGATACTTCGTATCACTTTACTACTTACGTTGTGTATACTTGCACTACCATTGCGATAGACTATTTTACACGCAACAACATACACTACCATATATGTGTATATGAAATCTTTACAATTGATAAACAATGATGCATAAGCTTTTGATTCTTTAAATCCCAGATTAATCAAACATTCCTTAAGCTTGGCATTCCAGTTCTGTGGAGCCCGCCTCAGTCTATACAGTGCTTTATTCAATTTACACACCAGTTGAACACCATTCGAGGCTTGTTGTTCAAAGCCATGCGGTTGCTGCGTGAATACATCTTCATCTAACTCACCATTAAGAAATGCATTGTTCACATCAACTTGCCTTAAATGCCACCCTTGTGAAACTACTAAGGAAAGAATGACATTCACCGTAGGGAATTTAACCACTGGACTATACGTATCTCAAAAATCCTGACCAAGGATTTATGAATATCCATTGGTAACAAGTCTCGCTTTATGCCTCTAAATCGAACCGTCTGAGTTCCTTTTAAGTTTAAACAACCACTTACATCCAACTACTGATCTGCCCTCAGGAAGTTCTACTAATGTCCATGTTCATTGGCCTGTAACGCATTGAACTCAGCAATCACAACTTCCTTCCATTAATCAGACTGCATAGCCTGATACACATCACCTGGTTCTACAACATAACAAGCACTTAGATAAGCTTTAGGTTTAAACACACCACACTTACTTCTTGTTAACATAGGATGCTGATTTGTTGTTGTAGGCATGAGCATATTCAATTGAACCTCAGTTGTAGGCACAACACATTTAGAATCAAAAGCTGGCACAATGTCACATGCAGCTTGATTGTCAGAATCACAAGTTGTAGACACACCACCTGTTTTTGACACCTCCTCTTGCTCATGGCCAATAGAACCATGCACTGAGTTAACCTTAACCTCTTGTTGTACATGTGCATCCTGATCCTCCTACCTTGCTTCTTCCTCAGTCTCAACTCGATTATGCACATTGCGAGAGGCAGAGACACCTTCATTAGGACTATCACTAGGTAGCACTTGTGATGTACTACTCAAATGTTATGACTGAACACAATACCTGCCCAGCTTACTAACATCAGCGACCACCTTTATAGTTTGTGTCTTAGTAAGCTGAGGCCCTGATGGCTCACTCCTGAGATTGGCAAATGGAAATGTCATCTCATCAAACACCACGTGTCTCGTGACATATACACGCTCATTAGGTGCCAGACATTGAAACCCTTTGTGCTGAGGGCTATAGCCAAGAAACGTGCAAGCCTCTGATCGAAACTCCAACTTGTGTGCATGAAAAGGTTTGAGATACGAGAAGCACCTACAGCCAAACACTCTCAACTCCTCATAGCCGGGTTTCTTCTCAAAGAGTTTCTCAAAGGGGGAACACCATTTAACACCCTTGTTGGCATCCTATTAATCAAGTGCACTGACACGTGTCGTAACGTGTCAAGAATAATTTCTTTCTTCCAAATAAATAAATAAATAAAGGAATTAAATTAAGTATAGATAAAGAAGTAGGAGTCGAACCCACAAGGACTTGGACTTTCCTTGTTACGCCTTTGACGTTTCTGAACCAAAAGATGATGGAATTGAGTTTGTGTGATTGGGGGGGGGGGAGGAAATTGCAATGAAATGTAATAATTTAAGAGAGCAAGAAGAATGATTTAAAGATGTTAAAACTAATAATAGAGATATTCAGCCTTGACTAAGCTTTGACTTGTTCTACTCAGTTCATTGGTAGAGATTTTTGATTTCAGAAAACTTGTTGGCAAAATTACTACAAGGTCAATCCTTGAGTTTTCTTTGTAAACTGAATTTCTAAACCCAATGTTTAGCTTCAGTTTTGATAATTTGTCTAAAGCAACTCAATGTTTGAGAAAACAAATTCTTTAAGCTCGTAACCAACTCGAAAAGTTATTTCTATAAAATCAACTTGATCTCAATTTCTCTTAGTAATCTATTTACTAAGTGTGTTCCCTGGAAGTCGAATTTGTTTCAATAACTGATCCTCCCTCCCACTTGATAGATCAAAACAATTTTTTTCTCCAAAGTCAATCTTTGGGTTTAAAAATCATTTTGATTTTGAAAATAAAGTATAAAGAAATCGAGAAAAGTTTCCGAAATGTTTGAAGCATAATTTCAAACCTCGTCTTGAGAATACGTCATTGCATAAGCCTTCGGCTTAAGAGATTTAGCCGAGCATGGTTATTAAATTAATCATGCTCGACGTTTTAGAAATAATCTCAAGAAAAATAAGAAAAGAACTTTAAGAAAAAAAAAACTAAGAAGAGTAAAAATTCCAAGAGAAAGATGAAATGCTATTCAAATTGATGATGAAGTCTTTCTCCAAGAGGGGTATTTATAGTACTTCAAATAACCTAAAAATACTAAGAGATAAAAACCTAAAATACAAAAGATAATTAAAAGATAAATTCCCAAGTTTAAATTTAAAACTAAAAAAAATCAGGAGATAAGCTATCTGATAAGCGGCCTGATAAGCTATCACTGCTGTTGACGTCAGCTTCTAGAAGACGCTGATGTGGCGCCCAGTCAGCATTCATGCCCATGAATCTGCCCATGACTCCAGCATTTTCTGCAGCATTCTAGCTTATTTCCAGCATCACGTCTTCTACATGAAAACAACATAAAACAGCCTAGTTAAGTCCCTCAAACTTGTATTTAATCGAAATAAGGACCAAAAACACAACCAAAATAAATACTCATCATGCACTGCAGTGAGAGCTGCATAAGACAAAAAACGTAAGGGCATGGATTCTTGAGCTAAGAGAACCAAGGCAAGCTCAATTACATGACCGTGCTTCCTTTCGACTACGCCATTTTGCTCAGATGTGTGAGGGCATGTTATGCGATGCATTATACCATCTTTGAACAGAAGAGAAGACAAGGCACGATACTAGCCACCCCAATCACTCTGAACAACTTTTATTGAACCACCAAATTGAGTTAATACCATCTTCTGAAACAATAAAAAAAAGGCAATGCTTGAGACTTATCCTTCAAGAGATAGATCCAAGTATGCCTAGAATACGCATCAACAAATGATATGTAACACTTAAAGCCATTTGAAACATTATGTGAGGGTCCCCATAGGTCTGTGAAGATCAATTCAAAAGGAGAAGTATAATTTGTAAGAGAATGCTCAAATGGAAGCTTGTGACTTTTTCCCATGTGACAGGCAACACAAATTTTATTATCATTCGAAGAAATCTTTACATCCATTGCATTACATATCTTGACTAAACTTTCAAAGGCAGGGTGTCCTAGACGCCTATGCCACCAATCATATACATCATTGGACTTAGACACTGAATAAGCTGCAGTTGGGTTGAACCTATCATCCATAGTAAACACATACAAACCATCCTTTTCTTGCCCTTGAAGCAAAACCTCTCTAGAAGCTTCATCTTGAACACATCAATCCTTAGCATGAAATTCAAAGAATACCTGATTGTCCCTAGCAAGTTTGGATACCGAGAGCAAGTTTTTGGTTATTTTAGGCACACACAATAAATCATTTAAATGCAATGCACGAGATGCTGTAAAGAGAGAAGAATGACCAACCATATTGATTGCTAAAGACACTCCATTCCCAACCATAAGCTTACTTGGTCCGCTGTAATCAACAACATGAGCAATGTTGCTTGTATCATATGTCATGTGGTGTGTAGCACCGGAGTCCACCACCCACTGATCTCCCGAGGCAGAAGCAAGATGTGCTTGAGAGGTTGTAGGTTGGTTAGACACTGTCGAACCACAAGCACAACAATTGCAAGTTGGATTAGTAACAACATATGACGCAAGATGAGCATTGACAGTCTCCCCTCGATGTTGACCTTGGGTAGCTGTAACCCCTGGAAAATTCTGATCGAATATGTGCCAACAACGATCGACAAGATGCCCATTCTTGCCACACAATTGGCACTGAATGTGCATACGGCCACGACCTCTGCCACCAGATCTTCCACCAAGAACTTGAGGTCTTGGATTTCGTTGATTATTAGAGTAACCTGACCTAGTGGACAGATTCTCCCAATGTGCAACATTTGCACTGAGAGTTAAACTATCAAATTCATTCTCAAACCCAGCCAGTTGAGCCTCTACATCGATAAGCAATGTGTAAACAGCATCCACTAAAAAGGAGTAGAACTATTGGTAATAACAACCATAAACGACTGATAATCGCGAGGCAAACCCTTGAGAATACTAGCAACTTGTTCCATGGATGACACAAGATTTCCACAGGAGGTAAGAGCATCACATACCTCCTTGACACGAGTGAGATAGACTCACATACTATCTTCACCTTTCTTCAACGAACGGGTATTACCATACAAACTCATGACAGATGTGGTCGATTTGTTGGCAAAGAACTGCAAGACTGTCTTCCATACACCATTGGCCGTTTCAGCACCCACGAGTTGAGATAGCAAATGAGGGCTGATCGTAGATAACAACCACGAGGCAAGCACGCTATCTTGCGCAAAAAACTCTTCATATTCATCATTGTCCACCGTGGCGCCGAAATCATCAACCACTGTCTCTGGAGGAGGCTTAACTTTCCCATTGAGCAATCGTTCTAAGCGATGATTGCGAACAGTGAGAAGCACTTGTTGTTTCCATAACAGAAAGTTCATCTCATCAAAGATAACATTCACCTTTTTATTTGTAAAGGCTTTGACATTCTTGGAGGAGAATTCAATCAAGGCTTCATTGGACCCGAGAGAAGGGGGATACACCATGGTGAAACCGGGACAGAAAGTACAACGATTTCAGCAAAACCCAGGAAAAGATGCGACTGATACCATGTTGAGTTTCTTAGTAGAAGATACAAAGATGAAAGAATGAAAGAAGGTTTTCATTTCAGTTGATTCTTTAGGAAGATACAAAGCTTGCTATATAATAAGCTGCTAAGCTGATACACATTAGTTAGGGTTTTATAGAACTGCCTAACCGACTAAAACAACCCTTCTAATATGCAGATACGTGTAGAAGGGAATTATACACAGTTTTCTTCATTCAACAATAAGTGAGGAGCCTTTACCATTGCTGCCCCCTTGGTTCCTCCGTTGGTGAGTTGGCTCGACGATCTCTCCCTCAGGGACATTGTCATCAAATTTCTTAGGACAATCCTTATCAATAAGTCTGTCCAGTGCATCCTGTTGCATATCCAGACGTAACAAAACACTTTTGAAAAAAAATATTCAGCCTCTGGTCAATCAACGTCAGCTGCTGCTCAGTTAAAAGATTCCTATGCTTCATCTCTTTGCATTCCTCCAGTATCAGCTTCAGTGTTTCATTGTTCACTTTCCCCACCATTTTTTACGGCTGGAAGAGAAATAAGTTCTCGAAAATAGGTTTTAATTTAGAAGAAGAAAATAGAATGAAAAACGGGTTAAATAGTTGCTGTAATTTAACCTTTTTGGGCTGGACTTAGGTTAAAAAGATATTTGAATATTTGATACCTATTTTTATTTTAATTATTTTGTATTCGAGTAATTAGTTTTTGATTAAAATTAGGATACTTATGTAATAAATTGATTTGTTCGATTTAGATATCTAAAATCTATAATCAAACCAAATCAATCACCGAATAGAAATTCTCTTACCCTTTTCGGTGCCCTATTTATGCCCTACTAAAAATTAGATTTAAGGTTTAGGGTTTGTGGTTAGAGTTTAAGGTAGAATGTATTTTTTAGGGTGTAGTGTTTAAGATTTAAAATTTAAGGTTAGAGCTTGAAATTTAACTTTTAGTATTTTTTTAGTATTGAGGCATAAAAAAGGCACCGAAAACGACAAAAAAATTATCCATCAATCACCTAAACAAAGTAAATCAAATTAACCACACGTGTGCATGTATTTTTCTTAGACTAAACCAGAACTTTCCTTTTTTTACAAAATTAGTTTTTGTAAACAATAAATATCTCTTAAGGTGAATGTTTACAAAAATTAAACTCATGAACAAAAAATTACAGAAGATAGATAATAGAATTACAAGAACTAAGGTTTGTTTGTTTCGTAACCATGCGGGTCTTTGGAGAATGGGGTTTGCGCAGTGTTCATTGCACCACTCGATGGGATTATTTTGCTGCTGTGTTTCCGGCATTATGGGTAGCTGTAGAATCTATATCTCTTGATCGCAAAAAATTACTCTATACACCATCATCATGGAGTCAAAATTTGAGGTTGGGGTAAACTATAAATGTTTAAAAGTGGAGAGCTAAATTCATAAATAAATTAATTTAAAAAAAATAAATAAAGGGACAAAGTGAAAAAAAAATTCTTCGGGAGTGGGAAGGCGATTGCCTCTCCCCACCTCATGTAAATCCGCCCATATACACAACGTACAAGAGAAAAATGAAAGATTAAAAAATATATATATTGGTCTTTAAGTTTTGATGTGTGATCTAACCTTGTTCAAGTGTTTTTAGCTTACTTTTATAATGAGAAATGAATTTTTAGTCGTTTATAACTGTTAGAAAAGATTTAGAACCATTGGAGAGTGATTTTTTTGTCATAAAAAGTAATTCTGCAATTTGAGTATCTGCGCTCGAAGTTGAGTATTAGTACCTGCATTAAATTAAAAAAAAGTTAACAGTTAAAAGCACTTAGGGTACCAATACTGATGAGCAGTACATATACTAAAGTGGCTTACTATTATTTTGGAAAATCTTCAAGTATCGGTACTTGACAAGGTCGTATTGGTACTGGTTGTTGGATATTGATATTGGAGTTCGAAATCAGTACTGATACTAAATGCAAAAGACATTTGAAAATACATAATTCAAAAATACTAAATAACTAATTTAAACATATTTTTCAAGTTACGTGGTATTTGAATTATTTTTAAAGTCTTTAATTAAGTTCAAAATATTTTTCACACAATTTGTTATATCAAGGTGTACCTGTGTTTCTTATACAACTTTTAAACTTTATGTTTGTCTATATAAACTTTTCTTAATGATATTATTTGTAAAAAAAATATGAATTTATTCCGAGTATTTGATGACTCAGCCTTATTATTTTGAGTACCCAATCTTCACCTATCGGAAAAACGGAGCACTGTTTTACCACCCGTTTCTCTTAACCCCACCTTCAGAGTTCAGAATCGATTTCAAAGGTTTCAGTTCCTTTATTTCTACCCTTTTTCTGTTGTATTTTCCTTCTTACTCTTTTTGCTCCCTACATGAAGTTGTAAAAAATTCTTAATCTATTAACTGCTTCTGATATTTAACACACTGTATTTACTGAAATTTAACATGTACAAACAAAATTTCAAATTTGGTAAAAACAAAGAATAAAAAATTCAAATATTACATACAGTGACGCGTTTCTCTCTTTTTTCCCCAAGTGATTTTAAGATATTTGTATACAAAACTGCAGAAGAAATTAAGGGGATAAAGGGATGGTGATCACTTTGAAGGTAGTATAACTGTTTGGTCCTGTTTCGATCTGGACATTGCTGCTGATGCCGCCACAGTCATGGCCGACGCAGCAGCCACGCCGAGCTTTGCACCACCGGCAGCCTTCATTGCGCCACCTACTTTGGCAAAAACAGCTACCCCACCTACAAGAAATGCCCTCAAGACTACCGTTGGTTTCACTGCCATCTTTTATTTTGAATCTGCGCATCTTCCAATATCATTAAAAACTCAAAATTTCAAGTATTATTTGGAAGACAATATAAGTAATAAAACTTTGAAGCTACTTTTCTCATGTTGTTACTCGAATTCAGATGTGACTATTAGATAAGGATATATGTCTAACACATGGACAGACACAAGACTTTAAGTTAGGGGGCGAATCTATAAACTTTTAGGGGGGCGAAAATAGATTTTCAATAGAAAATACAAAGAAAAATTTTAAAAAATTTATAAATTGTATAAGAATTTTAAATTTTTAGCCCCCCTCCAGCCCCCTCAGTCTATCCCTGGTAGTATATTTATTTAAAAAATCATATATTTAAATGATCCTTTAAAGGTTATTCTCCGTTATCATATTTGAATATGTATTTAAAAGACCTTCAGAGAATAATATCTCTCTATATTCAAATATATATTTAGAGTATCCTTGCAAACATAACCGAGCATTGAACAATATCTCATAACAACCGATTCCCAACATTGTTTTACAGACTTGAAAAAGCATAACAAAATATGTATACCTGAATTGAATGAACATATATCTTTGTACTCGTATCCGAATATAAATCGAACAAATATGTTATCTAATGCCCTCGTATTCCCAAACCAGTGTCGTATCATATAACAAGTAAGAAACAGAAGAAATCAAATTACCTTGAAGTTTGAAGATCAAATGCTTTTGATTTGAGTCCTTTATTTCCCAATAATTTGGAGAATTATTGCACAACACGTTTCGAATTTTGTTCCTTTTTATGCTGTGGGCGAAAGCTACAATTGAGGGCTACGACTTATTTCATAACACGTTTCGAATTTTTGTTACCACTCGAATCCGAATGTTAACGAAGAAAAAAATGGTAAAATACGGCGAATGTGTTTTATTAGCGACGGCCCGCATATCCCTCGCAATAACTGTGCGCCGCCAAAGGGGACAATTAACGACGGAACCAGAAAAGCGACGGTGAATCCGTAAGCTGGACTATTGTCCTAGTGCCTCACATGAGTGTAAGACAGATACTTGTACTAGAAATAAGTTAAAACTTATAGAAGATGCAAAATGATATGAACTAAAGCAAATTCAGCTAACAAACTAAAACCATGTGAAGAGATGTCCAAAATCATGTGAAGTTTTGTTTATTGTTGTAATATTTTAATTGTCAAAACAACTAGAAATAAGATTAAAAAAACTATTTAAAACATATTATTTATCGAATTAAATAAATAAATATATAAATTCATACAATATATGTGACATTAAGGAGTAATATGATATATACGGATTATTAGAATTAAATAAAAGTGATTATCATTATCATAGAAAATGAAAAACCTTAAATAAAAGATTTTTAGTTGAAAAATAAAAATGAAAATGGATGAGGATCAACTTTAGAGATATCCGAATGAAATTGGAAAAGAGAAAAAATTATTAGATGAACTAGGCTCACCACGTTATCCATGGTCTCATCCAATGAAGATTTTTCATCTTATTTTTTTTAAGGTGAATCTTCACATCTTTCCTACATGTAATTAAAGAGTGAGTAGTTACTTGGAAGTTATATTGAAATTGACGAATGTTATTGGATGAACCATAGATGACGTGGTGAGCCAGACCCATCTAATAATTTCTTAGAATATAGGCAACTTTACCATCCTCACCTAGGGGTGTAAGGAGCCGAGTCGAGTCCGAGTAGTGTTGAGCTTGATTTGGCTCATTAAGAACTCGAGCTGAGTTCAAGCTTGATTGAGCCTGAGCAATGCTAAGCTCCACTCGGCCCGATAAGAACTCGAGCCGAGTTTGAGTCAGCCGTTGGCGGATCTTTGACTAAGTCGGACTTGAGTAATTCGTGATCTGTCTATCTCACTTACAACCCTAATAATAATAATAATAATAATAATAATAATAATAATAATTGTAACGATCCAGTTTTTGGGTTAGTGAACCGGGTCTTGGACCCGAGTTATGGGACATTATTTTGGGTGCCTAAGTCATGGGTATTTTGAGTTTGGGCCATTATTTTGGAATAAGGGTTATTTGAATTTTAAAAAGATGGCGTGTAAGAGAAAAAAAAGAGGAATACATTTTTGAGGAGAGAGAATGATACGAACCCCCTTGGAAGGTCCAATTGTTGTAATCAAGGATCGAATTGGTGATGTCTTCACTTGAAGGGACAACTCGATCGATGATTGTTCCCGGACCTAGAAGGCAAGCAAATCTCCATCCGAATGCAAGTATTTATGCACAAACAAATATTTGATACAACAAAGTACAATATTGGTATAGGTTAGTATAGAGAATAGCGGAAGCAATTGAGAAATTTTTGGCTAGGAAGGGTGGTAGGGTCGAATAAGGCTGGTTGGATAGTTTTCGGGTAGGGTACTTTGAGGGTTCGATTGGAATGGTAAACGATTTTAGAAAGGGCTTAATTTTTTGGTATGTTGTAGATGGGATGTAGGGCTATAGTTTAGGGTCAATAATTTTGGAAAAAAGTTTAGGAATGAGAAATTTATAGGGCTGGAAAGTAGGGTGATCGAAATAGGCTGGAAGGGTAGTCTTTAAGGGTAGGTTAGAAAGAAGTCTTCAATTGACCGACCAAATGAAATTAGAAAATTATGAAACTTTCTAGATTATCAATTGAAATATAAATGAAGATATTGGTTGAAAGAATTGAAGGATTTCAAAGGATAGAAAGAATGAGCTGTTTTGGTGTTTTGGTGATGAAGTAGGGTGAAAGATGGGTGAAATTGAAGGGGCTAGAAAGGATAGAATGAGATGAAAATTTTTAGATCTCAAATTGAAATATAGAAGTTGAAAATGAATAAAAGAAATGGAAGAAGAGATGATGATAGATGGAGAATTAAATTGATGAAAGTAGAAGAAAAGAAAGGTGGCTTTCAAAGGTAAGATGAAACTTAAGTATTAGAGACTTAAGACCCGAATCTTGAGACACATATATGGTCGGTTGGGGGTGGACTTCAACCCTCTAGATAGAAATCTAGGAACCACAAGTATAAATGGATGGAATCAGAGACACCAAAGTAAACAATGTTGCCTTGAAAGTGATATGTTCGCAAAGAACAAAGTGAAAGAAAAAACTCACAAATAAAATTTGATTTCAATAATTCAAGAGTATGACAAAAGATGTTTTTCAATTGAAGTTAAAAGGCTATTTATAATGCTAGAATGCTCATTTGGCCGAAAAGACGTGAAATTATTCGGCCATGAAGGGTTCCAATTTGAAAATGAAACAATGACTCTTGAATGGTTGCATTGGTTCGGCTAGAATGAAGAGTCTCCTTAGGCTGCCGAATAGTTGCTTCACAATCGGGCTTGAAGTCTTGCTTATTTTATAATTATATCATATGATATAATTATGGTGTTGATCAATTTCATGTTGCTTGCATTAATTTGAACGTTGGAGTCCAAAGAATACAATGCTTCACTTTGAAAATCTTGCTTGCTTCCTTGTTGTAGCCGAATCCAAGTAGGCATCTTCTATAATTTTATTCTACGTGCATGACTGGTATTTTTTCCATCCAAAAGCTTGGTTCTCATATTCATATATCCATCTCTCATATGAATTTTTGTCCTTGCAAAATAATGAACAATGGTAAGTGAAATGTGTCTCACAATATAGGTAGTTAATCATGAATTGAACTCGGGAATATAACTTAAAATAATGAAAATTAGTTAAGTTAAAATTGTGAACTCATATGTTAAATTCTATCATCATAAAACTAATACTCCCTCCGTCCCATAAAATATGTCCTCTATTGACTTTTTGAAAGTCAAAATTTTTAAATTTTGACTATTATTATATTAAATATTTTAAATAATTAATTTTTATAGAATATATATTTGAAAACTACTCGATTAAAGGTTTTTAAAATATATATTTTCATATTTTTATCAATGATACATTTTAATTAATTATGAGTCAAAGTTGAAAAAAATTGACCCAAAAAAGTCAATAAGAAACAAAAATTGTGGGACGGATAGAGTATTAAAGTAAGGTGATGAAAGAACTCCTTGAATTAAAGGTCAATTGATCCTTGTAGAAATCTTTCATTAAAGTGGTGGAAAGTCCTTGAATTGGATAACATCAGATAAGGAAAAGTGAAAAGTAAGGGGAAAATGGGTGTTGAGAGAGTTTTAAAGGTTGGAGCTTTCAAGCTCATTTTTGTCGTCGTTTCGACCGCTGGCACCATAAAGTATAACTCGTTGAGACGAGTTCATCGGTGGTTTTCGTTTTTCCGCCGTCGTCGCCACTCGTCGAGGTGATGAGAAAGTAGGCTCGGATGAGCTTGTTCATGAGGAACCATCACCCTCCGTCATAGACCAGCTGCACCGACGAATTTCTCATCGTTAAAAATGAAGATCTTGAGCTAGTCGGTCGATTCCTGCCGCCGCACGCGCCATCGTCCGTCGTAAACTAGAGGGTTGGTTGAGCGAATCAGACCAGTCAGTTACTCGAACCAGACCAACCGGTTGAGTCGAGCCAGGTTGGAGTCGTTGACCGGGTCGTTGACTTTTACTGAGGGACCCTACCCGAGGATTTCTCGACGTTCTAAGTCCGTTGGCTCAGTCCGTTTTGCCAAAATCAAACCTAGTAAGCTGTTTTTATGCGTTTTATCCCCTAAAGTAGTCTGATAGTTTGGAATGACTTATGTAGTCGTATTTGTTTTATCCAAGGAATTGGTGGACTCGAATATTGGAATTAAAGGGGTGATTGGAGGAGCTTGGACGGGGATTTATCGCTTTGGCTTAAGGTTAGTACACCTCGAACTCCTATTGCTTCATGAGCATCATAAATGTGATTGTTTTGCGTGTTAGTATCTGCAAAATAGGTAGATGATGAATATGCATGTTTGGAGACCGATAGTATGAGACTTGATATTTATGAGATGTGTAGAAATATATGTTTTGATATAATAATTGAAAAATGTTTTGGACTTAATTGAAAAGAATTTAAATTATTCTCTAAGTAAAAAACAACTTGAAAGTAAGTTTGAGGATGTTTCAAAAGGTTTTGACAATGTTTGAAACATTCTTAAGTAGCCAAACTAGTGTTTTTAATGTACCCATTTCGATACAAGCATAATCTGTATCGATACGTTTTGAAACTACCAGAACCCGTTTCGATACAAGCCTTACATGTTTTGATACGAATAGGTGTGGTTTCGAAACACCCTTTGGTGTTTCGATACGCCCACGTGGCATACACCCCAACGGCTATTTACCAACGACTATTTAAACTGCAGGATGTTTCGATACGACACTAGGCTTTTCAATACGGGTGTTCCGATACGACCCAAGGTGTTTCGATACGACCTCTTTAATGCGTATAACGTCTCTTTCTATTCTAGTCGTGTTTCGAAACAAGTAGGTACCATTTCGATACGGGCAACTGCATAACTGCATTTATGGTGGGAAATAAAGTCTCAAATGGCTCCAATTCAACCCCAATGGTCCTCAACGGCTACAAACTCAATTGGGAGTATAAAAGGGACCTCCAAGCATCAATGGAATGCTAACGCTTCAATTGTCAACAACCATATGATGTCAAATTGTCTTTAGAGCTTAAATTATTCATTCTTTGTATAGACAACACTAGTGAGCCTAAATTGTCAAATTTGCTCAAGTGTTTAGGTTTGGGTGAGTGCTTTAGTGTGCAAACATCAACCTTGTAAGAGGGATTTTAGTTTTCTTATCTTTATCTCTTGTAGAGAGGGTTTGATCAAGCTTTGGCTAGAAAGCTTTGATCGTTGTAAGGGTTTCCTCCTCATCCTAAAAAATGGGACGAATCAATTAGTGCATTGATTATGAAATCCTTAGTGGGAAGTTAAGGTAGTGGATGTAGGTGCTTGGTAGAAAGCCGAACCACTCCAATTTATCGTGTCTTTTATCTTTTAGCTTCCACACCTCAATCACCAAAAAATCCAACTTCTCCACCTCTTGGCAATCCATAACGGTTGAAGTAAATCGAGCATATCAAGCCTAACAAGATGCATGGTGATGTTGTGAATATGATGAGACTCATGGAGGCTTTAGAGACCATTTAGGGTCGTTTGAGATGCTCATATGATTATTTGATGATTGATTGATTGGTTGATAATTGTAATGCTTTGTATGCGTGATCGAATGGATTGACGTAATTGATGAACGCATTAGTAAACAAACCTTAATGACTTTCATAAGCTTTAGGAATTGAATAAAGTGTGGTAATATCGTAATTTGAGAAAATGGGACAAATTCGTGAATAGGGTTTTGATACGAGGTTTGGAGGTATCGGTGCGCGACTGGGAGCCGCATCAGTACGGTTCGACCCATACCGGTATTTGTGGAAATTAAAGATTTCCATTAAACTATTTTAGTATCGGTATACGTGTGAGTATCAGTACCTAGGGGTACCGTAACGGTACTCATGTTTGAGTACCGATACCCACTGAACAAGATAAATTATAATGCTAATAAAAGATAGAAATTTACGTGGGTCGATAATGAGATAATATGGGTTAATAAAGACAATTAATGAAGGCGATTAATGTACACTTCCATAATAATTAATAACTTGGTAAATGTTGGGTGCCTTGATGGTAATAGCAACCGTAGGATCTTTGGTGGATCGTGTAATGGTGTGTGTTGTGTGGTAGACGTGTCCTTGCTATGTGCTGATATTGACACCTAGATGATTGAGTTACCATTGTTTGGTGGGATCCAAATACCCTGTGTGAGAAAGAGTGTGTTACAGCACCATGGTTAAGAATTTTTGAATGTATGATCCCGATTCTTAGTGGAACCAAGCTTCGTTCGAAGATGCTCAATGAGAGATTCTGAGCATGGGTGTATGATCCTAACGCTTAGTGTACCGGGCCTCACCCCAAAGAGTGTATGATCCTGATGCTTAGTGAAATCGAGCCTCACTCAGAGCGTATGATCCTGATGCTTAGTGGGACCGAGCCTCACTCCTATATTATGGTATAATACTTATATGTTGTGAGAAGCTTATGCTTTCTTGATATGTTATATGATTTGGCGACTAAAGGTAGTGCCATATCTATATGATGTTATGATGCCATGTTATGAGTATGGTTGGGCCTTGTGTGCCATGTATGATTATTGTTATGATGGGAGCATGTGTTTAGGTGACTAGTGGTAGCACCACGTGTTTGTTTATCTCTCGTTATTTCTCATACTAGCTTGCATGCTTATGTTTATGATTAGCATGAAGTATAGTAGAGTAGATGTGTATCACTTAGCTTTGTAAGCTCAATGCTTGGAATCGTTGTTTCTGTGCATAGGTTGATCGTGGGATCGAGAAGCAATATCAATACGGGATTCCAGCATTTGGTGATTTCCAGAGTACGGTACTTGTGTTTAGTGGGTTGTGTATTCATAGGACCTTACGCAGTAGAGTCTGTAATTCGTATTTTGAAAATTGTATTACTCAAGTTATATGTTCAAATGTTTTAAATTAAATTGGAGTTCCTTCGTAATGTTTTTAACTATTTATCTATGTAAAATACTTGAACTTAACGAATTTTATAAAAATGAACGTGGTTTGGGCTAAACTAATTAGGAAATTTTATGGTAACGGTTTGGGCTTGAGGCCCAAATGTGTCATCCAGATCGAGGGTGTTACAATCATACTACATAACAAAAACATGCATTTTAGTTCACTTTAATTTTAAAAATAAATAAATATTTAGTATATTATATTTTTGAGTTGTTCGTAAACTTTTTAAGTCGAGTATCAAGTAGCTGAGTTTAGCTCGTTAAGAACTCGAACCGAATTCAAACTCGAGTTGAGTGTTTACTAAATTGATGTAATGCAGTATGTTTAAGAACTAAATTGATGAAACTAAAAATAAATAAAAACATTGTTAATTTCGGACGACTATGATAACAATATTTTCATAATAAAAACAATTTTGTAATTCAATAAAAGCATTTC
The DNA here is from genome assembly GCA_958450335.1 of Hibiscus tridactylites. Lineage (NCBI taxonomy): Eukaryota > Viridiplantae > Streptophyta > Magnoliopsida > Malvales > Malvaceae > Hibiscus > Hibiscus tridactylites. The sequence goes on from OY288274.1 coordinate 17,411,401, forward strand.
ATTTATAGTAATACAATAACAAAACCATACTCTTAGGTTTTTCACCTTCGGCCACAACCTTTTTTTCATTTGTTTTCTTAGTCGGTGGTCGACAATCAGTCTTAGTATTGGTTGTCGACCATCGAAGTTCATTATTTTATTTTATTTTTTTTATTTTTCATATTTTTAATAAGAATCTATGTGCTTGTGGCACGTGTTTCATTTGCTTTAGTGGTACACTTTCTTTGTTTTTGTGGTTCATTTCATCTGTTGTTTTTGCATTTCAACATACCTTGTCGTTTGGTGCTCATACAGAAATCTTCACGACGCTACTTACTGATTTTGATTCTGTCGGTGGTCATAGAAAGATAGTTCCCCACTCGGTTGATGGTTGTCTGCCGATGTAATCAGATCTGGGTAGTGGAGCAATTTGCTTGATAGTTTGGTTCGCTCACCACTCTTTTTTCACCACGTAAAGCGTCTCGTTTAAATAGAGACAGAGATATTCAAAAAAACTTTTAAATTTTGTTAGTATGCTAATATCTATAAAAATTTTACTTTTCTTTGCACCTTTGGACTTTATATGAGATTTTGATGGATTACATTTGTCGCTGTGGAAAAAATAATAATAACAAAACCATAATGCATAAACTCAGTCACGCATTTGTTAAGACATTCTACCGACATGTTCATTAGTCCCAAACAAACAAATAAATAATATTCGGAAAATATTAAAGGAATAAAAAAAGATATATCTTACCCAATTGAAGTGTTAAGTCTCTTTGATGTTTAATTCATAAATTGATTGCAAATTATAATACAATCTCCAAACAATCATTCTCGAAAACAAACTATAGTTCTCTTCACACTTAGACTCTGTTTGGTAAATAGCGGTTTAGGTAAAAATTAGAGGTTTGAGGTATAATTAGAGGTTTGACTAGTCAAATTCGCTAATCTTGATATTTGGTAAATAGCGGATTGAAAGAGTTGATTGGGGTAAAAAAAGCTAATTTTGAAAAAGCTCCTAATATGAGCTTTTTGAGATTGGAAGTTTGATATTAGAATTGTAATGACTCTTTTACCCTTAACAATTACCAAAAATCTCCAAATAACTTAAATTAAATAATAATATTTTTTAATATAAATAATAACATATTAAATATTGAACTTATTTCTTGTTACTACTAATTTATATGGTGACATTTGTAAGTTAATTCTATTTTTTATTATCATATATTTATATGTGCATATAAAAAATTTAATGATTATATAAATAATAAATTAATATATAAATCTTTCAAATATGTTTAGGAAATTTATATTAAAAAATAATTTTACAAATCTAATTAATATTTATTAGATACAAAATATTAATAACTGATAAATTATTCAAACAAATATTAAATATAATCATGTTCTTATATGTCATTTTGCTTGTTTAAATAATCAAACAGCTATCAGTTAATTTTACCAAACACTTTTATACAATCAGCTAATACAATCCGCTAGTCAAATCAGCTATCAGCTAATGTAATCCGCTATCAGCTAATTGCCAAACAAGGCCTTAATCTAATGAAAATTATGTTATTATTGTTATAAATATTTATTTATGTGGATGTCTATAATGATAAAAACTTTATCTAGGATTTATCATTAGGAATATTATCTCCATTAATTAGAGTTTAATGTATTATGTACTTCTTATGTCTATAAATAGATTAATGCATTGTACACAAGTCTAGTTTTGATAATAATACGAATCTCCTTCTTTCTTTCTTTCGTCTCTTTGTTATTTTATTCTTATTCGTTGTTTTTTGTTATTTTATTTCTAACATGTTATCATCACGATTTTCTATATTTTTCTTTCTAATGATAAAATAACAATAGATTTTAACTTTTACTGTCTAGCCTCCTCATACCAAGAGAAAGCATATTGCCGCAACAAATGTTTCAGTCTCATCTCATGAATATACAACAACAACCATGTAGTTACCACTTGCCCCATTATTTCGCTTTACTTTCATATTAAGTTTCGTCAAACCACATGAAGACTTGGACGACGAAGGAGCCAATCAAATTCAGTTTTGATATTAATATGTCATGTATGCGTTGAAGTATTATAGTTGTTTTCAACAAAATCAAAATGAAATTCGAGAAAAAAAGAAGTTAAGTATTGGATCTTAAAATTTTAATATCATTTGTTTAAAGTATTATCATTTTAATATTACGATTTTGTTTAGAAATCTAATTACAATAATTATATTTTTTTAGAAAAGGTAAAAAAACAATATAGCTTGAGTTCAAAACTTTAAAGAAATTGTGGATTTTTTATACATAGTTTTTTAAGGATTTATTAAATATATGTATTTTACATGATTGACTTAAAGTACATTGTTAGTAATATTAAGGGTAAAGTACACAGACGGTCACTAAACTATACCCGAAAAAACAAAATAGTAACCAACCTTTCAAAAATCACAAAATGGCAATTAAACTTTATGTTTTATAACAAAACGGTAACTAGACGTTAAATTCTGTTAAGTTTCTGTTAAAACTTTGGTATAATAACATTTTTAGTCCTTCAACTTTATACAGTCAATTAATTTAGTCCTAATTTGAAACAATTCACTAAATTTAGCCTTTTTTATTTAAGCATTCTTTCAAATTGGTCATTAAAGCAAAATTTCAAAGTATGGTACATGATAAATAATTACAATTAAATTCTTATAGGAACTCGAAAACTCGACTCAAATCGAAAAAATTCAAATAAAGTTTGAGTTGTAAAATATGACGCGTCAACTCGAATAACTCGAATTTTTTTGACTCGACTCGATCAAACGCCCACCTCTATCTTAAGATATGACGTGTCAAGTTGAATAACTCGAAATATTCTTATATTTTAAATCATTTTTTTCTTTTAATCGAATATTTTTTAAAATATAATATTTAATATTTTCATATTTAAATCACATCGAATATTTAATAACTACTTTAAATATTTGATTTAATTTAAAAATATTCGATTGGAAAGAAAAAATTGATTTAAAATATTCAAATATTTAATTCAATTTTTATAGAAACTCGAAAACTCGACTCGAACAAAAAAATTTCAAATAAAGTTTGAGTTGTAAAATATGATGCTTCAACTCGAATAACTCGAAAATTTTGTACTCAACTCGATCGAACGCTCACCTATATCTTAAGATATGACGCGTCAACTCGAATATTCGAATATTTTAAATCATTTTTTCTTTTAAATCACATTGAATATTTAATAAATACTTTAAATATTTGATTTAATTTAAAAATATTCGATTTAAAAGAAAAATTTAATTTAAAATATTTGAATATTTAAAGTAGTTATTAAATATTGGAATATTTAAAAGAAAAATATTTAATGTAGTTATTAAATATTCGAATATTTTAAATCTATTGTTTTTTAAATCGAATATTTAAAGAAGTTATTAAATATTCGATGTGATTTAAATATGAAAATATTAAATATTCTATTTTAAAAAATATTCAATTTAAAAGAAAAAAATGATTTAAAATATTCGAATATTTCGAGTTATTCGAGTTGATGCGTCATATCTTAAGATAGAAGTGAGCGTTCGATCGAGTTGAGTAAAAAAAATTCGAGTTATTCGAGTTGACGCATCATATTTTACAACTCAAACCTTATTTGAATTTTTTTCGATTCGAATCGAGTCAAGTCGAGTTTTCGAGTTCCTATAAAAATTTAATTAATTATTCGAATATTTTAAATCAATTTCTTTCTTTTAAATTGAATGTTTTTAAATTAAATTGAATATTTAAAGTAGTTATTAAATATTCAATGTGATTTAAATATGAAACATTAAATGCTCTATTTTAAAAATATTCGATTTAAAAGAAAAAAATAATTTAAAATATTCGAATATTTTGAGTTATTCGAGTTAACACGTCATATCTTAAGATAGAGGTGAGCGTTCGATCGAGTCGATTCAAAAAAATTTGAGTTATTCAAGTTGACACGTCATATTTTACAATTCAAACTTTATTTGAAAATTTTTCGATTCGAGTCGAGTTTTCGAGTTCCTATAAAATTTAATTGTAATTATTTATCATGTTACCATACTTTGAAATTTTGCTTTAAGGGCCAAATTGAAAGAATGCATAAATAACGAGGGCTAAATTTAGTAAATTATTTCGAATTAGGACTAAATTTATTGATTGTATAAATATGAAGGACTAAATGTGTTATTATACCAAAGTTTTAACAGAAACTTAACGGAATTTAACGTCTAGTTACCGTTTTGTTATAAAACATAAAGTTTAATTGCCATTTTGTGATTTTTGAAAGGTTGGTTACCATTTTGTTTTTTCGGATATAATTTAGTGACTGTCTGTGTACTTTACCCTAATATTAATGAGAGTTTTTTTTATTATACTATTGATGAGAATTGATGTTTTTAATTGTGCTTTGAGTTGTACATGATAAATTTAAATGGTTTAGAAAGAGACATGACATGAAGCGATCATGAGAAGTTGTCTTGGTCCATTTGCTATGTCTACATTGTCTTCGTGAGAAAAATCTATATCGGTAAGCTCTATTTTTATTTTTATTTTTATTCTTTGATATAGGATTTTTAAAGTGCGGTAAGTCATGATGCTTTTGAATCTACAAGAAGACTGTTATAAAGTCTATATTTGCTCGAAAGCAATAATTCTCATGTGTCGAAAAACTCGACAATTGACTTATCCCAAGTTCAAGTTACGAAAATCCGTCTTAATCCAACAAGTTTTATGGGAGGCATTCCTTGAAGTGAATGCAAGCATGATGTTTATTCCATGCGATTATTGGATCTGTTTCATTCCCTGAAGTGAATGCAAACTTGGTAAATCATTATTCAATTAGAGACATAACTTCGATATAATCCAAGTATATTGGCTGGACATCCCGTTCTGCGAGGCTACTGATCTCAAATGAGGTTTTTAAATGACCTTGTAAACTGGTTTAACAATGTCGTGTACGATGATTAAATTTTTGTCCTCTGTGATGATGATATGTTAATAAAAACATACTCCACTTTTCACGAAAAATAATATTGTCCTCAGGCACAATATCGTGACAAAAGTTTCAAAGGTCCACTGGCTCTGCTCCATTCCCTGAAGTTAATGTGAGATTTTATAATGAAAAGAATAAATGTCACATTAGTAGTTGTGGTCATGGTCGAGGCCATGAATATAATCATTATGGTACTTCTATCGATCGATAGTGAGGTTATAAGAATGACAAGAATGATAAAGATCATTCTAAGAAAATAAAACCATTTTTATTACCAATGCGATGTTATAAACTATTAGTTTCATACATATCGTACGTTGAAAAATCAACAATTATTGGATGATACCAAGTGTCAAAAGAAATTAAGATAAAAAGATGATGTAAATAGATTCATGGAAGAAAACACAATTGACTTATTGATTTAAAACTCTTGAGAGATTAAAAAGCCGGAACCGAAGCAGGCTATAGCAGTAGCAAATCTTGTTGAAGTTTTGATAGACAAATTTTAGTCGTAGGTGCCTATACAAAGCATATAGAATATATATCTCTATAAGTATGATACAAGAGTGTTGTTGAAGAAAATAACATTCCTCGTTCATTCACGAATATAAAACAATAGCAAACACTTCTCTGCAATAGAAACAAGCATGGTGTCGTAATTAGATATTTAAAGTAAGCAAAAAAAAAGAAAGAAAAAAATCAGAATTGAGAGAGAAAAAGGTTACCGAAAGTTTAAGTATAGTTTGAAGGTTGAAGATGAATTTCTTCAAGCATTCAATAATGACAGCAACGTTCTAGGGACTTGACACGATGAACTCGAAAGAACCTACATAATCTGTTATGCAAACCCAAATAGAAAATGTTCTTCGTAGTCGGAAAAGGTTGAACAAACTCCAAGGAAGAACTCGAACAATCTGTTGAACGAACCCGAACCTTATCTTGAATTTGTTCGAATACGGACTTGGACCCTTCAATTATCGAACAATTGAGAACCCGAAAAATCAAAGAAAAAGTTCTAAAAAAACCAAATTTGAGAGAAAATCTCACAAAAAAATTTATTCATTAAAGAGTCTAACCCTTTCAATGTTGCATGCGGGTTACATATATAGGGGTGAGGGAAGTTGGCCGAATTCTATCTTGTGGCTGTTAATTGGCCATTTAAAATTCAAGTTTTAAACTACAAATAACTCCCTAGGCAGATTCAATTTCGGCCATACATTCAAAGGCACTTGGGCGCCACTTTGCATATGAAACATGTGCCAATTTGTTTGAAACTCAAACAAAAACTTCCTTGTACTTATCCATAATGCCGCAAAAGTGTATGATTGAGAAATAAGGCACTCGGCTGTATGTATATCCCATCGTGAAACACACGTGACCTTTTAGATGGTTTGGTGCACATGGTCTGCCCATTTCCCCAATTCATGCTTTGTAATCTTTGCCGCATATTGAGATTGCAAAATCTTTGCCGCACATTGAGATTTAAATCTCATGCAAACCCGCACATGTGTTGAGCTGAAACAATGGTTCGGCTGCATATGTAAATTCCATTTGGTCAAACTTGCATCACACATGCAAGGTGTTGGTCACGTACAATGCATGCACACACGTACACTTGATCCTATCAAACAAATAAAAAAAATAATGAGTCACCTTATAATAATCCAAAACGAAACCAATATAAAAACATTATGAACCATACTCAAACACACCTAATAATTAATATAATAATAATATGTCACATATCAACATGCAAGATATTAAAAACCCTATCTTCTAAGGCACAGACATTATTAAATGATTCAAAAATGTCAGTACAAGTAAGGAAAAGAGCTTCCCTGAAACGTTTTGCCCTAAATCGTGTAATTGGTCCTAATGGTAAGACCTCCGGATCAACAACATGTGCTGGTGAAGGTGTACTCACATCATCCCCCTTCTTGAAAAGGATTTGACCTCAAATCTGTAGAATCACCATAAGGGGTTAAGTCAGAAACATTAAATCTGTAGAATCACCATAAGGATTTGACCTCAGATCTAACTTGTAGGCGTTGTCATTCACTTTCTCCAACACCTGAAAAGGACCATCTCCTCCGGTAACAGCTTAGACCGCCTTTGGACTGGAAATCGTTCCTTTCGGAAATGAACCCAAACCCAATCACCATGTAACGCTCTCGCCCCGGTCCGGACGTTTGACTGGTCCGAGAAGGCTACACGGGGAAAACCGATGTGAAACCCGTTAAGGTCCCACCTCGGTTAGCAACCCTAGAAAATTTCTTTTAACTTATCTTGTCTATAGGCATCATTAAGTCCCTATGTGAAACACGACAGCGGAAACACAATCAATAACAACGGCCATCCAAAACAACACTTTAAAACAGCCCATTTTAGTCTTTTACAGCAGGCCGTATCGAAACGCCCTTAGGGTGTTTCGATACGCCTTGACTTGGTCAACAGGCCAAGGTCAACCTGATGAGACCGTTTCGAAACAGGGGTGACCCGTATCGAAACGACCCCAACGGTCAACTTCTCGTGGTAAACGAGATGAAGGTCGTTCTGAAACGCTAAAGCTCATTCCGATACGTTAATTTATCGCCAAATTCTCAGATTTCCAGTAGCAAAAATGTATCGGAACGACCCCTAGGCGTATCGAAACGCCTGGCCAAAAACAAAGGGACCGTATCGAAACGGGGTCGGCCGTTTCGAAACACTCTCTGTCTGCAGACTGGTTTTAGCTGGTTTTTGGTACAAGGTTGTCCCAAAAACACCACTAAGACCCCACACAACGCACTAACATAAACCCTAAGGCAAAACCAAACATCTACCAACATGCTCAACACACCACAAGCATATAAGAACCATCCATTAAAGAATCAACAACATCCAACACATGCTTCATACATAAAACTTAAGGTTCATGCTTCACAAAATCATGCACCTAAGCATTTAAGATAGGCAAGGTTAACATGGTTTACAATCCAAACATGGCATCCAAAAGCCGAACCAACAACATGATAAAGAAGAGTCTAACATGCTCTTAAACTAAACCAACATCAACTTACTTCAAAACTCAAATCGCAACATTTATCCCATTGCTTGACTATTACAATCTACGAATTTAAAATTCATACTTGAGCTAACTATAAGCAACACTTGGAGACCTTTCCTTGCCTTTGCCACCCACAAGCTACTGATCTGCATTGTCGAACAAAAAGGGAGCGTAAGCATAAAAGCTTAGTGAGGGTAAGCTCATAAAACAAACTTTCGACAATGCAGGGTCCAAGCACGAGCAACAACCAAGATAAAATGCATGATCTTACCTCCGATCCGCAAGAGCCAAAATAATCATGATGTATGAACATATTATCAAAATCATGTCATGCTCAACAAGTCCATAACCTCAACATATATAAACACATATAACCAACATATGAGCAACATAATCCACAATCCGTATTGGCACCTAGCTATGACTCAAATACGCGGATAACTGTTGGAACTCACATCCAACAACACAACCATTACCTGACGGTGGGATTACACTCATCACCGTTCACGCGGAGGGGATTCCACTCATCCTCACGCCTCATTTCACGCGGAGGGGATTCCATTCATCCTCACGCCCGTCGATGGGATTCCACTCATCACCGACTAATATATATAAGAATATTTCTGGGCGAACCCGTACTCCATCTTGATGACTACCATCATCAAGACCACGCGCGCATTTTGACTCACGTGTGCACACTAAACATCCTAATGATCGATCATTTGTACCCAAGCATACTAGTGACAATACTACACATTTCATTAATCTTTCACAATATCATTTCATAACAACTTCCGTGCTTAGCACGTACTCACCATGACTCACCGTCATGCACAAACCACATTTCCATGCCTAGCATGTACTCACCATGATCCTCGGATTATACAATCACCTCATAACATCATTTCACATGTCAACACCACATGTATATCATTAACACGATATCACATCATATTTCATGCATATGTATATCTCCATCATGTTTATCATCAACATGCATATAACAATGCATCAAACATGCCTCAACATACATGTATACAACATATACATAACCAACACCATCACAATTTAACACGAGACATAAACAACCATTAAAGAGTGCAACCAAAGTCTCTAATCAAAGCTTGGGATTAGGCTACCACTCTAATCCCAACTCTAGGTGGGTTTACCAAGCCCATCCTAGGTTCACATGCTTGAACCAAATACTCAAAACCATTTTTAAAATATTTAACCACTCACCTAAGCTTCCAAGCTCCAAGCCAAGCAAGCAATCACCCTCAAGCTTCCGGATTTCCTCCCGATGCTTCACCGACCCAAGTTCTTGCTTCTAAACAACCTCAACACAATTGAAATAACCTCAAATCAGCCCAAACATCAAAATGCCAACCCGGAACACAATTCAAATACAATTTACAATGTTTCAAGCCATGAACAACCCCACTTTTAACCAAACTCGGGCAGCCCCAAAACCTCATCCAAAATCCATGTTTCCAACACCTTTTACACCCACAAATGATCCCAAATCAACCCCTAACCATAGTACCACCATTGGACTATCAATTCCCACCTAAAACAACCCCCAAAACTCACCTAAAACCCTTCAAAAACCTCATTTATACCAAAATTCGGGAATTGCTCAAAATCAAGAAAAATTCATATATGATGAACCATTTAACTCCTATACTTCATAACTAACCATATTAAATCAAAACATTAAGCTTAACAACATAAAGTTTCCATTTTTAATCAAAATCTTCAAAACTCCATTTTCCAAAACTTTAACGAAAATAGAAACTAATGGTACTTTTGAAGAGAGGGAGTTGAGGAGAAGTCAAAAACGGTGTTACCTTTCAAAAATGAGTTGAAACTGAGGAGGAATGAAATGGGATAGTGATTGTGTAGAAAGCTCTCTCTTTTCACGTTGGGGTGTTTTGAAGAAGAAGGTGAATAGTGACAATGGGGTGTTTTGTTTTAATTTAAAGGCCCAAAGACCATTTTGCCCTTAATGAAATGGGATATTCACAAGAGCATATAATCCATGGCTATTTGGGGTTTAATCCCAAAACATGGTCAACACAATTAATTAATTTGAAAATAAAACCTGAATCGTTATTTTAATTATAAAACCGAGCCCAAATAATATTAAATATTATTTTCACCCGACCCCTAAACCCGGGTGTTACAACTCTCCCTCACTTAAGGAATTTCGTCCCCGAAATTACCTGACGGAAACAAATACGGAAATTGCTCAACCATATCAACTTTCCTCTCCCACGTGGCCTCTTCCACACCTCTATGTCTCTACAACACTTTGACCAACTCTATGGTCTTATCACGCAACACCTTGCTATCAGAAGCAAGTATCTCAACAGGCTCTTCATTATAAGACAAATCCGGATTCAACTCTATCTCCTCAACGGGCATAACATGAGAAGGATCCGACTTATATCTCCTAAGCATCGACACATGAAAGACATCATGGATCTTCTCTAACTCGGAAGGTAACCTCAAACGATAAGCTACAGGCCCAATTCGCTCAACTATCTCATACAGACCAATGAACCTTGGACTCAACTTGCCCTTTCGGCCAAATCTCATTACTTTCTTCCACGGAGATACTTTTAGAAACACTTTCTCACCCACGGAGAACTCAATCTCTTTCCTCTTCAAATCCGCATAAGACTTCTGACGATCGGAAGCTGCTTTCAAACGATCACAAATCAACTTCACTTTGTCGGTAGTCCCCTTAAGCAAATCTGGCATAGGTAACAATCTCTGACCTGTTTCAGCCCAACAAATCAGAGTCCTACATCGTCTACCATACAAAGCCTCATAGGGCATCTGAATACTAGACCGATAACTGTTGTTGTAAGCAAACTCAACTAACGGTAAGTGCTTCTCCCAAGAACCCTGAAAGTCAATCACACAACAACGAAGCATATCCTCTAGAATCTGTATCACTCGCTCTGACTGTCCATCGGACTGCGGATGATAAGACGTGCTGAAATGCAAACGGCTACCTAGAGCACTATGCAAGCAACCCCAGAACCTCGAAGTGAACCTAGGGTCCCTATCAGAAACAATAGACTTCGGAACTCCATGAAGTCTCACAATCTCACGGATGTACAAGTTTGCCAACTTGTCTAAGGAATCCGTAGTGTTCACTGCTAAGAAGTGAGCACACTTAGTGAACCTATCAACAATCACCCACACAGAATTCTTCTTCGAAGGAGACAAAGGCAACCCCGACACAAAATCCATGGTGACCCTCTCCCATTTCCATTCTAGAATCTTCAAAGGCTGTAACAAACCTGAAGGAACCTGATGTTCTGCCTTCACTTCTTTTTACTAACTAATACCAGAAATGATCACGTCATCCCTCATCAACAGGAATCAACCCACGTACACACTGACTTAAACAAATCGATTGTACCTCAACTCCGGTACAACCGTATTTCCCTAACTATAGCAATGAACTCCCCCAACATCATCCACTTGTCAGAAACCACAACATCCACTTACCGATTCACGGCACACTCCTTGGCCTCAAACTACTAAAAAGCAATAAATCAACAACAACAAAAAATTAACATACAAACTGGGTTACCAAAGGAAAAGGTCCAAGTGGCTCAAGTATGATTCCCTCACTTAAAATCTCTTTTTCCGATGTAATAGAAGCAATGGGACTCTACTCAACATGCTTCAAGCAACATACATTCCCAATCAAACAATCACACATCACAACATACTCGAATAACAAGCAACATGCTTACATGGCAAGCAAACACCGTGCAATTCAACATAAGAACTTAACTTACCTCACTTACCTGCCCAAGGTCTCGGAAACCTTAGGCTCTGATACCAACAAATGTAACGCTCTCGCCCCGGTCCGGACGTTTGACTGGTCCGAGAAGGCTACACAGGGAAAACCGATGTGAAACCCGTTAAGGTCCCACCTCGGTTAGCAACCCTAGAAAATTTCTTTTAACTTATCTTGTCTATAGGCATCATTAAGTCCCTATGTGAAACACGACAGCGGAAACACAATCAATAACAACGACCATCCAAAACAACACTTTAAAACAGCCCATTTTAGTCTTTTACAGCAGGCCGTATCGAAACGCCCTTAGGGTGTTTCGATACGCCTTGACTTGGTCAACAGGCCAAGGTCAACCTGATGAGACCGTTTCGAAACAGGGGTGACCCGTATCGAAACGACCCCAACGGTCAACTTCTCGTGGTAAACGAGATGAAGGTCGTTCTGAAACGCTAAAGCTCATTCCGATACGTTAATTTATCGCCAAATTCTCAGATTTCCAGTAGCAAAAATGTATCGGAACGACCCCTAGGCGTATCGAAACGCCTAGCCAAAAACAAAGGGACCGTATCGAAACGGGGTCGGCCGTTTCGAAACACTCTCTGTCTGCAGACTGGTTTTAGCTGGTTTTTGGTACAAGGTTGTCCCAAAAACACCACTAAGACCCCACACAACGCACTAACATAAACCCTAAGGCAAAACCAAACATCTACCAACATGCTCAACACACCACAAGCATATAAGAACCATCCATTAAAGAATCAACAACATCCAACACATGCTTCATACATAAAACTTAAGGTTCATGCTTCACAAAATCATGCACCTAAGCATTTAAGATAGGCAAGGTTAACATGGTTTACAATCCATACATAGAATCCAAAAGCCGAACCAACAACATGATAAAGAAGAGTCTAACATGCTCTTAAACTAAACCAACATCAACGTACTTCAAAACTCAAATCGCAACATCTATCCCATTGCTTGACTATTACAATCTACGAATTTAAAATTCATACTTGAGCTAACTATAAGCAACACTTGGAGACCTTTCCTTGCCTTTGCCACCCACAAGCTACTGATCTGCATTGTCGAACAAAAAGGGAGCGTAAGCATAAAAGCTTAGTGAGGGTAAGCTCATAAAACAAACTTTCGACAATGCAGGGTCCAAGCACGAGCAACAACCAAGATAAAATGCATGATCTTACCTCCGATCCGCAAGAGCCAAAATAATCATGATGTATGAACATATTATCAAAATCATGTCATGCTCAACAAGTCCATAACCTCAACATATATAAACACATATAACCAACATATGAGCAACATAATCCACAATCCGTATTGGCACCTAGCTATGACTCAAATACGCGGATAACCGTTGGAACTCACATCCAACAACACAACCATTACCTGACGGTGGGATTACACTCATCACCGTTCACGCGGAGGGGATTCCACTCATCCTCACGCCTCATTTCACGCGGAGGGGATTCCATTCATCCTCACGCCCGTCGATGGGATTCCACTCATCACCGACTAATATATATAAGAATATTTCTGGGCGAACCCGTACTCCATCTTGATGACTACCATCATCAAGACCACGCGCGCATTTTGACTCACGTGTGCACACTAAACATCCTAATGATCGATCATTTGTACCCAAGCATACTAGTGACAATACTACACATTTCATTAATCTTTCACAATATCATTTCATAACAACTTCCGTGCTTAGCACGTACTCACCATGACTCACCGTCATGCACAAACCACATTTCCATGCCTAGCATGTACTCACCATGATCCTCGGATTATACAATCACCTCATAACATCATTTCACATGTCAACACCACATGTATATCATTAACACGATATCACATCATATTTCATGCATATGTATATCTCCATCATGTTTATCATCAACATGCATATAACAATGCATCAAACATGCCTCAACATACATGTATACAACATATACATAACCAACACCATCACAATTTAACACGAGACATAAACAACCATTAAAGAGTGCAACCAAAGTCTCTAATCAAAGCTTGGGATTAGGCTACCACTCTAATCCCAACTCTAGGTGGGTTTACCAAGCCCATCCTAGGTTCACATGCTTGAACCAAATACTCAAAACCATTTTTAAAATATTTAACCACTCACCTAAGCTTCCAAGCTCCAAGCCAAGCAAGCAATCACCCTCAAGCTTCCGGATTTCCTCCCGATGCTTCACCGACCCAAGTTCTTGCTTCTAAACAACCTCAACACAATTGAAATAACCTCAAATCAGCCCAAACATCAAAATGCCAACCCGGAACACAATTCAAATACAATTTACAATGTTTCAAGCCATGAACAACCCCACTTTTAACCAAACTCAGGCAGCCCCAAAACCTCATCCAAAATCCATGTTTCCAACACCTTTTACACCCACAAATGATCCCAAATCAACCCATAACCATAGTACCACCATTGGACTATCAATTCCCACCTAAAACAACCCCCAAAACTCACCCAAAACCCTCCAAAAACCCTATTTATACCCAAATTCGGGAATTTCTCAAAATCAAGAAAAATTCATATATGATGAACCATTTAACTCCTATACTTCATAACTAACCATATTAAATCAAAACATTAAGCTTAACAACATAAAGTTTCCATTTTTAATCAAAATCTTCAAAACTCCATTTTCCAAAACTTTAACGAAAATAGAAATTAATGGTACTTTTGAAGATAGGGGGTTGAGGAGAAGTCAAAAACGGTGTTACCTTTCAAAAATGAGTTGAAACGGAGGAGGAATGAAATGGAATAGTGATTGTGTAGAGAGCTCTCTCTTTTCACGTTGGGGTGTTTTGAAGAAGAAGGTGAATAGTGAAAAATAGGGTGTTTTGTTTTGTTTTAATTTAAAGGCCCAAAGACCATTTTGCCCTTAATGAAATGGGATATTCACAAGAGCATATAATCCATGGCTATTTGGGGTTTAATCCCAAAACATGGTCAACACAATTAATTAATTTGAAAATAAAACCCGAAACGTTATTTTAATTATAAAACTGAGCCCAAATAATATTAAAATATTATTTTCACCTGACCCTTAAACCCGGGTGTTACACACCAACATCGAAGGTGACTCGCTTTCTTCCCTTGTTTGCTTGCTTTTCGTACTGTTGAGTCCTCCACTCTAGGTTCTCCTTAACCTGTTGATGTAAACGCTTCACATAATATGCTCTCGCTTTTCCGTCCTTGCTTATCACATGTTCTTGTGGCAAAGGCAACAAATCTAGAGGCGTAATAGGATTAAAACCATAAACAACCTCAAACAGTGTCATTTTCGTAGCAGAATGTATAGCATGATTATAAGCGAATTCAACATGTGGCAAACAATCTTCCCAAGTCTTAATATTCTTTTTAATGATGGAACAAAGTAAAGTAGATAAAACCATGTTAACAACTTCAGTTTGTCCATCAGTCTGGGGATGGCAAGTAGTAGAAAACATAAGTTTCGTACCTAATTTGCTCCAAAGAGTCCTCCAGAAGTGACTCAAAAACTTCACATCCCTGTCAGAAACAATTGACCTAGGAATACCATGTAAACGTACAACATCCCTAAAGAATAAGTTAGCCACATTAACAACATCATCAGTCTTATGGCAAGCAATAAAATGTGCCATTTTCGAGAACCTATCAACCACAACAAATACACTATTTCTACCATTTCTAGTTCGAGGCAATCCCAAAACAAAATCCATCAAAATATCAGTCCAAGGGGAAGCATGAATAGGTAGAGGTAAGTACATACCATGTGGTGAAACCTTCGACTTTGCCTTCCTACATGTCACACAACGTTCACAATACCTTTAAACGTCTCTGCGCATCTTTGGCCAAAACGGATGCTCTTTCAGAGTATGCAACGTTTTAGTGACACCAAAATGACCCATCAATCCACCTTCATGTGCCTCACGTACCAGAATATCACGCATCGAACCCTGTGGAATGCATATCCTGTTTTCTTTGAAAAGATAGCCATCATGCATGTAAAACTTTCCATTTGCACCTTTCGAACAAGCATTAAACTTATCTCTAAAACCAGGATCATCAGGGTATAAATCACGAATATATGCAAAACCAATCAAATGTGAATCAAGATAACTCAAAAGTGCATACCTACGTGACAATGCATCAGCAACGACATTTTCTTTCCCTTTCTTGTAACGAATGACATAAGGAAAAGATTCTAAGAATTCAACCCACTTAGCATGTCGTTTATTCAATTTATGCTGACTTGTGATGTAACGTAAAGCCTCGTGGTCGGTGTGGATCACAAACTCCTTAGGAAACAAATAATGCTGCCATTTCTCCAATGCCCGGATCAGTGCATACATCTCTTTATCATAAACCGGATAGTTCAATGTAGCACCACTCAATTTCTCGCTAAAGTAAGCAACGAGCCTGTTTTCCTGCATCAAAACATCACCTATACCAATTCCAGAAGCATCACATTAAATTTCAAACATTTTATCAAAATCAAGTAATGCTAACACAGGTGCTCTAGTCAAACAATCTTTAATTTTCAAAAAGGCATCTTCTTGTTCTTTACCCCATGAGAAGACTGAATTCTTCTTTATAATCTCGGTTAAGGGGGCGGTAATAGAACTGAAGTTAAGAACAAACCGTCGATAAAAACTCGCTAAACCATGAAATGATCTAACCTGAGTAATCGATGTCGGTCGTGGCCATTCCTGAATTGCCTTTATCTTCTCAGGATCAACTTCAACTCCCTGAGAACTAACAATGTAACCAAGAAATGTGAGTTTGTTAGTACAAAATACACACTTCTCCATGTTACCAAATAATCTTTCTTCTCGCAAAACCTGCAGAACAGCTCGCAAATGTCCTACGTGATCCTGTAAAGACTTGCTATAGATCAAGATATCATCAAAGTATACAACACAGAATTTACCAATGAAAGATCGCAGAACATGATTCATCAAACGCATAAAAGTACTAGGTGCATTAGTTAAACCAAAAGGCATTACTAACCATTCGTACAAACCTAGCTTTGTCTTGAAGGTTGTTTTCCACTCATCGCCTTCTCTCATGCGAATATGATGATAACCACTTCTCAAATCAATTTTGGAGAAGATGACGGCTCCGCAAAGCTCGTCCAACATGTCATCAAGTCTTGGAATGGGATGACGATACTTAATCGTGATCTAGTTCACAGCTCGACAATCTACGCACATCCTCCAAGAACCATCTTTCTTCGGCACGAACAGCACACGGACTCAAGCTCTCTCGAATGTAACCCTTGTCCATCAACTCGGTAATTTGTCTTTGAAGCTCTTTCGTCTCTTCAGGGTTGGTTCGATAAGCTGGCCGGTTCGGAATAGTAGCACCTGGAATGAAATCAATCTGGTGCTCAATGCCACGAAGAGGTGGCAATCCCTTCGGTGTTTCAGCTGGAAACACGTCCTCAAACTCCTGCAAAAGTGTCAAAATCGATGAAGGTAGATCAGTAGGAAAATCTGTCAATAAACAATAATCTTTAAACATCAAAATAAGAACAGATTGTTGAGAGGAAAGACATTTCCTGATTTCGCTACTACTCGCATACACGGACATCTTCTTCTTCTCTTTTGCAGTCTCTTTACTCCTTTTCAAGCTTGCTTGATCTTCAAACACTTGACTCGGTGTTAAAGGAGCCAAAGTGATCTTCTTACCTGCATGCATAAAAGAGTAACAATTTGTATAACCATCATTCATTACCTTCTTGTCATACTGCCAAGGGCGTCCCAAAAGAAGGTGAGTAGCATCCATCGTCACAACATCACAAAGGACCTCGTCCTTATAGTTTCCAATTGAAAATGATACCATAGCTTGTCTGGTCACTTTAAGCTCGTCACAATCATTCAACCATTGTAACTTATATGGATGAGGATGCTTTGTCGTTTTCAGACCTAACCTGTCAACCATCACTGAACTGACAACATTAGTACAACTACCGCTATCAATAATCACAACACATATCTTGTCTTGCACCTTGCATCATGTGTGAAAGATATTCTCACGTTGTAGATCATCTGGTACATGTTGCACATTCAGACTTATTTTAATAACCAAAAGTTCCATTACCTTACCAGATTCAGGAACCTCTAGGTCGGTCTCATCTTCCTCTTCAGTAGGGACATCATGCACTTCCTCCTCGAAATCTGACTCAATCTCACCATCATCTCGCATCAACATAACCCTCCGGTTAGGACATTGACTAGCAACATGTCCTCTTCCAAGGCACTTGAAACACTGGATATCTCGCGATCATTCTTTGACCACCACTTGCTGTTTGTCACACCCGTTATCAACAATGGGAGGCTTTGGTGTGCTGGATTCGCCTTGCTCTCGAATCCGAAGTTGTGTTTGCGGTGCTTGTTTCCTGGAATTGTTAGGAGTATATAATGGATTTGAAAAAGATTTAAAGGAAGGGTTACCTCGATTTGAAGACTTCTTGCGCTGCTGTCGTTCAATCTTTATTGCCATCTGCACCATGTCATTAACCTCGACATAATGTTGTAACTCAACAGCGTTGGCAATCTCGGTGTTCAACCCTGCTAGAAAAAGTGCCATGGTAGCTTCTTGATATTCGCACGCATCATAGCCATTTCTATATCCTTGAAATAATCTTCAACGCTCCTATTTCCCTGTTTCAAATTTTGCAACTTTTGAAACAAATCACGATGATAGTGAATAGGAACAAACCTTTTACGCATCAGTCGCTTCATCTCGATCCATGTTGCAACTGGATCATCACCAGTACGTCTACGACTAAGCAGTAACTGGTCCCACCATATCAAGGCATAATCAACAAACTTTGTTGCTGCTAATCGAACCTTCTTCTGTTCCGAGTAATTATAACACTCGAAAATATGCTCCACTTTGCTTTCCCAAGCCAAGTATGCATCAGGATCTGAGCGTCCCAGAAAAGAAGGAATAGCAACCTTAATGTTAGTCAAATTATCGTCTACCTGTTGCACACGTCCTTGTCTAGGAATATGCTGCCTCGGTGACCGTTCGTCTTCATTTTTGTTCAATACATCATTAACAGAGTTGGATCCTTCGTCAAACCTATCCATCCTCGACTGTAAAGGCTCTAAGGCGGTAGCCACTACTCGTTGCATCATTCTCTCTAAGGCTTGCATTTGAGGAATCAGTGGATCCTGTTCAACCGTGTGATCATCGGAACCTGCCATAATTAACAACAAAAACAAACAAACAAGCTGGTTAAAGGTTAGAAAAAAAAGAAAAAAAAAGTAGTCCTCACCAATCACACAGCAAAAATCCTCACTAGTCACTCTAAAGAATTTGCACTCAAGAAAATAAGGAATTAACACTCAGCACTCGTGTTTCACTCGGGAGAATACTCGAATGGCTCTTTTTGTCTCCCATTCTGTTCTCACACGCTCTGTTTGCCTTTTCCTTCAATCTCTCTTACTTAGTTCTTTAAAGGAACTGATTCCGATGTTCAGATTCTGCAAGTGTTGTCAAATTGAAAGAAAACAACGGGTGACGGATGAATATTGTTAGAACAAAGATAAGGGTTAGGAGAAAAGAAATAAAAAAATGAAAGTTGAGAATTGAGCTGAAAGAAAAAAAATAACAATATGAAATGAAAGAAAGGATGCTAAAAGAATAAGAATTTAACAACTTACGCAGTAGAAATGCTTACCATCATCCTATCTCCGGAACAAACAAGAAAAGTTGATTTCGGGTGATTACAAAGCATTTCAAGGTAAGATAGACACATCCTTCAACATATCAAAACTTTTCAACAATGCTGTTTTTTTTATTCTACACAATTCATCACTCTTTTTCTTTTTCTTTTTTTTTTGAATTTCCGTGTATATATATATATATATATATATATATATATATATATATTTTTTTTAATTCGGAATTTTTTTTTGACTTTTTTTTCGATTTTTTTAACTTTTGTATATGTATATATATTGATGTCTGGTAGTGCAGAAAGTGCTAAAATCCGACCAAAGCTCTGATTACCATATGATACAAGGGTGTTGTTGAAGAAAACAACATTCCTCGTTCATTCACGGATCTAGGACAATAGCAAACACTTCTCTGCAATAGAAACAAACATGGTGTCGTAATTAGATATTTAAAGTAAGCACAAAAAAAAGAAAGAAAAAAAATCAGAATTGAGAGAGAAGAAGGTTGCCGAAAGTTTAAGTATAGTTTGAAGGTTGAAGATGAATTTCTTCAAGCATTCAATAATGGCAGCAACGTTCTAAGGACTTGACACGATGAACTCGAAAGAACCTGCATAATCTGTTATGCAAATCCGAATCGAAACTGTTCTTCGTAGTCGGAAAAGGTTGAACAAACTCCAAGGAAGAACTCGAACAATCTGTTGAATGAACCCGAACCTTATCTTGAATTTGTTCGAATACGGACTTGGACCCTTCAATTATCGAACAATTGAGAACCCAAAGTATCAAAGAAAAAGTTCTAAAAAGAACCAAATTTGAGAGAAAATCTCACAAAAAAAATTATTCATTAAAGAGTCTAACCCTTTCAATGTTGCATGTGGGTTACATATATAGGGTGAGAGAAGTTGGCCGAATTTTATCTTGTGGCTGCTATTTTACCATTTAAAATTCAAGTTTTAAACTACAAATAACTCCTTAGGCAGATTCAATTTCGGCCATACATTCAAAGGCACTTGGGCGCCACTTTGCATATGAAACATGTGCCAATTTGTTTGAAACTCAAACAAAATTTTCCTTGGTGCTTATCCATAATGCCGCAAAAGTGTATGATTGAGAAATAAGGCACTCGGCTGCATGTATATCCCATCGTGAAACACACGTGACCTTTTAGATGGTTTGGTGCACATGGTCTGCCCATTTCCACAATTCATGCTTTGTAATCTTTGCCGCATATTGAGATTGCAAAATCTTTGCCGCACATTGAGATTTAAATCTCATGCAAACCCGCACATGTGTTGAGCTGAAACAATGGTTCGGCTGCATATGTAAATTCCATTTGGTCGAACTTGCATCACACATGCAAGGTGCTGGTCACGTACAATGCATGCACACACGTACACTTGATCCTATCAAACAAATAAAAAAAACAAGTCACCTTATAATAATTCAAAACGAAACCAATATAAAAACATTATAAACCATACTCAAACACACCTAATAATTAATATAATAATAATATGTCACATATCAACATGCAAGACATTAAAAACCCTATCTTCTAAGGCACAAATATTATTAAATGATTCAAAAATATCAGTACAAGTAAAGAAAAGAGCTTCCCTGAAACGTTTTGCCTTAAATCGTGTAATTAGTCCTAATGGTAAGACATCCGGATCAACAACATATGCGGGTGAAGGAGTGCTCACATCATTAGGAAACATGAATGCAACTTTCCAGCAGTTTATATAAAATAAAAGAAGCTTGAAATGGTAAGTTAATAAGTATAAGTGTATAACTGACTCACATGTTAAATTCAGTCATTATGAAATCTTACAAAACCATTGCATAGTCACTAGTCAGTAATCTATGTGAAGGTGGGAAAGAAGTAGATAAACCAAATAAACTTTTCTAAGTCTTTGCATTCAAATCTGGACAACTCTTATGGTCCTTGCTGTCACATTCAATTATTCATGGCTGCTACCCAGTTTAAATAATTTTCAATCTCATCCGAACTAAACTCATAACCCATTTAAATAAACCCTAAACCAAAACATTTCTTATTGTATTTGGTAATGGATAATGTCACAAAAATAAACTACGAGGTTAAAGAGTTAAATGCACCACACGCCCTTAAGCTATGACCTTCATTACAAATCGGTCTCAAAACTTTTAAACGTTTTAATTTTATTTTTAAACTATGGCCCTCATTCTAAATTAGTCCTCAAAATGTTTTAATTTCATCCTCGAACTATGACTGCCATTCTAGATTGGTCCCCAAACTTTTGAATGTTCCAATATCATCCTTAAATTATCGTTTATACCACTTCATATTATTACATAATTAACGTTGATATTTACATGACAATTAAAAAATTTTGTAACAGTTTTATTAACATGAGAAATGATTAGCATATATTGGATAATTTGGGGATAAAATTAGAATGTTAAAAATTAGGAGACCAATTTAGAATGAGAGTCATAGTTTGAACATGAAATTAGAACATTCAAAAGTTTAGGGACCAATTTAATATGAAGGTCATAGTTTGAGGATGTATGGTACAATTAACTCAAGATTAAGTGATAAATTTTAAAATAGTACAAAAATCACTTGAATAATTAAATCTAGGGTAGACTACTTATTTAGTACCCACCTATACTCGTGTTTCTATTTTGAAACTTCAACTAATTTTTTTGGCAAAATAGTATCTAACGTGTCATTTTTCTATTTCCTCAAATTTTAGCTTGATAGAGGAAATTAAATATCAAGCTAAAATTATTTTCTCAAATTTTCACAAACA
Organism: Hibiscus tridactylites; assembly: GCA_958450335.1. Lineage (NCBI taxonomy): Eukaryota > Viridiplantae > Streptophyta > Magnoliopsida > Malvales > Malvaceae > Hibiscus > Hibiscus tridactylites. The sequence goes on from OY288274.1 coordinate 17,433,822, forward strand.
TGTCGTTCGGTCGGGTCTGACTACATTCGATTTAAGTTCGGTTTGAGTATGGTTTAATTTTTATTCGGGTCTATGGTGATTTCAGTTCGGGTATAAGGTCGGTTCGGTTGATTTTTGGTTCGGTTAATATTGGTATGTTATTTTCGGGTCAAGTCAATATCGGGTTAATAGGAGATTATCGATTTCAGTCGGGCTTTCAGGTCGAGTTAGATTTTTACACCCTATATATAACTTTATACGGCTTGTATATTTGGCTTTTGATGAGTTGTGCGACAGTTCACATCCTATCTTTATACAAAAAACTCTTCAAAAACGCCATCACATATCAATCTATCGCGACATTTATTCAAAAACATCACTAAATATATAAAATTAGCAGCATTTACTTAAAAAATGCCGCTATAAGTGCCGCAAAAACCCATTTTACTGTAGTGACAATTTAAAATAAAAGAAATAGTATAACAACTTAATGTCACTAAATTAAAGTATGAAATTAAATTTTAAATTTTAAAAGAATATAGAGACCACTTGGGACTAAACTGGTCCTAATATTAGACTAGATTATAAAAATAAAAAATGAAAAATGTTAATTTTGAATTAAATAAAAATTTTAGGGATTAAATTAACAAAAATAAAACTATTTTAACTCAATTACAATTTAACATATATTATTTGTATTAAAATATTACTAAATCTCAAATAGAATTAGTGATTAATCCTTTGCCATTTCCGTTTTGAGCAATATAGACATCGGATAGTCTCATCAAAATGACATTTTTTTGGTTCGGTGTTTACATCAGTCACCATTAGTTATATCACCGTACAAATTAAGATTTAGTGTAGAGTAACATAAACAAGTCGAAAACTAAAGTTTAATGTTAAAATTAAATTAATTAAAAAATTGGTGGTAAAAATAAGTCAGCACCAATAAATTTAGTGGTATCAAAGTGTAGTTATAAAAATAGAATTATACATTACAAAATCTAGTTGCAGATTCATAGGATCGAAAATGAGATGTAAATAATAAAATTGAGTTTAAGAAAAAAAGCATAGATAATATATAAAGCCTTATAACTTGGCCAAACAAGTAATAAAACCCTAGACTTAAGAGGGGCCAAAACAATACCTATTTAATGGGGGCTCTGGTGCAAGAAAGCAAGTCCCCTTGCATGCGACACTAGCACAATATATATATGCCATTTCCAAGATAACTCTCAAATTTTGGGTCGTAGTATCCAACAACCGTCCGCCGTTAACACGAGCACAAAACCGGTATCTTCGGTAGACGGACAATGTATTTCTAGTCTAACAAGTTATTCTTCTTTGTCAGGGTCGGATGAATCAGTCGATGACACGGTGCTTCTGTTTTCGAACTTGGATGCTGCTGCAGCCGACATTCTTGGAGGGTGGTGAGTTGGGGTGGGGGGCATTTGACCTTGCTCGGATAACTTCCGGATAAGGTCCATAACGGTGGGAATCAACCTGGTGGATAAGGCAATAAGACCCGGAAGCTGCAAGCACAGAGACAAAAGGTTATAATTTAGTCATTCGGTCAAGAGGAGGGAACATATTAATCACAATGGAAACTGTAAATGCAGCCCAATCAATAATTTTCCACTCCAATACATCACTTATACTATAGCATTTTTTGAGCTGCCAAGTCGAGATTAACCCGACAACTCTGTTTTAACTGATTCTCAGCAACAGGCTCTTGAAATTCTAGGTTATATACCGGTAAGCATTTTATGTGCTTTTGAAGTAAACTGTTTCGACACATTGTACTGTAAGAGTCGTTGGCTAACCAAATAAATACTGGACAAAATGATATTAGTTCAAAACTCACAACGCCATAACGGAATTGACCCGAAACGTCGAGCTGCACCCATAGGGCCTTCGCAACTAAGTAACCCACAAAGATTATAGCCAGATAAAAAGGATTTCTGCAATGAAGGAAATTGACGAGTAAGCACAAGAGAGTAGATGAGTATAATGATATCAACAGATAGCGACCGATTAGTTCAAAGCTATGAGTGCAACACGCACCTCAGAACAGTCATAAATTCATTAAATCCCAAGACCAGCAAGGCAACAATTGCCCATGGAGGTGGCAACCAGTTGTTGCTACGTTTGTTGGCTTCCTGAAAGTAATAGAAAACTAATCAGGCATCAGTAAACTCAGTTGACAGAAAAAATATGCATTGGGAAGGATGGGAACGAAATCTTAGAATTTTAAAATTCATGCCTGAGCAGAAATGGCCTGAGTGACAGTGTACTCCGTCTCAGTTGTGAATTGCCGCCACAAAGCCTTGCACTGGACAGGTGTGATCAATGTCCTTGCGGGAAGGACCTGTACCATTTTCGATTAACACATTGAGAGAAACGACAGATTGTTCAAATAATGACGATACAGCATTGCAGAGAAAGAAAGAAAATGTAAAGGCCCTACGGCAGCTTTAGCATTATACATTTAGAGATTGTTCAAATTTGATCTTTATGGTATATGTATCAATGTGAGGAAAATATGCATCAATGAATAGTATGCAATGATCAAGTAGTTTGTACGGTTCACTATATCTCACGAAGGTCCTTGGCAAGAACAAGACTTCACCTTCTCCCAAGTGCTCGAGGCCAGTGGATCAGCCATTGTGGTCTTGGTTGCAGCACTATTGCTGGTATCCAACAAGGCAGAAAATAATATTTTCTCGATATTGTCAATGCCATCTTCCAACCGAATTGCAGCCATAACAGCGAGCAATTTCAAGCACTGGTAACGGATAACAAGCAAGTTTAGCATAGAGCAGAATGCAGCATAATTATGAAAATCCAATAACTGATGCTACATAAACATACTTCAGTACGAGCTGTTCTAGTTATGAATCGAATATCTTCTTTCCCAGTCCAAATCCGAGGCATTGAATCAGAATCATGACTGAACAATGTTGAAAACCTGCACACAATTTTTTTTCAGTCAATTCTGGTAATGTACAATGTCTAGCAAAACAACTACTCTGACTCAAACATTGAAATGCGTTAATTACCTCTCCTTCATACGGATCACTACCCTTCCAGCTTCTTCTTTAGCTTTTGCTTCAACCACTCCTCTGGCATATTCCTGTAGACTCGTTAGCATCTTGCCTTTGGCATGTTCATCCAAGTCAAAACCAGAGAGAGCCTTGGCCATTCCACTGACGCCTGATTCAGTTTCACACTTAAGAAGGTTCCTTATTGAGAGCCAGGTCTCGTTATTAGCTCCATCAAAAAGTGCTTCAACAGGTCCTGATAATGCCTCGTTCAGCTTTGTCTGCAAAAGAACCATAATTATCTCAATGATTCCATGTGGTGATTTAACCAGTCATAAAAATGTGCTGTTGGATATCACCATGACTAATTCTTCAAACGTTATGGAATTTCACAACTATAAACCACAGAAATCATCCAAAAGATAAGAATAATCACATCAATACCAACTTTGATACAAAGTAATTTGTTATTTATCCTTCATGGTATATGAGAATAAAAAGAAAGCACCTAAGAGCAATAATCATGGCCTTTCTTGTTCAGATCTAGATAAATAACCCAATTGCTTAACATGACACCTTAGTTAATTGAGCTTCAATTATTTCCAAGGAATTCACACCGTATGCAACAATGTGAATTGTGAATTTTTCAAAAAAAATAGTAACACGGTGAACTTTAATGAAATTAACAGTTTTAATATGATATCTTAACTAGCTTGGCTAAAATTATTTTTAATGAAAATTTTCAAACAACCTGGAAGACCTTTAAAAAAAGGTCATCAAAATTAGGTTACACTATCCACAATCTTCATTATATTGCTTCATCGGTTAGGATTACTAAACAGAAGGTGATTTGGAAATAGTAAAATTGTTGATAATCGTGAGGAAATGTAACTTAAATGGTTAGAAGGGGAGGACAGGTAAGTTTCTGTACCTGATATGAAGAAGTAAGCTCTGAAAGTTTAGCAGCTTGGACAGAAGCCACATGTGCGTCGATATCACGACGTAGCTTATCCCTAAATTTAGAGGAATCCCAATTTGCTAGTTCAACAAGAGCATCTGTAAAATAACGTCAAACTCCCTAATGAATTAGTGTTCTATAATGTCAGTTTCTAGTGAACGAGAATGATTTATAAAGGCCAACAATACCTTCATATCCTTCATCAAACCGAGCCATGTAAGATTCAGTGCAGTTACGAGCAGCCACAGAAAACTTATCCCCTCCATTCAAAGCCTTCTCAAATGCTTCCTTAAATTTTTCAAGAGTTCCAGACCTTAAATGTCCTAGTACGGTTTGGTGGGCTGGTTGGGCAAGCTAAATCAGAAGTAGAAAAGCAAATGAGCTGACACAATTTAAACAATAAAAATTTGACAATAATAGAGTTGAGTGCCATTACTTGGAACAGTTTTTCTTCAAGATGTCTTTTCTTTGATGATCTGACACCTTCATCAAAAAACGTGGCTTCCGAATCATATCTAAAATCAGAACAAAATGAGCAAAAAAATTAATGTCCCAGATATGGTTGTAAAACCACAGATAATAACTACAGAAAAGTCAAGAATCTTAAATTTGATCATCAGGACTCTTATTTGGCCAAGTTATGCCTTAATTTTCATCCACCCATTTACTGAAGCAATATGGCATTCTTACCGTCATGACTTACAAGTCAATAGATTGCCAATCAGTTATCACGCCATTCCTACTTATCCTTTAGTATCAGAGTTCTGTACAGTCACTTTGATAGGATAAATCCCTTATAAGTAAGCGCAGCTCTTCAAAATCGCAAAATGCTTATATAGACTCAAACTTATTTGTAACTTGACAGTTGACACTGAAACAATTTTCTTGAGATCTCATTAAAGTAATCTTACTCTGATAGAGAAGTGTAGAGAAGTGAATTCAGCTTCTTCCCAAAGCCAGAAACTGGACCAGTCTTTACAGCTTCTTCTAACTTATGCCAGCTCTGTTCCATGAAGCAATAGGTAGGTTTCAGTTTCTTGAAAAATAGTCAGCTCCCAAACATATGGATCTGGGAGTGTCTACATGCATACATTTAGAATTCACAAACAAATTTAAATGTCCACATACCTCACTTTCAATGAAAGCAGCGTACTTTTCATGGGCAATTTCTTCGCAACGGACTGTAGCCACCATGACCTACAGGCAAATGAAACAATTGATAACAGGCAAGATTTATAGTCAAATAATGTCCAAAATCTTACCTTATGGGCTGGAAGGTCAAGGTCCTTATTCTCCTTAATGACTTGCCAGATCTGCTGTGCACTAAAAGAGAACCCTGAAGCAGGTACCACTCCCCTCCTATCTCCAGCCAGCCCCCCCGGTGCAATAGAGTGGAAGAATCGTTGTCTCAAATTAGCAACCTTCAATAGTAATAATAGAATCAGACAAACTGCCCGTTTGCATGCCAATTAGTCAAAAGTTTCAGCACCATCATCCAACATACAGAAAATAATATAAACCGTCAGTAGAGATATCTTTTACTTAGCAATCTCCAGAAAAAATGAACTGCACTGAGTAACCAGGACAAGTGAGACAACCACAAATCTAGAAATTAAGTCATCAAACAATCAATGAGGTGACGTCCACAAATCTAGATATTAAACCTTTTTCTTTCCGTTTAAAGTTTAAACAAAGTTCTAAACAGCCAATAGTGTGAAAGTCTCATTTGCATGCTATGATGAATGTCCTTATGGGCAATTTAGCCACAGACTGTGTACCTGCTCCCTAAATAGCTCTTCCTTTTCTTCATAACTATTAAGTGCCACAACCTCAACCTGGACAATATAGAAAATATGATTATTCCTCAGAAGTAATACTCATCAGAAAAGATATAAAGAGATGTTAAACATTTAAAGTATGCTGCATGAAATAACGACCCAATGTATCATACATTGAAAAATTCACTTAATGGGGTTTCCTTATGTGCCTCAGGCTTAGGAACCGAGTCCCATATCTGCAGTTCAAGAAACACTGGTCAGAAGAAACTGAATATACTGAGGAAAGCAAGGAAGCATAGGCACCATCTACGTACCTTCTGAATATCTTCTCTCAGAACAGGTTCTAAATTTTCCAGTGGTGTCTGCAAACAAGGAATGTTTAAGTAACTAATAGTCACTTGAAATTAGAAAATCCTTAGTGAGATATAATAACAAAATGGCTCTCCAAACACAAGGTACCCCATAATAGAAGAAAGGCACCCACCCTCGTTTTATCACGAATGACAAACATCAATGTTGTTTTGCGGGGACTAAACAATCTCATCATGACCTACAACTCAATACAACCAAATTAAAAGAAAAAAGGAACCTCCTGAAACTCAGGGCACTGATTTGAAAGGCAACATGGTCGTAAAATACCTGGAATACAGTCTTAAGAAGAGGCTTGTTTGCAGCTTGCTCACGTCCAATATCATGACACCACCTAAATGAAAGTTGCTCAAGCATATTACTCAACACTTGCACATACTACTGGTGGCAATGAACTTAAATGAATCAAACACCATGTAGGAGTCAAACCTTACATGTTTATGAGTACTATATCAGAAACCGCCAGTGCAAAAAGTGCACTTTGTTTCTCAAATGCTGTGTCATCCTGGAGTATGGCAAAACAATAAATAATATGTTTAAAAAATCTGTCTTCCTCCCCATTTGTTTTTTAAAACAAAGGAAATTCAAAATAAACTCAACAAACAAAAATAGACACAAAATCTACTATAGATTCGGTTCAGCCTGATCCATCACTCTAGCTTTCGCGTTATTAGATCAGTTCTTCAATTCCACCTACAATCTACTAATCCATGTCCCTGAAAATATTCTATTGAATGCATATCACCTTTTGTCTAAATAATATAATATTCAGAATTAAAAGCTTAACATAAAAATAAAATAACGACTGACCGACCTTTTAATGATTTTCATCTCTAGCAAAACAAAACAAAAAAAAACATTCAATATTATAACTATCCCTACAACTGCCATATTATTAGCATCACCAACCCATTGAAAATTTCTCAGAATTATTTGGAGGATGTACTTGATAAAATTGCCATCAAAACAAGTGAAAAAGATATTTAAGCTAATAAGGAGGAGGGCAAACAACAGAGTGAACAAATATTTATCAGCAAGTAAAACGCTGTAGTTTCAATTTTGGATGCTATAGTTAATAATAGAATGCAAGTTAGCAACAGCACCTCCCCGCGTTCCCTTCCATCAGTACCCTCCAAATCCATTACTAGAGTGCAAGGTTCTATACCAGAGCATTTTGCCATCCAAATACCTTTCGTGGTTTGAGACCTAAAAGGAAGCACATCCCATTAGTTGTTTGAGCCAATTGGAACAAATGCAATGTGTTGTTATTACAGAAAATGAATTACCTTCCCTTAAATGCATCCATTTCCCTGAAATTGGTGTGAAACAAATTATTTAACAGCGTGCTTTTACCTGTCAAGATCATGGAAAACAAAGTGAAACTTGAAATGACATAAGAACTTACATAACTACCAAAAATTGATAAAAACACCAAAGGTTAAAATCACTGATGGTGTGCGTTATAGAATCAAAATATCAATACAACAAAGATTGATATAAAACGCTGCAGTGACTAAACTTCCAACCAATCATACACTAATTTGTTTCCAACAATTCTTATTCAAAATACAACCTGTAAATGAAGCAGCTTAGTGCGGATGGACACTTTAGAAACAAGGAAAAACACAAGTAAAAAGCAGGAAATCATGAAGATATCAAAGCATACCGCTGCTCTGTGGTCCCATAATGGAAACCACGGCATACGACAGGCCACACTCGGCAAGTCTTACTTCCTTGATAAACTGATCGAGTCCGGTAACATTGAAGGAGCCATCTCCGTCAATAAGTTGAGCTGAACAACATTCCGCATCCTTCCCTGAGAAACAAATATTCATAGCATGTGTAAGTCGAGAGAATAAAAGCTTCCACAACAAACACCAATTCCTTGTTAATTTAAAAGCTAATTTCTCCATGTCAATTGATCAACAACTGATATTCAAGAATGCCTCGAGTAAAAAATTAACGCATATTATATCAGTGATTACGACAGAGATTTTTGTTGATCAAAACACTTAAGAGAGTAGAACATTCAAATCCATATTCCGATTTCCTTTTCCTTTCTCATTTCCTTAGCTTTCTCAGCATCCAAACATGCAATAAACATTAAATTCATCTCCAATAGCTCTTAAAACCCCGTAAATTCAAATTCAGATCCAATTTTCGCATTTCATTCAAAACAAATTTGATCCTCCCCCTCCTTAAATCCACGTTACATGCTTTAACGCTCTCCTTCTCATCGCATTCGCATTACATAAATCAGAACAATAAACCGCGAAAATTGATTCAACTAACGAAATCAAGAAACAGGTCATTCGAAAATAGAAACAAAAATAAAAAAGGAAATAAATCGTGAGAAAACATTACCCATTGAATCCTGTTTGAAATCGATAGCTCAAAAGCTGAGGCGAACCATCTGAATGAAAGGCATATAGATAGAAACTTGAATCGATCTTAAAGGAGCAATCTGAAATTCCTCATCATCTTCCATTTCTATTTCATTGTCCGTTAAAAGTGGAGTTGACAGTTGACTGCTCCCGCCTCCTGTAATTAACCGTTAAACTTAATTTGGATTACTAATAATTATGTTTTTCCTGCCTTCTGATTGTGATTTTCCTCCGGTTTTGAATAGTGACCAATCATGTAATCTGCGGCGTAAATGAGTTAATTGAGCTTAAATCAAATCAGGTTAATTACATCAACGTCTTCAAATTATTATTGAATTTGCAAATTAATTATTTTAAGCATTTATATTTCATACATGGTCAGGATCTAATGTAAGGAGTGGGTGAAGTTACTTAATTTTAAAAATATAAAAATTTATTAAGTATTTAAACTCAATACTAAGGGACAATATTTAATTTATCTAATATTTAAATTCATAATAACTTAATTTGTTATTAGATCAAATAAAATTAAAGAGACCATAATAAAATTTAATTAACAATATTAAAAGATAATTTTTAATATGAAATCTTAAAAAATTGAGGGTTAAATTAAAATTTTAAAAAAAAAATAGAGGATTAATTATGAAATTTTCTATAGATGATATATATTATTAAAAAAATAAAATTAAATTTGTTAATGTCATCATTCGTTTCACGGATAGTACATAGTTTTTACATCACGTGTTGTTTTTTATTGATTTTAAAATCTTTTGATCAGTAATGGCAACGAGTTATACATACATATATCTTAGTTTTTATTAAATTTTTAAAATTTTATCATTATACCAATCAATTATTTTTTTTCGGTCAATTCATCAATTAGGCACTAAATCACCTTTGACGTTGAGCGTATATTGAAACACATTGGTCACTTCAAAAAAAATGTGTACTTGTTATATGAATAATTTATATTTAGAATGTTAAAAGAAATTAGTAAATTTGTAACGCAATATGTTAAAGTTCTTTTTATAATAAGTATATACGCGTTTACAATTTGAACCATATATTTTAAATATATTTTAACTTTTAATTTAGGTTGACATTTAACATTTGAGTTGTTTGATATGATAAAAAGTGACTTGATTGATACTCTAAAGAATTATTTTTTTAATTTGAAAATTGATTTAAAATATGACCATAATTTGACAATATTTAGTGAAAATAACACGAAAATGAATAAAACAAAAGTTTAAGCAAATTTTAGAATATTTGATTCAAGCTCAACTGAAATTAAATTAGAATTTAAGTTGAGGGAAAAAACAAATGCTTCAAATTAACTTTTTAATTAGATTATTTAATAGAAGTTAATGTTTTTTATATATCATACTCAATTATTATTATTTAAACGCAAATTAAAAATAAATAATTTTCATTGTAGATTAAAAAGATAAATCAAATTCTTGAAGTAAAGTATTAAAACATCTAAACTCAACTCATTAGATAGTTAAAGCATCCAATTTGCAAACTATCCATTAATCAATTATTCTAGTAGTATGAGGTGCTAAGTCTCTTAAGCAAGAATAAGAGTTTAAATGACGTTGCGAATGGATTAATTTTAATTGAGAGGGTCGCCTTCATTATGGGCCTTTGTAATACTCGACATAAATTAATATAAGTCAAATACATGTAAAACTTTAATAAAATAATAAGCATACATATATTAAATGATTTCAAAATATATATCAATGTCCGTCAATCGAGCTCTTGGTGTAATATAAAAAAAATTGCATTAGAATAGAATATTTATTTAACATTAGATTTCATGTTCTATCCTAAAAAAATTCTCCTTTGAAAAATCTATTTTCATGTCCGACACCTAAATACGAAATAATTTAACATAGCGGACAAGTGATTGCCCATTTAGTGTCCCACACCTCGAACTATGCCCACTGGCATTCATCATGAGGTGATGCCTTGATTTCTAAAATATACAGTTATCATTTGATATAAGTGAACAAATTGCATTATAATTATTGTTAAATAATTCCAAATTTTTAGACACCACATTTGGCCAAAACTAATTACTCCATTTAGATTAGTTACGTAACTTATTAAGATAGATTCTTTTATTTAGGGTAAACTATCTGGGTGACTGCCTAATTATTGAATCAGGTTTGTTTTAATTAACGAACTACAAAAATTTGTATAATTATACATTTAGTTCTCGTTAGTTTTTTATTATATCAATTTAATCATAATTTTAATTTAAATTAATAAAATTAACCAACTAATCAGGTGACAACACATGTCATCACATTTTTTATTTTAGTTTGTTCAATATATTTATTTTCCTTCAATCAGATGATAACATGTGAAAGAATACTTCTAAAAATAAGAAAATTACTTGGCATGAGGTTGAACCTACAACCCTTGGAGAAAACTCTATGACTTTACCACTACACCAACCCATTGTTTTATGAAATAAATTGCACCATTTTATAAATATCTTATGATGCAGTAAATGCTAAGAATAAAAAAGTAAAAATGGTTGCAAAGGGACTCGAACTTTAAATCATTTAGAATGTGTAAAATCACAAAAACCACTTCACCATTTCAAATAATTAATTTAGATATGAATATATTTTAAATATAATTAACGTATAATTAAAGTAAGATTTAAAATTAAATTAGATCTATAATTTTTATATTTTTAAACTAAATTAAATATTTTTTTCACATTTTTTAATAATTTTATTTTTTAATTAAATTAAATTAGATTTATAATTTTATTTTTTAATGTAATTAATATATATTATATTAATAATGAATTCATATATTTAATAAAAATAAAATTATTAATTAAATTAAATAACTCGAGTCAATATTATTTATATAACTTATCAAAATATATATATATATAATTATTAAAATAAATATGAAAAAAATTCAATTTAGTTTAAAAATATAAAAATCATAAATCTAAGTTAATCAAGTAACATAAAGGATTTAACTTTAATCAAGTAAAGGGTTTAAAGTTTATGATTTAGAAATTAAACTTAAAGCGTAGAGTTTAATTAAAGTATTAAGAGATAGGAGCACCAAAAAGGTAAAAAAAAATTTGTTCGGTTGAGAGAATATTTTAAAAATTCTATTTAAATTCTTTTTCTTCCTTACATTTTTGAAGAGAAAAAGAGACAAAATCGTCCGAATTTTTTATAAAAGTTTTTATATTTTTTAATACTTGAATATTTTAAATTTTAATTATTGAATAATTTATAATTTATTAGCTTATGATATTTTAATTTTTAATTTATACTTATTTTTAAATATTTTTAATTATTTTATTTTATTTTTAGTCCTATACTAATAAAAATATTTTTTATGTTATTTTAGTATTTTACTCATATTGTTTTGTCTAAAAATCAATTTTGCACTCGTACTCAACCAGAACATCAATTTTTCCCTCAAACTTGCTTAAAAATAAATTTAATCTCTGTCACGTCATCGTGAACTGCCACGTCAGTATTGTAACAGTCAATGTTGGCTTCCGTCAGTTAATGGTCAAACAGTGATGCAGTTGGACTACTTCAGAGGTTAAATTGATGCAAAAATATCATAAAGACCAAATCGATAAATTTGAACTACTACAAAGACAAAAGTTACCGTCTAACCTTTTATTAAAATAAGTCATTGTGATTTTTGTATGCCAAACTAAGAATTGATTTTATAATTTCTTATATATCCATCCGTAACAAATTATTGGCAGAATAGTATTTACTTCATTCAGAGCATTAAGATTTGAATCTTTAACATTGCTTAAAGAATCTAATGACTTATTCCGCTAAACCAACTAAATATTGGTATTGATTTCTATATTTTTTATTATTAAGTAGTAGATACATAATTGTTGCCTCAAACTACAGGAATACGTTGTTTGTGAGATAAGTATATGTATACGATAGGTCTTATTGATGCAACTGTACATGTACGTATAACATTGAAATGTTTGTAAGATATGTATTGCTTGAACTCGTCCAAATCCAAAATGTCCATAGCACTGTAACATTGAAATGCTTGTAAGATAAAAGATCAAAATTCTACTTCCTGGGTAAACTATCATTAGAAGGTCATCAAAGTGTCCTATTTTACTCTTCAAAAATTTACATTTTGATCACTAAGGTTATAAAACTGCTATATAAGTTCACCCGAGTTATTAATTCTAGTTTAGTCAAGCAAGCAGAATCATGTAGGTAAGTTAGAATCTTATCTTATTACAAGGGTGTAGAAATCTCAATTACTGCCCTACTTAACAGCTCTGCCAATACCACCTGCTGTTGTTTAATGACTCGCACTTTCAGCATTTACATATTTATTTATTTTTCAAAAATAGAGGAAAAAACAGAGGAGGGGAAGAAAAAGGTTGAAGAAGAAAATAACGTGTCACATCAACATTTTTAACGGAAGTTAACGAGAAGGACCAAAATAAAAGCAGACTAAAAATTGAGTGACTCTAATGAAAATTTTAAAAATTCGGTGACTAAAATGAATGTGCCCTAAAAATTCGGTGACCATTGATGTACTTTTATCATTAAATATTTATTAAAGAAGATGAGAATTTATTTAAGTATAAGTGTCTAACATAATTTCTTTCTTTAATTGCGTTAGAAGTGTTTGAACTTTAAAAAAAAATAAACTCTTATTTTGTTTACATCAAATTAAGTTCTTGTACTTCAAAATTTTAACAATATTCTCGTTAGCCAATATTGACAATTAAATCTAATGAATTTTTGAATCAGTTAATGTCACATGTCACATATTGTTATTTTCAAAAATTATTAATTTTTAAAGCTTTTAAGAGTTTTTTTAAAAAATCTACAAATGTTACATGGTATAACCGTATCATATTATGTGACAACGATATCTAAAAAACTGTTGAGATTCAACAATCAAAATTTATCAAATGACTTAATTAATTTAACTTCTCAATTTAAAAATTTAAATTTAAATGGGTGAAAACGCTTTAATAACCTAATTGATATTTTTTTCTTCAAAAGTTTGAAGGTTTCATACACTTTTTAAGCGTAATTTTTTACCAATAAGACACTAATTTAATACTAAGAAAAAAACCTTTGGATCTGAAGTTCAAATCTTATCATATATAAATACACATTTGTATATTCTCATATAAATGTATTTTGATTTAAGTATTATTGTAATTACATTTCTAACTTCCAAAGAAAATATCAAACTGTAAAAAAAATTTAAAAAGTTTATTCAGACAAAATAATAATAAAAAATGAATAATTTTCAAAAATAACTTGTCTCAAGTTCTCAACAACTATAAACATCAGGTACCATGATGTTTTTCTTAGGACCAATCTAAAAGACTAAAACCCAGTCCCTACTCCCTAGTTGTAACTTGTAAATTATAACAGACACAACTGTTCTTTCTCCCCCACTCTCCTTAATTATTATATTCATTATTACATTTTTCTGGGTCTTAAAATTCCTTATTTTTCTCCCCATTTTTTCTCAGTCACCCTTGAGACCCGCTCCATCTTCCTTATTTGTTTCTTCATATCATTTACTTATACCATCACCCTTTTTGCAGCAAAATCTTCCCTTCCCATTGATTATAATCTCTGCTTCACGGTTTTAATTCCATATTTTTTTATTAAAATCTGCAAAAAATTACTACAATGAAGAAGAACATGTTACCACCTGGTTTGGTTAACAATCTTCAAGAAGTTCTTAGCAAAAAAGGGGGAAACAAAAACAATGATGAAAAACAAAAGGATGATTCCACTGAGACTTCTACTTCTTCAGCTGCTCCTTTTGAATACGACAGCTCCAAGCCTATCGTTTTGGTTACCAATGGTGAAGGGGTTGATTCCCTTGGCCTTGTTTATCTCGTTCAAGCGTTGGTCGGTTCGGGACTTTACAATGTCACTGTTTGCGCTCCTCATTTGTGTGTCTTTCTTACTTTCCCTGAAAATTTCTCTGATTTTCTTTCCCCTTGTTTGTTTTTCCGGAAATTTTCTGCATTTGCTCGTATGAGTTCTCTCCGATTTTTTATATTTTATTCTTGTTTTTCGTTGGCTATGCATTTTTTCGTTCACATTTTGCTTATTAGTTCTGTGATTTACTAGTTCCTTATCCCTTGTTTGTTTTCTCGGAAAATTTCTGCATTTGCTAATCTGGGTCATCTCCAATTTTTTTATGTTTTGTTATTGCTTTATCACTGGCCATGCATTTCTTTCATTCATAACAAGTAGTTTAAGATTGTTTAATTTGTAGTTATTTTTGTTCTTGCATTAGGGACAAGTCACTTTCGGGTCATTCTGTTACCTTTGGAGAAACAATCACAGTTGCTTCCGCCGAAATCGATGGTGCTGAGGCTTATGAAGTATCAGGTCTGATTGGATTTCACATATATATTTACCTATATTATTCGATTTTTTGATCAATTTTAAGTATCTGAGTCTTTCTTAAATAGGGATATGAAACCATAGTATTGTAATAAGCTAAGTGCATTGTGTTAGAAGCTCCATGTATATGATGAAATTCGGCTTTAACAAAGAATTTTCCGACTGTTATTCGTTACCCCTTTCCTCGGAAACGAATTATTCGAAGCTTGTTAAAATTGATGTTGGCTTGTGACTTTGCTGTGTTATCTTTGATGATAAACAGCTTCAATCGTGATTATCCGCTTTCTAGTTTTGAGGACTCCTTATATGATGAAATTTGGCTTTAACAAAGAATTTTTCAATTGTTACTCAAACAAATGATGGGAAGCTTGTTACAATTGATATGGATTTGAGACTTCAAGTTAACTTTGATATTAATTGGCTTCCATGATGGTTATCCGCTTTCAGGAACTCCCGTAGATTGTGTCTCCTTAGCATTATCCGGGGCGCTGTTCTCATGGTCAAAGCCTCTGCTGGTTAGGCTTTCATGCCGTTTCCGATGTATTAGAATGTAGTTATGTTTTGAAGGATTTATTGACTTTGATGTAATTTCCAGGTAATTAGCGGAATTAACCGAGGATCAAGCTGTGGTCATCACATGTAAGTCTTTGAACATGCCTGCTCGATAATACTAATTGAATTTTGCTTTCTTTTTAACTGGTGGTGAGTGCTCTCTTAAATGATTATTAGGATAGATATACTATATTTTTTTTCCTTCGTATATTTATCTCCCTATAAGTGATCTCCGCATCACTTTTGTGCATTTGTTATTGTTTTTCTGTCCTGTTTATGATCAATCGTTTCGTGTTTGGATGCTAAGTAATTTATAATGTGTAATAATACCAGGCATAACTCGGGTGTGGTTGCTGGAGCTAGAGAAGCATTGATTAGTGGCGTACCATCTTTGTCATTGTCACTGAACTGGTTACTTACGATCCCATTTTTGCGGATTTAGTTTCGACTGTTTCCTTTACACTTTTATGTATTTTAATGTTGGATGAGTGCAGGAAGAAGCAAGAAAGCCAAGAGAGTGATTTTAAGGATGCGGTTGCCGTTTCTTTACCTCTAATAAATGCAGCCATCAGAGATATCGAAAAGGGTGTTTTCCCAAAAAGTTGCTTCCTGAATATAGAAATTCCCACTTCTCCATCGGCAAACAAGGTTTGGATTACATGATTTTCGTAACAATGGTGTGATTTATAATAATGTCCATCATGTTTAAAATGTGTAAATCACAATAATGCCTATCATGTTTAAAATGTGTACAATAGCTGGGAATCTTTTCTTACTTGCCAAGAAACTGTTTTTGTCATACAATCGGGTGGGAAGTTTAGTGTCATGCTCTTTATTGATGAATTAGAAGATTCCCAGAATGGATTTCCCTTTAAAAATGCTAGTATGCCATTTGACTGGCTGAAATTTTTTCGGAAAATCTAATATGCGAATCTTCGAATAGAAAACATCCAGCATTCTGACTTGTGAACAGAAGTTTCATGGAACACGAGAATCGCTGAATATTATACTCTGCTACATTACCTTCAATATATATATACACACACACTGCTGTATTTCTTTTGTTTTTGTATGTGGTTTTATCCGGTCTCATCGTGCTTATTCGTACGTGACAGGGCTTTAAATTGACCAAGCAAAGTATGTGGAGATCTACACTGTGTTGGCAAGCTGTTTCGGCTAATCGGCATCCTTCTAAGGCTGCACATTTCATGCCTAATCAACAAAGCATCGGGATCCAACTTGCACAGCTTGGTCGTGATGCATCTGCTGCCGTAAGTTCTTCCCTGTTATTCTCATTAAGGAATTGCATCATTTACTCGTCAATTCTCACCCCGCTTTTTCGTGTATATATATATTAATCCTGTAAATTGAATAGTCATTATTTTTGTAACTATTCACTCCCGATAATGTATGTATTTTCCGTTAGGGTGCTGCTCGCCGCGGGACCACACAAAGTAAGACTGAGGAGGTGGAGTCTGTTGGGGCAGCTAAATCTGATACAAGAGTGAAAAAGTATTTTCGACTGGAGGTATGTAAAATTCCAACTAAGAAAATCTGAAAGTTTGCGCTTGTAGTCGTAAAGCCGAGAATGACAACGCTTTTCATATTTCCCGACTAAAGTAATATATTCGAACATTTACAGAATCTGAATTTGTGTACTTTAGAAATCTCTTCAAAACGGAAAACTGGTTATGTCATAGAGGTTGCATATTCTAATTTTCTTTATACTGCTTTTCTCTTATGTCGTAAACTGGTTATGTACGTATTTTGCAGTTTGTAGATAAAGAAACGGAAGCTACGGATGAAGATTTGGATTTCAAGGCACTCAACGATGGATTTGTAAGTTAAAATCTTATTGTAATTTTCCAGAAAAATCGGTGTTACGTTAACTTGACCTTGTGAAAATGCAATATGGTTAGATTGCGGTAACTCCTCTGTCGGTTTCTCCGCAACTCGAGTCGGATATTCAAACGGCTGCATCGAGTTGGATCTCTGGCGTGGTTAGTGATGGTGGTGAGCAATAGAGAACTCGGGGACCGACATGAAATCTGGAAATTATAGCAATTTTTGCATCATTTTTTAACTATTATATATAGAAATCATCAAGTTGGGTTGTTTTCTTTTGTGATTAGCTTTTGATACAAGGAAATAGCATGGTCTGAAATTATGCGACCTTGTGCTTCCCTCAATTAATAACAATAATAAGGGCAAGTTATCCTTTCGTTTAGGGTGTGTTCTATTTTGGTCACAAAAATTCAAAAAAGATTATTCTAGTCACTTACGTTTAGAATCGTTTCTATTTTGGTTCTTTGGTCGTTAGTTTCTGTTACTTAAAAAATTAGTTTTTAATTTAACCTCCAAACTTTTAAAATTTTATTATCACCGTCTTCCCAAAAAATTATAAAAATAAAACTAAAAAAATTAAATCAATGCCTATAACCCAACACTACAACCTTATAGCAAATGAAATGAAATTCAAAATTGAGATACATGACAAGAAGGAGAAATTTTCAACTTTTTATCTAAACAGTCTTAAACTAAAATTGCTCAATTTCAAATATTTAAAAGGAAAAAAAAGAAGAAAAAAAACTTAACTAAAGCTTATGAAAAAAATATACTCGATCTGATTAAATTATTCAGAAAGTTATTAATTATACGTTAACGAATGAAAAATTGAAACTTTTAGCTGATTACAAATTACAGAACAATAATTACTACCGTACTGATCTGTCTGACCGCTAAGAAAAAAAGAGAGAGTTTATGAACTTTAAAAGAGATTCAATAAAACAAAGAGCTTTTGAGTAAACCAGCAAGTATCTCTCACTTTCATTTTTCGTTGATAGTTTCTCTTTCTCAAGCTTTCTCACCAACCAAACAGAGTACAAAGTAAGAAAAAATTTTAACTCGTGAAACATGAAAAGCTTCCCAGATATAAAAAAACCCAAAATTTGTTTCCCACGAAAAAAAATGTAAAATTAAATCCACTGATGAAGAAATCAACCAAAAACATTGACTTTAAAACCTACTTATATCGAAATACAAAGAATAAAAATAACTAGACATCTCTTTAGTTACATGGTTTCTTTGAAGCAATGAATAAAAAAACAACAACTAAAATGTAGCTAAGAAATTTTTTTGAGTGAGATCTTAAAAATAGAATCTGAAGTTTGAGGTCTGAAAAACGAGGTACATTTCAACAAAATTTTGAATTGAAATGAATGTTAAAAGTGAAGGATAGTTTTTGCAGACAAAATTCAACTCACTCTAAAACACTTGCAATGCAACATTTAATCGAAGTTGACGCTTTTAATTTTGGAGGAATGGGTTGTAGTGTTGGGTTATAATCATTGATTTAACTTTTTAGGGTTTTAGTTTTATATTTTTTTAGGGAAGATGGTGAATTTGTTTTTGAAAGTTTGGGGGTTAAATTATAAACTAATTTTTAAGTAACGGAGACTAACGGACAAGGGACTAAAATAGAAACGATTCTAAACGTAAGTGACCAGAATAATCTTTTTTAAACTCTGGTGATTAAAATAGAACACACCTTAAATGAAAGGGACCACTGGTGAAGATTACCTTAAGGGTAAACTACTCCAGTGACCACCCAACTATTGGTCGCGGCCTGTTTTGACCAGCTAACTAAAAAATTTAAAATTTGACCACTCAACTATTTAAATTGACCTATTTTGACCACCGGCCGTTAAAATCTAACGAAAAGGTGACGTGGCAGTAAAAGTAAAATTTGTATAATTACACTTTTAGTCCCTGTTAATTACCTATTATATCAATTTGGTCCTAATTTTAATTTAATTAAATAAAATTAATCAACTAATCAGACAACGACATGTGTCATTACCCGATTGGATGAATTTATTTTATTTTTAAAATTTTTGAATACCTTTTAAAATCAAATTTCTTTTTATTTAAATCAAATATTTTTTAAAAAATAAAGCCAAATATTCAATTTAAAAAGTATTAGATTTAAATGAAAAGAAATTTGATTTAAAAAAGTATTCAAATATTTTTAAAAATATTCGAACATTTGATTTAAAAATATTGAATTTTTAAAACATTTGAATACTTTTTTAAATCGAAGATTTAATATTTTACTAAATATTCGAATATTTTAAATCGAATATTTTTTAAAATCAAATATTTAATAATTTCATATTTTAATTAAATCAAATATATTTGACTTAGTGCGTGTTTTTATATATATCATGTGACCCATATTCGAGTCTGTTGAACTTATTTTGATTTTGATATAACTTAAAAGAAATTTTCAAAGGACTAATTTGTAAAAATTTGTAAAGTAATTTTTAAGAAATAAATTTGTCAAAAACTTGATTTAAACTTGATAAAATGTTTTGAAAAAGTTCGAATTAATACCTATATCGAACTATACTTTTAAAAGTTGACAAATGCCCAAAATACATGTTTTTAGAGGAAAGTTTCGAAACCTCAACAAAGGTTTCGAAACCTCTCTGGGCAGATGGCCAAGAATTAAATATTTAAAGTAAAGTTTTGAAACCTTCATTAAGGTTTCGAAACCTTTCTGGGCAGATGGCTAAAAATTGAAGAACATTTTCGAAACCTTTATTAAGGTTTCGAAACCTCTCTAGGCAGTAGCTACTGTTTTTGAAACCCTAACAAAAGTTTCGAAACCTCTATAAAGGTTTCGAAACCTTGGCCCTGTAACGGCTACTTTTTACAAATCCCTTCTTAAGGTTTCGATACCTCTGTGCAGGTGAACATCTAATGCTTGGTTTTAATGGCTCCCAACGGCTCCAAAGTCTCCCAACGGTTAGAAAAGATCAAGAGCATATAAAAGGGGTCTCCAAACAGTAATGAAGTAACAAGAAAATCAATCCAAACTTCCAAGCAATCAAATTCCAATTTGTACTCAATTTTCATTCTTTCTTGTAAAACACTAGAGTGTTCTTCATTGTAATTATTGTGCTAGTGTTTCTTTGGGTGTGTGAGAGAGCTTAAACTTTGCAAACACATTTCTAGTGAGGATTTTCTAGTTTGCTTATTTGTATTCATTCTTGGGATAGGATTCAATAGACTTTGGGGTATAAGTCTATTGAATTGTGTAAGGTTACTCATTATCCTTAAAGGAAAGACAAATTAGTGAATTTGTGGAAAATCCTTAGTGTGGTCACTAAGGTAGTGGATGTAGACTCCAATTAGGGGAGTTGAACCACTCTAAATCTCCTTGCAATTTTACCTTTGCAATTAGTGTCCACCATTCCTTCAAAAATCCAATTCACCCCCCCTCTTGGTTTTGTTCGATCGATTGTCACTCTCAACAATTGGTATCATAGCTTGGCTCATTGGAAGGTCTTACAACCTCTTGAGAAGATCCAAGAAGTGTGCAATCATCTACAAGGTCATCCATGGCTTCCACCTCCACCGTTGAAGCTTGGGGCGATTCTCAACCCACCAACAAGCCTCCCTTCTTCAATGGAGTTAATTATGCTTATTGGAAGAACCGCATAAAGCTTTTCATTCAAGCTTTTGATCTTGAAGCTTGGAAGATCATCATGAGTGGTTACACCGCACCGACTAGTAACATGGAGACATGGAGCAATGAAGAAAGCAAGAGATTCTCCACAAATGCTAAGGCAATGCATCTCATTTTTTGTGCCCTTGGCTCGGATGAGTATGGAAGGGTGTCATCTTGTTCCAATGCTAAAGAGATTTGGGACAAACTTGAAGTTACTCATGAAGGAACAAATCAAGTGAAGGAGACCAAAATCGGGCTTCTCAATCTAAATTATGAAAACTTCAAGATGGACCCCGAGGAAGACATCAAAAGCATGTCCGATCGATTTTCCGTGATTGTTAATGGTTTGAAGGGCTATGGTGAAGTGATCCCGGAAGATAAACTTGTGAGGAAGATGATATACTCTCTTCCCGATTCATGGGATTCAAAGAAAACGGCCATAATAGAAGCAAAGGACCTCAAGACTCTCAGGTTGGATGAACTCATTGGTTCCTTGCTTACACATGAGATGATGTCAAAGGGCAAGGAAGAAAAGAAGAAGGAAGTGGAAAAAAAGAAATTTGGCATTGCTCTCAAAGCATCTAAAGAAGATATTGATTCTAGTGGAGATGATGAAGATAAAGAGATGGCTATGTTTGCTAAGAGATTCAAAAGATTCATGAGGTCCAACAAAGGAAGAAGATCTCAAAGAGAAGAGGGCTTCAAGAATGACAACAAAGTGAAAGATCTAATCATTTGCTATGAGTGCAATAAACCGGGACATATCAAGTTCGATTGTCCTCAATTGAAGAAAAAGAGCTATGAGAAAAAGAAGCACAAGGCTCATATAGCTACTTGGAGCGATGATGAATCTTCCGACGAGGACGAGAATGAAGTAGCCAACTTGTGTCTCATGGCTATTGAGGATGACTCTACGGTAACCTCTAATTCATCTTTTTCAATTGATTATACTTTTGATGAATTGCAAGAGGCTTATAATGAATTAGCCTTGGAGTATGAAGAGTCAATTTTGAAAAATAGAAAAACCATTTTAAAATTGAAAAATAAAAATGACTCTCTCTCTAAGTCTAATAAGAAATTTGAAAGTAAAATTGAGAAAATGCAAGTTAAAATAAAAGAATTTGAAAAGAAAAATCAATATTTGCACAACTTACTTTCAAAGGTCCATGATGATCATCAAAAGGAGCTTGATGATCTTAAAGTTTCTTTCAATAAAGTTGGAACTCAAAATTTTGAAAAAGGTGAAAATTCAAGACCCAACTATATTAGGAAGAACTTTTATGGGTATAGACAAGGAGGTCATCAAAGATCATTTAATAGAAAGATAATTAGGAGCATTTGGGTTCCAAAAGGACTCATTGCTAACAAAGAATATGATCTATTGTCTAAGTGGATACAAAAAGGGACTAAAATTATAGGAACTAACTCTTATGGACCCAAAAGAGTTTGGGTACCAAAACATGCATAGTTCCCTTTTTGTAGGTGTGTTGGAGCCATGGTAAGCAAATTGAAGAAACTTGAAAGCTCTAGACACACTAAATGAAAGGACACTTGAAGAGGATAAAGCCTAATCAATCTATCTTGGCTCAAGTGGTAACATTTTTCTTTACATGCAATATTTACTCTTTCATGTTGCTTTATATATGGTTATTTGTTTTAAAGCATGTTTGAGGTTCCCCATATGTTGTTTGAATGATTTTAGTAAGGGGGTGTCTTGTGTTGCATGTTTGCTTAATTTTTGGCCCTATGTGTTTTTGTATGTCTTTTGGCCTTAAAATTAGCAATTTTGTGTGCTTACATGTTTTTTTAATCATTTGTTAGTTAAGTGACCTTAGTTAAGTTAGTCACTTTTGACTCAAATTTAAACGTTTTTAGAATCCAACTTTTAGCTTAAAATCATTGTGATTCATTTTTGTTTGATCTTAGTTCAAAATGGTCTTTAATGCTAATAATAATCATAGAATTATTAGAATGCTTTTCGGAACTTATTTGAGGCAAAATTTTGACAAATTTTGTCAATTCTGAACCTAAGTTTCGAAACCTTCTGGGTTTTCCAGATTTTAGGAGGTTACTGGAATGAGAAGTTTCGAAACCTTTCATAAAGTTTCAAAACCTTCTGCTATTAGTTTCGAAACCTTCACCATGGTTTCGAAACCGTCATTAAAACCTGGCCAATTCGAACGGGTTTTTCAAGCTTAAAATCAAAAATTTTCAAACCGTAACCTATTTTCTTCAAACACCAAACGGCAATAACCCAAAATTCTCTCAAAATCCTCAAATCCTTGACCCTCCATTGCAAGTTTAAATCAAGATTTTGTGGTTTCATCATCATCTTCATCAATTTTTGAGGTAATCTCACTGTTAAATCTTTTAATTTCTATTTATTCCAAAAAAATTTATCTCTTGGGTAATCAAATTTTTTTATAAAAATCATTTTTTTTGGCAAATTACATTATTGTGGGTTGCTTAAATTGCTATATATATCATGATTTTGTAGGAGGTATCACCCAATCTATCTAGAACTCTTGTCAAAATTCTTTTAGGTTCTTGCCCACAAAGTGTTTGATAAAATTCCCCAACCAATTTTTTAAAGCCAAATTTTTTTTAATCATGCCTCCTAGAACAATCCTTCCTAGAACCAACCCTCCTAGAGCAAAACGTTCTTGTACTGAAATTGGTCAAAATTCTGGTTCTAATCCTAATCCTCAATTTGAGGATATTTGTTTTAGAGATGCCGAAAACCGAGATCGTTATCGTAATATTTATGAACCTAAAAAGGTTAGAGAAGAGCGAACAATAGATTTCAATTTTCTTATGTTTCAAGAATATAATTTTGACCTCTTTGAACTCTTTGCCGAATGGGAATGACTCGATTACTTGAATATCCCTCCTTATACCCATCGTAAGTTGGTTCGTGCATTTCATGCAAATGCCGAATTTATCCGGTCCCCTAGTGAGCAAAATTCTATTGTTGGTATCCGTTCTTATCTCATGGGTACCGAATTTGTTTTAACACCTCAAATAATTGCCGATCATTTAGGTGTTCCACTTGGTGGAAATTTCAATGAGAATGATGCACATAACATTCCCGCCTTTCCTGATGATAGCCCCACCCAACTTCCTCTTGAGGAACGTCTTTTCTTACTCCTTACTGCATGGTTCTTTCGTCCCTCCAGAGGAAAGGCCACTAGTATGCGAGTAATTGACTATTGGTGGCTACGCCAATATCGTGATAGGACTCGTCCCGATATAGCTACCATCATTTTTCTCAACCTCATCAAAGTCATCTCTAACCCCACTTCATTCTCCCTTTCCTTTGGGAATGTTCTTAGCCATATTTTTAGGAAGCTCAACATTGACACTTCCTTAGACCCTCAAGTTAAGAACAAGAGCTTCATTGATATAAAATCTTGTCATAAATCTCAATGGTATCATGGAGTTCATGGTTGGGTTCATCGAGGAGGAATATAGGAGATTGCCATGGAGGATCGTGAGGCTCCGGTAGAAGAGGATGCACCAGCACCTTTGACTTTGGAGACCATGTTTGCGACCATGGTCACACGCTTTGATAGCATTGATGCCCATCTTCGTGGCTTAGACGGTCGTGTGGCATCATTGGAGCATGATATGCATGATATTCATAGTCACTTTTTCCCACCTACATTGCCTCGTGACGCACCGGATGTTTAGACCTATATGCATTCTAGTATGACATTACGATTTTATTATAGCACTTTTAGACTTATTTTGATTTAGACTTCGGTCTTTGTTTTTAGACTTGTTATGATCTTTGTTGAATATTTTTGCCTATGGATTTTTTATTGTTGAATTTTATATCTTGGATGGATGTTATGCTTAATATGAATATTGTGGTTATTTTGCTATTACTTTTTGGATTATACCTTATTGCTCTATTAACGTTTGTTCTTGTTGTAGCTATTTATCCTTTTTGCTATGACAAAAAGGGGGAGAAAATTCACTTTAAACAATTTGTTTTCTCAAAATTTGTAATCATGTCTTTAAAACTTATGTTTTTCAAAAATTACACAAAAACATTTATTAAGGGGGAGCTTATGAAGGAGATTTGTAAGTTTGACAATTTATTCAAAAATAAATTTTTACAAAATGTTTTGTTATATCAAAAAGGAGGAGATTGTTGAACTTATTTTGATTTTGATATAACTTAAAAGAAATTTTCAAATGACTAATTTGTAAAAATTTGTAAAGTAATTTTTAAGAAATAAATTTGTCAAAAACTCGATTTAAACTTGATAAAATGTTTTAAAAAAGTTCGACTTAATACCTATATCAAACTATACTTTTAAAAGTTGACAAATGCCCAAAATACATGTTTTTAGAGGAAAGTTTCGAAACCTCAACAAAGATTTCGAAACCTCTCTGGGCAGATGGCCAAGAATTAAATATTTAAAGTAAAGTTTCGAAACCTTCATTAAGGTTTCGAAACCTTTCTGGGCAGATGGCTAAAAATTGAAGAACAGTTTCGAAACCTTTATTAAGGTTTCGAAACCTCTCTAGGCAGTAGCTACTGTTTTTGAAACCCTAACAAAAGTTTCGAAACCTCTATAAAGGTTTCGAAACCTTGGCCCTGTAACGGCTACTTTTTACAAATCCCTTCTTAAGGTTTCGAAACTTTTGGTAAAAGTTTCGATACCTCTGTGCAGGTGAGCATTTAATGCTTGGTTTTAATGGCTCCCGACGGCTCCAAACTCCCTCCAAAGTCTCCCAACGGTTAGAAAAGATCAAGAGCATATAAAAGAGGTCTCCAAACAGTAATGAAGTAACAAGAAAGTCAATCCAAACTTCCAAGCAATCAAATTCCAATTTGTACTCAATTTTCATTCTTTCTTGTAAAACACTAGAGTGTTCTTCATTGTAATTCTTGTGCTAGTGTTTCTTTGGGTGTGTGAGAGAGCTTAAACTTTGCAAACACATTCCTAGTGAGGATTTTCTAGTTTGCTTATTTGTATTCATTCTTGGGATATGATTCAATAGACTTTGGGGTATAAGTCTATTGAATTGTGTAAGGTTACTCCTTATCCTTAAAGGAAAGACAAATTAGTGAATTTGTGGAAAATCCTTAGTGTGGTCACTAAGGTAGTGGATGTAGACTCCAATTAGGGGAGTTGAACCACTCTAAATCTCCTTGCAATTTTACCTTTGCAATTAGTGTCCACCATTCCTTCAAAAATCCAATTCACCCCTTCTTGGTTTTGTTCGATCTATTGCCACTCTCAACAGAGTCTCATCTCAAACAGTTTTTTTTCTTTTTTTTCCTAGCACTTATTCTATTATAAGCTATATACATAATGGTGCAATTTATATCACTAAAGGATTATTTGGTGTAGTGGTTAAGCTTTAACTTTTATTTATAGAAGTTATGGGTTCAAACCCTACCATAGTTATTTTCACTTTTCTCTTGAATTTTTTGTAACCCCCTCGTCTCGGTCTGGCCGGATGACCGGTCCGAGTAGGTCACACGGGGAAAACCGAAGCGAAACCCAAAGGATTCCCCCTCGGTTAGCAACCCTATTTTTTTCTTCTTTTAATTAATCTTGTCTAAATGCATTATTAAGTCCTATGTGAAGCACGACAGCAGAAACACGAACGATATATCAGCGACCAACCAAATCAGCACATTAAAACAACCCATTTATCCTTTTTAAGCAGGCCGTATCGATACACCTTTAGAGGGTATCGATACGCCTTGACCAAGGTCAACACCCTAAGGTCAAGACAAGAAGGCCGTATCGATACAACTCTCGAGCGTATCGATACGCCCTTCTCGGTCAACACCTCTTGGTCAACTAGGTCGAACCGTACCGATACACATGGACCCCATATCGGTACGCCCTACACTCCACGACTCCTCAGGATTCCAGAGAGTTGGGACCGTATCGATACACTCCCGTGTATCGATACGCCCAGCCAAAATTGTGCCCTTTAGGCAAGGCCGTATCGATACAGCCCTTAGGCGTATCGATACGCCCTGCACTGCAAGACTCCCAATTTCAGCAAAAACATACAAGACTCGAACCTAGACGCGATTTAGGGCCTCCCTATACCTAATCAAGCATTCATACAACATTTATTAACCATAAACTAGTCATACATGACACCCAACATGAGCCTACTTCAATCAACCAAGGAAATCATGCATTCGATCAAGAAGGCAAACAAGCACATAAGGTCTCATGCTTCAACATCCATACACTTAGGCATTCTCACAAGGCATATGACCAACACACATGACAAGCATTTTAGACATGATTCACGATCCAAACATGGCATCGACAAGCCAATCAAAACAACATAATTAAGGAGTTTAAACATGCTCTTAAACATCCAACAATAACTCAATTCAATAACACCTATCCCATTGCTTGACTATTACAATCTACTATTCAAAGATCATACTTAAGCTAACCATAGCAGCACTTGGAGACCTTTCCTTGCCCTTGCCACCCACAAGCTATTAATCTGCATTGTCGAACAAAAGGGAGCATAAGCATAAAAGCTTAGTGAGGGTAAGCTCATAAAACAAACCTTCGACAATGCAGGGTCCAAGCACGAGCAATTTCCAAAATGAAATGCATGATCTTACCTCTGATCCGCCAAGCCCAAAATGAACATGATGCATGAACATGTAGTCAACATTATGCCATGCTCAACAACCCATAAGCTCAACGTACAAAGATACATAACTCTATGCATTAATCACATCATATATCAATGCATAAAGGGCATCACATTTTGTATCATATAAGCACATGTACATAATCTCATATTGGTATACACATACAACCTCATATTGGCACCTAGCTATGACCCGAATACGCGGATAACTCGTTGGAACGCATTTCCAACAACAACATTACCTCGGTGGGATTCCACTCATCACCGGTCCCTGCATGTGCGGGATTCCACTCATCGCCACATGCCCTACGGATGGGATTCCACTCATCATCACGTAGAAATATATATAAAAGCTTCCGGTGGAATATTACATCACCGTACTCCTCCTTGGTGCCTTAACGCCACCAAGGCCACGTACGTTTTGACTCAATTTGTGTGCACACTCATCCTAATGATCGATCATTGTACCCAAGCATACTAGTGCCAACATTAAACGCAATCCATTTTTCATAGCTACATGTATATGACAAAGCATCAAATATCATGTCTCACATACATGTATTTCACAACCCAATACCATGCCTAGCATGTACTCACCATGATCATCATCATGCATAATTCACAATCCAATCCACATGCATAGCAATGCATCAAACCATGCCTCAACAACATGTATAACACAATATACATAACTACCGTAAGCATATATAATTAAGAGGCATAACAAACAATTAGAAGTTCAACCAAAGTTCCCTAAACTTAAGCTTGAGATTAGGATACCACCCTAACCTCAACTCTAGGTGGATTTACCAAGCCCAACCTAGGTCCACATGCTTGAACCAATGTTTAAAACCATTTAAAAACAATAACCACTCACCTCTACTCCAAGCTCAACTACCAAGCAAGCATCACCTTCAAGTTTCCGGATTTCTTCCCGAAGCTCCTCCAACGCAAACTCTCGCTTCTAAACAACCTCAATACAATTCAAATAATCCTCAAATCAGCCCAACATCAAAATATCAACCCGGAATACAAATTCAAATATCAAACCCAACATTTCAAGTCATGATCAAACCCCATACTTAGCAATTTCGGACAGCCCTAATACCTCTTCCAAAAACCTTGTTTCCAACATCCATTGCACCCACAAATGATCTCAAATCAATCCCTAACCATAGTACTACCATTGGGCTATCAAACCCCACCTTAAACAACCCCCAAAACTCACCCAAAACCCTCCAAAACACCATTTTCGTACTAATATTTTACCCAGCAGAAAATTATGTTTTTAAACACCCAATTGACATCTAAATGGTCCCAAATCATCCCCTTAGCATACATATACCATCAACCCTCTAATTACACCCTAAAACCCACCAAAAATCAACTTTTTGACACCTCAAAAATGGGTTTAAGGACCCATTTCGGAAATTCATCAAAATCCAACCAAATCAACATATAATGTGTATTTTAACATGATTAAACAAAGCTCCAACTCAATTTGTCAAAACAAGATGAAAAACCCCTTAAAAACCCAAACTTTGATATAAACCCTAATTTTCAAAAGTTCATATTTTTAAAATCTAAGACCATGTATGAATAGGAAATGGAAAGGAGAGTTCAAATATGTGATTACCTTTCAAAAGCCCCTTGAATTGATGAAGAAATCGAATGAAATTAGAGCTTGAAAATTGAGAGAGTTTGGGGAATGGGGGGTGTTTCTCACGTTGGGTATAAGATGAAAAGGGGGAAGAAGATGACAATTTGAAAGTTGTCATCTTTTTTAAAAGCTTTTGGGCAAATTACAACATAAGCACTTCCCTTTTTATTAAAGTTCAATTACACCACATTTTAGGTTGATTTGTTTTAATTTAATTTTATTGACTCGAACTATAAACCCGGATAACTCCTAACCCCAAAACACGGGTGTTACATTTTTCTTCAACCAGGTGGTGTCACCACCTGATTGGAGGAAAAATATATATAATATTAAATAAATAAAGTTTAAAAAAATAAATTCATCCAATTGAATAATGAGACGTGTTGTTATCTGATTAGTTGATTAATTTTATTTAATTAAATTAAGATTAAATTGATATAATAAGTAATTAACGGTGACTAAAAGTGTAATTATATAAATTTTACTTTAACTGCCACATCACCTTTTCGTTGGATTTTAACGGCTGGTGGTCAATATAGGTCTATTTAAATAATTAGGTGATCAAATTTTAAATTTTTTAGTTAGGTGGTTAAAACAGGTCGCAGCCAATAGTTAGGTGGTCACTGGAGTAGTTTACCCTAACAATAATAATAACTATTCTTATTATTTGAAGCTGCAATACTTATAATTATTACAACAATAAATTTTAAACATATGTGGATAATCTTGAGACACACATACATTATAGTTTAGAACCATTTTATTTTATGAATAATAAATATTATAATAATTATTTTATTTATAATCACTTTAAAACTATTAAAAAATATTAATTCTCTAATATCTATTAAAAGTCTACATTACTTAGGCCTCGTTTGTGGTTGCGTTTGGCAACTCAAACGGGCTTTTTTAAGTGCTTTCATTTGTTTTTTGGTGTTATTGGTTGCTTTTAAAACTAGTTCTTTCACCCAAACTAAAAAGTTAAATTTTATAGCTTGTTTGGTGAAAAAGCTAGTTTAAAAATAAAATTATTTTTTTACCCTTATTATTTAATTATAATTTATTATACATTATGCATACATAATTGTAAAATAATATATATTTTATAATATTTATATTGTACATAAAATTATTTTATTTGTAATTTATTATTAATTTATAAGTGATATATTCGTATATAATCTAGAATGTAGTTTATATTTTCAAATTAAATTTTATAAAAAAAAATTATTATAATTAAAATTGACTTATTTCATATATCATAACATTAACTATTTGAACATCACTCATATTTACTTTTAATTTTTCAATACTATATCTAAAATAGACATTTTATCTCATCAAAATTATTTTTTGACATTAATAACAAACACTAACAAGCTTTTTAACAGCTAGTTTAAAAATTATTTTTTTATCGTACTTTTTAAAAGCAATCACAAATAAGCCTTTTTAAGTAACAAATTTTGGGTGGTCGCAATTGGGTTGCCTGCTACCATTCTTCCGTGCATAGTTTTTTTTTTTTTATCATATCTTCCATACATAGGCTGTAGTGTAAGATTTTGTTGTAATAAATATTTGAATAACGTCTTAGTTTTTTTATAGGATTAATTAAAAATATGTGTCTATATTATATATTTTTTTGTTTAGATGTTTATTTTTAAAAAAATAGGTATTTAACGTTTTATTTTGTTATTATTTTAGGTAGGGTGAGCGTTTGATCGAGTCAATTCAAGTAAAAAAATTGAGTTATTTGAGTTAATGTGTCATATTTTACAACTCAAACTTTATTTAAATTTTTATCGATTCGATTCGAGTCAAGTTTTCGAGTTCCTATACAAATTTAATTGTAATTATTATCATGTTATAGTACAATTTGATTTCAATTTAAATGATTTTCTCTAATCATAGAAGATATATTATATTCCTTCATATGTAACATATATTTATTCATATATTTTATATTGGTATATATATACCAGGAAAATTTGAGGGACTCGACGCGAACTTAAAAATCAATCTATTAATTACTAAAACTTTCGAGTTATTCGATTTTTCATTTTACAACTCAAACTTTATTTGAATTTTTTTCAATTCGATTCGAGTCGAAAATTTTGATTTTTTCGAGTCAAGTCAAGTTTTGCCCACCCCTAATTTAGGCGTTAAATGTGTCCAAATCATTGTTTGACATGTGACTTTAATTTTAAATTTTTTGTTTTTGATTCTTTAAAAATTAAAATTTCTTAAATTTTCAAAAAAAAACCCCTAAATTTCTCTAATTTTTCCCAAAATCATAAAACACTCCAAAATATCCAAATTCCTAACCCTAAATCTCAAAATCCCTCTATCATTGTCACCGTTGTCACAATAAAGTTTCTTCCTTTAGGTGATGCCTGTCGTCATTAATTCAACTATTGTTTTTATTTTTTGTTCGTTTGAAAGCTTTCGACGTTCTATCGATATGTCGTTCATTGATTTTTTATGATAAAAAAATAGAGTATTCGATAGTGGTGTTCTGACGACAATAAGAGTAGACAATAGTGGTTGGTTCAGCGACATTATTAGATAAATTTAGAGATTTGTGGGTTTTGGTTAGAGTCTTTTAAAAATTTTATGATTTCAAATGTTTTTTAAAAAATTAAGGATTTTGTTTTCAAAATAAATTATAAATTAAAATTCTACCATATGACACATTCTAATTGGCAAATGGGTCGTTAATAACTAGACACATAAAATAATAATGATACAAATATTATATATTACGCTATTAACAGCTAGACGCCTAAAATACCAATGATATAAATGTTAGATATTTATTTTAACCAAAAATACTTTAAGATATGCAATTTTTTACAATTAAACATTTTCTAAATTATAAATATTGGACTCGTTACTCATAATGGTTGGTTTGAAATTAGAGCCCAAGTCAACTTGCTTGGGCCTTAACTGGTCGGCCCATTAACTAACTTCACCTCCTTTCTCATTCATTCTCTAGACAACTAGGGTTTTAGCAGAAAAATCAGTTCTTCAACGGAGAAAATAAGAAAGAAAAAATGGCGACGAAATCCCTAATTAAAAACGGAGCTTTGTTGATGAATCGAGTGTTCGCGAATCAATTTCTCAACCCAAACCCGATTACAAACCATCGGGTCGTGAATCAAGGCTTGCAAAGCACTCCCCAGCTGTTCCCATCTCTCTCGAAGCAGAAACCAGCACTCCATTTGACTCAAAACGACGCCGATTCTATCTCTCAAGTCTCTTCTATGGGTTTTCTTTATCCCACTGGCCTCCCTTCCCTCCGCTTCTTCTTGCCCGACGGTACTCTTTCTCTCTGTGTATTTGATTGGTTTGAAATGATGTGTGAAAACTGTAATTTTTACAGCTTTCAATCATGGGTTTTATTATTCTTTTGTAATTTTTTTATTAAGTTATTGTTTTTAGCTTATTTCCATTTAATTCCAATGTTGGTCAGTTTTAGTTTATGTCATGGAAACTCATTGTTTATTGTTTTCATATGATACAACTTCATCAAGGTTTGCTTGAAAGTTGCTTTGATTAAAGTTTGAATCTTTAATGCTGATAGATAATTTGTTATTCATTTTGCTTCATTTATTGTGTTTGTTTGCTTGCATTACTGTATGCATTTCTTATTGTTGTTCAGGAGATTCATCAAGTGAGCCAATGCTCTGTTTCCCCAAGAGAACATATCAACCTAGTACCATCAAGCGCAAAAGGAATCATGGATTTTTCGCTCGGTAATGTTTCCTTCTCTTAATTCGAATCATTAACTTTTGGCATGTTGAGATTCACTCTATCGATGGAGTAGTTAATAATTTTGTTTGAACTATAGTTTGAGTTGGAAAAACTGAATCATGGATATTTTGCTGGGGAACATGTCCTCTTAACTCGAATCGTTAACTTTTGACATGTTTGAAATTCATAGCACCTGTATAGTAGTTGATGATTTTGTTGGAACTATAGTTTGATTTGTAAAACCTGAATCTTGGATATTTAGCCCTGAACGTTTCCTTCTCTTATTGCGAATCAGTAAATTTTGGCATGTCGAAATTACAGTATCAATAGTTTTTTGACCTTCAATAGGCCTTCTTTAAAATGGTTCCCTCTTCTACATGATGAAAAGTCGTTCTTTGGTTTTGTTTTCTCGTTCTACTGTTTAGACTTGTATAATTACTATTTCGTGCATGTACAGCAAGGCAACAAAAGGCGGCAGAAGAGTCATCGCTCGAAGAATAGCAAAGGGTCGTTCACGAATTACTGCTTAGAATCCGGGTTCTCTGCGATGTTTTCATCAGAATTAAAATCTAGAAGCTACCTGAAATAGGGTACAATTAAGCAATTTCATAACACCTTTGCTTAATTCGGTTGGCTCTACCTTTTCTTTATTCATATAGATGTATGCCGACGTTTAGATTGTCTTTGTGATACATAAACACTTGCAAATTGTTAGTAAGTTCTGAAAAATGCTTGTCATTTGTTATTTATAATGTAGCTGCATTTCAATTGATCTGTTCCCGGCTATGTAGAACAATTCAAAGTTTGAGATCGATTCCGGTTTCAAAGATTCTGTTGGGAGGAATAAAGAGAGATTATGTAGTATTTTTTGTACATACATTTTTCTTTGAGTATTCACGCCCAATATCTCTTTGGACATGAGTAGGAGTTTGAATGGGCATGTAAAGTGTTTCCTATCCGATTTTTTAGGATAAAATGGATGTGTCTATCTATGATACAATTGTGAGGCCGAATAGTGCAGCTTAATCAAGTTAGTTCATGCAATTTATCTTGACAAAATGATATTTAAGAAGTCCGGGTTCGGTTTTCAGCATCAGCATGTCTGCTACTGTGGGAAATGGAGCCAACATTGAGCGCGGTCAGACCAATGGCTAGTAATGCAACAGAATTGAAAAACTTAAGATTAGGGTGTTTTGCCTTGTAGATTCATGTCAATGAACTTAACAAAGGGTGGTAGATATAATTGATGCGTAAACCTGCATACAATTGTCTCCATCCTTGATTATGAACAATGAATTTAAGACCTTTGAATTTTTGAAGCTCGAAGATGAATATAGTTTGAACATGTAAGTCCGGTCTATCGATTTTCCTCGAGCTCGTTTTCTGGATTAAATAATTCTGTCCAAAGTCCAACCCTTCTAAATATCGGACGGGACTTCGAGTGTGGAAAGATACCGATCCTTGTTCAAGTCTATAACAATAAAAACCGGACACGAAATTATCTGCATTTGTCTCGTAACAAACATCCAATGGATACATTACGGTTTGTCCGAACAAGGCAGCCAATGCTCCACATGAAAGATTCAATGCAATGGGGATTTGATCTTCTTTGGGAACCCATCTTTTGTGCTCCTCATTAGAATGAAACCAGTGGCGGATCTATGTCAATGGTTGGATGGGAACATGCTTACCCTGAACTTTTTGAAGTTTACACATTTTGGGTTTTGATTTTTTTTAAAATTTTATAAATTAGTCTTTAACTTTTTTTAATTGTTATGATTTGTGCCCGCCGTCAAAAAATTATGGAACCGCCATTGAGTGAAACTTTAGAACATTGTGAGGAAGGATTCCTAAAACCAGATAAAATAAGAAAGAAATCATGTATATATTTACCTGCAAAAGTATGTTGA
Organism: Hibiscus tridactylites; assembly: GCA_958450335.1. Taxonomy (NCBI): domain Eukaryota; kingdom Viridiplantae; phylum Streptophyta; class Magnoliopsida; order Malvales; family Malvaceae; genus Hibiscus; species Hibiscus tridactylites. The sequence continues at coordinate 17,468,797 of OY288274.1, forward strand.
TTCGCTCCAATGGTGCAACTGTAGTTTTTGAGATGGTCGTCGATGCACCAGCAGTGATCAATTCGATGCAATAATAAGGCAAAGAAAGGAGAATTTGGTAAGTTTTGTCTCATTTATTACATTAGTTAGGTCCTAGAGCACGTGTTAAACTCTCATAAAATTTTATTATGGTTCTGATTTTTAATCCAATCCAGTTCCAGTAATATTATGATTAGTAGTCTGATTGTACTTTATAACGATTAATTCTTATTATCTATATTGGATTTTCGTAAAACATATTTGTATGTATGTATATAGAATTAAAATCAAATTAATGAATTATTTTTTAAAAAAAATTGTTGAATGGTTCTTTTATTAAATATCCATTGTTTTAGCTAAAAACTTTGACCAAATTTTCAGATATTTTTCGGAAATAACAACATAAAAACTATCTTTCTATTGACTATTTTAGTCATCAAAAAATGGTTTTGATTAATACTCATATAACAAAATTTTATATTGGAATGCCCTAAATTTCTCCTTCACGTTAATAAAAAAGAAAACAACTGAAAACCCTAATAACTGCAATTTTCTGACCATCCAAACATGTCTACCCTCTTTTTATCTAAGGTGCGTGTCTTTAATTTTCTTCATTTATGCTTTCATTATAAAATTTTTATTCTTTTAGTTTTTTTTTTTTTTTGGCGTTTTCTCATTGATCTGCAACTTTGAAATTAATCCTTCGCCTCTAAATTCTTTGGTTTAATTATTTTTTAGGACTTGTCAATTTTGAAATTAGTGGAATGAAGTTTTAGTATCCAACTTTTTATAGTTTAATTACTCTTCAAGACCCTTTCATTTTCGAAGTTAAGCAGCTTGGCCCCCTATGATTTCATTCTAGTTTCATCCCTATATATAAAAAGGGTTATAGATGTTGGGATTTGAATCTCAACTCCGAAATGATCTCATGAACCAAGTAGACTAAATCTTGGGTTCATTTCGAGCTCGGATTTAATTGAATTGAATTGTGGATCTGGGGAAATCATGGTGCCTATACATGTATGTATGCATATATATTAAGAATACAAATGTTGTTAATTTGTTTGAGTTTTATAGAATTCATGTCCAGCAGTGAAGAACATACTTATTCTGGACTCCGATGGGAAACGAGTAGCAGTTAAGTATTACTCAGATGAATGGCCAACACATAGTGCTAAGTTAAATTTTGAAAAGTCTCTCTTTGCAAGAACACTCAAATCAAATGCTCGTACAGAAGGTAATCTGCATTACATTCTGTCCATTTCTACACCTCCCGGATTTAGATGCTACGTTCGATACGAGTATTTTAATTTACATACATTTTTTGTGTATTCGGAGGATCTCCGGAGCTTATATCTTGAGAACTATTTTTTTCCTTGAAGTATTCGTGTCAAACATATACCGTATTCGGAACTTGCATCCAAATCCGAGTAAGATAGCTCGAGACATACATTGTTGACATGTTGTGTAAACATAAATGCAGCTGAGATCACAATGTTTGATAGCAACATTGTGATCTATAAATTTGTCCAAGACCTGCATTTCTTCATAACTGGGGGAGATGATGAAAATGAACTTGTTCTTGCCACTGTGCTCCAGGGACTATTTGATGCAATTTCTCTTCTTTTGAGGTTTCTTTCTTTCTTTTATTTATATATTGGTGGTAGATCTTTTTTAAAATTTCACAATCAGCCGGAGTGAAGTCAAGAAATTTTACAGGGCAGCAAGTTAAATTAAAAATTTTGGGGACCAAAGCTAAAAAATATATGTTAAAATGATTTGAATTGAATTTTTATATTTTGGAGGGGCCAAAAATGAAAATGTCCCATTTATACTAAAAAGGATTAAACTGAATAATTAATACATGGAAGGGTTTATTTTTGGTTGTAGGAACGCCCTTGATAAAAGGGAAGCACTTGAGAACTTGGATATTATCTTCCTATGCTTCGATGAAGTTGTTGATCATGGGTATGTATTCATCATGTCATGTTCATATTATTTTTCTTTTCATTATATTTGTGTTATATAAATTTCTATGGTTAGTTTGTTCTATACATATATATATATATATATATATTTTACATCGTGTTATCGTTTAATTTTCTTTTTCATCTTGTTCAAAAAGATCATATCTAAAATCATACAACAACTTATGTTATTCAATACCAATTTAAATTCGAAATTTCCTTTCGTCAGACAAAATACTTAATATTTACAAAGTTTTAACAGTTAAAGGTTAAAATATTGCCGGCCAATAATTAATGTAATTTGTGAAGTACAACAATTAGTAAAAAATAATTAAGTTAGAGTTGTTGCCTATAACTATGAGCGCTACAAATGGTCTAACAAGAAGAATAAAAGTAATAGACACGGGAGCTCTTCTAAGTATCTCAATCAACAGAATAATTAATTCATAATTTTAAGATTTGAATCCTAACATCAATAACTCTTATTTTATCTGAAACTACGATTTTTTTTTGTAAAAAAAAGTATCTAAAGTATGCAGTAACTTAAGATATCATCTGATACCAATTTGTTGGTATCGTATCTAGGTTAAAATTATTTTTTTTAATTTAGTATTTGAACCCCAACATCAAAAACTCTCCCTTGACTTTTACCAAATGTTTCTTTTTCATTGAAGATATGATGTGCAAAATTCATTTTTTCTATATAAAGTATAGAAATCATGTATTTATTTTGTTGGGGAACCAGGATGATACTTGAAACAGATGCAAATGTCTTAGCAGGAAAGGTGGCAATCCAGAACATGGATGCTTCAGTAACATTGTCTGAACAGGTAACATTGTCCTAATTTCTTTTCTCGAAATATCCGTGTCCGATGTGAATCCTTAATATAAGTATCAAGTATATGAAGTTATGAACCCACCTATCGATTTTAATAGAAAAAGAAATGTTATTATCCTTAAAAAAAATGGGTTCGAACAATATGTCTATAAAATATGTCTTATCAAATGACTAAAAAAATAACAAATACTGAATTGTCTATATCCAACAATAATCCATATATAATTATCATTGTATACAGTTATGATCTTATAAAGTCCCTTTGAAAATACAAAAATTTGGAAGGAAATAAATATATTCATATTGTATACATATCCGTGTTAGATTAAGATTGTCCTGGTATTTGGGGTGTAATTATATATGTCTAAATTTGTTTTTCTGATAATATTGCAGACAATAAGTCAAGCATTGGCTACAGCTCGTGAACATTTGACAAAAACCCTTCTAAAATGATTCCCAGAGCCTTTATTTAAATCACATTTTTGTTAGTTCTTCAATGTGAAAGTTCTTGTTTTTTCATGCGATCATATCAATCAATCAAAAATAAATTAAAGACTTTGTTAATCTGTCTGTTTTTGCTAGGTTTTAGTCATTGAATTTGGATTCGATTAACATTGTTATTATTACAAGACAAAAACGATTAGTAATGAAATAATATTTACATGCCCAATATGAATATGCACAAATTGTGTTTTATTAATGTCTGACCTAAAAAAATTCTAATGACTTGTGGTTCAGATTTTTGTTCTTATCTCCACAAATATTGTTATTCAACTTATCAAAAAAAATCATCAAATATTGTTGAGACCACTCTTTTAAGTTCGTTTGAACTTAAAACTCATAATAGAGGAATATTGTTTATCGCAATCTTGTACCGTACACATCATTAGTTGACAATTCCTATGTTTTGAACTTATTATCTAAATTGAAGATGAACACCAATAACCATTCAACCGATTGATAACCGAAACAGAATAAATCAACTTCTTCATTCATGGTGAAAAATGTTTTTTTTATGTCACGGTATGAAATATTCATGTCTTATCTACATCGGACATAGCATGTCAAATGTCCGTATGAAAGTCAATAATCATATGCCATGTAAGATACATATTCGTATCCGTATCCAACGCTTATTCCCAACTACTTCATTCGTCGTGATGTTCATGTTACAATCGTGACCTATGTTATCCGGACTCTACATTTTCGCCACAAAGATTCCTATCTAAATCTATGTCCGGCACATTCGGACATTAAAAAAGGCAAAATGATGTCGGAACCTATTTATATCCATATCTAACACTCGTTTCTTAAGTCCGGGCAACATAAGTTTGATCAGTATTGATAAACCATAACACCCAATTGTAATACGCTAGACACGAAATGAGCTTTCCTACAAAAGAAATGTACTCTTAGGGTTGGCGAAAAAATGTTCCCGATAATTAGTTCGCATTTTGTCGAATTACCACCGATCAGTGATCCTAAAAGTGCTGGAACTCCGGTACGTTTGCTTTCATGCTTCTTCTTGACAATAAGATGTTTGCACCGAACCATCAACCTTAGTAGTTTCTTAAGGGGCTGTTTAAGAAATGTAGACGTGAATGCATTAGTTATAAACTCAGGAGTAGGAAATTATTAGTATTACAAGCAAAAGCAAGTAAAATTAAGGGTTTAAACTATATTGCTGAAACTCTTTATATCTATTTTCGGTTAAACTATATTGCTGAAACTCTTTATATCTATTTTCGGTTAAAGTACACAAATGGACACTAAATTAAGCAAAAATGATCTTTTTGGCCGCTGAAGTTTCGGAAATCAGGTCATTAAACTCATCGAATTATTACAAAATGGTCACTGAACTTTATCAAACTATTACAAAATCCCATTTAAATCATCAAGACTAAAGCCCCAATTATATGTTATAACACTTCAAAGAATACATACAAAAAGGGAGAGAACAAATAAATATCTATGGTATTCTATTTGCTATTAACAAATATTTTCACGATTTAACGATGATGTTTATCTCCTATGGGGTATCAATGTTTGGTGTATAGGTTGGAATATGATCTAGAACTCTCTAAATACATAGAAACCTTGAAAATGTTTAAATATACTCGTGTCTGACACTCATGTCCAATATAGGTTAACATTATATGTTCGCATCTAGAGAAACAAGGAGTTACTAGCTAGATACTTGCAGTAAACTTATTATATGTCTATGGCCTGAGTTTAACAAAATAAGCAGAGGTTGATGAATCTTAGATAATCTACTGAATCGCATCTTACCTGCGAATTTAGCATTGGCAAATCCATTTTGCGAATAATATCAACCTGCACAAACAGTGAGTAGAAATAATAAGAAAATGAGAAAATGTGTTGACTCCCAACTCTGTAGCTGCACATAACAATTTTTTTTTTCTGAACAACGAGTGCACATAACGAATTGAAATCTATATTACCTGCATCTTTCATTGTTCCTAAAGTGCTCGTGTTCGACACCAGTGTCCAAGATATACTTGGAGTTTTGGACGTGAGTATGATTCTAAAAAGATAGAGAAAAATAGGAAAAATATCGACCTACTTATGACAGACACACTTTAACCGACACTGACCTCCGAGTTTGGGTAACATAGGTCCTAACCAGTCTAACTTCCAGTTAGATACCAACCAAAAATAGGTTATCATTTATCAATCACTTCGAATTTCCATGTCACACTCATCAGAACTGAAAACGAAAGATTTGTGAACATGTACAGAACAATCGCTTATATGCTATATACCTAAATTTCCCAAAGCAAGCATGTACTATAGATATATTGTCAACAATTTTAAATCGGAGGGGAGATAGAGATAGCCATGACTGTTTAACAGCTTTTGTTGGGTAAGCATAAATCCATATTTTGTAAACTAATCTGTTCTTTTTCAGGGATTTAATAAAGTAGACCAAACCCAGTGCCCATTCTTTTGCACTAGTTATTTTTTCATGCACAAAAAGCGAGCAACAATACATTTAAATTGAAATTAAAAGCAAACATAAGCATCGTGTACCTCCAGTATTCCAGGATTTTGCATCACGATACGAAAAGCCCGACTAATTATTCTCTTAAGCACTTTCTTCTTGCTGTTGCCTTGCATAGTTGATTGGGCAATGAAACGAAGTGAACCATCAAAAATGACCTGTATAACCATTTGTTAGGATGATATTTGACTTGTGCGGTTGTAAGTCATCAATCAGAGAGATTCAAACTTCCACTGTTCAACTATAAATGAGACCATATAATTTGTGATTCTACGAAGTTAGAGATAACATAACAAGTCTCCTTTCCTTGACTACTAGATGCTAGAAAATCAAGTCAGAAAATCCCATCAAGATCTGTTCCTTGTTTATGAATAAATGTTCGAATTCTTGTATTGGGTTCTCAAATACGTGACACAACATAGTTAACTGAAATTTTCCAGGACAAGAAGCCATAAAATAGATATCAGAATGAAAGATTCCCAAAAGGAGACCAGAAAGATAAATCCCAATACCTTCTACTTTCACCACAATTTGTGTTATACCTAGGAATTGTGTAGTGCGATAATTTTCTTCCTTTCTAAATTCAGAAATAAGTCTGGTCAAATGACAGAATCAAACTACCTTTTCTGCTTGTCCAAACTTTTGCAGTACATCAATGACAATTTCAGCATTTTTTTCTCCTGAAAAGATCAAGAAGAAATAAATACCGAGATCATGTATGTATGGCTTTTCTACAACTGGAAAAAAATGCATATTTAAATATATCCATCCTAGTAAAAGTTAGCATGTATACCTAATGTATTCATAACTCTGGAAACTTCTCCAATGGTCAAACCTTGATCACCAGCCTTCTGGATGGCAGTGTAGACAGATTTAAAGACCTCCACAGACAAACTACCCACATGTTCTCGACTTGAAGGTAATGGCATCAAATGTGCAGCATGATCGACCATCAGTTCCCAAGGTGACTTGCAAGAATCCCCAGGTGTCGGGACAGTGTGTTCGAAATTGAGGTTTTCCTGAACAGTTTCAGAATGTGATGAAGTGCTGCCAACTTCAAGAGTTCCAGTATTACTGCCTAGATAATTCCCATCAATAAAATGTTCATCACCAAAATTCTCCCTGTTCTTGAATGATGATTCTAGAGAAACAACTCTTGGCACTAGTGCTCGATGCACAGATAACTTGATATCTGGAAAACCTTTTTCCCGGCGATAATCAATGGAGGAATCATCAATGACTGGGGCGTATAAGCCTCTGGTAAATTCAGCTTCTCCAACACCTTCAACTGGAATAGAAGGAAAAATGAATAGTTCACCCGAAGAAACTAAGGCAAACAAATGAAAAGTTTCTCCACACTTTAAATCTGCCGCGAGATCAATTCCTCCTCTCATAAAATCTTTTTCATGTTCAAGAAGCCACCTAGAAAATCTAGCAGCGTTACTTCCTGTGTGTAATGGAAATCGATAGTCACAGACATTTGCATTTCTAGAGGCCTTCAGCAAATTCTCCTGTCTGTTCCGAAGAACCTCTTCCAAGGCAAAATTAATCTTTTCCTCACTAAAACTATCAGAGTCTAGGAAACCTGTGCTTTTATTGCATTCAATGCCTTCAAACCAACTTCTCTTAATAACTGCCCCTGATGAACTAGGCATGAGCGGTCCACAATTATCATCATCCATTGATCCCTTCTCCATTTGTTCCAGCTGCTTCTCTTGTTGTTTGCTAAGCATATCACAAAGGCTCCTTAAAGATTCCTTGAATCTACTATTCTTCTTTAGGGAACGCATTCTACTGTAGCAAGCACTTGGATGTACTGGAAGGTTACCATATGAGAGCCTGCCTTCCTCAGTTAAGTTTGCTCCGAGACCCACAGTGTTTTTTACATATTGGATTATCAATTGCCTTAAAGAAAAATATTCATGCATGCAAAATGAAGTAATTAGTAAATATACATAATGGGGGAAAAGCAAACAGGAAAAAAGTTATTTTTCTATTCTTAAAACTAGTAAAAACATTTTCCAGCTAGAGTAGATAGACAAGTCACCGACTGCATACAAGTAACTATTGTTCACATGCAATAAATAAATGCAAACTTCACAACAACAAAAATCCCCATAAGGCCATTTTCACAAAGAATATTTTATGCAAACTTCATTGGAAACATGGAACTGACATTAATTAATTCATTCTCCTTACCTGTCTGCATCATCTGTCCACTGAAACCTTTTTGTGCGTACTGAATTCAACTTGGAATAGGCTGAGTGATCAGTAGATGAATGATACTTGTCTCCATTTACTCCAGACCTTTCAGAATCCTTCCACTGATCTTCCTCTTGTCCCTGCAACTGACTTTCATGCTCCTGAGGAAAGGCTAACATTTTATTTTCTTCTCCTATGAAATCTTTTTCATTGCCAGCTGATCCAGGAATATTTTTCTGAGAAAATGACCCAGTTTCATTGCCAACTTTTCTGCGCTTTAAAACTCTAGCTTTTGCAGATCTTTTCCTTTTTTGAGAAAAGGAACTAATGACCATCGGTTGGGAGTCTGTCTCCTGTGCATTTAAATTTTGATTTCTTTTACGACGTCGCAGCTTAGCATAATACACACAAAGCACCTGCAACATTTCAAGGAGATATATTTTAAACAAGAAAACAGTGAAGGGACTCTTAAAATTTTTCAGATAAATATGAACATTAGTTTCATTAAATTAATAAAAACCATTGAGCAATGGATATTCAAGATCTCAAGCTGTGGCTCAGACTCCAGACAATTTCTAAGAATAAAGAAGGGAAAAATCTTATGGAAACTAGGACATTATCTAACCTGCTCCATGGTGAGATTTAGGTTCTTTGCAATCTCCTTACATTTTTTGTATGGAAGTTTTTCATTGAATTTGCTCTTGGCTAGAAGCTTCAGTAGCATTGCATGCTGGCCAACAGTCATTCTTCGAAGAGAGGTCCACGATCTGTAACAAAAAATCTGAAGAAATTTTTTTTTTTGCAATTACCTTCCACCTCTTGGATAGTAGTAACTAAGCAAAGAAATCTTGGGGTTAACAGATAAAAGTGAAAAGCATACTGAATAAGATATAGAATACTTCAATATCCTCATTGACGAGGTCTACATTGAACATTTTATAATTTGAAAATTCTTGAAAGACACCAATTTGAAAATCAGTGCAAGAATAAAATGCATGCATACCTCATGAACAGTAGACCCGGGGAATGCATGTGAAGCAGCTTTTGGATCAACCCCAGCATAAGTATATTCCAAAAATTGCCAGTATTCATCAATGTCATCTCTGTTTGAGAGGATAAACTCATGTCTGACAATCTCCTGTTCTGGGAAAAGATCAAGAAACCCAGAATTTGAATGTGTTGCAACCAATAATGGTTCCTCTATATAAGGCTTAAGCTCCAGAGCATAAACATGACCGGAATGTGACAAAATGACTCCAGCATCAGAACTTCCTCTAGTTACCAGCCGAATCAACTATGTAAAAGTATCAAAGTTTAGGATCGATGCTAGGAAATAAATAAAAGCATATAAAGCAGTTGACTGAAAAAGAATTCAGAAATAAATTATCATTTATGCTTTCAAATATAAGACAAGTGGCATGCAGTATATAACAAGATATCGTTCACCATAGTATATAGCTGTGTAACAACCTACACAATGTTAACTTAGTTGTGGATCTAAAAGAGCGCATTCAAGTACTAGAATTGTCCAAAATGTTCATTTCATGAATCTAAAAGTAAATAGAATCAACATTCATAATCATCTTAAGATTGCTGATAACTATTTAATTCTGTTCTCTCCATGATTCAAGGGTAAGCAGTATGGTTTTCATGGTTCATATTATCTTATGGTCCTAATAATTAGATGAAAAGCCATCAGCTAGGAAGAAAGGATTCTATTAGAAGAAGGAAAAAAAAAAGAGGAAGTGGAATCTTAAATGCTTTCATTGTTAAATCAATCAGGCATATATGACTACCCAAACCCTCTGTTTAAGAGATTGGTTGGTACCTACAGCAAGGCAATACTATCACATTCATACATTCAGAAAAATGAATCAACCCATTTGATATGATACATGACAAATATAGAAAGAAAATATTAGCATAATAAATTTACTTTCAAATGTGAACAAGAGGTTGTACCTTCAGCCGCTGTAAAATAGATACAATAGACGAGAGTCTCCTAATTGCTGAAGTACCATTTAGATCATTATACTCTTGAATAGAAAGATCACATAAACATACTCCCTTCTTAAACTTCTCTTTCATGTTGTCAACTATAACAGTAGAACCCACAACTTGAAGAAATAGCTCAAGTGGAAGTCCCTTGGTAGCTCCTTCCATATCAAACAGATTGTGAGTGACATAAGGATTCTGTAGATCGTTATCTTGTCTCCCATATGATAAAACATCACCCCTAGCAGATAAACCATGTGCATAGTCCCAGAGAAAACCATGCAACAGCCTTGCTCGAACCATTTTTGAAAATATGAATCCATTAGCGCGCATGGCTTCTGTCCTAATAGATAGGGAATTCGAACTATCATAAGTTTGAGTTATTTGTACACAATCCAATAGACGGACTGAGTTATTGTTCTTCTTCCTGGATGAGGCCTTCCCATGAGCAAGCTTGCTAAAAGACTTGATTCTAGCACGAATTACACCAATTACTTCAGAAGATAAACTTTGAATAGATGGGTGCAGCACCACCTTGACTTTTCGGTTAACAGAAGTATCCATGATCTCATGTATATCTAGGTCTATATATTTGCATTTCCCTTCGTTTGCAAGCTTGCACAATATTTTGTCTACAGTTTTCCTGTCCATAGTTGTGCCTTTGTCTTTCTCTAGATTCACAAGAAACCTATATACCTCTGTTCTCAAGACAATCTTTTCAACCTGCATTGGTTTACCCACAAACACACACAGGTACGGTAGTTAATCAGTAACCAAATTACAGCAGGAAAAAACCTTCATTCACTTCAAGTGGATGAGGCAAAACCTGTAATAGTTCGAGTATTCTCTGCTCTCTCCGGGCGCTATCAACTGACAAAAACTGACAAGGTTTAAGCATCAATGTTGCACTCTTCACGGAATGAACTGTTCTGTTTGGAAACACTGTTCTTGTTTCATCGATTAACTCTTGTGGCTTGCACGTATGGGAGATACTATTGCTTGCCTCACTATCTCTTTGAGAGCAAGAAGAGAGATTCATTTCATTTTCATAGTTGTTTGTCTTCCAAAGGGTGTCCCTTTCAGAATTCCAAAGATCTGAGATTAGGGCTGATCCACCTGAACACCTAGGATTGACAACACCCAAACTAGAATTTTTGCTGAAAATGTCTTTTGATTTACTTTGAATTACATTAGAAGATTTGCTATTCCTGGCTGTACGAATTCTGTATTCATGGCATTTATTATGAAGTTCCATCTGCATTGGCATCCCAAATTTGTTGCTCATTGCAAAACAGTTTCTGTGATTTGGCTTCTTTTCAATTCCAAACCTCTTGCCTACCTGTTGCACAACAAAATTTATGAATAGGATGAAAAACAAAAGGTCTTAGATTCAGAATTAAACATTGTACATCTGTAAAATCTGCATTCTAAGAATCTAAAATGAAGAAGTAAATGTGACAGAACAGACTAACAAAGAAAAACTTCTGTTTAGGAAAACAGTTCAGAAAATATCGATTCTGTCTATCATCAAGAAATAACTTAGGTCTCAGAACTCAGATTTACTCTGATTTGTCCAACATGTCCTCCAAATTGCATCAAGTCAAACATACAGTTAATCACTTGCATCATTTCTCATTTGACACTATGTACTTAGTTCTAACTTTACCTTCGCAAAAGTTCTATTAGATGTAAAACATAATCACCTTCTTCCATCGTGTCTGAAATGTGAATATTTAAGCATTTCAAGAGCAGCAATGTAGCTTAAACAAGATAATACAATCATGAATGAAACTAGGGAATGACTATAGGCCCTGTGATGACTCATACGGTTAAGAACAGATTAGGATCATGAGATATCTCCAATCTCAACCAACTTTAAAAAGAAATTTCTCAACTGTAAAAATATAACTATAACTCTATCAAACTTCCTACCAAAATTTACAACTAATAACCTTTCTCTTCCATCAATACAAAAATGCAGTTGCATCTGAACAACTTCCATAGTTCCATTCGCTCGTATTACTCATCAACCAGAAACAAGCATGCAAACCCCAAGTGCTGTTTTCTCATTTCTTCCAGGGTGTAAACCTCTCTACCAATTTTTCATTTACTGCCTTAAGTAGAAAGGGGAAGAAAAGCATAACTTCAATCACTCAATAGTCAGCCCCTAAAAGAGATGAGCTGATAGTTAAAATGCTATATTTACTTATTCCATTTGAGATTGACTAGCAATGGGTCCCAAATTGTCCCTGATTTGAAAAAATGCACCAAATGCTATATAAAAGTTTTTAACATTTCACAAATCCAATTCCTAAAAGTTCTATTGGAATATAAATAAAATTATTTTAGCATAACAAAATTGCTTAATTTACAGTTAAAATACTATATTTACTTACTGGTCCATTTAAGAATGACTTGTACAAGGTCTCAACCTGTCCTTTATTTGGAAGAAGGCTCCAAATACTGTATAAAACTCTAACTTTCCTAAATCCAATCCCTCAAAGTTCTATTGGAATACAAAATTTTAGCACAATAAGATACTTAATTTCGGTTAAATGTTATATTTACTTATTGCTCCACTTGAGTTTAACTTGCTCTCTCAACCAGTCCTTGGTTTGGAAAAATGCTCAAAATTCTGTACAAAAGTCTAATATTTCACAGATCCAATCCCTCATAGGAGTTCAACAGGAACCCAAACAAAAATATTTTCCACATAAACACAATTGCCTAAAAGAAAATAACACGGCACATCAATTTGATCTACCCAAGTGCATAGCTAGTTAAAAAGGAAAACTTCTTTGACTTGAGAAGAACAATAAAAGGTATTATGGTGGGGATAGGTATAGGATCCTGAAGTTTCTTTAGGAAGAAAATAAAAAGTAGTTCAGACTTAAATATTGCAGCTAATGTTTGTTATTATATTAAAATAAAAACATGCAGTTTCTTCTTCCTTCCTGCTTCCACTTCCCTCCAACACCCCACCTTTCCATTTCTTTGAGAAAGGTGCAGTCCCATACAATAAACAGTATGCAAAACTCTATTAAGAAGATGCCTGATAATTGAACTTTTCTATGATTCTTGAAATATAGAGGATATTTTAATATAAGACTTTTTTTCTCAAACCTCTGTAATAAGCATCCCTTTGGATCCTGTAGCATCAATTGTGTCATAAATTTGATGATCAATGGGAAGCTCCACAAATTGGTTGGTTATTTGACATCTTCCCAATTTCAACTCTTTGCCTTCAACACATCTGACCATATTTTTCTCAAAATCCGAACAGGAAAATTTTTTTAGCAAATGTAGGCAACGCTTATCCTGTGAAAAATCAATGCGTGTTAATGCAATAATTTTCGGAAATAAATATTTCCAAGAAACAGGAAAAGGCTAGTTGAAACATTATAGGCAAAACTATCTCACAATTATATTATAAGCTATGTACTTTTTCTCCAAAAGCCTATCATGATTGTAGTTATTTATCATTTATATTCAGGAAATTAACCTTCTATTGTTTTTTTAAAGAGAGAGCGAGAGAGATCAAAGAACAAATGTGCTTCAAGTATCAAATAACATATGCAAGGTTTGACTTAATCCAAAATAAATACTTAAGTGGGGCTTAGTTTGTTCTACAATAGAAAGAAGAAAGGAGATTATCACTTGGACTGGATTTCATTACATCAATTGAATTCAAATGGCTTCTTTCTGAAGCAGAATATTCAAAGCCAAATAACATATTTAGCAATATTCAATGAAATAAAATATCAAACACCAAGGGTACTCTAAATCATTAATGTCTGACCTACAAAAAGTGTAACATAAATGTATAAAGACACCGAGAATAGAATGCAAAATAAAAAAGAAACATTCATGGCATAAGTCATCAAACTAACCTTCCCGTTCACTTTTACACAAGTCTCCTCTACTACACCGGCATTTTTCAATCTGTCATATATCTGGGGAAAAGTTGCAGATGAAGAAATAGATTAAGACTATTAAGAATAAATCGCCAAGATAAATCTAAAATACATGCAAAAACACAAACAAATGTTACTAACTTTCATCCATCTATGTTTTGCCTGTCGTGACCCTAGATAGCCAAGATCATGTTTAATATCTGACATGACAAGAACCTAACAGGATAAAGGAGAATTCAAACAACATCAGTAAAAATATTAAAAAGAAAATAAAGCTACATATATCTATCTGTCAATCTTTCAAATATAAGCCATAAGTGACCTTGCCATGAGCTTCTTCAAGTTTATCACAGATTGCTTTCATTAGTGGCACATTATCGTTCACAAACACATCCTCTTCAATATGTTCTACATTTGAATCCTCTTTGCCCACAGTCCCTTCGTCTTTGGTAACCTCAAATATCTCTTGAGATCTCAACTGCTTTGCATAACGGTATAAATGAATTAACTTTGTGGTTTGCCCTTGTTTACCACTGCCTCTAGTTCTCTCAAGTGCTTCTTGTCTTATGATTAAGCCTCTTTTCTCAAGCTTCTTTACCAAATAGAAAAATTTGTTTCCTGCAATTCCAAATTCCTTGCTAAGCTGGCTTTGAGTTATTCCATTCGTTCTACAAGCACAAGCACACAATTAAAACAGCAATAACAATAATAAAAAGAATACAATTTCATCTCAATATACGATTTTGAATATTTTAAATAAAATACAACTAACTGCATTATTTTAATGATGAAATTGATTTTTCAGCCTTCTGTGTCGAAAAAAATACAAATAAAAGAGCATGCAAACGAAACCTGTGCTAATAATCAAATTACTCCACAAAAAATCTCTCTTTTCTCAGACAAACAGAATCGGAATTAAGCAAAATTTAAAAAGAAATAAAAAAAGGAAAGGCATAAAATGAGCAAAATTAAAACTAACCTAGCACCGGCAATACGTTCAAGAACGAGACGCTGTTGATGAAACTCTTTTTCTTCACCTCCCAAAGAGAAATCATAAATGCCTAAAAAATTATCGCACAGTTTGTCCTTAGCAACAACAATCAAATCCAGCTTTTCCGCATCGTCATATCGCTGAATCGAACGATCATTGCGATCGTAAACACGATTCCGCTTCCGAAACTGAAGCGTTGGGATTTGAAGTAGGTTTGCCCACAAGGCCCGTTTAATTTCGACGCTGGAAGCGAGCTTCGAGCAGAGAGAACATAACGCGACGCCGTCTCGTCCTTTCGAACAGATTTCTTCGACAGCGGATGATATGATGGCGTCCATTGATTGAAATCTTCGTTTTCGATTGAAATGTTTTCGTTTACTGGTTGAATTCAAAGAGCGGCATGGCGGAAGAATTGGCGGGAAACGAAAGCAGCGTGGGAGAGAACACAGTGGTGAGAGAGTGCAGTAAAAAAGAAGAGTAGCAGATCAGTTACTCGGACGTGTACGAGCTTTACTCCAACTCAAACTCTCAAAGCAGAAGAGTACGAGGGTCGAGTCGAGCTCACTTCAAAGTTTTGGGTTAATTACAATAGACGTCGCCAAATTAGGTTCAAGACCCTAAATTAGTCCCGAACTTTAAAGCATTTTAATCGAATCTTCAAAGTATCAGTGTCACATTCACAAAGATTAATTGTCTTTCATTTGGCTAATTAGTTTTAAGCATAATCATGGTATTTAATTTATTGATGGATTACTTTAAATCAAATATTATAAAAAATATATTTGAATCAAATTTGTTAAAAATATAATTCTCTTAAATTTTAATGACGCTATTTATTTTATATTTTAATTTTTAGCTTTATTTCACACTAAACTCTTAAACTTTACTTTTTTTTTCTGAAGCAAGTACTTAAACAATTTTGGGTAAATTACACTAAAGGTCAGCAACTTTTTAGTACGCGTTCATTTTAGTCACCAAACTTTTAAATTTTTTATTGAAGCCACCTAATTTTTAGTCCACTTTTATTTTAGTTTCTCTCGTTATCTTCCGTTAACAACGCTGACGTGACAGTTATCTTCTTCTTCAACCTCTTTTTTCTCCTTTCTCTATTTTTTCTTGCTCTATTCACACCCCCACGATTCTAACTAAACGTTTACAACATCAATTCAAATTCTGTTTAGGACAATGATTCGAAAATCTCAATCATTAAACATGTAACTAATATTATAATTTAGTCATTTCTAGAATTATTAGAACAAATTAATACCTAGCATAACTCATCTAAAAAATACCTAGCATAAAACTCCCGAAAAATATACGCGTATAAAGTTAAAATTGCCATAAAAATAAGCTTAAAACACAAATCTAATTAACATCCAAAATAAATTAATCTGAACCCAAAATCCATAATAATAAGAACAACGGTAAAAGAAGCTTCAACATATCTTAGCGATCAAACCTAGAATTTTGCTCAGATTCGTGTTCCTTAGATATGTGATTACCATGCACAAATCTAAGCAAAATTAAAGAGAAAAAAAAAACAAAATTTAATTCTAGAAATACAAGTTAACAACGGGAAGAAGAAAAAAAAATTCTTCCCGAGATTTTCTCAAGGAACAAACTTTTTTTTATCAGATAACCATTTAAAAAAATCTTCTCTTCTCAATTAATAATTATGAATCAATTGATTCTAAAAATGGAGATTTTTTTATTAGAGTATAACATTAAAAAGAAAGGTGACAAGGGATTAGCTCAAGGGTTAGAAAATAGTGAAAGGAGAAGGAAGAAGTTGAAGGGGAAGATAATTGTCATGTCAACATTTTTAACGGGAGATAACGAGAGGGACCAAAATAAAAACGGACTAAAAATTAGATAACCTAATAAAAATTATAAAAATTTGGTGACTAAAATAAACGCACACTAAAAATTCAATGACCATTGGTGTACTTTACTCAACATTTTTTGTCAAATCAGATATTTAAATTATAACCAATAATCATTTAGGACCCTACTGTTTAAAGTGGCGTAAAACATTCAAAAAAAAATATCATGTGAGATTATCAAAAAAATATTAAGTGACAAAAAAAATATTTTTAATGTAATCTAGAACATTATAAAAATTTAAAGATTGTAAAATATAAATAATAGAAAGGTAAAAAAAATTAATGCATATTTTGTGTATATTTTAATACAAAAACTATTTAATTTTAAAATTTAAGTTTTATAATTTAAAATTTAGGGTATAATGTTAGAGTTTAAATTTTAAGTTTTATAATGTAAATATATAAGATTTTGTAAAATAATTTTTACACGGTCTGTGTATCAAAAATTTCCACTAATCAGAAATGAAAAAACATGTTAAATGAAAAATAATTTAAAATTATTTATAAATTAAAATTTTTAAAAAAAAATTAAAAATAATGGACGGTATTTTGATTAATTTTTTTAATCTTTCTACCACTTGACGTTTTATGATAGAGTCACGTGATATTTTCTGACTGTGCTATGTGTCCCAATATGATAGAAATAACTATAATTCAAAGTAGTTATAGAATATAATTTAAGTACACGATTTGTCAAAAATAGTTTAGGTATCTAACCCATGAAAATATATATAGTTTAGGGGTTCTATGTGTAATCAAGTCTTGACTTTAAATCTATGCATTTTTACTTTTATTGTTTGATAATTTAATTTTTTATGGTCCCTTGTACTTTTTAAATTTAAAACTTAGTCTTTATAATTTTTAATTTAGGCTTGGTTTTCTGTTTTCGTTGTTGAAAAGTGATTTTAATATTTTTTTAAATACTATAGAAGAATGTCATGAAAAAAAAAACGTAGTTTGTAACCGTCCCCAGCATTGTCTGAGTGGTCCGGTGGTGTGGCTCCGCCTCCATCAGCAGGCCACGGCGTGCCGGTTGTCAGTTGTGAACGACGGCGTCTGCAGGTTTGTTCCTCTGGTTGCGGCGGCGGAAAACTGTGGGGGTGCTTCTTCGTAGTTTCTCACCTTTCTTCTTCGATCTCTGTCGACTTTCCTTCATCGGAGTTTGGTGAGTCTATTTCGTCAAACTCCGTCTTCCTGTTTCTTCCTTGAAGCTCTTCAAAGCACCAGTCCACTGGTTTTGTATTTTCCTCCGTCGGGTGGTGTTCGAGACTTCAGAACTCAGGGCGTAGCTCACTGAAGTCACGCCGGTGAGCTGCCATCTCGCGGCATCACAGCGCCATCATCTCTTCCATTCCGGCAGGCTCCTAGTGCCGGTGCTGACATCAGTGACATGGAGACAGCCTGGATCTTAGTGGAATGCAGGGAGAAGGGTAATTTCGGCCTTCAAAAAGTAATTTTCTATAAATGTCCATTCTCTGCAGGACAAGCAATTCATTTCCAAAAATGGCCAAACCGTCCCTTGATTCAAGGGATTTAGAAATCTAGTGAGGTTTGGGCCTCCAATAGGATCCAGGCGGGACTACTTTGTTAATAAGCTTGAAGTTTTTTAGTTTCGGCTGGGATCCGGGCGGTTTCACCCACCCTTTCATGATTCAATTAATAATGGTCCAATCTTCGAAAGTTTGTTCTCTCTTTGCTTGCTCGTTGGTTTCAACTTTGACAGACATTTTAGCGCAACCGAATTAGTTGGGGTTGTGTTTTTCCGCGATTTTGGTGACAAGACCCAATCTCTCAATGGATTGGGAGCCTGCATCCGGATGGAGCTCTCCCAGAACAAGAATTTCACTTACGCCTTTTTTGATTTGAGGTCGTCTTGTGGCAAGAGTCTCGCTTGCCTTGATAGGCGTTTTCTTAGTCGTGTTGGCATAGTTGCCCCGGTTCTTGTTAGGATTTTTTCCTATGTTGATTTGTATTCCCTTTGCACTGTTCATCTTTGCACGGATACCGTTCATGCTGCTTGTTTGCCTTGCGCTTTATGTTTGTCATTGTTTCTATGTTTCCTGCACGCTTTGTGCATGGGGTTGAGCCCCTTTTATTTCAATTAAATGCAGTCCTCCTTTTGTTAAAAAAACTCAAGTGAATTCCCCCCCCCCACATTAGGGTTTAAGGTTTAGTGTTTAAGGTTTAGGGAGAAATTCATTAAGAGTTTAGGGCTCATACATTGATAGTTACATACATACTTATATATAGTATGGTTTAGGGTTTAAGGTTTATGGTATATTATTCAGGGTTTAGGGTGTAACGAAATCTCATTAAGAGTTTAGGGTTCATACATTGATAGATACAAACATACTTATATACATTAGGGTTTAGGGTTTAGAGTTTATGGTTTATGGGTTTATGTTATGGATTTAAAGGTTTATGGTTTATGGAAAACTTTATTAATGGTTTAGGCTTTAGACATTGATAGGTATATACATACATACATACTTACATACATTAGGGTTTATGATTTAGGATTTAGGGCTTAGAGTTTAGGGTTTAAGGTAAAACTTATCAAGGGTTTAGAGTTCATACGTTGATATATATATATACATACTTATATACATTATAGTTTAGAGTTTAGGGTTAGAGTTTAGGGTCTATGGTTTGATAAATTTAAAGTGTTAATAAATGTAAAATATTAGCTGTTAATTTTTTAAATCAATTTAAAGTGTTAAATAATTTTTCTGTTAAATATACATATATAATCAATTTAATATATATGTATAAAAAAAGATTGTATTTAAATATTCATTTCACGCTTCTAAATTTTATATTTTATTAAATAATTCAATATGCTTAGTACTAACTCATTTAATATAAATTATTTGTGACGTTAATAACTTAAAAGTTTTATTAAATTAATAATTAGATGAATTAAATAAATTATTTAAAATTTAAATATTTTATTAATTATGATCATTAAATTAAAAATTTATTTTATTAAAAAATTTAATTAGGGGGAAAGTTAAAAATTAAAAATACTTTAGTTTTTAATTTAGGGGGGAAAGTTTGCGCAGCCAAATTGGGGGGTCGATAAAAAAATTGGGGGGTGAATTGATGGGCGAGGGGAGGGATGCCGCCAAATTGAGGGAAATTGATGGGGATAGTTTTTTTTCTGAATTGAAAAGAGAGATGCCTAGTTTGTTATTTAAAAGTTAATCACCCTTTAGGCCCTTCCTTATTTAGATGCTTAGGGTTTAGATTATTTAAGTTATAGTTTGTTTTTTTAGTGCTAACTTTTGGTGTAGTTTCTTTAGATTTAATTAAACATGGTTGAACTAAAAGAAGGATGAGCATGTCACAACTCACATGTGTCCTCAATTTTTTGGTCTAATAACAATTTAGGTCTCTATAAGTATAATTATTAGATAAACTATGTATTGTCCCTAAATTTTGAGTTTGAATATGTATTAAGTCCTTGTAATTTTGAAATTCAATATTTTAATTTCACCAAATGTTGAATCTTGATTTCTCCTTTGTATTGAAATAAAGTATTTTATGTGAGATAAACTATGTCTTTACTATAAGATCCGAGAGCTAATATTATTACAAACAAACTTCTTGTATTTTACTAGTTCAGGTCAACAACAGGTCGGGTTCAAAACAGGTTGGGTCCATTTCAGGTCGGGTCCGTTTCAGGTCGGGTTCATTTCAGGTCGGGTAAAATCGGATATCGGGTCAATTCAGTCGGGTAAATTCGGTTCTCTGCCAGGTCGGCTTTGGGTTCGGGTTCGTTTCAGTCGGACGCAGGTCGGGTTTCAGGTCCACAGTAACAGGTCCAATTCGGGTTCGGGTCGTTTTCAGTCGGACGCAAATCGGGTTCGGTTACTACAGTAACATGTCAAATTCAGGTTCGAGTCAACAACAGTCGATTACAGATCGTGTTCAGGTCATCAAATCCTCGAGTTAAATCAGGTTCTGACTCGAGCAGGTTTCAGTCGGGTTTCCAAGTCGGTCAGCTTTTTACATCCCTATCTTTAGGGTTTGAATCGCTTGGCCACAGTCGAATTCCAATCTTAGGCTACTTATTCCAAGCTCCCATGCAATCATAAGATATTCATATATGCTCCACAACTTAGTTTCAATGGCCGAGCATAACCCTATACTTTTAGTGAAACTAACAATTTATCCCCCATGGTGATTGCGAAGCACACCACATGTTGTCGCTCGATGCGAGCCATCAGCATTGCACGTCACTAAGCCTTCAAGTGGTGGTAACCAGCGTTTCGGACAGTTTTATGCGCGTTTTATGCCGGTTGACATGAAATATAAATTTAATTTTTTTAAAAAAATTGGGATAAGATCATTTTCAGTGTAAAAACAAATCATTTCAATTTAAAAGAAAAAGAAATGTGAAATATATTTGAGTTAATTCAATATATATATTTTGTAAAAGTCAAATTTGATCTCCTCATGTTTTTCCAACTCTGTTAGATAATTAATGGAAATAAATACAAATTCTTTCATTTTTTTACCAAATGAGCTAATGAAAAGAAATTTTAAATTTTCATCTTTCCACTTATTTATCCTTAAATTTTTCATCATTTGATTTTTTTTCCACGCTATCAAGCTTATTGATACGAATGTGATTATATTTAGCTTGCTTGCTATTATTATCGATATAATATATAAGACGCCATACCAAACATATGTAAGCATAGATTTTTATTTTCGATTTATGGATACTAAGAATTTTGAGTAATATATACATTGTATTAAATTATATGTTTATAGAAATATTTACATGAAAAAATAAATTTTAAAATTATCATTTAAGTTAAAAACTTTAATTAAAAGATTACATTGTGTTACAAAAATATATTATATTTTTAATGTAATTATATAAAATTAAATTAAAATAAGATATTAAAACCTTATACCAACTTGTAGAAGTTAATATTGATTTTGTGATTAAATAATGTGATATTATATTCTCATGTCTGGATTTAAATTCATATAAAATGAGATAAGATGGACTTTCTTAGCTATTA
This sequence comes from Hibiscus tridactylites, assembly GCA_958450335.1. Classification (NCBI taxonomy): domain Eukaryota; kingdom Viridiplantae; phylum Streptophyta; class Magnoliopsida; order Malvales; family Malvaceae; genus Hibiscus; species Hibiscus tridactylites. The sequence goes on from OY288274.1 coordinate 17,490,663, forward strand.
GGTCAATTAGTGTATCTAAAAAATTAGTATTTATTAATATAAATGTGTATTGATTAAAATGAATCTAAACATATAAAAAAACGAATGATTTAAAATCGGATATAGATTACACTAAAAGAATTTAATCTCTATTTAGAGATTTGATCCTCTTTGTGATTAGGGGTGTAAATGAACATATCATTCGATGATCTGTTCGTAAACCGTTTGTATAACGTTCGTTTAGTAAGCTAAATAAACGAGTATAAATAAATTTTGTATGTTCATTTAATAAACGAACAAAAATAAATTGACATGTGTTTGGTTCGCTTATGTTTGTGAATAAGATAATTTATCAACTCGTTTATTGGTCCGTTTATCGACTCATTCACTCGGTCATGAGCGGATGTATGTAGTAGCTTTAGGGTGCAAATGACCCAACTAGTCTAACTAAAATGTCTTTTAAACCCATTATAAAGTGTAAAAAAAACTAAAAATTTTCATAGAAAATATAAGAATTGACCCCACTTGATTTTTTCGAAATACAGGGTCAACAACACTTATTATAGTGTTACATGTGTTCCTCAAATCTCATACCCCACTATGATCCCACTATATATATAGAAATTATGGCTTCGTCGCTGCACTCGATTCCCTATCTTCTTTTGTTTTTTTACATTTTAAACATTGGTGAATGTAGTGACTAAATTGAACACATGTTGAAGTTTGGAGTTCAAACTATGAAGCTTAAGGATTAGAGGCGTAATTTCACTATTTTAGCAAACATATAAACGAACATGTTGACGGACATATAATATATCATATTTACAAACGTTAAACAAACATTCTTTGCAAACGCTAAAAAAACGAACACAAGCTCCTTAAAAAATAAAACAAACGTATACAAACACAATATTAAAAAATTAAACAAACATTAACCAAATACGAGCACCTTAAAAATAAACAAGATAAACACAAACCTTATCTTGTTTGTTCATACTCGGTTCATCTACACCCCTATTCGTGATCGTATGATTTTTGTATATCAAGATCTTGGAGAGATTTTATGTTAATGTACAAATTTTTAAGAAATTATATGGGTAAAGTACACAGACGGTCACTGAACTTTGATTAAAAAAAAACAAAATGGTAATCAAACTTTCAAAAATCACGAAGTAGCAATTAAACTTTAGATTTTGAAACAAAACGGTAACTGAGGCGTTAAACCCCGTTAACCCCTAACAGAAATATGACTGGGTATGCCACATCCCCACCCAGTTTTCCACCTCATATCTAAAAAATAATAAAATTATATTCCACGTCATATTTGAAAAATTAAAAATAAATCATTTTTAATCACATTTAAAAAAATAAAAATAAAAATAAAACCCCAAATAACCGGTGTTAGTGTTAATCACATTCAAAACTCAAACCCCCATTCTCTGTCGTAGACGGAGGTTTGGTCATGAACAACCCCATTGTCGCTGATCGTGGGGATATGGTTGGGCAACATATGGGTGATGGTATGAACTGTGGCTCGATACTCAGTGGCCCATGGGAATGGAGGGTTCACCGTCTCGGTTTTTCCTTCTCGTGGGGCTCGTGTAGGGTTCCGTCGTGGACGTACGCCGCGGGTAGTGGTGCAACCATTACTTGAGATGGCGACAGCTGATGCAGCCGCTGCCAAAGAGACAACCGCCACAGTCGAAGAGAATGACTCTTGGGGATAAAAAAGAGGAGCCGGAGACGAATATTGAGACCTAAAATGTCCATTGTTGAAAAGAAGATGCGAGTTGGATAGGTTGAGAGCAAACGAAGAAGAAATCGTTTGTTGGATCGACGATGGTTGCTGGGGCAATGTTCGCCTTGACAAAGCTAGCGGTGGCAGTATTTGCCTCGACAAAAATAAGGATGAAAATATTATTTGTTCAGGAGATGGCGGTGGTGTTTGCCTTGACAGAAATAAAATTAGAGAAACTATTTTTTGGAATGACGGTGGTTGCTGCGGTGATAAAACTGTAGGCAGAGGAATAAAGAGCTCCGTCGACGATGAAGCTTCATTCCTCATTGAGCCATTACATAGTTAATTCCAAGAAATCTCCATCTTCTTCTTCATTGAATTCTTCTGACTTTACTGGAACTTGAGGGGTAATGACAGCGATAGTGGGGTTGTTTTGGTTATTTGGGGATTTATTTTTATTTTTATTTTTTTAAATGTGAATAAAAATGATTTATTTTTAATTTTTAAATATAATGTGGAATATAGTTTTATTATTTTTTAGATATGAGGTGGAAAACTGGGTGGGGATGTGGCATACCCAGTCAGATTTTCGTTAGGGGTTAACGAGGTTTAACGCCCTAGTTACTGTTTTGTTTCAAAATCTAAAGTTTAATTGCTACGTCGTGATTTTTTGAAAGTTTGGTTACCATTTTGCTTTTTTTATCAAAGTTCAGTGACCGTCTGTGTACTTTACTCAAATTATATTAAATATTTAAAGGTGAGAAATTAAATAAATAAATAAAATACAAAAAAATAAAATTATATTAAAATTTGAAATTTCTTCCGCATCTACCAAAAATTTTGTCTTGTAACCACCAAACCCTTGACATTCTTTTCGCCTACCGAACCGAACAAAATAAAAAAAGAAAAGGAAATTCATTTTTTCATACTCAATTTCTCAAGTAGTAGTATTCCCTTCGCTTTTCTCTTCTTCTTTTTCATTGTTTTTTTTATAATTTGTTGGGAGCTTAGAAAATCATGGTTTATGCATCTCGTATCATCAATCACTCTAAAAAGGTACCCAATTCTCGATTTATCTACTTGTATATTTTGCTCTGGATCAGTTCTAGATTCAAATTTCGTTTCTAGATTTGAGTACTTCTCGTCGTTGCTTACTTGATTTTAGTTTGTGGTGTTTATAAATTTAATTCATGATTCCTCCGATCGATCATGGTTGAATTATGGCTTTTTATTTATGTTTTTTTTCCTGGGGTGTGAGTGTTTGAAGCTTTGTTCTGAATTTCTGTTATTACAGTTAAGAAATGTTCCCAACCTAATGCGGCGTGATCATGCCGTTTTGGTTCGTTGCTTTTCCAATGGAGCACAATCCTCTGTTTGTAGAAGTGAAGGTATATAATGATATAATGATGGTTTTCTTACTTGTTTCTCATATAAAGTTATGCTGCTTATACTTTTCGTTTTTCTTGAAATACACATGTCCGGCCACATTTCCCGACACTCATATTGGATATAAACTCTTATCTGAGACTCACATTCGAGTCCAAGTAACATAGGTATCGAGTTTTCCACAATTCTTAATCATAAGGGCTACTTTGGGTTTAGTCTGCTAAATCGACAAGAAAAACATGCATCACATGCTTCTCATTTTGGTAGGTTTATTTAATGTTTTAGGTTTATACTATATTATAAGGTTTGCTCATATTTCTTGCTAGTTCAGTCTTTTCACCTGGCTGGTTTGCTAATTTTTGCTTTAGATTTGTAGTTACATCCAGTGATAGGTAATAGTTTGTCAGTATTTTGAAAGCAGAACAGAGTGGATAAAATTTTGTTCATGTTATTTTAAGCAAATCTGGTTACGTTTTCAGATGTTACAAAGACCCGTTTTCTTGGTTATGCAGCTGCAGAAAGAGAGAGGGTATCCAAGTTTGTTGCACGAAACCCAGTAAGTGCTCCATTTTCCCCATCAGTGGAGCAATAAATAGTGTAGCATTTTTGTTGCATCTGTTTTTCCTTTTTCTGCTACAGACTATCCTCTTCTTATGCATTACATTCTTAATTGAAGTCAAGACTCAGTTAGCAAATAGTAAATGCTTTACATCTTACGCAGGTACCATCCAGTGTATCTAGAAACAATTATTCTGGGACAACAATGAGATTGGGAACTCCAATGGGTGGTGTGGTATTCGGCAAAGAATTTTCATGGTATTCTTGCCATCACTTTTTGTGACCTTATTGGAAAATTTTACTCTTGTATTGGTAATGGTTTCTTAATCATTTCAAGCATATAAATTCTAAACATTTTCCCCATTATCAGTTCGCAGGTACAGTCAAGGAGAGGGTTTGCATCAGATGCAGGTATAGATTATTGCTTTAAATATCATAGGTTGTATTGGTATCATTCTACTTTATATTCTGTGAAGGAAATTGTAAGAAGTTTTGCGCTGAATAGTGATTACAACAAAAAAATGTGTTTAAATGATGAAACTACTTGCCTCATGCTAAATTATAGCCTGTGACTTAATTGACGTGCTTCCCTTTGTCACTTCTATGTTGAGACCATGATTGGCTGTAAGATTATTCATTCTTAGTTGTTGCTGTGGCTTGCTCACTACTCTTCCTGATGGGACAGGAATTTAGCTTATGGGAAATAGATCTGTGCAATATGAAGTGTGTTTATCTGGTTTCTGAATCATAAATAATGTAACTGCACTGAATTTAAGAAGTGTGACATCCTGACTAAAATTCATTTCATCTCTCTTTACAAGGCATTGCTATAGGACCTTTTTGAATTATTGTTTTCGCTTTTTCTAGTGTTATCAGTTAGGTTATGCTGGATTTATTTAGCATGTATTGGTCTGTCTAGTATTCAGGTCTGCTATATTTATTGCTTAGCACATGACAGTTGGAATGATGATTGAAAGGTCTCTAAGTTGAACCCTGTGCGTTAGTTCTAGGGTTTTACAATTGTTTAGTAACTATTCCATCATTCTTGATCCGTGACATAATATTGTTTTCAGGCCTCCCTCCTCACCAAGAGATTGGAATGCCTTCGCTCTCTCCCACAATGACAGAGGTGTGAATTGTTTTGGATCTTTGCAAAATATCATAAAACATTCTGGTTTTCTTCTAACTTTGTCATTTCCTAAATGCAGGGAAATATTGCTAGGTGGTTGAAGAAAGAGGGCGATAAGGTGAATCCTGGTGAAGTGCTGTGTGAAGTTGAAACTGTAAGGTCTTCTCCTGTTTGCTGGCCAACTTTTAGCACCAGTTAAAAGTTCATTTGCTTTGCGCAGTTCAGAAATCAATATTTTATTTTACGACTTTGTTTATTATTTAAAGGATAAAGCAACTGTTGAGATGGAATGCATGGAAGAAGGTTATCTTGCCAAGATTATAAAGGGAGATGGGTCAAAAGAAATCAAAGTTGGTGAGGTATTGACTTTGAGAAACTAATGTGTGCATAAATTTGTCTTTGGATAGAGGATTCCATGTGACTACTAAATAAAGAGGATCTTGGCTATGTATCTCTTAGAGCTTCTGTCTGAATATATTTTTTGTTCCCAGAATAAAATACAATTCATGTGAATATTTGTGCAGTTAATGCTATTCATTTGTTCTTGTGTAGATAATTGCCATCACTGTTGAAGAGGAGGAGCATATTGCAAACTTCAAGGACTACAGTCCTTCAGCATCAGATTCTGCTGCTCCTGCAGAAAAAGAGCTGGCTGCTCCTCCACCAAAGCAAGAGCCTGTTGAACAACCAGTTTGTTCACCAGAGCCCAAGTCCAAGCCTGCTTCACCTCCTTCTGAAGATCGTTTTTTTGCAAGTCCTCTTGCACGAAAAATGGCTGAAGATCACAAGGTTAGTCATATGGGTACTGTGACTGGAATTTTCATGTTCAGAGACAAGCCACGACTGTAAGTATAAGATCACTTCTATCGATTTTTTTTTTAACATTTCTCTATTCATTTTGGATGAAACTTTAGGTATCTCTCTCGAGTATCAAAGGAACAGGTCCTGATGGGCATATTGTAAAGGCTGATATCGAAGATTACTTGGGTATAATATTTAAATTACTACACTGAGTGGTTAATGGTATCACAATTGTTGGACCCTGATAAATAATGCATAAAGAATGCCTCCCCCACCCTTACCCCCTCAATTACCTTTGCCTTTTCAGTATTCTTTAATAGTATTGCTTGGTGTATTATTGTCACTTCTTGTGCTCACTGGGGAGTTTTCCCTGTCATGTAGCTTCACATGGGAAGGAAGTTTCAGCGCCAACGCCTAAGACAAAGGATGGAAAACTTGAAGTTCTAGATTATGTAGATCTCCCTCATTCTCAGATAAGAAAGGTTAGTTAAAGGTTTTCATTATTTTTATATTTTTATGAAAATCCAAAGTGTTAAGTGTTTATGGTTCATGGATTTTATTCTATGAATCTACTTCTAAGAAGATGGTCCCCTTTATAGAATTTAAGCATTTGATTTTGTTTTGTGATAATCTGCATTAAATTAGAAAAGTACCCATGCTACATGGCGGGATTTAGGAGATATAATTAATTTTTTACTCAATTTTTTATTTTGTTATTTTATTTTGTTAAGCATTTGATAAATGTATGTTTTGTAGACTTTAATTAGTAAGGAAAAGAAATAGGTATATACTAGCCTTTAAAAAAATTAAAAAAACTTGGCAATGTGTGGCACATTTTTCTTGTTTTTAATTTGAAAAGAATATAAATCAGTTTGAGTTTTTGTTTCTGCAGGCAGTGTATGTACATATCTCACTCTAAGATTTGTCTTTCCAAAAAGTTTGCTGTTATGTTCTGTTTTTTATTTTTCTAAATCAGTATATCATTAACTTCTCTGTTGTCTTCCCATTTTAATGCTCAATCATTTGTTTTTTTAATAATAATGTGCTTTGTGAATCTAATTTCTGTTTCAAAAATTGACAGGTCACCGCATCACGCTTATTATTCTCGAAGCAAACTATCCCACATTACTATTTAACAGTGGATACATGTGTTGACAAACTTCTGGAGTAAGTAATAGTGCTTTAATCTTTTAATGGTCAGCAATTATATGATATATTTTGGGTAAGTTTGAACTGTTTCTTTGCATGCAGTTTGCGGAGCCAACTCAACTCATTACAGGAAGCCTCAGGTGGGAAGCGTATATCTGTCAATGATCTTGTAATCAAGGTAGATAACTTTCTATACATTTAATTGAGGAGCTTTGAGATGTTTGAAGTAGATCCTGATTTGTTACTTTCAATGTGGTCCAAGGTTTTTGTGTAATTGCAAGTGATTAGTATAATGTTGATCTCACATGCCAATTCTTGATCAAGTTCACGCCTTATCATATTTATTTGCTTTTCCCTCCATGTTAACCTTCAATCATTTCATGAAATTTTGCAACCCTTTCTCAAATCAATGTTTCTTGGAAATATTTTACTCATATGTGGTCGGAAATGAATGCTTTTGCGTAAATGTCACTTAGACTACTGCAAACAGTGAACATTTTCCATTTAAGATAACTAGAAGTCTTTGTCAACTACAGGCTGCTGCATTGGCTCTCCGGAAGGTTCCTCAGTGCAATAGTTCATGGACTGATGACTATATTCGTCAGTGAGTATAAATTACTTAAAAACTGATTGATTCACGATTGATAAACTGATCATTCATATCATTATAACACATCTTTTGCTTCCAACCCAGGTATAACAATGTCAATATTAATGTAGCAGTGCAGACAGAAAATGGACTTTATGTCCCTGTGATAAGGGTGACGATCATTTCAACTTATTGCTGTTTCATTGTTATCGATATTTTCCTAGTTTCACTGATTCAAATATTTTATGTATTACAGAATGCAGATAAGAAAGGTTTATCCTCGATTGCTGCGGAGGTCAAGCAGTTGGCACAGAAAGCCAAGGAGAACAGCTTAAAACCAGAAGATTACGAGGTAAATTATGCTTTTATGTTGGTATAGAATCATGGGTTGTTTGATATTCATCTAATCAATATCATGCCGGGTTTTCCTCTTTGCAGGGAGGTACATTTACAGTTTCCAACTTGGGAGGGCCCTTTGGTATCAAGCAATTTTGTGCCATAATTAATCCTCCTCAGTCAGGCATTCTTGCAGTCGGGTCTGGTAAGATTTATCCTTAATTTTGCCACAAGTCAGGTTCATTTCAGCTTCTCCGTAATGACTGGACTTCACTGTGTACAGCTGAGAAAAGGGTTATTCCTGGCTCGGGTCCGGAGCAATTCAATTTTGCTTCGTTTATGTCTGTTACGCTAAGCTGTGATCATCGTGTTATCGATGGTACGTACTATGTAGTTCTATACTTCTATTAGAATCCTAGTAATTTATGATTAAGCCTAGTCAAACACCCTTTCAGTGTTCTTTGCACACACAATCTAAGTGTAACTCAACTTGCTGTGTTTTAGGTGCAATCGGTGCTGAATGGCTGAAAGCTTTCAAAGGCTACATCGAGAATCCGGAAACAATGCTGCTCTAAATCAATTGGTGATTCTTGTTTCTTTTTGTTTTTGACACATTTCCTTGCTTTGATTAATTCGCACGAGGGATCGAGTGCAATACTCTTGCATATATTCCGGATAATTTTTTCTTAATATGTTTCGGGAATAAGAACGGGGACCGATCGACAAATGAGGTATGAAACTTCAAACTTGATTTCGCCTCATGCCCTTTAACATAGGTTCCCTTAACCTGTGAATAATACTTGGAATGAGTTTTGGGATATAGGCTATTGCTAAACCCTTCACATTTCTATTGCTTTTTCTCAGCATTCTTTAGTTTGTCTTAATCGCAGTGTTCGGTCCGATTTCGGAACCTTATCATCCTTAGCAACTCCTATGCAATAAAAGTAAAAAAATTGTATAATGTATGGCATGATTTATTCATGTTCGTGCATTTTTTTTTTTGTTCAAAGGCATGCGTTATTTTTTTAATGCATTAATATTTTATGTAAATTTTTTACATTTATAATTTGTTTTATGTTATTTTTTTACATGTTTGTGAATCCATGTCGTTTGTATATTATTTACCATGTTTAGTTGGTGTCTTAATTTGTTTCATTTTTCGATTGATTTGCCATTATGGTTTTGATTTAGACAAATTTTTGAGTTACTGTGTGTCTGGAATATGTATTTTTGCATAGTTAGATATAACGACCCGATTTTTCTAAATATTGTAAATTCATTTAAAATATGGATTAATATCCTATACACTGGCGGTGGAAACTGAAAGTTTCCACAAGCGCCTTAGTTTTAGGGTATAGGGTGTTAGTTTAGGGTATATGGTTTAGGGGTTTAGGTGTAGGGCTTTAGAATTTAGAGATAATTGTTTCAATTTAAGGTTTATGGTTATAATTTAGGGTTTATAGGTTAGGGTTTAGTTTTTAGGGTAATATAGTGAGGATTTAGGTTTTAACCTATAAACCCTAAATTATAACCCTAAACCTTAAATTAAAAGAACTATCCCTAAATTCTAAGCCCCTGCACCTAAACCCCTAAACCCTACACCCTAAACTAAGTCCATATACCCTAAAATTAAGGCGCTTGTGGAAACTAAAAGTTTCCACCGCCTGTGTATAGAATATTTATCCTTAAAATATACGTTTAAGAAGTCAAAAATAAATATTTTTTTTGCACTCAATTATATTTTTAAACCAATAGATCGAATCAAATAAATCTGGGGAATTAGTAAGGCAATGAGGGAAGATTTCGCGAGACTTTGCTCTAATATAATTTTGACAGTTTTTTTCATTAAACATTATTGTCACATGATATGCTTCTATCATATGATGCACTGTATTGGGTGACAAAATTGTGACATGATACACTGCATTATCAATTGATTTAAAAAATCATTAGATTTTAAAATTTAATATTAGTTAAAAATTAGTTGTTTCAATTTATTATTTTAAATTTTTAATTAAGTATAAAAAAGTTTTAAGATTAAATTGATTTTTCTTCAAAAAAAAAATCGCGAGTCATGAGCCTAACTTGTTTTATATAAACATCGAAACTTTCATTAATTCACGACTCGCTTATATGATTTTTCATATTATATTATGTACTAATTATCTTTGGGTAATTGTTCTATATACAAGCGCTTGTAGAAATTTTTTTACACAAGCGTCTTAGTTTTAGGGGTTAGGGACTCCATTTATGGTTTAAAATTTAGGGGTATAAATGTAGTAGTTTTGAATTTAGGGATTGTTGATAGAATTTTGGGTTTAGGGTTAAAATTTAGGGTTTATAGGTTAAAACCTAAATCCCCACCCATATTACCCTAAAACTAAACTCTAACCCTAAATTCTAACCCTAAATCATAAATCCTAAACATGAACCCTAAATTCTAAACCTTTACACTAAAACCCCTAAACTCTAAACCTTAAACACTAACCCTAAACCCTATAATTGAGGCGCTTGTGGAAATAAAAAATTTCCACCGCCAGTGTATAAGATATTAATCCATTATCTTTTTATTTTCAATCATTTCAATACATGACACTATAAATTTAAAAACTAATATATATATTTTGAATAAAAGAATTGTTAAATTTAAGAATTAAAAGGACTCCAGGGACATTTAGTGATAAGTGAAAAAGGGTTCCTAGTCACGTGTAACTCAGCTCAAATGGATATGAATTACACGTCATCCTACACCAGTCTCCCTCAGTCAAGGAAAACGGGTCTAAATCCTCTGCATCACCGCCCACACTACAAAAATACAAAAAACTGAATTCGGTTTGATTGATTGATAAATAATACAAAATTTCAGCTCAAAAGATATTTATGTGACTTAATTCAATTAAGCAAGTACATCTGGTTAGTTGGTCAAGTTGTTCACTTTTTTATTCTTCTGAAGTATTCATTAAAATTAAATTTAAAATTTGTAAAAAAAAAATTAAAATCTCTATAAAAACATTAATTAACCTTAAATATATTAAACACGGCAATTTTTAATCTTTTTTAGCTTAGGTTATTAAAAAAGTAGTGGTTAAATATTAACTTATGTCAACCAAATTGGAATAACCGGTGTCAGAATTTAACTTTAAAAACATATGATAAATTTATTATTTGGTCTTTTAAAAATGTATAATTCATTATTGGAGTTTTTAAAATTTAATTTTTTCAATAAATACAGTTGAGTTTCACCTATAACGTTTGGTTTCTGTTATATTTAAACCTAATGAATTTTTATTTTAGATTAATGAATTGAATAAAATACACTCAATTTATCAGCCATCAGATGACCCAAATTTTATTCATAATGATAAAAACAACCGCACACAATCAGAACCAAAAGGATAACCCGACCCGACAACCAAAAATTTAAAAAAGATACACATAACTAAAGTCCGTAACCGACACTTGTCAGTTTCTACCTTCTTTCACTCTCTTTCATCCTCATGTTTTGCCACCGATAATCTCCGGTCACAACTGTCAAGAATCTCTCTTTAAAAACATTCCAAAATTTCTCTTCGTTTCTATCTTAATATGTATTAGTTCATTTGTTAGAATTTCGTTTTCCCAAACTCTTGCGAGATCCGTACTTACCGGAGCCCCGTCGCCGGCGGTGACGACGATGGTCGACTCTCCCGTAAGCTGAAAACATTGTATGTCCCCATCGATCGAATCGATCCCTTTTCTGTTTCTTTTGTTAAAGAAATGATAGATCATCCCTTTGATGTTCTATTGATTAACGTTCGATCCAAATCCTGGTTTCGCAAGAGGAAAAAAATCCATTCATCCTTGCTCTTAATCTCACCCTGACCCAGATTTTTCACCGTCAAAGTGGTGTTGGGTTTTTGTTAATTTGTGTAGTTTCAATGTTAAACTGTTAATTGTTTGTATATATTTCCTATCATATATATATATATATATATATATATATTACTCTCTTTTTTAAGTTTTTGGGGGGGTTTGGATTCGATCTATTGAAAGTGGCAAAGATGGATTTAAGCGCGGAAGAGGAAGAATCGGCACAAGAGATTCACATACCGGCGGATATAAATTGGGAAATGCTTGATAAATCCAAGTTCTTCTTCTTAGGCGCGGCGTTGTTTTCCGGCGTATCGGCGACTCTTTACCCCGTGGTTTTGGTCAAGACTCGGCAACAAGTTGCTCAATCCCAAGTTTCCGGCATCAGGACGGCCTTTTCGATTGTTAAACACGACGGTTTCCGCGCGTTATACCGCGGTTTCGGCACTTCGTTGATGGGAACAATCCCGGCTCGAGCTCTCTACATGGCTGCACTTGAGGTAACCAAGAGTAATGTAGGGAGTGCCACTGTTAACTTAGGCATACCCGAACCGACTGCGGCTGCGATCGCCAATGCGGTTGCCGGATTAACAGCTGCGATGGCGGCTCAGCTTGTTTGGACCCCAATCGATGTGGTTAGCCAGAGGCTAATGGTTCAAGGAACGAATTCGAATTGTAGTTCACATTGTAGATATGAAAATGGGATCGATGCCTTTAGGAAAATAGTTCATAGAGATGGTCCAAAGGGATTGTACAGAGGCTTTGGGATATCGATTTTGACATATGCACCATCAAATGCAGTTTGGTGGGCATCTTATTCAATTGCTCAAAGGCTTGTTTGGGGTGGCGTCGGATGTTACTTATCGAAAAAGGACGAGGAAGGTAACAATAATTTCGTTACGATCAGGCCGGATTCGAAAACTGTGATGGCGGTCCAAGGGGTGAGCGCGGCAATGGCAGGCGGGATATCAGCTCTGATCACAATGCCGTTCGATACAATCAAGACACGGTTGCAGGTCCTCGATGGGGAAGAAAACGGACGGCGTGGACCGACGATCGGGCAAACGGTGAGGAATTTGGTTAAAGAGGGAGGGTGGCTTGCTTGTTATAGAGGGTTGGGACCAAGGTGGGCTTCCATGTCAATGTCTGCAACAACAATGATCACTACTTATGAGTTTGTGAAACGATTGTCAGCTAAGAACCAAGAGAGCTTGATGTAAATGAAGAACAATAGGGCAAAACTTACAATCAAAACCTTGTGTTATTCATATACGCGTTTAATACGAGTATGTTCGATTTATTTTTCAAATTTTCGTTTGAAAAATGACTACTTTGAGTAACATATGTCCAAATTATGCTTTAATATTTATTTATTTAAAGTGAATCTTTTAGGTTTATCCTGCTTTAGTGACAACTAAAAAGGTATGATGAATGTAAATTTGGTTGCAGGTTTGATCTGAGCCTCTCTCTTTGTGGAACATACTGGTTTGGCCTGTGAGAGAAAGAGTTTGGGCCCCAACCCGAGAGTCGAGTCTCAAAATGAACTCAAAGTCTCAACATCTCACACGTTGATGAATAACAGACACTCTACTTACCTAAAGTTTGAACATCTCACACGTTTTCATTTGTTTAACTTGGTCCAGGAATGTATTGATCCTCAAAATAGTTTTGAAATAATATTGTTTCTCGACATCGGTTTAGAATATTTTTTTTACGAATTAAGCTGATTTCTTTACATTTTTTTACATATATACATATTTTGCAATTTGGATTTGGGAGGGGTGATTTAAACTCGATTAAAACCGTAATCGAATTCCTCACAATGGCGATTTGTTTAATGATGACAAGAATATAATCATAATTATAAATATTATACTGAACGACTCGACTTTAACAATAATTTAATTCACATAAAGTTCATGTTATTTGAAGACAATTTGGAAATTAATATTTGTTTGAATTATATTCTGGAAAAACCCAACTAAAGTTTATTTTTCTATTTTTTTCACCACTTGACAGAAACACTGCAAAATCATATATTAAACTTAAAAAATACACTATCCATGAACATTTTTAAAAATTCACATAAGATTAATTTACACGTTAATAATGTCAAATTATTTCAGTTAATGAATGTATACATGTCAAATTATTTAAAATTTTAATTCAAAAAAATAATATATAAATTAAATATTAATAATTATTTAAATTTTCATAAAATTGCCTACACATGTCGGTTATAAAATATGGAGATACGACCCTTCAAAAACCCCTAATCAAATACTAAAATAATAATAATAATAATAAAGTTAAAATATAATTATATTCAACACAAGGATTAATATCCTATACACTGGCGGTGGAAAGTTTTTATTTCCACAAGCACCTCAATTATAGGGTTTAGGGTTAGTGTTTAGAGTTTAGAGTTTAGGGGTTTTAGTGTAAAGGTTTAGAATTTAGGGTTCATGTTTAGAATTTAGGAATTATGGTTAGAATTTAGGGTTTAGGGTTAGGGTTTAGTTTTAGGGTAATATGGGTGGGGATTTAGGTTTTAACCTATAAACCCTAAATTTTAACCCTAAACCTAAAATTCTATCAACAATCTCTAAATTCAAAACTACTACACTTATACCCCTAAATTTTAAACCCTAAACGAAGTCCCTAACCCCTAAAACTAAGGCGCTTGTGTAAAAAAGTTTCCACAAGCGCTTGTGTATAGAACAATTACACTCGACACAAACCCAAATCCAAATAACAAAACAAAGGAGGTTTATATAATCATGGAAAAGTGCAGGTTAGTTGAGGAAAGGTAGAAATAAAAAACACACGGATGAGAAGGAAAGCATATAATGGGTTTAAAGAATTATTTCCCATGACAGTAAAATATATGATGCGGTGGTGAAGACAACCTATGCAATCTTTCCCGGACGGCTAGGGGCTTTTTTTCGATTTCATCCGAGCAGTCTTTCGAAAGTTTTATTCCTTTTACAAGCGGAGCACGGCTCTCAAGAATGCTGTCAGCAAACAACTGGTTAATAATCCCGTCCTTTGTATTGCATTTCCTGCAAAAACATGGTTTCAGTTCCTTACGACTCCAACACGGATTTGCTAAATAGTTTCATATAGTTGGAGAACCCTACACCTACAGTATTTTAGCTAAAATGGGGAGTCAAAGTAACATACTATTTTCTCTCCTCGGCAAATCTTCAAAAGTTCTTACTAATACGACTCTCGAGGTAGTAGCTAGCATCAATTGCAAAATGGGAGTGTGTTCTATGAATGCTAACTTACGAGTGTTGTAAGCGTCATGCTAAAGGTAATTGACCCCAACGAATCTACACAAACATGGAGAATGTTCAGAACCACTTACCGGTTGGTAGTACATCACAGGACGTTGCCCAAGAAGCATCTGCTGCCCAGCCCCATACTGCATTTTTTAAAAATATAAATAATAAATAAGCATATCGTGATGGGTCAATAACATAATAGCAAGTTAACGTTAAGTTGCCCACCTGAGGCCCAGTTGGATGAAAATATGATTGCGGTGATTGCATTGGTGCCACCTGTGGGTTGAACACAACAGGCTGGTGTCCGGGAAAGGAGGGTCCAATCTACAAAAACCATGTGATCATTGACAATGATAAATATGTAGCTTAACAAGAACATGGTTTGGATTGAAAAGAAAAGGATAAATCTATAATAGAAGCGAATATTAATAGATAATTATGATGCTGAGCGATGTTGCATACTGTTAAAAATTACTGAATACAAGACTATTTATTAAAAGAGGTTACAGGTTTTGGTGAATTTCCTATTGACAGGAAAAAAAAGGTCACAAGTACACGGCTACACCTGAATTAGAACGTTTAATCCAGCTAGTAGTTTTTCCGTTCCAAGCCAATATGTAAGTTAATCCCACCTAAACCATTAACCCACAAAACAAGCAGGGGGGGGGGGGGGGGGTAAAGATAAGTCACTATACTGTTTAATGTTCACTTTTTACTCGGATGTCTCAATGCTTGAATGAGTTCTATTAAAGAATAAATGCAACATCGAAACTGAAGCCTCCCCTTAGAGCTCAGAGGTTTCCGGTCATAACTCAGAGTTCCAGAACTAATTTATTATGTATCAGTCTCAATATCCAGACTCAAGTGTGAATGTCAGATAGACAGATACACGGGAATGTGTCCTACACGGGCATGTTCAATTTTTCTAAGTTATTCCATGTATTTGAAGGTCCTTGGAGGGTCGCATAACAGGCATTAACTGAGGAGTCTAAACAACATAAGTATCCGTCAATAACTGATACATGATACAAGTAACAAAGGAAAACATTGGAAACGAGATTTCGTAATTTCAATGTGCAGTGACATGGGAGTATTTTTGTCCATAAACAGCCCCATGTGATGCAAGAGTTCCGTTCTTGCTTGCAAAATCAGTGTTCATAACAATTGCAATAACTATTAAGCAGCTTACCCCAAAATTAACAGGCATGTGCATATGTGGTACAGGAGACACTTGTGTTTGATAGTAGAATGAACCATCAGAGACTGGGGATGGAGGCCTGACAGTCGTTTGAAATGGTTTGAAACTCTTCGCATTAGGGTTGAGTTTGAATTCCTGATAACATTAAGGTGTGTGAAAAGACAACAGAAGGCAAACAACAAATAATCAAGTTAAAAGGTAAACAATAGAACAGTTAAGACTCTTGGAGTCTGGCTTATCGTGCACTGGAAAGTAAGAAAAGAAAGATAACACACCTTTGCATGGGGGTTCAGTGTTGACTTCTCAGAGGATAATGAGCCCATCGATGAACTTGGTGATAAGCCAGGAGCACTAGATGCTGAGACAGCAGCAACAGAATCTGAATTTGATGATGTAGAGCTACCAGGTTGTCCACGGGAGTTTACAGAATGTTTTTCGCCGGTTACTTTGGTAGAGGCTGGACCCTCAGAGAGTTCACCAGAAGAAGCAGGTTTTTCACTAACCTTTGATATAGAGTTAGATTGAGGATGAGTAGTAGGATTTGCAGATGGCCCAGATTTATCAGCCCCATCATACTTGTCATTCAATAATGACTGGGAATCTGCATTACAAATTGCTCTTATAATAAAATAACCAGTTGCAGCAGAAATTAGATGCAGATCAATAGTGTATAAAGCATGATTAAGCATACTCACAAATGGAATCTGACAATTTCCGGTCCTCAGATGGCTGCATTATAACGAACAGGAATTCAAACACAAAACAAACATGTTCACCATACAAGATTTGATTATAAGGGATGTTTAACTTACAGGCCGCTTTTGAGCGAACTCTTTGGCATCGCTGCCTCCTCCATGTTCACCAAGCAAATTGTCTTGGCTCCTATATTACAAGTGCTCAAATCAGGAAAAATAAAGAGCTAGTGCCAATATAATGTCCGAAGAACTGCTCCTTAATAACATATCTAATATTGCCTTAAGGTTGACAGAAAGGAGGAATCACAAATACAATCAGCAAATTACACAACATAGTAATGTCGAAAGGGAAAAAAATTAAATACCTGCTTTCACTGCCATATACAGACAAACTTTCCGAAAGAAATTCAGATGCCAGCTGTTTGGCTTGATCATTCAAGCCAGTATGGTTCAAATCTGCACCAATGGCTGCTACTTGGGAAGATGGTATCTCATCCTACAAAACAAAAACAAAAAAACAGAATTCTGTTATAAAGGTAAAGGGTCACACAAAGGAGTAAGCGCATGCAAATACAAACACATTGGATGATACAATTATCTTCCATAACACTTTGTACCTGGAATGGAACTAACTTTTAGCATTATATCAAGTAAAACCCTTTACTAGTTTCCAACATTTAAATTGAAATAACGATCAAAGCGCAGTCAGAGAAAATTATGTTTAGGAAGGGATATGATGAAATACAAGATGTGAAAAGAAAAGGTTTAGAATAATGTATTGTTGAAGCAAGTACACCAGAGTACCCCAAAAGAAACTTCAATTACAATATGAATCAAATAAAATTAATCGAACTTGCACTGCCAAGAGGTGCGTTTTGAGATGAAATTCCATGTTGTATATTTTGTTCAAGCTCAAAATGGTTTAGATGAATAATCACGATATATGTGTACATATATATATGCATTAAGAAAATAAAGAACAAGAATATTCAAAATTACAGAGGCCAATAACTACCACAAAAGAAGCGCTTGATGACATTCGAACACCGTCATGGCTTTGCAAACTGGTCAAATCGTCCGGCCCTCTATTGAGAGAATCAGAAGAATCTCCAAAGGTCTCACTGTTATGGGAATCCAACATAATGTCCTCCTCTTCTTCATAACCACTATCATCAATCCCTCTACCCCTAAAGACCGAGGAGTACCTCATCTCCTCATCAACATCAAAATTATCATGAAGATCTAAGCCTCTCTCCTGTCATAAATTCAATATGCAAAGCACGAGAAAATTTTAGAGATGAATTAACACACTTAAAGAGACAAATCTTTCATATTAGGAAAAGTTACCTCTGCTAGATGAAGGTCCTGAGTCTCCTCACCCTCAATCTCTCTTGCTATTCTCATTGCTTCCTTCTCCAACTCTCTCATTTGAGGACCTCTATCAAGTTTTGTTGTGTAAAGCTCCTCATCGAAAGTACTTTGTACACCAAACAGCTTTTGATTGGTTTCAAACTGATCCCAATTCCTAATAGTGCAATTACATACATAAGCCAAATAGAATGTTAATGTGACAAAAACGAATGTTACAGATATTAACTGAAAAAATACAGGAAAAAACATACAATGATTGTCAAAAAGCAAAGATTTGCTATAAAAAATTTATTTCAATGCAAAAGGGCCCTCTCTTTTCAGCTCAGAAACATTCTAACATTGACAACATAATCAGGTTCTGCTGGTTATTGCAACAAAACTATAGGGTGTACCCAGAAAAACTTGACATGTTAGATTAACATGACAAAAAAATCTCAACCTGCAACTCCATATTTAACTCATCTCACATAATCAAATATCCAGGTAGAAATCATGTTTTAGTTGATATAGAATCAATAAAAAGCAATTAAAGAACATTTCCCAAGTGACATCACATCTTGAAATTTCTGACATTTATTTTCCAGACAAATTAATTTGATGGGGAAAACCAGGCAAGAAATAGAGATCAAAAGAAAAACAAATAAGATGCAAGTGGGATGAAGAAATTGGAACAATAAAGCTATCACAAGACAGTTTTGAAAGGAGAGAACATGATTGCAACCTATTCCATGAGCCAGCAAAAATATTTTCTAGCTCAGGACATTGTTGGTAATCTTCGTCAGGAACCCAGGGCTTCAATTCTCTCTCTATCCCAACATGATGGGATTGTGATATCACAGAATCTATCAAAAGTTCCTGATGTTTTTCATGCTGGAGCTCACTTGCAAATCCTTCACTGGTTACAGCCACATCCTGAAATCAATTCAAGAACAACCAAATTAATCTTGAAGAAATAGGAAAAGTAATAGCATTATTTTGTTTTAACCAAGTTTTAACTATTCATTCACAATGATCTAACTGAAACAGACTATCATCTTTAGACATCCCCTCATTAACTACTTGACAATTCATCTTACCGGCAAAGCCACTAACAATGGAACTCTAAAGATAGGAAAATTAGCAAAACCTTTGCTATAACTTGCACAAGTTCTTTGGCAGGTATAATTAAAATCCTTGTGGGTGCCTTGCTAACAAACTCGGTAACAGCCTTGTTTCCTTGCAAAGTACCTTCCTTTATCATGCGAGCCATTTTCAAGATTATTCCTGAAGTGGCAACAAAGTGGATGTTAAGAAAATTAATCTTTTTTTTTAAGTTCACTTTATTTGCATGTCAATCCTATGTGAACAAAGCACAATTTATCAAACTAATTATAGATGCATAATTAGTATTAAAAATAAATGAAATACCATACCAAAATCCTTTTCTGCGTCAGTTGCATGAAATATTCCAGTGTAAACTGATCCATTTTTCACTTGGACTTCCACCATATGCCCAATGAGACAGGTTGTCAGATAAACTAGCCGGTCACGGGAAGAACTCTCATAACCTCCAATCTTCCCACCAGCCACTGCACCTATACCAAGTATATTAGATGAAGAAAATTGTTCAATAATAAGAAATTCATGTAAGAGAATGTTCACCTGTAGTTTGTATTCTTCCCTGATTAGATTTTCCCGACTGCACCTTATTCTCCAACCTAACCCCGCCCTCTCTATCACCTCTTCGACGGGCAAATCCATTAGAGGAAGATTTGGGCAACAGTGCTTGTTGGATATTCATCTCAGAAGGGGAAAAAAAAAGCCCCTGTAGAGTAAGTTTTTAGTATAAACTCAAAACATCTAAGATCCAATACTAAAACATTAACACAATTTTTTTTCAAATTCGAGCTTTTTAGTTTAACAGCACTCAAGTTGGTTTAAAAACCAGGAAACCATTAAATCTAAAGTTAAGCCAGCGAAATGGAAGATCTCCTGTATCTTGTCATTGTTCCATGAAATCCGTACATGTGGTCGAATTAACAAAATGGAGAAGCAAGGTGCTTTTCTGGGAAGCCACGCCAATGTTAAAATTTCAGGGCATCAATGTTAATCTAAAACTTTCCACTTATAAAATGTAGCCTATACCTATAAACGTACCCTATGCTCATATTGTTAATCTAAAACTTTCAACCTATAAATGTAGCATAAACCTCTAGGATTAACTGTTGTCAGTGGTCCATTATCACCTATTCTGCTAGTTATATGTGCAGAAATCATCATTTATTCAGAACACGTAAGAAGCAGATCCTGATCTACTTAAATATGTTACAAGCAAAATATATAGACATGTAGACCCTAGAAGTTAACTACAGAGGCAAAATATAAAGACACATACACCCTACAAGTTAACTACAGAGGCGACAAATCTCCCATATCAAGAATGACAACAGTGGCTAAAGCATACATTCCTTTTATTTAGTCTAAAAAGCAATCGAGAGAAATTAAGGTCGGATTAACATAAAACAAACTGCATTCAGCAAGATACTGTAAAATAAACAAACAGACTAGTCGAGAACAGTGCACAACTGTTCAAAGAAATTTTTCACACAAACAGCAGGGCCTTTTATCAACTTGTGAAGGATGTCAGACCATGCTTCTTGACATAGTTGAGCTAATGTCTGAAACAGTTGCATAAGCACCCAAAAAAGTTTCAGCTCACTTCAAAATTTCAAAAATCTTTGGCCTGACAGATGCATTTTCCCTATCCCGCTGATTATTAAGATACCAAAACTAGGCAACACAACCCTTAAGTTATAAGTCAACAGGTCGCATTGTCATTAGCAAATATAGCTTCCTACCGACTACCGTTCAAGCACTTAATTGTCACCTAAAAGGAAAACAAGATAGCTACCTTTTGTGTAAGTTTCACCTGCTTCTTAAGAGTTTATGATAAATATGCCTGCATCAAAGAGGAAACCAGACTATCGAATTATCTAAGAACAACCTAAAAATCTAATAAATACTCAATCAACACAAACCCCTAAGCCTAAAGTCTAGGGGATGGTTTATTGGAAATCAAAAGCAAGTCAAATCCAAATAAGCATCAATTACAGAGCTTACAGGTTAAAAAGAAAGAAAAAATACAGCAACGTAAAACTTTCATATCTAAAAACCTAAATTAAATTTTATGATAGAAGCCATGTAGCTCTAAACTAGAACTCCAAAGTGCATCCGCGTTCTAAATTTTTCAACAAAGAGAGAAAATAAAAAAACGACATTCAAAAAGATAGGAAACGCGATCCTGAACTTAATAAGCTTAATTAATCAATACTTTCGGCGGGAAAGAAGGGGAAATAAGCACAACTTACAGGGTTAAAAAAGAACGATTTGCATATAATTTTTTCACCGGAATATTAAACTTTCGTATCTAAAACCCTAAATTAGATTTATAATAGAAGCCAAGCAAGCCTAAAATATAACTGCTAAATGCATTCGCATTCAGATTTCTCAACAAGAAATAAACAAATAAAAATGAGAGAGGAAAAGCGATCCTTACCGTAGATTAATCGACAATAACTTAGGCAGATTAAAGCGGCGGGTGAACCGAGTTGGGAGGGAGGAGGAGATTCGGAATCAGTGAGTTAGGGTTTTAAATAAGGAGAGAGAGAGAGAGAGAGAGAGATCGAAGCTCGAAAGACAAGCGACGAGGGAGAGAGAGAAAGGAAAAGGGAGAATGGTGGTCAAGCGATAGAAAGGGGAGTTTCAAAAAAAAAAGTTTTTTTAGGGAATAAGAGAAGAAGAAATATATATATATATATAGGGAGAAATTATGAATTTTAAAAAAGATTTTTTATTCTGTACAAACTACATGTTTAGTCACTCAATTTCAGAATGTTTCTTTTTTGGTTACCTAACTATAAACTTATTCAATTTGATCACCAAACTTTTGATTTTCTCTTGTTTTGATCAATCAATCGATAATTGTTTAACTTCATTTAAAATTTTCTGGTAAACTTTCATAAAAGATATTCTGGTAAATTTATGCAAAAATCTCATTAACCTTTTCCTCTCAAACTCGGATTATTTCAATATCTATTGTTGTGGAGTATTTTTTCCGAATATAAATATTGTGGAGGTTGAGAAGGAGAAAAGACAATATATCTCGATTTTGCGTTGATTTTACGGTGAATGTTACAAATCGGACAGGTATAATATTGAATATGTTATTTAGATTTTAACGATTTTAAGGGGATTTTAAAAAATTAAATGAAAAATGTGAAAAGAAAATGATAATATTTTTACACCAGTTGCATCACAAATGGCAACTAATAGCGATCGAACAGAAGTTGAAAAAGGCGCTAACCATGGAGAAAATTAAAATTTTAAGATATTTTCATAAATAAAGGTAAAAATGTAACGGTTTGGTGTTAACATTAAAGAATTGATGTATGTTAACTTACACAAGCACAATTTGAAAGTAGTTATTAAATTGAGGCAATTTTAGGTGAAAAACCCCTTTTTAATTATTATTGGGTAAAATGGCTCCCAAAAACTATTATTTGGCAAAATGACCCCCAAACTTGCCAGGTCGGCAGACCTCGCGTTGTGTAGGACGCGAGGTACGACATCGCGTTCTGCACAACGCGATTTTAGTCGACGTGGCATTGCTGTCCGTGTTAACGGTTTCACAGTACCTCGCGTTCTACAGAACGCGAGGTCCCCGAGAAATTGAAAAGGCGGCTGGAATATATCGGCCTGACCTCGCATTCTGTAGGACGCGAGGTCTGTGCATTTCTAGCCTGAACAACAATGAAAAACAAGTGTAAGTAGGCCTGTTCGAACCCAATTTCGAGCGTGTAAATGGTATATTTTTAGCGATCATCGAGTTTGGGGTTGTAGTACTGAAAATTGTCTATCGTATGATACCAACATGGTTAATTTCCGTCAATTATACAATGATTTAAAATGGCTTCGAAAACCCTATGCCATCATATTTTTTTTATTGAAGTTGCATTTCAACTAATGTCGATTTTCGGTTTTTTAATCCCATTAAATTTATTAAAAACAAAAAATAAATAAACATTATAAAGTTTAATTATAATATGCAAACAAAATTATAATTCGTAAACAAAATTATAATACAACATTATAAAATTTAAAAGTGTTTTACATAAATATTAAAAACATAAGTAGAAAAAAACAAAAAAGACTAAAAATGCCTATGTCCACCCGTTCTGCAGTCGGGTGGATGACGCTCACGATCCGGATACCTCTTGTTTCCATCGTGTAGTGGTCTCTGGTCCCTATCATCCTGACCATCGTGCACGATCTGCGGATCTGTGCTGGGCCGAGGCGGTGAGTAAAATAAACTACCTATCGGCGTACTCTCCACAATCGGAAACCCATACTGAGGTGGATAATCGATAAGCATAAGGTCAGTCGTGAGCGTATGGGGACGATAGGCATCAGTGGAGCTGTACTGGGGTGGAGGCATCGTCTGTTGGAAAGTCGATGTACCGCTATGCAATGGTGGGGCAGAAGATGATGCCCCTAGAGTGTCATATCGTGGTCTCGGACCGCGTTGCGTCGACTGCCTCTGGCTCTGGGTCTGGCTCGCTCGTCGGCTCCCGCGTGGGCGGTTTTGGGGTTGCTGGGGAAGCCCTGCTTCGCGCTCGGCCGGAGTAAGGATATATGGCATCCCATTGTTGCTATACCACTAGTCATAATTGAAAGTGACCGAAGGACCCCCTACCATAATTGGTTGGAGAAACTCTGGGTGTCTGAGAAATCGTTGAGCCCAAAGCGCTATCCAGATAGCGTGGTGCTCGGCCCAGTCAACCTCCGTGGAAGGAGTTCATATTTTGCGGAGGGGGTGGAACATTTTGGACGTACCCGAACTGTCGGAGTACCCTATCCGTAGAATGCCACACGCAAATTTCGTAGTTCAGCAGCGGTACGACGGAAATCCAAAGGTCTCGCTCTTGCACAATATCTGCTAAAGTAATGTCGCGAATCTCCTCTGAATCGTAGGGCGTCCACACGAACTAAAAAGAATGAAAAAAATTTGTAACGGTTATATGAAATATTATTGGAAAAATAGTATGGAAAAAACCAAAATAATCGTTGAATTACTTGGTCCTCCGTCAAGGCATCGAATTTATATATGTATTCTTTCTGGGAGTCTGGCAGGCCGATGTGGGATAGTATGGTGGTCCACCTTTAAATAATGAAAAAGATCGTTAAATAAAATAATTTAATAAAAAAATATAGTAGATTATGTAATACCTCCGTAGAAGCGGAAATGACATAGGAGTGGGAACCCTAAGTTGTGGTGCCAAAGTAGGGATCCGAAGCCAAACCCAAGCCTGCAGGAATAAACAGCATCCTCCCATCGATGCTTTGGAGGCGTCAACGTTTCTGCAGAGGTCTCTGATAAGAAACGCCAAGACAGCTGACCCCCAAGATTTTAGTCCAGACTCATCTAAATTTGTCAGATGACGAAGCCACATAACGTGCACTTTTGTGCGAGTTTTGTCGGGCATTAATATTCCGCCAATAATGCGCAAGATGTGGGCTCGCGCACATCGCTGTGAAAATATAAATTAATAAATGCATCCTAATTAAAAAAATTGTAAGTTCATCCTAAATATAGATTAAATATAGATTTAATAAATGCATCCAAAGAAATTAGTAACTTAATCCTAATTTGTTAATAAATATTTGTAATTTATCCTAAATATTTAATGTAGGCAACCTAAATATTTAATAAAGTATCTGAAGTGCAACCTAAATATTTAATGTAGGAAACCTAAATATTTAATCATAAATATAATAAAAGCATACTAAATATAATAAAAAAAATATATGAAGTGCAACTTCATCCGCATCGGGGGGAGGGGTTCCAAAGTTGTCCTCCAAGTACGATAGAGAAATTTTCCCTCCGTCTCACACTCCATCAAGGGGCAGCACGCCCATTTGTTCAGCAAATAGGATTGGCCAATGTGCCATCACTATACCAGTAATAATGCTGCCATTTGTAGGAAACCCCAAAATGTAGGCAACATCCTCCAACGTAATTGTTGCCTCGCCAAATGGAAGATGAAACGTGTGCGTCTCGGGTCTCCATCGTTCTATCAGCGCCTTGATCAACGACGGTCTAACCTTCACCCCCTATATAGCGAGCTATGTGCCCAAAACCAGCCCGCTCAATCAAACGCATAACAGCAGGAACGGGTGCAACGGTGATACGGTTAAGGTAACATTGTAAGTTACGTTCGTATCCCTGAAAAAAAAATAGTTAATAAAAATAAAAGAATATAATTTAATTAAAAAATTTAGACAATAAAAAGGAAAACATAATACCTCTTCATTGTTTCGCCTATATTCACTGCAGTGACTCGCTTGGTTGCGTAGCAAGGGCTCCATGTGATCGAACGATATATAAAAGTTGCTGACAAATTTTTGTAAAATTTCTATAGAACTCGCGTTCTGTGGAGGTTTTTAGAAGAAAAAAAAACCTCCAATTTATAGAAGACCTCGCGTCGTTTGGGATGCGAGGTTAATGAATCTCTCGTTCTGTAGAACGCGATATTCATATACATCGCGTCCTATAGAACGCGAGGTTCATTGAAAAGGCGCGTCAATGAACAGACGCATAAACTGAACAGTCAGAAGGGACCTCGCGTCCTATAGAACGCGAGGTTCTAAAGAAATCGCGTTCTACAGGACGCGAGGTCGTTGGGTTTTTTAAATCCAAAGTTTTAAGGCGGGAAACTCATTTAATATTACAATTTCTATTTATAATAATAACAATAAAAATAAAAATAAAAATTATAATTATAATTAAAATAATAATAATAATATTAATAATAATAACAACAATAATAATAAATGATACTAAAAATAAAAATTATTAGTATGATAGTAATAATAATAAAAATAATAATAACAATAACAATAATGAATCATACTAAATACGCGTTATGTTTTTTCCGTAGTAACTAAAAATAACGACATAGCGCAATATTTTGGAAGCTAAATTAAAACAAAACTTCCAAAATACGCGCTATGTTGCCATTAGTAGCTGCAAGCGAAAACTGCTTACGTGAATACACACCGATGAAAATTTATGTGGGTGCTCCTTGCCTCTCCAAGAGTTTGCTATTTATAGAGGGAGGTGAATATGATGACGTGGCTCCGATCACATTTGTTAATGTGGATCAAAGCTGCTACCATTTCAGAAGAAATCTGATTATTGCACTCTGCTTCTTTCAGTCGGGACCTCCGATCAAATTTGCCCGCTGGAGCGGCTGGATATATTGTTTCGAATTTTGTAGATAATTTATGTAGTTGTTTCAATTTACTTATTAAAGATTACATGTTGAAAGTTTTGTTAAATGAAATGCGACTTAAATTTACTTATGTGGTGTTTTTCCTTTCCTATAAATACCCACGAATTCCACTATCATTGACTCATTCCAAATTCTCTCTAAACACCCAATCTTTGCTCACCTTATGGCAAAATTTCAGGAAACATTTTATTTTCTCGATACTTATTTTGAGTCAACAATCACCGCAAAATGTCACTGAAAGATTTAATACAATTGACAACAATCGAGGTTAGTAAACACACCGAGAAACAAATTTCTTCCATGGAATGTCGAATCCCAACACCGTCAGCTAATGAAACGCACTACGAACGAAATAGACGTTCGTAACATGTATGACCGACTCAATTCCGTCGGAGCTAGAGACGTCGATTTCAATGTTAAGTTTGTCAACGTCGGCGAAGGTAGTACGTCTGCACCCGTAGAACCTGCTCCGAACACTGAACACGCACCGTCTTCACCGGATGTTGATGCGGCTGTGGAGGAGCTGCAACTTTTTATGTACAGGCGTAGACAAAGAAAACAACAGCTGATCGAAGAACTAAACCTAAGTTCATACGTGTCTACTGACTACGATGATTCGGATTAACCATTAACTTATGAAATTATCTTCCAATTATGTTATATGACGTCTTATTTCATCCTTTATTAATGTTAAACGGACTTCAAGTTATGTAAAACTACTAGTACTCAATTACATTATGGACACCAGTAGTAGTAGTAGTATTCAATTACCAGACTACAATTGTCTCAAATTCTCGAACATGTTCTCAATTACACAAACAAAAAATAGTAAATAGTACGGTTATTATAACTTCTAACGAAATATCTGAAAGAAAGCAATTAAAGTGACCTCGGCGTTCTATAGAACGCGATGTTCTAAAGATATCGCGTTGTATAGAACGCGAGGTACTAATATCGCGTTCTACAGAACGCGAGGTACTAGTTAACCCTGCCTCCCATCAAATATATCCCTTACTTGTCGAAAGTTAGGGGACTGTCTCCCAGGCACACGCCATTCCTGACTTGTTCATCATTTACCTACTTATCGGTTTTAGGTAATGGTTAAGCAAAGTTACCTCTCTGAACCATTATTTACCTTACACAACCAGATTCTTCTGGATTGCAAACTCCACAATAATTTTGCCTATATATGAAGAAGAACCATAAAACGAAAATATAAGTTTCAATTGGAAATCAATTCCTAGAATTTTCTAAGTATCAAAATTTCAAAAGTCTTTCATAAAATATTCAAATGGTCGGACGAGGCGTTACTACACAAGTTTACTACGATGGGCAGATATTCGAGGGTACCGAACTCGGTGTCCTTTTTCACTGCGAAGATCCGATAACGATAAAGCTTCCAAGGAGATCATCGTTCAAGAAGTTGGTCAAGGAACTGGAGGCAAAAGTTCCTCATTTCGATAATCATCGTTTGTCCGACGTGAAGTATCGGGTGCCAATATCTATAGACCCTTTAGAGTACTCTGTATGCCAAATTGCGGAAAATGCTGATGTGCAAATGATGCTGGAAGCCCACTTCGAGTATTCAATTGGGGGGCCCTTCGAGCTGTATGTATCGTTCTCCGAGTCTAATCCAGTTGTCGAAATACCAAGCTGGGGCCGGGCGAATTTCGACTTCGATCCGAATGCCAACGTTGATAGCCCGACCGCAGGTCTACGACGTGATTTTAGCCTACTCTGCCGATACAACGAAGTTGGTGCATCGTCATCTGCTCCTCCAAGGCAGTCTTGCGTAGCTAGTATCGGGTTCGACCAGAACCAACCCCCAAACGATGAATTCGATGCACCAACAAATGCATCGTACAGTCTATACAATCCATACAATCCTTATAGTTTTGGGGGGGAGGGAACGTCGGCTCCTTACGTTACGCACGACCATGAAGCATCATATGGCCGACACTCAATGTATGTCCCTAGCATCGACTACGGTCAACCATCTATGGGGAGACATTCTTCCTTTGGGGGTGAGGGAGCGTCGTCTTCTTATGCTATGTACAACCATGATTCATCATATGGACGACACTCAACGTATGTCCCTAGCACGGAGTACGTTCAACCATCTATGGGAATACATTCTTCTTATGGTGATCTTGGTTTTGGTCTTGGAAATGAGGTTCTTGAGCGATCTCGTGAGAGGTCTCCCGATTATCGACCCCAATCCTCACCTCGAAGGGTAGTGATTCCAGAAGCTCTACTATTCCAGCTTCCGGAGGATGCTTCTGACGAAGAACCGATTAGAGAACCTGGGCCAGACGAAGACGAGCTGGGGTCATTCTATCCCGAACCAGAAGACTTGATAGAGTTACCAGAAGACCCAAAAGACACTGCCGTTCCACCACCAGATTTGGATGAAGAACCGACTGCCACCAACTTTCCTGTAGACGCAAGACCAATTTCTATGTTCCAGCCACCATCCCACTTCACAACGGTTGATATGGATGCAATGGATGTCCCTGATTTTCCCCATGACGACACAATAGATGACTGAGTCCACCGTTCTGATGGTGAACTAAGAATTGGTATGGCGTTCTTAAACAAGGAAATTGCGGTGGCAGTAGTTAAGCAATACAACCCACGTCATAATGTTGAGACGACGGTGAAGAAAACCTAAGCCAAATACTACAAGGCTCACTGCGTCCAAAAGGATCAAGGTTGTAAATGGAAAATCCGTATATCAGAGTTGAAGAGGGCAGGCAACCGTTGGAAAATAACAAAACTTGATGGGCCCCATACATGCACCGTTGCTAGCCTCAACCAGGATCACAAGAACTTGGATGCAAAGTACCTCGCAGACATCTTTTCCATATTGGTGAAAACAAATCCCACTGTGTCGGTCCCCACATGTCAGGCTGCAGCTCTAGCTGTCACCAGCTTCCGTCCAGGTTATTCGAAAGCATGGTATGCAAGGAAAAAGGCCAAAGAGGAATTGTATGGCCGATGGGAGGAATCTTACAAAGAGTTGCGCCCGTGGCTTAATCTCCTGCAGAAACACCTCCCTAGAATGGTTGTCAAACTTGATACGGTTCTGGCATACGAAAATGATCGTGTCGTCCGAGGTGTTTGTCAATTCCACCGGTTATTTTGGACTTTCCCCCAATGTATCAACGCATTCAAGCACTGCAAACCGATGGTCCAAATCGACGACACATGGTTGTACGGAAAATATACACAGATCCTACTTCTAGCTATAACACAGGACGACAATCGCAAATGCGTTCCTATTGCATTCGCAATCGTCCCGAAGAAGGATTTGGAGTCTTGGACGTTCTTCCTTAAGAACCTACGAAAATATGTCATTGATCATGTAATACGAAGAAGAAGGGATGAAGGGGTGTGTATTATTTCTGACAGAGGCACAGCGCTGCTGTGGGCGATACAAAATATGGGTGATTATTGGAAGCCTCCATACATTCACCACCGTTTTTGCTTGCGGTACATAGCCGCAAACTACCTGCTAAAATACAAGAATCGTGATGAACGTCAAATGGTGCTCGATATGGGTACGTCATTTATGTCATTTTCATTTACTATATTACTTGTTACTCGCTTCAATTTACGACCTTTTTTCATGTGTTTTTCGCCCATAACTATTCAACTGTCATCCCGTAGGCAACTCGCACTACAAACAAGAGGTGGCTGAACTGCTCGAGGAATTGAGAGCGTGAAACAAAAATGGCGCAGAATACCTTGAAAAAATCCCAAAGGAAAAATAGCTTCGATCGTATGACGAGGGTAAACGTTTTGGTCACATGACAACGAACTTGGCTGAGGCAGTGAACTCATCACTGAAGGGAGTTCGGCAGTTGCCTATCACTTCCATTGTCAAAGCAACCTATTATTGTTTAGCTACCCTTTTTGCAACCTTGGGCAGACAAGCAACTGAGTATATGGCAGGTGGACACAAAGTCCATCCAGATTTCCGCACAAGACTGCATATTCAATTGGGCCAATCAAGACAGATGCAAGAAACTCTCTTCTCGCGAGAAGGACACTTGTTCCGTGTTGCGGAATTTTCCAGGCGGTTGGAAGGCATTCAGCACAATGCTTACGTCGTAGATCTGAGGGAAAGAACCTGCGAGTGCGGAATTTTCCAAACTTTCAAATACTCGTGCGCACACGCCATTGCTGCTTGCACTAACCAACGAATAGAATACATGCATATGGTTGATGCGGTATACTTACTCGAAACGGTGCTTAAGGTTTACGGAAAAGAGTTTCCTCCAATCGGAAATGAGGTTGATCCGAATGCTGTTGACACTGAACCGATCATACGCCCATATCTAGCACTACTACGAGCCAAAGGATGTCCACCTTCTACAAGAATATATTGTACCGAGGATTTGGTCGAACATTGAGAGAAAACCGGACAAAAGAAGCATTGTTTTATATGTCGAAATCCTGGGCACACAGCTCCTAAGTGTCCTAATCGCTCAGCCCCTCGTATTAATTAATTATTTTTAATTTGTATATGTGAGTTCGCACATGACAATCTAATCAATAAAGTCAGTCCACTTCGATTTATACAATCCGTCATCTTATATTTTCAATCATTCAAAAAAATATGTTATGATAGTGTTTTCGAACCAACTTTAAATCAGCGTACAATGGACGAAAATTGACCATGTCAGTGTCATACGATAGAGAATTTCCAGTACTACAACCCCAAACTCAATGTTTCCTAAAAATTTAAAATTTATACGTATGAAATTCTGCTCGAACATGCCTATCGACATTTGTTGAAATGCAACTTCATTCAAAAAAGTATGCTAGCATAGGGTTTTCGAATCCATTTTAAACCATTGTAGAATGGACGGAAATTAACCATGTTGGTTTCATACGATACACAATTTCCAGTACTACGACCCCAAACTCGATGATCGCTAAAAATATACGATTTACACGCTCGAAATTGGGTTCAAACAGGCCTACCCACGCTTGTTTTCGCTTGTGGTTCAGGGCAAAAATGCACAGACCTCGCATCCTACAGAACGCGAGGTCAGGGCGATATATTCCAGTCGCCTTTTCAACCGTTAACACGGACAGCAATGCCACGTCGACTAAAATCGCGTTGTGCAGAACGCGATGTCGTACCTCGCGTCCTACACAACGCGAGGTCTGCCGACCTGGCAAGTTTGGGGTCATTTTGCCAAACAATAGTTTTTGGGAGCCATTTTGACCAATAATAATTAAAAAGAGGTTTTTCACCCAAAAATGCCTTAAATTGAATTTTCCTATAGCTGAACGATCAAATCAAAAGTACATTGAAAGTATGATGACTAAATATGTGGTATTCTTATCTAAAAAAATCATTTTAAATAGTTATTTAGATAAATAACTTCGCCCAGAGTTATTTAAAAGAATGACCCTAAATTGTTCTCGCAAGTCGCAATGCGATGTTGCGTTTATATAAAGCGACTTTCAAAATTCGTTTTTTTGTTCAAAGTGCAAAAAATTATTTTTTTACCAACTTATTCAACACGAAATTCGTGCTTTGTAGAAAGCGAGTTCAAATAAAAAGCAAATACGCCTATGTAACGTTCTAAATAACTCTGGACATATCATTTATCTAACTTTTTAAAATGGGTTTTTCATTTAAAATTGCCTAAATATATAGCTTACCCAGTGGGAGTTTTGGACATGCGCGACATGAGCGACTGCACAGGCCCACAAGAGAGAGGGGTCCTGAAAATAGGGAACCTAAATTAAATTAAATATTTGTAAAAAATTATAAAATTATATATATATAATTATGTTTATATAAAAAATTATCTAAAACTTAAAACATGCAAAAAAATGATAATTTTGAAGTGAAAATGTTTGATATTTAGATGTTTATAAGTCAATTTTTTGGTTCTCAAGAGTACAATTTAATAATATTTTTTGTATTAAAGTATTTTTTAAAAAAACACTTATATCTCTTACTGATTATAAATTAAGAGCCATATTTTAATAAATTGCACAGGGCCCTAAAATCTTTGAACCGCCCCTGAGCTTACCCTGTTATTGGAAAATTGGTAGAGATAATCTACACTCGGGATTATATTAACAAGATAGGTTCTATTCTCCCGGTGGCTATTTTTCATTCTTTAGTCCTCTACTCCTCTCTCTTAACAATAATAATCCAAATCTATTAAACAGTCTCCCACTTTCCTTGCTACTTCTATAAAAGGATAAAAAAAAAGAAAACTACATCACTGACCACCAAACAAATTAGGGATACCTATTTGGACCATTGAACTATAGAAATAGTCAATCAGACTGTCGAACTTATAAAATCAACATATTTTGACCACTGTCGTTAAAAACCTAACGGTGGAGTGACGGAACTGCCACGTGGCAATTGATGGAAAATTTTAAAATTACACATTCGGTCCCTGTTATTTACACATTCTTTCAATTTAGTCCTAATTTTAAATTAATAAAATAATAAATTATTTAATTAAGTGGTGACACGTGTCAACACCTTATTGGAGGATTTTAATTATTTATATTTAATTTTATTAATTTATTTTACTGTCCTGGGTTCGAATCCTGCTTGGTGCAAGTGAGGAAAATTTTGTTTTTCTCCTATAATTTGGTGGTGACACGTGTCACCACCTGATTGGAGGGGGAAATAAATTAATAAAATTAAATATAAATAATTAAAATCCTCCAATAAGGTGTTGACACGTGTCACCACTTAATTAAATAATTTATTATTTTATTAATTTAAAATTAGGACTAAATTGAAAGAATGTGTAAATAACAGGGACCAAATGTGTAATTTTAAAATTTTTCCATCAATTGCCACGTGGTCTAAATATTTCCCAATTTGTTTGGTGGTCAGTGGTGTAGTTTTCCCAAAAAAATATTTCCTCTCTCATTTTGATTTCTTTTACAATTTGATCCTTAAAACTTTTTTTCACAAAACTGGTAATTTTTGTGTTTTTAAATTTAGATTTAATTTTCAAATAGTAGTATGATACTTCAAGATTGTTTTACACTGTTATTTAAAAAAATCAGTTATTTTTTTTAAAATAATAATAACAAATGATTTTTATTGAATAAGTGAAAGAAAAACACAATAAAATTTCATAACCTCGAGAATAAATAATCTATAAAATTTAAAGTAGATTATTTACAGTAACAAAATGTCATTGACGGGTCAGGTAAGTATTTTCACACTAACATAATTTTATCATATCTACTATTTTTATTACAGGTCTCTTGAATATGTCCATCATCTATAGGACGTGTAGAAAAAAATCAAAAAAATCATTTAACTATGTTTTTCATCATTTAGAAATTCAACAAACAAATTATCTTGTATTCATCTAACTAGACGTTTAAAATGTCAACGTACGAGAGATAATCACAAAACCAATATTGTAATTTGTTCTGCTGCTAATTTTAACAATATTGACAAAATTGTAACAAAAAGAGATCGAACTATGAGACTATCAACTTTCTCTAATTGAGGGCGTACGATGTAATAATTACTAGCGAACTTCAAACTACCATTAAATTAAATGAGAATTGTGACATAATACACGTAAACTTAAGTTTAATTCACGTATTTTAATTGTATTTCAGATTCAAACAAACATTAGGCAAGAAAACATTGATAAAGCAATGATATCTTCTTTTATAGGAATATAAATACAATTATACTATTCACAAATATAAATATAAAACATTGTCCGGTAAATAAATTTAATCAATACAAAACAAAAATTAAATTAAATATGTTTTATTTTTTTTGCGTTTAATTATCTATCTCGTTAATGAAATTATACATTTTCACTAAAAATATGTTTAAATTATAATAAATTTAGATAATATCATACCATAATAAATTTGAAGTTAATGTGTGCGTGTGTTTAAATTATACATAATATATTTATTTATTTATTTATTTTATATAGGGTTAACTGAAAAAATAGCCTTTAAACTATTTATTTTGGTTGTTTTTAGCCTTTAAATTATTTTTTGATTAATATAAGTACTTAAATTATTATTTTTGGTCACTTTAAGCACCTAAACTATTTTATTGGTCAAAATAAATACCTAAACTATGTTATTTTTTTACATTATAGTCTCTAAACTTACTATCTACTGATCAAAAAAACTTTGTGACGTGTTAACATTTTATTGGCCGAAAATATTATTTCTTGACTTATATAACTATCTAACTTCAAGTGATCAAAAATAATAATTTAAATATTTATTTTGACAAAAAATAATAATTTAAGGGTTAAAAGTAATCAAAAGGTCATAATTTAGGGGTCAAATTTTCATTTAAGCGTTTTATATAGGCTTAATACCCAAATAGGTGCCCAAACTATACTTGTAGACCACTTTTTGTGCCTAAATTATTTTAGCTCTAAATAGGTGTCTAAAGTTTCAATTTTGGTCATTTTAGGTGCATAACCGTTAACCATCGTTATTTTTATTTTATTTATTTTTTAATTTAATTTTTTAAAAAAACCCTAAATTTCACAAAACTCACAAAATGGCCTCAAATTCAAAATCCCTAACTTCCTCGGCTGAACCAACCGCCAATAGTTTCGCAGCCGCCTCCATATCCGCCGATGGACTACCAAGATCGTTTCCCCAACCACCCATCGCTGGTAAACGGCGGTAGGTGTGTCGATCGGCTTCCTAACGTCGAAAGAAGCCAAAATCGCGAAAGGAAGTCGTTGGTATACCTACCGTCGGTTATCGACGATGGGTGGTTGGGGGAAACGGTCGTGGTAGTCCGGCGACGGTAGTGGCAGCCTCCGATGAGGTAGTAAACAACGATAACGACGGTAATTTGGGGATTTGGGATTGTTTTGTAAAAATTTAAAACTGTTAAATTTTTTAGAAAATTGAATTTTTAATTTTATTTAAAAATTAATTGAAAGAAATTAAAAATTAAAAACATGCCACTTGTCACAATTTAATTGACTAATAATTTTTTATTAATAGTTAGACACTTAAAATGACAAAAATTGAAACTTTAAGCATCTATTTAGAGCTAAAAATAGTTTAGGCACCAAAAGTGACCCAGAAGTATAGTTTGGGCACCAAAAATTGAAACTTTAACAATCGATAATTGTTTAACTTCATTTAAAATTTTCTGGTAAACTTTCATCAAAAATACTCTGGTAAATTTATGAAAAAATCTCATTAACCTTTTCCTCTCAAACTCGGATTTTTTTAATATCCATTGTTGTGGAGTATTTTTTCCGAATATGAATATTGTGGAGGTTGAGAAGGAGAAAAGACAATAAATCTCGATTTTGCGTTGATTTTATGGTGAATGTTACAAATCAGACAGGTATAATATTGAATATTTTATTTAGATTTAAACGATTTTAAGGGGATTTTAAAAAATTAAATGAAAAATGTGAAAAAAAATGATAATATTTTTACACCAGTTGCATCACAAATGGCAACTAATAGCGATCGAACAGAAGTTGAAAAAAGGCGCTAACCATGGAGAAAATTAAAATTTTAAGATATTTTCATAAATAAAGGTAAAAATGTAACGGTTTGGTGTTAACATTAAAGAATTGATGTCTGTTAACTTACACAATCACAATTTGAAAGTAGTTATTAAATTGAATTTTCCTATAGCTGAATGATCAAATCAAAAGTACATTGAAAGTATAATAACTAAATATATGGTATTTTTATCTAAAAAATTCATTTTAATAGTTATTTAGATAAATAATCTCGCTCAAAGTTATTTAAAAAATGACCCTAAATCGTTATGTTGCGTTTTATATAAAACGACTTTCAAAACTCGTTTTATGTTCCAAACGCGAAAAATTATTTTTTTACCAACTTATTCAACACAAAATTCGTGCTTTGCAGAAAGAGAATTCAAGTAGAAAGTAAATTTGCCTTATGTGACGTTCTGAATAACTCTGGACAGGTCATTTATCTAACTTTTCAAAATGGATTTTTCATTTAAAATTGCCTAAATATATAGCTTACCATTTTATTGGAAAAATTGGTAGAGATAATCTACACTCGGGATTATATTAACAAGATAGGTCCTATTCTCCTAGTGGCTATTTTTCATTCTTTAGTCCTCTACTCCTCTCTCTGAGACTCTGACCAGTGACCAATAATAATCCAAATCTATTAAACAGTCTCCCACTTTCCTCTGCTACTTCTATAAAAGGATAAAAAAATATTTACTCTCTCATTTTGATTTCTTTTACAATTTGATCCTTAAAACTTTTTTCACAAAACTGGTAATTTTTGTGTTTTTAAATTTAGATTTAATTTTCAAGTAGTAGTATAATACTTCAAGATTGTTTTACAATGTTATTTAAAAAATTAAAATAAAAAATCAGTTATTTTTTAAAATAACAATAACAACCGATTTTTATTGAATAAGTGAAAGAAAAACACAATAAAAATTTATAACCTCGAGAATGAATAATCTATAAAATTCAAAGTAGATTAATCACAGTAACAAAATGTCATTGACGAGTCGGTAAGTATTTTCATTTTTCACACTAACATAATTTTATCATATCTACTATTTTTATTACATGTCTCTTGAATATGTCCATCATCTATAGGACGTGTAGAAAAATAATTAAAAATTCATATAACTATTTTTCATCATTCATAGAAATTCAACAAACAAATTTTCTTGTATCCATCTAACTAGACGTTTAAAATGTCAAGAGAGGTAATCACAAAACTAATATTGCAAATTGTTATGCTAATAGTTTTATAATTATTGACAAAATTGTAACAAGAATAGATCGAGACTATTAACCTTCTTTAATTGAGGGTGTACGATATAATAATTACTAACGAACGTGAAACTAGCATTAAATTAAACGAGAATCGTCACATAATACACGTAAACTTAGTTTTAATTCAGGTATTTTAATTGTATTTCAGATTCAAACAAGCATTAGGCTAATGCAAGAAAACATTGATAAAGTAATGATATCTTCTTTTATAGGAGTATAAATACAATTATACTATTCACAAATATAAATATAAAACATTGTCCGGTAAATAAATTTAGTCAATACAAAACAAAAATTAAATTAAATATGTTTTAATTTTTTGCGTATAATTATCTATATCGTCAATGAAATTATACATTTTCACTAAAAATATGTTTAAATTATAATAAATTTAGATAATATCATACCGTAATAAGTTTGAAGCTAATGTGTGCGTGTGTTTAAATTACACATAATATATTTATATATATATATTATAGGATTAAATAAAAATTAGGCCTTAAACTATTTACTTTGGTTGTTTTTAACCTTTTAATTTTTTTGGTTAATATAAATACTTACATTATTATTTTTGGTCACTTTAAGCACCTAAATTATTTTATTGGTCAAAATAAATACCTAAACTATATCATTTTTTACTTTTAGTCTCTAAACTTACTATCTACTGATCAAAAAAAATTGTGATGTGTTAACATTTTATTGGCCGAAAATGTTATTTCTTGACTTATATAATTATCGGACTTCAAGTGACCAAAAATAATAATTTAAATACTTATTTTAACAAAAAAAATAATTTAAGAGTTAAAAGTAAACAAATGTCATAATTTAGGGGGTCAAATTTTCATTTAAGCGTTTTATATAGGCTTAATACCTAAATAGGTGCCCAAACTATGCTTGTAGATCACTTTTGTGCCTAAACTATTTTTAGCTCCAAATAGGTGCCTAAAGTTTCAATTTTGGTCATTTTAGGTGTCTATTTATTAACTACCGCTAATTTTATTAAAAAAATATTTTTTTATTTAATTTTTTTACTTATTTTAAAAAAAACCCTAAATTTTTCAAAACCCACAAAATGACCCCAAATTCAAAATCCCTAACTTCCCCGGCCGAACCTGCCGCTAATGGTTTCGCCGCCTCCTCTATATCCGCCGATGGACTACCAAGATCGTTTTTTCAACCATCCATCACCGGTAAATGGTGGTAGGTGTGTCGATCGTCTTCCTAACGTTGAAAGAAGCCAAAGTCGTGAAAGAAAGTCGTCGGTACACCTATCGTCGATTATCAGTGATGGGTGGCTGGGGAAAACGGTCGTGGTGGTCCGGCGGCGGTAGTGGTGGCCTCCGGTGAGGTAGTAAACGACGACAACGACAATAATTTTGGGATTTGGGGTTTTAGGTTAGGGATTTGGAACTGTTTTGTAAAGATTTAAAATTATTAATTTTTTAGAAAATTAAATTTTAAATTTTATTTAAAAATTAATTAAAAAAATTAAAAATTAAAAACATGCCACTTGTCACAAATTTAATTGGCTAACAATTTTTTTATTAATGGTTAGGCACTTAAAATAACGAAAATTAAAACTTTAGGCACCTATTTAGAGCTAAAAATATTTTAGTCACAAAAAATGATCCATAAGCATAGTTTAGGCACCTATTTGAGTATTAAGCCTTTTATATATAATGAAATAATCTATTGAATATTAAATCCCCTGAAAAATAAATCAAAATTGTAATTCCACCATGGATTAACAAATTCCGAGCTCCCCAAAGGGAAACAAAACAAAAAGTAATGGCTGAAACTACTTCTTCTACATCATCTCCAAAACACCTCCAACCCTCAAATCCCATGACGATGGACCCTTCGTCGTCGGTTCCGGCGCCATCGTCGTCAACGCCGGCGACAAACATAAACCCTACACAGACACCGCTGACAGCGCCATCCCCGTCAACAACACCAACAGCAACGAATTCCTCAGTTATTCCTCAAAACAACAATAACGACCCTTCTCCTTCAATTGATCCCTCATTGCAAAATTTACAGCTGCAACAACAACAGCAGCAGCAAATCTCGCAAATTTCGTCGCCGCCTCTCCCAAATCTTACCCAACAACAGCAGCAACAGCAAATTTTACAGCAACAGACGCAACAAGGTGTTGGGGGTTTATCTAATTTCCAAATGCAGCAAACCCTTCAAAGATCGCCGTCGATTTCGCGCATCAATCAACTTCAACAGCAGCAACAACAACAAAGCCAACAGCAACAACAACAGCAGCATCAGTCTCAATACGGCAGCGTTTTAAGGCAACAAGCTGGGTTGTATGGGCAAATGAATTTTGGTGGGTCAGCTTCGATTCAAGCAAATCAACAACAGAATCAGCAGATGGGCAATCCCAACTTATCTAGGTCAGCTTTGATTGGCCAAAGTGGTCATTTGCCTATGCTCAGTGGTGCAGCTGCTGCTCAGTTTAGTTTGCAGTCTCAGCTTTTAGCTTCGGTATGAATATTTCTTTAAGCCTTTTCGGTGGAAATTCTTTTTTAAGCTTTTAAAAAAGGTATTGTTTTGGTTGAGTTTTTGTTTGAAAGTGAGGAAGTAGTTTAAGATTATGTAATTGCAACTTTGGGTTGTAGTTACTAGTTTTGCTATGAGTTTGCATGAATTGTTATTTTTAAATTATTGGTTCATTTGATGATTTGTTTTTTTCCCTCTTATGGAAATATTTTTATGTCGTGTTTGAAACATGAATTTGAAGATCTGGATTTGGATATAATTTGCTACATAAATTGTGAGGAAAATGTGCATACATTGTATATAATATAGTTGGGGTTCAGTATGATTATATATTTGAAAGGTATGAAAACCCGAATCTGAAATTTCCAAATATCTACAGGAATGTCGATTTCATTACTAAATAGGCATCCGACAAGTCAATGAATTTGAGAAATAATCATGAATGTTATATCTATATGTGTTTTACACACAACTCCACAATTTCTGAAATCTAAATCCATCTTTCAAAATCCAAGTCTCCGATTACTATCTTATACATTTTGAATTCAAGTTTTTCTTGTGCACGTTTTAGCAAGTGAGTTATATTTGTCCTCAAGATTGTGCTGTTTGCTAAAGTTGGAATTACCGATGACTGCCTGTGTTTCTTTTCTTTCTTCTAGATAGCGGTTACATAGTTGCTGGTTTTTGTCGGTGAGTATCTCAAAGTCAAATATAATTGTGCTTTGCACTTCTTGCTTTTTGAAAGTAAAGATTGCGTTGTTTCTATGCCTTAAGCACTTTCGAGTCACTAAACTGTGTATTTTTTTATGATATCCTTTCTTGCTAGAAAGCAACTTAAACCATGCTCTAGCTGTTTTCTTGAAACTTGAAACATACCTTGTTTCATTTTAAATTCCTTGTAGTTGTTTTTTGTTGGTATTAGTAACCTGGTTATTGCAGAACAGATTACTATCTAGGTTTTGATAGATACCATTCCTGTCTAATTTCATATTTTGAAATGATTTTTCTTTTCTTAAAACACCCGACTTTTTTTTTAGCCAAGGCAGAAAGCTGGTTTGGTGCAAGGATCTCAGTTTCATCCGGGAAACCCAAATG
The DNA here is from genome assembly GCA_958450335.1 of Hibiscus tridactylites. Taxonomy (NCBI): domain Eukaryota; kingdom Viridiplantae; phylum Streptophyta; class Magnoliopsida; order Malvales; family Malvaceae; genus Hibiscus; species Hibiscus tridactylites. The sequence goes on from OY288274.1 coordinate 17,531,463, forward strand.
GGCAATCTTTGCATGGGATGCAGGCAATGGGGATGATGAATTTGAGCTCACAACTAAGGGCTAATGGTGCTCTTTATCCTCAGCAGCAGATGAATCAGGGACAGATGAGGCAACAGTTATCACAACAGACACAACTCACATCACCTCAGGTATTTTTTACTCTTCCTACAATGATGTATTGACTACTTTCCCCACGCTGTGGGCTTTTTCCCTATGTTTTTTCTGTTATAGTTGTTCAATTTGAGAAATCATTTTCATCGGTAGGTGCAATTCATCCAATTTATCTATTGGTAGGGAAGTTCCATTTGCACTAATATAGAAGTTACCGTATGTTTTAATGGACTTTAAGAAACTACAATCTGTTGATGTTAGGTTTGAAGCAGTACATTTTTCTATTACATATTGCTCTTCAGTTTTAGGTGAACATAATAATTTTACTTATATCCACTCAGACTAGATGAATAAATTTTTAATTATTATTCTTATAACTAGAAATTTGCAGCTTTAGGTTGCACAGGTTTTCTGTAATATGTATAGTATTAATACCCAAGAAGTGAAATGGAAATCATGCATCTCCTACAACACCACACTGACTATCATTTTTGGGATCGGCCTAATTTCCTTTGATTATAGTGGGAATAGAAGAAAGGTTTACCCAGCACGCTATTTAGCTCCATTAATAAAGTTAACTAAAACCGAACATGTTACATTATCCCTTTAATTGAATTTTATCTCAACCTGCCTTGTTATGCCATTGCCAACTTTGGTGGAAATTTTATGGGGTAGGCCATTCATAAGATATTTTGTCATGTGGTGTTAATGTTTGTTTTCGATCTAAATTATGTGCATGATCTCATCCCCTCTTTAAACTACAGGTTCAAAGCTTACAAAGAACATCTTCTCAGGCATTTATAAACCCTCAGTTATCAGGGCTGGCTCAGAATGGACAACCGGGTATGATGCAGAACTCTCTCTTGCAGCAACAGTTGTTGAAGCAAATTCCGTCAATATCTGGTACAGGGTCACCTTCCTTCCGCCTGCAGAGGCAGACACAAGTCCTCTTGCAACAGCAACTCGCATTTTCTTCCCCTCAGTTGCAAAATTCAATGGGCTTGAATCCTCAACAATTGTCTCATCTAGTACAACAGCAGTCACAAATGGGGCAATCTCAAATGCAGCAGCCACAGCAGCTACAACAACAGCCTCAACAACAATTACAACCACAACAGTCACCATTGCATCAGCAACAACAACAGCAGTCTCCAAGGATGCCCGGACTTGCAGGCCAGAAAACTCTCAGTTTGACAGGCTCACAACCCAATGCAACTGCATCCGGTACAACCACACCTGGGGGAAGTTCAAGCCAAGGAACTGAAGCGACCAATCAACTTCTTGGAAAAAGAAAGATACAGGATCTAGTTTCCCAGGTTTTTCCTCTTTTTGACTTTGTCTTGTTCATTCTTTTGTGTTAGTGTCTGATCATTTTCTTCCTTCTTTTGTCGTGGCATTCATTTTTTGGCTATGTTCAGGTTGATTCGCAGGGAAAGCTGGAACCAGAAGTTGAAGATCTACTTCTGGAGATTGCTGATGATTTCATAGACTCTGTAAGGCTCTGCTAAGCTAGAATGCATCTTATTTAAAGGCTTTACCGTGTTGATATTGCCTTTCTGCGTTTGGGGTTGTGGGTACATGGTGTTGACTCTCTTATAGCTTTAGTTTTTGGTGTAATCAACCACACATCATAGTATAAACGACCTTAAAACCTGAGCTGCTACAAATATCAATATGGTTGCTAGGTTAGCATTAGGAAATCTCTTTATGTCAAATATAACTTGAATATTGCAGAATAGTTTTAAAGAACTATATGACATTCTTCCTGCAATACTTTGTGCTTAGACTGAAGAGAAATTTAATATTTTGGGCTCAAAGGTATTTGATATTTATAACCACGATTTTGAGAAGGAAAAGAGTGTTTTGATTGTTATAACCTAATAGTGTGCTATAAAACTTCAACCTCTCCATCAGTGAGGGTCTAACTAACTAGTTAGTATTCGTAGCTTGTACAATTAAACCATCCCTATCCGCAGCTGCATTCTCTTTCTTTCAATCTTCTTCTTTACCATTTCTTTTCCTGCGATCTTTTGGATACCTTCATTTGTAGTTAAGTAATGGTCTTCTTGGTTTAAAGCTTATATCGTTTGACATGTTTTCAGGTGACTACATTTGCATGCAATTTGGCGAAGCATCGAAAATCTTCAACATTAGAGTCCAAGGATATCTTGCTACACTTAGGTTTGTGATTTACTATTTTGCATTTCTTTGGAAGATTAAATGTTAACATAAGGATGCGACAGAACTAAATAAATTCTGTTGCTGGTGTCACGAGCTGAGGCCAGAGCTCCAAGCTCGTGTGGCTCTTGAATCCTGGAATTGACTCTTCAGAGATTCTAGATCAGCCTTCCATCTATACGCTTGGTGTCAGAAAATTTCTAAAACATACTATATGGTGTATCTTATGTTAAATTATGTAGTAGTTTACTGTCTCAATACTGTGGGATTGCGGAAAGTTTTATATGTTGTCGGCATAAGACAACCTTTTAGAGTTTCTTCTTTAATTTTAAGTGAAGCTTTATGAATGTTGCACGTGGCATTATGTACAGAGAAAAACTGGCGTCTGACTATTCCAGGATTTTCAAGCGAAGAGCGGGACCAAACAAGACCTGTAAGGATTTCTCTTTATCGTTTTTGAGATATCGGCGCACATTATGTCTTAGAACCTTGACTTTAATGTATGTGAATTAAAATTTTCATTTCAAGGTGATTCTTTTCTTTTTTGGAACTCAGTTTAACATATATCTCTGGTAGTCAAAATATTTTCTCTCATTATTATCTTTCTATTTTACATTTAACTTGGCATATCAAATCAAACCTTCTTGAGCTGTCTTCTCTAGCATTTCTTCAGATGTTATTAGCATAAGCACCTTTTATTTTATATCCGAATCTTTGATTATTTGCAAGATAAGAAAGATTACAACTAACGAATTTGACTCCTGTTTCTAAAACATGCAGTTATCGAGCGACCTCCACAAGAAACGTCTTGATATGGTGACTGAAACTTTCAGTGCTAATGTATAACTTTTGTCTTACTCTCCTAAAGCGTTAAAACTTTTATGTTTATACAATTTTTTTATTAGATTCGGGGACTAATGGAATCGTCACAACTCGAAACAAATGCAAATAATCCTAAAGAAATGATGAGACAAGGGGTTGGCAACCCAGTTGGTGCAAACCATTTAATGAGACCATCACCAAGTTCCGAGCAGTTGGTTTCACAAGCAGCTGGATCACAAATGCTGCAGCAAATAACACGATATTGACGAAAAGTTGTCCTTTGTAATTTGGATCCAAATTCATCTGTTTATGGATCAACTGTAGGTGAGCAATGTTATGCACTTTCACTAATGGTTTAGTGTCTTTTTTCACTGCCCAGATAGGTACTACTTTATTGCTATGTTACTCAAACCTGAGTGTGAGGGTAGGGTATATAAGCATACAAGGATGTCCCCGGTATGGGTATGTTCATTTTTAAGTGTTTATCCTCCGTGTTTGGAGGGTCATATCCTCGTACCCATGTTCGGAAAGACATGGATATTTCATGAAAAGCAAAGAGTCGAAGCAACATAGATTAATTGTCTACTTGTCTATTCTGTATCTTGAGCTTATAGAATCCATATTGATAGGCTCTCTACACATCATAGGGTCATAATCTGAGGGGAAAAATGAAATCTGACATGTACTAGTCTTGTTTTATACTGAAACATTCTTCCGTAAATGATAAATCTCATTGATATGTGTCTCACGGTCCCACTCATTATCCCGCACTTCTGTACTGGAGTACTTATATTGACCCTTTATTTAGTTTCAGCTTCTTTTTGGTTTAATAATCTTGGTGATTGTATATAAATGTCACATCAATCTTAACATAGGAATCATCTTTCTTAATCTTCTTCGGCTGACTACATTCCATATTTCTTTGACTTCATTTTTCTCAAAGTACCCTTGTCCGACACACGAGTACGGGGGTATGACCTCCAAAGATCCTCCCAAATGTGTGGAGAAACTTAGAAAATTCTAACCATACCCATATTTGACAATTGGACTCAAGTTTGAGTAACATTGTCTAGACCTGCCCTAGACGTCATTCAACGCTGTCTGGGACTCTGGATCATACTATGTTCCTTACGATCTTGTCTTTGTTTTGGCATTTATTTGGTATAAGCTTTCGTTCCCTATTTCATTCTAATTTAACTGCAATATTTTCAACTGCCTCTTTTGCAGGTTATAGTTACTGAAGCTTGACAGAAGCAAAAGCTGTAATTACTTGGTAAGTAAGCATCAAGACAACGAGCTTTTTAAAACACATCGCCCTGTTTGACAATCTAATTTATGTTGTAAGTGGATTTATTAATGGAGTCTATAAAGCAAGTTTATTATCCGGTTTAAGCTTATCGGCCACAGTCACATACTCACATATAGTGTTTGGCCTGGATCCGCTCCACATTCTTTGTTATTTATTTCTTTATTTTTTTCTAAAAATATTGTCATTTGTATTTTATACATAAACTGCTAGGCTGTCAAAGCGGCTTGTTTCACATAAGTTGGTGTTCTGCCACTGTTTGAATGTCATCGGTGTCATGTTGGTGCTGTGCCCATAAGTTGGTCTTGTTTTGTCACGTTGGTGTCCGGACCAGAGTCGATATTGTTTTCTTGGACGTCCATCGACTCTTCAAGGTTTCGAGAGTCTTTTTTTGCATCACTAGTCCCATTTAGAAAAAGGCCTCTTTAGGGTGACATCTTTACGGAACAGGTGAACATCTAAAGGGGACGATATCGACTTATGAACACGACACTGGGCGCGATGTTGTCCAAATCAATGAGACCACCTTTCCAATCAAAACATGAGAGTCACATTTCAAGAATGACAATATGAGCCAATGAATTAAGCTCAGGAAACTTTTGCATTTCACTTAGGGGTGATACTAGACAAATATCCATTGGAATGTTTATGGATATTCAATCTGTTTTTTTATTAGGATAAAAACAGGATTCAAATATTTTAATTACATTCCGTTACGAATTTTGGAATTAATGCATATATTATTACATCTCAAGCATCATTTGATTTACCTTTACTGGTAATCAATTCATACTCGAATATCTATTATCCTCATTTGTTTTACCTTTACTGATAAAATAATTAAGATAACCAAAACCATTATAGCTATTATTATTATTTTCATTTTTAGCATTCATGGTAATGTATGTTCATAATCCTTAATAAAATCTAAATATAGGGGAGGAATTATATTATAGGTCTTTCTTACCACCTAGGATGTGGGACCAATTAATTAAAATTATACATGGTTAAAAAAATTAATTATATAAATTAAAGGTGATTTTTTTGTTTTTGGTGAGGAGGGGTTGGGCTAAAATTTCTCTATTATCGCAAACACACCGTACAAACAAAATTGTTTAAATTCATCTCTTAGAGTGAATAATTTTTTTTTACAAGAATCATTCCTTAGGTTTTAGTATTATTATTATTATTATTAAATACCTGGATATCAGTAATATTCGGTTTAATACCAATGTTAAACATGGATATCAGCAAATATTATAAGGATTTTAATTTATGTATTTTAAAAAAATGTAGATATCCAACTTGATGTATCCATTGCTTGGAAAAGGAAGAGAAAGATATTCAAAATCATTGGTTAAAGTATGTGATAATAAGTACAAGCTTTATTACATTTGATAAACATGGTTAAAGAGGATCACCAACTTGAAACAAAAGATAATATTAACCTATTGAGCTCATCAGGTGACTCCATATTGGCAGCATGCCCTGCATTCTTGATTATCTCCAGCCTTGCATTTGAACCCAGGTGCCTATTGTCCCCAAAATTCCTCATGATTAGATATAAAATAAAATACCCTTAAAATTATAATTACTAAAATATGGAGTATGAAGAGAACTCATTTGTGTACCTTTGCAGTTTATATGCAAGCTCTAATGGAAAAACCTTATCATGATCCCCCCAAATTATCAGTGTTTCCTGCATCCAAATATCAACATCCCATTCTATTAGTTTCAGAATTAGTAATTTATTGCAATACAAGAGTGTGGAAAATGATATATATTTTTTTGTATAACCAATAATATTCGACTTATTAACTCACTAATTTAGATCCAGTATTACAAATATTTATTATGGGAGTAATCCTTCTAATTCAGTTTACTTCGTTTACAACGTCAAAATTCAAACTTTTAACCTTACGTAAGTGATTTAGTGTTTTATTCTATTAGACATATAGTGAGTAAATTTAAACTTTGTCAATGGGTTGAGTGACTCGCTCGACCCGAGCTTGGACAAGGTTTTAAAAAATAGAACCAAACTACAACCCAACATGACTCATAAACAGGTGTATTCGAGCCTACCAAGATTCAACATGAAAATGTAAGACTGCTAAAAACAAAAAGGCAATGATCAAACATGGATGGCCAGAAGCAAAACCTGAGATATAACAGGAAGATTAGTGTCGGCTTTCTTCTCCACCAAGTAATTCGCAAGCTCAATCTTTTCTTTCCGACAATGGTCATACATCAGCTGCAAACATACTTAAACCTTGAATTTGTCATTCTTTGATAATATTTTCACAGCTTTAGATTATTCTAGGGTGTAATTATGGTTTTAGTCCCCATGCTATATAAAAAATTGAGCTTTAATCCTTCATTTAATTTGAGCACTGTTTTATTATGGTATTAGTGGGTCTACATTAATAACATTGTTAGTTGTTGTCCTTGTTTTAACTCTTTTACTGTTATTAACTTGATCAATTAATACTAAAATTTCATGTTAATGGAATGTTTAAAATTATTTTTAAAAATATTCGGGACACCACTTACCTATAGCAATTGACGCATTATTAATTTAAGCTTGTTCATTTGTGTTGAACTCGTGTTGATGTTATTGTAATTGTGAAATGAAATAAATTTAAGCACTCTTTCCTCCTTTGGCGTACTTATGTTGGCTTCGGTTGACTCCAATGGTGAAGAGGTTTTTAACAAGCCTTTTTTTCTTAAAAAAAGAAGTTAAAATTAACTTACAATTCTAGAAAATTAATCCCTCAACTTGTCTAATTTAAAAGAAAAAGGGAAACTAATAACACTAAATAAACTTAAATTGAATCTGAATATGTGACATTTTGATATGCAAATACTAGATTAAAAAGTTAAAATACAAATTTAATAAGAAGTAACCAAAGGTGTTATCTACTGGATTTTGAATTTAATTTTAAAATCAGACAAGTAAAAAATTAATTTTTTTTGAATTAAAAGAAAGAGTAAAAGGATGAGGGGATAACTAAACCATTAATTAAACTTAAAATAGTAAAGGGACTAAAACCAGAAATAGACCATAATTTTACCGGAGGAATATGAAAGTGAAACGCTAAACTTACAGTTATGAACTGTCGCATCAAAAAATCAGGGACCCAATTCAAAGAATTTTCCTTGCACATTGATAGATTCACCAGCAACCTTAAATCATCGGGTTTCTTCGGCACAAGAATCTCCGACGGATGCTGTCCGATTTCCTTCAGCTGCGCCGCCCTCTGTTCTTCACTGTACAACAGCCCACTGCTCATAATAACCACTCTCTCCACCGCGTCGGGGCGCATCTCCGCCATCCGGTACGCCACGAATCCGCCGTAACTGATGGCGTAAACGGAGAACCGATCGACGCCGAGCTTCCCCAGCCCATTCAACAAGCATTCCGCCTGGAACAAATCGGATCTGGCCGGGGATTTCGAATAAGATCTCCCGAAGAACACCAAATCGGGGATGAACAAATTGAACCTTCGCGACAAAGGACCCACTTGATAAATGAACTGCCAGAGTGGGTTCCCGCCATAGCCGTGGACCATGACGAGAGTCGGCTTGTCGAATCGACGGTGATTGGTGACCCAGAAATGGAGGGTGGTTTGATCGTCTAAATCAACGGCGATCGGAGAGAGATGGCATGAACGGAAATAAAGAGACAAGATTGAATCCATGAATTTGATTATGGATTGGTTGAAGGTGATGATGTGAAGAATAAGGTGACGGAGAAGGGCGAGGGTTGTTGAGAGATACAAGGAGATGAGTTGCCATAGATTTTTGGATTCCATTATTCAAAAATTTTTGGTTTTCCTCTTGGGAATTTGAATTTCAGAAACGGTATTTGTATATGTTTCTTGTAATTGTTTTTAGTGAATTATCACATTTGTAATTAAACTTGAGCACGTTGATTGTTTGTTTTATCTGCATTGTTTCGGAATTTTGAGTGTTCAAACTCGTACTTCATTCGATATAAATTAGGATTAAGTCTCTAAATATTTTTAGAATCAATTAAGCATTTGAACTAAAAAATTAAATAAATTAAATTTATTAATTAAAAAAATCAAATCAATCGATTATTTTGACCAATAGATTTTGACAATTTTTTCTTTAGATATACTAACACATCATACACTACATTTTATCATGTTACATTTACATATTTTTTCAAAATTTATTTTTTAGAACTTTTAAAAATTTTCTTACAAAAATTACATAATTCTAGAACTGTCAAGTGGAAACATTGCACACTACTAATTGAACCAATAGATCTAAAAACTGTTAAAATTTAATGGTTAAAAATTATCAAAGGGTTTTATTGATTATTTTTAATTTAATAACTTAATTGATTCAATTTATTAGTTCTAGTGTTTATTTGAGTGCAAAATAAAAAATAAGGATCTTAATTAATTTTATTTTCAAAAGTATAAAAGCTTCTTACACCTTTAAGTCTATAAATTATAAGTGGACTTTTGTGTATGTTTATATACGGCTTGATTAGCATTATTATTAAGCATTATCGTTGGTACATTGAGTATGTTTAAACGCTTAATATCTTTTGATTTATGAATGGTGGAGAATAATATGAGTAATATATGTATTATATATTGAATATAGAAAATTAAAATAAATTTTGAGGCACATAATACAGTTACACAGATAGAGCTTAATTCCAGAAATATTTTTAAATTCATGAAATCACTCAAGTAAACTAAATACTAATACATGAGCTGATTTTTATATTTGAAAACGAACTCGATTATTAGTTTTTAATATTAATGTCAAATTTAATTAAAAAAGTTTATAATATTATTTAAGAAATCGATTATATTTTATAAACTACTAAAATAAAATATTTTTTTAATAAAAAAGATGTATCATTATTATGTGCCTCAATAAAAAAATCTCTTTACACCTAATGAAGGAAAAAAAGTGCACATAATAAGATATACAAAACACATGAGGATTACATCTTAAGAGGAGCTATGTCCTCGCGTAATAGATCAACAACAAAATTCGAAACAAAATCCAAAAAAATTAAGTTAAAATTTAAAAGACTCGTACGTTTTGTCAAAAACATCTTCAACTTGATTGCACTTTCTAAGAATAACAAGAATCTAGATGTAGCAATCTCTCTGAATTACCTTCTGGCATACAGCGATCAAATCATTTATATCCTTATCCTTAAATAAAATATTTATATCCATATACTTAAATAATAGTAATCAGCTCCACCCACATGCAGTTGCCGGCATACAGCGATCAAATCATGGCATGAAAACGAAATATTTCTGGAATTTATGCCCAATTGTTTTGATTAGACGTCTCACTCGATGCTTCCATTCAATATTACGTGGAAGTCGTGCAAAGCTTGCCGTGAAGCAACAAAGATTTGGATGCGACTAAGTTCGGAAGTTGACACGATAAAGGTGGAACGGAGCAAAGATTTAGAGTTGCAGGAGTAAAATATAATATTTAAAAATAGGGTTAAATTTATAAATAAATAAATTTTAAAAAAATTATATAAGGGATAAAATTTTGATGGGATGAATTTAGTTAGAAAATTTTGAGTTAGTTAAATTAATAAATTTTATTTAAAGTTTTTTCGACTTTAGTCAAATTTTATCGTCCCTAAATTAAAATCTTTTTCATTAATTTTTTTATATCGGATAGCCAGAGGCACAAATATTAAGAGAATAAAAAGAGATTATGCCTCAAAATTTGTTTGTTTAAGATGATTTTAATTTTTAGGGTAAACTAACTCAATGACCACCATAGAAATGTATTAAAATGACCATATTAAAAAAATCGAAGACCACCCAAACTATTGAAATTGAATCAATTAAAGCACCGGCCGTTGATGGGCTAACGGAAGGTGACGTGACAGTTAAAAAATAAAAGTATAATTACACAGTTGGTCCTCGTTACTTATACACTATATTAATTTGATTCTAATTTTAATTTAATAAAATTAATTAATTATTTGGTGACACGTGTTACTGCCTTATTGGATGACTTTAATTATTTTAATTTAATTTAATTTAATTAATTTCCCCTCCAATCAAGTTGTGACACGTGTCGTAAGATTGGAGAAGGAAAATTGAAATCTAAAAATTAGGTGTGGGGATTTGAACTTTGATTGGAAGGGTGGAAGGACATTAGGCTTGCCACTAGGCCAAGCTTATTTTTAAGTTATAAAGTACCACATATATTATATGTTTATATCGTTATTAATGACTAGAAAATTTGAAAGTAATAAAATTGAGGCCAGGGGAATTCAAACCAAGGATCCCTTGGTAAAAAAAATCATGTGCTTGCCACTAGGTCAAGTTTATTTTTATGATATGAAATACAACATATAATATATTTCTTATATTACCGTTTATGCATGGAAAATGAAAAAATGCGGTTTTAGGAAACTCGAACACAACATATTTATGATGCATAAAAACATTTAACCCAATTAAATAAATATAATAATTAAATTAAAAGTAATAGTATTTTGTATATATTTTAAATTATGTTTAGTGCACAACTAAATAAAAAATTTAAATTATATGAATTTTTTTTATATAACGATTAAAATATACTCAAATTTAAAATAACGACAATTTTGCACTAATTAAAATTGTAAAAAATTAATGATTAATTTTTTTAAACGATTAAAATATATAAAAATTTAATTAGCGCATGATTGTTGTTCTTTTGAATTTGTATATATTTTAATCGTTATATACAAAAAATGTCATATAATTTTAAATTTTTATTTTAATCGTGCACTAAACATAATTTAAAACATATACAAAATATTGTTAATTTTAATTTAATTATTAGATTTATTTAATTGGGTTAGATGTTTTTATGCATCATAAGTATGTTGTGTTCGAGTTCCCTAAAACCGCATTTCTTCCATTTTCTTTGCATTAACACTAATATAAGAGATATATTATATGTTGTATTTTATATTACAAAATAATATTAGTCTAGCCGCAACCATATGCTTTTTTTCACCAAGGGATCATTTGCTCGAATCCCCTCAACCCTAATTTTGTTACTTTCAATTTTTCCAGGCATTAATAACGATATAAACATATAATATATGTGGTACTTTATAACACAAAAATAAGCTTGGCCTAGTAGCAAGCTCAGTGTTTTCTCACCCTTCTAACCCAAGTTTGAATCCCCTCACCCCTAATTCTTTGATTTCAATTTTCCTTCTTCAATCTTGTGACACGTGTCACAACCTGATTGGAGGGAAAGTAATTAAATTAAATAAAAATAATTAAAGTAATCCAATAAGGTGGTGACATGTGTCACCAAATAATTAATTTATTTTATTAAATTAAAATTAGGATCAAATTAATAGAGTGCATAAGTAACGAGGACCAACTGTGTAATTATACCTTCATTTTTTTAACTGCCACGTCACCTTCCGTTAGCCCATTAACGGCCGGTGATTTAATTGATCCAATTTCAATAGTTTGGGTGGTTAATTGAGTCGATTTTTTAATATGGTTATTTTAATACATTTACCATAGTATGATGGTCATTGAGTTAATTTACCCTAATTTTTATTACAAGAAAGTTTAATTATTAAAATAATAATTACATCTTCATATATTTATAAAGAATATTATTTTTTTTCGTTATGTTTTGTTGACAAAATTTAATTCTATTCGACTTAGTGAGACAAATAGTATGATTCCTCCTATATTAATCATACAAATTTCTGATAAAAATAATTAAAAGATTCATAAAAAGAGAGAAAAACAAAACAAGTAATTAACTGCGTAATTCCCACAGGTGCTCAAATTACATTCAGTTTAGTGAGATTCACTGATTACAAGTTACAACGGTTTATCCAAAGAGGTGATGCTACATTTGGCACCTACACTTTAACAAAATGTTTAATTTGATTTTTTTTTATTATTGTATTTTTAAAATGTCTAATGTGGTATCGCTTAAGAGACGTCAGGAGGTCTCAATGAAACCCTAGCGGCACAACTCTAATTTTTTCTTTTAATAATTTTGGCCGCCTGTAAAAAAAAATATTTTATTTTTTTGCATTAGCGGATGATCGCTAATCACCAAGTTATTGATTGTTAATCGCCAGTGTTTATTATTTTTCTTATTATTTTTTTCTTTTTTAATACGAATCTCTAATTTTATGACCCACGTTTTCTCTGTCATTGTGACACACGTTTTTTTTTCTGTCCTTATGGCATGTTTTCTTTGTTTTGTGGTTTATTTTATCTGTCTTTGTGGCATGATTCAGCGTACTCTAGCGGTCGATCGTTGTTCGCATAGAGTTTTTAATCAACGCTAGTTATTGATTATGATTTTGTTGGTGGTCACATATGTTGAACAAACCAACAGCTGGCAAAACGAAGGAGCCAAGGAGAAGGTTGTTACACAGCCATGCTGACTACGTGAGCTGTAAAACAATGACTCAGCATGGTTGTTACAGAAACTAGGGTTTTGCTAGCTATATATTCTGATGCAACATCTCTGTAAAAGATCAACTCTTTCTTCTATATTAATAAAACTCAGAATTTCCTCAAATCATAACATGGTATCAGGCCTGTAACTCTGCGTTTGCTTTTCTTCCTTTCCTTCTTTGCTTCCTCCATGGCAGACCCTGATCCCTCCGATGCCCTGACCCAGATCTTCTCCAATCGACGTGTGAATGTCCTGCTTGACGATACAAACTACTTGTTATGGAAACAACAAGTTCTCTTAACTGTTCGTGGCTTGGGACTGGAGGAGTATCTTGATTCGTCTTACCCTACTCCGGAGAAAACGATTGCCGAAACTAATGGCGAACGGATCCCTAATCCAGCTTATCTCCGACACTTCAAACAGGACAGTTCTCTCGCCTCTTGGTTGCTCTCCACAGTCAGTGCCACCACACTTCCAAAGCTCGTTGGGTCAGAAACTTCTTCCTCCATATGGTCTGCTATCACTGAAGCCAACTCGACACTTTCCACCACCAAACTCATGCATCTTCACTGCAGATTACGTTCTCTCAAAAAGGGCTCTCTCACCATGTCCGAGTACGTTACTCAGGTGAAAACCATATGTGATCTTCTCGCCTCTTGTGGAAATCCGGTTTCTGAGCTTGAACATATAGCCACCATCATCAATGGTCTTCCTATGGAGTATGAACCCTCTGTCGCTGCTATCACTGCCAGCAAAGAACCGTTTTCCCTGGCAAGTGTCATCTCGATCCTGACTGATGCTGAATCTCGTCTCATGGATTCCTCCAGATTTTCGATTGGTGTCAACGTAGCCAAATTGTCCTCACCATCTTTGTCTGAGCCTGCTTCTTGTGACACTCTTACTGCTCGACAGAATGCTTCTACTGCTTCCAGGTTTAAGGGTCGCCCAAGGGTTCAGTGTCAGCTCTGTGGCAAGTTGGGCCACCTAGTTGACCGCTGTTGGCATAGGTTCAACAAGGATTTCAAACGTGCCTCCCCTCCTCCTGCCTCGACACACTCTCCAGCTCATGCAAATGTCTGTTGCTGTCATCAACATTCCACTGAAGCTTCCTATGATCCTTTTGTTCCCCCTTCGGGTGATGACACTACTGCCAACTCTCCCCCTGCTGATGCTCAAGTCAACACACTTATGATGTCTGGCGGTCCATGGTTCCCTGATTCTGGTGCCACTCACCATGTCACCAGCAACCTGGCTAATCTTCAGCTTCGAGACACATACACAGGCAGTGGTAAGGTTCACATTGGTGATGGTTCACCACTGACCATTGCTCATACTGGTGATGCTTCAATTGACTCTACCTCTCGTCCTCTTTTATTGAATCAGTTACTTCATGTGCCTCAAATCACAAAGAATCTAGTTTCTGTATCCAGATTTACTAAAGACAATTCTGTCTATATTGAGTTTCATGCTTCCTCTTGTTATGTGAAGGATGAGCACACAAGCTCAGTTCTGATGACTGGGAAACAAACTGGAGGTCTTTACAGCTTTGAGTTTCCATCCACTTCATCAGCTACCATTCTCTCCACAGATGTTGATTTTGAATTCCTACTTTGGCACAGACGTATGGGTCATCCCACAGCTCGTGTGATCAGCACAACTCTCAATAAGACCATTGCTTCCCCTAAGTCCATGGTGTGTGCACCATGTCAATTAGGCAAAAGCCATGTTCAGCCGTTTGCTCTTTCCTCTACTGTCTATAAGTTTCCTTTTGAATTAGTGGAAGTTGATGTATGGGGTCCTGCCCCCAATCTTTCTAATGGATATAGATACTATGTCTCCTTTGTTGACAAGCATACTCGCTTTTGCTGGCTCTATCTCCTTCATAATAAGTCTGAAGTTACAGATGCTTTTGAGTTATTTTATGCCTTGGTAACTAATCAATTCAACTCTAAACTCGTGGCATTACAAACTGATGGAGGGGGAGAATTTCTTCCACTGGCTTCCAAGCTGTCTGCTCTTGGTATACACCATCGTATTACCTGCCCATACACTTCCCAGCAGAACGGTCTTGTTGAAAGAAAGCATCGCCATGTTGTTGAAACAACCCTCACCTTACTTGCTCAGGCATCGGTTCCCTTCAAGTTTTGGGCATATGCCATTCTCAGTGCTGTTTATCTTATCAATCGAATGCCTACATCCACACTTGGGAACATATCTCCTTATCAAAAGCTGTATGGCAAGCCACCTGACTACTCAGTGCTTCGTGTCTTTGGTTGTCAGTGCTACCCTCATCTCCGCCCATTCAACAAACACAAGTTTGAGTATAGGTCTCAACCATGTGTCTTTCTTGGCTACTCACCCAAGCACCATGGCTATCAGTGCCTTGCTAAAGATGGTTGGATTTACATATCTCGCAATGTGGTTTTTGATGAAGCAACATTCCCTTTTGCCATTGACTCTCCCTCTCCTGACTCCACAAAACACACATGTCCCTCAGCTCCACTACATGTACTACCTACAGATCCCAGTCCTACTCCAAACCCTACACCAACCAACACCCCCCCTCACCTACAACAGCCCCACCACCTATATCACCTACTGCTTCTCCTCCACATACACCCATCAATGCCTCTCCCCCATCTGCTCCCACCTCACCTCAAACCAACACTGAACACGCAACCACTACACTCATTCCACAGACACCACCAACTATTCCCATAGCCCCTGACCTACATGTCTTACCAACCTCCTCCACTCATCCTTCTCCCACTATTGGCAACACCCATCAAATGATCACCAGAGCCAAGGATGGCATCTTCAAACCCAAAGTTTTACAACTCCACCACACTGCTATTCCTTCCTCTATTCAAGAAGCTCTCCAGGACACCAACTGGCATGCTGCTGTCATGCTTGAATACAATGCTCTAGTAAACAACAACACATGGGACATTGTTCCTCTTCCAGCTCATCGCAAGCCTATAGGCTGCAAATGGATCTTCCGGTTAAAGTATAACTCCGATGGCTCTGTGGACAGACACAAGGCCCGACTTGTAGCCAAAGGCTTCTCACAGATTCCTGGCTCAGATTTCTTGGACACCTTCAGTCCTGTGATCCGCTTCTCCACCATTAACATCTTACTCTCCATTGTTGTCACGCGCAATTGGCCAATCCGGCAAGTTGATGTGAATAACGCCTTCCTCAAAGGCGACCTACGCGAGGAAGTGTACATGCTTCAGCCTCCAGGCTTCGAACATCCCTCTTCCACAGGGGACTTGCTTGTTTGCAAACTTAAGAAAGCCCTCTATGGCCTTCGCCAGGCACCAAGAAGCTGGTTCAAGAAACTCAGTGACTTCCTTACAACTCTCCAGTTCACTTCATCTCGGGCCGATCCATCTTTATTTCTTCACTGCTGTGACAACATCACTACTTACCTAGTTGTTTATGTCGACGACATTCTTATCATTGGGACCTCAGAAGCTCACATTCAACAGGTTATCACAGCCCTTGACTCCACCTTTTCTCTCAAGGACCTTGGACCCTTACAGTTCTTCTTGGGCATAGCTGCTCATCGAAGCCCTGATGGCTTGCTTTTGTCCCAAAAGACATTCATCACTGAGATTTTGCTTCGCACCAACATGATCAACTCTCGACCCACTACTACCCCAATGGCTACATCTCCAAAACTCATTCGTTTCGATGGTGAGAAACTTCCTGATCCTCAGACTTATCGCAGCATTGTGGGTGCTCTTCTCTACGTCTGCCACACCCGCCCAGACATCTCCTTTGCCGTCACTAAAGCGGCTCAGTTCATGCAAGACCCAACGTCCGTTCACTGGAGTGCAGTCAAAAGGATCCTACGATATCTCTGTGGCACATTGGATTTTGGCCTATGGTTTGCTACAACTACCACAGCTCCCTCTGATATCGCAGTATTCTCTGACGCTGACTGGGCCGGTGACCAAGATGATCGTCGCTCCATGTCCGGCCACTGCGTCTTCCACAATGGACATCTTGTCACCTGGAGCTCCAAAAAACAGCGAGCTGTCTCTCGTTCCACTGCCGAAGCAGAGTACAGAAGCCTCGCTGAAGCTACCTCTGAAGCAGTCTGGGTCAATGACGTTCTAACTGAAATGGGCGTATCACCCTCCACCCTCCCCACCATCTGGTGCGATAACACGAGCGCAGTGGCCATGGCTGCCAACCCGGTTCTTCACACCAAGGCGAAACATGTTGAACTAAGCCTTCACTTTGTACGTGAACGTGTTGCTACCGGCGTAATCCAGGTGAATTATATTCCAGCTCAGGAGCAACTGGCCGACATTCTTACCAAACCGCTGCCTCTTGAACGTTTCAGTATCCTACGTCACAAGCTTCATGTTCTTTCTCCCACAACTCTGAAGAACTCAGACAACCGGGTGAATGTTGAACAAACCAACAGCTGGCAAAACGAAGGAGCCAAGGAGAAGGTTGTTACACAGCCATGCTAACTACGTGAGCTGTAAAACAATGACTCAGCATGGTTGTTACAGAAACTAGGGTTTTGCTAGCTATATATTCTGATGCAACATCTCTGTAAAAGATCAACTCTTTCTTCTATATTAATAAAACTCAGAATTTCCTCAAATCACAACAACATAAATGTAGATCCCCACTCGGTTGATGATTGTTTGCTGATGTAATCAGTCATGGGTAGCGGAACATTATGCCTAATAGTTTGGATTGCTCACCACTCCTTTTTCATCAGTTACGAGTCCCGAATGGATAGAGACAAAGAGATTTAGGAAGCTTCTAAATTTTGATGATATGTTTATCTCCATAGAAGTTTTTTTTACTTTTCTTTATTTTTGGGTTGTAAGAAATTTGGGTAGATTAGTTCCATTATTTTTCTTCCTAAAAGCATTGCAATTGTGATATCTTCTATGCTTATAATGAAAATTCAGTGGTGATATTCAAAAAATGTATAATGTGGTATATGTGTTTTGACAAAATATTTAATGTCATATTTGAATTAAGAAAATTTTACAACGTGCGACGAACATCGCTGAACACCACTAATGTTGAACACCATTGAACACCATTAAATTAATTAATAAAGATTTAAATTTTAAAGGACCTATCAAATAATTAATAATTACTTTAAAAATTCAATTAAATTATTTTTTATATATTAAAATTTTATTTTTTAATAAAAAGGGTAAACTATATATTTAGTACATCACCTATTTCCGTATTTCTATTGAACCCTCATTATTTAAATGTTATTTCAATTTGACCTTATTCTTTAGAAAAAAATAATTTAACCCTTAATCTTCAACCTAAAACCCTAAACTATTAAATCTTAAACCCTTAAACTCTTAAACCTATACCATAGACCATATAACTTTTAAAATAATTTTATTTAATAAAACCCTAGTATAATTTAAAGATTACAAGAATAAATGAACAATATAATAATTTATTATGACGATTTTTCATAGAAATCTAATAATTTAAATAAATGATAAAGGGCAAACCTCCTTTCTGTCGCAATCAGATAAATTTCTTTGATATTCCATGGAAGTCACCATCTTTACAAATCCCACTTCTAATTGTATCATTATTGTAGGGACAGTACTGAAGCATGGAAATGCTATGAGATATCTATCTCAATTACAAGGGAAACACATTCTTCTGCTACAGATTACAAATACTCCTAAGAAAACTTGTTTATGCACTACATTAGAAACACAACGTTTGTACATAGCAAAGAACTACACACGGCGTCCGTGTGGAGCTGTCAACCTAATTTCGAAAAGCAATGGATAACAACCCTTTAAGGGGAGAGGGGCCAATCGAATGCAGCATTTTCAGAGTCAAAACCATTAGTAACTTACAGTGCTTGCCTATTGCTTCAAGGGCCGGAGCTCCCATATTCCTGCACTAACTAACATCCAATAAAGTCACTGAAGAGACCCTCACAGCAACCTGTTCCTCCGATAAAAATAATTTTATTTAATAAAATCCTAGTGTAATTTAAAGATTACAAGAAATAAATGAACAATCTAATAATTTATTATTTTTAAGGGTATATGATTTAGGGTATAGGTTTAAGAGTTTAAGTGTTTAAGGTTTAATAGTTTAGGGTTAAGGTTAAATTATTTTTTATAAAGAATAGGATCAAATTGAAATAATATTTAAATAATGAGGGTTCAATAGAAATACAAAAATAGGTGATGTACTAAATATATAGTTTACCCTTATTAAAAAATAAAATTTTAATATATAAAAAATAATTTAGTTAATTTTTTTTAAAGTGATTATTAATTATTTGATGGGTCTTTGAAATTTTAAATTTTTATTAATTAATTTAATGGTGTTCAACAATATTAAGCATTAGTGGTGTTCAACAGTGTTCATCACACATGGTAGACTTATCCTTTAAATTATTATGTGTATTGTTATATTACATCTGAATTTTCATTAAATTATTTTACACTTACTAATGATGTTTTTTTTTAAATTGAATCCACTAATTTTACTAAACGAGGAGATATCTGAAATTACAATGAAAGTTTACCCCTAAGTAAACAAATATCTAAATTCAGATACAAACCCAAAAACTAAATTAGCGGCTCTAGATCATAATAGGACCATACAAGAACAAGTAAAAACCTATTCCAAGGACTCGAAACAAAAGACGGATACAAACATCCCCAAATCGACGATGATGTGTAAAACCATCAACAAACAACATTGACAAATGCATATTACAGTGAACGTACGTTGACAAAAAGGTCATTACCACAACTCAATCACGAATAAACGGTAGATGTAATCGAGTATTCGAATCCGATTCAAGGGCCCGAGACAGGGAGATCAACAACATAATAAAAGGAGCGCCATCTTGATCAGTCGTGGCGTCGTCAGATCCAACCATGATAGAAAACAAATAACAAAAAAGCGTGCCATAAAGCAGAAAAACGTACCAAACAGTAGAGAAAAACGTGTCATGAAGACAGATTTATTAAATTAAAAGACTGAAAAGTAAAAGAACAAAACAAATAAATAAAAGTGAGCGGCCGACGGTCGATAAAACAACCCTAAAGTTTTGCCGCCGGCGGCCTTAGTTTAAATCAAAATGAGCGGCGGCGTTAGAGAGAAAAAGAAAAGCTAGGGCTACTTACTAATGATGTTAATCCATGTATCGCAATAATATCATAACGATAGTTTAAATATCATAATAGACGTTTTGACAAAATATATTACCACATTGGACATTTAAAAGTACATATATACATTATGTTGGACGTTTTGATAAAATATAATAATTCTAATAGACATTTAATCGGAGTACGAGTGTCGTATCAAACATTTTCAAGTAGATATAACATAATGGATGTTTTATTAAAACACATGCATCAAATATGAGACATGAATATAAGCAGATATGAATGCCACTTAACCACTGTGTTATAGGATTATCAACTAAAATATATAACATAACTATATATTTTCTAAAATCAAACAATTATTACTTATCAATTGGTGGACTTAGATTGTTCTTGGGTTGAGTTAAGCTGAGCTTTAAAAATTTTAAAGTTATTTTAATTCGGATCAGTTTCAACAAGTCATTTTGGGCCAATAACATTCGGCTTAGGGGATTTGTGTTTTTCAAGTTAATATTTTTAAGATTGGATCATTTCCAAAATTTGATTACTTTTAAGTTCAGAACAATTTAAATTACTTAATTTGGATGTTTTGGATTCAAAATTTTTAAGTTGAAATTGTTTCAGGCTCAAGT
Source organism: Hibiscus tridactylites (assembly GCA_958450335.1). NCBI lineage: Eukaryota > Viridiplantae > Streptophyta > Magnoliopsida > Malvales > Malvaceae > Hibiscus > Hibiscus tridactylites. The sequence goes on from OY288274.1 coordinate 17,552,120, forward strand.
TTATTTAGATCTAAAAAAACACCAGGATTTGTTAAGCATCTATTCCGAAGTTGATTGATAATACGTTAGATTGAAGTAGTCCTCTTTCTATCACACGGTTGTGCTGTTTCAGATAAACAATCGGCGTTGCTCGAGAGTCGAGCACCAAGGTCAACTAGTGATCTTGGTTGCTCGAGCAACGAGCACTAAGACACTAGTGACTTATGTTTTACGAACATGGAAACAAGACAATTTTCAAACATGTTATGTACTTTTCACTCTTGTTCTTCTTAACATTAACCTGAAATTTCTACAGTAAAAGGCCTACAAGATCATTGTAGAAGCCACTGCAACTCACAATTCACTGTTGAGAATTATGTACAGACATCATCCTAAGATTAAAAAAACAAACTTATTTTTACATTATTGTGCCTGTAATTCTTTTTTCGATCTTCGAAAGCTTTTTTCGATTCATGTCCCATCGTTGCATGCTCACACATCACCTTCTCGGATACTAGATGAGTTGTCATATGATTTTGCATCACCAAGTCCGTCTTGAAGAGATGGCGAGGCTTCGATTTTCCTAGGATGAGGATCGGACTCTGGGGCGTTGTCTACTCGTATTTCTTGTATCATTTTAATAGCTTCTTTCAAGTCTAGTCTTTCGTCCAGGCTCGTTTTTGTGCAAAGTGAGCCTATATGAAGGAGTTTCTCCATTTCCCGAAGTGAATTTGAGCTACTAGCGATCTCAGAATCAAACAGTTCGGCCTGATTTCCTTCGGAAATCGCCATTGCCACCAATTCGACTACATCAATTCCACCTTTACCATTTTCAATATATTGAGATGGGAATTTCCCTGTAAGGATCTCAAGAATGATAATTCCCAAGCAATAAACATCACTTTTATGACATACTTTTCCATGTTGTATAGCTTCAGGCGTATTGTAAGCTATTAGGGTTCTGGTCCGGTCGGAGCTTACCAACGAACACAACCCGTACTCCGAAACAAGCGGACGATTCTCCGGACCGAGCAGAACATTGCTCGATTTGAGATTGCCATGAGGAACATCAAGATAAGCAAGTCCAGCATGGATATAATCGAGTCCCTCGATAATTCCTTGCACGATTTTTAGTCTCGCAAGCCAATCGAGTGCTGCAGCCGATGCGCCTTGATCACCTAGAGAAATCGTATGCATTTTTTCATCAGAATCGATCGATGATAACATAGTATTGCAGACATATAAATGTAAGAAAAAATCATACCATGCAGCCGATAAAGCAGGCTGCCGTTCGCGATGAACTCGTAAACGAAAAGCTTTTCGTCGATCCGGTAATGGTAAGCCAGAGGTGTCAAAACATTCGGATGTTTAAGCAACCCAAGCCTTTTAACCCCTGCATCAAACTCCTCTTTCCCTAACGAATTCATTTCCTTGGTCCTCTTCACCACCACGGAGACTTTGTTCGCCATCGTGGCCTTATACGAAGACCCCAATGCTCCATTCCCGAGCACTTCCGCGGTGGCCTTCATCAAACTTGGTAAACCAAACACACCCATTTCATGGTTCACCATAACTAGCTCGGGCACCGTACCACCACGGGTCGTTCCAGGGTGACTACTAGACCTTACAGCGCGGTTCGAGTTCCCGGTCCTTCGAACTACATGGACTTCTCCAACAGTTGCGGGCAACGAAATCTGAGCTTCAATATTCGCAATCGAGTTCCCGTTTTCAGTGGCATTGCCGCCGCTATTTAAGGCTTTCTTCCGCTTCTTTTTCCTCCATGTGATGAGGAAGACGATCAGTGCAATAAGCATAACACCTAATGTTACAGTTGCAGCAATGATCTTTCTATTATCATTTTGATCTCCCCCGCTTGGTTTATCAATATTTCGATCGCCCCCACCATTAACATTGTTCGGTTTATCAGTATTTCGATCTCCCCCGTGGTTAACATTGCTCGGTTTATCAGTATTTTGATCTCCCCCGCCATTAACATGGCTTGTTTGATCAGTTTTGTTACAGTCAACCATTATATGTGCTCCACAAAGACCTGCATTCTCGGCAAATACATTTGCTTCAAATCTCAATAAACTCGAAGGAATTTGGCCTTCGAGTTTATTGTTCGAAAAATTAACGGACCTCAAGTCTCGTTGATTGAAATTTGGGATCTTCCCGGTAAACTGATTGTTTTCGAGGTGTAAATCAAGAAGCCGAGACACATTCGACAACGAACCCGGGATTTTCCCGGAAAACTCGTTGTCCGAGAGCCAAACCTTCTTCAAGGATCCCATTCCGGTGAAATAATCTGGTGGTATTTCGCCGGAAAACTTGTTCTTCGACAAGTACAAAGCTCTCAAAGCACCCAAACGATTGATTTCGGGGATGTTTCCATGGAAAGAATTGTTTATAACACTGAAATAACGTAAATCATTCAACAAAATCAAAGCATCGACGTCGATTTTCCCAGATAATCCCATGCCTTCGAGTCGTAACCCCTCGATAATCCCATTGGAACAAAGCAACCCTTCCCATGTACCCTCTTCATTACAAGGGTCGGAACCGGGGTTCCAAGAAACAAGAGCTCCGGTGGCGCCGTCGTCAAAAGACTCCTTGAGCTTCAACAGAGCCTCCGAATCCGACTCAGCGAGCGTCGGTTTCGATGAAAACAATAAGAAGGACGAAAGCAGGAGAAACAATGTCAGAGAGCAGCAAGAATCAGCAGCAGCAGCAGCAACAACGGCGGCCATTACTTCAACAACCAGACACAGGGAGGCTCTGGGGTTGTTTCGGGCAAAGATATATGGGTACTGGAATCGGGGGAAACACTTGTTTTGGTGGTTTTTGGAGTGGTTTTGGATTGTCGTAGGATGTTCATGTTCATCATGGTGGTCGGATTGTTTAGCTGGTGTGTGTTTTGGCAAAGAAAAGCTTAGAATCAGGGAGATGGCAAATAAGTTTTTGAACAAGTCAAGCTGTGATACAAAGAAGCCATTAATACCGGTAATGTGTATGGATTGAAATGATCATCACCGCTCAAAAACTGGGGGATTTTGCCTTTACTTGTGCAGTAAAATAGCCCCCACCTCATTCATAAATCAGACTCTTTCTAATATTAAAGTGTATATGAATTGGACAGATCATTAGTTGAAAAATTGTAACTTTTACCATGTTAAGGGCTTCTGCTTTTGCCCTGCCCCTCATTATATAAATTGTACTTCTCTTGCTAGGGAGAGTAAAATTTCACTGAAAAAAAATCAAATTTTCCGACTCAAATCAACTTAGTTATTTTATAAACTCAACTCAATTTAAATTATAAAATAAGATTCGAATAACTCAAAAATTTTAATAATCAATGGATCAATTTTCAAGCTCAAGTCTCTTCTAGTGTATATATACCGCACATAAAAAAATATACAAGTATATCATATATATATATATATATATAGTTATATAAAACTGTTTAAATTAAAACAAGTTAGTCGCGTAACATTATAAATATTTACAAAATTTAAATAAAAACTCGAATAACTCAACTCAAATTTCATAAATTCAACTTAAAATTTCAAATAAAATTTCAATTATAAAATATGACTCATTATCTTGACTAACTCGTAATTTTTTACTCAATTCAACTTGATCCAATCCAAAACTCACCACTAGGTACATGTGTATTTGCAATTTTTGTATATTATGATATTGAGAACAGAACCCTTTTATGTTGAAATTGTTCAAATGATCTGCTGTGGAATGCTTTTCATCGTAAGATTATTAAATTAAAACCATATCCAACTTCGAAAACTTAGATAACATGCCAAGCAATAACAAAGAAGAAACCAAGAGCAACATAAATAACTCTTAGAAACGCAATTGTTCAAACATAAAATCTCTTATTTGTCAAAAGATTCAGTTTTAAATGAAGTTCTAAAGATGTTGTGAGTAAGACACCAAACTCAAGCAATCATACATTGAGTGATGAAACATCTACCTTCCTTGTAGGGAGCACAACATTCTTATTTCCGGGGAAGGCATTCCGAGAAATGTCTACGAGAGCCTTAAAACTGTACGGTTCGTGCATAGATATTTCGGACAGAACCTTCCTGTTCAATTGAATGTTCTCTTTCATCAGTCCATGCATGAAGTTACCATAGTTTACCTGTAAACAAAAAGCAAAGCACAAGAACAGCAAGTCAGCATATGAAAGCAATAACCAAAGGAAGAGAACTACATTTATGTACACATAAGAAGTAACAGACAACAGATCTGAGTCACGTTTCTTGCATAAACAGATTTAAATGTAAATAAACCACCTATTGTTACTCTGACTCTTATCATGCAAGTGTCGGATACGAATAAGTATCAGTAGATGGTTTTAGCATTGGATCCACACTTCATAAGGAGTATTTAGGCTACGAGTGAACTACAGTTCAACAGTCCAAGAAATTTCATGAGATAAGGGGATGAAATGAAATGCTTGCATATCTATATTGACACTAATAAATACTAAATCAACCCACTAGAATTATTTCTATGATAGCATAGAGATTTCTAGTCTAAACTTTTCAAAGGCTGATCATGTAAAATTTTGAACCTATAAAGTTTAATCAATAATCATGTCATGGTGTTTCTATTGTCAATAAATCACAGGCAAACAAAAAAATCCACTAAATTTATTCATCCTATTACATGATATTAATACAATATTGCATGCTTATTCCATTCATTGTTTTTCCAAACTGCAAGTAGTTTAAGTAGGGGTGTTCGTGGTAGGTTAACCGTACTATTTAGCATAAACAGTTGGTTAACCGCTATAGCGGTTATTAAACCGTAACCTAACATTAAGAAATGGTTAACCATTAAATTTTTAAACGGTTAACCGCTACTTAACGGTTCGGTTACAGCTTACAGGTTAACCTGTAACTTATTACAATTTTTTAAAAATATTCACTAATTCTTTTGAGAATAATGAAATTATCTTTCCGATAAATATTGTATTAAAATTTTCAAGGGAAAAAAATTTTAAGTAAAGAATTTCTATTCACAAACTTCATTTATGTCTAAATAATTTCATAACGATTATACCGGTTATCGGTTACGGTTTATTTTGCACACCTCTAGTTCAAAGGAGCATGATGTTAAAACCAAAGTGCAGTGGCCAGTTCAACCAGGAACTAGTGGCTTATCCGGTCTGGTACATCCCCTAGAATTGGGGAACCAATGACCAGTAAACAGCTGGTTGAACCGGAAAAATAACCAGAAATACGGATTAAACAGGCGGATAGGAGCAAACACCGGACCAGAATTAAGAAGTGTGCTGCCTGGTCATTTCTACGAATTTAAACTCCCAATTAGTGTTCTTTTTATGTTATCCAGAAGTGTCTTATTTTTTTTCTCATATTAAAATTATTGTTGTAGGTGATGAGATTTGAACTTTTTTAACCTCTTAATCATATATTGAACACCATAATAAGCCAAGAGCATATTTTTACTAATTAACTACTAAATTTATTACTTATTTAATATGAAATCACATATTTAAAATTCAATTCATATTTTAATTGAACAATCCGAATCATCCGGTTGGAACAGTGACCTAGAGATCATAGCAGTTTGAGCTCCAATCCGGGTTTTTTTAATTCATTAACAAGCACTAAAGCAAAACAGCAAACCAATACTAGCTACTTAGTGTACAGAAACGCACAAATCAAATCAAATCAAATCAAAAACCAAAACAATGCCCAGAAAAGACATTACAAAGAGATGAATTATATAAAACGGAGGAGTTCAAAGTTGAAACATGGAGGAATTTTCAATTAGAATACGAAAATCAGTAGAGCAAAATAGAAATGTTGATTTGAGAGAGCTTACGCCATGTTGGCGAGTCCCGGCATTGATGCGTTGAATCCATAGAGAACGCATATCACGCTTCTTGTTCCTGCGATCTCTGTAGGAATACTGCAAGGCCTTCTCGACTCTCTCTCTTGCGATTCTTATACAGTTCTTCGCCCTTCCCCTGAATCCCTTTGCCAACTTCAATATCTCCTTCTTGTTCATTTTTTCACTCGCTCGTTAATCTTCTTTGCTGTCTGTGCACAAATTCAGTAGATGAAACTTCAAGGCCTGGAGCAAATGGGGGAAAAAGAGAAACTTTATAAATCTTAGGGTTTAAGCTATTAAGGTGGTGAATTGGTAACGTAATTTGGGTATATTCAATATGATTGGGTGCCCATTGGATATGGCCCATGTTTATAAGTTTGGACTTCATTTTTAAAGTTCAAAGAATTATAATATACAATTATTGTTTCAAATTTTTGGATAATAACTGAGCGTTTAAGTTGACATAAGCTATTTTGTCATTGTATGTCATAAAAAATTCAAAAAACTTAATAATTAGTTTTGACATGCATATATCAACTTTTTCATATTTATAATATTTAATATTTTTAACTTTTTTTTGATAATGTAATATAACATGAAAAACTCTGTCGATATTTTAATAACTATAAAATAATGTTATTGTTATATAATATTTGAATCAATTTAAAAATACATTTGAGGGCTATAAAAGAATGCAATAAAATTTTATGGACTAAAATAACTAAACTGATAAAAATATAAACAAAAAATATTTGACTGTAAATTAACTAGAAAATGTATCAATTTTAATTTATAACACCTCACAAATTAATAATCCAATAATGTGAACATGTACTTTTACTGAAAAAAAACACTTGTATTTGATTCAATTTATTCATAAAAGGCTTCCTTTAAAAAATAATTAAGAAAATACATTTACAGAACAGTTGGCGGAGTCTTAGTTAAAATGATAAAATTGATGTTTTGATTCTCTAAACGAGTTTTTCAAATAAAAAAAATATGATTTAAAAAAATTAATTTATAAAATTTTAAAGTTTTAATTTTATCTTCAAATTAAAATTTTATTTTAGATAGATGTTTAAATTTTTTGTAGAACTAATGTTTTGATATAATAATTAAAAAATGTTTTGGACTAATTTAAAAAGAATTCAAAACTATTTCTAAAGTCCAAATAACTTATGTTTAGGGATGTTTTCAAAAGGTTTTAAATGTTTTCAAAAGCCAAACTTCACAAAACCATCCAGGTGTTTCGATACGGGTATTCCAGTAGCAAAAGTGTTTCGATACGGGTATCGAAACGGGCCTTCCTTGGATGTGAATTTTGCCCAGCGTTTCGAAACGGACTATGCCGTTTCGATACGCCTACGTGGCATCGACCACAACGGTCATAAACCCAATGGCTATTTTCCAACTAACTTTTAAATGCAGAGCGTATCGAAATGGGTTCGAGCGTTTCGATACGGGTAGCATTAGAACTGCATTTATGCTGGGAAATTAAGTCTTCAACGGCTCAAAATCAACCCCAACGACTAGTAACGGCTATAAACTCATCAAGGAGTATAAAAGAGACCTTCAAGCATCGACAAATGATTAATGCTCATATTGTCAATCAACAAATGATCAAATATAGTCTTAGTGCCTAAATTGTTAATTTTTGTATAGACAAATATCAGTGAGTCAAATTTGCTCAAGTGTTTTAGGTTTTGGGTGAGTGCTTTAATTGTGCAAACAAACACCTATTAGAGGGATTTGTGTTTGCTTTATTTATCTCTTTGTAAAAGAGGGTTTGATCAAGGCTTTGGGTAGAAAGCTTAATCGGTGTATAAGAGTTTCCTCCTAAGCCTAGAAAAGGGAACGAATCAATAGTGGATTGATTGGAAATTCTTAGTGGGAAGCTAAGTTAGTGGATGTAGACCTTGATTAGAAGGTTGAACCACTCTAAAATTATTGTGTCACTTACATTTAAGCTTTCACACCACATCCACCCAAAAATCCACATCTCCACCACTTGGTGAACAACATCGGTTGAACGAATCGAATACCTCTCAACTCAACAAATTTGAACATTATCATCTTGAAACTGTAATTTTTCAAATATTTTAATTTCATTTCAAATTATTAACAACTAATCTATTGATTTATTATATATATGAGTACAATGTCAATTTAATAGTTTATCACTACTAAAATATTTCCCAAATTAGAAATAAATAACTTTGATTAGATCACACGTAACAAATGACAACTTAAGGCCTCTTTATTTTTATTTATTCATTTATTTTCTTTCATAGTTTTATTATTTTCTCTCACTTTCTCGAGGCCCCTTTACTATTGAACCCTGGGCAAAGAAGAAAGGGATAATTTTCTCGGAAACCAAACAACCCGATAATTTTCCTAGAAAATAGCCTTGAAACGAAAAAAGAAAAATGCAGCACCAGAGGTTGAAGCAACAGCAACAAGCCTTGATGCAACAAGCTCTCCTCCAACAACAGTCTCTCTATCACCCAGGCATCTTAGCTCCTCCACAGGTTTTCTACATTTTTTTGAATCTATTATCTCCTTTTATTTTATTTAATTTTCATCTAGGAGTTTTTGATCCGGTTTTCATGAATGATTTGTTGGATTTTTCGTTTTTTTAATCTTCGAGCTCGTTCTTTTTGTTTATTGTTTGTAATTGACTGGTATAGCTAGGGTTAGTTTGGGAATTTATGTGGCTATGATTTAGCTTTTGAAATATAAGCTTTTTCCACGGGGTTTTGCACGAATTGAGTGGATTTTATTTCTGTTTTGTTGTTTTCAGCGCTTTGACATGCTTTGTTGATCGAAAGATGATTATTTTTTGCATTAATGCTTTTGGGAATGAGGAGGATTTGTCTTTTCTAAAGTGAGACATTGTCTTGGGTTTGGAATTGGATGAGAGATTGTTCTGTTTCTTTATATTTTTCGATTTCCATCATTGCATGAAGTTTCAATGTTATTTCTCTTATTTAAAGTTGCAATTGGCAAGCTAATAGGTGTTTTCACTACTGTGGTTTTGTTTAACTTGTGATCAGAATCTTCTTGTTGTTTTGCAAATGTTGAGAAATGATTGGGTGAAAATGTGCAATTTATTTATTTATTCTTCTCATTCCTAATACAAGTGTGAGAGCGGCTGGTGCCAACACATAAGTACTCTCTTCTTTTAAGTAGTGCTCCTACCTTAGGGAGAGGAATATCAACCAACAAAGTAGGGGCTTTGGGTCTATAGCCCTAGATCAAAGGGATAGAAGGTTACCTAAGTCGACAGGGATGAAGGACTCGGCTGCTAATGCTAAGGATAGGGTTTAGGCTAGAGGTGCAAGGGAAAGGGGAGAGAGGATATCCCGGCTAGAAAAAGTGGGTTCCAACCCTGGGTGGCACTATGTAACTCAATCCATTATAGGGCTATTGGTGGATTTTTTTTAGCTGAGACTTTTAGGAAATTTTTTCGAGATAAGGACTTGCAAAAGTCAAGTAGTCGAAGAAGTAAGGTCTCAGACTCGCGGAAGACAAGTGAAAAGTATCTCGAGGTTTCGCCGCTTTGAAACAATACAATCAGTTTCAAAATTTCGATTAAATTCAGAGCCAGAAAGAGTTTGGGATTAAATCGTTTGGTCTTTGTTTCAACAAGCATGGTACGAGAGGAAACAGACCAGCCTTAGGCCTCTTCAGCTAAGTGTCAAAGACCGTTGCCAGCTACTGTTAGTCGCAAACAAGCCCTTATATCAAACAGGCGTATAAGAAGTTTCCCCTATTAGATTGCTTTGTAAACTAGCGCCATTTCCCTTTAAATGACGGTGGGTACCAAACCTTTTTAATGGGGTCTCTCGCTTGTTATCTTGCTGGTTAAAACGGAGCTTACCTCTCTATGATCTACCTTATCGAACTGCTAGGTCTTGAAACATGGTTCTGTTCCTGAATTTCAGTTTGGGACTCTTTAGGTTAACTGCATGAAGCAATTTTATAAAGTACAGGGTACTTTTAATACATTTGCATTCTCTCAAAGATACATTTAGAGCAGACACTACTGTTCTGCTAAAGTATGTTTGTCTAGACGAGGTGGGATATTTTGGTCTGGTTGTCACTGAAATACCAAAGGGGAAAAGAGGGATCACAGTGAAAGCAAGCAGATATAGTAGTTTTTGGCTTTAAGTTGAAAGTGCTTTTCATTGCGGTTGAAGAAGTTTTATCTTGTTTCTGATGGTTGTAGTTAGCATCATGTTTTTTATAGGTTTGAGGTTAGGATACCTTAAAAATTCATCTTCTTTCTTTGATTTGAATGCTTTAGAATTGGGTTGAGTGGGAAGGGGCATTTTGTACATCATTTCTTTGTTTCCTCTTCTCTATTTCCTTTTTTTTCTTTTTAACATTTTTATTTTACAGATAGAGCCAATCCCAAGTGGAAATCTGCCTCCTGGTTTTGATCCAAGTACTTGCCGCAGTGTGTGAGTGTTTGCCTATATCTTGTTTTCTTCCTATTTCTTTCTTGTTCTTCTTCATTATGTGTTTGTTGTTTTCCCTTCTTAATTGAGCAACTTCCCAGTCACTTTTATGCTTATAACCATAGACATTGTATACACTTTTCTTCCTGAAACTGGTGATTGAAAATGTTATTGCTGCCCTTAATGCTAAATTCTGAGCTGTTATCTCTTTTACTTGACGATTGAATAGTTTTGGGAATGTAATAGCTTTCATGTTCTTTTCTCTTTCTAACAACTCAGGAAGTTACTTATAGTCTTTTATTTTTTTTTCTTTTCTTTTTAAACTTCTAGTTTTTATTTTGAGAAACTGCAGGTATGTGGGAAACATCCATACACAAGTGACTGAACCACTACTCCAAGAGGTTTTTGCAAGTACTGGTCCTGTTGAAGGTTGCAAGCTTGTCAGAAAGGAAAAGGTATAGTTTTCAAATTAGTATCCTCTTTTCTTCCCCATCTGCTGTGAAGATGCTCTAGGTCTTGTATGGTTAACTTTCTTTACTAGGCTTTCTCCCTTTTCCTTTAGCCAGTATTGGTTGCCATATGATTGATATGCCTTTTGTTTTCTCACTCTAATTAAGCAGTCATCATACGGATTTATCCACTACTTCGATCGCAGATCAGCTGCTCTTGCTATATTATCTCTAAATGGAAGGCATTTGTAACTGTTAACTTCTATTTCTTTTTTCCCCTCTTACTTTATTTTGAGTGTGCTTTTACCTCATATCTTGCAATCTGCAGATTTGGACAGCCTATCAAGGTCAATTGGGCATATGCTAGTGGTCAGAGAGAGGATACATCGGGTTTGTGCATGTTTTTGTTTGCAAATTTTCCTCTCAAATATGTATGATGAGTTGGAAATTATTATTTTTAATCTACTTTTTTGATACTATCATACTTGGTGCAGGTCACTTTAACATTTTTGTTGGGGATCTCAGTCCTGAGGTTACTGATGCAATGCTGTTTGCGTGCTTTTCTATCTATCCCAGTTGTTCGTAAGCATTGTTTCCTTTGATCTTGATACCAGTAAATGCATGTGAAGTAACTTATTAAAAGTAAATGCTAAAAATATCAGGAAAATGCAAATTTTTTTGTCAGTAAACCTCGATTAATGTTTTCCACATTGCTATTAGAGTGATCATCTATGAATAGCAAAGCTGATGCTTTTACTGATTTCAGGGATGCACGGGTTATGTGGGATCAGAAAACTGGGCGTTCAAGAGGATTTGGGTTTGTTTCATTTCGCAACCAGCAGGTACTGATTCTTGGTTAAGCTTCTGGTGGCTCTTTGTGTTTCTCTTCCATTATAACGTTGCTTCATCTATTGATATAAACTTTTTTGATCTGTTCAGAATGCACAAAGTGCAATTAATGACTTAAGTGGTAAGATTAATGCTTTCTACTCAATAAATGTTTTATCTTCATTGACAGCAGCTTTAGCTCATCAATAAAGCTGTGAATTTTCGCATCAGAATTTGATTTCATTTCTTTCATGCTTTGAAGTATTCTTAATAGGTTGATGAAATAGTTATCCAAAAAAGTTTTTCCTTTCTTTTGTAATTAATTGCACCATGTTTATTCTACTGATTCATTAAGTTATTGCAGCTGAGCTGGAAGAATTGTAGTTAGCTAGCACTAACTTTTAAACAGACTATTCATATGTTCTTTGATTTATTTTTGTAGGAAAGTGGCTTGGCAGTCGACAGATTCGTTGTAACTGGGCAACAAAGGGTGTTGGTACCAGCGATGACAAGCAGAGCTCTGATGCCAAAAGTGTGGTAGAACTAACCAATGGCTCATATGGTGTGTTTATTGCAGCTTTCGAATCAAATATTCACATTATTATTGTTTCCTTGAATGCAAACCTTAAAACTATTACCAGTATTTTATTACTTTTATTCAACCTTTTTATGGGTCTTTAAATTTGTGCTGGATGTGAAATAAATTTACACTTTTTAGATTTGGATGCAGAGGATAGTAAAGAGACAACAACCAACAACGAGGCTCCTGAGAGTAATCCTTAATATACTACTGTTTACGTCGGCAATCTTGCTCCCGAGGCAAGTAACTTATATGGACCTTGAGAACTCCTATCCTTCTAATAAAGTTTTCAACCAATGATGGTATGAGCTTGAACCGGCTAGGGGTGAGCGTTCGAGCGAGTCGAGTCGAGTCAAAAAAATTCGAGTTATTCGAGTTCAATCGTCATATTTTACAACTTGAACTTAAATTGAAATTTTTTCGATTCGAGTCGATTTTAGCGAGTTCGAGTCGAGTTTGAGTCGATTCGATTTTTCGAGTTTGGTTTTAATTTAAACAATTTTCTATTTATATCTACATATATATTTCTTCATATTATTTTTCACATGTGTAAAAAAAGATTTTGAATTATATCTACATACATATAAATTGACTTATGACTAAACAATACAATGATTCTAAAAGCACAAAAATAAGAACACATTTTTCATCAAACAAGGTAAACTTGTCCAAATTTCAATTGTAACAATCAAACCAAAAAAAAAAAGAAAACTCAACCTTCCATTATAAACTACGGGCCTCGTTAAAAACCTCCTTCTTATCTAGGTAACGCCGAGACGAGACTAAAGATAGCGGAAGGAGGAAAAGAGTACCCTAAAATATATTAATAACTAAAGCAAATAACACAGTAGAGTTTAGAAAATCCAACATCACATGTCAAAAGATACAAACCAATAAAAACAAAAACATAAGAGTAGTTCAAAAAAGCGAATTGCAACAAACTTTTTTCGAGTTCCGAATTATATTGTCGAGTTTTCGAGTTTCTATACAAATTTAATTGTAATTATTTACCATGTTATAGTACGATTTGATTCTAATTTAAACGACTTTCTCTATTCATATAAGATATGCATATATATATATATATATCTTCATATTATTTTTCACATGCATAAGTAAGATTTGTAATGTTATTTAATAAAAAAAATATCATCTAAACTTCTAAAATATATTTATAATATTGTTTTTAAATAATGAACTTTTAAGGATAAAGTACTGATGGGGGTATAAATGAGTCAATGAATTGATGTAAAGAAAAAAATTACAAAAAAATTGGTTGAATGATCAAATTGAATAAAATATAAAGTTAAAGGGCTAAATTAAAAAAAGAATAAATTTGTTAAAAATATGAATTGAAGTTATATAGATATTATATAGTGTTAGTGAATCATGTGGTTTAATTTTGGTAAAAAATAGACTTAAAACGAAAGAGAAATTAAAGAAATGGGAAACATTTAAAGTTGAGGGGCTAAATTACAAAAGTAGAAAATTTAATTTAAAAATATGAATTGAAGCTAAATAGGTATTCTAGTTTCTACATTGGTTTAGGAGCATGTGGTTCAATTTTGGTCAAAATTAACTTAAAACGAAGGAGATATTGAAGAAATGAGGAAATCATACAAAGTTAAGGGGCTGAATTGAAAAAATATGAAATTTATTTTAAAAATATAAATTGAAGATAAATATGTATTCTACGCTGGTTTAGGAATATGTGGTTCAAATTTGGTCAAAAATGGACTAAAAATGAAGGAGGAATTGAAGAAAAATGAAATCAGTGACTAAATTGTAAAACTGTAAAATTCGGTTTTTCGATTTTTCAATTTTTCGAGTTGCGCAAATTCCAAACCGACTCGAAATCGAAATTTTTTCGAGTTAATCGAGTTAACTCGAACAACTCGAATAACTCGACTCGAATAACTCGAAATTGAAAAAAAATATCGATTTTTTCGAGTCGAGTCGAGTTTTGCTCACCCCTAGAACCGGCTGTCTGTATTTGGACCTAAGAAATCCCATCTTCTAATGTAGTTTTGAGTGCTTGCGAGTGTTGGCCTTGTGTTTACTTTGTACTGTGAAGAAACATGTTAAGTTCACAAATAAAACTAATTATCTTTTATTCCGGCAGGTCACCCAACTTGAACTCCACTATCACTTCCATGCCCTTGGTGCTGGGGTGATTGAGGAGGTTCGAGTCCAGCATGACAAAGGCTTTGGCTTTGTGAGATACAATACTCATGCTGAGGCAGCTTTGGCTATTCAATTGGGGAATGCTCACTCATTTTTATGTGGCAAACAAATTAAGGTTTGTTCTCATCTTTCACTCGAAACTCCTCTACTTGAAGTGTTTGGAGGAGGATGTTTTAGAAATTCTTTGCATAATGTTTATTCGGAATGAGCAACGGATGCTTGTTTTTTGTTAGATTCATTTTTGCTGATCTACATCTGATTATGTCGACGACTTTCAATGATCCTCCAAATACATGGGAAAAAAACTTTTAAAAGAAATCTAATTATACCTGAGTCCGACTAACGGAGGTTGTGCTTCCAACCTCTTTCAAATTTTAATCCCTTGGGTAAGGAGAAATCAACATCGTTAATTTGTTTTATGCAGTGCTCATGGGGCAGCAAACCTACACCACCCGGGACAGCCTCAAATCCACTTCCTCCTCCTGCGGCCGCACCTTTACCTGGGCTTTCAGCCACCGACCTTTTAGCCTACGAGCGACAACTTGCAATGAACAAAATGGGTGGTCTTCAAGCCCTAATGCACCCTCAGGGACAACACCTTCTCAAGCAAGCAGCGATGGGAGTCGGTGCTGCCGGAGCAAGCCAGGCCATATACGACGGTGGATTCTAGAACATCGCGGCTGCCCAACAGCTAATGTACTATCAGTAATCGAACATCAGAGCTTGTGTGGTAATATATTATATCCTGAATTCCCTCACCTCACACTATCAGGTTTTATTCGAGTTCTAAAGGAAACCATTTATGAGGCCTTTTAATGTGCTTTTTGCCTCTCTTTTTCCTTAGCAGCGAGATTGCATTGCACCCTGCTTTTTTTCTCTCTAAATAGCATACATGTTTGCCTGATTGTATCAATCTTATGTATTTCCTGATATTATTTTGAGTTCTAAATGGCGATGAAGCTTTTTTTATTGTATTTCCATACAGGTAAATTAATACTTGATAAATTAATCTTATCTAAAATAATAATTTTTTCGGTCCCGACTTGGGCACAAGGTCTAAATTAATAATTTTAATAAATTAATAAGATAAAAAAATTTAGAAGACCCTTATATAAATTTATGGTCCCTTTAATGTTATAAGTTAATAATTTCATAAAATTACAAATATAATTAGGATAACTTAGTAAAATATGATTCTATTGTTTGCTTCTTAAAATTTAAATCTAGATGTATTACAAATATTCTTGAGTGCAAGTGGGGTGGGGTGATTTCTCTTATACTCACATAATGCTTTACGTATTTGATTGGTCATGGACACCTTTTAGATTTGAAGCCATGGTTAGTTGGTTTTGATTTGGATTGACTAATTAAGAATGTTTGATGTTATTTATATAGTGGTTGATTTTCTTAACATACAATAAACTTTGCATTTTATATGTATTATATTTAATTAGTCACATCGTACATAAATATCATTCAATTAGTTAATAGAATATATATATATGTTTTATTCATGAAAAAGAATGTAGGTTCGTTGAATTTAATTTTTTTTAGAATTAATAAGTTATTAATTTATCGATTAATTAATACTTTTTAAATTAATAAAATTATATAGTCTCGGCAATATTAATTTATAGAGGTTTTACTGTATATAGATTAGGATTCACTTACACAAAATATAAAACTCATAGTTTTATACGTTTTTTGGAAAGTTTAATAAAGAGAATGGATGATTAAGATTAACTCATTATTTTTTTTCAAGTAATAATCTTCTCATAACCCACTGTCATTTATTTTAGTCATTGTAAAAGTTATAAACTTTTATATACATATATATAAAACGACGGAGTCATAATTGGTGCTCGGGGAAAAGTATAATTACTAGGAAAAAAAATAGAGGTAATATCCAAAAAGAAAATATTGGGACAACTGCCCCAACCTGAAGAGTAGCATTGTCCCCCCTAAAAAATAGACAAAAAATGTTTAGGTATCATTTTCGACCAATAAATCAAATTTAAATATTTAATTGGACAAAAAATTGATATTAAATTACAATATAAAATATATATATATATATATATATATATATATATATATATATCTTTACGGAATCACATTTACAACATAATTTGTATTTCCTAGAAAAAATTATTAAAAAATAGACAAAAAAATGTTTAGGTATCATTTTCGACCAATAAATCAAATTTAAATATTTAATTGGACAAAAAAATTGATATTAAATTACAGTTTGAAAAATAAATATATTTATCTTTACATAATCACATTTACAACATAGTTTGTATTTACTAGAAAAATTATTAAGGTTTAATTATACATTTGACCCTTAAACTTGTACTCTCTTCCTATACTGATCCCTAAACTTTTTTATCTCACAATTACTTTGAACTTATATTTTTTTTTTGAATATGCTTGTGTGCAAGAGTAGTATCTGTACTTATATTTTATAAGATACATTGACCCATTTTTTTATAACCACATTATCCTAGAATAAAAATTATATGTTCTTTTTAGTGCTCCTATTTATGCCCACATATTAAATAATTAAGTTTAGAGTTTAGGGTCAATGTTTAAGGTTAACATCTAGAATTGGGTTTAATGAATTACGAGTATGTATATTTTTAGAGTTTAGAGTTTAGAGATGGGGATTTAGAATTTAGGATTAGACCTTTGAATTTTTTTTGATGTTGGGACACCAAAAAAGAGCATATAATTTTTGTTCGTTATTCTATCCATTGGTTGAATGACTCGGGCTGGGCTTTGTAGAGGATCATTATGCGATAACCGTCTCAATCCAGTTATCTCTATTCACAACATCAAAATTTAAACCTTTAATTTTGTTTTAAAAATTTAATGTCTTATCTGATTAGGCCAATTAATTGTTGACGATACATTGACCCCGTTTTTATAACACCGTTAAGTGATGGTCTTATAAAAAAAACAATGTCTGACATAATAGAAGTTCAAGGGGCAATATGAAAGAAAATAGAGTTCAGGGACCAGTGTGGAAGGAGGGTGTAAGTTCAGAGGCCAAAGGTATTATTAAGCCAAATAATACTAATTTATTGCATGCAGGACTCTTCGTTTTTATTTAAAACCATATTTAAATAGAGTACGAGTTAAGAAATAATAGCTTCTGCTTTTCAGATTCCTGCCCAATTTATTTCCCCGCCAATATTCTTTAACTCCCCTCCCCCTTCGATTCGCCGGCGAACATGTATCACGGCAGCGGGCGAACACCTCGCGGTGGCCGATCACCGCGTCGCGGTGGTTATTCCAATCACAGTCATAGCCCTGTAAGATTCTTCTCCAACTTTACTAATAACTCCTTTTTAAAAGAAAATATAAAATAAATTACTTGAAAGGTTTAGTTCTTAGTAAAATTGAAGATGCGTAGTTTGCTAAATTTGAAGAATTTTTATTTACCGATATTCAATTTAACATGTATATTTACCAGTAGTTATAAAAGGCGGAGTTAATTTTGGTTTACTATGAGGTTTGCCGATGGGGGAATCCTATTTATTAATTTCGAAATCATGAATTTTGATTTCTATGGATGGTCAAAATTTCTTAGCAGATTTTCTGGTTCTAACGTTTGGATATTAGGTCAATGTAATGAAAACGTTCTTTCTTCTTCTTTTCCTCTTGGTTTAAATGATTTTGATCACCATGTCCAGGCTGGGGATTCTGGTGAAAAGTCTTATCATACTCCGGATGATGGAATGTCCAAAAGCCGAGGGAGACGTTTTCTGAACAAGTCATCAAGTGGTTCAAGGTACTTTAAGCATGATAATGCTGCTTTTTACGAATATAAGCCGAAAACACCATTGGGTGTTGGTACTGGAATTCAAGGGCAAAATGATACTCTTAAAACCCGGGGCACTCCAAATGAGGCCCTTAAGGATGATTTTCAGTCATTGTCTCGTCACTCAGGTCCTTCGGGCTCAAACCTCGTTGTAGAAAGTGACCAGATTGAACTCTCTTCAGTTGAGGAGACTGAGAGTTGTACAGCTATACTGCTTCATGATCTCTCCAACAAGGTTAACATCTCTGATTCAGTAGACAAGCCCGAGACATCCGAACCATTGCTAGAAAGGAGTCCCCAAAATAGTTCAGGTATCGATGATTCGAGTCAGGCTAAGTGCCAAGCTGTGATTCATCCCTTTGACATTTGCTTGCCCAAAATCGGAACACCAATCATGCTCAAACCATCTTTGCTTGTAAAGAATAGAGAAAAGCGGAACGAAATCAAAAGATCGTCCGAAGGCCAAATAGGAAATGTATTGAGACCTGGGATGGTGCTTCTAAAGAAATATCTCTCTATAACTGATCAGGTGAGGCTTGCTAATTGCTGTATCTCAATTTTCTAGCTATATGTGCTTCTAAAGAATTCTCTTGTTAATTGCTGCATCCCCACTTTACCCATGAGCTACTTGTGTTTCCTTACCGTTGGAATGTCTATAAAACTTGAATTTGAGTATCTTATTTCTATGTTACTTGGACTCTGGTCCAAGTGTCAGATACGGGTATGTTTCTGTCAAAAATTTCCCAGTTTTTCTATGTATTTGGAGGATCCTTGGAAGTTTCACATCTCTATATTCATGTGCCAGACACAGATACTTTAAGAAAAATAAAGAGTTGAAATGACAGTCTTATTTTAGTGGTGTTTGTGGTTATAATAACCATGGTGGAACTTGCAAGTAACCTTGAGAGTTCAATGGCTCCACATCCATTGGTTTTAGGTGTTTTGACTTTTGACCCATGCACTCTTCATTATTCGAGAAATACCCTTACTTAGCATTGGTATCCAATACATATGAACATGGCTGTGAGAATATGACCATTGGTGATTGGACCCTCCCTTACATGGAAAAGCTTGGAAATTTTTGAATATAATCTTTGTTGAACACACGCCTGTATCAGACAAACCGTGTCCAAGTAATATAGGTTTTGACCATGTTATCGTGTTTTTATGTGTTTTAAAATGAATTCTTACCATGCTAGAAAAAGGGTGAATGCAATTGGAACTCTGATCTTTGTTAGTTTACTTTGCACCCTCGTATGTTTCTAGGTCAAAATTGTAAGAGCTTGTCGAGCTCTTGGTTTGGGTTCTGGAGGTTTCTATCAACCAGGCTACCGTGATGGAGCGAAGTTGCATTTGAGAATGATGTGCCTTGGTAAGAACTGGGATCCAGAGACAGGTAACTATGGAGATCTTCGGCCAGTTGACAGTGCCGTTCCCCCTGGTATTCCTCGCGAATTCTATCAGTTGGTTGAAAAGGCAATAAACGATTCACATTCCCTTATACAACAAAAGACCAAGGCTAGCCATGCAGAAAAGATTCTCCCACGGATGTCACCAAATATCTGCATTGTTAATTTCTACTCGGCAAGTGGTCGACTGGGACTTCATCAGGTCCAAACTTTCAACCCCTTCTTTTCATCCTTGATCTACACATGACATTGACATCGTAGAAAGTCCTTACCAGTTTCCAGCTCTGTCCGCTTTAATTGAAACCGTCCTTTCTTCCCCATTTCTCTAGGGTGTCATAAATTTACTTTTACCCGTATTGGCTTATATCCTATCCATATACCATTGAAAAACTCGGGTCTTGTTGTTCTCAGGATAAGGATGAAAGTCCGGGAAGTCTACGTAAAGGATTACCTGTGGTATCCTTTTCCGTTGGAGATGCAGCAGAATTCTTATACGGTGACGAAAGGGAAGTCGAAAAGGCAGATAAGGTTGAACTCGAATCCGGGGATGTGCTTATATTTGGTGGGAAATCTAGACACATCTTTCATGGCGTGACTGCAATTAAGCAAAAAACTGCACCCGGAAGTCTCTTGGAGGAAACAAATCTCCGTGCAGGTCGTCTAAATCTGACATTTAGAGAGTACTAAAATCCTAGATACAAGCTTTTGTTTGACTGACTCTTATAATCTATAAAGAAGATGAGATTAAGGTTATTAATCATGTGATTTCTCTATGAATTTGTTCTAAACAGCAAAAGGAGTGTTCTTGTTGAATAGCATTTCATGCTTTGAATGTGTCGAAGTCAGTTCAAAGCTTAATTCCCTACTCTTCTTGATAGTTAGCCTTTGCTTTAAACGTTTCCGACCAGACGGATTAGTCGCAAGCTTAAGCCTAATGTCTCCGACCACCGACATATTCGAATTGACAATATCCAACATCCACAATGAATTCAAAATAATTTTTTTGGGGGTACAATCTAATAGAGCATCTAATCACTAATAACACAAAGTATTCTTCAAGTTCAATTGTGATAAATTAAGTACAACAAAGAAAAACATAATAACTACACTTGATAAAAAAAACCCTACTAATTCCAATACAAATCTAGTGTCTTTACTCATTACACACAAATAAACACATAAATTCTAACCCACTAATCAAATTCCAATCCTACTGAACTCAATTACTACAATCACTGTTGTTATTGTTGCTATTATTATTGTTGTTGTTACTATTATTAACTTTGCTACGATGATTACCGGAGTTGCAGATTCCGGGACCCTTTTTCCCTTGCTTCAACTGCGAAATCTCCAGCTGAGTCTTCATGAAAAACTGCATCCTCTGCAACTCCATCTCCTTGGCGAATTTCATCCTCTGCTTCTCCATCTCCATTACTTGTTGAAGCTTCGCGGTCTCCGCTTGCTCGTAGGCTTCGCCAAACCGTAATATCGCCTGAGTCAGTTCCCTAACCGAGCTCCCCCATTTCCTTCTTTTTTGACCTGAATTGACACCCTTATGGACCACCTTTCTTGCCCTTTTTCCTGTCGGAGGTGGCGGTAAACTATCGAATGAATCAGCATCGTCATCCTCCCCTTCGTCCTCTGAATCCATATCCACCAGGCCCTGTTTCCTCTGATTCTTCATTACAACCATTCTCGGATGCTTTTGTTGTTGGTATTGCTGTTGTTGTCGCTGTCTTTCTTTAACTTGAGAAACTCGATATGGATTCAAACTGGACCGGATCCCGACCGGAATCCCCATCGGTACTTTAGACAAAAAGTCAACGCTTCCACCGCTACCACCGGCAGAGGCGGGGGAAGCTGTATTAGCAGGAATCTTCGCCGATGGTCCTATAAGTTGATCCAATTTCTCAAAAAACAACCACTTACTCGGCCCACCTCCGGCGGCAACCTTAGCTTTCTCCTGCTTATATTTCTTCTTAACCGTATCGATTCGATTCTTACACTGGATATCTGTCTTCGGAGCTTTCGCATAATCCTCTCTGCTACTCACAATATCCGCCACTTCTTTCCAATGCTTCTGCTTTAAGTTCCCACGGCTCAGCTCCAAATATCTCTCTCCCCACGCATCAATCAAAATCCCCGTAGCGCCTTCGCTCCAGCAGTCCTCCCTTCCACCGCCGTTGCTCTTCGACTTCTGCGGCGGCGGAAGCGCCAACACAATCTCCTTTCCGTGTAGACCCGGCTCTTCTGCAGGTGGAGAATTCGGAGGAGGCGAGGCGGCTACCGTCATGGTTTCACGACTATTGGACGGCGGTGATGGCGACGACGGCGATGCAGATCCGCTAGCGGCAGCCGATGGGTACGGTTGGATCTCTTCGTCTTCCTCCATTGGAGATCCAAAAGAATTCGACAATTTCAAAAAAGGGGGAAAATTTAGGGTTTCGACGAGAAACGGAAAATGCGATTTATTTTGCCATTTATTTTGTTTTTTTATTATCGGTTGATGGTACGGAAAGTTGAAGTGGGGCGGGAAGGGAAGTGACGGCGTCGGTGAAGGAGGCATTGATTGGGGGACACGTGGGAAGGGAAGATTACGTGTAATGATTTGGTTGGTGGGAACGTGGAGATTCCGTCACCGGCGTTAATTTTGGCAATATCGGTTCTATTTTGAGCGTTCATTTTTCCGGTGGTGTACCGAAATTACCCTTTCTTTCCCAAAATTATAAGATTTTTGTTGGTCAACGTCGACACTCGAAATCAAAAGGCATCCTCTTTGTTTTTTTATGTAGAAAAAAACGAAGGTATAATTGAGTGTATCAAGTCTCTTATTCGAGTTTTATTTGTGTAAATTATATGTTAGATTTTAAAAGTTTCACTTTGATTTAAAATTAGAGATATATGATAAAATATAAAATGTATTAGAATTTGTAAAATGATAAAATATAAATATAAAAAATGTTTATAAAATATTAAAAAAATTAAACACTTGGATTAAAAAAGTACTAGACTTTCCTATTGTATTCGAGTAACAATAAAACTCATTTTTTTAGAGTAACAATAAATTTTCAATGGAATCAACATTGTATTAGAGTAACAATAAAACTTATTTTTTTTTTGCTTTTTTACATCAAATTGATGTTCATTAATATTTGAGGGAGAAAAACAAACAAAAATTTTGATTTTTTACTACCCTAATACAACGATTATTCTAAAAAACATGTTCAACGAATATTAATAGTCTTAGCATAATTAGAAACAATCGAAGACTTTCCTATTGTTTGTAAATATTTTTTTTATATTTATAACTTTTTAATATTTTTAATTTTACGTTTTTTATTTAATTTTTTAATTCAATTTTTTTTAAATATTTTTTATGAATATTTAAATATTTTTAAAATATTAAAAATTTCTTATTTTTAGCTAAGGGGCCATCTCTAATACATTTTATCATTTTAATTCATCACACATGTACGAGTACATTAGCATCGTTAACTGTCACGTTAGTACTGTAACATTCAAGGGAAAAATAATATAATTCGTGAACTAAAGGATCTAATTAAATGTGTTCGAGAGGCTAAATTACTAATTTGGATCGAATTCGAGGACAAAAATACCCCTTCATGAGTTTATTGTGATTATTAATATGACCTACATAATTTTCAAATAAAAATATTAATTTATATATTTTTATAAATGTTTTTTTGAAAGATAAGGTGATTACAAGTAGTATTTGTTCTGAATATATTCTCAATTATTTAACAGTGCATGCTCAATCACCCTGTTGCAACTGCTGGTACTCGAAGTTGTGACCTTTAAGAACAACAACCTTTCACTTAACCACTGAGGCAAATTATTTTTTAAATGGTATATAATTTATTTCTGAGTTTACTGTGATAATTTTTGTTTAAAGTAAAACTTGTACATATGCATGTCTTTATCCTAATAAACAAACATGTTCACAAGTCAGACAATATTCAGTTTTTAATACAATTTGATATATTTAGGTCATATTTGATAAAGAGATGTTTGAGCTAAAATTAGAAGTTTGAGCTAAAATGAGAAGTTTGACTGGTCAAATCCACTAATTTAGATGTTTAGTAAAGAGCGAATTGAAATAGAGAATTGAGGTGAAACCTTTAATTTTGAAAAAGTCGCTAATATGAGCTTTTTGAAATTATAGGTTTTGACATAAGAGTTATAAAGATCTTTTTACCCTTTAACAATTATCAAAAATCTCAAAATAACATAAATTTAACCATTTATATTTTAATTCTTCAACATCACGTATTTATATTGTGACATTTGTAAATTAATACCTTTTTATTTTTTATTCTCACACATTTATATTTCTATTTAAATTTAGGGTAAACTACATAAATGACCACCATACTATTGGTAAAGTCGCGATTTGACCATCTTACTTTTTTTCGAAGCAATTAAACCACCAAATTATTTAATTGGTTGCAATGTGACCACCAGCCGTTAAAAACTAACGGAAGGAGTGACGTGGCAGTTAATAAAATTGGTATAATTACACATTTGCTCCCCGCTATTTATACATTTTATTAATTTGGTCTTAATTTTAATAAATAAAATAATTTTATTATTTAATTAGGTTACGACACGTGTCACCGTATTATTGGAGGACTTTATTTATATATTTTTAATTTAATAATTTTTATTTTGCTCCTCCAATCAGGAGGTGACACGTGGCACCTGATTGGAAGAGCAAAATTAAATAAGAAGCATTTTGCCTCTAGCAGGAATCGAACCCACGATGAATGGGTTGATAGTGAGCGTGCTAACCACCAGGCCAAAGCTATCCTTGTGATGCTTTGTACAAAATCTAATATATATTTTAACGTGTTACTCATGCCAGGAAAAAAACCAGTATCCGGATAAGGTTTCTTTCTTGCAGCGGACTAATTATCGAAAATTTGAGAGGGAGAGAGATGCAAGGCTTGCTCTACAGGCTAGGTAACAGTTGTGGTGTCACTGCCTGCTAAAATCATATTCTGCAATGTGCAAGTTTCATAGTTTAGAAATCAGAACCGATTAATGGTGAAATCGATTTTTATTAAAACAAAAGGAAAAAGATTGTACCAAGGAAGTGGCTTTGTTGATGGTGTCAGCATCATATCCAGCGAGGCTTGCACCTTTAAAACAGATTTCATAACGTCCATGAAATCCTTTTCCTTTTTGTTCTCTTCCCAATGTCCGTCCTTCCTGTGGTCATCGAGCCATCCATCGGCAATAACGTCCAACTCTTTAGCAGTTTTCTGCATCCACTTCTCGTAGCCGCCCAAATCCAAACGTCGGAGAAAAGGGACTGCGTCACCCAACCCAAATATACCCGACAAGTGAAAGAAATCTCGTAAAGCCTTACGATATCTGGACACCACCTTCTGGTCTTCCTCCACGGCAACATTATACCTCTTCCCGGCAACCGTCCTGAGAATGACGTTCAAAGTCAAGTCCGCAAAATGTTTCTTCATCTCAACCAACACCTTACCGGAGCCATCTTTTTTCTCACCCCAAGTCCTGTATAGTTGTTTTAGTGACCCTTGTATTTCCGACACAAAGACTTTCTTAAGCTGATCGATCCTGTGGTTGGATAGCACCTCTAACATTGTTATTTTCCGCATTTCACGCCAGTATTGTCCGTAGGGAGAGAACCCGAACATGGCATAGTTGTAACCCAGGTGTTCAGCGGCTGCAAATTTGGAACGAGAGGAAACAACCATATCATTAGTGGTAAATATCTCCTTGGCCACATCTCTCGAATTCACCACCAGAGCTGGATGAACACCGATGCGGATCATGTAGGCAGGTCCATATTTATCAGCCAAGTTTCCCAATGTTTCATGAGGGGACAACGGTCCCCCTAACAGCGGGAGGTGACCGATTAATGGCCACGCACCACCTGCAACGGGTGCAGCTTTGCCGCCGCTTCTGGCGCTAGACTATATGAGTTTGGTGTACAAAAACAGTAGTGTGATGGCTAACACCACTGCGTAACCAAAAGTGGGGAGATCAAGATCCATCGCTGCTGAGATAGAAAGTGCAGAGATGATCTTCAGAACTTGTTTCTTGTTTTTTTTCTGGCATGAGTAACAAGTTAAAATATATATTAAAATTTGTACAAAGCATCATAAGGATAGATTTGGCCTGGTGGTTAGCATGCTCACTTTCAACCCATTCATACTGGGTTCGATTCCTGCTAGAGGCAATATGCTTCTTATTTAATTTTGCTCTTCCAATCAGGTGCCACGTGTCACCTCCTGATTGGAGGAGCAAAATAAAAATTATTAAATTAAAAATATATAAATAAAGTCCTCCAATAATACGGTGACACGTGTTGTAACCTAATTAAATAATAAAATTATTTTATTTATTAAAATTAAGACCAAATTAATAAAATGTATAAATAGCGGGGAGCAAATGTGTAATTATACCAATTTTATTAACTACCACGTCACTCCTTCCGTTAGTTTTTAACGGCTGGTGGTCACATTGCAACCAATTAAATAATTTGGTGGTTTAATTGCTTCGAAAAAAAGTAAAATGGTCAAATTGCGACTTTACCAATAGTATGGTGGTCATTTATGTAGTTTACCCATAAATTTAATAATTAATTAAATTGTATTAAAAATAACTATATAGATAATAAATTAATATATAGATACTTCAAATATATTTAGTATTGTTATATTAAAATTATTCGTCATAATCTAATTAATATTAATACATACAAAATATTGATAACTAATGAACTATTCAAATAAGTATCAAATATAATCATGTAATTATGCGTCATTTTTCTTGTTTAAATAACCCAACAACTATCATCTATCAGTTAATTTTACCAAACACTTTTATACAATCAACTAATATAATCCACTAGTCAAATTAGCTAATGCAATCAACTATAAGCTATCAGCTAATGGCGCTGTTTGGTAAATAGCGGGTTGAGCAAAAATTAGAGGTTTGACTAGTCAAATCCGCTAATATTGATGGTTGGTAAATAGCGGTTTGAAAGAGCGAATTGGATTGAAAAAAAGCTAATTTTGAAAAAGCTCCTAATATGACTTTTTTGGGATTAGAGGTTTGATATTAGAGTTGTAATGACTCTTTTACCATTAACAATTACCAAAAATCTCCAAATAACTTAAATTAAATAATAAAAATTTTAATATAAATAATAACATATTAAATATTCGACTTATTTGTTGTTACTACTAATTTATATGATGATATTTGTAAGTTAATTCTATTTTTTATTATCACATATTTATACGTGCATATAATTTTTTTAATAATTATATAAATAATAAATTAATATATAAATCTTTCAAATATGTTTAGGAAATTTATATTAAAAATAATTTTTACAAATCTAATTAATATTTATTAGATACAACATATTCATAACTGATAAATTATTCAAATAAGTATTGAATATAATGATGTTCTTATATGTCATTTTTTTTGTTTAAATAATCAAACAACTATAAGCTATCAGTTAATTTTACCAAATACTTTTATAC
The DNA here is from genome assembly GCA_958450335.1 of Hibiscus tridactylites. Taxonomy (NCBI): domain Eukaryota; kingdom Viridiplantae; phylum Streptophyta; class Magnoliopsida; order Malvales; family Malvaceae; genus Hibiscus; species Hibiscus tridactylites. The sequence continues at coordinate 17,579,256 of OY288274.1, forward strand.
AATCAGCTAATGCAATCCACTAGTCAAATTAGCTAATGCAATCAACTATCAGCTATCATCTATTCGTTAATTGTCAAACAGGGCCAATATAATCAGTTATCAGCTATCCGTTAATTGCCAAATAAAATTTTAGTATTACAATTTAGTCATAAAAATATACTAAAATTAAAATATTTGTGTAACACAAGCAGTAAACTTATTTACCAAAGTATTTTCCTTTAAAATAATAAGATGATGTTAAGTAAACATATTTTAATGCTTAAATTAAAGGGTAAAGTACACAGACGGTCACTGAACTTTGATGCAAAAAACAAAATGGTAACCGACCTTTCAAAAATCACGAAGTAGCAATTAAACTTTAGATTTTGAAACAAAACGGTAACTGGGGCGTTAAATCCCGTTAACCCCTAACGGAAATCTGACTGGGTATGCCACATCCCCACCCACTTTTCCACATCCCCATAGTCCACTCTCCAAGTCAACTCTTTCCTCAACCTCTCCCACGGCGTTTGCACCGCCAACCCCGTCAATGTACACCACCTCCTCGTTGCCGGCTTCCAAAACTACGTCAAAGGCTCCCAGTTCTGTGACCACCTCCATGAACTCCTCGGCCACGGCATCTTCGGCGTCGACAGGCAAGCAGCTGGAGAGAGCAAGCTCGCCCAGGTGACCGACCATCATCGTCGATATAACCTGCAAGAGGTACTGCGATATGGTCACAGCCACCATCGGCCCGGCAAGGTAACCCACCCTTTTTGTTTCTTCTCTATCTCTTCTTTCACTGCCTCCGCACACAGCCCGCATATTCATTTCCCCATGTACTTGCTCCGGACTCGCTCGATGTACTCCGGTGTACACTCTTCACTCATCCCGCAACACTCGCACTTCGCATCTTCCACTTCAGAAATCGGTGTCAGCTGTTTCTCATCCACCACCGCCGGTGCCGGTGCTACTTCTTTGTAATTCTCAAGCACATCCTTGCTAAGGAAAGAGATATCCGACACGGTTCGGTTCAGGCTATCATTCGAGACTCTGGGTGGCTTGGGGAAGTTGGTGGCTCTGGTGTATGTGCTAGTGACAGCCTCTCCATGCGGTGCCATGTTGAAACAAGAGACAAGAAAAACACAAAGTCTTTAGATATTTGGAGTTGGAAAACACAATGTATGTAGGAACAGAAGTGAGGATTGAGCTTAGAAATGGTGGTGGATCTATATATAAGGACTCAACTCTCAAAAAGCAGAAAGGACTCAACTTTGGTCCAAAATCACTATAAAATTTTCCTCAAATTGGATCTAAAATATTGTTTCCACTGCAAAAACCCAATTTTCTACTACCCTTTTGTTTTCAATAGCAATATCAATTCTCTTCAACAATTTCTCCGCTGAATCAACTTTCTGCTCTGAACCAATGGCGACAACCACCACTTTGGGCGGAGTCCGCCCTTCCCAGGGATCTCAAAACAGCGCCGAGCTCGAAAACCTCGCTCGCTACGCCGTCGACGAGCACAACAAGAAAGAAAATGCGATGGTAGAGTTTGTGAGGGTTGTAAAAGCAAGCGAGCAAGTGGTGGCAGGGACGCTTCACCATTTGACGGTGGAAGCTATCGACGCCGGCAAAAAGAAACTTTATGAGGCCAAAGTTTGGGTTAAGCCCTGGATGGACTTTAAAGAATTGCAGGAGTTTAAACATGTTGATGATTCACCTTCTTTCACTGCTTCGGATCTTGGTGTCAAGAATTGAAAACGAAGATTAATGGAGTGGATTAAAAATGATTTGTTTTTTTTAATTACAAAATGATTTGTTTTTAGTTTTTAAATATGTGGAATATAATTTTATTATTTTTTATATATGAGGTGGAAAAGTGGGTGGGGATGTGGCATACCCAGTCAGATTTCCGTTAGGGGTTAACGCCTCAGTTACCATTTTGTTTCAAAATCTAAAGTTTAATTGCTACTTCGTGATTTTTGAAAGGTCGGTTACCATTTTGTTTTTTGCATCAAAGTTCAGTGACCGTCTGTGTACTTTACCCTAAATTAAAACATTAATACTTGGCCGGTTATATGAATCTGATTTATACATCATATTCATGGAACTTTCTGCATTATTTATTGGATGAGTCTACCACGTGCGACAAACATTGATGAACACCACTAACGATGAACATCGATGAACACCATTAATTTTTTTAAAAAAATTAAAAAATTAAAGGACTAAAATTATAATTAAAATAAAATAAAAATTAAATTTAATAGTTACTTTATAATTTTTTTTTAATAGATTAGAATCAAATATACCCAATTTTCCTAAACCCTAACAAAATAGTCTCTTAAAAAAATAAAAATCAATATTTTAAAATCAATTTAAACCCAAATTTAATAAACACGACATCATGTGCGCGAGGCACGACATCATGGATTCATTCTGTAATTTCAATTTCAGATTCTGATTCATTTAAATAAATTTATGAACCAAAATTCCTCTGCAGTTACCGCAAGGCATGTGCTAAGCCTAAATCCGATTAATATTAATTAAACCTTGCTTTGGTAATTAGTAGAGGGATTAATTTGGGATAAGTGGGTAGCGGTATAATGCGAATGAACTATTAGGTAGATTTGTAGATTTTCCAGGAATCTTTTAGGGTTTTTATTTTTTTCTAAGAGATTGATTTTGTTAGGGTTTAGGAAAATTGAGTATATTTGATTCTAACTTATTAAAAAATATTATAAAATAATTATTAAATTTATTTTTTATTTTTTAAAGAGATAATTTTAATTATAATTTTAGTCCTTTAGATTTTTAATTTTTTTTTTAAAATAATGGTGTTCATCGGTGTTCATCGTTAGTGATATTCATCAATGTTCGTCGCTCGTTGTAGAATTTTCCTTATTTATTAAAAAAGTTGGAGACTTTTTAATTATAGGTTGATCTAATGATTTTTTTTAATAAATTTAAGTGTTTAAATTTTGTTGTTGTAAATGAAATATTGAATTGGAAGAGTTGATCTCATTATAGATTTTTATGGTATCTGATTCAAATTAATTGATTAATAAATTAAATACAGATAATTATAAAAAAATATTAAAAACCCTTAAATTTGGCAACAAATCGAAGTTAAATTGTTAACGTTTAAGTAAATTCATGGACTAAAAAACCGATATATTGATTGAATTGAAAATGGTAGTGGTTCAGTTAGTATATCAAAATTGATAGGATTTTTTTTGATAGAATAAGATATATCAAACTTGTAAAAATTTATTTGTATTTTTTAAAATTTTTTTTTATATAAACATTGATATTCGATTATTTAGTTGACTAATTCTGATTGAGTACTACAAATGTATGTTATGGGAGCAACTCTCTCAATTTAATTTTCTTCATTCACAACGCAAGACTCAAACTATGACATTACTTAATGAACCTAATACATTGATTTTATACAAAATCTATAACATTAAGCCAAACCCATTTTTTTATAAAGATTAACTACGTTTATGATTATTTGGCATTAAACTTTTTAAACAATACTTAAATAATCCATAATCGTTTAAAGTACTAAATCGAAGACAATTATACCTACATACATTCGAATTTATAGTTTTCAAAAGATAAAATATTGTGTAAATTACTTATATGTGGTACAAGGATGTCCATTTAAGTACAAAAATTGTACCTTAGACTCTTAACAAAAACCTAGAATATATAACACAAACACATATGTTTAAGATTCATGAATGTAATAGCGACCCTATCTATATTCTTTACATTAAAAACAAACATATTAGCAAATACTCTTATGCCAATTCGACTATTTCTAGATGAATGGTCGTCAAACATGTACAGCTAAGACAACAACTTAATCCCAAAATTAAGGACAAATCATTCCACTAAATCCATAAACAAATTACTGTAAATTAATGGGTTTTCCGGTTTATTTCATTTGACTATGTTTGATCATCATATTAGTTTTAATTATATCTGGAGGAATCGAGTTGAACTTCTTCGTAATAGGGTATAAAGTTCTTCAAGATTTTTTTAGTAGAGGTAACAATCAACTTTGTTATCACGGTACGTTGCTTTTCACTTAATACAATTCATTAAAATTTAACAAAATCGCTTTCATTATGATGTGAACTAAAATATCTTGATTTAATTAACCTCTAATGGCGGACGGCAAAGGAAATTAAGAGGACAAAGAATGTACGGCATCGTCACTATATATATATATATATCATTGTTGAACTAAGCTCTTTTATTATTAGGGTTTTGATAATGGGAGTAAGAGCTAGTAGGTTGAATAGGTTGGTTGGAGATCGAACGTTTAAGCGAGTTGGGATTACTCCGTTGACGCCGAAAGGTTACGTACCGGTGTGCGTAGGGGTCGACAATGATACGAGGCGGTTCATCGTGCATAGGGACACTTTATGCGACCAAGATTTCTCGGAGATGCTATGTAAATCGGCTGAAGAATATGGTTTCTGTAACGAGGGAGTTTTGAGGATTCGTTATGAAGCCAAGGATTTCGAGGAGTGGATTATGAGAAGGGCGAAACGGAGGATCGTTCGTGTTACCTGATCATTTGTTAATGTTGATGGATCATATCTTGGGGTCAATGCTGAAGATTTGTAAATGTATTTCCATGGAGGAAGCTCTGTCTCTATGGCAACTGGATATTAGGAGTTGCTTGTCGTTAGAAGGTGTCTTAAAAGAATGAAGTCATTTGGATATGTTTTTAGAGGTAAATATGTGTAAATAGAATATCATTTGGCATTCAATTCCCAATTGCAAGCTTAGATTATTTGGCATAATCTCAACAAAATAAAAAAATCTTTCGTTTGACTGAATAGTTATTTTGGTCATATATATTTTAAAACAATTAAATCTCATACGTTTCATTTTGGGTCAAAATAATCTATCAGCAGATGAAACTATTAGTTAACTAACGATAAATAACTTGAAATGACTTGACAGGATGACATGTCAGCATAAAAAATAATTTTATATTTTATATAATTTTATAAAAATATTTTTAACTGACTTGGCATTCTTTCAAGTCAATACTTCTGTTTACATGACATTGCAATATCAACCTGCACTATTATGTAGATTTGTAATTAGGGGTGAGCAAATCTCGACTCGAATAAAAAAATTGATATTTTTTTTAATTTCGAGTTATTCGAGTCAACTTGAGTAGCTCGAAAAATTTTTGAGTTCGAGTTCGAGTTGAAATTTTCCCAACTTGAAAAACCGAAAAATTGAAAAACTGAATTTTACAGTTTAGTCCCTAATTTTATTTTTCTTCAATTCCTCATTCATTTTAAGTCAATTTTTGACTAAATTTGAACCACATATTCCTAAACAAACATAGAATACTTATTTATCTTCAATTTATATTTTTGAAAATAAATTTCATATTTTTTTTATTCCAGTCCCTTAACTTTGTATGATTTCCTCATTTCTTGAATTTCTCCTTCGTTTTAAGTCATTTTTGACCAAATTTGAACCGCATGATCCTAAACCACTGTAGAATACATATTTAGCTTCAATTCATATTTTTAAAATTAAATCTTTAAATTTTGCAATTTAGCCCCTCAACTTTGAATGATTTCTCATTTCTTTAATTCCTCTTTCGTTTTAAGTCTATTTTGACCTAAACTAATCACATGATTCACTAATACTATATAATATCTATATAACTTCAATTCATATTCTTAACAAATATATTCCTTATGAAATTTAGTCTTTTAACTTTACATTTTATTCAATTTGATCATTCAACTGAATTTTTTTGTATTTTTTCTTCACATCAATTCATTGACTCATTTATACTCCCATCAATGTTTTATCCCCAAAAGTTCCTTATTTAAAAATAATATTATAAATATATTTTAGAAGTTTAGATGATATTTTTTATTAAATGACATTACAAATCTTACTTATACATGTGAAAAATAATATGAAGAAATATATATGCATATCTTATATGATTAGAGAAAGTCGTTTAAATTGGAATCAAATTGTACTATAACATGGTAGATAATTACAATTAAATTTGTATAGGAACTCGAAAACTCGACTCGAATCGAAAAAATTTCAAATTAAGTTCAAGTTGTAAAATATGACGAGTCAACTCGAATAACTCGAAATTTTTTGACTTGACTCGATCGAACGCTTACCCTATTTGCCACATCATTTCAAGTCATTCAGTCGTAGTGCACAAGGATGTATTGCTTTTTTTTTCAATGAATAAAATTTAAAATGAATCTCATAGCATGGAAGCACAATTCTCACTTACTATATAAACCCTCTCCATATAGTCCTAAATCGTAAGCAGCGACCACCTTCATCTGCGAACCGGAACTACAAATGTAACTGAATAAGCTCATCGCTTAGGACGGAAGGCGTACACCGATGTGTTAGGTACCTCGAAATCAATGGTGCGTAATGCAGGACCATATCCTTTGAACTGCAAAAAAAAAAATATCATATGCTAATCAAAACCCTCAAGTTTTCAATGTGGATTCTTTCTTATGTTTGTCGTCCTAGTTCAGATACTTCCAGAAAAAAGAGTAAAAAGAAATGAAGGTTTGATCACCTTGTAGCTTTGAGCAGCCATAAAACGGGTTTGTTCATGCTATGTGACACCAATTCAATCTGATATGTTCCCAATTCCCATTATATTTATGAATTATGATACCCCACTTTCAACGACTCCATCGGCCCCGACAAGTACCATGTCGACTTTGTCCATCGTATATGCCACAGCCGAATCTATTAGAAGCTTTACGGGGCCAGCTCATTCCATAAGTGTAACCCTGTTCTGCCGGGCCTTCCATCCGTATTGACAGCACATTGGACTTAGTCCTGAGGTGTAACCCTGAATAAAGTTGGGCCTAATATGGTGCAAACTGCAAAGTACAACTATAATGCTAACTTTGAAGCTAGCCGTCAGTGAATGTGCTGGTCTAAGGTGAAGAGAATTCCTGCATTTGTTCCGCTTGTGGGGAATGGGCAGCCATATGCGTATTGTTACGGACCAACTTCTCACGACCGAGCAAGCCGCACCCACAAGTGCTTGCCTTAGCGCACCACGTCCTTCACCCGACTGAGGGACCCGAGTAGTTGCCAACACCACACACCAAGGGGCCATGCACAACGCCCTTTGTGGTGTCCGCATCCGAGAGAGCCGAGCTGGGGCACTTCCAGCACACCATGGGGCCAAGTCCAGCACCCCATGTGCTGCCCACGAGAGTAGGACCCGAGGGGGCACACTACACGCACCCAAGGGGCCTTGCCAAGCACCCTCCATGTCGCCCAAGCCATGGAGCCCGAGCCTGCACTCGACGTGCACACCAAAGAGGCCAAGTCTGCACCCGACGTGCACACCGAGGGGCCTACGGGAAGCCCATTCGAGTTGCCCACACCCCTAGGGCCCGATTTAGCACCTAGCATGCTAAAGACGGGGTTTTGGACCAGCCAACCGGGCCTAACAATGCCCAATCCGCCCAAGAGACCAAGACCCATCATGAGTTGTCATCTTTTGACCAACACACGTGGAAAGATATCATCCATGGAGTCATATTCGAGGAAAGTCTTCTATGCCAACAAATAGATGATGTCACACTCTTGTAATCTAGGCAACTTTGTTTATATTAGAGTGTTTCCATGTTTAGGAGGATAAGATTCATCCATAGCCCTTGGATCAAATCGTTAGAGACCGTTAGGTCAAGAGGGCCAAGGCTATAAATAGAGCCCTTCCCTCACCATTGTATTCATTCCACACTTTCTGAGTTCTTGAGTAAGAGTTTAGAATTTCTCTTCAATCTTTGTCTTGCCAAAGCTCTCTTGCCTTGCCTAGCCATCATCACTATTTTCCCACAAAGCTTCCGCCGCATCAAGTTCTAAGCACTCCAGCTTAGATATTCGAAGGCTGACTTAGCCCTCAACTTAAGATCGACGACTAAGGTCACACGGGTTAGCGAGTCAAAACCTAGCCCCGTGACAAGTGGTATTAGAGCCATTTCCGCATCCGTACGAGTCAAGAGGTGGCGCAAGGAAGAAAGATTGATGCGACAAAGATGAGCGTGGAATCACCAAGCGTCTCGTTTGAAAGCGAGGTGAGCAAATCACAATTGTGTGATCTTTTTATAAGTAAGCCGTGGTTTTGTTATCTTTGCAGAGACAATCATGATGCCAAAGGCTGCCCAATAAAGAGGCCGCTAGAGTGTTGGATTTGTAGAGATCCACATCAAACGAGTGAGTGCCCAAAGATCAGCAGCTTTGCCGCCATCAAGAGGAGAGTTGGGATACAGTTAGAGTGCTTCCGATGCAATGGGCCACACATGTGTTACAATTTCCCGCGTCGAACCAAGCAGTCCAAGGTACAAGACGAGCCTGACAAGACCGAGGCTTTGAAGCTTGATTCGAGCTGCAAAGAGCTACCAATGGGTCCGGTAGATGCGTTCGAGGAACAAGGCTTGCCCGATAAGATCGAGGCCACAAAGTTTGTTTCCTTGTTCGAGGAACCGCTAGTGAGTATGGTGGTTGAGGCGTCAAACTTCGAGAATGAAGTCTTGATGAGCGAAAGGTTGCCAAGGGGCAACGAGCCCACAAAACCGTGGGAGAAGCCCGGTTATGTGGAGTATTCCAGTGACAATGATGAGCCAACAAGTGACGTGCTTTCTGCCAACCATGGAGACGATGGTGCAGATGAGATCGAGCATGGGTCATTTTCGGGCTCACTTGAAGTCGAGAGCGACTACGAGGAAGAGGGACCTATGTTTGTAGACATAGTGTTTTCCGACATAAAGCTAAGTGCACTAGTGGATCCAAGTGCATCTTCAGTGCTCATATCCGAGCAAGTTGCCGAGTGGTTAAACCTTCAGGTTGAGAAGGTAAAAGAACGAGTTGAGACAGTCAATTTAAATGACGAGCCAATTGCGGGAATTGCAAGGGATGTGTACCATCAAATTGGCGATTGGCGAGGCACAACAAACATCAAGGTATTATCTTGTGATTTTCTTGATGAATATGAAGTTGTTATTGGATTATCATGTTTGGAACAAATTGATGCGCTTGCCTTGTCAGAAGTTGAGGAAGGGTGTGTTGCAGATCCACACCAACAAGGCGTTGAGTCGTTGAGCCACGATAAGGGAGACAAGACCAAGGCATCACCAAGCATTCACGAAGGAGTGCGTGAATTCGAGACATCCAATGATGACGAGACCATGGTAGAGTCCATGGAAGTCCCCGAGGCAATGAGACAAGTCCTTGATGAGCCCGAGAACGTAGAGGCATTCGAAGTCCATACCTTCGCTAATGTCGACACCATTGAAAGAATTCTCTTGGAGAAAGGAGTTCTGATTGCACATGAGATCCGTGAGCTCGATGAGTTCGAGAAGAGACTCTCAAATCATGATAAAGAGATGATCGCGGTTGTGCGTTACTTGCACGCTTGGAGACAACGATTAATGGGGCCAAGGTTTGCAATCTATACCAAGAGTGATTTAAAAGATTATTTTCTAACCCAAGAAAAGTTGTCTCAACAGTAGATTTATTGGCAAGAAATTGTTAAGAGATCCGACTTTACTTGGAAGTGCAACCCAAGGTTGTCGAATAACGTAGCCAATGCCTTAAGCCGAGGGTACAAGGTGGGGCATGCTAGTCATCCGCCAATGAGTAAGGTGGACCATGAGATCGAGAACGAGAAGCTTTTGGAGTTGCCAAAGACATCACCACCAAGGAGTGAGGTGGTTCGTGAGTTTGAGCCACGTTCGAGTGTTGTGCCACCATCCAAAGGCCAACATCGGACAGTATCATTTGAGTTTGACGAAGTAGATCAAGCCAAGGAAGAGGGGCTAGCACTTTTCTACGAAGAGTTGCAAGCCGAGTTTGACGAGTGGTCAAAGTCCATAGACGAGTGGCATGAGTCCATGGAACCGAGACAAAGCACCGTAATGAAAGCGACGCCCAAGCACATTGACGAGGGGCCAATCCATGCCAACAACACTTACCTTGGGTATCGATAAGGCATAGAGGATCGAACCGACAAGGACCTTGAGTCCGAGGTAAGTGATTCTTTATATGAAGAATCCATTCTAACCCATGGTTATTTGGATGTTTGTAGGATGCCTACAAGGTTGAACGAGGATCCAAACTGAGTCAAGGGGCAAGCAGCTATCCTAGTCAAGCCATACGACAAGGATAATGAGGAATCGAGTAAGGAGGTGATTGGAGCAAGACGATAGCCTCCAACATTCATCCAAACCGAAGGACAAGTGCTAGAGAGCACCGAAGTGAGGCCATTCCACGACCCCTCCATCATCACTTGCCTTGAGTATCGACAAGGCGTAGTGAAGCCACCCGACGAGGACATTGTGTCCGTGGTAAGCAAGTCAATCTCTTATGAAAATTCGAGTCTAACTTGCTATGTTTCCATCCACAGGTTGCTAGCAAGATCAAGCAAAGAGCCGAGTCGATCCGTGGAACAAGTAGGTGAGAAGGCCTACGAGATGAAGTTACCATTGAGAGAACCAATGGACCTTGCCACCATCCCTAAGTCGTTGGACGAGGATGCCGATGGCCGAAAGTGGAGCAAGCCGAGCCAAGCACAAAGCAAGGCGAACGTCTCCTTCGACGAGGAGGCACCACCCATTGAGACAGACCGAGAGCTAAGGCATGAAGGCCTTGCACTTTGCACGAGAGTTCCCTTAGCCAAACTGGAACATGACGAGAAGCCGAGGCCATTCGAGGACAAGACGACCGAGACTCATCATCGCCTATCAACGAGGGCGTCGATAGATTCAGTGGAAGAGAATATCACGGACCAACTTCCCACGACCGAGCAAGTCGTACCCGCAGGTGCTTGCCTTAGCGCACCACGTCCTTCAACCGACCGAGGGACACGAGTAGTTGCCAACACCACACACCAATGAGCCATGCACAACGCCCTTTATGGTGTCCGCATTCGAGAGAGCCGAGCTGGGGCACTTCCAGCGCACCATGGGGCCAAATCCAGCACCCCATGTGCTGCCCACGAGAGTAGGACCGGAGGGGGCACGCTACACGTACCCAGGGGGCCTTGCCAAGCACCCTTCTTGCCGCCCAAGCAATGGAGCTCGAGCCTGCACCCGAAGTGCACACTAAGGAGGTCAAGTCTGCACCCGACATGCACACCGAGGGGCCTAATAGAATCCCATCGGAGTTGCCCACACCCCTAGGGCCCGATTTAGCACCTAGCATGCTAAAGACGGGGTTTTGGACCAGCCAACCGGGCCTAGCAATGCCCAATCCGCCCAAGAGACCAAGACCCATCATGAGTTGTTATCCTTTGACCAACACACATGGATAGATATCATCCATGGAGTCATATTCGAGGAAAGTCTTCTATGCAAACAAATAGATGATGTCACACTCTTGTATTCTAGGTAACTTTGTTTATATTAGAGTGTTGCCATGTTTAGGAGGATAAGATTCATCCATAGCCCTTGGATCGAATCGTTAGAGACCGTTAGATCGAGAGGGTCAAGGCTATAAATAGAGCCCTTCTCTCACCATTGTATTCATTCCACACTTTCTGAGTTCTTGAGTAAGAGTTTAGCATTTCTCTTCAATCTTTGTCTTGCCAAAGCTCTCTTGCCTCGCCTAGCCATCATCACTATTTTCCCACAAAGCTTTCGCCGCATCAAGTTCTAAGCACTCCAGCTTAGATATTCGAAGGCTGACTTAGTCATCGACTTAAGATCGACGACTAAGGCCGCACAGGTTAGCGAGTCAAAACCTAGCCCCGTGACAGTATGCTCCACCTTCTCTTGTGATCGAGTCAAGCACACAATGGCAGGAATCGTTGGAGTGGGATGATCCAAGCTTTAAAATTCTTCTTCAACCCTATTTCAAGATGAAGAAGGATTGGTATGGAGACCGAGCGAACCGAGTTCCCCCGAAAGGAGCCTTAGTGCTTCACTACAATCCGATTCCACCACCACCCTACGATGCCCATTCTTAACGGCACAACCAAGACCAGTATACACCCCCAAAGCTCAGCTTCTAGACTAGAGCAAATTCCAATATATTTATAAAACCCAAGTTTCCACTGCCCTATAGCATCACAGATGACTCCCTCGTATGTAGTATGGCCATGGATCTGCTCACAGCTCCCATTTGTGTTGACTTTAAACTATCCCCGCACCAGACGTTGCCACTCACTGGGTGGATTCATAGTAAACCCAACATTCCCAGCACCTGACGACATAATAGCCATGCCACTATTACGCTGCACAACGACCCCAACAGATCAAGCAATTCGAGCTAGGGGTGTTCAATCGGTCGGTTCGGTTAACCGACCGAACCGAAATTCCCAAAATTTATTAACCGATTTTTTTCCTTTAACCATTAACCAAACCGATTTTTTCTCGAAAAAATTAACCGAACCGAACAAAGTTCGGTTAATTCGGTCGGTTTTTGAATTAACCGAACTTTTACATAATAATTTAATTAAAAAATCAGTAGTCATTACATTAAAAAATAGCCTACTTATGCATAAAATAAAGTTGGAAGAGAAATCTAACAAGATTCATACAGTCGAGCCTCCATGCATTAGTAATTCAACAAACAACAAAGTTCAAATAAAAAAACATCATAATCCAAGTCAACATGAGCACTCATAAATCAAGCTAGTAGAATAAACACTAAAACAATTATATAGGCAGCAATCTTCAGTTCTTCACTCTTCAAAATTCTTCATTTGCATCAATTAATTCTCCCCAAAAAATCTTCATTTGATGTATCCCTACAAAACATATAATATTTCTGTAAAATCAGAAATGAATAAATCAAAAAGTTCGATCATATATATAGTATAATATACACTAAAAAATTAGAATGCATACCTTTCCTTCAACTCACACTCACAATCTCACAGTACATAAGCTTATGAGCTTATGAATTGAGGGTAGGATCTAATGGATTCCAAGACGAATTTAAAATATCAAATAATTAAAAGTTGATGTCAATGTGAGGTACACAGCTCAAAAATAATTTTACTTATTAAATTAAAATTAACAAATAAAGATATCATCATACCATTATCAATCTTGTCAAGTTCTTGAATTTGTTCTTCAATCTTCTTAATCTCTTCTTCTGTCGATGAATTTCGAATATAATCTTGAGCACACACAAGGGCTTGTACCATTTTAGGAGTTAAAGAACTCCTAAATTGATCGAGAACACGTCCTCCGGTACTAAATGCAGATTTTGAAGCTACAGTAGAAAGCGGTATAGCTAACACTTCTTTGGCCATCTTTGAAAGAGCTGGAAATCTAGGACTATTGACTTTCAACCACAATAAAATGTCAAATCCATCATCATGATTTTCAGTAGTCTCCTAAATATTTATCCAATTCAGATGTTTGATCTTCACCACCATTTTCAATGACATGCATTTTATATAAATCTTTCATCTGTCTTTTCACTTTTTGTTGTGGATCATTTACAAAAGCAGTTTTCCCCTCACTTGTTTGGCCACAATCACTAGAAACTCGAGGTTTGTACTCATCATACAATTCAAACAAAGTATCCTTCAATTTTTGCATCATTTCAGAAGATTTTTTAGAATTATACATTTCACTAAGTGCAAATTCTAAATAGTTCAATTTCTGTCTAGGATCTAGAACACAAGCAACAAATATAAGCATATTCATCTTATCAATGTCACCCCAATATTTATCGTATTTATCTTTCATTTTCATGGCCATAACACTAAAATCAATATCAACACTTAATTGAGCATCTCGTAATAGGATATCAATTTCGGTAAGTTCATCAAAAAAATTATTGAAAGTAACATAAGAAGTTCCTGAAACTCTCAAAGTAACTTCATAAAAGTGTTCAAAAAATCTCTCAAGTTTCTAACACTACTCCAATCTTCTATAGTTGGCCAACCCTCTCCCAACTCAAGTTTAGCCCTAAATTTTGTATCTTGTTCTTCGAATCTCTCAAAAGCTCTTTTAAAATTTTGAGCAGTGTCTAACATTAAGTATGTTGAGTTCCACCTAGTACAAACATCAAGACACAACATCTTTTTGCAATTTATTTTTTCCACTTCAACGCACTCCATAAATCTTTTTAATCTAGCTGGAGATTGTCTCACATATCTCACAGCCCCTCTAACACGTGCAACAGATTTGTTCATTTCTTTCAAACCTTTAACAACAATTAAATTCACAATGTGTGTCATGCATCTCATATGAAGGTATTTACCATTCGCAATGCAACCCTTTCGAGGACTGAATTTTTTCCTTAAATAATTAACAACAACATCATTGAAACTTGCATTATCAACAGTGATAGTGAATATTTTATCAATCCCCCAACTTAACAAACAATTTTCAATCATCATTCCAATAGCATCTCCCTTATGACTAGAAATTGGACAGAAATTAATAATTTTCTTATTCAATTTCCAATCATTATCAATGAAGTGCACAGTAAGACACATATAATTCACTCTTTGCAAAGAAGTCCATGTGTCAGTAGTCAAACAAACTCTAGAACATGAGCTTTTTAAATACTGTTTTAGCTTAACCCTTTCATCCAAGTATAACTGATAAATATCTCTAGTTATAGTAAGTCTAGAAGGAATTCGAAACCTAAGGCATGCCACAGAGATAAATTTTCTAAAACCTTCACTCTCAACAAACTTGAAAGGCAATTCACCAATCACAATCATTTGAGCTAAAGCATTCCTAGTTGTTTCTTGATCAAATTCCCAAGTGGTAATATGTCCCACTTCCCCTTTAAGACCCTTATTAGGTAAAATCAATTGGCTTTGATTATTGTGAACAACCTTAGTAGGGTTTTTTTTACATTGCTTCATGTGATAGTTTAATGATCCAGTTCCATTTTTCTTTCCATCACAACAGAATTGTTTATCACAGTAATTGTATCTACCTTTACTTTGACCCTCACTAGTAACAAATTTAGTAAAATGGGACCACACTTCTGAGCTTGGAGTGATAGCTTTCCGTTTAGCAGCAGCCCTTGTATTGTTGCTTTGGCTTGATGCTCCAGCGGTATTAGATGAATTTCCAGAATCAATCAAAGAGGGTGAAACGCTGCCCTCAACAGATGCTTCTGTATTGGACATCTACCAAAAAAATATAAACAAAAAATTACATAATTAGTGAGATATAACCAGTAAATTACATGACTACAATTTAATACAATTCCAGTAAAACTAGAATTATTAGAAATATAAACAAAAAAATACGTATATGTTTCAGATGCATAATTTAATACCATTTCAGTAAATTACATGACTACAATTTAATACAATTCCAGTAAATTACATTACTACAATTTAATACAATTCCAGTAAATTACATGACTACAATTTAATACAATTCCAGTAATCATAATTAGTGAAATATAAACAAAAAAATACGTATATGTTTCAGATGCATAATTTGAGTATTATAATTCCAGTAAAACTAGAATTATTAGAAATGTGGTGGGATAATTACCACTTGCTAGAAATAAGGAACATATTCGAAACAAAAAACAAATTTATAATTAAACCTTAGCCAGAGAGTGCAAATATAAAGAACACAACAAAAAATTTCAGTGAAGATGTTAGAAATCAAAGAAAAAACTCACGAAATCAGTCACAATTCGCAAACCCTAAACGAGTGTAAAAAACTAGCTTCTTTTACATAACAAGTGAAGATTTTCTACGATTTGGTGAAGAACGAACCTTAAGCTGTGGGAACTAAGAAAATACAACAAAATATTCTCCGATCAGCGACGAATTCAACACTGTAAGTAGTATGACTGAAGTATTCAAAGAGTAATTTTGGGAATAGAAAGTGACGGTTGTTTAGGGTTTTTTTTCTTTTGTTAGAGAATTTTTTAGTTTTGAAAGAGTTTAAGTTTTTAATGCATTATTTTTAATTATTCCTAATAGTTATTTAAGTTAATTGAGTTTGGTTTGGGTTAAAAAAATTAGTTTCTTAATGGGTCTGGGGGTTGGGGCAGATTGCATTGGGCTAAGGGTTTTCTTAATTAGTTTCTTAATAAGTAATATATATATATAATATTAAATATTTAATAAATTCGGTTAATTCGGCTAGTTCGGTTAATTAACCGATTTCGAACCGAATTAACCGATAACCGAAGTTTGAAAAAATTATTAACCGTTAACCGACCGAACATGAAATTAACCGACCGATTAACCGAAAAAATTTCGGTTCAGTTCGGTTTTAACCGAAGTTTGAACACCCCTAATTCGAGCCCCATTTCGAATGACATGCCCCTGCTGAAGCACACCCATTGGCTTGGGTAGTCAACAGAGCAGCTGGAGACGTTTGCTGCGTTTTAAAATCGACCCACCATCCCCTCGAGAAGAATCAAACGCCATGACATTACAAAGCAAACAAAACATCCCAATCTATCATATCCATTACAAAGCAAGAAGAATTAGTTGAGTTGCCCAACACCCAGTCTCGAAACGGCATCACAAAAACTCAGCCAATTGCAGTCCAAATTGCAACTGATCGGTCGCAAAGCCTGAAAACGTGATTCACATCCTCTGACATAGACAAACACACATAGCATCGAGCATCAGACGCGAAGTGACACCTCACGCGTTCCACATTCGTCATAATCTTGTTATTATTACAAAGTAACCATAGAAAAAATTTAATCTTTTGTAATCCTCTAAATTTATGAATCGCCCTCCACAATACTCTATTTTCTTCAATCATTGCACCACATCGGACACCATAAGCATACTTGACCGAAAAAAGAAGATCATTCGTCACTTTCCAGCCAACCGAATTATCCCTAGCTGTGATAAGAGGGCCATTATTAGCAGCAATCCGCAACAGGATAGGAAATGGTAGAAGATGCTGGAATTTCTCACAATACCAATTACCACAGCCATCCCCCATGTCGGCCACAGTCTCCGAACCCACAAGGTGCTAGAGATTCGCGGGTACATATGATAAAATCAGATCAATTTCATGAATCCAACCATCGCACCAAAAATCTATCGTCCGACCATTACCTACACGATGCAATATGTTGTCACGCACATCATTCCAATACCAAACTAATCCCTTTTCAAACTTGAAACAATACCAATTGTGATCTAGAAATGCTACTTGAAACAATTTTATCACACTTGTACTTTGCTTGAAGAAATCGCACCCACAACGCCTCTTTCCTCGCAATCAACTGAAAAGCTAACTTCATTAAGAAAGTTTCATTTAGAACACTCAATTTCAAGAATCCAAGACCACCCTGGGAAGTAGATCGACGCATATCATCCCAACAAACTAAATGAATCCCCTTTCCATCAAGCGAGATACCCCAAACAAAATGGTGAATAAAACGCTCCAATTCCAAACATGTCTTCTTAGGGAGAACCGCCATTTGCATGGTATAATTTGGAATAACCGCAAGAATTGCTTTTGCAAGCGTTATGCGGCCAGCAAGAGACAAAATTTTGCTTGCCCAACCACTCAACTTATTTTGAACCATCGTAACCAAATAAGCATAAGAAGTTGAAGCAACGCGGCTATGTAAAAGGAAAACACCCCGTGTATTTACCGAGGTCTGCAACTTCTTGAAAACCAAACACGCTACTAATCCGAGATCTCAAATCAGAAGGAATATTCTTGGAAAAATAAATATTAGCCTTCAATAAGCTAACCTTATGACCAAAGACTTCACAAAATTGTTGTAGTACATGGCGAATCACCTACAATTGGCCCAATGAAGCTTGTGCAAAGAGTATCATGTCACCTGCAAAAAAGAGATGCGAAATATTCGGGCCCTGGATAGATGTACAAAACAGTTTCCAATGACCAACATTAATTTCCAATTAGATAGATTGAGCCAACCTCTTCATACACATCACAAACAAGTAAGGCGATAACGGATCCCCTTGACGAATTCCTTAGGAAGGTGAAAACGTTTTAGTTGGAGAACCATTCTATAAAATTTGGGTTACACTGAAGATACACACTGCATAATAAGGTTTCGTAGCTTAAGAGACACCCCCACATCCACCAAAGTATCTTCAATAAAACCCCACTCTAATATATCATATTTCTTTTCTAGATCAATCTTAAATGTCATCCATCCTTTCCTCCTACTCTTCCTTCGCATCGAATGAATATCATCTTGTGCAATCACGATGTTATCCATGATAGCACGACCAGGATAAAAGCTAGTTTGGTTGTCGGAAATCCAACACAGTAGAAATGGCTTCATTCTATTAACAATAATTTTGGTAATGATCTTATAAACTACATTACATAGACTAATAGGTTTGAATTGGCTCATTGACTCCGGAGAAGCAACCTTAGGAATAAGAACAAAAAGTGTTTTGTTCAGCTCTGTCAGAATTTTGCCAACCTCAAAGATCTGACGAATATAGCAACAAACCGAACTTCCAACAATGTTCCATTTCCGCTGATAAAACCCTGCCTATAAACCATCTAATCCAGGTGCCTTGAAACTTCCCATATCAAACAATGTCCCTCTAATTTCATCCTCGAGGATCGGTGCAATCAACGCCTCCTTGGAGGCACTAGAAATCGGCCGAAAGAAACCTTGGTCCTATAGGACGAGCCACACGTCCCCGATGACGTAAACAAATTCTGATAAAAGTTTTTTCGTTGTAGAAACTAGCTCTTCAAGATCCGTACACCATGACTCATCATCTCGGCGCAGAGCTGAGATTTTGTTTGAACGCCTGCGTGGCATAGTCGAAGCATGGAAGAACTTTATGTTTTGGTCCCCTTGTAGAGCCCATTGAGCACACGTCTTCTGTCTCTATAGACTTTCCTCTTGATCAAGAACCTCTAAAAATTCCAATTTCAGCTTTTCCTGGAGTTCAAGCAAAAAATCAGATCGACCACGAATAAGAGCACGATCTATGCCCCTCAATTTGGATAACAAACGTTTCTTCTTCTTTCCAATATAGCAAAAAACATCCCTATTCCACTCCGGCATCGCCTCTCTGAAGTTATCAATCTTCACCATAAATATGTCGGTAGGTGACCAAATAAATTGTAAGTAATCCTAAAATTGCGTATGGTCTTGCCATGCTGCTATAAATCGGAAGGGCCGATGCACTTGTTCAGAACCATGTTGAACAAACTGAAGAATGAGAGGCCGATGATCAGATCTTATTTGGTTCAAGTGATGCACGCAAGAATTCGGGAAACATGAGAACCAACTAGAATTAACAAAACACCTATCTAATCTCTGATGCAAATCTCTTCTCGACCAAGTGAAAGACGGTCCATGAAAGCCCAAATCCAATAAACCAGCCACATGAATGAAGTCTAAAAAACGTCAACTTCCCCTCTGACCAGGGCCAGAACCCCCTGCCCTCTCGCTCGGGTCCAAGATAACATTAAAATCCCCACCAACAACCCAAGGGGACTCATCCTTCGGAGCAAGTACAACTAATCGATCCCATAGTCGTTTCCTTTTAGACGCTTGAGGGCTAGCATACATAGCCGTAAAATACGTCCAAGCCTGGCGTTTCCCATCAAAGAATCTTCCATTAACAAATTGATTTGAAATACGCAAAATCTATAAAGAGATATTCGCCTTCCATAATAACCAGATACCCCCACTGAAGCCATGGCACTCCACCGGAAACGAATGCTCAAAGCCAAATGTAGAAACAACCATATCCATCGTAGAATCGGGCACTCTAGGATCAAGCAGAGCCACAACCTTTACATGATGCTCACAAACTAGAGAACGTAAAATTCGACGAAAGGTAGGGCTCGCCGCACCCTAACAATTCAAAAAACAAACGTCATTTCAAAATCAATGAAAAGAAAAAGTGACTTACTGCGAGAGCTACTCATGCGACTCAAGAAAAATATCATCCGTATGATCCAGTGCCTCAACATCATCGGAATCACGACCCTCGGACAAATGTTCCATACTAACATCTCTATTACCAATTGAAGAGCCCAACGTCGCTAGGTGTTGCCCCTCGGCACCCAAGTGGTCTAGCTACTCAGACATCTGGCGAGCCCAATCCGATGGTTCCGCTCTAGATAGTGATCGATTATCACGCGGCTTGTGAATTTGGACCCCCTTCTTATTCACCTCCCAACATGTATTAGAGTTTGAGCCTCGAGCCTTACTACCTTTCTTGACAGCTTGCAAGTTCGCTTCAAACCTAGGTTCCACAAGCGAAACAGCAACATGATCACCATTACCCCAACCAACAACATGTTCCATCACCTTGACCCCATTGCTATCCACCAACGAAACCACCTCAGCACCATCCAATGCCGTCCCCGAACCATTTTTCTTTTTAGTTTTACGTATTAGGTTTGATGCTAGATAATTCGTGTTGCCAACCATTGTAGCATGCTGCACATTTTGTCTCTCAACACCAACCGAAACCTTATGATTGCCCTTGCCCTTACCACCATTTTCCAAACCAACCTTCGACCCCCGCGGCTGTACCGTCCCTTCAACCTCCATCCTTGGGAATTCGACAACATCCTCTACTTTTTCATATGAGTCGAGTGCGACAAACCTGGAGCCACCAACCATGCTCTTATTTGCAGCCTTAGCCCTTTCCACTGCTTGGTCAATAGGCCGTCGTCATCTATTAGCAACGACCATGCATGGTTCGTACAAATCTGAGTCGAAGGCCCCGCCACAATCGTAGGATTTCTAGCATCCACCCCATGCTTCACCTCCTCATCCATCACATCCGACCCACCACAATTCTCCTTCGAATGCCCATAGACACCATAACCAAAGCAAATTTGGTGTAAACCCTCGTATTCCAGTCTCTGAACAAAATTATCAATGTCAATACAAGATCTCAAAGGCTTGTTCAAGTCTACCAAAATCGCAAGTCTAGCAAATTTCCCGCGTCCACCTTAATGACGCGACCAACAACATTCTCTATAGACCTGAAAAGAGCCTTACAATAATATCTATAAGGCAAACCCGGTAACCTGACCCAAACAATCACTTTAAAGGGGTGACTTTCCGAAGTAGAAAATGTTCTACTCTATGGTTGCACCGTAAGGTAACTACCATAAATCGTCCAAGGACCACCAAATAACACATTCGCATAATCTTGTTCATCTTCAAACCGCACCAGAAAATAATTATTCTCAAGATCCACAAGTTGCAATTCCTTGTGAGGCTTCCATAGCGCATGAATCCTATTCAATAAAGCATTATATCCAATGACACAACCAAGAAGGCAAATGATGGTCGCATTCCGCAAGCTATGATCAATTTGGTCATGTACTCTGTTAGAAAACTTAATCGTAGGGAAAGCCCCAGTTTTGGTGACAATACAGTCCTCGTCCAAAAACTTCTACCTCATCCATGTCAAGATCTATTCCCACTCCCGTTTTACCTGTGGCTCCCTCTATTGGTTTCTTAGTAGCTACGGCAACGTAGGAGGACGTCTTAGTCTCCACCGTGCCATGCTTCGACTCATGTCCCCCAATTTCGCTACTAAGCCATCGACAACACCATCAATACCTTCTATATCTGAAGCTTCCCCGACCGCATCAACCTCAACTATAGACCCATCATGGTTCTTCACTTTCTTAGCAACTTGTTGATCCTCCACCGCTAAGGGAGAAGCAAGCCTCTTCAGCACCGGCGGCATCCCAAGATGCGGTAGGGTCTCCGTTAAAAGTTAAAAACATTTGTAAACAACAAACACCCCTAAGGTTGTTTTAGTTTTTTTATCCAAAATAACTTCCATTAAAAGTTAAAAACATCCGTAAACAACAAAGACCTTGAGCTGTCCACTATCCATGCAACGTCCATGCATGAGGGAAACGCCCAGCCACACAACACGAGAGACAACAAAATCAACAGAGACACCAACACCCAAAACAACTCAAAGTCCCTGGGAACACCTCGAAACAAACCAGAGGGTCTGGGACGAAGCAAAACAAAAACAACAAGAGACAATCCATCCACGATGGAACAAAAAGAGAAACAAAGGGCATCCCTGGTCCGTAAGACAATATAGGGGCAGCCATGGACAATGTCAGACATTTCGGGAACTGCAAGAAAACCATGGATACTATTCTCGAAGGTTGGGGGTAAAATGGCAAACTCCGATCGCCTGAGAGCTCCTTTCAGAGGCAGGCTCCCTCATCGTAAGTGTAGGGTCTTGTCAAGGCGGAAACGGAGTAATGCACTACAACGATCGATAGGCCTGATCCTGTAATCCCAGCAGCTCCTTTGACACTTCTAAGGACGAACTTGAACCACGAGTACCTTGGATCACCCGCAAGATGATAACACCTGATGATCCTCAGAGAAGGATGAGGCATGATCACCACCCACCGCTCCTTCCAAACGAGGGTGTTGAAATTTGGGGGCTTCATGGTGAACACAGATAGCTCGCTCCAGAGCTACCCGCTAGTCTTGGGCAACCTTTGATGGCACCCTGAGTCGTAGATTCAAAAGATTTCGGAGATTCCTCCTCATCACTAATAATTGTTTCCTCGTTGAGGTTCATGCATTCATCCACTATAAAGGAAGGGGTCATCGTGATTTTTTTTCCAAAAGAGTCAATACCAAGTTCGATGAGCCCCACTTCATCCATCATGACCCGGGTTTGCTCTATAGCTTGTTTCTGACGTGCCACTTGTTTGATTAGGGTTAGGTGTTTAGCTCCATGAGATTTCCCCTTTTTCGCATTCAATCTTACAAAAGGTGGTTGAAGTAGAGAGGAATGGGTTGGGGAACAGGGCAAGTTTGAGAAGCTCTTCATCCGCTACGAGGCCCCTCTCCCCTACGCACCAGTTTCCTGGTCCAACTTGAACTATCTCCTCTTGTACCTTGTTCCAGATTTCTCTTTTTTTTAAGCGAATAGAAAGATTCCACCAGTTCATCCTCCCTTTTGTGTTTGTTTTGTTTAGAGACCGCCACTTCTTTGAGGCCCTCGACAATGAATTCCCCCCACAGATCATCGTGAAGTAAGAAAGATGGTTATGGCCCTTTGAGTAACGTTGTAGGTTTGCCCTTGGTTGGGGGTAAAATCTCGACGAGATTTTGTGTACAGCTACCAATGGGAGTCTTTTCCATAGAAGGAAACAATTCAGAATCCTCGTACTTACCCTTTTCCTTGACAGATACGTAGCCGTTGACTTTAGAAGATCTTGAGGTGACTAATCCTAGGATTAAAGATTTTGTTGTCATATCTGAGGTGACACCCCCAGCGTCCACAGAAGACTTTCTTGGATGGATGGCTAGTTTGTCGTTTCCTTCGTCGAGGATGGCCTTGCCATTTGGTTTGGTGATTGTCGAGTCTTGATCGAGCATGGTTTAAGGTGTCTACCATTGTTAGCCCTCAACCATGGACCATATCGTCCAGTCGTCTTGAACAAGGAGATGTCGAACCAACAATCATTCTCGTTGTGGCCGATTCTTCCACATTTAAAACAGAACAAAGACAATCTCTCATATTTGAAGTTGATTTCGATTGGACTGGCCTTTTTCTGGTTGAGGATGAAACCATGTTTCAGTGGATCCTCGATATGTAGTGCCACTCTAATACTAACCTCACCGTTCCACTGGATTTTCCCTTCTTCATTTAACGTTGAGTCGTAGAACGCATGAAAAAGATTGTCGATCTTCTTTATATTTTCCTGAGTGATGAGGGCAATGGGCAGATCGTGAATTTGAACCCAAAATTTCTCGAGTTCGAAGTTGATTTCCTCAAACGTCTTCTCCGGTAACCACTCCTTAAGGATGAGAAGTCAGTCTTGAATCGACCAAGGGCGTTGCCCCGGAATTTTCAACCTATCTTCCGGGCTTGGAAAAACAAACAGAAACATATTCTTTCCCAGATCGTGGCATTCTATGTCGGGACACATCCATGCTTTCTTGACAATGACATTAACTGTGAGTAGTTTAAGTGGAGAGGCAGAAAGAAACTTACCTACCAATGTGTAATTCTTGATGTTGAAGTTAACATCACTGTCCTCGTTAAGATCTAGCTCAATAGTGTCATCCTTAGGTAGGTTTTTCGAAGCATAGTGGTTAGGGGAAGGTGTATCTAAAGCATTAAAGCTCAGTTTGCAGGAGGATGAGAGTGGATCCATGGAAAATAAATGCAATAAGGGACAAGTTTCTAGACTAGTAGGAGGAAAGGACAGAGGGGAATCAACTTAGTTCAGCGAGCAAAGCCACCAGGACAAGAGAAACCAACGAAAAATAGGAGAAAAAACCTGTGAAGCAAAACAAAAAGAAAGACGACAATGACCTAAACCAAAACCTTACCTATAAAGCTACCCAACTCTTGGACCAGAAAAAACCCTCGTCGTCTTAGAAACAAGAGGACGGGGTTGACCTGAGATCAACTGGAGGTAGAAACAGATATAGAAGGATGAAGTTTGCCGGTCTTTTTGGTCCAAAAGTCTGCCCCTAAGGTTGTTTTAGTAGTAACATGGATCACTATCTTAATAATAATTAAAAAAATTAAAATGGTGAAATGTAATTACAAAATAATATATGTTCATATATCACCTTGTAAATAAAGTGATTCAAATCCCTATCTTCAAAGATAAACATCATACACTTTTCCGCTAGAACACTGGTTAGGTTCAATAATAGTAAAATTTAATTACTAATAAAAACATGTTTAATATTTTAATAATTTTGAAACAATGAAAATGAACATTATAGGACGACTCAAACTGTTTCAGATTGTATTTAATGATGATGCATGAAATTTTGGTTTTGTGCATGTGATGCAAATCAAGTGATCAAAACATATTTAAAATGAATCTTATAGCATTGAAGCACAACTCTCAGTTACTATGTAAACTGACTCCATATAGTCCTAAACCTTAAGCAGCGACGACCTCGTCTGCAAATCGGCACTACAAATATAGCTGAATAAGCTCATCGCTAACTACGGAAGGCGTAAGAACACCCAAATCGGTAAAGAGTAGAGTAAGATACTGGGGAGGAGTGTAATCTCGAGCAGATTTCTCAACCTCGACCTTGGATGGGATAGGAACCCCGAAATCAATGGTGCGTAACGCAGGACCCATATCCTTTTGGTCCAACGGATAAAGACGGGCAAACTGCAAACAAAAATATCATATGTAAATCAAAACCCTCAACTTTTCAATTCAAATACTTCCAGGAAAATGAGTAAAAAGAAATGAAGCTTTGATCACCTTGTAGCTTTCAGCAGCCACATAAACGGGTTTGTTCATGCTATGTGACACCAATGCAATCTGATATGTACCCATCATATTTATGATACCCCCACTTTCAACAACTCCATCAGCCCCGACAAGCACCATATCCACTTCGTCCATCGTATATGCCACAGCCGAGTCTATTAGAAGCTTTACGGGGACATCGAGCTTAGCCAGCTCATTAGATAAGCGTAACCCTGTTCTGTCGGGCCTTCCTTCTGTATTGACAGCATTGTTAAAAGGTGTCATAAACATATGCAAAAGATGACTCCTTTTTGGATGACAGCACATTTGACTTAGTCCTGAGGTACGTAGTAGGCCGAACCTGTGCAGAAAACTCGAAAGTGTTTCTTGTTTTGTGCCGCTGTCTTCAATACTTCAAAGACAACCCTGGAGAAACCGTGTACCAAAATGGTACAACCATCAAATATAAAATCTTGACATAGCATTGCAATAATCCTGCGTGCCTGCAGTATTTGGCAAATAATGTCTTAGTGACGATAATGTTTGAAGCATTATAAAACTAAAGTGAAACAACAGGTAACTAAGTAGTTAAGTTAAAAAGTCATGATTATCCGAGATACCTTGCAAGATATTTCCCCAAACTTCTCTGCACGTTCTATCAACCGAGACCTAGCTGAATTAAAGTCTTCGTACTCTAAAGCTGATGTTCGAGTCACATATCGCATGAAGAGATCACAACCTGCTGTCAAAGAGATAGAGGATGTGTCCCATGCCTGGAAAGCAAACATCGGGTTAGCAGTGATGCAAACAAAGACTATATTGAAACATCAAACTCAATGAATAAGTTGGCACACGGCAATTCAATTTTCTCAAGATTTAGTCAAACTAAAACCGAGCACTAAAAACATGAACTGGATAACTTCTGCATGTTACCCTCTAATTTCCGCATCTCAAAAACAGAATCCCTCCCCCAAAGTAATTGAAAAAAGATATGCTTAAATTCCTACGAAGTTCACACCAGAAGAAATCGAACATTAGAGCCTGGACGTTTTGATTATACAAAAACTTGTAAGTTCAAAGTTTATAGAACAGTGTGATAACTGATAACTTGTAAATCTAACACGCATTGGCAACAGATGAGAATTGAGGACAAAGCACCCTCGTATGTTTATCATGCCATTGCCACCAAATCTTTTCCCCAACACTATTTTATCATCTTGCTAAGCATCTAATAAACATTTATGATATGACTTCTCTTAAATATACAAATACTAAACATCTAGAAGTAACATAAAAGGATTGCTTTTGAGCACCATTATTTATGGGAGCTACATTGACATTCTTTTCACCGAAAAACATCATATATATATCGCAGACCTAAAACCTAAAACATATTGCCAATGGTTTAAAATCCCAGAAACCTAAGAATGAGAATGGCTTCATATCAAGAAACCTGAGCAACTTATAATATACTTCCATAACTAAGGTACTGATACCACTCATAATGTCCACAGGAAACTAAAGAAAAGACACGGAAACGTAAAAGAGGAAAATGCAGTACTACTAGGCCAAAACAATCAGACAGGAATTAGCATTTAATCGTCATGTACCAGTAAAAATAGACATGGAAAACTAAAAAAAGAACATATTCTGCCTTTACAGTTTACATAACAATTATGAGCAAAAATTGTCAGCCAGCTTGTACACACAGTTACATAGAAATCCACGTTGAAACTCTCATTCTCATACATCTTAACCTTGAATACAATTCATGCAAGCGGCTTAAACTTTGATATTCCGATTCTTCACATTTCCTTAGGTACATATGTAAGACACATTCTCAGACACGAGGATGGAGATGGGATTCCTTAAAGGCCCTCCAAGTACATGAAAACCTTGGAAAAAGTTGAGCCTACCCATGTCCGACACTCACTGCCGGAACCGAGTAACATAGCACTTAAATACAGACATATGATTCTATAAAGTTGCAAATGTACCCATTGAAATGAACTTATAATGCCACTAAAAGATCAATAGAAGTATGATAAATGAAATAAACTTAAATTGTTTAAACGAGCAAAGTTCAACTAAATTTAAGTAATTCAATAAGCTTCACAGTATATTTACCAGTCATTATCATAACAATGAAAAGTTACTAACTTAGAAATCATTTTTCAAATAAATAAATAAGTAAAGAACTCACTTTAGTCAATTCAAAAAAAAGAACTCACTTTAAGCGAATCAGAGGCCTTTTTAAGTTCGATTTCAAGCTCCATCATGGTGGTAGCTTGGCTAGCCCTAATAACCGCAGCAAGGGCGCGAATAGCCGCCACGGCCTCCGCCAAATCAGGCTGCTTCCTCCAGCTATCGAACTCATCGATAACGCTAAACGCCTTATCGCCTCCTTTTCCAACGCCAGTCGGAACAACTCTGCCGTCACTTCCCGACGAGTCCTCTTCGCTGGTTTGGATGCTGACGGCGGCCTGAGCCTGGGCGAGCCAATCGCTTGTTACGACAGCGTGGTGGGCGGCGCGGGTTTGGTAATAAGCGGAAATGTTGGGATTAGGGTTTTGGATAGAATCGGCCATTGAAGAAGGTGGAGATGAGAGCAAGAGCGATTCGGGATTTGGCGGAACGGTGGCGTTTAGCTCTTGCTGTCTGTCGAGAATGAAAGAAGCAGATCTCCACCACATTTAATATTTTTTTTCTTTTCCTTTTTGTGGTACGAGCGTCACTTTCTCGGGAAATTTTTTAAGGGAAGTGAATGGATCAACAGAGGGAGATTCTGGGCTATATTTGTGTGTTTAGGAAGGATAAATAAATAATTATGGGATTAAGAGATTATGAACAGAGAAATTAATAACTTAATAAATCATTATTTATATAATATGTAACATTAATTAAGTATTTAATTAAGAAATTAAAAACATTAAAATTATTAAAAATGTAACAAAGATAAGACGGGTAAAATTCTAAAAAAATATCTGTTTTATTTTGGATTTTTTTTACTTTTACCAGATTTTATTTTGCATTTTTTGTTTTCAGTTTTTTTTTAATGTTTTTATTTTTCCGTTACATGTAGAAACTTTTGAATGAGCCACGTGGCTCTTTTATTAGGGTGTTCATTCCGTTAATTCGCGAAATATTTTTAATTGTTAATTCAACCGAATTTTGTTTGAAATTATTCATTGAATTGAAAAAAATAGGTTGATGCGGTCACTTTTTAAATTAATCGTAATTTATTATAAGTTTTAGGGTTCGTGTTTTTTCTTTAGTTATATTAGATTATTTTGAGTATTTTTTACTACCCAAATAAAAATTAATTGTGCCTCTTAACATCTTAAACTCTAGACTTAAAATACATATGTAATCTATAAAAAAAAATTAAATATTTAATATTTTTTATTAATTTGGTTAAATAATCGATTTCAATCTAATTAAATTGATGCCAAAAAATAAATGTTAACCAATAAAACATCTAATTAACTAAAATAAATTTTAATTCGATCTATTAATTTAATTTTAATCAAATAATAAAAACCTCTAATAACAAATAAGAGAATTAAATTATAATACATAAAGTAATAAGATATTAAGCCCAAATAATTTGATAGTTTTTTTATAAAAAAAAGGGTAAACTATACTAATGACCATCGAACTATAAGGTTGGTGTCGATTTGACCACTATATTTTCAATTGTGTTAAATATACCGCATAACTATTTAATTGGTTCAAATGTAGCAATCTTCCGTTAAATCCTAACGGAAAGATGATGTGGCAGTTAAAAACAAATTAGTATAATTACACATTTAATCCCTATTACTTAAGCATTTAATCATTTTAGTCCTATTTTTTATTTAATAAAATAATTAATTATTTAATTAAGTGATGCCACTTGTCACCACTTCATTGGAGGACTTTAACTATTTATATTTGAGTTAATAATTTTATTTTACCCTCCAATGAGGTGGTGACACGTTAAAGGAAGAAAATAAATTATACCCTATAATGAGAGTGGTAGGATTCGAACCAGGGTCTTGGTGGAGAGAGGCCTGCTTGTTAACCATTAAGCCAAACACACATTTGTGATTAGTTGTACAACATTTATTATTTACCTAATCGTTCACATGCCAGACTCCAAAAACACACTGACCAGTGACCAGTTAGTTCCATTACCTGATCGTTTTGTTTTTCACTTTCTTTTGACAATTTGCGTTTGAAAAGAAATTACTGGTTTGTGTCCCAGATTCGAGATTATGGTCATATATAAGAAAGTAGTGCTGCATGGCACTCGGCTTCATTCCTGCAACAACACTCCTTTTAGTCCTTTCTCTTTCTTGAACCTATAAAAATCAGGGGAAATTATTTTTCCCCATTGAGCTCAAATCATGGCTCTGTACTTCGTAAAAATCTGTCTCCAATTGGACCAAACACAAATAATTTTTTCCTCATTTTTTTTGTTGTCACCCTAGAAGAAATTAACTAAAAAAATG
The DNA here is from genome assembly GCA_958450335.1 of Hibiscus tridactylites. NCBI lineage: Eukaryota > Viridiplantae > Streptophyta > Magnoliopsida > Malvales > Malvaceae > Hibiscus > Hibiscus tridactylites. Next base: position 17,608,945 of record OY288274.1, read on the forward strand.
AAATTGAGTGAGAAAGAATACGAATTTCAAAAGAATAAATGTAACACAGATGAAGGAGTGAAAACTTATTTGTGTTTGGTCCAATTGGAGACAAATTTTTACGAAGTACAGAGCCATGATTTGAGCTCGATGGGGAAACAATTTCCCCTGATTTTTATAGGTTCAAGAAAGGGAAAGGACTAAAAGGAGTGTTGTTGCAGGAATGAAGCCGAGTGCCATGCAGCACTACTTTCTTATATATGACCATAATCTCAAATCTGGGACACAAACCAGTAATTTCTTTTCAAACGCAAATTGTCAAAAGAAAGTGAAAAACAAAACGATCAGGTAATGGAACTAACTGGTCACTGGTCAGTGTGTTTTTGGAGTTTGGCATGTGAACGATTAGGTAAATAATAAATGTTGTACAACTAATCACAAATGTGTGTTTGGCTTAATGGTTAACAAGCAGGCCTCTCTCCACCAAGACCCTGGTTCGAATCCTACCACTCTCATTATAGGGTATAATTTATTTTCTTCCTTTAACATGTCACCACCTCATTGGAGGGTAAAATAAAATTATTAACTCAAATATAAATAGTTAAAGTCCTCCAATGAAGTGGTGACAAGTGGCATCACTTAATTAAATAATTAATTATTTTATTAAATAAAAAATAGGACTAAAATGATTAAATGCTTAAGTAATAGGGATTAAATGTGTAATTATACCAATTTGTTTTTAACTGCCACATCATCTTTCCGTTAGGATTTAACGGCAGGTGGTTACATTGGAACCAATTAAATAGTTATGTGTTATATTTAACACAATTGAAAATATAGTGGTCAAATCGACACCAACCTTATAATTCGGTGGTCATTAGTATAGTTTACCCAAAAAAAAAAACAATGGCGAGATAACATGTACACGTTGACCGTTTTTTTAACAAATAATCTATTTTAATTTAACCAATAAATTAAGGTAATTATTCCACCCACTTAACGTCTGTGGAACTTTTGTTTCCACAAACACTATAATTTTAGGGGTTTAACGGATGACTTTTAAATTTAGAGATGCAGTTAGAATTTAGGGTTATGGTTAAAATTTAGAGTTTATAGGTTAAAACTTAAATCCTTAATTATATTACATAAAAACTAAACTCTAACTTTTAAACCTTAAGTTGTAACACTAATCCTTAAATTCTAACCATAAACCTTAAATTTTAAACCCCTACGCTTAAACATCTAAACCACAAACTAGATCCCTAAACTCTAAAATTAATACACTTGTAAAAAAAATTGTTTTCATCCCCAATGCATGAGATATTTTCTCATAAATTAAACCAATCTATCTAACGAGATTATAAAAAAAATAACTTGAAAAATTGACTATACAATTTCAAAAAGAAAACCGAATTTAACTTATTTCGAACAAATAATTAAATTGCAGAAAATGGATTAAATCCACTAGAATTACATAGTGAAGGGACTTATTGTAGAATTTCACCATAATAATCTAAAGTACAAAATAATGAAATATGTACTTCGAGAATATGTTACACAAAAATCAAATTCATCGGGAAAAAAAAAGAATGATCGATCAAAAAGAAACCCCTCAAACATACCCAAAACACTCACAAACCGCCGATTTAATCTCCGAAGAGAGTGAATTTTTCTCGATCAGTTTCCCGACTCTTTCAGCGAACGAAGTCGACGAAGAGACGAGAAAGTTCCGGCGAGGGACGACGCCGGTCCGGCAAAGAGGGCAAATGGGACGAACTTTGAGCCAAGCATCAATGCAACGAAGATGAAAGCTATGTCGGCATTCCGGGAGCGACCGGAGTCTTTCTCCGGCTCCGATCTTGCTGAGGCAGACTACGCAATCGCCTTCGCATTCGGAACTTGTCTCGTTTCCAAACCATTGATTCAAGCGTTCGAGAAAAGGGGTGATAATGAAGATTTTAGACTGCATTTTGAATGAAAATCGTTGATGAAATTCTTAGATTTTTTTAACAAAAATTATTTGAAAAAACTCTGCATGGAATCAAATTTCAATTTTCAAGTTAGTTCGTTGCAATGTGATAGACTCCTCCTTGCAATTGAGAAATAGTGGATTGAGGAATCTATTAGGTTAGGGTTTGAGTGGAGTTTTACGATTCTGTTTCTTGGACTGTTGAGCAATGCGGAAATCCACCAATGGTTTTTCTTTGCTACCAGATTTCAGTCATTTCACAGGGCCTTTGACATTAGATGTGTTACGTAAAATTAGAATATTCATAAATCATTATATTTTCTAAATATAGTTGTTAAAAGTGTCAATCAAGTATAATTCGATTGTTATTGTCTTTGGTACAATATACAAAATGACGTGAAATTGTGCATGCTTAAGACGTGACATGTGTCGATATCTAATTAAATAATTAAATTATTTTATTAAATAAAATTATGACTAATTGATAAAATGTGTAAATAGCGGGGACCAAATGTGAAATTATACAATTTTAATTAACAACCACATCACTCCGTTAGTTTTAACGGTAGGTGATCACATTGAGTCCAATTTAATAGTTTAGTAGTTTAATTGTTGTAATTAAAAGTATAATGGTCAAATCAAGTCTAAACTCATAGTATAGTGGTCATTTATATAATTTACCTTAAATATAATTATTCGATGAACCGTCATCATGTCAAAAAATTTCCCCTAACAATACATCAAATAATAATTATTTTATAAATATTTTTATATATAACACGTTTTCTTTCACCTACAACATAAGTAAAAAATAGATGGCCCTGATTGGTAAACAGTGATTTGGACAAAAATTAGAGGTTTGATCAGTCAAATCTGTTAATATTGATGTTTGGTAAATAGCGGATTGAAAGAACGGATTGAGGTGAAAAAATTAACTTTGAAAAAGCTCTTAATAGGAATTTTTTGAAATTAGAGGTTTGGTATTATAGTTGTAATGACTTTTTTACCCTTAACAATTACCAAAAATCTCCAAATAACCTAAATTAAATAATAACAATTTTTAATATAAATAATAACATATTAAATATTGGAGTTATTTGTTGTTACTACTAGTTTATATGGTGACATTTATAAGCTAATTCTATTTTTTATTATTACATATTTTATATGTGCATATAAAAAATTAATAATTATATAAATAATAAATTAATATATAAATCTTTCAAATATGTTTATAAAATTTATATTAAAAATAATTTTTACAAATCTAATTAATATTTATTAGATACAAAATATTCATAACTGATAAATTATTCAAACAAGTATTGAATATAATCATGTCCTTATATGTTATTTTGCTTGTTTAAATAATCAAACAACTACAACTATCAGTTAATTTTACCAAACACTTTTATACAGTCTGCTAATACGATCAACTATCAGTTAATTATTCAAACAAGTATTGAATATAATCATCTCCCTTGCGCCACCGTTCTCTGATGGCTGGGTTTCATCGCGAACCGACGACGAACAAAGGTAGAACTTGGGTTCTGAATCTTGTTCTTGATCATGGCTACTTTCGTGCTCAACAGAGTGAGGTGTTGGCATTAGGGGTTTGCCCTCCCTTTTTCCTGGTTTTGGGATACGGTGGCGCAAGGGAGATGAAACCGAACGGTTTTGAACCGTTTCCGAGCGAACAACCGATGACGAAGGGTAAAGGTTGGGTGGATTTTGATCGCGAAGAGAACCCGAGCACACCGATGGTCTCCGATCGACGAACGGACGGCGGCTTGGGCCTGATCGAAGCTTTGCCGGAGATGGGTAAAGGTGAGAGCTTTTTTTCCACATAAGCTTTTTAAATTAATCTCAGTTTTAAATTAATATAATAATATAATATTTTTATTTTTATTTTTTTTTTAAATTGCCACGTAAGCTTTTTTTCCACGTCAGCGCGTGACATGGCAAGCCAGCTGGCAAGGATAGCTGACCGTGCAGGAGTTAACGGCCCGTCACCCAGGAATTGACGGGAACGTTAGTCAACGTTAGTCAAGGGTTGGAATTGATCGATTTTTCAAACATAAGGGGCACATTGAGTGCGTTTTTCGGCGAGGGGCGACATTGCATATTTGGGTCGAACTTGGGGACAAAAGTACCCCTTTAGCCTAAAATAATAATTGAACCAAAATAAAATAAATTCATTTCTCAATTTTATCAAAAAAAAAATCAATCCTAGACAACATCCCACATTCTCTCAAAAAAAAAAAAATCAGAGTTTGAACATTTCAAACAAGCTTCAAAAGTATTTGCTTTTCCTCTTTAAAACAAAGGTAAAACTATATAAATAGTCATCAAACTTTTAGGGTATATTTAATTTTGTCATCGTACTTTTAAAATATTTGATAAGGTCGCTCAACTTTTAGTTCGAATTCGATACGGTCCCTCCCGTAAGAATTTGATGTTTATTTTCATTTTACCTTAATAGAAAATAGATAAGCTACACCAACTGTCACTCAACTTTCTTCTCACAGCTATTTTAATTACTAGAGTTTAACAATTTTCAATTTAATAACTTAACTTTCGAATTGTTTATATTTTGGCAACTCTCAAATGATATAGTTATACAAATAGAAAAACTCGATTAATTCTTAAAAATTTTGGGTAATGAATTTTTACATTGGTTATTAAATTTACCATATTTCCATATTTGATATTTTAATAAGCAAAGTAAAAAAATTACTCGAATCAAATATTCCAACAAACCGGTCAATCGATTATTCGATTTAATTGGTACAATATAAGATTTAGAATTGAATAATGTGAATTTATCAATTAACCAAAATAATTTTTAAGAATTAATTGAACCCGATTTTGGTACAATTTTTTAAAATAAATTATTTCGATTCGTTTACGGTTATGGTTCACTGTTTTAAGAAAAATTGATTAACCGATTTGATCTATTATATACAATATTTCTAAATTTTATGCATTACAATATCTTATAGTCTAGTGATTTTGACACCCTTCTGATTTTTTGTTTTAAAATTTTGGCTCTGGGTAGGATTAATAGGTGTGAACTTTCAATTTTTAACTTTCTAGTTGTTTTTACACTTTTATCACAACCGGACAATTATTAAATTTACCATATTATCATATTTGATATTTTAATAAAAAAAAGTAAAAAAATCATTTCCAAAGTCAAAAATTTCGGTTAACTGGTTAATCGATTATTTGATTTAATTGATACAATATAAAGTCGAGAATTGAATAATTTGAATTTATCAAGTAACCAAAATATTTTTTAATAATCAAAATTTTCTATTTGTATAAACATGTCATTTGAGAGTGGTAAAAATATGAACAAATCGAAAGTTAAGTTATTAAATTAAAACTTTTTAAACTCTAGTGACTAAAATAGGAGCGAGAAGAAAGTTGAATGATGATTGGTGTAGTTTACCCAATTTTTTATTAAGGAAAAACAAAAACTAACGTAAGCTTCTAACGGAAGGTAACGGGATGGACCATATTAAAAGTAAACTAAAAGTTTGATGAATATATTAAAATTGAACTAAAAGTTGGGTGACCATAACAAATATTTTAAAAATTTGATGACCAAAATGAATATTTCCTAAAAGTTCGGTGACCCATTTACGTAGTTTACCCTAAAACAAAATAAACAAATAGTGATTACTTTTCTTCTTCATTTTTATGCTCGCTTTGCATTTCTAAGTGCTTTGGTTTTACTTATAAACAGAACCCATTTTCTATTTCGTTGTAATAGTGTTGAATTCTTCGTAAAAAGAGATCTTTTTTTTTTTGTTTCCTGTTCTTAGTTTTGGAATACACAGATCCCTTTGGTTCCATTGATTTTTAATACCCGTTTGAACCAAAGAAGAATCACTACCCAGAAACAACAACACTTGGCCAGTGGTTTACCCACCACCGTCATAAATTCTTTGTTCTTTGTTGGCGTTGTTTTTCTTTTCTTTGACATTTTATCATACATTATGAGGGCAAGATTGGTGGTGTTTCCAATTAAAGGCAAAATCTGGTGTTTTAGCAGATCCATTGATCAATCTGCATCACAATTCACCTCTACTAACACTCCTTCCACTGTCAAAGACCTTTGGAAGAAGATTTCATCCAATTCCAAGCCACTCAATGCCAATGCTGAGCTTCTTGTTGATTTCATTTCAGACAAGGTTTTTTTTTTATCTTTCATTTTCATGGTCTCTTTAAATTCCAATGTGCATTTGAATATGCTTTGATTCCTTAGTTGTTTTTGTTTTTGAACATAGATGAATAATGCTTGGGTTGGTTTAGAAAAAGCACCTGAGGGCAGTTTCAAGAACAAGCTTCATGGGTATTACTTGAAAATCAAATATTATTGGTTTAAATTTTTGGGTTTTTTGTTGGTCTTAGTTCATGTTGATTGTGTTTTGGTTTTGGCATTTGTAGGTTTGGATTACAGCTCCTAGCTCGAGTTAAGCCATCTGAGATTTTGTTGAAATCTATAACTAAAGATGTTACTAATGTTCGGATTACATACCCCTCCAGGTTATTTATCTTTCTCTTTTTTCAATTGTTATCAAATATTGTTATAATCTCTATATCCTTGTTCGATAATGTGCCGGACATGAGTACTTTAAGAAAATGAATGATCGGAGCATGTAGGCATAACCTGTTGTATATGTTCTCCGGCCGATAGCATCTCATATATATATATCAATATTTTTGTAAAGCAATGTGAAAGGCATTTTTATAGGCAATAAATTTCCATGGTTTAGACTTTAGATGGTAGTGTCTTTTCTTTGCTTGTCCTCAATTTTCTACAATTTTATTTAAATGAATCCTTTCTCGAAATTTGAGAATGACCGATGGTAGGTACCCTTCTACGATTTGTCCCTGTGTTGAAATCTAGATGGAATTTGGCTTCTTCAATAGAAAAACTAACATTAAATAAGCTTGTAATTGAGAAAAACTAACATCTTGCAGTTTAAATGCACGGCTTGTGCGGCGAAGATTACGACAGGTAGCCTTGAGGTAACTTTTCTACAGTTATTTCTATTTGCTTTACTGATATGGAAGAGATTAGAATACATGAAAATGTAGTGGGTGAAGCTTTGTTGTTTTCTAGGTTTATATATTTTCCAAAATGAACATGAGAATAGTGGCAAAGGTCGTTTAACTTGGTTTATGGATTTCCGGAGGCATCACTTCTGGGTTATCGGGAATTCCCTTCTGCTTGAATCCTGATGTATATGGACATCAAGAATCTCTATACAGTTTTTGCCTCAATGGATGGTTTATTGATGTCTTGACATATTAATCTCCAATGATCCAATGAAAGGAAGAAAAAAGAACGGTTTGGGAGATTTGGTGTTGTTTTAATTATGTTTATAAGTTTTTTGTATGTTGTATGAGTTCCTACAAGTTATGTAGCTCCGAGTCTTCGCTTTTCTTGAAGTACTCATGTCTGGCATATTTTCAAGCATGGGTACGGGGATATGTCCCTCAAACGACCTTCCAAATACATTGAAAGCTTAGAAATATTTTTTCTGACATTCATGCCTGAATCGAGTAACACAATATGCAAGTACGCAATATTGTTTCTAACCGAAGTGTTCTCTGATTTTCAGGGGTACTGTTATACACAGAAAATACTTTTACGGTTCAGTTACGTTGCTTCCACTGACTACAGCACTTGCTGTACGTATGTGGTTACTTTTGTTGTTTCATCATTTACGGTTTAACCATTCTGAACTTTTTTTGTTATTTTAATTTTATCTCACATTCTCATTTAAATCTTCTTTCTCACCAGGTTCTACCTCTGCCTAACATCCCTTTCTTTTGGGTCCTGTTTCGCACATATTCACATTGGAGAGCACTCCAGGTGGGGACTTACTGTTCCTAGAGATGCTTTCGGGTGTTTTCAAAGAGACTGTCCAATACTCGTGCTTGATGCATTTCCAGATATGAGTATATCTCATAGAAAAAAAACTGAATGTACCCAGGCCATAATCGTCCCTCACGGATGAGTCCAAGTAATGTAGCGCCTGAAACCATAACCTGCTTTGAACATGCTTATTTATTCACAACACTACTTTTCTCATGTGGTTCCTTTCTGCTGCTTGCTTTCACCTTCTATAAACATGTCTAGAAAGTGTGTTGGTTGTCTATATTGCTTTCCGCTTCTCTTATAAACTCGGCATGCTTGTTCTTTTCTTGAAGAGTGGAAGCAGATCCGGTTCCGTATCAAGGAGAATGAGGAAAAAGGGAACTAAAACGGCACGTTCTAAGTAGTTGTTAAGCAATAAAGAATTTGGTGTTCCATAGTGTTGGCACCTTAGTTTTCGATCGGTACTCCTTTGGTATAAAGTAAAACTGTGTGCTTACTGCTCACTATGTTGATGTTGCAGGGAAGCGAGAAGCTGCTTCAGTTAGTCACGGATTCCTCCCGAGCTCAAACATTGTCTTCCGAGGTTTCCATTTCTTGCTTCATGCTCGTATCTTCTTCTCATTTGTGTTTTTCCCTGGCTTTTTATTTCTCAACCATTTTTAACAATGCATCAAGACATCAGAATCCTATCTCGAACACCTAAGATCCTATTATTTTTCATAGCGGTCTCATCTAGTGAAGTAAAGCAAATTCGATCCTGGTGATAATGTGTTCTGATTTTCTCAATAGGTTCCGGTGCCATCGAAGGAATTGGAGGAGCTTGTTCGGAGTGGACATGACAAAACTGGCAGTCTTAATGAAAAGGCTATTTCAGATATATGCATCAAGTTTAATTTGAATAAGACTGAAGTATTAAAGTGGAGAGATTTGATGTAATTTTCACACTTCTTGGTTTTGCCATCAATTTGGAATATCTCAGAAATGTCCTTTTGCCAAACTGCCTAATTAAACTCTGTAATTTGTCAGTGATTAAAATTCTGTGTTGACAGTTCAAGGTGAGATTGATATTCTCGATTAATGGTTAGATTGTTAAAATATTAAACGAAAATCTTATAGAATTTTGGCTAATGTAAAATAAATTTGAGATTCAAACCTTAAAATTGGCGACTTAATAAGAGAAGGTATATAAGTAAATTAGAAATCTCCATTAAAACAGTTTCAAAACCAGCACTGAAAATACATGATTCAAATACATTATGATACGTCTCTTTAAGAATTTGAGAATTGCAAATAGGTCGGGACCAAAGTCTGGCCTAATTGTAAACCATGTATTTAGGTGTTGCACTGAACTTTTGGTATCCCTTGATAACTTTGTTTACGGCATCGAGGAAATCTTTTTCCGTCACTGTTTTTCTTCGAGCTCGGATCGCGTACATTCCAGCCTCAGTGCATACGCTCCTTATATCGGCTCCTGCGGATAAGTATCATAAAAATCATTTCTTCCAAGTAAACAATATTCAGAACAATATTAACTTTGGACGAAGATCCTACCAGTGGAATTAGGGCAAAGTCGGGCTAAAAGCTCAAATCTAATATCACGCTCGCAATTCATTGTCCTTGTATGAATTTTGAATATCTGTGTCCGACTCTCTAAATCGGGAAGACCAAACTCAACTTTACGATCCAGTCGTCCGGGACGTAGTAATGCAGGGTCCAGTGTATCTGGCCTGATAATTGCACAAAATAGAGGACCGAAAATGCTGTAAGCATCTCCAGTGCACATTCAAGTACTCTTATAGAATTAAATCAAAAGAAAAAACTTCCATGAACACTAAATCCAGGACAGGATGGCTTGAATGAACACAACGGGATGCAATGCTTAGGTGAATAGAACTAGATATAAAGAGTTGAAATTCTAGGTAGCAACTCTGACCTGTTTGTTGCCATGAGAACCTTGATGTTTCCACGAGCATCAAATCCATCAAGCTGGTTCACGATTTCGAGCATAGTACGCTGAACCTCATTATCTCCACCTACGCCATCATCAAAACGAGCACCTCCAATGGCATCAACTTCATCAAAGAATACAATGCACGCTTTCTTCGAACGTGCCATCTGTTGTTGTTCAATAATGTCAAAATAAAATATGTAGCATAGAATAACTTCAGAGAAACTTAAACAGCTAAAATTAGCAGGTTATAACCTGAAACAGCTCTCGAACCATTCTAGCTCCTTCACCGACATATTTTTGAACAAGCTCACTTCCAATAACACGGATGAAGCAAGCATCAGTTCTGTTAGCAACAGCCCTTGCCAGAAGTGTTTTACCAGTTCCGGGAGGACCATAGCAAAGAACACCCTTAGGAGGATCAATCCCGAGCTTGACAAATTTTTCAGGATGAAGCATTGGTAGCTCAACAACCTAAACGAACAAAACCCATCGATTCATGTACGATAAGTCTTTGATACTAACTCACTAAAAAAGCAAAAATAATATGAGAAATGTTTCGGGTTTTCTCTGTGTGTGTAGGAACATATTAAAAGAATATCGTCCCATACGTACTTCCCGCATCTTTTCAATCTGTTCCTTACATCCACCAACATCATTATATGTGACATCTGGTTTCTCTTCCACAGTCATCATGGTCACACTTGGGTCAATTTTTGGAGGCAAGGGAATCTGTATCTGATATTTGTTGCGATCGACCCTGCAAAGGTAACAAATATATTAGGGCCTTGCAAATATACATCTATATAATAAAATTTAGAAGGTTATAAAAGAAGGCAACGATACAACTGCAGCGGGAGAATTATACTATATTCAGGATATAAAACTTTAGACAAACCATAAGAGAGTAAAGGGGATATATATGTTCAATAAATTGAAAACTTACCCCACACGCATGCCTTCTTCAATGTCAGTGGGGGAAACTTTGTCACCCAGCCCAACAACAAACTGCAGTTAGAAACCATATGCATATCAGACAAAAAAAACTCAGCACCTATTCTTAAAAAGAAACTATTTTAACTACAAAAGTATGTGCTTAACCATCCAGATGGGCAAACATTAGACTCGGAGATGTAAAAATACATACCTTAGCGATTTGTTTCACGTTGATAACATATTTGGCATCTTCTGTATTTGGATTAATTATTTTCGTGCATCTAGCGACCTGGATGAAAAATATAGTCAATACTAGATGAGTCAAAAAAGCAATATAAAATAACATTTTTCTTCGAACCATTTTAGTAAATACCTGGAGCGGTTGCTCCTCCTGCATCATTTGCTTATCGGAGACAAGATCCCATTGGCTAGGTGCAGCTAACCCAGTATCGGATTCCTTGATGCCTATTTAGCAAAGTTTACCAGCAGGAAAAACAATAATACATTTAGACCTATTACACCAAATTAGTTAATCGTGACAAAATAATAGTAATTTGAAGTTTGAAATTTATATAAGTGACTACAAAATAAGATCATCAATAAAACTCAATACTTCAGTATTGCATTCACATCTGCTAAACATAGTCAAGTGATGCTATGATTGTAGCTGGCAATTAGGAATGAATCACAACAATAGGGAGAGAGATCGCGGTTGTGGAAAAGAATTAATGCAAGGATAAAATTCGAAGCTTGAATTTTTTTACATCACATCTTTTACCAAAACCTTTTCTTCCTAAAACTCCGTGAAAAGTCAACATATGACAGTTTAACCGGGACGGAGGGAGTAGTAATTTGAAGTTTGAAATTTATACAAGTGACTAGAAAATAAGATCATCAATAAAACCCGATACTTCAGTATTGCATTCACATCTGCTAACATAGTCAAATGATGCTATGATGGTAGCTGGCAATCAAGAATGAGTCACAACAATAGGCATAGAGATCACGGTTGCGGAAAAGAATTAATGCTTAATAATGTATGCAAAATGAAAGCTTTTCAAAGTCAAGATTGGTCAGATACTGCAAAGTATGGAATTTACAGATAAGCAGGTTTGTTCCCCTGAAAAGCTAACTTCTGGTCCATCAACCAAAACCAGTTGCACAGATTTTTCATTCGCCAATAAAACAAATGTGCCATATGCATATCATATCACATCCAAATGTTGTAAAAAACACCAAAAAGCAAGAGTAAGTCTATCTCTTAACTCTTTATTTGGTACCCTACTCAGAACAACAAAATTTACAAAAATATACAGCTCAATACCACATAAAAACATAAGCAGTAGAAAAGGGGGAAATCCTATACCGATTAAATCATTCACTTTCTTTGCCATTTCCTTGATCTCCTTTTCAACATTCTTAATGCTAGTTGAATAAGGGCCTAAACCCTGCCAAACAAAAGAGGAAATTTCTCATGTATCCGTCAACATAATCATAGAGCTAAACAAAAAACAAAGCAAAAAAAAAAAACATAAATTATATAGTTTTCAATAACAGACTTTACTTCATAAACCCTAGAAATAATGTTAAAATGCTACACTGAAATTAAAGAATGACAAGCAAACTGCAATAGCTGAAATAGATAATAGTATATTCTATTTCATATTTTTTATCATCAGGTCTTCCATAATAGATTTACTTCAAAAACCCTACAAATTGGGGGTTAATGTCAAGAGCACATCTCAGAAAACAACATACGATACACCAAGATTAAAGAATGAAAAGCAAAATTAAATAGCTGAAACATACATTTTTATCATCAAGTCTTCAATAATAGATTTTACTTCATAAACAATAGAAATTGGGGGTTAATGTCAAGAGCACATCTAAAAACAACAGATAATACACTAAAATTAAAGAATAAAAAGCAAAATTCCGTATCTGAAACACATAATCATAGATTTTACTTCATAAACCCTAGATATCTGTAGTTAATGTCGAGATAACATCTCAAAACATAACAGATAATACACAAAATTTAAAGAATAAAAAAGAGGAAAATCCGTAGCTAAAACAGATCTCAAATCAGAAAAGAAGCAATAAATCGAAGATCCATAAAAAAGGAGAGATAAAGAGAGCTAAAAATTACATAGGTTTTGAGAAGCGCGATATCATCTTCGTCAAGAGGTCTAGGGTTTTTTTCGTCCTTGATCTCATCTTCTGGTTCAGGGGCCATTGATTTTTTTAATCTCTAGCTTTCTTCTACTTTTCTTGAGCGCAAAGACAAGTGAAGCTGAGAAATACTGAAACAAAATGATTCCGTCTTGGGTATATATATGCAGAGACGAAGCTAGGTAGCGAAATAAAACGATATTAACTTTATGAGGGTAAAAGTGCTATTTTTCCATTGACTAAAAGGTTAAGGAGCTAACTAAAATTTTAATATTAGAGAGGGGCTAAAATGAAATTATCCCATTAACCGTGGGGCAGGTTCGCGTAGTACTTTTCCTTCAAGTAAAAATCAAACAGTTATATTCAATTAATAATACGTTAATTTTGTAAATAAATTAAAAATATCAAAATACAGTTTTCTATGTAAAAAATCATCGTTAAATATGTCATAAACGATAGTATTTTGAATCGATATAAAATTTATTTGTATTATAATTTGTTAAAAATATTAATTGTATAAAAAGTCACGGGCAGAGAGCCATCGTGGCATTATATAATGGGTGCAGGGATATAGCTAGAATAAAAATAATGGGATCAAATTGCTTAAATTTAAAATTGACAAAGATTTAAACAAAAATTAGAGTCAGGGTTTTAGTTTGACTAGTCTTGAAACTATAGGGACTAAAATAATTAAATAAAAAAAATTAGGGCCAAGACTTATATTGGTAATCTCAAAATTAACAGGGACGTGTAAAACAATTATACCATAAAATTAGGGACCAATCCCCTCTCCATCAACGGAATAAGATTCAATTAACAATTTTTAAGATTACATTCATTGTATTTTGGTGTAATTGCTTGTCAATGCATAGGTGTTTCATTTCTTTGACCATTATAATCGGTGAGTATACCGAATTGAGTGTAATAAACAAAATCCCAATAACACTCTTTAATTCTTTTTCTTGAACATTTAGTATTTCGTAGGGGTATTCGACACTTAAATATGCTCGATCTTACGTCTTTCTGTATATTGTACCGTTCATGGCAATCGAGCTATACCCGATCGCCATAACACTCTTCTATTCATATTTTTAACTAAATTGTGTGAAATGACACAATCAAACATGTATAGAAAATAATTACTTATTACAATTACAAGAGGGTATAGTTACATTATGATATAATAGTAGCATCAACAAAGGGTTCTTAGGATTACAGACTTACAGTGAGGGTATTCAGTCCCATCACTGATCAAAATACGTATACAAATAGTAAATTCACTGCAGTAATTCCCACTTTTGAGGCATACATAAATGTTTTTAATCCATCTTTGTCAAATCACACACATAGTAAAGAAAACGAAATTTACTGCAATAATAATAGCCATGAACTTACTTTGGAGGCCTAGAATTCCCTATCTGGGAACAGAATAGGAGCAAGGAGTGACCAGATATAGAGACCTGCAGTTGCCCACAAGGTTATAATCCGAACCCACACGGACGGCCAGCCTACGTCGACTAACTTGCCACTTTCCCCAACCGAGGTTGACCATCCTGTTAAGAGCATTGCCGAGTACATACTGGCAAGAGAGAAGATTATGTGGAAGAAGGCATACGAATACGTGACTGGCTTGTTTTTCTCCTTTTCTTCGTGTTCATCTACTTTGTCCATTGGAAGCAAAGGCTTTCCAGCACCTTCAACCATTCATAACAGAATGTTAAATTCTACTCTTAGTTTATGATATTTTTTTGTTCTCCCCCCCCCCCCCCTTCAAAAAGATCCTCAAAAGCAGCGAGGAACGGAGAAAAGAAGTGAAAACCAAATTCTCAAAATATATGTAAAACTAAAGTGGGTTGGACTTTCAAAATACCTACACCGTATTCTCATAAAAAAGTAAAGTTTGTAAATAACATCATGAAAGTTTCTTTCAATTGTATAAGGTATAAAGATCGAGTATTTTTGTCCACAGTACCCGCACGTGGTGAACTTGGTGGGGAGAGCAGAGTCGTGGAAGACCCAGCACGAACAGCAGAGTAAACAACTGACAGGACAGTGGTAACTAGACCAAGGGTCAGGGAGCCGGTAGAAATCGCTTTAGAATGATTGTGAAGACCATTGCATTCGTAATCTCTTGGTTCACTTGCAAGTCCACTGTAGCAAAGGTACATGCAGTAGAATGATATGACTGAAGCCGGCAAAATGCTACCACCAACCTGTTACACATAAAGACAAGAATTCATCAAGATATACGCATTAGGAATGACCGTGTGCATCAACATACTTGTGTAAATGGCATGAAATATGGCAAGGTGATAAAGTTGTACTGCAGATGCATGATTGAAAAGGTATACAGTTTATCAATCATGGAACAGTATCATTTATCTAACAAGGCCATCAGCTCGAGCCAGGGCCAGCACACCTTCCAATTTCCTTTAGTGGTGTATAATCCACAAACACAAACTAATATAATTATGAAGACCCAAAAGTAGAGACTTACTGTAGGATGCAGAGCAACTATGGCAAACAGAAAAACAAGAATCAAGGTCATAACGATAAAGAAGGTATTGAGTCCACAATCATGTCCGGATGGAGTGAACCAGTGGAAGAGAATTCCCGAGAAGCCAAATGTTGCCAAATAACAAACAAGTGAAACAACTAACAGCGCAACATACCTAGAGAAAAGGAAAGTATATCAGTTGATCTGAATAATAAAAGGAAGTGAAACCATAAAATCATCAGAAAATCAAATCTAACCAGAACTGTTCATCGTATCCGACCCATTTGTCATTCCATCCATGAACAAAGTCAAGTAAAAGCACAACTTGAACCAAAAGGAACAGTCCTGCACCAAACTTCGATACCGACTCTGCAAAAGCAAAATTTAAGTTTCAACTTAAGTCAACTATAGTAGATTTTAGCCAAAGTATTATCACCTCTAATCATATTTGCAAATGGTCTCTGAGAAATTATCTCCTATAGCATGTAAAACATTTAGAAAAGGATGGTATTCTTAATCTTGTAGAATAATCCGCCAGAATGTAGCTTACCATAGAAACTGATAATCTCGTTTGGAACGAAAAACATTAAAATCACTAAAATGAACCAGCAAATAATTTTCATCATCCATCCACCATGGTGCACAGCATCACGAGGATCCCTCTGAGTTTTCACTCCAACCATAAAAACTGATAGGACAGTGAAAAACATAAAATTTCCCAAGCTAACCCTCAGCACCGCATCCGTTTCAAACCATTCCCTGTCGGGTGTTTTATGAAAATGATTTATCCCTGCATAAATAACGATAGCATATTAACAAAATCAGTGAAATAAGTATACGCAAGATGCAGCCAACAAGCTTGCTTTTAAACATTCTATACATGAAATATGGAGGCACATATCAATAACAAACAAACTAAAATGGGGCAGCAAGTAAAAGTGCACATAGCTAAGAGTCGTAATGTCGTATGACCTCGTTGAGAGAAATTACCACAAAACTAAATCCTAAAGAACTCATCTTCCTTGCCCATTGCATACACCAATGCTATTATACTATTAACTATTTAGCATCATCATTTGCTCAGTTCAACATTAACAATTTTTTTCCTATTGGAATCTAAAAAACAAACTAATTACACAAATCACATAATTTAGCAATAACCAAAATAAGAAAGGCAGAGGTTTAACGAAAATTACAAGGGAGCTTCTCCATCAGCGGAGCGGCAACCTCCCGAAGAATCCACGAAAGAATCAGCGAAAGGGCAAAAAGTCCACAATAGGCGATCCTCGCAGATCTCCGGCTAATCCCCGAAACCACCGTGCGGCATGCATCGCAGGCGCATGCCGCACAACACGACGCAAGACATGAAGCAGCCCACATCCTCTTCAACTAAAAACAACAATGAATCAGCCAACCAACAATTACAACAAATCAAAGAATCACTTTGTCTGACAATAAACAAATTATTAAATTCCGATGAAAAAACACCCAAATTGTTGAATATTCGAACTATGAACAAAAAATTAAAGCAATCCTCCTCCTCCTCAACCACGACAACAATCAATCAACCAACAATTACAACAAATAAAAGAATCACATTTTGTAAACATTAAATAACCTATAATTAAACTCTGAAAAACAAACATTTAATTAGCCTATTCTTTTCTTACCTGAGATATCGAGAGAGATAAAATTAAGCAAAGATGATGATCGGGTTGGTGGTAAAGGAATATAGGAAAGAACTCAAAAAAGCTTTAATCGTACGCGGTTGATTCTATATTAGAGCTCTTGTAATTTACTGATCGAAGCCGTTTGCCCGCCTTCGTCCTTTTAAGATGAACGGCGTGGATATAACTTATGTTTCTTTTGTGGTAAACTCAAACCCGTGGTCACCATAGTTTCAAAAGTTATATTTTGATCATGCAAATTATAAATGAATCTAGTGTAATTTTCTCCTAAATTTTTTAGGAATATTTGTAATAATACCCTCTTTTTATATTTTTTTTATAATTAGGTCCTTAAAATTATTTTTTATTTACATTTTAATCCTTAAAATTATTGTTTTTTTATAATTATGCCTCTTAAAATTATTATTTTACAATTAGGTCCCTAAAATTAATTTTTTTCTATAGGTCGGGTCGGGTTTAGAATATTTATTTTCGGGTCAGGTCGAGTTTTTTAAAGAATTGGATCGGGTCGGGTCGGGGTCGATTTTAGGATAATTAGTTTCGGGTCGGGTTCGGGTGGGCCAAAAACCCGACCCGACCCAGCCCGTGCCCATCCCTATTGTAGACTTATAGTTGTCTTTGACTTCGGTCAAGTTGAGTTGATGGCCGCGTGACACGTTAATAAATAAGTACTCCCTCCGTCCCACTAAACTGTCACATATTGGTCAAAATTATTCAACTTTGACTATAATTTAGTTAAAAATTTTAATTAATTAAAATTTATAAAATATATATTTAAAAACTACTTGATTTAAAGTTTTTAAAATGTATTTTTTTATATTTTTATTAATAATAAATTTTAAATTATAAGAGGTCAAACTTAAAAATGTTTGACTCAAATGTGACAATTTAGTGGGACAGAGGGAGTATATAAAATATATCAATCTTTTATTTAAGTATTTAAAATATTTTTTTAAAATAAATATTTAAAGTATATTTTTTTTATTGAAATATGTACTTAAATTATATTTTTTATTTAAAATTTTAAAAGTTGACATTTACTATTAATTAAAAAATATTAAGTATCTATTCTGATAAAAATAATATACCTTAATTATCTATTTTGATGAAAAAATATTTTAAATACATATTTTGACCATAAAATATAGTTTAGATATTTATTTTAACAAAAAATATTTGGCTTAAGGGTGTAAGAAGCCCTTGAACTTTTGAAAAATAATCAATTAAGCCCTTGAACTTTTTTGCACCCAATTGAGCCCTTGAACAAACAAATTGAATCAATTAAGCCATTGAACCAAGAAATTGAATCAATTAAGCCCTTTGACCAATTTTGACCATTAAATCTTGATTCTTTTTTTTCTTCAGATATTACCGGCACATGATACACTGCAGTTTCATCATGCCGCATTTACAAAAAAAAAATTCAAAAAGTATTTTTTATAAATTTTATAAGTTTTTTAGAATTTTTAGAACCTTTAAAGAATTTTTTAAATAAAATAAAGAATTATGAAAACTGTCAAGTGGAAACATTGTGACATAGTGCACTACAACAATGGATCGAATAAAACTATTAAGATTTAATGGTCAAAGTTGGTCAAATGGCTTAATTGATTCAATTTGTTAGTTTAAGGGCTTAATTGATTAAATGTTATGGTTCAAGGGCTTAATTAGGTGTAAAAAAAATTTAAGGGCTTAATTGATTTTTTTTCAAAAGTTCAAGGGCTTCTTACACCCTTAAGCCAAAATATTTTAAGTACTTAAATACTCCCTCTGTCCCACTAAAACTGTCACATGTTGACTTTTTTTGGGTCAAACTTTTTCAACTTTGACCTCTTATAATTTAAAATTTATTAATGATAAAAATATGAAAAAATATATTTTAAAAACCTTGAATCAACTAGTTTTTAAATATATTTTTTATAATTTTTAATTAATTAAAATATTTAAATAAATTATAGTCAAAGTTAAAAAAATTTGACCAGAAAAATGTCAACATGTGACACTTTTACTGGGACGGAGGGAGTAAAAAAATAGACATTATTTAATTACTTGTTTGTACTATAAACCTATTTTAATTCGTTCCGTGTCAAATATGTCTATAAAATCCAAAAAAACCCTAATTTTGCAGTTATTTCTTAGCAGACAGACCTTCCGGTTCTTCTCTCGTAAGTTCTTCCAACCATCGTCAATCTACTGCTAGTCATCGTCTTTCTCTCCTTGGTATTGGATTAAATTCAATTTTCTTTTTTGTTTTTAAATTTTGGAAGGTTTTATTTTCAGCTAATTTTATTTATGCGAAAATCTCTTTGACGTTAGAGCAGGTTTGTATGGGAATTTTTGTTTGAGTGTCGTATTTGCAATATTTTTGGAGTAAAATAAAGAAATTAACGATGAAATTGCAATTATTTGGCACCCAATGTTTTGAAATCGTGAGACTGAGTTAGGGATTCACCTGCAATTTTAGTAGAATTATGTTGGATGAGATTTTCTTGAATAGTGCGTGCGAAGTTATATGATCGAAGTGATATCTGGGTTTTAGATTAAGGAACTTACTATTTAGGCTAAATTATGGAGAGTAATCATCCTTTACACTGAATCTCCCTCTTCCGGAATCGGGAATATTCTACCGGATAAAAATGTCTTATATCTGTACTTGATATGTAATTATGTATTCGGACATGGATTATCAATGTATGTTCCTCCAAATATATCTAAAACAAACAAAAATTTTGGGTTATGTTTTTATACAATTTGGTAGGGTTTTCAGTTAATTTGATTTATGTGAAAATCTATTTGACTTTTGTGCAGTTTTGTCTTGAAAAAAAGACCTTGCTTGAGTGAGCATCAATGGATCCGCAGCCTGAACCTGTTACCTATATTTGTGGAGGTTAGTATTGTATAACCTTTCGACCCGTAAATAAACCCTAAAATTTTTGCCACTAAATTTGAGCTTTGACCTTCCTTTTTCGGTTTTGAAGACTGTGGGCAAGAGAACACTTTGAAGCACGCAGATGTGATACAATGCCGGGAGTGTGGTTACCGCATTCTGTACAAGAAGCGAACCCGAAGAAGTAATGCTCCTTTCTCACTACTGTTACACTTTTACTTAATTTTAGTATTTTACTATTGCTTTTATAGATGTTTGTAATGGTTTCTTGTATTTTATTTCTTATTTGTTGTGCTATCGAGAAGGCATTCAGGAACTATTTTGAAAGTATTTTTCAGAATCCGGAACAGAATAGATTTGTAGGCAGTATAAAACTTAATTTAGAGGGAAAACAGTGTGATGTGAGA
This sequence comes from Hibiscus tridactylites, assembly GCA_958450335.1. Classification (NCBI taxonomy): domain Eukaryota; kingdom Viridiplantae; phylum Streptophyta; class Magnoliopsida; order Malvales; family Malvaceae; genus Hibiscus; species Hibiscus tridactylites. The sequence goes on from OY288274.1 coordinate 17,629,324, forward strand.
TTATTATTTTGATACTAGACAAGGTTGAACTGAATGCAACATTTTTTTTAAAAAAAAGGACTAGATTCAATTGGAAACATATTTTAGGATATGTAACAATCACATTCAAATGAAGGCCCGTGTTGTCAAGGTTTCTGCCTCCGCCTTGCGCCTTTTTTGTAAGGCAGTAGGCCCCTTTTTGTATGAGGACTTTTTTTTTTATGTTTTACTCTACTAAATTACGAAATTTGACGAGTCTGATTAGAAGCAGTCTAAAGGGTGCTATTTCGGACCTTCTAATGTTATTAAGGTTTTTGCTTTTTGCTCTAGGGTCATTTCATGTTTGCCAGTTTTCTTTCCTATCTTGGATATGCAGTCTTGACAAGTTCATGAACAATTTTGGCAGTTATGCTTTATTTTGAATTTTGAGATCGGGTGAAGCAACCGGAATTGTAAATGAGAAAATTCTCATCTTTATTTGCTTTTATTCTTTGTGTTTTGCTTCTGTTACCAGCGACCAGGACAATATCAAGTACCAACCTTCATCAATCTACATTGATTGTCCATTAAAACTTAGTAGTTCTTGTAAAAAATCAATGCTCTTTTCCCTCGTAGAGCATTGATTCGCTAATTCTTTTATTATACCGAATGTTAATGTGAATACATTGTGTTTACTGCAGTTGTTCAGTATGAAGCTCGCTGAAAGTGGAGTTCAGAGAAGGGCAGGGCATAAGAACTCATGTTACCAAGAAACACTCTCATTATTGGTGATGTTTTGTACATGGTTCTGATAATATTAAGTGTCTTCTGTGAGGATTCGGACATTAAGTTCGATCCATGGTTTCTTCCCTAGTACCTAAGTGATATCTATCGGTCTAGAACATCAAACTCTTCGTACTTCTAAGAACCATCTATTTTATGTTTCTGTGACTGCTTTAAGTGATTTCTGGTTATATAGTGAACTCTAAATCCTTGTGCATTGGTTCCTTTTAACATCTGAGGATAGTAATAGAGCGGGACGGAACATAAAATGTTGATATCCGTCCTGATCATTATTATACAAAAATCTAAGCAACGTATCCGATGATGAAATATCTACCACACACAATAAAGCTCATCGTCCTGTTGCTGTTGTGGTAAGAATTCATTGTTGTTATTAGGGTTCGAAGAACTTTTAACTTGAGTTGGGATCAACTGGTTTTCTTCATGAAAATGATCATTCAAAAGCTTCCTTTCTAGTTTTCGACTCTTCTTCAGCAGTACTGCATGCTCTTGAGCAGCTTATAGGTGAAATGTTTTGCTTTGATGCATTATTACTATTCTTTTGTTTTCTACATGAAACCTCACGTTTAAAGATTCTGCAAAGCGTCCAAACTTCCTGCAAATCAGATATCGATAGAACAAAAAAGGCTTAATGCATATTTTGGCCGCTATACTATACTGAAATTCTTACTTTGGCCATTCTACTATTTTTTCCCTCTCAGTTTGACCCTAACATTCAATGTATCACTTTAGTCATTTGCTGTTAACGGTTTAAAAAAGTGATATTGCCGTGTAATTAAAAATAAAATATTAAGAAATTTTAAAAATGTTCTTTTGAAAATATAAAAAAATCTAAGAAAATTAAAAAAAATTGTAGCTTTTTTTTTGAAATTATATGCATTTAAAAATTATAATTAATTTATTTTTATAAAATAGATATTCCTAAAATCATTAGAAATGCAAAAATAAATACGTAAAAATTATGAAAAACATCTCAATCTGTGTTTCCGGAGTTTTCAAAAAATTATAAAATTTTGAAGGATTTTTTTTTAAATTTTATGATTTTTAATTATTCATAAAATTAATTAAATTTGTTATATTTTTAAAAACATATAATTTGAAAAGATTTAATTTTTAATTTTTATTTATTTTGACATGACAACATTTTATTGGGCCACACCAACTTTTTTTTAATAAACGTGAGGTGCTATGTAGAATATGAAAATATAAAGATCAGACCAGGTGAGAAAATAGTAGAAGGATGAAAGTGAGACTTTCACTATATGGATTAAAACATGAACCGAAAATATAATTTTGGCAAGGAAATGGATATCTTACAGCTTGTTGAAAGTTGTTTTGATTAGCCGGGAGACGAAATTCATGCATCATCCAATCCATTTTGGTGCCTTTCCCACCACTTCCATTGTAATAAACCAAGGTCTTCTTAAGGCCGATGATGCAGTGGGCAGCATAGATGGGCCTGTCGATCCCGGTTGCTTTCCAAAACCCTGAAACCGTAACCCTATTCGGCCTCACGCTGTTCTTGTATTTCCTCCCTCTCCTGCAGAAGAAATACCATTCTTTCTCTGCAACACTACTCCCCACTTTGCTTACTTCTGCATCATCCAGATCAACCTGCCTTATATCTACATATATTATGTTCGAATTAAATTCATCGACATGATCACTTTTGAGAAAAAAGAACAATTATTTGGCTATCATATTCGATTTCACGTCCAGCACCTCAATTAGGGATAGTAAACCTCTCTATATTTAGTATATGAACTAGATATTATATGTACATATACACTAATGAATGCCTAAATTGTGTTCATGAATATATAAATTATAGATATATAATCGATATTCAGTAATATGGATGTTTCCGACAATCATAAGTAAATGAAATGAATTAATTAATATCCGCCCTTGTCACCGTCGCTACCTCTAACGTAGTAAATGCAAGGGCGGATATATTTAAAAAAGAGAGAGGGAGAAAAGTATATGAAAACCATACTTGGAAGATCCCAAGGATCATATTTATAGATATCAACATGTTTGATGAGGTCAACAATGAAGAGTTTCTTCTCAACTTTCCTTTTCAGATAAAACCCTACGAGTTCTTCATCGGTGGGATGAAACCGAAATCCGGGCAACAGAATATCTTCATCCTCTTCTTCATTGTTATTTGAAGAAAAAATCTTCTCAATCTCCATTTTTGTTTATTTTCCTTTTCCTCTTTGAGTTTGTAGCTCATCTTTATATAATGTTGAGGGAGGTTGCTTACTTTATTGAAAAAACTAAAGAATAATACTATCGATTTTTACCCGACAATGAGGTCTGCAAGTTGAGAATAAGACAGTAGATTACAGATATTTTCTCTCGAAAAATATTTGATACATAAGTTTGTGTAAACTAAATTTATATAGATTTATTAATTTTATTACGAAGAGATTAATTTAGGTTTTAGGAGTTTAATTTATAAGATTTAAAATTTATAATTTAGGGTTAAAATTTAGACTTTAAAGTTAGAGATTTAAGTTTTAAATTTTATAGCTTAAATATGATGAGTTGAGTAATTTTTTACATAACTTGTGTATCAAAATATAACAATTTTCTTAAAATTATTGGATAATTTAATTGGATAATATTCTAGTGTGTATGAATGAATATTGAAGTATTGTTCTTACTATTTTATTAACATACTTGTGAGTATGGGTGAACAAAACTTGATTAGGTTAAAAAAATTGATTTTTTACCCTACTTAACTCAAAATATAATTTGTATAAGACTTAAATGACTCAAAATTTATAGTAATTAGTAGATCGGTTTTTAAATTTAAGTTGAGCCTCTTAACTTTCGTGATATATGCATATATCATATGAAGAAATATATACACATATATCATATATGGTTTATAGTAAGCTGTTTAAATTGGAACAAATTAGAACCATACAAATTATAAATGTTTTCAATTAAATTTGAACAACTCGACTCGAAAAATTTCAAATAAAGTTTGAGTTATAAAATATGACTCATAAACTTGACTAACTCAATTTTTTACTCAACTCGATCTAATCGAATATTCACCCCTAGTGATTATCATAGCCGACAAATTTGAATTCATTTTTTTTCTTGGCAAATAAAATTTTATTAAAACTCTTTTTGATATTTTGTATTTTTATTTAAGGATATAAAATTGAAACAAACATAGTTTTAAGAAAATTCCATCAATTTTTTTTGAATAAGAAAAATCCATCAAAATTAAGATTAATTAAAGATGATTATTGCGAATTAAACATCAACATAGATTGGATTGGATGGTATTATGATTATGTATTTGATACAAATATGTTCACTTTAATTTTTTATTTTTATAAATCATACTTTTAAAGAATTTTTAGAAGATTATATTGCCATAATTAAAATTTAATTTTATGTATAAACATTATTTTTTATGAATAGAAAGAAAATAATAAAAGAAAATAAGTATATGTGCATATATTCTTCCCTTCCTCAAATTAAAAGCTTCTAGTTATGAGAATAATTTATGTAAATTTAAGAATTAAAAATCATTTTCACTAATTTAATCATGTTTGTAATAGAATTCACCGTTGATACACTTGATAATAATCTATATAAAAATAATCATTATTTATTAACACCCAAAAGCCATATTTAAAAAAAAAAAAGAAAATATACCAACAAGTCTACATCAAATAAATTTAATTTAAGTGTACAAAGAAAAAATGATTTAGTTTAGCAAAACCACGTGGTAATTCAAAATAATGTTTTATGATTGAATCATGTCATTATCAAATTGAAAGTTTAAAATTGGACACTTGATGAAGTAAAAGAAAATAAAAAAATGGACACTCCATGAAGTAATTCATGTACTATATATACAAAATCTAATTTTATATGTACTATATATACAAAATCTAATTTTATATGTATACAAAATCAAGATTTTCGTATTATATTACGTTAAAAAACAAAATTCATATATAAATTTAAGATTGTTTCGGATTTTTTTTCTTCTTTTTGTAGGTGCCAAAAGATCTTGGACTAGCCCTGCCAACAAAAGCACAAGGTTTGAATGTTGGAATTTTGACTTTGCATTATTTACTTCTTTTGCTGCCTTTGTTTGACCATCTCTCCATAATTTTATAGTAAAAAATTAATTTATTTGGTAAAATTAAATCGCATGTCCATTTTATCGTTTATATTCAAGATTTGTGGCTTTACCTTCTAACAATGTCTATTCTAAGGTTTGAACCCGAGTCTTCTCATTGGAAAAGCAATATGTCTTGCCATTACACCCAACACTTGTTAGTTATTTTTTTAATTCATAATATATTATTTTATAAGTCATATTATGACATGTAAATCATGTAAGATTAAAATTTCTTTTATATTTAAAGTATAAATCTACAATATAAAATTTTAATCGTACTTTAAAATTTAAATCATAAACTAAACCTTTAAACCTTAAATCATAAACTAAACTTACAAACTTTGTCAGACTTACGCAACTTGTATATCAAAATATTTTCTTGTTTTATTTATAGTTTTTATATTTTGTTGTGTCATAACTAATATTTTACATTTTTTTAAAACTTTAATCTATTAATAATAATAATTTTTACCAATAACCGAATTTCATTAAATAAAAATACAACAAATACACTAAAAAACGTGAAGAGAAATTTGACGACTATGTTCACCAGAAAATAAAGACAAAAAAAAAACATAAAAAAACATGAAATCAAATAGCGTGAAAAAAAGTTAAAATATTTTTTTGACTATGTCCTTCTTTGTCCATAGAAAGTTAACAAACAAATCTTTACGTGATTATCTAACTAGACACTTAAATAGTGATGTAGATGAGATAATTAACAAAACCAATATCAATATTACATACTGCTCTGCTAATAATTTAATTTTTTTAAGTGTTAAGATTTTTGTATATTCATATTATGTTTATTTATCTACCTATTGTTGTATTGTGCTCGTGTAATAATTATTTTCTCCACCTATTGTCTAAACTGATAACAAAGAAAAGAGTATTTTTTGATATCGTATAACCAAAATCTTAATATGATCACCAATCGATAAAAAAATGACACGTGATTGTCACTTGTGATATATATTTTTAAAATTATAAAAATAAAATAAAATAAAAACCACAAAATTTATAATTATTTTGTTAAATTGGGGCAATGAATTTGAGCTCAAATATAACTTATTGGGCTTGAAAAGGGCCATATTAGCCCACTCAATCCAATTCAAGTTTTGTTATTGAATTTAAGCCCAAATTTGGTTTGGCTAAATTCCAGAAATGAAGAAAAAATAGTAACAAACTCTTGTAATCATCTACATTTGTTGGTCCGATTGTTAAAGAGTTTGATTTTTCTTAAGAAAAGATTAGGTTTTGAATAATGTAAATAAAAAGAGAATGGAGAGAGTTTTGTTTCTGTTTAGATCCAAATATGCTCATTGTTATTAGGATCGTTTGATCATTTTCTTTTACACTTATTTCTTTCGTTCATAAGATTTGGAAAATCAAACTTTAAGTAAGAGATATCAAGTTCTTTATTACTCAATCTAACAATTTAATTTTTTGATTTAATATAGTGTTTTAAGTTACCTTACTTCTTAAAAGTACTAGGGTGTTTAAGAAGAGTTTGTCGTGAAAAATAAAAAGAGAATAAATCATAAAAGTGGTTATCATGGTAGTAAATATCACATCGATATCGATCTTATCGAATTATACTCTCAATTTTTATCTTAAATTTATATCAAATAGTTTAATATCATTTTTTTTCCAAAATTTTGACGTGTTTCAATCGTTTGAATATGTGTTAATCCATTTTAGTCACACTGGCATGTACTTGTGCGTAACTACCATATCGTACTAGTTGGCACGCAAATGATTATTTTTGGCATAATTCTAAATTTTATTTTAACTATTTTCTATGATTACATAAAAATAAGATATCATTTTTAATTTAGTAATTATCAACCATCTCTAGAACAGGTAATTAAAGTTTTCAGTTAATATTTTTTTTTCTTTTAAGTTGTGAGTTCATGACCCAGTAAGAGCAAAATTCCTCTTCCCCTACTTCTCTCCCCTCTAGGTAAAAATTATTTAGAAAAAGTAATTGAGTTTAATTAATAAATTAAATTTTATATTTACATATGATTATACTTATATATATGCATAATTGAGATACATTCATATATATATATATAGTGAGCGACTTTGGACATGTGCGAGGTGAGCGACCACACAAGCCCCTAAGAAAAGATGGGTGTCAAATGAGTTGAATTAAATGTTCATAGAAAAAAAATATTTTTTTTGATTTAACAAATTACAAAAAAATGACTTTAAAGAGGACCCATAATATAATTTTTTTACTAAGATAAAAATATCTTTTTAAAATAATTTTATATATCATTGACATTATAAATTAAAGGGCATCATTTTAATAAACTGCACAGAGTCTTGCAAATCTTTAAATTGCCCCTATATATATATATATATATATATACCAATATCAATATGCAATCGAAGGTTTATACTCTCATAAAAGGACCTCTCATAAATTTATTTATTTATAGATAAATTTTATTTTGTTCATCCAAAATAACCAATTACAAACCAACTAATACAAATACCAGCAACTACCAACCAAAGTACCTAAGCCTCAAACTAGAAAAACTATGCATCCCTATACAGACCAAGAAGTCAAGAACTAACTATTCGGACCAGACCAAATGAGTTAAATTAAATGTTCAGTGTGCTTGAATAATCTTTTGTATTAATTTGAATTCTCCTAAATATTCAACGAACTTTTATACTTATTAAAATAATTCGGCCTAGGCCCATTAAATGGTATTTAATTCTCAAATTAGGAAAAAAAAGAAGAAGAAAAAGCACACGAAGTCTAGGCACGCTCGCACGTGTTTAGAAAACGCTTTCGCATTTAGCTGGAGGCTTGAGGATTCGAGCAACTCAAGTTTTTGAAGCCAGATCCGACACTACGCCGATCAACAGTCACCGGAATCGGTAACTTTATGTTATAAAGAAAAGTTTCAATTATATCGTCACCGATTTTGATGAAAAATGGGTTATTAGTTTTGGTTTTGGTTCAATTACTTTAATGGAGAAGAAAACAAGTTTTGTCCCCTAAAAATTGAGTTTTTATTTAGGGTTATGCTTCTCCCATTTTTCAAATTCTGTGTTTTCCCCGACTTTTGACCGTTTTCAGTGTGATTTTTTCGAGTAATTGACCAGACATTTGACTTCAATCTTATTTTTAATGTTAAAACATTGCTTGTTTGTGGAGATTTTACTTAATGAATATTGGGTTTTTTGGATTGTAATTTTAGGGTTTATCTACCTCTATCATTGTTGTTTTCCTTGTGTAGATTTATAATTTTTTGTTTAATTTCACCTGTGTATGGTTTCGAGCATTTTTTTAATAAATGTTTTATTTACAGTGTTTCTGGCATTAACACGTTTATTAGGAGTTATTGAATAATAATTTCAGTTCTGAAATATTTTGTTCGTAAGCTTTTTGCTGAATTCTATGACATGTTGGATTCAGATAAGTGAAGATGAATGGAGAAGTCCCCAACATAAAGAAATGGGTGGTTTTCTATCCTGTTTATATTAATTCGAAGAAAACGGTAGCTGAGGGAAGACGGATCAGCTTGGCTAAAGCATGCGAAAATCCTACTTGTGTTGAAATCGCTGATTGCTGTAGCCATCTCAAAGTCCCGAATGCGGTCGAGGTTTGTTCTTGTATGATTTGTGATGCCATTGTGGAAATGATACTGAATCAGTGAATCTAATATGAACTTTTTGCCTGATTAGAACCCGAGGTATCAAGTAACTTATTAACTAGTTCCATCAGCAATGATTGAAATCTGTTGTGGATAGCAACAATATACGTAGTTCCTTCTGTGACAATCGAAATAAATGAAGATCTGTCTTACTCTAATACTCTTGTTGCCTTTTTTCATTGCTTCCATCTGCCCCGTTCCGGAAACCTACCCATAAATTGACATTTAAGACTTACTATTATCCATTTGTTCTAACAGTTACTATTTCCTTGGGTGAATGAAAAATAACCGAGGCTGTCACCATGTGATATATTGCCTCATTTGAGGATTTAAAATTCTTATGGTCTCTAAATGCCACAAGCATGACTTTGGGTTTTTCGTGCACTGCTCCTTTCATCATTCAAGGGTCCATCCAAGAGTACTGTGTCTCCACATGCAGTGTTTTACCTTAACCATTGTTGATTTCTCCCTTTGATTGTGCGCTGTTTCCGAAATCTATCTTTATTTGATGTTTAGCACTCACTGTTATTGTCCATGTCTCGTGTAAACTTTGTTTAGCTAAATGATTTTGGGCATCCTATGACAAGGATGGAAAACCATTTGCCTAACATCTAGTAACTTCGGGTGCTCGAAATATGCCAAATAACTTATTCATCTCACTCTTGTTGCATGCTTCATCAAATTTTTACTCTATCAGCTGTTTGAACAAACAAGTTCTTTATATTTGTTGTATAACCGAGTTAAAAGTTGATTTGTACAGATTGACAAGGCATATCCTCGCGATTTCATGCAAAGAGGGAGAGTGAGGATTCAGTTGAAAAAGGAGGATGGTACTTTATGCAATCCAGCCATTCCTTCAAGTAAGTGTAGTTTTCAAAATAATTCTACTGCCAGTTTTGAGCTTGAGAATAAATAATTGAACTCTTTGGGAAAAAAGCGCCATATTTCCGTAGAAACGGGTTGTGAGTTATTTGATAGTGTGAAAGCACTTCCAATCTTCGATTTTGCGAAATTTGATTATGAAGGGAGTAGTGTTGCCCATGTCTGGACTGAATTATGCAGTGAACCTAGAAGACAGAATTCCTCTATCAAAGACCCATAGTTCCATAATTTGTCTGGTTGCAGGGAAACAACTGATGCTCCAAGTTGCTGAGTTGGTACCTAGACATCCGGGGAGGACTAAGAAGCAGGAAGCTCCATCGACATCAAGTACCGCGGGATCTTCCAAGTCCGCAAAGGGTGGAAGAAAAAAGCGATAGCTCCGTTACCCCCTAGACAACAGAAGGTCATGGTTTTCCCTTGGAACAATTTAAATTTTGCCATTGAGCTAAACATCTTCATCTGGTTTACCTTTTCATTTCTGGTTATCTGAGTGAGCTTCGGAGTATATGTTTACAGACGAAGTTCTTAGATTCTTGAGAGGTTAATCATTGAACCCTTGAACTTTAGGTTCTGGTTTATCAAATGCAGCTCCCAGGGTGTATGCTTGTTAAACCAAGGCTTAATTAAATGATTTGGAACTCGAATTTGTCACCTTTTCTAACTTGGTACCTATGTTTTTCTTTCTTAAAAAAAAATACAATTTGTTTTCCCCTCGTGGTGCTCTTGTTGGTCATTTGACATTTTTTGAATGTTTTACCTGAATTTGACAATTTTAACATTGTTGACTTGGAGTTTGCACTACAAGTCACCTGTGATACTGACGTGGAATTATTTATTTTACATGTCGGTAAATAATTTAAAAATTCAAAAATATATTGAAAGAAGAAAAATGAACACATATGTATTGTATTATATGTGTATCTTTATTCTGATACTCACATTCAAATACGAATATTATAACCTAATTGATAGATTTTAAATCACGCCTGATAAATAACAAATTATCTAGAAGAATGAAAGAAAATATTGAACTTGCTCAATCCAATAGATATTTTTGGATATGAGAGTTTACAACTAATAACACGAACTAAACACACAATTTGAGTATTTGAAATAAGGATCTAGCAACTTGAGATTATAGAAGACCATATAAAAAATGGTTAAAAATCTAATCAAAAGACTCGAACAAAATATATATATACGAATAGATCTGACTGCATCGATAAACAAGCCACAAAAAGGGATCCAACTACTGAAAGACCACCAGCACCCACAAATTAGAGTCGAGTGTTGTGACAAAACCATTCACGAACGCAAATTATGTATCTAAATTCAATTCGAGAGCCCAAACAGGGAAGATCAACAGAATAACCAAATAAGCGTATCTTGATCAGTCGAGTCGATATTAAATTCAACTTTGAGAATAATAAAATTAAAAGACAAAAAACGTACAAAAAGACAAAAGAATATGTGCCACAAGATAAAAGAATACGTGTCGCAAGAATAGAATAATAATAATTATGTGCCACAAGATAAAAGAATACGTGTCGCAAGAATAGAATAATAATAATACAAACACAAAAAATTACCAACGATCGACAATCAATATTAAAGTTGGTGCCGCGCGGTTGGCTGCCAAAGCAAAAGAAGAAGCAAAATTTTGCGGCCGAATAAAACCTCGCAAAGTTTCGAGCTATTTAATTTTTTCAAGGAATGCAGAAAACATTTTCCAATAGATAAAAATTGTATGCTCCTTATTGTATTAAAAAATATTTTTTAACATTAAGTTTATTAGTCAAGTTGATAAAATAACTATTAGCTTTGAATTACTATTTAGTAATTTTTCTAAAATTATAAAAAATACTACTAAATATAAATAGTATATATTTTTAATTTAATAAACAATGATTCTTTAACGCGGACAGAGGAGGGGTTAGGACTTAGGTGAAAAAGTAATAGCCTTTTTCCAACATGTGGAAAAGGTGCGTAACGATGAGTTAAAGGACTTATATGGTCTAATTCTTGTCTTAGTTCTTTTATTATGATAAAATTTGAGAGTTAGTCCCTTTATTTTTAATTTGATGTAATTTGATAAAATATTTTTATAACATTATTTCTAGGTTCAAATTGATAACCACATTAGTTGCTGCAACTTAAGATTATCTGATCGCAAAATTAAAATCACGTGAAAATCTAGTCAATCATTTTCAATTAATAGCATGTGTTAAGGCGACTGTGAAGATCCAATAACAACCGCCTCCCTCAGGGCAGGTTGCGCTCAATACAGATGGTGCGGTCTCCCTCTCCATGTGTCAAGCTTTGATAGGGTATCTTTTGTAGTTCGACAGGGCGGTTGAATTCAAGTTGATAACGAGGGAAGCAAACATGGCTGCTGAACAAATGACAAAGCTTGGTCCAAGCTCGAATGGCTGCATGTCTATTTTCCACGATCCCTTGCCTCAGATTTGTATAATCATGCACAGGAACTTACAAACGCAATCAACAATGTCGATAATTAACAAAAAGAAAATTAGATACTTAGGTGGAGAAATGAGTATAATTTAGTGGCCATTTTGATAATTAAGCCAAAAGAAAACGCAAAAGAATTCCATAGAAGAAAAGAATAGGGATCCCTTTGTTTTAGAAGTCTTCGTAAGGAGACTTTGGTTTTGGTTATGACCCTTTAGCTTTTTCAGTCATATTCATCAAATCCCCACTTATTGTTTTCTTCTTCAACAACCCAATCCACAGTTCTCAATTTCATTTTGGATTGACTGCATAATTCTTATTTATTTTATTCATCTCTTTTGATTTGGCAAAAACATAAATCTGTTTAACAAGAAGATCTCATGGCCACCACCGGAAACAAGAACATCAATGCTAAATTAGTTCGTTCTCTCTCTTTCCCTCTCTTTGATCCTTTAAACCCTCCTTTAAGATTGAATTTTTTGTGCTTTGGGTCGGCTTTAGATGCTAAATTATGATCTGGGTCTTGATGGATTGTGCTTCATGTTTGCTTTTTATGTGAATTATTTATTGGTTATATATATATATATATTTAACTTGAATTTTGTGCTTTGGGTCGGATTTAGATGCTGAATTATGGTCTGGGTCTTGATGGATTGTTCTTCATGTTTGATTTTTATGCGAATTATTTTATGGTTTTTGCTTAGTTTTGCAAAATATTCTTTTGATTTTGGTGATTGGTTTTAGAGCCAATCAAATCCCATGTAGCATTTATATGTTCTAGAATTTCGAGTGTATAATTTGTTGTGATTATACCAGAAAGTTATGTTGTGTCTTCAGTTCGATCTTTGAACTGGTGTTTGTTGCATGTATGCGTTGTTAATATGTGTTTTATTCTTCAGGTTCTACTTGGGGATGTCGGAGCTGGAAAGTCGAGTCTTGTTTTGCGCTTTGTTAAAGGGCAATTCGTCGAATTTCAGGTTGGTTCGCGCCGTTAAGGATTCGCTGAGTTTAAACATGATTGATTCAAATTCTGAGCTATGGTTTGACATTGGTTTGTAATATGCAGGAGTCGACCATAGGAGCTGCTTTTTTCTCCCAGACGGTGGCAGTGAATGATGCTACTGTAAAGTTCGAGATTTGGGATACGGCCGGTCAAGAGAGGTACCATAGCTTGGCACCAATGTATTACAGGGGAGCTGCGGCCGCGATCATTGTTTACGATATAACGAATCAAGTAAGTTCATGATGGTTAACCCGTGTCTTCTCTTTGTGATTCGGTAATGTAAAAACGAAAATGCCTACTGCTCTAAATGTAAAATTGGGAGATGAAGGAATTAAAACTTCGATAGCTTGTAGTTTGAGGTCACGCTTGGTTAACCTCGATGGTTTTCTTTGAATCTAACTTCAACTATGCGTCTGCAACACAATGTTCGACTAGGTTTTGTCTGGTTGATGCATCAACACAATGACATTTAGTATCTGAAAGAATGGTAATAGCGTTCTTATTTTGTAGGCGTCATTCGAGAGAGCCAAAAAATGGGTCCAGGAACTTCAATCACAAGGTAGTCATTTTTTTCTCCTCCTTGGTCTACATTCTTCGCGATTATGCATCTAGTTTATTATTCTGATTTTTTTTTATCGTTCTGAATTGTTTATTCAAGTGCCCCGAGTAATTGAATTCTAATTCTGATGTCGAAATTCTTCTTTTCCTTGTACTTTGAAGGCAATCCTAATATGGTAACAGCACTTGCTGGGAACAAAGCTGATTTACTCGATGAAAGGAAGGTGGCATCAGAGGCAAGTTACTAGTTTCTATATTTCTAATTTCTCCAATTCTTCATCTTACTTGAACTACCTGTTTCCGATACCTATCCAGATATGGGTATGGAGATACGACTTTACGAAGACCCGTACAGTGCTTGGAAAGAAAATCTGAACATAACCATGATGGACTCATACTGTATCAGACTCTTAAACCGAGCATTGTTAGGTAGAATGACTGCTAGGATTAGTGTAGTTTTAGATTTTTGACATTTCAAACTAATATTTTTTCTTTTTGAGATGGTAAAGGGCCGAATAGATTCACGGGGCAATTTTGTTTTAACATCGGCATACATGTGAACATCCACTTGACTTGTTATTCTCCTCGATGATTCAGGAAGCAAATACTTACGCTCAAGAGAACAGCCTTTACTTCATGGAAACTTCTGCAAAGACTGCATCCAATGTCAATGACATTTTCTACGAAATAGGTAAGTTTAATTTGTTGTTTCGTTTAAGTCCCCCCCCCTCGGAAAAAGCATTATTTGTTCAATGAGTCTGCAGCCGACTAATTCCCCCCCCCCCCCTGACAGCAAAAAGATTACCTCGAGTGCAGCCTGCACAAAACCCTGCTGGAATGGTTCTCATGGATAGACCTGCAGAACAGACGGCAAGCGCATCGTGTTGCTCGTAGACAGAGCTAATGTAACGTTCTCTGCAACCAAAACTTCCATCTTTCCTTAATATATACATTCTGATAACAACCTGTTATCTGTGCTGGAGATTGGTTTTCTTTGTATAATTATAGTGTGCTATTGTTATGTTTCACTTAAGTTACAAAATGTCTTTGGTTCAATTCAACTGAGTCTTAGCTCGATTGACATCGTTGTTCTTGCAACGTCTAGAAGGATGTGGATTTGAGTGCACTTGTTCACGAAATATCTTCTAATTTAGTGACTTAAAACGTTTGAATACTTTAGACATTGTATAAAAATATCTCGATTCAACTCAATTAAAAATTCGAGACTCGAAACTCAACTTAAACTTGAATGACTTTTAATTTTTAAATGAGTTACCATTTGCTCACGCAGTAAATATAAATGTTTTTATATTTTAATCCACGCATTTCAAATGTGCTCCGCATGAGATTAAACCGACAATATTTACAACTAGGTCGATGGAAGAACCTGGTTGATACCATACTAATAACTTTGAAAGCGTGGTATTAGAATGTTTCGAAATTTAGAAACTAAATTAGGATCTATATAATATTTTGAGGACGTTCGATGAACTGATCTTATAATAAATGTATTAAAATATTCGTTTTAGAAAATAATAATGCGACATTAATGGATCAGATGATAGAGTTTACACGCAGTAAAAGATGAATTAGACGGTGACATATCATCAAGAATTAATAAATTCTCGAATATTGATGGGTGAAAAACTCAACAAGTGTATCAGTGGAAAAACGGATGTTGTTCATCTTAAGAAATACGGGTTTAAATCACTTTGTCTCACAACAAGCATAATCTGTGTTCTCGAATCCTAAAAACGAAAAAAAAAGTTTTAACCTCATGAAATTTTCCAAATCCCAAATCTAAAGTTCATTGTTGAATCTCACCATATCATGCATAGTTGTTCATGACATCTTCCATTACTGCATAGTTATAGACATAAACGAATATCGATCTCAGAAGGCTTTTTGTAAAATTTTCGAGTAGGCTCTAATCGCGGTGGCAACAGCGGCGACGACTTAAATTTTAAATGAACAAAAAAAATAAAATTTTATAATTTAAGGTTAGATAGGTATTTTGATCTATGTTTAAAAGAAAATTAAAAATAAAATAATATATTAATTAATTTACCTTTTAATTTTTAAATAATTTATAATTATACGGTAAGTCCTTTAAATTTTTAATCTTAATAAATTAAATTAATAATGCTATCGGTTCTCATCAAGCTTGGCATAATTTTTTTTAACACTGAATAAGATAAAGATACATTATTAAAAATAACGTTAAATGTATTTAGCTTTTAACATTTTTATGATATAGGAGTGATGGGCGAAACAAACAATCTTGTAGGCTATTTCGCTGAACAGATCTAAATGCAACGACAACCAACTGCAAAAGGGATCAAACTACCGAAGAAACCCAACAAATGCAAACAGAACTAAACGTTGTGAGAAACTCTACACGAACGCAAATCTACCGCAAAAGTAGGGTAAAACGTGCCATAAGACAGAAATGTGCCACAAAGGTAAAGAAAAAACGTGTCGGTAGATAAACTAAACACATCAAGATTGTAAAAATATAAATCCAACAAAAGAATACTTATTAAAAAACTAAAAGAAAATCAAACATAAAATATAATATGAAACATAAAAAAATAATAAAAAAAATAAAAATTAGTCGACAACCAACATTAAAATTATACCGTTGATCAATCAAAGTGAAAGAAAAACAAGTGATGGCGATATTAGAGAGGGAAAAAATGTTGACAAGCGGCTAGGGTTTCTCTAAATTCGCCAATAGATTAAGTTTTAAAAAAAGTTTTGCTAATATACAAAGGTACTTGTGCCAAACCCTATTTAAATATCTATAATTACAGCATAATATAGCATAAAAGGGGCTATATATGCCAAACCCTATTTGTCATTATTTAATTATAGTGTTTTTTTTAAAACAATTTAATTATAGTGTTATATATTAATAAAAAAACTATAGTGTTATATATAATGCTACAATATGCCCCCATTTTGAGGTTTCGGCTCATAGATCTGCGCCACCTTATTGGGCTATATTTTTGGACAATGTTGATTTTTTTCTTAAAATGGAAATTCAAGCTCATTTTATCATCTCTAAACATGTATAAAATTGACTCCATCCGATACTAAATCCTTTAATTAAGGTAAATGATTCGAATATTGATATTATATATAAGGTAAATTAGATTAGAAGTATTATTTTATAAAGAATCTATGTAGTACTCAAATTTAGATTAATCGATCACTAGATTATATATTAGTTATTATAAAATAATATATGCATATATATATTTTAAAATTCACAAGGCAGAGAAAATCGTGCCATAAAGATAGACAACACAATTATCTAGGATGAATATCATCCTTCGATGATGCCAACACACCATGAAGAGTGAGACATAACGGTTGAACTCGGGTCTTTTAAGATAAATATCATTCACTTTTCTATTGTGACCACTTAGATTCAATAAATGATAAATGTTTAAGTTGTGTTGAAATATTTAGGCATTTATCTAGGATTTAATAATTTAATATACATATACACACTATATTAAAAATTTGACTGAATTGGTGTCATAAATTTTTGTTTCGAATAGTCTAAAGGTGATTACAACTTTACAAGGTAGTATATATTCATACATATTTTTAATCCTTTGACAATGTGCATACACTTTGTAGACAAAACGATTTGAACCCGTGTCTCCTAAGATAAACATCATCTTTTTTTTACTGGAAAACTTGTTGGATTCTGAATTAGTGTCGTCTATTAATTGAATCTCAACACAATTAAACGCATACATTATGATTTGTATAAAAAAACCATTTACCACCCCGTTCATTTATTAATTTTCATAAAAAAAAATAATTTATGAAACGTTTTGATTCACATACCATGCGGATGAAACAAAACACAGTTTCATTTATTAAAGTTATAAACATAAACAACTTAACATTTTATAAAAATAAAATTAATATTATATATTTAATTTTCGTATGAACTAAATGTCATAATAGATAAAAGAAATTTAACATACTATAGAATTAAAAAATAAGTCCGATAATCAACGGATTGGTAAAATTAGGAAGTAGTTTAATATCAGTAGGTCTTAAGTTCGAGGCATTGTGTATATAGAAAATTCTCGCTAGGGGACTCATTCACCACAGCCAAATCAACAACGTGAATCGGTCCGAATTAATTAAGACAAAGCCACGAGAAATTAGGAGTGCAACCAAAAAAATTGAATTAGGTTGGAACCTTTGAGATTGAAACCTAATCACAACCAATATTTTAATTGTGCCTAACATTTTAGTCTAATATTTTTTTGAATTAGATACAACACACTATTTTATTTAAGGTGTCGTATACAAACAATGACTAAATTCAACGTTATTTATTGAAGAGATTATTTAAAAATATTTAAATTTAGGGGAAAATAATATAAATTATATAGTTTTAATGAATTAAAAATACAATTTTACCATTGTTTCAACTTACAATTTTTAAAAATTTTAGGGGTCGTAGCCCTACCGGTCCCCATTAGGTACCGCCCCTAGGTGCGAATTGTTAGAGCGTTATATTAAAAATTTAGGGATGTAAAATAAAAAAATTTTAAGGTGCCAACTTAGATCATCAGTAGAAAATACACAAATTATATAAGAACTTGAAATTTCAAGAGAAAATGATTGCTATCTAGTACTCCCTCGATCCATCCACCTAATGTTTTATACATAATATATACAAAAGAAATATGATTGTATATACGAACTGCATGAGCAATATCATATATGATATTATTATTATTGTTTTTAACAAAGCAAAAGATTAATTTTGTTAATAATAAAATTTCAATCGAGGTACCATACTAACGGATAACCTACAAAGACTGAAACACGCCCAAATAAGACACAAAACGAAGATGTTAAAACCTTAAACAGTTAAACACCAAACATTGTTCTTACATTGATGCCAACAACCGGTTGCAACATTCTTACCAACCAGACGTATTAGCATGAAAGGGACTTTTCATCAATAATGATCAATTATTTCTTTATTTTAAAAAAAAAAATTATTCAAATGATAACGAAATATATAAGTTCATATTTTATACACCGAAAGTGTATTAACCAGATGATAAAACGTCATCAAATATTGATAAGTTGACGGATATTGATGGGTGAAACATATTGAGGACCGCCATCTAGTATGTGTTTTCTTGCGATTAAAAGCGCCGATTCCGACGGATGGAATGGATCCCAAAACACATACTTGGTTCGATCGGAACAAACTCGAGACACCTCCATGCATGGAAGCAGACCGCCATGTCTCCCGATCACTTCACAACAAGCATAATCCATTCTCTCGAATCCTGAAACCGGAAAACAAAAAAATCAAATCTCATCGACATTTCCAAATCCCAAATTAAACCTCCATTGATGAATCTCACCATATGATCTATAGTTGTTAATGATATCATCGGTTATGGCATCGTTATCGACATAAACAAATATCGATCCCGGAAGGCTGTTCGAAAGATCTCCGAGCAAGCTCTTTAATTTAGAGTTGAATAACATGGCCAAGTTATTCACTGAATAAACACAATCTTGACCACATATATGTGTGTCTATCTCAAATGGAATGCGGCCCACTTTTGAGACACTAACCACTGCAAACTTCCTGGCATCCATGTTATAAAGTCTCTGCAATTTACATTGATCGAAGATCGTTAGAGATCTGATCTTGTTAGAGTGAAAATCGGTGAGTGTTCGTAAAGTAAAACACTCATCGGTTTTTTACTCAGAGAGATCGAGATGTTTACTTGGCGGTTAAACCGAGTAAACCTCTCGACTTGTCCCGTGAAACTTAACTGGAATTAGAAGTTGGAGATTTTACTGTGATCTGGGATTTGAAATTGGAAACCATTTCATCTGTATAACTGTAACTATCAATAGTTTGAAATTCTCCATTTAAGACATCGTTGTCCCCAATTGCAAGAAAATAGAGTGAGTTTCTGAGCAATGCTTGAGCCGCTGGTGCACCAATTCTTGATTTGATGTCTTGCCTAGTCTTGGCAAAGTAATCCAATTGTTTATCCATACATATTCGTTCACCCTGCAATATATAAAAATTCGAGTCAATTTCGGGATCATGTTGTTTGAGGTTCAGGCTCGGATTATTTTGAATCCAAGTCAATTCGGACTTGGATTTGACCGATTTTCGAGTTATTAACTTTCTTATGGTCAAATCAGACGATCGGATTTTCATTCGGATAAATCAAGTTGGATTTTTGAATTTATGTCAAATTAGTAAATTTATCTGAACTAAAATTCAATAGACAAATAACTCCGATTTTAGGATAGGGAAGAAAATGATCTTACAAAGACTGCTCCGGTGGCTTGTAAAATTCCAGCTCCAGAGGAGGCATAGTTAACTCCCTTCAAAATCACATCTCCAGTAGTATTAGGTGCTAGGAAAGGAGGAGTGTAATCTTGAAAACCCAATTCTTCCCCTGTTCAAACACAAATAATTAACCGAGCACGAGTGGAGCTACCCGTCTAAACCCGAAGGTTTATTTGATATTTGGGATGATTTGAATAAAATTATTATGTTCGAAAAATAAATTCGAGTAAAAACATTAAGCCCTTTTAAATATGGATAGGACTGGGCTTCGATATTTAAGGCCCAAGCTCAGATCGACCATGCATAACCGATTTTTCAATTCTATATAATGTTATTTCTTTTACTTTTACATATATTTAAATAATTGTCATATAAAAACTTAAATAAATGTTCCTAACCAAATCGATTTAAAATGTACGGTTTAAAATATTTTAAAATTTTAATCGAACCGAACCGATCTCACCCCCTTGTGTGATTATTAAGAAGTATGTTAAGTTTTTATGTTTACAAATATAAGGAAAAGAAAACAAAGTTGTTAGCTGGTCTAAACAGGTAACCATAATATTTTCAACTTAGATAACTTGCCTATAAAGTCTGTAATTATTCGAGAATTGGTGTATCGTCCGGATGGGGTGCCTTTCGGGAAGTCGATGCCATTCGGATATCCCGGTTTCGCCACTGTGTCGATGTAGAAGTTGTTTCCGACTTCGACCAGTGAATCCCCAAAGATGAATAATGCAGGAATATTCTGGGCAGAACTGATGGCTAAAATCCGAAACAATATTGAACACATGACGATAAACTTGTTCGTAATGGTGCCCATTTGTGTACTAAAAAGGGGAAAAAAATAGAAGAGTAATTATAAATTTGTGTTGAAGATTTGCAGAAGTGGGTTTTGGTTTAAATGATCAATTGAAGCTCTTTCGATGGTTTAAATATTGATGCAAGCAAAGGTAACCTAAACAAGAGCATGTGCAAATTTTTAGGTTTTGTTTAGGTCCGAAAATGTTAGCTCAAGTGGTACCAATCTCCCCCATTTAATGGCCTATATGTTTAGGATTAGAATTCGTCTATCATTTTCGGCACCTCTATTTATATTCAACACTAAAAAAATAATTTTAGTGTTTAAGATTTAGGGTTAACGTTTAGTATTAAGGTGTATGGTGTATTTTTTTTATAGTTTAGAGTTTAAGATTTAAAGTTTAAAGTTATAAAAAAAAAACAAGAAAAAAAGAAATATATTTTTGTTTTATGTTTGCCAGTAGGGATGGGCACAGGGCGGGGCGGGCCAGTTTTTTGGCCGCCCCGATCTATAAGCTCCTAAATCCAACTCTGCCCTTCCTCAGATTAAGATATTAGTTTACCCACCCCGCCCCGCCCCGATATACCAACTCTTAAACCTGACCTAAAAAATTAAAAAAAATATTATAATCTCCGACGACGATAAAAGTTAGATATGATCAATCCACCATTACGACCACAAAATTTAGTTTCAAAAGACTTTAAAATTATATAAAAATAAAATAAAAACTAATTTTAAATTACTCACATGAAGAATTACATATTTAAAAAATAAACTTGAACTATTGACCGTCAGAATCAAATATGTTAAAACTTGAATAACATCTAAATTTTTTTACGATAAGCACAAACAAAAAATAATTAGCTAATTAACAACCATAAAATTGTTTATATATAGTGATATTTTTATAAATATAATAAAAATATATATTTATTTAAATATACACCAGGGCGGGGCGGAGAATTTGTAGCATATACCCGAACCCACCCGCCCCCCACAACACTTTAAATAACCCGCCCTGCTTCGATCCCCAAAATTCAAGACTAAAAACCCGATAGAATCGGATCGAGGTATACCATGTCGATTCGAGTTCGAGTTATTTGACAATCCCTTTACCGGGTCACCTTTTGTAGACATTCTGACGTGTTTCTACTTTGCAACCTCGTCAAAACGCGGATGACACTTTATATACTTTTTCGTAAGTTGAGATGGAAACAATTTTTATGAGACGATTATAAACTTATTTTAGGTTCTGAAACCTTTTTTGAGATCAAATGAAAAAATTTATCAAAATTAAAATTTGAGATTTATAAATGTCGTTTTTTATGAAGTACTTCATTTTACTTTTTAAAGATAATTTATGAAACATTTCCTTTGTGAGTCATAGAGTAATAAGGTATTAAATTTTGGAGAGATGCTTTAGAAAATGGTCCAAAAGGGTACAAATTATTCAATTTATCTTTTTTGCATTTCGGCTCTTAGAAGTTAGATCTGCGCCGAAGTTTCCGAGCTATTGTTTTAATGCGACGAAATACTTTTTACCGTTGAATTTGTGATGGTACAGTTGCGTCACAAACAATAGATTGTAGCGTTGCTGATCGTTTTGTATTTAGCGACGAAATAAATATGGAAAATTTATATGGTTAATTATTCTATATACGAGTGGCGGAAACTATAGTTATATCTCTCATCATATTACTCTAAAAATTAAAAGTGAAACCTATAAATTTTAAAATTTAACACTAAACTCTAAATTTTGATCACTGTCCCTAAACACCGCACCTTGAACTAAATTCTTAAACCTTAAAATTAAAACAATTATAAAAATTATTAGTTTTCACCGCATGTGTATTAAATATAAATCCAATGTACATTCCCTGTATTCAGTAATTACATTCTATCTTAATTATTATGAAATTGTGTGTGATTGTATCCTTAAACCAAAACCTTATTTAAATAACATTAAATATAATTAATACTCAGTTGGTCTAGTAGGACGAGGCACTAGGTTCTTAAAGTAAGGTCAAGAGTTTGAATTTTAGTAATTTGAATGGAGAAAATCGGGTTGGACATGTCGTCCCTATATTGGACCTCTGTAAAATTTGATCCGAATTAATCGGCCAATGAGTTGGATATAAGTAGTTAAACAAAAACAAATAAACATTAAACATTTCACACTCAACGCAACCATTCACACTTAGATTTTAGTTGTCGGCTTTTATTAATCCAACGATCCAATAAATGTATAAAACTCTTAAATTTTATATTGTGTCAACTGATCTTAACCCATATACATATTTTATTATATCATGCACTAGCAATGAAAAAAAAATCTTTTCCACACACATGCTTAAATTCACCTTAAAAACTAAAATTTTAATCTTAAAACCCTAAACATAAACCTTATCTCTAAACTCTAAACTTAAAATTTAATCCCTAAACTTTAAATTAAATCCGCTTGTATATTTTTTTATGTTGTTAGTGCATGGAATATTTTTCACATATAGGGTTATAGTATCATGTACTGACAGCGTAAAAGAACTTCTCCACAAGCATGCCTAAATTCACCTCAAAAATTAAAATTCTAATATATAATCTTAAAACTATAATCTCTAAACATTATCCTCAAACTTTAAACTCTAAAATAATTTATTCGATTATTTGTATTTATATAACTGTTTAAAAATATAAAAATAATTAAATTTTACACGACATAAATAAATCTTCTCTATATATATCGTTTTTTTAAGTCAGCGCCCAACAATAACTTAGTAATAGCCCAAATCAGATCCATAAGTTGAACCTAAAATTTAAGATTTTTTTCCTCTTGATATTTTT
Source organism: Hibiscus tridactylites (assembly GCA_958450335.1). Lineage (NCBI taxonomy): Eukaryota > Viridiplantae > Streptophyta > Magnoliopsida > Malvales > Malvaceae > Hibiscus > Hibiscus tridactylites. The sequence goes on from OY288274.1 coordinate 17,652,835, forward strand.
TTAAACTTCATAATTTCTCTGTTCTTATTAAATTATTCTCGTATTCTTATTTTGATACTTAATTTCTCTGTTCAGTTTTCAACATTTACCTTTAAAAAATCTATTATTATCTTATGTATCAACTGTGAAAATTTTAGTTTCCTGACAAACGATTTAGTTTAAGAGTTTATGATTTTAACTTAGGATTTAGATGTTAAGGGTTTAGATTGTATGTTATATAATTTAAGGTTTATAATTGAAATTAGGGTTTAATATTTAGAATTTAAAAGGGGCTTAATGTTAGAGATTTCAATTTTAGATTTTAGCTTTGGATGAGGCATGTTTGTGTAAAAAACTTTACATTGCATGTGTTGGGATGTCAGTGGGGCGAATTTTGCGTGGATTCGCACCACTTCACACTCAATTGGGAATGAATGATTACAAATTTTGAGGGTTATGGCGCGAAGATGAAGAAATAAATTAGATTCACCGTGGGTGGTGGGGAAGGCGTGAATATGCTTTTATACCCGCCCCATCCCCTCCCGCCTCGCATCATCCCCACTCGTTCTAGCAGATATTATAACATATTATTATAAATATTATTAAAAATATAAGAGCAAGCACATTTGGCTGGTTGGCCAAGCTGTACATCTTTGTTCCCTCGTATTCCTAGGGATGTCAGTGGGGCGGATTTTGCGGGGATTCACCCAACTTTGCATTCAATTAGGTAGGTATCGTTACAAATATCGGGGGGTGTGGGGCAGGGATACTAATAAAAAAAATAGATTCGACGTGGATGGTGGGGAAGGCGTGAATATGCCTTTGTACCCGCCCCATCCCCACCCACCTCGCATCATCCCCTCTCGCCCTGCATCATCCCCATTTGCACCAACATATCATATAATAAGTTATTATAAATATTATTAAAATAGAATATCAGCATGAACTATAGTCAAATTTAAGGTAATTCATATGGACTTGTCTTGGATATTATTGAAAAGTTCAATATATATAATTGGGATTGAGATTGATCAGATCAAATATATAAATATTTTATAAAATATCAGTTTGAATCAAAGTTAAGTTTAAGATAATTTATGTTGAATTATCTTAGAATATTTATGAAAAAAATATATACATATATGTTAGGCTTGTAGCACGCTCGAATCGATCATCGAAATCCGTCAAGAGGGTTGATTTTGCTCCTTGGATGAATTGGCTAAAAACCGAAATAAAGATGGACAATTTGCACAAGGATTTTAGAGTGGTTCGACTACCCAACCGAGTCTACATCCATTACCTTAGCACACTACTAAGGATTTCTCAATTCACTAAGAATTCGTCCCCTTTCAAGGATGAGGAGGAAACCTTTACAACCTTATCTTTTATACGGCTAAGATAGAACCACTCTAGTTTTTGTCTAAGGCTAAACTAGAACCTCTCCTTTTACAAGGAATTTGTTTGGTAAACTTAATACCTCACAAGGTGGATGTTTACACAAATTTAAGCTCACAAGAGTACAAAGATTTACAATAAAGCTCACTCTCTAAGGATGATTTAGAGTCGTTGTGGCATTTATTTCCCGCAATAAATGTAGTTTTAGTGATGTCCATTTCGATGCACTCGAAGTCGTATCGAAACTCCCTTCTTTAAAACTAGCCGTTGGGTCTGATTTAGCATCTCATATCAAAACATCATAAGATGTATCGAAATGCTGTATTAAAACGCCTGGTCCCGTATCGAAATGTCTGCAATTCAAAAGACTGTTGGGAAATAGCCGTTGGGGGTTTTGACTGTTGAGTTGTATGCCATGTAGGCATATCGAAACACCAAAGGGTGTTTAGAAACATCACCTATCCGTATCGAAATAGGTAAGCCCCGTATCGAAACGGGTTCTGGAAGTTTCAAAACGAGTACATTAAAAGCATTGGTTTGACTCCTTAAAAGCGTTTCAAACATTGCCAAAACCTTTTTAAATATCTTCAAACTTATTTTCAAGTTGTTTTTTACTTAGAGAATATTTTAAATTCTTTTCAATTTAGTCCAAAACATTTTCAATTATTATATCAAAACATATATTTCTATAATATCCCCCATTTTTGATATAATAAAACCAACTTGAAAATTTGTTTGGGATTCTCTCCCATAGTATTTGAAAATTTGAATAAGAGATTTTAAAAATTAAATGAAGTTAAAGCTCCTCTCATTCTCTTGAAAAAGCTGAAGCTCCCCTTATTCTCTTAAAAAATCAAATTTTCGAACTATTTCTCCCTTTTTTGTTATATTAAAAAGAATTTAAAAGACATTAAGCTCAAAATAACATATGAGGTAAAAAAATGACACAATTAAAAACTTTTAGTTTTAAAATTGGCTTCCCCTTACTCAAAGCATCAATATTAGGCTTAACAAATTATCCAAGACTTTAAAACGAAAATTAGATAACCAAAGAAGAAACAAAATAAAAGCTTTAAGCTTAGAGGTTACCCAATTTCTTCACTTGTGTGACTAGAGCATTTCCATAATTTTGCTTTGCTTGTCATTTGCTCCAACACACATACAAAAGATATTTACTTGATTTTTGGTACCCAAATTTCTTTGGATCCATTTACGTTAGTCACAATGTCTTTAGTTCCCTTAGGAACTCATACTTGTCTAACCCTATAAGATTTTCTCTTCTTAATAAGACAAGCATGTAAGAAATGACCATGATAATGACAATGTGAGCATTTTGCCATTATATGACAAGATAAATTATTATAAACAATTTTCTTCTTTGATTAAGCTTTCAAGCTTAACCTTCAAATTAAGATTTTCTTTTTCTAAAACATCTTTGCTCGTTTTTGAAAACTCTAAATCATTTTTTAAAATTTCATTTTAGTTTTCAAAATTTAATTTTGTTTTCAAAAGAAAACCATTTTCAATTTCAAGTTTAGAAATTATTTTCTTAAATTTAGAATTCATGGTTTCAAATTCCAAAAATAATTCATCGAAAGCATCTTGTAACTCATCAAATGAATATGTATTTGGATCATTAGAGTTCGAAGATACCTTAGGTTCATCGAGTGCCAAAACACCATCCACCTTTGAATTGGAGAGAAGGTTTGCACAAGATTTAGCATCATCTTTCTTTTCTTCTTTCTTGATGCCATAGAGCTTCTCAAGTTTCTCCCATATATCTTTGGCACTTTTGCACGTGGAGACTTTCTTAGAAACGTCTTCATTGAGGCCACAAAGAAGAATGTGCATAGCCTTGTTGTTTAGCTTTGCCTTCATGTCGTTGGCACTCCTTTGCTTCTTCCTTCTCTTAAGAGCTTCCACATACCCATTTTTGATGATATCCCAAATCTCAAAATCATGAGACTTGATGAATAACTTCATGATGATGCTCCAATGGAAGTATGCTTCTCCTTCAAAGAGCGGAGGACACAAGATAGAACGATCTTCTTCAAATCTTGTCATAATCTTAAATGGTGGACTACGAGCAATGGATCTTTACTTCCGGATGTTAGTCCTTCGATGGAGACGAGGCTCTGATACCAATTGTTAGGCTTGTAATACATCAAAATCTATCAAGAGGGTTGATTTTGCTCATTGGATGAATTGGATAAAAACCGAAATAAAGATGGACAATTTGCTCAAGGATTTTAGAGTGGTTCAGCTACCCAACTGAGTCTATATCCACTACCTTATCACAATACTAAGGATTTCTCGATTCACTAAGAATTCGTCCCCTTTTCAAGGATGGGGAGGAAACCTTTACAACCCAATCTTTTATATGGCTAAGATATAATCACTATAGTTTTTGTCTAAGGCTATACTAGAACCTCTCCTTTTACAAGAGATTTGTTTGGTAAACTTAATACCTCATAAGGTGGGTGTTTACACAAATTTAAGCTCACAAGAGTACAAAGATTTACAATAAAACTCACCCTCTAAAGACTACTTACAAGAGAAATGAAGAGATAAGAATTTGACTCAATTTCTCTTGAACATGTTGCTTGGATATTGTCTCACTCTTTCTTCAAGTGTTCCAGCCTTCATAATATTGTTAGGAACAAGCTTGTGGTCGTTGGAGACCGTTGGGGATGATTTGGAGCCGTTATGGCATTTATTTCCCGCAATAAATGCAGTTCTGGTGATGTCTGTTTCGATACACTCGAAGCTGTATCGAAACGCCTTTCTTTAGAACTAGATGTTGGGTCTGATTCAGCATCTCGTATCGAAACACCATAAGCTGTATCGAAACGTCTGGTCCCGTATTGAAACACCTTCAATTCAAAAGGCTGTTGGGAAATAACCGTTGGGGGGTTTTGACCATTGGGGTGTATGTCACGTAGGCATATTGAAACACCAAAAGGTATTTCGAAACATCACATATCCGTATCGAAACAGGCAAGCCCCGTATCAAAACGAGTTTTGGCAGTTTCAAAACATATCGATACAAATGATGCCTGTATCGAAACGAGTACATTAAAAGCATTGGTTTGACTACTTCATAACGTTTCAAACATTGTCAAAACCTTTTTAAACATCGTTATAACTTATTTTCAAGTTGTTTTTGACTTAGAGAATATTTTAAATTCTTTTCAATTTAGTCCAAAACATTTTTCAATTATTATATCAAAACATATATTTCTACAATATATATATATGTGTGTGTGTGTGTGTGTGTGTGTGTGTGTGTGTTTATTAGTTTCTTCTTTACTGTCTCCTAACGTTGAGCCTTCTTTTTAATGTTTTTTTGTTCTTCTCTTTAGTCCTCACCATAAGTATTTTATTTTCCTAATATTGTATATTACTTGTTCTTACTTTTTAAAAGGTTGTTTTTTTATTGTTATTTTCTTTTTTAGTTTTTTCTATATTGTTTATTTGTTAGAACAATTGAAATATTATTTTACATGTTATTTGTGTTATTTTCTTGTCCTTTACAATATATTTTAGTATCTTTTTAGTCCAAATTTTTGTGTTGTACATAATTTAATTTTGTATATTATTAGTTTTTAAAAATATGACATTTAGAATAATGTCACATATGTGGCATGAGTCTGAATGACAATTATTTCATATTTTTATAACAAAATTTATTTATATATATATAACTAATATTTATAAATATATCATATAAATGGATCATGGGCGGGTAAAGAGGGGATTAGGTGGGTCTGATGACCCACGTGGATGATGGGCGGAGATGGTTTTAGTCTTGTGGGTTGCGGGGCATGGATGATTTTAAATTTTGTATTCGCAGCGGGTCGTGGGGCGGGGATGAAGATGAAAATTCTTGATGGGAATGGGTATGGGAAGAGTAACCTCCTCCCCACCCAATTGACATCCCTACTATTTCCTTAGGTCACGAGTTCTAGATCCACTAGAAACACCCCTCCCCCCTCTCTCTCTAGGTAGGATTAGGTTTAAGATTTGTCAATATATATATAATATCAGTTTGGATCATAGTCAAATTTAACGTGATTCATATTGACTTGTCTTGACATATTAATGAAAATATCAGTATACATAATTGAGTTTGAGATTGATCAAATTAAATATATAAATATTTTAAAAAAATATTAGTTTGAATCATAGTCAAATTTAAAATAATTTATATCGACTTATCTTGGAATATTTATGAATTTATATATAATATTTATGTTTATTGATTTCTTCTTTACTGTTGTCTGCAGTTAAGCCTTCTTTTGAGAGATTATATCATGGGTCATTCCCGCCACATCATCCATGAGACTAGTCAATAAAAATCACTCATCTCATTATTTTTCCATGCCATATTTTTATCAAGTGCATCTTCACTTGGTAAAAACTGTTTTTAAAATTAATTTATAGTAAATATGAGTGAAGATTCACTTAGTAAAAATATGACATGGAAAAAATAATGAGATATGTGATTTTTATTAGTTGGTCTCATGAGTGACGTGACGGGAATGACTCATGATATAATTTCTCATTCTTTCTAAGTTTTTTTTTCTTTTCCTCAATTCTCACCATAGGTATGTTATTCTTCTATTTCTTTTCATTTTATTTTCCTAACATTGTATGTTATTTAGATTTTATTGGTGTTTGTTCTTATTTTTTAAAGGTTACTTTTTTATTGTTATTTTTTTAGTAGTTTCTATATTGTTTATTTGTTACAATAATTAAAATATTATTTTATATTATATATTATTTGTGCTACTTTGTGGTCCTTTACAATAAATTTTGGTATTCTTTTAGTCCAAAATTTTGTGTTGTACAAAATTTAATTTTATCTATTATTACTTTTTTTAAAAATGAGTTGAAATAACGTCACATATGTAGTGGGAGTCTGAATGAAAAGTATTTTATATTTTTTCTATAATAAATTTGATTTATATTTCTCTAACTAATATTTATAAATATATTATATGAATGAGTTATGGGACGGGTAAAGAGGGGATTACGTGGATCTCAAGAGCCACGTAGGTGATAGAGAGAGGATAATTTGGTTTTAGTCTTGCAGGTTGCGACTTGCGGGGTATAAATAATTTTTAATTTTATATTCGTAGTAAGTCGTGGGGTAGAGATAAAGATAAAAACTCTTGACATAATGAGTGCGAGAAGAGTACCCTGCATATAAAATAATATTTTAATTATTAATTTAAATATCAATGGGATACGAAGAAAGTTCAAATGCCAAAATAGAAAAAAAACATACATAATGCATGACCAAATCATGAATTTCAAAAACAAATATATATTAAAACCATCGAACGCTTGAATCAACATATACAAGATTCTTTCAGCTCAATCAAAGTTTCAAGTTCAATTCTATGATAATACATCGGGTTAAATAATAAAAACTCTTTAAAAAACTTTTCTTATAACTTATTTGATAAAATTAATTTATACTTAAACCGTTAAAATAAATATATTTGACACGACAAAAAATGATGAAAAAAGCAAAACCGTCGGCAAAAGCATCCGATCCCTTTTGTTGCGTTATCATGAAGCAACCGTAAGATGCCTTAATAAAGTGTTGAAAACTCCCATTCCCCACGTAATTCGTCGATTCTTTTCATGTATCCGAATCTAATACACGTTGAATGTAAATTCGAATATGATCATCTAAAAATCTTTTAAATACATATAAAACTCGAACATTTATATATTTATACACTTACACCCGAATTCGAATTATTCTATGTACGAGTACACATTTTTTCCATGCTATAAATACAATACTCTATGAAAGAAGGATAACATTGATTAAAGATGGGAGCTTCACAGTCACAAGACTTTGAACCAAAACTCGAGAACAACATTGTCGAGCCGAAGTACCGGGAAAGCAACGTCTCGGTTCGGCCGTTAACGGAGAAAACAACAGACCCTAAGCTTGTTGTCGATTCGAAACAATCAAAGAAGACCGAGAAAATACAACTTCCGTTTAACTACGAAGCCATATTGAAAGATGCCGACTCGCCTGTTGATATGTCCGCCATGGATAAGTTGCTCTCTCAGCTTCATTCCGGGGTTTTCTTGAACCAGAAGAAAAAGGTAAGTACTAAGTACTTCATTCATGTTAAAAGATGTTAATTAGGTCAAGTTATGGTTTTGGTCCCTCTACTATGGTTGAGTTTAAGATGTAGTCTCTACTTTAAATTAGCATACTTTACTGCCTGCCCTACTTTTATAATTTTGGTTTAGGTCCCTCTACTTTTGTCGAGTTTAAGATTTAGTCTTTATACTTTAAATTAGCATAATAGGTTCCTCTACTTTTATATAGAAAAATCAATAATTTAATCGAACTATTCGGACTAACTAATGACATTTGTAACCGTTTTCGGAATTCAATGGCATCCATTGTTGTTGCAGAAGTACTGGGTGGATAAGAACAACAAGAACTGCTTCATGTTGTTTGCAAGAGATCTCTCCATCACTTGGGCTGAAAACAACCGTCACTGGCACTGGACATATCAAAAGGAAACAACCAGGTTGAACAATCCATCCCGTATTCCGATTTTTCATTTTTCGTGAAGTATCCGTACTCGATATATTCGAGTCAAACTCTAAGCTAATAATCCATTTTATTATTTTTCTTTTTTATTTTAGAATTAAGGATTTGAATTTAAGAGCTAGAGTTACTAATAATAAGCTAAGCAAAATGAGTTGAAACGTTTTGAAGTTTAAGGACTAATTTAAAAATCACCATGTAGTTTGGGGATGTCTCGTGCAATTAATATACAAATTAAACATACTCGAATCTGATACATACTCATATCAGACACTCACCTCGACCTCAAGTAACATTGACCTCTGTTAATTTATTGCAGTGATGTTTTCATTGAAGTTGCTGAGCTTGTACAAGTTTGCTGGCTAGAATTGGTCGGAAAATTCCAAGTATCAAAGCTCTCACCAGGAACATTGTACCAAGTTGTCTTCATTGTTATGTTGAGAGAAGAAGCATATGGATGGGAAGTGCCGGTGAATTTCAGGCTTACTCTTCCAAATGGCCGGAAAATCGAACGAAAGGAGACATTGATGGACAAGCCAAGAGGAAATTGGCTCGAAATCCCTATCGGAGAATTCGAAGCTTCGTTCGAAAACGGTGGAGAAATGGAGATCTACGTCCATGAATATGATGCTGGGGAATGGAAGAGAGGAGTTGTTGTCAAAGGAGTTGCCATTCAGCCGAAAAAGCTAAGTTAATCGGATGATGACACATTCGATGTTGCGGTTACAATAAACAATAAGCTTGTTACGATGATGATAATAAGAATAGGGAGTAACATCTATATTTCGATATACGGTTTTGAGTTTTTGTGTTTTCTAAATATTTTTTTTTCATACACACTTTTCTAAGTTTGTATTATTTTACTTTTATGTATTATATAATTTATATCACGTAAAATTGAATTTATAAATAATATATAATATTATAATGTAAATATTACAATATGTGTTAAGTTTTTTATGTATAAAAGAGAACAAAATAAAATAATATATGTATAACACTATTAAATATTAAATTAAAATACAATACATATTCTTTTTTCTTAAAATAATACTCCCTCCGTCCCAGTAAAACTGTCACATGTTGACATTTTTTTGGTCAAATTTTTTCAACTTTGACTATAATTTATTTAAATATTTTAATTAATTAAAAATTATAAAAAAAATATATTTAAAAACTAGTTGATTTAAGGTTTTTAAAATATTTTTTTTCATATTTTTATCAATAATAAATTTTAAATTATAAGAGGTCAAAGTTGAAAAAGTTTGACCCAAAAAAAATCAACATGTGACAGTTTTAGTGGGACAGAGGGAGTATTGGTTAATGAGAAAGAGGCTTTAGTTGGCCATCTATAAAATCTCATGTACAAGTCCAACCTCTAATTTCTAACCAGTTTGAAGTTTTAAGTTTTTGATAAATATATAAGGATAAATATTCTATACACAGGCAGTGGAAACTTTTCAGTTTCCACAAGCGCCTTAGTTTTAGGGTATAAGGAGTTAATTTAGGGTATAGGGTTTAGAGTTTAGGGCTTTAGGTGTATGGGGTTAGAATTTAGGTATAGTTGTTTCAATTTAAGGTTTAGGGTTATAATTTAGGGTTTATAGGTTAAAACTTAAATTCTCACTATATTACCCCTAACAACTAAACCCTAAATTATAATCCTAAACATTAAATTGAGACAACTATCCCTAAATTCTAAACCTAAATTATAACCTAAACCCCTAAACCTTATACCCTAAACTAACTCCCTATACCCTAAAACTAAGGCGCTTGTAAAAACTTTCAGTTTCTACCGCCTGTGTATAGAATATTAATCCAATATATAATTACTAGCTATGAAGCACGGGGACGGCCCTAAGGTGGCGTCCCGCGTCCCCAATACGTCCCCGTCACAGGGAGAATGCGGGGACGGCTGGGAACGTCCCGTGAACGTCCCAATTTTACCGGGGACGGTCAAACTTAAATCGGGTACGATCAACGTTTATTGGGACGTACCCAAAGACGTATCCGAATATATTTACTTGAAAAAATGGAAAATAAAACCTCCATCTTCTTTGTGAGCAAGGTTTTAAAAACTATTAAACTTATCCGAACTTAAAAAGCTCAAGGATAATTAAAGTAAAAAATTATACTTAAAATACTACTAAATAAAACATTCCACCTAAAAACTATAAACTTAACACTTAATCTCAACCAAAAGGCTAAGACTAGATTGCTTCCTTGTTCTATCTGATAAATGCCTATTTATAGGCTGCTTTCTTTCCTTGCTTTATGTATCTTAAGGATGTGGGATATTAGGTGTGTATTGTATTTGTAACCTGTTTTAAGGTTTAATCACTCAAGCTTTAAATAGGAATGGATAAATATATATTTCAGCCATGTCATCTTTTAATTTTATTATTTTAGTCATTCATTTTCTCTTTATTTAGAATGTAAAGTTAAATTTTCGTTCAATTTAGTCATTTAATTTTAGTAATCTCTTAATCTAAGTGCTAAAAAGTAATTTAAAATTATTAAAAGTGGATTTAAATAACTACAATTATAATTATTGTTTAATACAATTATAAATTTTAGTCCTTATTGTATTATAAATTTTAATATTTTTTATTATATATATTAAATTTTATTTTATATTTGCCGTACCCTCGCCGTACCCGTACCCTCTAATTTTAAAAATTACCGTTTCATGTCCCCGTACCTGTATCTGTGCAACTTAGATTACTAGGATAACAAAGTTTAACAATTTATGACAGCTTATTATTATAACATGGCTACTTACAAATACATTCGATACTTTACACCATTGAAAGAAACCATGTTTGAGTTCCAAGGTCATGAAGCACACAATAATGTACATAGTTGTAGAGAACAGAAGAAAGCTTTAGTTTGCTTTCATGGAGTCCAATGTCTATGCATCAACTGACACACTTATGGCATTTAGCTCCACGTGTTGCTTACCCTCGTTTTGTGGATGAACGACCACGGTTGCATGAGCTTCGGACCTCGGGGATTGCTTGTTTCCCCCTTGCGAAACAGAAATCGAGCTGACGACTGGTTTTCTACTAGCCACGTCGTCGGTATCATCTTGATCTTTGGAAATGATTTCCCATTCCTCTTTGAGTGAAGTAACTTGTAAGCCTTTCTCGCGGTGACTTTCCATTTCGAATGCTGTCGGTAGGATAACGTAATCATTTATTGGGTTGTAGAAAGGGTCTGCATCACCTGCCCTCAACCAGTGTTTGAGAATTCGGAATACGTGAGGTTCGCAAAGAATTCCCCGGTGCTCACCAGGGACTGCAACCCTAGCTTCAGCATGTAGTCCATCTGCCTGAGTGTAACAAAAAATACGAGTTAGAGACGTAGCCATTTCAGTCGCACAATACACACCGAGATTACAATTCAGAAAGAATAATCGGACATGCAATAATTACAATAATGTCATGATCATATATACTTTAGAATTCATATTTATTACTCAATACAATTATTCTGAATATAACTTGCTTATCAAAGGATGGGGTTAACCGAAATCTAAAGACTATGGTCACCTGAACATTCTTCGTGACTCGAGTAACCACATAGATTACATGGATTACTTGATACATAAATCGCACTAATCTAAAGAAGTTGTAAAGATAGAGTATTCACGAGTTCTTTGAAGTAAAATAGTTAATGGGGTATTATAGCAGTTAATCATATTCCAATTAATATGGTAAATACAGGAAAATATAAAAAAAGGGGGGAGTAGGCTAACCTTAGATGATTCTGTTGGAACCGTTCCATCACCATCAACACATACATACGTGGGCTGATGTACAAAAGAAATTCAGTAATCAAATCCGTAAGTCTTGAATATTTGGGCTGATTTACAAGTTTTTAGAATTACAGCACAACAAAAATCACCTGAAAGAACCGCAGGTCCTGTATATTTGTAATCGGTGTCTCCTCACTTCCATAGCTGCAAAATTATTAAATAAAAACCCGATGTACAAATATACCAAAAATAATTTTAGGTTTGCAACTGAAACGAAAATAATCATCGAGCAATTTAAACAAAACAATCGAATAGAGGCATCACCAAACGCTGTGTGGTGTCTCAAGATTGATCCCATATATATTGTAGAATTTAACTCCGGAAGGAACCTTAGCATGAGACAACACCTTTTGTGTCTCTTTAACCCATTTCAAGATCTCCAAATTGAAAGGTAGTGGAATTATCTCCCCATCATAATCAACCTGAAATTACAAATGAAAACAATTGCATGGAACCCTTAATTGAATATAATTTCCTTATTTTATCCTAAGATACTTGTCAATGTTATTGAAAAAAAAGATAATTCTTAATGAAGCTTTTCCGTTTTTTTAGTGATGAACTCACACCTAAGAAAAATAACTTCTTGCACAACGAATGTTCATAGCTTACCGAGTTGCCAGAAAGAGCTTCCTTAAAAATACCAATGCAATCGCGAGGGTGATAGGATTCTAGAATAGTACGAGGAATTCCATCACAACCTTCTTTCTCCTTCCATATCTCAAGAAGTGGCGTATGTTGCCAATGGAAATGTGGACAAGCCATTAATTCGTATATCGATGGGCACTCGATTAGCTGAATGATGCAGCACAGAAACAAACAATTTAAACCGATCTCATAATAACAATGAAGAGCATGTAGCAACTACTGGCATAACAAAATCTACAAAAACATTTCAATAAACTCGCTTGTAGCAACTACTGGCTGTTTGCAGCATAATGCAATCATAACCTTCCATCGAATTAAGGCAACATGGAGTAGGACCACTTACAATGCTGAACTACAGATTAATCATTTGAGATTACTCATTATCCTTTAAGACTACCAATAAAAAGTTTTGGCCTAGAAGTAATCCACTCTTAATTCAAGTCGAGAAGCTTATGTCATAAGCCCCCAAGTAACAGCTAGTGGATGATTTCAACCACTTATGCCTCAACCGAAATAAACGAGCACATAAAATAAAGAGTAAAGAAGTAGGATGGACTGATTTGGTGACAGTGGTGAGACATTTTAACAGACTCTACATTTGTAAGAGATGAACACATCAATAAAGAGTTAATGCTCTCATGAGCATCTAAGTAGAAATGCTGAAAATGACAAGTAATTTAGAAAATAATTATATACCAATTGATGCATGCTCCACTTTGAAATGAAAAAATTCTGTTCCCACCCTTCAACAAATGACATTCCATTTAGAAAGGTAGAAGCAATATATCCAGGTGCACCTGTTGGAAACATTCAAATTGCATCTCAATAAGGACTTAAACCCAAATTAGATCAATCTATCTTTTTGCCAGAACTATTGGATTCTTTAGTGGACATTGAGATGGATAATGTTTCCGAATCCGGAATAGAACGATGTTTAGATTGAAATTGTTTTAAGTCAGGTAATACTGTACATTTCCACAATTTCCCTTGGGGCAATTGAAGATTTGAATTGAAATTATTAAATGTCGTATTCTCTTCTCAAGTTACAAAGACCGCTTACCCCGGAATGGTGCAGCAATTGCGATCCAGTTCTTCACATATTTCTGAAAAATCTATGGAAGAAAAGCAGCAGTATATCACAAAGAGATACAATACTAAACCATATATTGATATGAGGAAAGTGGAGAAGCTGAACAAGGAAACGAAGAAAGAGAAAGGAATAGAAGAAGATGGGAGTGGATTCCTTACATCGCTGTGAAGTCCCATGAAACATTTTATCAAAAGGCCACCCATAGAATGACTAATGATATTTATCTTTTTCCCTCCTGAAGCATTGTACACCGACTCTAATTTCGCTGCCAGGCGGTCCATTGTTTCTTGCAACCTAAAAGAATAAAAAAATCCCATCAACACATTGAAAACAAATCTTCAATTACAAGGTCAAACAAGGCCACCATACTACATTACGAAGAGAAACAATTAACGAGTTAATCAATGATAATACCTGTTACTCTGGCGAAAATCATAACCAAACCCGAAAAGCGTTTTCCCTTCTTGAAAACCCCACTTGATCATTTCAACAATCATATCGTGAAAATAAGAAACACACTCACGACCGATGATCTTGCATTAAAACAAAAAGTTCATCAAAACCCATCATTAGTTCATTGTTATTAGGTTCCATACAAACTTAAGGAAATGGCTTAGATATGGGTTATCTTAGCATATTAGAATGTTAAGTCTCATCTCCACTGACGAAACACTCCATCAAAAATGAAATCCAACTTTAGTTAAGGGCCGAAATTTTGATTTTTTGAGGTTAACATCCAAATAAAACTTCCTGGATCATACATTACATGATAATACACACACATATGTATGGATGTATGTATGCACGCATGCATGTATACCATGTCAGGGTCCAAGACATCAATAGCTTGAAGCCCATATCTTCCTTCAGGAACTTTAATAGTTGTATTTGGATCTAAGGATACAGTTTTACCTGTTTCACAACCAATGAAGCAACAATTACATGATCAATCCAAAAATCTCAAAACAAAACAAAAAAAAAATGAAGAAAAAAAACTCATTAAAAAGAAATCACACTTAAATTCAATGGAAAGTTCTTTCAACCAAATATTAGCTAATAGATCCCAACACGCAATAGCTGATTCCAATGATTATGGATATAAGATTCCCAATTTGCTTAAAATTTTCCCAAAATACTCGACCAAAAAAGAGAAACACTTTCAAGTTTCAACAATTCCACTAAATTTATTTACAGACAAAAATACATAAAAAAAGAAAGAAAATTTACCAGTAGAAGGATCAAAACGAGACCAGAGCTTAGTCCGGAACTTATAATCGGCACCGAGGATCCGAACCCATACCCGCTCTTCTTTCCCATTTTGATCATCCACGGCAGTCAAAATCGACCCTGCAATACCCGGAACCAATAAAACCGGGTCCAAATTCGGGTCAATGTAAGGTTGAGGTTTCTTAATCAGCTTCAACCACATCTCCACAGATTGTACAATATCTTCCAATAGCATCGCCATACCCAACTTAAAACTAATCAAAAAAATTCAAAATTATGAAAAAAAAAGGTGAAATCTTTTAGAAATATATGAAATTACAATGGGAAATTTGTTTGATTTTTTTTTAATTTAGGGTTTGAGGTTTTGGAGTAGAAAGAGCATATCTCGTTTAAAGGATAGACAGAGGAGACAAGCAACCGACTTTTACTTACAGAAGCTAAATAAAGAAGAAAATACAGGCAATTATAAAAATAATATATTTTGTTTTTGTTTTGTTTTGAAACATTATCTTATTTCAACTCTGGGTTAATTTCACTAATCACCCTCAAATCATGTTTAGATTCTAAATTTGTCCATAAATTTCAAAATGTCTCAATAGAATCATCATAGTATCAATATCATATAAGTGGATCTTTGTTTACCTATTGCATGGACAATTTAAATTGGACATATTAAAAAAGTAGAAAGATCTTTTAGGTCGACCCTCAAACTTTTTTTTATCTAATTGATAAAAAATATGATAGATCGGTAATGTTGTTGTTAAGTTGATATCAACTATTTTATCTTTTCTTATCATGTCATAAAAAAATTAGAAATTTTTGAAAAATATCTCTATCTTTACAAAATGTTGATATCATATATTTTATTTTAAAATTTTTATTTTATGATGATGTGGGCAGAAAATAACTAAATAATCGAACTCAACATTTTAATAAGGACAAGATATCTTACATTAGTATAACAACTTGTTAGTGTTTCATAATTTTTGGGTCAATTTGACAATAAATAAAAAACATAATAAAAATTGGGTAATTGTTCTATACACAAACGCATGTGAAAACTTTTTTACACAATCGTCTTATTCGTAGGGGTTAGGGATTCCGTTTAGGGTTTAAAGTTTAGGGGTATAAATGTAGCAGTTTTGAATTTAGGGATTGTTGATATAATTTTGGGTTTAGGGTTAAAATTTAGGGTTTATAGGTTAAAATCTAAATCTCTATCCATATTACCCTAAAACTAAACCTTAACCTTAAACCCTAAATTCTAACCCTGAATCCTAAATTCTAAACATGAACCCTAAATTCTAAACATTTACACTAAAACCCCTAAACCTTAACCCTAAACCCTATAATTGAGACACTTATAGAAACAAACAATTTCCACCGCCAGTGTATAGGATATTAATCCATAAAAATTTAAGGGCTAAAATGACTAATTGATAAAATCGAGTGATCAAATAGGGGTAAAATGTTCACATTGTCAATTACGACAAATTATTTACAATTTGAACCATTAGCAATAAATTACTACGTTTCATTTTTGAGTTGGCATTTAACACCTCATTTGATCACTAAGTTGATAGAAGGATCTGTTGTTGATATTTGTAAGGACTTAATTTGAATAATTTGAAGTTCAGAGACTAACTTAGAAATTAGGTGATGGTTTGGGACGTTTAACGAAATTAATACTTCTTATTTTTTAATTTATGCAAGTAAAGATGATATCTCGGTCAGTTTTAACTTTTAAATACCTTTATAATAATGTCTATTATTCATATCCAAAATTCTTGTATTTTATTGATTACAGTATTTTCTAATGTTATACTTATTTCAATTATTTTGTCTAGAAAATTAAACGCCACATGTAGCAGCGACGTACGAAGTACAATTAAATTATTTATTGGTCATAATTTTCCAAAACGTGTCCCAATCGCTAAGAAGACAAAATCCAAAAGGAAGTTATCAACCGATTAATAAAATAATATATTTAAATATTATTTTCTTGTCATGGGGAAGGAAGAATTAGAAATAAGATTTCCGTCCTTGCAAGAAATAATTAAATAAATTTATTATTAGTCCCTTAAAAGTCAGGGTAAATTATGTAAATGATTACTAAATTAAAAAAATAGAATTTTTGACCATTGAAGTTTCAAAAATTACAAAATGTTCATTAGACTTATCGAATTATTATAAAATGATCATTAAATATTATAAGATAGTGATAAATTATGGGTTATTACGATTCGATTCAATTTAGAGTTGAGATTGTAAGAATCAAAACTCATTTTTAATTTAATAAATAACTCTATTCAAGTTTAATTAAACTTGTTGGAGTGGTTCGATCTTTAAATGGCCTTAAATTTCATTAAAGAATTAAAACTGATATGTACAATAAACTCTCTCAAGCATAATCTAACTGTAATTAGCTTATCCAAATCTTTCGATTCTCGGATTCGGGTAATTCAAACAAAAATGAAGATTCGGAGCAGTAAGGTTTTTGATTATACTACAAAATCTTTACAAAGTTGTCAAATAAACATTCTCTAATTCTTGATTTCTCCTCCATTTTCTCGTACGTAGACGACCGAAAAGATGTCATACTTAACGCTAGGCGAAAACCGGTCAAGGTACGGCAGCACGGTTTTCCGGTAATCGCAGTTAAGGATCCATGAGTAGCAATGAAGAATTGATTTCCATACATAAAAGCAAGCCACCATTGGCATGGTTTGGCATTTCAAGCACACCCCCGATGTTGCACCTTCCATCTTCGAGAAACGCGACTTGAATATAGCTAAGTTCGCGTAGGTGACGTCGTGTAGTTCACCGAAAGACAGCGACGATATCAGATTCATGGAGATTATGTCGCCAATGGAAAACTTGGCCGCATTCGAGCCGTCTTTCGATTCACCGGCATATGAATCAAAGAAACTGTATTGGGTTAAAATAGCCATGGTTGACATACCTGCTAACATTGATAGCTGAAAAGGGAAAAATAGACCATTAGAGATTGATAACCATTTTATTGGACCTATCAATTTTGATCCAAATTTGAAAATCCAGTATGATCAACCCAAAACCAATGCAACACAATCCTATTTGACCATACAAGTCAACAACTGAACCTATCGATTTCAAATCCGAAATTAATTCAAACCTAAAATGACTCAAATCTGAAATGATAAATATGTAATTAAATTTGATTTAGTGTTATAGTAAGTGCTTGACACAAATGTACTAATCTTTTATCATTTTAACCCTATTACTATTTCTATCCATTCAGGCTCAAACCCAAAATCCCGACCCAATCAACTCGAACCCGAAATTGATACAATTCGATTGAACATATAAGTCCATAAACAAACTTGCCAAACCCATGAAACAATCAAGTAACATGAACTTGAAATGACTTAAATACGAAATGACACAGTCAAGTAACTCGAATGACACGAAACTGAATTAAACTAAATAAACCCGAACTAAACCAACCCGAGACCATTCTAATGGAATATGTTCTATGTACATGCAATTATAGTTGAAGTGCTGTACATGATCAAGCAAAGATCAAATAGTACCAAAAGAAGAGATATAAAACTTACAAGGTTTTGAATCAAAACTTCTTTATTTTCAGTAGATTTCTTCATCCATCCTCCGTACCATATGATCTGAAAATCACCCAAAAAATATATATAAAAAATCGAACAAATTTCTGTATCGGAAACAAGATTTAAAGCTCACCAGATTGCCATGGATGCTCTTGAGAATAGAACTCTGAGTACAACCCAGATTTTGGGTACAAACACAGAATCGTTTCAACGATTGAATCAGTTCATCCACGAGAACAACTGTTGGTTTAAATACAAAGAGGGTTACGTCTAGATTCCTGTTATCGAAAGGAACAAAGCATGCCATGATTTGGTCTGATTTTGATTTTCTTGATATTTTTTAATGGGTTTAACAATGGCGTAGCTAAGGGGTTTAATTTGAAGAAAGAAGCAAAGGGGGAGATGAAAATTCAATGAATCACGGGAAGCTTGCTTGGTCTGGTCTTCCTTTGACAATTTTGCATAAAGAAATGAGATTTTTTTGAAAGAGATTAGAAAACACATAATTATTAGTCTTCTGTTTTGACTCTTTCTACACTTACTTTTCTGTTTGCATTCCCATGCACTGCTGCTGAAGTGCTGCTGCATAGGATATTAATCCTATATAAATTATAATATTCGTGTTTAGTTTTTTAATAATTTTCTCTTAAATAATAAAAGGGTTAATATTTGATGTTGGAGTTTGGCTAAAGGTACTTTTACACATGAGTTCGACTTAAAAAAGTTAATTTTGTCATTTGTTGAAAAAAATACTTAATGTGGCTTTTTAGTTCGTAAAATTAATCAAATTGACACTTTGATCGATGTTGATCGTTAGTGTGGTAGTTATTGGTGATGACGTGGTGGTCTACGATGCTGATGTGGCATTCCATGTGGGATGATGACGTGACAGTGGGGTTGAATTGATTATTTTAACCGAATTCGAGGGCATAATTGATTTTTTTGTCGAGTTCAGGGGTATAATTGATTTTAATTAAAAGTTCGATAACTTATTTAATATTTAAGCTAAAAATAAGAATTTAGGAAATTATTAAAATTTTAAAAATATTAAAACTAGATAAATAATTTGTTTAAATTTCAAGCTAATTTAATAGATTTATTTAGTTTTGAATAAAATTGAATAAATAATTTGATTTTTCGCATATAGAATATATGAAAAATCAATTAAAAAATTGGTGTAAATATTCATTGGATCCTTGATAATTTAAAAATAAGCAAAGTGAGGACTTTCACAAAAAATCAAAATATTCTTTAATATTTTTATAAAAATTCATAAAGTTAATTAAAATAAATGAAATATTTAAAACATTACTGAAAATAAAAATTTAAAATATATTAAAAATTATAAAAAAAAATTTAATATAAAAATTTAATAAAAAAATGTTTATTAAATATTAAAAAATTGAACAATTTCATCGAAAAAGTCTTTGACTTCGTCAGTATGAGTCTCAACGTTCATTAAACAAAATTTAAGCGGAATCACCATTGCATTAGAGTAACAATGAAACTCAAAATTATTTTATTTTTTTACATCAAATTGATGCTCATTAACATTTGATGTAGAAAAATAAAAGGAAATTTGGTTTTATTGCACTTTGATATAATGATATTTCAATCAAAAATATGTTCAAATAAAAATTTCTTTTGTTTTTTTTACATCAATTTTATGTTTATTAATATTTGATTGAAAATGAAAGAGAAATTTAGTTTTATTGCACTCTAATACAACGATGTTTTAATTGAAAATATGTTTAAATCAAAATTTCTTTTGTTTTTCTACATCAAATTTATGCTTATTAATATTTGATGTAGAAAAATAAAAGAGAAATTTAGTTTTATTGCACTATATACAACGATGTTTTAATTGAAAATATGTTCAAAAAATATTAGTACGCTTAGCATAACAAAAAACAGTTAAAGAGTCTTCCGATGATTTATAAATATTTTTAAATTTTGATTCTTTTTATATTTTTAATTTTAATGTTTTTACTTATTTTTAAATTTATTATGATGTTTTTATTTTTAAATATTTTATGAATATTTAAATATTAGTATATATATATATATTAGCTTTAAGATTAAGTAAATTATTGAACTTTCAATTAAAATCAATTATGCCTCTGAATTTGGTAAAAAATTAATTATGCCCCCAAATTCGAACAAAATAATCAATTCAGCCCTCACTACCACGTCATCATCCCACGTGAACTGCCATGTCAGCATCATAGACCGACATGTCAACAACGTAGACCACCGCGTCAGTATCGTTAACTGCCACGTCAGCATCGTAACAGTCAACGTCAGTCAAAGAGTCAATTTAATCGATTTCGCGAACTGATGAGGCATATTTGATACATTTTTTGGTGAAGAGCGAAATTGATATTTTGAGTTGAACTCAAGGGTAAAAATACCCCTTTAGCTTTAGAGTTTTTTCTTTTCATAAGCAAGCTTCAAATGATGTCACATGACATTTTAAGGACACTAAATTTTACACCAAAAATCACCCCTAAAAGTAACCTTAAAATTTTATCATAAACCATAAAAAGACTAAAAAACTAACCTTAAACTTTAAAAATACATCACTAGTAGAAAATTTCGTTTTCTACCACTAGTGCATCAAATCATTTCTCATAATAAAAATATATATTAAAAAATAATATTCATTTTTACGTTCTAATATGTTTTTATATTTTTTTCTTGAATAGTCTTAAATCGATTACGATATATTATATGTTCACATCTTTTTTTAACCATTTGATAAGGTACATACAAAACTACTTGAACGTGGGTTCTACTAGCTTTTTTTTTTGAAAATTTAATTTTAACTCTAATCCTATCTAAAGGGAAATGAGAATAGAAGGAGAGACTCTAGGGAAAAAAGTACTTCTAGTGGGTCTAAAACTCATGACCTAAGGTAATATAAGGGAACAAAGATGATCATCTTAGTCAATCGACCAAATATGCTTGCTCAATCTATTAGCTTTTATAAATTAAACGAAACAAATATAAAAGCCATACATTAAATACATTAAGTTTGTTATGTAACATTTAAATAAAAGATTATATTTTGATACACAAGTTGTGTAAAAAAAAATTAAAATCTAAAATCTAAATTTCTAATTCTAACACCCTAAAAACTAAAACGTAGACTCTAAACCCTAACCCCTAAATTATATTCATAAATTCTAAATTCTACATCCTATAACCTAAACATCTAACCCCTAAACTCTAATTTAAAATTTTCATTATACTATTCACTTCAATGCTATTTGATTTAGTATATAATAATTTTTTGAAACAATTCATACCCAGAAGAGGGGAAAGAAAAATATACTTTTAATGAGTTTAAAACTCATAACCTAAGAGAAGTAAAAGTGTCAACTGAAAACTTTTTACTACAAGATCACTAAATGTAAAATAACTAAATGTATATATAAATATATCAAAATATTAATACATAAATTAAAAAACATTATAAGATCGCTAGCTACTGAAAACATTATATATCTAAATGTAAAACTTTACGTAAAGTGAAATTATGGATAAAATAAGTTGGAACAATTCTGCTGACTTTTCTGATTCTGAAAAAAATATTAAATGGCATCGTTTATAAATATATTATATATAAAGCTTATAAATGATTTTACTTCTAAACATAAAAATAAAGTTGCTCTTCTTCTCCCATCAAAATCCAGATGGGATGGAAAACCATGAATTCTGTCTCCCGAAATCTTCGAATTACTATAAACCTGCATAAACAAGAGAGAAAAGGGTGTTCGGTATCATGTTCGCAATCGAAGTACAAGCAAAGAGCTAGATATACATTATACATATACAAACATTTTTGTATATTTACATCCGTTGCTTTCAAAGCTAAGTTATCAAATTTACCAGGACATGTAATACATACACACACACACAAATATAAATGATATATAGCATGAATGAGCTTCCAAAGGACATGGCTCACCTCATTATAGGTCTATGGGGACCTTCAGACCGTCGTGTGCAAGTTGGACGTGGATTCCTTCCCTACATACAGTTAAAAAGAATGTCTGATATTGTTCTTTTTTCCTGAGAAATTCAGGTGAATTTCAATAACATGAAATTTTGTAAAAGAAGATGGAAATCTAATTTACCTCTGAGACCATTCCATAAGAAACTCATTGTCCTTGTGGTGATCAAAATCATGAGTCATTCCGATTAATAGAGCTCGTTTCGGACATATCCTCTTTAGAGCCTCAAGAGTCTGAATAGAGTGGGTGGGATATGATCAGTTTGTGGCCATTAAAATATTAATGAGAAGATGAATTGTTGGAAAATTTAGAATAAATCTGAGGTAGGCATAAGTGGACGTTATGGGATCCTTTCTGTTTTGCAGAAAACGTAAAGCATGTTAGTTCAGAGAAGATATAAACCATTAAAAACACAATAAATAATACAACAATCATAAATCAGTGATGAATAAGCATGGAAATTTACACCTCGAATGCATTGGAGTAAACTGGATATATAGATCTCAACCATCATCATTAGAGAGAAAAAAAACACGAAAATCATATTAGCCCTATTTGGCAATTAGTGGATAGTTGATAGCGGATTACATTAGCTGATAGCGGATAGCGGATTACATTAGCTGATAGCTGATTGCATTAGTTGATTTGACTAGCGGATTATATTAGCTGATTTTATAAAACTATTTGGTAAAATTAACTGATAGTTGTTATAGATTATTTAAACAAGCAAAATGACATATAAAGGCATAATTATATTCAATACTTGTTTGAATAGTTTATTAGTTATCAATATTTTGTATCTAATTAATATTAATTAGATCTATAAAATTATTTTTAATTTAACTTTTCTAAACATATTCGAATGATTTATATATTAATTTATTATTTATATAATTTAATTAATTAATAAATTTAAATACACATATAAATATGTGATCATGAAAAGAAAAGAGTAAATAAGATTAGCTTATAAATAGGGTAAAAAAATATTTAATTTAGGCTATTTTGAGATTTTTGGTAACTGGTAAGGGTAAAAGAGTCTTTACAACTCTAATATCAAACCTCTAATCTCAAAAAGCTCCTCTTATGAGCTTTTTCAAAATTAGCAGTTTCATTCCAATCCGCTCTTTCAATCCGCTGTTCACCAAACAACAATATTAGAGGATTTGACTCGTCAAACCTCTAATTATGCCTCAAACCTCTAATTTTTGCCCAAACCTCCCTTTACCAAACAAGGCCATTGTCTTCAAGAGTAAGGTTAAGGTACATAGTTAAATCTCAAAATTTTGTTATCCATTTAATTGTTTTACATGCTCATTAAACCTCTATAATAGTACCTTTTAAGTTGGTGAAATTGAGTTACTACCGATACTAGATTAAAGTAACCTATCCCCATGTCCTCTTTTTCAAGTCCTACAATTCAATAGGTGACAACTTGTAACAGGAAAGCAAATCCCAACTTGACCATTCAACATATTAAACAATCACCTATGGTACAGCAGCACAGGCATATTAGTAGATGTGTTGTGGAAAAATCAGCATGGATCAAATTCTGTCTTTCAATTTCCTTAATTCCTAGACAATTCACTAACTACAAAAATGAAGGCAGTAATCAATAACACGGAAACCAAGGAAGTAACGCACCTTGTATAAACAATCCAATATCAGAAGATCCAATTGTCCAGCACCACTTTTGGAAATAACTGTAAGCATGATATTCTGATCAAACACAATTCATGGCATGATTGGCTTTACCATGAAAACTCAAATCACAAATAAATCATTCAAAAAAGAAAATACTTAGAAGTGAGAAAACATGTTCTTTCTTTTCACCAAGTCACACTTGACACCAACGGGTCAGAGTAAATGCATAAAGCGATGACCCCCAAGCATTTTATCTTTTTCAATTTGAGTAAAGCCACAAAGAAGTGTCCTGTTCGTGAGCCATTCAGGGCAGCACTCTCATTAAGGTTAACAATAATAATATGTTAAAAGGGATTTGAGTAAAATATTAAAACAATGCTTGAAGGATCCTTCGATTGTTAAGTCACTGAGGAAAATCCAATAAACAAACATTCCTACAAGTCTACATTGACAATCTAATAAACATAGCATGTAGAAAATAGAAGTCTCCTCTCCACAACTAACACCATCAATAAGAAGAAAATGGGTATAAAGGTGTAAATGCACGTGAACCAACACAAAAGGGGCAAAAGCAACACCTACCATGCTCTGTATTTGAAGGGAATCGTGAGACATCAGAAATATAAGCCACTTTAGATTTTTCACCAAAAAGAAAACCTAAACATATATAATCTTCTCCATGCATCACCTGGATCAAAAGTATGATTAAACACTTAGGCATAAATTATAAGGAAGATACAGTATATTATATTAATAAAGCATACTAACTGGCAAAGGAATGAATTTTAGTCCTGAAGCAACAAATGGCTTGTCATAGCTCTCCTCAATTATCTTCCAGTCAAGCTGTGCTACCCGCCTTACTTCTTGACCTTCTCTAAGTTTCTTCTGAACCAAGTAAGGAAATTTTGTGGCAATGCTGTTTAGGGGCAAACAAAGTAAACATTATTCAAGGTTGCTAGAGATATCATAAACCCAAAACAAATTCTTTCTGCTATAGATAGCTTGTTTGGGAAATAAGCTTCAATTCTAACATCTGAAACCAAACTTTTGAATAAGCTACTTAAAGCAAGTTATTGCATATTTCCATTAACCTCTCACGTTACAAAACCATGTCAAACAACATATATCTTGATAATATATAAGCATAACAAGCAATCTGTACGCTATAAACAAAGACCCCATAGAAAAGGAATATTATTACCTATCCATCGCATATTGAGTTAGGTAAATCGCAGTGGGATCGATATCGTTTGTAGGACTATGAGGTTGCACAACACGTACGTCATCCAAACCAAGAACTGCATCAGCATGTTCATGAGTCAAAACAATCTGCATTTCATACAGAAATGAGTACTAGCTTGGAATTCCATTCATTAACAGAAAATATTATGTTTTTTAAAAATATAAAGCCATTACATACAAACAACTAATTCACTATAAATCATATAAAACAATAGAACATATAAAACCAAATTCAATCCTAACTTTTTCCAAATAATTCACTACAAAAATAAACCAAAAACAGAAATTTAACTCACTGAATCGATCTGAGGAATCTTGTGGAATGTAAACCATCGAAGAACTTGCTCCTTAAATGTCTTCCCAACATCAATTATAATATAATTATGCATACCATTGGTCGAACAATAATCTATAAGCAAAGATGTATTACACCTGAAAAAAGCATCGAAATCAAAACAAAAAATGAAAAAAGCTAACATCTTTTAAGAAACCAAACCGAATAACATCAACTTATGCACAAAAACGCTCGGAAAAGTTCAGATCCGCGATATTATATATCTAATTATTCGGTACAAAGGGGATGTTTCTAATTTTAATTAACATTTAAATACAAAAGAGAGCCCGCTTTTGAAGAAGTAAACCTGTAATTAGGGTTATGTTCGGGAGGGATAGAGAGGGATTGAGTGCAAACGTGACAAGGAGGATCGGAGGGCTGGAGGAGGCACATTGCGTTGGGGACGGCGCTGGAGCAGCCGGTTCCAAGGAAGATCAACGCCGATCCATCGACGGCGGCTAATAAACCACCGTCAACATTGTTCCCATTCTGGAGCGGTTTTTGATTCTCCATATAATTTTGTTTTATTTTTTTTTTTTAAATTGAGTTTCAGATAGGAAAAAGAAAAAGAGAGAATTTTTGCGTAAAGGGGACGAGGAGGGAATTTTACGAAAGTTAGAGGGTATTTATAGGAAAATATTTCCCGCGAATTGTTGTACACGGCTGTGCTTGTCGTACTGTTGCCACGTGGTGCTTGTTAAAATCTAAATCTGGGACAGATATGATGTCTTTATTTATAGGGTAAACTATTGCGGTTGTCACTTATGTTTCACTTTAGTACAAAGTTGGTTACCGATTTTGAAAAATGACCAGTAAGGTCATTTATGTTTTCGGAACGTAAACTTTTGGTCACCAACCGTTTAATGCCGTTAAACTTTAATGGTTTTTTGATCTGACAATTGAAAAAATAAGGGTAAACTACTGCAATGGCCCTAAAATTTCCAAAATTTCAGAAAACCCCCAAATTTATAAATTCCTAAATACCTAAATCCCTCAATCTGGTCACTCTTGCCGTTGTTGGCCACGATTCCGATGACGGAATGGAGCGTCCTCCTTTTCTCCCAAACACCCATGCACCAATCGTCGTCGTTCATTCGTCGCTTGTTGCAAATTGAACGAATGAATTTTTCAAATATTTCAACCTTCGTCTGACATTTTGCACGACTCCGATCAATTTTTGGCAGCGGCGTGGTAGGGTAAACGATCATGGTGGTCCGACGACGGATGTGGTGGGCGGCGGCGTTACAATCGGCGATGGAATCGACTTAAATCGCGATTTAAGTTTTGGTGAGTTGGGGATTTCGAATATGGGGGTTATTTTGTGAATTTTGAAAATTTTGGGATTTTTTTAACTGCCAGATCAGAAATTCGTCAAAATTTAACGGCATCAAATGGTTGGGTGACCAAAAATTTACGTCCCGAAAACGTAAGTGACCTTACTGGTCGTTTTTCAAAATCGGTGACTAACTCTGTACCGAGGGAAAACATAAGTGACCACCGCAGTAGTTTACCCTTATTTATAAAACAGGGAAAAAATACCCGGGAATATTATTATTATTATTATTATTATTATTATTATTATTATTATTATTATTATTATTATTATTATCATCGTAAAAGTATTAGTATTATTGGTTATACTAATAATTAAAATTCTAAAAGAGTTTAGTATTACATATCAACTCAAACACTAAGTCGGTTTAAGATTATTAAATTATCTCTATATTGAATTATAATTAATAGGATGAGTCTGCCGTTGCTGCTGCTTTTTATTGTCGTTATCGTTGTCTCCTGCATGACCGCTAAACTCCTTCATATCGCTGCTCGCATGTTCTGCTGCTTTAACTATGGTAAGTTGACCAATAAAATTTACGGTAACCGAAACAAAAAAGACAATGATGTTAAGCCGTCTGATCACGTGACCGACGGTCTTAATTTATCACAGGGTAAAATTAAGAACATCGATTTCCTATTTTTCTTGTGTCTTACCTTTTGAAACTTCGCATTCTAATATTGTTTATTAGTATATTATTTTTCAAGCAGAAATATGTGGGTGTGGATCTAAATTTAATGTAGGAATAGGGTGTTGTCTGCTCCATCTGATTGCTGAAAGTAAAAACAAACTTCAAAATATAATAAAATTGAGGATCCGAATGGAGAGCGTTCTTCAAACTGTTAAAGAGGGATTGTTGAATAAAAAATTATTGATTTCTAAGATTCTTGAAACAAATGAAGGGAATATGGCCGAGGAAAGTTTGTGTTTTAACAACAATCTTATATCAAACAAAGTATTGTTTGATCAGAAATGTAATGGTGCTTAAAGAGACTGTTTAGACGAAATGGACAAGCTCGAGGTAGAATGTAATCCTCTCGTCCCGGTCTGGACGGTTGACCGATCCGAGTGGGTCACACGGAGAAAATCGAGACGAAACCTGTTAAGGCTTCACTTCGATTAACGACCCTAGAAAACTTTTTTTAACATTATCTCGTCTAGATATTTAGTTAGTCATATGTGTGACAAACGACAGCGGAAAACAAGGACAAGACAAGACAAGAGCATAAGTTAATTTAAATTTACCAATTGTTAAGTTAATCTGATTTCTTGCAAACGCGACCAAAAACACACATAAACGATCACAAACATGGCTCACAAGGAAGCTAACATCAAACATGGCCTAAGCCCAACGCTTGAGAACCTTTAGAGATGTAAAAAGCTCACATTTCAGGCATGTGTTTCGAAACAGGCTTGCCCGTTTCGATACACGGGCCCCAATTTAAAAAGCCAGACCATCTGTACTGAAACGCTCCACCTCGTTTCAATACAGGGGTCTATTTCGCCTAGGCGTTCCGAAACACGTTCCGGAACAAGCCCTCACATAAGCAAAATGTTTCGATACTCGTATCGGAACAAGGGTTCACAGTTTCAAACCGTACCGAAACGCGTTCCGATACGGGTATCCCTGGAACCACACCCGTTCTGAAACCACCTTACCCGTTCCGAAACGCATGCAGTCTGTGCGTTTCTAAAACCAGTTTTAGGCATCTCTAACAGCTCCCAACATGCCTCAAACATCAAGAAACAAGATATAACATGCATTTACATACTCTAGAGGCATTCACCCTACTTCAAACATGTTCATCACACAACATACATGAAAAGGCCATACATTTTAAGGGATCAAAAATTCACCAAAAGAGACATACATTGCATATTAAGGTTTTCATGCCTTAGAACAAAACATACACATAAGCATAAAGATAAGGTCACAAGGCTAACATACATGGCACAAAAAGCCATAACCAAAACACCAACATACTAAAGGAGTCTTAACAAGCTCCTTAACACAAACAACGTACTCGAATCCCATTGCTTAGCTATTACATCAAATAACTTAAAGTCCATACTTGTAGGTAGAAAATAACACACTTGGAGGCCCTTCTCTTCGCACAAGCAACCCACGAACTAACGATTTGCATTGTCGAACAAAAGAGAGCGTAAGCGTAAAGCTTAGTGAGGGTAAGCTCATAAAACAAACCTCGACAATGCAGGGTCCAAGCACAAGCAACAAAACCAAAGATGAATGCATGTTTCCTTACCTTCGGAACCACATGACTCAAATATATGAAATGCATGAACATAACATCAATTATCATGCCATGCTCAACATGTCTATATCCATAACACAACCATACGAATCACATTTTAACAAACCGTATTGGCACCTAGCTATGACCAGAATACGCGGATAACAACCGTTGAAACTCACATCCAACAACTCAACCATTACATTACCTTACGGTGGGATTACACTCATCACCGTTTCACGCAGAGGGGATTTCACTCATCCTCAAGCCCCGTCGATGGGATTCCACTCATCACCGACTAAAATATAAATGAATATTTTCGGGCGTACCCGTACTCCATCTTGGTGACTACCATCACCAAGATCACGCGCGCATTTCGACACTCGTGTGCACACTAACATCCTAATGATCGATCATTTGTACCCAAGCATACTAGTGCACACGAGTTTAAGTTAGGATGATTACCAATTCTCGTGCCTAGCACGTATCCACCATGATTTACAATCATGCAACTCACATTTCAACAACCGCATGCATATCACAACGCATAGATAAATCATCATTACACATATCCACAAAATGCATAGCAACATCAATCACATTTAATACATCAGGCATAACATAACATTTACAAGTTCAACCATAGTCTTCTAAACTAAAGCTTGAGATTAGACTACCAGTCTAATCCCAACTCTAGATGGGTTTACCAAGCCCGACTTAGGTCTACATGCTCGAACCAAACATTTGAAAACCAATTTAAAATCGAAGAACCACTCACCGACTACTCCAAGCCCAACAACTCTAGCCAATCAATCTTTCAAGCTTCCCAGATTAGTTCCCGATGTCTCACCAACACAAAACCTTGGTTCTAAGAAATCCAACACAAGCAAAAACATCAACAATCAGTCATCAATCACCGAAGCAAACCCGAAACACATTTTCAAGCAATTAGCCAACTAAGAACACACCCCAAACTAGCATTTTCGAGCAGCCCAAACACACATCGATTAATCATCGATTCCAACACTTTTAACATACTCATAAGCTTCCAAATTAACCTTTAAACATCATACAATCATCAACCATCGATTTCCACTCATAAACAGCCCCAAAAATCATCTTTTGAACCACCTAAAACCCACATCCGAAAATCATTATAAAACCATGTAAAAATTAGATATGTTGGACCTTTTGAATAGTAAATAGCTTATCTAACAACAACAAATCAAAAGCTTAACTAAAAGCTACCAAAGTTATCATTTTTATTTCAAAACCCAAAAACCTCAAAATGTAATATAATGAGTTTTATTGAAAACTAATGGTATAGAAATGAAGAGGAAGATAAGGACAACTTAAAAACATAATTACCTTTCAAAAATCCTCAAGAATGAAGCAAGGAGGAAATGGAATAGTAACAAGCCATGGAGATGGGGAAGGTGTCGTTGGTTTTGAGATAGGAAGGGAAGAAGATGATGAAAAATGTATTTTTATTTGTGTTGTTTCATTTTAAAAGCTAAAAGACATTTTTACCCTTAATGAAAATGGGTAATTACAATAGTGTAAAATCCATGGCCATTTGAGTTTAAGTTAAAACAAGTCCAACATATTTTTATTTATTTTAAAAATACAAGGCCTAAAATTATATTTTAATAATTTAATTTCACTCGACCTCCAAACTCAGGTGTTACATATAACTTGAAGTTGAATTGAAACGTTTACAACTCCTTTTGGATTGAGACAAAAACCACCGAGGTAGAAAAAAACTTGGAGAATCTTAATTTTTCATGTCTGATTTAGATGATTAGTCATTTTAAAAATTTCAAATCCTTACAAATTTTTCAGAAATGTTAAATTGTGTCTTTTTTCAACTTAAGAGGGTAAAAGCTGCAGTCTAAAACATGGGGAAGAAGGGTGTCTGGATTTACATTGCAGGGTTTCTCTATAAGAACTGGAGAGAAAGTTGCATGAATTGTTGAAAACAAACAAAAATAACAGATAAATGAGCTAGAAGCTGCTTTGGAAAGTGCAAAGAAAGAGCTTCGTGAGAAGGAAAGAGAGGTTTATTGGTGAAAAAAACTAGTCACTACACATCTCATGTTAGATCATGTTAAAAAATTTTCACCACTTAATTTCCAGCACGATAGACATCATGTATAAGGTGAAATTGTTGGTATTTAGAAATTAGTTGTTTGTTTTTGTGCTTAATCTTCAAAAGCATTTGTTATTTGATATATTTAGTTTTAGAAACTTCACGGCGACGGCAGGAGGTAGTGGCGGCGACAACGACGATGGTGACTTAAATTTCAAATGAATAAAAATTAGAGTTTTGTAATTTAGGGTTGATTATTTTTGATCTATGTTTAAAAATTAAAAATAAAATAATATATTTTAATTAATCGACCTTTTAATTTTTAAATAATTTATAATATACAATGAGTCCTTTAAATTTTTAATATTTATAAATTGAATTAATGGTGTTCATCGGTACTCGTCGTTATTGGTGCTCATCGATGCTCGTCGTTATTGGTGCTCATCGAGCATAGTAGAATTTTCCTAATTAATATTATTATATCTATTGCTAATTAAAATTTTTAAATGAATTTAGTATTACATGTCAACACAAACGCTAAATCAGTTTAAAATTATTAAATTCTCTCTATATAGAATTATAATTAATATTATTATATCTATATTAGAAATTAACTTTCTTTTATTAAATAGAGGTATTACATTCGCATACCGAGATCCAAATTCATATACAATGGGACAATATGAACATCCTTAGCCATTAAACCAATTAGTGAATATCCAAATTAAAATTTTAAACGAGTTATGTAAAAAAAAAAACGAGTTTAATATTACAAATCAACTTGAACACCAACCCAGTTTGAAACTAATAAATTATTCCTACCTTTAATTATAATTAATATTATTATGATACTTTTTTTTCTTTACATTCTTTTATGTAATTTTTGAATGAAACAAAAAAAAATAAAAATTCACATTGTTTTATAATTAATATTATTATGACAGAGTATTTTTGTCAGTTTTCTTGCTATCACTTGTCTAATTAAATTTAAGTGTGTTCAATTTTATGTTTCAGGTATCTATGGATGTAATCTGGGCTCTGAAAGAAGTGAGTCGTAGCTGGTGGGTTGCTGCTACTAAAGGGGATTATAGGTGATACATTATGAGTTGCTGGTGGTGATTTTAATATCATACGTTATCAATCTGAAAGCTCTAAGCTTATTGGACTTGCCTTGCAAAATGATATGGATGTGTTTAATGAATGTTTGGGGAGAACTGCTCATGTGGATCATTTATTTGAAAGTCCTTTGTATACTTGGTCGAATCATCAGGATCATACGTATTTAGCTCGAAAACTGGATAGAATTGTAACCTCTATCTCCTGGATGGATTGTTTTCCTCGAGCTAGGGTTAGTTTTTAACCCCTGAGGTGTCTGAGAATCATGTGGAATCAGCCCCTAAGCCTTTCCGGTTCTTTAATTTCTGGGTGAAAGATCCTGATTACTTGGAGATTGTTGCAAATAGTTGGCTTCTGATATTATGCGAGTCCTTTTCTTAAGCTGAAATATGATATGGTGATATTACTTTGAAGGTTAAAGAAAAGAGGATTGAGCTTGAACGGGTTCAGATGGATGTTTTATTTGGCAATTGTGATTTGATCGATCAAGAAAAATTATTATAATCTGAGCTTGAAAATCTATTAGTTGCTGAGAAGGGGTTCTTTAGGCAAAAATTTTGCTCTCTTTAGATTCAGGTGGGTGATCTGAATACTAATTTTTTTCACTCAGTTGTCACTTTAAAAAAAGAACATGCAGATCATCCGTACTATAACTAATGGACATGGGCTGGTCCTGGATACATTCTCTCAAATTTCTGAAGTCATTAGTTACTTCAAGCATATTTTAGGTGCTAGAAATGACAATGTTATTGGCTGCCCTGTTGCCTTGCTCAAGGACCTTTTAGGGACTGCATTTCTGAGGAGGCTAAGACGATTTTGGGGAGAATGGTTTTTAGAGATAAGATTCGTACTTTTATTTTCTGATAAAGCTGCTGGGCCTGATGGATACACTGCTTACTTTCTCAAGATTGCTTGGAGTATTGTTGGGGAGGATTTTATTGCTGTAATAGAGTACTTTTTTCAGGACTCACAACTACTCCACCATTCTTGTATTGATTCCTAAGGTCTTAAATCCATCTCTCATAAAAGACTTTCGACCCATTTTTTGTTATAATATGGTCTACAAGTGTATCACTAAGATCATTGTATCTCGGCTTAAGCCCTCTCTCTAAGATTATATCTTTTACTTAGAGTGCCTTTATTTCTGGAAGGTGTATATTAGACAACACATTAATGGCACAAGAGCTTGTTTGTGGATGTAATATGATTTTTCTTTCTTTTAGATGTGCATTGAAACTAGCTTTTTGATAAGGCAACCGAGTATAGAATTTTCAGACTTCACCCTAAGTGATAGAATCAAACTCACTAATTTGATATTTGCGGATGATCTCCTTGTGTTCACAAAAGGAACGCTGGATTCTATTTCCAGAGTCTGGGAAGTGATGAAGTGTTTTTACTCTTTCTCGGGCTTGTAGCTTAACTCGGCAAAATCTGAAATATTCTTAGACACTCCACGGTTGCTTGGATGGCCATATCGAATAGGTTGCCTACTAAGAATAGATTGACTCGGTTTGGGGCTGCGAATAGTGAACGATGTTTACTTTGTTCTAATGTGGGGGAGAGCCGGGAGCACCTATTTTTCCAGCGCCCTTTTCAAAGCATTTTATGTGCGTGTCAGGTATCTCCTTCTTGCTTACCCTGGGAGTAAAAGTTGGCATGGGCTTGTTCTCAGTTCAAGGGAAAGTCCTTTCCAGCTTTAATTTTTAAGTTAGCTTGGAATGGCTGCATTTATATGATTTGGAGAAAGAGATGAATTTTAGAACTTTCCTAGGGTTTTTAATTCCCATCTTGAGGTACTACAACATGTTAAGGATAGTGCAAAGCGTAAATTGAATGGTAGGCTACAAGAAACGCAAAAATAATTGTATAGAACGGGGGTGGAGGCATAGGAATATTGTAAAGTTTTTTTTGGTTGGAATACAAAGAGCACATTCAACTAAAAAAATAGTGATTAATAATATTAATACATAAATTCTTTATTACTCTACTATATTCACACTTATTTTTAATAGTTTAAGTGATTAGAAGATAGTATTTGTTCATATTTTTTTAATCATTGATAAGTCACATGCACTTTGCAGACAAAATTGCTTGAACTCATGTATCCTAAGATGAATATTATTTTTTTTTCCACTAAAACCACTTATTGTGTTTTCATATTTACAATTCTAAAAAAGATATTTTAAATAAAATATTTTCTTTCATCATTGTAACAATCTTTAAAAAATGAAATAGATTTTCACAAGAAAAACATTTTATTCATGGAAATACAAGTGGTTAACAAGAAAAAAAAATCTGTTATAAACTTTCACCTCATACTTACTCCAGCTGATTTTATTTTTGTTTGGTGTTTGAATTGCGTATATTTTCTCCCATTTAAGTTTAGAGATATTTTAAACGAGACATTTAACCTATAATCTAGGTCTTTGTATAATTTTTGTTTGAATAAAATTATATTTTACCTAGAAAAAAAATCTGTTATAAACTTTCTTGTGAACAACGTAGTTGAAAATTGTTTTCTTTGAATTCCAACATGTCTCGTCCTTAGATGCAACTCCAAAAAATCAAATTCACATCACAATAATTAATAAATATGCAAGTGCACTCTTTGCAAAATGAATACCAATTGACTTGCTTATACTTTTACAAGAAGGCCCATGTCACAAGCTGGGTTGGATTGGACATGAAAATGTGTCTTTTTTATACCATGACCCAATTGATCCATAAAATACTCATAATTTTCTTATGATGCATTATGTCACCATCATACCTATAAGTTGTATTATACTAATTCAATAATAATTGAATTCAATTATTCAAAAAATAATAATAATATAATTCAATCAGTGACCCAAGTAAAAAAGATAATGATATTCATTTTAAGAGATCTCAATTTGAGCATCTGTGTATGCAAAATATATATGCGTTGTTAAACGGTTAAAAAAAGAGGAGTACTATTTTCGGTTTGAACCAAAGTATCCACCGCCGATAGCAGTGACTAATCACCTCGTCGTGAGTGCTCTCATTAAGAGGTAAACGACTGGTCATGAAATGTACTTCATTCTTATTGGTAAGAATCAAACTCTTGACCTATAGACTATAGTTAAGGGATAAAGTGAACAACCAACACATCTCATGATTAAAAAAATTAGTACTTTTTAGAAGGGATCTATGCATTTTTAATTAGTATAATTTTTTAAAGTTGTTTATTTTTTATTTTTAAGTAAGATATTATTATTATTATTATTATTTAATTTTTGTTCTTTCTTTTATTCTTAATTTATTTTTTGAGTAGTGAAGCTCCCACGTTTCCTATCATGATATCTTATCGATAGGTCAGATGGTGAAATTCATATCTATATGTGTATTGCCTAGTATTCCGGAAACATAAATTGAATGATAGTTTGGAGCCATAATGATTGTTTTTTCCCGCAAAGGTGGATAAACTTTTATAAATAAAGAAAAATTTAATGTTAAAATAGGTGGTCATTTTTTTTAATATTTAAATTATTTTTTGTTTCGTGCTTAAACTATTTCTTTTTCCTTTTAAGTACCTAAATTATTTTTGTCCATTTTAAGTGGTCACACTATTTTTTTGCTCTTTTTAAGGTAAAACTGAGACACCTACTTTGACCAAAAAAATAATATTTTGGGCACTTAAAAGAGACAAAAAAGTTTGTCTTATCTTGGTATTAAATTAAGTCATAAAGAAATTAAAATTTTAAAATTTACTAATTAGTTGAATAGTCAATGATAATTAGCTTGTCTTATCTTTTGTAAATTCAAATTTTAAAATTTACCTTAAATATATAATACCTCTCTATTTAATAAAAAAATAAAGAAATTAAAACCTTTAGAGAGGAGATTTCAAAATTACATAATGTTGCATTATAGTCAACTATTCCTTAAAAGATACATTGTTGGTTTGAACAATCAGTGGTAATGGGACGAATTGAAAATTAAAAATTTGGTAAAAATAATGAGCAAAATAAATTTGCACAAGTGATTAAAGTGGTTCAATCTTCTAAACAATATCTACATTCATTACTTAGTTATTTACACTAAGAATTTTTACAAATTCACTAATTTGTCTTTCTTTTTGGCTAAAAGAGACAACCTTACAAACACCTAGACTTATACCTCAAAGTCTAGTGGTCTCTTTTTCTTAAAGGTAGATACAAATGAGTAAACTATGAAATTCCTCTGAAGGATGATTGTTTGTACAATTCGAAGTTAATTAAAACCCTAAACTTGATAAAAATGAAATAAAATGAAAATCACTTAAGTGGGTTACAAGAATATGACATTTGAGCTCAAAGATATTGGATATGTACTTGAATGCTTTAGAATTATTGTCTTGCTGTTGAAAAAGCTTTGGAAACTTGTTTTAAACCCCCTCATTGATTTCTAGCCGTGTGAGTAGTTGGAATATTGAGTAGAGTCGTTGGGATGCAAATCTCTCGCAATAAATGTTGTCTAGCAATACTGGATATCTTTACACGAACATCCGTATCGGTACTTGCCCAAAAAAGAAATAGTCATGGTAACGAAGGAGTATCGGTACGCGAGCAAGCGTATCGGTACGGAGTGAAAGTTTTACAAAGGGTATCGATACAGGTCATGCCGTACTCGAAGAAATTTTTTTCACCTTTGTCTCCCTATTTAAATTTTTTTTAAAATAGTTTATTTATGAATTTGCCCCCCAGTTTCAAACATTTATAGTTTGCCGCCAATCTCAAATTTTAACTTCGTGTCTGTGTACCGGTACTCGTTTTGCTCACTGGAATCCTTGGAACATTTTACTAAAACATCGTATCAGTACGCATATAGATGAATCGGTATGCATATAAAAAAGCTTAGATTTTGGTTCCAATAAGCTGACAAGTCTTAACGTCAAAATCCAATTTAAAATATTAAACCTCGTACTCAAAGTATAATTTGGATAATATATTCAGCAAGGTGTATCGGTACGCATATAACTGTACCGGTACCTATAAGACATTATGTATAAAATTAGTTTCTAGCAATGAAAATCTGTATTGGTACGTCATAGGTTGTACCGGTACTCAGTTACCAAATTTGCTGGTTTAAGTACCAAAATACTTAAAAAAGTTTTGGGGATTGAAAGGTTGATTTGGAAAATCATTTAAGTTCGAATGCTTGTCAATTTGGTGAGTAAAATCAAGTACCTTAAAATTTTTATTTATTTACAATTTAGTTATATCAAAATCAAATACATGTTTAACATACATGCCATTACTTGTAGGGGTATACACAGGGGCGAATCCAAAAATATAAATTTGGTAGTTTACTAACCGATAATTAATATAATAACATATAAACCAAGAGTAAATTAAATAAGTCATCAAAAGTTACATTCTAAATTTATAAGAAATTCAAATTACAAAGTACTAGTACAGAAAAATGTCTACAATTGTTCACGACAAGTTCTCATATTTTGGTATCGTCGTACAATAGCATCCATGCTAACATCTACAAACAACTATTTTCTATAAAAGTAACCAAACAATCATTTAATAGTTAATCTCCCATGCTATTACGCAATTTACTTTTCACGATTGTCATTGCTGAAAAACCTCTTTCTACTATCGAAGTTGCCACATGAAGAAGTAATATTAACTTTAAAAGCAAGTAGACTCTAGAATGAATTCCATGCTTCTTTGTCTCAACAAGTTTGATGGAGAGCTCATATAAGTTCTTCACATCCCAAAATTTTTCATCATTCCGAATATCATCAATGAAATTTCCGAGTGAATATTAAAAAAACAATAATTCAGTTTCTGAAAATTCTCTAGGATAGAATTGAGCAAGTCGTAGTAGTTTCTTTTTGTCAAAAGAAGAAAAATCAATTAGAGGGATGAAATCAAGACATACAAACAAGTAACTTCTTACTTACTTCACTAAATCGATTTTCAAGTTCTTGCAATTGTAAATAATTCATGCAAAGAAACACTTCAACCCAAAAATGGTGGAGATTTGTCACTTCTGGTTGCTTACTTCCACGATAACGACTCCTCCCTCGGATAACATAATTTACCTTCATATCAGGAATGTTCACTCTATGCTTAATCATAAATGAAGTAACTCTTTCTACGAGATCATTCCATCCATTATCTCTCAAATATTGAAGATTCACTTTAGTTACATCAACCATAGACATCACATTCACAATGTCTTGCTCCTTTCTCTGTAAAGCTAAATTTAGCTCATTTGTAATCTCAAATATAGATAACATCAAGTGTGCCACAAAAACGAAATCAAATGACATCATTAAATGAGTAAGCGACTCAGCTTTGTTCGTGTCATTTCAGTCAGAAACTTCTCCAATGGCATCAAATGACTCAAGGATTGTAGGATACAAAGAAATCATATTCAAGATCGTTTTAAAATGTGACCCAAACGAGTATCTCCAGACCTACTCAAACCAAGCTCTTGATTTAAACCAGTTCCCGATTCTAATTGACCCAAAGATAATGCCTCCACAACATTTTCAGCTTGTTTTTCTCGAAAAAATTCTTTTCTTTTAGGTGAACCACCCACAAAATTCAACAAAGGTGTAAGAACATCACCAAATAGCCAAGAAACATCCCTATTCTTTTGAGCAATAACATCAAGTGTCAATTGAAGTTGATGGGCAAAACAATGAACATAATATGCACTTGGATATTCATTCAAGATTAAAGCTTTAAGACCATTAATTGAACCTCGCATGTTGCTAGCACCATCATAACATTGACCTCGAACACTAGAAAGACTTAAAGAGTGTTCCATAAGCAATGACTCAATTGCAGCTTCTAGAGTCAAAGAAGTAGTATTAGCAACATGCAAAATGTGAAACCGATATTTTAATTTTGATATAACTAAAGAACCTAAGGACTAAATTGAAAATGTCAAAACGAATTTTTAAGTCCTCAAACATCCCCATATGATTTTAAGAATATGCCAAAGTTAAAAACTAAGGTTTTCAAATATTTTCTAAGTGTTTTAAAGCCGAAACAATGTTTTTCAAGTCCCTGTTTCGAAACGGCCTAAGGCGTTTCGAAACGAGTTCACCACTGCCAACCCATGTTCTGAAACGGGTATCGAAACGACTTTAGAACATAAGAACTTGTATCGAAACGAGTTC
Organism: Hibiscus tridactylites; assembly: GCA_958450335.1. NCBI lineage: Eukaryota > Viridiplantae > Streptophyta > Magnoliopsida > Malvales > Malvaceae > Hibiscus > Hibiscus tridactylites. The sequence continues at coordinate 17,692,349 of OY288274.1, forward strand.
AAGTGTTTCGAAACAGTTCTTCATTTTGATTTGAAAAAATATGACCGTTGCAAAGTTTTTAACTAAATTTTCAGAAACCGTTAGGGTGTTTCGAAACGGGCTCAAGCTGTTTTGAAACGACCCTTGACAGTGGAAAAAGTGTTTCGAAACGAGTTCAATCCGTTCGAAATGGGCTCTTAAATGCACCACAACGGCTCTTTCTATTTTTGTTCGTTTTGAAATAGGTTCCCGCGTTCCGAAACAGGTGGTTGCAGACTGCATTTATGGAGGTGAGATAACACCCCCAACGGCTCTATTGATGAATGCAACAACCACAACAGCTAGAAATCAATGAGAAGGTATAAAAGGGACCTCTAAAAGCTCCAACAACAACTATTGATCCAAAAGCAAATATCCATACATCAAATTCAAGCATTTGTGCTAAAATCTCAATATTGTCTAGAAACCCCAATTGTAATTTTCATTCTTATCATTTTCAATTGGGTTGAGTGCTTGTAATTGGGCTACAATTTGTATTGAGAGATACTATCTTAGCCATCAAACTCTTTGTTACCTTTGTGTGAGGATTGAGTTAAATTTTGGGTAGAAAATTTAACCGAAAATTGTAAGGGTTGCCTCTTTAGCCTAGAAAAGGGGAAGAGCAATTAGTGGAATTGTTGCAAATCCTTAGTGAAGCTAAGGTAGTGGATGTAGAGTTCATTTGGAACTTGAACCACTCTAAAATTTCTTGTCAATCTTTTTAATTTGCAATTTCCACCACCTAAACCTTAAAAATCCAATTCACCCCCTCTTGGTTCATATCGATCATTCGATCCACTCAACACAAAATATCAAGAAAACACTCTTGAACTTCTCCCTTTTTGTTAACATACCGCAAACAAAGTGCCATTTGCTCCTTATCAAATATGTCTGCAGACTCATCAACAAGGATTGAAAAAAACTCATCACCAAGTTTTTCTATAATTGTTTTAGTTGTCTCCTTTGCACAAGCATTGACTATGTTCTTTTGAACTGAAGGAGCTATCAATTGGCAATTATTGGGAGCATTTTTCAAAATTACATTTTTTATACTCAAGATTATGCACCGAAAGAAGTTGCAAGAGTTCAAGAAAATTACCCTTATTCAACGATTTCTCATTTACATCATGGCCACAAAAAGCCAACCCTTGAAGCAAAAGCCACTTCAAACATGTAATAGAAGCTTCTAATAGCAAACGATAAACACTTGTTGATTCATCAGATTATTTGGAGAAACCTGATGAAATTGAAGTTTTTTGATTCTTGAAATCATTCAACTTCCCTAATGCTTGATTGTGTGCACTCATATGTCCACCAACATGCTTAATAAATGCATCAATTCTATTTCACGCTCTAAAACCTGAACCAACAAAAGCATCTCCCCCAGCTGTATTATCATCCTTGAATAAATAACACACAAAACAGAAAGCTGCATCCTTCTCAACACTATACTCAAGGCAAGATTCATGCTTTGAAACCATTTAGGATTAAAATGATGATTTTTTCATGATATATTTGTTTTAGGAAACTCATGATTACCAGGTTGACAAGGTTGTTTTTGGATATATTCTCTTCTAACTATATCCCTATCATCTGGATGGAAATCATTTATTTTTCTCTTTTTCCCCGGATTATGTGGAAGATTAATAACATCACTTTCACTCAATCTCCCATCATCAATCGATACTTAATCCATATGAACTGAACTAGCTTCAACATGTTTATCTTGATTTTGAAGGATATCTTGAGTCTCTTCATGTTCATAAGAAGAAGAACCATTGTTTGATGGAGAGGAAGCTTGCAAACTTGCTTGAAATGGTGAAAGATTTGGAGTAGAGACACTTCCGGTATTTTGAAGTTATTTTTTATAAAAAAATTTAAAATGTCTCTATGATTTGTTCTCTTCATTCTAAAATTATATTATAAGAAAAATATTTTCAAAAAGAAATTTAAACAAACTTGAATAATAAAATAAATATGAGAAATACATGATAATGTGCATTTTGCCATTCTAAATATTATGTCCAAGACTTTTGATTGTTTCAATTTTTTTATCTTAAATGTTTCTACCTACCTACCTACCTATATACAAAATTATAAATCATTTTTGAGCATGCAATATATATTTTTGAAACATTAAAGTATTACATAATTTTAAGGTTAAAGTTTAAAACGATTAAGAAAACATGTAAGAAAATAGAAATAACAGAAAAAATAATACTTATAAATTAGACGCACCTTTCCAAGGAAATAAATCCTTTCAACAACCTTGCTTCTTAATATTTCTGAATTGTGAATACAAAGATCTTGCTTTACCTTCTATTTCTTCAATAATCAAATAGAAAAAGAATTATTCATTAGAAAAACAAAACGCATATATATAATAAAATTACTTCTAATTTCTTCTAATCTACCTTTACATTCATTCAATAAAAAAAATATAGTATAATTTAATTTAACTTGAAGTAAACCTAAATCTAACTAAAGCAAAATTTGAAGTAAACTTAAATCTAACTAAAGTAAAATTTGAAAAAAAAATTAAGAAAAAATTAGGAAAAAGGAAATAAATATGTACATGATCAGTGATCACAAAGCTTGAAAGAAATTAGGAAAAATTCGGATGAATGGAAAAAATAAAAACTTGGAGATAAAAAACGATCGAAATTTTTTTTAGGGAATGAAAATTGGGTAAAGTGAAGTGATACAGACATACAACTCTGGAGAAGTTAAATGAATGTTTTATGAGAAAAAATTAAATTATAAAACTGTCCTTGATTGTGTAAAGATAGTTAACTATTTAGGGTAAGTTACGTGGAGAACTGAATAATAAGACAATTTTCAAAATAAAAAAATTATTAAAAGAATTTTTTACAACCAATGGTAGTTCACGTGTGCAACCGTGCACTTTCCTCCACCCTAATCTGGCCGTAAAGCAATACCCAAGGTAAAAGTAATTTTTTTATATAATTAATGGTAGTTCGCGTGCACTACCTTGTATAATTACAGATCAGCCCATACGTATACATGTTAAACCGTAATTGTTATAATTTACAGGTTAATTAATAGAACCGTTAAGACTAAACAGTTCCAATTAACCGAGCCGTTAAAATAATGGTTAATGGTTAACTAATATAGGTTAGCATTTATTAAATTATATATACATATATTTTGTTCCCAAGATTGACCACGTCATCAGAGAGATAATTTCATTATTCTTAAAAGAACCGGTGAACATGTGAAAAAATATAATAGGTTACAAGTTAACATGTAACCAAACCGTTAATAACATTAACTGTTAGTGCCTAAAACAATTAATTATTTTTAACTGTTCGATTACATTCAATAACCTTTATAAAAATTAATTTACTATCTATACTAAACTGTTAGATTAACCTACCGTGTTCCGTGAACACTTCTAACTACTGATCAAACCGTATGTACATTCACTACATTACCAAGTTCACATGCCAATATTCAAAACATCAAATTCGAATATTATCATATTTTCAATTATTTTTTACTTAATTGTTTTAAAGATAGTAGGCAATAAACGATTTTGCCTTTTTTAAATTATGTGTTTGACATGAATATTAAGACATAATCGTCCCATTCTAAATATATCAATTTAGAATAAACAATTCGTTCTGTTTTTATCAATTTAATAAACGATTTTACTAAATTTTGTTTTTATTGTTGATAACAACATAGGAGTTGATATATCAGCTTTTTGAAAAATTCTACAGCGTGCGTCGAACACCGCTGAACATAATTAACGATGAAGAACGCTGATATTATTAAATATTTATAAAAAGATTAAAATTTTCAAGAATTGAAGTTATAATTAAAACTATTTTAAAAAATAGAAATTAAATTTAATAAAAAAATTATATTTTTTATAATATTAAAAATTAATAGGTTAGAATCAAATATACCTAAATTTCTTATTTTCATAAACCTTAACCCTAATAAACTCAACTCTTACTTTTGTCAACCTTACAATATGTAAGTAGTAATGGATCCATTTTTGTTGAGTGGATCGAATGATCGAAATGAACCAAGAGGGGGTGAATTGGATTTTTAAAGGTTTAGGTGGTGGAAATTACAAATTAAAAAGATAGGCAAGGAATTTTAGAGTGGTTCAAGTTCCAAATGAACTCTACATCCACTACCTTAGCTTCACTAAGGATTTGCAACAATTCCACTAATTGTTCTTCCCCTTTTCTAGGCTAAGGAGGTAACCCTTATAATTTTTGGTTAAATTTTCTACCCAATCCTCACACAAATAAGACAAAGATTTTGTTGACTAAGAAAGTATCTCTCAATATAAATTGTAGCCCAATTACAAGCACTCAACCCAATTGAAATGATAAGAATGAAAAATACAATTGAGGTTTCTAGACAATATTGAGATTTAGGCACAAATGTTTGATTTGATGTTTGGATGTTTGCTTTTGGATCAATAGTTGTTGCTGGAGCTTTTAGAGGTCCCTTTTATACATTCTCATTGATTTCTAGCCGTTGTGGTTGTTGCATTCATCAATAGAGCCGTTGGGGGTGTTATCTCACATCCATAAATGCAGTCTGCAACCAACCGTTTCGAAACGCCCGACCCTGTTTCGAAACAGACCAAAATAGAAAGAGTCGTAGGGGTGCATTAAAGAGCCCGTATCAAAACGGTCTGACCTGTTTCGATACGCTAAGAGTTGTTTCGAAACTTGTTTCGAAACACTTTTGCCACTGTCAAGGGTCGTATCGAAACGACTTGAAACTGTTTCGAAACGCCTTAACGGTTTCTTAAAAATCAGTTAAAAACTTGCAACGGTCATATTTTTCAAATCAAATGAAGATCCGTTTCGAAACACTGTATGTCGTTTCGATACAGTTTCTCTATGTTCTAAAGCCGTTTTGAAACTTCTTTCGAAACACATATTGGCAGTGTTGAAAACGTTTCGATACCCGTTTCGAAACATGAGTTGACAATTTCAAAACTGTTTCGAAACGCCTTAGGCCGTTTCGAAACAGAGACTCGAAAATCACTATTTTGGCTTTAAGAACACTTAGAAAATATTTGGAAAACTTAGTTTTTAACTTAGGCATATTCTTTAAATCATAAAGGGATGTTTGAGGACTTAAAAATTCGTTTTCACATTTTCAATTTAGTCCTTAGGTTCTTTAGTTATATCAAAATTAAAATATCGGTTTCACAATCTCCCCTCTTTTGATATAACAAAACCAAAGTTAGAATTTTTAAGAGTTTTGAAAATTTTGATTACATTCTAACTCCCCCTCAATTTAAGATTGGTTTAAAGTTTTAAAAATATTTAACTTTGAAATTCAAGGTTTAAAACTTAAAAACACTTTAAAAATTTAAAACAAATTTTTTGCTCTTAGATTTCTTCTCCCCATTTTTGTTAGATCAAAAATAATAAACAAGGCTCATAGAGAAGAGATAGGGTTAGTAGCAATAAGCATTAAGCAATAAGCAACAATAATATTAATTCATAAAATTAAAATATCCAAAACATAAATCTTCCACAATAAGTTCAAAGCATAAACCCAAATAAAACTAAAAGCATAGGTTCATAAAACATAATGGAGATAAAGATGCAAACTTAATCCTAAAATGCATAGATAATATGATATGTCATGAATATCCTAGGCCTCGTCCTCACCATCATCATCCGAAGTCTCATCATCGCTCTTGACTTGAGAATGGCGAAACTTCATTCATTGGTCATAGAAGGTGGAGAAGGACATGTCCATGGCCGAGTGTGAATTCTCAAGGGATTGGAGTCGATCCTCTACATTTTGCAAACGTGTATTAATAGCACCAAAGCCCGAAGCCATGTTAGTGTCCATGGCGTTGAACCGCTCGGTAATCAAAGCCGTGAGAGCTTCATTGTTCGCAACTTGAACTTATGGTTGAGGCTCAACGGGAGGAGGAGGAAGAGGTGCTGCCCTATCAACACGTTCCCAAATTCCATCGTTTACATAGCAAAAAGCTGACTTACGGAGAGAGGACTCACCAATTTTTGACTTGCGAGGTTCCGGAGAGTCGTAGGTGCAATCAAGATTAAGCTTGCTAAAGACGTGACTTAAAATCGTTCCATAAGTAAAGGATTTCAGAGCATCGGTGTCACGAAGCTTAACATTGTTAACCATTTCGGCAAACATGATCTTAACTAGATTAGGGCGCTCACCACGACGGAAACACTCAAGCCAAAAATAGTCTACTTGACGGATGTGAGAATATTTACATTAGGAGGGGGGAAGGAACCATGAGACCATCAAATGGAGGAAACGATCGTGCGCATCCAAAGTAAGTACCTGACCGATGTGAGAACCAAAGTGACTCTCATTCTCAATTCCTACATCCTTAAGAGAAAATGTAGACTCCAAGAGAGGGACATTAACAACAATCTTTTTCCCCAAAATAAAAGACTCAATCCCAACAACTTTGGAATTTTCTTCATCATTGATAAGTTGAGCATTGGAGTAAAAGAGAAGTACCATGTGTTTGTAGCAAATGTCCGGGATGCTCAACAAGACAAGGAAATCCCATTCTCTTAAACGCTCGAGGTAACGGAAAAAAAGCACTCGGAGTCAAGGAAGTTGAGATCAATCACACGCTCATGACGAACTTCGTACTCCTTGACATATTTGAAACGATCTCTCATCTCTGGAGTTCGAAGAGATTTTTAAAAGAGTAAGGTGAGATTTGGACGAATACTCGAGTCACTAACTTGACTGTTTTTACGCTTTTTGCTAACATTGTCTGTAGCCATCCTAAAAACATTAAGCAAGCAAAAAAAATTAAGTGTATGCATGAGATTTTGTAATTCAATCCAATGATAAATCCCACTTAGGTTTAAAACAAGTTTTAAAATCAAATAAACAAAGCAAAGCAAAACAAAACAAATTTTTTTTAAGAGAAAAACAGTAAATAAAAAATACGAGTGAAAATTTTTATATTTGAATCAGAAAATTGAAGATTTTGAAATTTTTTTACAATATATGAAAAACCCAAGCATAAAAACATATAAACTATACAAAAATAAAATTTTCTAACCTAAGATTCGAACATAAATTGAAGGAAAAAGAAAAAGAGGAAATATACCTTAATTTGGGATTTTGGATGAATGAATGAAAATCCTTGCACAATATTGTTGAAGCTTGCTTAGACGTGTGTTTAAGAGAAAACCCCTCAAGATTTGGTGAAAAACAAAGAGGTTTAAAGGGTTTTTATAGGAAAAAATCGGGCTAGGGTTTTTAGGGTTTGGGAGAGTTTTAATTAAAGTGTAACTTTATCATTAAAAGCCCTTCTTAAAGTAGTTTGCGAATCCGTTTCGGAACGGTCTTGACCGTTCCGAAATGCGGGCATGAAGGTTTGACCGTCTTTTGGACTTCAGCTGACCGTTTTGATACGGGGTTGACCGTATCGAAGCCCCGTTGACTCGTATCGAAACTTGTTTCGATACACCCCTTGGCAGTAGTCAAAACGTTTCGAAACCCTGTTAAGGCGTTTTGAAACGCCATTCTCTCAGATATGAATTTAAAGTATCAGTATCGAAACAGGTTGACCCGTTTCGATACACCTGGGCCTGGAAGTGCAGATGAGGCTCTAAAAGTGCAGAAAAATGAATTTTTCTAAGGCCTAACTTGCATGAATGACATGAATGAGCAGGAAAAACATATGCAAACATAAACATACTCCCCCTAGCTATAGGCATGGATGAAATTAGGAGTAAAAACACATAAATATGGCATTTCACAAGATCAAGCAATTTTAAGCACAAAAGAGGTCCTAAAAGGTCAAGATAGGCTAGCTAGACCTAACTCTCTCCTAAGGGACCAAAAACGCTCTTTGTCTAAAGGTTTTGTAAATATGTCCACTAATTGATTTAAGGTGTCTACATACTCTATAACCACGTCTTCTTTAAGGACATGATCTCTAATGAAATGATGTCTTATTTCTATGTGTTTGGTTCTGAATGTTGGATGAGATATTTTGTTAAACATATAACACTAGTGTTGTCACATTTTAGGGGTATGGTTTCAACTTTAATACCATAATCTAAGAGTTGTTGCTTCATCCAAAGGACTTGAGCACAACAACTCCCTAAGGATATGTGCTCGGCTTCGGTGGTAGATAAGGCTACACTATTTTGTTTCTTAGAGAACCAAGATATGAACATACTACCTAGGATTTGACAAGTTCCCGAAGTACTTTTCCTATCGATTTTACATCCCCCATAATCCGCATCCGAATAAGCATGAAGGTTGAAGGTGGAGTCTCTAGGGTACCAAAGACCTAAACAAGGAGTATCTCTAAGGTACCTAAAGATTCTCTTAACGGCTATAAGGTGAGACTCTCTAGGACTAGCTTGAAACCTAGCACACAAGCAAACACTAAACAAGATATTCGGTCTACTTGCGGTAAGGTAAAGCAATGATCCAATCATAGAACGGTAAAGCTTAGAGTCAACACACTTACCTCCTTCATCTTTGTCAAGCTTTATAGATGAGCTCATAGGTGTGGCTTGAGGCTTTGCATTCTCCAAGCCAAACTTCTTGAGCATATCCTTTATGTACTTTGCTTGATTGATGAAGGTGCCATCCTTCTTTTGCTTGATTTGGAGTCCCAAAAAGAATAAGAGCTCCCCCATCATGCTCATCTCGAATTCACCTTGCATTAGCTTAGCAAACTCTTTGCAATGACATTCGTTAGTAGAACCAAAAATAATATCATCAACATAAATTTGAACTACTAAGATGTCATTTTTATACATTTTTATAAAAAAGTGTAGTGTCCGCCTTACCTTTTTCAAAACCTTTTTCAATTAAAAAGTTTGAAAGTCTTTCATACCAAGCTCTAGGAGCTTGTTTTAAACCATAAAGAGCTTTAGTGAGTTTGAAAACATGATTTGGAAATTTTGAGTCTTCAAAACCCGGTGGTTGTTCCACATACACTTCCTCATTTATAAAACCATTTAAAAATGCGCTTTTAACATCCATTTGAAAATGCTTGAAATTATGATAACATGCATATGCAAGCAACATCCTAATGGCTTCCATTCTAGCTACGGGTGCATAAGTTTCATCAAAATCTATTCCCTCTTCTTGAGTGTAACCTTGTGCTACTAGTCTAGCTTTATTTCTCTCAATGTTACCACTCGCATCTAGCTTGTTCCTAAAGACTCATTTAGTTCCTATGGTAGATTGATTACTAGGCCTATCAACTAATGTCCAAACGTTACTTCTCTCAAATTGATTTAACTCTTCTTGCATAGCCATAATCTAAAAATCATCTTTCAATGCTTCTTTTATATTCTTAGGTTCTATGCATGAGATAAATGCAACATGATTCATTAATCTAAGAGAAGATCGAGTGGTTACCCCCTTGGATGGATCACCCAAGATTTCACCATCTTTGGCATAGTTGAACTCCCTTGGGTAGCTCACTTCCTTTTCCTCAAGAGCCAAGTCCTTCAAGGCTTCAAGAGGTGGATCTTGTATGTCCTCTTCTTTTGTTGTTGGAATCTCATCCTCCTTTGAAGTTTGTCCTCCATCAAAGGCATTTATGATTCCTACATCATCATCATCACAAGAATCCTTCCTTGGAAGGAGGTTATCATCGAATACAACATGTATAGATTCTTCTACTACTAAAGTTCTCTTGTTAAATACTCGATAGGTTTAGATGTTAAAGAGTATCCTATGAAATAGCTTCATAACTTTTTGCATCAAATTTACCTAAGTTGTCTTTTCCATTATTTAAAACAAAACACTTGCAACCAAAAGGGTGAAAATAGCTAATGTTAGGCTTTTTAGATTTTAAAATCTCATAAGGTGTTTTCTTTAAAATTGGTCTAATCATTACTCGATTAACAATATAGCAAGCGGTGTTTGTGGCTTCCGCCCAAAAATATTTAGGTAAATTATTTTCACAAAGCATGGTTGTAGCCATTTCTTGTAAAGTTCTATTTTCCCTCTCAACTACCCCATTTTGTTGAGGAGTTCGAGGAGCTGAAAAATTATGGCTAATATCATTTTCATTAAAAAAATCTTCAAACCCTAAATTTTGAAACTCGGTTCTATGATCACTTATAATATGTGAAATTCTAAGTTCAAGAACATTTTGGGTTAGTTTTGAAAATGTGATGAATTTTTCTAAACTCTCATCTTTAGTACTTAAAAATAGAACCCAAGTAAATCTAGAAAAATCATCAACAAGTACAAATGCATAAGATTTACCACCCAAGCTCATAGTCCTAATTGGCCCAAATAAATCCATATGGATAATTTGTAAACATCTACTTGTAGAAACATAATTAATGGATTTAAAGGAAGACTTATGTTGTTTACCCTTAGAGCGTGCATCACAAATTTTATCGTTTGAGAATTTAATCTTGGGTAAACCTCTAGCTAGATCAAGGGAAACTAGTTTTTTCTAAAACACTAATGCTAGCATGTCCTAGTTTCCTATGCCACAACCATGCATCATTTTCATTTTGTGCTACTAAGCATGCATGGGATGTAAGTATGTCATCTAGATGCACCATGTATATGTTCCCTATACGATGACCTATGAGCATAATATTATTAGATTTAATTTCAACAATTTTGCATCCATTTTTATCAAATAAAACATTAAATCCTTTATCACACAATTGACTTATGCTCAATAAGTTATGTTTAAGACCATCGACATACAAGACATTTTCAATGAGAATAGTAGAGTGATTACCTATGAAGCCAGTACCTTTAATGTAGCCTTTGGAGTTGTCACCAAATGTCACCACTCCTTCACTTTTTGGCTTTAGATCCATGGATTTACTCTTGTCTCCGGTCATATGCCTTGAGCATCCACTATCAAGGTACCATGAGTTTTGACTTTGTGCTTTGGCCTTGTAGCAATGCTCCCCTACAAACAAAGATATTAAGATTTTTTTTGGTACCCAAATCATTTTGGGTCCATGAGTGTTAGCTCCCCAAACCGTGGTTCCCTTAGGAATCCAAGATGACATAGCAATAATGTAATTAGATTTTACAAGTTCCTTTGGAACTCATACACTTCTAATTCTTTTAGTTCTACTATGTCTAGGAAAGCTACCTTGTTTGTAGTAGTTAGCCTTTTTCTTAGGTTGGTTTGATTTTGAAGATTCACATATTTCATGCTTGACACTACCAACATTTTTAAAAGACTTTTTGAGCTTATTTAGCTCATCTAACACCTTTTGGTGTTCATTATTACATTGAGATAAAATATTATTAAGGTCAACATTTTCATCTTGAAAAAATTTTAGTTAATCTTTCAACCCTAATATCTTTTTCTCTAATTTTGAATTAGCTTGAGAGAGTAAGTCATTTTTATCATTTAGTTCCAAAATGATTTTCTTATTCCTAATGACCGACTCCTTATATTTCTCAACTAATTCATCATAGACCTCTTGTAACTCATCATATGCATCATTTAATTCATCATATGTAAAATCTAAAGATGATGAGTTAGAGGTTACCATGGAGGAATCTTCCTCAAGTGCCATGAGACAAAGGTTGGTCACTTCTTGTTCGTCATCCTCGGATGACTCCTCATCACTTCAAGTAGCAAGCTTGGCTTTGAGCTTCTTCTTCTTCTCAAAGTCCTTCTTCTTGAGTTGAGGGCACTCCGAACATGTGTGGCCGGGTTTATTGCACTCGAAGCAAATGATTTGATCCCTTGCTTCTTCTTTGTTCTTACCTTTGAAGTCCATCTTCCTTTGAATTTTTCTTCCCCGGTTGGACCTCATAAAGCGTGAGAATCGTTTGGCTATCATAGCCAATTCTTCTAGCTCATCCTTCTCACTAGAAGAGCTCTCTTCAAGTAATGAAGTTTTGAGAGCTATTCCCATCTTCTTTTTCTTTTCTACCTCTAACTTTTCTACTCTCTTCTCCTCTTTCTTCTTCTCTTCTTCCCTTCCTTGCTTGATAATCTCATGAGTAAGGAGAGAACTCACTAGCTCATCAAGCTTTAAAGTCTTCAAATTTTTAGCTTCTATGATGGCGGTTCTCTTCCCATCCCAAGATTCGGGAAGTGAATAGAGTAGCTTCCGGACAAGCTTGTCTTCCGGTATTGTCTCTCCAAATCTTTTGAGCCCATTAACTATGGTGAAGAAACGATCAAACATCTTGGACACCGTCTCATCGGGCTCCATCTTGAAATTTTCAAAACTAAGAAATTCTAATCTTAGTTTCTTTGACATCATTGGTTCCCTCATAGGTAGTCTCAAGAGTGTCCCACACTTCTTTGGCACTCTCAATGGATGACACTTTGGAATAGATGTCTGGACCGAATGAACAAAAGAGCATGTAGAGAGCTTTGTCATTTATTTGGATCTTTCTTCTTTCTTCTTCACTCATTTCCACTTTTTTTCCAAAACCATCTTCCCTTCACTGTCTTGCTTCAATGGAATGTAAGGGTCATCTTCAATGACATCTCAAACTAAATAGTCATTGGACTTGATGAAGAGACGCATTCTATTCTTCCAAAACGGATAGTTGTCACCATTGAAGAATGGAGGTTTTGTAGTGGATTGAGACTCATACATGCCCGAACCGGAGGTAGAAGTCATCTTTTGATTTTTGGATGATCACACTCTTCCTACGAACTCCTCTTGTGGTTGTTAATCCTCAAAGAGATAGGCTCTAATACCAATTGTTGAGTGGGTCGAATGATCGAAATTACCCAAGAGGGGGTGAATTGGATTTTTAAAGGTTTAGGTGGTGGAAATTGAAAATTAAAAAGATAGACAAGGAATTTTAGAGTGGTTCAAGTTCCAAATGAACTCTACATCCACTACCTTAGCTTCACTAAGGATTTGCAACAATTCCACTAATTGATATTCCCCTTTTCTAGGCTAAGGAGGCAACCCTTACAATTTTCGGTTAAATTTTCTACCCAAAATTTAACCCAATCCTCACACAAATAAGACAAAGATTTTGTTGGCTAAGAAAGTATCTCCCAATACAAATTGTAGCCCAATTACAAGCACTCAACCCAATTGAAATGATAAGAATGAAAAATACAATTGGGGTTTCTAGACAATATTGGGATTTAGGCACAAATGCTTGGATTTGATGTTTGGATGTTTGCTTTTGGATCAATAGTTGTTGCTGGAGCTTTTAGAGGTCCCTTTTATACCTTCTCATTGATTTCTAGCCGTTGTGGTTGTTGCATTCATCAATAGAGCCGTTGGGGGTGTTATCTCACCTCTATAAATGCAGTCTGCAACCAACCGTTTCGAAACGTCTGACCCTGTTTCGAAACAGACCAAAATAGAAAGAGTCGTTGGGGTGCATTAAAGAGCCCGTATCGAAACGGTCTGACCTGTTTCGATACGCTAAGAGCCGTTTTGAAACTTGTTTCGAAACACTTTTGCCACTATCAAGGGTCGTATCGAAATGGCTTGAAACCGTTTCGAAACGCCTTAACGGTTTCCTAAAAATCAGTTAAAAACTTGCAACGGTCATATTTTTCAAATCAAATGAAGATCCGTTTCGAAACACTGTATGTCGTTTCGATACGATTTCTCTATGTTCTAAAGCCGTTTCGAAACTTGTTTCGAAACACAGGTTGGCAGTGTTGAAAACGTTTCGATACCCGTTTCGATACAGTTTGGAGTAATTCGGTGAACAGATGTGAGACAGCTCCACATGAGAGAAAATATTTGGAAAACTTAGTTTTTAACTTAGGCATATTCTTTAAATCATAAAGGGATGTTTAAGGACTTAAAAAATCATTTTCACATTTTCAATTTAGTCCTTAGGTTCTTTAGTTATATAAAAATTAAAATATCGGTTTACAATTTTTCTCTCATGTGGAGCTGTCTCACATCTGTTCACCGAATTACTCCAAACTCTTTCAAGCACCATTGGTAAAAAATTAAACAGTTCATTTTGAATTTATTAGTCCAGTATTAGATTGCGGATGTTACCCCAATCTTAAAAGTGAAACCATATCTCACCATGGATATAAAGTGTGTCAAGGGTAGAACGATGGACACTGGTAACGACACCGGCGGCGGTGGCGGCGCAGGCAGCGGAAATGTAAAGGGTTGGGTTTATGATAAGAAATTTGGGTATATTTGATTCTAACATATTAATTTTTAATATTATAAAGAAATAAAAAACGATCAAATCTAATTTCTATTTTTTAAATAATTTTAATTATAATTTTAGTCCTTGAAATTTCTAATCTTTTTAAAAAAAATTAATGGTGTTCAGCGCTGTTCAGCACTAGTAGTGTTCAGCGGTGTTCGTCGCACGTGGTAGACTCATCCCAGCTTTTTAATCGGTATATTACACATTTAGTCTTTAGTACTTACAATTTTATCAATTTGGTTCTAATTATAAATAATTTAAACAATTTAGCTCTCACATATATAAATCATATCAATTTGGCCTTCCACATTTATGTATTTAGTCCTCAACAATTACAAATTCTATCAGTTTCATTCTAATAATTCAATAAATTTATCACTCACATTTGCAAATTCTCCCAATTTGGTCATAATGATAAATAATTTGAAAATTTTAGCCTTCACATTTGTAAATTCTATCAATTTGGTCCTAATTTTAAATAATTCAACAAATTTAGCCCTCACATTTTCAAGTTCTATCAATTTGGCCCTCTACATTTAGACGTTTAGTTTTCAATACTTGCAAATTCTATTAATTTGATCATAATTTTAAACAATCCAACAAATTCAATTCTCACATTTACGAATTATATCAATTTAACTCTTACATTGACACATTTAGTCCATTTGAAGGGGACTTTTGAGGTATACATGAAAAAAGAAAATGGCTTCAATTCCCCCCATTTGGAACTGATCCCAAATCGACCAAGACTGTTCAGTGGGTTGTCAACTAAAGTCTCTCATTAATTAATCCCAAAAGCCGTGTGACCATTGAACTTCCCATGTAGAAGGTCAAATTGATATAATCCATAAACGTGAGCGGTAAATTTGTTGAATTATTTAGAATTGAGACATAATTGAGAGAATTTGTAAGTGTTGGTACTAAATGTGTAAATGTGGAGAGCCATATTGATAGAATTTACAAATACATGGTTAAATTTGTTGAGTTATTTAGAATTAGGACCAAATTGATAGAATTTGCAAATGTGATGACTAAATTTATTGGATTATTTAGAATTAGGATGGAATTGATAGACTTTGTAATCGTTGATGACTGAATGTGTAAATGTGGATGGTCTAAGAAGCCATTGAACTTTTTGAAGAAAAAAAAATCAATTGAGCCCTTTAACTTTTTTTGCACTCAATTAAGCCCTTGAACCAAGAAATTGAATCAATTAAGCCATCTGACCAATTTTGACCATTAAATCTCGAAAAAAATGTTCTTCAAATATTAATGGCACATGATAAACCAGTTCTATCATGTTTCAGTTACAAAATTTTCATTTTTTAATAAATTTTACAAGCTTTTTAGAATGTTTAGAACTTTTAAATAATTTTTAAATAAATTAAAAAAAATTTAAAAATGTCAGGTGGATACACTACACCAGCATATTCAAAAAAATTGTCAAGATTTAATGGTAAAATTTGGTCAAACAACATAATTGATTCAATTTTTTGGTTCAATGGCTTAATTGGGTGCAAAAAAGTTCAGAAGCTTAATTAATTTCCCCCAAAAGTTTAAGGGCTTCTTACACCCTTAAGCCTAAGATTTATAAATGTTATGGCTAAATTATCCGAACTATTTAAATTTATAACCAAACTTATATAATTTGTAAGTGCTAAGGACTAAATACATAAATACCAATTGAAAAACTGACATGTGAGCTCCTATGTTATCAATTTAAAGGCCAATGACTAAATTGATATTGAAGTGTAACATTAGTGACCAAATTTCCAACATTTATAGTTTAATGATCAAAACATAACACCCTAGTAGTTTAATGACTAATGGGATAATTTACTCATTAGTTTTTTTGAGGGGACAAAAAGATCAATCTAATCACTTTGTCTCGTATACCTTCAATAAGGTCCATAGTCAATGTTTTCTATTTGAAATTTTTCTAGAAAAAGAATGCATTTTTTTTTCATTTGTAAATATCTTTTATAAGAAATTTTTTATAGGATGAGAATAATTATTGGTATTTAATTATTTATCAATTAATAAAATTTTATTATAATGACGATTTTTTAATACAATTTTCATTAACAATATTAAGATCAATCACTAAAAATCGTTTTAAAAAATAATAATCCTTTTAAAAAAGAAAATAATAAATACAAAATGTCAGTATGATTCACCCGACATATCAGACGTTCCAACAACCTTCGATTTCTATCAAAATTAACTGTAAATTGAAAACACACTTTCTCATAGTTTTTTAGCCCTATTTGCAAATATCTTTCTATGATACAATAAATATCTTGTAACAAAAAGCAATACACTCAAACAATCTTTTTTCGTGCGCAAATATCTTACTAAGATATAATGTAAGATATTATATTACACATGAAAGAGGTGGTTCAAAGATTAAATGAGACAGTGTGTAATTTATTAAAGTAAGATTTACAATTAAAAATTAAATAAATAGATATTTATAAATAAATATCTTGGAAAGTAAGCAGGTTTCATAGCTGGTTTTTTCTGTATTTTGCGCTACCTACATATTGTGATCATGTATGGGGTGTTATTTTCCGATTCCTAGTTGTATCGTATTTCTATTTGGGTCGTATTATTTTTTTCTATTTAGGTTTATGAAAATTTTTAATAAGACGATTAAATTAAAATTAATTTTAATAAATAAAATACTTTTTACTGAGAAAAAAAATAATTTGAAATTTTTTTGAACATGCCTCACAAAATTATACTAGTCCAAGTGATTCAACCCTCTATGTTGCACGGTCTGCCTTTTCCGGCATCTGTTTCTAAAATTCCGTTGAATAACACTTTATAAATTTTTGGGTAAAATACTGAAATCATCACTCAACTTTGGTCATTTGATCTATTTTAGTCACTCAACTTTAAAAACGCTAAATTTACTCATTAAACTTTACTTTTTGACCTATTTTGATCACTTTGGATTATTTTATTAATATTTAGGTATGACATGGCATATTTTTTATTATTATATATATAAAACAATTTAAAATAAAAATAAATAATATTTTTATTAATAAATTAAAAAGTAATTTAAAATAAAAACCCTAATCCCAAACACCCCAAATATCCCAATCCTAAACACCCAAATTCTCAAACCCCCTTACCGGTGTCACTCTCACCGGCAGCCATCACTCCCTCTACCACCGACGACAACATCACCTGCCGCCGACGGTGCCATTTTTTCACAAATCAATACCAGGAAAAATTTAGAGAAGTCTGGATCTGATTTTTTTATCTATTTTTATTTTTATTTCGAATACAAAATAGGAAAAAAAATACATTTTTACATTTCGGTTCGATGCTCGCCGGTGACCGGAGCTCCGTATTGACAATCCCGACGGTGAAGGGACGCGTCCTGGAGCAGTGAGCAACATATCTCGGTCGCGCCTCGATCCAACGGCGGACGACGACGAACCACGCATCCAAGGTCGTTCGAGTTTGGTCCAAATCTGGAGTATCTCGGCCGTTCTCTGTGAGTTCCAAGCCGATAAAAGAGAAGAAGAGGTTGAGACCGGTCTGTTGATGGCGTTGCATGGCCGAAAATCTCGTCGGAGCGACGCCGGTGATGGCCTGAAGGTCCGATGGTCGCGACATTGAGAGAATGACCAAAATATTATTGGGGGTGTTTGGGATTTGGGATATTTGGGGTGTTTGGGATTAGGGTTTTTATTTTAAATTATTTTTTATATTATTAATAAAAAATATTATTTATTTTTATTTTAAATTATTATTTATATATAATAATAATAAAATATGTCATGTCATACCTAAATATTAATAAAATAATTCAAAGTGACCAAAATAGATCAAAAAGTAAAGTTTAATGAGTAAATTTAACGTTTTTAAAGTTGAATGACTAAAATAGGTCAAATGACCAAAGTTGAGTAATGATTTCAGTATTTTACCCTAAATTTTTTCATAAGTCGAGAAATAAAGTCTTCCGAAAGATATTATCTGAAAACCTCCAACAATACCGTATCGATAATTATCGAAATACTAATACTAGAAATCCAAGGAGCATGGACTAACAAAGAAACTTCAGTATTCTTTTCCTTTTCACCCCACCAAATTTGTCATTTGGCCATGTTTTGAACCGCACCAGCTCAATAATGGAAAAAGTAAACAGTGAATTTGTTATTTAGTGGTTTGGATTATTAATATATAATATGTTGCAATGCCCCATTAATTAACACTTTAGACATTATCTTTCGTTGTCAAAAAGTGATGGCAACATGTTTTCGGGTTTTTAAGGCAAAAACTTCATGAAGCAGTAGGCATTGTCTGCTCTTTTTGAGGGCTTTTTTCGAAGATATTTCTCACACTTATCGAGAAAATTTCGTAAAGTGCCATCTTGTCGAATTATTAATGGGGATCTTTAAAAGGTTCAATAACATGTTGTATATGTTTCATTATACTCCCGGAATTTTATTTTTCGGCATCGTGCTTCAATTTAAGGGGCAAAATTAATTCAATATTGTATTCTGAAAAATTGTTTTAAAATATATAGCATCTTTAAAATTATTTTCGAATATATAGCACTTTTTAATTTCTACAGTATATTTTGAAGACTGGTTGCTTTCAATCCGACTTCAACAAAAAATAATAAAAAATCCATAAAATTAACTTGCTTTCATTCCGACTTCAAAAAAAAATTAAAAAAAACTATGAAAACATTTTGCTTTCAATCGGACTTCATTGCCAAAAATATTAAAAAAAATCATAAAGACATGTAGTTTACAAGCTTGATGAAGGCGGATTGCAAGCAAATGATTTTTATCATTTTTTTAATATTTATGAAGACGGGGATTGAAAGTAGTTCAACTTTAAATTATACTGTAGAAAATGCTATAGATTCGAAAATAATTTAAAGGTTGGCATTTTTTAGGGATGCAATATTGAACCAATTTTGCCAATTTAAGGAATACCTCTTAGAGCTAAAAACTCTATCATCTAGGAATTTAAATTTTCGCTCATGATGAAGTTCGAACTCATATCTTAAAATTTATAGATGTTATTTTTGATGGTATAGCTTGTATTAGTTAAGAGGCGGAGTCTAAGTCGATAGATAATACGAGAAATAAAATCTCGGGGCTAAAGACATGCACACTCTGTAAAAACAATAGCGAATCTACGGTATCAATTGTTATCACATTACGAAAAACATGAAGTTTTTCAACCAATAATAGCAGCTGGTTTTTTTTGGAATAAGGGGTAAATGTAATAAAATTACATGAAGAGTCTACGAAAGTTTGAATATATTATTCACACTAAACCAATCATTTACGCTATAACCATTAAAGTATACAAGCTAAACACTAAAGAGAACCCAACAATATGAAAGAATGATGATATAAACAAACATCATTTTACGACGGTAAAAGATAAATATCATCAATAATAATATAAAAATACATATAACAGTTATAGCATATTGATAAATTAGTTTTATCACAACTCAATCGTGGCATATCTTTAGTGATTACAAGCGTCTATTAATATAAAAGACTCAGTATGATGGTCTAAATCAGAGATAGACCAACAAGATAACTAAATAAATGTTAACTAGAAACACATCGTCAATTCAATCTTGAAAAAATAACATGCTACAAAAATAGATGAAAAAATTTATTATTTTTCATTACGGATTGAGAATACTTATTAAATTTAAATAACAAAACAACTCAGATATGTAAAAGTAAAAAAAGAAAAAGAACTAATTAGATGGAGAAGAAGAGGAATGAAGATTGAGGAGAAAATAATCAAAGAAAAAATTAAGAAGATCGATTTGGCCAAAGACCATTAACGTCATCCTCCTAAACAATCAAAGAAAAAATTAAGAAGGAAAAGAGAAAAAAAAACTTAAAAGAGGGTCGATTTGTGTCAATATCATTAAAAATGAAGTCAAATAAATTTAGGGTAAACTACATAAATAGTCCCCCGGCTATGGTCCAATTATCTTTTGCGTCCCCCGACTATCAAATGTTACAAACTGGTCCCTTCACTAAATTTTACATACAAAATGGTCCAATTTCGTCCAAAATATAACGGACGTCTTACGTGGACGTTAACACGCTGACTAGGATGCTAACGTTGGCTCCTCAAAACGGTGTGTTTTGATTAAACACTTAAACAAAACGTTTCATTATCCAAATCAGAAGATTAGCCCTAAATCGATAGAAAAAATCGAAAACGAAAGAAAATTTTTCAGAGAAAATGCTTTAGAGTGTTGTGAAATTGGGTTCAATTAATTGAGGGTTTAAGGTTGTTATTGAACATAAATTAAGGTTAAGGATGTATTATCGCAAACTTCGATCGAAAGGGCAAGGAGCTGTTCGCTATGGTAAGATTTTAAGTTTGCATTTGTTTGATTCGATTGACTTTGTGTTAAATTTTTGTAATTTAGGGTTTTTGTAAGTTAAATTGATTTAGGATTTTTGTAAGTTCAATTGATTTAGGGTTTTTGGAATTTCAATTGATTTAGGGTTTTTGCATATTTGACGATTTTGATAATATCTGGACTGTTATGGGAAATATATGTTTCTAATTATCATGTGCCAACGAATTTGTGTTTCTAATTAGTGAGTTGCTATATATATGGGAAATATATGTTTAGTTTGTAAATATTCTGATAACATTGAATGTTGTTTAGGGTTTAACTTATTGTTTAGTTTAGGGTTTTAGTGTTATAAAACTAACTTTGAATATTCTGAGGACTTTGAATATTCTGATGAAACTGACTTTGAATATTTTACTGAAATTGACTTAGTTTTTGTTCTTTAGTGATATAAAACTAACAGTGGACTAGTTTATGTTTAAATTATTGTTTAGTTTAGTACTTTAATGGTATGAAACTGACTTTTGTGCATTAGTTTTGTGGATTATTTTAGTTTAGTTTAGTTTAATGTGTGTGTCTGATATAATAGTTTAATGTGCACTGCTTTTGAAGTTTTGTTCACATGATGATCACATGATGATTTAATAGTTTAAGTTTGATATAATAGTTTAATTGCACTGCTTTTAAAGTATGAAACATAGGATCAGAGTTTAATTGCATTGCTTTTAAAGTATGATTCAATAGTTTAAGTTTCATACCTATGATCAATAGTTTAATGTGCACATTTTTTTATTGTTTTTTTCAGAGACAGATTCAGAGTTATGCACAACAATTATGCATCATGGGGGTTGTTTTGTTGAGGATCCTGCATTTAGGTACACTGGAAAATTTATTGCTCATTATGATTGGTGTAGAATTGATGGAATGAGCATGCTTGAGTTTGCTGATATGGTATTTATATTAGGATATAGGTGTCCAGTGAAATTATATTAGAAAATGGCAGATAATCTAACTAGAGAATCACTCAGGCAATTAAATACTGACCAAGATGTCCTGAGTTTGATAAACAATATGCCTAGGGACCACTACCTAAATGTGTACTTAGTGGAAGAATCCATTGTATATGGACCTGACTTAGTGCATAATGATGAATCTGAGTTAGGACAACATGACTTGAATGATGAATCTGAGTTAGGACAGCATGACTTGAATGATGATTCTGAGTTAGGGCAGCATGATTTGAATGATGAATTAGGGCAGCATGATTTGAATGAATCTGAGTTAGGACATACTGAGAATGTATTTGCTGAGTCTGATAATGATTCTGATTCTGATTCTGTGTATGTTGAGTCTGCTGATTATGATTCTAGTTCAAACAATTCCGATTCTGAGTTTGTGAATTCTGATAATGATGTTGGTGAGGAAGAAACATGTACTGAGAATGTAGCAAATGGAGTTGAGAGAGAGTATTTTGGTATAGGGTTATCTGATTTAGAAATTGGATCTAAAGTGATGAGTGATAGTGATAGTAAAAAATCTGACTCATTAAACAGTGTGCATGAGTCAGACTCTGATGATCATAGGTTTCCTGAATTCAACAGTACTGCTGATATGATTAACCCTAGGTTTGAAACTGGTTTAGTTTTTGCTGAAAAAAAGATTTTGAAAGAAGCCATTTGTCAGTATGGAAGGATAAATAAGTATAATGTGAAATTCAAGAAAAATGATAAAAGAAGATTAGTGGCAGCTTGCAAACCAGGATGTCCATGGACAGTTAGGGCTTCACCAATGAACCCAAGTGACCCAGTAGACACATCATGACAGATTAAAACTTATATTCCTCAACATAGATGTGCTAGAGACCTTAAGAATAAACATGTGACAGCTAAATGGATTGCAAAAGAGTATTTTTATAAGTTTTTGGAAGATTGCAATTATCCACCCACATATTTAATGAAAGATGTTTACAAGGACCACATTGCTCGTGTGTCTCTCACTAAATGTTTGAGGGCCAGAGATTATGCCCTTGAGCAGATAATGGGAAGTCAGAAGCAACAGTATTTGAAGATATATGACTATCTTGCTGAGCTAAGGCAGACCAATCGAGGGACCACTACCATATGCTACTTAAATGAGTGTCTCTTTCAGAGAATGTATGTTTGCATGCAAGCATGCAAAGATGAATTCAAGGCTGGATGCAGACCAATTATTTGTCTTGATGGATGCCATTTAAAAGGATATTATGGTGGGCATATTTTGGCAGCAGTTGGGATAGATGCTGATGACTGCATCTATCCTATTGCATATGCATGTGTGGAAAGTGAGTGTGGTAACTCTTGGGCATGGTTCTTGGACATTTTGAAGGATGATGTGAATATTACCAACTCTTATCACATCTCTTTCATGTCTGACAGACAAAAGGTACATAATATAATATTTTCAATTTTTATTTCTTATTTGCATGTTTGTATGACTAACAAACAAATTTAGTTGGTGTTTACAGGGGCTTGTGGATGTTATTGCAGAACTTTTTCCACATTCTCAACACAGGACATGTGTTAGACATTTGTATACGAACTTTAAGTCTGATGATTACAACAAGGGAAAACATTTGAAGGATCTTTTCTGGAAAGCTGCAAGATCAACTACTGTTAAAGAGTTCAAAGACACTTTGGAAGAAATTAAATATGTCTCATCCAAGTCTTATGATTGGTTGGTCAAGATCAATCCTGACCAATGGTGTAAGGCATTTTTCACAAGTAACACCAAAACTGACATGTTGTTGAATAACCTATGTGAATGTTTTAACAAGGTATGTATTATTTCTTAAATAATGTTTGAACTAGAAATGCTTATATATACTAACATTTTTTTTTTATTTATGAAGTTTATACTCGAAGCAAGGGACAAGCCTATCCTTACCATGATGGAAACTATAAGGACTTTGATCATGCAAAGGATTGCAAAGAAACAATCACAAGCTGAAAAATATGTTGGGCTTCTCTGTCCCAAAATTCAGAAGAAGTTGGAGCTTACAATTGAACTATCCAATAGGTAATCAAAACTGATTTTATAATTTACTTCAAGTTGAATGTGGGTGCTGGCCTAGAAATAATGTGTATGTCATTTGCTTACTTCAAATATAATGTAGGTGCTGGCCTAGAAATGCTGGTGGTGAACAATATCAAGTTGAATGTGGATATGGCAATCAGCATGTTGTCAACATGCAAGCATTGACTTGTACATGTAGAAGATGGGAGTTAACTGGTATCCCATGCAACCATGCTGTGTCAGTGATGTTGTTAATTGGAGTTAGGCCAGAATCACATGTTGATGAGTGTTACACCAAGACAACACAAGAAAAAATTTATTCGAACTTCATCAACTCAATTAGAGGACCAAATCAGTGGACTCCTCAAATTGATTGTCAACCTATATTGCCCCCACCATTGAGAAGACCACCTGGAAGACCTCGTAAATCAAGAAAAAAAGAAGCTGATGAAACTGCCACTGCTTCCACAAAGCTGAGTCGAAAATATGTGAAATTGAAGTGTACTAAGTGTGGCAAACCTGGTCATAACATCAGAACTTGCAAGGGTGAAGTGGGTGGGAATAAAAAAAATGCTCGAAGGGTAATGTATTTTTGCTTACTTGTTAGTTATGTATTTAATTTGTTTTCTTCATAACATTAGAGCTTGTTTCCTATGTTTTATAGGTTCCCACAACAAGGAAACAACCTCCATCTGTTCAACCTTCATCAGTTCAACATCCAACTGGCCAACCTCCAACTCAGCAATCTCAAACACCAACCCAGCAACCCAGAATGTTAAGGCAGAAGTTACCTATAAAGAGGAAGGAATCTACAGTCCAGCAAGATTCAAGAAAAAACATGCAAGGCAGTCAAATGCATTCACAGTTAGATGGATGCCAACGAACACTCAAGATAGTGCTGGTACAACCTCAGACACAACCAGAAGCAATGTTACAAGCACTAGGGTGGACTAGTGTTAGTTTAATGGCCAAGTATTAGTTTAATGCCAAGTAACTCTTTTGAAAAATGTAAAGTTTTAGTTTGATGGCCAATTAACTCTTTTGAATAGGCACAAATCTTTTTGTTGGGCATATCTCATTTTGTAGAAACATTGATGCTTTAATACTTTGTTGGCCACATCTCATTTTGTACAAACATTAACTTTGTTGGCCACATCTCATTTTGTACAAACATTAATGCTTTACTATTTTGTACAAGCATTATATGGAAATGAAAGTCTTTATTACTTTAACAGAAATTTTCATAGCCACATCTCATTCATATGTTGTATGCTGCAAATTATGTTTTATAACCAAATGTAAATACAAAAAATTGACAGATGAAGTCAAACCCTTAAATTTTCATTACTTTAACATAAGTTTCCATTACAAAAAGTTTTCCCAAGATTTTCATTACTGCAACAATTACAAAAAGCTTAATCCCCACAAAATGTTTTTCCAAGATTTTTAACTGCTACAACCTTTAATCCCCACAAACCCATACAAATTTCCTAAAACCCCCAAAATAAAAATTCAGAACCCTAATCAAATCTACATAAAACACCATATTATCAGTACGCACAAAGCAGCAATCCAAATCATTCGTTCTTTTTTTCTTCCCTCTTCGACTTTTCTGATTTTCTTCAACAATCCAACAATAACAATTCTTTCTCGATTTCCAATTTCAGAATCACACCACAGAAAAAATTTACAAGGCCGACCAACACCATACTTGGAGCAGCCGAAAAATCTCCTACCCGGGTTAGCATTACTCCATGATGTTCTGAGATCAGCTTCCAGTCCACAATCACATTTCGGAATCTCTCTTCTTGAGTCCATCTTTCAGATTGGCTTCCTTCTTTCCTAGCTAAAGTTTAGATAGAAGAAGAAGAAGAAAAAACGAGACTGAGTTTTAAACAAATTTGGTCTGATTAGGGCTTTTAAAAGGGGATTTTTTTAACTAATATTTTTAATGACATGGAAATTTGGTATAATAAAAAAATAATTTTATCTGAACCTAGTCAGCGTGTTAACGTCCACGTAAGACGTCCGTTATATTTTGGACGAAATTGGACCATTTTGTATGTAAAATTTAGTGAAGGGACCAGTTTGTAACATTTGATAGTCGGGGAACGCAAAAGATAATTGGACCATAGTCGGGGGACTATTTATGTAGTTTACCCATAAATTTAATTTTTCTGTTGAAAGAAGCTGGTTTTTATAAAAGAATGAGAACAACCTCACAGTAATAGAAGTTCAACAACAAAGAGTCATAACTCCTAGATATATAAGATTCATTCCTGTAACAAACGAAATGCTAAAATAACCAGCTATCGACAACTAGAAGACCTCGAATTGCATCAAACGTGCAGATAGTAATAACTCCGAGAAAAAACCTATAAAGTTTTCCAGAAACAAAATACCCCATATAACCATTTATAAATGCCAATTTCGACGAGCATCCAGGGTTTATTCAAGATGATCTAACTCCACCCTATCCTTTTTCGCAGCCCGTGTTGCATTAGGGGTGCTTCTCCAATCCAGTACATAGGACAATTAAATCCCTTTAATTCTGAAGCCAATGTATGAGCTGCATTGTTTGCTTGTTTACGCATGAAACTAAAAGACGCATATTCAAATTTTTTAGACACATATTCAAAAATTTTAGCTAGTTTTTTGATATCATAGATCACAGGGTTAATTGCGGATGTATTTGTAGATTTCGAACATAATTTCTTTATCACAGTAAAAGAATCCCCTTCAACAATAATTCTTAAAAAGTCAAGATCTCTTGCAAAATTCACAGCTAGCAAACATGAGAATACTTCAGCCATGAAAGCATCTGACACATGAAAGTGAGGGAAAGTGCAAGCAGCCATAATAAGTCCCTCGCAATTCTTACAGATAACTCCAGAAATTGAACTCTTGGACAGTGCACCAAATGCTGCATCAAAATTGATTGTGGTCGGCGGTTATATAGTTTTGTCTAAATATATGTGGAATTTTTGGATCCAAAAATACTACATGTGATGCTTGCTGCATTAATTGAATGATTAAAGTTATAGGTCTTTTCGGAGGAGGGACCGATCCTAGGAAAATATAAAAGATGATCGTGATTAAAAAGGTGTCGGAGTTGATATTTCAAATATGCCATAAATAGTTTAAAATAATAATAGGGTAAACTACAGCTATAGTGACTTGGTTTTTAAATCGTTTCATTTTGGTTACCAAAAAGGAAAGACATTCATTACAATTACAAAACTTTTAATTTGTTTTCATTATGGTTACTGTGTCACGCTAAAGTTTATAAAAATACATAATTTTCTAAACTTATAGCTGTCACCAAGGCCAAAATCATGATTAACGAAATGATAGTTGATTGATTATAACGGTAGGAAGGATCTATTTTGTCGAAAAGATTAACATAGTTTGGTTTTAAGTTGATATGATGTTTTACAATGGTGATCAAAACCTAAAAAAAATTCAATCAAAAGTAAAAAAATAAAACTATTTGATATGTTGTTGTTAATTGTCGGATCAGCTTGAAACCAAACTGTATTAATTTTCTGACTAAACTGATCCTTTCCACCATTAAGATTAACTAGTGACCACTTTTTTCATATGAACTTTAGTCTTGATAGCGGGTGTAAATTTAAAAGTTTATTAAAATTTTAGTGAATTTAATATTTTTTATTTGAGTGACTAATGTAAAAATAATTTAAAACCTCAGTAATATTAATATAGTTTACACATAAAAATATATAAAGGTGGTGAGAAAAATAATGTCAAGTGAATAAAAAGTTCGAGATTCATGGTTCTCCCTTTTAATAATAAAGTTCAAACCTAAATTCTTTTATTAGGAGAACATTGTGTCTTACCATTGCACTCAATATTTATCGGTGATAATATGCAATTTAGTTGTCCTAAATGCTTTACACAATACATTTTTAATAGTTTTTGACCAAAATATCATATTTTTGGTATGATGAGAGAAAAAAGAAAGTTAGATTATGATTTTGGTCCTTTTATCATATTTTAAAATTGAATTTTAATCTTTATACTTTAATTTGACACAATTTAATTTCTTTATTTCTATAATATTATTAACTAGCTTAACGTTGCATTGAATTGTTGACGCGTATTTCTCTTAAAAACATATCAGCATGAATCAACGTCGGCATTCTAACTAAAATAATTAATGATATTAACTATTTTAACTAATTAATGATATTAACTATTTTAACTAACTAATGATATTAAAATATATGATCAAATTATGTCGAATTAAAATAAAATAATTTAATCATAAATTTGAGAAAATACAAACATAATTTAACCGAAAAAGAGAAGATATTGATGAGACTGAAATCTCATATATTAGAATTTTTGAAATTAAAAATCACCCCTTCAAAATCAACAAGAATATCTTTGTAAGTAATAATCGAACTCAAATCAATAAACAAGATCATAAACAATTAATCAGAAAAAAATCTCAGCTAAACTCACATACAATAAGATTTGAACCTAAAATTTTAAAATCATTAAATCAAAATCTCACCGACCAAATCATTTTATATTTTAAAAGTAAAGAAAAGGGTCATATATAAATGTGAATATTTACGATCATAGACGAAGCCACGTAAAGATTAAAGAGTGGGAGATGTTCTAGTCACACCTATATATTTTTTTGAACAATCTATTTAAGGGAGGGGAGGGAGAATTTGTTTCAATAGTTTCGAACCCACAACCTAAAAGATAAAGAAAAATATCAATTGAGAGCTTTAATCACTTGCTCTAAAATTAATTAAACTTATATTTTTATCTAATGACACTTTATGTCTATGTTATTTTAAACTATAGTTAAAGTAAATTTTCCAAATTTATGCTTAAAAGGATTCCTATTACTATAAATTTAGACAATTGACTTCTTTTAATATTTAATCATAATTCGGTCCCTATTTACAATCAAGAGTTTTTCTCTCCATATATATCCCCCTCTCATCATCTCCCCCTACTCAAATTCCTCAATCATTTTTAAAATCCCTTAGATCCTAATTTCAATTGCTACACCAACAAAAATAACACTACATGTTCTCTTTGGAAAATCCTTTTTCTTTTCTCATACATAAAAGTTCCCACATCCAAAATCCATGGAAAACGCCGGTTTTTCTATGAGCAACCCCGCCATGTTTGCTGCCAATCATCATGGCCTTGATGCCGATGATTTTTCCGACGTCTTCGGAGGTCCACCCCGAACCGTGCTCTACCGGAAGTTCTCCGGAAATTTCACCCCATCGGCATCTTTTTACGATGAAGCTTTCCGGACACTGGATTTCAGTCCGTCTTATTCAACAAAGGTTGGTCGGAGCTTGCCGGTGTTTAGGATCCCGGCCAGAGGGGAAGGGTTCTATAATGACATTTTTTGGTTGGATAACGATCTCCAGCGGTCGAGCTGGGAAGAACCGAGCCCCCTCAGACCACCAACCGACAATTACATAGGGTTGTCGTCGTTCGCGCCAAAATTCAGGTAATCAGCCAGCTTTAGCTTTAAAGTATAAACGTCTTTTTAACCGTTTTTCAAGTTCTAACTGTTTTTACTATTAAAACACTGCTGTACGTTATATCCCCCCTGCCATCAAGGGTAGGACAATGAAAAATCTTAAAACACTGTCGTTTTTACTATTAGAATCCGAAGATTATATGAAATAATTTGATTAAGTCACAATTATTTTTTAGCATTTTAATTTAGTTACAAGATAGTATATTAGTCTGATTTTTTAATAAATTTATACACATCTGTAGAGTAAGCTCCAAATCACCTAAGAAAAACAACGTCATCCTCCACTATATGCTCGAATCCGAATAATGTTTAATGTTATTATTTTGAAAAATACTTTATATTGTCTTCTTTTTGTTGGAAATTCTCGTATCATGTTCGTGTCGTATCTGTATTGCATTCGTATCCATGTTTCCTAGAGTTAAACATTTGCGTTTGAGAAAATTACTTAAAATTCAAAAAGGTAATCGAAGTGTAATTCAATGCAGATTGAACTCAACAACTGTGGCGGCAGATGAAGAACAAACAAAACACCAGATGCCGCCGTTTCCGAGCACGGTTTCTTTCGACACTGAAAACGAAAACCATATTGGAAACTCGATGAAAATTTCATCATATTATGGTCTCCGCAAACATGCTTCTTCCCCAGAAACCATTAGCTTGGAATCCGGTTCCTTCCGAAGCATCAAAATATCGGTCGATGATTCGGAGTTTAACTCTTCTTCGTGTTTCCGTAGAGAACCCGAGACAGAAACCAGAGTCCAAAGTAATCCGATGCCGGAATACGGTGAAGACGATGACGAAGATGAAGATGATATCATGAGTTCTTATGTTATTGAGATCAACTCCGATTTTCGACAAAGTAGCAGTGAAGAAGCAGTTTCAATTGATGAAGCCATTGCTTGGGCAAAACAAGGATATAATACTAAAATATCTAATCTACGAGAACATGAAAAAGATCAAACTAATGCATATGAATCTATTCCTCAGACGATGTACGGCCCCGAACCGATGCTATCTCCACCGGTAAGCTAACCTATCTCTTCATTTTGCTTGAAGTATCCGTGTCTAACATAAATTCCAACAAGACACGCGAGAACTACTTGAGTTTGAGTGACATAGACTAATATGTTTTCCTTTAATCTCTGCAGGAAGAAAAACAGAAAAAATCGAAAACCCAAGGAAAAGAGAGATCAGAAGATGAAGAAGTGAAGCATTGGTCATCCGGAAATGAAAATAACATTCGAATGCTTCTTTCAACACTTCATAATGTAAGCTATTATTAACTTGTCTTTTCCCCATTTTTTAAAGGATTTCGTCGATCTGCAGACGAGATATGAATGGGCTGTTCATAGATTTTATTGAACAAAATGAGTTTCAGATTCTGTGGCCGAACAGTGGTTGGCGCATGATCGATCTAGCAAGCCTTACCGAAAGCTCACAAGTGAAAAAAGCTTATCAGAATTCAAGACTATGTCTTCACCCAGACAAACTGCAACAAAGAGGTGCAACATTATCACAAAAATATGTGGCAGAGAAGGCCTTTTCCATCCTACAGGTAAAACTTCTATGTATTCAAATCGGTTTTAAAGTAGAACGAAATGGTACCATTATCATATTATGCCCACTAGCAGAAAACTGACCACTATGATTTCTTCTGCAACATGGAAAAAGTTTGAAGAAGAGGGTAATATCCAATCCGAGACGTACAACTTATACGCCCTATTAAATTATGTGTCTTACAACTCGGTATTAGAGCTAGGTTCCAACCCTGAACTCCCGTGTTGAGACTAGGTTTAAGGTTTGAGCTAAATCCTATTAAAATCTCCATCTTATATGAATTTGCT
Organism: Hibiscus tridactylites; assembly: GCA_958450335.1. NCBI lineage: Eukaryota > Viridiplantae > Streptophyta > Magnoliopsida > Malvales > Malvaceae > Hibiscus > Hibiscus tridactylites. Next base: position 17,723,310 of record OY288274.1, read on the forward strand.
TTGGAGGTTTAGGGTTTCGGTTTCTTTTTAACTTGATATTAGTAATAGGTTTCTTACAGCCTAAACACTAAACTCTCCGGTCTGAGGTTATGTTTAAGGTTTGGCTAGAGTTTGATCTAGGTTCTACCCTAAACCTTAAACCATATTACTCTTAAAAACTAGTGTTTGGGGGGTTAAGTATGAGTTTGGTTTGTAACTTATAGTCTGAATCAAAGCTTTAATAAAGATGGTATATGACTATTGACTAGGATGCGTGGGATGCATTCGTCTCTCGAGATGTCTTCTACAACCAGTCGACAATGCAGGGAGTTTTGGAATCTTTCTGGGAAGCTTGGAACAAACAAGGAGTCCACGGACTCGAAGGATTGAGGACAGTGTTAAAAGCTTAAAAAAGCATGGGAATTTGCAGAAAAGTCTATGTAAACTGTTAATTTGGCAGAAATATTGCAAGGAAATGCAATTAGATGATATATGCGAAGAATGTTGTATGTGGTTTGATATTTTCCGAAGACCAATGTTGCAGTCTTGTAGTATGTCTTTTGCATATAATATTCCATGCTGAAATTAGGAAGTTGTTTACAAGTTTTTTTCGGTTAGACACGAGAATCGAATACAAATTCTTGAGCAAAAAACAGATTCTCAAATGTGTTGCTTGTAATGACACAACCTGCAGTACAAATAATGAGTTTTGAAATGGGTAAGTGTCGTATATACGTTTCTGGCTTGGGTATGCTCGATTTTTTAGCTTTCTTTATATTTGGAGGATTGTAACCCAATTCATTTTTAAACACATACATGTAGATATACTGTGTATATACGTCTGTATACATGTGATTTTTTCTCTCTCTAATTCTCAGCATGCCACGTGTGCTTTTCTTTCTCATAATTATTATCTTGTTAATTTTTTAACAGCGGGGTACTAAAATAAAAACAAAACGTAATGTTATGTATCATTTTGTCAAAAAAAAATAGTTTGAGTAAAAAGTAACGAATGAATAGGTGGAGTACTATTTATGTAGTTAACCATTTTTTTATTCACAGCGTTAAGATTCAAACTCTAAATATTGTTTAAAAGATCTAACTAAAGTCTCATCTAATATGAGACCAACAATGATAATACGAATGAATAGGTGGAGTACTATTTATGTAGTTAACCATTTTTTTATTCACAACATTAATGATCCTTTTAGAAAGGCATAAAGTCAAAAAATACCCCTAACGTTTAACTGAATAATCACTTTGGTCCTTATTGTTTTTTTTGGAGCAATTCAACCCTCAACATTTCGTTTTGGGTCAAAATGACCCCTCTACAGATAAAATTGTTAGAAAACTGACGATAAACAATTTAAAATGACTTGACAGAATGATAAGTCAGTAGAAAAATTATTTTATATTTTCTATAATTTTATAAAATTATTTTTTGACTAATGTAATATTTTTTCAAGTCAACACATTTGTCTATATGATACTGCTATGTCAGCGTGCACTGTCATATAGGTTTGTCACGTCATTTCAAGCCATTTAGCGCCAGTTGACTGACATTTTTCATCTGTAGAGGGGGCATTTTGACCCAAAATGAAACGTTGATGGTTGAATTACTCTAAAAAAAGAATAAGGGCCATAGTGACTATTCAATCAAACATTTATGGCATTTTCAGCTTTATACCTTTTAGAAAAGGGTGAAATTTTGATACACAAGCTATGTAAAACTAATTTTACACAAGCCTGCATATTTACACTATAAAACTCTAATCCTAAATTCTTAACCTTAGCCCTAAAAAACTAAACCCTAAACCTTAAACCATATACCCTAAATTCTAAACGCTAATCTTAAATTCTAAACCATACAACCTAAACTCCTAAACTTTAAACTCTAAACTAAAACTCTAATCCTTAAAACTAAAAGGCTCGACATGTGTATTAAATCTTGGGTAAAATACCTAAATCATCACTCAACTTTGCTCTAGGACCTATTTTGGTCACTCAACTTTCAAAATGCTCAATTTTATCACTAAACTTTAAATATTGACCTATTTTAGTCACTCCACCGTTAAATCTCTAACACTGTTATGACGTGTAAATAAAAAAAATATTTTTTAATCAAACCCTCCCTCACCTCACCCTCCTTCACCCTCACCCACCCCTCTCTCATCGTCCATCATTCATCGCCTCCAAACGTCGTCCATCATTCATCACCTCCAACCACTATAAATTAATCGATCCCAATCAGACCTCCCTCACCTCACCCTCCTTCACCCCCACCCTCTCTCATTGTGCGTCATTCATCACCTCTAACCACCATAAATCGGACCCTTTAGCTCACCTAACTATCTCCCTTCATCCAACCCACCATCACAACTCAGTGTTCATCACCATAACCCACAAGTGAGACACACCATACACCAAATCAGTGCCAAAAACCCAACATTCATCAAGCCCTCCACTGTCGTTAACCTGAACAATCATCACCCTCCACTACTCAACTACAAATTGATAACTAAAAACCTAAAAAACAAAGAAAATTGGAACAAATCAAAGCCAAAAAGAAAAGGGAAAATCAAATTGAAATTTAAAAGAGGTGAATTTTTTACCTTTTTATTTCAGCTCCGACGATTGGAGTGTTGGATGGTGAATCCTAACGGTCATTCGAGGTGCCTTGGTGAGGAGATCAACATACCTCGGTTTCAGGCCAATCCAACGGTGGACGGCGGCAAATCGCGCTCCCAATATGCAAGGGTTTGGACTTGTTTTGAGTCATTTGAAGGTAGTTTTCAGAAAAACGAACTGGTAGAAGAAAATGGGAGAAAAAGAAGAGTCGGCTGGTGGTTTTGGTTCGTCGAAAAACCCACCAGAGCGGCGTTATTGGGATGAAGAAAATGGTTGTCGGTGAAGGTGAGAAAGGGGTCGGTGGGGGTGAGGTAAGGGAACCGATAGTTTTTATTTAATTAACTAAGTGTATTAGAATATTATTAAAATATATACTTTTATTATTTTTTATTTCCACAACATAACAATATTAGAGATTTAACGGTAGAGTGACCAAAATAGGTCAATATTTAAAGTTCAGTGATAAAATTGAGCATTTTGAAAGTTGAGTGACTAAAATAAGTCCTAGAGCAAAGTTGAGTGATGATTTAGGTATTTTACTCTTAATTTTTTTCCTTTAGAAATTAATAAATTAAAATTGTTGATATGATTCACCCGACATGTTTGACGTTTCCGACAACCATCCATTTCTAGTTAACTATAAATTGAAACGAAAATTTTAGAACGGGCGACGCACACCGCTAAATATTAATACACCATCAACGTAATATAACGCTGAATGTTATTAATTTTTTAATAATTTTAAAATAATTATTAAAAATCTCAAAGGCTCTACATATAATTAATCATATTTCAAAACAAAATTAGAAGAAATTATTCCATAAATTATTCTCACTACCTCATCCATAATCATACCCAATTAAATAAAACCACATCATATTTATTTTCCACATAATATTTTTTATAATTAAATTTTACATATCACTACCTTCTTCCTAGGGATGTAAAAACAAGTAATCGGATGGGTTTCAGGTCGGGTACTGTCAGGTCGGGTAAAATCAGGTACATGTCATTTCATGTCATTTTTCTATTTTGACACGATTCGGGTCGGGTGCGGGTCCATTTCAAGTCATGTTCATTTCAGATCGGGTCCATTTCAGGTCGGGTTCATTTTAGGTCGGGTCAAAACGGGTCGGGTCCGAAGCAGATAATTGACAGGTTAATTCGGGTTCGGATACACTTCAGGTCGGGTCCATTTCAGGTCGGGTCCATTTCAGATCGGGTCCGTTTCAGGTCGGGTCCGTTTCAGGTCGGGTCCATTTTAGGTCGGGTCCGTTTCAGGTCGGGTCCGTTTCAGGTCGGGTCCATTTCAGGTCGGGTTCATTTCAGGTCGGTTGCATTTCAGGGCGGGGGCATTTCAAGTCGGGTAATTTTAGGTCGGGTAATTCAGGTTGGGGTATTTTTAGGATTGAAATTCGTATTGAGTTTGAGTTCGGTACAACCGTATAAGTAGTCGATAGACTTTAGGTTGGCCTTCGTCAATCATCATTGATTTGGAGTAATTATTTAAAGTCATATCAAATTAAAATTATAAAACATTGGAGTAATTAAAAAATAATGAAAAGGGGTCAATTTGGATTAAAAATAAAGTTTCATGTATTATAATGAACAAAAATATCAAATTAAAATTATAAAACATTAGACAAATTTAAAAGAAAATAATGAAAAAAGGTCATTTTGGAATAAAAATAAAATTTTATGGACGGTAATGAACAAAAATATCAAATTAAAAGTATAAAAATTAGAGTAATTAAAAAAACAATAAGTAGATGTCAATTTAGAATAAGAATAAAGTTTTAGGGTCTAGAATGAACAAAATTTCAAATTAAAATTATAAAACATGATGAATTAAAATATATATATAGGGGTCAATATGGAATTAAAATAAAGTTAAGGGACTAGAATGAAGAAAATATCAAATTAAAATAATAAAACATTGGACAAATTAAAAAAATAAATGTGGGTCAATTTGGAATAATAAATGTGGACAAGTTAAAATAAAGTTAAGGGACTAGAATGAAAAAAATACTAAAACACACATGTATACATACATACTAAAACACATATATATATATGCATGTATTTAAGTTTTAGTATATATATACATGTATGTATGTAAGTTTTAGTATATATATACACACTAGAACATACATATTTGTATACCCCTAAACAATACCCATAAACCTCAACTCTTAAATCTTATAATCACTAGTAATTAGAGTACAAGCCTAATCCCCTAATCCTTAAACTAATCTCATAACCCCAAATAATTAAGTTGACACATTTACCCCTAAACCCTAAACATGAATATCTAAATCTTACAGACACTATTCACTAATAATTAGAGTGCAAGCCTATTCACATAATCCCTAAACTAATCTCATAGCCCCAAACAATCAACTTGACACACTTACCCTTAAACCCTAAACATAAACTCATAAATCTAACAAACAAAATAAATTGAAACATAAAAAGGACAAATCTAAAAATAAATTAAAATTAAATTAATAATTAGAGCCCAAATCACAAATGAATAAAATTATTAAACCTAATTACTTACCAAATATTTATACGAGGACCAAATCAAATTTAAAGCAAACCAAAAAACTTAATAATTAATTAATTTATGAAGCATGACCTAATTAAATAAAATTTAAAAAAAACTAAACCAAAAGTTAAGACTAAAAAAATAAACTAAAACCTAAAAAACCTAAACCCTAACCATCTAATTAAGGAATGACCTAAAGGATAATTAACCCCTAAATAAAAAAAATCCCACATCCACTCTCAATTTGTTTGATATGGCGGCAAAATTCCCCCACCCCCATTTTGTTTGACTGGCGGCAAAATTCCCCCTTTTGTTTGATATGGTGCCAAAATCCCCCATAATTTCCTATCAATCAAAAAAAATTTCCCCCATTAATTCAAAAAAACTTCCCATAAACTAAAAAATATTTTTATTATTATTTTATTAGTTATAATTAAATTTTATAATAAAATATTTCTTAAATTTAATGATCAAAATTAATAAATTGATTTAAATTTTAAATAATTTGTTTTAAATTCATCCATCACAACTTATTAATTTAATAAAACTTTTAAATTTTGAATATTTTTAATAAAATAAATTTAAGTAGGTTAATTCTTATTAAACTTCACAAATAATTTATATTGAACGAGTTAGTATTAAATTAATTTAATAAATTAATACTTTACATTTATCAACACTTTAAATTTATCAAATCGTAGACTTCTTCAACTATATATCAGGTAAATATCAAGTCAGATCAATATCAGTTCAGGTTAAAAATAGGTCGGGTTCAAAGCAGGCCGGGTCAATTAACAGGTTGGGTTCAAAACATGTCGGGTCCAAAACAGGTCGGGTTCAAAACAGATCGGGTGCAAAATAGGCCGGGTTCAAAACAGGTCGGGTAATATCAGATCTCGGGTCAATTCAGTCGGGTAAAATCGGTTATCTGCCAGATCGGCTTCGGGTTCGTTTCAGTCGGGCGCAGATCGAGTTTCAGGTCCACAATAACAAGTCCAATTCGGGTTCGAGTCGTTTTTAGTCGGACGCAGGTCGGGTTCGGTCACTACAGTAACAGGTCGAATTCAGGTTTGGGTCAACAACAGTCGGTTACAGATCGGGTTCGGGTCATTAAATTTTCAGGTCAAATCAAATTCTGACTCGAGCAAGTTTCAGTCGGATTTTCAGGTCGGGTCAGCTTTTTACATCCCTACTTCTTCCCCATGCCTCATATGTTTATTCTAACATGTTAATCAATATAATCATTAAAAAACACTTAAAAATTAACCTACGAATCAAAAGTAATAAAAATAAAATAATTAATTCTATATGTTAAAAATCCTAAAATTAACATAGTCGTTTGAACATAAAATTAGTACAATTATAAAAACCGCCGGTAACCAAGACAAGGTCTCGCCTCCATCGACGCCCCAAAATTCTCACTGTACCAAAATCTTTAGAAAAGGAAAAAAAAATTAAGGATAAAAGTTTTGGGGAAAGAACGGTGGAAAAGGATAAAATTTTCGTGATTAAGTTTTAAAGCTTTTGGTATACAAAATTTTGAGCGCTTCGATGGAGGTGAGACCATGTCTTGGTTACCGGCAGTTCCATGGTTTTATTAGTTTTTTTGTTTAAACGAATATATTAATTTAAAAGTTTTTAACATATTAAAATTAATTTTTTTATTTTTATTTCTTTTGATTCGTGGGTTAAGTTTATAGGGTATTTTTTTAACAATTTTGTTCAGTAACATGTTAGAATAAATATATGAGGCATGAAAAAGAAGATGATGATTTGTAAAATTTCTTCTAATTTAAGTGGGTAGGATCATGGATGTGATGGTGAGAATAGTTCATGAAATAATTTCTTCTAATTTTATTTTGAAATATCATTAATTATATTCGAGCTTTTGAAATTTTTAATAATTATTTAAAAGTCATTTAAAAATTAATAATATTCAACGCTATACTATGTTAATGATGTTCAGCGGTGTGCGTCGCTCGTTCTAGACTCATCCAAATTAAAAACATTCTTTCTCGTTGTTTTTTCTTCTTCTCTATTTGTAGATATCTTGCTACGATATAATAAATATCTTATAACAAAAAGTGATAGACTCAAACATACATTTATCATACATATTTTGGCAAATAACTTATTAAGATATAGTATAAGATATATTATATTACACAAGACAAAACGATTTAAATACTTAAAAGATTGTGGGTAATTTGTTAAAATAAAATTTTAATTTTTAAAAAAAGATGTTTGTTGATTTTATGTGTGCATGACAAATAATTTTTTTTATTTAATCAGATATTTGTTTCTAGAACTCCGTCGAATAAAATTATATATATATTTTGTTTCATAATGAGAGTCGAGAAACAAACTCTTGAGAAAGATAACCGAAAACTCTAACAACACCGTATCGATAGTTATCGAAATAGGAATACTAGAAAGCCGAGAAGCATGAACTAACAAAGAAACTTCGCTTTTATTTTCTTTTTCACCCCACCAAATTTGTGGTTTGGCCATGTTTTGTACTGCACCAGCTCAATGTTGGAAAAAGTAAACAGTGAATTTTTTTGTTGTTGATAAAAGTAAACAGTGAATTGTTATTTAATGGGTTGGATTATTCGAATAGATTAAGACAGTTATGGTTGGATTATTGTATATATAATTTCTTGCAATACCCCATTAATTAACACTTTAGACATTATCTTTTGTTGTCAAAAAGTGGTGACGACGACATGTTTTAGGGTTTTCGGGCAAAAAGCTTCACGATACAGCAGGCATTGTCGGCTATTTTTTAGGGCTTTTTGGCTATATATGTGTACGTGCGTTCATATATTTTCGAAGATATTTCTCGCATTTTCTTTAGAAATTTTCAAAGTGTTACACAAAATAAGAATCTGGTAGATAAATAGTGGAGTGACAAAAATCGTTAAAATTCATAATAAATATGAATGTTTACTATCAAAGACGAAGCTACATAAAAAATGACTAACCCTTTTTAAAATTTTTGGTTTAATAACACTTCAAGTCTATATTATTTTAAACGATAGTTAAAGTAAGTTTTCTTCCAAAATTTTAAGATTAAATATCTAAAAAGTTTTTAATTTAGACAATTAACCTTTCCCGATATTTAATCATAGTGTCGTGCATGCTTATGAACAAAAGTTTTCGGTCCATACATATAGGATAAATAAAGTAAATAAATTATCATTCAACTTTATTCTCAAATCTATTTTGGTCACTGAAGTTTCAAAACGTTCAGTTTATTTAGTAAAGTTTAGACATTGAACGTTTTTTGTCACTCCACTATTTGTTGTTGTCGGACGCACACCATAGATGTTGGTCATTCGGTACCAAATTTCACTAGTCACTTCGTCTCGCCCTTGAGCTCGAATCTGACTTCTATTTTGTCAGAAAGTGTCTCGGAGTCCACGAATCAAACAAAAATCTTTTGATTTCTCCCTCCTTTTTCGTCGTTGGATGAGGTCTGTTTCTTAATATATTGTCTCTTTCGTGCCGATGAAGCTTTTCACCCATTCGAATTTTGGAGAAATTTTTCTGTTTGCTGGTAAATGAACGTCGTCAAAAAAAATCAATAAATGAGTGAAAAAAAACGTTTAATGTCTCAACTTCAGTGAATAAATTAGACGTTTTAAAACTTTAATCTCCAAATATATATATTCTCCCTCTCATCATCTTCCCCTACTCAAATTCATCAATCCCTTTTAAAACCCCTTGGTCCCTAATTTCAATTGCTACAACAACAAAAATAACACTAAATTTTCTCTTCTGAAAACACCCTTCTTTACGCATACATACATAGAATTTATATTTCCGAGTAAAATGGAAGAGTATTGGCGAATGTGCATGGGAATGTCAACTGAAAAATCCATGGAAAACGACGGTTTTTCTATGAACACGCCGCCGTGTTTGGGGCCGATCATCGTGACCTTGATGCCGATGGTTTTTCCCACGTCTTTGGCGGTCCACCTCGGACCGTGCTCTGCCGGAATTTTTCCAGACTTTTCAACCCGTCAGCGTCTTTTTACGATGAAGCTTTCCAGCCACTGGATTTCATTCCGTCTTGTTCAACAAAGGTTGGTCGGAGCTTGCCGGCGTTTAGGATCCCCGCCAGAGGGGAAGGGTTCTATAATGACATTTTCTGGTTGGATAACGATCTCCGGAGGTCGATCTGGGAACTACCCGTATCTGATTCATCTTCAGTGCTGAGTTGGGAAGAACCGACCCCCCTCCGGCCACCGGCCAGCGATGATAGCAGGTTGTCGTGGTTCGCGCCAAATTTCAGGTAGTCAGTCAGCTTTAGCTTTAAAGCATAAACGTCTTTTTAACCGTTTTTCAAGTTTTAACTGCTTTTTTTTTTCACTCTGTCATGTTGATTTGACGTTTTTAACCCCGCCTGCAACTCTTCTTCTATGATGCCACTCGGGGTAGGACAATGAAAATCTTAAAACACGGTCGCTTTTAATATCAGAATCTCATGATTATATGAATTAATTAGATTAAATTTCGGAATTATTTGAATTTTCTTTTAAGATGTCATTACTTAGGGTTAGGAAAGTGGAAATTTAAGAACATCGTTGCTTTCATCATATTATTAAAATTAAAAAATGTAAGCGAAGTGCAATTTCATGCAGATTGAACTCGACAACAATGGCGGCAGATCAAGAACAAACACAACAGATGCCGCCATTTCCGAGCACGGTTTCTTTCAACAAGGAAAACCTTTGCCCTGAAAATGAAAACCATGCCGGAAACTCGATGAAAATTTCATCATATTATGGTCTCCGCAAACATGCTTCTTCCCCAGAAACCATTAGCTTGGAATCCGACTCTTTTCGAAGCATCAAAATACCAGTCGATGATTCGGAGTTTAACTCCCCTTCGTTCCCTGCTTCTTCGTGTTTTCGTAGAGAACCTGAGGCAGAAACCGGCGTCCAAAGTAATCTGATGCCGGAATATGATGAAGATGAAATTTCGAGTTCTTATGTTATTGAGATCAACTCCGATTTTCGAAAAAGTAGCAGTGAAGAAGCAGTTTCAATTGATGAAGCCATTGCTTGGGCAAAACAAGGATATAATACTAAAAAATCTGATCTAGGAGAACATGAAAAAGATCAAACTAATGCATATGAATCTATTCCTCAGCCGATGGATGGCCCCGGGGTCCGGACCGATGCTATCTCCACCGGTAAGCTAATCTAACTCTTCATTTTGTTTGAAGTATCCGTGTCTAACATAAATTCCAACAAGACACGCGAGAACTACTTGAGTTTGAGTGACATTAGACTAATATGTTTTCCTTTCATCTCTGCAGGAAGACAAACCGAAGTAAAAGAGAGATCAGAATATTAAGAAGTGAAGCATTGGTCATCCGGAAATGAAAATAACATTCGAATGCGCTCTTTTCAACACTTCATAATGTAAGCTATTATTAACTTATCTTTTTCCCCATTTTTTAAAGGATTTTGCCGATTTGCAGACGAGATATGAATGGATTGTTCATTGATTTTTTTATTGAAAAAATGAGTTTCAGATTTTATGGCCGAACAGTGGTTGGTGCATGATCGATCTAGCAAGCCTTACCGAAAGCTCACAAGTGAAAAAAGTTTATCAGAAAGCAAGACTATGTCTTAACCTAGACAAACTGCAACAAAGAGGTGCGACATTATCACAGAATTGTGTGGCAGAGAAGGCATTTTCCATCCTACAGGTAAAACTTCTAGGTACCAAATTGGTTTTAAAGTAAAACGACTTGGTACCATTATCATATTATGCCCACCACCACGATAATGACTACTTTGATTTCTTCTGCAACATGGAAAAAGTTTGCAGGAGATGGTAATATTCAATCCGAGACGTATAACATATACACCCTATTAAATTCTGTGTCTCACAAGTTAAACTTTAAGGCCGGGCTTCAATTTCTTTTAACTTATTATTAGAGCTAGGTTCCTTAAACCCTGAACTCCCCTATGTTGAGGCTAGGTTTAAAGTTAAGTTTAGGGTTTGAGCTAAGTTCTACCTTAAACCCTATTAAACTCTCCATCTTATGAATTAGCTTTGGAGGTTTAAAGTTTCAGTTTCTTATACTCTAAGCCCTGAACTCTCTGGTCTGAGGTTATGTTTAAGGTTTGGCTAGAGTTTGAACTAGGTTCTACCCTAAACCTTAAACCCTATTAAACTCTCCATTATTCCAATAGATTGTGTGTTCTAGGGAGAAAGAGTGTGGTTTATGTACTCGAATTCGATCAAAGTCGTCATCTGATAAACTAGTGTTTGAGGTTAAGTATGAGTTTCTTTTGTAACTTATAGTCTAAACCAAAGCGTTAATAAAGATGGTATATGACTAGGATGCCTGGGATGCATTCGTCTCTCGAGATGTCTTCTACAACCAGTCGACAATGCAGGGAGTTTTGGAATCTTTCTGGGAAGCTCTGAACAAACAAGGAGTCCACGGACTAGAAGGATTGAGGTTAAAGGCTTAAAAAAGCATGGGAGTTTGCAAACAAGTCTATGTAAACTGTTAATTTGGTAGAAATATTGTAAGGAAACGTAATTAGATCATATATATGCAAATAATTTTGTATGTTGTTTGATATTTTCCAAAGATTCCTACATCCCAAGTCTCAATCATCGATAAAACACGACAGAGGAGCTTACCACGTTAAAAACTCTGAAAGGGTATTAGGCATGAGTGACAACAGAACAAAACCGAGACTTTGATACTATGTTAAGCATCCAATTCAGAACCAATTGGCAATAGGTAGAGACCACAAGTAATACAGAATACTCTATCCAATGAGGGATAACAACATTTTAACGAATGAAAGCCGGGATCCGGTTGTTTTCATTTATTCCTAGTGGTGAGTATTTGAGTGAGATTAATAAGTGCTTGCCTCGATTTCCATACATCCAAGCTGCTACTTTCAGGCAGAGAATCGATGGCAGCTGCTGCAAGGTTAGCATGCTTTGTTGCTAGCTCTTTTGTCCTTTGTATTCCATGGCTCTTCCACAGGTACTCAAGTGTCTGTGTTCTCAAAATCAATACTATAAAATTCGGCAACTTCAAATGCATATTCACCGGTTTGATTTTAAGTAGCATTGGGCTGCAAATTTGAACTTACAGTATCGATATTGGCAAAGTTGTCGAAGCCCTGCTTAATCACAGCTTTCAACTGAGGAAACTCTTCCATGGCAAACAATATAGGAGCAGTTACGATCCCCTGCAAACACCAGATCTAAGTTCGTCAATGTTTGCACTATGAAAAAGGGTTTCGAAAAAATGGAATGAACAGCACTTGTAGTTGTTTGAATATATGCCGGTGTCCGAATATATGCTGGATATGGATGTAGATGCACGGACCAAGAGATGTAGCACAATACGGTTAGATGAATTACTTGTCGTATGTCTGATAAAGAACCCTTTCCCAAGGAAGCAGACGTGCCTGTGAAATCGAGAATGTCGTCTATGAATTGATATGCCAATCCCTGGGAAATGAAATTAAAAAGAATCAGGAAATGGCGAATGAAATACAAACCGTACAACAAGAACTGAGTGTGTATTCAATACAGGCATGTTCATTTTTATATAAGTTTTTTTCATGTATTTGGAGGATCTTTGGAGGGTCACTCATATCCTCATATGCATATCCGAATATGTATCAGAATACGGATCATAAACTTGAAATGATGGCTATAAGAAGTTGACAGACCAAATTCTTGCCATATTCGAAGGCCAATGTTGCAACTTCGGGTGTTTGATCGGATAAAAGGGCCATTGCCTTGCAGCTATTGGAGACCAATGATGCAGTCTTGTAGTATGTCTTTTGCATATAATATTCCATGCTGAAATTAGGAAGTTTTTTCAGTTAGACACGAGAATCGAATACAAATGTTTAAGCAAAAAATAAAGAGTCAGACCAACTAGGGATCGTACCTACAGCGCTGCTCGACTGTTGCCGCCATTTGCATGGTTTCGCCGGTAACAAGATTGTCAAATGCTGTTACTAGTAATGATACAACCTGCAGTACAAATAATGAGTTTGAAATGGGTACATTCCTGGCTCGGGTATGCTCGATTTTTTGAGCTTTCTTATATTTGGAGGATTGTACCCACATTCATTTCGAAATGCATATATGTAGATATACTATGTATATATGTGTGTACAATGTACATGTATAAACACATACCTCGGTGTTTTTCAAGGAAGCGAGGGCCCCTAGAGCTCGAAAAAGCAGAAAATCCCCTGCTAACACTGCTAACTGCAACATATCGATTAATAGACAAGAATGAATATTAAAAGCTATGAACGTGTTTCGATTAACACACAAGATGTATGTATTTGGTTAACCTTATTTCCAACCACAAAATTTAACGAACCAACACCACGTCTCGTTTTTGCATCATCCAAGATATCATCATGAATAAGACTAGCCACCTAAGTTCACAAAGATTATTACATCAGTCCAACAGTGGATATGGAAACGTTTCTCGACATGAGAACTGTTTGATGCAAAGATTACTGGACTGTGCCTGCAATGAGGCATTATCCGCTTTGGAGGCGAAGAACTAACATGGATCATCTCGGTTATTTCAGCAATAAGTTGCTGTTTTCGATGCAGTTGAACTCTCGATGCATCTCCGATGCAATTAAAAGATAATTTGGGTCTATTTATATCCATTGCTTTAGCCATCAACAATAAAACCTGCATGAAAATGTACAAAAATTTCCTTTTAGCTCTTTTAAAGGCACTTGAGGTGGGAACTCGGGGAAAAAATCAAACATACCGGTGTCCAACACACTCATTTAAGTGCAAGTGACATAGGTGGGAACATCGAATACCCAGCATCCATCGGTTTCTTTAGGTCAGAGATTGAACAAAACTATTAAGAAGTAGTGTTTAGTTACTGGTTTATGCATGTAAAATCTAACCATAAGCATCGATGGAACCGGCAGTTGAGCAAACGGTTGCTGTAAAGTTTCTTAAACCAAATCAAACCACAACAAAACATAAAACATAAAACATTTAGTATTGTTCTTATTACCATGGAACATGTCCTTTTTCCTTCCACTCCTTGTCTGAAGAAATATCCGGCAGCCGAGGCAAGCTCGGGGACCTAAATGACATAGAAATCCATGCTTTTAGTATCATCCTCATTATAATCAAACATATCTAAAACATCCCCTTTATTGAGATCTAAAGAGAAGGTCATTGTTCGGGTAAATCAGAATGCTCCTTTCGACTGACTTGAGCATCGGAACACGTCCCGGAAGTTCGATTCCGGCAGCCTTCCAAGCATATATCCTTTTATTAAACAGCCAAAAAGACAAGACATAACAATGAAAAATGAAAACTACCTCGGCAACTGTAGATAAACGCAACCTGTTTGAAACAAGTGAGATTTCATCAGCAACAAGTGAAAATGGATCCACTTTTTCCTGGAAAACAATCAACTTTCAGCCTCAGATTCTGATTCTTGGATCCAAAATTTCCAAAAACTGAAACCCAATTTTTTTTTCCTCATTAAAAAAAATGAAAGAACAAAGCTTTTTGGATGTATATTTACCTTTGAGTTAGAACCGATGGAAGAGCTGGAAACAAGAGATTGCCGGTGTTGAGGGCTGTCAAACAAAGATTTTCTGGGAATCCCAGAAATCCTAGAAAATACCCGAGAAAATAGAATCTTCATTTTCCTGATTCTGCTATGTTAAAACTCTTCCAAAAATATAGCATGTAGTAAGAAGTTTGGGAAAACAGTAAATTTTACAAAATCTTTCGCTGGAAAATAAATTTATATTTAATTTTTTATAATTACCTTTTGAATAATAAAATATAAAAGACATTTAAAAATTATAATGAATAAAACAGAAAGTTGAAAGGAATTTCACACACACAAGGATTGACATTGACAGTCAGGTACTTAAGTTTAGGGGAAAATGGGGTGAGACTGTGTAATCGTATTGGATGGCCAGTACTTTGATGGAACCCCTCAACATGTCGTGTGCAGTGAGTTTATGGTACCGAGGGAAGCTAGATGAGATTCTAAGAAGGTCATGAGTATTTTTAATCCTGTGGATACCGAGAGAATTTTGGATTGAAGTATTGCTCCTGTTTCAAGGGACATTATAATGTGGAACCAACACTCTTCAGGATCCTATACTACTAAAATGGGGTATATTTGAATCCAAAGAAACAGAAATATGGAAATGGACATGTCTCCCTTGTGGAACGTCATTCAGAAGTTGAATACTCTTTTAAAGGTTAAGAATTTGTGTGAAAATTTTGTCATAGTGACATTTTTATCGGTGAAAAGCTTGTTGCTTCTCATATCGTCAATGGTTTATGCCCATTATGCTCTATAAAAACTGACTCTTTTTCATGCTTGTCGAGACTGCTCTTCTGCTCAAGATGCTTTTGTTTATTGTGATCTTTAGGGCTTAATCTCAAAGGTTTCAGTCGACAGTTGTAGAAATTGGCTAGAGCTTTGTGTCGAGGCGCTGGACAAAAAGTAATTTATTTTTCTTATGGTGTTGATTTGGAACTTATGGAATAAGAGAAATCATCTTGCCCATAAGTCTATTTTGTTGCATGTTAGAGTTGTCGTGGATTATGCTCAGTTACTTGTGAATGACTTTGTTGCAGCTTTTGATCACAATGTCCCTAGTATTACTTGCAACAGGTCCAATAGATGGAAGTGCCCTCTAGAGTTGGTATTCAAGATCAAAGTTGATGGTGCGTTTATTCCAGAAACTAGAGTAGCGGCCTTTGGAGTTGTGGCCCGAGATGAATATGGTCTCATGGTTGATGGACATGCCCAAGTCATTCTATGGATCCTCAAGGTCGAACTTGCCGAGGCATGGGCATTCTCATAAGGCATCAAGCTAGTGACTTCTAATGGTTGGAGCAAGGTGATCATTGAAGAAGATTGTATAAGAGTGGTCAACATGTTGCTTTCTTTTGGTCCTGATCTCTCCCTAGCCGCCATTGTTCTAGAGGAGGCTAAACACATTCTTAGGACTCATCCTAGTTTTACTGTTGCACATGTTAGCCGTGAGGCAAATAGAGTAGCTCATTATCTTGCTCATTTGAGCCTTACTTGTATCGAGCTTTTTTATTTTTCTGTTGATGTGCCAGACTGTTTGGCTTCTAATCTTGTAGACGATGCTATTTATTGTTGTTAATGAAGTTTTATATATTTCCCTAAAAAAATGTGTGCGAACCCTTTTTTTTATTTCGATGGAACCTTGGTGAGTCCCTAGCATCGCACAACCATAACTATTATTTTTTTCCCTTCGTCTTGTAGATGACATCGACTTTGAGGAAGACGAGTTACCACCTCATTCGTCTATTCGATCTAATCGTGCAAGTACTATGAGGACTACACGTGAGTATTCTTTTAGATTAATATTAGTGTTTAGTTTGGTGGCATAGTGATAGATTTTTATGTAGAGTTTGATATCGTAGGTCCCGACGTTAGACCTATTTTTATATTATGACTTGTATGATTGACATCACGTGCATACGATTTCAGAATGTGTTTTAATTATGACTTATGAAATATTTGATTTGTGAAACATCATATATATGAAACTATAATTTATGGATTTATGGACTATGATTTATGAATTATGTTTATGAAATATCAGATTTATGAAATTTGTTTTTATGAAACTTCAATTTTAAACATCATATATGTATGAGCATGAGTTGGGATTTGTAAGGAGGAAGTTCAGTGGTTTCACCCTTTAGGCTGAATTTCACTTCGGATGGCGGACGTAGGGAGGAGGTTATAGGAACCTTCCTATTTTTTGCGGACGTAGTTGGGTGCATTGCATTACGCTTGTGATATTGTATCATTTGTTTTATGTTTCAAAAAATTTCAAAAAAGTAATACAATGTTTTATGATTATAGTTTTTCTTACACTTTAAAGACACACTAAGCTCTTTAGTTTACTCAACCATAGTTTCCTCTTACATATATCTTTAGACTTTAGGCGACGTGGTACTTGGAGAATTTCAATTTTATCCGATTATTTTATTATTCAGTATGAACTAAATTTAAACTATCATATTATTATTATTATTCTATGTTTTGGGATATTTACGTATTTCAGATCGTGGAACTTTATATTTTTGGATTATGTTTCAGCGTATATTTACATATTTTATTTCAGATATTTTATTAAATGATCAGAATATTTTTACAATATTTAGGTTTTGAAAACAATTGTGGTATTTTACGATACTTATTGTTAATTAATAATTAATTTTTTATAAACTATTTAAACCTAAAATTTATTACTTGAGAAAAAAGTTTTCAACGGTGACTTACTAAATTCGGTATTTTCTTCTAGGTCGGGTTTAGGGGTTGCATTTAGTGTTATCATAGCTAAATAAAATCTTAATATAAATACTGGACGGAATCATAAAAATTAATTATAAATATGGTTAAAATAAAATTAGAATTTTTTAAACATAATTTTATTATTAAAGTGGGATAACTTTCACTTTTCTTTCCTATTTTCCGCCCAATTCGAAGATAAAACTATTTGTATAGGAGCAAGAAAAACTATCTCCCCTCCTATTTTTTTCCTTCTAATTTTCTACTCTATCAAGCAACCTTTAAATTTATTTTCTTTCTAATTTTCTCTTCCCTCCTTACCTTCTTTCACTTTTTTTCTCTACCAAGCAAAGCTTTAAAGTTGTTTTTCACATTGTCCTGGATTCCACTTTTTTAGCCTCCAGGGTTCATCCTCAAGACTCTTGCATTAAGTAATTATTCATGGTGTATTAGATTAGGTAAATGTTTAATCACTCAAGTTTAAATTTTTTTTAATGTTATCGAAACGCATCGTCTGTCCAAATAAATCTTAACAAGTAAAATATTTAATCACGATACAAGAGAAATCAAAGGGCAAAGGCTATTTCAATCTATTTTACATTACACAGAAAAGAAAACATGTAAGGAGGGTATATTCAACACTTATTTGTATTCAAAATACAAGAAAACCCTTTTTTTTACATAATGACATTTTAAATTAAAAAATCACACAAATTACAGCAGAGTACAGTTCGGGTGGTAAGGAGGAGAATCGGTCCTCTTAGCCACCCAATCAGTAACGAAATTACATTTTTTTGTGAACAAAAGAAAAAGAAACAGCATCAAACAAAGCACACCAAAAAATAATATCTTTATATTCTAAAAAAATATCTTTTTCAACGGAAGAAGAAATTCAAACAAAATAATTTTCCGACTTAAGTATACTAATTAGATCTTTAAAGTCAGACTTAAGAATCAATTTGTTAAAGTTTGTCTCCATCACTTTTTTAAGTGCTTTTAGTTAAAACAGGTTGTTTTTTGTTGCTTTTAAAACTAGCTTTTCCACCCAAACCAAGAAGCTGGATTTTATAGCTTCTTGGGTGAAAAAGCTAGTTTAAAAATAAAATTACTTTTTTACCCTTATTATTTAATTATAATTTATTGTTAAAATAATGTTTATGCATACATAATTGTAAAATAATATATAATTTATAATATTTATATTGAAAATAAAATTATTTTATTTGTACTTTATTTTATATTTATTATTAATGTGTAAGTGGTATGCCCGTATATAATCTAGAATGTAGTTTATATTTTCAAATTAAATTTTATAAAAAAATAATTTTTTTATTATAATTGAAATTGATTTATTTCATAAATCATAACATTAATTAATTTGAACAATCACTCAAATTTACTTTTACTTTTCAATATAATGTCTAAAATAGACATTTTATCTCCCCAAAATCACTTTTTGACATCAATGACAAACACTAACCAGCTTTTCAAAACTACTTTTCAACAGCTAGTTTAAAAATCACTTTTTTCACCGCACTTTTTAAAAGCAACCACAAACTAAGCCTAAATGAATACACCCCATTCTCCAAGCTTGCTTCGCCACCCTAACTTTATTAAAAGTATAAAGATTTCAAAAACCTAACCATCCTTCTTCCTTAGTCCTGCACAATTTTTAATCTATTTTAATCAAAGTCTATTTTACATTGATTTATCACCTAGAGAGGGATTGATTGCATGATAATGTTTCTTTGGTTGAACCATACAAATTTATCACCTACAACATTAAATTATTTGATCCAACAAAACAATTATTTGTAAAATATAATAAATTTATTTTGAAATAAATTAGATTGATGTTAGTAATTTAAGTTTTTTATAAGTATGTTTAGGCTTATTTAAAAAATAAGTATCCAAACTATTCCTTTTTAAAATTTTAAGTGCATAAAGTATTTTTTTTTTGGTAAATATAGGTGTCTAAAGTTTCAATTGTTACAATTTTAAGTATCCAACCGTTTAGAAAAAAATCATTACCCAATAAAAACGTGACATGAGTCATGTTTTTATTATTATTTTAAAAAAAATGAAAATAATATAATTTTAAAAAACTCAAAAATTACCAAAATTCGCACGAACTAACTTGCCTCAGTGGTTAAGGGAATGGTTGTTGTTCCTAGAGCTCACGGGTTCGAGCACTAGCAACTGCAGCAGGGTGATTGAGTGTTAATTGGCAAATAGTTAAGAGTATATTTAGAACAAATACACTTGTAATCAACCCAAACCACACAAATTGTCGCAGTCATTTTTGTCGCCGAACACCACACAAATTTGTGGTTTTGATATTAAGAATTTGAGGGTTTTTAAAAAATTTGAGTTTTTTTTTAAATTGTATTCTTTTTCAACTTTTTAAATAATAATAATAATACTAATAATAATAATAAAACATATAACATGTCATATTCTTGAGTAATGAGTATTTTTTTTTTGAATATGCTGGTGCGATGCAAGGGTAGCATCTGTTCAACTTTCTTAGTCTTTTCAAAGACGGCACACACAGCATGACATAACTGGTGCTCGAACCCGGGTCCCAAGGGATGATAAACATCTACCTTTGCCACCAGGACACAAGAGGATGAGCGGGTAATGAGTATTTTTAAACGGTCTTGACACTTAAAGTTATAACAGTTAAAATTTTAGGTAACTTAAAAAAAAATTAAGCATCTAAAATTAAAAAATATATAGTTTAAACACCTATATTTATATTAAGCCATATGTTTATTATATAAAAATAAATGTTATTTACATGTTTTTAATTAACTTTAAATAAAAATATTTTAATTTATTAAATTAAATTTGATTAAATTGGGTAAATTCTATGTTTTTATTAATTATATATATTGTTTTTGGTTAACTATCATAAACAGGGATCAGAGTCAGAATTTGCTTTGCTAATAGGTAAAAGCTATGGACTTTGATAACTAGAAGAGGTCAAATCCGAAACTGAGATATATCAAAAACACAGTTCACCGCCTTTGCTTTCTTCGAATCATTGGACTATATTCACTTCTAGAGTTCTTCAGTATTATTGTTCTGGGTATTGTGGAAAGGCAAAATGACAAAAGATGCACCCAACGTTTGCATGTTTTGTCATTTCGCCCCCTATTCTTTTTTTTGGTCCAAATATACCTCCAACGTTTGCTTGTTTTGTCATTTGGCCCCCTATTCTTTCTTTTGGTCCAAATATGCCCCCCAATGTTTCATTCATAGTCCAAATATGCCCATGTTGGATGTAAACTGTCAATCAACTGACGATCAACGGCTTATAAAAAAATTTTGACGTGGCATCAGCAGATCTTAATACGTGGCAAGTCCAGTCAGCATCAGCTGTTGAACGTCAGTTGACTGACAGTTTCCATCTAACGGGGGCATATTTGGACCAAATTGAAACGTTGAGGGCATATTTGGACTACGAATGAAACGTTGGGGGCATATTTGGACCAAAAGAAAGAATAGGGGGCCAAATGACAAAACAAACAAACGTTGGGGGCATATTTGGACCAAAAAAAAGAATAGGGGGCTAAATGACAAAACATGCAAACGTTGGGAGCATCTTTTGTCATTTTTCCTTGTGGAAAAAAGGAATCTTCAAGTCCAATTACATGAGCCAAGAACTCGAACAATCTCCTCCTCCTCCGTCGGCTTCTCAGCCAGCTCCTCCGTCGCCTCCGTTTGATCCTAGTCGAAGTATGCTCTCTGGGTTTTCTTTGTTTTCCCGTTTAATGGTTTTGATTACTGTCTCTCTGTAAATTTGAGAGAATATATGGTGATATCGTTTCTTATTTGCTTTCTAAATAAGCAAATTTGAATTTTGTTTATATTATTTTGTTGAAATCATCTGTTGGTATAATGGTGCTATCTCTGGATTGACTTGATTTTCTTGTTTTAATCTGTTTATGCTGTTTTTTTTTTCTGTGTTTGAATAGTAATTGATTGATTCTTCCAGGTGATTGCTTAAGAAAAACTAGCTAACATGTGTTTTGAATTCATAAGTATCCATGCAAATTATAAGCATTTTAATTACTTCTTCAAATGGTTCGAATTATATCTATTATGGTGTTGATGAGCACAAGGGTTATGGTTAAAGGACACCTTTCTAGGGAGGATTTAGGGTTTCATGATTATACTCAAATGGTTTTTATGAAACTCGTGCATTCTGTGTTCGATTACTTCTAAGCATTTCAGTTACTGTACCGAATAGTTCGGAATTATAGGTGTTATGTTGTTGGATGAAAGCGGGTTATGGTTTAAGGATACCTTTAGTAAAACCAGAGCTGAAGCTTTGTTACTGTGAATATAGTTATTTGGCTAGGGTTTAGGGTTTCATGATTATCCTCGAATGCTTTTTACGAACCTCCCTCACTCTGTGCTTGATAAATTCTAAGCGTTTCAATTACTTTATCGAATGGTTCGGAACCATAGTTATGGTGTTTGATGAGAGCGAGGGTCATGGTTTAAGGATACCTTTCGTATAACCAGAGCTGAAGCTTTGCTAATGTGGATAGAATTAGGTAGGATTTTGAGTTTCTTGATTATCCTCGAATGCTTTTTATGAACCTCGCGCACTGTGTTTGATTAATTCTAGGCGTTTCAGTTACTTTGTCAAATGGTTTGGAATTATAATTGTTATGGTGATGGATGAGAGGGAGGGTTTTGATATAAGGATACCTTTTGAATAACCAGAGCTGTAGCTTTGTTAATTTGAATGGAGTGATTTGGCTATGGAGGATTTTTGGGATTTTGTGGTTATCAACGACCACTTTTCATGAACCTTGCGTTCTCCGTGTTCCACTATCTCTCAAATAACATAAACATGTTTATGCAGTGATCGGCATCATCAAGAGGAAGGCCTTAATTAAAGAGTTAGCTGCCGTATACCACGCCAGATGCCTTGCGAAATGTCAAGAACTTATGGAGCTTCAGAAAAAGTGGGACGAGGTATTTCATTTATGTACCGTTTGATTTCAACACATTCTTCTCATCATTTTCGATAAATATAGAGCAAAACCATTACTTCTAAAACGAATAATTACAAGTATATGTGACCTTATTTCAATTAATTGATCTAGTTGCTCTTAGGTCTCCAAGGCGCAACTTAGCATATATCGATGTCAAAAGTCCAGATTACCATCAATATATGGTTACATATTCAACTATAGTAATCATTTCCTTTTCATTTGCAGCCATACATCGATGTCAAAACTCCCGATGATTCGAGGAAAGAGAAAAAGAGGCCACCAAAACGGCTAAAGAAGTCTCGCTAAGCATAAGATCCGAGCCTAAATCTGTTGGCACTTTCATTTGTTTAGGTCAGTTGAATTTGATGAATGCATGTCTGTGAACATTGCCCCATTTACAGTGTGTCGAGTGGTCTATTTGCAGGGGATCCGATAAATCTGGGATTACATAAGAAACATCTCTCGTGATATGCCAAAAACAACAGGGATTGATCATGATTTCCGGTTCCAGCAATGTTCTATATTATATGTAACATAAGGACATCTTAACACACAAACATAGTTGTGATTTTTACAATTTGTATAATGGTCAATCTAATTAGGGTTCTTAACTATCAATGTGCTTGATCATCCGATGATAATTGGAAGCCCCAAGCTTATTGATTTCTGGTCCCATTGTTTCACCAAATTATCATCAATTCATCATTGTATTTGTGTTAGAACTTGATGCAACAACAGCACAACTACATTAGAGTTCCGACCTCTATTGTGCAAGCATAAAATCATGCAAAGAATCCATGAAATTTTGACAAATGTACTGTAAAATTATACAAGAAACATTACAGGCCAAGTATAAACTACATTTATTGATGAACATTGTATGTAACTTGCAAGTATATAAGACAAAGCAGAACATGCTCGTACCTAAAATATTCACATATAGAGGGAATGTATGTTTTTAGAAAAAAGAGTGAAGGACAACAAACTCAAAGCTCTTGCATCATCTAATTGGTTGCAGGTGTCCGCTGTGATAAGCATCCGAGATACAAAACAACCAGCAGATGGATTTTGGCGATCGGTTGAAATGCTTGCACCGCATGATCAACAAGCATGGATTGGTTTCATTGGCGGTCCAAAGCAAGGTTTAGCTTTCATATGAAACTGCCGTGAGACTAAGCTACAATATGTAACAAATTTGTCTCACCATCGGCTCTCCAAAGCATGCTAACCCTTCTTTCCCCGTGACCACTTGTGCTTGACTGATTTCCCTGGAAAGCGCAAAATGAACTTTAAATACAGAAAAGTTGCATACATAAAAGGTTAAAGCAAGCAGAATGAAGAAGACAAGGGAATGCTATCTATGTTACACGGATTCGGGTGTGTCGAAAACAGGTTCATTTTTTTTAAAGATTTCAATGTATCTGGAGAGTTTTAGATGATCATACCAAAAGACAAGTTAAGTGAAAGCAACGCATAGCAATACATGAGCCAACAACGTAAAACTATTAACTAAACATAGAATCAATTCATTTGCTTCTTGTATAACCAGCAGCATTTGAGACTTTTACCTTTGCATATCAAAACGAATTCATCTCCAAGCAATAAGTCCTTCTCTTAACCAGCATCTTAGCTGCAGTCCCAAAAGGCTCTTCAAAAGCATTTGATAACCAAGAAGAATCTGAGACCTCGTTTTTCGAAGTAGATTGTTCACTGGGCCTAATAGCAACCAAAGTAGCACCATTCAAAACAGCCCCATCAGGCAATTCCAAGTAAGGAGCATACCAAAGCCTCATATTCAATGCAGGCACCAATGTCCTCTTCGAAGCAGAAGAAGCCGATAATGGCTTCACTCTCAACTCCTCAAGCTGATCCTTGTTCATACAAAGCACCCCTTGCCCATCCGAATCGGTTAAAACCAAGCTATCCAGCGTCTTATGATCCGCAATTATCCCTTGAAGCAAATAATGCCTAGCTGATGCCGCGATTAACGAGCTAATCGTCCAAACAACCCTTAATTTCAATCCACCGGTGGTATAAAACGTCTCCGGAATACTCCCATCATCCTCGCCAACATTTGAACCATTGTAGATGCATAACCCATCATTCCCAAATTCAGATACTTGAGAATTCGAGTTGTTAACTACAGAGGCAGCTCCAAGGATGACGCAATTATCTAGGGTTGACCCGAAATCAGCTCTCCATTTCAAAAGGACTCCATCATCAATCCCTAACTCACCGCTGGGTAATTCGATTCGGAGGAATCGAATCTCGTTGAAATTTCTAAGAACCTGCGTAGGGGAATGATGGGTAACCCCACCTTGTTCCATTTCCCCGTCATCAACCTCACCGCCGCCGCTGGGAGCGATGGATAACGAAGAAGACGAAAGGGAATTCAGGGTTTCTATCAAAACGGACCGTTTTGGGCCGAGGAATTGACCCAAAGCCTGAAATGGTTTAGCAATGCCACCGAATACGAGACGGAAGAGATCCGAGAAAGGGCCAATTAGGGCACGGGATTTTTCGGAGGAAGAGGAAGAAGAGGAACAATCGTCGTCGGAGATGACGCAATCAACACGGACGACGACGTTTTCGACTTGCGGGACTAGGGAATGAAACCGACGGGAGACGACGCAGCAGCGGCCGAGATCTTTGACGTCGCCGATCTTGTTCAAGATTAACAGGAGGAGAGAGTCCGGGAGGCGGTCGAAGTGATCAATAGGGTCGGGTTGGTTGGGATCCGTATGAACCGAAGACATGTTTGGGGAAGGAAAGGGAAGTATAGGAGAGAAAAGGAAGAGGGAAGGAGATATAAATGGTGGGTTGAGACTTGAGATTGATCCACGCTTTTTGTCTTTACAGAGATAATAATAAGGGTAAACTATACTAATGACCACCGAACTATGAGGTTGGTGTCGACTTGACCACTATATTTTCAATTTTGTCAAATATACCATTTAACTATTTAAATGGTTCCAATTAAGCCACTCGCCGTAAAAAAAACGAAAAAATTAACGGAACTGTTAAAATAATTGGTATAATTACACATTTGGTCTTTTATATTTATACAATATATCAATTTAGTCCTAATTTTAATCTAATAAAATAAACTAATTATTCAATAAGATAGTGACACGTGTCACCACCTTATTGGAAGTCTTTAATTATTTTTATTTAATTTATTTAATTAATTTTCCACCTCCAATCATGTGGTGACACGTGTCACCCAATTGGAGGTGGAAAATTAATTGAGGAACAAAACGCCCCCATCATGGATCAATCCTGTGACCTTGGAGAAACCAAGGTTTGTGCTTGTCACTGAACCAAGCACACTTCTGTGCTATGGGGTACAACATTCAATATATGCGTTTAATGATTGTTAGTGCCCAGAAAAATGAAAGAAAAGAATTTACACTTACGTGAATTCGAACCAGGGACCTTAAGATGCATAGCCCAAATGCTTGCCACTACACCAAGTGACCACATTGTAATATGTTGTACAACATTTAATATATGTATTATATAATTTTTAATGCTTGGAAAAAGAAGAAAATGTAATTTTAAGAAACTCGAACATAATATTCTTATGATGCATAAAAACATTTAAACCAATTAAATAAATCTAATAACTAAATTAAAGTTAAGATAAAAAATAAAAAATTATAGTTCCAGATTTATTTTTATAATTTGTATATATTTTAAATTATAGTTAGTGCATGATTTAAAATAAAAAATTTAATATTATTTTTTAATTTTTTAATAGAAAAATATTTTAAAATTTTTATATTTTAATCTAAATTTAATATATTTTTAGTTCCAGATTTATTTTTATAATTTCATGTATATAATGATTTTTTAACTTAATTAATAATTTTAATATTTACAAAAAATTAATTAAATTATTATATATATAATTATATTAAAAAATTAAAAATTATATTAAATTCATTTAGCGAATTCAAACTCACAAACATAATTTAATATTCTTAACTTTAATTTAGTTATTAGATTTATTTAATTGGTTTAAATGTTTTATGCATCATAAGAATATTATGTCCGAGTTTCTTAAAATTACATTTTCTTCCTTTTTCCAAGCATTAAAAATTATATAATATATATATTAATTGTTGTACAACATATCACAAAGTGTTCACTTGGTGCAGTGGCAAGCACTTGGGCTATGCATCTTAAAGTCCTTGGTTCGAATCCACCCAACTGTAAATTATTTTCTTTCATTTTTCTGGGCACTAACAATCATTAAACACATATATTAAATGTTGTATCCCATAGCACAAAAGTGTGTTTGGTTTAGTGGTAAGCACAAACCTTGGTTTCTCCAAGGTCACGGGTTCGATCCATGATGGGGGTGTTTTGTTCCTCAATTAATTTTCCACCTCCAATTGGGTCACACGTGTCACCACCTGATTGGAGGTGGAAAATTAATTAAATAAATTAAATAAAAATAATTAAAAACTTCCAATAAGGTGGTGACACGTGTCACCATCTTATTGAATAATTAATTTATTTTATTATATTAAAATTAGGACTAAATTGATATATTGTATAAATATAAAGGACCAAATGTGTAATTATACCAATTATTTTAACAGTTCCGTTAACTTTTTCTTTTTTTTTAACGGCGAGTGGCTTAATTGGAACCATTTAAATAGTTAAGTGGTATATTTGACAAAATTGAAAATATAGTGGTCAAGTCGACAACAACCCCATAGTTCGGTGGTCATTAGTATAGTTTACCCTAATAATAATAATAATAATAATAATAATAATAATAATAATAATAATAATGGTGGGTTGAGGATGAGGTGAGTTTATCGGTATTTTAAGTGATCTAAGAAGACGCCGAAGAAAATAAAATTAAATAAAAATAAAAAATAAGGTAAACTATGCCATTGACCACCGAATTAATTGAACATTTTTATTTTGACCACTGAACTAACGAACTCGTTAATCAGACCACCGAACTTGTTAAATTAACCTATTTTGACCACCGCCATTAAAAAAATAACAGAAGACTGACGGAGTGATGACGTGGCAGTTAACTAACTTTTATAAAATTACATATTTAATATTTGTTATTTACACATTCTTTCAATTTAGTCCTAATTTTAAATTAATAAAATCAATTAATTATTTTATTAAGTGATGACACGTGTCAACACCTTATTGGAAGAATTTAATTATTTATATTTTGATTTTATAAATTTATTTCACCACTTGTTTGAAGGAAAATTAAGCAAATATGAGAGAAATGGGCTGGGGAGGATCGAACCTGCAGGTTGCAACATGTGGGTTCTAATCCCACACCTTTACCACTGCACCGCACGTCTCTCAATGTCATGATTTGTTCCATTTAGTATATATCTTATAATACAGTAAATGTTAGGGGAAAAAAGTAAAAATGATTGAAAGGGGATTCGAACCTAGACCAATTGAAATGTGTATAATCACACAAATATTCGATTTAAAATATTCGAATATTTTTCTTTTTCATATTTAAATTAATTTGAATCCTTGATTTAAATATTTTAAATCGAATATTTAAAAAATTTTAAATATTCGATTTAATTTAAATACTTTAAAATATTTAAATATTCGAATATTTTTTCTTTATATACTTGATTTAATATATTTGATATATGTTATAATGCATTAAATCGAATATTTTTCTTTTTCATATTTAAATTAATTCAAATACTTGATTTATATATTTTATATCGAATATTTTAAAAATATTTTTTATTTTTCATATTTTAAATATTCGATTTAATTTAAATACTTTAAAATATTCGATTTAATGCATTTTATTTTAAAATATTTTATATGTTATAATGCATTAAATCGAATATTTTTCAGTTTCATATTTAAATTAATTTGAATCCTTGATTTAAATATTTTAAATCGAATATTTTAAAAATATTTTTTTTCTTTTTCATACTTTAAATATTCGATTTAATTTAAATACTTTATAAAAAAAATTAAAATATTCGATATAAAATATTTAAATCAAGTATTCGAATTAATTTAAATATGAAAAAGAAAAATATTTGAATATTTTAAATCGAATGTTTGTGTGATTATACACATCCCAAGTGGTCTAGGTTCGAATCCCCTTTCAATCATTTTTACTTTTTTCCCCTAACATTTACTGCATTATAAGTTATATATTAAATGGAACAAATCATGTCATTGAGAGAGGTGTAGTACAATGGTAAAGGTGTGGGGTTTAAAACCTACATGTTGCAGGTTTGATCCACCCCAACCTCTTTTCCTCATATTTGCTTAATTTTCCTTCAAACAAGTGGTGACATGTGTCACCATTTGATTGGACGAGGAAAATAAATTTATAAAATTAAATATAAATAATTAAATTCCTCCAATAAGGTGTTGACACGTGTCATCACTTAATTAAATAATTAATTTATTTTATTAATTTAAAATTAGAACTAAATTGAAAAAATGTGTAAATAACAAGGAATAAATATGTAATTTTATAAAAGTTAGTTAACTGCCACGTCATCACTCTTTTAGTCTTTTGTTATTTTTTTAACGGCGGTGGTCTAAATAGGTTAATTTAATAAGTTCGGTGGTCTGATTGACGAGTTCGTTAGTTCGGTGGTCAAAATAGGAATTCCCAATTGATTCGGTGGTCAATGGTATAGTTTACCCTAGAAAATAATGTAGGTGACACATGACTGTTATGTCGATAAAAACAATCCATATCAACACATATGATTGTCATGTAACTCTTTCATTTTTGATTTAATGATTGAGTGACTAAAATAAGTACAACTAAAAAACAATGATTAAATTAAGAAATTAAATTTTAATGATAGAAATAAGAGTGAGAAGAAAGATAAGCGATGAAATTTGTAATTAACCTGATAATAAAATGTAGAATAAAGTACATATTTAGTACCTTCTATTCTCGTGTTTCTATTTTGGTCATTCAATTTTTTTTTAAATGATGTCTAACATTATGTTTTTTTTTATATTTTGGTAATCATCGTTAATAATTTAACCACAAAACTGACTTGACATTTTTATTTTTCTCTCCCATAATCAAGTGATAGTACGTTAGCTTTGCCTTCAATTTTTTAACAGTGGGTACCAAAATAAAAATAAAATTTAACATTAAAAATTATTTTGTCAAAAACATTAATTGAGTAACCAAAACATAAACACGAATATAGGTGAGTTACCAATTAATTAGTTTACCCTAAAATATATAACAGAAACACACCCACGCTCTGTATCTCTCTTTCAATAGCGCGAACCAGTCCCCGCCAAAAATAAAACTTCCCATTGCTTGCTTTCACACAATTTATGTTTATTTAATTATCTATTTTTTATTTCCCCCGTTAAAATTCATGAATCTAAAAAACTGGTAAATTTAGAAAAGGAATGAAATTAGATCAGAGTTTTGGATCATGTCGAAATCGCTTCCTTATTCTGTGAAAGATATTCACTATGATAACGCCAAGTTCCGTCACCGATCCTTCTTCAAGGTATTCAATCTATCTCCCTCCTTTGTTTTTTTTTTCATACTTATTTAAGGTATTCGGATCTGCATTTTGATGTAATTTTTATGCGAACACGATTATATTTACTTTAGCGATCATTGTGAAAGGGAAGAAATAAACAAAAAATAAGATCAGCGAGGATTTTAGAGCGTAGAAAATGAAGAGATGAGATGACAATTGATAGTAAAAAGTAGAGGATTCAGATATTACGGATTTTGGATAACCAGCAAATTGATGTATTGGATTTACTACCTGCATTTTGATGTAATTTTTATGTGAACATGATTATATTTATGAACTGGTCAGTGTTAAAAGGAAGAAAAAAAAAGACTAGTAAGGAAATTAGAGAGCAGAAAATGAATAGATGACAACGGATATTAAACAAATTGAGGATTCGGATAACTTGTAAATTGAGATATCTGGATTTACTACCTGCGAATTTAGATGTTAGGTATCTTTTGGGACCTGCATTTTGATGTCAACACAATTATATTGTGGATATTGTGGATTCAGATAACTTGCAAATTGAGATATTCCTTAAATTTACTACCTGCGGCGGATTTGGATATAAGCCCTTGGCTGTGTATTGTCTGAATCTGATTTTATTTTTATTCAAATAGACTCGGATATCTGAATCTGTTATTCGAATCCACAATCCACTTTATTTATATGGATAATGAATATCTGACTCCTATATGTACATATATTCCATGTTAATTTGAATTTATTCTCTGTTCTTTTATGGTGTAATACAGGTGATCACTCAGACATTGTTTACTAGTGACATGAGGCGTGAATGTGTAGGTTGCAGTACAGGGAAGTTTTTAGGGTTATTAATGATATTTGGATTAGCATGTCTAATGTTGACTCATGCAAATAAAGTACCTTCGGTTTCTGATGGAATAGCAAAAGGTATTGAGACAGATGAAGAACAAAAGGTAGTTACTGATGTTGGCATAAAGATTAAAAAGCTTACGAAAAGACCTCCTATACTTCCTCCCCGATTATCACGAAATGAAGAAGGTAGTTCCGGTACATTTACTGGCAAAACAAATGAGACTGATGAAGAAAAATGGAAAGCTAGACAGCAAAATGTAAAGGAGGCTTTTATCCATGCATGGTCTGGCTATAGAAAGTTTGCTATGGGTCATGATGAGCTTATGCCACTAAGCCAGGAGGGGATTGACGGGCTAGGAGGTCTAGGCGCTACTGTTATTGATGCTCTTGATACTGCCATGATAATGGGTCTCGAGGAAGTTGTTTCTGAAGCAGGATCATGGGTTGAGTCGCATCTTTTAGAGAGGATTAGTCAGGAAGGGCAAGTTAATTTGTTTGAAACCACAATACGGGTCTTGGGTGGTCTGTTGAGTGCGTATCATTTGAGTGGGGGGAATCATGATATGAACTTAGCAAACAAGGGACCGAAACCTACTGTTTATCTAGACATTGCAAAAAATTTGGCCGATCGTATGCTAGCTGCTTTTACTTCCAGTCCAACTGCCATTCCTTTCAGTGATGTTGTGCTAAGTGATTTCTCAGCTCTTCCATCTGTTGGTGGTAAGAGTAGTACTTCAGAAGTTTCCACTCTACAGCTTGAGTTCAATTACCTCAGTGAAATTTCTGGTGATCCAAAGTATAAAACAGAAGGGATGAAGGTTTTGGCGCATTTCAAAACTCTTCCAAAGGTGGAAGGACTGGTTCCTATCTACATCAGGTATGTTTCTTTCACTTCAAATATGCCATAATTCCAAAGTCATTGGTACTTAAAACTGCAATATCTTTCTTTATATCTTTCTAGATTTGTATCCTGCAAAGTTAGGTTGAGATAAATTTTCTTTTGCTGGGATAACTGATTTTAGCCATTAAACACAGAAGAAAATAATGTGATAACCTGTTTTTTCATTACGCAATTGCTGTTACCTTCTTTTGGGGGGTCTAAACATGCAGGATTGCTTTGACATCTGGTTGTCACCTTTTTTTTTATTTTCAATTAATGTACTTCAGTAACTATGCCATAATGAAATGGCTTAAGCGATTAAATGGACAAAGGAAAAATGTCAAGAAGAATACAAAGAATTACTTAAAGATATTACATACCCCATCAGGGTTTTCGTCCTTTTTGTACTCAAATTGATTGTCTTATGTAGTCATCAATTCAATGAAAAATTTATTACGGTCTCTTTCATGACCTTCATTGGTAGATGTGGAAGGAAAGTTTTAATTCTTTGGGGGTTTTTTTTCTTTTCATTTCCTGGATATGACATTAGGTCCTGAGCAATAACAAGTTGACTTCCCTTGTTATGATCGTCTTATCCCTTTTATGACTTCCACAAATATGAACAACAAAATTCTTTAAAGATTGTTCTAGTATAGATCTTACTTATTATTTATATGAAGGTTTCCAATTTCTGTTGACTAAATGATTTGAGGTTAATACACTTTATCCTCCATTGATATCATTTTAATACTTATCATCATTGTCATCCATCATCGTAGTATGTATTTGTAATTATCTAGTCCTGATATTGTCTTAGTCTGGAGACTCTGGAATGCAGATCATTCCAGTGAGTATTTACTTATTTTCTTTGATAATCTTGCCATGAAATGCAGCCCTCATTCTGGTCAATTTGTCGGAGAAGAAATTAGACTCGGATCTCGAGGTGACAGCTATTATGAGTACCTAATCAAAGTGTGGCTTCAGTTAAGATCTATTCAAGATGGTAATTTCACATATCTGTATGATATGCATGAGGAAGCAATGAGGGGCGTTAGGCACTTTCTTGTGCAAAAAACAATACCAAATGAGTTGGTTTTTGTGGGGGAATTGCCTAGGGGATCCAATGGTACTTTCAGTCCAAAAATGGATCACCTGGTATGTGGTGCTTTCTCCACCCTTGAGTTTTCAGGAATACCTTGATAAATGGATATGTTTGGTGCTCTTGTTAAGGTGAAAGATGTTAATTTTTCTCTCATCCTGCCATCTACTGTTTAAAGCATTTGAACATTTCTTGATAAATGGATATGTTGTGTTAATCATTGACTCCAATAAAAGCATCTCTGTTTTCGGATCCCAAAGAGAACCCCTGATTTATGGAAGTATTTTTACTGTACTTGCCAGGTGTGTTTCTTGCCTGGTACTCTTGCACTTGGTGCCACTAAAGGCATCACAAAGGAGAAAGCCATGAAGGACAACCTTCTTACATTCGAAGACCTGGAAAACTTGAGACTTGCAGAAGATTTAGCGAAGACATGTTTCGAGATGTATTCAGTAACTGCCACTGGTCTGGCTCCTGAAATTGCATACTTTCATACTAAGGTTGGTTTCATTTAACTTGTTTGTAAAAATTAGTATAGGATTGAATTAATTTGCATGTGCACCGAAATGGTTCATATTTTCTTATTCATCTATACATGCTATTCTTTTTGCATATTATATAACTTTGATGGGTAATGATCTGTTGTCATGATGTGATTTCAACAGGAATATTTTGAAAGTGGTCTTGATGGTGGAAATAAGAGTTCAGAATATATAAATGACATAGTAATTAAGCCAGCTGATCGTCACAATTTATTGCGTCCTGAAACTGTTGAATCATTGTTTGTACTGTATCGTATCACTCAAGATCCAAAGTATGATCTTTTAGTGCTTTCGTTAATCTTTATATTTTCTGTTATTTATTGCATTTATAAAGCCCCCCCCCCCCCCCCCCCCCCCCCCCTCCTCCCAATATCATGTGTTGCAGATATCGAGAATGGGGTTGGCAGATCTTTGAGTCATTTGAGAAATACACAAAGGTCGATTCTGGCGGATACACTTCTTTAGACGATGTCACCACACTTCCTCCTCGAAGAAGAGATAAGATGGAGACTTTTTTCCTTGCTGAAACATTGAAGTATCTGTACTTGCTCTTTGGGGATCGCTCTGTTATGCCGCTGGACAAATTTGTTTTTAACACAGAAGCTCACCCTTTACCCCTTGGAGGTGCTATCTATTTAGAGGGAGGCAGTACCATGAAGGGAAGCATGTAAAGGTTAATGTCTCTTTGACATGGTTTGGTATAGTTTTTCTTGTTCTAAAGGCAGTCCATGCCTACTTGCGCAGGTTCCCAATTGATCTACAAATAGACCCTACAAAAAGAAAACTTATATTGGCATTTTTTAAGCCCTCCTAATCATGATCAAATTGTAACATTTATATCTTCTTTTAGACATTGAGGTTATGTGCGGATGGGGTTTGCCCACCAAAATATCGAGTGACATATAGGTAATTGACTTCTCTGATTTAGCAGTGTAATTGTAATTTTCAAGTCCCAAATCAACTGATTCTTATATATATTTGTAATTATTTCATTTTCACTGGCATTGCCTCAAGGTTACAAACTCTCTGCATCTATTCATGACTCCCCTTTACTATTGCCAAAAAGGTCACATTGAAATCTACTTTGTTACCATCAGCTTGAAGGAGAAGCAGATTATAACCATCTCGAGTGACAAATACATCATCTATTTATGCATTCTCAGCATTAACGACTTCTGAAAATGTGTAGCCTTCCAGACTTTTCCCCTGCAGTTTGACGTGGTCACGGAACGAGAAATGGTTAAAGCAAATGCCAGGTAATTGAAATAGAAGTATATTTCTGGTATTTTGAGGTACTTGAAGTTGTTAAGTGTTCTTTTCTGGTCTGGTTAGCAGCCATTCTGTGCAGCTCTTGTATTGATTCAGGTAGGAATATCAACCTTCTAGGTTGTCTGCTTTACAAACTTCTTCTCTGGAACTGCATGTGAATAGTTACTCTGTTCTTGATTGTTGTTATTACCTCAATTTGGGCCACAATTCTATGTTTGTTTCGAATATGATTGTACAAATGTTTAACTTGGTTTTGGTTTTATGAATACACAAAGCTTTCATGTGAATTCTGATATACTCGTTCTAAACATAGCTCTTTATACCATTATTTCTTACTAACAAAGGAAAATAGTAGATTTAAATGAATGTTGAACCTTTTGTTTTTGTATTCTCGTTCTTGAATTTGGCATAATCAAATGTTCATGTTTAAGACTGCAGACCTATGTTACTCGAGCTCTTCATTTCTCATGACGTACCCGTGTTCAAGGCTTGTGTCCAACATTTGGATATGGCGATATTATCTCCAAGGATCCTCCAAATATATGGAAAATTTTAGAAAAATCTAACAATGGCTTTAGCTTTCATTCATACGTATAATTTTATTTAAATATACTATATACATTATACATGCCATGTAACTACATCCTCGTGCCATTCCATTGAACCATTGAAGCCACCCCCGCCCATAGAACACGGCCGGCCTCTCCTTTCTAAACCGAGTTAGTGACGTTGTGTTCGCTCCTCCGGTCTGCTCTTGCATTATGTGTTTGGTTTTCATGCATTGTACATATGTAATGTCATGACCGTGGGAGGAGAATCGGAGAAAATAGGGCTTGAGATGTCTGAGATTAGGAATTTTGGGAAAACACGAGGAAAAGGAAGGATGGAAGCAAACGGCACCGTGTTGGAGATTGGGTCTAATATGGATGAGAAAGGCAAGTGGGCCTCGCGTGGGATGATAGGATACGAGCCCGTACCAGAGAATGACCCGATGGCTGCTGATGAGCCCAAGTGTGAAGAAGAGAATTGATCAGCTGATGAGGATGAATATTGTTATGAGTTAGTTATATTATGACAACTGTAAATAAATGGTTTTGTCAGTACACTAACATCTATATCAGGAATTGTACTGGACGGAGAATTATTATCCTATGAATGAAATACAAAATTCTTCTCTTCTAAAATCTATTCTCTCTCTATTCTGAAATCTTATTGCTTCTTTTCTCTTTCGAGTATTACATTTGGTAATCAGAGCAAGGTCCTTGATCCAACAGATACACTGGGAAAACAAAAGAAAACGCAGCAAATGGGGGATAATGTGGACTTAACCACCCTGCAACGCCAAATGGAGGAAATGAAGGTGGACAGAGAGGCCCTGAAAGGACGAATGGACAAGCTTGATTCTCGAATGGATGAAGTCCAGGAGGACCTCAAGAAGATCATCGATGCTGTGACCAGGGAGGTGGGGAGTCCCAATCCGACAACACCTGAGAAAAATGAGCAACAGTCAACAGAAGTTACAACCAAACAGGAAGGTAAGAAACCTATCCAAGTAACTTTCATTGATGATAAAGAACGATATACTATGAACATGGATGGCCCTGGAATTCTATCATCAAAACCACAAGAGAACTTCTCATCTGAAGAGAAGTGGAAACAAGAGGGGAGGTGGATTGAAAAGGGGAGTGCCTCAGCATCCCAAGGAGGGCCTAAGGTAGAAAAGGAGAGCCAGGAGGTTTGGTGGAACTCTCTGAACCTTAGACCAAGAATTGAATTGAATATGTTTGATGGGGATAACCCTAGGGGATGGATAAGGAGATGTGAGAAGTATTTTGCCATCTTTAACATACCAGAACATCATAAAATGGAGATAGCTGCAATGCATCTAAGTGGAAGGGCCGAAACGTGGTTTGATCGCTACATGATGCAGAAACACAGACTGACATGGCATGAGTTCATTGCTGACCTGTGTCATAGATTCAGCAACAAGACACCAAGTGATGTAATCGAAGAGTTCAACAAATTGTTTCAAAAGTCCACTGTTGAAGAATTTCAGGACAGATTCGAAGAGCTTAAGCCCTACATGCTACAGCTAAACCCTACCCTAAGTGAGAACTACTTTGTCTCAAGTTTTGTTAGTGGCCTGAAGGAGGAGCTGAGACACAGAATTAAGGTTCATCTCCCAAAGGACCTTTCGGAAGCCTTCAGACAAGCAAGACTGATTGAACTGTCCCTAGAGTTTGAGCACAAAAGACAGAAATACACAGTGAAAAGCTTCACTCCAACAAGATCACAAGGGAGTAACAGAACACCTGGGTTCCCATTGAGCTCAAAGAATACACCTCAAACACAGACTAATAGACAAGCCCTAATAGAGTACATGAGGTCCCATAATCTTTTCTTTAGGTGTGGAGAGAAATATTCCCCTGGGCACCAGTGTAAAGTGAAGCAGTTGAATGTAATGGAGAATGATGAAATGGAAGAAGAAGAGGGCAGAGATGAGGAAGAAGACCATGAAGGGTTGGCAATGGGTGAAGAAAAGACTAAGGACACAGAGTTGGAGATCTCCATGAATGCCTTAACTGGTAGTGTGGGCCACAATACCCTTAGAATCCCTGGAACCATCAAAGGAAGGATGCTAAGCATAATGGTGGATAGTGGAAGCACACACAGCTTCATCACTCCCTCTTGGGCAAAAGGAGGTGTTGAACTTGTCCAAACACCACCATTGGCAATAACAGTTGCAAATGGAGAGAAGCTATATAGTACAGGTAGATGCAACCAGTTAAGTTGGAAGATGCAGGGCCAAGAATTTGAACATGACTTCAGAATCTTGAGGATGGGAGGAAGTGACATGGTCCTAAGGGTGGACTGGATGAGCAGGTACATTCCCATTCTAATGGATTTCAAGAAGATGACTATGAGTTTTGAAAAACAAGGGAAGACAGTGGAATTGCAAGGAGGAAAAAGGGAAGAGACTGTTAAGACCATTTTTGGCAAGAAGATGATGAAACTCACAGAGAAGGATCCTGATTGCCTTGGAGAAGCCTACTTATTGAGCATAGAAGGAGAAGAAACAGAGGTTCCTAACTCCCTCAAGGGCATCCTGGCAGAATTCTTTGATGTGTTTGAGGAACCTAAAGGACTCCCACCTGCAAGATCCCATGATCATGCCATTGTCCTAAAACCTGGAACCTCCCCTATCAATCTAAGACCCTACAGATACCCCTATCACCAGAAGACAGAGATTGAAAAGCAAGTTGCTGAGATGTTAGCAAATTCTGTCATTCAGACCAGTAGGAGTCCTTTTGTTGCACCTTGTTTGATGGTTAAAAAGAAAGATGGAAGTTGGAGGTTCTGTGTGGACTACAGGCAATTAAACTCAGTGACTGAGAAGAACATATTTCCCATTCCCATAGTAGAAGACTTATTAGATGAATTGAAGGGTGCTGGATATTTCTCTAAGGTTGACCTCAGATCAGGGTATTGGCAGATTAGAGTGAAAGTAGAAGACATTCCTAAAACTGCTTTCAGAACACACCAAGGGCATTATGAGTTTAAGGTTATGCCTTTTGGGCTAACCAATGCCCCTGCCACCTTCCAAGCTCTAATGAATGAACTGTTTGGTCCTTATTTGAGGAGGTTTGTTTTGGTGTTTTTTGATGATATATTGGTCTACAGTAAGAGTATGAAGGATCATGAAGAGCATGTAAAAACTGTCTTGGAAGTGTTGAGGAGGAACAAGCTGTTTGCAAAGAGGAAGAAGTGTTTCTTTGGACAAAGGCACGTGGAGCACTTGGGACACATCATTACAGAACATGGAGTGGCTACTGATCCCTTAAAAATTGAAGCTATGAGGAAATGGGCCCTACCTTCAACTCTTAAGTCACTAAGAGGGTTCTTAGGCCTAACAGTAACAGGTTACTACAGAAAGTTTATTCGAAACTATGGGACCATCAGTAGGCCCCTCACCAACATGTTAAAAAAAGAAGGGTTCAACTGGTCAGAAGAGTCAAAAAGGGCTTTTGAACTACTCAAAGATGCTATGTGTGAGGCCCCTATGCTAGCCCTACCAAACTTCAGTAAGACTTTCTGCCTAGAGACAGATGCAAGTGCTAGGGGAGTTGGGGCTGTGTTGACTCAGGAAGGAAGGCCTATTGCCTACTTGAGTAAAGCCCTAGGCCCTAAGGATGCA
Organism: Hibiscus tridactylites; assembly: GCA_958450335.1. Taxonomy (NCBI): domain Eukaryota; kingdom Viridiplantae; phylum Streptophyta; class Magnoliopsida; order Malvales; family Malvaceae; genus Hibiscus; species Hibiscus tridactylites. The sequence goes on from OY288274.1 coordinate 17,762,192, forward strand.
GATTTGTCCATTTATGAAAAAGAGTATCTTGCCATACTACTGGCAGTAACTAAGTGGAGGCATTATCTAGAAGGGAGCCCTTTCACTATAAAGACAGATCATGAAGCTCTCAAGCATCTCTTGGAGCAGAAATTGACCACCACTATACAGAAGAAAGGGCTCACTAAACTCTTGGGACTGAACTACACTATTCAGTGCAGGAAGGGAAGGACTAATGTGGTTGCAGATGCCCTGTCAAGACAAGAAGGAGACCAACCAGAGCTACTGAGTTTGACATTGACTACCTTGATTCCAGAGTGGGTTAAGGAGGTGGAAGGAAGCTATGATCAAGACAGTTTAGCTATGGAGGCTATCCCTGCATTGTCTGTAAGTCACCACTATAAACCTGGATGGGTTATGTCGAAGGGAATACTAAGGTTTGAAAATAAGGTTTATGTTGGAGGAACAAGGGAGTTGAGATCACATCTGATAAGAGAATTACATGATTCTCCTCAAGGGGGGCACTCAGGCATTCAGGCAACACTCCTAAGGTTGAGGAGTACCTTTTATTAGCCAGGAATGAAGAGTTCAGTGAAGAGCTATGTGCAACAGTGTGAAGTGTGCCAAAGGACAAAAGGGGAGCATGTTGCCAGTCCAGGGTTACTACAACCTATTGCTATCCCCACTCAGGCATGGGAGGTCATTACCATGGACTTTATAGAAGGGCTTCCCACTTCTATGAAGTACAACTGTGCTATGGTAGTTATAGACAAGTATACTAAGTACGCCCACTTCATTGGTCTAACACACCCCTATACAGCTGTGGACGTAGCTCGAGCCTACTTAGACCAAGTCTACAAACTTCATGGCCCCCCTAAAATGGTCATATCAGATAGGGATAAGGTGTTCACGAGCTTGTTTTGGAAGGAGCTCATGAAACAAGCAGGGACGGTGACTCTGTACAGCACAGCCTATCACCCCGAGACCGATGGTCAGAGTGAGAGACTGAACCAGTGCCTAGAACAGTATCTACGCTGTATGTGTTTCCTCAAACCTAATGCTTGGGCTAAGTATTTGCCGCAAGCAGATGAAGAGAAACAGAATTACTGTTATGTTTTCATTGAATAATTTATCATCGTTACATCAGTAAATTATATCCTAAATAGGTTAGGACTTTTAGTTTTACAAGAGACCTAGTTAGGTTTGAACTTTTAACTCTATCTGTTAGGTACAAGATAAAGATACACTTTAACTTATTTACAAACTCTAAGATTGCATTATCTAACACTCCCCCTCAAACTGGAATATACACATTGTATAATCCCAGTTTGGTTATAAATCTGTCAAAATAAGCCTTTGGCAGAGGTTTTGTAAGAATATCTGCCACTTGTCCTTCTGATGGTACATAGTGTAAAGATGACATCCTTGTAGCAAGTTTTTCAGCAATGAAATGTCTATCAATCTCTATGTGCTTAGTCATGTCATGTTGGACAGGATCCTTAGCTATTTGGATAGTTGACTGATTATCACAGAAAACTTCAAAACTTTCACTTTGTGTCACTCCCAAATCCTTGAGTAGTTTTACAATCCAGATTCCTTCGCAAATTCCAAAAGCCAATGCCCTGAACTCTGCCTCGGCACTGCTTCTAGAAACAATTGTTTGCTTTTTACTCCTCCATGTCACCAAGTTACCCCAAACAAAGGAGCAATACCCACTAGTAGACCTCCTGTCCGTAAGCTCACCTGCCCAGCTTGCATCAGTAAATACTCTAATGGTTTTGTCATGACCTTTTTTAAAGAATAAGCCATGACCTGGTGTGCCTTTCAGATACCTTAGAATCCGTTTTGCTGCCTCCATATGTTCTTGTCTCGGATCAGTCATATGTTGACTGATAATATTCACCGGAAATGAAATATCTGGCCTTGTAAGAGACAAGTAGATCAATTTTCCAACCAATCTCTGATAAAACCCTTTATCAACTTCAGGGCCAAGTTTTAACCTGTCAAACTTCAAACCTGCATCCATTGGTGTATTTGCTGGTTTACAACCCAGCAGTCCTGATTCTTCGAGTAAATCAAGAACATATTTATGTTGATTAATTATCAGTCCCTCTTTATTTCTTGCTACCTCCATGCCAAGAAAATACCGAAGAGTTCCTAGATCTTTAACTTCAAATTCCCTGCTCAAAAGACCTTTCAATCTGCTGATCTCGACTTTATCATCCCCTGTCACTATGATGTCATCCACATAAACAATCAGGATAACCTTTTTATTCGAAGAAGTTACCTTGATAAATAAGGTGTGATCTGCTGAAGATTGTTTGAATCCATCCTTCAAGATGACTTTTGTAAATCTTTCAAACCAGGCTCTAGGGGACTGTTTTAGTCCATATAACGACTTCTCTAGCTTGCAAACTTGTCGAGACTGTTCTGTGCCCTTTACTCCTGGAGGAATCTGCATATAAACCTCCTCCTCAAGGTTCCCATTCAAAAAAGCATTCTTCACATCTAGTCGGTGTAATTTCCATTCGCAATTCACTGCCAAGCTTAAAAGAATCCTAACTGAATTCAATTTAGCAACAGGTGCAAAGGTTTCTTTAAAATCAATCCCATAGGTTTGGGTAAACCCTTTGGCAACTAACCTCGCCTTGTACCTTTGCACACTCCCATCAGAATTATACTTTATAGCGAACACCCATTTACAACCAACATGTTTTTTACCAGGAGGTAGATCAGTAATTTTCCATGTCCCATTCCTTTGAAGTGCTTCAATCTCCTCCTCAATAGCCATTTTCCACTGCGGATTTTGCACTGCATCTTCAAATCTGTCCGGAATCTCCTCACCATCCAAACATGCTGTAAAAGCTTTGAAAGAGGGCATTAAACTAGAATAAGCAGCATATATTTGGATAGGATACTTAGTACATTTTCTCACCCCTTTCCTTTTAGCAATAGGAATATAGTCACATTCAAGAAGTTGAGAAGGAATATTAACAGATTTATTACCTTCACTTCTTTCACAAGCATCTGAACCGAATTCCAATTCTTGACGAGTGCAAGATTGCAGAACAATTTCGGGAATGATTTTGGTTTTCTTTCGAGTATAGACCTGTAGCTGTTTAGGAGGCTGTGAAGAAGGTTTAGTAAACTGTTTTGATGTAGAAGATGGAGAAGATAAGGTAATAGGCGATGCATTTGGGTCTTTATGAGGGGAGGAAACTTTAGGTTCAAGCAAAAGAGGACAAAGAGAAGAAGAAGGAACTGAAACCTGTTTCGAAGAAGGCTGAAAATCATTGTTAAAAGTCTGCCCCTGAATTTCAGTCGTGGAAAAATAAGGTTCCTGTTCAAGAAAGGTTAGATCCATAGTGACAAAAAATTTCCGCGAAGGAGGATGGTAACACTTGTAGCCCTTCTTTAGCAAAGAATACCCAACAAACACACACTTAACAGACTTAGGGTCAAGTTTCGATCTAGCCGGACTCAAGTTTTGAACAAAGACAGTGCAACCAAAAACACGCAAGGAAAGAGTCGAACTCAGAGGCTTGAAAGAAGGAAAATAAGAAAGGAAAACATCCTTAGATGTTTGAAAATTTAACACTCGACTAGGCATACGATTAACAAGATAAGTAGAGGTTAACAAGGCCTCTCCCCATAGATACTTAGGAATATTAGAAGAAAACATAAGGGCTCGGGTAACTTCTAAAAGATGACGGTTTTTGCGCTCTGCTATCCCATTTTGTTGGGGAGTATCAACACATGAACTAATATGAATAATGCCTTTAGTTTCAAAAAACTCTCCTAATGTTCTAGTGAAAAATTCCCCCCATTATCAGACTGGAAAAGCTGAATTTTGGTGTGAAATTGTGTATTAATCATATTATAGAAGTTCATAAACACCCTAGCAACTTCAGATTTCTCTTTAAGCAAATATGTCCATGTAAGCCTACTATGATCGTCGATAAAAGTAACAAACCAACTACCCCCAGTGATATTCTTCACACGAGAAGGACCCCAAACATCACTATGAATACGAGAGAATAGATGAGAAGGTTTGTAAGGCGAAGGCAAAAAAGATTGACGAGTTTGTTTCGCAAGAGGACAAACAGTACAAGTAAAAGAAGAAGGCTTTTTATTACTAAATAATTGAGGAAACAACTTTGAAAGATACAAGAAATTTGGGTGGCCTAATGTGTAATGCCACAACATAACATCATCTTTTCCTAAAGAAGTAAAACAAAGTGCAGAAGGGTGAGGAAATTGAGTGGTGGAAAAAAGATATAAACCATTCTGCAAACTAGCACTGCCAATCCTCTTCCTCCTGTCCAGTGCCTGCAAAACGCATTCAGAATCAGTAAATGTCAGAACACAGTTGAAATCCTTGGACAATTTACTCACGGACAGCAAATTACACTTCAAATCAGGCACAGACAAAACATCATGAACCAACAAACCCTCATTAATATAGACAGAACCCTTTCCACGAATCTTATAATAAGAACCATCAGCAATCTTGATAGAACGACTAACAGAGGAAGAATAAAATTCAAAAAATATATCCCTGTTACAGTCATGTGATCTGAGGCACCCGAATCAATAATCCAAGTCGAAGTACAAGAAGCGGAAAGGAAAGCAGGAGAAGGAGAGGAACACTCTATACCTGCAGATTCTATACTGGCCACATTACCTTCACCAGGACCAGTAAACTTACTAAACATCTGTTGTAATTGAGCCATCTGTTGCTTGGTGAACCCACCAGATGCAGAATTGGAAGTATCATCAAAAGATGAACTGAGGGAAGGCTTGGATGTCGAGGATTTCCAATCAGGAGACTTCCCATGTAACTTCCAGCAGGTTTCCTTAGAATGGCCTGGCTTCTTGCAATAGTTACAAACTATACGCCCCTTGCTCGGTTTTGGAGAAGAAGAAACTTGAGTAACCAAAGCAGAACTATCCGGAGCAGCCACAATCGGAACCATATAAGCACGCCTGCTCTCTTCACGTCGAACATCAGAAAATACCCCTCGAATTGAAGGAAGCGGACTAAGACTAAGAACTCGAGACTTAACTGGCTCAAAATCTTGATGCAAGCCACTCAAAAACTGAAAAAGTCTGCGCTGTTCAGTGATCTTTTTGAAGAGACCAACATCAGTAGGAGTCTCCCATTCGTGTGAATCATAAAGATCAATCTACTGCCATAAACTATTGAGAGTAGCATAATACTGAGTAACAGTCATCCCATCTTGCTTCAAGGCAGCAGCAGTGCTCTCAATTCCAAACAGCTCAGAATTGTTATTCGTACTGGAATAGGTATCACGAACAGCTTCCCACATCTCTTGTGCAGTCCCATAGAGAACAAACTGAGCACTAACATTAGGAGCTATGGAGTTCAATAAGAAGGACATAACACGACCATTTTCTTGAATCCACTTGTCAAGGCCACTCTCGCCAACAGCAGGTTTAGGAGTTTTACCAGTGATATACCCTAAGGTGCCATGTCCGATGAGAAACAATTTAACGGACTGTGACCACTGGAGATAATTTGTGCCTGTTAATCGAGGACACATGTTGACTGAACCAGAAGGTTCCAAGAAATCTGCCATTGAAGTAGCAGACGAGGAGGAAGGAGAGTGCAGCGCACTCGAAGAGAAATTTTCCACCATCGAAAAAAAAATTCGATTGGATCGAATTTAGGCTGATACCATGAAGAGAAACAGAATTACTGTTCTGTTTTCATTGAATAATTTATCATCGTTACATCAATAGATTATATCCTAAATAGGTTAGGACTTTTAGTTTTACAAGGAGACCTAGTTAGGTTTGAACTCTAACTCTATCTGTTAGGTACAAGATAAAGATACACTTTAACTTATTTACAAACTCTAAGATTGCATTATCTAACAACAGAATGGTGGTACAACACCAACCATCACACTGCTATTAGAGTTACGCCCTTTGAGGCGTTATATGGTTATAAACCACCTAATCTAGCATGGAATACTGACACTGTCGTCAACAGTGTGCAAGAAGAAAGGGTCAATCGTGAGCAAATGAACAAGATCCTGCAGCGAGAATAAGCACAGATCAGACAGGCAATTCAATGAAGGGGACGAGGTTTATTTAAAACTACAACCTTACCGGCAAACATCTCTGGCTCTGAGGAAGAATTTGAAGCTGTCGGCAAAATTCTACGGCCCCTACAAAATACTGCAGCGAATTGGATCAGTGGCTTACAGACTAAAACTACCAGAGAATTCAAAGCTACACCATGTTTTCCACGTGAGTTTATTGAAGAGGAAAGTGGGGGACAAGGACATTACCTCGCGAGAACCGCCAGAGACGACAGACGACGGACAAGTGAAGGTCTATCCGGCGTTGGTACTGGACAAAAGAATGGTGAAACGACACAACCAGGCTGTGACCCAACTGTTGATCCAGTGGTCTAATCTTGGTGCTGAAAACGCGACATGGGAAGACTTCAGTATACTAAAGTCTCAATTTCCGGACTTGGGGACAAGGATCCGCTGAAGGGGAGGGAAATGTCATGACCGTGGGAGGAGAATCGGGGAAATTAGGGCTTGAGATGTCTGAGATTGGGAATTTTGGGAAAACACGAGGAAAAGGAAGGATGGAAGCAAACGGCACCGTGTTGGAGATTGGGTCTGATATGGATGAGAAAGGCAAGTAGGCCTCACGTGGGATGATAGGATACGGGCCCGTACCAGAGAATGACCCGATGGCTGCTGATGAGCCCAAGTGTGAAGAAGATAATTGATCAGCTGATGAGGATGAATATTGTTATGAGTTAGTTATATTATGACAGCTGTAAATAAATGGTTTTGTCAGTACACTAACAGCTATATCAGGAATTGTACTGGACGAAGAATTATTATCCTATGAATGAAATACAAAATTCTTCTCTTCTGAAATCTATTCTCTTTATTCTGAAATCTTATTGCTTCTTTTCTCTTTCGAGTATTACAATGTGGAAGTCAGTAGATGGAGATGGGGTATTTGAATACGGTTCCAAATACCGATGAATTGTCTTATTAGTGACGATATTGTTAGCTTTGTTAATCTTTTGAAGATTGCACATGCTAACCGGAATGACACGCTCCTTGTCTACTGGTTTAAAATGAGAATTATAGTTCAAAAATAATTGAAACTATTAATTCGTTTATCTATATAAATTGCATTTTATCCGCCACATCGTAAAGGTAACAAAATGTAATATTTATATATTTTTATAATAAAATTTAATATATAAATAGAAAAAATTAATATCAATATTAGAATAACGTAAAAATACATACAACAATAAAGTCACGTTTACAAATTGATTCTATTACAATTCAATTGCATATTATCTTTTGATGGTTGTAAATGCTTATCAATACATAGGAATCAATTCGAAAGTTTAAAATAAAGACATATCAGTAAGATAACTAAATAAATATCAACCTAAGAGACGACGTAAAATTTAACAGTAAAAAAATAAACAATAAAATAGACAAAAAAAAGTGCTATAAGAACGTGCAAATTATCATTTTTTTAATATAAAAAAGGTACAATCTTATAATCAACAGAATTTTTAAATTTGGACAATAACGTTAACGTGGACCCAAATCCAGGAAGCCCAGACTTTAAGTCCATAAACAAGATCTAATTGCCAGCTCTTAAATCCGCCAAACACCGTAACTATCTAGATCTCTTAAGTCTTAAGTCTTAACATTTCCATCCTCTTCTTTCTTTTGTGTTTCACCACCGCTTCGTCAGCCGCTTCGGATTCTTATCGCGGCGGAGCCCAAAGCTGAAAGCGCCGACACCTCTAAAACCCTCTTGCTGCAAAAAAAAAAAAAAAACATAACAAAATGAGCCAAGATGAGAAAACTAGAGGCGTCACCTCCAATTCCAACCCTCAAAACCAATATCAATACGGCACGTTTCAAGGCGTCGCCAATTACTACCCTCCTTTCCCTCAACAACCGCCACCGCCGCCTCAGCAGCCCTTTGTCGGCTTACCCCAGCCCGTCCCTCCGCCGTGCTCCGTCAACCCTTATGTCCATGGCTACCAGACTGTTACAGGTACACAGATTATTTATTTTGTTATTGGTTGATATTGATTGTTAAAGTGAATTGGGTTTTTGATTCTTTGGTTGAATTTGATCTTTATTGAAGGTTTTCCTGTTGAAGAAGCGACACCCGTGAGGCAACCTCGCCTTCCTGTTTGTGGTCTTGGAATCGGCTGGTCATTGTAAGTTTTTTTTTATTTGGTACGATTCTTTTCGGGTTTCCTTATCGGAGATTTGGTTCAGAAATGATTGTTCCTATTGTAGAAATTCGCCATTGGTTACGTTATGGAAATTGCATATCCAATGCTAAATTGCTAATACATGTCACTGTCACACTCGGTGAAATTTAGAACTTGGTTGAGTTATCTGAAATGAATTATGAATTTTTAAATTAATGACATTCAGCACCGGATTATACAAAGCCTTTGGTGTCGATGTCTAGGTAGCTACATATTTATTTAAGGTGCACTATATTGCTGCAATAATTAATGTCATTTTTCGCTTGCCTAAATTTAATCTGTCTTTCGGTGATTAACTTCAGAGGTTTTACTTGCTATAACTATTTTTGTATAGGTTTTTTCTTGGCTTCTTCTTTGGTGGTATTCCCTGGTATGTTGGAACTTTTATTCTACTGTGTGTCCGAGTGGATTATAGAGAAAAAGCTGGATACCTCGCATGTGCTATTGCTGTAAGTTTTCTTTGTCTATCATTTCTTCTCTTATTTGCCTACGGTTTCTTTGAGTACCTTTCGTTTCTTATTCTGTTATCTACTATACCTGATGATAATACTAGTCTGTCTGCATTTTTCGAAGAAAAAAAGTTTGGAAACTCAAAGGGAAGACCCTATTTGCTATCTAATATTCTAAGACTTGTTACTCGTTAGTTACACATTATGTTTACATGGTGAATTGGTGCCGAAGTAGTTCTTGTATTGAATTTATCCTGAAGAAACTGCATATTATGTTGCTCAGACTAGGGGCTGAGTACCGGATATGATATTGATATGTGTGAATGTGTCCAACATGGGTATACTCAAACCTTTCCAAGTTTTAACATATATTGGAGGATCATAATCCCATGCCTATGTATGAATATGTCGGACACAAATATTTCAAAGAGAATGAAGAGGAGTAACATAGACCAAATACATCGGACTCTGCAGGGTTGATGTGCTCACTACCCCGTGAAACTATTTACTATATTAAAACTGAGCGCATAGTTCCAATGGTTTGTGCATGGTCACATATCCGTACTGCTCATTCCTGTTTTTCCTCTCTATATGATAGCAAACGCTTCTTTAATTTTGCTAAGAAACAAGGATCGATGTCTTGAGTGTGCTTTGCTATAAGCTTTCTCCTTTACGTTGCCGTCCATTCTTATTTTTGCAGTCTGTTATTGCTATGATTGTGGTTACCTTTGGTTTCACAAAGGGAGGTCATGGTCATCTCTGGTGAAGTATGGACTATGGACTATAAAGTTATGAAGCTGTACATTGTTCTTTTAAGTATCCCAAAAGAACTATCGGTGCTTGTAATTTGTTCAAAAAGAATTGTTCAGAACTCTTGTTCTATACATTTTAAAGAGAATCCCCAGAAATATTTATATATGTATATATATACATATAGCTTTTATTTTCTTCTGAATTGCTGAAAACGTTATGAATGCCTTTAATTTTATGAGTTTTAATCCGATACATTAATAATAAAATGCTTACATTTGTGTCTTCTGATGGTTTATACTGAATTTTGGGGTGTACCATTTTTGTTTAGTATTGAAATGTATCGATACTGGTTGGTAAAATATCAAGAAACAGTACGATACAAGTACTCTTTTGATTTATCTTACCGGCTGATATGGTGTACTGCTTATCTTCATATTTTTTTTCTTCAACTAATTGTTCTTCCATTAAAGCAAATCAGATGGGAAAATCTGCAGAGATTTACAACAAAGTTGCAGTGGCATGGTGATCTGATACCACAGTTTCGACTGCTTAATCCCTTGATTTCATTTTAATTTTTTAATCTATTTTTCAGATTATATTCATAGATACATATTGAAGCTCCTCTGTCTATGTGTAATTTGTTTGCTGTCAGCTTCCATTTTCAGTGATTCAGCAATGCTCCTCACTTCTGCAACCATTGCTATGACATCGTTAAGCTTGTTGACTGCTGAACCCACACCCTGTGTTTTGCCAAAAACAAAAATCCCTTATTACAGAACTCACAGATGAATGTCTCACTGCTCTTAAAAATTGCACACACAAATATATATATATATATATATATATATATATATATATATATATATGTATGTTGTTGAGACTTGAGAGTGTCTTACCACACCAGCTGCCCCTGCTGTAATCGCCATTGGAGCTGTCACTGCACTAAGTCCAGATGCACACATCACTGGAATCTTGACTGCCCTTGAAATTGAATATGCTGCTGCTAATGTTGGTGTTGCCTGAGAGATCAAAACAAGAAACATAAATAAATAACTCGAAACGAATTGACTCGACTCATCCAATTATCAAGTCTACCCCCATCCAAATCTAAGTATCCTAATCTGTTTACCTTCTCAATCAAACCAAGGACCCCGGGTTTTGAGGGAGTGGAACATTTTCCTCCTTCAGTTTGAATAATGTCAACACCTTCTTTTTCCAGCATCTCTGCAAGCTTGACCTGTTCGGAGTGTCGGAAATTGTTAAGTCCAAAGCCACTCAAAAATGGCGGTCTTTATAACTGAAGACCGCCATCGTTTTAAGCTTTATAGCTGCTTATGGTTTAACCTGATCAGGGAGGCCAAGTGTGTGAGGCACTGTAACAGATAAGGTTACTGAAGGAAGAATGCTTCTAGTTTCCTTTGTTAACTTCAGTATCTGCAAACCATGATCAATGGTAATATTAAATATGCTGTGTTATCTTAAATATATCTGTATTAACACTCAAAACATAAAACTTGGATGACATTAAAACCCGAATTCGAATATCATAAAATGCACTCGTATTGAACATATACTCATACCTGCTCCGGAGAGAAAACCACACCGGTCTCGTAAAACGAATCATAATTTCCAATCTCCACCTGCAATTGCATCGTCAACTTACTTAACATGAAAGGAAATTTATTCTGATTTATCTTTTAGTTTCATGTCAAATTTATTATTTGTTTTATTGAGTTGTTCAAGATCCAACCATCAAAGCTCCTGCCTCAACTGCAGCAGGAAATGCAGCTGGATCAACTGATGAAACACAAACCTGTAGCAAAAAGAGAACATGTTAGAACTTAGAAGCAATATCAAATATACTACAATATATCAACTACCGGTTAGTCTAGTGAGATAGGCATTAAATTATAAAATTATAATTCGAATTCTAACATTGTGAATAAAACAAATTAAATTGAGAGCGTCGCATAGATCACTTTTGAGGTCCTTATTACGTTTGAAACGACTTAATACAGTTATTCAAACATTATACATTCTATACCAGAATTTGTCGTTTTTACAAATGTGTACACGTGTGTTGTGTTGTTTTTAATTAATCCGATACCTATATTTATCGAACGTTACACATGTAGTACTTGTAATTATTAAATTAATGTCAAGTGTTTGAAAATATGATACGAGTCCGCGTCCCAAATTGTTCTAATTCAAAATAAATTAAATAATTTATTTTAAAACTAATTTATTCATTACTTTTGGATATTTAATATGAATCATTTTGTGTAATATTCGACAAATATAGTTATTAATTGGTTAAAAAAACACACATATGCGCATTTGTAAAAAGTGACAAATTCAACTATCAATGCGTAACATTAAACAAATATAATTACCGAATTGGTTAAGAAAACACAGGTACACATTTGTATAAAGTGACAAAATGGAGTACTAAATAATATATTGAGCCTTTTGAAAATAGATAAGTCAAGCCTAATCTTCTTCTTTTTAGTTTAAATATTTTTTTTAGGTCCCTGACAATTTCATCCTAGTTCCATCTCCCTGGATAGATATTCCTCATTTTCATGAAAGAAAACATGGAAATGAAGCTCAAAGAAAAAAATCAACATACTGGAAGAGAAGTCAAGCTAATGGCAAGTTTCACCAAATCAGGGTCACAAGCTATATCAACATGAGTTGCTCCACCCTGAATTCAAAACCACACTTCACATTATCAATTCCAAATTACAACAATCAACTAATGGAATAAGTATAACCACAGGAAACTCACCTTATCTGCAGCAGTAACAACAGAAGCCACATTATCTCCATCAAAATTCTGCAACCCTGAGATAATCTACAAAAAAAAAAGAGATATTTTTTTTTTCAAAATTTTAAATCAAATTACATGAAATCAAACAACAAAAACAGACGCTAAATACATGGGGAAAAACTGGGTTTTTTTTCAAATACCTTGAGAGCTCTTCGTTCATGGAAGTCTTTCAAGACAGTTTGTTTGGAGCTTGATAAAAGAGCTTTAGCTGTGGTTGCAGAAGGAGTTTTTCTGAGAGGTTTGCATGGTTTTGAAGGTAGAAAGTTGCCCAGAAAAGGGTTTGAAAAGTGCTTCAAAGCAGCGTTGGAAGAAGCAGAGATTGGCATGCAGATTGAAGAATGCATGTTTTCCAAAGCTTGGGGGTGTAAGGCTTTTAGTTCGATGGAAGAGATAAGAGATTTTATTCAAACTCTTTTTACAACTCCAAAGCAGATATTTTAGTTTCCTTTTTTTTGGGTTTTTGGATCTTCCCATAGGCCCAATCACGGATGGTCATGAGTCGCTCTAAATTCAAACTCAAACCCTTTTTTTAAGAAAATCAACGATGTATATAGTTTAATCGGGTCGAACTCCGTTGTTTAGATAATTTGACTACCCATAGATTCAATTATGTTATACTTCCTCCAATAAGGTCTTGACACGTGTCACCACTTAATTAAATAATTTATTTATTTAAAATTAGGACTAAATTGAAAGAATGTGTAAATAACAGGGACCAAATGTGTAATTTTTAAATATACCCATCAATTGCCACGTGGCAGTTCCGTCACTCCACCGTTATTTTTTTTAACGGCGGTGGTCAAAATAGGTTGATTTTATAAGTTCGGTGGTATGATTGACGTTTTTTATAGTTCGGTGGTTCAAATAGGTATTCCCAATTTGTTTGGTGGTCAGTGATGTAGTTTTCCCTAATAATTTATATAGGCTTAATACAATTTCTCCGTTAAAATTTTTCCAGGGACCTTTAGCTAGTGCGTTACATAGTTGTGTATTCACATGATCCTATACATTTGTGAATGAATTTAATACAAACTATGTTTGTAACAGAGCTAATTATATCTTCTATAATCTATACTACTAATCGTACCCATGTACAATCTATGATTCCTTTCACGTTTCACGCCAAATAAAGTGGAGGATCTGGACAACAAGGGACTTGCCTTTCAATCTCGTAATTGCCCACTGCAACTCAGTATCTCATTGTTCCAACGTATGCATCATCCTGCAAAGCCCATATTTCCTTTGAAAACGAGCATTCAAAGAACAAGTGCTCTCTGATTTTATCTAGTAAAGCATGGCACTCCTTGTCCCTCAATTTTCTCGTTACTAAAGGGACACCAAGATATCGAACAGGTAAGATGACTTTCTTGAAACCAGTAATTCCTTGAACCAAAAAGAGTTGTCTACTTATTGAACTTCAAACCAGACATCACATAAAACTATTCAAGCACACTTAGGACTCCAACAATCGAATCAACAGTCCCTTTATAGAAAACAAGAAGAACATCCGCAAAGCACAAATGTGTTAGTGAGACTTTCTTGCACTTTGGGTGAAACTAAAAAATCCCTTTAACAACATCCAAATTCAACACATTCATTACCAAGACAAAAATATAAGAGGAAAGGGGATCCCCTTGTCTCACCCCCTTGAAAAACCCAATCAAACTGCCATTAAAGGGGACAGAGAATCTCGATGTTGTAATGCAAGTACAAATAGATTTGCTTTCTTCACACTTCACATATGACATAACATTGCTTCTGCAACAAATGTCTCATGGTTCTTTTTCTGTACAAGAAGACTTCTATGTTTACTATGTTGGATTAAAATCATCAATGGTTGGCACATATGTTAAATGTATGATGTTATTATAAAGTATGACACAAAATCAAGTAATAAATTATATTAGACATGTCATATGTATTAAAGTGTCATGAAAATAAAAGTGATATTTGTAATTCAGTGAGGGACATAGTTATAAATATTTAATAGTTTGATTTAATAACCTTAAAAAATAGGTTAACTTGTATTACTCTTTCCTTGTCAGACAGTTTTTACGGCAAAGGTTAACCTATCTTCTTGAAAGATCAATACCAAAAATTTGAGATTTCAACACGAAGATTCAAGGTTTTCACTCTATTGATTAATTCAGGTACGCTTCCGCATTCAGTTTAATCGGTTTATTGTTGATGATGATTTGACATGATAGATCTTGAGTATTAAGTTTCATATTAATTTATGATTTAGTTCTAATATCCTATTCCTAACCTTTTATCCATTGGTGAAAGAGGTTTAAGCAATTTGTTTGCAGAGAATGATAAGTGTTCAATGGGCAATAATAGATTTTCTTCTTTTTGATCTTGATCGAGGCTGGGGCTGAACTAACGATTTATAGTTGAGCTGCAGTTAAAATCCATAAATTCCGATCATTGAAACCGGTAGCTAAGCACTAGATTGACCATCGTCGTTTGGTGAACGGAGGGGATGGGGAAGAGGATGAGGGGAGGGGTGGGGTGGGGTGGGGTTTGAAAAAAGAGGTGGGGTATTTTAGTAAAATAAAATCAATTTATTGAATATTTTAATATATTAAACCAAAAATTAAGAAAATAAAATAATTAGGTGATTTAGCGCTTTCTGATTGATTATGATAGATTTTTTAACGATAAGGGTAATATGGGTAACAACAAAAACGTTATGGGACAAAAATAATCAAAATACTTTACCTGCGAAAAGTGTATTAAGTCATTTATATATGTTAGAATTCTTTTATTATTTTAAAATTTAATTTAGTTTTTATATTTTATTCGTATGCTATTAAATTTGTGTATTATATTTAATTTAATTTTTTTGTTCAATTTTATTATTAAGGGTTGATCTGACCATTACAAAAGAAGGCAAAAATAACTTTTTAGTCCCTATGTTTATAATTTTTATTAATGTTACAATTTTTAAGGGTCAGATAGATAAGCACTATAAATGTAAGTGACTAAAAACATTTTTCCTTCTTATAACAACAATAAATGGTAAAATTGAACAAAAATTAGGAGGATATGTAATGGAAATTCTTATTCGGATATCAAATTACACAATAAAAAGTAATTGTTTATAATATTTAAAATTTATAGGCTTAAGGGTATAAGAAGCCCTTGAACTTTTGAAAAAAAAAATCAATTCAGCCCCTAAATTTTTTTTACACCAAATTAAGCCCTTGAACCACAAAATTTAATCAATTAAGCCCTTAAACTAATAAATTGAATCAATTAAGCCATTTGACCAACTTTGACCATTAAATCTTAATAGTTTTGTTCGATCCATTGTTGCAGTGCACTATGTCACAATGTTTCCACTTGACAGTCTTCAGAATTTTTTATTTTATTTAAAAAATTCTTTAAAGGTTCCAAAAATTCTAAAAAACTTATAAAATTTATAAAAAATACTTTTTGAATTTCTTTTGTAAATGCAACATGATGGAACTGTAGTGTATTATGTGCCGGTAATATCTGAAGAAAAAAAAGGTCAAGATTTAATGGTCAAAATTGGTCAAAGGGCTTAATTGATTCAATTTCTTGGTTCAATGGCTTAATTGATTAAATTTCTTTGTTCAAGGGCTTAATTGGGTGCAAAAAAAATTTAAGGGCTTAATTGATTATTTTTTAAAAGTTTAAGGGCTTCTTACACCCTTAAGCCAAATTTATATCTTGTTTAAATATTATTATATAAATATAAATATAAAATTATATTTTTAAATAATAATATTTTTTATAAAAGCCACTAAATTTTTATTAAATCTATAGAAAAATTACAATTACAATACATGTAAGAAGAATATTTGGATTAAACAACCAAAAAAAATTCTTACAACCAAAAATAAAGAAAAATAAAAACTTCTATGGAGATAAGCATACCAACAAAATTTAGCAGCCTCCTGAATTTCCTTGTCTCTGTTCAAACGAGACGCATAAAGAATGAAGAATGAGTGGTGAGCGATCCAAACTGTCAAGCAAAAAGTATCGCTACCCAGGACTGATTTCATCAGTAAACAACCATCAACCAAGTGGAGATATAACTTTTCAACTGACCACGACATAAACATAAATAAAAAACTAGCGCCGATTGAATCTCTGTGCGAACAACAACCGATCGCTAGGGTATGCTGAAACATGCCACAAAGACAGATAAATCAAATCACAAAACAAAAACAAACACATGTCACAAGGACAGAGGAAAAAGCGTGTCACAAGGACAGAATTTTTTTTATTAAAATAAAAAATAAGAAAACTAATAGATCTGGTGGTCGACAACCAATATTAAAATTGATTGCCGACTGCCGATCAAAGTAAAAAACGGTTAGGGTCGAAGAAATTTTGGTAGAATTATTATTATACTAATTTAAACATATCAAATCCGACTTAAACTTGAAAAATTTTAAAATCGAGACTCAATTCATTCGACTCATTGCCCATATGTCACATACGGATTGCAAATTTATTTTAGACCAATTACTTCGAATGTCCAAATTCAACCAAATGAAATGAAACAACACAATGAAAGCATGAAAATAAAACCACACAAAGTGGAACCAAATTGAACGGATAACCTTATATTTTGTACACTTCCTTGTTAGAACCTTTAGTGTTTCATAAGAAACTCTTGTTGTCTTCCGTTTTTTTCTTTCTCTTTGACCCTTTTCCTCCCTCTATTTTCCTCCTTTCCACCCCCCAATTTGCCACCCCAACGCCACCGGTTGACGCACGCACCGGCCGGAAAGGATCGATGGTAGCGCGACCGAGCAACCAACAATAATGGATGAGGGCTTAGAGAATCAGTGTTTCATTCTCAACATCACTAGCTACAATGGAATCTGGCAAGGTGACAACCCTTTCACGGAGGCTCTCCCTTTGTTCATCACGCAACTCGCTGCCATCTTAATCGCCACTCGCTTTCTTTACCACCTCTTCAAGCCTTTACATCAACCTCGAATCGTATCGGACATCCTCGTAAGCGACGTCATTCCGTATGTTCTATGTTTCCTATGTATGTGCAATGGTTTTTGACAGCATAATTTGATGTTTTTGCAGGGTGGTATATTGTTGGGTCCATCTGCACTTGGGAAAACAACCTACTTTGCCGATTTGTTTCCGACAAGGAGTGTTATTACAGTTGAAACCTTGGGGTACATGGCACTTGTTCTTCATATGTTCTTAATCGGATTAGAACTCGACTTAACTTCGATCGGTCGGATAAGCAAAAAGGCGGTAATTGTGACCATAACAGGGCTTTTCCTCCCCTTCGTCACAGGGATTGGTGTTTTCTATCTGTTGCGTGGGATTTTAGATCATGATAAAGACCAATATTACCATCAGGAATGTGGTTTTCTATGGGCCGCCTCGCTGACCGTCACGAGTTTCCCGGCAGTCAGTCGGATTTTGTCCGATCTCAAGCTAATCAACTCCGAGATCGGAAAACTGGCGATGCCCATTGCCCTCATCAGCGACTTGGGTTCGTGGATTCTTGTCGTGATTTTGATACCATTATGTACTAATCCCATACATGCTCCATATGTTATCACTACCACAACAGCCTACGTATTGGCCTCATACTACTCTTTTCGCCCCTTCCTCGCATGGATCATTAATTGCACTTCCGACGACAACAAAAACTACAGCGATTGTTACTTGTGTTTCATTCTCGTCGGCGTCGTTCTAAGCGCGTTCACAACCGACGTCACCGGCACTCACCCCATTGTCGGTGCTTTCATATTCGGCCTCATCGTGCCCGATGATCTAGCCATTGTGTTGATGGACCGGTTTAGTTACTTCATTTCTGGCCTTATGATGCCGGTTTTCTTCGTCATCGCGGGTCTTCGAGTCGACATCTTCACGGTAACAAAGTGGAGCCTTGTATTCGTTGTCGTAATCTTACTCTTCGCCGTTAAGGTCGTCAGTTTCCTGCCCATTTCAGTTGTATCCAACATTAACACCAAAGATAGCTTTGCTCTTGGATTACTTATGAGCACCAAGGGGATATGGGCCATTCTTATTGTTCTCACTGGCTTGGACAACAAGGCACTTCTCTTTCTCTATATTTTGATCAAGTTTTTGGATTTAGAATTTAGTTCTTATACTTTAATCTGACATAATCAGGTTTTGCGTGACGGTGATTACGCGGTGACGATAATTGCAATTCTATTCATGAATAGCATAATTTCTCCCACCATGGCTGCCATTTACAAGCAGACCAAGATTTCGGTAAAGCGCAATAGTAGAACCATAGAAGAAGCTAAAAGCGAATCCGAGTTGCGAATCCTTGTATGCATCCATTCCTATTGCAACGTACCGGGAATCCTAAAGCTCCTCGACGCCACACACGATTCTGGGCGTAATCATATGACCGTGTTCACCCTCCACCTAGTCGAGCTTCCCGGCCGACCCGCAACGATGCTTATCGTGCATGACTCTCATACTCCTCGGTTCGAGGACTCTGCCAACCATGACTACAATAGCTCCGAAACCGATCAAATCGTTATGGCCTTCACCGAATTCGAGAGCAAGACTCGCAATGTTCGGATCCAATCCCTTACCGCGGTGTCGCCTTTCTTGGCCATGCATGGGGATATTTGTAGTCTAGCCGAAGACAAGCATGTGGCATTCTTAATATTACCGTTCCATAAACGATCCACTAGAGAAGCGACTCTCCGAGAGACTATCTCTTCCTTCAGTAACATAAACCAAAATGTGCTTCTCAATGCTCCGTGTTCGGTCGGAATATTCATCGACCGTGGCCCCGAAGAGGCCAAAGTCTCGGATATTGACGACGGAATCCATGACATAGCGATGTTATTCCTCGGTGGAGCCGATGATTGTGAAGCATTAGCTTATGCATGGAGGATGTCAAGGAAGCCCGGAGTTTGCTTAACTGTTATAAGACTATTAGAAACCGATAATGTCGATTCCCAAAAGGCAAACGAAACCGATGATGATTACATAAACGAGTTCCGATTACAAACTGCCAACGAAGAACTTATTGTATACGAAGAGAAGACTTTGCACGATGCGGGAGAACTGATTGTCACATTGAAAGAAATGGAGAACAAATTCGAGTTATTCGTCGTAGGGAGACGAGACGGGGTAGACTCGCCAATAACAACAGAGTTATCCGACAGGGTCAACTGTCCGGAGCTCGGGGTAGTCGGCGACTTGTTGGCGATATCAGGTTCCGCCACAAGCTCCATTCTAGTGGTGAAACAATTCGTGGATGCCGTCGATAACCAAGTGCTTGAAGATTTGGTCAGGACACAATTTTCGCATATGGACCGAACCGCGATGCACTTTGGGAGTCGGCGACTAGCGACGGCGACTGACAATAGGTTATGGATGAACTCCGAGCCGAAAGAGAAACCGACGAAGGTCCACGAAGTCGAAGGCGATAATAATCATGCTAATGCTAATGATCCATAGAATACTAGAAAATCAGGATAGTTTTAGCTATTTAAACAGCGAGATTGTGTCATTAGTTTTTTGCTTCCAAATTTTTATTTTGTAAATTCTATGTAATGTAATCTTTTAGTATAGTTCAAACATGGGGAAATATATACTTTAAAAAATCATGGAAAAAATGTACTTTCAAGAAAAAAACATGTGGAAATATATGTATACAACCACTAATTTGCATTATATAGAAAAAAATATTATTGGTCATTTTTTTCTTATCTCTACAAATAAATTATTTATTCAAGCATTATCTGTTTGAGCAGAGAAGTGAACCAATGTTTGGGAATTAAGATTTATAATAAATTAGTCAAACACTTTGTTATCTTGTTTTTTTCAATAAAAAATAAATTTCAACTTATAAATTTTATTAACTGACTTTTTATTCAATTTAAGTTCAGTTCGATTGACATTGTTATCAGTACAACATAAAAAAAAGTTATGAGAACAAACATGTTTAAATGTTCATTATCTTCAAATTTAAAGGTGAGAAAGGGATTGGGTAGTCTATGTATTAAATTTTCTTGGAACTTTTGTTCTTATTATCAACGCAACAATATTGAGACTTCATTGCAATTTTTTCATTGCATTGTGGAAATACTGTAAGAACAGTTCCCATAGCCTGCAAAAAAAAAAAAAAAACACCCAAAAATCCAATATCAAATATAATTATATAAAGCTACAAAAACAACTTAGTTATTTGCAAATAAAGCACCTAAAATAGGGTTAATTAATTTACTTGGATCACTTGAGACAATGAGGCCAGTTTCCCTGAAATTGCAGTTCGATTTCTTCCTCCCTGTGATCTGGTAGTAAAGATTCATGGCGTACGATGCATGGTTAATGAGCGTTGACGGAGAATAGCAGACGCCGCCACTACGAGTGGCGGCGCTGCAATCCACCAGGTTGCAGGCAAAGTTGATGTTCAACTGCAGCAGCTCATCGCTTGTTCCGGGCTTTGCCACACACCAAGTTTCCTGCACCACCTTCATTACCATTACATCCTAAGTTTATACAAATTAATCGACCGACCGGGTACTCTCATTTCCTTATACGGCATCACTTGTACTATGGGGGCGAAGGTCGTAGTTTTATGAGGATCAAAAATATAACTTTTTCATCTAACCAAGGGATTAAAAGGATTTAAATAAATTATTCAATCTTTGAAGGGCTAAAAATGCAATTTTACCCTTAGATTCGCCCCTAGTTGTTTCGCAGTTCAATATAGTCCTATTTGGATATCTATGGTTATTCGGATTTTTGGAGGTACTAGTGGACATCCGAAAAGAACTATACTGAATTATGAACACGACGTGATCAATAAAATGAGAGTATTTTATCGGTCGGTCGATCGTAACAATCAGATAATGAGAGATAAGAAATTGACACATTGTCGTATTAGATTACCGATGGTTCATCCGACTCTAGACCTCCACCTGCAAAAGGTTTGCCAAAACTATTTAATTCATTTTGGACTAGATTTCTCAATTGGTTACGAATCTGGTCAATTTGGATTTTTAAAATATTTGAATCATTTCGTATTTGACTCTCTTTAGGTTTAGATAAAATGGATTCGATTGTAATCTTTTATAGTCAAATCCAGTTTGTGTTTGATTTCGAATTAGTCGAATTAATACGATACAAATTTAGTAAAAATGAGAGATAATGAATAGTAGAAAGCACATACTGCTATGGAAAGTGCAGTTATCATGACCTGCAAAAAAAAAGCATGAAAACCAGAACTGTAAATTCACTTAGGAATTAAACTCGAACTCGAATTAAGTATACACTACTTACTTGGATCAATCAACGAGACTAAACCCGAGTTTATGAAATTACAATCATCAAGGTGCCTGCCATTGGCTTGATAATACAAGTTCATAACAAAAGAAGCATGGTGGATTCGAGTATTCGGTTCGAAGCAAGAACCTCTCGGGTTAATCGAACTGCAATTCAATTGAGTGCAAATGGATTCGATGTTGGCAGCCAGTGCGGAATTGCTGGCTAATGGATTGGCAATGCACCAAGTTCTCTGCAAAACAGCATGGGATTGTGTAATAAACAAAGGTAAGAAGTGAAATTGATATTGATTTAAACTAGTTTTGTGTGAGAATTGAGTTACTTGTTCATTAGGCATCGTTTGAGAACTTCCTGCATGAATTTAATCAAAGCTTGAATTGCAAACTATATTCATCCAAATATATGTATGTACAAGAATAGCAAGAAGTTAATTTACCTGAGGAGAATAGAAAGAGGGAGAAGATTGGAACCAAAAGAATTGGTTTAGCCATTTGGTGCAAGGTGAATAATATTCCAACAGAAAACATATTTTGAAGTTAATTTTGTACGAGTAGGGAGTTGGAATTGGAAACTGGAATGTAGGTTTTTAAAAGGCATTGCCATGCTGTAAAAATTGAATTGGTTCCTTACCCAAATTCATTTCCCAACAGATTGAATGGTTAGGTAATGCTCAAGCTTCACGTTTATGTCATCCACATGCATTCTCAGTCTCTTACTTACTAAATCATCTTGTTTGTATATTTCTTTGATTCAGTTACTAGCGCACAAAATAATGACAAAAATTTTTATACACAAATTTGTCAAATATAAGGTTTAGTTATTTAGGTCGTAGAGTTTAGAGTTTAGGATTTAAAATTATCGTTTATGATTTAAAGTTATAGTTTAAAGTTTATGATTTAAAATTTTATGATTGGGAATTTAGAATAGTGTGTATCAAAATATTTTCCTAATAAATATATTAATAGTAGAGTGTCTTTAAAAAAAGAAACATTAGTTAGTCCTAATAATTAACACAGCCAACTGTTTTCTTATTTTCCCCTTAAAAACACTCCTTTAAAAAGTCAAAATATATCATTAGTCCCTGTATTATTTTACAAAATTGGTGATTTAATCCTTGTATTTTAAAGTTAAAATTAAACTATTTTACTTGTATGATTTAAAAATTCTTGCCTAACAGTTGATACTGTTAGTATTTTCTGTCCAAATTTTCTTACTATCATGTATGCATACTAAGTTCACATTGATTTGCTTTTGAATGCAAACTTCGACTAAGAAAATAGTAATGTTGTCAAAAAACTGAAGTAGGATTTTTAAATTCCAAATTTGAACATCATAGAGGGACTACAACCACAATTTGACCAAAAGAACATGATAAAAGAAAGAATAATAAACTAAAAATTTTGATTGAAAAAGGGGGGGTTAAATTCCCGAATATATTTCGGGACCATCTATATAATTTATAGTATTTGAGAGACAAAATGTTACACTGATTATATATATATTACATAAATACCTAAAGCTTTATCAACAGTATGAATGGTGTGGTTTAATATTACATAAGGGAAAAAAGAATTCACCAATGCAGCTTCAACTCTACTGTCATCTTCAGCTGTAAGTATACTTCTGAACTGTTAGCAGTAAATATATGGATAATCTTCGCTTATAATCAACGTAGATCAATATTAGACTCCCTCGAACGAGAAAACAAAAACCTTTCGGACTGAACCTTAAGTGTGACTTGAGGATGCCCTTGCTCTGGCGACGGATCTCGCGTAAAGTTCCTCGTATTGTGATGCTGAAGACTCCCAGCTGAAATCTATATTCATGACCTTTCGGACAAGTTGTTGCCAACTCTCGTTGTCGGATTTGTACAGATTAAATGCACGCTCCATCGCACCGTCTAGTCCCTATCAGTTTTTCCACATCATGATAAAGTATGATTAAGAGACAAATAAGTTATAACGAAAAGTGAAACAGCGACATCCGACAGAAAAAAGAGGGGGATGCATGATGCTAGAATAATTAAAACTAACTAATGAACTCAGAATGCTGGTTAATTACATCTCGACAATAACAAAATTATGATCACCTGTTCATCAGCAGTCATAAATGTAAAACCATTTCGAAATTGGTAAGGTATTGTGTCGTCATCAACATCGAAAACGCTACAGAAAATAAAAATAGGAATAAGCTTAGGATTTTTCAGACAAGTAACTTCATGTTAGAGAATTGCCATCGATAATTAAGGTAAAGTAGTTCACCTGTCATTTAGACCACCAGTTTTTCTTACAATCGGAACAGAGCCGTATCTCATTGCTATCATCTGGTACGAGAACAGGAAAGGGAAACTTAAACGGAGGCTTGAATGTAATATGGTTAATGGTAACAGGCATAAATAAACATGTTTCAGTCTAGTTTGCCATTCAACAAGGGACAGAACCAGAGTGGAATTATGGGAGGGACGGAACAATAAAAAATTGTGTGCGCTGTCCCCTCCCATCTCCAACGTGGTTCCATCACTGTTACTAAAGCTGAAGTTTTAACCATACCTGTGTAAGGCCACAAGGCTCAAAAATAGATGGAATTATGAACATGTCAGATGCCGCATAAATGTAACGAGAAAGAGTCTCGTCATATTTTAATATTAAACGGATGTGTTCGTGATTTTGAAATTGGTTCGCAATACCCTCAAACTCTCTCTGCAAAAGAATCAATATAAAAATACATAAAGAATCACACTCTACCAACGGTGTCAATAATAGATGGAACAGAAAATCGATCTAACTTAAAATAAAACAAGGACCATCTTTGTTCGATGCATGAAAGAAGCCCGAAAGGAGCTTTTAATGCTCTTAATGCTTTCTCGTGTGTAGTATTACTATTTATAAATCATTAATCAGCATCTCCATTTTAATACATATTATTATAAAAGTATGGTATATATAAAACAATATGCAGACAAAATTGCTTCAGTCTTTTCCTGATCGAAGAGGCTTTTGGGTAGTTCTGATGAATGCTATAATCCAACTATAAGTAATTCCTATTGACTACAACAAATTGAACCCTTGAAACCCATCCAGGTTCAAAGTAACGGTGACACAGGTGTATGAACTATATGCCTTTTTCATCCATGGACTCATTTAGCTTCTAAAAGATTTAAAAAGTGGAAAGGAAAGTATTTTCCTCCGATATTGGTCAACAATAACAGAATTGCTCCTTCGATATTGGTCAACAATAACAGATTTGCAGCCATCATATGTATTAAAGAACTTTTCACGGAAGATAATTTAAAGAAACTTTAATAGAACAAAAGGATATGATGGCAGAATTAACCTTCACAAGGAAGAAAAAAAGAAACTAATTTGTTCAATTTAAATATGAGACCCTTATTTACTTGTCTATCATTACATTCACATAGACAAAAACAACAGTAGAGATTTACCTGAATGTTAGGAACTGGACTTGAACCAAGAAGCACAAACTGACCCCCCATCTCCAATGTCCGATAAATGGCATGTCTAATTAGATGCACGCCCTTTTGTGGTACCAATCTCGTAATGCAACCCACCTATTTGATAATAAATAAAAGACCAAAGTTAGAATTCATGAGTTACATTAACTAAAAAAGAGTCAGTCAGTCAACAAATAAAAACAAACTCCTTTGATGCAATTTCATCAGAAACAAAAGGTGACTGGGTATTTACAGCATAGGCTCAAAAGTTTGTGTAGAGAAAATATATAACATCTCAGTATGTTAATAGAACTCAATAACTCCTAATAGGAAGAGTTGGATAGCTTCTAATCAGTTGAGGATACGAAGGCCATTTCAAATAATCTTATTCAAGTTACTGCAAAATATTGTATTCCACAAATAAAACCATGAGTTTCAAATTAGCATGTTATCCTCTAAGACATACTAGCAGTATAATTTGCTATGAACCAGGCTAGATACCTTAGCTTTCCATGAAAAATATGGTTAAAACAAAGGAGTGCTAGAGAAGATTTTGCACCAAAAGCTTACAAATAAAAAGACTTGAGAAATAAAATTACCAGTGGCGTACGATCATCAGCAGAAGAAAGCCCCAGAAGCCGTCTCATGGAATCTTTATTTTCTTCTTTTCCTTGAAGATCATTAGCGCTATACTGTACTTTGAGAAACATATCGGTGGCGGGATTCCAAGATTCGGTATCGATCCCATTTAAGATTCCCAAGAACTTATTTGAGTAAAAATTAAGTGTTGAATGGAGGCCTCTTCCTCCCTTTAAAGAAAAAAAAAAGGAGTATGATTTGTAGTTAACCTCAAAACTAGAAAAGCAGACCAAGTTGTTCACTGAAAAGCTACAAAATATTCATACCTCAGCAGTTCGAACCTCTTGTCCATAAGTAGGTGAAACAGTTGTCACTATGTTAGAGAACACAATTGCACCCTGAAAAAAAGGAAATTAGAAGAAGAATAGAAATAAATTTTATACGTTAAAAAACTACATATATTTGTCATAGACAAAACAGTGATTGCAGCACCTTAATAGGATTGACCCAATCATGTGCCGAGTTATCCTGCATTCTATCGGGTCTGTTTAGCTGGTGGACATCCAGACCACATGATGCCAATTCTGAAGCAGGTGCAGTCCCTTGGTACTCAAAATTGTGGCAAGTAAAACATATTCGAGCCGAATTCAGACCTTTTGGAGCATACAAGTCCCAATAAAGTGGTGCCTAAGAAAGTAGTGAGAAAAACTTCAGTGCAACAGAACAACAAATCCAGTGCCAAAAGAAACATGAGGTTGAATGTCATACAACAAAAGCCGTCTGCCAATCATGGCAGTGAATTATGTCTGGTTTCTTTCCAGCTTGAAGAAGCAACTCAAGTGCTGCACGACTGAAAAATGAAAAACGTTTGAAATCATCTTGCTCTCCGTAATATTGGCCTCTCCAAAAGAACCTGTTGGGATGATGTGGCTCAATAAAGTAAACAGGAAGACCTGTAAATTAAATCCCACATTCAGAATGCAAAGCTAATAACGTGGCATGCAAGTGGAAGAGAAAGGAAAGTAATTCTCACCTTCAACAATACCAGTCCAAACTTTATTTTGGAATAGTTTGCCATCAAAATATGAGTGCACCGTCGCATCTAAGGCCTGTTCAAAAAATTAAAATCATCATAACCATACATTGACCGATGATAATTAGTACTTGTCAAATCTCCCCTACGCTAACATACCCTTAAATCACGAATACGTTCATATTGCATACAATCATATTTTGGAAGAACAATCTCCACAAGGTGTCCTCTCTTCTGTAATGCTTTACCAAGACCAGTCACAACATCTCCCAAACCACCAACCTGATCAAAAATAATTAAATTAAAAATATATAATTATAGAAACAGTTTAACAAAGAAAGAAACAAAATAATTAATCCTCCAAACAAACATGTAAAAAAATGACAGGAGAATAACATTAGAGTTTTTTTAAAACAAACAAACAAACAAACCAATTATTGGATACCCATTTTTCAATATAAGATACTTGGAGATTACTTTCTTAAACAGATAAAAAATCAAATATAACAAAGAACGGGATATCATTACCATGAAAAATAGATTTTAATATTCACTGATCAAAGGGTGAATCAGTAACAAAAAAGGAAAAGATAATGCAGAAATAAAATAAAATCACCACTGGACTTGCATAAATGATAGAACAGTAAGCTATGCAACCATTTAGGTTGCAGTTCTATCCATTATGATTAATAAGAACCCACTAAAATAGTAACCAGGAATGCATACCAATCATTACAGCAGCAAATATAATCATCGGAGAATGAACTGGTGAACATGAAAAAAACACACAGGACAAGGAAAAGAACAGCTGCAAGCAAGCATAATAAGGACAAGATCTTTTCACAGAACATCTGAAATGCATAATGTGAAAATGCTCCTCTAACTTATATATTAGCATGCAATTTTCAATGGGGGTGCAACATAAGAAATGGAGGTGGATTAAGTGTTCCAAGTTGAAAAAATAAAACATTAAAAAGGATTAGACATCTTATAATGTACATGCATTAAGAATTACCCAAGAGAGAAGCAAAAATTAGGGGCTAAGACTTACCTTAGCAACTGGTGCCATCTCAGCAGCTATATGAATGATATGCAACCCGGGACTAAAGATCAACAAAATAGAAAAGTTATAAGTTTTTATTCCTTTTTTGAAAAGAAAAAAAAACAGAAGTAATGCAGTAAAATTGACTGGTTAAAGATCAGTACCTAGGTTGTGATGATGTCAACCGGAGAAATGTAGATATAACTTCATCCTCTGTCTTTTCTTTGCATGCCGCATACGCATCACAAATGCGTCGATCCCTCTTCCACGCCATTTCTCTCAACAGCACTGCATCATTGTTTGATAATTTCTTCTCAAGTGCCCAACCATCAATAGTAAGCAATAAACGGCTCCAAAATTCCCAAGGCATATCATCAACTGGTCCATCTAATGTCCCTTCCTTGCTTTCTTCTTTCAAACTATTAAGGGTCTGCTGAAATTCCTTTATAGATTCTTGATATAATTGGACATATGAATATATCTCTTGATCAGACTTTTGAAGACGCTCCTCTACCAGTTTTATCTTCTTCTGCATAAGTTCATTATATTGTTGGATTTTCTCAGATGAGACCTTAAAGACATTAGCCGCTTCAAGAGATTCTTCCAATTTATCAACTTTCTTTCGAAGATCCTGGTTTTGCTGTAACACTAAGAAGGCTTGATCAGCCTGTTTAGTTGCCTTATCCAGCAAGCGCTGTAAGTTTTCTACCTTTTCCCATAGGTCCTTGCATTCAACCTTTAGAGTAGAAATATTTGAAGACTCTTGCTGAGAAACTGACAATTTAGACTCCAACTCCTTCATAGTGGACTCCAGAAAAGAGCGTTCATTTTCCAATGTTACCATGCGTTCATCAGTGTTCTTCAAATTGCTAAGCATTGACTTAAGCGCTTGAATGTCATCTTTTAGGGCTAGATTCTCAGTTCTCAATGAATCAACCTCCTTTCTAAGAGAAAGAACATGGCCATCACGTGCTAAATGTGCTTCCTCATTAGACATTTTGTTTTGATTCTCATACAATTCGAGCTCACTTTTCCCAGAACCACTCCTATTAATCAACGCATTTCGCAACTTCTCTAACTGACCTTCAAGTTGTTCTGTGTGTACCTTTTCTTCAGAAGCAACTTTACTCTGTGCATCAGCTTCGACCAATCTCATTTCCAAACTGTTAATTTCACTTTGCAACGTCTCCTTCTCACTGAGAATCTTATGAAGATCTTCTAGTGCTTGAACCCGAGCTTGATTGAGAAGAAGGATATCTACATATTTAGAAACATTCATACATACACAATCATTAGCACATATATCCCCTTAATAAAAATTAGGATTCCAAAATGGCTACTATATAAAAATAAATTCAAGAAGTCTCAACAGCAATATATCCTACTTCTCTCTGCAGTTTTTATCATGGCTATGAGGTCCTCTGGTTGAACACCTGAGAGCTGCTCTCCATTTATGGCCTGCAAAACAGAATGGCTTATCAGTATTTTTTAAACCTTGAGTTAAAGTTTTTCCTCTGAAAAAAACAGAAGCAGGTGACTATGTATATCTAATAGTTCCAAGACGATATATCCATAAATCTAATCTAAAAGGGGATTAACGTTATAAAAAATGCATGACTATCAACCAGAGAATGTAACAACAACGAATTTGAAACACTTCTTGGACAGTAAGATTATGATACATCTGAACTGCCCAAAAGAAACATCCATAATGGCGATTTTTCTATTTAGAAAGTTCATCAAAATCCTAATTAACAAACTTCGAAAAAGATTTAATTATTCCGTATGCTGCCTCGATTCTGGCATTGATTCGCCACCATTGAAGACTCATAATTACGATAATCGCTGGAACACAAAAATTAAGCAATGGCAAATGTATTCTTCCCACTTCATCATTCTTGGAAATGCTCACAAAGATAAACAAATCAAATTAAAATATCTATATATCATATATGGAAAAGAGAAAGAAACAGCAGCAAACAACATAATCTGCATCCAGATTAACTACAAGCTTATCAGTAAATTGAAGTACCAAAGCTTTTGTTAGAGCCATCTGTTCATCAGCGTGCTCTACATCTCTGTTAGTCTCAACAGCATAGGCAGATAATGTGCTGGAACTCTTTTCATCGATATGCTCCACATCTACCCTGGTGTTAACATCGTCTTCAAAAGTTTTCCCATGATTAACAATATGCTCCATATCTCCATTATTAGGAACAGAAGGTTCAGGTTCAGATTCATCATCGCTATTCGGGCGCAACTTTGCTCTTGTTCGAATCCACTCAAAAGGAGGTTTCTTCCCTTGTATTTTATAATGTGAACTGCATATATATGTATATCAGTACGAGCACCAAAACAAGGTGATCATATATCAGTAGCATCACATCAAATATCACAATTCATCTTCAAGTTATTGACAACATATTTATAAGATGTAAAAATTCACATTGAGTTGTTCATGGAATGATGAAACAGCAGAATCGCAGATTATCACCATATTATTACTCAAGCTCGTTTACTAACATAATTACACAAATATTTTTTCTTTCTTTATCGGCATTTAAAGAAGAAGAAAAAACTAATCATGCGACACTCTTATAATATGCATTGCGAAATCAAATTCTAGCCAGGAATGTCTACTTTTTGCTAAATGAAGGCCAAAAAAGCTTTTCTTCAATCATAAAAATCTCAGAAACAAATTCAACAGCTAAAAACAAAATCGATCATTTTTCAAATTAAGAAATTAAATAAAAATTATGAAAGTTAAGTAAAAAAAAGACATGATATGGAAACAAAAGGAAGTACCTGAGGTTCCGATGCTGTATTTTACAGGAAACTGGAAGTAAGCGACGAGAAGGCAAGAACAATAACCTCGGATTCAAATTCTTCTTCCGACTATCAACATCGTTATTGCTATTACTTTTATTCAAACCGTTAAACCCATAGCTGAAAAAGCAAACCGAACACTTCGCAGCCATTATTTTTTCCATTAAATTCCTACTTTTGTTTGGAACGCGAGAAAATGAGAGGAAAAGAGTTCAAAATTTAAATAATTGAAAGAATAACCGTTTTCTTAGGATCAACGTCAAGTTGATTTCTCGAACTGGAAGCTTAGCATAATTTAAAAAAATGGAAAAATAAATAAATAAATTGAAATAATAATATTTGAAAATGCTGCGATTATATCTGACGAGTGGACTGGGGGGAGTCTTCTCGTTGAATCTGAATCAGACGGGCGATGATTATAAATTATTCGCTGGTTTTTGTTTCGGTGTGAGTGTTTTTGGACACTTATCCGAATCTGACGGCCGAGGATTGTGGGTATCCACTGTTTCTTTTCTGGTTCATGATGTGATGAATGGTGATGGGATCTGTTAGCACGGTAAGTTTTGGTGTGAGTGAATGATATTACTTTTATTTGCGTGTGGCATTTATAAAGCTAAGAACTTTTAGGAGAAAATGACGGGATTTACATTCATTAATTAAACGTGAATTTTAGTTTGGAATTTGAGGAAACCAATGAACGATGCTTAATGAGTTACATGTGAAAGGCTAAATTAGGAATAAGATATATTTTAAAGGTTAAATTGAAAATAAGTCTAAAATAGACTTGCATCAAAAATTCAAATTCTAATAATTTACAATCACCGTTAAATTATTCATAATCTCTAAAACTTCTAAATTAAAGATAATTATGATTTGTTTAGCAATTAGCTGATAATTAATAGTAGATTATATTAATTGATAGCTGATAGTTTATTGCATTAGTTGATTTGATTAGCGAATTGTATTAGTTGATTGTATAAAATTGTTTGGTAAAATTAATTGATAGCTTATAGTTGTTTGATTATTTAAATAAGCACAATCACATATAAGGACATAATTTTATTCAATATTTATTTAAATAGTTTATTAGTTATTAATATTTTGTATCCATTAATATTAATTAGATTGTAAAAAATAATTTTTAATACAATATTACTAAGCATATTTGAAGGATCTATATATTAATTTATTATTTATATAATTTTTAATGTAATTTAATTAATTATTAAATTTAAATACAAATATAAATGTGTGATAATAAAAAGAAAAAAAATATATTTGTTTATAAATGTTTATGTGAGGTTGAAGAATTAAAATAGAAATTGTTAAATTTAAGTTATTTAAATTTTTTGATAATTGTTAAGAGTAAAAGGATCTTTATAACCTTTATGTCAAAACTTCTATTTTTAAAATATCGAAGGCATGTTGGGCCTTCAACGGTGACGCCTGTAGCTTGTTGGTTGTCGCCGTCTGTCGATCAGGTGAAGCTAAATGTCGACGTTTCGTGCTCAACTCATGATGGGAAAGCTCGGTGTGGTGGGGTGATTAGGGATCATTCTGGTTCCTGACTGTATGGTTTTACTAAATTTATTGACTGATGCTCAGTCGTGGAAGTTGAGTTATGAAGTATTTTCCTGGGTCTTGTTATTGCGTGGGATCTAGGCTTTCGGAGTTTAGAGATGGAATCCGATAATACTCAAGCTATCAAGCTTATTCATCAGGTAGAGCGTGATGATTTTGCTCTCGCTAGCACTCGTGCTATCCAGGATGTGATCCAGAGAGATTGACGGATCTCGATTCGTGCTATCCTTAGGAAGTACAATCAAGTTGCAGATGATTTGGCAAAACGTGCAAGTCTCTCGAATCTCGACTTAGTTCTTCTGAATTCTTATTCGAATTTTGTTGTTGATCTATTACGCGAGGACTTAGTTCCGCTTAGGATGTAACCTCATGTGTTTTGTATATCTTATCATGTGCACTTTTTTCCTCTATTAGGTTTAAGAAGGTTTTTTAATGAGACACATGATAATGATACTTCTTTCTTATAAAAAAAAAACTCTAATTTTTTTACCTCAATTCGTTGAAATAACCCGCTCTCTACCAAACATTCAAATTAACAAATTTAATTAATTAAATCTTTAATTTTAACTCAAATCTCTTTATCAAAAGTACTACGTTAGAATGCATTCAAGCACTCAATCTTTATAAGATGATAATTAGACTAAGACTCGGTTGGTGTTTTAGACTCGATTTTTGTATAATCACAATACAGAACAAAAAATCGATTCTCAATTTAAGTAATTGGCCAAACAAACTGGATTTGAATTTCTATTCTAAAAGATTAAATAATGTGTGTTTGTACACCACACCATAATGTAATTACATGAAAATTAATAACTAGCTAGTAGTGTAATTACAAGAAATTTTAATTTCGTAAACAAGTTTAATTGGTATAGTGTAACTAATTTTTCTATCACGTTTAATAATATAATTCGTAATTGCACTGTTACATATGTTTAAATTTTAAAATAATATTAATTATAAATTTAAAGAATGTAAACATACACGTATATTTATACATAATTACACTCAATTTAATGAAACTACAAATTATAATGGTTTATCTAACATCTCATATTTATATAATTAACATAATTACACTTAAATCCAACACGTATATGTTAAAAGGATTACTCTCAAATTTGAATATTTGTTAAATAATTATTTGTAGTTTAAAAATGTTATAAAATTTGACTCCAGTATTGATTTTTTATTTTTTTTAAATTTTGACCCTTATTAGTTTAAATTTATTATTGAAAAAATATGTTCTAAAGAGAAGTGAAAATGTCAATTGAGAGCTTTAACCACTTGCTCTAGAGATTGTTAATAAAAAAATATAACAAATTAATAGTAGACAAATTTAATGCGACGAAATAACATTTTAGAATATAACATTAATTTATGAATAATAGAATAATTAAAATTTAATTAATTAAACTAACTAACTAAATTAATCAAAATAACTCAGACCTGTTAAAAGCAAATACTTTTTGTAATTCGTTTTACTTAATATTTTAAAAATCATCAACAGATTTGTTCAAGTGGTAAGCAACTTGGTATCACTTAACTGTGTCTCGAATTCGAGGCATTGTTAATGCTTGAAAAGGGCAACCAAAAAAATTTAAAAACCAATTTTCAATTGAATGAATATTGGATTCAATTATTAACCATATTTTCTTCTTTTTTTTTTCCCTCACAACAAAAAAAAAATGCATTTAGTATTGGATCTCGAAACATGTCACAAAGAATCTACATTTTCATCAATGAATGACCTCAAAAAAATACAAAAGGAAACACAATTTATGCAAGTGTTTTTGCAATGTTACAGCAGAATGTAAAAGAACAGAAGATTTCCTTCCTCCAAGTTGACTGCCTTCCTGTCTGTTCCGTATCATCGATGTCCCCGATCCAAAGCCAAAATTCACTAGTTTCAGCTCGTCGGACGGATAAATCGAGGCTATCTGTACTCGTAATCGTTGGAAACATATTTTTATTTTGTTCCAACTATATGCATTTTTCTCATATGTTACATGTAAAAGCTCGGTCTAACTCAACGGTCATGTTTTCTCAGGCCTGTAATGGTGAAATCAAAATACACAGGTTAAGAACATAGTATAAACTCTTGTTCAGAAGAAGCTACGGTATCGAGAAATTAGTTAATGCTTCATCGGGAATAGGAGCTTACAGTTGAATGAGGAATCTGAAGAAGAACAAGTGAGGTGCAGTACAAACACAAGGAAATTGCTACTCCGGCTATGAAATTATATAGCAGTCGCCGGTTGTCTTTCGTGGGTATGAAAGCGGACTTGAGTGTATTTGTTAATTCAAATAGTCGATGAGATACCTGCAGAAGGGCAAGATGAATGTCTGATGAACAAATTGAACTGTTGGCAAAATATGGGAAGGGCGGAGAAAACTTTCTTACCAAGACATAAATGGCAGTTGTGAGCATGAAGTTGAGCAGAGGATATTCCGGGATAAATGAAAGAAGCCATTTGGGTTGCCCGTTAGGCATGTCTGATCTGCATGTACGAAATGCAATCATGAGAACCTTATAGACCCGTAAATGATTCATATGGTTTATGGAATCCGGAATCCAGGTAAAGCTATTTCACTACCAGACCATTTCATAGATATCAAATTTGAGGAACAAATTAAAATGACAAAACTTTGATCGGGTCACAAACCTCAACCAGATATGAAACTGGGAAATGTATGTCTCGAGAGTTATCTTGCCGAGCCACCTGGGAAGCACGGAAATGTAGCATGATTAGGTTAAGTGCAAATAAATAATCCCCAATCTTGTGAGGGAAGGGATTGAATGAATTAGTTATAGTCCAGAGACATACGCAAAGAGCGTCAAAGAGTAATTCCTAAGCTGCTGGGTACAATTCCGCAAGCAAATGTAGACGCTAGAATCAAAAGAAAGCAGAGAAGAAGCTAGTCAGATCCCGGAAATCGAACTAAAGCGATTCAATTTAAAAGATATATTATGTGCATTCACATAAAGTTCCTTAAGTATTCCGAAGAAAATTACGAAAAGAAATCCTTAATACGCACGTTATGGGAATCCAAGATGTGTATGGATGGTATTTGTTGTATGTAACCTTGTCCAGCTTGTAGATATATTCGTACCACATATAGCCAACCTGAAGCATTTAAGAAAATGCACACACAAAAGGAAGCTTTTATCAAAAACCAAAAAGCATAATCGAAATAATAACAATCAAAAGATCAGGCAACTTACAAACAAAGAAATTGCAATAATGCTAGCTTTGATTGAGAATTTTTTCTTGGGTTCACATTCCTCCAACTTTTCCATCCATTTCTCGACCTATGATTCAGAACATTGTAATGAGATTGTTACTTGTGTATCAAGAGACATGAATTTCGGGTAACTAAAAGTTTTAACAACTTACATTGGGATGATAGTAGGCATATAGCATTCCGATTATCCATATATAGCGGTCAAGACCAGATCTAAAATGCCACTCATGCAACCGAGGGAGATCAGGTTTTGCTGGATCCGTGTAACCTGCCATTTGAAGGGAGAAAAAGAGATGATATAAGCAAACAGCTATAAAATATCGAAGCCAAGAACAAAATTAAAAGTTAATTCAACTTCGCATGTTTTCATGTGAGAAACACATTGGAACACATGACATTCCAACTTAATATGTAAATAAAAAAATATTAAAGAAAAAGATTTAGAAGCATATCAAAAGGGAGCTGAATATACGGACATGAACTTTCTAAGCTTCAGATAAAATGTAGAAGAAAGTAGGTAGGTTGCTGACCTAAAAGGAAAGCCAATGGACTCCAGAATATTTCAAAAACTCCAGGAACTTCCCAAATAAAGATAACTGTGAGAAAGCATGCAAGAATTTTCATGGCCATCACTGAAGGTTTCTCATTATACTTGTTGAAAATCCCAAGAGCTCCATACACCATCACGGTGAAAAGCGTGTGCATTGGGCAGATGTAGTAAAGCATATAGTCATTGTTGAGAACAATGCAACAAAATGCTACAAAGAAGTTTAGTCGCCACATCATCTGCATCAAATTATACGAGGATCTCAGATTCATATGCAGGTAAAAAAATATGAACTACACAACTGGAGTGCTGATATGGCATTATAGCTCAAAGAGAGAATATTACCTGGGTAAAACGTGCTAAACTAAAATCCTTTCTAATATAATAGTATGAGAAGTTGCCAAATCCAGTCATCCAAACATAAGCAGCAATGAAGATACGAATTGCATTATATATCTCCGTTGCAGCAAAGTAATGGTACATTAGAAATAGGACCTGTAAAATCAAAATAAACATGTAAGTTTAGTTGATAAAACTAAAAAAAAAAAAAACTATTTGGTGTATAAGAAAAAGTCAGTGGATAGCATGGATTCCAATTGACCAGAAAACACAAGCATTCTCGTAATCTGATAGAGATAGAAATTGGCCAGTGTCAATCAGTGCAGATCTAAAGAATGTCTAACAATAAACACTCACTTGCATCCATCCTTTCCATTCTTCAGTCTGATGCCTACTAAGGTACTGCATGGCCTTTCCAGAGAATGCTGATTTATCATTATGTTTCGTCAAAGAAGTCATTGCTGAAACTATGATGAGAATAGCATAGAGGAAGAGGAAAAGGTCACGGTTGTACGTCTGCATGATGAAACACACATAAGAAATAATATAAAATAGACAAATAATTCCCTGCAGTGTTCATCAACATGTGAAAACAAAGCACTCAACCTCAAATATAAAGCCACTTTAAACCATATAAAGAGAGAAAAACTTACCCATCATTCCCAACCACGAGAAGAAAATAATTTCAGCCTTTCAGGCAATGCATCACATTTATGTACATTGAACTATTAGCAAACAAACATGGTGTTCACAAACAGCATATTACAGATTAATATCCTCCCAAAGTTGAGTACTCAAGGAAGGATGTAAGTACAAA
This sequence comes from Hibiscus tridactylites, assembly GCA_958450335.1. Lineage (NCBI taxonomy): Eukaryota > Viridiplantae > Streptophyta > Magnoliopsida > Malvales > Malvaceae > Hibiscus > Hibiscus tridactylites. The sequence goes on from OY288274.1 coordinate 17,799,257, forward strand.
GGTAAGAAATAAGATTGTTTATACAAATAACATTCACCTAGAAGGAAAATAAGAAAAACAATGAGCTCTGTAGGTACTGGAATGTGAAATTTACTTGAAGAGCTTTTACAAAACCAGGGAACCCAGATTTAAATCTTCTTTTTTCCATAGGGAACTGGAAAGGAATAAAGACTGACAAGAAAGTACAGATGAGATCATGACCAGAAAGCACTAAAACATATGATTACATATAAAAATGAAAATCAAAACCCTATTAGGTATGCAGATGCAATAGTATACTTGGGAAGCTTTTCAAAAATAAAAGAAAGAAGACGAAATCATGAAAAACAAAATACAATCAATAACACAAACAAGAAGTACTAAAGCACCTTGGTAGATTCTCCTAGTAAATTTGTGCGGTCACATATATAGAAGTACACTAGAATAGCCCCAAATTCAGCCCTGCATTAGATTGCATAGTTAAACATAAGACGAAAAAGAAATCTTTATCTGACGGAAAAAGTGTATTTCTGCATACGACTAACATTGCTCTCAAAATTGCTCGATTTTCCAGCAGAAAAGAGTCTTCCATAGTCAAAAACCTGGAAAACCATAAGGAAATTGTAAGATAAGTTTAAAGAGTTTGGTATGAAAACTCCATTACAACACTGAAACAAAAAGAAAGCTACCTAATCAAGTTTGTTTTGATGGTTGAACTATAGACTTTAGCAGATGCTGATCTAGTGAGACCTCCTTCAAGTAAAAGAACCCGATCATCATCTTTAACTGTCTCATCTCCTGATTCAACAAGATTATTGTCTGAATGGCTGAAAATTGAGACTCCATCGTTAGGAGCAGCAAATACTGAAGTCAATAAATCCAACGAATACAAGCCTTATCAAATTTGTGCATCCCTTTTAACTCCTAAGAGAAGCATTTTCTTACACTTTAGAATGAGATGCAGATTTCTTGTACTCTAAGAACTCTGAATATATCCATGCAATGAAAACAGGAATAACTCCTAACAGAAAAGAAACCTGCAACATAATTTAAAAAATGCTTAGTTAAGTATTTCAGCCAAAAATAGTGCGTACATCAAAACGAAATGAGCGAAAAAGTGCAAAGAATGATAAAACAATGCATGCACAATAAGTTGGTATACAGGAATCAAATATACACATATAGGTGTGGTCAAAGAACATTAAAAGAAGAAAAAAGGAAACCCCTATTGCAGCTAAATTGTTGAATGAAAATAAGATTCCTGCAATAAAAGCAAATAAGTTGATTTCATCAAATATAAGTAAATTTTCAAACACTTCCCCAATAACTCAAGACTTGTATTATCACAATTAACCATAATACATTAAATCGTTCACTAAGCTGTCACTGAGCTACAGGCCTTCAAATCTCTTCACACATAAAACCAAGCACGCAGTTATTTAAACACAATAACAAAAAAAATCTTAAACTCTTCTAGGAAAACGATGTACCAAGTTAAAGAGTGTAAATGAAGTCAAACATTAGACGTACGGTCATTTCGTTTGCATGATAATATATATAATTTTCAACATAAAAAATTATGAGAAATGATGATCCTTGGAACAATATAGTAAAAACACTAAAACAGTACAAAATCTCAAATCTCAATAACAAAATAACAGAATCCAAAATTAGTACATAGAAATCACAGAGTCAATACTAGCAAAAAGCTGCACACATACCAAAAAAGAGCCAGCTCAATGTTCATCTTAAAAACTAAATTTAAACTTAAGCAGCAACACGGAATCAATAAAAACTTCAAATCAATTCAAAACCGTACCTGTCCCGGCGTAATTGGCCCAGAAACCACCATTTCTTCTCCGGATCAAACAATAACCTCCTTCAACTGTAAAAATTAAAAAAAAATCATAAATTATCCGTAAAAAACGACGAAGGACGTCGATAACAACGAAGAAAACAGAAGAAAGAAGCATTACCAGAGAGAAAGAGAGAGAGAAGAGCAGTGGCGAGGAATAGAGAGTAGTTGAGCTACGAGAAGATCATAAATAAATAGGATCAGCTTAAAACAAAAAGTAATGAAACCAAATTGAAGATTCGGAAACAGAAAGGGGGGAGAAATGGATCTATCAGCGAGCAGCCAGCTTGGTTGAAGAGTAAAGAAAAGGTTTCAGATGTGACGTCGTTTTCACTCTCTGAAAACAACGGTTGTTGACTTGTTGTTGCTGTAGCTGTTGTTGGGAGGTTACCACTTTGCTTTCAGCTTTGGCTTCGGGAGTTGTGGAAATGTGATGTTGGAGAGAAGAAGACAGCGAGATCTCAAGGGAAAAAAATAGGTAATAAAAAATGTGTTTAATTTATATTTTTTTTAGTTTGGTGTTTAATATTTTGTTTCCTAGCTGAAATCATTTTTTTTTGTCAACGTTGTTAAAAAAATATTATTTAACTAAAATACGATATTTGATCTATTTTACTCATTTATTTTTTAAATTTCTTTAAAAATATAATTTAAAAAAAATAATTTTAATTTTTTTCAATCAAATTCTCAAATCACATCTCTTTCACCGTCTGACTTTTCCACGTCATTCAATGTTCACTACCCAAAAGTTTTGTACCTCACTGTTCAGCATCCTTACCCTCTAGTTGTCGATTAAAAGTCTAATCTATCTCCCTTTTTCATTGTTGGAGGTTAGTCGACGAAATAATCGACGATTTTTTTCGCTGATTTTCGACGATGGAAAGATGAGGATTTCAATCGTGGGGGCGACGAAAGCAAAGGTGATTGGTGATGGCAGAGAAGGAATTTAGAGATTTAGAGTTTGAGGGTTTAGAGAAATTAAATATTTGAATTTTTTATAAAATTAATTTTTTAATTTTTTAAAATAAAATATAAAAATATGCCACATGTAGTGTTCTTATTGAATAACGAAAAAAATTTAATGTCTATCACAAAAAATTTGATTTAAGTTACGGAATAAAATATTAGACACCAAAGTAGCCCGAAAGAAACATTAGGCACTAAACTGAAAAAATATATATATAAATTAAGTATTTTTTATTATTAATTATTCAAAATTTAAGGGAAGATAGATAATAAAATAAAGGGTAAATAAAGGAATTTTTTTTGACAGAGGATTTATTATTTAACTACGAGATCTTTTGGAGAAGGAAGGAAGGGATGAAAATGACTAAAAGTTATGTTTGGTTTATGAAAGGTAAGATTAGTAGAATGTAATGTTATTTTGTTTGGTAGGAATATAAGAATGTAGTGTTTGGTTGGAGAAGCATAAAGATTATTTGGTTTATAGTATATGTTTATTTTATATTTTTTATGTTCGAAATTTGTGACTTTTTTTTTTAACAATATTTAGAGATAGAGCCAAAATTTAGGTTGAGATAAATTTAAATATTTAAAAAGTGAGGGGGTAAATGTGCAAATGATCTTTTAAAAAAATACATCACAAAGATAAAAAAATATTTTTTTTTTCGAGTTAGGGCTCCTAAACCTATGTCCCTCCGACCCTAATATCATCTTTAAGATTCAAACTCAAATTCTTTCTTTAAGAGAACAATATATATTATCACTGGCTCATTGCACTCAAATATAATTGGTTTGTTAGTACAACTTATATAAAAAAAATCAGTTTACAAAAAATATATATAGTATATATACCCGTTCTATATATATTATTCTTTAAAAACGACTCTTTTTCAGTTTTTTTAAAAAAGTTGCATTGTAAAAGTATTTTTTTAAAATTAATGAGATTTATTAAAAATAATTATATTGTAAAGGAGCCCTTACCCAATCTTTAAGTTAATATTTTTTGGGGGGTTGATTGAAACTAAATGATAATGTTGAGTCGAATAGTGTATTAGCAGTGAAGTGGATGGTGCAACCATGTTTGGCTCCTCCCTTTCGTTTAAATTTGGTGCAGAGATGCAAAGCTTTTGGCAGGGACTTCAACTACAATTTTGAATTTGTCTTTAGAGAAAGCAACTGTGACTGTGAGGCACATGTATTAGCTATTAGCTAAGCAGGGATGTAGGGTTGCTATGGGTGAGTGCATAAGGCTGCTGTTTTTTTTTTTTGGCTTCATAATGTTTTAGTATTGATTTATTTGATAAAAATACATGCCCATTTTATAATCTATGTCGAGATTAATGACCATTTCTCTCAATACTATTGTCTTCAAATTTCGAATCTGTGTTCTCTCAAGGGAAGACACCCAATTCTTGTTGGTTAATATTGATTTACTTTTTGGAAAATACTTTGATGCACAAGTTTACACAAGCCCTTTAATTTTAGGGTTTAGGGTTTTAGGTTTTAGGTTAGGGTTTAGGGGTTTAGTATGTAGGGTATATAATTTAAGGTTTATGAGTAGAATTTAAAATTTAGGGTTTAGGGCTTAGGGTTTAAGTTTTAGGTTGTTAGGGTTTGTGATTTAAATTTTAAATTTTATAAAAGGATTGTGTAAAAAAATTTACATGCATCAAAATAAAACCCTTACTTTTTTTAACATAATTTTACTATTGATTTAGGTAACTAAGAATGTTATGGTAAGCTTACCATTGACAATCTAACAGAAACAAAAGTGATTAAATACCAGCATCAGGCCCTTTGCAATATTTTCTTCAATTTTTTTTACAATCTATATATATTTGTATATATTTTATTTTATTTAAAATTTTATATTATAATATAAGTTATAATATCTTATTTAAATATTCTTGTACGCAAGGCAGGTGAACAATAATTATATTCTTTGATTGTTTTCCCCCTTATTTTCAATCAACTAATTATTTTAAGAGCATAAAAGGACAATGACACATGCTAGTCTACTTCTCTCTCTCTCTCTCTCTCTTTTTAATAATGTATACTAATATTAATTTTTAGTATAATTAACCATATATGATCAATTGAACAATTAATTCAATTTGAATATTGCAAAGGTTTATTATAGAGGTGATTCATTCTTTTTTTTGTTCAAAGGATAACTTACTTCGATTACGAAAAAAGGGGCCCGACCCCATGTACATGAAGTGCAGGAAACAAAGAAACATCATAAGGTAAAGACCTAGAGGCAATCCAGTGGCGGAAAACAGTATCCATGCAGAGCCTAGCAATGCAGAGGAGATACAAAACAACGGTGGCATAAAGCCTACCCAAGTCCGGGGCATTCAACCCCGCAAAGCAACATCCGCACCAAGCGAAACATCCACCACAAGACAACCTCATATCAGAAAAGGCGAAAACAATACTCCTGTTCATCTGGGAGAGCTCTATCCGGAGGCAGGCCTCCAAAACCATGGAAGGATTGGTCCTTATCACCAGAGCCGCGAGAATACTTATCCCTAACTGACTAGGCTTTACCGTCTGAAAACCAAGACAAAACCCCATCATAGAAAAGGGGAGCACCAAGGCCGCCGCAAATCGATTCTGAAAAGTTTCAAACACAAGCGAAGGGTAAAATCCCCCCGGATCCCATGCAAAGCTCGACATCTTCACCTCCCAGAACTCAACATCAAACCGAGACTCGCCGATATTTCAACTCCCAAAATGAAGCCAGATACGACAAATAAAAAACTTTAAGCTCCGGATTCCCACATATAACAAATAAAGCGGACTAGAAACCGATATGGGGTGGACATCATGCGGACTGGATAAGAGCTTAGAGTCGGGAGACACCATTCCATTCCAACCGGATCCGTACAGCAGCACCAGAACCCATTCAAAATAGGCCCATGGAAATAAGTCAAAAGCCTCCAAGCCTGGTCCAACGTGTATATTGTTGTCGAGCAGGCCCAAAAAAATGAGGTAAAACCAAAATCTACCCAGGTCCCAACGCAATCTCGGATCAGAGATTTTTCACAAGTCAACAGAGATCCAAGATATGGCATTCTTCCAAATCCCATATATCAAGGGTTTGTTTGTCCTAAAATAGGAAAAAGAAAACCATATCCCAAAAGATCCGTTCACCATAGGCAGAAAGTGGAAATAACCAACTGTGAAATGGTGGGCCCCAATGGTGAGCTGGCTTGACAAAAAGGGAAAGGACAAAAATGTCCTTTCCAACGTTTCCTTCTCCCACGACACCCACAGATTGACAACAACACCGTCGGGAAATTCTTCGGCACGCCGGCGAACACTGTACCTCAAAGCAGACCGATTTCGTTTTTCCGCAAACACCGCCGGCTGGTCCCGTTCCATTCGAACTCCACCGTCTTCCAACACCAGCATGTCTGAAGAGACGCCACCTTTCCCAGCCAGAGAAAACCTGAAAACACCACGCGCCGAGGAAGAAAAACCGCGCCCGTCCTGCCACCCTCTCCTCAGGCCGCCAGGATCAAAGCACTCCCTTATCGGTGTTGATTTTTGCCAAGACACACTAACCTGACAGATCATCTGGAAACAGTATAAACCCGAGACGGTCTTCGGCAACCAAGCAGTGCAAAGTAGGGAGGGAGTTGCAACTAGCCGGCATCCATGGGAAGCGTTGCAAGGAAAATATGGATTTGGCCAAGGACGGGGATGACGTCTCACTATTTCAACGGCTACCGCCACGGCCAGCGTGCTCCCTTCAGTGCTTACTGCAGCAGAGGCCACCGGGGTTTTTTTGCAAAGGTTGCCAAAACCAAACATCGCACGCCCGCGGACCTCCCCCGTTTCTCCACCGCCGAAAACTCTGTGAGCAATCCACTAGTCGACGTCGTCCCCTGCGATGCCGGCGCTCAGATGGCTATCTGACGGCGTCGAAATCGCCCGTTCAGAAACCAAGCAAAAACGCTGGATCCGGTAGATCAAACCTATCGTCTGAGGCTCGAGCAGTTTTGGGGGGAGAAGGGTTTGGCGCGCGTGAGGCGCGTTCAAAGTTGGCATTTTAGGACATGGATTTTTATAGAGGTGATTCATTCAATTCAAACTTTTAATCTTACTTAATGGATGTAACGTCTTCCTAAAAAAATAACGTCTCATGCCACTAGAATAATTGGTGGTTGATAATATATTTGTTAATTCTATAATATAATATGTCCCCAAACTATGACCATCATTCTAAATTGGTCTCTAAACTTTTAAATATTTTAAATTTATCCCTAACTATGACCCACATTTTAAATTAGTCCCTAAACTTTTAAATGTTTCAATTTTATCCCCAAACTATGATCTTCATTCTAAATTGGTTCCCAAACTTTTAAATGTTTCATTTTCATCCTCAAACTATGACTCTCATTCTAAACTAGTCCTCAAACTATTTGATCATTTTAATTCCATCCCCAAATTATCAATATGTGCTAATCATATCTTATGTTTATAAAAGCGTTATAAAAACTATTAATTGTCATGAAACACTAATGTGTGTTATGTAATCATATGATGTGGTATAAACAATAATTTGATGATAAAATTAGAACATTAAAAAAGTTTGGGGGCCAATTTAGGATGAGGTCATAGTTTGGGATGAAAATGAAACATTTAAAAGTTAAAGGATTAATTTAGAACGAGATCTATAGTTTGGAGATGAAATTAGAACATTTAAAAATTTATGGATTAATTTAAAATGAAGGTCATAGTTTGAGAGCGTGTGATACAATTAATTCTATTTTACATATATAATTATATAAGGGACATTTATGTAAATTTAAAGTAATTTTGTATCTTTAACAATATGTTGGCTTAGAAGGATGAATTATTAGGTCTACATCTTTTGAATAAATTTAAGAGTTAATCTTCACATTGCTGTGAACGGAACAGATACATTCATCCTCATCCCAGTTGTTTTTTAGATCAATATAGTTGTATATGTACGTAAAATTTTAAATTAATTCAATATTATATCTTAATGAACACGAGTAGCGATAGAAAGTTTTTACATAAAATTAGCTAAACCATAAAATATATGCCTAAATTATATCTCGATTTTCATTTTTATCTTGTTTTAAAGTTAATTTTAGCACTTTATTTGGGCACGTATTTCAACCAAAAATGTAAGTTTAGACAATTATTTCAGCTAAAAAAATACTTTAAGCACCTATTTTAGCAAAAAATAAAACTTTAAGCACCTATTTCAGCCAAAAATACTTTAGACACCTATTTCAACCAAAAATAAAACTTTAAATACCTATTTCAGCCAAAAAATACTTTAGACACCTATTACAAAAAAAATATATAATTTGAGTACTTATTTTGTAGTTAAGCCTATAAAATTTGACTCAAAACATAACATGCAGCGACGAACTTAAGGTGTTGGCATGGGCCCTCTTAACTAGCTGGACAATTATGATTCTAGTCACTGTAATAATTTATTAATTCAATTTAATCCCTAGAATCCTTTAATTAAATCATAATTACTCTTTTGTCCCCCTCAAGAATTAATAATTAATTTAAGACACAAAAAAATTTACTTTTGGTCCCCCAAAACTTTTTATTTTTACCTCGACCACAAAACGATGGAATCATTAAAATATTAATTATACTAACAACTTTGCCTTTCAAAACAAAGAACAGAGCTGAACAAGCTGTGGTGGGAGCAACTACATTATCCGAATTCAGAGCAAGTGTTGCATATAAAAATATATACTAATTTTTTCATATATTTGGAGAATCATATACTTTCGTACCATATCCGAATACATATAGCATACAAGTATCAAATACGGATATTTAAGAAAACTAAAAATCCCAATGACAAAGGAGGAAGAACATAACATCTGATATCTGATATATATATATATAAGTAATCCAATAATTGTTATACAACATATATATATATGAGAAAAGCATAAAAGACTAAAAGCAATGTGCTTACATACATATATACTACCAGCAAGAAGATTTGTCGATTCCATTTCTTCAAAACATCTGACCAACAGAAGGCAACCCATATAAGTCAAGTTGCTGAACAATGCATTGGCCTGTTTCAACCCTAAAAAAGAAAAAAAAGAAAAAAAGTCTTTGAGTTAGAACAGCAGGCGATTTATTGGCACAGATGCTCAAAAAGGTCGAACTGGACATGAATAAAGATTCGTATAAACACCGATGCTTGCCTTGATTACAAAGTATGAAGCGGCTCAAGTTCAATGATTCAATGTCATCTTATGACTTCCTATTGCACCTTCATTTGTGTTGTAATGAAGATTTTTAGGCAAGGATAGTTGCGTACTAACGATGGCTATTCTTAAGATCTTCCAGGCTTATCCTTCCGCACTTTCCGGAATCGAGCCTGTCGAATTTCTCGGAGATCTGCATAATGTCTTTATCTGATACCTTTCCTAGTTCCTTGAGCTTGTATATGAGAAACTCGGATTTGCTGCATGTATAAACCAATATTAAACTCGATAGTGAATTAACACTGAAGATGAAACTAGAAATTTGAGAACAAGTTAGGAACTTCAACCATTGTTACATTATCATACACTTTTGGACTCAAAGTCCCATTAAGAAGCAAATCATAAGTACATATGATGCCAAATAAATCAGGCTTCGTATCAGGTGAGCATCGAGAAAGATAATCCGAAACAGATTAGAATCTTACAACCGCAAACACCTCAATAAACCGTAGAATCACAGTACCATAATGCATCTCAAAGGCCCTGATATGTAAGAAGAAACACACAGTTCTGTAGTCTGTTCTAGGCCTCGAAACTATACCATTTGGGACATTATCCTACTGTTTTTGAACATGTCATGAAAAGGGTAATAAAAAGTGCAGATGGTTATCGTAATTCGAATGAGAAGATCGTACTTCAGAGAATGTGTCTCAATGACCTTCATGTATAAGAAAAAAACACAGTTTTTTATTTGTTCTGGACCTCGGAAAGATACCATTCGGGACACTATTCTACTGTTTTTGAACATGTCATGAAAAGGGTAATAAAAAGTGAAGATGGTTATCGAAATTTGAAGAGGATGATCTAACTGTGGAGAGTAGATATCGAATATCAATGTATCTCAAAGGCCCTCATATATAAGATAAAAACACAGTTCTTGAATCTGTTCTAGGCCTCAGAAAGGTACCATTCCAGACATTATTGTACTGATTTTGAACATGTCAAGGAAAGAGTAATAAAAATGAAGATGATATTCGTAATTTGATCTAGAAGATCATACTATGGAGAGCAGTTGTCGGAACAGTATTGCCCTCACACTCGCCAAGCTTCCGTGTCGGTTCCAAAACACCAAAAAGTCAGCTAATGAACTAAAATGACAGCAAGTTGTTGGGGAAAGGGGCTAAACTTCAATAAGTGAAGCTCATACGACTACTCGAAACTTAACAAGGAGATGCACAATTAGAGCGTTAACCAAAATTCATAACGACATCATACCTTACAAAACCGTTGTTGTCGGTATCAGCAGCAAGGAACTGCGAGATAGTCATGTCCTGACCAAGAATCCACTTGGCCATCCTCCTCTGCCTCTTAGCAACTCTAGCCTCGGCCAAATACAGAAACGCTCGAGCCACAGCCACAGTCGAAACAAGCAACCAAATGGAAGCGAAAATCCGACCAGGCAGCGTCTTGAACGCCCTATCACCGTACCCGACGGTCGTAACCGACATGACCGAGAGATAAAAAGAGTCCAACCACCCAAGCCTCTCAACAAAATGCATAACACATAGACCTATTCCAATACAAAGAACAACAACACCCAATGCCAATCCAACCTTCAACCTTATCCTCATTCTCCCCTTTTTAACATCAATTATATAAGATGTTGCTAAATCCCTTCTATTTCCTTCATGTTGAACAGTTTTCAACATATATTCCTCCTGCAAATCAAGCACATAGCCAACCATCCCGCTGAGCAAGATATCGATGAATCCGAAACCGACCAACACGAACAAGATCGAGAACAATTTCGTAGCCGGGCTATTGGGGGTAATGTCACCGAAACCGATGGTGCACATAGTGACAATACAGAAATATATAGCATCAACAACAGGATGTGTCTTGGGACCCAAGAAATCATGACAATTGAACCAATATATAAGCACACCCAACGACAAGTACAATACTAAAAGGATAAATGCTTGTCTTACGATCGATTCGGACCCGAACTTCGGCGTGGGGATCGAAGGGTTGTTAATGGCATCCATTAAAACAGCCATTGCGGGTGCTGTTTTGCACCGATGGAGACTGATTCTTCCCCATGCGATATTCGGGTCCGGTGCTATCGGTGAATTGGGTTGGTTTTGAAGTAAAAGAGATTCGCGGAAGGTTGGAATGTTTTCCGACGACGATGAACGTTGTCTCGGCGTGTTGAGCGACGACGATAATGATTCGGCTAGAGAAGGGAAATGGAGTTTTGGTGGCGGCATTCGTTTCATGGGACTTAGATACGGTAACAATGGATCATCTTCCATATGAACAAAAAACAATCGACTGTAGAAAATAAAAGAGAAATGCAGATTCAGAGACAGAGAAAGACGAAGAACACACAAAATTTTAAAAAAGTAAATATTAAAACTGTTCTAAAGGAAGCAGAGGATCGAGATGATTTCTTGTTTTGGAACGGTTTTAATATAGTAAAAAGGCCATGAAAATGGAGCACGTAAGATTCTATGAAAAATAACAAGGGTCCAATAGGTCCACTCTGGCCCATATAAACTTTGTTACGGGACTCATAAGTATCTTTATTTTTTTCTAGTAATAAATTGAATTTAATATGAGAATTGTAAAATTAAATTTGTTTACAGATTTTGCATGAATCCATTTCAAATAATAATTTTACTCTACCATGTCTAACCAACATTGCTTAACACTACTATTGCTGAACACCATTAAATTGATTAATAAATATTAAAAATCTCAAAGACTCAATATATAATTATTAATTATTTAAAATAAAATTTTAATTAAATTATTATATATATTTACTTTTTTAAAATAATTGGATCAAATATCAATATTATTAAATTTTAAAAAATAAAAACTCTAAACTCTAAACCAATCTGTAAACCATAAACAATAAAACTTAAACCTGAAACTGTAATTTATAAATTACAATAAAATAACTGGTCAAAAATAAATAAATAATTAACCTCTTTCAACTAACAATAAAATAAAGAAATTAAATAGTTACAGGGAAAGAGGGTCGATCCCCAGGAAGATAAGTCAGAATTCTTGACTTGAATTTTTTCGGATTTGGATTCCCAGGAATATCTGTAAAAACAAAGAAATAAAAAGGGGTGATATGATATTGAATGAAGTAATAAAATAAAATGCAAGAATTAAAAATAATAAGAAAAACCAAGTATGCAAATTAGCCTCGAGCTAGCCTTGTCAATTTCTTCGATCATTGAAATATTTTTTTACTCCGGGGATCATGTCGGTTACAGTCTGCAAGGCCCAACCCGTCGCAACTTGCTTCTCTCTCGAGTAACCAATCCTCCCAAGTCTATCTTCGAAGGTTGGTTCTTAAACAAATTAACCACGACTATCGTCGTTAAAAATATTTAGTTTGAAAATAGGGAAAGCCTGACTCAGAAATTATCTTAAAAAGAATCGCTTCTGATTTTATCTTTCCTTAGCGGACCGCCGCTAAGTATGTTCACAGGAAGTCGAAATTGCAACAGGCCGATCCTTCCTCCCAACTAAGTCTTTAAACGATTCCAGACCAACGAGCTCTTTTTGATTTGAAAAACGATTAAAAACTTTAGTAAGGCTGATTGCCAAACTATCTAAACAGAAAGATAAAAATATATTCCCGAAGGAATTTAGGCAATGTTCAATTCTCACGATTAGAATTGATTTGGCTAACTCTTGGCTCAAGAAATTTAGCTAAGCATGATATTAATTATCATACTTAACTTGGTTTTTAGAAAAGTAATTAAATGGCATAAAACAAATGAAACAAGAAAATGACTTGAATTAAAACTGAAAAATGTTTACAAAGATAAAAAATACTCAAAGCTAGAAGATGATCTTAAGCCTTCACCAAAGGTTGGTATTTATAGGCTTAAATTACAATGATAAAAACAAATTTCAAAATGAAACCAAATGGATAGAACTGATAATCTGATTGGATCTTCTCTCGAAACATTCCAGGATCTTTTAGAGGTTGTCACGTCATTGCCACGTCACTGCCACGTTAGACACGTCGTGCCTAGTGTTGTGCCCACGATGCCAGTCATGACATAATTATAATAAAAACTGCAGAAATGCTCATTTTTACTGCTATTTTCATAATTGGACCCTGCACAGAATATAACAAAAACAACATGTATTAACCAGCAAGAAGTTCTAATAACTAAAAAAATAGCAAATGAAGTATATCACTTTTGAGAACTCATCAGTAAACCATAAACAATAAAACTTAAACCCGAAATTGTAATTTATAAATTACATTTGTTTATGGTGTATGGTTTAGGATTTTTTATTTACGATCAGAGATTTAGGTTTTGAGTCTATGATTTAGGGTTTTAAATTTTTATTTTTTAAATTGACTAAGGTCGAGAGAAAAACGTTCAATTTCAAAAAAAACGTAGGTAAAAATTTGAAAACCATAAAAACATATGAATTATATTATGATGTATTGGGTTTAACATTGATAATCTCATCCTTCTTAATAAACATGTGAAGTGCAACTAATTGAGTCATTTTGTTTAATGAAATTTCTGAATTTTGATGGTATATTTATTTCTATAAAAAAATTTATTTTTAATTTGTAAAAAACTTGGGTTGATTAATCCTATTATTTTCTTTCCTGGATACGTTATAATTGTGATATATTTTATGATTATAATAAAAATTCAACGGCCATATTAAAAAAATGATTCATTTTGTTGATATTTTATTATACTAAAGTTTAATATCTAACTAAAGGTTAGGATTTGAAAAAAAAAAGTTGTTCGGGGTCGAGTTTTAAGATATAATGTTAACAGAACTAAAACGATGAGTCTTATCTATAAATTATATGTTTTATCGACAGAATGTTAATCTTTATTCAATTATTTTTAAAGGTTAAAGTTTTACTAAATATCTCTTAAAATGTTAAGATTTATAGATACAAGCCTTATCATTGGACATGAACCATTAGTATACAATCATATGAATTATGATATGATGTATTGGATCCAACATTGATAATTTTGTTAATGCAATGAATTGAGTTATTTCGTTATTATTTTATTATATAGGGTAAAGTATGTCAGGTATCACCGAACAATAGGGTGTGACCTGTTTTTACCATTAACCTTTCAATTGGTCCAAACTTATCACCAAACTTTATTTTTCGACTCGTTTATACCACCCTGCCGTTAAATCGTTAACTCCGTGATGACATGGACGCGGCACCAAAACGACGTCGTTTTGCTAGCAAAAATATGTGAAATTCTGCACTCAATGAGATTTGAACCTAAAACCTTAAGCATCAAAGACAACCTCCTAACCACCAAGCCAACCTAATATCTTTGAATTAGTTTTAGCACAAATAATATATATTCCCAACTGTAGTTTGTCATATAAATATATTATTTCTAATATAAAAATATTCAAATATTGGTATACATATATTAATACATAAATAATAAATTAAATGAAAATATATACTTTTTTTTATATTATTAATAATATTAAATATATAAATAGATAAATATATTATTATAAAAACTAAAAGAGTAATTTTCAAAACAAAATTTGTTTAAAAAATCTAAAATTCGACAAAATCTTAATCCCTAAACCCATAAAACCTAACCCTAAACTATAAACTTTAAACCCTAAAATTTTATTCATAAACAAATAATATTAAAATATATAAACAAATAATTTATTATTATAAAAACTAAAAAACTGATTTAAAAAATATAAATTTTTAAAATTTACGAAAAGACCCAAAAATTCACCAAAATCTTAAACCCTAAACCCTAAATCCTAAACCCTAAACCTTAAAGCTTTAAGATTTTGGTGAATTTTTAGGTCTTTTCGTAAATTTTAAAAATTTTATATTTTTTAAATCAGTTTTTTAGTTTTTATAATAATATATTATTTATTTATATATTTTAATATTATTTGTTTATGAATAAATTTTAGGGTTTAAAGTTTATAGTTTAGGATTGGGTTTATGGGTTTAGGGATTAAGATTTTGTTGAATTTTAGATTTTTTAAACAAATTTTGTTTTGAAAATTACTCTTTTAGTTTTTATAATAATATATTTATCTATTTATATATTTAATATTATTAATAATATAAAAATATTTATATATTTTCATTTAATTTATTATTTATGTATTAATATATGTATACCAATATTTGAATATTTTTATATTAGAAATAATATATTTATATGACAAACTACAATTGGGAATATATATTATTTGTGCTAAAACTAATTTAAAGATATTAGGTTGGCTTGGTGGTTAGGAGGTTGTCTTTGATGCTTGAGGTCATAGGTTCGAATCTCATTAAGTGCAGAATTTCACATATTTTCGCTAGCAAAACGACGTCGTTTTGGGTCATTTATTATCAAAATAGCTGCACCAAAATGACGTCGTTTTGATCCAGCGTCCATGTCATCACGGAGTTAACGATTTAACGGCAGAGTGGTATAAACGAGTCGAAAAATAAAGTTTGGTGGTAAGTTTGGACCAATTGAAAGGTTGATGGTAAAAACAGGTCACACCCTATTGTTCGGTGGTACCTGGCATACTTTAATCTATTATATAAAAAGTTAACCTTTATTATTCTAAAGGTTAGGATTTAAAATGAGGAATTGTCTAGGTTTTTTTAAATTTGTGAGTATTTGCCCAGTTCTTGAAGCGAAATTGTGGGGAGTATTGGAGGGGCTGCAACGAGCATGATCTTTAGGTTTGCGGCAAGTGTGGATTGAAGTTGATAATGCCGATGTGGTTAGAATTTTGAAAGACAATGATAGGCGGCATCGGTATTGGTCGATTGTACATCATATTGGGCGGTTATTACGCTTGGATTGGGAGATTCGCTTGACTCATATTGGTAGGGAGGCGAACTTGGTAGCTGATGCTTTGGCGAAATATGGCTTAGGCCTCGATGGTGGTGAGATATGCTTTGCGACACCGCCGGTTATTACATGTGCGTTTCAGTTGGATTGTTCTTTTTTTTTTATCTTTTTGATTCTTTATGCTACTTCTTGTTATTTGAGTTGCTAGGTGTATTCTTTTACTCCATTTAGGCTTAGAGAGGTTTTTAATAAGACACCCAGTTAATTCTATTTTTTTATCAAAAAATGAGGAATTGTGATTGATCTCAAAATTTAACGTTAAACAAAACTAAAATAATGTTTCTTATCAATACATTACATACTTAATCGATAATCTTTACTAGATTGTTTTGAAAGGTTAAAGTTTTTTAGCATCTAAATTTTATTAATCACCATGAAAAATAATACAATACAATACATTAAAAAGAAGAAGAAAAAAAACAAATTCACTAAAAGTTTCTTACAATGGTGTAAAGAAAAGCAAGCACTTCGATCGAGATTATCATACAAAAATTCAGAAACTTTCTTGAATCTCCTTGTCTCTATCCAAACGAGACGCTTTACGAGTGAAAAAAAGTGATGAGCGAACCAAGCTATCAGACAGATTGCTCCGCTACTCAGGTCTAATTACATCGACTACCAACCATCAACCGAGCGAGGATCCATCTTTCTAAGACCACTAACAAAATCATAATCAGAGATTAGTATCGTAAAGATCTTTGTACGAACACCAACCGACCGCTAAAGTATGTTTAAAATCATTCCACAATGACAAATAGAACGAACCGCATAAAAAAATGTGTCACAAGAACATAATAAATGCATATAAAAAAATCAAAGATTCTTATTAAAACAATAAAAAAAATAATTGACCTAATAATCAACAACTAATACTAAAATTAATTACCAACTATCAATCAAAATAATAAAAACAAGATTGCGGTCCAGAGAATTGTGAATAACTTTTAAAAGACAAGACATTAGTACAAACAAATATAATTCTATTCATGGGCGGAGCCGGAAATTTATTCAAAGAGTGTTATTTTTTCGAACTATATTTAAGAAGAATTAATTATTTATAAAGAAGTGTCATTTTCTTTGTAATGGGGTGTTAATTACATATATTTTTTGTCTTTTATATACAAATTATATAAAAAAAATATAATTTCCAAAAATATTCCAGGTGTCAATCGACACCCCAATGATCAATGTAGCTCCGCCCATAATTCTATTGCTAAAATTGTGAACGTAGTAATAGAGTTAAAAGAAAAAGAATTTTTACTTGACCAATAAATTTGATTTTATTACTATTTATTTATACCAGTTCCAATCTTCCCTCGTCCATTTATTTCTCGTCGCAGTCACAGATTCACAGTTAAAAAAAAGTGCATTTGTCAAACGAGAATCCCGATATTTTCCGAGAAAATCTTGCCAAACGAAAGGGAGAAAAATGGTTAGCCTTCTTTCTCTCTTTCAATTACACCGTCTTTCAATTTCGCATTACACGAATCTACGAGATTTTCTTTTTGTTTCTTTCTAATCTGTGTTTTTAAGATCTGCTTTTGCTATATTTAGTTATCTCTAAGGCAGATCTAAATTTAGATGCCTCGCATTTGATTTTAACTTACAGTTACACTCAGATCCAATCAAAACAAAGCCTTAACTTAAACTTCAATGCTAGAAAGATAAATATTTTAACTTGAAATTAGATTTGAACTTATTATATTTGAAGGATCCATTGATTTTTTTCTTCTTGTTTGTAGGAGTTGTGCCCTTCAATTAAGAACATTCTTCTTTTGGATTCCGAAGGGAAACGTGTAGCTGTTAAGTATTACTCAGATGACTGGCCAACGAATTCTGCGAAGGAAGCCTTTGAGAGAGCTGTGTTTACCAAAACCCAGAAGACTAATGCTCGAACCGAAGGTAGATTTGTTTACCTCTGTTAATGCTTCATTGCATTTAGTTTAATTTCGTTATGTGTATTTAGATCATATTATAGATTTGTTAAAGGTCGATTAATGGTGATTGGTGAGTGAGTGAATCAATTCATTGAAATTTGAGAATTTAAAACTTTATTTTCTTGTGCATAAAGGGTTTACCTTGGATATATTGTTTTAGACATTGTTTTCCTTTTTCATTTTTCGTATGTCAATGCAAACTATCTTACTCCGAGTCGGCGAGTCCTCATTATTCTTTAATAATCTGTTCAACATAAGTATCTGACACATATTCGAATACGGTTATGGGAATAACATCTTCCAAACATATGTTCTTTACAAAAATAAGGTGAACATACTCGTACTTATATTTGATATTCATACCCATATCCGAGTAAGACATTCTTGGTTGCCATTGGTTTAGGTGTTTTTTCATATTTTGCTATTTTAACATAATGCTTTTGTTTTTCTTTACAGCTGAGATAACAATGTTTGACAACTATATTGTTGTGTACAAGTTCGTTCAAGACCTTCACTTTTTTGTTACTGGAGGTGAAGATGAAAATGAGATCATCTTGTCCACAGTACTCCAGGGTTTTTTTGATGCAGTTGGACTTCTCCTTAGGTTCTTTCATCTTACTTTCTACTCCTACGATCTTTTTGATGCATTTGTGTTTGATATTATTAACTTGAGCATTTCCCCCCTTGTTTTCACTATCCCTTATGGCAGAGGCAATGAGGACAAGAATGAGGCATTGGAGAACTTGGATCTTATTCTGTTGTGCCTTGATGAGATTGTTGATGGCGGGTATGAATTATCATTCATTGTATTATTATAGTTGAAGTTGAATTAAGTTCGTTTTATGAATCTCTTGAGTGGACATTTTCGTTGCTTGTTTGTTTCTTTAAAGTGTCTCTGCTATACAGTTCTTGGCTGGAAATGTCTCTTAATTCTCCTCACCCCCCAAATACTCTTGGTTAAACATATAGTGATTAGCATTTAGTGTTTTTAGTCACTCATGTTTGGGTTTATTCGATGGTGAAAGAAAACGATAGAAATTAGGATATAGAACCAAGAGAAAAGGAAGATTAGGGGGAGTCACCAGAAGCAAATGTCCCCCTTACGATGCTTCTTCGACCACCATGTTTGACTTTTTCTTTATTCTATGGGCAGTGTCATTCTTGAAACGGATGCAAATGTTATCGCTGGAAAGGTAGATAGTCATAACATGGATGCCGGAGCTCCTTTGTCCGAGCAGGTATTGTGATCCGTGTTCTTGAAACAAGCAAAACTTCATTTTTCATTCTTCTTGTTAGTCCCCCACAAAGCAGAACTTAGTGAATTCTTTAACTAGTGAAATATGAATCACTATTGCCGCCATATTAACAAATTTGGTGTTCTACAGACAATAACCCAAGCATTGGCTACCGCACGCGAACATCTTACTAGATCTCTCCTCCAGTAACGTTTTTACGTCAAACCAGACCAAACAAGAGAAGCTCCACGACATATCTTTCTGTAATGATACTGTAGTTTATGTGGTTAGGATAATTTGTCTGTTTTGAGTGCAATAGAACCGAATATATTTTGAATGTTACATTGATGTTATTGCAAGGTTGCATTTTTTGTCGCTGACCCTACATAATGGTAAAAATAATCCCATTTTCTCTTCACCTCATTGCATACAAAGAAAGCATTTGGAATCAGGAATAGAAATAATTGTAATTGTAACTACTTTGTGTATTTCATCCGTTCATCTGGGTTATGAGTACAAAATTGATCGTCTTTTGACTGAACTTTTGGTAATCAATAGCTATTAGCTAGCACTGTTGAAGCTAACAAATGATACATATTATAATACATGAGCAGTCACATTGTGCTATTGGATGAGTACATAATCGGCCTCGTTAAGGTAGCCATCTCCAGTGGTTGGAGTCAAGTTATTCCGATGAGTGCTTTTACGAACCTGGGCATGAGCTTCTGCTTCATGTTCAAACATTTTAACCAGTTGATTTAGCTCTAGCTTCCTAACTTGGACCTTCTCTTCATTTACAGGCTCTTTTAATCCGAGACAAATCATGCCTATCACGATTAATACAACTCCTAAGGCGATGAGGATGACCGTAAACAAACCAAATGCATATGGTGTGTCCTCTGATCCGGGGATCCCATCAACATTGATTCCAAACAGCCCAGTAATGATGGAAAGAACAAGGCCACAACCACCAATAACAGCTAAATTATGAGTTACTCTAAGGCTTCTATCCTGCATTAGTGTAATCAGTATTAGGCAAAGATAGTTGCCAAATCATTCTGGAACGATACGATGGACTCGGAAATCAAAGAAATTTGTCCTGTTTTTTTTATACAAACCTGCAACCATGCACGTACGGTGCTTTGCATAACATCTTGAATCGTAAACAAACGGTCACGGACCGCTTCTTGCTCTTCAATCATTTGTCTTGTGCTCTTTCGTATTCCTTCCAGCAAGCTTCTTGCAGCATTCCCCCTCAAATGTTGCATAAGCTCGAAAACGATCTCTTCTCTTGCATGGAGTGACCACTTCACTCTGATAACCTGAAATGGGGAAAACAAAATTCATTGACATGTACTGCAGAAAATAAATAAGGCTTCTAGATGCTCATGTTTATTGTAACTTTCCAAGTTATAGCCATTTTGCAAGAAAAAATGATACGGAATTATGGGTTAAATGACTAGAAAGACTTTATCTTTCGAGGTTTGTATTTCCGAGCAAATATAATTATACATAATATATACACACGGTACTACATAGCTTACCAGCACAGTGCACATGAAAATCTGGCAAAATATTTAGAAAGTGCAACTTCCATATCAGAATAAGTTTGAGCAACTATGCCTTATCCTGAAAGTAGTTCAGAGTAGTTGTATTTTCAACCAACGACTTTAGATCCGCATTTGTACATTAGCAAGCAATTGTACTCTGTGTTGCTCATGCTCTTCATTTTTTAAAGTATCCATGTCCGATATGCATTTAGACGTATGAATGAGAATATCGCCCTTCAATAGAAAAATCTTAAGAGAAACAGAATGTATCTATGTTGGACAGATACCTATATTCGACACTAACACTAGAGTCCGAGTAATATAGACTGCGAATAATAAATGGTCATCAAACTCCACCACATATACTAATAATCATTTTTTTTTTCAATTCCGAGGACGGATTGTGATCGAGTGAAGGAATATAGCATACCTGTCTTGACAATCTTTGGATTTCTTGGTTCAAAATAATGGCAAAAAGATTCATGTCCTCTTGGTTTCTCCTACATACATAAAACTATTTTCACTAAATTTACCTATGCAAGAAAAATATCAGAAAATCCTTGTTAAGTTAGTTTTCTATGATTTTAAAAGTAAAGAACCTGTTCATAAACTTCAATTCGATCTCATCTGCTTCCCCGAAGATGGATTTACGAAACAACCTTAAGAATTCAAATCGTTAAAGATAAACCATAAATTGTAGATATGCACCAAATGTAAACAATCTACTTTCAAACTGAAATGCAAGCATTATGCCTATAGTTCCAATGACGTTTGAATTGATGAAACAAAAAGTTTTCTTCATGCAAGACTTACTAAAATTTCAATCAATATGACTATTATACGAAGAGGAAATACATATGGTTTCAATGAAGAGAAACATTTGGAATGCTCGGCTGCTACTTAAATCCAAAAAAGACCGTGACAGGCATGCACTTGATATGTCTGTGTCGGACAATTGATGAAATCACATCCATTCACATTAAAAGGAGGGAAGCCTTGATATTGGAGTTAATCCGAAAATTAACTCCCGTAATTAGTAAGTACCTGTCATCCCACCGTGTAAGGCGGCTAGCTAGATATGCAATGACGTCATGAACTGTTCTGGGCACATTATATCCTCCAGCAGAAAGAAGCTCCTGACCAAAAGGTATGCAACGATTTTTAATCACGAGAAACTGCTAGCTTGTATGGGTGTTATATGAAAAGCAACTTTGTCACAATGGAGTCAATTAGGGTATGTCGAGAACAAACAACCTGAACTTCTGTTATTCCAAGAACATTTACACCGGATACGTTCCCTTTTATGTGCAGTACAGTTAGGAGGAAGTTTTGCGCTTGCCATGAACGGAGTACAACGGGGATGTCATCTTCCTCGACATATGGATCTCCAGCTGATTGTCCCAATAGCTCAAATAACAGCCCTCCAGCCACCCTAACCGGGACCTTTATAAAATTCGTGATCAATCATCCAACAAAACCAAAGACCACAAAGGAGCCCCTAGGGTGGTCACATCTGATATCCCGTATACTAATTATCATGTTTTAACATATATCAAGAGGGATTCGGTATGAAACAGCCATTAAAAGAAATTAGCAAAGTATATATGCTAATATTCACTCTCTTCATACATTTTTCTCCAAATGCTACAACTTAATATTCTATCACCATTTAAATGAGACTTGACAGAACCAAATAGTACAAAAGTTAATATTCCATCAGAACTTAGTTGAGACTTGAGAGAATCAAATAGTACGTATATCGATTTAAGTAACAACTTGTTAAAATAAGATTTAGTGGATGCAATAAACCTAACTTACAGAATGCCGGAGACTATTACCTCGTACAGAAGGTGTTTCATCCGCTCACTTATCAGTTTGCTTTCATCTCTCAAAGCTAGGCTGACAGCAGGATGTAACCATTGAGCATTGTTGAGAAAGGCCTCGGCGTTGGGGTGAACAGAAGCCAAATGGCACCACCATATCGGCCCAGCTGGTCGCTCCCAGTACGGTGCTGCTAAATCTGCGACAGTTAAACCGTCTTCAATATCTATCCATTCAAACTGTTGTGAATCCCAGACTCCATTGACTTGCACATTTTTCACAAGATCCGAAATCCTTTCCCACCCGATGGGCACCCAACAACTTCCATCAAATCTTTCGGCAGCATGATACTGGTCTGACCGATGGCTACGTCCAGGGTTGTTTTCATCAAAAGAAGCAGGTACATGATCCCTCGACTCCAAACCGTAAGAGGACTCCATTAATTTCTGTCCATCCAATCCTTGAGAATCGGCTGCCATCTGCTCTTTCGAACTTTCATCATCCGATTGTTTGCCTTGGACCCTATAACCATATCTCGAGTTCATCGGTTTCTTATTGCCTCGAACAAACTCGAAAGCACAAATCAGCCCATCTTTCCAAAGGTCACTCCCAGGCATGACATCTCTACTCGGAACATGCCTACGTCTTTCAGGCATTTTCATTTTATTCTCTTCAGAAACCAACCGATCCTCGTTCACACCCATGACCAGTTCTATATATAACACAACCGAAAGAAAGAAAGAGCCAACATTCAAACCCTCGATAAATAAGCTCGTCGAAGATCGATGCACAACCTATAACATACTAACACACCATCTAGATTCCAAAACAACTACATTGATTGCTTTAAGAAATCTGGAAAATTCAACATAACAAACAGCTGAAATTAGATACCAGAAGCTTGTTTTTAACAATCAAAGCAAGCTAGAACAAGATTTATCATCCATCAAGCTAAAATATGATTAATTTTTTAAAAGAAAAATAAAAGAATAAAATTTACCCATCATCTGATTCAACAATATATCACTTGATCGACCTCATATAAATTTTCCTAAACGATTTTTAATGAACTTTTAGTAACAGTTCCATGTTCAACTTCCTCATTGATTTTGACATTTGGGGAAAAGAAATTCTGGGTATTGCATATTAAAGTAGTAAACAATTAAAAACAAAGAAATAAATAAAAGATTACCTCAGGATCAGACGATGCTTCAGCTTTATTTCAGGAGAAAATGTAGGGAAAATGCTGGGAAAGGAAACAGTTAATTTTGAGAGGTAATTATTAACTGTGGGAAATGAAAAACAGCAAACATAAGCCCATTCTGATTCAACTAATGGGTATTAAGCCCAAATATGTAAACATATTCGAAGTCAAGACTTTTTGAATAGTGCAATAATAACAGTGTCAACCGAATTAATGTTTGTTCAAGATCATTTCTCGATATTTATAAATTAAAAGAGTGAAATCCACACTTAGACTAATGTTTATAACCTTGTTCGCACCATATGTTAAACTATGCATGTGTGAGTTCTCAATTCGGGTTTTATTCTTTTCTAAGTCCAACTGTGTGAGAACTTTATCCGAAATTTAATTTTGATTTAAGTTTAAATACAATATTTCGATTATCCGTTCGTTCGACTTTACATTGTAATTATTGATTATGATTTGTAATATAGATGTATTAGTTGCAATTTTATTTTTGTACTATATAAATTAATTCTAATTATAGTTATACAAATATGTGTTGATTGCATTGTATTGAGCCATATGGAGATTTTCACCATGAAGATTTCAACCGAAGCCAAACTAAAGAAGGAGATTATTCTGCTATTCATAACAGCACTTTTTAACGTTTTAACAGAAGATTAATTAATAATCTCTCTGATTAACTAACCAGGCTATATAAACTCAAAAAGGGTACTGGCCCAAATCAACTCTTTGGCTACACCTGTGCATGAAACCCCAGCCCCTGTGCATTACATCCCTGCCCAGCAACATATTGTGTCTCATGATTGTGATGGGGTTGTTGTCCCTTCTACTTCTGGTCTCCCATGTGTTAGTCTTGGTGTTATGGTTAGGGATGGAAATTTTACCCGGACCCGGCGAGTTTCGACCCGACCTGATTGAGTCAGATTTTTAATGAGAAATTTAGGTTCGGGTCAGGTTTAGGGTGAAAAATATTCGACCCGACCCGACCCGGGACTAATAGTGTAATTTTCTCTTGATTTTTAGGGATATTTATAATAATACCCCTCTTTATATATATATATATATATATATATATTTATAATTAAGTCCTTAAAATTGAATTTTTATTTATAATTTAGTCTTTTAAATTATAATTTTTTACAATTAAGTCAATTAAAATGATTTTTTACAATTAGGTCCTTAAAATTAATTTATTTTATATAGATCGGGTCGGGTCGGGGTCAGATTTAATATATTTATTTTCGGGTCAGATTTTTAAAAAAATATGTTCGGGTCGGGTGCAGGTTTAGGGTGTTTATTTTCGCGTCGGGCCCGGATGGGCCAAAAACCCGACCCGTGCCCATCCCTAATTGTGGCTGCTTCTTTGCATGAATCTCAGTGTGGCTCTTCACCTCAGCCTGCATTTGCATTTGTTGATCATTCAACACATGACTTGGATTCTCCTGGATGTTGCCAACAACCAGAAGCTGGATTGGATATTGAAGTTGTCGCTCCAGGTTTTGTAGAGGTATCCTGTTAGACTGAACAAATTGCAGCTGTTAGACCTTTGTCATCCAATTCGAATAGTCATAGTACGGTGACTCGCAGCAAAGCTAGTATATTCAAACCTAAGATTTACAGTGTTGAGTGTCTAGCCCCTCCTACAACTATTCAAGAGGCTCTTAGTCAGCCACAATGATATGCTACGGTGTTAGATGAGTATAATGCTCTTATCAATAATGATAGATGGGAGTTGGTACCTCTGCCTCATAATCGAAAAGCAATTGGTTCTAAATGAATTTTCAGGGTTAAACTTAACTCTGATGGAATAGTGAATCGCTTCAAAGCTAGGATAGTGAAAAAAGGGTTATAGTCAAGTACCTGGCTTTGACTTTGCTGAGATTTTTAGTCCAGTGGTCAGATTTTTCACTGTGAATATTTTGCTTTCTCTTTATGTGTTCAATTGATGGCAAATAAATTAAGTGAATGTTAACAATGCCTTCTTGAAGGGTGATCTTCACGAAGAGGTTTTCATGAAGCAACCTGAAGATTTTGAAAAGACTGGGCAAGATGGTTCAATGTTAGTTTGCAAGCTGAAAAAAGCTCTTTATGGGTTGCGTCAGGCACCACGTAACTGGTTCGTTAAACTGAAGGATTTCTTGTGTAGCATTCAGTTGCAACCTTCTAGTGCTGATACTTCATTGTTTGTCCAGCAAATTGATGGTGAAGTCTTGTATGTTGCTGTGTATATCGCTGACATACTTATCACAGGCTTGTCACCCACTAATGTTCGTAAAGTAATTCAGGCTCTTGATAACAAGTTTTCATTGAAAGATCTTGAACATGTGAACTATTTTCTGGGAGTTGAGGCAGTCCATGTTGCAAGTGGCTTGTTTCTTAGGCTAAAGAAATTTGTTGAAGAACTGCTAGAGAAAATAAATTTATCTCATACAAAATCAGTTGATAGACCTATGGTAGTGTCGCTTAAACTCTGCAAGGGTGAAGGTGACTTGTTCAAGAATTCTCAGCTATATCAGAGTACTGTTGGTGCTCTCCTTTACATATGTCACACTCGACCAGATGTAACTTTTTCAGTTAATAAAGTGTTTTAATACATGCAACAACCCACTAAGACACACTGATCCGTTGTGAAGAGAATTCTAAGGTACCTCAAAGGTACATCTAATTTTGGTCTATGATTCTCATCACATAATAATTATATGACACTGTAAATCTTTTCAGATGCCGACTGAGGGAGTGATCTAGATGATAGAAGTTCTATATCAGGTCATTGTGTCTATTTTGGGTCACATTTGCTTGCATGAAGTTCGAAAAAACAACGGTTTGTGTCTCAGTCAACCACAGACACAAAATTTCGTAACTTAGCTGATGCTGCATGTGAAGCTACATGGATTCAAGCCGTTCTTACTGATATGGGTATCAACATTAAAGATGTTCCTAAGGTTTGGTGTGATAATACAAGCACAGTTGTTATGACTGTGAACCCTGTAATGCATGCAAAGACAAAGCATGTAGAGCTTGACCTTCATTTTGTTCGCGGGAAGATAATGATAAATCAACTAGAAGTTAACTATATACCAACACACGTTCAAATTTTTGATGTGCTTGCTAAGCCATTGCATGTCTTGAGGTTTCTAGTTCTTCAAAATCAAATTTCAGTTTAGTCTCTAAGTCAGGTTCGAGAACGAGGTTCAAAAGAAAAGAAAACAAGGTGAATATTAAGTTATATGGAGATTTTCACCATGAAGGTTTCAACCGAAGCCAAACTGAAGAAAGAGGTTATTCTGTTATTCATAACAACATTTTTTAACAACCTAGTGTTAGTTTTAACAAAAAATTAATTAATAATCTCTCTAATTAACTAACTGGGCTATATAAAACCAAAAAGGGTACTGGCCCAAATTAACTCTTTGGCCTACATCGTTAATCTTTTTTCTTTCTTTGTCGTCGTTTACCTTAGTTTTGTCTAAGGTTTCTTTCTGTTATGTCTTTTTGTTTAGATTTTGATCCTTTTACAAAAAAATTATTGTTTCTTGCCAGTGTATATTTTACACATTACCGTTGTGATTTCAAAAAATATAGAATTAAATTAAAGATGTTCATTGTCCATAAAATATAGTAAAAAAATTAGGTTTAGATGACTTTTTGGCTCCTATAATGGTACTAAAAAAATTAAGTAAAGCCTCACTTTAATTTATGGATCAATCAATTAAGTTTATTGTCGTTACGATTAATCACATTAATTGTGTTATTTTTGCTGACGGTGTTTAATTGAAGGAAAATTATTTATTTTTCATTTATTTTTTTAAGAAAAATTAAAAATTCAAAAAAATATGAAAAAAATATTTATAAAATTTATTTAGATTCTAAACAATTTTAATAGTTATAAAAATTTAAATTTTGTAATAAATATAAAGTTTAAGGTAATTCAATCTAAATTTTTAATTTTATTATTTTATTCATTCAAAACATAAAAACAATTACAAGACATAGAATTAAGAATATTTTTTAATGTGAAAGTGAATAATTCTAACAATTTAACCTAAAATAAATATGAGCAAGCACATTTGGTCAGTTGATCATGTTGTTCATCTTTGTTCCATCATATTCTCTTAGGTCATAAGTTCTAAACCTATTAGGAGCACTTCAACTTTCCTCCATTCTAGGTAGGATTAGGATTAGATTTAGAATTTGTAAAAAAATTATATGCATATATATTAAAAATATGTCAAATTATGATTTTCATTTCTATATGACACTCAAATGAAATTAAAAAAAACTTAAATATTAAATTGGTCCATGTAATTTTGATGAGTTGTACTAATTTTTTTTATTTATAACATTAAAGTATATGAGTATGTTTTATTTTTAAACATAATTTTGATGAGTGACATTAGATATTGATGATTAACTTTTTTCTTATGTTAATAATTTTTAAGATTTAATCAAAATAGTTATAATTTTTAAGACGAGTGTTGAGAAATATTTATTAATTAGTATTGTAAAAAAGATAGATATTCACTAATTAGTCTAGTAACTAAAATTACTTCCTTTTTTGTCTCATTTTATATGGGTTCAAATTTCAACACGAAAATGTAACATCCATTATTTAATAAAAAATTAGATCACTTATTTTATAAATCATCTCAATTTTATTTCGATGAGCATAATTTTTTTGAAATAAATGAATACGAGGCAAAGTTACACGCATGTTTCATTTTTCTTTAGTTTATAACTATAATTTTATTTTGAAAACATGAATATTTACTAATCTCTTTAATAAATAATTATTTTATTTAAAAAAATACAACAATTATTATCCAAAAAGATATAGAATTTTAATTTGAACTATCGTAAAAAAGTGATAATATAAAAAAGTAAAACGTCGTCGCCTATATGTATAAATAATATAATAAAACATAATATTTATATAGTTATTTTATTTCATAAACCAACTTGAAGTCTTGAAACAATTTCAGAACGTCTCGTGCGGTTGAATTGGTCCTTAAATTTTTTAATGTTTTAATTTTATCCCAAAACTATAAATATCATTCTAAATTAATATTCAAACTTTTGAATGTTCTACTTTCATCTCCAAACTATAACATTCATTCGAAATTGGTCCTCAAACTTTTGAACGTCCCAACTTCATCCTCAAATTATATGTCCCATCATATTATTACATAATACACTTCAGTGTTTACATGACAATTAATAAATTTTGTAACGATTTTACTAACATAAGATATATATTGATAATTTGGGGGTAAAACTGAAATGTTGAAAAGTTTGGGGGACCGATTTAGAATGCGAGTCACAGCTTGGGGTGAAATTGAAATGTACAAAAGTTTAAAGATCCATTTAAAACGAGAGTCATAGTTTAGAGATGAAATTGGTCATTTAAAAAGTAAAAGACCAATTTAAAATGAGAATTATAATTGAGGGATGTGTGTGGCAATTAACTAAATAAATAAATAAACAAAATTTTGTCCAGAAGCAGATAAAAGTAAGAATTGATTCTCCAAACCCCATGCCTTATCTTGGTAAAGAATTTGATACTACATATTCTATACTTGTTTCAAACTATATAGAAAAGGGACAACTTTCAAGAATAGGATGATAATGAATTGTGGACGGGTTGGATAAAACAATAATGTTGGGATTACATGTTTATATTTAAAGACTTGATTTAATCTGATATGATTCTAAATATAATTAAACTTTGATATAATTATCGAATACTGAAAATCTTAAATTTTATCGGTAGAAAAACATTAAAATACTCTACATAAAAGAATGATGGAAATCGTCTGCCTCAATCCATGCTCTTTTTAGTGTCCCACATTGAAAGGGGGTCTATGATTAAGATTTAATGTTAAAGTTTAAAATTAAGGTTTAGAGAATTATGAATAAGGTGTATTTTTAAAATATAGATTTTAGGGTTTATAATTTAAAATTTAAGATTACGACTTGAGATTTAATTTTATTAGTGTTGGATATAAAAAAGGAGACGGAAAAATAACAGAATTTTTTTTTCTCATTTTATGAATATGGAATAATGAGAGCAATGAAACTATTCCCTTACATTGACTGTGGACAGACTAAACAGTTATCATCATCAAAACTATGTCCCTTACCTATAAATTAGTGGACAACGCCATTCACTATCTTTCATACTCATCGTCTCTTTGGGACAATTCTTTCATGGTTGAAGCTCAACAAATACAACTCCTCGTTAATGGTTAGTTCCATGGCTCAACATCCCCCTTTTATTTATATCGTTATTGTTTTAAACAAGTGTTGATAGTTTTGAGGTCCACTGAATTTGAATTTAATTTTGAGTCGATTTTAAAGCTTGGATAGTTTGATTTTAAGATAATTGAATTTTTGATTTAAATTATTATGAGAAGAATCGTTTTGTGTTTAAGTTGGTTATTTTAATACAATAACTATTTAAATTATTTATAACCTTCTTTACCATGAATCAAAAGATAATACACACTTAAACATGTTTAAACTCACATACTCTTATATATTGGAGAACAAATTAGCAACGGTGTCAAGCAAAATTAAAAATAGATGATTCAAAATTTCAAATCAATTTTGGATTAGGATCAAATTAAGTTTCGATTGAACAAGTTTGAATTGTTAACTTTTATGGTCAAATAAAATTGGATCACATTTAAGTTTGAATATAATCTTTGAGTTCAGATTAAAATTATACAACAATATATATATATACAAGTTTTCAAGCCGAGTCCTTACGAGTACACAAAAATATACATAAAATATAATTTTACTTTTTCAGAGAAAAGTAGATATTAATATAATATGTTGTGTCGGTCGCATCTAACACATGGAGATGTCCTTTTAAAAATATCATGGCACCTATCGCACAATGATTATCCATTCTTCTGCAATAAATAATTGTGTTCATTTTTATCTTTACCGCAAGGATATGGCAGAGCCTAACGGATCGAATTCGAGCACCGCACCAATCAGCCAATCAACGATGTCTCAACCGGCGGAGAACCGCATATTCAAGTGGCTCCGAGTAGCCCTTTACGCCACCTTCGCCGTCGTCGGTCAAACATCCGGCGCATTACTCACAAGACTTTACTATCAAGAAGGCGGAACCAGCAAATGGGTCGAAACACTAACTCAACTCGCCGGTTTCCCTATTCTCTTTCCTTATTACATTTCACACCTCCGCAGAAAGGCGGCGTCGCTTCCAAACATCACCGCCGTCGAAACAAAGCCGCGGTCGCACCAGAAGCTGCTATCGCTGGTGTTCGTCTACGTGTACCTCGGACTACTAATGGTGGCAAACGCTTATCTATACTCAATCGGATTCGAATACCTTCCGGTTTCGATCGTCACCTTGATTTCGGCATCGCAGTTAGCTTTCAACGCTTTGTTTTCTTATTTCCTCAATTCCCAGAAGTTCACCCCATCCATCATCAACTCTCTTTTTCTTCTCACCGTTTCGTCGTGCCTCGTCGTCTCGAATGATACCTCCGAGAAACCCCACGGCGTCTCCGATGGAAACTACGCATTAGGGTTCATCTGCACCGTTGTCGCCACCGCCATATACGGCTTAATGCTCGCTTCTCAACAGCTCGTGTTCCGAAGAGTATTCGACAACAAAGTCTCACTCAAACTCGTGATGGATCTCACCATATACCCGTCGTTTGTCGCCTCCATTGTTACACTGATTGGGTTCTTCGTTTCTGGAGATTACAAGCTTCTGAACCCGGAAATGGATTCATATGAACCGGGGAAAGCTTCCTATGTAATGACACTGGTTTGGACTGCAATCTGTTGGCAGGTCTCGATCTTTTCCGGTTTGGGGTTGGTGTCTGAACTGTCGGCTCTGTTTGCCAACGTCATTTTTGCGGTCGGGTTGCCGGTGAATACGATTGCCGCCATTATCGTTTTCAATGATAGAATGAACGGGGTGAAGGGAATTTCAATGGTGTTGGCTATTTGGGGTGTCATTTCTTATGCATATCAGCAGTATCTTGATGATTGTAATGCTGAAGCTAAAGTGAGTGAAGTTTCTGAGGTTTGAATCTCATTTAGGTTTTTGGCTTAAAGCCAATGTTCATGCATTTTGATTTGTATAATCTTGGTTTTAGTATCTGAATTTAGTTTGAGGAAAGCTAATATCTTAGTATTAGTCATTTCCTTTTACTTTAAAATAATATTTATTACAGCATTAAAGATTCGGATTGACAATAAGGAAGTCAGAATTTTAATTTGAGAGGACAATATAATTTGTTTTTTAAAAGCCGTGGAGTAACATATAATTACCCCGTAAAATTTTCAAACTTATTATATAAACTAAAAGTTAAAAAAAAAATTGGGGTTTGAGAGAGGGCAACATCACCTCCCAATATAAGGAGGTTAAAACCTTATTAGTACATATTAATTTTCATAGATTCTTTTCTGCAAGATTATAGAAATTAAATTGCATGAACATTGGCCAAAACGTGATTCAAACCTCAGAAGCTTCAGTCTCTTTAGTTTTATCATTACAACCATCAAGATACTGTTGATATGCATAAGAAATGATACCCAAAATGGCCAACACCATTGATATTCCCTTCGCACTATCTATTTCATCCTTGAAAACGATGAAGCCGGCAATCACATTCACCGGCAATCCGACCGCTAAAATGCAGTTGGCAAACAGGGCCGACAGTTCCGACACCAACCCCACACCGGCAAAGATCGAGACCTGCCAACAGATAGCAGTCGAAACCAACGACAATAGCTTCGGTTTAACGACGGCGCCATTGTCAGACGGCGTCGTCGTCAAATAATAGAAAAGGTAGTAAGGGAGGAGAATAGAAAACCGACAGCTTGTGTTAGTGATTCGACCCAAATACTGGTTCCACCTTTTTGATAGTAAAGACTTGAGGTTGAGGGTAATAGACCTGATGTTTGGCTGGAGAGGACGAAGATGGCGTAAAGGATTACTCGGAGCCACTTGATTACATGTTTGTCGGCTGCTGGAGAAACTGTTGTTTGGCTTATACTTCTGGTGTTTGTATTTGATCCTTTGGATTCTGGCATGCATAAGGAGGCAGTGGTTAACACAATTTATTATAGGGACCAAACACTAATTTAACAAGTTTTTGTACATTAATTATAGGGACAAAAAACAGATTAAAATATTGTGCTATGTAAATTCGAATAGTTAACGTCTTTTAATCTGTTTTTGGTCCCTACCCCGCCCATATAAACACAATTTTTTATTTTGCAGAAAAGTATTATATTCTTCATGTAAATACTGAAATTCGTAAAAAAAAATTACTACAGAGCCCCGACATATGTTGTAAATCCGTCCCTTATAGAAAAACATGAGTATATTCTTCGGTTAAATTATGGTTTTTGTTTAATTTTTATCACTATTTTTTACAATTTTATTCAAATACAAGGCTGTAAATCTGGATAAATTTATGTACATTTATAGACTAAACTGCTCGAATCTATATCACTTATGTGAAATACGACACCTTTTACCGCTGGGATTGTTCCTTGGGTTCTTATCTTACCCAGCTTTGAATTTTAATATGTATACTTTAATTGAATATAATTTGATCCTAATTTTTTATAATGTCATTAATTAGTTCAAAAAATTAACATTATTAACTATTTCGGTTAATATACTAACTTCAATTTTTTAATATAACACTTATTCTAACTTATCATACCGACATGAGTATTTTTGAGTTAAAATGGTGGTTTTAGGGAGAGAAAAAAAACTCCGGTGTCGACTTTTTAACCGGAATATATAATTAATAAAGTTAACTATTCAAATTAACTAATAGAACAATATTTTAACCTAAATAGTGATAGTCTGTTATAGCTAACATATAAAAGTAGAGGACCAAATTACAATTGGGACATATTATTTATAGATAAAATTACAATTTGGTTGTGGTTGTGGTGGGTTAATGTCAGAAGTAGTAGGGACAGTTTTATTTTTCCATCCCAATATAATATAATATAATATTTATTGAAAAATATATTATATTATATTATAAATAAAGTTCTACTTATAAAAGATTAATTATTTTTAGGGTAAACTACTCAGGTGATCACTAAACTAATTGTATATACTTATTTTAACTACTAAACTAGGTAATTTGTTAATCAGACTATTACACTTTTAAATTGGTCTAATTGACGAGTTGCCTAGTTAGATGTTCAAAATAGGTATTCCCAAATAATTTGGTGGTCACCTGAATGGTT
This sequence comes from Hibiscus tridactylites, assembly GCA_958450335.1. Taxonomy (NCBI): domain Eukaryota; kingdom Viridiplantae; phylum Streptophyta; class Magnoliopsida; order Malvales; family Malvaceae; genus Hibiscus; species Hibiscus tridactylites. The sequence continues at coordinate 17,833,217 of OY288274.1, forward strand.
TGCCCTTATTTTTAGGTCATATTTTTTATTATCATTTAATTTTAGGGTGATATATTTCTAAAAATAACTACTTTTAAGTATAGACGAAATCAATTAATGGAAGGAAAAGATTGTTGTTTCTTCCTATATTTGTTGGTATAATAGTATTTTAAGTCTTTCTAGTTTAAAGTTTTAAGGTGTAATTTTGTCCTTGCAAGGTGTAGTAGTCTCAAATCAATAATTTTGTCACTCATTTTTAATTTTATCAATTTAGCCCTAAAATTCCTTAATCTCGCCTTTTGACTGTCGTTGACTAACAGAAACGTTATTCCCGGTAGCTCTTTACCATATCATACATTTTGTCTTTAAATAATTAACAATGTTCGTGTTAACAAGTCCATATGTTATTTTTTTAATAAATTAATAACCTCCAATAAGATAATGACGAGTCAATTTTGATGATATAACGGTGCAATTGACATGTATTTTTTAAAATATAAATATATAAATTAAAATAAGGGTAAACTACCCCAGTGACCACTTAACTATTGGTCGTGGCCTGTTTTGACCACCCAACTAAAAAAATTTAAAATTTGACCACCTATCTATTTAAATAAACCTATTTTGATCACCGGCTGTTAAAATCTAACGAAAAGATGATGTGGCAGTTAAAGTAAATTTTGTATAATTACACTTGTAATCCTTGTTAATTGTCTATTATATCAATTTAGTCCTAATTTTAATTAAATAAAATTAATCAACTAATCAAATAACGACATATGTCATCACCTGGTTAAAGGAAAATTTAAGAGAAATAAATATATGCATGGTGTAGTTTGAACCCATGACCTCTTGGTTAAAAGAGTAAAGACTTAACCACTAGGCCAACTACTCCTTAATGATGTAAATTGCACCATTATATATATATATATATATATATATATATATATGAATGTATATATATGTGTGTGTGTGTGTTTTATATTGAAGTCAGTGCTAGGAAAAAAAGAAGAAAAATGTTTAAGAGGAGACTCGAACATGGGTCACATGAGATATATAAAAACACGCATATCACTAAATCAAATATATTCAATTTAATTAAAATATGAAATTATTAAATATTCGATTTTAAAAAATATTTGATTTAAAATATTCAAATATTTTTTCCTTTTCATATTTAAATTAAATCAAATATTTATTCAAATATTAAATATTCGATTTAAAAAATACTTAATTTAAAAGAAAATAAATTTAATTTAAAAAAGTATTCAAATATTTTTTTAAAACTCAAATTTCTTTTCATTTAAATCGAATATTTGATATGCGTGTTTACATATATCTCATGTGATCCATGTTCGAGTCTCCTCTCAAATATTTTTCTTCTTTTTTTCCCTAGCACTGACTTCATTATAAGATATATATATATATATATATATATATATATATATATATATATATATATATATATAAAATGTTGCAGTTTACATCACTAAGGAGTAGTTCGCCTAGTGGTTAAGCATTGGCTCTTTCAATTAGAGGTGGCAAACGGGTCAATCGGTTCGGGTTTGGTTCGGGTCATTTCGGTTTCAGTTATTTCGGGTCTGATATCATTCGTTTCAGATTCGGTTCGGTTCCAGTTCGGTTGATTTTCGGGTTGGTTCGAATCGGTTCGATTGATTTCCGGTTCTGTTCGGTTCGAGTCAATTTCTGGTTGATGGGAGATCAGTCGGTTTTGATCAAGTTTTTAAGCTGGTCAGTTTTTTTTACACCTTTTATATGGCTTTATAAAGCCAATATATTTGACTTTTTGGTGAGTTGTGCGATTTTTCATATCTCATCTTTTTCATTTCTATTAATATCTTTTATTTATTTCGGGTTGTCTTCGTTCGGGTCTATTCGGTTCGGTTCTATTCAGGTCCATTCGGTTCGGGTCTATCGGTTCGGGTCCATTTCGGTTCAACTAAAAATCAGATCATTTTCGGTTTGGTTTCGTATCAAATTTTGGGTAAGCATGTTCGGTTTGGTTTGGATAAATCGGTTCGGTTTTCGGGTCTCGGGTCAAGTTTGCCAGGTCTACTTTCAATCAAGAGGTCATTGGTTTAAATCACACCATGCACATATTCATTTCTCTTGAATGGTTGATTAATTTTATTTATTTAAATTAAAATTAGGACTAAATTGATATAATATGTAACTAACAAGGATCAAATGTGTAATTATACACATTTGACTTTAACGACCACGTCACCTTTTCGTTAACTTTTAACGGCCAGTGGTCAAAATATGTCTATTTAAATAGTTGAATAGTAGAATTTTGAATTTTTTTAGTAAGGTGGTCAAAACATATCGCAACCAATAGTTAGATGATCACTAGGTAGTTTACCCTTAAAATAATTAATTAATTTAAAAACTCTTTATTTATATTATAACATCATTAAAATTGATCTGTGATCATCAACATAATACAATTGAAGATAAAGACTAATGTGAAAGCATACAGTGACTATATGTACAGGAACGACATATAAAGACTAATGTGAAAGCAATACAATTGATAAACTTTTTGCAGCTCCAAATATTTATTAACTTTGTCTCTACTTATAGACCTTATATTTTTATTTAAAATTTGTTCTATATACTTTTAATCCCGTTATTTAGTTTTTCTGTATTTCAATTTAATCATTAAAATTCAATTCATAATTCACCAAATATAAACCTAAGTGAGATTCAAACCTTATTACATATAAGATTATAAAAATTAAATTGTATGAACATTGCCCTAAACCAGATTCAAACCTCAGAAACTTTACTCTCTTTAGTTTCATCATTACAATCATCGAGATACTGCTGATATGCATAAGAAATAATACCCCAAATAGCCAACACCATTGATATTCCCTTCGCACTATCCATTTCATCCTTGAAAACGATGAAGGCGGCAATTATGTTCACCGGCAATCCCACCGCGAAAATGCAGCTGACAAACAGAGCCGACAGTTCCGACACCAACCCCAGACCGGCAAAGATCGAGACCTGCCAACAGACAGCAGTCGAAACCAGAGTCATTACATACGAAGCTTTCCCCAGTTCGTATGAATCCATTTCCGGGATTAAAAGCTTATGATCTCCGGAAACGAAGAACCCTATCAGTGCAAAAATGGAGGCGACAAACGACGGGTATATCGTAAGATCCATGACGAGTTTCAGCGATTGTTTGTTGTCGAAAACTTTTCGAAACACGAGCTGTTGGGAAGCAAGCATTAAGCCGTAGACTGCGGTTCCAGAGAAGGTGCATATGAACCCTAATGCGTAGTTTCCATTGTAGTTTCCTTGGAGGTTTCCGGTGTTGTTGTTTGAGACCGTGAGAACCGATGAAATGGTGAGAAGCAGAAGAGAGTTGATGATGAACGGGGTAAATTTCTGGGAATTGAGGAAATAAGAAAACAATGCGTTGAAAGCTAATTGTGATGCCGAAACCAAAGTGACGATCGAAACCGGAAGGTATTCGAAGCCGATCGAATATAGGAACGAATTTGCTGCCATTAGTAGTCCCATGTATACATAGACGAAAACCAGCAACGATAATCTCGGTTTGACGACGGGGCCGTTATGAGGCAGCCCCGTCTTCAAACAACGGAGAAGGTAATAAGGGAGAAGAACAGGAAAACCGACGACCTGTGTTAGCGATTCGACCCAATTGCTGGTTCCACCTTTTTGATAGTAAAGCCTTGAGAGTAACAGACCTGATGTTTGGCCGGAGACGGCGAAGACGGCGTAGAGGATTACTCGGAGCCACTTGATTTTGTGGTTCTCGGCTGGTGGAGACACTGTTGTTTGGCTTATAGTTCCGGTGTTTGAATTTGATCCTTTAGATTGCATGCATAAAAGTGGTAGTGATCAACACAATTTATCATAATCCAGTACTCGTATTTTATGAATATGAAAATTGAGAAGTTAATTTAATTGTGAGAAATTTCTCGATTCTCATAAAGTAAAGGGATTAAATTCACAATTAGACCTAAGAAAAAAACCATTAATGTTGTCTTTATATTCTTAACTTAGATAATCTTTGAAAATGTGTTAGATTTCAATACGTGCTTGTGTGTGTTAGGTAGGTTTGAAGTAACAAATTATAAACTGTGGTGTTAGATAGCTTTCAAAATATCTACCCATATGTGTGTGTTAGGTAGGTAGGCATGGGTTTGAAATCAAATTTAAAACTTTACAGGGGCTATAAGTTCAATTTAAAAACTTTACAGGCATCAAAACAGAATAAATGAATTTGAGGGCCCTACCCCACCCAGATTAACACAAATTCGTGATTTCTTGTTGCAGTAAACCACCGCCCGGGGCCTGACGATTTTAAGCAGAAATAGACTAAAAAGAGACGGTACATAAATACTTATAAAATTATAAAGATTTGTAAATCTAGTTCTTTTACAAATACAATTTTTTTTATTATTTTAAAAAAATTTAAAAATTATAAGAATTTGTGTATATACACAGATTCTTTACAAAATTATAAAGATTCATGTTTGTATACAAAAATCCTTACAATTTTTTAAAAAATTTATGTGCCGCCTTTTTTAACTTTCTTTTTAACCCGATTTCTTTTAAAATTTCCCCAAGGCCCAGATTAACAAAAATTAATTATTGATTTCTTGGTGCAGTAGAAGTCTTTTGATTGACATCATTCCATTAATGATTTAACGGGTGGATTCTGACGTAGTCGAAAATTAAGATTAAGGTATAATATAAGGCTTAATGAAAAATTAAGCCCTAAACTATACATTTTGTTTGATTTTAATCCTTCAAATATTTTTTTGTTAAAATAAAATTTTAAACTATCATTTCTACTCACTTAACTATTTAAATTAACTTATTTCAAAAAAAAATTATTTAAATTAACTAGTGGTACAATATTTTAACCTAAACGGTTAATATTGTGTTATAACTAATGTATAAAAGTAGATCAAATTATAGGGGGAAAAACTAAATTTCAAATTTGAATAAAGTAAAGGGCCCAAAACCAAATTTGACCTTTTAAGTTTCAACATGAACATGCCTTATTTCGGTGCAGAACCAAGAGAGAACTAAAGCAATTACACATAATCAAGCGACTAACAACAACATATTATTATTTAATGCACTAACGGAGAAGTATTTTATTCTCATGAACGAAATTAAAAAACTATATATCATTTAAACAAATTATATATGGTTTCTTAATTTCGCTTATAAATTTAAGAAATTCTACCGCCGCTATCTCAGATAATATGTATACATATAGAGAGGTGGGAGGATAAGTATGAGGTTTGGTACTAACCTTGAAGGAGTGGTCTTAGTTGAGCTTCAGCCATGTAAGAATATATTCCTAGAGATGATGAAGATGAAGATGAAGATGAAGATGAAGATGATAAAAAGAAGAATTTGGATTCAAGCTAAAAGGGAAAGGGCATTGGGGCAAATTATTTATAGAGAAAAATAAATTTTGGTGGTGGGTTAATGTCAGAAGTAATGGGGGACATTTTTCATTGGTCCCATTCTATACTATAATATCTCAATATTATATTCTTTTATATTATTCTCCTCCGACCATTGGCGAATGTATGCAGAAATATTAGGGTGCAAATGGCACCATTGGGCCGCTAATCTAATTAAAATGTTTTTTAATCTCATTATAAAATATAAAAATTAATATTTTATAAAAAAATATAAAAATTATCACACCTGATTTTTTGGTATATCATGCCAACAATATTTATTGTACTACTATGAGAATTTCCCAAATCTCATACTTCACTATGACCCTACTATATAAAAACTTTAGCTCCACCATTGCCTCCGTCTCACAAAAATTATTCTTTATTAACTTTTTGAAAGTAAATAATTTTAAACTTCGACTATAATTATATTAAATATTTTTAAAAATTAAAATTTATAAAATATATATATTTAAAAACTAATCTATTAAAGATTTTTAAAATATATTTTTATTAATAATAAATTTTAAATAATTATGAATAAAAGTTGAAAAAATTCGACTAAACAAAATCATTAAAAGACAATTTTCGTGAGACCGGAAGAATATTATATTATATTATATTATATTATATTATATTATATTATATTATATTATATTATATTATATTATATTATATTATATTATATTATATTATATTATATTATATCGGTTAAGATTCACTTACACGGTGTAAAAGCTTTTAAGTTTTACACATTTTTTGGATTGTTAGATGGGGAAAATAGATGACTAAGATTAACTCTTTACTTTTTTTTTCTTCCAAACGATAATCTTAACATATTCTACTGTTATTCTCAGCCATCCGTTTCACCCATCTAATTATCCAGAAAACGTATAAAACTTAAATACTTTTAGGGTGTGTAACTGATCTTTATCACTTCAAGTATATATATAATGGAAGAAAAAAGCATTCTAATATGGGTAAATTACACCACATATTGTTTAATTATTAATAAGATTACAAATGTGAAATTGAATTTCAAAAAGTTACAAACATATGACTCTGTTTATTGATTGTAACGAACAAGTCACTCTAGCATTAAGTGTGTAACGAACAACCAGATCACTTTATTTATTGATTGTAACAATTAGATCATTCAATTATATAAAAAAATAAAAGTTAGTGTTCACTACACATTTGACGTCAGAGTGTCATGTTTGTTACAATCGATAAACAAAGTGGCATTTTTGTAACTTTTTCAAATTCACTTACCCATTTTTGTAATTTTACCTCGTGTTATTTACGATATGGAGGGATATTACCGTTTGGAATTGGGTAAATTGTATCACATGTCACTTTATTGTGAGTATGGTTATAACTAGATTATTATATTCTAAAATGTTACAAATAAATCATTTAATTAATTGTTTGTGTAACCCCTAGACCCGCCTATGCGTTACAACGGATCCTAGGAAGTCACATTAGGGTCACAAGAGCGACCCGCAGTAAAAATACACATAAAAACATTTTTTTCCTCAAACACTTATTAAATTGTAAAATCAAATTATGTTTAAAATACCATTTCAGGAAGTCATTTAAACACATAACAAAAATTTCAGAAAGTTCTTTACAGACACTATCATAAAACAATACATGACATACATGCCCACTAACTATACAATACCGTACTCAAAGGCAACGCCGAGAGAACTCCGAACACTGATGTCAAACATTATACCATGATATATTCTTTTAACCTACGATGGTAAAAGCAACGTGAGCTTGGAAAAGCTCAGTAATACAAAACTACCAAGAGATGCTATAAGCTCATGCAGATATATGGTAGGCATAACATTTTCATGATGTTCCATGTAATAACAGTCTCCATTTCTGTTCTACTATTTCGAGGTAGCATTATACTCGAGAATAACGATATTTATTCTTTATTCAAACATCGAGAATTAGATGGGAATTATATAGGCTGATAACATATGGAGGTGGAATCAGAGAGCTTAGTGCCTAGTGTGTTCCAACAGTGCAACGTTAATGCATGAAATGTAACAATACAATAAACCCTTTTATTTCAAATACATTTGTTTCAAGTAACAATAAAGTTTATTTTAATTCTTTATTTACCCCTCCAACCATACTTTATTATATAGTTTCCCCAGTGCGGTATCGTGTACGTGCATTAACCCGAGCCCATTGGGCGTGGATACCATCCTAAGGGAATACCTTAGAATACGGGCGGCCCTAGCCAAAGTATAGGAACCGAATACAAGTGGACCTAGCCGAAGCATAAGAACCGAAAACGGGCGGACCTAGCCGAAGCATAGGAATCGAAAACGGGCGAACCTAGCCGAAGCATAGGAACCGAAAACGGACGGACTTACCAGCTGGATCAAGGCTGAGCTGTCAGTAACTTCATATCATATCCCAAGTACCCTAGTGAATCAGATCATCAATAGTTCATTAATCAATAACAGTATTTTCAGTAATACATTATCCATATAGCAAGTTTGTCATATCGGGTGCATATGCATATATTAGAAATACAGTACGATCATGCTTAACTTATAAAACATGTCATGTTCTAGTGAATTCAAGTATGTTAGTCATGTGCACGTGATCGGTATTATAACATGTAAATCAGTATGCAAAAACAGTCGTGTAGCACACATGGAACACACTAGGTGGAACAATTTAATTCTTGGAGATACTTGGCATTTACAGAAGGGAACACATTAAATTTTTGACAATTTGAACGGATTTTTGGAACGAGGCCCCTATTAAAAGGGGGTTTGTACTAACAGTTCAAACTAGATATTCAGGGGTTGATACATCAAGATCTTTGAGAGTTTAGATATATCATGAGTGATTTAGTCATTTAAGCTTACAAGAGCATTATGGTCATTTTATCATACATGGGCATTTTGGTAATTTATGCCAACAAGGCATAAATAATGACTCGGGAATTCTATTTGCTCATCAGGTTTCCAACTAGGCATTCAAAGATTTTTATGTCAAGATCTTTCATGATATCGGATACATCCAGGGTTATTTTGATTACTTTGGCTAACCAGGGCATTTTGGTCATTTAACTATCAGAGGTGATTTTGTAATTTAGCACAATAATGATAAAATGATGATTTACAATATTTAAGATTTCCATAGGTTTATCGAGCCTCCAAAACCATTCGAACTAACATATCCCAACTTTACAGGACAAACCAAACCTTCTAATGTATCCGGTTGTTCGTATATCTGAACGGTTGCTTTCATATTTCACCACAGGACTTGCTACGGGGTAGTCGAACTTATATTTTGTGCGGAAAAACTTCCAACCTTATATTAATATTAGGAGTGATTGACGTGCATGAGTCATGCTTCAACCCTTAGAGGCATTTCAGTCGTTTTCAGCTTTATCGACATTTCCAAAATTTTATCAAAGGCAATTTACTTATTCCAGCCAATGGGGTATTTCAGTCATTTTGAAGCTCGGGATATCCATCATTCATTTCAAATGAACCATTTATATTATTTCAGTCATTTAAGTACTCGTGGGTATTTCAATCATTCAAGAAATTTCGGTACCTCCAACCACTTCATGCATTTCAAAACTCAAAGGTTTATCCATCATTCTAGTTAATTTGCAAACTTCAGTGTCCGAGGATACTTCAACCTTTTTGGTCAATACGATCATTCCGATTAATTTAACCATAACAGTATTTCCAATACTTTTTGTCATTTCAATCAATTTAGTATTTTGAGCCACTGGATTAATTCAGAGGTATGGATAGTTTCCCATAAATCTATATTCGGAGATTCATTCCAAATTCAAGGAAACCTAATACCTTACAATCTCGAAGGTTCAAATTTTGTTACCATAACTTTCCAAGTAGTTCGAGGTTTTCATATGAATCATGTTGTTTTACCATATCTAGTGTATATTTCTAGATCGCTTCCAATTTCAAGGGTATTTTAGTCATTCTCATATCTTAAGGGCGTTTTCGTAATTTCATATTCAAATATTTTTAACATTTAATCATTTGACACAAATAATCTAGTTTGGAGATTAGATGCCTTATTAATTATTTATTAAACTCCAGATCCTTACTTTTATTAACTTTCTCGTTCGAGCATTTTAATCTTATCCAGGTTATCATACTCAATTTCATATCCGGTTTGACTTAAGCAGAGCTAACATCACTCCTCATCATATTTATGCACGCATTAACATAATACCGACATGTTCATAAAGCATACAAATAGTAATGTATTACATTTATTCCTTGCTATATCAGTCAACCATGATACTCCATTCGATCACTCTTGAACCCGAATGTGACGTCCTCAACAACTCGAATACAAGGAACTGTGAATACCTTCAATCGCACAAATTCTAATTTTAGTCCTTATTCACATCGCTCATAATTGATTAATAACATACATAAGCAAACTCGAGTTCAAGGTCCAATTCGGAGGCTTTCAGGTTAGAATTTTACGAAACGGGCTTCAAAATCGAGCTCAGAACTTCGAAAAACATAAAATGAGGTTGTTCTGGAAAAGCTGACTTTTGAGTCAAAGTCAACGCTGACGCCACTAGTACAATGGTTGACTTGGGCGAGTTGACACGGTCAACGGGTCAAACTCGGGTCGGGTTTGGGTCAACTCTTGTCGGGTTCGAGTCAACTCGGGTCGGTTCGGTTATTGGGCCTAACGGGTTGGCCCACTATTTAATTAAAGGGGCTGATTTAATTATTACCGATTCGAGCCGGTTTAAAAGCTGGGCCGGATCGATCAAGGGACCAAGCCGGGTCCGGCCAGGCTGGTTCAACGACCACCGCCCAGAGCGGCCATGATATCACCGGTGACGGCGCGTGACACATACACACGGCCAAAATGGCCAGAAATGGCCCAAAATGCATCATTTCTCCCGATTTCACAACCCACACATCGTCTAACTCGAAAACAGCCCGAAAATTCAACTGAACTTACCCTAAATCAGACGAACGAGGGCAATCTCTGACGAGGCTTCAAACGACGTCGATCTGGTGGTTGGTGACCGATACTAGGCTAGCCTCGACATCGGGAAGACAATGGTGACGAGCAAAATGCGAGGCGGCATTAGAGGCGGTCGGAAAAAGCAAAAACTCGAAAGGTTTTAGCCCTAGGTTCGTTGAATTGAAACCTCTCGATTACCGGCGATTGGAGCGGTGATCGGGCGAGTGGTTTGGGGGGTTTTGTCCGAGGCTCAATGGCAAGCACGACCACGGTGACGGTTAGGCGGCAGCGATGAAGGAGAAATGACGTGGCGGCAATGGTGGGAGAGGTGGGGTCGGTGAAGTTTCTGGTACCCTTCATTAGGGTAGATGGCCAAATTAAAATACCCTTAACTAGGGTAGGTAGGATATTTTAACTATTTTATTATTTTAACCTTTTTAGAATACTAATAATAATAAATAGGTATAAAATATATCCAAGAGCTAATATAGCTCAATTGGTTAGGCATTTGGTTCATGATTCAAAGGGTCGTGGGTTTAAACCTTTGGGTAGCAGTTTGTTTTTTTCTCTCATTTTCTTTTTTCATTATTATTATTTTAGGGTGTTACAGTTCGTAACAATTAAATTAGGCAGAAGGTCAAAATAACCTCCAACGTTTCACATTTTGGTCATTTTAGCCCTATCCTTCTTTTGTGCAAACAACCACCTAACGTTTCATTTTTCGTTCAAATTTCACCCTTCTTGGATGAAAACTGTTAGTCAACTAACAGTCAATGCCTGAGGTTGACATGGCATGTCTGCAGGGCATGGGGAGATGACCTAGCACTGCCACGTGGCACTTTGCTGATGTGGCGATTGGTTAAAATATTTAAAAAATATTTTCTTTAAAAAAATTATTTTTTTAATTTTTTAAAAATGTCACGTTAGCAAAAATGCCACGTGACAGTACCACATTATCTCCTCATGCCCTGTAGACATGCCACGTCAGCCTCAGGCGTTGACTGTTAGTTGACTAACGGTTTTAATCCAACAAAAGTAAAATTTGAACGAAAAATAAAACGTTAGATGGTTGTTTGCACCAAAAAAAATAGGATTAAAATGATCAAAATATGAAACGTTGAGGGCTATTTTTAACCTTTTTACCATTAAATTATTGTCTTGTTGAATCTCAAACAAATGTTAAAATATGTTGTTAGAGAATATTTTTAATTAATTTTTTACACGTGGTGGTGGTAAAATTCATTGATGAATGTAATAACATATCCCAAAATAAACGTCATCCTAGTACGTCAAAAAGTTATTCTTATTCAGGAAAAAGGAAAGAATTAGAATTAAAAAAAAGGTAAAATAGGATAAGACGAGGGAAAAAGAAAGATGAAAATAATTTAAAAAATGTTTTGACCTAGATTTATTTTTTTTATATCTTTTATGAAACTTTTATGTATTAATAATTTATTTTCTGTATCTTTAAATATATTCTTGTATTTCATGTTTATATTATTATAATTTTATTTAATTAATATATCAAGTTGTGTTTACAATTGTATATCAATTCATCTCATTTCATATATTCAAGGCATTGAGAAAATAAAATAAAACCCCAGTTTTTTTCTCTTCTAAAAATCTTTGCAATGTAGTTTCCTTTCTTTTATTTTCCTGGCCAATAATTAACAACCCGTCTTAATATTTGTTGTCGACCACCAGTATTTATTAATTTTTTACTTTTTTTATATTTTATTTTTTTAATTTTAATAAGGATTTTTGTTTTTGTGGCATGTGTTTCTTCTGCTTTTATAGCACACTTTTCATTAGTGTTTGTGGTTATTTCATCTGTCGTTTGACACAATTTCAACATACCTTAGCAATCATTTGTACTCATATAAAGATTCTCACGGCGTTAGTTTTCTGATTTGGTTCTGCTTGTGGTCATAGAAAAGGCTGATCTCACTCGTTTGATGGTTTGTTAGCCGATGTAATTAGAACAATGTAGCGGAACAATCTGTCTGATAGTTTGGTTCGCTCACCACTCTTTTTTTACTCTGGAAAAGCGTCTCGTTTGGCTAGAGACAATGAGATTTATGAAAGTTTCTAGATTTTGATAATATGCTAGTGCTCATGAAAGTGTTTGTTTTTTCTTTGCACATTTATATGAAATTTTTAGTAGACTAATTTTTTTTTTTGATGATTGTATTTATAATATATTTTTATAATATTTAATAAAATTCAAATGCTATTGTTTAAACAAATATATTCAGGGCACTGATCATTTGAATAAATTATGATAGTGAATCAATTTAAAAGCATTTTATTATATCAATTCATCTCATATCGTATTTAATTATTATGTGACTCAATAGTGTTTCCCTTGTGATCTTCGCTAAGTTCATTGGATCCTCCGACCTGTAATGGCAGAGTTTGATGTGTGAAGGTGACATAGAAAATATGTGATGAATATTAATTTAAGGTTTAATAGTAAAAATATATTCAAATTGTATTTTTTTCAACGTTATTATTTTAGGTGTTTTATTTTTAATGGTTATTTTAAAAAATTATTAGCAAATAAAACTATGACATTTGTCATGCATTTATTTTATTTTTATTTAAAAAATCAAAATTCTAAAAAATATCTTAAAATTCTCAAAAAATTCATATAATAGTCATTAAATTCTCAAAAATATGACATTTGTCGTGCTTAACGTGTGATCATATGATGATTGGGCAAACGGTGGTCGAATAAACGACGTGCGGGTCTTGCGACGAGAGAATGAGGCTTCATTCCGTCGCTGACAATGTGATGAACGGTAATAATTTTTTGGGAAAACTACACCGGTGGTCCCCTAACTATGCATGTCTTCCTACTTTGGTCCCACAACTATTTTTTTCGGCAAAAGAGTCCCTTCCGTTACATAGTTCTCCTATTTTGGTCCCTCGACGTTAAACCCCTAACGGTTTTGCTGACTTGGCTTATTTTATATTTCCCCCAATTTCCACGTCATTTATTAATGAAATAATATCAGCTGACGTGTAAAAAAACTTGGCTTTATAAAAAAATGTCGTTCATAATTAAGGGCCATAACCCTAATTTTCTATTTTCTCTCTATTCCTTTCTTCACTTTGAAAGAGACGACTTGAAGAAGGGCTATTAGAAATTGAAGCTGATTGAAGATGGAAGGATCAAGAATGAACAGATTTTGTTATTGTGACTGTCCATGCGAGTTAAAAACAAGCTGGACAGTAGAGAATCATGGCAGAAGATTTCTTGGCTGCCCAAATTTCGACAAAAAAAGTAAGAAATGTCGGTTTTTTGAGTGGGTTGATGCTGAAATTCCTGAACGCCCAAGAATTATCATAGCTGGGTTGTTAAAAAAAAGAAGGGCCATGGAGCACGCGAGGAATAGAGAGCGAATGTTTTGGATTATATGTGTTGTTGTTCTTTCCTATATGGCATTTTTAGGGTAATTTTTAGAGTAATTTCTGGGTTATTGGTGTTTCAATAACTGCCATGAATGGAGTTATGGGGTTAATTTCTGGCTTTGTAGGTTTTTGATGTATTTAGGGTTTAATAGGTTTGTGATGTAATGGGGTTATTGATGTTTAAGGGTTAAGATTTCTAATCTTGTTTAGGGTTTAGTAGGTTTGTGTTGTATTGAAATTTAGGGTTTATTGAGGGTTGATGTTCAACTTTTGTTTATGTATGTTTCTATCAGTTTTTGAAGTTAAAATCAATGAAATGAAGCCATTTAGCTTTCTGAAAATGTTTAAAGTGCCTGTAAATGTAACATTCTTTCTCTATTATTACCATTCACTATAACACAAAGATGTGATCTCTATTCCATTCACAAGGACACAAAGAATAATAACATTGAATTTTATTGAAATTCTTCAATAAATTGTTACTCAAAATAGCTTCATACACCCTTTCAAAATAACTGCTAATCAATGTTTAAATTAGCAGTTGTTAATGTCATCAAATGACACAAAAAATAGGTATACACCCTTCAACATAACACAAAATAGAGAAGCTATTGTCATTTTCAGTTTCATCATCAAATTTCTACCTAAATAGTTTAAAGCAGAAAACAAAATAGATTCAGCAACAACTTCTTCAATGAATTCAAAGATATCTTCAATGTTGAGTTGTTGAACTTTCTTGGCTGTTGTTGAGCATCCATCTAACAACTTGAATTGGGGGTGGTTGTGTTGAAGCTTGCTGGGCAGGAACACTTGTCCTTGTGGTTGTTTGAGCCTCTTGGGTAAGGGCACTACTGGCTGGTGCAGGTTGTTTCCAAGTGCCATGAGAAGACCTTTTTATCTATATAAGAAAAAGAATAGTTAGTCTTCAAGATCATTTTTAATTACATGTGTTATGTTAAAAAATACATAAATAATACACACCAGGAGTTTAGGTCTTATTGTAGGTGGTGGTTGTCTTGAAGGTGGTTGGAGCCTGGTGGAAGTGGAAGTTGTTGGTTGTTGCTGAGGAACAATGGTGGAAGTTGTTGGCTGTTGCTGAGGAACAGTGGTGGAAGTTGTTGGAGCCTGTTGGGGACGTGCACTTCTGGTGCGAGGAATTCTTGAACTTGAACTATTTCCACCAACAATGCCTTTGCATGTCCTGACATTGTGGCCAGTTCTCTTACACTTAGAATAGCTCATGGTTACACCTTTCTTAGTAACTCTAACACCTTGAATAATGGGTTCATTAGCTTCTTTCTTTCTTTTTTTGTGAGGTCTGCCTGGTGGTCTTCTAATGGTTGGAGGTAAGATGGGTTCACAGTATGTTTGTCTAGCCCATTGATCAGGACCTCTGACTGGGTTCATCAAATGAGAGTATATTGCTTGTTGAGTGATCTTTTTGTAACAACCATCCACATACGACTCAGGTCTCTCCTCTTTCATCAGTATGGCTGAGATTGCATGATGACATGGAATTCCTACCAAAATATATTAAACATAGTATAAACATAGTATAAACAAAAATAAAAGCAATATATATTAATTACATGTCAAGTTCCACTTTCTGCATGAACACGTGTGCTCTGTCAAGTTCACAACATGCTGGGAATGTGGTCCATATGAAATTTGGTATTTATTGCCACCAGCATTGGTAGCCCAACACCTACATTATTTATGCATTTAACAACTTAATCTAATCATGTAAGAACTACTACATAGATAGACTAAAGAAGGGAAACTAATATTTTTCTCATTCTAATTTACTGTATACTCAATCTAAAACTACTTAATCATATAACAACCACTACATTTAACAACATAGTCAGAGGACCAAAATAGGAAGACTGTAATAGTTAGGGGACCAACTTAGGAAGACTGTAATAGTTAAGGGACCAAATTAGGAAGACTATAATAGTTAAAGGACCAAATTAGAAAGACTATAATAGTTAAGGGACCACATTAGGAAGACTATAACAGTCACAGCAGTTAAACATTTAACATTATTTGCAATCCTTGATAAGGTAAATTTCAACATGGTTGAATTCTAAAGTTAAACAACTACTACATAGACAGATTTGAATTCTAAAGTTTAACATTATTTGCAATCCTTGATGTTTAATCATACCTTGCTGACATTTGCATTGATGTTTCTAACTTCTTCTGAATCTTTGGACATAAAGGTCCAATCCACTTATCAGCTTCATCAGACTTTTTTGCAATCCTTTGCATAATTTTTGTCTTAATTGCCTCCAACATGATTATGATTGGTTTTGTTCTTGTTTCAAGAATAAACTGCAAAAAAAGGTTAAATATAATTAACTTTGGACAAACAAATATGCACACAATTAAAATACATATTACCTTATTAAAAGACTTGCATAAATTATTCAGTAGCATGTCACATTTGGTTTTTGTTGGAAAAAATGCCTTGCTCCAGTTTCTAGGATCCTTCTCACTCAACCAGTCATAAGCATCTCTTGATAGAGATTTCACTTCAGACATGACATCTTCATATTCTCTATCATAAGTTGCTCTGGCAGCTTTCCACAAGCCATCCTTAAGTGCTTTTCCACTGTGTTGTTTCTTGAAATTATTGTACAAGTGTCTTACACATGTTCTGTGATTAGAATGTGGAAACAGTTCTCTCAATACATCAATCAGTCCCTACATTTAAGACAAAAATAAATAAGTAGGTAAATTTCAAGTAAATTATATAAAATATGTAACATAACAAAATATAAGTGATGATATTTACCTTCTGTCTATCAGACATGAATGAGATGTTGTGTGAGTTGTTCAACTCCAAATTTAGGGCCAGAAGTTCAAGAAACTAGAACCATGATTCATGACATTCACTTTCAACAGTTGCAAAAACTATGGGATATAGGCAGTCATTTGCATCAATCACAATAGCAGCTAGCAAATGACTTTTATGATATCCCTTTAAGTGACATCCATCAAGGCATATAATAGGCCTACAACTAACTTTAAACCCATCTTTGCATGCTTGCATGTAGATATACACCCTTTCAAATACTCTCCCATCTAACTTACAGATAGTGGTGGTCCCAGGATTGGTCAACCTAAGTTCCCCAAGATAATCATAAATCAAACCATATTGTTCTTTGTGTTTGCCCTCAATAAGTTTAATGGCAAAGTCCCTTGCCCTATACAACTTAGAGTGATGCACATGATGCACATAATCTTTCTTAACAGCTTCATGTAGGGAAGATATAGAAAATTTTCTGTCAGCCAGAAAAAATGTAGGTACTTCCTAGCTATAAACTTGAATGACACCCTACTATTTTTGAACTCTTTACTGCAACAATGTTTATTTTGAATGGACTTAATTTGCTAAGTTTTATCCTTGGGGTCTTTAGGATTTTGTCTTCCTCCCATTAGTACCCATGGGCATCCAGGCTTGCAAATCACTTTCACCCTTCGATTGTCATTTTTTTTCAACTTTAGACCTTGTTTATTCTGCAAACCAAAATTCATAACTGCTTCCTTTAACACCTCTCTATTGGTAAAAAACATACCAACTTTTAGCTCAGGATTCTTCATGTCCAGCTCAACATTAAATTCTGCAAATCTTTTCTTTCTAACACCACTAGTTGAATCAGAATCTGACTCATCTACACTATGTAGTGAGTCAGAATATTCAGTTTCTTCATCATTTTGTACCCTTTTTTCACTTGCAACCCTTTCTTCCTCGAAATGAACCCTAAACTGATTTTTAAATCTACTGTCACTAAATAAAGGCTCCATAACATCTTCAACAGAATAATCACTATCCTCAAAGTTAGATTCAGATTCACTAGCTAAGTACTCAGAATCTGATGAGTCAGAATCAATTTGGGGTTCAGTTTGGTGTGCAAAAATAGGTTCGGTTTGGGGTTCAAATTGTTCATCTTGGGATGCAACAACAGGTTCAGTTTGTGGTACAAATTGAGGTTCAGTTTGGGGTACAAATGGTTCATCTTGGAATGCAATATTAGATTCAATTTGGGTTTGGGGTTCAAATGAAAATTCATCTTGGGGTATAAATGGTTCATCTTGGAATTCAAATTTAGGATCAGTTTGGGTTTGGGGTTCAAATGAAAATTCAGTTTGGGTTTGGGGTATAAATGGTTCATCTTGGAATTCAACATTAGGTTCAATTTGGGGTTCAACTAGAAGTTCATCTTGGGGTGCAAGAAAAGGTTCAGTTTGTGGTTCAAATGAAGGTTCAACTGGGGGTGTAACAACAGATTCAGCTTGAGATTCAAATGGTGTATCTTGGGATGCAACAAAAGTTTCAGTTTGGGGTTCAAATAGAAGTTCATCTTGGGGTACAAAAAAAGGTTCAGTTTGTGGTTCAAATGAAGGTTCAACTGGGGTGTAACAATAGATTCAGCTTGGGATTCAAATGGTGTATCTTGGGATGCAAGAAAAGTTTCAGTTTGGGATTCAAATGGAGGTTCAACTTGGGGTGTAACAACAGATTCATGTTGTGGTTCAAATGGTGTATCTTGGGATTCATGTTGTGGTTCAAATGGAGGGTCAAATTTAGCTTGAGATTCAAATGGTGTATGTTGGGGTTCAAATTCAGGATCAATTTCATTATAACTATAAGGGTTAGCTTCCTCATACTCAAACTCAGTTTCATCTTTTGACCCTAAACCCACACTTTCATCCATTTCAACCAAGTAAATATGCACATGATGGTTCTTAGGTAAGTCAGCTACCATGTTCAAACAATCAATATCAGTTTTCAAAGCTATAACCTTAAATGACACTCCAGGTACTACTCTAAAGGCTTTCACTGTTTTAGTTATCCCTAGAGTCTCAATCATGTGAGCTAATTCAAACATAGAAACTTCATCAACATCACAAAAATCAAAATAAGATACCAGGTTGCTGTTATACTTCAGTTTGCGTGAAGTGACAAAAGAACCACCATGGTGTATAACTGCTGTGAATAGTTGAGACTTGGGGGCTGCAAAAAACACAATAAAATATTGTCATTCATCTACATAAACCACTGTATACATAAAAAACATAAAGAATCATAAACAATGTAATATTTTCAGTAGCAATTCAATAGAATAAACCATTAAAGAATTGTATGACCCACTACCCATGTTTTTTTCGATAAAAATATAGTGGTCCACCAGTAAAGACAAAAACATGTTTTTTTCGATAAAAGGTAAACACCAGAAAAAAAATCAGTAAAGACACTTTTTGAGTTCAAATTCGGTGGACTGTTTTCTAAAGATTAAATAAAGTATTATTTTCAGAAAAAGAAACATCATAACTATAAACTTACCATATAGAGGGCTTGGTTTCCCTTTGATTCTCAGTTTCCAAACCATTTCGCGTTGAACCCCAAAATAGGTGTTTGATTCGATTTTGGGTGCGATTTCTCTGGTAAACACCAGAAAAAAATCAGTAAAGACACTTTTTGGGTTCAAATTCGGTGGACTGTTTTCTAAAGATTAAATAAAGTATTATTTCCAGAAAAAGAAACATCATAACTATAAACTTACCATATAGAGGGCTTGGTTTCCCTTTGATTCTCAGTTTCCAAACCATTTCACGTTGAACCCCAAAATAGGTGTTTGATTCGATTTTGGGTGCGATTTCTCTGGTGAAGAAGAGCCCTAGAAACTCGAATCGATTAAAGTCTATTTGGTGTTTGATTTTGGGTGAAAGTTTCTGGAGAGGAAGAACCCTAGAAAATCGATTCGATTTTGAAGATTTGGTGATTGATTTTGGGTGAAATTTTCTGGACAGGAAGAACCCTAGAAAATCGATTCGATTTTGAAGATTTGGTGTTTGATTTTGGGTGAAAATTTCGGGAGAGGAAGAACCCTAGAATACGATTAGATTGATTTTTAGAAAAACTGATCTGATTAGAATGGGTTTAGGCTTAGTGTCGTTTCAAGTTTTTTTACACGTCAGCTGATATTATTTCATTAATAAATGACGTGGAAATTGGGGAAAATATAAAATAAGCCAAGTCAGCAAAACCGTTAGGGGTTTAACGTCGAGGGACCAAAACAGGAGAACTATGTAACAGAAGGGACTCTTTTGCCGAAAAACATAGTTGTGGGACCAAAGTAGGAAGACAGGCATAGTTAGGGGACCACCGGTGTAGTTTTCCCTAATTTTTTCACCCACAATGTAAACGCAATAATTTTTTTTTTGAATATGCTAGTGCAATACAAGTGTGGTATATGTTCAACTTTCTTAATTTTTTAATAAGACACACACACCGTGTAGAATTGATGCTCGAACACGAATCACCTAAATGAATTACAACATCCTTTACCATTGGGACAACAAAGGATGAGCGTAAACATCATAAATCTTATTTATGAATGATCGTACATAATTTTATATACCTAATATTACGCCCTCGAAAAAAAAGTTGGGCAAGAGGAATATTGTTATTTTTGTAAAAAGATTTAGGGAAATAGTGTTAATTTTTTCAAGACACAACAGAGGATAACTTTATAAACTTTGTCAATTACTGTAAAAATCATGCTAATTCCTTAAATAATTTTCCACCAACACCATTCTTTCATTTTTTTTAAAAATCACAATATTTCCCTGAGTTTGCCATATTTTTGGAACTCTATCCATTGTCCATAGCAATAGCATTCCCTTGTGATCTTCGCTAAGCTCATTGGATCCTCTTATCCTGTCTTGTCCGTTATGTTATTTTATATTTTTTTAAAGTTAGATTTAACGACGTCATAACTGATTTAAATGACACTTATTTGTAATCTTTTTGATATTCTCTGCTCTGGGCTTTCAGATTAAATTTAGATACGCGTTTTGTACTCGTGGATAATTTCTCACGACGCTCAACTCTGAATTGATGTTTTTGGTGGTCTTTCAATAGCTTAATCACCTTTTGTGGTTCGTTTGCCGGTGCAGTCAGATTTGTTCGTGTCTATTTTTCGTTCGAGTATTTTGGATGAGTTTTTAACCTTTTTCGTGTATGGTCCTTATATGATCTAAATTGGCTAGTTTTAAGAAAATGTTCAAATTATATATTTAGTTTACGATGATAGTTGTAAATTCTTATTATAATTTTAAGTATTTTCTCATTTAATAAAACTAGCGACTTCTATTAAAAAAACATATATAATGGTAGGAACGATTTACAGTATTTCTTTACTAACGGAAAAAACCAAAAAAATTACCAATGACAATTAATATTACAAAAAGAATGTTTTTTGTTTCACCATATTTTTATATAATCATTTAAATAAAATAATTAAAATTAACTATTTAAAATTAAACCCAAAACTAGTATATATAAAACTGCCTTAACCATTAACCAACTATTGAGAGTTTAATCATCATATATGAAAAGACTTTAAGACCAGCATCCTCCTCTAGGGGTATCATAATCGGGTACCCAGATCTCCCGTAGTAAAAAAAGAAGTCAGCCTGTGTTTTGGTCGGTGAAAATTGGGTACTTGAAATAACCGGGTATCAGTTAGTCGATTTGTCGAGTATCCGAGATAAATTTATATTTTTATGAGTTATATTATTTAAAACAATTCGGATACAATTAAAAAGTCTAAATTACTTTATCCAAACATACTTAATCAAAGTTAAAGGGGAAAAATATTATTCATCAAAACGAAACTTAATCTATGTTACCTCAAACTCAAATTTTAAGTATAATTGTTAATTCATTAAATCATTAATTTGAGATTATTTTTTTAATTTAATCAAACTTCGTTAATTAGAGATTTAGAATATTATGGTCAAATAATCTGGGAATAAAAAATAGGGATATTCAAGAATAAAAACTTAATCTAAATAAATAAGTTTTAAAATAATAATAAATCGAGTAGCATATAAAAGCAAAAAAATATTTAAATTTTTTAACAAGTGGTATATCACAAGAGTTTAATGTAAACATATTAGATTATGATGTAAAAATTTTCAAAATCTCCAATCAAAGTCTTACTCAGTCAAATTTATAGTTCAAAGCATATATTAGAAAAAATAAGTTTGTGAAATTTTTATTTTCTTTTTACAGTTATTCTAGCCCCTTAATTCTTTATTTTATTTTTAATTTTACTCCATCTTTTTTAATTACAAGTAAATAAACTGTAAATTATAAAATAAAATTTTAATCTAAATAGATTAATTAATTAAATACTTTTTTCGGGTAGGGTACCCGATTAGCCTAATATTACGGCCCAAACCCAACCCATAAACACATGATATTTAGCGGGCCAGATATTAAATCCAAAAAATTTACTTTGTAGGAAAAATACCCTGTTATTTTCCGCCGCCTTAGCGGATCAACGAACCGAGAACTTTTTAACACCCCTATCCACCTCAATATAAAGGTGGACAAAACTTGACTCGAAAAAAACAAATTATTCGACTCAACTTGAGGCGAAAAAAACCGACTCGTTTTGACTCGACTCGAAATTTTATAAAGTCGACTCGAAAAAATTTCAAATCTATTGCACGTCTTTTTATTTTCAAATCTATTATACTTTGAACAGTACCATTAGAAGTCGGATTGAACACATATATTTTTATTAAAAAAATTCAAGAAACAGAGCAAACTACCATCATCTTCATCAGTCTTTAATAATAATAATAAAGAATGAGCTTGTGATCCTACCGACTTTACCTTTCACAGTTCAAAATACCGTAGATCCAAAAATAAAATGGCAAGTGCACTACTTGGGGAATATTTTTTTCCCAGCTGCAATATTGCAGTAAGCATCACGTTGACATGTCATTATCAATTACTGAATAGACTACACAAATAATTTAAACCTCTTGTCTTTTTCATTGCTATCTCAATTATTCAACCCTTTCAAAGGAGGCTAGATAGATCATTAATGGCCCAATCAATTTCAACATTTTACTACTATTTATGTTCCATTCATAGAGATTTCGGATTAATTCAGAAATTTGCATGCATGATTAATAAACGGTCAGAATGTGAAAATTTTACAGGTCTAATCCTACATGTACAAACCAGAGATTACACATCATTCTTATGCAACCTAGTTACCAATTCAACTTGTCTAACTGGTTTGGTTTAATTGGAAGATCAGGGTATGTAGTTTGGACTCAAACTAACCAGTGATCAAAACCAAAACCAAAACCAAACCGGACAGAAAATTTTGGGTACTCGAGTAAAAAAAACAAATCAATCCACATCGATACGGTTCGAGGTCATGTGAAAAAGAAAACCCTGTGATGCCTTTTAAGCAAGACCATCATAGCAAAATGAACTAGCGATTGAAAAGCATCCCATAAATGGTCAGCAAACTGAAATTTACAACAGTACTAATATTCACTTATATCTTAAAATCCCTGAAGATACAGCCATATATGAAACAACTAAGAATTCAAAGGCAACGGAGTAAAGCCGCAGGTGCTTACAGTGAGTCCTGAAAGCAATCTTGCGTCGTGCACGGCATCTAGTACTAGAGAAGAACTCTGTAAAACTCATACAGTGTAGCGATTCTTGGCACCTCTATCGAGCTTCTTCGCATCTTCCTGAAAGGGCAAATAGAGGCCATTACATGAAATATGAAGCCCAAAACTTGAGAGTTGAGACATAAAATGAAAAGAAAAAGAACAAACGGCATGGATCTAAAATAAGCCATTACATGAAATATGAAACCGATGGTTTCGTTGTAATCAAGTAACTCTTTCCACTGTTTCCCGATGCTCGTCTGCACCAACAAAAAAAAGTTATAGAAATTCACAATCCACTAAAAACAAAAACCCTCTGAGAACAGTTTTGGAATCACGTCGAGCAAGTCATTTTTAATAACAAAGCAACTCTATTCACCTGTGCAGATTCATCGGTAGCATTCTTGGTCCACAGTGCTATTCTTTCCTGCTTGCCTCTCACACTGACAACTGCTCCGCAGATCTCATCACCGTACTCGAACTGTTCTCCTATCAAAGCCAGCAACTAGTATAGCAAAAATGTATAACATATCAGGCCATGTTTTTCACTTAAGCATAGAATTTTCATGAACAAGCATGCATTATATCATCTGAAACAATACCGTGTACAACCAAGGCGTATCTGACTTCCCCTTTTGGAAGGTTACAGTCCACTTGCCTCCATTAGCACAGACAGGGTCTTCCCACTTTGGCTCGATTTTATGTTTGAAACAATGAAAGTCTGCTCCGACAGCCAACTTGCTCGGGTTATGTATGTTGTTGTAAAGACTGTAACCAGAAAAGTGTCATTAACTAACAAATATAAACAAGCAAGTTACACGTGAAATTAGTAATCAATGGCGGTGATATAGAAACGGTTGGAATAGTTAATTTTATATATCACATAACTTATTCACCATTTCACCTAAGGCATAAAGCACCAATCCAAAATTTTAATAAACAAAGATTAAACTATTTTCATATCCGATGAAAGCGCTTTCTACGATGTTGATTATAGCGAATTTGAAGAACAGTTTAACAACATCCAATTGAGATGAAACAAGAGTCTAGGAAGCATCAATCAATAGTAGGCAGCTCCAAGATCCATATAGTACACATTCTTCCACTATAACAGTTAAAGCAAATCCCATGTACACTCATCACCAGCATCATATATATGTTTGTGTATAATCACAAGATTAAAAACAGCAACTACTTTACTAGAACTTCACGAAAAATAGAGATTTAGAACAATCCAAATTTTTAATAAACAAAGATTAAACTATCATTATATCCGATAAAAAGTGTTCTACGATGTTGATTATAACGAATCTGAAGAACAGTTTAATAACATCCGATTAAGATGAAACAAGAATCTAGCATTCTTCCACTATAACAGTTAAAGCAAATCCCATTTACACTCATCATCACCGTCATATATATGTTTGTGCATAATCACAATTCACAAGATTATAAACGGTAAGTAATTTACTCGAACTTAGCCGTGAGTGTCAGATACGGGAATGTATTGGACATGGATATGGTTTATACTTCATGAAAAATAGATAGCCAGAGCAACATAGTTGAATGATCAATTGCAGAAGAATAATCCAAAATCTAACATATAATCAAAAGCCCAGAACCTAAGAACTCGAGATAAGTGATACAATTCACAACCTACATATAAAACCCCAAAAAAAGGTGGGGGGGAGAGAAAATAACCTCCAGAATTGTTCGATGGTGGAGAAAGTGTAAATAGGGCGCATAGAACTACCCCAAGTAGCTTGTTTCGATTTGGCTTGAGGGTTATCGAACCAGAAGGTCCAGGAATGTTCAAGCGGGTGAGGTTGTTCGACGACGCCTTTCTTCAAAGCAGACGACGTCGTATCGTCTTCTTCCCCGGCGATCTCCCCTTCCTCAAGCTCCTCGTCTTCTTCGTCTTTCACGTTAGGGTTAGGGTTTTCTTCTTCGTTGATGCTCATCGATTTCAGGTTTTCTTCCAGCCCCATTTTCGATCTCTCGATTTCTTTTCCTTGTAGCAGAGCAGCTAAAGACTTCTGTTCTTTGACTCTTTTTCAACCGCCCAAAATCTAAAAGCCCGTGGATTCTTATAAAATTACCCTAATTTAGTTCAAGTTAAGATTAAACTACATAGAGGTCTATCATTAGATTAATTAGTGATCATATCAAATACTATAAAATCATATTTTTTATAATTAAATCTTTTTATTTTTATTTAATTATAATTTATTATTGAATCCAAGAAATAATCTCGGTGGAAAAAGAATATTGTTTTTTCGAACAGTTTTATATGCAACATGTGGGTTATTAAAGATCAAAAAATAAACAGATACTACTAGAATACGAAATTAAGAGAAAAATAAAAAGCAAATAGATTTAAGATTGTTAATTCAAAGTTATAAAAGATCATTCAACATGTATAAAACACTAAAACAATTAAAAAAATGGAGTCTTTTATTCCATCTGTGATTTCAGGAAACCCTTCTTTTGTTCGCTCGCATGATCCTTCGAGGCAGACGCCGAATGATTTGTCGCCTTCGGAGCACGAGGCCGATGGCCCGGTCACGTTTGCTGCGGATGGCTTGGGCGGTGAGTCGCATGTGGTCTAGATGGATATGGATGGGGTTCCTTCGGTGAATAAGGAACCAATAGGTGTTGAGAATGGTGATGCTTTGACCAAAGAGGCTAATAGTGATGGGAAAAATGGACAAGTAGGGTCAGCGGCTACGCCGGCGCAACTCTCTTTCAAAGATATGGTTACTAGACGTGTGAATCTGGAACAACAGGATAATTTTATTAGTGAACTAGACGTGGATTTGAATGATGAGGATGTGGTGATCACTATTATCGGCTCATGTCTGGAGATCCTGTTCTCAGATAGAATCCATAAGGAGATTGATGCGAAATTGTCAAAGTCGTTGATCGTACGACTTCTGGGCAGATCTATAGGGTATATGGCTCTAAAGAATCAGATTAATGCTTTGTGGTGCACGAGGGGTGAGATTAGTATCATTGACCTTGACAATGATTACTATATTGTTCGTATTACGATGAAGGATGACTATAAGCGTGTTCTAATCGGGGGCCATGGATTTATTTGACGGTTCAGTCGTGGTCTAGAGATTTTTCTACCTCGACAGATCACCCAAATCAAATTTTGGCTTGGCTTCATCTACCTGGATTGTCGTATCGCTATTATTGTAAGAGTATTTTCCATGCTATTGCAAATATGTTGGGTGAGGTGATTCCTATTGACTTTAATACTAGTGAAGGTCTGAGTGAGTGTTTTGCGCGTTTGGCGATGGTGGTTAAGCTAGATGAACCGTTGATGTTGGGGATTATGATCGATGGAATTTATCGACCGGTTGAATATGAAGGTTTTCCGGTCATTTGCTTCGGGTGTGGGAATTATAGACATTCTAAGGAAGTTTGTGGGGTTAGAGAGACGGTGCAGACTGAGGAGCTTACAGTACAATGAAAGGAACTTGCGGAAGATAAAAGGTTCAGTCCATGGATGCAGGTTCCAGAACGGATACATAAACAAAGGGTGCAGCATCGGGGATCTTTTAGGAGGGAACCATCACTGCGTCGGTTGGTGGGTCTCGTTTTGGGGTGCTTGCTGAGGTTGAGGGCGAGGGCCAGCAACAACTTACCTGTAATGATGTGATGCAAGACCAGGGCAACGTGGGTGATGCCGGGCTACAGCATGTTTCGAACCAGCATGGGAATGTTGAGTCTGCTCAGGGCTTGGCGAGTAAGAGGAGCGCGATGGACCAAGGGAGTAGTGAGCAGGTGGTGCAAGAGATGGAAGTTTTCGGCCAACCTAGTGTTGTTGATGATGTCTCAACCCCGATTTTGGATGCGGCACATAGCAAAATAATACCATAGGTGGCAACCAAAGGCACGATTGTTGTTGCATCGACCTGTTTAAAGTCGTACAAGTACACTGCTATGAGGGTTATTGAGGAAGGTACTAAAAAGGTCCTTAAAGAGCATAACTGTAAAACCATGTATGGGCCAATTCGGTTGACGAGTGCTAAGGGGGCTAAGCATAGTTCTGCTACAGCAAAAGTTACCATGCAAAGAGAATAAATCGAAAAAGAAAGAGGTGTTGGATTCTGAACCTATTGTGGTTGCGGACTGGACATCTAATTTGGCTAATTCTTTAAACAAGGAAGGGCATATGACAGCTTTGAGTAACTCCATGGATGTGAGTAAGGTTAGGGTGTCTGGTAGTAAGATTAATTGGATCGAAAATTTGACGTTTGACGATGGTTCACGGCCAAGGTTGTAGTGAGTTTGGTTTGTTCCTTTTTGTTTATTATTTTTTAATGATTAAAGCATTTTTTGGTATATTCAAGGCACCCTTAGCCTTGATTTTAATCGTTTCTTTATAATGTTTATGAGATCGCATGCGCCTAATATTGTTGTCGTTATGAAGCCTAGGGTGAGTGGTGATAGTGCGGATAGTTTTATTCATAGTTCGGGGTTTGATCATTCCTATCGGGTTGAAGCGATTGGTCTGTCTGGTGGTATTTGAGTTTTTTGGAATGAGTCTGTCGTTCTAGATGTGGTGGCTGCATCAAATCAATTTATTCATGCCTCTTGTAGTGAGGTGGGGTCGAGCAGGCAGTTCTTCATCACTTTTGTGTATGCGAGCCCTAATGCTAGTCACAGGAGTGGGGTTTGGGATCACCTTCGGGCTCTTGATCCGGGGGCTGATGTTCCTTGGCTTATGGGCGGCGACTTTAACGTTATTTGTAGCATTGAGGAAAGACCTGGGGGTTCCTCATGATTTTCTGGGTTTTTTCCTAAGTTTTGTGATTTCCTTTTTCAATTTGGGTTGTTGGATATGGGGTTCTCTGATCCATGTTTTACTTAGGAGTGTTGTGATCTGAGTTATAGGTTTGATAGGCGTTTATGTAATAAGAAGTGGTATGAGGAGTATGCTACGTCCGATATTACGTATCTCCCTATGATAGGGTCGGATCACATGCCAATCTTTCTTTCTACTAAGCAGGTGGTTTAAAATTATGGTCTTCGACCTTTCCCTTGTCTAGCGGCTTGGAATGATCATCCAGATTTTGAACAGCTTTTGAAAGAGTCGTGGAACAATAATGCGTCTGTGTTTGAGAATCTTTTTTATTTCTAGGGTCGTAGCCGCAAGTGGAACATTGAGGTGTTTTGTAATATTGGTCGTCATAAGGCGCAGATTCTTGCATGTATTAAGGGGGTCGAGCTTGCTTTGGAGCGTGGTTCATCTTTGTCTCTTGTTGGGCTTACTTCGGATTTAAGAAAAGAGCTCAATGATGTTCTATCACAAAAGAAAGTTTGCGGCACCAGAAATCACATACTAAATGGCTCTCGCAGGGTGAAGGGAATACCAAGTTTTATCATGCTTCGACTCTTAATGGGCGTAGGAGGAATGCTATTCGAAGGCTTCGGATGGAGAATGGTGATTGGTGCGATGATGCTTCTACTTTGAAGGCTCAAGCCGTGGATTATTTTCGAACTTTGTTCACGTCCAAACCATGTGTGCCTACGAGGAAGGATTTTTGTGGGGGCTTTCGTCGTATTTTTGAAGCTGATAGGCAGCGGCTCATTCGACTGGTTTCAAAAAAGATGATGTTCAATTGGTTGTCTTCAGAATGCTGGGTTTTTTCAACGGAATTGGTCGACTATTGGGGATTTAGTATTCAATTTTGTCAGCAATTTTTTTGTTGCCACAGTCCTTGATGATTTGGCGAATAGAACCTTGTTGGTGTTGTTACCCAAAGTGGCAAGTCTTGAGAATTTCAAGAAATTTCGACCCATCAGCCTATGTACGGTCATGTATAAGGTTATTACAAAAATTCTTGTAAACTGCTTGAAGCCGCATTTGCCAAATCAGATTGATCAGATTCAATCAAGCTTTGTTCTAGGTCGTCATATTACGGATAATGTGATCCTTGCGCAAAAGATGATTTATACGATGTGTAAGAAGCAAGGTAAAAAGAATTAGATGGCAATCAAGGTTGATATCGAGAAGGCATATGGTCGTGTTGAGTGGAGTTTTATTGAGGAAACTTTGTGTAGAACTAATGTTTTGATATAATAATTGAAAAATGTTTTGGACCTATTTGAAAAGAATTTAAAACATGTCTTTAAGTCCAAGAAACTTGAAAATAAGTTTGAGGCTTTTTAAAAGGTTTTTGGCAAAGTTTTAAATGCTTTAAAGTAGTCAAAACTGGATTTTCAACTAGCTCGTACCGATACGGTATACCCTGTATCGATACCCTTTTGCCCAAGTTTTGAATCTGCCAAAACTCGTACCGATACGGGTGAGATCGTATCGATACAGATAGGGATCGTTTCAATACGCATCTTAGGCGTACCGATCCCTGTTTTAACAACCCCAACGACTATTTCCCAACGGTCTTTTAAACTGCAGATCGTATTGATACACTCTCAAGCGTATCGATACGTTTAGGCTGGCAAGAGCCCAACGGCTAGTTTCTGAAGAAGGGCGTACCGATACGGGTCCTTGTGTATCGATACATAAGGCTCCAGAACTGCATTTAATGTGGGAAATAAAGTCTTCAGCGGCTCCAAAACATCCCCAACGGCTAGTAACGGCTACAAACTCAATTAGGAGTATAAAAGAGACCTTCAAGCATCAAAAGAATACTAATGCTTCATTTGTCAAACATCATATGATCAAGAATATGTCTTAGTGCCTATTGTCAATTTATTGTATAGACAACTCTAGTGAGCCAAAATTGTTATATTTGCTCAAGTGTTTTAGGATTGGGTGATAGCTTAATTGTGCAAACAAATACCTATTAGAGGGATTTGAGTTTGTTTATTTTTATCTCTTTGTAAATAGGTTTTGATCAAGGCTTTGGGTAGAAAGCTTGATCAGTTTGTAAGGGTTTCCCCCTAAGCCTAGAAAAGGGGACGAATCAATAGTGGATTGATTGGAAATCCTTAGTGGGAAGCTAAAGTAGTGGTTGTAGACCTTGGTTAGAAGGTTGAACCACTATAAATCATCTTGTCTTTATTCTTTTTAGCTTCCACACCTCTACCACCCAAAATTCCACTTCTCCACCACTTGGCGAGCAAGAACGGTTGAAGGAATCGAGCACCACAAAACCCAACACTTTGCAAGACTTGGGTTTGTCGAATCGTTTCATCGCTTGGGTTATGTATTGTGTGAAATCTGTGTCGACTCAGATTATATGAAACATCGAGATGACAAAGTGTTTCTCACCTACGAGGGGTATCCGTCAAGGAGATCCACCCTCGCCTTACCTCTTCGTTGTATGTATAAAAACATTTATCTCACGCCATTGGCAGGAAGGTTGAAACAAGTCAGTGGAACTGTATTTATTTGTCGCGTGGTGGTCCTAGTTTGTCACATTTGTTCTTCGCGGACGATTTGGTGCTATTTGCGGAGGCTTCTACAGAGCAATTGGAGGTGATTCGTGATATTATGAGGCATTTTTGCAATTATTCTGGCCAACGAGTTAGTGTGGTGAAAACCCAAAATTTCTTCTCTAGAAATTGTCCTTTTGATCTGAAACATCTGATCGCGGATAGTTTTGGTTTTGAGGTGGTTGAAGACCTTGGCAGGTACATAGGGGTTCCATTATTGCAAAAACGAGTCACAAGGAGTACTTACCATTATTTGCTTGATAGAATTGAATAAAGGCTCTTTGGTTGAGTTGCTCATACCCTTTCCTTAGCTTGGCATATTATGTTAGCGATGGCTGTGTTGCAAGCAAATCCCACGTACGTCATGCAGTCTACTTGGCTATCGAAAGGTATCTGTTATGAATTGGAGAAGATGATTCATCGCTTTGTCTGGGGTTCGACACACGAGACAAACACTATAGCCCTTGTGCGTTGGGAAACCGTTAAATCACATATGTTGGAGGGTGGCTTGGGTTTTCGAGATATTCATCGCCAAAATCAAGTTTTAATTATAAAAATTGGTTTTCAGCTCTTAACTAATATGTATAAATTATTGGTGCGCGTTCTAAAGGAGAAATATAAAAGTGAGTGAGAGTTTTTGAGGAATATTCCGAAGCCTAATTGCTTTTGCCTTTGGAGGGGCATTAGCATGTTTGGGGTGATGTTCGTCGAGGTGTTTGTTGGTAGGTTCGAGATGGATGGCATACCGATTTCTAGTGGGATATCTAGCTTGATGGAGTTGAGCCTCTCGCCACGCATTGTCTTCTACCTACTCCACCACTTCCAACGCCTATGGCTGCGATGCTGACTATGGATGGGCGATGGGATTGTAACCGTTTAGAGCTCCTGCTTCCTAGTGCGATCCTTCAACGGATTGCTTGTATTATGCCCCTCATGTCGCGTTTGGCCGCGACCGCCATGGGTGGCATTGGGAGGAGACTCGTTTATTCTTTACGTCATCGACTTATAGGGCTCTTTACCATCCGTTACCGAAACCAGGAGCTAAGATTTGAGATGTTATTTGGAGCTTAAGTGTTTTCTAGAGGATTCGGGTATTTCTTTGGCTGCTTGTGCACGGGAGATTGTTGACCAATGTTGATCGTAGTCGACGACATATTACGACCATCACGTTGTGTCCGACATGTTGGCAAGGGGATGAATCGATTGAGCATACATGTGATGCGACTGTGTCCGCGTGCCCAGTAGGTTTAGTTGCGCTTGTTCCGGCCTGATCAGATGCAAGCTTTTACTAGAGCACCGTTCAACCTTTGGTTGGAGAAGAACCTTAGTGTGAGTAGACATGCTCGCTCAATGCGAAATGGCTGGGTTATTCTGTTCACCGTTGTTTGTTGGACTCTCTGGAAGCATCGGTGCAGCTGGGGGTGTTCACAGGTGAGTGTAGCAGTGTTGAGGATGTTGTGTTTTTTGTCGGTGTTACAAAGATGAAATTGTGGAGGCTAGTGCTTTCGGCCAAGCTTCACTTCGGCTTAGGCAGTGTGTGCAGCGGTGGAAGGCGCCGAGTTTGGGATGGGTGAAAGTGAATGTCGATGGGGCTGTTAGGGGGAAGGGGTAACAAGTCCTCTACAGTTGGTGTTATTCGCGAAAATAATGGTGAATGGTTTTTTGGTTTCGCTCGAAGTATAGAAGTTTGCTTTGTTCTTCTCGCGGAATTATGGGCAGCTTTTGATATGTTATCGCATGCGTGGAGGTTAGGCTTCCAAAAGGTAGAGTTGGAACGTGACGAAAAAATTTAGGTTATGATTTTACAAGGCTCTTCTTTGGCTTTAAGTCATGGTGTTCTTGTTGCAAGGGTGAAATAATTATTGGTTAGGAAATGAGATGTTCGGATTATGCGTGTTTCGCGTGAGACGAATATAGTGGCTGATGGTTTAGCGTCTATGGCTCGCGGTCAGTCGACAAGTGAATGACTTTTTGAGGCTCCTCCATATGAAGTGTTTGCAACTTATTCTTCAGATATGGGGTATCTTAATGTTTGGGTGACTTAATGACTATGTTTCTGTTTGGTTTTCTTTAAGATCGTTGTAATCGTTAATACGAGTACTCTTTTACTCCATTTAAGTTTAGGGAGGTTTTTAACGAGGCTCGTGGCAATGATAACTCATTTTTTATTAAAAAAGACCAGTCAACAATCTCTAAAGCAAGTGGTTAAAAGCTCTCAGTTGACACTTGACACTTTTTCCTCCCCTATGTTGTAGGTTCTAGACCCATTAAGAGCAAAAATTCCCCTTCCCTAAGTAGAAATTGTTCAAAAATATTATAAAAAATCATTCTAATTGACAATGAGTTAATTTATGTTATTAGTTTATTTTTATTTTATTTTTACTCGTTTTATAGTACATTTTACTAAAAGTGGACACCGATACAATCATGTAAAGTGAAACAAAAACACAAAACATAAGATTTGTTTATGCAGTTCAGATGAAAATTATATGTTTATGGAGTTTTGTTTAGAGAAAAAAATTACTAAATATTGTCAATGCAGGAAATCCAATATTCTCAATCTAATGTCACGGACCAAACTTCCTGGACCGAGACAGTGGCGCGATTATCCGACGGAGGGGTTCGAAACGAGGCAACAGACTTGCCAAGTCAACCAGACTTGGCCCATGTCGAGGTGATGGCACGAGTAGATGTTCCATGCGGGACATTGGGCTTGCCAAATTCATCAGTAGACTTGGTCCAAGCCAAGACGAGGGCACAAGTATCTGGAGGAGTTGTTCTATGTGGGACATCGGGCTTGCCAAGATAATCAGTAGACTTGGCCTAGTCTGAGAGAGTAGCGCATCAATCCGCCCATGGTGATGGGTGCAGAGCACCGAGCTTGCCAAGTAGATCAGACTTGGCCCAACGAGGGACAGTGGCGTATGAATCTGCCCAAGTGGTTGAGTGTGGACCACCGGGCCTGCCATGTTCACAAGACATGGCCCAACACTTGGAGAATGCTAAAGAGTCCGATCACGTCAGCTTTTTAGAAAAGGCAAGAGACAACAAGTCAAATGGGATTGTGGGAGAATCTTGTCATATGAAGCGCGATCAGCTATCCGAGGAAAGAAACCTACCAATTGATGTAATTAGGTAGGGATTTGATTTAGTTTCCTTAGATAGTGTATCTTGTAAAGATAGCAGACTAATCTGGGCCATCCGTGTAAATCGATCTAAACCATTGGTTAGGAGTGAGCTCAAGTATAAATAAAGAGCTCCTCCCCTCATTTGTAATCACTTCATTCTTCCATTCATCTTCTCATTTGAGAGAGAGTAATAAGACTCCGAAGCATTTACTCTAGCTTGCTTGCTTGTTCTTTCAGTTGTTCTTGTTCTTTGTTCTCTTTGTGATCGTTGCCTCTCGAGTGGCTAAGAGTAGCCATCGTAGTGCTAAAGCGCTTCCGCATCCATCAAAGCCTTGAGGGCTTGTCCGAGCCGTTGTGAGCAAGAGTACTCGCAAGGCGTGGTTAAGGCTGACTTAGGCGCAAGAGTTTGATCAGTTAGCGTCAAAGCGTCTAAGGTCGCACGTTCCCAACGGTGTGAATCTCTAGGGACGTGACACTAATTACACATTAATTGTAAAAAATAAAATCATATGTCTTTTCGGTGTCCTATTTATGTCTTACACTAAAAATTAAGTTTAGAGTTTAAAATTACACGCATGTTATTGATAGCTTGGGTTAGTGTTATTTCTGCATTAAACGTTTTGTTCCTGGCTTGTCTATTTAAGGGGTGGACTGTTTAATTATTGTTGAGCATTTGATTGTGCTTCCTTTTATTCAATAAAGTATATCTTTTTGTTTAAAACATAGAAAAATATTTGATACACAAATATTGAGAAAAATTTAACGAGTAAGTTTAATTTAAGGTTTAGGGGTTAGTTTAAGATTTAGAGTTAATGAGTTTAGGTTCTAGGAGTTAGAATTTAGGGTTTAAGGCTAGAATTTAGGTTTTTTAGAATTTGGGGATAGAGTTTAGGTTTTAAGGTTTAAATGTTAGGGATTTGAATTTTAGTTTTTAAGGTGTGCTTGTGGGTAAAATATTTCACTGTCAATGTATGATATCACAACCTAAAAAAAATCTACATCATTAGAAAATTAAATTGGTGTCGTAAGTTAATTAGATATCAAACATAACTAAAAAATTAAATCAATGAATTTTATTATAATAATATTTATATCTTTCAATAATTTTATAATTTTTAAAATTGAATAACTTAAACTACAACCTTAAAAAAATCTAAGAATAGAATAATAATTATCTTCGGGGTTTAAAATTATTTGACTGTAAGTTTAATTTTTAGTGTTCGTATATTTTTTCACCGACAATATAAATGACATAAGTCTTATTTTAAAATGATCGTAAATAATTTTTTATACCTAATATTAAGATTGGGCAAGAGCAATGTTGTTATTTCTTTTTTTAAAGAATCGGAGAAATGGCGGAAAAAAATTTCAATATATAAAAGAGGATAATATTATAAAAGTCGTCGATATTTAAGTGTTTTGGGTCCTATTTGGTTAACAACTAAGGTTGGCAACAGGGTGGGCCGGGGCGAGGACAATTTTGTATTACCCATTCTATCTCCAACACTTGCGGGTATGATTTTTGGCAATCTCTATTATATGTTTCGGAAAAAATTTTAGTTTTCATACCTATCCCTTACGGATCCTCGCAGGTTTCGGTTAATCCACATTCTAAAAAAATAAACAAACATTTCTGAAATCAATACAACACCTAAAACTTTTAGGATATATCAGATTGTCTCAAATTGGTCTCTACCTATAATATAAAAGTTTCAAACGTCAATAATCATCTAACACCCAATGTATATGTACGAACTTAACCATTTTCAATCTCAACAAATCAATATACATTAATTGAGAAAAAATCTAAACTTCAATTTTAGTTCCTTTAAGATGTAACAGTGTCAACACGTGATCTCACAGTTTCACCAAATATAAATGTTGGATAAGTTTAAACATGATTCGGATATCAAAATTGGGGATGATTTTTCTCAACACTTTTGTAGCTAAACAGATCTAATATATGATATTTGATGACGCTCTTGTAGACTTGTTTTGATCTTTCTTGTCATCAACCTATAATACGAAAAGTAAATATTATATGCATCAAATAATACGAAAAGTAAATATCATAAATTCATAAGCATAAAAAATACATGAATTAAGTAGAAATTAAAAAGTAAAAAATTTTAAAAATTACCTGACGCGCATGCACATCCATATCTCTTCAATTAATGATTCATAATCTAAAAGCACAAAACATTCATGTATTAAAATTTTTATATATATAACTATTAATTATATCAAATTAAAAAACAGTTTTTTGTGCATTCAATATCTTTCAATTCAATTCCTAACTAACTTTGTGTGTACACCAATACTTCTATTGTATCATTGTTAAGACTACTATGAGAATCACTTATAACTCTACCGTTGGTACTAAAAGTTGATTCTGAACCTACAGTTGAAGTAGGAATCGCAAAAAATATCTCTAGCTATCAATCACAATATAAAATATTTAAGATAATTTTTTCACTATGCAAGCAAATTAAATTCACCTTTTCTTGGCAACAAACGCTCCTCCAAATAGTGATCAAATTTAACCGCAACATTTTTAAAAGAAAGTTCAGAGGTAATAACAACATCATCAAAGCTTGTTATTTTACCATCTTTCCGAAGAAGTGTAGGTGATGATTAAATGACGTTCTCAAAATCTTCACTAGTGCTCAATTTTAAATATTTAGCAACTAATTGATAACAAACTGTTTTAATATTGCCATCTCAACCTTTGCCACAATTTCATCATGAAGAAGTAAAAAGATAATATTGTAACACCTTAAACTTGTACTTAGGGTTGAATATTGTAGCTATGCTCAAAATAAAATTAATTTCAGATCAATATTTGTCAAATTTTTGAATCATTCTTGATATCGTATCTCTAACATAAGAAAAATTAGAAGCAACCCATTGCCTCAAACTCACCCTGATATAAAAAATCTTAGGAAAAAAAATAATAGTGAGACAATCAGTTCCAGAGAGGAGCTCAGTAGCTTCATAAATTTTTTAAATTTATCACAAATAATTTGAGCAGTTTTCATTCTTCATCAGATGGACATGATAAAAAAATATTATATATTTTTTTCAAACGCTTAAAAACTTCTTTATATGAAATAGCAAAATTGAGCATATGGTAAGTTGAATTTCACCTAGTATTATAATTCAATGTTATCTTTGTGGTCACATAAATATTTAACAGACAAGCAATTTCTTGAATCTTTTCAATTTTTTAGAGGTAGCAATTGAAAAAGTAACACTATCACGGACATTGTCAATAAAATTTTTAATAATTTTCAAACCATCCTTAACTATCAGATTCAAAATATGTACAAAACAACGTACATGCAACAAATTTTCATCCAACCAGAGACCGTTAGGTGTCAACTTACCACAATTCACCTTCATCATTTCATCATTTGTTGAGCAATTATCTAAAGCCAATGCAGATATTTTATTATCAATATTTCATTCCATCAAGCTTTCAGAAAGAACATCACAAATCACTTCAGTTGTATGCGAACATGGCACATACATAAACATGGTCAAAAAAATAAAATAAATATAATATAATTAAAATAATAAATGTAGTTATTAAATAATCATACAATTGACAATTTAACTACCTAATTTAATCAACAGTAAAAGGTTAAGTGTTACAAAATTACCCAATAATTCGACTTCATAAAATTTATGAAGTCAATGAAATGTGTTATTATCACCATAAATACCTTCTTTTGGTGTGTTGACGTCCACATATTAGTGGTGATTGTAATTTTGTTATCATTGTTTTAAAGTGTGTTGGTCATCTTTTTCTTTTCATTATCATAAACTTTGAAGATATCAGTTTTAGTTGTATTCCGAGTATATTTTTTAAACTTTGGACAAGTTATTTTCATAACTCTATAAAATCATATAATCATTCTCTTAATTTGCAAGTGTCTTTTCTTTATCTTCTATTTTCGCTCTCAAGAAATTTAATTTTACGTTCTTAGTTTTTCGTAATGGATATATTTTATAATTGTTACGCAGATGAGTGGCCACATCTCTTGACTCTCCACCAAATTTCTTTTGACAATAAAAATACATTGCCTTCCATTTTTTTTTATCAATTTTTTGTCTTTTAAAGCAACCCACACATCTGATTTTCGACCTCGTTTAATTTTTGGGCTTGCTTCTTTTATAGAAGGTTCAATTAGATTAGAATCACTTGGTGTTGATATCTCTTGTCCAATTGGTGTTGACCCATCTTTTTTTCTTCAGTAGTAGATTTTTGAAAGCTGCTAGTACTTTCGACATAAGTATTTGTTGTTGAATCAATATTGTCTTGTTTATTCATAATTCACCTACATCAATAATTAAACATTAAAAGCATTCTAATTCAACCTATAATTTAAAATGTTTGCATCATAAACAAATTGTAGAGCAATTTGAGGTATTAAAAAGTTAAAAAAATAAGAATCAATGATTATAAGAACAACAATATCAACAAATTCTTATAATTAGAATTAATATATTGCAAATATTCGATTATTCTATAAATTCTAAATGGTGAATTATAAGCCAACCAAATTCAACGTATGCG
The DNA here is from genome assembly GCA_958450335.1 of Hibiscus tridactylites. Classification (NCBI taxonomy): domain Eukaryota; kingdom Viridiplantae; phylum Streptophyta; class Magnoliopsida; order Malvales; family Malvaceae; genus Hibiscus; species Hibiscus tridactylites. The sequence goes on from OY288274.1 coordinate 17,871,712, forward strand.
TATACATAAATGTTACCTTCCACGTGAATAAGAACATGAAATCTAGGCTAAAAGTAACTATAACTTTTACTTTTTTTGTACCTTGTCTAGAAGTTTGCAGGTGATTATAATCTTCAATTTGTGGAGTCTTTTGTTCTTGTGGTTCTGTAAGTGAGATCAACATTGCGGTATTAGAATATATAATTAGGGTTTTTTTTCTTATCATATATAATTTTTTATTAAAATATATATTAAGGGTATATAGACAAATGATTATAAATATATTTTTAAAATTCTGTAAAATATCGGGGATCACCACGGTTATTCACACGGGTACGATTTGGTTAATCTTGCGGTTCAGATATAACTGTAACCCCCTCATCCCGGTCCGAACGTTTGACGGGTTCGAGTAGGCTATACGGGGAAAACTGATGTGAAACCCGTTAAGTTTCCACCTCGGTTAGCAACCCTAAAAAATTTCTTTTATTTATATCTTGTCTAAATGCATTATTAAGTCCTATGTGGAACACGACAGCGGAAACACAAACAATATAACAACGACCATCCAAAACAACACTTTAAAACAGTCCATTTTTCCTTTTTAAGCAGGTTGTATCGATACACCTACAGAGGGTATCGATACGCCTTGACCAAGTCAACTGCCCCAATTCAAACCAGTGAGACTGTATCAATATAGTCCTTGCGCGTATCAATACGCCCTCCTCGGTCAACATCTCGCAGTCAACGATATTAGACCGTACCAATACACCTAGAGCCCATATCGATACGCCAAAATCTCGTCAAATAAAATATTATTCAATTCACTGTATCGAGGAATTACTTGCTATAACATCGACATCATTTCGAAACCAACTCCTAGGTCTTCACTTTTTTACCAACTCATATCAAGATCGGTCACATTGTTCTCTCTCAACAGAAACCAACTCATAGGCACGCTGACCCAAACAAACAAATTGTACCTCCAACTCTGGTACTGCCCTACTGCCCTAAACTAGAGCGATGAACTCTCTCATCAATCACATCCTCTAAAACCTCAGATTCACGATTACCAGCTCTAGGCCCACGCCTCTACCTCAAACTTACCAAAGACAACAATACAATAATAAACAAAACACGCAAACAAAATATATGGGGTTAGCAAGGGCAAGGGTCTAAGGTGCTCAAGTACTCCTTTACTCAAAACCATTTTAAATAAGTAATAGTAGCAATGGTAACACGACACTAAGCTTCAACACAACCATCATGCTAACACATGCTTTCAAACACCGTGCGAACAATCAAGCGACAAGCATACATGGCAAAACAATCACAGAGACATAGCAACAACATAACACATCAAACTTACCTCACTTACCTACCCGAGGTCTCAGAACCTGACTCTGATACCAACAAATGTAACCCCCTCGTCCCGGTCCGGACGTTTGACCGGTCCGAGTAGGCTACACGTGGAAAACCGATGTGAAACCCGTTAAGGTCCCACCTCGGTTAGCAACCCTAGAAAATTTCTTTTATTTATATCTTGTCTAAATGCATTATTAAGTCATATGTGGAACACGACAGCGGAAACACAAACAATATAACAACGATCATCCAAAACAACACTTTAAAACATCCCATTTTCCTTTTTAAGCAGGTCGTATCGATACACCTACAGAGGGTATCGATACGCCTTGACCAAGTCAACTGCCCCAAGTCAAACCAGTGAGACCGTATCGATACAGCCCTTGGGCGTATCGATACGCCCTCCTCGGTCAACATCTCGCAGTCAACGATATTAGACCGTACCGATACACCTAGAGCTCGTATCGATACGCCAAAATCTCGTCAAAGTATCGGATTTCCAGTGAAGATTTGGCGTATCGATACACCCCCGCGTATCAATAAGATAGGCCAAAATTGAGTCTCAGAGTGTAGGACCGTATTGATACGGCCCTTAGGCGAATCAATACGCCCTGCACTGCAATACCAAAATTTGCAGCAAAACGACTTAAGACTCGACTCTATATGGGATTTACGACACATCTAGCAACTTACCAACATTCATAGATCATTTAGCAACCAAGATTAAACATACAGATCAATTTAAACAAACAACAAAGCATCATATACCAAGACAAGCATACAACATGCATATACATACTTTAGAGGCATTTCACCCTACTTCAAACATGATCCAACACTTAACATACATTTAAAAGAACACACGTCCAAGGCTAACCATTTTAAAAGAGAACAAGCACCCACAAAATACATGCATAACAAGATTTCCATGCCTTCACTACAAACATAAGCATCCAAAAGACATGGCTTCCAAACTTCAACACCAAGGTATAGGCATATCAAAGGACGTGGTTATAAGCCTTCCAAACAAACACTTAGGCATCAACACAAACATGGTTTACAAATCCATCAACATAAAGCGTTAACAACATAAAGCCAACACAAAGGAGTCTAGATACACGCTCCTAAAACACGTAGCATTTCCCATTGCTAAACTACTACATTTTTACCAGACCATACTTGAGCAACTACCGCACACTTGGATGCCCCTTCTTTGCTCCTTGCTAACTCCAAGCTAATGATCTGCATTGTCGAAAAAAGGAGAGCGTAAGCATAAAGCTTAGTGAGCGGAGCTCAAAAACATAACAACGACAATGCATGGTTCAAAGCTTTCATTAAAAATATGCGCCGACACATACAATTCATCCAATTTCATAAATCTCTTACTAACACAAGATCAACCATAAGTCAACAATATAGACATTTATCATGGCATCACACCTCATGGTATGCATAAAGGCATAATCTCAAATTTAAAGCAAAACCATTTAGAGGGAATGATATGGTGAGACACAACATGAACAATACATGGTATGCACAAGCATAACAAAAACACACACGGTGGGACTACACATCACCTTTTCGACTAGTAGTTTTCTGATGGGACTACACATCAACGTACTCTTCTACTAGTCACCACCGGCGGGACTACACATCACTGGGGTCTTCTACTAATCATTGCCGGCGGGACTACACATCACCGGAGCAACGACAACCATCACGTGAGGTTCAACACCGACCATGCAATACGATCTACAAATCACCACCATGCGACGTGAACACACTATATCATGCACGACCAAAACAACTTGTAACAAAATCCAAAACTATGCACCAACTTACTACTTACAATCTTACCACCCACAATTGGTCTTACTCACCATTTTCGTGCACAACTTGCACCAACTTACACATATTTTACAAGGCATAACAACATCACCATTGATTCCATCATACATGATCAACGACATAATAATAAGCAACATGCTTCCTCCCAAAGTATTGAAATTTCATGCACAACAAGTTATCATTTTAAGTATTCGAAAACAAACGATGAAAAGGAAATTTAAAGAGGTGATACACATCAACTTACTCTTGAGTTTAGGTTGACCTTTCAAGCTCAATCCAAACTCTTTCAAAACCACCTTTGAACCAAAACGTTACTTAAAATATTTCCACTCACCTTACTTCCTTAAGCAAACCAAGCAAAGCCGACTCAAGCCTCCACGACTTCCGAATTCGACCCCGAAGCTTCACCAACGCAAATCCTTGCTTCTGTCGAAAATCACCAAAGATGAAGAAGAATGGTGATGGAATAGTGGTTCCAATGGAGGGAGAGATTTTTGTCGTTGAAATGTTTGAAGAAGGGGGAAGAAGGTGAGTTAAATGGGGGTTTTAAAATAAAATGAGCTTTTATTTTACAAGACCCAATATTTACAAGAGTGTCATTAATGAAAAATAGCCTTCTTCTACTATTCCAAAATCCATGAAACTTTGGGTTCTTATTTAATTTAAAATTGGATCCAACATATTAAATGAATTTTTAAAACGAAAGGAAAACCCGGAATATTATTTTAATATTATTTTCACCTAACCCCCAAACCCAGGTGTTACAATAACAATCCCCATCCCCATTTGAGCTTCGGGGATAAAACTTTCGTCATCCCATCCCCGTTGGTGAAGATTTTGGTTATTCTCCATCCAGTCATTTCGGATCCCTACAGTTTTCAGTTTTTCCCCACCCGGTTGCCACCCCTATAAACAACTTTTTGAATTAAAATTGTGCATTATTATTGAAAAGATCTATAATATGAGCTTTTTGAAATTAAAAGTTTTGACAGAAAATTCTTTTAAGTTTTACCCTTAACAAGTACACATAATCTCTAAATAACCTAAATTTAACATTTGCTATTTTTATTTAAATTTAATAATTAATTAAATTACATTAAAAAATAAGGGTATAAATGATACATTAATATATAGATCATTCAAATATGTTTTATATGTCATTTTGCTTGTTTAGAAAACTAATTTTCATAATTTAATTAATATTAATAGATCTAAAATATCGATAACTAATAAAACAAGTATTAAACTAAATCATGTCTTTATATGTCATTTTGATTGTTCAAAAAATCAAATAGCTATGATCATTAGTTAATTTTACCAAACACTTTTATACAATAAACAAATACAATCTGCTAGTTCAATCAGTTATAAACTATCAGCTATCAGTTTTTCATTATTTATCAAACCAGACTTTTAACCATTGTCGTAGAAATTTTCTTGATTCCTTAAATAATTTTTTTCGTAATATGCATGTTCGAGGTGCGAGGTTATCTTTTCTAATAATGTCGTCTTCAAGGTTCGAACTCCCATCCTCTCCTTAGGAGTGCAATGTGCCTTATCAATGCACCCAACATTTGTTGGTTGATTCCTTAAATAATTTTCTACCAACGTTATTTTTCTAATTTTTAAGTCACAGTATTTCTCTAAAATTGTTTTCAAAAAAATGTCATATTTTGGAACTCTGTCCATTATACATATCAAATGTCCAAATTTCTATAATGGTTCCTCCTATAAATTTCATAATTCATGCTTTTTCAAATGAAAATAAAATTAAACTTATTTCGATCATTAAAGCGAAATTTTAGTTTTACCTAATTCGAATCTTAAGTCGAGCGAGGTGAGACTCCTAAATGGAAGGCAAGAGCTTCCAGCTAACATTGTTATTTCTATCTACAAGACTCGAAACAAAAACATTACTTAAATGGCACTGAGACACTGTTACTTAGATTAACCGATGTTTAACCTCGAGTTCGATTAAGTAGCATTTATTACTCTTCCTACTCCAAAACCAGTTCCACATTGGTATTTTTTTGTTTTGTTTTAATCAAATGAGCAAATTGCAAAACCTTCACGTAAAAGTATGTTATAAAAAGCTTCCCATAGAGTGTACTCCAATTATATTGTGTAGCCCAAACAACAAGGGATCCTTTGCAACACGTTTCTCTTGCTTTCTCTCTTTGTGTTCTTTTCATGTCATTTTATATTTAGAAATAAGTTATTCAGAACAATATCTAAATTTAAAAATTATATGTTTTTAAAAATAAAAGAGTTTATTAAATAATTAAACTCAAAATTCAGGAGACAATATCTAATTTGATTAATATTTAAATTTATAAGGACTTAAATTATTATTAGAGAAAAAATTGTCCCCTCCTACCACTTCTTAGTTAGGTCAATGTGAGAGAAGAAATATCATAACAACATGGGAATAGGTCTAATATTTTATGCTTAAATTTGGATGTAAATTATATTTTTGTATACTTTGATCCTTTTATTTTATAATGTTATCGGTTAGTCTAAATAGTTATTCGTTAACTATTCCATTTTAAAATGTCGACGTAATTTTTTTAAATCATCATTTCCATTTCATTATGTTGCCATTTATTTATTTTTATTCAGATAAGAACATGAAACTAAAAATCAAGATTAGAGGTAAAATATAATTAACTATAAAAAAAGAGGAGCAAGATTTAAATGAATTAGAAATTGATGGTTTAAATATGTACATATCCCTATTATATTTTATAATAATAATAATAATAATAATAATAATAATAATAATAATAATAATAATAATAATAATAATAATAATAATAATAATAATAATAATAATAATAATGTGTGTTTTATTACAATAATAAAAACAGTAAATCAACAATAAAAAGTTCGTTAGAATCTAAAAAAAGCTTCAAATATGTTAAAGTACATCTGTTTTAAATTTAAGAAATAAAATCATGGAATTTAAGTTTTATATATAGGAAAATAAAATCTATGGCTGAGATGTGATCCACGTTATTGATCTTATTATCTCTCAATATATTTGGTCCTTCTTATTTTCCCCCGACAATCATCGCTGAACAATTCCTAAAAGCCCATGCACAGCACGTGGTTTCGTTGTCAATCTTCTTTTAAATTTTAAAATAATAATACTAATAATAATAAATTATATGTTTTTTTAAAGAGACGAGACATTATATCACTTAGATATGATCATAAATTTAAATTTTAATATTATGAATAAAATAAATTATTTTTTAAAAGAAATTTAAATCTTTATAGCATTCGGTCAAAATTAATTGATCAATAATTAAATATCAATTTTTATAATAAAAACAATATAATTTTTTTTTAATAAAGTTGTGTTATTTATTTATTCATATCAAAATAAAATATATTCAACTCACATGTTTTTTTGACGGACTCATTGATTAGGAAGATATCATTTAAAATTCATTCAAAAATCGTTTGTTCGATAATATAATATTCATTAATTAAAAACGGTCTTCAATAACTTGATTTTTTAGTCCCGGGTCTACTAATATCCGATAAATATAAGAATTTTGATTAAGTCTAAAGTCAAGTTTTATTTTACAAAGTATGTTTTGGCGATATTATTTCTATTTACGATGCATGTTTAAACTCACGACTTTTTAAATATTGTAACAAAAGTAGTATAAATGAAATTATAACTTAGACGACAGTGACATATAAATGTGGTCTCTTAGAAAAGTCATTTTTTAGGAAATAAGATTAATTTAGAGGTATTTTTTCTTTAAAAAATTAGTTTAACGTGTAAAGATTAAAAAATTGTATGCCCATTTAAAAAAAAAATTATTTTTGAATTTCTAGATTCGTCATTGTCTGTCGTAAAATTTTCAATCGAAAGCTATTGAAATATTTATGCATTTGTATTTTGTGTCATATCATATTTGTACTATATTTAAAAAAAAATCCATGTTCGATTTTTATTTTTGTAAAATCTTAAATTGTTTAAAAAAGCAAATAGTTTTAAGGTATAAATTACAAAGTCTGACCTACTCACAATCATGCAACTCTTGCCTCCGCTTAGGTGTGCTTAAAATTTACGTTCGGCTGGTACGTCGTTTTTCATTTTCGTCGATGATGAATTAGAGAAAATGATCACTTTAGTTCAACGATTAAAGGGGTATGGTCAGAGTCGGCGATCAGCGGTAGAAGCGATGGTAATTTGGGAGTTTTGGTTTGAGAAATTTTAGGAGTTTGGGGACTATTTTGTAAAGTTTTCAAAATTTCAGGATTTATGAAAAAATGAATTTTTGAGTGTTTTTCTTAAAAAATAAAATAAAAATCAAATTAGTATCATGTGTCAAGTATTGATTGGTTATAATATTTTTAACATCCTTTAACTGTCGGCACCTAAAATTGTAACTGTTAAAACTTTGAGCACCTATTTTTACAAACAAAAAATACTTTAGGCACATAAAGTTAAAAAAATATACTTTAGGCGTCTATTTTTCATTTAAGCCTTTGATTTTTTTTAACAAGAATTTGAGATTCTTATATGTCAACCAAGTTTGTGATGTAATGGTAAGGATCATAGTAGTTCTTCGATTAATTTTTTGTAAGTTTTAATATTTTAAGTTATCTCATCCAATAATGTCATTTTTAATATTTAAAAATAAACTCTTTCATTGAGGTGTAATATATTACCGTTACAACCGACACTTGTTTGATTTTAAATATTTATAATTAATAATCAAACAACAATATTTACCTTAATATTATAAAAATGTATATTATGTCAGCTTATTCATATTTCATACATATTTGGACATACATAAAATATGATTTTTTAAAGAATTTTTTTATAGAATAATGTATGATGTAATAGCATTATGTAATTTTATACACAATTAGTCAATTACCATTACAAATATAACTGTATACATTGTCATTATTTCATTCACTTACTATATATATTATTTTTTTATTTCGCATAATTTTAATCCCAAAATTGAATAATTTAAATGTTCTTATGTGTTTTTTAGTTTTCTTTAAACATGTTTGTGTGCAACAAATTTTTTACTTATATAGAAATTATTTTCCAATCACGATTGTATATAGTTTTATTAACATTTGTTGGTATAATATAGACAAGAACAAACTTAAAAAAAAAACTTAAAAAATAAATTCTTTTAAAATTAAATATACTCATATCAATCATATACTCGGTTATCATATGTGCTTCTTCCGGTCGTTGGCGAAAATGTTTACAATGGAAGGAGAAAGGAGAAAAAGGGGGCATTTTCCTGGTAGCCAAACAGGATTGAAACAAAGATGGAATTCTGCAGAAAGCTAAAATCAAAACCTTGGAGCCAAGAAATCATTATATTAAAATTAGATATTGGCCAGAAAAAATGTTTACAATAATCGTTGAATCATAATTATATAAATGTCTCCCATATCATATCTGAAATTCTGAAACGATGAAACCAAAGAATTCAAAAAAGAAGAAGAAGAAAAAAAGGGATTTCAACATTTTTAAGCTTCCAAAAATCCAGTCAACCTGAGAACCGAATTCCGCACTTCACTCAAATCCCTCCCTTTAAGCGTCCTTCCATTGCCTGTACAAACAGAAAGCGCCATTTTCGCTGCGATTCTCCTCCCCGATATCACATGCGGCGGCACGAATTCGCGGCCACCCTCACGATCCTCATCAAATTCACCGCCGCAATCGAAAACAATACTGCTATTACTCCGGCGAAGCGGGATATTAACGGGAACCGAACGGCAATTCCTGGATAACAAACGCCGGCGCCGATCGAAGAATCCGTCGGATTGAACGGGTGCAACGCCGTCGCGTGTGTCGTCGGAGAATATAACCTCGGATTCCTGGAATTCTTCCTCTGCCATTGGAATTGGGGAATCGAAGATTCAAATTCGATTCAGATATTGTTTTCTGGACTGAATTGTGAGAACGAAGAGAGCAGATGGATTCGAAAGAGAGGGAAGTGAAGGGAAGAATTTATGGGAGAATCTGAAATGGCTGTGTTTTGGTGATTGAGAAGAGAGATATGGCGTCATCCACAATCACAAGGTGTTGAGTACAGACCCAGCTTTCCTTTTATATTAACATTTAAAACATTTTAAAATAAAATAAAAGATTTTTGGTAATCTTAGCCCTTAGGAGTAAATTGAACTGATTTTAAACTCCGAGTTTCATAAATTGAACCCAAAATTGATGGTTCGTCGATTCGGTTCTTATAATACTTAAAATTGACTATAATGTCTATTGAGATTTAACATCTTTAAACGTTCAAATATTATTTAATTTAAGGATAAAAGTAAGTTCAAATAGTATATACGTCGTACATTGAATGTTTAAAAAAACGTGTATCCAATTGTATTAAGCCCATCAATTGATCAGATCACATTGATTTTAAGCTTGATCTATTTATATTATTTTAGATTCAAAACATTCAAATTTTTTATTCAAGATTTGTAGGTTAGATTAATTTCGGTTTAATATTTAAATTCGAGTTATTTAGAGATGCTTGTGTTAAATTATTTAGATGCAGCGAGCACCCTGTCCATAGACCATAGTAGGCCTTCAACGCCGTTTAGCAAGTAGCGTGGCACATAAGTTAACCCAATGGACTCTAGGTTGTAATTTTTCGATTTGCTTTGATTATGGGCGTTTGTTCGTATTTCAAACAATGTACTAAAACGATGTAATTTACATTTAATACATGTTTTATTCATAATTCATGGAGTGGTTAGGGGGGATTATTTTTAACAAATCTAGATTCGAGCAATTTATTTGTGCGATGTATATTATCAAAGGACAAAGATTAATTAATAAATATCATTATGTAATCACACCATATTGTTATATATTATTATTAATAATAATTCTTCAAAAATGATTCAGATCAAACCCAACAAGTATCCTAGTGGAAAAGCATATGATGTCATCCTAGGAGGCACGAGTTTAAATCGCTTTGTCTATAAGGTGTATGCGTATTGTCAAAGGGTTAAAAATATGTGTCAACATATACTAAATTATAGTCACTTTTAGATTATTAAAAAATGATCTAAATTGAATCGTTTATGCTCCAACTAAAATTAAGTAGTTATCTAAGAGAGTCAAGTTAAGCTCAAGCTTAATTTAAATTTTGTAACTTTTAATTCAAACTATATTAATTTCAACTTAATTAATTTACATTCAAGTTTGAACCATTTTTTAATAATAATTAAAATAAAAAATTTTAATAAAATTCGTAAATTATTTGGAATAAAAAATAAAATATTCAAATAAAATTCAAGGACTAAATATGTCATTTACACTCTTTTTCTACCAATGATTGGGGTGAAAAAGACGTAAGTGTAAAGTTAGACGTCCACAGCTCAGCGTATCCCACGGCTCATGCGCCGCATAAGCCACCGAGGGAGCGGTGACCCCACACGGTGTGGCGAGGTCCACCATATCTATTACCTGAGTAAACTACAATCCAATTGTATAATGACACGTATGCGATGGCGTCATCATAGATGGCACGTTGTCATCCCTGTATGTATTGTAATCACTTTATTATTGAGTACACTAAAGTTTATTTGTCAGGTAATCATGACGGGTTAGATTGAGTGGATAATTTGATATTTTAACAGATTTAAATTAATACTAGGGTTAAGTATCAAAATGATAATTGAATTCTGTTTAAAAAATAAAACGGTAATTAAATTTTTAAATGTTATAAAATAACTATCAATTTTTTTATTTTGTAACAAAATAATAACTGAGACGTTAAATCACATTAATCTTTTAACGGTAAACTTTTAAAATATCTTCAATTTTTACATATTGTTATAATTTAGTTCTAATTCTAAAAAAATAATTCTTAAATTTTAAAATTATTTTAATTTAGTCATTCACTATCATCATCTCCTTCACTATCATCCTCATGGATCTTTTTCCTTCGATTCCAAATCTTCTATTATGTAAACCCCTTCTAACACCCCATTCAGTTACAGCGATGGATTGCAAAAAAAAAAAAAAAAGTGGTTGGTTGTCATGATGAGTTGCGGTATAAAAGAAATTAGAAACTTCACTGTTTGAATGTTAAATGAATGCTATATTAGTTACCATGTTTTGTGTATTAGTCAACCATCTTTAGAGCAAGTGGTTAAAACTTTCAGTTAATATTTTTCTCTTTTTCCTAAATTTTAAGTTCAAAACCCATTAGGAACAAATTCCCCATTTTCCCTCTCTTAGACAGAAATTGTTCATAAAAAAATTATATTAATAAAGTTCTGAAATGTGTGACACACACTGTTAGACATCATTAATGTTATACATTAGTCATCTTTAGACACTATTATTTTTTAAATAAATATTAAAATTATCATGACTTAATGAGTAATTAATCATATTTAAAATCAAAGAATAGACTAACTCTGTCTTTTTTTCTAATATTAGTTGATTTACTCATTAATCTAAAAATATTATTATATTGTATAATTTAAATAATGGATCCTTAATAAAAATATTAAATTAAATAATGAATTTTTGACAACAAAAAATTTGTCTCGAGCACAATTAATACACAAAGTCTAAGTCGACACAGTCTAATTTTAAGGTTATAGTACGATAACTTCTTTTTGATTTAAAAACTTATATATGAATTATTGACCGATTAATTTCGATCTGGTTTTACAAAGGCCAATATGTAAGCATCACTTTTAACTTATTTTCTTCGTTTAAAACGTCATGATTCAAATCTTTAACCTTGCTTAAGAATCTAATGACTACGATAAGTTTTGTTTCATACGATGTGTAATTTATACCATATGAGAAGTAACAGACTATACTACAATATAAATATTAAAAGGCTTAATTCACTTTTTCTCCCTAAATTATACCACTTTTTTTAGTTTGGCACTTAAACTTTTTTCGAGACGAAGTGCCCTCTAACGTTTTTTATGTTACTCATTTCATCCTGAAAAATTAAAACCGTTAAAAAACTCATTTTGACCAATCAGAATGCACCACGTCATTTTTTTAAATTTTAAAATAAAATAAATATATTAAAATATTTATTAATTTAATTATATTTCTCAAAATACCCTAACTTCTCCAAATAAGTATGAGAATGAGATGGATTAGGATAAAACACAAACATGACAGGCAATGGCATCATGTTTTTAAATGACAAGAACAACACATGACTGGTTTATTACATAGAGATAAGAAGTAATGGAACACATTCACTTGGCAGCAGCATAGCTGATATCTACAAGAGAGCTGACAGGGGAGAAGAGGGGCAAATGAAATCTCACAAACTAATCCTTCCTTTATCCTCTTTTTCTTTGTGTTCTTTTTAAAAGTCTCGACAAAGGAAAGGAGCTCGCTTTGCCCACTCTAAGCAACTCCACAGTGTTCTCTTCTTGTATCGTGTTTTTGTTGGGGACCAGGTGGTTTCTGCTCCCACATCACTCGGACATCCTCCTACTCGCACGTCCTCACACCATTCCGAAGCTTCATATGCCCTGTTTTGGTTTAAAATTTGGTTGAGTCTTCAAGTTTTAATGGTTAGGGTTTTGAGTTTAATCTTGACATACGGATAAGTCTGGGCTTAAAATATATATATAAATTATTAAATATTTAATATTTTTGATTAATTAGCTGGTATCGAACCAAATTAACCGATAACCAATTTTTAACCGATTGAACATTTCATTGACCAATTGATTAATCAAAAATAAATTTTGGTTTGACCGGTTACTTAGATTTAACGAATAATGAACATCCTCTTCATTGAAGAAGGAACTATATGCTTATGTCGTCTTGAACGAATCTTGTTCGGTTTTTTTGAGCTCGAGACTGTTTTGATTGCCATATCGCACACTTGGTACGACTTGGCATCAATCAATTTGGCGAGCTCCGGCATGAAACAGGCGTTCCCCATTGTTTTTTTAGCCTCATCCGATGTGCCACAAAGCCTAAACGTTAGCTCGAGTGCATGTAATTCATCAGCACGTTCATGTGAATCTGTGATGAAAAACAGAGATTCTAGATCGCTCTTAATGCTACTTCCCTTGTTTTCGAAAAGGTTGCCGATTTCGGATTGGATACGCGTACTAACGCATGCATTCCGCCTTCTTTCCCAACCATTTCACAAAGAGATTCGTCCCCGGAACCTATATTTTGAAGAAACTCGACTAGATTTATCTGCATGATTTCGTCTTCGATCTGGTTAGCTCGATGAATGTCACAATGACACCTTCTTCGACCATAACCTCTTGATCTCTTCGACTCGGACAAGATTCCTCAACGCCCCACAAGCAACAGCGAATCGTTCCCCTCCGAATTCACTGCTCGAACATATCTTCAACTGTGCTGTAACCCCACCGTGAGCCGAAACAGACCAAGCATTGTAGATTTGAAACGTGCAATTACATAATTTCTAAAGGGATTAAACTAAAATTGTATAATTTTTGGAGGTCAAAATGCAATTATATCACTACTTTAACTGATAAAATTAGATTTTAAAAGAACTAAACTAAAAATTTTACGAGTTTGTAGGATCTAAGCCCCCTACTTATCCCTTTGACTCCGCCTTTTGGAGAAGGGAAGAGGGTTGCGCATGTACATTTGAATACAGGCGAATGGCGATGGCAACAGGAGCTACTCGCAGGGATGAACATTTTATTCGGAACTGACGACAGAGACGGATTTACATAGGAATGGGAAGGGGCAATCGCCCCACCTCTGAAAAATATTTTTCACCTCTGTCCATTTCTTTAAATTTCTTTAAAAATTGGTTTATTTATGAATTTACCTTCTTTTCTAACATTTATAGTTTGCCCCTTCAACCACAAATTCTGGCTCCGACCCTGCCTGACGGGTTTGATCCGATCCTAAAAAGTTGTTTTTTATTTGTGAAATTCGGCTACTGTTCTGGTTTTATGAAGAAAAAAGTTGGGTCAGGTCGGATCGGTTGAGTTTGGGTTTGTGTGAAAAATCTCGACCCAACCTAGAATAATAATATAAATGTCTTTGTATATATTTAAAGATAATTATTATAATGTCCTTCATCTCTCTATATTCTTTTAATTATCTTCCTAATTTATCTAATAAAAAATAAATTTTTGTGTGTCAGACTAAGTTGAGTTTTAAACCTAATTTTTGGCCGAGCGATACATTGTTGATTGTTGGGCCGGGTCAGCCAAAAACCCGATCTTACCTTACTTGTGCCTATCCTTAACTACAAGGCCAAAATATAGAAATTCTGCATTAAGTCCTTTAATTTTTTTTAAAAATTTACATTGAATCTCGAAGTTTTTGACTATTACTGATTAGGTCCACAAAATTTTTAAAAGTTTAATTATATTAATTTTTTTTTTGGAAATTCTCATTAAAGCTTTCCAGAATTATAAAAACACCTCAAATTATTTTGTCAAGACCCACCACTAAGTTCAGACCTGATAAGACGACAACCGTCAACGAAGGTTAACGACAAACTAGTTAATAAATAGGTAGACAGACTGATATGCAACAAGGCATTGCCTGAAACACTCATGTTATTCCACTGTATGCCACTCTTTCCATAAAATTTTCTTTACCCACCAGCCACAAACATTAATGACTAGATACATATTCATGTTTAATGACGTTGAATCAAGTTTGTTTGAGATCGTTTAGATAAATAAACAGATAAATAGATTGATAAATTTTTATTCTGCGTAAAGATATCTCGACGTCACTACCATATCTAGCATGCTTATGAATTAAAGTCAAAGATCTAAGTTATTGAGCCAGCATTTTTCCAAACTGTTTCATTCGTAATTGAAGGCATGCACATTGAGGAGTTGGTCAAAGTAAACCCTAGATTAGATACTATGTCTGAAAAGCTAACAAGTTGATAGCCCTTTTTGGCTGAAAAGTCAACACCCTTTTTGAGAATTGATTTTGTACTGTTCTTTCTTACTTAGATTATAAAGCTATCCCTTTAAGGCTTTGACTTTTTGTATAATTAATGCAAATGAACCGGCCTTATAATTAGTGTACGGATGTTGATGATCTAATTATCAAGTAATCATCATATGCAAAATAAAGTTAATTAGCGTTGGAACTTCATTAGTTTTCTATAGGTTGTGATATTGTTTACGTGATTCTTGTGTCTCATTCAATCGATAGCAGAATTTGAGATAAAAATTTAGAAACCAACTTAACCTTTAAAAAATTAGAATTTTAAACTAAAATTTTTAAAATTTTGATGGTTTAACTATTTTTTTAATAATTTTGAGAGAATTAATAAGAACTTTTAAAATTTATGAGAGAAGATTTAATTAAAAATATTTAAATATTTTAAAGCTTAATATGAATTTTTGAAAATATTGAGGGTGCTAAATTAAATTATTAAAATTACTTAGAGATCAAATTCTAATTTTCCAAAATTTTGGAGCAATGAGTGACCCCCTAATCCCTGAAAAATTATTATATAGTCGGTTAGTCACTGCTCACCACTTCATCCCTTAAAAATTAGCCAATTAATTTTTTTTTCTTTCATGCTATTTTTCTAAAGATGAATTTTCACCTTTTTGACATATAAATATGGAGTGAGTGATTACCTAGAAGTTAATTATGATTGGATTTAAATCCGTGACATAAAAAAGATTAGTTAGCTGATTTCTCCAAATCCCCACTATATCTTCCGCCCATGCATTCAGATCTCATTAAACCATAAATGAAAGAAAAATATATACATAAACACACTCGAACTATTATTCTATAAATGTTACAATAATAATTATATAACTAAACTAAACTCAATTTAACGGATTCGATTTTACATGCAAAGTAAGGTATATAATATAACATGGATTGGAAGTATGGAGTGGCTGTCCACCGACGCGATCAGACTCTGGCATTAACTCCGCGTGAAATGAATACTCCTAACCTACTTTCTTCAACTGTAAAAGCAATCACTCGCATGCCTTTCTCTTTTTAATACGATCATTGCATTATCTTCTTCTCCATCTCTATATATATCATTCACTAGTCGCCATTGTTTCCATCAAGCTTCCTTCCTTTCTCTCTTTCTTATTCGAGCTTTCATTTCACAGTAACAATGGCGAAACTGTGTGTGCTGTTTGGTTTTGGGTTAGCTCTAGTCTTGAGTTTGAGCTTTGTGGAAATCGATGGAGCACCCCAAGTTCCATGTTTCTTCATATTCGGGGATTCATTGGTTGATAATGGGAATAACAATCGATTATCATCGCTTGCTAAGGCTAATTACATGCCTTATGGTATCGATTTCCCTAATGGACCAACTGGAAGATTCTCCAATGGCAAAACCACAGTAGATGTCATTTGTAAGCTTCTAAATTCCCATATATGTATTGTCTTCCATCTGTTTGATAAAAAAAACTTTGGGTTTATTCATCATAATCTACGAGAGTCTGGATAGTATAGATATTGAGTTCGAGTTTTTAATGTCACTATATGTGTTCTATGTGCAGCTGAACTTTTGGGGTTTGAGAACTACATTCCTCCATACTCAAATGCTAGAGGTAGACAAATCCTTGGCGGAGTTAACTACGCGTCGGCGGCTGCCGGAATCCGAGAAGAGACCGGACAACAGCTCGGAGCTCGGATCAGTTTCAGTGGACAAGTTAGAAACTACAGGCAAACAGTTGCACAAGTGGTGAACTTGCTTGGGAGTGAAGCAAACGCATCAAATTACTTGAGCAAGTGTGTTTATTCCATTGGACTTGGAAGCAATGATTACCTTAACAACTATTTCATGCCTCTTTTTTACTCCACTAGTAGGCGGTATAACCCTGAGCAATATGCTGATGTGCTTATCCAACAATATACGCAGCAGCTTCAGGTTAGTTTTCTATGTTCGTCTTTACGTATTCGAAACGCATTTGTGATAAGGTATTTTCCCATCGTTTTATCGGGTTGATGATTTCCAGGCATTGTACAACTATGGGGCAAGGAAGTTCGTGTTGATCGGACTGGGTCAGATCGGGTGCAGCCCTAACGAATTGGCTCAGAATAGCAGAGATGGTAGAACTTGTGTGGAGAGAATCAATGCTGCCAATAGGATATTCAACAGCAAGCTCAAGGCTCTTGTTGATCAATTCAACAACAATGATTCTGATGCAAAGTTCATCTACATTGATGTTTATGGGATTTTCCAAGACATTACAAGCAACCCTTCGGCTTTTGGTAAGAACACTACTAATCGGAAACAATCTTGACCGGCATTCACCGACAATATCGACCCGACATGATTAAAATGGTACTATGTGTTATGTTTCAGGGTTTAGGGTAACAAATGCAGGATGCTGTGGTGTTGGAAGAAACAATGGGCAAATCACTTGCTTGCCTTTGCAAAGGCCATGTAGGAATAGGAATGAGTATTTGTTCTGGGATGCTTTTCATCCGACCGAGGCTGCAAATGTGATCATTGGAAGGAGATCATACAGTGCTCAGTCGCCGTCCGATGCTTATCCGATCGATATCCGCCGTCTTGCTCAGCTTTAACAATGGTGATGAAGTCCAGGTGGCCTATCCGATTGATATCCGCCATCATACACTGTTTTTCTTAGTTGTTATAAGTTTTATTTCAATCATTAGTATCATTGTTCTAAGGAATGAGTCTACAAAGTCGTGGTCTAACTTTCCTTTCTTTTTTTTAAGCTGTAAGTGCAACTGGATTGCAATTATAATATGAAGTCTGAGTAACTATAAACCGAATCAATTATTAAAATACATGATAGATTTGATAATCTAAGTATATTCGGAACAAAATTAGAATAAAATTGGATAAGACTTTTTTACTTTTACACCGTACAAAATTCATGAGAAACAAGCTATGCAGAATACTATATTGCAGTGCATGCCATTGATAAACATATACTAGAACAATTATAATCCGGAAAAAAAAAACATCTTATAAAAAATTAAACATATATCGTACACACCGGAGTTCGAGTAACATAGTTAAAAACCGTATTTTTTGTCTGACCATGAATTTGATTCATCATTCTTTAAGAAACAAAAGCAAGGTCACAAAAGTTTTCTGCCATAAACTCTAGGTTAATTCAGTTAAATCATAGACCACTCTAAAGATGTAACATTCAATAGATTTTGTTTCGAGTCTCTGCATCTACGAATCTACGATCTATTTACCGGACTCGAGACTCCTTTGCAAATCCTTGAAAACGGATGTAATAGTTTCTCCATTTGAGCAGATCACCATGGCACTGCTATTTTCATTTTTTAACTCTTTATATGCACCATAACAACAGATATAGTATCTATGTAACTCCGAATCTTCTTCTTCTTTTCTTTAAGTACCCCGTTTTTCCCTACATATTCCGAACATGGATATGGAGATATGATCATCCAAGACCCTCCCAAATACATAGAAAAACTAAACATACTTATGTTCGACTTCGACACATGCCCGAATCGGACAGTCCAACTCGAGTTCGAGTAACACAAGGGAAAATATTTACAGAATGCCCTAAAGAGACCAAACAGTTTCACAATTTCACATCCAAACCTAAAACAGATCTAATAAACACCATTGATGAACATAAAGAAACATATCAGCTCCAAACCAGAATCTCAGATAACTCATAAAAAATGCTAAATTCATCAAATTTCCACTAAAAAACGCTGCTTTTCTTAATCAAATCAAAAGGCAAAATAATTTCTCAACTAATCTACATAGACCAGCAGATCAAACAGTGGGAAAAAACAAAAAGTAAAAAGAGCCCAGATTACAAATCAGATCAAAATGATCAAATGAACTACAGATTGAATCAATTACAAAGAAAAACCTGTTGGGGCAAGCGCCAAGCTTCAGCCTTTTTGAAGCACATGTCGTCTAAAGCTTCACTCCGACACCAACGACACGTCGGGTTCTGCAAACACTGAGATCTGGAGGACATTTCAGTACAGCTCGGGATCTGGTTCTTCTTGTTGTTCCTTTGGAAAGCTAACAGAGAGCGGCGCCATGAAGAAAATAAAGGGTCTTTGCCAATGAAGCTGTTATCAAATGCTGCTGCTGCTGTTGATGATAATAAAAGGAAGAGGATTGGGAAGAAGATGGAAAGCTTAGAGCTTGATGTGGTTTCCATGGAGAGAGATTCAACAAATTGGGTGCTTTTCATTTCTGTTAAAAGTCTTAGAAGAAAGCCTGAAGGGGCAAATAAATGTACAAATTATAACTATGTAGTACCTTATCAATTTTTGTATTTTTATTTTAGTGCCTCAATTATATTTTTAATAAAATGATACATATAGTTATGTTTTTGTTTTGTTTGGTACTCGGCTGTTAAATATAAACATAAATGATAAAGTAATTTATTTTTAATTGGTATAATCATAATTTTACTCCCTAAAATTTATACATTTTATTAATTTAGTTCAAACTCTATCAATTCAATAATTATTTTAAATATTTGGGTTAAAATTGTAAATCACGTTTTATTTCTTCTTTCCCGAAACTATAATCTCATTTATTTCTTCTTATCAATCAGTTGATTCATCTAAGAGATAAATAATCCTAGATTAAAACAGCTTACCGTTAGTTATGGTTATAAAAAATCATCATAAGAGAATTTTTTAGCATAACTTTTTTTGGTATATCACATAGAAATGCTTGCAGGTCTTTTCATTTGACCCTTTATTCGTTTCTTTTGCTTTCCCTTTTAAAAAAACACTTATTTACAAAAACAGATTGCGGTCGTTGAAACTTGAACGCAGTGGAGGGAGCACAAATAAAAAAAAGAGTAACAGACAAATGAACAAGGATGCTACATTTACAATTTTTAGTTTTAGCCCATAAAATTGGACTCCAATATTGTGGTTCGTTTACATTAGACACACAAAGCAGTGTGATTTTTGTTACATTACTATACATCGATAAATTTAATTTATTTATTTTTAACAAAAATTACCCATATTTTAATTATAGGAAAAAAGAGGAATATCTCAATAAGAAACTTGAGATGGACATTAAAAGAGCTAAAAACTATCCATCTGAAATTAATTGGTGTCTGTTTCATTCTTCTTCTCTACACGATTAGCAAGGTCAGAACACCAGTTATCAAGCTAAAATAGCTACAATTTTGGGTTAAAATTAGTAATTTAGTGAATACTAATATGTTGGTATATCTAAGTGTTTGATTTTGTTATTATTGTACTATTTATAAAAACTTTAACCTTAGGTTATAGACTAAAGTAGGTAACTAACTAAATTGTCTCTCCTGTTATTGTTGTGGTATGGCTGTTGGTTTCGGAGATACAAAGTGAAGAAATCCGAATTTACAGTTTTAATCTAAAATTATTTGTCTCTCAGATGAATCAACTGATTGAGAAGAAGAAATAAATGGGGTTAGAATTTTAGGAAGAAGAAATAAAACGGAGATTTATAGTTTTAACTCAAATATTTAAGATAATTATTAAATTGATAGAGTTTGGACCAAATTGATGGAAAAGTATAAGTTTTGGGGACTAAAACTATGATTATCCCAATTAAAAATAAGATACTTCATCATCTTCGTTTATTTTTAACGGTCGGGGTACAAAAACAGAACAAAAACATAATGTTAGGTACTATTTTGCCAAAAAAATAGGTAGGGTACTAAAATAGAAACGCGAGAATAGGTGGGGTACTAAATATGTAGTTATTCCAAATATTTTTTGGGTCAAATATGTGCCTAACGTTTTCAATGTTACTTAAATAGGTGTCGTTGTCAACGTCCGTTAATTTTCACCGTTAAATGACACGTGTCGCTTCTTAAAATTCTAAAATTATATTTAAAAATAAATATAAATAAAAAAAAAACATATTTTCTTTATTTCACAAATTATCCCTAAAATTTAAAATCCCTAACACCCAAAACTCAAATTTTGATTTGACTTGATTTCGTCGCCGATTGTCACACCGCCACTCACACCATCCGTCGTTGGACCATCACGAGCATTTATCTCATCATCTCATCGCCGGAAATCGACCGACGTTGTACTAAACGCCGAAATCGTCAAATTATTCATTCGAATAATTCACGATAAATGACGACATAATGAGCGATGAACGGTGTGTGAGTCGTTCGGCAGGAGAGAGTGCTTTAGTTCGTCGCTGAAAACGCGACCAATGCTGGTGGTAGTGGCTGGATTTGGGGACTATTTTGAGATTATTTGAAAATTTTAGGATATTTTAAAAATTATGATTTATTTGGTTAAAAATAAAATAAAAAATATTTAATATTGTCGTGTGTCATGCTTTTATTGGTTAACATAACTTTTTTAACGGACAGTCACGGTGGGCACCTATTTGACCTGAAAAATACATTAGGCACCTATTTGAAAAAAGGTATACTTTGGTCACTTATTTGTCACTTGAGCTTAAAAGAAAAGATTTATTTTTATTTACTTTTTAAATTTATGACTTTTCTTTGTATGAATTAGTATTGTAAATGAGACGAGACAGATCGCGAGCTACTCGAGCTGTAACACCCGTGTCTTGGGCCTAGGAGTTAGCCGGGTATTAGTTCGAGTCAAATAAAACTTAACTAAAACAATTCAATTTCAAATAATGGTCAAATTGAGTTTTAAAATGAAGGGAAGGACCTATGTTGCTATTTACCCAAGTTTTAAATAAAGCTAGACCACTTTATTGTAAAGTTGTCTTCCTCCATCATTCTTCCTCCTTTTCACATTTGAAAACCCCCACCATTTCTAAAACCCTACAAGCTTGGAGTTACTATTCCATCTATTTTAGCACCCGATTTCAACACCATTTTAAGAGGTAATTATATTTTCTTAATCTCCTTTTCATCCTCTACTTGTATATTGTCTTAAATTTCAAAAATATGGGTTTTGAGAAATTAGGGTTCATATGGAAATTTGGGGTTTTGATGGGGTTTTTCAATTGTTTTGAGAAATTGTTTTGGGGTTATGTTTAATCATAATGAAATATGCAACATATCTTAATTTGGTAGATTTTGGGTGAATTTTCGTAGTGGGTTTTTAAGGCCAATTTTAGGGTATGAAAAATTGGGTTTTTGAGAGGATTTGTGTCGGGATTGAAGGGCTGATGGTCTACCTATGTTAGGGGGTGTTTTGGGATGTTTTGGAAGCCATTTGGGTGCTTGGAATTGGGTATTTCAGCCCTTGGTTATGGGAGTCCGAAAATTGGGTTTTTGGGATGCTAAGTGATTTGGAATTTGTGGAAATTGAGTTGTGTTTTGCAAAGTGGATTGATGATTGAATTAGCATTGATTTGGGAAGTGATGTATGTGTTTTGTTTGGCTAGAAGCAAGGGGAAACGTGGAAGAAGCTTCGGGATCGAATCCGGGAATTTGAAGAACGGTCGCTTGCTTGGTCTTGGAGCTTGGGAGCTTAGGTGAGTGGTTGTTAGCTTTTAAAGGTTTTAAATTAGTTGATTCGAGTATATGGACTAGGTTGGGCTTGGTAGACCCACCTAGAGTTAGGATTAGGGTGGTAGCCTAATCCTAATCTTGATCTCAGCCTTTGGATGAACTCAAATGTATGAATGTATATGCCTCGTATGTCTTGTGATATGAATGCTTATGTATATTGTTTTATACATGTGAATTGAGGCATGGGTTGTATGGCTTAAAGCATGCATGGTGATGGTTCATGGTTGTGTTCATGGTGAGTACGTGCTAAGCACGGAAATGATTGAAATGAGTAATGTGGAATGAGTAAAATATTGGCACTAGTATACTTAAATACAAATGATCGATCATTAGGATGTTAGTGTGTACACATAAGTCTAAAGTCGCGCGTGGCCTTGGTGGCGTTGAGTCACCAAGGAGGAGTACGGGTACGCCCGGAAATGGTATTTAAATATAGTCGGTGATGAGTGAAATCCCATCGACGGGGCGTGAGGATGAGTGGAATCCCCTCCGCGAGACCGGTGATGAGTGGAATCCCACCGAGGTAATGTGGTTGTTGGATATGAGTTTCCAACGTGTCTATCCGCGTATTTGAGTCATCACTAGGTGCCAATGTTGATTGATATGTGCATCAATGTGTTGGAATTTATGAGCTGTTTGGATGTTTAAATGTGATTACATGTATGGTAATGTTGAGCTCATGATTGTGGCATATATGTGATATATTGCTCATGCATCTAAATCTTGTGGACTCTTGGTTTATGTAAATTGCCTTGGCTAGATCGTGCTCGGACCCTGCAATGTTGAGGTTTGTTTTTAGAGCTTACCCTCACTAAGCATTATTTGCTTACGCTCTCTTTGTTCAACATTGCAGATCCTTAGTTCGTGGGTTGCTCGGGCAAGTGGAGGGCCTCCAAGTGTGTTTGTGACTTGAGTTCACCAAGTATGGATTTAAAATTCTAGACATGTAATGGTTGAGCAATGGGATGTGTAATGTTTTGTGGTTGTTGTTGGTTGATGGGAGCATGTGTAGACTCCTTTATATATATTGCTTTTGCATGGTTGTGTTGCCATGATGAATGTTAACTCATGCCTATTTGCTTGCTTGAATGTTAGCCTATGCCTTAAGAGTTTTTACATGTGTTTGAATGTGGTTTGAATGAATGCATGATGTGGATTGTTGCCTTTGTGTTATACATGTTTAAACCTTGTTGAAGCATGCTTGTATGGTTGCTATACCTTAGGATGTCTTGCCTTGAAGTTGCTTGGTGTCTTGGGGATGTTTTGGGGCATCCTTGTGCCTCAAAACAGCCTAGAAAAGTCTGCAGACAGGGGGTGTTTCGGAACGGGTCCCCGTGTTCCGAAACGGCCCTGCGTAAATGGCCTGCCGTTTCGAAACGGATGAGGGTCGTTCCGGAACGTTTTCGCCACTGGAATTTTGAGAAATTGGCGAGATGAAGCCGTTCCGAAACGGGCCTTTGAAGTTCCGAAACGGTCAAATCTCGTTGACCACGAGATATTGACCGTCAAGGTCGTTCCGATACGGGTCACCCCTGTTTCGGAACGGTCACCTTGTGGTTGACCCAGGCCCGTTGACCAGGTCAGGGCGTTTCGGAACACCCTATAGGTGTTTCGAAACGGCCTGCTGGAATGAAGTAAAATGGACCTTTTATGCTTGTTTGGTCGGTGAATGTTACGTTGTTTGGTTCTTCCGCTGCTGTGCTTCACATAGGAATTATAATTGCATCTAGATAAGACTAAAGTTAAAGGAAATTTTCTGGGTCGTTAACCGAGGGGAAGCCTTAACGGGTTTCGCTTCGGTTTTCCCCGTGTGGCCCACTCGGACCGGTCATCCGACCAGACCGGGACGAGGGGGTTACACTTGTTGGTATCAGAGCCTAAGGTTACCGAGACCTTGGGCAGGTAAGTGAGGTAAGTTTAAGTTTTTAAGTTGAATTGCACGGTGTTTGCTTGTTCTGCAAGAATGGTTGCTTATGTGACAAGTATGCTGATTGTTTTACTTTTAAGCATGTGTGTGTGGGTCCCATTGCTACTATTACATTGGAAAAATGATTTTTAAGTGAGGAAACATACTTGGACACTTGGGAGCCTCACCTTGCTAACCCATTTTGTGTGTCGTTTTTGTGGTTGTAGTTAATATCTGAGAGGGCAATGTCTAGACCGAGAGGTAGACCGAGGTTGGTTCGTCAGGAACCGCGAGTTGTGGCTCCTGTTAAGCCGGTAGCTGGTGCGGGGGCTCACATAGAGGGACCAGGGGCCGCGGGAGTTGGCACTCCTCCACCACCTCCACCACCACCACCTCCTCCACCTGGAGCTGGAGGAGAGGGACCTCAAGGTGGCCAAGGTCCAGCTGGGGTTGATATGACTCCGCTAGTGCAAGCGATAGCGGGAGCGTTTCAGGCCGCAGTGGCGGGAGCTCAGGCTGCAGTTCAGCCTAGGTGTGATGATGCTAGTTTACCTTTGAAGAGGCTTCGTAGCTTAGGGGCCGAGGAGTTTAGAGGATCTACTCCGGAGAGGTCGGAGTTATGGTTGGAGAAGACAGTTCGTATCTTGGCTCAGATGGGTTGTGCGGGCGCACGTAGATTGGGTTGTGTGATCTCACTGCTTCAGGGTGATGCCTACACCTGGTGGGTCACCATCACTACCGGGGTTCCAGAAGCTGAGATAGATTGGGATTTCTTTGAGTTTGCTTTCAGAAAGAGGTACTTGGGACCGAGGTACTTGGATGAGAAGAAGCGAGAGTTTATGGCTCTTACTCAGGGGGATGCTTCTGTGACTGATTATGAGATCCGCTTTGTTCGCTTGAGTCAGTATGCCCCAGAGTTGATTCCTACTGAAGTGGAACGCTGCAACCGATTCCGATACGGATTGAATGAAGAGGTTAAGAGGTACACATTGGCTTCTGACTACTCAGACTTTGATGTGTTGGTCGCGAGGGCCAAGGATTTGGAGCATAGTTTGGGTTCAGCCAAACGAGCTGGTGGTTCTGGTTCTGGAAAGAGGCATAACCACTTTGATGGTAGAGATGCTAAGAGACACAAGGGTGGCGAACATCAGTTTGATCAGAGACGTGGCGGTAGCCACCATGGTAGGGGCCATCAGGGCCATAGAGGAGGAGGGCGCTTGCCCGAGTGTGCACAGTGTGGGAGACAGCACACTGGAGAGTGCTGGGGTAACTTTCATGCTTGTTGGAACTGTGGTTCGAGGGACCACTTTAGGAGGGACTGTCCACGTCAGGCAGCTCAGGCACCGAACATAGCTCAGGCTCCTGCGAGAGGTAATGATTTTCAGAGAGGCTGTGGGCGCGGTCGTGGCTACTTCCAGCCGAGGGCTGATGCACCTAGGGTAGATGCTCAGAGGAACCTTGCACATGTTGTAGCTGTGCAGCCAGAGGCGGGAGGACCAGCGAGGGTCTATGCTCAGAGAGAGGCCGGGAACGACACCGATGTGATAGCAGGTAATTTTGAGTTACAGTCTATGTCCTTGCTTTCTTTGGTTGATTCGGGTTCTACGCATTCCTACATTTTGAGTAAGCATGCACAGAAGTTAGATATTCCTGTTGAGATCTTAGATGTAGGTATGCATGTTACTAGTTCTTTTGGTGAGACAGTTGTAGTTAGACGTATGTATAGGAGGTGTCCACTGAAGATTCAGGGTCATGTGTTCTCAGTTGATATGATGGAACTTCCTTTCTACGGTTTTGATATTATTTTGGGTATGGATTGGTTGGTTGAGCATCGGGCTAGTGTGGATTTTGAGACAAAGAGAATTTCCTTGAAGCTTTCTGATGACTACGAGGTAGTGGTAGTGGGCGAGAACATTAAGTTCTTGTCTAATGTGGTGTCAGCTTTAGAGGCACATAGGTTGATGGACTCTGGATGTGGGGCCTATTTGGCTTATGTTATGAATCCGGATATGAGTAAAGCTAGACCGAAAGATATCAGAACAGTGTGTGACTTTCCAGATGTGTTTCCTGAAGAGTTGCCGGGTTTGCCTCCTGACAGAGATGTTGAGTTTGTGATTGAGACAGTTTCAGGGTCTAACCCAGTTTCGATAGCTCCGTATCGTATGGCTCCGAAAGAGTTGAAAGAATTGAAGAGTCAGTTGCAAGAATTATTAGACCGTGGTTTCATTAGGCCTAGTAGTTCTCCGTGGGGTGCTCCAGTGTTGTTTGTGAAAAAGAAGGATGGTAGCATGCGCATGTGTATTGACTATAGACAGCTGAATCAGTTGACTGTGAAGAACAAGTATCCGTTGCCTCGCATAGATGATTTGTTTGATCAGTTGAGAGGTGCTTCAGTATTCTCGAAGATAGATTTGAGATCCGGATACTATCAGTTGAAGGTGAAAGAGTGTGATGTTCCGAAGACAGCTTTTAGGACTAGATATGGTCACTATGAGTTTCTTGTGATGCCATTTGGGCTCACGAATGCACCAGCAGCATTCATGGACATGATGAACAGAATTTTTAGAGACTATCTAGACCGGTTTGTGGTTGTCTTCATTGATGATATATTAGTGTACTCGAAGACAGAAGAAGAGCATGATGAGCACTTGAGATTTGTTTTGCAGAGATTGTTGAGCAATCAGTTGTATGCGAAGCTCAGTAAGTGTGAGTTCTGGATTCGAGAGGTTGTATTTCTTGGCCATGTTGTTTCGGCCGAAGGCATCCGAGTTGACCCATCGAAGATTGAGGCTATTGTTGAGTGGAAACAACCTAAGTCCGTGACCGAGATTAGGAGTTTCCTAGGATTAGCTGGTTACTATAGGAGGTTTGTTGATGGCTTCTCTAGAGTAGTTGCTCCCTTGACTAAGTTGTTGCAAAAGGGAGTCAAGTTTGAATGGTCAGATGCAAGACAAAAGGCCTTTGAGAAGTTGAAGGAAGCTTTGACAAATGCTCCAGTGTTAGTACAGCCTGTTTCAGGTAAGAAGTTTGTGATTTACAGTGATGCTTCCTACGTAGGCTTAGGATGTGTTTTGATGCAAGATAGGAGAGTTGTTGCTTATGCTTCTAGACAGTTGAAGATTCATGAGAAGAACTATCCTACTCATGACATAGAACTAGCCGCAGTTGTGTTTGCATTGAAGATTTGGCGTCACTACTTATATGGTGAGAAGTGTATAGTTTACACCGACCACAAGAGCTTGAAGTACTTGATGACACAGAAAGAGTTGAACTTGAGACAGAGAAGGTGGCTAGAGTTGTTAAAAGATTACGATTTGACCATTGAGTACCATCCGGGTAAGGCAAACGTAGTAGCCGATGCCTTGAGTAGAAAAGTGGCCGTTGAGCTAAGAGCTATGTTTGCTAGATTGAGTGTGTCCGATGATGGTGGTTTGATCACCGAGTTACAAGTGAAGCCTTCTTTGATTCAGTTGATTAGAGAAAAGCAGTTGCAAGATGCGAGCTTAATTCCTCATGTTCAAGACATAGCCGAAGGAAGACCGACTGAGTATAGTTTCAGTGGTGAGAGCTTGTTGTGCTTTAGAGATAGAATTGTGGTACCAGAAGATGTTGAGCTGAGACGTCAGATTTTGAGCGAAGCGCATTCGAGTCCCTTTTCTATGCATCCGGGTAGTACCAAGATGTACCGAGATTTGAAGAATGATTACTTCTGGGTAGGGTTGAAGAGAGATGTAGCCGAGTATGTGAGCCGTTGCATGGTTTGTCAGAGAGTGAAGGCAGAACATCAGGTTCCTTCAGGTTTACTACAGCCTTTGAAGATTTCGGAATGGAAGTGGGAGAGAATCGCCATGGATTTTGTATCGGGGTTGCCTTTGTCTCCTTCGAAGAAGAATTCAGTTTGGGTGATTGTTGATAGGTTCACTAAGTGTGCTCACTTCTTAGCAGTGAACACTACGGATTCCTTAGACAAGTTGGCAAACTTGTACATTCGTGAGATTGTGAGACTTCATGGAGTTCCGAAGTCTATAGTTTCAGATAGGGATCCTAAATTTACTTCGAGGTTCTGGAGTTGTTTGCATAGTGCTTTGGGTAGTCGTCTGCATTTCAACACATCTTATCATCCGCAGTCCGATGGGCAGTCAGAGCGAGTGATACAGATTCTAGAGGATATGCTTCGTTGTTGTGTGATTGATTTCCAGGGTTCTTGGGAGAAGCACTTACCGTTGGTTGAGCTTGCTTACAACAACAGTTATCAGTCTAGTATCCAGATGGCACCTTACGAGGCTTTGTATGGTAGACGGTGTAGAACTCCGATTTGTTAGGCTGAGACAGGTTAGAGGTTGTTACCTATGCCAGACTTGCTTAAGGGAACCACAGAAAAGGTGAAGTTGATTTGTGACCGTTTGAAAGCGGCTTCGGATCGTCAGAAGTCTTATGCAGATTTGAAGAGGAAAGAGATTGAGTACGCAGTGGGTGAGAAAGTGTTTCTGAAAGTATCTCCATGGAAGAAGGTAATGAGATTTGGCCGGAAAGGCAAGTTGAGTCCGAGGTTCATTGGTCCGTATGAGATAGTTGAGCGGATTGGGCCTGTAGCTTATCGGTTGAGGTTACCTTCTGAGTTAAAGAAGATTCATGATGTCTTTCATGTATCTATGCTTAGGAGATATAGATCGGATCCTTCTCATGTGATGCCCGTTCAGGAGATAGAGTTGAATCCAGATTTATCTTATAATGAAGAGCCCGTTGAGATACTTGCTTCTGATAGCAAGGTGTTGCGTGGCAAGACCATAGAGTTGGTCAAGGTGTTGTGGAGGCATAGAGGTGTGGAAGAGGCCACGTGGGAGAGGAAAGTGGATATGGTTGAGCAGTTTTCGTATCTGTTTCCACCAGGTAATTTCGGGGACGAAATTCCTTAAGTGGGGGAGAGTTGTAACACCCGTGTCTTGGGCCTAGGAGTTAGCCGGGTATTAGTTCGAGTCAAATAAAACTTAACTAAAACAATTCAATTTCAAATAATGGTCAAATTGAGTTTTAAAATGAAGGGAAGGACCTATGTTGCTATTTACCCAAGTTTTAAATAAAGCTAGACCACTTTATTGTAAAGTTGTCTTCCTCCCTCATTCTTCCTCCTTTTCACATTTGAAAACCCCCACCATTTCTAAAACCCTACAAGCTTGGAGTTACTATTCCATCTATTTTAGCACCCGATTTCAACACCATTTTAAGAGGTAATTATATTTTCTTAATCTCCTTTTCATCCTCTACTTGTATATTGTCTTAAATTTCAAAAATATGGGTTTTGAGAAATTAGGGTTCATATGGAAATTTGGGGTTTTGATGGGGTTTTTCAATTGTTTTGAGAAATTGTTTTGGGGTTATGTTTAATCATAATGAAATATGCAACATATCTTAATTTGGTAGATTTTGGGTGAATTTTCGTAGTGGGTCTTTAAGGCCAATTTTAGGGTATGAAAAATTGGGTTTTTGAGAGGATTTGTGTCGGGATTGAAGGGCTGGTGGTCTACCTATGTTAAGGGGGTGTTTTGGGATGTTTTGGAAGCCATTTGGGTGCTTGGAATTGGGTATTTCAGCCCTTGGTTATGGGAGTCCGAAAATTGGGTTTTTGGGATGCTATGTGATTTGGAATTTGTGGAAATTGAGTTGTGTTTTGCAAAGTGGATTGATGATTGAATTAGCATTGATTTGGGAAGTGATGTATGTGTTTTGTTTGGCTAGAAGCAAGGGGAAACGTGGAAGAAGCTTCGGGATCGAATCCGGGAATTTGAAGAACGGTCGCTTGCTTGGTCTTGGAGCTTGGGAGCTTAGGTGAGTGGTTGTTAGCTTTTAAAGGTTTTAAATTAGTTGGTTCGAGTATATGGACTAGGTTGGGCTTGGTAGACCCACCTAGAGTTAGGATTAGGGTGGTAGCCTAATCCTAATCTTGATCTCAGCCTATGGATGAACTCAAATGTATGAATGTATATGCCTCGTATGTCTTGTGATATGAATGCTTATGTATATTGTTTTATACATGTGAATTGAGGCATGGGTTGTATGGCTTAAAGCATGCATGGTGATGGTTCATGGTTGTGTCCATGGTGAGTACGTGCTAAGCACGGAAATGATTGAAATGAGTAATGTGGAATGAGTAAAATATTGGCACTAGTATACTTAAATACAAATGATCGATCATTAGGATGTTAGTGTGTACACATGAGTCTAAAGTCGCGCGTGGCCTTGGTGGCGTTGAGTCACCAAGGAGGAGTACGGGTACGCCCGGAAATGGTATTTAAATATAGTCGGTGATGAGTGGAATCCCATCGACGGGGCGTGAGGATGAGTGGAATCCCCTCCGCGAGACCGGTGATGAGTGGAATCCCACCGAGGTAATGTGGTTGTTGGATATGAGTTTCCAACGTGTCTATCCGCGTATTTGAGTCATCACTAGGTGCCAATGTTGATTGATATGTGCATCAATGTGTTGGAATTTATGAGCTGTTTGGATGTTTAAATGTGATTACATGTATGGTAATGTTGAGCTCATGATTGTGGCATATATGTGATATATTGCTCATGCATCTAAATCTTGTGGACTCTTGGTTTATGTAAATTGCCTTGGCTAGATCGTGCTCGGACCCTGCAATGTTGAGGTTTGTTTTTAGAGCTTACCCTCACTAAGCATTATTTGCTTACGCTCTCTTTGTTCAACATTGCAGATCCTTAGTTCGTGGGTTGCTCGGGCAAGTGGAGGGCCTCCAAGTGTGTTTGTGACTTGGGTTCACCAAGTATGGATTTAAAATTCTAGACATGTAATGGTTGAGCAATGGGATGTGTAATGTTTTGTGGTTGTTGTTGGTTGATGGGAGCATGTGTAGACTCCTTTATATATATTGCTTTTGCATGGTTGTGTTGCCATGATGAATGTTAACTCATGCTTATTTGCTTGCTTGAATGTTAGCCTATGCCTTAAGAGTTTTTACATGTGTTTGAATGTGGTTTGAATGAATGCATGATGTGGATTGTTGCCTTTGTGTTATACATGTTTAAACCTTGTTGAAGCATGCTTGTATGGTTGCTATACCTTAGGATGTCTTGCCTTGAAGTTGCTTGGTGTCTTGGGGATGTTTTGGGGCATCCTTGTGCCTCAAAACAGCCTAGAAAAGTCTGCAGACAGAGGGGTGTTTCGGAACGGGTCCCCGTGTTCCGAAACGGCCCTGCGTAAATGACCTGCCGTTTCGAAACGGATGAGGGTCGTTCCGGAACGTTTTCGCCACTGGAATTTTGAGAAATTGGCGAGATGAAGCCGTTCCGAAACGGGCCTTTGAAGTTCCGAAACGGTCAAATCTCGTTGACCACGAGATATTGACCGTCAAGGTCGTTCCGATACGGGTCACCCCTGTTTCGGAACGGTCACCTTGTGGTTGACCCAGGCCCGTTGACCAGGTCAGGGCGTTTCGGAACACCCTATAGGTGTTTCGAAACGACCTGCTGGAATGAAGTAAAATGGACCGTTTATGCTTGTTTGGTCGGTGAATGTTACGTTGTTTGGTTCTTCCGCTGCTGTGCTTCACATAGGAATTATAATTGCATCTAGATAAGACTAAAGTTAAAGGAAATTTTCTGGGTCGTTAACCGAGGGGAAGCCTTAACGAGTTTCGCTTCGGTTTTCCCCGTGTGGCCCACTCGGACCGGTCATCCGACCAGACCGGGACGAGGGGGTTACACGAGCTCGACCCGGTCAAAGCTCGGTCAATACTTAATTTGATTGGACTCGACTTGAGCTCAAATTTGGCTCAAATTCTTAATGAGTCGAGCCGAGCTACTTGATACTCGACTCGAAAATTATATATTATTTTTAATTTAATTTAATTAGGTTGTGTGTTTTTGGTTGTTACGTTAATTTAGTTTTTAGTTTAACTTTCTATAAATATTTGGCTTAAACGTCAGATAGGTGCCCAAACTATACCATTTTTTCCAGTTAGGTGCCTAACGTTTGTTTCGGGCCACTTAGGTGCCTAACGTTTCATTCCGTAACCCATTTAAGGTTTTAGCCGTGACGAACGTTAAACTCTTCCGTTAAGTGACACGTGGTACATTTTTAGTGCTTCTGGTATTAAAAATAATAAAATTAATTAATTAAATTAATTAAAAATAAAATTAACCCTTAACCCATCTTCTTCCCCATCACCATCACCATTACCATCCCCCGCCCCCCTCCCCCCTCTTCCCTAAGATTTCCAAATGTAAATAAGACCTAAAACTATTTATTGTTGTAAAACAAACAAGAAATTTAGAAACAAAGTTTGAATCACGCAGCATAAAAATATCAGAAAAAGATGCAAGCACTCACCATCCCTGCCCAAATGGAGGCAATGGGATCTCCCAGTTTCCCCCCTAAGAACCGCGCTTGTGAACATAAAAGGTCCAATCAAATTCGACCAAGTACTTCAGCGAGATGAAAATTGAAAAGGGAAATAACTAAAAAACTAGTTTGAGCTAAAGAAGCAATCACTTGAAATTCACTCTCTGAGACGGCGCAACTTCAATGCTGGAGCGAACGAAGAAAATTCCATCAGGTGGGAAGGTAATCACGTTGTTGAGAGTCTTGTTCTGGACGTCAATGACCTGCAAAACGTCGCCGGTTTGAGTACCAAACAGGTAAGCCTTCTCTATTATGAAGAGCTGCTCTTTCTCGGTGGTCCACAGGAGTCGCCACATGGCGGAGAGGGAGTCGCCAGTGGTGACCGTGTCGCGGCCCAGGACGGCCATGACATTGATGGCTTTGATGATAGAATCGCGTTTTGTGGTGTCGTTTTCGGTTTTAAGGCCCCGGTCTTGGTCGGAGATGAGATTGAGGAGGTGTTTGGCGGATTGCGATTGGGGATGGTGTTGGGGAAGAAGATAGGTTAAGGATTAATTTTATTTTTTATTAATTTAATTAATTTATTTTATTATTTTTAATACCAGAATTACTAAAAATGTGCCACGTGTCACTTAACGGAAAAGTTTAACGTCCGTCACGGCTAAAACCTTAAATGGGTTACGGAATGAAACGTTAGGCACCTAAGTGGTCCGAAACAAACGTTAGGCACCTAACTGGAAAAAATGGTATAGTTTGGGCACCTATCTGACGTTTAAGCCTAAATATTTCTTTTGTATTATTCTATCTATAATGAAATCATGCAATTTGATCAAGTTTAACTTGGTCCAAGCTCAATCAACACTGGACTCGATTGGACTCGACTTAAGTTCGAGTTCTTAACGAGCCAAGTCGAGTTCAGCACTACTCGGCTCATTTACAACCCTTTGTTTGAATCTTATAATTTTGTTATATATATTTTGGATTTTGATAAAAAAAATTATTCTTTTCGGGAATAATTAAAGTATCTAATTAATATTACATTTTTAATAAATAATAATGGTTAATTTTATTAACTAGTAAGAAATTTAAAATTACAGAAAGATTCTAAAAAAAGCTAGAGTAGAGTAATTATGTCAACCAATAATTTTTTTAGAGTAAATTATGTCAGATACCACTAAATTATTGGAGGTAACTTATTTTTATCATCAATCTTTTAATTTGTCCAAATTTACCACCAAATTTTTTTTTGACTCGTTTATACTACCACGATGTTAACTCCTTAACGACGCGATGAGTTAACGACGTGATGACTTGGATGCTAGACCAAAACGACGTCGTTTTGGTGCCGCTATTTTAATACTAAATGGCCCAAAACAACATTGTTTTGCTGGAGGAAAATATTAAATTTGAACTTAGAACCTTTAGAATCAAAGACAACCTCTTAGCCACTAAACTAACTTAACATCTTTGTTTTGTTTTCAGTACAAATACTATATATTTCAAATTGCAGTTAAGATTAATTAACTTTATTTTATTATGTAAATAATATTAATATACATATAAATAAATATTTATACTAAATAAAAAATTATTATTAATAATATTAAATATATAAATAAATAATATAGTATTATAAAAATTAAAAAACTAATTTTCAAAAAACCCCAAAATTAAAAAAAAAAAACTCCAAAATCCACCAAAACATTAAACTCTAACATATAAACCCTAAACCCTAAATCGTAAATCCTAAAACCATAAACACATTAGCAGTCAAAATGAATGGATTTGTGGTTTAAACTTTATGGTTTTATGAATTTTTGGAGTTTTTTTAATTTTTTTAATTTTAGATTTTCTAAAACCATTTTTTTTAGTTTTTATAATAATATATTATTAATTTATATATTTTAAGATTACTTTTTATGAATAAAATTTTATGGTTTATAGTTTAGAGTTAGGGTTTTATGTGTTTAGAGTTTAGGGTTTTGTTGGATTTTGGGTTTTTTAGAAATTTCAGAGTTTTGAAAATTAATCTTTTAATTTTTATAATAATATATTTAACTATTTATATATTTAATATTATTTATAATAAATATATTTTTATTTTATTTATTATTTGTATATTAATTAAAAATAAAATACGATTAAAATTCACATATAACATAATTTAAATAAAAATAAATTAAAAATCCAAATATGATTTGCACGAGACCTGAATTTAAAATTTTAAAATTCATGAAGCCCCGATCATATCACTAAATCAATCTAATAATAATTGCATTATATTTAATTTAAAAATAATTATAAATGAAATTCATTAAGTGATTTCAATAATAAAGAATGTTAGAGCAAGTACATTTGATCGGTTAGTTAGTATGTTCATCTATATTTCCTTACATTCTCTTAAATCATAAGCTTTAGTACATTTGATCGGTTAGCTAGGATGCTCATCTATATTTCCTTACATTATCTTAAATCATAAGCTTTAGACTCACTAAAAGCACTCACTTCTTTCCTTTAGAATCTCTTCTTCATCTCGCTTCTAGGTAAGATTATGATTTGTCAAAAAATAATAAAGAATGTCGTTATTCATCTTAAGTAACTTAGATTCTGAAAAAAAAAATTGAGTCTTAATAAAAGACGAGTCGAATATAAACCTTATCAGAGTTTGTTCCATATCCGAGTAAGAAATATATGAACAACAATATTTTGAAAATTAAACCGATCTTGTTCTAAAAACTATTCATGTCCTTTTCTTCTTCAATACAATTCTCTTTCTCAACATTATGAGCGGTTGAAATTTTACCTTTTATAAAAAATTTAATTTCACCTTCCAAGATTTTTAAAAATTAATATTAAGCTTTAAATTTTAACTTTTTAATTAAATACTCTCTTAAGATTTTTAAAAAATATGATTAAATCTCTCAAAATTAATAAAAAAAATTTGTTAAACTCTTAAAATTTAAAAAAAAAATTGTTTAAACCTTTAAAATTTTAAAAAATTTGCTTCGGTCCCCAAATTTTTACTCTAAATTCTACCGGTGCGTACTTAAATAAATGTGGTTGTTAATTGAATCAAATTCAAACTTCATAGAGCTTAATCCAAATCCGATTCATTAACATCTTTGCCTATAATCACACCAAAAATTATATTAAAAAATCACAAATTTCGAACAAATATTACTCCCTCCGTCCCACTAAAACTGTCACATGTTGACTTTTTTTGGTCAAAAATTTTCAACTTTGACTATAATTTATTTAAATATTTTAATTAATTAAAAATTATAAAAAATATATTTAAAAACTAGTTGATTCAAAGTTTTTAAAATATATTTTTTCATATTTTTATCAAAAATAAATTTTAAATTATAAGAGGTCAAAGTTGAAAAAATTTGACCAAAAAAAGTCAACATGTGACAGTTTTAGTGGGACAGAGAGAGTATAAAATAAACATGGACCAAGCCAAAAATATATATTACAATTAATTTTTTTAATATATTTATATATTTCGAGTATGCGGTGTAAAACTGCAATATTTGCCGTCTGAAGACGTAAACATCAAGAGGACTCTCCCAAGTTTTTGAAGGCAGTTTTCATCTCTTTCTTCAAATGATTGATAAAATTGATTTCACTTCAAAATCTATTTTCTTTTCTATAAAAATTATCTTTTAAATCAGCTCATCTCTTTTTTTTTCTAATTTTCTCTGTAATTAATAATATTTGTTTATACCCTTTGTTTGCTAAAGAAATTAATTTGAATTCAAACACTTTATGGAGGGCTCCAATCAAAATTCGTGCTTTGATTCAAGCGTTTCTTCTCGTTCCCTAAACGAGGATGCCGCCGGCAATCGGAACCCCAATTCTATCCCGGTAAGTCTTTAAAATTGTCTCTATTTGTTGAACTAATCATAGAATAATCTAGCTCAGAAAATTAGGGTTTTTTAATTTCAAATTTTTCTTCCTGATACCCTTTGATCTTTTGAATTATGGGTCTATCTTTATTGCTGAATTCAAGCTCATGAATAATAACAAGAAATGTTTTTTACACTTAAAATTCAAATTTTAGGTTTTTTTTTTCTCTGAGCTGGGTGTTTTTATATTGTATTAATATTGATGTACTGTTGTATATAATTATATCAATAAAGTTGAATTTAGTTTTAATTTTTTTAAAACGGTAAGTGCATCAAATATATACTTATTCCAATTCATTTTAATAATAGGATGCTAATGTTGAGGGTCAAGGAATTAATGGTTCTAGAGAATTTGATAATGGATTATCAATGCCAAGTAGAAGTATGGAGGAGTCAAATGATGAGGAAAAAGAAGTTAAAGAACCGGAAACCAGCCTTCAAAAGACTGGAAAATACTTCTTTTATGACTCCCCTCTTGCTGAGGACACTGGGGTTTGGATACCGGTCTCGGTTCCACCGATGCTCGAAAGCGATCACGAACAGTGGGCCAACGGTTTTCCTTCCAATGGATGTTATTTCCCTGAAGGTGACATGGGATGGGGTGAGTTCCTTGGTGAAGAGAAGGAGTTGACTATGTGGGATGTGATAGTCGAGATGATACTTGCCGCCCGTGGGAAAGTAAACGCTTTAACTTCCGGTGATATTCAACGATGTGGAGTTTCGTGGTTCTCGAGTCATTTGCTCGAGCAAGCTTGGCAAGAGATGGCTCAGACCCTAAACGAAGCGAATATGGGTAAAGTGAAGGAAATTCTTGAAGCCGAGCCGCCCAAGTGGTTAGCTGACAGTGCTGCTTCTGCTTGTATGTTGTGTGGTGTGAGGTTTCACCCGATCATGTGTTCTAGACACCATTGCAGGTTTTGTGGAGGAATATTTTGTGGTGAGTGTTCTAAAGGAAGGAGTTTACTGCCCCAAAAGTTTCGTGCAACGGATCCACACCGCGTCTGTGATGTATGCTGTGTACGGCTTGAGTCTGTCCAGCCATACTTGATGGACCAAGTTAGTAATGCTGCTCAGCTGCCAACTCATGACCTAACGGACCTTAGTACTTTGAGATCTTGGCTTAATTTTCCTCTTCCCTGTGGACAGTCCATGGAACGTGAGATTTATAAGGCAACAAATACAATTCGGGGTTATATTACTAGGGTAAGAATCGAGCTTTGAGGTTTACTTGTCATTGATTACTTGTTAACTAGAAAAATATCTCCTATCGTTTTGCATGCAATTGCAACTTCCTGTGAATATAAAGGGCCTGCTTTTCTGCTAGTTTCTTTTGCTTGATGATCATTCATTTTAGTACTTGGGAGTTCTCATTGAAATCATAAATTTTTTTTTCAGATTTCTCACTGTTTTCTTTTTCACCGGCCAGGTTGGTTATTTGAAACCTGAGAAGTCGATTCCAGATTCCATTCTCCGAGAAGCAAAAGGCCTTGCCATAATCTCTGTTATGAAAGTTGGTGTCATGGTGACATATAATATTGGTACGGGACTTGTGACTGCTCGTAGAGAGGATGGTTCATGGTCTCCACCTTCTGCCATTTCCTCATTGGGTGTGGGATGGGGCGTTCAGGTGAACACATGAATCTTTGTTCTCTATCTACTCAAATGCTCAAGTTTTCCTATTGGATATTCATACCTAAGAAACTGCAAATGATAGCATTCGATCATATGTTCACCCTATTCAAATTCCTGGCTGCTACTCTTCCTTATTTTGATGGATCAAAATCTTTTTTAGCTGTTCCTTTTCTTAGTGGAGAAGAGTTAACATTCTTCCTTGTTCGATGTTATCTAAAAATGAATTTTCATTGTTTAAATATGACATGTGGGTATTGCCGTTGTTGGCCCGGGGAACTCGATTGGAATTTACGGACAGTAGGATGAAATGGGTCAATCATGTGAAATTAAATTTTGTTTCACATTTTTTCCTAACCATTTATACTTCTGCAGGCCGGGGGAGAACTGACAGATTTTATTATAATCTTGAGAACAAATGAC
This sequence comes from Hibiscus tridactylites, assembly GCA_958450335.1. Taxonomy (NCBI): domain Eukaryota; kingdom Viridiplantae; phylum Streptophyta; class Magnoliopsida; order Malvales; family Malvaceae; genus Hibiscus; species Hibiscus tridactylites. The sequence continues at coordinate 17,910,575 of OY288274.1, forward strand.
GCTGTTAAGACTTTTAGCGGCAATGCACATCTTTCTATTGGAGCCGGTTTAAGTGCCGCTGTTGGTATTGTTGGACGGGCTGTGGAAGCCGATGTTCGAGCCGGCGATGGTGGTTATGCTGCTTGTTATACGTACAGCTGTAGTAAAGGTACTGTCTCATCGCATCTTAGCTTTTTGCTTCCCTCATGGTGTTGTCTATTGGCTATATGACAATAAAACCATCGACTCGAACTCTTTTAATCCTGCAAAGTTAAGTATTGCTGGTGGAATTTCTAGGTTTGTTTAAAGTTAGAGATCAATAATTGCATCCTCTGTTAATTCGATTCGTGTTTGAATGTGTAGGTGCTTTTGTTGGATGTTCACTTGAAGGAAGCTTTGTCACCACTCGAGTTCGAGAGAATTCCCGATTCTATGGCAGCCAGTCGATTACTGCATCAGATATACTTCTCGGGTCCATGCCTCGACCACCTGCTGCTGCCATTCTGTATCGAGCACTTTCTGATCTATACAACATTAAGTTGAGCGGTGGATCGAACTAATTGCTTCGATATTTGGTATCAAGAAGATCCAATGGAGCATGAATCTTAGTATCTTATGTGCATTCTCTGTAAATCATGTATTCTAATGTTCCATACTACATCATTCTTTGCCCGTGTAAAAGTTGATATTGGTGGATTATTGTATAGGGGTTCTAGGTCTACCAAAAGGGCAGGACTCGGACCTGGATGTCGAATTCCTGAATGAAAATGGAAAGATTGGCCGATAAGTATGAGACCAAAAGAACTTGGCTTGTTAATATGATGTATTATATGTGATGAAGAATATTCAGATATTGTATAGATTTCAACACATTGAGAACCTGGATCTGAATGAAAAGGGCAGGACCCGTCTTATTAAAAGGTTAAGAAAAAAGTATGAATATACTACCTTGTCCAAATATAAGGGCTGAATTTTGAATTTTTAACAAGTGTGAGGGATCAAAATCGAAATTTGAGCTTTTTGAAGCAAGTTGCCTAAACCCGCGACTGTGCTAATAGATGAACACATTATACAGCCTCCGCAAAAGTACAAGGACAGCGTGATCATTTTGCGCGGCTCCAAAACAAGCCAGCATTATAATTGCATTGCCATTTGCCACTAAAAGTAGTCAAATATCCGTGCTGTATGCAGTGACAAATCTTGAAAATATAGATCGAAGCATTTTATTTAAAATTTAAATCTAATATTAAACAAATAAAGTTTAATGTTATTAAAACTTAGACAACCTTTTCTTCTAAGTTCTAACCCATCAAATTCAATTAATTCGTGAAATAGATATTACACACTTAATTATAATTTAACCCACATATTTTAAATATGTTCTTCAGATCCATTCGAATAACAAACACTTCAATGTTTAAAAAATTCTGTTGACATCAAGTCCGTTCCCCTAAACCTTAGGTCTTGGGTTTTGGTCCATGTAGAGCAATCTCTCCTTCTCATTCCCCTTAGATAAAAAAATGTTAGAAAAAACACTTTGATGTTTAGATTATGAAGGGCCTAATGGTTACTAATATTTTAATATTTTAAATTTAAAGATCAATTTAAAATATAGATGATAAGTAGTTTATTTTGTGTTTGTTTTTTTATAATCACTCTTATTTAAATTAGTGGTTAATTAATTCATATTAAATTTTATAAAAATTCATTATTAAAAAAATCTTATCATCTTAATTTATCTTATTCACAATCTCATAATTCGAATAAACTTTATTTTAAAAAATATATATCATACCACTAAACTAACTTGTTATCTAATGTGTTTATACAGGTGGCTTTACTCGCTCATGTGCTGAAACAGAGCAATATGGGTAATAATAGTGTTGACTAAATGATAAATCAACACAGAGAAGTGGGGTAAGAGAGAAGAAAGGTTGAGGAGACCCTATTTTTTGTTTTTCTCTATCAGTTCATTTTTGCAGTTATTTACCCATCAAATTTCAATTTAGTTGACATTATTACTATTATAACATTTGTGAAAGTTCGAGTAGGAACTATACATATATTATAATGTTATATAAAATTATACTTATTTATTAATTAGATCTTAATTCAATTAACACTATTGTTACTACAACATTTTAAAAGCACTGTTGTAGTGTTTTAAACTAAAAGATCATAAATTTAAGTAGGGAAAATATTTCATGCACTGGCGGTGAAAACGAAAAATTTCTACAAGTGCATTTGTTTTAGGGTTTATAAGTTTAAGTGTACGATTTAAAATTTAAGGTTTATGATTATAATTTAAGGTTTAATTTTACGATAATATAGTTAGAAATTTAGGTTTTAACCTATAAACTCGACTATCCTAAAACTAAGGAGCTTGTCGAAACAAAATTTCCGCAAACATTTGTGCATACAATAATTACCCATTTAAACACCCCTAAATGTATAATATTTTTTTAATCAAAGATATAAAAAAACACAAACGATGGGTGTCAATTGGCTAAAAATCTCATGTTCAAAAATAAGATTTAAAAAAAAACGAATAATTTGAGTAACATATATAAAACATGTCACGAATACATAGAAAACACTAACATATGTGTCAAAAACAATGATAAATCTGAGACATTTTAAACCATTTTCAAACACACAAACTACAATCACACCAAACAAATGATGCCGATGTCAATGCCATCACCAGAAATTTTGTTACAAAGAGAAAAGAATACATATGAAATTGGTCGTGTGCTTCTCTTTAGCTAGAAAGGAGCAATGGCGGTGCGGATATGCCGTATGCGGAATCGAACTCGATAATGTTGCCGATCGGAACACTGAACCTTAGATTTCAGAATGGAAACATTACCTGGTTTTTGAATTTCCAAGTGTAAGCTCAAGATCATCAGCTACACATTCTTCGTGGATCTTTTCTCCTTCCCAAGGTTTCACTAACCCTGTCGTGTGACTCCCAAAGGCAAACTCGGCAGCAATCACATCAGACATCGGAACATCCGATGTTTGATCCACACTGGCTGGCAGTGCCGGTGAGCATGTCCCACTTTGTCCCGGAGTCCACATTCGTGAACCTCCAGCTGATAAAGACTCGTCTTTAAACCCAAACGGGTTTCGAGAGACGAGGCTAAACGTAGGGGATGTTGGTCCACTAGAAAGCCATCCTGGATCGATAAAAACCTGATGGTTAGGACTAGGTGGAGTCGATGAAGGAAGGTAACAATGCCTCTGCCCGGCCCGTGCCGACCCAGCTGCCGTTTCATCCCATTCATCTCTTGTTCGAGGAGTACGGGAAGTCGGGGAGCTCAATGGTGGGGTGACAGGAGCACTTATAGACCCACCAGCAAAGTAGAGATGGTGAGCAAGCTTAGACGAAGCCGAAGATGAACCGGATGAAAGGTTCTTCAGCCATGGGATTAAGGAATTGGCATCAGCATTGCTATTGTCATTGGCTCGGTAACGCGATGAAGCTGGACTCGGGAAGGAAGAAGAACCGGGACTCGGATTGTAAGATGCACAAGGACTCGGGTGATACGATGAACATGGACTAGCCGACACCGAACCTCCCACTATGTCCATGCGATCCACTGGTTTGCACCCCTGCAGAAACGAGAAAAAAAACACATCAGATACAGATATACATCCAACACCAGGAGGAGCAGGTTTAGTCATACAACGGTAAAATTGCAATTCGACCCCTAAAATTTTTCTGACTCCGTCACCGCAAACAATCATAATTCGAAGATGCCTCGACCGATACAAAAAAGACAAGATAAAACAAGGCATTGATGAATTATGAAGCAAGAAATCAAAATTTCATGAGTAGAATCTAACAACCAGTCCTCATTTTGCCAAACATTACATGAGACATTTCTGTTTCTATGGGGACACATTTGATGGACCAAAAGCAATAATGGGGGCAAACATAGTCATTGCAACCCGACAAAAACACTTTGATTAAAAGAAGAAAAGAAAATCTAATGTCAAAGACAACGGCGTTTACATAAAGCATATAATAAATATAATGTTATTTTCTAACACGCTACCTCGTCCAACATGTCTTTCTTTACTGTAAAATTTAATCAAAACCCTATCCGGCTATCCCCACACGATTTGAAGCTAAAGCTATTTAAAATCTCATCATAAAAGGTGGAATCCAAGGATTCGATTTCCCCCTTCTACTACAACTGATTGGTCAAATTATAATTCAGGTCCCTCTACTATACTCAAATTTAAGACTTAATCCATATGTTTTAATTTGACATGATTTGGTCAAATTATGATTCAATATCGTTAATCAAGGACAAAATTAAGATCAAATATTGAAAGAGGTAAAAAATTATCAAACTTTTAAATATGAAAATTGTGAGAGACAAATGCCTTATTTGACTAATATTTAAACTAACAACAACTTAAAATAATATTATATTAAAATCAGGAAGGACAACAACCCTACAAACCACTAAATAACTTCGTCTCTGGCATTAACTATTCATCTTTATTCCCTTATATTCCCTACAAATCAGGAGGGACAACAACCCCTACAAACCACTAAATATTTGACATATATTTTTTCTTGTAAACATCCATTCCAACTCATTATCGAAAATCAACTCGTTTTGACTAAAGCAATATGAGCAAGTACGGTTGGTCAAGCTATTCATCTTTATTCCCTTATATTCACCTAGGTCATGAGTTTTAAACTCACTAGGAGCACCTCCTTACTTCCCCTAAATCCCCTCCCCCCTATTTTTTGGATAGGTTTAGGGTTAGAATTATGATTTGTCAAAAAAAGGGTAAATTATCGTAATGCTCACTTACGTTTGCGTGATGTACACTTTTGATCACTGATTTTAAAAATTGAACTTTATGCCCATTTATGTTTTTCGGGGTGTAAACTTATCCTCACTGAAACGTTTTTCATTGTTAACATTTAACGGGAAGCTGATTTGGTAGATTAAAGGTTAATTAATAAAAGGCTTAATACCCAAATAGGTGCCCAAACTATGTCGGTGGATCACTTTTGGTGCCTAAACTATATTTAGCTCAAAATAGATGCCTAAAATTTCAATTTTGGTCATTTTAGGTATATAACCGTTAATTTTTTATTAAAAATTTATTTAATTTATTTTTTAATTTAATTTATTTGTTAACTTATTTTTTATATATAAAAATCATAAATTTCCGAAAACTCACAAAATGCCCCTTAAATTCGAAATCCCTAACTTCCCCAGCCGAATATGTCGCCGATGGTTTCGCCGCCGCCTCCATATCCGCTGTCGGACTATCAAGATCATTCCCCCAACCACCCATCATCGGTAAACGACGGTAGGTGTGTCGATCGACTTCCTAACGTCGAAAGAAGCCAAAATCGTGAAAGAAAGTCATCGGCACACCTATCGTCGGTTATCGGCGATGAGTGGTTGGGGAAACGATCGTGGTGGTTTGGCGACGGTAGTGGTGGTCTCTGGTGATGTAGTAAACGGCGAAAGCAACGTTAATTTTGGGATTTGGGATTTTGGGATTTTGGGACTATTTTGTAAATATTTAAAACTATTAATTTTTTTAAAAAAATAAATTTTTAATTTTATTTAAAATTAATTAAAAGAAATTAAAAATTACAAACATGCCACTTGTCACAATTTAATTGGCTAACAGTATTTTATTAACAGTTAAACACCTAAAATGACCAAAATTAAAACTTTAGGCACCTATTTAGAGCTAAAAATAGTTTAAGCACCAAAAGTGATCCACAAGCATAGTTTGGACACCTATTTGAGTATTAAGCCTTTTATTAATTAACCTTTAATCTGCCAAATCAGCTTCCCGTTAAAGGTTAACGGTGAAAAACGTTTCGGTGAGAATAAGTTTACACCCCGAAAACATAAATGAGCATAAAGTTCAATTTTTAAAATCATTGAGCAAAAGTGTACACAACCCAAATGTAAGTGAGCATTACGGTAGTTTACCCCCCAAAAAACTAAAACAATGTTAATTATTTAGACTAACTAGTGACATTACAAAAGTAGATATATTATAGTTAGGACTAAATTACTAATTTGAAATAGTAGAGTGGCCAATATCAAAATTTGACCGAACTAATTAAAAAGCATTGCAAAGCCAATAATCCCGGGAAATCTGAGTGGGAAAGTAAATTAACCTTTGGCTTTAAATTACCAAAGTAACCTTAGTTGTTCCGACTAGAATTTTGACGTCTTACACTTAAAAGCAAAGTGAAAATGTCAATCTAGGAGATGGATAGTGCCGGTGAAATGACCAAACTATCCTTGCCTGAAATGCTACAGTCGATCGACGATGTGTATTATCGTCGAATCTTCGACGACCTTCGTGATTTCTCACATAATCACAGATTTCAAATCAAATCCCAACCGTTGGATAGTAATAAATCGATTGAACATAAACCGTAAAATCAAAATTGTGTACCGGTTTACCTTTTTGTAAGTGGTTCCGTCTTCTTCGACGGTCCAACCGGCTTCGTTGCACAGAGCTTTCAAGACCTCGTTGTTGTCGCAGTGCTTCGGGAGCTTGTAGTTACCGTACATCCGTAGACCGGCGAAGATCTTCGCTGCGATCGCTCGCCTCCGCCGTTCTCTCCGCTTGTTGTTCTCCCTCTCCTTCCACGTCGGCATTCTCGTACCCGACGTCATGATTTTTTCAGTAAAACAGCGACGGAGAAGTCAAAATTTTCCTTTTTAGTTCATTGAATTCGCGATTCTTATAGTCGTAAGTACTATTATTATTATTTTCTCGAGAAACAAACGGAAATAAAGAGTGAAAGTGGTGATAGAATGATGGAGGTTCGGGAAAGGAGTGTGACTTGTGAGCTAAAATATAGAAGGAAAATAGTTCTTAATTGGTCATGAATGATTGTTGAAATTACAAAGGAGCCACTATTGAAATAGGTCTAATTATGGATATAATCCCTATACTATACTTAAATTTGAGATTTAACCAATTACTTTAATTTTACAATGTTTAATCCCTCTATTGGATCAAATTAAAGAGATAATTAAACTATTTATACATATATTTTGTTCACAAGATTGGCTAAGTCAATCTCGAGGACCTCTTATAAAATAATATCTATTGAAAAGATAATTTTATTATTCTCAAAAGAAGTCGTGAACATGTGAAAAAAATTATAATATGTTAAAGGTTTACAATTAGTAAAAGGATAAATATTCTATACACGGGCGGTGGAAACTAAAAGTTTCCACAAGCGACATAGTTTTAGGGGTATAAGTGTAAGGGGTTAGAATTTAGGGATAATTGTTTCAATTTAAGGTTTAGAGTTATAATTTAGGGTTTATAGGTTAAAACCTAAATCCTCATCATATTACCATAAAAACTAAACCCTAACCTATAAACCCTAAATTATAACATTAAACCTTAAATTGAAATAACTATCCCTAAATTCTAAACCCCTAAACCTTATACCATAAACTAATTCTATATACCCTAAAACTAAGGCGCTTGTAAAAACTTTCAATTTCCACTGCCAGTGTATAGGATATTAATCATTAGTAAAATTTATAATTGTTATAATGGTTAATGACCGTTTAGTAGAGATATACAGTCTCAAATTTTGGCATAGTGAAAGGACTCAAACCAAAGTTAGAAGAATGAAAAAGCAAAGCTTTAATTGCCGGAGAACACGAGGGTAGCACGTGTTTAGGCTTTTTAGAAAGGGCATCACAAATTCACAATGGGAAGAATGCAATACCGTTTTAAAGGCAAAAACGGTTTGGCCTCCCGAGAAAATCGTTTCGTAAGCTCTAACCATTTTTGTTTTGAGTTTCTTCTATGGTAAATTGTATTAGATATCACTGAATTTTAGGTATTGTATTAATTATACTATTAAACTTTCATTTACATCAATTTTAACACTGAATTATTATTTAGTTTTAGTGTTGTCATTCCGTCATTAAATCTTTAATGAAATGATGACATGAAGGTCAAACTAAACGACATTCTCTTGATTTGGTTGTTTTGATGCTCAAAACGACCTAAAACGACGTCATTTTAGTTTTATACTGATTTTGGATCATTTGATGATATATGTTTTAGTTTTATATTGATTTTGGATCATTGGATGAGTGTAAATTGATGGTTAAGATTAAAAGTTGAAAATGATGAGATTTTTAAGAGGAAAAAAGTGGCATCGATGGTGGTTCTAGATAGCAATTCGAGCGATCTCATATCGCTTAAAATCAGTCTAAACTAGTGGTTCTAAACTAGTTTGGAAGAGAAAGCAAAAGATTGGTTCTAAACTAGTGGTAAAGCATGTGGGAAGTGTAAAGTGTTGTTATACTTTATGGGGTTTGAGCCATAAATCACGATAAACTTATTTTTTATTCAAAAGTTAGTCTCAACACAAACGACTAACATTTTTTTCCAAATTGAAAGTCTCCTAATAATAATTTACACAAAGCCATTGAATCTTTAAACTGTACTTATTTGTCCTTTATTTTTACAATGTCGTCAATTACAACAAATAGTTTAACTTGTTAATTATTTCAGTTAAACTGTAGACATGGATTGTTAAATATATGGGTTAACAAATGAGATTATGACAATAGAGATTGAATTATTCTAAATTAAAATATACATGGACCAAAAATTAAGTTATAGTATAATGAAAGGACCAAAACCAAAATTTGACATTTTTAGATGTACTAATTTTGTATTTAATTATTTATGCTATTATCCGTCAAAGACCGGTGGGGTCACGTGCTGCACGATATGCTAGCCACCCACGAGGCAATTGCATTATTTTCCCTTTTGTATATTGTATTACATTCATACACCTAGGCCTAGTCCCTACGCTTACAATTTCGACACTTTGCTTTATAGCTTCCTAGTCTTAGAGATTAACCGATTAATTTTTTATGAGTATAAATACCTCTATTTAATAAAAAGAATGATTAATTGTTGGGATAATCATTTATGTTTCTCTTCAGTATAAAGTTGATCACCGATTCTGAAAAACGATCAGTAAGGTTTAAGTTTTTAGGGCTAAATTTTTGGTCATTCGGTCGTTTGTTATCGTTAAATTTAAATGGAAAGTTGATCTTGCACAATAAAAAAATGATAAATTACCTAAATAGACCCTAAACTATTACTTCACTTTTATTTTGACCACCGAAATAAAAATAATTTGTACAATTACACATTTAACCCCATATATTTACAATTTCTATGGACATGTCTTCCCATTGCAATCCATTCTATATCTAAAAGAACGGGCACCGACGAAGCTCAAGTGGTGTCGGATTGATGATTGTCGACCAGGGGTAAACTCACCTCGACGTAAGGAGTTCAGATCTGGCGGCCGTGTCTAACACGGACGACGGAGTTGGCCGAAATTGACGGAAAAAAAGTAAAGAAACGCTTAAATTTCAGTCAAAACTTCCAGGCATTTCCACGGTGAACGGCGATGAGTCTTCGCGAGTGGCTGCAGGATTTCGGTTCAGTGTACGGCGACGAACACACCAATGATGGCGATGGCAGTCACACTGCGACGGTGACGGAGATCGCGCCGATAATGGTTACAAGAAGTTGAAGAGTTTAAAACTCTCTAGAACTCACTCACTCTTGACCTTCCATATGACAGTAACAGGGCTTTCAATGCACTTAGAGATGTTGGGCTAGATTAAAAATTGATTAAATTGATGAGTTTAGGGTTTTGTAAAATTGTCATATTTTCTATATTTTTTTAAAAGATTAAAAATTTTAAGTTTTTTTCATTAAATTGATTTTTAGCAACATTCGATTGAGTCGAGTAAAAACATTAAGTTTATAAATTTGACGAGTTTTATTTTATAATTTAAATTTTATTTATAAAATTTTGGAGTCGGTGAAATTGTTTGAATTTCTTTTACAATTTGATTGTAGACATTTATAATATTATGGTACTAATTGATTGCAAAGTTTTAGGGGTGAAAATAAATTTTTAAAAATTCAAGGTGTAATTAGAAATAAACATTTTCAGCAGTGACCGTAATATTTATTTTTTAAAATCGGGGTCTAGAAATGCACATGGGATAAACGTAAGTGACCATTGCAGTAATTTACCCTTATTTTTTTGTTTTCAGGTCAACAAGTCATCAACATTTAACGACAACAAACAGCCGAGTGACTAAAAGTTTACGTCCCGAAACAGTAAGTAACCTTACTGATCATTTTTCAGAATCGGTGACCAACTTTGTATTATGGAAACATAATTGACTATTCCAGTAGTTAACCTTAAAAAGAAAATATTAAGATTTACGTAAAAAAATATTTTAGAAAATTCATGAGCAAAAAAATATAATTATACTATAATGTTGAAAGTAATTACAAAATGATTATATAATATTTTAAAACGTTTTACAACTCTCAACTACATTACATATTTATAAGATACGTAGTTTGATTATAAAGATTCTTGTGTGGGCAGTTTAAAGATTTTTAGTAATTTGTACAATTTATTAAAATGAGACATTTAATTTATAATCAATGAGAGATATAATTTTTTTATTCAAGAAACTTGCCTTAATAGAAATATTATTAGATTATTCTTTTGAGCAACAAAATTGACTAATAAATATATAAAAAAACAAACATTTTCACTTAAAATGTGTCATATTTTTTTTTTGCATGTTTTAAGTTTTAGATAATTGTTATATATATATATATATAATTTTTACAAATATTTAATTTAAATTCTCTATTTTTGGGCCTCTTAAGAATCCTGTACGGTCGTTCTTATCGTGTTTATCCAAAACCCTACTACTTGTGTAATAAGAAATCTAATGAAATCAGGTATCCAACTATAAGTCAAAGTCTTGCGGACGAAGTGACTTGTACCATACCACTATTTTTTTCAAAAAAAAAAATCACCAAATTAGTTGCACCGTAAACTTTTTAAACCGAAACAAAACGGAATCATGTTATAACTTCTAACAGAATCTCATACCAATTGGATATCAAGAGATAAATATATATAGGATTAGTATCCTATGCACTGGCGGTGAAAAATTTTTATTTCCACAAGCGCCTCAATTATAGGGTTTAGGATTAGTGTTTAGGGTTTAAAGTTTAGGGGTTCTAGTGTAAAGGTTTAGAATTTAGGGTTCATGTTTAGAATTTAAGATTTAGGGTTTAGGGTTAGGGTTTAGTTTTAGGGTAATATGTGTGAGGATTTAGGTTTTAACCTATAAACCCTAAATTTTAACTCTAACCCCAAAATTTTATCAACAATCCCTAAATTCAAAACCACTACACTTATACCACTAAATTTTAAACCCTAAATGAAGTCCCTAACCCCTAAAACTAAGGCGCTTGTGTTAAAAAGTTTCCACAAGCGCTTGTGTGTAGAACAATTACCCATATATATATATATATATATATATATATATATATATATAATTTTAAAAAAAAGTGAAGATTCGACCCTTGGTTTTTAGAATTAAGAGTCTATATACTTTAATAATAAATCATACTCCCTCCGTCCAGTAAAACTGTCACATGTTGACATTTTTCTGATCAAATTTTTTCAACTTTGATTATAATTTATTTAAATATTTTAATTAATTAAAAATTATAAAAAATATATTTAAAAACTAGTTGATTCAATCTTAACTTATGAATTTTTTTCCTGAACAAAACTGTGAGGTTCAATGAATTAAGACGAATATTATAAATTAATATGGAGCATGGTATTTAGCTCGGAGACACTATTTGTTGGGTTTGGTTTCCTTTTTCTTTAATGGGGCCTTTAATATCTACTCGTTTATTTTACACTGAGTTAATTTAATATTATAATTATTGACATTAAAAGTTCTTTTTTACAACAAAGTAAATGTTAATCTAATGAAAATGTTTATATTGTTCCATTTTGTATATGTTCGAATTTTGGTATTAGTCTTGGAAATATAATTATCTCTATATTTGATAAAAAAATCTAATAAAATTGTTGAAATCTATTAATTGACTAAGTGATCAAAAATGCTCATGTTATTCTATCTTATATGGGTTTAGATTCTGGCATTAACTTTCTACTTAATCAAAAAAATGAAAATATTTAGATTATTGGGTTTAAACGGGTAGAGTCGGAAATTTTTGATTATAGTGTTAATATTCTTTTCTAAATTGATGTTATTTTTAATGTTTTTAAATTAATTCAATAATATTTTTTCCTAAAAATAATTTTTTTGGTGTTTCAATTTCTTAGAATCTTAAATGGAGATTAATCGATAGGTTAATTCAACAAATTATTTAAAAAATACTCAAAAATTAAATATTAAGCTTGGGCCCAAACTTTGGGCCAATTAAATGAATCCAAGAAAGGTTTGTGTGGGTTTTAGCTACACTACAAATATCCACCGTTGACTAAATAAATGCCCAATTGATATTATTTAGCGTCTAGTGATTTTAGAGGTCAACCCATGTGATTATTTGGCGTCTTTGTGTGTAAATCAATCCCAAGTTTTTAGCATCCAATCATGGAGACAATGGCCCCAACCGTCACTTCATCACTGCCATAGAAACTACAATCTCAAGAACCAGCTTTTGGTTACAACAGAAAAATTGCCCCCAATAACTTTAAAGTAGTGATGTTTTAATCAATTTTTGTACTTGATTCGATCTCCAAATTAAGTTTTTGAAAACCCTAAAAATTTAATTTTTTTTTCAAACTATCGTTCTTACCGCTTTTTACCTAAAATCTTATTTCAAAACCATTCTTGAACGGAGCCTTAGCTTCCATATCAAATATGATCAAATCTCGTAACAACTCATACATTTCAATCTTTTCTATGACTCGAGTTTCATATTCGAATGATCTGAATTTAAAACAATTTGATTACATAATAATTTGAATTCAAGATAATTCAAATAAGAATAAATTAAAATTGAATGTTAAATTCGATTTAACTCAATCTATAACTAAGTTGGTCTACCTAGAGACAAAGTCATGTATTGGCTGGGAGGGATTGTTGTCCCTTCCAAAACTCTTGGTATAATAGCGTTTTGTGTTATTTTTAGTTTAAATCTCAGTCAAATAAGATATTTGTCCCTTTCATGTTTTAGATTTAAAGGCTTAACATATTCCTACCTCTCCCAATATTAGATCGCAACTTCGTCTTTGGTCCGACCCAATTGATAAATCTAGTTTTGATAGACGCGATGAATATATATGTTAGGATTGGTTTTTATAACCCGGATCAATTTGAATGGTATTTAATTAAATTTAAATATTTTTAAATAATATTTTAAACTTTGATTAACTTGAATTCGACTTATCTAATTTTTAATAAAAATAAATAAAATATTTCCGGACCAAGAACCTTGCCAATACCTTCAGTTGTGATATTAGTTGATAACGACCAAGCTCAAAAGATGTTTTAAAGGTTAAACCTCAACAATTTGATCTATAGTAAATAAGTGTTGGGTGCAATTAGGGGTGGGAGAAAATACCCGACCCGATTGACTCGACCCGAAAATCGATGACCCGAAATTAAAATACCGGGTAATTTTCGGAAAAAAATTACTCGACCCGGCAAATTTCCCGGGACACGGGCCGAAAGTTTTTCCTTACCGGCTACCCGACTCGACCCGATAAAATTTAATATATATTTTTTATATTTAAAATTATATTTTTATTTTATGTTTCTTAATATTTTCACTCTAAAATTAAGTTTAAATCCCTACATTTTTTCTATGTTTGTATTATATTCTTTTAAGTTTTAAGTTTAATTTTTTAAAAATATTTTTGTGTTTAACATGTGATTTTTTTTAATTTTAAAATTAAAAAATATATAAAAAATAGGAACCGGGTACCCGAATTTTACGGGTACCCGGATATAATGGACCGGGACACGGGCCGTTTAAAGAGGTACCCGGTTTTCCGGGTACCCGAATCCCGGGTACCCGACAATTCTCACCCCTAGGTGCAATAATAAGGCACATTACACTTTTAAAGAGAAAAATTTTATTCAAATTAAAAAAAAATATTAAAAAGAAGAATCGTGAATCCCAAACATAAATCATAAAATGAACATGTAATTTAAAAAAAAAACAATTGTCGGGTACCTTTAGATTGACCGCATGTGTTAAAACACAATAATTAAAAATAAATCAAATTTGTTTTAAACTCTAATCCAAAAAAATAATATATAACGTAAATTTTAGTCTATATAAGCAGGGGCGGACCCAGGAATTTATCTAAGAGGTGTCATTTTCTTGAACGATACCTTTAGAGGAGTTAATTATTTACAAAGGGGTGTCAATTTATTTATAAAGGGGTGTCAATTATATATATATTTAAATTTTTTATATACAAATTACATAGAAAAATATAATTTTCCAAAAATTTTGGGGTGTCAACAGACACCCCGATTGTGGGTGTGGCTCCGCCCATGTATATAAGTATGTTTATTATAGGGTTCAATGATTTAATTTAAGGTTTAGAGCTCTTATTATTAAAGTTTAAATTTAAAATTTAAAGATTAAATTTTATAATTTAATATTTAAAATTTAATACTTCATACTAAAATTTTAAATTTTATAATTTAAATAATTTCATACAACATGTATAAAAAAAATACTCGGAATAAAAACTATTTAAGTTTTCAAAATTTTCTAGAGGTTTTCTCACCTAAGCACCCATGTCATCACCCCAACGTTAAGACAAAATAATTACATTTGCACGTCCTTGTCTGAGTCTCGTCTCTAAAATTCCATCTCTTTTCTCTCGTCAAACAAATTACTCTTCAAGTCAACGACCATGTCGTTATTATTATTTTTATACAGTTTTAATTGTTTTTAAATATATTTATTATATAATTACATCTCATTCAAATTTATTATATTATTATTAATTATGATAAGGATGAGTCTGTCACGCTCGACGAGCACCAATGAACACTACTAACGACGAGTACCATTAATTTAATTTATAAAAATTTAAAATATAAATGACACAACGCATAATTACAAATTATTTAAAAATTTAAAGATAAATTATTTAAAAAATTATTATATTTTTATTTTTTTTAAAACATAACTAAATTAAATACCAACTCCTAAATTAAAAACCCTAAATATGTTTTAAAAAATAAAAAAAATAAAAATTTATTTTAAATAATTTACATTTAAATTTTTAAATAATTTATAATTATACGTTGAGTCTTTTAGATTTTTAATCTATATAAATTAAATTAATGGTGATCGTCGGTGCTAGTCATTAATGATACTCATCAGTGCTCGTCATTAGTGGTGCTCATCGCATCGGTGCTCGTCGAGCGTTGTAAAATTTTCCTAGTCATATATACTAAATTTAAAGCAATTTAATCCTTAGATGTTTGATTTGGCGTTTAGAAATAAATTTGACAACAGTATTAATAAAAACCTTATATTCTAAGAAAATATACGCTATCAATATAAGAAATTATTTTAATCACTTAATTGTCTAATTTATCAAATTGGTCTAATTATAGTTTTAGTATTGTTATCATTTTAAAATCAGATTTAACTCATCAATTCTTTTATTGTTAAGAACGGTTCAAATAGATAACATTTTCAATTGCTTTCGAAATGGCATAGTTTTTTTATTTAGAAAAATGTATTGACATATAAATTTATTATTTCTTTAATATGGTTGTCTATATTTACATACTCATGAATGTGTTAATATCATTTTAAACAACAACAGTTAAATATTTTGACCTATCGATGACTATATAAAAGAGACTTAAATGAGAACAACTAATACTATGACCTGTCGAGAACTATATAAAAAAGACTTAAACGTCCATATATAAAATGTATTTACCTACCGATAAATATATAAAAAGAAAAGAAGTAATGCCTACATTAAAATAAAGGATTAAGTTTCAAATTTAATGTATTAGAGGGACTAAAACCACAGTTTGACGTCTCAAATTTCAAGAATATTCTATATTAAATGTATACTATACAATCGTAGAAAGTCTCTAACCTTTTCTACTCTACGCGGTTCCAAGAAACCCCGAAATATTCTCGAAGCATAATTTAACAAAAAAATAATTTCTTTTAAAAAAATCGTCAAATTTCCCAAAAATTTATATATTTTAGCGGTTTCGAATTCTGGGTTATCATCATCTTCATCTTTTTCTCTGCAATTTCTTATTATTTCCATGTCTAAATATATAGTATAGATTGTAGTCTCTGCCTCTCTCAGGTAAAATAATAGCTCATCTACTGCTTTTGAATCATTTCATCAAATTTTATATTGCTGTTGTTGTTGTTTTTGCTTCAAATTATACCATTTTCATTTGTTTATTCACTTTTTTTCCTGGGAAAATTAAGAAAGTTACAGTTATAGTTCTAGGATTGCTTATCATTTGTTTATTCTATTTTCTTTTCATTTTATAGTTTAATTTATAGTTTTTAATGTTTGTCTTTGTTTTCAATACAATACAGGTGCTGGAAACAATTGGAAGACAAGGGTTTTTTCTTTCATTGAAATCTATAGGAGAGTTCTGGGATTTGTTTAGCATTGAAAAAAATGACGTTTTTTATTGGGATTTTTTTAGCCAAGTTATGTTCTTGATTGAAATTTGTAGTCTTGGGAAGTTCAGTCATGAATTAGGGCTTTTTGGCTAGTTATTAGATCTTCAATGGTTTGTTCTTATGATTGAGGTTGATGTTTCGAGTGAGGAAATTAGTCTCTTACAATAGCTGAGTTCGATTTTCGGGTGAATTATTGCGGTTGGTTGATATGTGATTGCTGGGAATTGAGTTTAGGGTGTTTTAGATTTACATATAGAGGCAATTTTCAGTATGGATGATGCTCCGAGTAGCTCGAGTTCACTCCCTCCGTTCCTTACGAAGACGTACGAGATGGTGGACGATCCTTCGACGGATTCTATTGTGTCTTGGAGTGCAAGCAATGAAAGTTTCGTTGTGTGGAATCCGCTGGAATTCGCGAGGGATTTGCTTCCGAGATTCTTCAAACACAACAACTTTTCTAGCTTTATCAGACAGCTTAATACATATGTGAGCAACCTGTTCATGTGTTTACCTTTTTTGTTTGCTTATTTGCTACTTCTTGAATTGAATTTGTTCTGTACTTCGGCAGGGTTTCAGAAAAATCGATCCCGAGCAGTGGGAGTTTGCGAATGAGGATTTTATAAGAGGCCAGCCTAATCTTTTGAAGAACATACATAGACGGAAACCGGTTCATAGTCATTCGATGCAGAATCTTCTAGGTCAAGGAGCTTCTCCATTAACAGATTCGGAGAGACAGAGTTTAAGGGATGAGATCGAGAGACTTAAGAACGAAAGGAATTCGCTCGTTGTAGAGTTAAAGAGGCACGAGCAGGAGCGGCAAGGATTCGAGATGCAAATGCGAATTTTGAGGGAGCGTATGCAAACTATGGAGCGGCGGCAGCATGTAATGGTGTCTTCCGTGGCTCAAGCCTTGCAGAAACTGGGGTTTCCCATCGGTCCGACTCTACAATTCGAGGCTAATTACAGAAAGAGAAGGTTTCCGACCATTGCTTACTTATACGATGAATCCGAGATTGAAGATAATCCGAAAGGCAATTCCCTTACTGCAAGAGAAAATCCGGATAGCACATCATTGTTCGACATGGAGCCACTTGAACAATTAGAGTCATCCATGGTGTTTTGGGAGAATGCCGTGCACAATTTCAGTCGAACCAACATTCAACTTAGTTCGAACCTAGATGAATCAACAAGTTGTCTGGAATGTCCATCTATATCTTGCATAGAACTTAACCTCGATGTTCGAGCTAAATCCCCTCGGATAGACGTGAATTCCGAGCCTGCAACTGCAGTTGCCTCTGAGCCTGTTACAGCAAAAGAACAACCTGCCCCTGCACCAGCTGGTGTTAATGATGTATTCTGGGAGCAATTTTTGACTGAAAATCCGGGTTCAACCGATACTCGGGATGTTCAATCCGAAAGAAAAGATTCCAATCATGGCAGATTTTGGTGGAACATGAAGAATGTAAATATCCTTACAGAACAGATGGGGCATCTTACTCCTGCTGAGAGAACTTGATATCGGTTTATGTGTCGAATATACGGATATTTTTCCCGGATTTCAGATGTATTATATATAGGTATATCATAGATTGATGTGAAAATATATATCATGACCATAGTTTTAGGTACTATACAGCTATAGTTATTCATATGCCTTTTTCTTTTTAGGCTTCAATATATAGTGATCATTTTGTTTGTTGCCATTCTGCATTTTCGAAATAACACGAATATGTGACATGAACACGAAACCTGACCCGACCTTGCTAAAAGAGAGAGGATAACTGCTACTCCCCAACACCATTGATGATTGCATAAACATGATATCTCAATAAAACTATGGCTACAATATCTATTTGTTTCCTGCCTGCAATTTTTCATTCTGAAGAAGTCGAACACTTCTTCGAGGCTCGAATCAGCGGAAAAATAGCTAATTACAAATGTAATACGAATTCAACTAAATCCTGCACCAACTGTTTGAAGTCATCCGAAAATTTTCTTGGGTTTTACCTGGGAGATTTAGAAGAGAGACAATTCCCACAAGCGACTAGCTTCAACAATGAATGCGATTTTCGTGTTCTTATCTTCAACCGCGAGAGCTGTAAGGATAACCAAGCAATGTTAAAACCGTAATACGAACTTAAGAAGATTGGAACAATCAATAATCCGTATCCATCGGAATAATGCAAAGTTGAGAAGATTAGATATAAGATACCTTCCGACGAGTTACTCGAGTTGCTTTCAAGCAAAGCAAGCTTCTCGATCTTGGTTCGAGTCTCCTGAAATATAAAGATATGAAGTTCTATAGAGTAAGAAAGATTCACATAGGTTCCTGGATGGTCGGGTGCCAACAATACGAAAATACAGTATAGTATACATATAATGGCATCAGATATACATACAGGTTCTCTTGTTCGAGCTTTTCGGCAATGGAAACTGCTTTGCGCTTTGACAACTCATTCAGCTGTGAAGATCCTTCTCCGTGATGAATTACATGTGCAAGGGGCACCTTCCTTCTAACAATGCTCCGACTTGGAGTTAGTTCCCCGGGTTTCTGTCTCTCCGATGTGGATGCCAATGGTGGTTTCCGATGAGCTGCAGCATCAGCCACTTTTGGTCCTCTTCTGATAGATTTCACGTCATCAGCATGTTCATTGTCATTGGCTTCTCCCGGAGAAGCTGCTGTTTCAACAATTTCACCCCTTCCTGCTTCAGGAGATTTTGGGTGCACTCTGGAATCTCTATCTCCCATAACTCTTTTGTTAATATCATCAAAACCTGCCTCATGCATCCTATTTCGAGAATTAGACTCTGGATCCCTGAGCTTTGGAGATGGATCATCCCGGGAAGATGGTAAAACGAGAAGTCCATGAAAACCAGCTATGTCATCTTTGTTTGTTTCACATCTAATTTCAATTGTCAGGGGGGAACCGAGAACGGACTCGAATGCTTGTGAAATATGCCCCCTAAATATTTCGGCTTTAGATTTGGTCATATGTGAACTGAACATTAATTGTACAGTTGGGGCTGAAAGAACAGAAAACTCGATTAAAAGGGTGAAGGAGACGCCAATATTTACCGAGCATAAAGAAAGTATCATATCATTATCGACCGCATCAAGTAAATTATCACATACCATTTCTAAGTTTGGCAGACAAAACGATACCAATAAAAAGAAATCTTTGAACATCGAGGGAAAGGAATAAATCTCTCATGCATAGTGTTCAAGTAGCAGGCAAGATTTCTAGTCTAACTCTATGCTACAGCCGTCTTATTAAATAATGCAAAACGAGAATGATGCGCACTAGGACATACCTGCACCGAAACTGACCGATATCAGCTTACCTTCTTGATACAAAAACTCTTTTAGACTATTAACTTGAATATTCTCGAGCACCTCCAACCAGATTTCTTCGATTCTCTTACGGTTTTTGACTAATTTCTGCCTGCCAACCAATGATTGTTGATTTCGACTTAAATTTATATCATTCATGGTATCAACTTTGCATTCCTCTGGACTTCCTGCATGGAGATTTTCCGACCTAGCATTCTTTGAAAAGCCTCTAGTGTTATTATGCAGCACAACAAGCTCACCACGTTTCCCGGGTATATCCGTTCCACCCACATCACTTAGAGGCAGCTGACTATGATGAGAACTAGTGTCAGTGGAAGAAATCGGCAATATATATTGCTGATCAGGAGCAAGCTGAAGCAAAGCGGCAGTTAACCATGTTAGTTTGTCGTTTGATAGCCTCAATTGTTTTTCCGCTTCAGATAATGTTTTCAAAGCTTGGCGTAGTTTCTCCATATCTTCTTTCGACACTGAATTGCATAAATAATATTCTATCAGTTCCGGAAGAAAAATAAGTGAATAATAAACCGAGATTGTTCGTTGCTTGTTCCTCTTCATGGCAAAGTTGATGGGTCACAAAGGATCAAACAATAAGTGAAAACCAAGTATGATGAAACTTTAACGGGGAGCAGATAGACAATTATTACCGGAGCACGAGAGGAAACGAATGGTTTAGGAAATTACTTGACATAAATGTAAACATAATAAGAAATTCACTCGTTTAAGACTCACAAGGTTGTCGCCGGAAGAACTTCCTTCGATGCCTTTCTTTAGTGAACTCATAACTGCTAGCAAGAATATCGGTTATCACAGTAGCAAGCTGCGACATCAAAGCTAAAGGCTCCACACCAGTTTCCATTATCAGCCTCAAACTCTTTACGGTGTTTACCATGTCTGCTGATAAAGCTAGATCAAGAAGATCCACGAGCTTTTCATCAGAGATAAGCCCAACCTGTGAATCAAATCCGTAAAGTTTAGAGCAATTATAGAAATATCAGCTAATCATCATAAATGTGTAGCTCACTTTCGTTATTTTGCAAACTCGGGGACAAAGATCTCGCTCGTTACCGGAGCGTATATATACATATTAGTATATTATTATGATTTAAGTATGAAAATCTTATATTTACAGCATATAAGGTAAGGAACAAATATAGCACAATTTTACTGCAATACTTGAAAGTTGAAAATATTTAGCAGTGCATGGTGATAATATCAATCATTATAGTGATATTCGACATAGGTTACGGAAACATACCAGCTCTTGAACCAACAGAACGGAGATTTTTTGCCCTAGCAAACTCAGCTGCTCAAGTGTCATCTCTGCATCCCTTAGTGATCCGTCAGATCGAGATGCGATCAGTTTAAGCGCATCTTTCTCAATTTCAATGTTCTCTCTGTATGCGATCCACTGCAAGGTATAAATGATATCCACATCCTTCAGTTTCGGGAAAAAGAATTTTTGACATCTCGACATGATTACATGAGGCAGAATATCAAGATTCGAACAGACAAGAATAAAGACCACACGCCTCGGCGCTCGATCAATGACCTTTGATATGGCATTCCAACAATCCGGGGATAAAGTATCACAGTCATCAAATATGAGAACTCGGTACTGCGAAGGCAGCTGGGAGATGTTCATATTATCAAGTAGGTTCATGATACTCTCAAAGTCAAAGTTACTGACGGGGCCGACTTCCCTTACATTTCGATTCTTTCCCATATCATGTGAAATACAAGAATGGCAAAAGCCACAAGGTTTGGGCTGTTCAAGTGACTGACAATTCAAAGCTTGAGCAAATATCCAACTACAGGAAGATTTTCCGGTTCCATGAGGTCCATAGAAGACATATAGCAATCCGACCTTCCGTTTCATAACGGCATTCGAAAGGGCTTGCGATACCAAATTTTGTCCGACAAGGTCTCTAAAAGTTCTTGGCATGTACTTTTGTGTAATATTTTGGTGCCTACCTTGGCGGTTCCCAACTAACTTGCTTTGATCACTAGATCTAGCTTCGGAAGCAAGGTCGGAATCAACATTGCGCTTCAATAAATTATCAGCAAATATGCCTAACTCTCCTGAATAGTCATTCACCCAACGAGCATTGTCTGTGCTGTTCTGAGATCCAGATGCCTCGGTTAGAAGAGGCCGTGCCTCCGCGTTGAATTTTGCAGATGAGCTCGATTGATCGGATTCCACAGGCATTTCTGGAACATTTCTTCCATGGAAACCTTCCCCACGTTTCCGTAATCTACAGTCCGATAGACCACAGGAAAAACTCCTTCCTGCAATGTCAAGGAAAGTTTTACCCCTGTGATGAATACTGGACCAATTAAAAGGGATCCCACATCCATTTCTAGGTGCCCTCGTTACATTTCGTGCATCGTATCTGTTTTCTTCCTCTTCCGTACCATACTTGGGATGCACTGAACCTTGAGTGAATGAATTAGAATCCACAGACAACTCACTCCGACCTCCCTCTCGAGAAGGAGCAGCCCGAGATCTTCTTGCCCTTCGAAACTTGTGTCTGTTCACCCTGTTTAACCCACTTGAATAGCCACGAACACTGACCTCACATTCCTCACCAACTTGTTTCTCATGCCTTCCGCAAACCTGGACATTGGAAGATGCTACATCATCACTATCCAGTGAAAGGTCATTCAATTGCTCGGATAAAGTCTTTGTTCGAATCCCCTGTGTTTGCTTCCCCTTTCGGTTTTTACTCCCATCAGGAGACAAAAACGTACCATCTTGCTGGGGTACAGGCTCAGCAGTCCTAATTCTTCTACTATCTCTATCTCCACTCTTACTACTACGGTCACTAACACTACCTCCTTCACCCGGAGCAACTTTCGAAGTCGGAAAATTAGCTAAAGCCGGTGAACTTACCGAAAGCCTCCTTCCACTCCTCGGCCTCTCAACACCGACAGACCTTCTCCCCTCCGGAAAACCATCCTTACCAACCTTCTTCGGAAGCAAATCAGCAACAGAAGGCGAATGCCAACAAGGAGGACTGGCAGAAGGATCCCTGAGCGACCGCGATCGTTGAAGAACCATAAGGTCCCTCACGAGCGATCGGTCAGACATTATAGGACTATGCTTATGCATATGGTTCTTCAAGTGAATACAATTAGTCAAATGAATATGATTCCGTAGATGATCACTAACATCACCGTTGGCATCCTCCTTTAGTACCCTATCTCCACCAACAGCCCTGGTCATGATTCAAAAGCATTTATGTATTCGATTTTTCGGAATCGGACTCTCGAAAACATATCGAAACATACCACATTCTCATTAAATCTCACAAACCCCAAATCTCTAATCAATTAAGACTACACAAAACGCACCAAAATCACACGCATTCCCCCTTAAATTATTCAACAAAAATTAAAACGTGTTTAAAGTTAAACCACACCATACCTGAAGCTCTCACAGATCTTTCTTCAAACACAAAGAGATCATCAAGCACAGTAAGCAAAAATTCAAGCTTTTTTTTGTTACTAAAAGTTTCTAAATTCAAATGCATGAGATTGAAGGCAGAAAAACCCAGAGCTTGGAACATGCAAAGAACACAAGTTTCAAGCTTTAAATCCCTCAAGAATGATTTCAACGTCAGAAAAAGGAGAAATTAAGCAAAGAAAAACAAAGAACTACATTCATATGATAAATCCCAGAAAGTAAAAATGAACCGTTCCCATCATTAAAACACCCTCGTAGATCTCTCTCTTTGTTTGTTTGCCACCTCAGTTCACATGTTCTTTCAATACCTTGCTATGTCTTTTAGAAGAAAACGATAGTCGTATAAAATAAATGGAAGAAACCCAGCGACAAAACAGTACTTTTTTAATGGCTTAAGCCAAATAGAAAGAGATGAAGAATGGTTTGATTTTTGGGGTTAATCGTCAATTTAACCTCCAAACTTTTCATTTTTAACAATTTGGCACCTAAAATCTTCTTAAGAGTGTTTTATTACTTAATATATCATTTTGTCTCGGTTTAATCCCAAAAAGTTAATAGTGTGAAAAAAAAAAGTTGACAATGCATCCAATAATAACATGTCACGTTATAATATTTTTTGTGCCATGACAAGGTTACGTGTCATGTTCCAATAACTATTATTAGAATAATCAGAATGAATTTATATATAATCTACATTGATGAGATCATAATAAAATCTAAACTGGTAATTCATACAAACTCGAATCTAAATTTTAAAGTTCCCAAGATTATTCATGCATTGGGTGAAATGATAGTAAGACTCTTTTCTATATATAATTATCACAATCGTGATTCGTGATTGTACTTGTAAGTTGTAACTTAAAAGAATGATTTTTTAAAAGTTTGAGGTTTTAAAATTTTGAGGTAATGTACAACTAGGAGCATGATTACACACCATAAAGAAATTAAAGAAGTATAGATGGACTAAATTCTAAAATTCTGAATAGCACAAAGCTAGGGGCAAATTACGCCATAAGGAATTTAAAGATTTTTTTAAGGGTAATCATTTGATGTACATGTGAAGAAAAAAAATTCACAACTAACTTATAAAATTGTCACATTTTTTCGGGGCCTAATTCTTAAACTCTAAATTATAAAATATTTTTTTGATACCTTAAAATTTAATCAACAACCATAAACTCTAAGCCTTAAAAATAGACGATTGAGAAGTTCATAGAATATATATTTTTAATACTTAATTACTTGTAATTTAAGAAAGTAGGGTAAAGTGCATTAATGATCATTAAACTAAGTTGAAATGATCTTTTTGACCATTAAAATTTTAAAAGTTATAAAACGGTCATTAAACTTTTAATTTGGTTACTAAATGGTCAAGACTGGTGATGATTTTAATAAATTTAAGGACCATCCTATAAAAATTGATAAGTTTGAATGAACTTTTTTGTAACATTTGAAAATTTTAATGACAATACCGTAAATGATTCAAAATTTTAATAAATATTTTAATCCTTTAAAACTTCAATGAGCAAAAAACCATTTGTACATAGTATAGTGACCATTAATGTACTTTAACCTAAAATTACTAGAGAGAAATAGAAAAGTGTAAATAATAATGTGTTCCAGACAGGAACTCAGAGACACATATCTCTTAATCTTAAAGACGGGACATTGATTGATGCCTATAAAAACGGTGTGTCCATTTGTTTGAACATCCAATTTCATTTGTATTTATTTATATTTATATTTTGAAAAAAAAATTATATTTGATTTTATTTTATTTGGTCCCCATTTTCCAGTAGAAGATTTTGATTGTGAAGTGTGTTTTGCAAAAGTGGGACCAAAAAGTGACCCATTTGTTGAATTTGTCGTTGTGATCTGGTTGTAAGAAATGACTTTTTTATTTTCTTTTAAAGGAAACAAACAATGTTTCAAATTTTATTTGTTTTTTTACACATGATAATTATTTTACATGCAAGTGGTGAAATAAAAATATAATTAAAATTGTTAGAAACGGAGCAAACTAGATTGAGGGAATCATTTTTACTACAATATATGATCTAGATTAATTGAATAATAAATTAAATACTGATGATTTATCAAAAAAATTATAATCATGTTGTAATTGCATACATTAATATAAGTCGCGATGAAATGAGAGTTAAAGTTTAATTCTTAAACAATCAATTTAAAATTTGAAGGTTCAGTGTCTAATTTGTTTAATTCTAAATTAAAAAGTACCTAAACGTTTTAAAATCAAAACAATTTAGTTCCAGTTTAATTTGTATAACTTCAGAACTAAAAATAACTTTGAAAAATGTAAGAAAAAAGGAGACAAATTTAATTTTACTAATTTCAAAATTATAAACGACTTAAGAAGTATTAAAACGAAAAAAGGGTAAAACTTAACTTATCTAATCACAAAAATAATAGTGGCCTAAAAAACATAGATAAAGGTATTCATTAGGTGGGATGGGTTGTGCCCAAACCCCAAAAATATACTTTTTAATTTATATAATAAATTTTTAAAAAATATGAATATTATAAATTACCCTTGAATTTAAGAAAATATATTTTGCTGTTGAATAGCTTGCAAACAACTCGAGATCGACTCGGTTAAAATTTGGTTAATGTTTGATTCGAGTTGACTCGACTCGAAATCAAGCTCGACTCGAGATATTAGCGAGTCAAGTCGAGCAAGACCTAACTCGACTCGATAATTTCGTGAGCATCTCATTATTTTTTTGTAAAGTCTTTTATGATTTTTTGGTCATTACCTTAAAAAATTATGTTCTAAGAAGTTTAAATATCATGTGAAAACTCTAGAAAAGTTAAGTGAATTGCTAATTATTTTAACCATAAAATTTTGATTTTAAATTTCCAAAACTTGTATTTCCCGAAAATTAAAAAAATTAATTTGTATTAATAAGAAATTAAATTATAATAATCAGTCTAGAAAGTCTTCAGTTTCTACTTCCCATATAAAAATATACGATTGAAAGTTAAAATCTGGAGATTTCTATGGCATTCTCTCATTTGTTGTTCATAGAAGATTGTTGAGAAATTAAAAAGAGTCGCACACTCGAATATCGACCTCATCTCTAACTTGATCATGACAAGTTTGTATGTTTATCTCCTCAGACCTCACTTTTCTTCTGAATTACTATGTTTAAATTAAGCTCTAATAATATCATTAGATTTTACTTATATTTAAAAAATAAAGTAAAAAATTTGACAAGCTTAGCGAGCAACGAGTTGAGTTGAGGACCGAGATTTTTTAACGAGCACGAGTCGAGCAAAATTTTATCGAGCTTAACAAACAACAAGCACGAGTCAAGCAACGAAATTTTTTTAACGAGCACGAATCGAGTACTACTCAACTCACGATCAACTAGCTCGATAAGATAAGCACCCATACCTCGGATTGGTATTCTGATTCTATCCCTGCTAAGAAACAGTTAAGACTACACTATGATTTCTTGGGGGCATAATTGTATTTACACATGACTTAATGCCATGTATTATGTATATATAGATGGTAAATTTATTGTTGTGTACATAATTTAGAACCAAATATTAATGATAAAATAAATAAGGATGCTATTGTGCAAAAGTGTACAAAGTTTTTAAAATAGTTATTCATGAACATGTATATAAAAAGGCTTCATTTATGACAAATAACAACAAGAAGGTGAAAAGCCAACAATGTACATTAAAGTGGAAAACAAGTAGGTAATGTAATTAGGGACCATACTATCCATTATTATGAGAGACATTTACCATACTTAATACTAAAAAGTATATATCATATTTCTAATCACGATAAATATAGCACGATAAAAAATAAAGTATTTATTCTGAAATACTTTTTAATAATTAGATCGTGATATCGATATTTTAAAATAATAATCATTACACTCCTAAAAATATGGTGACAAAGACACGAGAATGTGCAAGAGCTCGATCTAAACATAACATTTTCGAATTCGCCTACAATGACCAAACATACAATAAAACAATTGGTACATATCAAATGCAAGGTCAGACCAATTCCATGTGAATATTTGCTTTGGATTCTCCAAAAGATGAATTAAATAAAAGTATAGGAATGGATGGACCACTTAAATTTTTTGTTGCCTAATTAATGCACCATAGGGAAAGAATAATTTGCAGCATGTTGTGCCATCAGTTTCAAGCTCAGAAAAATAATAATAAGGGTCTCATCGTTTGGCCATTAGGGTTTTCTTCGAACTACATGATATAATATATTCGAGTTAACATCGATTTAGAGGGGTAATTTTCCAGGATTTGAACACGAAATAAAATGTCAATCGAAGATTTGATAACAACGCAAGTATTTTATCACTACACCAACGATTATCGGATTCGTCTATATATACACTAATACACAAAAAGAAGGTTCGTGTACTTGTTGCATTAGTCATATACCTGCATCTCATACTTTCGAAATCGAATACTTGTATAATAATAAATGATTTATGTTGAAACCGAATCTTGATCGATATTAATCTCGAATTTAATCCCTAATTCTTCTCTCACCCCCTTTCTAAAAAAATCCAAATCATTTATTGTGGCCAAAACCAAAATTGTCGTATAGATTAGATAGGTTAGCAACTCATAGCCATAATGCATGTGACAACATTAAACGCCACCATATTAACTGTTTTTTGGTGCCAATTATGGCTAAGGGGCGACAACTATGCCTGTACTACCTTTTCTTTAATTGTGTAGTGTGTAGAGAGGACCTTAAGAATTTGGCCAAAGCCCACCACTTTGGCCTTTTTTTTATTTATTTTTAAATTAGATTAGATAATTTCGAACAATATATGATGAGACGAAATCAGATTTTTTTTTTATTGAAGATGGAGATAAAAGTAAAAAAAATGACGCGAAACTAAAAACTATGTCAAAATAACTCAAAAGTATTGTCGATTTCTACTAAAAATAAAAGGGTTATATTTTGATACACAAGTTGTATAAAAAAATTACACAACTCTTTTATAAAATTTAAAAACTAAATCCCAAACCTTAGCACCCTACAACCTAATCCTTAAACCCTAAACTATAAACTCTAATTCTACATTCTACACACTAAATTTATAACCCCTAAACCCTAATTTAAATATATAAACCCTAAAATTTAAAAAAACTTGCGTATCAAAATATTCGAGTCGACAGCAAAATGATCATTGATTGGATCGCGAGTCCTCATTTGTCCCGGCAAGTTTTAAATCGATGTTATTTGTCAATACACTGCAAATTTTATTAACATCGACCTATTATACTATATTTATTATAGTATTTTTATATTTACTAATTAGTGTGTTTAATAATAATATTAGTTATTATTTTTTGGTACATAAGAGCTGTTTAAGTCAATTAAATAATAATCATACAAGACTTTCAAAGGAGGCTGCTCCAAACACGTGAGCCCTAACTAAAAATATAATTAAATGGTTTAAAAATCATTAAAACTAAATTAAGTCATAAACTACTTCCAACTTCCAAGACAAATGATTATGGCACCTTTGTTTCTTCATTGTTGTCAAAGGTTAAGGAACTATGCGTTTATGCCCCAAAAGTAATTAAAGCTAAAATGTATAATTTAACAAAAAAAATTCGTTCCGTTTGATGATTTTTATTTATTTTTAAAACAATTTAGAAAAATTCTACAGCATTTGACGAGTATCGACGAACACCATTATTGACGAGTACCGATAAATTAATTTATAAAATTTTTAAATCTAAAGTACTTAATGCGTAATTATAATTTAAAAAAAAATAAAAGTGTAATTTAATTAAAATATATTTTCTTAATTTTAATTACTTTAAACATTATTAATCAAAATAATATATCCCCAAATCAAAGAATCCTAGGTATTTTAATTACATTGCATGTTTAATTTAAAATATATATATAATTACGCATTGAGTACTTTGGATTTAAAAATTTTATAAATTAGTTTATCGGTGCTCGTCAAAGCTCGTCGAGCGTAGAAGAACTATCCAACAATTTAATATATATTAAATAAGAAAGCTAAAAAGAAACCCCTACAAAATTCTTGTTATTTTACTTTTTAAGGTAAATTTTAAAATCACACATGAGCTAATCACACATGAGCTTTGATTTAATGTGCAATTGTGTTTATGTACTTTGATTGTGTGTAATTTTGTATATGAAATTTGAATTTCATTTAATTTTCACAAATGACTAAAAATCGATATATAGGGGTGTCTAAAATTTGACCCGAGTCGAAAAAATTGAATTATTTGACTCGATTCGATCGAAAATACTCGATTCGTAATTTCACAAACTCTACTCGAATCGATTTTTTTTAATGAAGTTTGAGGTATAAAATAAAAATTCAAATAACTCGAAATTTTTATTAATTAGTAAATCAGTTTTCAAGTTCGAGTCGAGTCTCTGAATTATGCATGATATATATATATATATATTTCACATATAAAAAATTATGAAAAAAATATATGTATTGTATATGGTTATAAAAATAATTTAAATTGGAACTAATTAATACCGGAACATTATAAATCTTTATAATTAATCTGAACATAAACTAGAACAATTTAACTTGACTCGAATAAAATTTTTAAATAAAATTTGGGTTATAAAATAAAACTCTTCAAATCGACTAACTCAATTTTTTTCTATGCCTGACTTGATAAATGTTTGACATAACAATAACTATATCTATACCATATGAAAAATAAATGACTGCATTTATAGAACTTGGAGGCGGTTCGATGCTTTTCAATTGAATTTTAACATTTTTTTCTCGACTTTTTATCGATTTAATGTAATTCATTATATATTTAATTTTATGATTACGATTGAACTTATCAAACCAATTTAAAATTCGAACGATGTACTAGTTTAAGATTTATAATTTTCTTTAAAATTCATTAATTGGTCGAGTGATCAAAAATACTCACTTTATTATATCTGGTATGAATTCAAATCGTATCATTTCCTTTAAGAATATAATATATTTTTATTTAATAAAAAAATTATATTTCCATTTCAATATTAGTCAAGAACAAAATATACTTAGTTAAAGGTGCCCAAATCTTTGACTGCCTTTTTTTTCTTTTCCAATTTATCATGATTAATTTTTTATATCATCCTATGAAAGGCTGACCTTGTTGAAGATTTAGATTCTTCTTTTTTTTTACTATTTTATTAATCTAATAAAATCAATTATTAGTTGGTATAACAAAAATGAAACATTAAATTTTAAATATTTAAATAATAACATTAATTAACAAAAAAGTTGAATGGAATGACAAGACTCATTGTTCTCCTAATGAGAGAACTCGAGTTTAAATTTTAAAAACGATATTATTGGGAGGAAGAGTCTTAAATCCAGAACATGAACCATAAAATGGACATGCACTGTACCTCAAAAAAAATATTTGAATATTAATATTGCGAATATAACAAATAAAATTAGGAGAGTCATTCTTATAATAGACCTTTATAGTACATAATTCGAATTAATTAACTGATAATTTGAGAAAAATATAAAAGATAAAAGCTGAGGAAGGCATATTTTTTTCATTGGAGGGAGTTACCTATTGTATAGTTCCCAACAGACGCCATCAGTGGTTCAATCACATGCTTGTGCACTACTTTGCGGCCAATTTGAAATAATCAAGTTTAACCCAGTTCCATTTGGTTCAAGTTATATGTAGCCATTCATTTTTAAAGATCTTAGTAAAGTAATGGGTAAATTACACATAGTCACCTAATTGTAAAATAGTTTTCATTTCGGTTACCAAAATTAACTTTTGTTTTCATTTTGGTCACCCATGGACCATGTTTAATTTCGCCGCATGACAACAGTTGACACGCGCAACCTCTTGATTGGTTGAAAAAAAAAAAAATTATCGGGAGGGCTAGAGTTGAGATTTAAACCCAAATTTATAATTAAAAAAGGTAAACTATATAAATGACCACCATACTATTGGAAAAGTCTCGATTTGACCACCTTAATTTTTTCCAAAGCAATTAAACCACCATACTATTAAATTGGATGCAATTTGACCACCAGCCGTTAGAGGTTAACGGCATGGTTACATGGCATGTAACGTCCTGGTTTTGGGCCTAGATGTTTTAGACGTCGGACCGGACCGATCGGAAACGGTTCCAATCGCGTAAGGTGATTTAAGGAAATCAAAGATCGAGATAGGATAAAAATGTGGTAAAAATTGATAAAATCCTCTAAAAATATGTTTAAGAGGTTGGTCAAATCAATTTTACAAAAAGAGTTTCGGAAGTGGTACAATTTGAGTAGTGACCAAATTGTAAAGTTTCAAAACTGTGGAAAATATGTTTTTTAAAGGAGAAGCCAAAATCTTAGAATCTTTAGGGAGCTTTATGGAAATTTAGTCTTTCCTTAATATGACATGTGTTTAAAATGGTTTTAATTAAATAATTTTTAATTGGCTTTTATTTTATTTAATCAATTAGGTAGTTAATTAGTTAGATTTCTTCACGTAACTACCTTTCTCTTCTCATTTTCAGCCAAACATTCTCTCAATATTTCCTAAACAATTTTCAAGAATCCTTTCAAGTTCTTCAAGATTTTGCTAAGGAAAACTTGTCAGTCATTGAGGAAAGCAAGGATTGGAGGTAAATCCCGTTCTCAACCTCTAATCAAGGTTCTTTATTAAAATTCCCAAGATCTTTGACTTCTAATTAATTTTTTGGTTGAGTTTTCATTATAGTTTTGATTTGAGATTGTAATCTTGCAAAAACAAGATGAAATTCTTAATTTTCGGACTTGTTTTGTTGAGCTCGGTTTTAGATTGATTTTAGTTGAGTTTTGTGTTGGTTAATATGTTGAAAAGAGGTTTTGTTGATATAGATCCCGAAATCCTTGAGATCCTTGAGTTTCTTGATAGTTTTAGTTGAGTTTTTGAGGTGAAATGATGAAGTAATGCTTGTTGGAGGTATAAGGATGGGTTTGGATTGATTTTAGATGTGTTTTGATGTTTATAATTGTTTGGAAGTAATGTATGTTGGCTGGGCTTGGTTTAGGAAGAAATCGATTGTGTTTTCGGATGGGTAAATAGGTAAATTGGTGTAGTTTGGGTGTGCAATGAGTTTGTTATTAGTTGATGGTGTTGAAATGTATTTTAATGCATTTAGATCTCTGTTTTGATGATGTGAAAACATGGGATCTTGATCCGGAATCGAACGAAGCATTTTTGGAGGCTTCGGAAGGGTGATCCTTGCGTCGGCAAGTGTAGCTTCGTGTATTGGTAAGTGGAAATGGATTTTCCGGCTTTGTAACGCTTTGAGCGTGGTCTTGGGAGCTTAGTGTAAGTTTGAAACACTTAGCAAAGCTCAAGAGTAAGTGATTCGAAAGTTTCTCTCGAAAATGTGTTATGTTTTGATGGAAATGCACTTGAGTTAAATGTGGTTTTGATTACTGTTTTTAAGCATGGTTGATGCTGGATTTTAATGCCATTATGTTAAGGATGCACTAGGTAAGTGATTCTTGGTTTTATGTGATAAATGCATATGATGTTAAGCATGTTTATGCTTGTGGAAATGACATTGTGTTTATGCTTGTAAAATAGTGGAATATTGATGTTAAATGATTATATTGGCAAGTGATGAAAATGGTTTTTGGTTACTTTTAACCGAATATAGTTAGCTGGCTATAGGATTGGGTGCACCGTGAATAAAGTCGCATTGAATGTCGAGGGGTTGTGATTGTGTCGTAATCTCCATCCAAGTACCCTAACGATTGAGGCTAAGATCACAACGGTGAATGGTTTAATCCCGTGTGTGAGTCTTGTGGTATGTGTCTTGTACTCTCGTTAGTGGAATTATACAACTACCGATGAGTGATGTTGATGGGTTGTGATTGTGCCATTAATCTTCATCACAGGTGTTGAGGGGTTGTGATTGTGCCATTGATCTCCACCTTGTGTAGTCCGGTAGTATGTATAAAGCGTGTGGGACAACGCTTGTAATTCGTGTATCCGATTATGTCATTTGTTTTGGTATGATTTGAGGATTATCACTTGAGAGCCAATATAATGTTAATGATTAATGATTAAGCATGAGATGCTTGTGAATGATGCAAGAATGCATGTGATGCTTGGTTTAAGCATGAGCAAAGGAATTTGCTGTTGTTTTAATGATGCAATATGCATGTGTTTTAAAAGTGCATTGGATGCTTAAATGAGCAAGTTTAAAAGAAAGACATGAGTTTGCAAATGGTGTTGCAATGGTTTAATGAAATACATTGATGAAAGTTGTTTTAGCGATCCTCACTAAGCTATATGCTTACGCTCATTTGTTTCATCAATGCAGAGAATTGAGCATACAAGGCAGCCCAAAAGCAAGGAGATTCCAAGAGTTTTGACTAAGCGATATATGTGGTTCACCTTTAGTGTAATAAGTGGCAATGGGTGAGATTTCTACTCTTAGTATTTGGTGATGTTAAACACCTTAAACATGTTTGGTTTGCTTATTTTATTTGTTAAATGGCCTTTGAGGTTTGACTTGTGCTTAATTGTGGTTTTAGCTTTTGTATGGTTTTGAAGACTATGAAGCATGCCTATAGATCTAATGCTTGCATGAATGATGCTATGTTTTAGTTTATGCTTCATAATGTTGGTCATTGATGCTTATACACGTTGTACGCATGATGTGGCATGAATTAGAATGTTTTCGGAGGTGAATATGAGAGAAAAACCAACAAATTGTGAAGTTGCAGGGTAAGGCGTATCGGAACGCCCTTACCTGTTACGGAACGGTGGCATGGAATGGTCATGAGGTTTCGGAACGGGTAGGAACGTTCCGGAACATTTTGCTACTGGAAATCAATGTTTCGATACGGGTTTCGGAACGCACCCGCGTATCGAAACAGTCAACCTATTTTCGAAACGACCGTTCCGATACAGGGTCTTGTGTTTCAAAACACCTGACCGTTGGATTTGAATTTGAATTGTTTCAGGTTTCTGTTTTCTTACATTTTAGTCCCTGAGTCTTGAATGCTTAATTAAATGAGTTTGGGTGATCCGTTTAAGATGAAATTTGACATGTTGGCATGTTACATAATTAATTTCGGATTGGTAACTTTAAAACTTGATTAGTTCTTATAATTCTAGAAATTTACAAATGAGTCCTTAAAAGTCATAAGTATGCAATTGAACCCCTAAATGAACTCTGATCGATGTGTTGTTTCTTTCTAATGGTCTTGGTGAACACATAAGTTACTAATGTGCATCTAAAGAAGATAAAAAGAAAAAGGGTCGTTAATCAAGGTTGACTTTAACGAGTTGACTTTGGTTTTCCCCGTGTAATCTTCTTAGTTCGGATCGGGCGTCTAGGTCGGGCTAAGGGGGTTACATTTGTTGGTATCTGAGCCTGATTTCGAAAGAATTGGGGATGTTGGTATGGGAAATTGGTATGTGTTGATATGTGTTGATTGAAAAACATGATTTTGGTTGAATATCGGAGCCTATGCTATGCTTGATTTATGTGAATCGCGAATGAGATTATTATGACTGCATGTTGATGATGTGATGTTGATATGTGCTGATTTTGGATGTTGGAAAGCATGATGAGCATAATATGTTATTACTCCCTCTGTCCCACTAAAACTGTCACATGTTGATTTTTTTTGGGTCAAACTTTTTCAACTTTGACCTCTTATAATTTAAAATTTATTATTGATAAAAATATGAAAAAATATATTTTAAAAACTTTGAATCAACTAGTTTTTAAATATATTTTTTATAATTTTTAATTAATTAAAATATTTAAATAAATTATAGTCAAAGTTGAAAATTTTTGACCAAAAAAAGTTAACATGTGACAGTTTTAGTGGGACGGAGGGAGTATATGATATGCTATGTTTGAGGGAAATCGGGGTGCACATTGCCTTATTACACTGATTAAATGTTTTTGTGAACTTGGATCCTTGCTTGAGGCTGGCCTAAATGGTTTGTTTTGTTTATTTGTTATGCCTTGGTAAAAATTGCACTATAGGTCCGAGGAGAGAGCTAAGGTCGAACACGATTATGCATGCGGCTGATCAGGGTGAGCAAGGGGCTGATGTCTCTCATGGTAGAAACTTACCTCCTCCGCCACCACCTGGAGGTGGGGAGCAGGAGCTACAAGGACTTGCTGGCCGAGTTTGGGTGATCTAACGCTGTTGGTTCTGGTGATCACCGGGGCGTTTTAGGCTGTAGTAGCCAGAGCGCATGTACAGGCCCCTGCAGCTGGGCATACGAGTTTACCTTTGGAGAGGTTGAAGAGCTTAGGAGTTGTTGAGTTCTATGGGATGTTTCCTGAGGCGTCTGAAGCCTGGTTAGCAAGCACGGTCTGTATTATGAAACAAATGGGATGTAACGATGTGCGCAAGCTGAGATGCGCAATTTCTTTGCTGCAAGGCGATGCCTATAGCTGATAGACGATTACCACTGCCGGTATGGAACCCAATGAAGTAGATTGAGAGTATTTCAAGGGTGCCTTCAAGAGGAAGTATTTGGGGGTGAGATACTTGGACGAGAAGAAACGCGAGTTTATGTCGCAGTTCAGGGCGACCTTTATGTGGCTGAGTACGAGGTCCAGTTCGTACGTATGAGCCAGTATGCCTCTGAGCTGATACCTAGTGAGAGGCACCGTTGTGATCGCTTCCGGTACGGGCTGGTACAGGAAGTTAAGACGTACATGTTGGTTGTGGATTACACCGACTTCGATGTGCTTGTATGTCGAGCCAAAGACATCAAACAGAACTTGGGTTTGTCGTCTCGAGGTGTTGGTTCTAGCTCTGGGAAGAAAGCAGCTGAGTATAGTTCTGGGGGTAGACGAAACAAAAGAGGCCGAGATAGGAGACATCAGACTGAGGTAAGGCAAGGTGTACCAGGTCGAGGCGGTCAAGTCTAGGGAGGCTGAGTGAGGCCTGAGCAGCACACGTGCTACACATGTGGATCGAGGGACCATCTAAGGCGAGATTGTCCTCGAGCAGCTAGAGAGGTTCAGGCTCCTATTGTGGTGACACTGAATTCATGTTGGAACTGTGATTCAGCGGATCACATGAGGCGAGAGTGTCCTTTGTTGGCTGGTGGAGGCCAAAGACGTGCACCTGCTGTGGCTGCACCTCAGAGAGGCCATGGGCGCGGCTGAGGGAACTTCCAGAGGATAGACGAGGGCCAGAGAGGCGTTGCTCACGTGGTGGCAGTTCAACCTGAGGTAGGCGGTCTTGCTAGGGTCTATGCTCAGCGCGAGGAGCGCAATGATACCGATGTTATCGCAGGTACCTTTGCTCTTCAGTCTTTATCATTGTTGGCTTTGATTGATTCTGGATCTACGCATTCTTATATCTTGAGTGAGCATGCGCATTTGCTTGATATACATGTTGAGTTGCTTGAAGTAGGAATGCAAGTGACTAGTTCTTTTGGTGAGACTGTAGTCACTAGGAAGCTATATAGACGATGCCCTTTGTCTGTGCAAGGTCATGTATTTCTTGTGGATTTGATGGAGTTACCCTTCTACGGTTTCGATGTGATCCTTGGTATGGAATGGTTGACTGAGCATAGGGCGGTCGTTGATTTTGATGTCAAGCGGGTTATCTTAAAGCTTGCAGATGATTATGAAGTGGTGATAGTGGGCGAGAATGTGAAATTCTTGTCGAATGTGATTTTGGCTTTGGAAGCAAGCCGTATGATGAGGTTGGGTTGTGAGGCTTACCTTGCCTATGTGATGAATTCTGGCACAAAGGATGTACGTGTGCAGGATATCCGAACCGTTTGCAATTTTCCGGGTGTCGTTCCGGAAGAATTGCATGGGTTGCCACCAAACAGGGAAGTTGAATTTGGTATCGAGTTGTATGGGAATACGACTCCGGTGCCCAATCCTTCTTATCGCATGACACCTAAAGAGCTGAAGGAGTTGAAAATGCAACTTCAGGAGTTGTTGGATCGAGGGTTCATCCAGCCGAGTGTGTCACCTTGGGGTGCACCGGTCTTGTTTGTAAAGAAGAAAGATGAGACGATGCGGATGTGCATAGATTATCGGCAACTGAACAAGTTTACGATCAAGAACAAGTATCCCTTGCCTAGGATCGATGATCTTTCTAATCAGTTCTGGGGAGCCTCGGTGTTTTCTAAGATAGACCTGAGGTCATGGTATTATCAGCTGAAGGTGAAAGATGTGGATGTACCTAAGACGACTTTTCGGACAAGGTACGGGCATTATAAGTTCTTAGTGATGCCGTTTGGTTTGACCAACACACCTGTTGCTTTCATGGACATGATGAATCGTGTGTTCCATGAATTCTTGGATAAGTTTGTGGTGGTGTTCATCGATGATATCCTTGTGTACTCGCGTACTGAGAATGATCATGATAGACACTTGAGAATCGTTTTGCAAGCGTTGTTGGAGAATCAGTTGTATGCCAAGCTAAGTAAGTGTGAGTTTTGGCTTAAGGAGGTGGTCTTCCTTGGGCATGTTGTGTCAGCTGAGGGTATTCGTGTTGATCCGCACAAAGTAGAGGTTGTGATGAGTTGGAAGGTACCTAAGTCGGTGACAGAGGTACGAAATTTCTCCAATAAGGTGGTGACATGTGTCACCAGCTAATTAAACAATTAATTTATTTTATTAAATTAAAATTAAGACCAAATTGATCTAGTGTATAAGTAACGAGGACCAAATGTGTAATTATACTCCTATTTTTTAACTACCACGTCACTCTGCCGTTAACCTATAACGACTGGTGGTCAAATTGCATCCAATTTAATAGTATGGATATTTAATTGCTTAGAAAAAATGTAAGGTGATCAAATTGGGATTTTCCAATAATATGATGGTCATTTATAGAAATTAACCTTAAAAAACATTACCCGATGCTTAACCACTACACCCGATTATTAATTTATTACATGGTTGAGAATATTTTTGTTTCCGGAAATGTTTTAGGTTAAACTAGAATTTAAATTAACCATGTATAAATTTTAAATTTAACTGAAATTTAAAATAATTACATTAATTGTATATAAAACATTGTTTTTTTTTTTATTTTGTAAGCGACGTGTTTCTAAAATTTTCTCTTCGAATGTTCTTTTAATGTAACACTCTTATTACATGCCATGCCATTATGAGAATGATTAAAATTATAATCTCTTGTTTTAAATTAACTTTCAAATTAAACTAATTGAATGGTCTCATTAAAAAATGGAGCGATTTTATTTCTAGAAAAATCGGGTTTAAGTAAATTGTCTACAAAATTGTATGCGTTTTCAAATAACTAAAATTTAAAACTAATATTACCATATAATCACACTATAATATAAAAAAATAAACTTTCAAATTATTTATTAATTTGATTTAATTCTAGTTTTTCTTTTCTAAATTAATTATTTTTTTGAAAATTTTATTTTAATTATAGTAATTTTAACATCCATTTGAGTGCTAAAAAATAAAATTACAAAACAAAATAGTAGGTAGTAATATTTAAGATACTTTTTTTTAACTACGCTGAGGCTGCGCAACACCAGTTTTCATTCTTCACCTTGTAAATGGGCCAAACTGATAGTGTGATTGGGCCAATTCCTCAAACCTGTTTTTTTAGTAAACTACTTCATTGACCACCATGCTATTAGAAAACTTGCGATTTGACCATATTTTTTTCGAAGCAATTAAACTACCAAACTATTTAAATGGTATCATTGTGACCACCAGCCATTAAAAATAACAGAAAAATTGGAGGGGTTGTTAAATAAAATTGGTATACTTGCACATTTAGTCCCCTATATTTAAAAAATCTATCAATTTAGTCATAATTTTAATCTAATAAAATAAATTAATTATTTAATTAAGTGGTTACATTAAAGGATTTTAATTATTTTAATTTAATTTAATTAATTAATTTTCACCCCAATCAGGTGATGACACATGTCACTTGATTGAAAAAGAAAAAATGAAAGCAATAAGAATGCCCAGCAATAATTGAACCCGCACCCTTACACTTAAGGGTGATGGTCAAGTGTGCTTAGCACAATGGCAAGTACATTTTTGTGATATAAGATATAATACTTAATATATATTTTAAATACTTGTTAATGCCCGGAAAAATAGAAACAAGGAAAATGGTCTTGGTGGATTTGAATCAGTACCCTTGGAATAAAAGTAAAGTGTGCTTGCCATTAGGCCAAAATATTTTTAGGATATGAGGTACAACATTTAATATATGTCTTAAACAATTGTTAATGCCCGGAAAAATAAAAGGAAAGAAAATATGGTTTTAGGAGAATCGAACATAAAATATTTAATTAATCAAATTAAATAAAAATAATTAAAACCCTCCAATTAATTAATTAATTAATTTTATTAGATTAAAATTATGACTAAATTGATAATTTTTTAAATATAGAGGACTAAATGTGTAGTTATACTTTTATGTTATTTTTAACGGCTGATAGTCACGTTGATACCATTTAAATAGTTTGGTTGTTTAACTGCTTTGGAAAAAAATATAATCAATTCATAATTTTTCCAATAATGTAATGATCAATGAAATAGTTTATCTTTTTTCATATGGATATTTAAATCTATATAAGATAACGTAATATAAGTATCCTTAAACCTGTTTTGATTACGAACATCGGTGAGAAAATGCCCTTGAATTTGATCCGCAACAGTAGATTAAAGGGAGCTCAAAGTGGTTGTGTGGAGAGAAGAATCTTCTTGAAGCACGGAAACTTTATGATCTAAATTAGATTGAGAAGACTGTTACCCTTATGAATTTTTATATTATCCGATTCATATTAGTGATATAATAAATCAATTACCGGTGATTATATATATTTTAAAAAAATTACAATTTAAACATATTTAAAATCAAATTAAGACTTGCTAAATAAGGTAAGAGTATACAAAAAATTTAATTAAAAAATCACTAAGTTTTTTAAACAATTTCTACTTATGAAAAATGTGTTAACAGAGAGTTTTGACCACTTGCTCTAAAGTTGTTTGACTAAAAAAATTACTAAGTAAATGTAGATTACAATATTATTAAAGCAAAACTATTATAATTAGGGAAAATATTTAATGTACCGGCGGTGGAAACGAAAATTTTCTAGAAGTGCCTTAGTTTTAGGGTGTATATACCCGATTTAAGATTAAAATTTACGGTTTTATAAGTTATGATTTAGGTATTAGGGTACTATTATTAGGGATTTAGGTTTTAACCTATAAACCCTAAATTCTAACCACACACCATAAAATTAAAAGTCCTACACTTAAACCCATAAAACATTAAAACCCTAAACAGAGTCATTAAACCATAAAATTGAGGCTCTTGTAAAAACTTTGTTTCGACAAGTGCCATAGTTTTAGGGTTAAGGGACTCAGTTTATGGTGTAGGGTTTAGATGCTTAAGTGTATAGTAGTTTTGAATTTATGGGTTATTGATAGAATTCTGAGTTTAGGGTTAAAATTTAGGTTTATAAGTTAAAATCTAAACTCTAACCACAAACCATAAATTTTAACTATAAACCGTAATTTATAACCATGAACTATAAATTCTAAACTCACACACTAAACCCCTAAGCTTTACGTTTTAAAATAAAACTCTAAACATTAAAACTAAGGGTCTTGTAAAAAAAAGTTTCCACCACCTGCATATTGGATAGACATGGGATTCGGACCTGATAGATTTTAATCCGGTCTGATCTGATTTGATATAATTTTATTGGTTTGGATTTTATTAAAAGAATCGGATTCGGGTCGGATCGACTGGTAAATTGTTAAATGTTGCGACTAGTGTCCATCCCTAGCTATAAAAGCATACATTGTCTCCTTCACTTTCAACCCAACATGGGGATATTTTCTCTTTGAAAATTCCGAAATATTTTTCTAAAAGAAACTTCGTTCGAGTTAAATGAATCTATTCTCATATCTACTCAACAATCCTAATCGTATGTCTCTGATCTCTCTTTATTTCAATCTTTTTTCTTTTCTTATCTTTTTATTTGTAATTTTGAGAAATTTATTTTCCTTGGAAAATGATTTGACGGTAGAATGCTTTCGTTTCAGGATCTGGACTTGCATGTAATTCGCTTGATTCCTGCACGCGTTCCTTGGCAAAATGAGTTGATGTAAGTATGATTTCTGCATGAATCTGTGGTTTAAAATTGCAATGCATGTATATACTGATTTCTGGGTTTGAGGGATTATGGTTAGTTTAGGCATTGTATAGAAACGGTTTGGAAGATTGTCTAAAAAAGTATTGGTTTAAAGTATGTTATTAAACAAGTTGCAGTAACAAATTTTCAAATTTATTCATGGGAGGATGTTGGGGGTTAGCTATGTAAATTATTATTTTGTTTGACTCAATTTGATTTAAATTGTCGTGTTGTGTTTATTGTCGTTGTAGACATACAGATGTTATTGCGGTCATTGCGAGTATGCAATTGTGAATTTTTTTAGCAATGGATGCTATTGCGGACTTGCTATTGTGGTTTCGTAGAATAGCGGATGTTATTGTTGTCACTGCGAGTATCGTAGTTGTGATTTTTTTAATAACTGATTCTATTGTGAACTTGCTATTGTGGTTGCAACTGCTACTTAAATCCCTGATTCAATTATTTTAAATGCTAACATTGGGTGCAATTGCTTCTGTTGTGCACAGATGAGGAAACCACACTTTTGTTCGATTTTATGTTGGACATACTTGTATGTAGTTTTTTTTTGCCCAATGATGGACAACTCATTGAACGAGAGTAGTATTTCTGATTTTCATTTAGTGAGTTTACTATCATCGTGTCGTCGTCATCATCATCTTCATCACTCCTTTAGTTGCTTCCTTTCTCTCTCTCTCTCTCTTTCTCTCTCTTTTGTCTGCCTGTCTGTCTGTCTTATTATTATTGACACGGCTGATGATTTGTAAATTCTCTATGAGAATCAGTTTGTTAATACTGTGCATGACCAAGCATAGCTATGAGATCTGAGGGCTTAATGTATCATTTTGAATAGTAAACTTCATCATGCCATTATTGCTTCTTTAGTTATGATTTGTATCATGATCATACCCGTGCTACCTTTTATTAGTGCATAACAAATAATTATCAGTTTTCTGTCATGCACATTTTCAGGCTGCTGATTTTGTTATTTAGTGACTACAGTACTGAAAACATATGTTAACTACATATGGTTGTGTTCTCTGTGTGTGTGTGTCAAATTGTTGTTTACATATATCAACCATGGGAGACTGTTATTAAAGAAATTGTAGTATCAAAATTTCAAATTTATTCATGGGAGAATGTTCGAGTTTGCAATGTAATTTATTTTTTGTTTGATTCGATTCTTTGGCATGCTAACATAGGGTTCCTACTATTTAAATTGCTTCTATTGTGTACTGATGAGGGAACCACATTTTTGTTTGATTTCATGCTGGACATACTTGTATGTGGTTTTTGCCCTATGATGGAAAACTCATTGAACGAGAGCAGTATTTCTGGTTTTCATTTAGTGTATTTACTATCATCGTCCGTTGTCATCATCTACACTACATCATTGGTCACTCAACTTTTCTCTCTCTCTCTCTCTCTCTCTCTCTCTTCTATCTGTTGTTTCTATCTATAATCCATTTGTTTTTCTTATTGACACGGCTGATGATTTGTAAATTCCCTTTATGAGAATCAGTTTGTTAATACTGTGAATGACCAAGCATAGCTATAAGATCTGAGGGCTTTATTGATTGATTTTTAATCTTAGACTTCTTCATGCCACTAATGCTTCTTTAGACATGATTTGCATACTAATCTTACTCGTTCTGCCTTTTATTAATGCATAATGAGTAATTATCGGTTTTCTGTCATGCAAATTCTCAGGCTGCTGATTTTGTCCTTGTGAGTACTGTACTGAAATATATGTTACCACTACATATGGTTGTGTTCTCAGCAGTGAGAGCAGTAACTTGGCTCTTCCTCTCTCTCTATCTTCACGTTTGTGTCAAATTATTATTTATATAGACAGTCCATCGCCCTTGGTGGATACGAAGACAATCTACTGGCATTGACATACTTTTTTCCTTATCAGAAGTACCCCGGAACTTGTTAGAAATGTCACCCCTTACTGTGGAGAGTAACCAACTATAAATATTAAATAGTTAGACTAGCTCTGGCTTGAATACTACTTTCCTTGGTTTCAAAGGCCTGGCTAACAAAGCCAGAACTCCTAATCGAGGGCGGGAAGCAAAGTCAGTAGCTAGACCAGAGGAAGAGAAAGGATCGATCTCAAACCTATGCAAAAAGGGAATACCCTTCTCAGTGGAATTGAAGACCATCTGTTGGCACAAGTTTTTCCTAATTGGAAGTGCCCCATAACTTCTTAAGTTGTTAGGAATATCACCCTTTACTGTTTTACATAATTGCTTTGGGTGGTGCCTGCTTTGGATCTTTAATCCGGTTCGACCATCTATTATTCATTTCATCTTGTGGTTTCCATTAATATTTTTGCTCAGAATATTCATGAATTAATTCCTTTCTTTCAGTTTGTTTACCTCATGGTGATAGCTCCTAATATAGATGTTCTCTTATATTTACAGGACCCGAAGCATCGTAGCACAAAAAAGTGCCCCTCTTCTTACCCTTGACTTTATATTGTTGGTCTTTTTTGTTGGGGTGGTTCGATTAGTTATTTAACTTTGCCCAATTTGTTTTTCATTTTTAGCCACTTATGTTCTGGGCATTTTCAATCTACTCGAATACTCTAGCTATTCTTCCCAGTTAGTTTTGCTACAACGAAGTGGAAATGTGGATAATTTAACAGGGCAATATGTCTTCTTTTTAGGGTATGCCTAGTTTTCATTCATGAACTGTTTAGTAGAACAAATCTTTGGTTTCTGGCTCAAAATATTTCTGTAATTTACTTGCCATCATTTTTTTTGTGATAGCGAGTACTTCCTTGTTATGCAAAGTGTTTTATATATCATACTAGACTACAAAGACTGATCATGCATATGCCTAGATGTGTTAGAGTTGACTATGCATTGGATTTTGATCAAGCTTATGCACCATTTCGTTCTACCTTAGTAATTCATGCATGTACGCGAATGTGCAGCACTTGTAATAGCCGTGAAATATGCTCAAGATTCAAGAATAGTAGTGAACGTGCAGCACGTGTAGATTTGAAATATATATTGTTGTTGTTGGTTTAAAGTATGTTATTAAACAAC
This sequence comes from Hibiscus tridactylites, assembly GCA_958450335.1. NCBI lineage: Eukaryota > Viridiplantae > Streptophyta > Magnoliopsida > Malvales > Malvaceae > Hibiscus > Hibiscus tridactylites. The sequence goes on from OY288274.1 coordinate 17,955,174, forward strand.
TTGTAGTAACAAAATTTCAAATTTATTCATGAGAGAAATGTTGGGGTTTGGAATGTAACTTTTTTTGTTTGATTCGATTCGATTCTTTGTCATGCTAACCTTGGGTTCCTACTATTGCTGTTGCTTCTGTTGTGTACTGATGAGGGAACCAATTTTTTGTTTGATTTTATGCTGGACATACTTGTATGTGGCTTTTGCCCAATGATGGAAAACTCATTGAATGAGTGCAGCATTTCTGATTTTCATTTAGTGGGTTTACTATCATCGTCCGTTGTCATCATCATCTACATCACAAATGGTCACTAAATTTCTTTCTCTCTCTCTTTCTCTCTCTCTCTCTCTCTAATCTATCTGTTCTCTTATCGACACGGCCGATGATTTGTGAATTCCCTTTATGAGAATCAGTTTGTTAATACTGTGAATGACCAAGCATGGCTATGAGATCTGAGGGCTTTATTGATTGTATTTAATCCGACTTTGTCATGCCACTAATGCTTCTTTAGACATGATTTGCATCCTAATCTTACTCGTTCTGCCATTTTTTTAATGCGTAATTACGTGTTTTCTGTCATGCAAATTTCAGGCTGTTGATTTTATTCTTTAGTAGCTACAGGTGCTGAAGACATATGTTACTACGAACGGTTGTGTTCTGAGAACAGTAGCTCTTGTCTCTTCCTCGTATATCTGTGTGCATTTGTCAAACAATTATCTATACAGACAGACAACCTCCCTTCATTCACACATCTTTCGACATCAGGTGTTTCCTTATCCGAAGTTTGTCGTAACTTGTTAGAAACATCACCCTTCACCGTTAGACATAATTATTTTGTGGTTTCCATATATTTTTTTATCTAAATATTCATAATTTAATTTCACTGTTTGTTTATCTCATGGTGCTGACCCCTAATGGGATTTTTCTACCATGCGGCTAATATGCGGCTAATATACGGCGTTACCGGAAACATCATTAAGAAATACCGGAAACATCATTAAAAATACCGGAAACATAATAAGAAATACCGGAAACATGGATTTCGAAAGTATCGATACTTTTAGATATGTTGATTTCGTAAGTATCCATACTTTCGAAAGTATTCATACTTTTGGATATGTTGATTTCGAACCATACTTTCGAAATCCATGTTTCCGGTATTTTTAATGATGTTTCCGGTATTTCTTAATGATGTTTCCGAAACGCCGTATATTAGCCGCATATTAAGCTGCCGTACCGCAGAACTACCCCCCTAATGTAGATGTTTTATGGGGTATTTTGTGGAGACAGAGTTGTTGTTGGAAGTAGTCTACACTTTTTATTGGTCTTTCGAACGTCGTCGATTTTTTCTGACGACTTTGGGAAGGGATGGCTATTTTTCTTTCCCATTTATGGCCCAATGTATGTCGTCGGAAGGTACGGCGACATTTCCTTCCCGAAATAGTTATTGTAGCAACATCCCTATTTCACAAACTAAAAAAAAAACTGCCTCACTTCATGGAATTATTTTTTCCAATAACCTCATCCAATTAAAATGTCCATGTTTTTTTATTTTAGGTATAGGGTGCTCATTTACGTTTTGTATAAATATTTGAATGTATTTGTTTTTCATAACAAAACGGTATTAACTCATTGAGTGATTAATACGGGTGAGTGTTGCATATATTCATTATGAGATGATTTTTTAACATATTTTTCTTCTTTTATAATATCAATGGATTCTAACTTCTGTTTTTTTATAATAAAAAATAATATTTTGTTATGAATATTTATCTATGTGGATGTCTATCATGATTAGAACTTTATCAAAGGAGTTTGATTTATTTATTATTAGGAATATTATCTCTATGAATTAGAGTTTAATGTATTATGTACTTCTTATGCCTATAAATAGATGATTCATTGAAGGCATTGTATACAAGTTTATATTTGAGAATAATACAAATCTCTCTCTTTCTCCCATCTCTTTGTTCTTCTTGTTCTTGTTCTTCTTTATTTTATTCACAACACGTTATCAGCACGAGACTCTAATCAACTGAGATCTTTATCGTTCCAATCTAAAAGAAGTTATTCGAAAGAACTCGATTCTAGGATGAACCAAAGATAAGTTTTTTTTCCTTATATATTTTTAAAAATTACCGATTGTTTTCTCTATATATTTTAACTTAGTTTTTAATATATATATTTTTTTGTTGAAAAGCTTGGGAGTATATTTCATTGTATTCGAGCATTGGACAAGAGATAAATTTGTGGCTTCTCACAGAGCAAAGGACAAATTGAAAGAGATGGAAAGACCATGTTCGGTATAAATTACATATTTTTAAATTGCTGTCTTTATTGATCTACCTTTGATGTGTTTGAATCAAAATCAATAACATTCACATTATTTAGTTTAAATATTAATAAAAATAGTTTAAATATTAAATTCGCATTTTCTTTCAAATCTTCAATTTCAAATTAAATTCTTTATATATTTTAAATTTGTTAAATAACATTTAACTTATAAATATTAAATTAAAAGTAAAATAAAATATATTAGACTATGCGCATGAGCGCCTATTTTTTCATGGAGAGATAGTCTTTTATATGGTGCCTCATATTTCTATTTTATTTAGTTTTGTTTACTTTTACTTTAAATTCAATTTCAACCTTGGACAATTGGTGTTTTCTATTTAATGTTGTCATACCAATAACTTTTCAATTAAAATTGTGTGTGAACATCATTGATGTAAGTTTATTGAGATTTCTCTATTTATTTAGTTTATAATTAAATATCAATATTTGTTTATGATATTCTATTGGTAAAAGTTGGTATTTTTAATTATGTTTTGAGTTTTACATGATATAATAGCTGGGAAAAAGACGAGATTCTTGTGAGAAGCTTCTTGGTCATTTGTTATGTCTCTATTGTGCTCGGGAGGAAAATTAATATCGGTAAATTTTATTCATATTTTATTTTTATTCTTTATATTATTATTTTAAAGTGCGATAAATCATGATGATTTTGAATTTACAAGAAGATTATTATAAAGTCTATATTTGTTCGAAAGCAATATTTCTTCTTCGTTGAAAAACTTGACCATATACTTCTCCCAATTTCAAGTTACGAAAATTTTTCTTGATCCAAAAAGTTTTATGGGAGGCATTCCATGATGTTTATTCCATGCGATTATCAATAATGAGGCATTCCCTGAAGTGAATGCAAGCATGATGTTTATTCCATGCAATTATCAATGATGGGGCATTCCCTGAAGTGAATGCAAGCATGATGTTTATTCCATGCGATTATTAGATCTGTTTCATTCCCTGAAGTGAATACAAACATGGTAAATCATTATTCAATTAGAGACATAATTTCGATATAATCCAAGTATAATTGGCTGGACATCCCGTTCTGCGAGGCTACTGGTCTCAAAGGAGGTTTTTAAAGGACCTTGTGGACAGGTTTAACAATGTCGCGTATGAGGATTAAATCTTTGTTCTCTGTGATAAGGATATGTTAAAAAGGATTTAAAAGCCCACTGGCTCTACTCCATTCCCTGAAGTGAATGTGAGATTATATTATGGAAGGAATAAAAAATCACATTAAAAGTTGTGGTCGTGGTCGAGGCTAGGAATATACACATGAAAAATATAGTTGTATTAAGAATACTTCTACCCGCTGGTAGCAAAGTTATAAGGATGACAAGAGTGATAAAGATCATTATAAAGAAGTGAAATCCTTTTATCAATGTGATGTTATAAACTATTGGTTTCGTACTTGTCAAACGCCAAAGTATTATGGACTTTATCCATAATCATGAATGATAAATGAAATAAAATATAAACAAAATTTGTTTATGGCGAAAATAATTATGGCGTTATTGGTCCAACTCAATTGGATATTGTTAATTTTCTCATAACCCTTGAAGGGAATAATTTACCATTTATTTTATTTCCCTTATAACCTCTAATATGAATAATTGGTTTTTTATTTTTTTATGTTAATTCGTTTTATTTATTATTTATTTATGTTAGTTTGCTTTATGTTTATTTATTTCACATATTATTTATTTACGATTTATGTTAATTTATTATTTGAAGAATATGATTACTTCCGGAATAAAATATACAATGAATTGTGGCTATTTATGCCTAGAATTGTGGCTATTTATGTCTAGAATTGTGGCTATCTATGCCTAGCAGATAATGCAAGTACTCATATTGTACTTAAGCATAAGAAATATTTTTCCCATTTAAATGCAAGGGGAAATATAAGTAGTATTTCTCAAAGTACTAAAATATCAATACTTCGGAAGAGCACTTGAAAGTTTATCTCTGATAGATAATTGACTTGATATTATGTGCTATATTTTATATTTTTCATTCCTCGAAGTGAATGAGACAAAATACATATTTTCATTACCTGAAGTAAATGAAACAAAGCACATTTTGAAATGTGCACAATTATGCATTTCTTGATTAAAATGCAAAGGAATAATGTGAGTACTATATCCGGAAGTACTAATATCACAAAAGGCTCTGGTTGAGCAAATATGTTATTGTCAAATGGAACTTTATTCCATATTCACAATGCGTTATACTCGTCAAAGTCATAAAGAGAGCAATATGAGTTCGCAAACTATCCCTTTGGAAATTATAGATAACATATGTTATCAATTGACATTTGAAATAAGCCAATATGGATATAAGTTCTGGTAGCCAAAAAGTCAGTTGAAAGTTATAGAAGAGCTATATATTGCTACCAAAAGATAATTTCAATTGAAAGCTCCGAAAGAGCTAAATATATTCCTATTTAAAGGAACAATTTTGATGGTCGTACTAGACATGTACGAGTAAGATTGAATTACATGTTATGGTAAACAAGAAGTTTACAAATTCAGAGATATATACACATATATATATAGTTGGCATGATCGGTTAGACCATCCTGATCAATAATGGTGCAGAAATTATTGAGATTTACATGCACGTGTATTAAAAGAACATGTAGTTCTTGTGGTGCTTATTCTCAAAGAAATAGATTAAATTCCACTTATTAAAGAACGTGAAGTTCTTGTGTTGCTTAAAGGAATTGATTAAATTTCACTTACTAAAAGAACATGAAGTTCTTGTGTTGTTTGTTCTCAAAGAATATAGATGATCCCACTTACCAAAAGAATTAGAACTTAAAGTTCTTGTACTGAAGTTAAGATTGTATGTCTTGCATATCTGAACGAAATATGGGCCCGTATATCCACAAATGTGGAAAGTTTTATATGATTTTAGTAGATGCATCTACATTGTTTTATCGACTTACAACCAGAAGTTTGTGAGATTGATTTTAAAAAGATTCAGATTATGCAGTTAGACTATTCGTCTTGAAAAGCTAGTGGGTTTATGTTTTAGGCTATATCAGTTGTTACAAAGCCTATTGATTATGAAAAATATAGTTTAGCAAAATTTCAATTGGATGCCTCCTATTTAATAGCTAAACTATGAGAACAAAAGAGTTATTATTTATATGGTGTTTCCATATAGCAACACTTATACGCATCAAGCCAACGAGTTATAATAAACTCCCCGTTATGATTGGTTTTTGGTCAGAAACCATACATTTCCCATTTTATGATTTTTGATTGTGCGATATGAATTGCTCCACCACAACGCACAAAATGGGTAAATAAAAAGGGTTGAGAATATATATTGAGTACGAGTCTTCTTTTATGTTTAAATTCTTAAAAATTAATTGGAGAATCATTTATGACATGATTTTTCTCAACATCAGGGGGGAAATAATAATCAGCTGGATAGAGGAAAATGAATTATCATTATCTAGATCCTCGTATATGAACTAGAAGTTCATAAGATAATCCATGTTATTACATGTCAACTGCCAGACATATTTACTGACCCAATGAGAGTAATTAAGTCTCATATACCAGCTGAAATGCTCTAAGTTTAAATTACATGTTAGAGCGAGAGAATGTAAATCATGCCTGAAGCATGATAGTTGAAATGGTTCCAATGATCAAAATTCTCGTAAATAGAAAGTAATATGAGATGATCATATATTGGAGGCGGGTGCTCATGAAGAGACCCAAGACATAACAAATAATAAAACTCTATAAGAGTTTCAGATACCTGAAATAAAGATTGAAATCTTGAAGAGATCTCGATGAGTTATGTCATTACGAGAATGGAACCAGAAAATTGGAAAGTTGTCGACAACGATTTTACAAACAATTTTACATAAAATACTTCTATAGAAGTAAAGAAAGAAATCGAGGATCTTGTATAAAATCTATCCAGAAGTATAGATATTAAATTGGTCAATGTTGAAAGACGCTTTGAACTTCTAAAATAGAAGTATTTGGACAAGCAGTCCAAACACCTAAAGGTGTAATGCAAGTGAGGCACAAATAAGTAGTCGTAAATACGACTTGAACTATGATTTATGAAAAGTTTTAATTACTTCATGGTGGATGCAATTACTTTGGCAGTTTTGAAAATTTTACATGCATCTAATTATTTGTGGATCCATATTTATCCTTGAAAGATCTAAAATGCTATAAGCATTTAGAAATTTCTGAGGAAATTTATTTAGACATGTCTCATGAATATTTTGGCGCATTTGGTATAATCGCCTTAGTGAATTTTGAGGAAATACTATAAGAATGATCAGATTTCCTTATGTATTTTATAAAGGAGTTTGGATTAAGATCCATTATGATAATTTTAGAACTTCTAAAGAGCTTCAAATTGGAAACTCATGAAGTACTTTCAATACAAGTACTTGAATCTTGACATCAAGTTTATCTCGACCTGAAGATCGAGCATTTTTATATATTTCTTTTGTCTATGAATAGACATAAGCTGAAAGAATCTTAAAGAAGATTCAATATGAATAGAGCATATCTATTGAGTATCCCAATAGTTGTAAGATTGTTGGATGTGAATAAAGATAATTATATATTTTCTTGGTCTTGAAGCACTATATATTAGTTGGTCAAGAAATATCTATGAATATACAAAGATCATTACATTTGGATCTTCAAACATTCGTTGATGCCTCCTCAAATGTCGTAGAAATAATTGTTATGCACGAGGCAAGCAAAAAAAAATGTGTTTGGCTAAGACCATTGACCCAACATATCCAAAAGATATGTGGATTTACTTTTACAAGATATGATAAAAGCTATCTTGTGTGAAGATAATGCAAGATGTTTATCTCAGTTTGAAAGTGGATACATCATGAAACATATTACTCCAAAGTTTCATCCCTCACGATCTTTAGAAAAATGATATTCAAGATTAAATTATGAAGATTCAAAGATCTTCTGTGATGTTTGCATGAGGGGGAGTAAATACGCGTTGCACTCTTTTTCCCTTAACCGAGGTTTTGTCCCAATGGGTTTTCCTGGTAAGGTTTTTAATGAGGCAACATGTTATGCGTATCAAAGATGTGTGTACTCTTTTTCCTTCACTAAAGAATTTTTTTCCCACTGGGTTTTTATCTTAGTAAGGTTTTAACGAGGCACATTATCTTCATAGACATCCAAGGGAGAGTGTTATGAATATTTATTTATGTGGATGTCTATCATGATTAGAACTTTATCAAAGGAGTTTGATTTATTTATTATTAGGAATATTATCTCTATGAATTAGAGTTTAATGTATTATGTACTTCTTATGCCTATAAATAGATGATTCATTGAAGGCATTGTATACAAGTCTATATTTGAGAATAATACAAATCTCTCTCTTTCTCTCATCTCTTTGTTCTTCTTGTTCTTATTCTTGTTCTTCTTTATTTTATTCACAACATATTTTATCTTGTCAGACCAACTAATAGTTAGTTATGAGAATGTATCTTTTATAATAATGATTTTGTATTATACAATTTTAAAATTTCAAAATAAATATTTTCATAAGAAAACATTAGCCTCGATCAAGATGAGATATGAGATACCAGTTTTGAGATTTTAAATTCTAAGTTTTTGTAATGTATCATACTACTTGAATAGATAACGTGGGACTAAAATAAAAACATAGACTAAAAACTTATACATGAATAGATTTATATGATGAAATTCGAATTTTGACACTCAAAATCAAAGTTCTAATTTTTTGCTAAAATTTTATATAATAATGGGTAGTTATTTCATTCGGAAGCATTTAATTTTAGGGTTTAGGAATTTTGGTGGATGAGTTTTGAATTTAGGAGGTGTGGTTAGAAATTAAAATTTAGGGTTAGAATTTAAGATTTATAGATTAAAACTTAAATTCCAAATCATATTACCTTAAAAACTAAACCCTAAAATCTCTTAATCTTAAATTCTAAGCTCATAAACCTTAAACTTTAAACCAAAGCTTTGTTTAGTAAAAAGCGGTTTGAGCAAAAATGAGAGGTTTTATACATAATTAAAGGTTTGATATTAAAGTTGTAATTTATAAAGACTCTTTTACCCTTACCAATTACTAAAAATCTCTAAATAATCTTAATTATATATTTTCTCACTTTATTTATAAGCTAATCATATTTTTTGTATTATTATCACATATTTATATGTGTATTTAAATAATTAATTATATTATATTAAAATAATTATATAAATAATAAATTAATATATAAATCATTCGAATATGTTTAAAAAATTATATTAAAAATAATTTTTATAAATTTAATTAATATTAATTAGATACAAAATATTGATAACTAATAAATTATTTAAACAAGTATTGAATATAATTATGTCATTATATGTCATTTTGTTTGTTTAAATAATCTAACAACTATCATTTAATTTTACCAAACACTTTTATACAATCAGCTAATACAATCTGTTAATTAAATCGGCTAATGTAATCCGCTATAAGTTATCCGTTAATTGCAAAACAGAGCTTAAATTTTTAAATATTAAAACTGAATCGTTTGTGAAAACTTTTTATTTTTACCACCAATGCATGAAATAGATATTACTCCAAAAACTTTTTCTAATTCATAATTCGGATAACTATATTAATGGGATATTTTTAATGGAATGGATAAACTCTTTAACAATAAGATAAAGTTAGTAATGGAACAAAGAAGCGATCCAAAGTACTAAAATATCAATACTTCGGAAGAGCACTTGAAAGTTTATCTCTGATAGATAATCGACTTGATATGATGTGCTATATTTTATATTTTTCATTCTTCAAAGTGAATGATACAAAGTACATATTTTCATTAACTGAAGTAAATGAAACAAAACACATTTTGAAAGGTGCACAATTATGCATTTCTCGGTTAAAATGCAAGAGAATAATGTGAGTACTATATCCGGAAGTACTAATATCACAAAAGGCTCTAGTTGAGCAAATATGTTATTGTCAAGTGGAACTTTATTCCATATTCACAGTGCGTTATACTCGTCAAAGTCATAAAGAGAGCAATATGATTTCGCAAACTATCCCTTTAAGAATTATAGATAACATATGTTATCAATTGGCATTTGAAATAAGCCAATATGGATATAAATTTTGGTAGCCAAAAAGTCAGTTAAAAGCTCTAGAAGAGCTATATATTGCTACCAAAAGATAATTTCAATTGAAAGCTCTGAAAGAGCTAAATATATTCCTATTTAAAGGAACAATTTTGATGGTCGTACTAGACATGTACGAGTAAGATTGAATTACATGTTATGGTAAACAAGAAGTTTACAAATTCAGAGATATATACACATATATATAGTTGGCATGATCGGTTAGACCATCCTGATCAATAATGGTGCAGAAATTATTGAGATTTACATGCACATGTATTAAAAGAACCTGTAGTTTTTGTGGTGCTTATTCTCAAAGGAATGGATTAAATTCCACTTATTAAAGAACGTGAAGTTCTTGTGTTGCTTAAAGGAATTGATTAAATTCTACTTACTAAAAGAACATGAAGTTCTTGTGTTGTTTGTTCTCAAAGAATATTGATGATCCCACTTACCAAAAGAATTAGAACTTAAAGTTCTTGTACTGAAGTTAAGACTATATGTCTTGCATATCTGAACGAAATATGGGCCCGTATATCCACAAATGTGGAAAGTTTTATATGATTTTAGTAGATGCATCTACATTGTTTTATCGACTTACAACCAGAAGTTTGTGAGATTGATTTTAAAAAGATTCAGATTATGCAGTTAGACTATTCGTCTTGAAAAGCTAGTGGGTTTATGTTTTAGGCTATATCAGTTGTTACAAAGCCTATTGATTATGAAAAATATAGTTTAGCAAAATTTCAATTGGATGCCTCCTATTTAATAGCTAAACTATGAGAACAAAAGAGTTATTATTTATATGGTGTTTCCATATAGCAACACTTATACGCATCAAGCCAACGAGTTATAATAAACTCCCCGTTATGATTGGTTTTTGGTCAGAAACCATACATTTCCCATTTTATGATTTTTGATTGTGCGATATGAATTGCTCCACCACAACGCACAAAATGGGTAAATAAAAAGGGTTGAGAATATATATTGAGTACGAGTCTTCTTTTATGTTTAAATTCTTAAAAATTAATTGGAGAATCATTTATGACATGATTTTTCTCAACATCAGGGGGGAAATAATAATCAGCTGGATAGAGGAAAATGAATTATCATTATCTAGATCCTCGTATATGAACTAGAAGTTCATAAGATAATTCATGTTATTACATGTCAACTGCCAGACATATTTACTGACCCAATGAGAGTAATTAAGTCTCATATATCAGCTGAAATGCTCTAAGTTTAAATTACATGTTAGAGCGAGAGAATGTAAATCATGCCTGAAGCATGATAGTTGAAATGGTTCCAATGATCAAAATTCTCGTAAATAGAAAGTAATATGAGATGGTCATATATTGGAGGCGGGTGCTCCTGAAGAGACCCAAGACATAACAAATAATAAAACTCTATAAGAGTTTCAGGTACCTGAAATAAAGATTGAAATCTTGAAGAGATCTCGATGAGTTATGTCATTACGAGAATGGAACCAGAAAATTGGAAAGTTGTCGACAACGATTTTACAAACAATTTTACATAAAATACTTCTATAGAAGTAAAGAAAGAAATCGAGGATCTTGTATAAAATCTATCCAGAAGTATAGATATTAAATTGGTCAATGTTGAAAGACGCTTTGAACTTCTAAAGTAGAAGTATTTGGACCAACAGTCCAAACACCTAAAGGTGTAATGCAAGTGATGCACAAATAAGTAGTCGTAAATACGACTTGAACTATGATTTATGAAAAGTTTTAATTACTTCATGGTGGATGCAATTACTTTGGCAGTTTTGAAAATTTTACATGCGTCTAATTATTTGTGGATCCATATTTATCCTTGAAGGATCTAAAATGCTATAAGCATTTGGAAATTTATTTAGACATGTCTCATGAATATTTTGGCGCATTTGGTATAATCGTCTTAGTGAATACTAATTGAGAAAATACTATAAGAATGATCAGATTTTCTTATGTATTTTATAAAGGAGTTTGGATCAAGATCCATTATGATAATTTTAGAACTCCTAAAGAGCTTCAAATTAGAAACTCGTGAAGTACTTTCAATACAAGTACTTGAATCTTGACATCAAGTTTATCTCGACCTGAAGATCGAGCATTTTTATATATTTCTTTTGTCTATGAATAGACATAAGCTGAAAGAATCTTAAAGAAGATTCAATATGAATAGAGCATATCTATTGAGTATCCCAATAGTTGTAAGATTGTTGGATGTGAATAAAGATAATTATATCTTTTTTTGGTCTTGAAGTACTATATACTAGTTGGTCAAGAAATATCTATGAATATACAAAGATCATTACATTTAGATCTTCAAACATTCGTTGATGTCTCCTCAAATGTCGTAGAAATAATTGTTATACACGAGGCAAGCCAAAAAATGTGTTTGACTAAGACTATTGACCCAACATATCCAAAAGATATGTGGATTTACTTTTACAAGATATGATAAAAGCTATCTTGTGTGAAGATAACGCAAGATGTATATCTCAGTTTGAAAGTGGATACATCATGGAACATATTACTCCAAAGTTTCATCCCTCACGATCTTTAGAAAAATGATATTCAAGATTAAATTATGAAGATTCAAAGATCTTCTGTGATGTTTGCATGAGGGGGAGTAAATACGCGTTGCACTCTTTTTCCTTTAACCGAGGTTTTATCCCAATGGGTTTTCCTGGTAAGATTTTTAATGAGCCAACATGTTTTGCGTATTAAAGATGTGTGTACTCTTTTTCCTTCACTAATGAATTTTTTCCCACTGGGTTTTTATCTTAGTAAGGTTTTAACGAGGCACATTATCTTCATAGACATCCAAGGGGGAGTGTTATGAATATTTATCTATGTGGATGTCTATCATGATTATAACTTTATCAAAGGAGTTTGATTTATTTATTATTAGGAATATTATCTCTATGAATTAGAGTTTAATGTATTATGTACTTCTTATGCCTATAAATAGATGATTCATTGAAGGCATTGTATACAATTCTATATTTTAAGAATAATACAAATCTCCCTCTTTTCTCTCATCTCTTTGTTCTTCTTGTTCTTCTTTATTTTATTCACAACAAATTAATATTAATTAGATACAAAATATTGATAACTAATAAATTATTTAAACAAGTATTGAATATAATTATGTCATTATATGTCATTTTGTTTGTTTAAATAATCTAACAACTATCATTTAATTTTACCAAACACTTTTATACAATCAGCTAATACAATCTGTTAATTAAATCGGCTAATGTAATCCGCTATCAGTTATCCGTTAATTGCAAAACAGAGCTTAAATTTTTAAATATTAAAACTAAATCGTTTGTGAAAATTTTTTATTTTTACCACCAATGCATGAAATAGATATTACTCCAAAAACTTTTTCTAATTCATAATTCGGATAACTATATTAATGGGATATTTTTAATGGAATGGATAAACTCTTTAACAATAAGATAAAGTTAGTAATGGAACAAAGAAGCGATCCAAAGTTCAATAACTAATCATATACCAACTTTACACGTGGTAAATTCTTATTGGATTATGTATCGTGGCACGGCACCCCGTTCTCAAATAGTGCCCGGGGTTAAAAAAGGAAATAAAATCGAAATATTTATTTATTTCCAATTTTTATTTCTTGCTATAAAAATATCAATTTCTCTTTCATTTTCAACCTAGCACGGGGGCGATTTTCTCCTTGAAATCCATTCTCAGATCTTCTCATCGAATCCTAATCGTATGCCTCTCATTCTCTTTTTTTCTTTTGTTTTTTTTTTCTGGGAAATGATTTGATGCAAGTATGTTTTTGTTTCCAGATCTGGATTTGCATGTATACCTTTTGTTTTAGAATGTTTGATTTTCGAATTTTGCTTCATGGAGTTATCGATCGGCTGGAAATACTTGATCTCTGCATAAGTTCTTGTTTGTTTCGTGTTTCCCCTTTTAGCTTAGCCTGATTTAATCATTTTGAATTTATGATTCTATTGTTTTTTAATAGAATTTGAAATCACGTTGTTAGATCGGATTGATTTGAATTGATTTGTAGACTTTTTGGTAATTCATTTTGAATGTCGACTTCACTCTTTAGATAGGATCGAATTATAGGTTTGCTATACAGAAAAGTTACTTTACAAATTGAGTTGACTTTAAATTTTTATTTTATTTTTTTCAAAACATTGGCTCTCATCTTCAATGTGTGTTTATTGCATGTTTCTTTCTGTCTCTGCTACGCAGATACGGCTGGATATAAGAACGCTTGTAATTATTTGCTGAATTTAAGGAAAATGTTTCAGCTCTTGTGATAAATTCACGGGCATTCGTTTTTTCTTGATTTTGACAATCAATGATATGTGTAGTTTCTATCTCCTTGTTAATGATAGTATCTGTTCATCCATGTGTCCTAAATGCATTATATATTTTTTCAAGTTTCTTAACTGACAAACAACTGCTGAATTTGTGTTGTGATTCAGCTCTGAATAGCCGATATGGGAGGTGGGTTCAGAGTACTGCATTTGGTTAGACCATTCCTGTCGTTTCTGCCTGAGGTTCAGAGTGCTGACAGGAAAATTCCTTTTAGAGAGAAGGTCATCTACACCGTGATCTCCCTCTTCATCTTTCTGGTGTGCAGTCAGCTTCCACTTTATGGAATACATTCCACGACAGGTGCTGATCCATTCTATTGGATGCGTGTTATCCTTGCATCCAACCGTGGAACTGTTATGGAACTTGGGATTACCCCCATTGTGACATCCGGATTGGTGATGCAACTCTTGGCTGGTTCAAAAATCATCGAGGTTGACAACAGCGTTCGGGAGGATCGTGCACTCTTGTAAGTTTTCTTCACTAGTCTTTTAGCATTTTAACATCTTTTTTGCTAATTTATGGCTGTTTTTCTCTAAAATAACTTCAAGGCAATACTTATGCTTGGTGATTTTTTGTACATTAACGACACAGTAATTTCTTATGATAGGTCAAGCGATACCTTTATACATACTTAATGGTTTCAATGGACATTATAACATTTCATGGTTTTATGTGTGCTTTTCAGAAATGGGGCTCAAAAGTTGTTGGGAATCCTAATTGCTGTTGGTGAGGCTGTGGCATATGTATTGTCTGGTATGTACGGCAGTGTAGGACAGCTTGGTGTTGGAAATGCTATTCTCATTATCATTCAACTTTGCTTTGCCGGAATCATTGTTATCTGCCTGGATGAACTTCTCCAGAAGGGATATGGTTTGGGGTCCGGGATCTCCCTTTTCATTGCCACCAATATCTGGTATGTTATAATATTGTTTTCCATGTTCAACTCAACTCAAATGTATTCCTGTTAGTGGCTATCCTAACTACTATTTTGATTGTGCAGTGAAAACATTATCTGGAAAGCCTTTAGCCCTACAACAATTAATAGCGGCCGTGGGGCTGAATTTGAAGGTGCTGTCATTGCCATGTTCCATCTGTTGATTACTAGGACGGACAAAGTCCGTGCACTACGCGAGGCTTTCTATCGGCAGAATCTTCCAAATGTTACCAATTTACTTGCTACAGTGTTGATCTTCCTTATTGTCATCTACTTCCAAGGTTTCCGTGTTGTTTTGCCTGTAAGATCAAAGAATGCTCGTGGACAACAAGGATCATATCCCATTAAGCTATTCTACACCTCCAACATGCCTATCATCCTTCAATCAGCTCTTGTTTCAAATCTTTATTTCATCTCCCAGGTACCCTTTCACTCTATATGAATGGGGGTTCATTTCTCTTTATGTCAAAACTTCTTTAATGCTTCTTATTTTTGTGCAGTTGCTTTACAGGAAGTACAGTGGTAACTTCCTCGTGAATCTTTTGGGCAAGTGGAAAGAATCCGAATATTCTGGTGGTCAGTTTATTCCCGTTGGTGGTCTAGCATACTACGTTACTGCTCCTGCAAGGTTAGAATTGATCTTTGTCCGTCTTCGGTCTTCCATCTCATTAGTTCTCCGTACCAATGAAATGCTGATGCCTGGTTTTATCTGATTTTTACAACAGCTTGGCGGACATGGCAGCAAATCCCTTCCATGCTCTGTTTTATCTGGTGTTCATGCTTTCAGCTTGTGCCTTGTTTTCGAAAACTTGGATCGAAGTTTCTGGTTCTTCAGCCAAGGATGTCGCCAAGCAGCTCAAGGTATAAACCATTACATTTTCATTAGTAAAAACCGGTATTTTCCGTCTTCTGAAAGTACCTATTCACTGATGAATTTAATTGTGTTTGTTTGCCTCATTTTTGAAGTGGAAATTTTGTGAATCAAATGATGTCGTTGCATATTCTTCGATTTGATTAACCTTTCCTTGTTACCATTTTAAAGAGTTATGTTCTGTGTTTTCTTCTGCAGGAACAACAAATGGTGATGCCCGGACACAGAGACTCAAACTTGCAGAAAGAACTGAACAGATACATCCCAACTGCAGCCGCATTCGGCGGAATGTGCATCGGTGCACTGACCGTCTTAGCCGATTTCATGGGAGCAATCGGTTCAGGGACTGGAATCTTGCTGGCCGTAACGATTATATATCAGTACTTCGAGACTTTTGAGAAGGAGAGAGCCAGCGAACTGGGCTTCTTCGGCCTCTAAACTCCGACGTCCGGACTAAAAAGTGGTAAGGTGGAGAGCCTTGTGCAAAGTTTCGAGTGATCAAATTCAAATGAACGGTAGGTATGTTTCCACCTTTTGTTAAAACAATCCCCCCCTGGATAGAAGAGATTGAGGTCTTAATTGTAATGCGATGTCGTTTCAGCCACTTCAATTACGTTTTGATTTTTAACCAGAACTTTGTAGATTTTCCCCATTTCAGAATACTAATTCTATATGAAGCCTTGACTTAATTTCTCTTCTATTTTTATTATTGGTTTTCTAGTATTTATTTTGCTCTTTTAATTGTTTGGGTGTAAATGATTATGTTTCGATCCGAACTTGAATTCAAATTTTATGTGATTTTAAAAACTAACAATTTGAAAAATGAAACTTGAATTCGAATTCAATTTGAATGTTCAATTAGTAAATGGTCCAAACTTTTAAGTAATTGGCAAATTTGAATTATTAGAGATTTGTTTAACAGTAAAATAAATGTTTAAATTATATATATATTTTTAGATGGTAGTCGAATTATATTTCGAGTTAATTAGGTGCTTAATATTTTTAATGTATTTTACTATTGACGTATGTTAATTTTTGTTATTTGACATATATCATCTTCTTAAATTTTTAAAATTATATTTAAAAATTTATAAAACAAAAAATAATTAACCCCTTTCTTCCTCAACCATGTCCAACCATTAACTTTAATTATTCCCTTTCTTTTTTTCTTCAAAGCTTTGACCATGATTTTTTAATTTTTTTACTTTTTTACCTGACTATTTGAGATTAAATTAAATAAATTGATTAAGATTCAAACTCACAACACTTTATTTTTTATTTTCCTAAGAAATAAATATAAAAAACTGATATCAACATTTTTCGACCCCAAACTATTCACCAGCACCGTTAGCTACCCTTGCCAAGGGTGATAGATTTAAAACCGAAAGAATAGAATAGTAATCTAAATAAAGGAACTGAATCCGGTTGAACCGTAGCTCTAGAAACATCAATATCTTTTGAACTTACCAGTCCCAGAGCAAGAGCCCTGATGCTGGACACCATGAACCAATTTTATTTTATTTTTGTTAGTTTTAAATTTGGTTGGAATAGGAAGATGCTTGAGGATGGCAAACATTCACCCTCTTATTGTAAATGATAAATATGTTGAGTGATTCTTAAAATTATTGCTCATAACCAATCTGTTAATCGTAAAGGAAATTTTTCTAAGAAAATCTTAAATTTTGGGTGAGAAAATTTCTCATTTGGTTGCTAAAAAAAATTGTGCCAAGAAAGATACGGGCGACGAGAGAAATTTGATAGGACAATGAAGGTAAACGGAGAATTTCGATGTTAGGATTAATTCATTAATTTTATTTATTTTTAAATATAATTTTAAAACATCTATTTGGCCCAACATTAAAACATAGTGAAAATTATTGTATGTCACATTAAAACATCTATTTGGCCCAATATATAGTTCAAACACTTATCTGAAAAGAAAAGTGCATAAGTTAAACACTTAGTTGAGGGTTAAACCTCAGAGATTTAAACCAAATTTTAAAATTGTTCGAGTTCAACTCAACTAGTCTCTTCTTGAAAATATTTTAGTCAATCTTGGGATCAACCATTGATAAGGTAATCTTATAAAATTATATTCATTATTAATTATGATAATCATTTAGATAGGCTTAATAGTAAAAAAAAAATGTGTTTAATCTATACCTTTTTTAGTTTGATGTCTAACTTTTTTTCGGGCCATTTTAGTGCTTAAGTTTCATTCCGTAACTTAAATCACGTTTTTTAGTGATAAATGTTAAAAAATTTCAGTTAGCCAATAAAAACACGACATGTAGCATATTCTTGGTATTTTCTTTAAATTTTATTTTTTAAAAATCAGAAAATATATTTAGTTTTATAAAAAAACTCAAAATTTTTAATTACTCTAAACCCCAAACTCAAACCCTAAATACCTAAATTCCTACACTCCCACCACCGATTCAACCACCACGGCCCATCCATGCCTCCGTCGCCCCCTACTACTGAAAACCCGATCATTTTGTCGTAAAAAATCGACGAATGAAGAAAAAGAGATCGATTGGGCTTCTAATCGACAACTAGAAGGTGAGAGATGCTGAACGATGAGGTACACGACTAGTGGCGGATCTATAAATATATTTGAGGGTGTGCACACATAGAATCTCAAAATTTGAGGGTGGGTACAAGTCATAAATTTTACAAAAAGTTAAAGACTAATTCATAAAAATTAAAAAAATTGAAGGTAAATATGTGAATTGAAAAGTTAAGGGTGGGCACGGGCCCACGCACTCTACATATAGATCCGCCATTATACACGACGCTTGGGTGGTGAAGTGTGAACCGCCGACATGTGGGGACAACGGACGGTGAGGAGATGTGATTTGAGGGTTTGATTGAAAGAAATTAAAATTTTGAGTTTTTAAAAAGTTTATATTTTTAAAGAAATTCAGAAATTAAATAAATAAATAAATAAAACATACCACATGTCGTGTTTTTATTGGATAATAAAAAAAATTAACGACCATTGATGAAAAACTTAATTTGAATTACATGATAAATCGTTAGGCACTAAAGTAGCTCGAAAAGAAACGTTAAGTACTGAACTAAAAAAATATATGTTGGGCAATTTTTTTTTGACTATTAAGCCAACTTAACTTAAGTTAGTATGTATTGAATAAGTTATAAGTATGCTCGTTTGGGAGTAACATTCTTAAAATTTTAATCGTTATGCTATTGATTTTTATTATGAAAGGAGTTTACTTTATATATATATATATATATATATATATATATATATGTTTATAATACAAGACAAAACAATAAAATATAAAGGTGTGAAAGATGTTAAAATATCAATCCTAAGGCTGTCAGAAGAAATTTTCTGAAATAAAAATTCAGAAAAATTATAACTTTGCCTCGAGTGCTCTTTAAATATAACAAAAATTCTTCTGCTACTTGTTCTTGGCATGTCGGCACAACCACAAAAGAGAATCACAACATGTATAGAACGACCTCCTTCATTAAAAAGCGCTCGTTGATACTCGTCACTCGAACGCATAACTGTCAAAAAACAAACTACTGTCATGAAGACAGACAAAAACTACTAAAAAGCAGACGAAAGAACTGCCACCAAGCAGACAAAAAAACTGCCATAAAAGCATATTTAAATAAAAATCTAACAAAATAGAAGAAAAATAAGAAACAAACTTGAAAAACGAAATATTCATCGAAAAAGGTGAATTTTATTTATGAATATAATTTATATACACATTAAAGTAAAAGAATAAAGTTATGACCTATTCATCAAAATTCACATTATATAATAAATATATTATCGATATTAACCTGCATAAAATTTGTCCTAAAAAATAGCTAATGTTAAAAGATATTTTTAAATTTAATATGAGATTCTATGTAACACCTGTGTTTTGGGGTTAGGAGTTAGTCGGGTTAGTAGTCCGAGTCGGTAAAATTAAATTAAATCAATTCAACCTTAATTAGGATCTAATTGGGTTTTAAATAAATGGGAGGGAACTTTTTAGTAATTTAACCCAAAAGTTTTTAAAAGGAAGACACCTTTTAAACAAGCTAAAAAGAACAACAACAAAATGGTCTTCCTTTCTTCCCCAAACGTGAAAAGCCCCAAACCTCTCTAAAACCACCAAGTTACTATTCCATTGATTTTCAACTCCATTCCAAGGCTATTTTGAGAGGTAAAAACATTTTCTAACTCTTCTCTTCATCCTCTATCTACTCATAGTCATAGATTTTAAAACTACCCACTTTTAAAAAGTTAGGGTTTGGTAAAAGTTTGAATTTTATGGAGATTTTCAATTTGTTTTGAAATATAGAGTTGGGTTTTAGTTTATTCCCATTATAATGAACATAATATGTTGAAATGGTTGGGTTTTGGTGAAAACCTGAAATGGGTTTTTTAGGTAATTTTTAAGGTGTTTAAAACTTGATTTTTAGTGGGTTTTAGGTTGAAATTAGAGGGTTGATGGTTTATGTATGCTAGGATGATGTTTTGGGACCATTTGAGGGTCATTTGGATGATTGAAAATAGAATTTTCAGCTAGGGTTTGAGGGAGCACGAAAATGGGCATTTTTGGGGGTTTGATTTGATTGGAAAATTTGTTGAAGTTGGTTTGGGCTCAAGAGTTAAGTGTTGACTGAATTTTAGAATTGATTGGGATTAATGGATGTGTTTTTGGTTGGCTAGAAGCAAGAGGAGACGTCGAAGGAACATTGGGATCGAATCCGAGCTTGTAGGAGGCTTACTTTGGTTGCTAAGGAAGGGTGGTGAGTGATTTTAAACATGTTTTAAAGTTTGGTTCGAGTATGTGAAGTGTGTGAGTTAAAAATGTGCTTGGTAGGCTATTTCTATGTGAATTCAAGTTGTTAATTTAGCTATTGATTTCCATTAAATGCTATTGTGGTTGCCTATTTATGCTCTTGTGAAATGTGAGTTAATTTTTACATGTATACCATGATATGTATATGTGATGAGCATGAGATGTGGTTGATGGATATGTGATGTGGTAAATGAAAATTGGCACTAATTAACTTACCGGGTGTAAATGATCAATCATTAGGATTTGTGTGCACACAAATTGAGTCAAAACGTACGTGGCCTTGATGGCGTTAAGTCATCAAAGAGGAGTACGGTGATGTAATATTCCACCGAAAGCTATTATATATTCTACGGGATGATGAGTGGAATCCCATCCGTAGGGCATGTGGTGATGAGTGGAATCCGCCCATGCAAGGTCCGGTGATGAGTGTAATCCCACCGAGGTAAAGTGGTTGTTGAGATTAAATTCGCACATCCGGGTAACTAATAGTGGTCAATTAAACTTGTTCATATGATTGTGATATATGATGTTGACATATGATGTTGGTATATGATGGTTGAGCTTAGTATGATGTAAGATGTCATATTATGCCTCTTGAAAGACTAGCTAGGTCTACTTGTCATTTTACCTATGCATGTTAGATATGAGATTTAGAGAATACATGCTTGAACCCTAGATTGTTGATGTTTTCGGTTTTAGAGCATCCTCACTAAGCTTATAGTTTACGCTCTCATTTTCAACAATATAGATCATTAGCGTGGTGTTAGCTCGGAGCAAGGCAAGAAGGGCTTTCAAAGTTTGTTGCTCAAGTACGGTTATTAATTATGTAGTAGTCTAGCAATGTGGCAATGGTGTGTTTGAATGAGCTTTGTAAGACTCATATATGATTTTGATGTCTATAGCTTGACTTGGTTGTAAGCATGTTATAACTTGCCTTATACTTGTACGATGAATGCCCTATGGATATTTAAGGTTGTTTGATGGCATGTAAACATATATGTGATGATTGGTATCTTTTGTCTACTTAAAGGTCTTCAAGTATGCTCTTCATGATATGTTTTTATTGAGTATTTGTCATGTATGAGTGATTGTTCAAATCCATGTCTTGTATATGTTTGAGCATGCTAAACATAGGATGCATGCCTATAGACTTTGTTTGATGGTGTTGTGTGCCTTTAGGGGTCCTATGGGACCTTTAGACTTGTTGAAATTCCCCTAAATCTGTCTTTCGAATGTTGCAGGTAGCCCGCGTTTTAAAACGGGCTGGGTCGTTTCGGAACGGGCAGGCTTCAGGGACCCCGTATCGGAACGCGTTCTGATACGGTTTGGCCTCTAGAAAGCCCCTGTTTCGATACGCGTTTCGGAACGTTTTGGCTACTGAAATTCTGAGAAATTGACGAGATGAAGGCATTTCGAAACGGGTCTGGGGGTTTCGAAACGGTCAAAATCTCGTTGACCATGAGAAGTTGACCGTTGAGGGTGTTTCGGAACGGTTGACCCCCGTTTCGGTACGACCCCTTATAAGGGCTCTGGGGTAGTTGACCTGGTCAAGGCGTTTCGATACGCCTCAAGGGTGTTTCGAAACGGCATGTTTAAAAGATTAAAATTGGGCTGTTTAAATGCAGTTTCAGGTTCGAATGTTTATCTCATGTATTTTATTCCGTTGTTTGATCATATAGGACCTAAATGAACTTCTAGAAAATATTAAGTTAAAGAAAAAATAGGGTTGCTAACCGAGGGGGAACCTTAACGGGTTTGGCTTCGATTTTCCGCGTGTGGCCCACTCGGACCGGTCATCCGGCCAGACCAGAACGAGGGGGTTACATTCTAAATTTAAGATACCTTCAAATTAAATTGCTAGTATTAATATATTTATAACTTTAGAATAAATAATATTGGATATATTTTCAAAATTATAATTATCAAACCATTCTAATATTTTTTATAATGAATATGATTTTAAAATGAATTAATATAACTTATCTAATAATATGTCAATATATAAATATACATAAAATTATAAAACAACTACCTCTTGCAATGTAAAGCTGCAAGAGGTGAATACTAGAGTTTAGCCATGTTGATGAACTGAGTTGGTTGTGGTGGTTTTAGACGATTAATTCTTTTTTAGTTTTGGTAAAAAATTGTTGTCGATGGTTTGAGAAATGGAGCAAGGAGAAAAGAAAGACTAGAAAAATTGATTCCAACCGCCTAAAACCACTGTCATTCTATTTCATTCATCAATAATTCGTAACGAGTTTAAATTTTAGTGTCATAAATAAAATGAATTGAATTGAAAAAATCGTTTTATAATAAACTTTTATAATTAATATCTAATTTGAATTAATCAACCAATAAATTATATACAGATAATTATAAAAATTAAAAATTTACGAGGATTACAAATAATTCTTATACAACATAAAATATTATATTAATTCGTACTATTATTTTTTTAAAAATGGCATCCAATAGATTTATGTGTAAATTCATACAATTATCTTCTTATTCATATATTGTGTGAACTTGTGTATGAAAACTCTCTCCAATGCATTAGTAAGAGGAATGAAGGGAAAAATTAGAGAATAACGATAACGATGAGGGGCTGATAATCATGTCTTATTTAATATATTTTTTATGACTACTATTGATTTGTTTCATTTACAATTTTAAATTCAAAACCTAAATTTTATTTAAAAGATTTGATGCGTTATCTCCTTAAATTAACTAACAATTGATATTTATTCAACTTTTTAAGCAATATATTTTAATACGTGTCTAACTTTTTCTTTAAAAAAAATACATGTTTAACTTTTGACTAAGTGTTCTTTTCTATCTATATAAATTTTAGAAAAGGGATAGGGGACGCATAACTGAAATCCTGATACAATATATTAATGAACGTTCATTTTATCACTTCAATTGTTATATTAGAGTAAATAATCTTTAGAGTACGTGATCAAAATCTCTCATTTTTTTAGGTTATGAGTAGGGCTATAAATGAGACGAGATAGATCACGAGCTACTCCAGTCCGACTCGGTCAAAGCTCGACTCGATTGGATTCGAGCTCGAATTCTTAACGAGCCGAGCCGAGCTACTTAATACTCGACTCAAAATGTTCGCGAGCTACTCGAAAATATGATATACAATTTTTTATTTTTAAAATTTTAAAATCTAAATTCCTAAACCTAACCCCCTACAACATAAACCCTAAATATAAGCCATAAACCCTAAAATATAAATCCTAAATTCTAAACCCAACAACCTAAACCTTTAAAACCTAAACTAATATCATAAACCCTAAAATTAACAAGCTTGAGTTTACACTACTTTTGTATCAAAGTTTTTTTCCCTAATGGCTTTAAATGAGACACGGCAAATCGCGATCTATTCGAGTCCGACATGGCCAAATATCGATCAACACTTGACTCGATTAAGCTTGAACTCAACTCTAGTTCTTAACGAGCCGAGTCGAGCTCAAATTTTTTAGGCTCGTTAAAAATTACTCGAGCTCGAACTCGACTCGAAATCTTAATGAGCTGAATCAAGCTCAACATTACTCGAGCTCGACTCGGTTTGCTTACACCCGTAGTTGTGAGTTAAATATCTATTAAGAGTAATTTTTCTTCTCTCTTCCCCTTGTAGTAATTGTTCAAAAAAAAACTGTGATTGAACTATTTAAAGGCATAACTATCTTGTTATTTAAATATGAATGATATCATAATATAGAAATCCTAGTTTATTAGTTTCATTTCTTTACGTAGACGCCTAGCTGTCATAATTTAAATATCATATATAATCTTAACCAAACTCTATTCGATTCTCTTGAGAGGAATTGATGACTTATTCTTTAACGAGATACATACATATGATGAGAAAATATTCTATACATTTATGGTGGAGCATTTAGTTTTTAAGGTTTAGAGCTAGAATTTTAGTATTTGAGGTTAAGTTTTAAGTTATGAGAATAAATTTTATGGTTTTAAAACTTATGATTTAGGGGTTATGGCTTATGGCTCTTAAAAGAAACATGTGACAGCTTTAGAAGTCCGTTTGTGGGGAAAAAAATTCACTGACGGTGCATTAAATAATTACTCATATGTAATATTATATTATATTGCTTTCATTTTTATAAATATCTAATTTATTAGTTGATTAATTCGAATCAAATATTACAAAAACTCATTATAGGATGACCCTCCTAACCCAATTGTTCCATTCGGGAAGAACCAACTTATTATATTATATTGTATTGCTTTCATTTTGCTACATATCATCTACAATTATGTTTTCTTGATCTTCAATTTTATAACAACTCTTGTATGATATATCCTACAAGATTGGTTGCTTTCCGTCAACCCGTACTCTACCATAATTCTCTTAAACTTTTAAATTAAAGATTAATTTATAATTAAATACGATTAAATGCATGATCTTCTGAATGTTACAACAATAATAACACCAGCCAAGTTAAGATTCAATTATAATATCTTATTTTTTAACACTAATCATATATATATATATATTTATGTATGTATATATGTATGCTTCAAATACAAGATTGCTTTTATATAAAATAAGGTTCTTAAAGAAGAACCTTGACTTGCAAAAGTTGAAACTTTAGTTTAGTATAATGTTGGAATGTTTGAAAAATGGGTAGAAATGTAAGGGGTGGATGGTTCTAGAGATACACCTAATAACACAAACCATGAAATGATTGTGTTATGCTTTCATGGTGTGCCCAACAACCACTCATTCTCATCATGCACCTCAAAAGATCTATTCTGTCTCAAGTTTTGCCCTATGTAATTTAATTGGTTAAATTACACAATGGGTCCCCCATTAGAGGAAGGGATTAGCCAATAGTTCATTGTCAATAGGTATCTATAAACAAAGACAGCGCTATTAAGGGTACGGAACAGACTTGCGTATCCTAAATTTTAGATTAAATACTTATTATATCCTTATTAATTTTAAAATTAGATAACTTTACTCCTTTTACTGTCTGATTCTACTACCTAGCTTTTAAAACATAATTATTTAATAGATTTATATTGCTAATACTGGTAGTTTATAAATTCATATAGTATTATAAGTAAAATCACATTTTATATAATCACTAGTATTTAATATATTAACTCATTAATTTAGATTGAATACTGTAAAAATTTATTATGAAAATAATCTTCTTAGTCTAATTTAGTACAACTAAATTAAAATTAAAATCTTAATTTCACCCTAAAGACCTAACACCTCATCCTATTACACTAACTAATGAGATATCTTACAACTCTTACATTGAATAGTTCCCTAACTATTTTGTATTTTATGAATGTAATGATTTTCTATGAGCAAATCTTATCTCAAAGTCAGACACAACACACATGAACTGAAATTATAGTTGCATGTCCACTTGCCATCATTGTGCCTTGTCTTGTATTATAATTCATAATTAATTGTGTAAAAGTGCTAATATGTACTTTTACAAAATCTTAATATATTTCACTAAGTACTTAGGTTAACACATTATTTTTTAAATGATAAGTGAAGTTTTCAACGTTAAAATTATTTTTTTAAATAACATTTTACGAATAAATTAATAATTGTTATAAATATAATTATATAATTAAATAAAAATGTATTTAAAAACCATTCTTAATTTTGAAAATTGAAGCACCCCTTCATTGGCTTATGGGTCACTTCTTGTGAGTTTCAATAAATTTTAACTACCTTTTTAGACATGGGATGACCTTGTCTGCTAATGATGTTTGAGACAACAATTACATTTCCACCAAACATAACAGTTTGTTATTTTATTTTATTTATATATGTAAATAAATAAAAGATATATGTATATATAATTAACCTTAATTTCCACATTTAGCATTTTATTTCCCTTGATATGGGTAACAAAATACATTCAAACCTTAAATTTATGGAATGCTAACTATATTTTAAAAGTTGGTCTAATTATGATTTTTGTCCCTCTAGTATGCTAAAATTGGAGATTTTATCATTTTATTTTACTTAAATATAATTTGATTCCTATACTTTTATAATGTTATTAGCAGATTACCATTAAGTTAATGACATGGATTATTTTTACATATCAGTTGAACCAGTAATAAATTTACATAGCAGTTTATAACAAAGATAGAAGAAATAATTCTGAACTTTTATTGAATACTTACGGTTGTTTTAAAAAAATTCATGTTTTAAAGGAAGCAACTAACAATATTATGAATTTGGATATACTAATAACCTTATTTGAAAGCATATAGACCAAAGTACAGCAAAATTAAAGAATATGACTTAAAACTCAAATTTCAACATGGCAAAGGGGCTAAAAACATAACTAGGTTTAAATTTTAGGGGTTTAACATTGTAAAAAAATCATTAATGATTAAATTACCAAGTAATAAATGATTAAAAGCCTTAACCATTAGATTAGTTACTTTATCTTTTTCTTAATCATTCAAATTCTTGAAATTTATCAAACAAAACCTAAACAAATTAGTAGATTTGATTTGAACAAATTTGGATCTAATTTGTCCCCTAATTGTTTGATTTTGAAAACCCTAAATAAACAATTAACATCCATTTTTAGAATTAAAAATCGGAAACATAATGAGTTTAGTTTTTTAGACAGCTTCCAAAGATAAACAAATGAAATGTTCAAAACCATAAATTGCTATCAATCATTGTTTCTTAACACTCAAGGCAGTTAGATTCAATAATTTCTCACAAAATTTATATAATAAAAAAATATTACATCTCTTCTAATGATCAAAAATAAAAATAATATTATATCCCTACTAATAAAAGATAAAAGTTATTATCAAATTATAATTTCAGTTAAATATTCATTTCTTTGTACTTTTCATTTATTTGAAATTTAGTTATCCCCTTTTATATTTTTGGAATTCAGTCATTTTTTAATTTAAAACTCCAAATCTATTTGCTGACACTATTAAAATTAGGATTAATATCATATACACTGGCGGTGAAAACTGAAAATTTCTACAAGTGCCATAGTTTTAGGGTATAAGAATTTAGTTTAGGGTATAGGATTTAGAGGTGTAGGTGTAGGTGTTTCAAATTTAGGGATAGTTGTTTCAATTTAAGGTTTAGGACTATAATTTAGGGTTTGTAGATTATGGTTTAGTTTTTAGGGTAATATGGTGAGGATTTATGTTTTAACCTATAAACCGTAAATTATAACCCTAAATCTTAAATTAAAACAACTATCCCTAAATTCTAACTCCCTACACCTAAACTCCTAAACTCTATACTCTAAACTAACTCACTATACCCTAAAACTAAGGCGCTTGTGAAAATTTTTAGTTTCTACCTCATGTATATAGAATATTTATACTTAAAATTATTCCACTAAATTCAAGTTTATTATAACGCCTTTTGTGTCAACTACTAAATTATTATTTTTATTTAAAATGTCGTATCAATAAATTTAATAACAAATTTCATGTTGTTAGTGATCATACTTAACCTTTTAAATTTTAAAAATTAAAATAACTAAAATATATTAAAAACATAAATAATAAAATATAAACAATTTTAGAGATCCATTAACTGATCCAGTTAAATCTCGATATGATAATGTAATTATATATCTATTTAATCAAAAAACTATAAATATTTTTATCTTTTTATTGTATTTAAATATTTTTATCTAAATTTTATTTATATTATATTTTATTTGTAGTACTTGTATTCAATACACAAGAGGTGAAAACAAAAGTTTTCACAAGCACATTAGTTTTAGGGTTTATAGTTAGAATTTGAGGTTTATAATTTAGTAATTTAGGTTATAAACCCTAAATTCTAACCAACACCTAAATTTTGACCACAACACTTCGATTCTAAAGCTATAACATATAAGCTCTAAACTTTAAAACTAAACCGTTTATAATTTTTTTTTGTTTTCACCGTCGATGTGTATAGAATAATTACTACTTGTTTGTAGTTGCATTTGCATTATATTTTAATTATTGTTTTTTTCTTGTCGTGTTGGTGTAGTCTGCGTGAGTTTGGCCTGCACTCAAAGTGTGAAACAACACCTCCATTTCTATCCAATGCCTCAAAATCTCATAGCTATGGGCTCCATCAACCATTCATCTTACTCCAATACCTTACCCTACATATCATCACCCCTTCTGTATATATTTACATATATTAAAAACTAAAATAGATATCAGATACAAATATCCGAATCTTATTTGTTATATGTAACAATAAAAAAACCCGAAACTTAACAATGATTTTAGCGAAAAAGAGGATAATATGTATTTTAGGAGACTCGAATTCAAGTAACTTTATCTACAAAGTGTATGTGTTTATCAAAAGTTAAGAAAATATATGAACATATACTACCTTATAATCACTTTAAGATTATTAGAAAAATAAATTTGAATAATGATAATCAAATTCACATCCGTTATCCACAAAAATGTAAAGCATATTCAAATAATAGATATCCAAACGTATATCCAAATATGCAATAACCTTAACTAAAATGTCACAATTATTAAGAGAAAATATACTCCAAATCACTTTATTAGTTTGTTTATAATGATTAATGATTGTGTCATTCTTTTTAAATGTCATAATTTAATCTCGTAATTATAAATTGTTACAAATATATCAATAATATTAAAGTAGGTAAAAGATGGTGATATGAATTGGTATAGTACACTTTTAGTTCAATAAAATTTATATATTTTATCAAATTGGTCTTTCAAAAGAATTTAATAAATTTAACAATCTATATTTAAAAATCTGTTAATTTAATATTTATTCTTCTCTAAAAAATGTTATATACTTTTTTGTTGCAGTTATCCAACTATTGCTTTATCAATAACTTATTGTTATTTTATGGTAGGATGCAATCTAACTACTGCTTACATCTGATTGACTCATTTAGTTTGACAATATCACTAAAAAGGACTAAATGAGTTAAATTTATTGAGTTGTTTTAATTTGTGATAAAATTGATTGAGTGCATAAGTGTTTTAGACTAAGACTGCTATTATATTAGGCTGTATTAGACGTTCGTTCCATTTTAACGACAGAGTGATCTGATTGTAAAAATTTTTAAATTGAATAAATAAATTGTAACTTAAAAAGTGACAAATCTATAAGCAAGCAAATAATTGAGTGACCATAGAGTATTTTACCCTTATTCTTATCCGTAAAGAACACAAAATCTATGCTCTTCATTTTTCCCGCGCTTTAAATCCAATTTTTTTTTCTCCTTTTTCCCCTTTCAATTTGATGTTATCAAACCCACCAGTCCACCACCGTCTCCGTCCTCAATTTGATAGTCAAAAATTTGTGTTCTCTTTGTTTTGCTTTTCCAAAGATTATCAGATTCTCTCACTTTCTTTTCCTCCAAACAGTCTCTCACAAATCACAATAACCCGAAATCATTTTTCTTTTTCTTTTTTCCCTTTCTTTTCTCATGGTCCAAACAGCATTCCATTCCTCCATTTCATTCTAATTCTTTTCATCTTTCAAAAAAATGGATCCAATATTCGAACCCAAATCAGTTTTCACCCGAAGCAAAAGCTGCAACAGCACCACCTCCACCTCCACCATTAACAACATCAACTTCAACAACAACAGCAACAATGGCAGCAGCCATAGCCATAAAAGCAAGCTCGCAAGAACCTTCCACAAAGTCATCAACCTAAAATCATCGTCAAAATTTTCTTCAAACAATAGTATTGGAATCTGCGTTTTCCCATACCAGCACAAATTCGAGTGCTACAATCTAAACCCAGATCATAAAATCACTTCCCATGGAAATCCCAAGCAGAAAGCAGTTTTAGAAGCTTTGGTAGCCAAAATTTTCGCTAGTGTTACCGCTATCAAAGCCGGTTACGCGGAGCTTCAAATGGCGCAAAACCCGTACAACAATGGTGCTATCCAAACCGCCGATGAAGCCATCGTTGAAGAGCTGAGAACACTCTCGGAGCTAAAGAGAAAGTTCTTGAAGAAAGAGCTTGATCTTTCACCTCAAATCACTTTAATGCTTGCAGAAATTCAAGAACAGCAAAGCTTGATGAAGACTTACGAGATCACAATCAAGAAACTGGAATCCGATGTGGAAAGAAAAGATTCGGAGATTGATTCACTTCGTAAACAGTTCAAAGATTGCCTTGCTTTCAACAAGTCTCTGGAGAAGAAATTGAACGCCAGTGGACCGTTGTCGATGTTCGATAATATCAACAAGCTTTCAACGTTGAATCCGAGCCAATTCCTGCAAGTTCTGCATAAAGCGCTGAGATCTGTTAAAAGTTTCGTGAAATTGATGATCAAGGAAATGGAGTTAGCGAATTGGGATCTCGATATCGCAGCTGCTAAAGCCGTTGAACCGGGTGTTGTTTTCGTTAAACAGAATCACAGGTGCTTTGCTTTTGAATCTTTTGTGTGTAGAACAATGCTTGAAGGCTTCAATCTCCATGATTTTGGCCTCAACAAAGAGGTTAAACCCAGAAAAACAGAGCCGGGAAAGTATTTCGATGAATTCAAGAGCCTGAGATCAGCAAACCCAAAGCTGTTTTTAGCTCGGAATCCAAATTCTTCTTTCGGAAAATTCATCAGGACCAAGTATCTCAACCTCGTTCATGCCAAAATGGAGTGTTCGTTCTTTGGGAATTTGAATCAGAGGAAGATTTTAACCGGTAATGGGTTTCCGGATTCGGGTTTTTTCGCGGCGTTTGCTGAGATGGCGAAGCGGTTTTGGCTGTTGCATTGCTTGGGATTCTCGATGAACGAAGAGGTTTCGGTCTTTGAAGTAAAGAAAAATTGTCGATTCTCGGAGGTTTATATGGAAAACGTGAGCGATGAATCGCTTTTTTCCGGCGAAATCAATGGTGGAGATGTCGATTTTAGGGTCAGTTTTACGGTGGTTCCCGGGTTCAAGATCGGTAAAACGGTTATACAAAGCCAAGTTTATTTGTCGCCGGTGATTACTCCTCCGGTGAGTCGTTGAACTTTTAAATTTAGATGAAACGTTGTCGAGGTGTTATTATCCACCGCTGCCGCCTAGGGGTACGGTGGTGGAGTGGTGGGGGTAGTAGCAGCACGGCGGAGAAAGAAGGTCAGCTAGATTACGAGGGACTAGGGTTTTTATTTTTAATTTAGAAAATTTTATGTAAGGAAAAAAAACTGAAACTCTGTTAATATATTATATAATAAATACAATAAAAAGGTAAACACCCGGTAATTTGTATATTTATAGTTATTATCTAACTTTAAGTCTTACATATTTATATGAATTTATAAATAGTTTGTATTCGTATACAATAATTAAATTACCGTAATCTTTGCTTTGCTTTTTGATATATAATCTTTATGTTAGAAAAAAAAATCTTCAATCATATAATTTTACCTAGAAGTAGAATGGAAATGGTGATGGGAGCAATTTTCTCTGCAGGCGCACATTAGCTGGCCTAACGACTTTTAAAATTCTCTAATTTTTTATTGTTTTTCTTTTAATTTTTTTGATTTTTTATTCTCGTGCTTGTGATCTTGATTCTTTGGTTTCTGCTCCATTGTGCTTGTGATTCGCTTGACAACAGTAGAATGGAATAAGTTCTTTTTTGGAGGCGGTGACGAGCAATCCCTTGATTTCTTCCCACTGGTAACTAGTGCTGATTCGTTTGAAATTGCTCCGCCTACTGAGATCTTCAATGAGGGTTTTGCCGATTAGAGATATTCACTTGTTGGGCAATTCATTGGTGCGGCTCTGAACTTTCTTGCGTTAAAGAAAATCGTGACGGCTCTTTGCGGGAAGGATGCCCTAGCTAGAGTGAGCCTTGCCGACAACAACATCTATGTGTTCTCTTTCGCCAATGCTACTGCCCGAGATTGGGTTTTGGAGAACGAGTCGTGACACATTCAGCATAAACCCCTTTCGCAAATGGGAGTCGAATTTGCCAAGGTTAGATTTCGATTTATCACGTATGTCTGTCTGGGTTCAGGTATACAATGTTCCTCTTGAGCTTTATTCTAGGTTAGGGCTGAGCTATATTGCTAGTG
The DNA here is from genome assembly GCA_958450335.1 of Hibiscus tridactylites. Classification (NCBI taxonomy): domain Eukaryota; kingdom Viridiplantae; phylum Streptophyta; class Magnoliopsida; order Malvales; family Malvaceae; genus Hibiscus; species Hibiscus tridactylites. The sequence goes on from OY288274.1 coordinate 17,987,749, forward strand.
GGTTGAGTATCCCTTTATACATGGATTCGATTACTGCTTCGCGTGAACGGCTTGAGTTTGCTAAGATCTGTGTAGAGGTTGTAACTGGCGCTAAATTGCATCGTGTCATTCCTGTGAAAATGAAGGATAACTCCATTGTTATGGTGAAAGTGAAACTGCCGTGGATGTTTGCTAGTTGTTCAGCATGCAAGGTTTTTGGGCACTCAGATAAGCAGTGCACTGAAGTGCATTCAGGAGATAAACCTTCAACCACTAATGTTGAATGGAGACCTAAGAATATTGTTGAGGTTGATGTAGATGTTTCTCCTGCTAAAGCTAGCACTGCTGATGTTTCTAATGTTGTTCATGGGTTTACAACTTGTAGTAGCAGGGAATTAGGCACTTCTGAACCCAAATTACCTATTTTTGTTGAGCCAAAAATCAATAAAGGTGAGGATAGGGGGAGTGTGGATATTGTTGGGTGCAATTTGTTGAATGGTAGCCCACCCCTGTAGAGAGCCTGGTTAATGAGGAGGAATTTCCCCCTTTACAGAGTCTTGAGATAAAAAAAAAAGAAAAAAAGGGGTAGAGGTCGTAATTCTGCCTCTTCTCAGAATAAATTTGAAGTTCTATAGGGAATTAGCTTTGATTCACTTGTAGAGTCAAGGAAGCCAAAAGTTGCTTCCTTGAGCGTGGCTACCTTATTACAGAAAATGAGAACTAAAAAAGTAGATAAATTGAAAGTTAAAGTGCATGAGGCTGAGGTTTCCAAGGGCATTTTCTCTACTCAATGATTATTGCCTTTTAAAATGTTAGAGGGTTTAACAACCCTAACAAGCAAAAACAGATTTTTGTTAGAATAGAACGCTTGCAGATCAAGGTATTATGTTTAACTAAAACTAGAGTTAGAGAACGCTCTTTTTCTAAGGAATTGAACTATTTTACCAATTATTAAGCTATTGAATTAGGGAAAGTCTGAATTCTTTATAAAAAAGATATAAAATTTTCTCTTGTGCATTCTGCTTCCCAAGTGAATACTATCAAAGGAAGGTTTAATGGCAAGCTTGTTATACTTTTCGTGGTTTATAGGAGCAATGATAGTGGACTAAGAGGGGAGTTATGGTAACAACTGAGGCATGTGGAAGGTTTGGTTGGATTTCTTCCCTGGATTGTGGGAGGGGATTTTAACATCACTCTTGACCCCTGTAAGAATATTGATTATGTTTTGGGGGCTCACATTGCATCAGACATGAAAGTTTTTCAACATTGTCTTAGTGACACTGTTCTTTGTGATTATCCTTAATTAGACCCATCTTCACCTAGTCTAATAAGCAAAGTGAGACCTTTGTTGCAAGAAAATCAGATCGTGTGCTGGTAAATGGGGCTTGGTTTATTGATTTTCCGAATTTTCTTGTGGACTTTCTTGCTCCTGGTGAATCTGACCATAGTCCTGGTATTGTGAAGTTTCAAGTGAAAGTCCATGTGCATAAGCCTAAGCCTTTTAAGTTTTTTAACTTCTGGACACTTCACCCTGAATTTAGGAAGACAATTTTTGATTCATGGAATGAGCCTGCTGAAGGGAATTCACTCCAGCAGCTATTTCTCAAACTCAAGCGTCTCAAAGTTAAACTGAAGACTCTCAATGTCGACCATTATGCTAATATTTCTCAGAAGGTTGAATTGAAGAGAAGAGAATTAAAAAACCAACAACTGTTGAATCTATTAGGGTCATCTACAACTACAAGTCATAGCATTAAGATGGAAAAGTAGTTGCAGCAATTCTAGCTAGACCTGAAAAAAGCTGAGTCTTAATTTTTTCAACAAAAACTAAGGTGGATTGGTTACAGAAAAGAGATCAAAGGACCAGGTTCTTTCATGTCACTGTTAAAATGAAGTGGAAGAAGAATATTATTTTTTTAGTTGATAGTATGAGAAATAGAGTGTCCTTTTTAGGGTATTGTTGAGGAGTTTATTCAATTTTTTACTAGACAAATTGGCTCTGTTGATGAGGGAGTGAAAGGCTACACTGTTGAGCAATTGAGGGATCTGCTCCATTCTATTCTTTCTGAAGAAACAAAGACTGCTTTGGACAAGGAAATTTTTGCTTAAGAAATTAAAGCTGCAATTTTAAGCATGATAAGGATAAAGCCCCTGGACCTGATGGCTACACCTCTTGATTTTTTAAGAAAGCGTGGGATATTGTGGGTGCAGACTTTGTTTTAGTTATCATGTTCTTTAAAATTTCTACTTTATTTCTTGATTTTCACGCCACTTCCATCACCTTAGTGCCTAAAGTGTCCAATGCTTGTCATCCTAGGAAATTTAGACCTAATGCTTATTGTTATGTGGTTTATAAAATCATTACCAAGATATTAGTTGACATGTTGACTAGTTTGATGCCTACTTTAGTCTTGCCTAATCAGTTTGCCTTCATAAAAGGAGAAGCATTACTGATAACACTCTTCTTGCACAAAAATTAGTCAAAGGCTATGGAAGAACTAATATCTCCCCTAAGTGTGCACTGAAAATAGACTTACAGAAAGCCTTTGACTCATTAAGTTGGAATTTTCTGATCTGTCTACTGGAAGCTATTGATTTTTATGTTACATTTAGAAATTGGATTGCTGCTTGTGTTACAGGAAGTCGTTTTTATGTGTCTTTAAATAAAAAATTTGTTGAATTTTTCAAGGAGAGAAAAAGGCTAAGGCAGGGGGATCCCCTCTCCCCCTACCTGCTCGTATTAGCTATAAATCTTTTTTCTCATCTCCTTAATATTTCAGCTGTTAATGAAATTTTTCGATTTCATTCCAAATGTAAGTAAGAGAGTGAATATTATACATCTGAGCTTTGCTGATGATTTACTAATATTTTTTACAGAAAATTTGAACTCTCTCTTATGAATACAAAGTGTCTTGGAGGTGTTCTATGAAATGTCTGGTTTGAAACTAAATGCTGCAAAATAAAAAAAAAATGGTTGGTACTTCCCATGAGCAACAACAATTTTAGAGCCTGGTCATTGAATTTGCTATTGATAATTTGCTTGTAAGGTACTTAGGGATACCCTTTGTCACTAGAAAGTTAACTGCTAGGGACTGTGAGGGCTTGATTATGAAGGTTAAACATCAACTGTTGCACTGGAGCCACATGCATCTCAGTTATGCTAGAAGATTGCAGCTAATAAATATAATTTTTTTAGTATTGCTAACTATTGGTGCAGGCAGATTATTCTTCTTAGAGGTGTAATTCAAATGCTTGAGCAATTATGTATGAAATTTTTTTGAAAAGGCAAAAATGAGCCAACAAAAGGTGCTCATGCGAGTGGACTTGCTATTTGCAAAACTAGAAGTGAAGGTGGCTTAGTGGTGAAAAGCTTGGAATGTGAAATAAGGCATGCCTTGTTATGCTCATTAAGATCTTATTATCTCTGAAAAATTTTCTTTGGATGGCCTGGATTCAAACTTATATTTTTAAAGACAAGACTTGGACTGTGGAGATCAAACCTTGGTTTAGTTAAAATATTAAAAAAAATGATAAAGTTGAGGGATGAGGTGCATGATTTGCTCTCTGTTGAAACTGTTGACAAGGGTGTGATTTCGAGTGGCATACGGGGAAGAATCCAAAGGTTCTATGGCACAAACTTGTATGGTTTAGACTGCATATTCTCAAACATGCTTTAATTACTTGGATAGCAATTTTGGATAGATTACCTACCCATGATCGACTGCAACAAATGGGATTGATTGTTAATCAACATTGCTTGTTGTGTGGGGTTGAGCAAGAATGAAGGGACCATATTTTTGGCAGTTGTGTTTTCTGAAGACAGATTTAGAACTCTATTTTGGAGCTTTGCAACATTGGGAGGCATGCTTGTGCTTGGGATGTCGAGCTGCAGTTGCTTAGTAATTCTCTGAAGGAAAAATCTCTATTGGTCTTTATACTCAAGTTAGCTTAGAGTGTTTATATCTACTATGTCTAAGAAGAGAGAAATTGGAGAAAATTTCAGGAGAGTGCTCGAGAACCTTACTGTTTACTTAGTGATACAGATTAGACTAGCTAACAAAAACTCACATTTTACTGATGTAAATAGGCATTTTATACACAACTTGAGGGTTATCCTAAGTGATACATCTCCTTATGACACACTTGTAAATGATGTTGCAGTTTTGTTGCTGTCTTGGATAATAATATTTCACAACTTATTCAAAAAAAAAAATTACCTAGAAGTCTAGGTTCTTCAAATTGCATCCAATAGTGTTTTCAATAAGCATGGAAAAATTATTTTCTATAAAATTTACAAATGAAAAAGAAATAGATCCAATTGAGAGAAAGAAAGAAACCAGTATATATATATATAAGCAAATTCACTGCAAAATGATATGTTCATTTAAGAGGATGAGTTTTCAGCCTGCTGAGCACCATAAGAAATTGTGAACACTGCATGTGTCCACACCATGAATCAACTCAGCAGCTCCTCTTAATCCTTCCCTTTTTAGAGTTTAATGTCCGAATAATCGGACCGTATGACATGGGATGCGAGCTTTTAGACAGACGGATTTCGAAATCAAGCAGAAAAATGATTATCTACCTTCAACGGATCATGCATGGCTTTCTTCTCAACTGGACCCGGATTTCTTATATAAAGCTATTCAAAGGGAAACATCGGATTCGTATTCTGTTAAGGATCCGGGGTTTGAAGCTTCCGCAAGAGCTTGAAGCATGTTTACAACCTCAGTCGGGTCGTCCAAATAATATTTGGCTTTGCTAGGTTTCTGACCAACTGTGCAGGCGAAAACGGATGTATTTGAGGAGAGGATGCCACTGGAAATTGCACTACTAATGATCTCGAACATCTCCTCATCAGATCGGTCATCGCCAATGCAAAGAACAAAATCCGCTTGCCTTCCACTCTCAGCCATGCTTGTGAATATCTTTTCGGCCACCATTCCTTTACTGAGTCCCTAAAAGCAACATTAGAAAGATGATTAACATCATGCATTCATCCAAATTAACAAAACCAATGTTATTAAATCACTTGTAATGATCTATATGACCACCCCAAAACCAAATTTAACATATTAACTAGAAGAAACTATCAGAAAATACACGAAAGACACAACATTGCATTCAATAAGTTAGAAAATCTAAACCAAAGTGGAAGTAGATACCTGCGGTTTTACTTCAATGATATACTGTCCCCTTTTCACAGTCACCGGTTCATTTGCTAATACACTCTCGAGATGGTCTAACATCTCCTTCGCCTGGCTCGACCCGAAAGTAGGGTCTGCATCTCGATGGTGCCAGACCAAGGCACTCTCCTTGGATTCGATAGAGGAGCCATCAGTGGCCTCTGTATACAATTTCATAACAGGTTCAGCTATTTCCTTCCACCCAAACTCACTACTCTGTCCACAAACTTCCCACTTAACATCACTAGACCACCTGAAACACCGAAAACTTCAAAGTAAGTGCACCTATTCAAGAACCACTGCAAAAAGAAGAGAAAAAAGGGAAAAGGGTAAACATCATACCTCATGAAATAACCATGTTCAGCTGCAATTCCGAGTTTCTTACATGGAGAAAACCACTTGTCTAAACTTTCTTTTCCTCTGCCACTTACAACAAAAACTGTATTCTCGGTGTCATCGGAGAGCATGTTTATGATTGAGATAACCTCAGCACTTGGGGCCTTATTATGTGATGTTTGAGGCATTACTGTTCCGTCATAGTCCAACAGTATAGCCCTATTTTTGGACCTTAAATACACAGACTCCATGTGATCAATAGACAACTTTCTGAAGTTAGGGTCGAGCGCTACAACTCTGAATCCAAAGCTCAAACCGATACCCCAACATCGTCTTTTAAAGTGATCTTTGCATGTCCTTTCCATATCCTGGAAGAAGCTACGAGACCAGAATGCTACATCATGTGAGCTAACGTACCTATAATGCTTCTCATGTCGCAACTGCTTCTCAGCATCAAACATCGAGATTGCCTCATTCATTGCCTCGGCAGTTGCTTCGATATTCCAAGGGTTTACCCGAATTGCACCACTGAGTGAAGGAGAGCAACCAATAAACTCCGATACCACTAGCATACTCTTCTTAGGACCATTTGATTCAGAGGAAGATTCCGATTCAGAGACTCCCTGCCGGCACGCAATATACTCGTAAGGAGTAAGGTTCATCCCATCTCTCACAGCCGTGACTACAACACACTCGGCTATAGTGTAGTATGCAACCCTTTCACTTAGGGATACTGGCCTATCAATGAAGACAATTGGTTCATAGCCAGGTTGTCCGAAAGCCTCATTTATTCTCTTGCAGCTTGCCTTCAATTCAGCATGTGTGTTCTCGAGATCTTTCCCTGTTCCCCTAGCAGGGTTCGTGATCTGTACAAGCACTGCTCTTCCCTGCCACTTTGGGTGCTGTTTCAACATCTGCTCCATTGCCAATAGCTTCAAGTTGACACCTTTAAAGACATCCATGTCATCGACTCCAAGCAATACAGTCTTTCCTTCAAACTGTTGTTTAAGCCCACTTATTCTCGACTCCTCATCAGCAAGTCTCAATGCAGATTCGATCTGTTCCATGTGGACTCCGACAGGCATGATCTTTATCCCAATAGTCCTTCCATAGTACTCCAGTCCGATATAACCCCTTTTTGACTGATACTCTAAACCTAACATTCGACTACAGCAAGACAAGAAATGGCGAGCATAATCAAAAGTATGAAAACCAATGAGGTCCGAATTCAACAGTGCCTTTAGGATCTCTTCCCTCACTGGAAAAGTTCTATATATCTCAGACGAAGGGAACGGACTATGTAGAAAAAATCCCATTCTCAATCTATTAAACCTTCTCCTCAAGAATGTAGGCAGCACCATCAAATGATAATCATGGATCCAAACATAATCATCTTCCGGGTTTATAACCTCGATCACCCTTTGAGAAAAAATCTTATTCGCAGCAACATATGCCTCCCACAAAGACCTATCAAATCTACCTCCATGATTCGCCGAAAGCGGAAGCAAATAATGGAAAAGTGGCCACACATGCTGTTTACAGAAACCGTGATAGAACTTGTTGAAAATCTCGGGTGGCAAAAATGCAGGGACACACTTAAACTTATCCAACAAATGCTGCGAAACCTCATCTTGTTCGTTGAGATCGACATCGACCTTCAAGGAACCAACATACAAAATCTCCATTTCTTCAGGCAGACCATCTTTTAACTGTAATAACAACGAATAGTCGTCCCAACTAAAGTTCCACCCTTTATTATCTGGTCTCCGCTTAGCTTTAACAGGTAATTGATTCGCTACGACAATAATTCGATCCTGATTAACCGAAGACGGTACATCCGAGCTCACACTATTAGCCGGATCATCATCAGGCTCGGAAATCACCCCGGGAACAGTCATTACTCGTGTCAATCGTTTCTTTTCGCGAGGTTGACTCATTACCGGGAAATTACCCTCGGCTAAATCTAAAAGATTAGTATACGATCTTGACATCATCTTTACCCCCTCTTTTCTAGTAATCACCCTAAACAACAATCAATAAGATCAAAACTATAAACAAATCCTTCAAGGTTTTGAATTCTCTTCCAAATTCTACTCTTTTATATTGGCATGATCTGCATTGGTACTAATAAAAATATCATCTTTACAATAAACAAAATAAACCCATGAATAAATTCGATCCAAAATATTAAAAAAGAAAATCTAAAAATACCCAAATGGATATTACATCAAAATTGAATCAAAACAAAAAGAAATTGAAGCAGATGAATTCAAATAATGAAACCATTGAAGCTAACCTTACCCTTCAGAGCACTGAGCTTTTTGTAATTAATGGGAACCCACGGGATTCAATTGTTAAAAAATTGGGGATTTTCTTGGATGTGTTTCATTTCGGGGAAGGAACGAATTTAGGGTTTGTTTTGTGGTCCTCAGTTATTTCAGTGAGCCACATTTGCAAATCAAGAGAAATGGCCATTTGGAGTCTGTTTTTACTTTTCCTTTCTGCATGCAATTTGCAAAATGTTGGTTATATGGCGATGCACATTCAACAAAAAGCATGCATGCTGGCGCCACTTAACTTTTACCGTTAGATGGTACACAAGTTGATCTTAGCCGTTCTTTATTGACGAACGCGATATACATCAAAAATTTAGGTGTAAGGTTTAGGATTAAAGTTTAGAGAATTTGAGGTATAATGTATTTTAAGGGTTTAAGTGTAGAATTCAAAATTTAAGGTTAGATTTTAAATTTTGATTTTTTTTAGTATTAGACATAAAAAAGCACTGAAAAAAGTATAAGACTTTTGTCGGCTAAAGTATTGGCGAAGTCTTTGTATTACACCCAAAAGTTCATTTTACTCCCTATACTATAAAATAGAATAATTTACTCCTTCTATTATAATTAAAAGTTCATTTTAGTCCCTTTACTATAAAAGTGAACATTTTAGTCTTCGTACATTTAAAAGGTTAACATTTTGATCATTGTACGTTTTAAAACGCTAAAGTTATTATTAGTTGGCTTAAATATTTTGATTTAAACACTCTTAGGTCCCTTTTACTTTTGAACTTAGGCAAATTAATCTTTCACAAAGTTTTTTTTTTGAAAACTTTCATAAAATTTTTAAACACTTACTAAATCTAAACGCAAAATTAATTTATATTCTAACTTTAAATTTTTTTGTCTCTACTTTTAATAATATTATAATTATAAGTCAAAACATAAAAATTATTAATTGAAAAAATGTACATCGAATTTCTTAAAATTTCTAGATTGTAGTAAAAGTAAAGGTTCACTTTAAAAAATATACAAAAATCATAAAAGAAAATAAAGTTTCTTTAAAATTTTCAAAAAATCGAAATTATGAAAATATTATAAAATTATATATTTTTAGTTTATTTTATTTTAAAAAAAAATCAATCACACTTGAAAATGTGTCATGCACTGACAAAAAATGTCATATTATCATAGATTTTTTTATTTACTCATTTTTAAAATTTCTATCAAATAAAATACTATCATTTTTCAAGAGGGATTAATTTGCTTAATTTAAAACTTGATAGGGACTTAAATAGTGTTTAAATTAAAATATTTAAGCCAACTAACTATAACTTTAAAATTTAAAACCAAAATATTCATTTTTCAAATGTACAAGGACTAACATATCTCTTTCTATAGTTGAGGGATTAAAATGAACTTTGAAATATAGTACAAGGATTAAAATATTAATTTTTATAGAAGAAGGACTAAAATGAACTTCTAGTATAGTACAAGGACTTTAAATAGACTAACAAATTTTTGTCATATATATATATATATGTATATATATATGGGGGTATGATCCACTTACCTTGTGTAAAATTTTATTATTTTTACATTTTTATTGAACTATTGGATGATAGTAATAAATGACTAAATTTATTTCTTCATTATTTTTCAAGCGATAATCTTCACATTTTTTACTGTTAATCTCATTCACTCATTTTCCTTCATCTAACGGTCCTAAAAAAATATAACACTTTTAATTTTACATAGTGTAAAACTGTTAGAGAATCCTATCCCTATATATACACACAAACACATACTTGATATACTAGTTACAAGTTTTTTTTGAACTTAACTGATGTTACCATTGAAAAAAAATTATTATATATTTTGAATCACATTAAGACTATTAAAAAATAGTCGTGACATTTTTCTTTAACTCCATAATTAAATTTAATATATATATATTTTAATACATAAAATATGTAAAAAAACTTACACAACTTTTCATATTCAAATTATAAGAACTAAAATCTATTTTTGTAATCATAAAACTCTATACCTTGAAATATAAATCATAAATTTTAACCTCTAAATTCTAACTCTGAATCCTAAATTTATAACTTTAAACTCCTAAAATTAACGAGCTTGTATAAACATAGACAAACTTGTATATCAAAGTATTTTTAAAAAAAAATGTTAAATGCATTTAAATTATATTTGAAAAAACAAAAAAAAAATTATTCTATAATCATCAATATTAAATTTATTGGTTTACACTGTTAACTTGTTTTTATTATGATCATTGTCGTTAAAAAATTCTGACATGACACGTTAAAATTTTTTTCAAAAAATTTTAATTTTTTAAATTTACAATCGTCACCAATCACCGATCAATCTCAATGGTGGGAATGAACTGTTTGACCAAAAAAATAGTATAGTTTAGTTTCAAGCTGATTTGACAGTTAACAATGACATTGAAAAGTTTTAATTTTTAATTTCAATTGAGATTTTTAGTTTTCGCTTACCACTGTTAACTATCATATCAACTTAAAACTAAATTATGTTTTTAACAAGATTAATCTTTTTCAGTTAGGATTGGCCGATCAACCCACCATTCATCAAAGTTTGACCTTGACAACAATTATAAATTTAAAAAATTAAGATTATTTTGAAGAACAATACTTTATCGCACAATATTTTTTAACGGAACCTTACGTTAATATCAGTAATGAAAGAAAATTGAAAGTTTAGTGAATGTAATAGAATTTTTTATTTTTGTGATCAAAGTCAAAATATTTTAAAAGTTCAGTGACTATTGGTGTCATTTACCCTATATATTAACAACATTCGAATCATTCACTTCGATTTTCAGATAACATAATCTACCGACATCGAAAATTCAGGCGATTTTGGATGTTGGGTGAACAATTAGAAGCATTTAAGGAATACATTTTCGGAGAAAAAAAATGGATTTCACTAATTTCCCAGGAAACAAACACTCCCCTGAAAACTGGATTTTGTTACAAAACTGCAAGCAAGCCTTCTTACTTCCATATTTCCTTCAAGAACATCAAGATGCCTGCAAAAAAATCCATAAAAAAACCTTAAAAACAACAACATATCAAAACTGAATATAACTAATTGCAATTAAAAACGATGTGGGAAACAGAAAATATTACAATTACATCCTCCTTTCCGTCGTCGTCTTTGCATTACACTTTCGAGCATTTCATTTTCAGTGGAAATTATTCTACCATTGGAGCTTAAGAACACATTTCTTCGAACCGGGGGAGACCAAATTGCACTCTTTCCGTAATCGAAGTCGTATTCGGATACGTCGAAGAACTTCTCGAGCAGCCTTTCGGATACGGATTTCGGAACCATTTGAACCTTCAACGGCGAAGGAGATGAAGAAATTTCAGGGTTTGACATGGAATAACATAGAGCTGAAGGAAATTTGAACTTAAGCAATCATTTGAGCCATGGGAAAAGCTGATTTTGTATGTATATGCAGTTTTGTTTCTGTATGGCTGAACAGATGTGTAATATATTCTCTTCTTCGGGGACCATGTTATCTTGTAAAAAAGGGCAAATAGTCACTAAATTAATGTTGAAATGGTTTTTTAATCATTGAACTTTTGGAAGTTACAAAATGACTATTATTTGATTCGATTATAAAATGTTTCCTACTACTGATAATTTTTTGATGAATTCTGATAGGTTTAAGGATCATTTTGTAATAATTTGATAAGTTTGAATGACCATTTTGTAATATTAAAAAGTTAATGACAATCTCGTAATCAAATAAAAAGTTTAATAATCAATTTGTAATTTTTAAAAGGACAAAGCACATAACTAGTCGCTAAACTATGTTGAAATGTTCTTTTTGATCATTAAACTTTTGGAAGTTAGAAAATGATCATTGAATGTTTGATTCGATTACAAAACTGGTCCCTACTGGTGATAATTTTTTGATAAATTTTGGTAAGTTTAAGGATCATTTTGTAACAACTTGATAAATTTGAATGACCATTTTATAACATTAGAAAAATTAATGACAATCTCGTAACTGAATAAAAAATTTAATAATCATTTTGTAATTTTCAAAAGGATAAAGTATACAAATAGTCATTAAATCATGTTAAAATGATCTTTTTGATCATTTTACTTTTGAAAGTTACAAAATTACCATTCAATGTTTGATTTGATTACAAACTGGATAAATTTTGATAATTTTATGGGTTTTATAAGTTTGAATGGTTATTTTGTAACATTTGATAAAATTAATGGCAATCATGTAATTGAATCAAAAGTTTAACAACCATTATAACTTTTAAAAGTTTGATGGACAAAAAGATTATTTCAGTATAGTCTAGTGACTATTTGTGTAGTTTACCCTAAAAACGATTAATAAACTTGAAACCAATCCTTGTTTGGAAGCAAAGAAAAAGTGGAAGCAAAAAGATGGCTGGTTATAGAGCAGAGGACGACTATGACTACCTATTCAAGGTGGTGTTGATCGGTGATTCAGGCGTCGGAAAATCCAATTTGCTCTCAAGGTTCACCAGGAACGAGTTCAGCTTGGAATCCAAGTCCACCATAGGCGTTGAGTTCGCTACTCGGAGCTTAAACGTTGATGGCAAAGTCATCAAGGCTCAGATTTGGGACACTGCTGGCCAAGAAAGGTCTCACTTTTTACCATTTACTTCCCTTCCTTTCCTTGTTTCTTGATCTGGGTATTTTTAGTTCTGCAAAATAAACAAAGTTGATAAAATATAGAAAGTTTCTTCCTTTTTTTGCTTGAAATATTGGATTCTGGGAAGTGTTTGATTTGATCTGAAATGGGATCTAGGTAGTGTTCTTTTCTTGCATATCTTTAGATCTGTCAGCTGCATGTCTTTTTTTCTTACAAATTTAGTTTTTTAGATTTTGCTTGTTTTCTTCATAGGCTTAGGTTTTGAATGGCTTGAACATATATTTGAATTGTCAATTGGCAGATCTTAATGTTTCTTCAACTTGTAATTGAGTTGTTTGTTGTTTTCCATGCTTAGGGTTATGTTGCACTGTAATAATTTAGTTTACTTTGTGTGATTTCTATCACAGTATGGTTTACGAGAAACCAATGAACTTCGCCGGCTGTCAAAATCGTCGTCTCTTAGTATTCATTACTTGCCTGCTTCCTAATTTTGTCAGTGTACAGCATAGGCCCGTAGAGATGGTTGTTTGCCTGAGGTGTCTACAGAATCTGCAAGTCTGGTGTTCAGCATAGGTATTTCAGGTTGTCACGGGGACCTTGTAGCTACAGTTTGGTACATTTGGTGATAGAAGAAATGGCTTGAACAAGTAAATATATGTTAGGTTGTCATTGGGATATTTTAGTTATCGTGCAGTTCGACGGTTCGGAATGTTACAGGGGACGAGTTTCGGTTCAGTAAATTGTTTGTTCTTTTATTCTTATGTGCTAGAGAAGTTGGTGCTTATGGTTTCTTATGCAAGGGACTTTGTTTTATTTGAGTAGTATAAATTTTGATCGTTGAATTCAAGGATGAAGCCGGGAACTTTGTTTACGGAGGCCGAGATATCCCTTGTTGAATTCATAGATATTATAGCCTGGATTTTGTACTTTATGACCAGTGTTGACTTAACAAGAATTTTGATAATTTTCGCATATGAAAATGAAAACATTTCAATCTGAAAAGTCCCTTGGGGGCTAGAGCACATATGTGCTATAAATGTTGATGTTGCCGGTATCATTGCCTGTATCGGTTTTGGTTTCCCTGTTTTCGTAGGGTGTAAGGCTATTAAAGCATCATCCTACCTTCTTTGGACCGGCAGAAAGAAAGGGGAGGAAGAGGTGGGGATAGGCGGAGAAGAATGATGGAAACATCACATTTAGCGAGTTTTTGGAGGTTTACGTTCTCTACCTAGTTTAGGTTCGACGTAATGGATAAATAGCTTCTCTACCATAGTTTTAGGTCCTATTAAACAAATGCATCATTGAAGCACGATGTTTTAGGGACAACGGGCTCTCTTTGTACTTGCAAGCGTAGTTCTTTTTTACCGAAATGAGTGTTAGAAATATATATGTTCCATACTTCTTATGCTTGATTTTACGGTGTTTTCTTAACTTCTCTCTTCAAACTGACAGGTATCGTGCCATAACAAGTGCCTATTACCGAGGAGCTGTCGGTGCGCTTCTCGTGTACGATGTTACCCGACACTCCACATTTGAGAGCGTCGAGAGGTGGTTAAGAGAGTTAAGGGATCACACAGATCCCAACATTGTAGTCATGCTCATCGGCAACAAATCAGATCTTCGTCACCTTGTGGCCGTCTCGACCGAGGACGGGAAGTCCTTTGCCGAGCAAGAGTCCCTCTACTTCATGGAAACTTCCGCTCTCGAAGCTACAAATGTGGAAAATGCATTTGCCGAGGTTCTTACACAAATCTACCATATCGTGAGCAAGAAAGCCATGGAGACAAGCGAAGAAGGGGCTAACTCAACTGTTCCCTCCAAGGGTGAGAAAATTGATGTCGGCAAAGATGTATCCGCGATGAAGAAAGGAGGTTGCTGCTCAGGCTAAGAATGACATTAATCCAAAAGTCCGACTGTTTAACGATGTGGGCGGGGAATGTTTTGCTGCATTTGTTTCTTGGTTTTGTAGAATCTTCTTGGAAGGGAGCCTAAGAGTAGGAGTTCAGGCAAAAGATCGGTTCGGTTTACATTCAAAAAATTTACCAGGGTATTATAGTGTCGCATTTTTAAAAAGGAATTAAAATTGGGATGCCAATGATGTGTAGTATTATTAATCTTAGGGAATGTTTACCTTGTGCTGCATGTTTACCAAGGATAATGGTGTTGAAATATTGCAAGCAAATGAACTATATACTTCTGCAGTAGCCATGTCCGTATGTTAAAACCAGTTTAGTTTCTGAACTTAAAAATCCCTTTCTCTGTTTTGGATTCATTTCAACAAAAAGCAAACAAATGTGCCCATTGTACTGTGGTCCTAGTTCTCAATGAGATGTTGACGTTATAATCTAACTTTAACTTTTATAATCAATTATTAAAGAGCAATCCATTGTCGTCCAGTGGTTAGGATATCTGGCTTTCACCCAGGAGACCCGGGTTCAATTCCCAACAATGGAATAATTTTTAGTGTTTTTTCTTTGGATTTGCTTCTCTCTTTTTTTTTTTCTGGTGTTGAGCTACTGCAATGACTCCCATGGCTAAGAGAAGTCTAAGAAGAACATTTGTGGAATGTTTATAGGCCCTGAGGATAGTTACTGTTTCACCTGGCAAACAGAAATCCAGGGATGATTTAGTTTCAAGCTAAGGAGGGCAAATGATGCAGGAGTATATGAATGTATGTACGTACGTACCGCATACGAACTTATGTGTGTGTCGGTATATATATGTATGTTGAGTTCACTTCCAAAGTAGATTTACCCAAAACTCAACTTTGCAATCAGCTAGGTTCGGTATCGGCAGTTGTGTACAGTTCATACGAAGATGTCGAGAGTCTGTATAGTATCAAGTGTAAAGTGCTGTCTCGGAGCTGAGCATTCCCGGTAGTAGAGAAGACTTTTATAGCCTTATGTTAGTTGTCACTTGAGTGAAACTGCATGCGATTTCAGATTACAGGCATGAACCACATTTTCTAACCGCTGTTTGTCTATTGCAGTCATAGACGTAATGAACACTATCATGGACGGTTTCGATATATATCGACGGTGAATATTTTGGATGGAAAGATTTAATGCTATAAAATAACGATATGACATCATGTTTCCTTGGATTATCATCCATTTAATGGAGTCATTGGAAATCATGAAGCTCTTTGATTTTCATGTTGGTATGAGAACATGACAACCCCGTCGACATCGACAAGTTTCTAGCCAAACCCAAAATTCCGACCATACATTAATAACGCGATAAACCAACAGATAAAGTACTAAGGAAGATGCCATGAAGTAGTTTCTTTCTATGAAAACTAGATACTATATTTAAGTAAATATTATAAGCCATTAATCAACAATCCATTGTCGTCCAGTGGTTAGGATATCTGGCTTTCACCCAGGAGTCCTGGGTTCAATTCCCGGCAATGGAATTACTTATTTTTCTTTTTGTTTGGTTCGCTTTTCTTTTTTGCTGGTGCAATGGTGTTGAACTACTGCAATGGTTTCCACGGCTAAGAAATGTCTGAGAACATTTTTGGAATGTGCTGTTCATATTAATATGTGCGTGTGGAAAACATAGTAAATATGAAGTTTACAACAAGATGCATTTGGACTTTAAAGGTTTTGAAATCTGCAGGGTGAACAAAAAAGCAATCATAATATACCAAAGGGTTCTTTGTACAGTTTGGAACATTACTTCATAACACCATATCTTCGAGGAGCAAAAAATGGGGTTTAAGGCTTTAAGGCAAATTGTCAAAACTCAAAACCTAGTACACAAGGAGGGCTAATGCATGGATGCATTATTGGACAAATCTCCTTTGGACTTGGTTGCACATTCATGTTAAGCTCACTGTCAAAATAGATTTGCCGCACAATATCCTCTTATTTAAGGATAAAGGAGGTTTCGATAGTTTAGTCGCTGAGAGTCATGTAGGTTTTATCATGAAACTCTCACATGGAGATGGAAATATGTCCAACATCGACAAGTTCCGAGCCAAACCCAAATTTCCAACTGATGCATTAATAATGTAATAAACTGACAGGATGAGAAAAAAAGTACCAGGGATTTGTAAAGTCAATCATAAATCTCATCAAACAAATGATAACGGACACAAACTATCCAAAATCAAGTTACCAAAACACGAAACAACTCAACTTAGATCATAAACTGCTACTCCTAAGCTCAAATATTTTGAGACTTGTTAAGGATGACACCTTCATATTTGACTTGGAACCACTTCATGGCATCTTCCTTAGTAACCCTGTGCTGAATGCCAACACGCGACTTGCACCTACGACGACGACCCACACGGTACCCAGCTCGTTCGAGAACAACGTAGAAGTCCATACCATAGATGCCAGTTGAAGGATCATACCTAGAGAAAACCCAATATTTGTAAGTTTATGCTTTTATGGAGTTCACAACATCAAATATTGAATGTAACTATGAGTAGAATGAATCAACCTATATAACTTCTTCGTAATATATCAATTATGGCGATAAAAGAACCAATATCTACAAGATTCCTCTTATGCTTATAGTATATCATCCACAGGAGGATAACTTAAAATACTAATGCCCTTATGAACCCACAACCCAAAAGTCAAAATAGATAAAATTTTCAACTCGAAAACAAAAGCATTGCAGCATAAAAGCAAGTGCATTGCAATTTGATTTATAGTATTTTAATTACAAAGTTCAGTGAAAATTAATGGCCTAAAGCTTGCAAAAATTCCCAACAAAGTTCTATCATGATCATTCCTCTTAACTTTAAACTAAAACAGGTATCCAAAATGAAATATCGACATGTAAACATCAATTAGAATACATCAAAATTTGATGATAAAGGTTACCCAAAATAAACTCACTTGATTCCAAGATCGATGTGCTCTTGGATACCGAATCCGAAACAGCCAGTATCACTGAAGTTCCTCCTCAGAAGCTCATATTCCTTAACCTTCAATCCGCTCTCAAGTAGTTGCATAGCTTTCTCTCCCCTCACCGTAACGTAGCAAGCAATCTTCTCATTACGCCTAATTCCAAAAGATCTCACAGTATACCTAGCTGCTTGCATCAACCCAGATTTTTATGTTACAAAAACAACAAAATGGTAAAGAAAAGGTCAAAATATATCATTGCCATTGGTCCCTGTACTTAGGAAAATTTTAAGATTTAGTGCATGTAGTTAAAAATTAAAACTTTTCGATTTAAAAATCCCAATCCAATTCATAATTTAGCTCCCTCGTATATTTCAACTTTGTATGTTCTAAAATTTTTCCTACTCAACATATGATCTGTAATAAAGCATGTCAAGTTGACAAAATTTGACAGAAAACATTAACAGCGGATTTTAAATCGAAAATGTATGGGTTTTTTATTTTACATTTTGTAAGAACAGAGACTAAATCTCAAACTTACTGAAGTACAAGGATTTACAGTATATTTTTACCCAAAAACCAAAAACTAAAACACAGAATTGGTTTGAGAATTTATACCCTTGGAGAAAACTGGGGTTTGTCCACTGAGTTGTTCCAAGACCTGAAGGAAAGCAAAAACAGGGTAAATTAAAATTGAAGTAAAATGATTTGGGGATATGAAAATGGATGTGTTTAGCGTACCTTGGAGGCACGGGTGAGACGATCACCGCTTTCACCGACGGAGATGTTGAGGACCAGCTTCTGAACTTTGATTTCCCTCATGGGATTCGATAATTTCTTCTCCGAAGCCTTCCATAATTAGCCAAAAACAACAACAAAATGGTAATGAGATTACGCGGATTAAGCGATTAGATTGTGCGAAAGAGATAGAGATAGAGAGATACCATGGCGACGTGAAGGATATTGAGAGCAGCGGTGCTGTTGGTAAGCTGCTTGATAGATCTAACAAATTATTAGTATTGATTTTTAAGATTAGGGTTTTAGGGTTCTTATATGAGTTCCACACCCGCCAAGTGACTTCAAATTTTATTTTCTCCAATTGTTTTTTAATTAAATTTGAGAAAAAAATACTACAAATTATTAAATAAAAAAATTGTTTTGATTAATTTAGATTTTAAACTTAGATATATCAACAGAATCACGTGTAATGACATAAGATTTATTAGACTAATTATGAATAATTTTAGTATAATTATCGGTATTTAATTTATTAATTTTTTAATTTGAATAAAATATTACAAAACCTTCAATTATTATTGGCAAGTTTTTCAAAACCGAAACGATCAAGCTACCAATTTTTTGTGGAATTATCAGTTCAACCAGTTCGCTGTAGTTTTATATTATATTAAGGGTAAACTACATGGAATATCACTCAATTTTATTCTTTGACTCGAACATATCACTGAACTATAATTTGATACTATTATATCACTATATTTGACTTTTTGGTTTTAATGTAATCACTCGACCGTTAACTTATAACGAGCAGTTAAATTCAAAACGGCGTTGTTTTGGTTTCGTTGTTTTGAAGCCTAATATTAGCTAAAACAACGTCGTTTTGTTAGTAAAAAATTATAAAAAAAATATATCACATTTTGGAAAGCTTAAACTTAAGACCTTTAAGAGAAAAGACTTATACCAAACCACCAAGCCAATTTAAATACTTAATATCATTCTAACAAAAATAATATATAAATAATACTGCAGTTGAACTTAATTTCATTTATCTCATGATATAATTTTATAATATTTATAATATACATATATTAACTTTATAAATAAATATTATTTATAATTTATATATTAAATTATAGTTCAGTGATATGTTCGAGTCCAAGGGTAAAGTTGAGTGATATTTCGTGTAGTTTACCCTTTTATTAATATAAAAATAGAGTAAGAATGGGTAAGACAGAACCAAAAATCAAGATCATAGGTAAGATATAATTAATCATAAAATTGAAAGGGACAAAGTTTAAATGAATTATAAATTAGGGATTTAAATAGGTTAAGAATCATATTAATATTATTTAACAAAAACATTGGTCTCTGCATATTGATATATTTGATTTGATAGTAAATTGAGTATTAGTTCAATTGAGCTCCATCCAGAAAGTCGTAAGTTCGAGTGTGCTTATCAATTAGCGAAAAGAAAATAATTTTGAATTGGTTAATAATAATTTGATAATTCATGACATCATAGATATATGTTTGCATCATACATAAAGACAATACAATATTTTACAAAGGTGAGTTTCATTACAAGATAAAATCTGTATTGAGCAAATCTGTGATTACATTCAATGTATAGAAATGGGAATTCCCTAAATGAAATTGGCATGTAATGCAAAATCTATATCTTTAAAACAAGAACGAAAATGCAAAAACATGAACATGATCACGATACGGAGACGACCTAAGCCATCATCATCTAAGCTTCAACCGGTATGCCAGACCGAACAACAAATCCAATCCCAACAACGACATTGTCTCGTTGAGGCTCGGTTAATGACTCTGAAGCATCACATCTTTAGGTCTACTTACGGAGAGCCAGACACACCGAGTAGTTTTGTATCAACCCGAATTCCGAAGGAGAAGCCGCCCAAGAAGCCGGAGAAAATGGTGATACTAAAACATATTTACATGAAAGAACCATGGAAGTACAAAGGCTATTACCAAGCAAGCCATCAGGAAGTTACAGAATGGCTGTCCTTGCCAGCATCTTGGACGTTGATCCAATGAAATAATAATTCCACTGGTAGATCCTCGGTCATGCCAATCTTCGATAAATCTGCTATCTCTAACGCCAGTGATGTTTTTTGCACTTTGACCACATATTTCACACATTCTGCAGAGTAAATTAAACATGAGAAGGTACATAGGGGTGAATTGCCAATACATTCTGCTTTCACATTATTCCGTAAGAATTGAATGTTTTTCTGCAAAACAAGCGATTCGGAATACAGCAAACCGTTGCTTCACGCATGTATATCAGAACAAAATAAAACAAAGGTTGTTTCACATTCTGCAATCGTTCCTCACATAGATGAATACAATTCACTCCGGGATACGAAAAGACAATGTAAACTAGAACTCAATATCCAATATTGACCAAAGTGCTCATTTCATATGTATGTTTTCAGAACCCGAATAGATATTTCATTGCAAAAGAATCAATAACAGTTTGAGAAAAAGCATAATTAAGCAACTACCACAATACATATTTTTCCCCTAAGAGAAAGAACATTACCTGTTTCCTTTCAGCTTAAACCACGCCTCGGCACAATGACTATGTGCGATTCCTAGCTCATCTTTGCACGCACAACCAAGTTGAATTAGATCTGTGGAAGCTGCAGTAGTTGACATGCTATCAGTACATTCATATGATTGCTCCGAGGTCAAATGGCAAATCCGACAAACTCTTTCCCCATCATAACTCTCCTTCAACCGTCTTTTGCCACCAACACTTCCGTTTATATCGATGACACATGAGTCTTCTCCTTCGTGAACCTTTCTCGTTGGCCTTTCTGCTAATACTTTACTCGAACCGGTTCCATTGTCATTCAATACACTATTACTTTCACTCACATGTGAAGCCTCTTGGGTGTTATTGTTAACCACAATAACAGTCTCAACCACGCATCCATCAACTGAATTATCCAAATTGCCACTACTTCTTCGATCAGCTTGGCCGAGGCTTTCACCGACTCCTCTCATCTCCTTTATCTCCTCGCTTGATACCACTCCATTGTTTTTAGCTCCCATATCCGTTTCCTCATTCTCAAGCACATTTTCTTCAACAAAACAACTCAAATTCCCGGTACTTAGATCGTTTCGACTCGATACCTCACCAATTCCTCTCACACAACCAATCTCCTGATGCTTACACAATCCAAGCCCATCGTTTGGCAATCCCAAACCAGCATTTTCTTCACAATTTTTCACAATAACAGACTCAGGCACAATCCCATTATTCAAATTCTTCGAATTTCCAGCTATTTGACTCAAATTCTTGCTAGTTTCTATACTATCACACCTTTCCTCTTGATCCATTAATATCAAATAACTTAAATTTTAGAAATAAAAATAAAAAATACCTCCAGATTTTCAAAATCCAAGGCAAGAACCATACATATGAGCAATCATAAAATGGAAAAGAACCAACATTTTCCCATTTCAAGAACAAATATTCAGAGACCATAAACAATATGATAGACCCAAACCCTGAAATTTAGTCATTTCTTCATGCTCATACAAATCCCCAAAATATCTGCAAATCCATAACCACAAAGAATCAACACTAATTAACAGTATTAAGAGCTGATTAACACTCTCTAAAGCAAATAAAAATCGAACCTTTTTTGACTTGCAAAACAACCCAGAATCAAATCCTTACCTAACTCCATTTGATCACTTCAACTCCAAGCAAATAATTGGGAAAAAATTAACACCAAAAAAATTCCAACTTTCATATGTGAAAACCCTCCATTGTTGAAAGACTAAAAGAGAAATTTCATAGCAAAAATGGGTTTTATTGACTTGATTGAACAAGATACATCCTCTATTGAAATAGAAAATCAAATGTGGAAAATCAATAAATATGGAGGCTTTACTTTTCAAAAAATAAATAAATATGGAGGCTTTACAGAGAGTTGAAAGAAGGTATGTAAGAGAAGGAACTTGGAAAAATGGAGGAATTACCTAAATATTGAAGGTTGAGTGGAAAATACGTTAATAATGAAAAATAAGGTTGATATTAAATAATAAATATTGATAAAAAAAATCAAATAATAATTAGTATACTACATCAATTTGAACTTAGTGGGAAAAGGATTTAATCTATTTTTGGAATTATTTAGGTTAAAGTACATTAGAGGTCACTCAACTGTATAGAAATGACCTTTTTGACTTTTGAAGTTTTGAAAGTTATAAAATAATTGTTAGAATTTTGTTTGATTATAAAATAGTTCCTACTAATGATAAAATTTTGATAAGTTTAAAGATTATTTTATAAGTTTAAATGATATCTTGTAACTTTTAAAACTTTAATGACCATAAAAAGACATAAATATATAAAAAATACACTATGATAATATTATTAGTAAAAGTATGGTTCATATCCATTTATTATATAGCACGGAATGCATTTTAGTTCTAATACTTCAAAAAATAATAAGATAAAAGTTTATTTTAATAAAACAATGTTCACGGTTTGAATTTTATTGTTGTAAATAAAATAAATTAAATTAAGATAATTGTTTCGTACCGAGCCTATGTAGTGTCTAATTCATATTAAGTAATTAATAAATAGAATATCACCGTTACAAAAAAAATGTTAATAGTGTTACTCAGACTTAATTAAATGATATGACATTAATTTCAAAACCATGATTGTTATTTTTTTTTAAAAATTGCTATGTTTGGTAGGTGTATTAATTAGTGGTCATGTTTCAATACATGAGTTGGCAATAAACTAACTTCATTAGTGGTAATTATTTATGGGTTTTATTTTGATGCACAAGCTGTGTAAATTTTTTTTACACAATCTTTCTATAAAATTTAAAATTTAAATCACAAACTCTAGCAACCTAAAACCTAAACCCTAAGCCCTAAACCCTAAACTCTAAATTCTAACCATAAACCTTAAATTATATACCCTACATACTAAACCCCTAAACCCTAACCTAAAACCCTAAACCCTAAACCCTAAAATTAAAGGGCTTGTGTAAACTAAAGTTTACACAGCTTGTGCATCAAAGTATTTTCCATTATTTATTTGTCATGTTTCAGTTAATTATATTAATTTTTTAAATTAAATTGTTTTTATTTTGTTTTTTGAGATGTTCATTAGAGTAAATTTAATGACTAATCATCCGCATTCTATTGACGTATATTGATTAAATTTTATACATATTATGCTTATAAACCAACAATATTAATTTTTTTTAAAATGTAAAAATTAATGTTACTTTATTGGGGGGAATATTTCATACTCATGTGCCATATACATATATGACGTACCTAAATTTTAATCGTTCTTAGCATTATATATATGTATATATAATACAACTCATACCAATCATTGAAATGAACACATTTAATGTATTTTTGAAATAAAAAAATATTTTAGATAACAAGAGGATTCCTTTGACCAAATTTATTTTCTTTATCATAGCTCTAATTAGCTGGTTGGTCCACTAATGTTAAGTTAATACAATATATGAAATATTGTTTTATCATATAAAAGGTCCCCACACTATACATTTTTCGGCGTATTTAATCATTTTTTTAATATAATTTGATCATTTTTTGTTTCTTTTCTTCTACAAAAAAGAAGTATTTTTGAATGTGCGATAAATATATTCAATCATAAAAAAAATTGTTTTTTAGTCATTACAAGTTTAGATAACAAAAATCTCAAATCATTTGACGGAATAATGTTGAAAAGTTAATCTGAATATTGAAAATAAATATTTCAAAAAGTGAAGAGACCATAAATGATCAAAACTATATAATAAAGTGATTAAATTCATAAAAATGCATAGTGCAAGGACCTTTTAGAGAATTTGACAATCAATTAATGTTATCAATATTTTCCGGGAAAGTGAAAGCTAACTAGAAGACGTATTTTCCACGGAAACAAACAAAAAGAAAAAAAAAATTTGGCACGAATCAACTTGCCTCGGTGGTTAAGGGAACGATTGTTATTCTTAGAGGTCACGTGTTCGAACACTAATAGCTGCAGCAGGGTGATTGAACATGAATTGTTAAATGATATTACTTCTAATCACCTTAGCTTAAAAAACATTGAAAACATACAAAAACAAAAGTTCTTACAGCCTTTAGTTAAGGTCGTCGTTTGCTTTGTTTGCCCAATCAGCTGTAATACTTTATGTGAAAAATTTAAAATTTATTTATTAAAGAGATAATTGTGCATGTTGTTCCCAAACTATGTTCTTATTTTAAATCGGCTCTATATTTTGAAATATCATATATTAATCCCCAAATTATGACTCATATTTTATTTTGCTTACTAAACTTTAAATCATTGTATACCAGTCATCAAATTATCAATGTCATTTTGATTTGATCCTTTCATTAATGTGTTGTTAACTATAATTACTAAAAAAGTAATATGTTTGTAAGGTCATAGGCATTTAAGCGTTACCTAAAATTTCTCTGGACCTTCAAAAACATAATAATTTTTTAGAATGTCACATGTTTAATTCCCAAGACTTTCAAAAACAAATTATTTCTTAACCGATAAAATTAACGACACTTTAGCAGAAGAATCAAAATGAAATGATATTAATAGTTTGAGGATTGATATAGAACCTTTTAAAGTTTAAGGACATATTTAAAATGAAATTATAGTTTGAAGACTAATATAAAATGTTTTAAAAATTTTGTGGACTAATTTAAAACGAGGTCTTAATGTGCAATTAACTCTTTATTGAATAACTAGAAGTGGAGTAGTAAACGAGCTGTATATGTAAGTTGTAACCATTACTCATGAATTTAAATATTGAATAGAGATTTGTAGTGATTTTTTTAAAATACCAATGAAGTTAAAAGACAAAAACATCGATGGTCCTATTTAGTAAATAGCGGTTTGACTGGTCAAATTTGTTAATTTGATTGTTTGGTGAATAGCAGATTAGCAGCTTTTTCAAAATTAAAAATTTTAAAATAATAGTTATAAAGATCTTTTTACCTTTAATAATTATCAAAAATCTCCAAATACCTTAAATTAAACATTTTTCTATTTTAATTTTCCACCCACGCGTATTAAATTTAACATTACATTGAGAGAATTGTAAGCTAATTTTTTTATTCTCTCACATTTATATTTGTACTTAAATTTAATATTTAATTAAATTGTATTAAAAATAATTATATAAATAATGAATTAATATATAGATATTTCAAATATGCTTAGTAATGTTATATTAAAAAAATATTTTTTATAATCTAATTAATATTAATATATATACAAAATATTGATAACTAATAAATTATTCAAACAAGTATCGAATATAATCATGTCCTTATATGTCATTTTGTTTGTTTAAATAATCAAACAACTATCAATTAATTTTACCAAACACTTTTATACAATCAACTAATGCAATCCGCTAGTCAAATCAGCTAATGCAATCAACTATCAGCTAATATAATCCGCTATCAACTATCCGCTAATTGTCAAACAGGCTCAATATAAAAACATTAATATTTTAAAGATATATATCTTAATTATTTCACAAGTGAGTATAGAATATTGTAGCCGTGAGATTAAAATTTGGCATGATATATTGTTTGGGCATAAATGCAATAATGGTGTGAATGAAAATGACAATCAAAAGAATTATTTATTTATATATTTTTTAAAATTTTAAAATTAATTAAATTAAATATTGAACATGTCCTGTGTAAACCCACTTGATTAAGTTTGGATTTAATATTTTTTAATCAATAAGATTGGATAAATGAAATTGGGTTGGTTGGTTGAATACAATAATTTATGGACAAAATTGGTGGGTCACAATCTTGGGAAGATATAGTCTCCAACTAGTTCAATGCAAGGTGGGGAGTGGGGACTCAAAGAAAACCCTAGCGTATATCCATCTTCAATTTTAGGTATACGGTTTAAAGATGACAACGAGTTTGATATAGGTAAATTTTATTAAATTTATTTAAAATTAATATATGCATGCCTTTTAAAAAATGAAAGCAGTATTATATGAATTCGAATCCAAACTAACTAAAGTATATTAAATTAGTGAAAACTTTAAAATACTTATTTAAACTTTGTATTAAAATGAATTTTAACTTTAGCCAATTTGAATCAATGCAATTTGTGGTGTACTCTTTTGGCTTGCAATTCATTGCACCAAAGCCTAAGGGGGTTGAGGTTTGGTTTATTGGGATCCTCTTTGAACACAAGCCATGTATTTAAGAAATGGTTTCGAATAACCGGTTGAATCGAAAACAAATAATTTATCCAATTTAACGAGTACATACAAATTAGTGACGAAACTATGTACTATATGTTTTTCAACATTTTTAATATAGGATCATATTGTATCATTTTTTTCATTAAAATTTTAGAAAAGAAATTATTTAGAGAATATATAAAAAAGTAGGCGGTTTATGCAATGGACTATAAGTGCATGAATCGGTCAAATCTTGGGTTTTAATGTGTCATCCCATTTTTGTAAAACTTCTGGCTATGGGCCATGCATGCATCTGTATTTGTCCTAGCAAATGGCCGACAGCATCTTATATCGTAAGCCGAGACAAAACGTAGGATCGAGATAACATTATAAACCATACAATTTTATGTTAAATGTTTTTTTTTCTTCTTATTTTTCTATTTAAATTTTTTTATCGAGTACCAATTCTATTGAAAATTATTTTTTTAAAAGAACAGATAATAATATCAATATTGTTGTAGTATGTTTTGTATTTCATAATTTCATGTAATCTTTAGATAAAACGATTGTAATCTAATTCTTTGTGATCAAACACGAAATATAGTGGAGTATCGAAAATGAAAAATGATACGTATATTATTATGAATAGAAATATTCTGCTATTTTTGGTCATTATATTCACGTGTCACATTAAAAAATTTACGTTTAAGGTTTAATGTTAGAGTTTAAAAAATTAAGGGTAAAATGTATTTTTTAAAGTTTAGGGTGTAAGATTAAAAATCTATAATTTATAGTTATAATTTAAAATTTAATTTTTAGTGTTAATATAAAAAACACCAAAAAAAAAAGGAGATTTTTGAAAAGGGTACGGATAACATTTGAAAAGACTCGACAAAACTAACGTAAAAGGCAACAAAAACCATCCATATAACGTGATGCTCCATTGAAATTTAAAATGAAAGGGGCAACAGAAAGATGACCAAAAATTGAAAAGGTGTGCTTTTTATTTTTTTCCCACTAGGTTTACATTTATTAAAGACCAAAAATATAGTGACAAACAAAAAAAACGAAAAAGATTATACAATTTAAAATTTTCATTCATCATGCATAATTATTATGGCTGAGTTTTTCGTACAAATTTGTTCTGCATTAAGTCTCACTGTATATGAATTATGCTATTACCAATTCATTTATTTGTGTTTTGCAGTAATTAATTTTAATTGTAGTTATACAGATGCTGTTAAAACTTGCATAGAATTGTCATACTGTCTTGATTTGGAGGAAAAGAAATGGAAGGCATTTTCAAGCTGTTGTTGCCGATGCAGGGATATTGAGTGGCCAAAAATACACATAATATTTTATTTTATACAGGTTCGAATCCAATTATTCACCTTACAAATGTAAATATCTCTCATTAATAATAATAGAAAGACTTAAGTTTATATGCAAATTATGTTGTTTTTTTTAACATGTTATTCATAACCATTTCTCATCCTACAAATAATGGTGCTTAAACCCATAACCAAAGGAAAATAATTTATCATATATGAATCATGTTAGCAACCTAATAATCATTTAATTTTGTAAATTTTACGTAGTTTAAGGGATCCTAAGTAGGCACATAATGCCCAATCTAAATGAAAAGGGCAAAATGGACCTCTAAGAAAATGAATTAGTTAGGTTAACATTGAAGCACCGAGCATCTTTTAACGACCGAAAGGGGAACGTAATTATTAACAGCATGGGACCTTCTTAAAGGCTTTTAGTTAAAGGCATCTTCTTTTGACAAATACAACCAAACATGCGACCCTTCATATCATTACATATTCCCATGCCATTGTCTATTCTCTATCTTCACCATCCGGCAAAGTCCCGACCAATAATTGCCGATTGCCGACGGTGTCGCCTCTTAATCTCAGTGATAACCAGAAATCACATCCAACTTAAAAAGAATCTACTATAGTACCTTTTGTGCCTTTGGACGAGTTACGGTGTTCAACCTTGCCCAGCATGTCGGCTCCGCAAGATCACTTCACTGGCTGACTTAAACTTTGAATATCGAGATTCAATAAAAGCAGCAATGGTAGAAAGGGAGTAATATAACATAACTTGGAACAAAAGGTAACAATAATTGTCTGCAATTTGAAGTCAGAAGCCGGATAACTTAAAAACAAAGAACAAATGAAAATAACTAAACCGAAAAGCCCACCACTACCCCTTATCCTCGGGACATTCTTCCTAGCCACAAATACACTTCTCGACTTTCCTCCACTCGTAGCTTTCCGGTCCATCCATCTTACTCTAATCTTTTTAGTATCTAACATGTTACATGTACATAACTAAAAAAGCATTTTGACACAATGTAAACTCATAGAATACAAGAGCGAGAGAGGCGTGATTAATGTAAACAGATCAAAAGAAGGCAGCCACCACACTGCCAGAGGCTATACGTGTTGTGGAAGAACACAAAGTGATGCTGGATAGGCCTCAAAACAACCAGTGATATCATCCAAAGATAGTAGTTCTTTTGTGTCACGCATCAACTAGAGATGTCGAATCCGAAATCACAATTAAAAGTTTTATGTCCCAGCTGGATGCATGAAATGTTGTAGCCCTATTTGCCGTTTCACATGATCCGGAATCAACTTGTTAATAAGCTCCGGCGAAGCCCCAGACAACTGCAACCAGAAGAATCAAAATGAATACCAAAGTATTGACTAGAACAAGAAACAAAATTCTAGCTAGAAATAATGCCATTCAATGACGATGTATATTTGTATACGGAAAGGCACATGGAAACGAATTTTAGTTAAGAAACATACTTCCTGTTTAAAGTTGAAAAGTGGTGGTAAAGGTCGCCCATTGGGCAGTCGAGCATTCGGTTCTCGAAGCTCATCAAAGAAAGGGTGTGCACATGCTTCCAGCTGTCATAGCACATGAGATTGGAGGTGGTTATCACTAAAACATAAATATTTTGGGAAGCCAAATTGATAATTGAAGAATTTTGCACATTCCAAGATCACCAAACAAAAGATGGAGACACTAGCAACTCACAGCTGTACAGCGAAGACTAGGCGAGTATTGCAGCAGTCGTGAAGCAAGATCAATTGCTTCGGGAGGCATCCTTTTATGGAAAACCTAAAAACATGCAAGGGTAATCAACCATTACGTTTATGTTGCAAAACTAAAATCTGTGTAATCGGGATTCAAAATCAATCAAATATTTCAGCCCTTAGAATAAGAGGGAAACCTTATGCCATGGATGTGCTTTAATCTGTGGAAACCTAAAATCCGTGTAATTTGGATTCATGCAGCGAATTTCTTCCCTAGTGGGTGTACCTAGGACCTGTAGGGAAAGATGTAAGAACTCCTGATGATGAAGAGTAATGGTGTAACTCCAAGCATCTTAAGCAAATCATACCTTGATAATCTCTACAAGCTGGTCCACAGCATTCTCCCCAGGAAACAATGGCTACACAAGCAAGATGAAATTAGATATCAATGACCAGAGAGAAGATAAATTACTGTTAGAGAATTTCAGAAAAAAAAAATCAGGAAAAACAAAAATGCAAAACCAAACCTGGCCCAGCAGAAGTTCAGCAAGAACACAACCAGCAGACCAAATATCGATTGAGGTTGTGTATTCAGTAGCACCAAAGATAAGTTCTGGAGCCCGATAGAAACGCGAACATATGTATGAAATGTTAGCTTCACCTTTGACCTGATCACACACCAAACAACATCAAGTATGAAATATTTACAAAGAACAAGGAGGGACCAAGGTTAAACAAGTTTCAGCAGTTAGCAAAACCAACAGTGAAGGGTCATTAAATTTTGTTATCACTTATCACGTTATTGCAAAGTTAACTTTTGCAAAGGTGTACAACACTAGATATTGCACCCCTGATGAATATCAGAAGATAACATATTACATGTCAATCCTTTTAGAAGTTACAATCAAAACCAAACATTCAAATAACAGAGAGCTAAAATCCTTTTTTAATTCCAGAAACTTATGGATCCAATAACGGTGTTTCACTTGGAGAAATAATAATTTGTTGACTAAAATATCAGTAAGAAGTCTGAAAGGAAGCGCTTGGAAGCTTAATATAAGGGAATCAACTTACAAGCACTTTTGCGCTTCCAAAATCACAAATCTTAGCTTGGTGAGTTAGAGGATCAACCTGTGCAAAGCCAACAATCACCTAAGAAACATTGTCAATAACTTCTACAAAATGTCATCAGTAAGAAATGCATACCAAAAGATTTTGAGGCTTCAAATCCCTGTGGCAAACTCCAGCAACGCTATGGAGGTATGCGAGGCCCCTGAATATCTGTAAAATCTCATCCAATTAGCATAAAGAACATTACACAGAAAATAAAGTATGGAAAGGGGTACCATACGGACCTGATAAGTGTAAAGTTTCACATAGATAAGTGGCATTCTTTGATTTGCACTGCTGTAATGTTTCAAAACCTTATACATGCTCTCTGGTACATATTCCATAACCAAGTTAAGGAAAAGCTCGTTTTTAGTTGTCGTGGAGAAGAAACAATGCTTCAAGGAAATGACATTCGGGTGATCCAGCACACGCATCAATTGCAGTTCACGGTTCTTATATCTTCTGTCTTGCAAAACCTTCTTTATAGCCACAGTCTCTCCCGTTTCCAAGCATTTTGCCTGAAAGAGAATATCACATCAGCATCCAAACACAAAAGATATGTAACCTTGACTACAATCTGACCATGTCTTAGTACCTGAAAAACAATCCCGAACGAACCTGTCCCCACAACACGCTCGGCCATATAACTGATAGTCTGCAATAACAAAACACCAAAATCATGAAATCCCAAGTAAAAAACTGGTTATCATTCTTAAAGTTGATCTTAACCACACATTAATTAGTAATAACTAAAGAAGAATTTGAGCAGCTAAACCCAAGAAGAAACATACCTGTTTAGGTTCTCCGTTTTGGCCACCAATCTTTGTGGAAATTATGTGACCAGTGACCGGATCATTGCCGTCGACAACAGGGGCTGACATTTCCTGGTAAATTAAGAAAGCCATGATGTAAGAAACGAGACGAGTAAGTCCTCGAAGGAAGACACAGAAATTTGAGATCAAACAAAAAAGAGCTCAAAGCTGCAAAATCCAGAGAGAAATAATAGATCGAAACAAATGTAAAGCAAAATTTCATCACCTAGGGTTCCTCGATCAGCTCAACCAACAAGATCGCCAAAAATAAAAATAAAAAATAGCTTTAAACCACAAATCTCATAAAATCACAAAACATGAACAAAGTTTTCATCACAATTAAACCAAAACAATAAACAGAAGAATAAATTCAAAGTTCCGATATCAGAAATTTTCAAAAAAGAAAAATGAAACGAAATTTACCTTATCGTCAGCCATGCCGATGAAAAATAAAGATCTAACTACAGAAAGAGTAACGGTAGATCATAGTGCGACCATAGAAGAAAAAAATTAATTTACTTTTTTTATATAAAAAGAAGCAAAAATTGTGAAAATGAAGAACAATAACTAAAAGCAAAAAACAGAGAGTAGAGAGAGGCAGCAAACTAAAAGCCCATGTGATTCCCTCTCTCCCTTTTTCATTTTCTTCTTGAATTCCGAGAACACCCTTTGAATTCTTTCTAATTACAGAGAATAGGATTTTAAATTTCCACAGTTACAAATTTTGTATTTATATATAAATTTTAAATTATCCATAATTCCTCCAATCACAAATGTACTTAAATATATTTAAAATTATGAATATTTAAAAATAATAATAATGAAAACTATATATATATATATATATATATTATTTTATAACGACAATTTAATAATCGAGTTTTATCGTTTTTTATGATTTTGTCCCTTTTTTTATTCGTTACTATACCTTTACCATTTAACGGATTTATTTCTACTTTTTTTTACTTGTTTTCTTAAACATTAGTCACTAAGTTATGCGAAAATGAATTTTTTGACCATTAAACTTTTAAAAAATTATAAAATGGTCATTAATTTTTTGATTCAATTCTTTATATAATTTAGTAACCTTTAATATATTTTGTCCTTTATAATTTTTTTTAGAAAAGCATCAGCCAAAGTTCATTTGCCTGAGGCATTCAATTCCATTTTCCTCTAACAGGAAACTCCTAAAACTACAATGCTTTTAGGGGAACTGGAAATTTGTAAGAGTGCTAAGGGCTTTTTTTTAATCTCCAAACCAAATTGTCAGCAGAATATTGCAGTGATTATCCTTTATAATTTAAATAATACTAGTTTTCTTTTCTGTTTTATCAAGTGGGATTGGTGGTTGTAATCTTATCCTTTTGGAGAAGATATTGTCAATAAGATGAAATTCTGGAGTCATTTTTGAAGATAAATTTGGATGGACGATATATAAGATGAAGTTTTATTTTATAACGGGGAGGATTAATATGAGTCTAATGTTTAATCTTTTACGTTATGTTGTCTTATATAGAGATAGACGATAGTCACGAATTTTTAAAATTAACTTAAAACGAATAGACTTTTACTATTTTAGTACTAAATATTAATCAAATTATAATTTTTTTATAATTTTTTTGGTTAAATTTTCATTATATTACTCAAGAAGCAGCATTAAGCTACTAAATAAATACAAATGCAAAACCTAGGGAATCAATTGAATCCTCCAAGTTGTACAAAAGTTTAAATTTATAGAATTGTATCCAACAGACCTACAAGTACAAGTATATGCCTATAAGAAAGGAAAAAAAAGAAATTGAGCCCCTTATAATATCCATGTAGAACCCCCATCAATCTCATATCGAAGAACTTGTAGGATTCGTTATTATATATGGAGGGATAAAATTCTCTTATACCGTGATTTTTTTTAATTTTATATTTTTATATTAATGAATAAAAGTAAATAGATGAGTGAGATCAATCATATAAAATAGATTTTTATAATACAAAAAAAAAATTAGCCATTTCTTTACTCTCATCTAACTGTCCAAAAGAGATATAAAACAAAATAAGTTTTACATGGTATAAATGGATGTTAAGCCTTATATATTTGTAAGGACTTGAACTCATTTTAATAGGGTACTCTTTCTTGGACAAAACCATGAGCTTTTATGGATACATAATGGTACAATATCTCATAAGCTAGGTGAGGTGCCGTGTGGGTCGAACTTATGAGTGTATGTAGTATTTGATGGGAATTATAATTGTTACTGATTTGGTTGTTGATGTCCTTGCCAAGTCCAAACTATATCTTTCAACGATGGCTTCAATTCGCGGTTACAAAAATTTTGATATTCTAAAGTATCTCCCGCCGTTTTCTTCAGCTCCACCACGTGAAACGATGGCGTAACCTCGAAGATCTCGGCGTCGATCCCTAATTGTCCTTTCCTTCCTTCTTTCATCCCTTGTAACCTCACCTTCCCTTCGCCGTTCCTAATGATGAAACTCTCCGTCTCGGCTATTTCTTCGAACTTCGAAACGATGTCGTTTGCTGGTTTTTGGGTGGTGAATCGGGACGAGTTACATTCATTTAAGTCTTCTTCGAATAAACTAGATAAATTGAATCCTTGGGAAAGCGATATGAGGTCGAAGGCATTGTAAACGTTCGGCCGGACTGGACTCATCGGCCTTGGTGTCGCCGATGTCGATTCGTCATCAGAGCTGCTTCCGTATACCGAAGACGATGCCGACGAATCGAACACTGCATGTACATCGCTGATCATCAAATCGAACTGTCGTGGACTCGGCGACGGCGGTGGGGTATCGATTTTTTTGTACCCTTTTTTGAACCAAACATTCTCCATCAGCCTCGCCGTCGTGATCCGTTGGTTAGGATTTGGGTCCAGGATCCGGGAAAGGAGCTTTCGGACCTCCGGCGGCAACCATTGCGGGCACTTGAAATCACCTCGACAAATCTTTCTATACATTTCCATCAGATTTTGGTCGTGAAACGGTAAAAAACCAGCCAGGAGAACATAAAGGATAACCCCACAAGACCAAATATCCGCCTTAGCTCCGTCGTACCCTTTCTTGCTTATAACCTCCGGCGCCACATACGCCGGCGTCCCACACGTCGTATGAAGAAGTCCGTCTTTCCGGCGAGACTCCGTCAAAGCGCTCAACCCGAAATCGGAGACTTTCAAATTCCCGTTTTCATCCAAAAGCAAATTCTCCGGCTTCAAATCACGGTGGTAAACGCCTCTGCTATGGCAAAAATCCACCGCAGCCACCAATTGTTGAAAATAACGGCGAGCAACATCCTCCTTAAGCTTCCCTTTCGCCACCTTGTTGAAAAGCTCACCGCCGCGGACATACTCCATCACGAAATAGATCTTCGACTTGCTGGCCATCACCTCGTACAATCGAACGACATTGGGATGTTTGATGATCCTCATGACAGAGATTTCACGTTTTGTCTGGTCGATTAAACCGCCTTTCATTATCTTCTCCTTGTCGATGATTTTAATGGCGCAGCTTTGGCCGGTGCTAATGTTTCTTGCATAACAAACCTTTGCGAACGTGCCTTGTCCGAGAACTCTCCCAAGCTCGAATCTTTGCATTAAAACAGTCCCTTTCTTCTCCATTGTAAATTCTTTTCTACAACAAAAGCAATGAACGATTTAATATATATAAAAATAAAATAAAAGAGAGAGGGAAAAAATCCTTTTCCAGAGAGGGAGCTGATTCAACACAAATTCTGGGTTTTGTCCAGTGATTTTTCTCCCTTGAAAATGCCTCAAAATTTCGCTTCTTCTTTGTAGAAAATCTGGGGGAAAAGCTTTACCAGGGAAAACTTGTGCTTTCGAAAAATAGTAAACACATTTTCTGGATGGTCTATAGATAGTTTGAATAGATGCCGATAATTTGGATCGGTGATCGGACGGTTGTTGTTTATTTGGTGAGGTAAACGTTTGCTTTTTTTCCCTCTCATTTTTATTTTATGCAAGCATATATAGAAAATTGTAATAAAATGTTAATAATTTTGCTGCATTTAGGTTTTAATGGTGTATAATCGAGGGTGAATGGAATATATCCGTCTATGGATCAGGTAAGATTAGAATAAATTGATGCTCATTTTTATGTTTTACCATTAAAATTTTAAATTTTAAATTTTTACAATAAATATAGATTTAGGTCGTTTTAAAATTAATTTTTTAACTTAACAAGTTATCTCAGTGAAAAAAGAAACGTTGTTCATCTTAAGAGAATTGAGTTCGAACAACTTTATATGTAAGATGTGTGTAATTTATCAAATGATTAAAAAAAGTATGAACAAAATACGATCTTGTACACTATTATGAACAAAATACTACCTTGTACACTATTATAAAACTAAGTTTGTATTATTTTAGGCTTAATTGTCAAATAAATGTTCAAACTATACATTTTGTTCCGAATAAGTGCCTAAAGTATTTTTCGGGCCAAGTAGGTGCCTAACGTTTTCATCGTTACTATTTTAGGTGTCTGGCCGTTAACAGACGTTTAAAAAATTACGTTAGCCAATCAAAACACGATACATAAAATGTTTTATTTTTTATTTTTTAATAAAAATCACAATTTTAAAAAAATCATAAAATCCACAAAAATTCACAAAATAGTCCCTAAATCCCTAAGTCCCAAATCCATATTGCAACAGTTGCCTTCGTTAATCGCCGATGACATGTCCACCATTTATGTTATCAGAATCCCAATCCTCTCATCGTCGAATGACCAGAGGAGTAAAAACGAAACGATGGGCGATAAACGACAGTCGACCAAACGTTGAACGGTATACGAGTCTTGCTGCGATAGAAAGAAGCTTCATTTTGTAACTGGCAACGTGATGAACAACGTTGGGTTTATTTTGTGGAATTTAAGAAATTTTTAATTTTTTTTAAAAAAATAAGTTAAAGAAAACAAAAAAATAAAAAGAAACTAAAATCAAAGTCGTGTGTCATGTTTTGATTGACTAATTGAGTGTTTTTTAAACGGCTATTAACGGCTAGACACCTTAAATGATAACAGTATAAATGCTAGGCACATACTTAGCCCGAAAAATACTTTAAACACCTATTTGAAACAAAAATTATAGTTTGAGCACCTATTTAACATTTGAACCCTCATTTATTTAGGTATTACATTGAATTACTATTTTTTAATTCAAAACTTCATTCATAATAAAAGTTTAATTGCATAATAATTAAAATTTTAAAAGATTGTTTTAGACATATGATTTAGTGTTATTAACTAAAGAAAGTAGCGAGGCAGCTACAAGACTAAAAACCTATGCATGTATTTGGGCAATCATCTCTAAAAGGAAATTCTCCAATATGCACAAAATCCCAAGTTTAAAATCCTTACTATGCAATTTGAATTATACAAAATCTAACAAAACCTCAAAATTTTTAGACACATTCTTAAATTGCCTATACTTCCTCGCTGTCAGAGTATAACATATAGTTAGCTCAACTAACAAATGACTATTGTTGGGTTGTTATAGATGTAGGTTCAGTTTGTTAGAGAATGGGCTATAAATAATAAACATAATGATCTGTAATCAAATAAGGACTTTGTATTCTCTATTCTTTTTAGATAATTTATTCTTTCTGATTCATTTCTTTCTTTCATCTTCTTCGGTTATCTTCGACTTTTCAACTCTATTCGTGACTGATTTCGATGATCAGAATCATACATGGTACCAGAGCCTCTGATCTGTCCGATGTCGTTGCCGATTTCTTGTGAAAATTCTAACTTGGTGATTCACGGCCTTTTGGTGAGATCGTTCTTTTTTTCCTGCTTTCTTATTTTTGTTTCTCAAGTGCGAATGTCGTCCTCTATGTGGCTAAGTGTGCAAATCTCGTTTGTGAATTTTTGCTTTTATTGTTGTGAATTTTTGCATATGCTGCTGCTTACTTGCTTCGTCTTTTGCATCTGCGTTTTGTAGTTTTTCGTTTTCTTCTGTGTCTTGTCGTATCTATGTAATTTTGTTTTAATTTCTTTGCGATCTACTGGTTCTCTATGGCTAAAAATGATAATACGAATTCTGTTGAGCCTCCACTCTCTGCTCCTAATACTACTTTTGATTTTCCTACTGGCACTTCTTCGATTAATGATAATACTGAGCATACTCTCTCAGAAAATAACAATGCAAGTTCTGAAAATAATGTGAGTCCAGAAACAACGACACTTGCTAAGTTGTTTTCTATTAAAAAGATCAATGTGATCTTAGATGATCACAATTATATGTTATGGCACCAACAAGTTTACTTAACTATTAAGACTCATCGTCTTCTTTGACTCATTGATTCTAATGTTCAACATCCTGTCAAATATGTCACTATTAATGGAACAATGTGTATTAATCCTAATTTTGAAGTTTTTGAGGAGCGTGATGGTGATTTGGCCAGCTTTTGTCCATTGTAAGTGAGAATGTCTTGTCAAATCTGATTGGTTTAAGCACTGCATCTCATATTTGAAATACTTTGCATCATTTATATAGCAGCAAGACTACTTCTAGACTAATATCATATAGACGAATGTTGCATAATCAAAAGAATGGAGAGCTGAGCATGCATGAGTTTTTAATAAAAATTAAGTCCATTTGTGATAATTTAGCTAATTGTGGGGAGAAAATTTCAGAACATGAACATGTCATTGCAATTCTCAATGGCATGGCTTCTGAATATGATCCTGTAATAACTGTTATTGCTGATAGTTCTTCTACTTCTGATTTGGCATTTGTCAGTACTATTCTTCTAGGCAAACAAATCTTCTAGGTACTGTTAATACTTTTGTCAATACTTATGCTTATCTTGTAACTCGGTATTCTGCTCGAACTGTTACACAAAATCCATCTCTTCCTATTACACAGTCTTCACCACTTGCTCTTCACAACATACTATACATAGTTTGCCTACTCAACATGTTTCACATGATTTCACTACTACTTTTTCACTTACAAGACAGATTCCTATTCAGAGTTCTGAGTTTAGTTCAACTCAATTTTTAGTTTCTCAAGGTGATCAGTTTGGTTATAGTTATGGTAGAGGCGGAGGTAGAGGTCGAAATTTTAACAGGCCTCAATGTTAAATTTGTGGCAAACTTGGACATCTTGCTGATAGGTGCTATTATAGATTTGGTATGAACCCCAAGTACAGTGATCCCAAGCCAAGTTTTACTACCAGACCCTATGTTACATCTCAGGCTAATATTTATACTTTTAACCCTACAAATATTTCCTATGGTACAATTTACTATGCTTCTACTCCTCCGGGCTCTGTTACAGGCTTTACTTAGGTTCCTATGCCAGGATTTTCAACAGTTCATGCTCAGCCTACTATGCTTCCAGTATCTAGACCTATGTTGACTGCTCAGTCTCAAGTAGTGCACACTCCCCCTGTTGCTCTTGTTGCTCATGCTTCTGGCACTGAACAAGTTGTGTTTTCTTCAGCACCTTCCCATGCGTTTGCACATGTCCAGTCCTAGTATACTCCTTCTTCAGTTCGGTTTTGTAACCCCTCGACCCAGTTTAGTCGCAATACCAAACCGGGAGAGTTACACGAGGATAACCGGAGAGAAACCCGAATATTTCCCATCGATTAACAACCCAAGGTATATATTTTTTCTTTTTATCTTTTCTAAAGGCTTCATTATTATCGTATATGTTCATGCAAGCAGCGGTTAAAACCTCACCTCAATTGGACATCGATTCGAAGTCTAATTGGCCCTTTTAGCGATTAGGGACTAAAACGTAAAAATAGATAAAATCAGAGACTTCTAAGAAATTAAAGTTACCAATATGCAATTAGTCAGGTTTCATGCTTTTATGATAAATTTTAGCTCTAAAAGACCATTCAAACTCACCCAAATGCATGTTAGACAATCAGGGACCAAAACATAACGTTTCAAACAAATTTTCAACTTTACCAAACAAAGGGTTCGAAACCTTCTCAAAGGTTTCAAAACTTTCCTGCAGATTTCCAGAAAATTCAACAGGTTTCGAAACCTCAAGGCTGGTTTCGGAACCAGCTTTAAAAGGTTCGAAATCTATTCAACTAGTTTCGAAACTTACCTGCAGATTTGCAGAAAAATCACATTCGAGACATATTAGAACCTTCCTAAACATAACCGAAACTACCCCAAAACTCTAACAAACTTCAAACATAACCACAACATGATTAAAGATCAAACCTCATCTACATAACACATAAACATCATCAAAACATATCAATCATGCGTTAAAAGGAATCTAGAGGCAAACCACCCTAATACAAGCATCAAACATACATACTTATACAAATTGGGTACATGGAAAAAAGGTTAAAGGAAACATTTCAACATAAGACATATCAACCTTCCACATAACACGGTCTCAACATTTAAAACACGTTAGCAACAAAAACAACTACAAAGGAGTTTGGACACCAACTCCCCAAACACAAAAGTCTAGCATTCCCATTGCCTAAGTATTATTACAACCATAAAAATCATACTTTGAGCTAGCAAAGAACTCTAAGACTCACCCCTTGCCCCGCTTGCCTTCCGAAGCCACTAACGATCTGTATTGTTGGAAAAGAGAGCGTAAGCTTAAAAGCTTAGTGAGCAGAGCTTAAAATCACAACAACAACAATGCAATTCAAAACATATACTTTAGTTTAAAGACAAAATCATTTAGAAGGGAAATATGATAATCCAAAGGCACAAACAAAACGTGGTATGCACATGTACAACCATTTTCGGTGGGACTACACATCATCGTACTCATCTACTAGTCACTACTGGTGGGACTACACATCACCGTAGTCAACAACATACTTTCCACTAACCATCACGTGAGGTTTTGACACAACTACGACAACACAACAACATTAAAAATGAGATAAAAGCAATTGCATTTCAACCAACAGTGTGTATAAACATATACACCGACACTTAACGAAACAAAGCAAGAACAAATACACTTACACTTGGGTTTGGGTTGGCCCCTAAGGCTCCACCCAAACCCCAAGAAACCTTCTTTGAACATTTTAAAGCTTCAAAACAATTTCCACTTACCATTCAACGCAGAAACGCTATCCAAGATGCCGATTCAAGCCTCCGAACTACTCGGATTCGCATCCACAAAGCCCAAATTCGTTTCCTCTACTTTAGGCAACCCAAAACAGAACATTAGGATGCTAATATACTCACAAACATAGCAGCAACTCGGAACTCAACATTCTTGAAACAAAACACATCGATTCGAGCCCAAATTTCACCCAAAACATATTCAACTCAGCCCCAAACTACTTGCAGCCAATCCCAACGAATTTATCATCACAAGTATATCTTTTAACATCCAAAACATCAACCCAAAGATACCAAACCATTACTTGTCATTTAAACCCAAAATCCATAAAAAAAACTCAAGATTTTCAACTTTTAAAGTTACCCACAATACCCATTTCAGGTTTCCTATAACAACCCATCATTTTCATGTTATTTTAGAAATAAGACAAAGTTAAAAACACATCTAAACCCAGCTACAACCAACCCCAGTGAAAATCCCATAAACTCCATTCCACTTCAAACCAAACTTTAAAATCAAAACAAGTTTAAACCATGGGTTTTTGCAAAAATCTTAGTATCTACGACTTAAGGAAGATAAAACCAAGTTAAAGAATCAATTACCTTGAAGAAATTGCTTGGATAGAAAGCTAGGAGCAATGGAATAGTGAAATGGGGTTTTGGGGAGGTTTTACATGAAAATGGTTTTGGGGAAGGAGATGAGATGAGAATTTTGAAATATTGTACTCTATTTTAATTTAAAATTTATCTCTAAAAACCTATTTGTCCACATTTTACCAAAAGGCCCTTTTTAAATTCCATTTTTCTCTAGATACTCTAAAATGGTATATTTTAAATTGTTTCCCCAAGATTAGCTTAACCCGGACCGACTTAACCAAACCCGAGTATCTCCCGGGCCCCAAACCCAGGTGTTACAAGTTTAGCCCACAAGTTCATCTGGCCACAACTGAGGTTCTAGATGATAACACTTGGTTTCCGGATTCTGGAGCAACACATCACCTCACCAATGATTTGAGTAATCTTCAATCTACATCTGTTTATCCTAGTACAGGTAATGTACAAGTTGGTAATAGCCAAACCTTACCTATTTAGAGTTCTAGCCAGTATAGCTTTTTATGTAGATCTAATAATTTTCTTTTAAAGAATTTACTTTTTGTTCCTACTATTAAAAAGAACTTATTAACTGTGTCTAAGTTTACACAGGATAATCGAGTGTGCCTTGAGTTCTATCCTAGTTACTGTCGTGTAAGAGATCTGAAGACCGAACATGTATTGCTTACGGGCTATGAGCATGAAGGCTTATATAAATTGGATATCAAGACAAATGATTCTGGTTTCACAGTTTCAGGGCAGATGAATAAGCCTGCAGCTAGTTTCAGCATGGTTGCTACTAGTGTTTATGATGTTTTTGATTCTCAGCTTTCTAGTTTTAGTCATCAATTCAATTGTCTTTGTCACTTAGCTATTAATAAGACTATGCATGTAGAAGTGTGGCATAATAGACTAGGCTATCCTTCTTAAAAATGTTGTTTAAGGCTTTATCCTGATGTAATCCTTCTGTTGTTTCTAATAAAATGCACCATGATGCTTTTCTTTGCTCTGCTTGCCAATTAGGAAAGTCACATAAACTCAATTTCTCGGATTCTATCACTGTGTATTCTAATCCTTTAGAACTTGTAGTTGCTGATGTATGGGGACCTGCCCTTGTTTTGTCAATGGATTCAAATATTATATTGCCTTTACAGATGCTTGTTCACGTTTTACTTACGTATATTTCTTGAATACAAATCTCAAGTGAAAGATGTTTTTGTGCAGTTTTACCTTGCAACAGAGAGGCAACTGGGTGTAAAACTCAAAGCTCTCCAAACATATGGTGGTGGAGAGTTTGTAGCTCTTCAAGCTTATCTCAAAAGTTATGGCATCACTCACATATTATCATGTCTCTATACGTCTGAGCAGAATGACTTGGTTGAAAGAAGGCACATGCAGATTGTTGAGGTTGGGTTAACCATGCTTGCACAAGCTGCTATGCCACTAAAGTTCTGGAATGATGCCTTCTCTAGTGCCATTTTTCTTATCAATAGCCTACCTACCCCTGTTCTTTCAGGTTACATTTCTCCTTATGAACATTTATTTAAAAGACAACATGATTACTCTTTTCTAAGAACGTTTGGTTGCTTATGTTTTCCTTTGTTACGACCCTATAATTCACATAAATTACAATTCAGGTCTGTGTCTTGTGTTTTTCTTGGATATTCATCTGTGTATAAGGGTTATATATGTTTAGATCCTAGTGGTCGTGTGTATATATCTCGTCATGTGAAGTTTGATGAGGGTGTGTTTCCTTTTGATAACAAGTTCAAAAAGTCTAATGTTTTTCAGTCTGACCAGCTTATTTCTGTTTCTGATTTTGAGAAGTTTCAGTTGACTTCTGATTTGTCTTCTACTATCACTGAGTCTGGTTGTCAAAATATCTTGCAACACTACACTGTTGTTGGGTCTACAGTTTTACCCCATGTTCCAAATCAGACACAGTCTAAAATCTTGAAACAACATTCATCTTCTTCACTTTCATCTTCCACTTTATATATTACTTCCATTAATCCATCTCCACCTCCATTTCCATCTTTCACTTTACATACTACTTCCATTAGTCTATCTTCATCTTCATCTCCAGTTCCAATTCCATCTTCCACATTACACGCTACTTCCATTAATCCATCTTCACCCCAAGTTTCACCTTCATCTTCCACTTTACATACTACTTCCATTAATTCATCTCCATTTTCATCTTCATCTTTCACTTTACATGCCACTCCCACTAATTCATCTCCACCTCAACTTTCACCTTCATCTTCCATCTTGCATTCTACTTCCATTAATCCATCTCCATCTCAAGTTCCAGTTCCATCTTCCACTTTACATGCTACTTCCATTAATCCATCTTAACCTCAAGTTTCACTTCCATCTTGCATGCTAATTCCACAACTCCATCACCACCATCAATTTCCCATTCATCTTCTCTGTCAATTGGTGCTTCATCTTCTATTGTTTCTACATTTGCCATGGTTCCAAAATCGGTTGTACCTGTTAATTCTCACTCTATGGTTACACGTGGCAAGGCTGCTATTTTAAACTTGTAGGGTGTCCACAAGTTCTATATTTTGTACACATTTCTGCCCTTATTATTGTTGTTCTTAAGTTCATTTAGGCATATTTAGGTGCATTAC
This sequence comes from Hibiscus tridactylites, assembly GCA_958450335.1. Classification (NCBI taxonomy): domain Eukaryota; kingdom Viridiplantae; phylum Streptophyta; class Magnoliopsida; order Malvales; family Malvaceae; genus Hibiscus; species Hibiscus tridactylites. The sequence continues at coordinate 18,031,357 of OY288274.1, forward strand.
ATGCATAATAACAACATTTGCTCTTTTACCATGCTTTTATTGAATATTCTATGTTTGGTTAAGAAAAGATATTGTTTTAGTTTAGTTTTCATTTTCAGGTGCTGCAGCTATGTAGAGGATGAGAGGACATGAAAGCAGGGAGCAAAAGGAGCTATACTGAAGCAGTTCCAAAGTGTCGCCAAGGATGCCACCACCGTAGCATTGCCGACGACTGCCGCTAGGTAGGAGTTAAATCGACTTAGTCAAGATAGGTTGCGATTGAAAGAGGACAATTTCATGAGTCTAATGAGCCAGACTTGCAGTTTTCTGAAGCCTGTAGCAACCTGAAGATCTGATTGAAGAGGGATAAGTAAAGTGACTTATCTTTACTTGCTGGAGAAGGAAACGTACAAAGAGTCCACATTCAAGTAAAAAAGGAGTCAACATTTAATGTAAAGTTACTTTAAGAACTTTAACTCCAAGGAAGAATCAAACTTAGGCCAAGCCTTATATATACCCATGCTTGTGAGGGTATAGGGGCATATATTGCATAACTTGAATTGGAGATCACGTCCCAATTCTCTCTTAGGGTTTAGGTTTTTGTATGTAAGGTAGTTGTGAGAAACGGTTGTAATAGTTTAAGTTGTTTTGCAATAAAATACTCTCAAGTTTGCTTAGTTCATGTACTTCACTTCTTCAATTAGTTCCAAAAGTCCAGTTCAAGAAATCCATTTGTCGGGCACGAGAGTGTCAAACTCACGAAAGAATTAAGCATGATCTCATCATGACGAGGTGTTGACTAATTCGGCTTAGACATAAGTTAGAATTTCAGCGGCTAAAAGGAGCAACCAAACGTCGACTGCCTGTGTTAGGTTTACGCTAAGATTGCTAGGTATTGCCTACATCACATAGTGACAGAATCCTTGCCTAGACATATGAGGGATCACTTCAAAATTGCTTCACCAAACTTGGAGTATCTGCCATACTTTCCGCCGGGACTTCTCTCCATCCCACCTGCCGAGATAGCGAAAGTTGCAAGCACAGAGTTCCGCTGTGGCATCGAAAGTTACCGCTGCCTCAATCCGCCATTACCCGCCAAGGCAGCAGATCGTGGTAGCACAAAACACACTTAATCTTTATAACGCAGTCTACACACTACTGAGCTACAACTACCTGGCCCAATCTATCAACTCTATCCTCTCTCTATCTTAAATTACTTGTGTTTTTATTTTTATGCTTTTTAATATTCAAAAATTTAATTGTGCAATTTACTACTACCTTGTGCAAGAAAACACTCATAGTAGCTGTTCATAAATAACTGTTCCAATCCCTGTGGGAGACGATATCTTTTATACTATAACTTGACAGAAGTGTGCACTTGCGCTCATAAATAGAGAACACCCTAACGCTCTACAAAACCCAAAGCCTTTCTTTTGGAAGGGGCTTCTTCTGAACCAGTAACTGTGTTTGAAGCTTTTCAGCATCCTGAATGGAGAGATGCAGTGTTTGTTGAATTTGATTCTTTGATAGGGAATGATACATGGGATTTACAGCCCTTACCTCCTTCTCATCGACCAGTTGGTTGTAAGTGGTTGTTTAAAACCAAGAGAAAATCGGATGAAACTGTGGACAAGTTCAAGGCTAGGCTTGTTGCCAAGGGCTACTCTCAGACCATTAGCAGTGACTTTCGAGAAACCTTTAGTCCAATAGTTTGTGAAGTCAGGGACGGAGCCAGGATCATAGCTCGGGGGGGGGGGGGGGGGGCAAAGTATAATTAGCTACAAAATCAAACGAAACAAAATAACATTTATTACTGAAATAGTTTCAAAACATGTCAATATTCAGTCTAACAAAATAAAACACGTCACTCCTTCATATCACAAAAGTCATTTATAATCGAATTTACATCAAATGTTTCAGCAATTTCTTTTTCGATATAAAGCAACAAACAATTAGATAAGAATTCATCTTCAATCTTGTTGCGAAGCTTGTTTTTAATGATGTTCATCGCCGAAAATGATCGTTCTGTAGTAGCTGTAGAAACTGGAAGTGTAAGAATAAGAGTCACCACTCTGTATACAAGAGGATAAATCTCGGACTTTCTTGTTTTCACCAACCATTGACACAAATCAGAAATAGTCTTTAAACTTTTGAATTTCGGAAGTTGTCGCACATGATCAAAATGCTTAAATTGCATCCTTAATTGCATCATCTCATGTTCAGCAAAGTCCGAAGGATAGAATTTGTGAATCAATTGACAAATGTCATCAATTCTAAATGAAGCGTGCATCTCTTTTGGATCTAATGCTGAACTAAGAGTAAGCAATTCTATTGTATGATCGCTGAACTTATCATTCAATTCTTGCAATTGAGTATCAATCACAGTATTAAAAATATCTATTTTATAATGATGCTCCAATGTAATGTCATCCTGTTGATGGCGTGCCCTTCCTTTTCTTGCAACATAATGAGCATTTAAATCTGGAATAGGTATGTTAATCGAGTCACAAAAGGATCTCACCTTAACAATTAAGTCATTCCATCCTTCATCCCTTAATTTCTAAAGTAATGACTTAGTAGATGAAACAAGATGCATTGCATTCAAAATGTCTTGAGATTGTTGTTGCAAAGTCTGACATAGCATATCGGAAATTTCAAGAACTTTCCTCATCAGATGTAAGATAAAAACAAACTCAAAAGAAGTTAGAGCTTCATATTCCGCATCTGCTTCTGCACGTTGAGCTGAAGTAGTTCCATCATCAATAATGTTCAACAAAACTTCACATGTTTCACTAAACATGTTGATTAAGCTAGAAACATATTTCAAATGTGAGCTCCATCGAGTATCCCCTGGTCTTTGCAAAGTGCCAATTTGATTAAGCCCTTTTCCAGTTTGAAGCTCATCAATACCAACTAAATAAGCAACATTTGCAGCATGAGCAGCTTTTAGTTGATCAATACGCTTGCATGAGGCACCAACTATATTGACAATGGAAGTTAATGTATCAAATAAACGATGAATACATATAACTTCTTTTGAAGCAGCAACTAATGCTAACTGTAGACGGTGTGCCATACAATGAACATAATAAGCATATGGGCATACATTTAGAACCAAAGCCTTTAAGCCATTCCACTCATCTCTCATATTACTTGCACCATCATAGCTTTGTCCCCGAATGTTATAGACATCCAAATTATATTGCGAAAGGACAAAAAATATCGCATCCTTTAATGTAGATGCAACTGTGTCTTTAACATGAACAAACCCAAAAAATTGTTCTTTCACATACCCATTCTTATCAACATATCTCAACACAATAGACATCTGCTCTCTCTTCGCCTGATCTCGAGCTTTATCAACTATTATACAAAATTTTGCATTGCCAATTTCTTCACGAATGACATTTTTTACTTTGTTTGAGAGGACATGCAAGATTTTTTTTGTATTTGTGGTGAAGTGTATGTAGCATTTTTTGGAGCTTTCTCTACAACCGTTGCTACCCATCATTGTAAGATGATATCAAGCGAAGCAATTGGAGAAAATTTCTCGGCCTTTGTGATGTTTTACTTTCATCATTACCTCTAAAAGCACATCCTTGAAATGTAAGCCACATAACTGCATCAATTGAAGCTTTCAATCAAACTTTATTCTCCATAGCTTCTTGAGATGAAAATTATTCAATTTTTTTGAATATGTGAAGACTGATTAACCAGGTCCGCACATGCTTTCTCAGCATTTCGATGAGGTGAATTGTAATCCTTCTCGATATGTGCTAAAAATGAACAATTCTTGCCATTTTTTACCTACTTCCAATTTCGAAATCCATCAATAGTAAAAGCATTTGAACCAGAATGACCATTTTCCTTGTGAAAAAGAAAACATGGGAGGTAAAATGCTGCATCTTTGCTAGGAGAATATTCTAACCATGATGAAAATTGCTTAAACCATGATGCTTGAAAGCTTCTTCGAGAAACTTTTTCAGACCTTTGATACTCTGTAAGAATGGCTTGATATGGACCAGCTTTAATATAAGCTCGTCGAATTTCATCTTGCATGTTAACAGGATACTGCCATATTTGCTTTCGTAATCCTGGATCACGCTACAATAAACTGATATCAAAACCTTTACTTACATCAGTTCTCCGAACTTTAGTAAGATTGTCATCTGAACTCAAAGGATTGAAATTTGTACATGTATTTGACTGCTCAGTTGAACATGATGTTTCTATATTCTTCCTCTTAAAAAAAACATCAATTGTAGGTGATTTTTTTATCTATAAAAAATACACATACATTTCTATATTAATTATTAATATTAATATGAGACAAAAAATTTAAGTATATAATTTAAAATTTTCTATAAAATTCATCACTATTCAATTAGTTAAACTAGACCCTATAAAAAATGCACAACAAATACTAACAAAAATTCAATTAGTTAAACTCTAAATTATTTAAGTATATAAAAAATTATAATTTTATTATTATATGAGTGTAAACACAAATATAACAACAACAATAATAATAATAATTTTTAAAAGTATATAAAAATCACATAAATAAATAGATCATCACCCAGGTCTCTTGGGAGCCACCACCCAGACTCACTGGTTTTTCGCAAATTACACATTACACATGATTATATAAAAATTAACTATAAAATATATATCAATTATTAAAAATTATCCTATAATATACTTTAATCACAAAAATATCAACCAATCTATAATATATATCAATTGCAATTGTACAATATTATTAAAAACATACCTTTTTTGAACTAAAATTTAAAATCTACAATATCCTGGTTCTTTCGGTGTGAGATTTCCCTAAATGCTCCAATTGTTCCAATATCTTCAGGGACTACACTAACCTACAACATTTGATAAGGATAAATTATTTAGCAAAATTATACTAGCAAAATGATAATACCCACTATAGATAAAAATTGATAGTCACAAGAATAACATGAAACCTTACAAATTCAAAAGACATATTTATGAAGAAAAAAAAGTCAAAAAAAACTTCATACTAATAGAATAAACACGTTTCATGAAAAGATTTTACATGTGAAATCAAATAGAATTTTATAAAGTACATTTATTATTTTTAACTATAAAATTAAGATTTTAAATAAGATTTTGTAAAAATATATAAAATTATAATGAATGAAATTCTTACTTGCTTGTATATATAACTATATAAGCAATCGAAATTATTCAAATTAAAAATTGTAGTGAATAACAATGTTTGCCTCTATTTTCAATCATATAACTAATCATATTATATTTTCATTAATAAACATTGCTCTATATTGGGAGAAAAACAAAGAACCTAAAGCAATTTAAATAATATTACTTTATTAGTATACTATTTTAATTTTCTTGAATAAAAACATTACTATGATTATAAACACATATACTATGTTTAATTATATGAGTAATAATATAAAAAAATACTTAACTGGAGTTTGGAGGAGGAGGAAATGACTCGAATTGTGATAGTCTTTTGTTAGATTTGAGAAATCCAGAAAAACAAGATTGATTTTTTCCTATTTGAAAATGAGACTATAAATGAATATGAATGGGCAATTACAATGTACAAACAATGAAACAAACAAAATCAAATGTAAGTTCAAAAGTCAGTTTTACCTTTTAAATAATTAACTTTAAAATATTATTTTATTAAATATTAATCTCCCTTTAAGGCTTTACTTTTACTGCGGGAAATTTTTCAAATTTATTAAATAAATTATATTTTTATATATGTGTTGCACAGCTGCAGTGGTGGGACCGGTCAGTGCAGCGAGGTGTGCTGCAAACCTGCATGTCAGTGGAGGGGGGCAGTGCATTATATTTCCTAATATGGGAGGCAAATCTATTTAATATACATATAATTTTTTTAATAATATAAAATTAGAAGTGACTTAAAAATTGGGGGGCAACAACCCCTCCCACAACATGAACAACTCCGTTCCTGTGTGCAGCCATTATAAGGAATGTTTTGGCAACTGTTGTTATTGAGAAGTGGGTCATTAGGCAAATTGATATCAATAACGCTTTCTTAAATGAAAAATTTGAAGAAAAAATCTATATGTGCCAACCTCAGAGTTTTGTACAAAGAGGGCCGAATGGAGAGGAACTTGTCTGTCGTTCAAAGAAGGCATTGTATGGTCTTAAATAGGCTCTCAGGGCCTGTCATACAACATTAAAGAAATTTTTTGTCGTAAAATTTTGCTTTTCTGCTTCAAAAGTTGATTCCTCATTGTTCATCAAAACTAGCTTTTTTGGTGATAAATTACTTTTAATGGTTTACGTGGATGATATAGTAATAACTGAGAATAAAGAAGCTGCAGTAGATTTGGTTGTGCAGCAGATTAAAACTGAGTTTATGTTAAAAGATCTGGGACATCTTGAGTTTTTTTCTTGGAATGGAGGTGCAATCTTGTCTTAGAAGTTTGTTTTTGAACCAAAAGAAGTGTGTGTCTAATCTGCTGGAAAAGGCAAACACGCAGGATTGCAACTTTACTCCAACTCCTATGATAGTTTTCTTAAAATTGTATGTAGGAGATGAGCAATCTTTTTCAGATATCCACCTTTATTGTAGCATAGTTGGTGGCCTACAATATGTGTGCTTGACTAGACCTGACATTACATTTGCAGTCAACAAGGCTGAATATCGAAGTCTTGCAAATTCTGTCTTTGAGATAATGTCGCTTAAGCAGCTACTGTATGAAATTGGTGTAAGACTTGTACGACAACCAACTGTGTGGTGTGATAATACATCAATTGTTTCTATGGCAGTCAATCTAACACACCATGCTCGAGTGAAGCATGTAGAGATTGACATTCATTTTGTTCGAGAAAAGATTCTTGCCAATCAATTGGTTGTGAATTTTGTCCCTTCAACGGAACAAGTGGTTAATATTCTGACTAAATCTTTGTCTCATGCCTTGTTTGAGACAATGCGATCAAAACTTGAAGTTTACTCATGTGCTCGAGTTCGAGAAATTCAAGAAGTTCAAGAGGAGAAAGAAAATCAGAAGGGTATCAGAGTATAACATATAGTTAGCTCAACTAACAGATGACCATTGTTGGGTTAGTTGGTTTGTTATAGACGTGAGCCCAGTTTGTTAGAGAATGGGCTATAAATAATAAATGTAATGGGCTGTAATCAAACAAGGGCTTTGTATTCTCTATTCTTTTCAGATAATTCATTCTTTTTGATTTTTTTTCTTTTTTTCATCTTCTTCGGTTATCTTCGACTTCTCAACCCTATTCGTGATTGATTTCGGTGATCTAAATCTTACACTTGCTTCCCATATGTAATACAAATAAGCATCCCATACGAGCTTTAAAAGGAAAGCAAGAAGAAACTTCCCCTAGTGAAGTTCCTCATCCCAGCATATTGCAGTCCAATTCAAGAGACAATTTCTTTGAATGTTTTCCTAAATGCCTCAAGCATAAGAGCATTCAAAAAATAAATGACTCCGAGATTCTCGCATCATCTTCACAATTCAAACAAAGTTCTTCCACTATAATCACAGTTCTCTGTTCCAGTAAATTTCAAAAGATTAGTACTCTTCAATCAACAAGCATACACAATACACTCAAACATAAGTCCTTGTGAAGAATTGACTTTATGCGAACTCAATGAGTGGTTTCAGTGGAAAAGAGAATGGCATTTATCATAAGAAATTTGAGTTTGAACAACTTTGTCTATAAAATATTTGTATCTTATTAAAGGCATAAAAAAATTATAATCAAATATTACATTGTAACCTTCTTAAAGAAGAAAGTATGCTTGAAATAAGACCATCTTGACAAGACAATGAGCATACTTATTAACATCCCACCTGATCATGCGAAAATAAATATGCCGGAAAAGAAAGTGCTGCCAAAACCATATCCTTGGCCACCAAGATGTATGATTTCTTCGTTTCTTGATCTTTAAGAAGTTATTTGGCTTGAGTTTAGATTTAAAAATTATGATTAAAATTTAAGTTTTAAAGTGAGAGATTTAGATTTTATTTTATTTTTAAAAATAAATATATAAGCTTGTGTAATTTTTTTATACATATATATATAAAGATTACTCTTGTATAGATCCTCAAACAAATCAACATGAACTCAAAGTCCGTGTAAGGATTCTTTCTTTCCATTCACAACCTTTATAATCACAAATACATCTATTACAAATGGGTAACAGTCTCCCCATTGATGAGTATACATTTATAGAGCACTTCCACAAAAAATAGAATCCGTATGAGAATTCGCATGCTCTTTTTCTGTGTCCTTTATATGTTCTACCGATGATCTTATGCCACATGTATTAGCACTAAAATCATTGGTGAGACGTATAAATGACACGTAAAAGAAACAGACGAATTCTACTCCTCCACAAATGGATGATACATGACAAAACAGGCAGTGATGTTGAAACCAAGTACAAGGAATCATTTCTTTCTTTTCTTTTCTTGGGTTTGGTGGGGGGCAAAGAAGAGAGAGAGAGACACAAAGAAACTAGGCAGCCTCCATTGATAAAATCTCAAGCTCAGCCCACCACAATGGGGAAAGTCTCGGGGCTGCTTGGTTAGGTGCTATATTAACAGCTTCCTTCAATTTCGTACTCACGTCCTCCATTGTCGGTCTTTGCCTTGGCTCAGATTGAATGCACTCTTGTATTACCTCGCAGATTGCTTCGAGTTCTTCGGTTTTGAATGATTGGAGTGTTGGATCAACCAAGTTGCTGAGACTCTCTTTATCAATCAAGTATTGAGCAGCCTGCCAAAGTTTCACGATATTATTAGTTTACCAACAACAAGAAAAGTAAGTGTTCAATAAGTCGAGAGAAATTATTATGTCATTAGGTGTCATCCTAAACCATGGTATTCGGATTCGAGTGCGGGTGTAGAATACAGGTATGCATCCCAAAAGGGGATATTTTGGAGAATCATCGGAATGCCATTTTCTAATGCTCATATTTGGGTATGTGTCAGATACGAACACTTTTAAGAAAAATGAAGAGTTGGGGTAATGTAGAAGCTAAACAAGTAAACAAGCTTTCCGAGTATATGTAGAACATGGTATGTGTACGAAAGGGGGATGTGTGGAACGCATATACTTGGATTCGGATGAGAGTGTCGTTTATCGAGTACTTTAAGAAAAACAAAGAGAGGGAGTAAACTAGAACCAAAATATACCCATTCTTCAATATGACCTTGCTCCTTAGTGTAAGCAAACTTTCCAGAAATGATTTCAAGTAACAATATGCCAAAGCTGTAGACATTTGTTTCTGGAACAATAAGATGTCCCACAGAATGTTCTGATTCATCGTCACCCGAGTTTTTTGACTTAATTAGACCCTCGAAACCGAGAATATCCACAACCTATGTAAAGGAGGAAATAGAATTGAGTGATATTATAATGATAAGAACTTAACACAGCCAATATAGAAAGAAAATTGATGTACCTTTGCAGCATAATCATCTGTTAGAAGGATTGTGGCCGAACTTAACTTCGGATGAGACATAGGAGGATTCAAATCATGGTGCATATAAAGAAGACAATAAGCTACGCCCATCATGATTCTCATCCTTGCACTCCAATCAAGATGTTCCATATATTCATCTGAGAATAAAAATGGATAATATTTATGCTCACAAAGAATCAATATCGAATAACTGGAAAATATAAATGAAAGTGATGAGTATTACCATGCAGATGCTCATAAAGGGTTCCGCTCGGAGCATATTCAAACACCATCATCCTGCTGAAAGGTTCATCATCCACGCAGTAGCCAATAAGGTTGACAAAGTTCTTATGGTTAATCCGTGACAATCTGTCAACCTAGGTTGAGTTCCAATATAACAATTGATTAAAAAGAATTGGTTGAAAAATTATCAGAAGTTTTATTAGTATGAAAATTGATTTATGTTACGAGCACAAATTGTCATGTTTGTATGTTGCGACTGTAAAAACAACAAACCTTCCTCCGAAAAGTCATTTCCAAGTTCCTTGACCACTCTTCTGAAGACGAAACACAGACTGCCAAAACGGCAATCTCGACCCCGCTGGAAAGTGTCCCTTTATACACTGTGCAACCATCAACTACCATAACTATATTGCTAAAGTCTTCACAGGCTACATCCAGTTCTGGCCGGTTTAGCTTAGGCACCCCTGCAGTTCGAATAAACTGAAAATTAAAGTGTTTCTGCATTGATCATCAAGAAACACTTTTTGTAGTGCATATGAAGATGTAACTTGATTAAGAAAAGCCATCGTGCTCACCGATAGACAGTTCCAATGATCAAACATTATCTTTGACAATTACCTGTAACAAAAGCTTTTTGCAGCTGGCCACTTATTCCAGTTTTCCAGGGACGTATGGATTTTGCTGCTTTTTTCCGGAACATGATAGCCAAGGCCCAAAATACAAGAAATACGACAACACAAGGAATGATGAGGAGATATTTCCATCTATCCCAGGAAGACGAAGATTTTTCTGGCTCTCCATCAGAGGTTTGAGGCTTTGAATTATTCTTTGTTCCCTTAGGCATAGCAGGGAAACTCCCACTACTTTTAGAAGACGGGAGAACAATGATCTGCTCGGCGGAAGGGACGGCAGTAGAAGGTGCAGCTGGGAGGTCCCTTGACTGCACAAGCAGCCTACGACGTTCCAAAGGGATGACAAGATTCCTTATGTTACGGGCCATTTCCATTTGTTGCTCAGACAAACCTACTTAAAAAAATAACGTCATTGTTTCACAAAAGCATACTTTTTAATTCAATGGAGTTAAAATTTTGTAAATGTCTACTCACCATGCACATCACTGCAGCCACCGTCATTACGCTCAGCCAAATAGTCCTTTCGCAACTTGAACCTTGTAAGAAGGCAAATCAGTGAACAAAGAGAACAACAAGATGGTTTTTTAATTAACAAAGGAAAAATAGCATAACGAACAGTACGAGAAAGACAGTGAAACGATATACGACAAGTTCATACCATTGTATTGACAAGGCATTCAGGTAACGTGTAAGAGCTCCTATAATCGGGATGAACAACGATCCTGCTGCATTAAGTTGTCTCCCACTGCTCTGCCATATGCTGTCAACTTAGGCAATAAGTAATCAGTAAACAAGAGGGGTAGAGCTCTTAATAAGTCTAATCAAGCAGTTGAAAGACAAACCATGCTATAGATAAAGCATATTAATCTCCCACATGCCACGCATTCAATGCAAAACATTGACGTATAAACTGTTTCTTACATGAAACATATGATTTTTCTCTGTCCCGGCTCCAGAGTTTCAACAGTAGAATGAGGCAAAGCAATGAGTAACTCCTTGAACCTCGAGAACCATTCTACTTTATGAAACAAGTATCTTCTAACTTAACCCTAACCTAGGCGATTATGTAGCTATGCCATATGTATAAAGTTCAATGAACAATCGGGTAAGACAATGGGCAGATAAGTTTACATTACTGAATAAGGGAAGGGGATCAGCCAACACAAGCAATAATCATTACTGCAATGAATATGCTCTTACCAAAGTCCGAACTTTCTATTTGCACAGCCAATTCCGGTAGCAAATATTGATGCGATAGTTCCATCAAGCTGCAGTTTGGGGAGCAATTTTAGCCTCCCAGTGTCTGAAGGAATGTTGCCCTCGAATTTGTTACCATAAAGTAACCTAAAGTAGAAGGAAATTAAGTTGAAGGTGTCACAAAGAATAAAACAATATGAACAACCTAAATAGATTTACAAAGTGAGCTTACAAGCATTTTAGAGATAGCATATTTCCTATCTCTGTCGGAATTGTTCCGCTCAAGTTATTTTCCCTCAAATCCAATAACTCCAGCTTTGTAAGCTCTCCAAACTCCTTCGGAATGACACCAGAGAAGCGGTTTTTATAGAGCACGCTGTTAATATAAACATCAAGAAAAAGTCAAGGAAGCTCAATTAAGTTAAGCAAGAACTAAAAACACAACCAAATATAATGCTGCATGTTAAAAACTATATATAATGCCATTCAAGCATAATATCCGACCAAGTTATTTTCCACGCATTCAAGCAGTAAGCTAATCTATTGCAATGCATAAGACCAGGGGCTTATTCAAGAAAGCTGATAAAGACTACTGCAAATAAGAATTAAACAGTGAAAGATATGCACAATTTTGTTTCCAGTTAATATATTTTCAACAAAGTAGTGATTTTATAATCATAATATCTGACATTCCCGACTAAGAAAATGGATGAAAATCCACTAATTCAGCAGAAAATTGCGAATCTTACAGTGATCTTAAGTTGCTTAATTTCCCCAGCTCAGGTGCCAAAGTTCCTTTCAAATCAAGGGAACTCAAATCCCTAAAAGAAAAGAACAAAAACAATTGGCATCAAAACATTCATCCTACATAGTTTACACCATAAAGCATTTCTAAAAAAAAACTGTCTCAGTAAATATCTAAACTCACTTAGACCATTTTTTTAAAATTTTTGGGTGTGTGTAAACTCAGGATATCCCTAAGCTACATTAGACGTAAGGCTAATCCCTTTCAGCACAGGAGTGGTTAAGGTAAAGCCCTCCCAATAAGTGCATTTCCCAGAGTTTGAACTTAGAGTTCTCGTCCTTACGGGAATAAGGCCGCTACCACCTCAACCAACAGCTTGTTTGGTCACTTATTAAGACCATTCACAAACTAAAATTTCAATTACCTACCAAATGTGGAACTTGGAAAGGATTCTTCTCTCTTTATATATATATATATATATATATATATATATATATATATATATATATATTCATTAAAGAATCATTTTAAAGAGCATAGAGGAATAGCAGTACTTACAGCATTTGCGCTTTACCATCAATACAATGGACCCCAAACCACAAGCATGGTGTGGTGTCATTGGAATTCCAATTTGCAAATGAACCATAAGGATCAGAAGCAATTCGAGCTCGAAATTCTAACAAAGCCGAACCTGCATCTCCAAATCCGCTTCAAAAATCAGACAATCAAGTAATCAAGCAAATCGAAGAGCAACATGAACACTGCAATAAGGAATTACCATCGGTGGTGATAGCCAGAGACTCTTGAATGATGAAACTTTGAACCAACAACAATAAGCTTAAAAAATAGAATCCAATTGAATTCCATTTACCCCCCATTGCTATATGAATCAAATGCTGCAATGGCAAACAGCCAAATGCTAAAAAGAAACGCCAGGTTTTCCTCATACAAAAGCTCCCCCTCTTCCAATCTCAGTCAACAAAACGAAACACCAACAACAACAACAACAAAATAAAAAAAATATTTTTGGGGGGATTTAACTATAAAACTATATTACAAAGAAAATCAAATACATTGGCATTGGTGATCATATCAGAGTCTCTCATTTCTTCAGTTTTTTTATCTGATATTACAACACCCTTCTTCAAGAGCTGAAACTTAACTTGTCCTTTAAATGATCTCAAGAGCAAGCAAATTCACTCAAAAGCAAAAAAGGGTTATCAAAAAGGGAACTTGAAAATCAGCAGAAAGGGTGCAAAAATTTTGAACTTTGTTTTTCCCTCTGATGTTGTTGTTGCAATGAAGACAATGGGATTTCCTTAAAAGGTAAGAATTTTAACAGGTGAGGGTGGTGGAGAAAAGAGATCCTTGTTTTGATAAGTATCAAAAAGGCAGAAATGAAAAGAAGAAAAAAAATCTGATAAAAGAATGAATTTGAAACAACAAATTACACAAAAAAATAAATAAATTAATTAAATTAAATAAACCCAGAAAAAAAATTCAATTACTACCCTTTTTTACATTAGTCATGATGATCCCTCCCCCTCTCAGCCACCCCCACAAGCTGTGTTTTTTGTTTGTATATTTTTGTTTCAGTTGTTTTATTTTTTTCTCTTTTTTTCCTCATTGTTCTTTTATGGGTCATAATAAAATTTGCCATTTTTTTAGGTGTTTAATCTTGGGGGATTTAGGGTGGGGTCCACACAAAAAGTAATGATTAATTTTAGTTTAATTGATTGATTAATTAGTAATTGGTGTTGGTAAGTAATGGCGGGAAGGATTAAGGAAATGAGAGGAGAGGGAACTCTTTCCCTAACATAATTAAACAACGGTGTTTAGGCTCCGCACTTCCGTTTTACTTGGCTTCCCGTTTTCTATTCTTTATTTTTATTATTTTTAACTTTTAATCATTACAATTTTAAGCCATAATAATTAAAAAATATCCAAAAAATACTTTTAATCAGATCCATAATTTACATGATTAACAAACAATTTGTATCGAAAGTTGTTTTTCGAGTTTGATTTTTGATAGATTTTTATTTTGGGAAAACTACACCGGTGGTCCCCTAACTATTACTGTCTTCCTACTTTGGTCCCACAACTATGTTTTTTGGCAAAATCGTCCCTTCCGTTATCTCTTGTTTTTGTCCCCCGTCGTTAAAAACTAACGGAATTGCTGATGTGGATTTTTTTGATTTTTTTATTATTTTCTCTCTCCTATATATGTATTATTTAAATTTTTTATTCAGACTAATGTGGTGGTGACACGTGTCACCACCACAACAAAGCAAATAAATTGAAAATAAATGGGGAGAGTTGGGAATCGAACCTACGTCCTTAGCTTCCCAAGCCGATGGATTAACCATTGAGCTAAACTCCAATTATTGAGGTGTTTTAACACAAGTTAGATTTAAAACAATCAAATGAACCCCAAAAACTAAAGAAACTGCAACATTGCAGAAAACTGCTCACACACCTTAGTAGCAGATCTAGAAATTGCAAGAAGGAAAATAATCAATTAAATAATACATATATATGAGAGATAAAATAATAAAAAAATAATAAAAAATTCACATCAGCAATTCCGTTAGTTTTTAACGACGGGGGACCAAAACAGGAGAACTATGTAACGGAAGGGACGATTTTGCCAAAAAACATAGTTGTGGGACCAAAGCAGGAAGACGGTAATAGTTAGGGGACCACCAGTGTAGTTTTCCCTTTTATTTTTTAATAAAAACAATGTAAAAGTAATTTAAATTGTTTAAAAATTTAAAAATGTGTTAAAATTATCAAAACAAAGAGAACATAATAGTATTATTAGTTAAGAGCTCTTTTATGATATTATATATAAAATTATGCTTTGAAAATAAACTAAAAAGGTAAAGTACACAGTCGGTCACTAAACTTTGATAAAAAAAAATAAAATGGTAATCAAATTTTTAAAAATCATAAAATCACAATTAAACTTTATGTTTTATAACAAAATGGTAACTAGACGTTAAATGTCGTTAAGTGGCTGTTATAAAATTTAGTATAATAACACATTTAGTTCTTGATATTTATACATTCAATTAATTTAGTCCTAATTCGAAACAATTCACTAAATTTAGCCCTCATTGTTTACACATTCTTTCAATTTGGTCCTTAAAGCAAAATTCCAAAGTATGGTAACATGATAAATAATTACAATCAAATTTTTATAGGAACTCGAAAACTCGACTCGAATCGAATCGAAAAAAATTCAAATAAAGTTTGAGTTGTAAAATATGACGAGTCAACTCGAATAACTCGAAATTTTTTGACTCGACTCGATCGAACGCTCATCTCTATCTTAAGATATGACGCGTCAACTCGAATAAATCGAAATATTTGAATATTTTAAATCATTTTTCTTTTAAATCGAATATTTTTTTAAAATAGAATATTTAATATTTTCATATTTAAATCACATCGATAATTTCATAACAATGTTAAATATTCGATTTAAAAGTTAAAAATTGATTTAAAATATTCGAATATTTAATTAAATTTATATAAGAACTCGATTCGACTTGAATCGAAAAAATTCAAATAAAGTTTGAGTTGTAAAATATGACACGTCAACTCGAATAACTCGAAATATTCGAATATTTTAAATAATTTTTTTCTTTTAAAACGAATATTTTTTTAAATAAAATATTTAATATTTTCATATTTAATCACATAGAATATTTAATAACTACTTTAAATATTCAATTTAATTTAAAAATATTCGATTTAAAAGAAAAATTGATTTAAAATATTCGAATATTTAATAACTATTTTAAATATTTTTCTTTTAAATATTTGAATATTTAATAATTACTTTAATTATTCGAATATTTTAAATCATTTTTTCTTGTAAATTGAATATTTTTAAATTAAATCGAATATTTAAAGTAGTTATTAAATATTCTATGTGATTTAAAAGAAAATATGATTTAAAATATTTGAATATTTTGAGTTATTCGAGTTGACGCGTCATATTTTACAACTCAAACTTTATTTGAATTTTTTTTCGATTCGAGTCGAATTTTCAAGTTCCTATAAAAATTTAATTAAATATTCGAATATTTTAAATCAATTTTTTTTTCTTTTGAATCGAATATTTTTAAATTAAGTCGAATATTTAAAGTAGTTATTAAATATTTGATGTGATTAAATATGAAAATATTAAATATTCTATTTTAAAAAATATTTGATTTAAAAGAAAAAATAATTTAAAATATTCGAATATTTCGAGTTGACGCGTCATATCTTAAGATACATGTGAGCGTTCGATCGAGTCGAGTCAAAAATTTTCGAGTTATTCGAGTTGATGCGTCATATTTTACAACTCAAACTTTATTTGAATTTTTTTCGATTCGATTCGATTCGAGTTTTCGAGTTCCTATAAAAATTTAATTGTAATTATTTATCATGTTACCATACTTTAGAATTTTGTTTTAAGGACCAAATTGAAAGAATTCGTAAATAACATAGGCTAAATTTAGTGAATTATTTCGAATTATGACTAAATTAATTGAATGTATAAATATGAAGGACTAAATGTGTTATTATACCAAATTTTATAACAGTCACTTAACGGCATTTAACGTCTAGTTACCATTTTGTTATAAAACATAAAGCTTAATTACCATTTTGTGATTTTTGAAAGTTTGGTTACCATTTTATTCTTTTTACCAAAGTTAAGTGACCGTCCATGTACTTTACCCAAACTAAAATCACTAATGTGTTGTTGAAATATATAAGAGACGTCTATGTATTATAATAAGAGCGATAAAGAAGTTGTTATATTCTTATTGAGATGTTTGGATAACTAAATGTTATACGAAAATGAAATCATTTAGCTGACTCAATTCTTTAACCAAAGATGTGTTGGTTGAGATTCATATATATTATTTTCGCATTTTTTTGTGTGTAATTGACTTTAATGACATGATTACACGGTAATTATTCGGATAAAGAAGACATGATCGTAAATCTATTGAGTGATCTTAATAAAAAAAAATAAGACCATTGTTATTTTTAAGAGATGCATGTTCAAGCAGTTTGTCTGCATGACGTGTATGTTTTTAAATGGTTAAAATTAAAAAAACAGATGTTACTATGTAATCACTCTCAATTAAAAAATAAAAAACGTGATTGCACATGTTTAGGAGAGATAAGTGTTATGATTCATGCACAAAGGCCAAACGCACTTCTGATTTAAGTTGTTTTAAATGAGGTATTTGAGTTTATTTTGATTTAATACAATTAATTAAATTTGGGCAAGACATATGGTTAATTCAATGAAAGAATTTAAATTTAAAATTTGAAAAAGACATTATTATAAAGGAGAGACACTAATTTCAAACATAAACAATAAAATAAACATGTAATTAAAAAAACTATTTTAGGAGATTTGCAAAGATCCATTTAGTTAAAGTTCGGTGAAGTTAGTAAAATATGTCAATAATTTTGCAATTAGAGATTAATTAGAACCAATAATAGACAAATATATTAATTTTAAATAAAAATTAAATTGACGACGCATCAAATATTAACTAATTTGAAAATAAGTTATAAAAAATTATCAAAGTTAAGTTTTTATTATAGCCCATATTTTGCGGTTAGAGGATAGTGAATTATATTAGCGGATAGCTGATAGTATTAGTTGATTTGACTAGCGAGTTGTATTAGTTGATTGTATAAAAGTGTTTGGTAAAATTAACTAATAGCTGATAGTTGTTTGATTATTTGAACAAGTAAAATAACATATAAGGACACAATTATATTTAATGTTTGTTTGAATAATGTATTAGTTATTATTATTTTGTACCAATTAATATTGAATTATATTATGAAAATTAATTTTCTTAATATAATTACTAAACATATATGAAGCATGTATATATCATTTTTTATTTGTGAAATTATTTTTTGATTTTATTAGTTATTCAAATTTATGTTATTTAAAAAATATAATTATCAATGACAAAAAAATATTTACGAGTTTTTTATCCAAACCTCTAACTCAAAAAAGCTCTTAGAATGAGTTTTTTCAAAATGAGAGGTTTCACCTCAATCCGCTATTACAATCACATGTTTACCAAACATATAAGTTAACAAATTTGACTGGTAAATCCTCTAAAAAGTACTTCAAATCTCTAATTTTGACTCAAAAAATTGTTTATCAAACAGGACTATAGTATTATACCAGTCGGTTTCGTTTTAAAATGTTAAAAATGGAAAGAATGAGAACTTGAAAATGTAGACTAATTTAAGAGATCTATTAATTAGCCTAGTGGCTAAGGATGCATATCTTATCTCATTTTGTATGAGTTTGAATTTCAATATGAAAAATGTAATACCTTTCAATTTATCGAAAATGTTGACTACTTTAAATTGAAAACTTCTATCTTCTCCACCTCTTTCATTTTCTTAGAGGCATTTACAAATTTTTTATGTTTTAAAGTTTATCTTTATTATTTTTTTTTGTCGGCGGCGGCCGTTGGTCGTTCTGTTGGTTATGTATATGAATAAGTTTATCGTTGCCGATAAATTTTTAAATTTTATAATTTTTTTATTTTCTTTTTACTTTACAAGATTTCTACCATATCTGGTTCTTTGACAGTTATTTCGTCTGTCTTTATGGCAGTTTTTTTGTTAACTTTTATTATTTATACCGTGATTCATTTGTAATTCTTTCGCCATTAAATATAATTCAGTTAAAAAAATCAAATTAATTTAGCCTAAATGAAAGTAATATAATTTGATCATATTTAATAAAGTTTCAATTTGCTTGATCAATTAGGTTATAAAAAAAGTTTAATAGCAAATAGGTGCTCAAAATTTTACATGTGGCTCATTTTTTGAGCCTAAATTGTTTTTTCTCTAAATAGATACTTAAAGTTTTATTTCGGTCATTTTAGGTGTTTAACCGTTAATTATCGTTATTTTTTAATTATTTTTTTTTAAATTTAATTTATTTTTAACTTAATTGTTAAAACAACCTTACCAAATTTAAAATTCCTAACTTTTTTAGCCGATTCCGTTGTTGATGGTCACGTCACCGTCCATTATATTCGTAGTCAGACCACCACGATCATTTTCGTCCAATCACGCATCGTCGGTAACTGGTAATAGGTGTGTCGATCAACTTTCTAACGTCGAAAGAAACCAAACTCGCAAAAAAAGAAGTCGGTCGACACACTTATTGTCGATTATCGATGATGAGTGGTTGAGGGAAATGGTCGTGATGGTCCGGTGGCGATAGTGATAATCTTCGGCGAGGCAGTCAATGACGATAACGATGACAATTTGGAAATTTTAGATTTTAGGACTATTTTGTAAAAAATAAATAAATTAAAACTGTTATTTTTATTAAAAATGAAATTTGAAACTTATTTAAAATTAATTGAAAAAAATTAATACATATCACGTTATAATTGGCTGGCAATTTTTTAAACAATCATGCACCTAAAAAAATACTTATTAAACTCTAATTTATAATTAATTAATTAAACAAAATCGAAACCAAACGAAACAAATTTAATTAATTCCGATCGATTTAACACAGTTGGAATATATTACAAGTTTTTTCTTTTCTAAGAAGTGATATAATTTTATTGATCGACAATTACAACTAATACAGATCCAACCATTACAAGCATAATAAGCAATTACAAATTATTAGCGGATATTATAGACCTTTTTTTAACAAACGATACAAGTACAATCCTATTAATTGACGATTACAATTAATATATATCCAATGATTACATGGTAACATCCGCTCATACTTTTTTTAAGCCGTTTGATAAGGAACTCACAAAGGCTCGAACCCGGATCGAACATTATTTTTTTTTCTACTAGAGGTTTGGACTCTGGAGTCACTTGTTGGATTCAGTTCGGAATAACTAGTTTGTATGATTAAGAAATCATTTTTTATTATTCTTAACTCTATTGATACAATTGCAATTACAACATCCTAATGATATGGATTCAGGGCATGCATGTTTAAGCACATAATATCATCCGGTATAAAAGTTTAGAAGGTTATAGCCTAATTTACACATTGTATCGATATAAATCAATAAGAAATCAACCCAAATCATGCCTAACATTATCAGATCTAATGTGTATGGATCTCCATCCCCTGCTTTCTTACAGCCTCCACACTGCCTGCAATATCAGCAAGCTCTGGTTATCCATCAACCCAAAATCCTCTGATCTGTCAACTTTTTTACAAGTTATAGGTAAAAGGTATCTACGGTCGACGGGGTCACGGTCCGAAATGTTTATAAAGTTCCTTGTCCTAGTTCAGCTCGAACGGAGATACTAAATGTCAGTTGTTAACAGTACCTACTACCTATTGATCAGTCGCTAAATGAGAAAATCGTCGAGAAAGCATTGAAATCTGATCCTTTTTTCGGAAAATACCGGGTTAACGGGTTGCCTAATTGCCTATAGAATATAGATGAACAGGTAAAATGCCAAATACAGTGAAAAACAATTACTGTGGAATGCAAATGGTGAAATGGGGACTCGTATCAATAAGTAAATGAAATTTCATTTTCCTCATCCCATCTTATAGTTTATTTTTTACAATATACTTCAAGCGTGGCCTAATGCACTTACCTGTATTTCATGGCTACAAGCTTGAAGAAATATATGAGGGAGACGATTCTTGTTGCTTAAGACCATCCGCAACATGAGCAATCACTCCGACGCCAGCATTATGAAACCATTCGTTTTTCACCTGAAACAGTATGGGGGTATGAGAAATTGAAAGGCAAAACAAATTTACAAATCAAAAGTTTTAAGATCAAAATGATACATGGATGTTATTGTGTGCAAAGAAGGGCCAAAGCGCCGAATGGAAACTGACATCGACTTTTTTCCATCCCAATTTCTGTAAACCTTGTATCATTTCCTCTGTTAATGGAAGGGTGCGTTAATGTCTGGGGAGAATCATAATCATATGGATACCACACCAACAGATGTTGGCCAAAACGATTACCTTCCACGAGTTCATGGTATTCCACCGTATTTTTTGTGTTGGGTGCATTCTGTGCCTCGGCCTTTGCTTTGGCAGCTTCCAGAGGAAAATGAGGGCCGTCAGATGAAACTGGTGGACAGTCCTCCACATGGACAACGTGTTTGTAACCATCCAAGGATCGTAGTGGGGGCTGCCAAATCCGTATAAATGTCAGGAGTGTGCAGGAAACCGGGACGACTCTTGTTCAATACTTCTATTTCATTACTTGAATTCGCTCATTGATTCAAACTTAAAGTGCTGATTGTTCTACAAGAAAGTTTACCTTGACAAGTTCTTTCTCCCTCCTAATAGAGGATGTACGCCAACCAACCATATCTATTCGATGTCAAAGAAAGTGCCAGTTGGGTGGCAGAGAGGAACAAGTAGAACTAGAAAAGCAACATATGTAGCTAAATATAGTAGAAGAGAAATGATTCGGAAGGATACGATCATAAGAAACATTTGCATACAAAGTGCGAGACCTAAAAGCACTGAGGGCAGATCTGCAAAAACAGAAATTAAAATCATAAATCCAGTCATAGAAACAGCCTAGACTTGGGTACGTCGTATACCCAAGAGTTGAAGTCTAAGATTCAAATCCACAATTTCCCTCTTAAAAAGCATCACTTATATCAAAAGATAATGATGATGATAGTAGTAGTAGTAGTAGTAGTCACCGTAAAAGCTCACTTACAAAAATTTTCCGTCTTCACAATCAGATGCCATCGTCAAAAGCAATGGCGGTCTGCTGGGTTTGCCATCAGTAAGAAATAGTTGTTTACCGGTTCGACCAACAACAAATGGAGCAATGGGTGGGGCAAGTTTCTCTAGAAAAGGAACTCCTAAGAGAAATGGAAGCTGAGGTACCACAAATAGTAATATTAGAAACCGCAATATGCATACAAAAGATGATTATAGTACACCCGATCAAAAATAGTACATTAGATACCAGAAGCATGGTGATAACATCAGAATTATTGGAGACATCATTTGAACTCTAAGACTTTATGAAATAAACTTGATAGCCAACATCGAGAACTAACCTGCTTTCTCCCTCGGACCCCAAGATGCGGTGTCGCCAAGGTAATAAAACTGACTGGCTCCAGTCCAGCAATCATTCCTCGTCTCGAAGGGAATGGAGTTTGTAAATTTCCATCTGAAGAATCAGTTTCATTATTAGACTGGGTACCACTTGAGTCACTTTCTGAGTAAAGAACAGCAACTGCATATCTTGCAAACAAGCCCCCAAGAGAATGAGCTAAAAATGAAATCCTTTTCAGGCTTTCAGTCTTCTTTACAAGTTGCAGAACCTATTAAACCGAAACAAGGTGAAGGGAGTAATCAACACGGCAGCAGACTAAAAGTCCTTCCACAAAACTCTCAAGTTTGAGACGGAATTAACAACTCACCTCATCCGCTAAGCGCCTCCCAGCTCCATGAACCCCGGCAAAGGTTTTAGTATGGCTGTTAACCGAACTTGCTGCAACAAATTATTAAATAAATAAGGAATAATATATTATCATTATACAGATAATTTACATGAGATTGAAGATATGAACAAATACCATAAATCAGAAAGTTTCTCCCAAGCCGTCTTTTCAACTCCGCCTCTGCATATGTCCAATCACTAGGGCTACATTAAGGAAACGTTTCAACCAATTTGAAATCAAATTCAAAAACAAAAAACGACAACAAATCACATTTTAGCATCAGTTATTCATTCAACACTATTATGCATACAGGTTCATGTAAGCAACTACATTTCAGTCACATAGTCATCAATCAAATACCTAGCTAAGATGCCATGAACAAGAACAAGAAGGTGATCAGGCTCGTTTACTCCATTCCCGACGCGGTTGGATGCGACAAAGTCTCCTTGTGTAGTGGTACTCATTGCTTGAGCTCTAAGGCCTTGATGTCTCCAATTACTATTTGTTCCTTTAAAATGTTTATAAACAAAATCAAGAGTCAGCTAAACAAAAAAAAAAACAAGAATTCAAAATAACCATTAACGCAATTTTTGCACTTCCCTCACCAATTAACATATCTCAACTCCCTAAATTCCGAACTGAATCTCAAATCCTCAAAAAAAAAACCAATGAAATTCTTTTTCATTTTCTTCTAATATAATCATTCACTTTAGCACAACTTGAATTATCTTTTACTTCAAGTTACAAGTATAATCATAATTTCAATTAAAAATAATACAACATACAAATAACTATAATCATACGATCAGAGTAATAAACGAATAGATTCGTCTCCAGATCCGAATAAAATTGAAAATAGCTCGCTAATAGTAACACTAAAACAAAATCAAAATTCCACATCCAAAGGAGTAGAATCAAATCACGAATTCAAAAAAAGAGAGAACATTACCGGAGGAGAAATTCAAATTGTTGGAGGAAGAAGACGAGGTTGAACCGAACGGACCAATGAAACCGGTTCTGAAGCTACAATTATAGCTAATGTTGCTGAAAATCAGAGAAAACCCACATCCTGCTTGAATCAAAGAAGGCGTTGCCATGTGTGTTTTCTAATTATATACGTATCTCTTAAAACACTCTTCCAATGCAAGCGCGAACAAAAGGGGGAAATTCCCTCGATTTACGTCTCTGACGCTATGTCACCATCTATACCGTAACACTTTCCATTCTCTCAATACATACATACATATATGGTAATGAGCTTATCATCATCATCATCATCATCATGGTTTTTTTTTGTTTGTTGTTGTTGATATTTATGAAATAAAAATTTTGAATTTTCAAAAAATTTCCACGTTGAAATTGGGGAATATATTTATAGGAGTGTTAAATGTGTGTGAAATAAATATCTGAAGGATTTGGGGGCAAAAACAGAGCTGTTTCTGATTTTGTGTCGGAATTTGGGAGTGGCTGTGAGGGAGGGAGAGCGATTGGATTACCTAATTTTAGGTCACCGACCAATGGAATTTGGTGTCGTGTTTTTTTAGCTTTACGGCTCAATGATTAGGGAAGGCTATAAGTCGAGTTTTTGGTTGACTAAAAAATCTGCCGCGCTTTATACATACCGTTTTTTTGTGAGTTTTAACAAATTTTGATATTTTATTGTCAAAAATCACACAAAAATATTAACCTAAATTATTTAAAAAATCTAATATTTTAATTTTTAGACAAATTTTAAAATTTATCATTTTTTTTACCACACCTAAACCTGTTGGGCTTTTTCAAAAATCTTTCACATTTTGTTACGATCTTTAACAATATTAAAGAGATGTTTTTAAAAGATTATGATGTATACTGTTAGTGAAAAGGATAAGCTGTATAAATAGTATCAAGTTATATACATATGATTAATATATTTCTTATGTTTATATTTAAGTTCGATCATGATTTTATTTAACTTTTCTTTTTTATAATGACAGTTGTGAATTTTTCTTTGTTCTTGTAAAACATTGTCTTTATCTTTTTTTCATCTCTTTAATTTTTATTTTTAAATATTCACGTTTTTGTGTAATTTTACTTGTTAAGTCCTTTCCTTTTATAATGAAAATTATGATTTATCTGTTCTTGTAATAAAATTTCCTATTTTTAAAGTTGAATTTTTTTATTGAAAAGAGAGATACTAGCATAGGTCTCGTTAAAAACCTCCCTAACTTAAGGCGGAGAAAAATAGTACCTATGAAAGTACATACAACATAAGAGACCAGACGAAAAACTCAAACTAGAAAAACCCATAACTCCACCAATAAAGACCATCAAGTGATGGGAAAGTTAAAAGCCAGCTTGCCATGCAAGCACATATTGTAATGCTGAAAACCAACGCTGGCAAAGCAGCCAGCTCCAGTGCCGACCTCAAGCCTGCATGCTATCCCTGCCCAAAGCAGCGACAACTTCCAACGGAGGCGTAGGAAACAAAGTGAAGCTTCTGATCGGGTCTTTACCCAACTTTGCAAGGTCATCTGCGACACCATTCACCTCGCGAAAAATATGGTAACAGACACATCCCAATCCTTTGCTAAAAGTTTATCGATATGCAAAACCAAAGCCGATACATTCGAACCGCTAGATTCTCTACGGATCAACTGAACGGCACGTTTATTATCAAGCTCCACACAAATTTTACAAAAACCCAGCTCTTACGCTCGATGTAACCCTTTAAACACACCCCACAATTCAATAGGGACCGACGCAAAATTTTGTTAGTTTATCATTATTTAAGACTATCATACTTGTTTTCCATGTTGATATGTGCTTGTAATCACCTCATACATGTTATCATTAGGGACCAACGCAAAATTTCTTATAAAATTTTAGGAGTTGCAAAAAAATTTAATAGGAAATACATGAAAAATTTTAAAAAAATTATGTTATCATCGTTATAAGATAAATTTTATCGCTGATAATGATATTTATTCGTGTCTTTTTTTTTAATTATTTGATTGTATTTTATAAGACATGATTTTATTGCATTTTCTTTTTTATTCAATAAAATTAGTTGTCCTTATTATTTCAACTCATAAAAAAATAAATCTACACGAACCTTTTTAGTGCATACCCACATGACTAAAAATGATACTTGCAACCCAAATCACACCTCAAATAAATACAATTACGGATGAATTTTTTTAATAAGAGTTTAATTTCATTAAAATTAAGGTATAATAAAACACACCTTAAACACAAAAAATTTTTTTAAAAGCATTTTCACCAAAAACTTATGCAAAAATAAAATAAAATATGAAAACTCAATAGATACGAAAAAATAAAATCTTCCTTGAATATTGCTATCAATTTCTTCAGAAACCCAACAACTATCATCAAAATCTCCCTATATGTATACATGTGTAATGATGTAAGAAAAGTGACCAACATATATAATCTTACATATTTGTTCCGTTAATAAACTCGGATTTTTATATTTGTTTAGATGCTAATATGTCCCCGTCAATTAAACTTACAAACATGGACAATTTCCAAAATCTTTCTCATATCGAAATGGAGTTCCCAAAGTGTCGTGTTTTCCATTTGTTTAAGCTTTCTATTGATATATAATATTCCTCTTTCAACCATCCTCATTTAGCTGGAGTTATATTAAAGGATAGTCGTGCACATTGAAATTCGAATATTAGACTTAGGCCCTGTTTTTTTGTTGCTACCAGGGTTCCCAACGCCCGTTGCCCCTAGTTTTGCGTCGCCCAGCCGGCAAATTTGGAAAAATATGGTAGTTTAGATTTTTATTTAAGGGATAAGGGTTGCTTGAGGGAAATTTTGAAATCTAGGCCAAAATCTACAATATTTGGGGACCTCGCTATGTGCTTATGGCATTCTTTGGATCTCACCATACGGAGGTGGCGAGGTCCTGTGTATTGCACACCTGCCAACTTTGCAAAAGCTGAGTTTTTTTTTATTTTACCTGCACCTCGCCACCTGCACATGGCGAGGTTCAACTTCGCCACCTCCACACGGCGTGGTACTGTAAAAACTGATCTATCTCCAAATTTTTTCCCGAACAACTCCTATCTCTTAAATAAAAATTCAAACTGACCTATTTCTCCAATTTTGGAGAAACAGCCATCGGTTTGGTCCCAACGAGAGTTCACCCACCATTTTTAATGCCTAAACAGGCATTTCGTGGCAGCTAGAATATCCAGCTTTTGACCAACGGTGGTTTGCCCCCCCCCCCCCCCCCGCGGCTGTTTGCCACAGCAAATACAAATTTTGTCCTAAAACAAGACAACTCAGAAAAACAACAGCAAAAACTAGGTAGATCAAGCAATAGATACAGCTGCAACAATACAAAAAGGAATATACTGCATCAAATTATTCGAATCTCAATATCGGCAACCCGAGCAACGAGCCAATGTTGTTTAGACATGTAAAAATGTTTTAATGGCCGGTTTGATAGTAAAATCCATTTGGTGGCCAACACAATGCAATCAACCTCGATATCCCCTATAACTTTGTCCTAGGTGTACATCCACTCAATATAAATAATCTACCTGCTTCATGTTTAATTTCACAACAGCAATCAATTGCATCAGAGATTTCAAAAGAGAAGAAAAAGGATCATAATTCAATTGATAATGGCAGAAAAGGAAGGAGGTGTTGTGAAGAAAGGCCATGAAGAGGGAATGGAAATGGCCATTGCTCTTCTCCAAGAGTTTGGCCTCCCATTGGGACTTCTCCCTCTTGCAGATGTTATTGAGGTCGGTTTTGTAAGAAATACGGGCTACATGTGGATCGTGCAAAAGAAGAAGGTCGAACACAACTTCAAGATGATCAACAAATTGGTCAGCTACGACACTCAAATTACCGGCTTTGTCGACAAGAACCGGATCAAGAAGCTTAAGGGAGTTAAGGCTAAGGAACTCATATTGTGGCCCCCAGTGAATGAGATCATAGTCGATGACCTACCTACCGGAAAAATCCACTTCAAGAGCCTCGCCGGCGTCACCAAGACTTTTCCCGCTGATGCATTTGCTGCCGGGCAGTAAAAACTGAACCATCTTGGTCTCCGGAACCAACGAACTCCAGTGGTTTTCGGTTCAAACTCAACCTATATGTCCTATATTGCAATGTATGCAATTCTCTTGATATGAATTGTTTCATAATCATGCAAGTACTCAACAAAGAACAATAAAAACCAAGTGACCTTTTTCATTCAATGACTACTCCAAAATCCAATCTCCATAAAATTAACTGTCATAACACAAATCAAATCAACCATCCATCCATTCACTCATTAAAATTCAATCTCTCCCATTTATCATCCAAACTCGAACGTGATAAACCAAGACTTCCATGTTAGAGAGTACTACTACTCACATCCCGATATACATTGGGTGTATTACGGTTCAAGAAACACAAAAAATCGGAGCAACGCAAAGAAACAGAAGCAGAATTTAATAGAAACAACCATCCATTACAACAGGATAGCATTATGTCGGTTATTGAATCATCTAAAAATGTTAATCTCCAAGATCAAACTACCATGGAATTAACTAAGATCAGTTGATCAAGCAACATAATAAGCCCGGTTCTTTAATTCTTTTTCACATATAGCACTCATCTATCCTATTCTTATGCAACTGAAAAGCAGGATTCACCCAAGCTCCACAATTGCATTGCATACCTGCCCAATTAAACGAACCCAAACGAGCTTTACACCCGATACACTGAAGCTTCTCTTCGACGTGCCCTTCTTGGACCGGTTGCATCCACTTCAACGGCTCGACGAATATGGAGGAACACTGGGTCGGTTCCTTCTCTTCGTCCCCAACGTTATGCCCACTCCTTTTTCTCCACTTAAAACACTGCCCCCCTTTCCCTCGTTCGTGTGGGACTATGTTTTCCTCTGAAGCAACGATCCTTCGACATTTTTTGCAGCGGTAGATCAGTTCTGGCTTTGAAACGGGTTCGGAATTAGAATCATTGGTCGGTTCCATCTGTTATACAAACGCAAAATTCAACGTTCAAACAGATTCTTATAGTTAAGAAAAATCTGGGTTATACTATAATACATTCATGAACATTAATCGAAGCAAAAAAGAAAAAGAAATAAGAATTTAGGGTTCCAAGAACGATGAAATAAAAGGATTACCTTGGAAGAGAATCTTCAATCGGCCGATCGCTGTGTATAAATTTGTTCAATCTCAGGCGTTTTGGTTATTTATACGCGTTCTTGAGACGCGGTAGTTTAAAGCGGTGACGTTTGAAGATATTGGGCCGGTGGGCCTTGTCTAGGTTTTCAAATTCGGGCCAGTGGGTCAAGCCGGGCTCAATTTGGACTTGGGTATGGTTTTTTTAGAATGGATAAATTAACATTTAGTTCCTAAAGGCAATTTTTTCTCTATAGATTTTTCTGGGTTCATATTAGTATAGAAATTTAAGAAAATTTTCCAAATTGATCCCTCGGTTTAGATTTTTAATCCTTTTAATGATACGATGTGACTCATTGACATTTTTAGTTTTAAGCTTCAAAGTGAGTTAAAGTTCGTACACTACTAGTGAATCAAATGAAGTGGATCTATTCAAGTGTCATGTTATCCATATAAGCTTGTAGGTTTATATAATGTTTAAAAAATTGGACTAAAATACTAAACTTGAAAATTGAGTTTGAATAATAAAGATAGGCTCTTGGAATATTGGTTGAACTATGAGAATATAAGTTCGATTTGTATGTTTAGACCCTCACGAGTCCTGTAAGATTTTGTCACTTTTAAGTGCGGCTTAAGACTCAATCGATTTTTATTCTGCTATTATGACGTTGGATATAGCTTTGTAAGTGCATTTAATGTTTTACCATCACCAAATGCACCTTTATAGACATGTGTGTCGTGATGTGCACCTTCTATGGGGATCTAAAGAGGACAATTTTAACTTATGTTTATTATATTTTGATATTTACGAATATATGTAAATATATTATAATTATTATGATTTTATGATAATCTCACCCTATATATAACATTAGGGTTATCGAGGGAGCAAGAGTGGTACATTACTTGAAAGAAATTCTTCAATGTCTCGTTAGATTGCTAAATGACAACACTATTGCTATCAACTGGGTTGCCCTATTTTTGATTTTTTATTTAAAAGAAATTAGTTTAGTGTTATTTTTTCTGAAAAAATAATAATTTTATTTAATATATAAAAGAAATTATTTTTGCATACCCAATTGAGAATAAAAATAATTTAGACCTCTATTTTTGAATTTCTAAACCCGCCCGAATACGATATAAATGTAAATAAAATGTCATGAAATCATGTAAAAGAACTTAATAAATGAAGTAAGATAGGTTTTGCTAAGTCAAAAAAGAAAAATTCTTTCTTCCTGTCTCTTGTCTCTATAACCTAGCTACTTTTTTTATCTAACCGAAAATGTCATCAATCTTGTTGTTGGTCGTCGACTGTTAATGATTATTTTTTGTATTTTATATTTGATTTGATTTATTTTATTTTATTTGTATATCTTGTTGTGCTTTTTTTTGCCTTTGTGACACGTTTCCTCTGTTGTTATGTTATGTCTCTGCCTTATGACACATTGCTATAGTTATTTTTACAAGAGTTTGGTGTTTGTACGGCATGACCCTCACAACGCTTGTTCTTTATTCGTATTTGTTGGTGGTCACAATTAGTTTGTTCCCTTTTGGGTTGTTTGTCGGTGTTATCTATAGCGTATCATTGCCTTTGGGAGTAATTGTGAAAGGTCGTTGTTAGTTTTGGGAGTTTCATCTAGTTCATATTTTGACAACTCCTCATGAACCTTTCCTACAATGGATTGTAGAGATTTTCTTTTGTAGAGAGAAAGCGTCTAATTTTGACTGGTGTTTTTAAATTTATTCGTTTTTGTTGTTTTTAGATGTATTCTTTAATAGGTTATGTTTTTGTTTATCAATAAAGTTGGTCGTTGATGTGTCAAAAAAATAAAATAAGGTTTGTCATATATGTTTAATTTGACAATAATATTTTTATATTATAAATAAATAATCTTAAAAAAGCTAAATGTATTCTTTCTGTTTACTTGATTATTTCAATTCGGGTTGATAGTTTCAATTCTAGTAATAAAATCGTTTCGACCTTTTAATGACTTAGTTTAAACTTTACTTAAGAAACTAATCCATCTCATAACTTCAAATAACAATTAAAAAGAATTATAAACTTTATTCCAAAAGTCAAGCAAGTGGATATATAATATAAAGTGGTTATAATGATGGTTGTGAGCTGAAAAACAAAATTTGTACCTAAACCATGTGTTAGATGTGGGCAGAACATAAAGGATGATGTCTTCCTTTATAAGCAATTTGTATAGTATTGTATTCTTCAAGTGGCCCTACTCAACAACTCACTTGTTAAATTGCAGCACACCTTATCCTTTCAATATTATATATGATATATAAAAATTAGATTTAAATTGAACTCGTGTCCTATTGAAAAAGCATATGATATTCATCTTAAGAGAGAAAAGTTCAATCACAATGTCTGCAAGATGTATGTGCTTTGTCAAAATATCAAGAATATCTATGAACAGATACTATCGTTTAAATTATGATCGCCATTCTAAATTAGTATTCAAACTTTTGAATATTCTAAATTCATTCTCAAATTATCGTTTATGTCACATCATACTATAACATATACACATCAATGTTTACATGGAAATCGAATTTTTTTAATTGTTTAATTAACATGGGAAATGTTTAGTATACATTGATAATTTGGGGATGAAATTAAAATATTCAAAAGTTTGAAGGACCAAATTAGAATAAGGGTCATAGTTTGAGATGAAATCGCAAGGTCTAAAAGTTTAGAGACCAATTCAGAATGATAGTTATAATTTGAAGATGAAATTGAAATGTTTAAAAGTTCGGAATTAATTTAAAATAAAGGTCGTAGTTTGGAGACATATGGTGTAATTATCTCTTTCAAATTTAACCATTCAAATTGAACCCAACAAGTGGTCTTGTGGAAAAGCGGATGATATTCATCCTAAGAGACCCGTATTCAATCGCAATATCAACAAAGTATGTGTACATTGTCAAAAAATTAAAAATATTTATGAACATATACTACCTTATAATCACCTTAAACACAATTTATATATAACTTTACATGACACATTTGATCAAGAAAGCATTAAATAAATAATCCCATAATCGATTGAATGAGACCTTTTTAATTAGTATTTGTCTAATGGGAACTTGCTGGTTTGCATAATCTTATGTGAGTGAGGTTTATTCAACAAGTTGATCATTCATTTCAGCACATGGACTCGGGTGTTTGTTAATTGGCTACTTATTTAAGATCGATAGAAAATTAATTAAATTATCTTTGAACTTTTTTGACTTTTACATTTAATGCAACTATTTATTGATCCAAAAAATAATATATTAATTCAATATTAAAATATGAATTTATTCTAATAAATGTTGGGTGCATTAGTAAAACACATTTTAAAAATAATATATTTTAATTATTAATCTAATCTTATAATAGCGTATGTTAGTTAACTAGGAATAGATTTTTGGATGGAAGCATAGAAAGTGGATTCAAGCTTTAAAAAAAAATCAAATGAGGAGCTCAAATATTTTAGGTATATAGAATCAAAGAGCAATAAAACGTGGAAGAATAAAGGGAAAGTTAACAAATGATCATTATATTTATCGAACTGTTGATCAAATAGGGAGCTCAAATACTTTATGGTATATAAATTTTTAAAGTTTTTAAAATTATAAAATATTATTAAATTTAATGAATTGTTGCAAAATGGTTATCGAACTTTATCAACTACTATAAAATGATCATGAAAATTTATAGAATCGTTATAAAACAAAACTTATATTTTACAACGTGTAATATCCATTTTGCATTAGTTTGATAAATGAATGATTATCTCATTTTTGGAACTTTAAGAACCAAAAATAAAAAGAACCCTACATGTCAAATCATTATGTTTACTTTCTCCTTTTGACCACTTTTCACTGTGTAATAATATGTGGGGGGAACCCAATGTTTGCAATTTTTCAATAACTTGTGAAACTTTGAAATTGCTTCTTCCATTTCTCATTTTAGAAACAAAAAAGATGCCAACAATTGGTAAATTTTGTCCATGGTTTTGGCATTGTATCTTCATAGTTTTCAAGTGCTCTTTTCGGTAAAAAAAAAAAGAAATATATTCATATCTTAACCTTTTGCTAAAATAATTGGATGAATTACTTTAATTAAAGTTTGGGTTTAATGAAATCCACCAATTGGTTGAGTAGCTAAAGGTACTTATCTGTGCTTATCTTATCTTTTTTGTACGAGTTTGAATCTCGACATCTATATTCGAATGTAATATCTCTATATTTAATAAAAAAATTAAGTTTAATTAAGATTAAAAATGAAATCGAACAAAACTCAAATTATATCTAAAGTCAAGACTTGAAATTCAGTTCAAGCATGATGACAATGACATACATATAGTAGCAGAAGCCGAAAGGTAATGGGAACTAGTTGGGGCTTTGTCCCCATAAAATTTTAGAAAATTAGAATTTAATCACTCAAATTTTAAAAATAAATTAATTTGACCCTCAATTTTTTTTTAAAATATATATTAATCTTCAAAGTTTTTTATTATTTTTAATTAAATCTTATCCCATAAATTTTAAAAAGTATTAAGTTTCTCGAAATTATTAAAATTTTTATTTAGATGTTAAATTTTTAGAAAATATATAGAGTAATCCATTCCAAAATTTTAAATGTTTTAATTTAAGTTGTTGTAAATAATGTGAAAGAACAAGAAGAAATGGGAACAAAATAAGATGAGAGAAAAGAAAGAGATTTGTATTATTTTGAATATTGACTTGTGTACAATGTCTTCAGTAAATCATCTATTTATAGGCATAAGAAGTACATAATACATTAAACTCTAATTAATGTAGATAATATTCTTAATGATAAAATAATTCAAATCTCCTTTGATAAAGTCTTTATCATGATAGACATCCACATAGATAAATATTCATAACACTCCCCCTTGGATGTCTATGAAGACAGTGTGCCTCGTTAAAACTTTACTAAGATAAAAACTCCAAAAAGAGAGAAAAAAAAATTTAGTAAAAGAAAAGAGTACACACATCTTTAATATGCATAACATGTTGCCTCATTAAAAACCTTTCCAGGAAAACTCAATGGGACAAAACCATGGATAAGGAAAATAGTATAACGCGTATTTTGCTCCCCCTCATAAATACATCATATAAGATCTTTGACACGATGCAATCCGATATTATAAATTAACTTCTCAAATGGAGTAGTAAGGAGTGCCTTAGTAAATAAATATGCCAAATTATCACATGAACGAATCTGTTGGACATCAATGTCTCTATTCTTTTGTAGATCATGAGTGAAGAAGAATTTTGGGGAGATGTGTTTTGTTCTATCACCCTTTATGTATCATTCCTTAAGTTGGGTAATACATGACGTATTATCCTCATATAAGACCGTCAGAGCTACTTTTCCAGAGTGTAAGCCACAATTTTCGTGAATATGATAGGTTACAGACCTTAGCCACACACATTCACGACTAGCCTCATGAATAACTAAAATCTCAGCATGATTATAGGAAGTAGCAGTAATTGTTTGTTTCATTGAGCGCCAAGAAATTGTTGTACCACCGTATGTAAATACATAACCAGTCTATGATCGAGCATTATGAGGATCAGATAAGTATCATGCATCCGCAAAATCAACCAATTCTGTTTTGGATAGATTAGAGAAAAATAATCCCATGTCTTTCGTACCTTGAAGATAACGAAATATGTGTTTGACCCTATTCCAATATCTTTGGGTTGGGCATGAACTAAATCATGCCAACAAATTAACAGCAAACAATATGTTAGGTCGTGTGTGACTAGAAAGATATATTAATACACCAATAGCACTTAAGTATGGCACTTCTGGACCAAGAATATCTCTATCCATCTCTTGAGGACGGAATGGATCTTCATAACATCAAGTGACCTAACAACCATAGGAGTGCCCAATGGATGTGTGTTATGCATGTAAAATTTCTTTAGCATTTTTTCTATGTATGTTGATTGATGCACAATGATTCCATCCTTTAAGTGCTCAATATGTAATCCAAGACAGAATCTTATTTTTCCAAGATCTTTCATTTCAAATTCTTTCTTTAAACATTCTATTGTCAATGAGATCTCTTCAAGAGTTCCAATAATATTCAAATCATCAACATACACAGTAATAATGACAAATTCAGAGTTAAATCTCTTAATAAAAATGCATGGAAAAATTGGATCATTCTTATAGCCTTATGCTAATAAGTATTCACTGAGGCGATTATACCACATACGCCCAGATTATTTTAATCCATAAAATGATCTGTTCAATTTGATTGAATAATATTTCCGAGAACCTGAATTAACTGCTTCAGGCAGTTTGAAACTTTTCGAAAGTTTCATATAAATGTTATTATCAAGAGGCCCATACAAATAGACTGTAACAACATTCATTAAGCGAAAATTAAGTCTTTCTTTTATTGCCAGACTAATAAAAAATTTAAAAGTGGTTGTATCCACCACTGGGAGTATGTTTCTTCATAATCAATTCTAGTTCTTTTTGAGAATCCTTATGCAACCAGACGAGCTTTATATCTCGCAATTTCTCATTTTTCGTTTCTCTTTCTCACAAAGACCCATTTATACCCCACAAATTTTACACCTTTCGGTGTACAAACTACTTGCCCGAATACTTTTCTTTTTTAAAGGGATTTTAGTTCCGCTTCAATTGCCTCTTTTCATTTTGGCCAATCATCTATTTGCTTACATTGTTCAATTGACAATGGTTCATGATCCACATTATTATTCAAAATCTCTAGTGCTATATTGCATGCAAAAGTATTATCGACGTCAATTTTGTTTCGGTTCCGCTTGTTACTAGACATGACATAATTTATTGAGATCTCATCATTATCAGGTACTTGATTCATGTCTAATGTCTCCTTTGGAGACCTTTTAATCTCTTCTCGAGATTTTTCATAATCCATTGATTCCTCGATCAAATCATCACAAGATATAGCTCCTTTTCTTTTTCGAGGATTTTTATCTTTGGAACATACTGGTCTACCACGCTTCAGGTGTGCGTTTGACTCATTAGCAACTAGAGTTTGTCCTTTTAGGACATCAATTTTAATCGGAGCATTCACAACTGGTATATGTGACTTAGTCACTTTTTTAGGGTCGACAAAAGCATCTGGCAATTGATTTGCTAAGTTTTGCAAATGAATTATCCTTTGAACTTCTAGTTCACATTGTTGGGTACGTGGATCAAAATGAGATAACGATAATTCATTCCAACTTATTTCTTTTTTCAGCTGTTTATTTTCTCCCTCTAATCTTGAGAAAACTGACTCATTAAAATGACAATCGACGAATCGAGCTGTAAATAAATTCCTCGTCAAAGGCTCAAGATATTTAACTATTGAAGGGGATTCAAAACCGACATATATTCCCAACCTCCTTTGAGGACCCATCTTTGTACGTTGTGGTGGAGCAATCGAAACATATACCGCGCATCCAAAAATTCTGAGATGAGAAATATTTGGTTCCTGACCAAAAACCATTTGTAATGGGGAGATATTATGATAACTTACAGGCTTGATGCGAATCAATGATGCTGCATGTAAAATGGCATGCCCCCATGCAGAAATCGGTAGTTTAAACTTCATTAGTAACGATCTTGCAATTAATTGAAGTCGTTTGATAAAAGATTTTACAAGACCATTTTGTGTATGAACATGCGCTACAGAGTGTTCAACACTTATTCCAATCGACGTGTAAAAATCATCAAAAGTCTGAGAAGTAAATTCATCAGCATTATCAAGATGAATTGTCTTTATAGGGGAATCTAGAAAATGTGCTCGTAATTTTATTAACTGAGCAAGTAACCTCGCAAATGCCAAGTTGCGGGTTGATATTAAGGATACATGTGACCATCTAGTCGATGCATCGATTAAAACTAGAAAATATCTAAATGGTCCACAAGAAGGGTGTATGGACCCACATATATCACCATGTATTCGTTCTAGAAAATTGATATACTCATAATTTATTTTAGCTGGTGATGGTCGAATAATTAGCTTGCCTTGAGAACAAGCATCACATGAAAAGGCATTACTTTGAAGAATCTGTTGGTTCTTCAATGAGTGATCACATGAATTGTCGATAATTTTTCGCATCATAATCGAACCGGGATGACCTAACCAGTCATGCCAAATAATAAAATTATCAGTAAACTTATAGTTTACAATAGCATGTGTTTCAATTGCACTAATTCTTGTGTAGTACAATTCGGATGACAGTGCATGTAATTTTTTTAAAATTTTCTTGTTGCCTTGAGTTATACTTGTAATATAGAGATATTCAGTATCTCCTTGACAACTACTCTCAATATGATATCCATTATTGTGAATATCTTTAAAACTTAATAAGTTTCTTTGTGACTTTAGAGAGTATAGCGCATTATGAATATGGAATAAAGTTTCATTTGACAATAACATATTTGCTCTTCTAGAGCCTTCTATAATATTAGTACTTCTGGATATAGTACTCACATTATTCCCTTGCATTGTTAAATAGGAAAAAAATTATTGTGCTTAAGTATAGTATGAGTACTTGCACTGTCTGCTAAGCATAAATCGTCACCATTTTTGGCAGATTGTATTTGTGACAGAATTATATTCAGATAAATCTTTGGAGAAGCTTGATTTGTAACTAAAATCTTCTGAGCAAACTCGTGCTGATAACGTGTTGTAAATAATGTGAAAGAACAAGAAGAAATAGGAACAAAATAAGATGAGAGAAAAGAAAGAGGTTTGTATTATTCTGAATATTGACTTGTGTACAATGTCTTCAGTAAATCATCTATTTATAAGCATAAGAAGTATATAATACATTAAACTCTAATTAATGTAGATAATATTCCTAATGATAAAATAATTCAAATCTCTTTTGATAAAGTTCTTATCATGATAGACATCCACATAGATAAATATTCATAACAAGCTTCTATTTTTTATTTTATTTTTTAAGCTAACCCTTAAATTATTTCACGAAGTTTCATCCTCGTGTATTATATAAGAGAGGTACTTCTATTAACTAGTTTTTGTTAAGGATTACTAACTCTTTCAAAAAGAAAAAAAAATCATTTGTTAAATAATTTGTTTATTCATCTTTGTAATTTCCTAAAAAAATTATGTCACGGAAACAATATTTGTTATTGTTGGAGTTTGATCGATTATTTGACAAACGATATTTTTTTGAAAGAGTTAGTTATCCTTAACAAAAAATAGTTAATAGAAGTGTTGTTAGTTGAAAAAGCTTGGAATTAAAATTTGAAATTTGATGAATTTTGATTCAAAGATAATCTATGAATGCGTCCACAATGGACTGCCGACCTAACTTAATAATGCGACGCCACCACTTTTAGAAGGCTGGACCCTCCCCACGTAGCCAGGCGAGGTTCATTAAATAGGGCGTCGTTTTTGTACGCACAACCGCCAAAGTGGTGGGGCTCTGCGGTGGTGGCTGAAAAAACAGACTCATTTTGATTCCCATGTTTTTAAAAAGGGAAGGGAACACCCTCTTGATTGCTACACCTCTGCTACCGCATTGTCATTAGGATTAGGGTCGAGGGAACACCCTCTTGATTACAACAGCCTTGCACCCCAAATTGTTAGGGGAACAAAACTTAACCAAACTCAAAAAAAAAATATTAAATTTTTATTTAAATAAAATTTGAGTTATAAAATAAGACTTGTAAATTTGACTCGATTGAATACGCTCTCATACAAATTGTCATTAAGATCAGGGACATACGCAAGACTTTAGGTTGGGGGCGAACCTATAATTTTTTAGGGACGATATAATAAAAATTTAGGGGGCGAAAATATATTTTTAATAGAAAATATATAGAAAAGTTCTAAAAAAAATTTAAATCGTATATGAATTTTAAATTTTTAAGGGGCAATCAACCCTCGATTCATCCTGATTAGGATCAGGGTCGAGAAAAAAAACCAAGAAATTGAAATTGATTTCAACCGTAGTTAGTATTTGAAGGTTTATGGCTTATAAATTTGAAATTTGTAGTTGTATGAATATAATTAAGTTCGATATTTATATAATTTGTAATCAATTTTATTTTTTAAAATGTGAAAATAAGTATTCCTATATTTAAAACAGTGAAAATAATTTTAAAAATGCTATAAGAATGATCGTTTTTTTTATAAATACTTATTTTCACATTTAAAAAAAGACTTTAAAACTTTATAAGTGATATTAAAAATGATAGAATAAAGTTACTTATTTTATTGAAATAAAGTAAAAATGTAAAAAATTAAAAATATTATGAAGAAATCAAGAACCAAATTAATTATAATAGAAAGTTCAAAAAACAATAAAAAATGACCGAATTGAATTGTTCTTTGACCCTAGTAGGTTTATTTCCTCTAATCTCTATGTTTTTTTTTTTTTGAATTTTTCATAACT
Source organism: Hibiscus tridactylites (assembly GCA_958450335.1). NCBI lineage: Eukaryota > Viridiplantae > Streptophyta > Magnoliopsida > Malvales > Malvaceae > Hibiscus > Hibiscus tridactylites. Next base: position 18,070,696 of record OY288274.1, read on the forward strand.
ACTAACCTTCCCGGGTTGATTCTTGGAATTCCACGTTAAATGGCGACTTTCACGATTTTTTGGGAACACTACGGTTTATGTGGTTAAGGGAGTTTTTTATTTTTATTTTTTATTCCTCACATGGATAACGTTTATAATCGTCGATAAATACTTAGAATCACCGACAGTTTTTATTTGCTTTTATTCGTAAATTTTATAAAAGGTCCTTGTACTATCCGTTTTTATGCTTTCAGTCCCTTTATTCAGTGATAGAGTTAGGATCAGAATGTGAGAGGAACTAAATTGTGTTACATCAAAAGATTAAGAACACATGTTTTATTTGACTAATACTTAAGCTAAAAATATCTAAAATACCATTGTATTAAAAAAATTAGAAGAAAGCATCGTCTATTCTAGTCTCTTAATAGTTTTGTCCCGTTTTTATTACAGTTTAATCAGTTCTAATCTTCTACTTTTTAAAATGTGATGATGTGACACACAATTACAAATGAAAATCTTTTTCACATTTAAAAATGACAAAAATGAGAAATGTATAATATTTGTTTAATTGTAAAAAAAATATTATATCATGTCATAATTTGAATCACGCTAAAGTATTTAGAAAAATTAACGAAAAGTTGACATCATAATTAAAAGGGTTATGCTAATGACAGCCATAAGGGCTGTCAATAAGAACACTATAGATTCTTGTAATTAATGTTTTTAATTTTTTTAAAGAAATATAGTATAATGTAATTAATTACCTCCCTAAAAAGTTGTGTTTCATTAATTTAAATTTTTTTAATTTAATTAAACAATAAAACCCTAAATTCAAACTCCAAACCTCAAACTTAAACCTTAAACCTTAAACCCAAATCTCAAACCCAAACCATAAACCTTAAACCCTAAACATCAAACCCTAAAACTTAAACCATAAGCCATAAACCTTAAACCCTAACCCTAAATCCAAACCCTCAAACCATAGACCTTAAACACTAAGCCATAAACTCTAAACCCAAACCCTAAACACCAAACCTTAAAACTTAAACCATAAGCCATAAGTCCTAAACCATAACCCTAAATCCAAACCCTCAAATCCTAAACCCTAAACAATAAACCATTTTAAGTGAGTATTAATTACATTAAACAACCTAAAATTAATTAAACATTATTTTTTAGGAATGTATTTAATTACATTTTACTAGATTTCATTACAAAGCAAAACAATCATTTATTATAAAGCTAAACAAACATTAATTACAAAGCAAAACAAGCATTAAATATAAGAATTTATAGAGTTCTTATTGACAGCCCTTAGGGTTGTCATTAGCAAAATCCTAATTAATTCAAAAGATAAAAGAACTAATACTGATCAAACTACAATAGAGTACAGGACCTTCTATAAAATCCGATTGAAATAATCAAGCAATAATAAAGGGACTGAATTGACCAAATATCGCATCGTGAAGGGACCATGTATAGAATTTGACCATTTTTATTTAGGTTAAGGAATCCACAAACTTGGTATATTCTAAAAAGCAAGTTTTCTCCATCAGACTGCTTTTGGTTCATTTGTCTTCTCATGCAAATAGCTTTGTTTGTATTGTAAAAGGCAATGTTGACTTGGGGTCTCCACATTGGCCATATTTTTAGGACAATGAAAGGGAATTATTACCCAATTCATAAGCTGAAATGTTGCTTTCTTCAATTTTGTTGGCTAATTTATCAATCAATTTGGCCATTAACCAATTTTCTTCCACAAATTCGTTATGGATAATAAAGACAATGACTTGCATGTTTTCGATTGGTTATTTCCCTTATCAAATCATATATCATTGATAGTTCCATAGTGTGTGACATTCTAAAAATTATTGGTGCATCAAATGTTTAATTATTATGATTTTGAATATTGTAGTTAATTCATAAAGATTCTTTTACCATTTACATTCATATAAATCATTCCAAAATTTATATTAAGTAGTTAATGTTTTTTTTAACCACTGATATTCAATTTATTAGTCGACTAATTTGTATCGAGTGCTACAAAATTTATTATGGGGTGATTCTTCCAACTCAATTATTTTCTATTCACAACATTAGGATTCTTACCTCAAAGCTTATTTCAAGTAGGTGTGAGAAAACATGACTCGACTTGAAAAAGATGAATTTTTCGACTTGATTTGATTCGAATCGTAATTTTATAAACCCGCCTAGAAAAAATTTCAAATAAAGTTTTTAGTTATAAAATAAAACTCGAACAACTCGTAAATTTTTACTAGTTAATAGATTAATTTTCTAGTTCAAGTATAGTAACTCAAGTTTGCCTAATATGTGTATATTTCATACGAAAACATATAAAGAAATATATATATATATATATATATATATATATATATATATATATTGTATATGATTATAGAAAGCCTTTTAAATTAAAGGCATAATGTCAAAAAAAATTTTCTAACATTTGACTAAATAGTCATTTTGGTCTATATTCTTTTTTTAACCAATTTAACACTTAACGTTTCATTTTGAGTCAAAATAGTCCATCTACGAATAAAAACTGTTAGTCAGCTGACATAAATAACTTGAAATGACTTGACAAACCTACATGACAGTGCACGCCGTGATAGCTGTGTCATATAGACAAATATGCTGACTTTACATAACAAAAAATATTTTTTATAAAATTGTATAAAATATAAAATATTTTTTCTTATGACACTTTATTCTGTTGAGTCATTTCAAACTGTTTATCGTAAGTTAAGTTGACTAACAATTTTCATCCGCACAGGGATTATTTGACCCAAAATTAAACGTTTGAGGTTTAAATTGATTAAAAAAAGAATAAGAGCCAAAATAAGTATTCGGTCGAACGTTAGGGGCATTGTTTGGCTTTATGCCTAAATTGAAACTAATTAGTATCATAATATTATAATTTTTTACAATTAAGCCGAACATAAACTCAAACAACTAGGCTCAACTGTAAAAAAATTTAAATAAAGTTCTCGTTATAAAATAGGATACGTCAACTCGACTAGCTCGAATTTTTTTTAGTTGACCCGATCGAATATTCACCCCTAACTTAAAGGACATGGTATCTCATCTGGTTAGACCAACTAATATTTTTATTTCTTGTAATTTTTATAATATAAATCATATTTTTTATTTATATAAAGGAGATGTAAGATTGTCCTCAAATTTGAGATTATATATCAACCGGCCTGAGTCCTTTATCAGTCGACGTTATAACACATATTTGACACATTATCCTTTCTGCAAAAGATATGTCAACAGATTTTAAACTACTTTTGAGATGTAAACAAAAATCTTCCACTATTCCTTAATTTTTTCTTAAATAATTTTACTAGCTATTAAGTTTTAGTATTATACAAATAAATAAGACATACATGAAAAAATGTTGTAAAACTCAAGCTACCCATCAAACATTAACTCCTTTGTTTCTTCATATTAACTCACCTTCTTATGGAAGCATAATGCATTTCTAGATGACTTAATATATAATGAAACCTATCCTAACCTTTGAACAAAAAAAAAAACCTATTGTAACCAACCTACATTTATTTTTAAATTTTTATATAAATATATAATGTTATCTTATGATAGGAATTTGCCTTTGCAAGCAATTGAAAATTGTATAGAATATCATTAATATTAATATTAATATCATCACCCTTTTCATCATTTAACTCATTGTTTTATGTGTTTATATTTTGATATTACATAATTCTATTTTTTATATATTGTTAGTGAATCAAATTTGAGCAATTTTATTTTTATTATTATATATGTCATCATTTTATTTACTGATAATAGACATTGTCAATACATCAAATATAAATTCGTATTTTATAACATTGAATGATCTTACATGTAAAAATAAATAATTATATACTATTTGTCGCAAAAGAGATCAAAATCTCTAGATCATGGTTGCAATTACTTGAATTCATACTCTAAACTCATTGAATATTAATTTTAAAAAATGATTATATTGATTAAATAAATTAAAATATGAATTTAAATGGTAAAAAAGGTATATTGGGTTCATTTCAATTTTGATAATGAACAAATTAGACCCTCTCAAAAATAAACAGAGCAATTTAGTCTCTACTAATTCCTAAAGTGAGCAACTAAGAACAATAAATGATGACATTCTCAATTTCATAATTGGATGTTAAATTTATTTTTATTACATAGTATTTCTAAATAGTATTACCATGTTTTTTAGAAAATTCTTTAATATTTAAGTGTTAAAGAATGCTATTTAGAAATATTATACAACAAAAATAAATCTAGCTTCTAATTATGAAACTAATTCTAGGCTGAACTTTGAATTAAATAATGTCTCGTTCAAATAAAAAGTGAATATATACAGTTATCTATGAAAATTGAAATTTTCATAGATACAAATCTTGTTATATATAATAATTTGTTGATTGTTATATTCAAAAACTTAAAATTTTGATAACCTAATTAAAAAAGTTATAGTTTTATTAGGTTATGAGTTTCACATTTCCTCCTACATTATCGGAGCAGCATGGGCGGCTGCCTGCAGTATTGTATAACGAATCCGATGGCCAACCGCCGGGAAGGGTGGAGGTTCTGGTGCCGCCATCGCTGGAGCGGCCAGGGTCTCCCGCCATGATGGAAGAATAGCCGGCGGCGAAGAAGGTCAGTGAAACGAAACTTGTGTTCGAGTCTGGGGATAGGGCAGTAGCGAAGGGAGGGGACGAGTCTGTTGCGATGAAGGTGCAGGAGGCGGTCAGAGATGGTTCTAAGAAGTCGTATGCGGCCACGGTGGCGGGGGTGTCGGCTGGCAGTGGACATGCTACGACAGGTGGTTTCGACGACGGTATAGAGGTGTTGGATACCGATTTTTTGATCGATCGAAGTGGCGTGTTTCCTAAAATCACTTTCTCTAAGAGAGTTCACTCACGAATTGATGAAATCATGCAGCGAACTATCATAATTCGTCCTCTTGGGCGGGCGATAGGATTCAAGACTTTGGTAAATCGCGTTCACGCCTTGTGGAAAACAGAGAAGAATTTTCAGGTTATCGACTTGGATAACAATTATTTCTTAGTTAAGTTTGAGTCCGTTGACGACTGCACCAAGGTGCTTACGGGTGGTCCTTGGACTTTATTCGGATGTTACTTAACAGTGCAGCCGTGGTCGAGGAGTTTTTCGACATCGGAAAAGCATCCTTCCCAAATGGTGGTGTGGATTCGCTTATCGGGGCTTCCATACCGATATTATTCGAAAGCTCTGTTTAGAAGGATTGCTGATGTTATTGGGCGTGTTATTAAGATTGATTACAACACGTCTTTGGGTGAACGAAGTCGTTTTGCACGCCTAGTTGTGGCAGTGGATCTCAATAAACCTTTGTTGTCTTGTATTGGTATTGATGGCTTCGTTCAAAAGCTCGAATATGAGGGCCTCCAGTTAATTTGCTTCAAGTGTGGTAGGTATGGTCATTCACAAGAGTTGTGTGGGATTAGTGCGAATGCTTGCGAGGTCGTAGAGGGGAAACAATCAGAAGCGAATACCTCTAATGCGATGTCTGAAGGAGTGATATCCGAGGATAATTTGTTTGGTCCTTGGTTGGTAGTTGATCGGCAACGTAGACAGACAACAAGGAATGTAGGGAATATGGATGATGGCAATCGGAATGACCGTAGCGGATCGCGCTTCAATGCCCTGCGGGATGTTCATGATGAGGATGGTTTAGGGAATAACTCTACTGCTATGCCGATTAAGAGGCAAGGTCAGAAAGTTGAAGGAAATCGGCCGCGTGAGAATGTAGCTACGCAAGGAGCTAAACGGACGATACCGAGTAGGAAGGGTGCGGATGTTCAGTCGAGCAGTAACAAAGGAAGTGGGACAAGTGCAGGCTATCGTGTTGCTAGTGGCGATGGTAATTCAGGGGCAAAAGCTAAAGGTGAGGGCATTGTCGTAGGGCATAGTGATAAAGGTAACGACGTTATGTCGGATGGGTGTTTGGATGGGTTTGTGGATCGTGAGCAACTTAAGGATGTAACCAATGTCGATGGGCGGGGCACTTCGGAGGTCGTCGGGACTGAGGACATGCGTGTGGTCCCATCTGTTGCGGGCGTGGAATCACACACTATCGAGTACACGCCGGGGATTGTATCAGGCTCTCACAGAGCTTTTTCGATTGTGGAAGGGAATCAGGGTTTCAAGTCGACGGCAAGACTGAAGCATGGATTAAGCTCGAATAAGGGCGGAGCGACTATAAAGGTAGTGCATAAGAAAAGTTTAAAGGTTTCGAAAAAGTCGGAACCATTGGTGCCGCCTCGTCCTGTGTTGACAGAATGGGTTCAATCTCTTTCGTCTAAATTGGACAAGCCTCAGCCCCCTGTGCTAGGAAAAGCTGAGAATAGTGGAAGGAGTGGGAATGCAGAGTGTCAGTGCCGATGTGGAATAGAGCGCGGAAAATGGCTTGTGTGATGGGAAGGAAAATCTTCCTTCCCGTCAGTAAGGTCCCTTTTCTCTTTTATCTGTTTTAAATGAATACTATAATGTTTTGGAATACTCAGGGTGCGGCGAGCGCGGAGTTTCGCCGTCACTTTAAGAGTTTTGTGAGGGCTAACATTCCGCAGGTGGTTGCTTTGTTTGAACCGCGTGTAAGCTATGGTGAAGCAGATAGAGTGATTCAACGGTTTGGTTTTCCGAATTCTTTTCGCGTGGAAGCGCGTGGTTTTAGTGGGGGTATTTGGCTTTTGTGGCGGGATGGTTTAGATGTAGTTTTTGTCTCAATCTCCAATCAGTTTGTGCATGGGAAATATCGGGAGGTTAATGGGGATAAATGGATTTTCTTTACGTCCGTTTATGCTAGTCCTAATGCGAGTGTTCGACAGAGTTTATGGGATAAATTGATTCATTTAAATCTGAGGGATGATGTACCGTGGATATTAGGTGGAGATTTTAATGTTATCCTTCTCAAAGAGGAGCGATGTGGGGGATCTAGTGGGGTTTTAGGGATTAGTACTCTTTTTCGGGACTTTATTACTAGTGTTGAGCTGATTGAGATGGATTACAAGGGGGATGAGTTTACATGGTGTAGGGGTGACCTTTATCAGAGGATTGATCGTTGTTTAGCAAACACCGCGTGGTTCGTGAATTTTCCAATGTCGATTGTTGTGCATTTTGATCGGGTCGGCATCGATCATTGTCCATTACTTGTTCAGCCGGGTGGCGCAAGGGGTAATAACAAATCGTGCCCGTTTCGGTTTTTGGCTTCTTGGCAGGAGCATCCGAATATCAAGTCATTGCTTGAGTCTTTATGGGATAACTCGTACTTGGTGGTTGATAATGTTCAACAGTTTCAGGATGTTGTAAAACGCTGGAATGTAGACGAATTTGGTCATATTGGACAAAGGAAAATGAGGGTGTTAGCACGGCTCCGGGGTATTGATAGGGCCTTGAGGAGGAATCCATCGGATTTTTTGATTGAGTTAATGCATAAGTTGCGGGCTGATTTAGACATTATTCTAGAGGAGGAAGAATCCTTGTGGTTCCAAAAATCGCGGAGTCAATGGATTTTGCTAGGCGACAGGAATACTCGCTATTTCCATGCGTTGACAATGGCACGTAGAAGGGCAAACGATATTGTAGCGCTCAAGTTGAGCGACGGAAGCTAGAGCACTGATCAGGAAGTTTTACGTAAGCAGACGATCGAGTTTTACATGAACTTATTTACAGCTGATACGAGTTGCGCTGGGGAGTATCAAATCCGAGGTCTATTTCCCAGCATGAGCAACCATGTGCGTCGATCTCTAAGTGGCCCGATTGTGGATGCGGAGATTAAAATGACAATCTTGATATGGATCCGTGGAAAGCTCCGGGTATAGATGGGATGCACACTGCTTTCTATCAGAATTGGGATATTGTGGGGCAGAGTGCGTGATAATGTATAAGGAGTTTCTTTGAAGGAGAGTTGTTTCCATCATCTATTAATAGAACGCTTATGGTATTAATCCCTAAAGTTACTTCTCCTGAAACGAAGAGCCAGTTTCGACCTATAAGTCTTTGCACCGTTCTGTATAAAACTGTGACCAAAGTGGTGGTTAACCGTATCAAGCCTTTCTTATCGAGTTGGGTCTCGGATAGCCAAACGAGTTTTGTTTCTGGGCGGGCTATATCTGATAATATTATAATTGCACAGGAAATTGTTCACTCTATGAAAAGGAAGTCCGGAAAGCGAGGATGGATGGCTTTAAAGATCGATTTGGAAAAAATGTATGATAGGTTGGAATGGGCTTTCATTGATGACACTTTGCATGATATTGGCTTTCCTTCGGGCATTCAGAATCTTATTCTTGAATGTGTTTCTAGTGTTTCAACTCAAATTATCTAGAATGGTGCTGTAACAGAGTCTTTCACGCCTACTAGGGGTATTCGGCAAGGGGACCCCATATCGCCTTACCTCTTTGTCCTCTGCATGGAACGACTTAGTCAAGCGATTAATCAGAAAGTGGCGTTGGGTCAATGAAAGGGATTTTGTACTTCTAGGCATGGTCCGGTAATTTCGCATTCGATGTTTGCGGATTATATGGTTCTCTTTGCGGAGGCGTCACTGGAACAATTGGATGTGATTCGAGAGGTTTTGGTAGACTTTTGTAAGTATTCCGGCCTGAAGGTTAGTGTGCAAAAGTCAAATATATTTTTCTCTAAGAATGTGGATATTGATTTACGACGAGCGTTAAGCACTGTGGTTGGTTTTTCGAAAGCGACGGACCTTGGACGATACCTCGGAGTCCCTTTGTTGCATCAACGGGTATCTAAGTCGACATATTCTTATTTGGTACAGAAAGTGCGTGATCGGTTATCGGGATGGAAGGCTAAGTATTTATCTTTTGCGGAACGTGTCACTCTTGCAAAGGAAACGTTGTCTACTTTTCCGTACTATGTAATGCAATCGACAAAATTGCCTCTGGGTGTGTGCGACGAGATTGAGCGATTGATACGAAACTTTATTTAGGGGCATTGTGACGGTAAGAAGGGGGTGCATTTGTTGAGTTATGAGGAATTACGTGAGCCTCCTTCGATGAGCGGTTTGGGTTTTAAATGTTTGAGGGAGCAAAATGATGCGTTTTTAATGAAAATCGCTTTCAATTTAATTGAGAAGCGGGGACAGCTTTGGGTACATTTTCTTCGCACTAAATATAAGTGTTATGAAATTATATCGGATACTTTATTTAGGCGAAACTGTTCCTATTTGTGGTGGGGCTTGTCGTCGGTTTGGTTGGATGTACGATAGGGGCTAGTGTGGTGAGTTGGTAATGGGAAGTGCATCGACTTTTGGCGCGACAATTTGATCCGTGATGTTGGTCCACTGGAGAGAGTTGCTGCAATCCCAAGTGATCAACAACATCTTTTCGTCTCGCTACGGGATATGAAAACTGACGAGGGGTAGTGGGATTTTGATCGACTCCAACATGTGTTACCTATGGACATTGTCGATAGAATTGCAGCCGTAAAACCTCCTGATGTAATTGATGCAGCGGACGCAATTGGATGGCGTTGGAATGCAAACTTGAGCTTTTCGGTGAAATCAGCCTATGCGGCAAAACGTGAGGAATTGGAAACCAACGATGGTAGTATTTGAAAGCAGCTACAACAGTTCATGGGACCTCAACGGATCGGTCTTTTTGTGGTTATTATGCAAGGGTCGTGTGTTGACCAACAGTGAACGTGTTCGAATGCACCTTGCGGACACGTCAACATGCTTGGCTTGCGGACATAGTGACGAGACGATTGACCATGTCTTTCGTCACTGTCCAACGGCGAAGGATCTCTGGTTGCGGTTGATTCCGGCTGCAAGACAACAATGGTTTTTCACGTGTCCAACAGAGGCGTGGGTTGCCGCAAATCCGCAGTCAGGTGCTGTTGGTTATAGCGGAGAGAAACAATGGGGGCTGTTGTTTGGGTCGATCATTTGGCAGCTATGGTTGGCGAGGAACATGTTGATCTTTAGTAATGTGGATCCAAGTACTGACGAGGTGTTGGGGAAGAGCCGACGGCTGGTGCAAGAGGCAACCCGTGCCTTGGTGAGTCGGCGTGCAATGCTGCGACGAGATGATGGGGACGAGTCGAAGGCTGGTGCGAGACGTCCTCAGGTTTGGACTCCACCGCCCGACAGCTCTTGGAAGCTTAATGTGGATGGTGCATGTGATCGAATTGAGGGTCTTGCATTATGTGGGGGTGTTATCCGCGACTCTACGAGTAGTTGGATTGACGGCTTTTCGAAATTTATAGGTTGATGTAATGCTCTTGAAGCGAAACTTTGGGCGATACATGAGGGATTGATATACATACGTGTTAAAGCGTAATGTTGTGTCAGTGATAATTGAATTCGATTGTCTTGAGGTGGTTTGCTTGTTGCAAAAGGAGTGTGGAGGCGTTGGTCAATTGTCTCTGTTGGGTTCTGTTTCGTCGCTTACTAGCGAGGGTTAGTACGTACGAGATTCGTCATATATCTCGGGATGCTAACCGCGTTGCCGATGTACTTGCTAAATTGGGTCATTGGAATGGGTATGAAGCGAATTATTTTTGTGCCCCACCGGATGCAGTGTTTGCTTGACTACATGAGGATTTACCTAGTCTTGTTGTCTAATTTGATTGTTCTGTGTCGGGTCGTTCCCGCTTTTCTGTAATGCTATGGTGAGTACTCTTTTCCTCCATTTAAGTTAGGGAGGTTTTTAACGAGGCCTACCATAATATCCCTTTATTAATAAAAAAAAGTGAATATATACAACTTTTTGAAGTATAAATCTTTATTTTGTTTTAATTCTTTTTATATATTTTCCATTTTCACATATTTTTATATTCAATATTAAATTAATAAAATAAGTAAATATTTAAAATTTATATTTTTGAAAAGTTCTAGAATCAGGGCTAAATGAAAGAACATGTATACACTGAAAACTAAATATATTAATATATAAATAAAACCAAGATAAATAGATGGAAAATTTAACGCCATCATTGATTGTTCATGATTGCTTGCTTTTGACATTGACATGACTAAACTATTATATTTCTTTTTTTTATAAAGAAAAACTATTATATTTCTTTTCAGAAAAATTACACAATACATGTATTAAAAACTACTCTTATTTTAAGATAATGTAATTTACTTATTATTATAATTAAAAGAAACTTCAGATGTATTTTTACAAATTCCAATTAAACTATCATTATCCTAGCAGTTTCCCAGTAAAAAAAAAGTAGCGCGCTTTTATATAATTGTACATCATTAGCATTTGGCCGTGACATGCAGGCCAATGGAATTTAAAATGAAGATTAGAGCAGCCTATGCCATAAAATAAAATAATTTATTTTTTATATTAGTAGTCCAAAACCCTCTTGTACACCGATTATTAAATTGTTTTTTAAATACTTTAAAGTCTGAGTCGGATTAAACCTTCAACATATAGAGATGATTTAAGAAGGTATCAGAGAGCAAGCTTACTAGTTAGTGTAACGAGATATAATATTAAACCATCAAATAAGATACAAAGTTAAACTATTAATGTTGTGAATGAAATAAAACAAGTTAAAAAGTTCCTTCTGTGATAAGTTTTTATAATAATCGAATTTAAATTAATCAAATAATAGAATAACGATGATTATATATATATATATATATATATATATTTGTCCACTAGCTGTGATGCGAACCTACCAAGCAGCCCTGCACTAGCTTTTTTTTCTTCCTTTCTCTCCATTTTTACAGTGCCCCCACACACTGTTAGTTGCCTCTCCATTTTTCTTCCTCTCCCACTCTATATAAGCTCTGGGTCTACAACAAAACTTTCTTGTTCCATATCAAAGCTTCTGTTAAAATTTCCCAGATGGGTTTCAGCTACCAAACCATTCTGCATTTTGTTTCCGTGCTTTTGCTTCTGTTCTATCACCAAGCAAATGCACAGTACTACAACGAGAGTGCATTATTAAGAGGTAGAGCCCAAACCAGGGGATGCAATTTGTTCCAAGGGAAATGGGTTTTCGATCCTTCCTACCCTTTCTACGATTCCTCCAAATGTCCCTTCATAGATCCTGAGTTCGATTGCCTTAAATACGGCAGACCCGATAAGCAGTTCCTTAAATACGCCTGGAAACCGGATGCTTGTAGTTTGCCCAGGTAAAATTCAACTGACTGGTTTTGATCCCCCCTTTTTTTTGGTTTTAAGCTGTGGATTTCAATCTCACACTGGGACTGGGTTTTCTGTGTGTAGGTTCAATGGGTTGAGTTTTCTGGGAAAATGGAGGGGGAAGAAAATAATGTTCGTGGGTGACTCACTGAGTTTGAACATGTGGGAATCGCTGGCGTGCATGATTCACGCGTCGGTGCCTAATGCCAAGACGACAATTGTCAGAAGGGACCCTCTGTCTTTTGTTAATTTTGAGGTGAGTTGTTTCATTTATCGAAAAGTATAAAAGAAAATCAATCTGTATTTGTCTGTTCTTCATTGTTCTTTTCCTTTTTAGCTATCTTTTCCCATGAAGTTTTGGAAATTTGGGATTTTTTTGATACAAATCATGCTTAAATTCACTCTCACCTTTACGTTGTTATACTTATAAGGCCGTTAATTAACATTTAGTTTCAGGTTCAAATTCTCGTATCGAATAATGAAGTTTTGCTTGATTGTGAAGTAATTTGTTTCTTGCGCGTGTCTCAATCATCTTTTTCCCCCTTTAGAAGTTGATTATATAATATAAGGAGATTCCGTAGATGTTCACATGTCTCACTTTGCGTAAATTCAAATATATCCGTATCTGTTTTAAGAATGTAAATACCTATTTACCGAATAAAAAAGTTAGATTACATGTTATTTAATTAGATTAATCCTATGTTTTAGGATTTTAAAATATACAATTATTTTATTTTTGTACGTTTGATGTCCCATATTTTAAGATTTATATAAATTTTCGTTTGGTGTTTTATTTACTTAAAAGTAAGGGAAGAATGTTTCTATGCATATAGAGTGGGCAAAGCTTTTGCATCCATTTATTTCTTCATTTATTTGCCTGTCTTCAAAGTTGGGATCAAAAACAACTGGGAAGATACTGTATTTTACTTTTTGTTTTTATATGATTTATGTTTATTTTCCGATTTATATTCGGAGTTTCGAATTATCTACTTTAATAATATTGTATTTAAGGTTTAAAATTAAATCTTCTCTTTTGGATGTGCAATATGCTTTGTCATCTCCTCTAATACTTATCTGTTATTTTATTATTATTTTAATTAGTATTATATTTCATATTTATTTATAAGTCAAAATGCACTGTTGAAGTTGAAGTTGAAGATTACAACTGTCGGTCCACATAAATTATAGTGTATATATAAAATTCAAAACAATCAATGGAATCGTGGTAGGTTCATATTTTAAAATTATATATATATATATATTATGTAGATTTTGACACTGTATTTATATTAATTCTTTGATGTCACATTTATCAATTATTTTTGACATGTGAGGAACAAGTTTGAGAAAATCAAAGCTTAAATTCTTTGCATGATTACTGGTTTCTTTAAAGGACCACTGACATACAGCTGTGTCTATAGGACCTGTCACTGCCAACTTGTATTATTATTATTATTATTATTATTATCAAGCTACTAAACATCAATTAGTTATGCATATGCTTAATAGGTGACATTAATATTTCTTTGAAATTTTAGGTTTAAGTTTCTAGTTTCGGTTTAATTAATATGGTTTAAGTTTCATCCTTTGTCTATTTCCGTATATATTTGGATTATGAGTTTGATGGTATTTTTGCAGGAATACGGAGTGACCCTGTATTTGTATCGAACACCGTATTTGGTGGATATAGTGAGAGAAAGAGTTGGTGCAGTGCTTCATCTAAACTCCATCAATGGCGGGAAAGCATGGAGAGGGATGGACGTGCTGGTTTTCAACAGTTGGCATTGGTGGTCTCACCAGGGGAAATCTCAAGCGTAGGATTCTTTCTTTTATTTGTAGTCTAATTTGCATTTTAAATACTTTTAGTGAATTTAAGTAAAATTTGGTTAAGTTGCAGATGGGATTATATTAGAGATGGGAGAGGATTATATAAGGATATGGACAGGCTTGAGGCGTACTACAAAGGGCTTGCAACATGGGCTAACTGGGTTGACACCAATGTCGATCCTACTAAGACCAGAGTCTTCTTCCAAGGCATTTCTCCCACCCACTACGAGTCAGTTCCTATTCCTAACCATACCTTTTATGCATATATACTAAAATACGAGATAAAATCGTTTTACGCCATGTAAAATTTATTTAATTTTATATTTTTTTAAATAGTTAGACGAGGTTGAATTGATGACTGAAATTAAATTTTTATGAGAAAAAAAAACAAGAAAATAATCTCAGCAATTAATTCAACCCCATTTAACAATAAAAAAAAACCCTGATGGAGATGCTTTAGTTTCGCATTTTTTATGTCTAATAACAGTTTTGATCCTTGTTAGTTTGAATATTTGTAAAATTTAATTTTACCTCTTTCAAATTTATTAGGCCCTGATAAACTTTGAAGTTAACAACTTGATCCTTCCATTGTATAATCGTTATACCATCCTTGCAATCGGTTGACCAGTTAGTGGCGGAACTATGCAGTGAATCGGAGGGGCTTTGGCTTCCCAAATCTTTATCTAATGACAATTTCGCTCCTTAATAATTTAAATATTTGTAAAATTAGGCCTTGATAACTTTGAACCTTTTCATTGTCTAATTCTGATTTCGGTCATACAACCAATATATTGGTCAAGTCGGATCGTTCGATTTTTTTAACCGAATCAACCGGAAAAAAAACTAATTACTGTGTTGAATGAAAAAAAACCAGGGGCAGGGAATGGAACCAACCGAAGAGGAGCTGCAATGGAGAATTACAGCCACTGTCAGGGTCAAAGTACCCAGCAGGAGCACCGCCGGCAGCTGCAGTTCTGAACAAAATCCTGGGGAGCATGAAGAAACCAGTGTATCTGCTGGACATCACAACACTCTCTCAGCTCAGAAAAGACGCCCATCCTTCCAGTTACAACGGTCAACATTCCGGCAACGATTGCAGCCATTGGTGCCTCCCTGGTTTGCCCGACTCATGGAACCAGCTTTTGTATGCAGCTCTTGTCATGTGAAAAATTAAACCCTCCACTTTGGGCCATAAATCCTGGCTTTTATTTTTAATCTCTTATAATTGTACATTTAGGGTTAAGGGTGGCCAAAGATCAAATGTAAAGTGATTAATTTTTTAAACCAAAAATAAATTGTTCAGATTTGGATTGTTGCACATTCCCACGGTACTTTGATGCGTAAATGCAAAAAAGTACCAACTTAGAAACCTATACGAAATATGTAAAATTATTGTTCATTCTAATCGATATTGTTATGGTTTTGTCTCACCGAAACACATGCAACAAGTATGAACTTAAGTGTTTGTGTATACTGATTAATTGCGTAATTGCTCTATTATCATGCAATAAGTACAAACTCAGAAACCTATACGAAATATGTAAAGTATTGTTCATTCTAATAGATATTGTTATGGATTTGTCTCACCGAAACACTTGCAACAAGTATGAATTTAAGTGTTTGTTTGTATGTGGATCGAGTCTTAGTTTGATTAACATCGTTGCATGACAATAATTTGTAAATTTGGATTTTAATGCACTTAAGCGTGCAATTTTTTTCAATTTGAACCACTCTACACTTATAAATCAGAGGATATTATTGAACGCCTAAGCATATTAATCCTACGTCTTCATATATATTGTACTAACGACATGTCAACCGAGTTAAATTCAATCAGCTCAAGAATGTTTATTTTAAAAAATACAATCATACAACTTAATTCAATAAATAACTTTATATGTCAACGAGACGCTTAAGGGTGATTTTAAAATAATCATGTCGACACTTTAACAAGAATAGTTAATGAAATAAAAAAAATTCAGAGTAATTAACAACATTATAAAACTAAGAGGACCAAATTATGTTGATAAAACTATAGGGACTAAATATCAAAGTTTAGTACATTAAAGGGGTCTAACCATATTTTAACCTATTGTTCCCATACGGTTCAAACTTCAAAGCCCATTTCTTATTAGGCCTTTAGCTGGTTCACCAAAATAAGCTCAAGCCTACAATAACAATTGGTGAGCATTTTGAGACCAACCTATTTCACTAATCATATCAGATACTCAAACCCAACGTTTATTTCTAGGGATCTATTTTTGCAAAATTACTTCTTATTATGGTTGTAATATGGACTGAACCATTAATAGAGTCCGGGTCGGATATATTCTAAAAGCTCATTATGGAACAATATTTATAACTTAATTTACTCTATTCAGAATGTTAAGATTTAAATCTTTTATCTTGTTTAAGTAATTTAACGTCTCATTACACTAAACCAACAATTTGTTGACAATAATATTGAATATTTTATTTTTAATTTAACAAATGAATAAATTAATTCTCCTTATCAATCTCAAAATTTAATTTTCTTTCTTATTATTCTTCATTCTAACGATAAAAAATAAATGATACAATATTTTTCAACTTTTTTGTATTTATTGTTCAAAATCAAACTCCATATCATACCCACAAATCAATCCCTTCATTTTTTTAACAAAATAATAAAAATAATATGTTTGACAAAGTTTGATAATGTTTATATGGTTTATTAATGAAATATTAAATTGATTGTTCAAATAATGAGATATATTTTTGCTTTAGGGTTCATTTTTTACTTTTTCACTCTATAGGTGTCCATTTTTTAGTTGCTCAGGCCTCGAAAATGTCTGATATGATCCTAATAAAGACCTAAATTGTTATTAGACTAAAAAATTTAAAAACACGAACTCATCGTTCTTTGGTTTAATCATATAAATATTTAATAAATGGTTGTATTTTTCAATTTAAATACTCATTTTTTACAAGGGCCAAAATAGCATTAGACCAAAATTTATGTAATATATAAAAAAATTAACAAGGCCGGGCCCTTTGGGTCCCAACATACCCACCACTGAACTCACTGAAAGAAGCGAAAGCTCCGATAAGAGCAAGAAGCCGTTTGATGTAGCACTTTCCCCTGAACAAGAAGAAAAGTATGCATCACAACTTGCATGACATATTATATGGGATCGTATTGAGGATATTATATTCGATTGATTTGATTTTAAGCGTTAAATTCAATAAACAATAAACAATATTCAATTGATTTGATTTTAACAAAAATATGATTCGATCGTCAAATTTTTATGGGTAAACTACTGCAGGGGTCACTTACGTTTAGCGTCTGTACAGAGTTAGTCACCACTTTTAAAAAGTGCATATTAGTAGTCCTCTACGTTTTCGATGTGTAAATATTTGGTCACTCCGACGTTAACTCCGTTAGTCCCCTAACGGATTGCTGATGTGGCGAAAGTAAAATAAGGATAAATTACTGCAATAGCCATTAAAATTTATCTCATGTACATTTTTTCTCCTCAATTTAAAAAAGTAAACATTATAGTCACTAATAAAAATATTTCTTTATAATTTCACCCTTAAATTTTTAAAAATTCATTTTTCAATCCTAAAACTTTACAATCAATTAACAAAATAATATTATAAATGCTTAGATGAAAAATAGGTGCCCAAAGTATACCCTTTGAAACTTAGGTGCCCAAATTGCTCCTATTTAATAACTCAAACTTAAAAATTTAGTCCACTAACTACTAAAAAATTCGAGTTATTGGAATTTCTATTTTATAATTCAAACTTTATTTTGAATTTTTGAGTCGAGTTTATGAAATTATGAGTCGAGTATTTTCACATCAAACCAAAAAAATTAATTTTTTCGAGTCAAGTCGAGTTATTGGAATTTCTATTTTATAATTCAAACTTTATTTTGAATTTTTGAGTCGAGTTTATGAAATTATGAGTCGAGTATTTTCACATCAAACCAAAAAATTTAAATTTTTCGAGTCAAGTCGAGTTATTGGAATTTTTATTTTATAATTCAAACTTTATTTTGAATTTTTGAGTCGAGTTTATAAAATTATGAGTCGAGTATTTTCACATCAAACCAAAAAATTTAATTTTTTCGAGTCAAGTCGAGTTATTGGAATTTCTATTTTATAATTCAAAATTTATTTTGAATTTTTGAGTCGAGTTTATGAAATTATGAGTCGAATATTTTCACATCAAGCCAAAAAATTTAATTTTTTCGAGTCAAGTCGAGTTATTGGAATTTCTATTTTATAATTCAAACTTTATTTTGAATTTTTGAGTCGAGATTATGAAATTATGAGTCGAGTATTTTCACATCAAACCTAAAAATTTAATTTTTTCGAATCAAGTCGAGTGTTGCACTTCCCTACATATAATTTTTAATTTTAATCCGAAGTTTTTCTTGGGACAAACACGGATTAAAATTAAAAATTATATGTAGGGAAGTGCAACACTCGACTTGATTCAAAAAAATTAAATTTTTCATCTAAGCTTTTATAATATTATTGTGTTAATTGATTGTAAAGTTTTAGGATTGAAAAATGAATTTTTAAAAATTTAAGGGTGAAATTATAAAGAAACATTTTTTTTAGTGACTATAATGTTTACTTTTTTTTAAATTGAGGAGAAAAAATGTACATGAGATAAATTTTAATGGCTATTGCAGTAATTTATCCTTATTTTACTTTCGCCACATCAGCAATCCGTTAGGGGACTAACGGAGTTAACGTCGGAGTGACCAAGTATTTACACATCGAAAACGTAGAGGACTACTAATATGCACTTTTCAAAAGTGGTGACTAACTCTGTACAGACACTAAACGTAAGTGACCCCTGCAGTAGTTTACCAATTTTTATAGTACAAACGTAACAACTTGCAGTTGCATGACATATTATATGTGTATATAATCAAACATTTTGTAGCCGTTGTCCATTTGAACCATATTCCAGTTTGGTGCAATGCATGCAGAAGAAGATCCAAATTATGAGTCGATAAGTCTATAGTACCACCTTGTTCGGTCTCGGAAACTTCCAACGGCGGTGCTTGTTTCACCTCAGGCTTCAGGTACCCCGACTTACTGCTGCCGGCTTTCGGCTCTTGTTTGTCCCAAATGGGTGCAAGGCCAAAAGAATATTCCAAATGGAAGCAAAGGAACACTTCTATGAATGAGTAATTTGTTTTCTATTTATGCACAGTTGATTATATGCTCTTTCTTCTCTCTCAGTTCCATTGAATTCGATGATATTACAATGAACTCGATACGAGTTTCGAACTCGCTGCAGATACAATCAAGACCTGAAGATCTTCTAAAATGAATGTTATTTGTGGCATTTGAATTGAATCACGATATTGTACTTCATTGTTTGAACATAAAACATTGTACAATCAAGACTCGATACGATTGTAAAGAAATTATGTAGAAAGGCTACCCGTACAGAGAAGATTCTATATGAAACCATGAAAATCCTATGAAATCACAATGTAGAGATGTCCTCGGTAACGGCCATATCCCAGAATTTCGGCCTGAGCTCTAAAAATTCCGGCGGCCGCTCGTAAACTACCGATGCAACCCTGATCAAGACTCCGGCAGTGAGAGCCCATATCAGATACTTGGCATTTTCTGCTTCATAATCAAAGTAATGGAGTAAAAATTTGTCTCCCCTCCATTCTTTCTCCTCTGCTCGCCGGTTTTCATCCTGCATTCGGCACAAAATAAACCCGAAAATCATTGATTCCTTCAACCAGTAATGAACAAACAGATTAGTACCTTGAGAAACATCTCTAAAGGAGCATCAAATATCGCTTCCACTTCATCTGCACATGGAGATGGCTCGAACGCCTTTGCATCGGACAATATACCGACCACGGGGACGACTATCATTCGATGCTGCGAACGGAAAAACCGGCTCTAGATTAAAGTTACATATACCTAGAAACCTTCAGTTACCATTTCCATTTTCATGCAACCTAAAGATGCTTAAGGACCTAAATGAAGATGCAATCTCGACCGGTGACATGACACGATCACAATACGACATGATACAAAGAAAAATCGACAGGCAAAACACGAGTGCGAGAACATGTCCGAATCTATATTACACGGATTTTGATTAAACGAAGCAATCAAATTAACCTTGGTGAAAATTGGTTCAAGAACGGCAACAACATTGACAAGTGAAGGGTCCAAGCCAATTTCTTCTTTGGCCTCCCTCAATGCAGTTTCTACATCATCAGCATCAGTTTCATCACGTTTCCCTCCAGGCAATGCAACTTCACCTAGAATCAAACACTTTGTAAACACAGGGAAAGAAAAAAAAAAGGTTCAAATATGTTCAAGTCTCTGTACATTTCATATATTCGGAATTCAGCCCATCAACATTCGGAGAGCAAGAGTCTATTGAGCCTTTAAATCTAAAAAAAAATAAGAGGAACAAATGACTTATTTGACTAATATTTAAACTAAAAAGGACTTAAAATGTTATTCTACCAAAAGTTTTTGGGAGGGTTCCGTCATGTCTACTTTTACTTTCATGAATCCAGTCCTCTACTTTTCAGATTCAAATATTCAACCAAATAAATAATGGCCTTAACAATTGAACTTGAATTATTGAATTTACAAAATAGAGAGACTAAACTCCTGAAAATAAAAGTAGAGGGACCAAAATCCAAATGTATGAAGAATACAGGAACATGGAGCATATTTTAACAGAAAAATTATTATAAACATGGTCTAATTCCGAAGTTCATCCCTCCATATTGCAAAAAATGATGAAAGCTAACGGGTCAACAATTTATAAAAAAGAAGCAAAAATCAGTAGTCCAACAACAAAAATGCAATAAATTAACAAAAATCAGGTGTTTTCCAGGACAAACTTACCGGAGTGAGACGACAAAGTTGAAGAACGTTTGGTGAGTATGACACGGAGATCACCATTGTTTCCTTGGAAAATACAGACAAGAACTGCAGCTCTTCTGAGGCTTTGAGGATGTTGGTGATCTGATTCTGGGATGCTGTTGCTGTTGGATTTTGAATCGGAACATTGCGTTTCATGAGAAACTGAGTCTGGGATTTGAAGAACGCGAGTTGGTTTATAAAGGCGAAGCCTTTGAGCTAAGTTTTCAAGGACATCAGATCCATGTTTGGGATTGTTGTAAAAAACCATGATGTCTGTGTTTTTTCTTTCTCTGTTTCTAACTTTTCTTCGACTTTGTTTGGTCTCGGAGGTCTTATTTATGGTTTTACAGCAGCCATGGCTGACATCTCAATTCTGAAGGACGGTTAAAAAGGTAATGGTCTAATGTTGGTTTAATCCCTTTACTATGCTGAAATTTCAGACTTAATCCTTCTATGTTAATATAACATAACGTTGGTTTAATCGTTGAAGTAATAAAGTATTTTCCTATTTAAAACAACCTTATGCTAACCAAAATTAAAAAATCATTATTAGTTAAACATGATTGATAAATTGTGTGAACGAATAACAACAAAAAAATTATGTAGTCACTTTAATAGTAGCAACTAACAATGTTAGAACTTATTAATAATATTATAAAAGTATAGGGATTAAATCTTAAACATAGCATAGTAGAGGCACTAAAACATAATTATACCAAAGTTTAAACCTTCAAGTCCAATAACAAAAGCACCACATGGATTATATTAACTGTTTTTGGGCTAATAAATGAATTAATAATGTTAAGCGTTAAAGAGTGCCAAAAGCCAATCCTAATTTTATTTGCAATGCATTAATTCTTTATTTGGAATTTTTAATTAATATATATATATATATATATATATATAGTTAGAATTTTAGAAAAACTTTTTAAAGAATTTTTACTCCTACACCCCTGCTCCAGCGATTGTTTACAACTTTGAAGGAAATTTGAATAAAAAAGAATTTGTTAATTTTAATCTTTTTATTATTAAATAGATTAGTTTAATGTTTTCATTATTAAAAGAAAAAATTGATGCACTAACAACGAAGAACTTTTATTACGCTTCCTCGGCTTACCGCCTCTCTCTAAAATCATCTCATCTTAACAAAAGTTTTTACGGATATGACGAGATTGAACGCGCCTCCACGCGTCGTCTCTACAAAACCTATCTGTGATTGGCGTCGGCTCAAGCATGGTGTTGATTTGGTCTTCTCATCGTCGGTCGTAAGTAGCAAGCCGACGTTCGTTTTTTCGTCCCCGGTTTTAGCACGTCGGTGCCGGTTCAGGAAAGACGCTCCCCAGTTTGGTGGCTTCCCTCGTGAAGTTGCACATGTGGTTTCTAGGGGCGCCGACGACTTCCATCGTCATCTTCACCCAGGCCAAACGCTTGGCTCGTCGGCGTCGCTTTGCAGGGCCAACCCGCGCTCTGGGTTTGAGCCTCTTAACTCTTGGTTTTGGCGTTTTCGGAACCATTACAACGTTCTGGTCGAGGCTCTCAAGATTATTAGTTCCGGCAAGAGGGAGGTGGAAACGGGAAAGGAGAGACAAGTCGGCTGTCGGTTCCTTTCTGGACAGCTAGGTGGCTTTGCCGTCGAATCCATGTGGGCTACGGTTGCCGGAAAATCCATGGACGATGGCTTCTAGCTTGGCAGTCTTGTTTGGAAAATAGGATGGGTTGTCAAGTCAGGGGTCGTGACTGATGACCGGACTCCGTTGCTCGGTTTACCTCTCGGCCCCCAGATCGGAAATGGCCTATCAGCCGGTAGTCGTCCAGCAGTAACACAGGCGTTACCTCCTAGAACGAAGATCGAGAAGGGCAAGCTAACAGGGGCATTGTGGTCTTTTCACGTGGGGACAAGTCTCTTTCCTTATTTAGTATGCGTTGACTTTTCTCATAAGGAATGGCTTGATGTCTCACTGCTGTAGCAAAAATTTTTCGGATCTTGTGGGATTTACTTCTCTTTTCTCAGTTATACCTCGGATTTCAGAGATCTCCATCCATCAGTTTTTTAAGTTTGCTTAAGCTTCTATCCATCCTGGTGATTTTCATGTAGACATATGTGTATAGACGAAGGTTTAGTCACACGGTTGTAAGACTTTGTTCTAGCAGGCAAGCAGATAACTCCCCCGAGGATTATCCGCATTAGAAATGATCCCTTTCGTCACCACTTTTTTCGATAAGGAGGGTCAAAATTTGGTGGTCCACATGATCTCTCCCCATGGTTTTTATCGTGCCTTTTGTTCACGAGCGATCCTTTTTTTCCTGTTTTTTTCCAGCAACGATGTGAAGGCGTTAGTCGCGGCTAGGTTCGGTAACCTTGTCAAGTCAATCTCAAAGTTCGACTCTTCGATCCTAGCAATCCAATTGATAAGGCCTGTGTCTTCAGACAAAGGAGCCTACCTCCGGATGGAGCTCTCACTCGGGTGCCTCGATCGAGCTTTTAGACCGACTATAAGATTGATAGGGGTTTATGTCATGTGGTTCTTTTCCACTCTCGGTTTAGGGATATCCCTTTGGTATGTATTTTTGTATGCTTCTGACTTACACGCCATGTCCTTGTCGTTGTTGTATGGTTTTGTTTTTCGCTGTTTGTTGTGTGGCACATGGAAGTTCCCTGTTGTGTTGGTTGTGTTTTGATCTTCTTGTTTCTGCATGTCTTTTGGTCTTTGCTCGTGGGACTGGGCTTGCGGCTTTGTATCATTTTCTATCCTTAATGCATTTCTTGTTTCCTTATGAAAAAAACGAAGAACTTTTATTACACAAATATGTTTATTTAAAAATCTAAATCTAAATCTTTAACTTAAAACTTTAACTACTTAATTTAAAATCCAAAAACTAACACTACTAAACTTAAAAGAAGCCTACTTGTGTTCAAATGCTTAACATCTAACATTCAAACATGTTAAAGTAAAATTGGCCAGTTTAAATGATAACATTATAAATATCACATATCACGGTATGATTGATTGTTAAAATACTAGATCAACACCATGTACCTATTTGTGAATTCTTTCCAAGTTTAGGAACCGATTTGAGACAAACTCCAGTTACCAATTTAAGAAAATTACCAAACTTAGGTAGAAATTTGCATAAAAACCTTTTATAACCACCAATATCTGATTTATTAATCAACTAATTTAGATCCGATATTGTAAAGGTCCATTATGATACGACACTACAAACTCTATCCAATCCAACTATTTTAAAATTAATCTGTGGAGGACTACACTGGGTGCTGTTAGTTGAAAATGAATCTGGAAAACTCAACAGTCTTTCTCAAACAAAAGTTGTGTTGCAATGAGAGTATGTTTTTAACATGTTAATGACTTCTCTTCGTATTCTTGAGGTGAAAATAGATTCTTAAAACTTAAATCGTCGTCGCATTTTGTTCCGAGCATCAAAATACCGGTAGCCTCTTCCTCTTCCACGTCCTGCCCAACTCCCCCTGCTTCTTCCTGTTGGAAAAATGTGAGAAATTGGAAACTTTGAGCCATATTTTCTAGTGGTAAAGGTGGATGTTCGAATGATAAATTTATTAATTTATATTCTACTTCATGAGACCTTTACAACGGTATCTCATATGCTCAAAACGATTGAGAAATGAATGAGAAATTGATGCTTAAAGTGAGGTTGTTATGAATTGTGTTAAGGAAAATATGAACCCCTTATCCCACATGGGTGGGATAATAAACTTGGGAATGGTTTAAATACACCAACCCACTGGGAAGTCATAGAATGACTTGAATGAACACTATGCCTCGCGCGCAGGCGCATGGCGGGTGCAAATCGAAGCTCGTCGAACCCATTCGGGTTGGGGCGCGCACACACGTCATGGGCGACGGGAATGTCCAGACCGATCGGGTTCTATTTAGGACCTGCGGATATTTTACCCACTTCGAATTAAATTTTTTCCTTATATACAACATATCTTTTTGAATATTCCGAATTTAATAGAAAAATTTATGACTTTCATTAAATCGGATATTAAAAGATATTAAATCAATTCATAAGAAAAATATCCGTTTAAATAAGGCATTAATTGATTATTTCCGATTTTGCTCCTCCTCAGTTTCAAAGCACTCCAAAAATCACTTTCTCTCTCGTTTTTCTTTCAACCGGTGATAGGCTAAGACAAGGCTGTAGTTCGAGATCTTTTCAGTTCGTGCCTCTGTCGAAGATCTTCTTGTTGTTGTATCCTGGGAGACGAACGACCAACCAAACTTAAGCACCGCGGAGTGGTCGAAATTTGTCTTAAGGAAACTGCTCTTCGCAGACCTCAACTTTAATCTGGTTTTATAATTCTTCTCTTCTATTTATTTGATTAAAGTTATTTCTTTTATTTTATTTTTATTATCGTCATGGATTGATTACTTTGTAACAATCTTAAGACAAATTCTTCTTCTACCTTTCTTCTAATCCGAGACGATATAATCGTGATAGAGATAGCAAATAAATTGGTTTCAGGATTTATCCTGCCGTTTTAACGAATTTGCTAAAATCTCAAAGTTGGACAAATCTGTTTACAGAAATTGTCGGTAATAAACGAGAAATTAATTTTATGTTTATTGGAATTTATTTTAATTCCTCTTTGTTTCTTTTGAACAGAAACGATGACTATTGGAGATTCTGTTGATTCTACTGCTAAGGTCCTTGCACCTACACAGACTCCGAAACAACCGATACCGAATCTGAATGCAACGACAGTGGCAATGAGCCACAATGAGAAGCCGTCGAAATTTTGCGGACAGAATTTCAAGACATGGCAACAGAAGATGATGTTCTATCTGACCATACTGAATCTGGTAAAGTATCTAAAGGAAGATCCCCCAATTGTCGCCGTAGGGGATGGAGAAGGAGAGGTGGATGATCTCATCGCCTTCAGTATCACAGAGTCTTGGAACAATGCTGATTTTCTGTGTCGAAACTACATCCTCAACGGACTACAAGACTCGTTGTATCCGGTATATGATTTGTACAAAACAGCAAAACAGCTGTGGGCATCACTGAATAATAAGTACAAAGCAGAGGATGCTGGGGCTAAAAAGTTTTTAGTAGCCAAATTTTGAACTTTACTACGGTTGATTCAAAACCAGTAGTAAATCAAATTGAAGAATTCCAACTAATCATTCATGGAATTATTGCAGAAGGGATGACTATCAGTGAATCTTTTCAAGTAGCTGCCATCACGGAAAAGCTGCCTCTCGGGTGGAATGACTTCAAAAATTATTTGAAACATAAGAGGAAGGAAATGTCAGTGGAAGAACTGATCACCAGACTTCGAATTGAAGAGGACAACAGAGGTAATGCCAGGAAACTTGCTTTCAAAGAGGCCAAGGCAAATGTTGTCGAAGTCAAGAAGGGTAAGCAACCCCAACATCACCAGGCCAAGCCAAATCTGAGGCCTAATGGCGGAGTCTCCAAAAAGGAGAAATTCAAAGGGTCGTGCTTCAACTGTGGCAAGATGAGGCACAGGTCCTCTGAATGCAAACATCTGAAAAGAGCTAGAGCTAAGGAGGCCAATGCTATGAGGGATGAAGATCTATGCGCGGTGATTTCTGAAGTCAACCTGGTTGACTCTAACCCGAGGGAATGGTGGCTTGACACTGGAGCCACTCGCCATATATGTTGTGACGAAAACTCTTTCTCTGAGCTAATACCTTGCGACAATGGGGAGAAGCTCTACATGGAAAATGCTGCGACTTCCAAGATCAAAGGGAAGGGAACAGTGGTCTTGAAGATGACTTCTGGAAAAGAACTCAAGCTGCAGAATGTATTGTACGTGCCTGACGTACGCAAAAACCTTGTTTCTGGAACACTTTTAAGTGTTCATGGTTTTAGAATGGTTTTTGAGTCCTAGAAGTTAATTCTGTCAAAAGGGGGGATGTTTGTGGGTAGGGGATATGTATTGAATGGAATGTGGAAACCCAATGCTATCTTTGTAAAATCCAAAATAATGAATAAGAATGCAGCTTCTTCTTCTGCTTACATGCTCGAATCATTTAATTTATGGCATGATAGACTTAGACATGTTAATTATGATACCTTACGTAGGTTAACTAACTTGGAACACATCCTTTCATTTCACATTAATTATAACCATAAATGTGAAACCTGTGTAGAAGCAAAATTAACAAGGTCTTCTTTTCAAATAATTGAAAGAAGTACAGAACCACTTGATCTAATACATAGCGATGTATGTGATTTGAAATTTGTTCAAACTAAAGGAGGAAATAAATATTTTATTACCTTCATCGATGATAGCACAAAGTATTGCTATGTATATTTGCTTAAAAGCAAAAACGAAGCTATAGAGAAATTTATACTCTATAAGCAAGAAGTCGAAAACCAACTTAATAAAAAGATTAAGGTGGTAAGAAGTGATCGTGGTGGTGAATATGTTAATCCATTTGGTGAATATTGTTCACAACATGGAATTATTCATGAAGTAACACCACCATATTCTCCCTAATCTAATGGAGTAGCCGAACGCAAAAATCGGACTCTAAAAGAAATGATGAATGTTTTGTTAGGAAGCTCTGGGCTACCACAGAACATGTGATGGAAGCAGTTCTTTCGGCTAATTACCTTTTGAATAAGGTTCCTCGAAAGGAAAAGGATAAGACACCATATGAGTTGTGGAAAGGTCGAAAGCATTCCTACAAACACTTAAAAATGCGGGGTGTCTTGCCAAGGTAATGGCTCCATTACCAAAACAAATGAAAATAGGTCCAAAAACTGTGGATTGTATTTTTATTGGCTATGCTGAACATAACAATGCTTATCGATTTCTTGTGTATGAATCAAAAAATCCTGAGATTCACAAGAACACAATAATGGAATCAAAGAATGCATCATTCTTTGAAAATACATTCCCTTATAAATCTAGGGAACTTGATCAAAGTACAACGGAACAAACGTTGGATGAAATGATTCCAAGTAATCAACAAGAGGCTGAAATTGAAATAGAGCCAAGAAGGAGCAAACGAGCAAGGGTAGAAAAATCTTTTGGATCTGATTTCTTAACCTTTATGCTGGAGGCTGAACCTCTAACGTATAGTGATGCTATACGCTCCTCTGAAGGCACCTTATGAAAAGATGCCATTAAGAGTGAAATTGATTCCATCATGCAAAACCATACATGGGAATTAGTGGACATTCCTCCTGGAATTAAACCGCTAAATTCAAAATGGATTTTTAAAAGGAAAATAAAAGCAGACGGAACAATTGATAAGTACAAGGCAGGGTTGGTAATCAAAGGATACCGACAAAAAGAAGGCCTTGATTACTTCGATACATTTTCCCCTGTATCAAGAATAACATCCATAAGGATGATACTCGCAATAGCTGCTCTGCGAAATCTAGAAGTACATCAAATGGATGTTAAAACAGCTTTCCTAAATGGAGATCTTGATGAAGAAATTTACATGGAACAACCTGAGGGTTATGTAGTTTCAAGTCAAGAAAGGAAAATATGCAGATTGGTTAAGTCCTTGTATGGACTTAAACAAGCGCCAAAACAAT
This sequence comes from Hibiscus tridactylites, assembly GCA_958450335.1. Taxonomy (NCBI): domain Eukaryota; kingdom Viridiplantae; phylum Streptophyta; class Magnoliopsida; order Malvales; family Malvaceae; genus Hibiscus; species Hibiscus tridactylites. Next base: position 18,099,185 of record OY288274.1, read on the forward strand.
GGCATGAGAAATTCAATAATGTCATGATGACTAACGGTTTTAAAATAAATGAGTGTGACAAATGTATATATGTCAAAACTATGGACATTGGATATGTCATCCTATATTTATATGTTGATGACATACTTATTGTTGGAAGCAACAATGAAATGGTAAAACGTACCAAAAACATGTTAAATTCGAAATTTGACATGAAAGATATGAGACTGCCGATACGATTCTAGGCATCCAAATCAAAAGGTCACCGGAGGGTCTCATATTAAGTCAGTCACACTATGTGGATAAGATTCTTGAGAAATTTAATAAGGAGGATTTTGGCATAGCCTTAACTCCGTTAGATCCTTGTTCACATCTATCAACGAATCGTGGGGAAAGTATCCATTAAGTGGAATATGCAAGAGTCATAGGCAACTTAATGTATCTTATGAGCTGCACTAGACCAAATATCGCTTTTACTATGAGTAGTTTAAGCAGATTCACAAGCAATCCAGGGAAAGATCATTGGAAAGCAATTGTGAGAATACTGAGATATCTAAGATATACTCGAGACTACGGACTGTATTATTCTAGAGACCCCGCTGTCTTAGAAAGATACTCTGATGCCAGTTGGATATCTGATATTCAAGATACCAAAGGCACAAGTGGATATGTATTCAGTTTGGGAGGAGAAGCCGTGTCATGGAAATCCTCAAGACAAACTATTATAACCAGATCCACAATGGAATATGAGTTTGTTGCTCTAGACAAATCTGGAGAAGAAGCAGAATGGCTTCGTCAATTCCTTGAGGATATCCCTGAATGGTCGAAACCTGTGCCCACAGTATGTATACACTGTGACAATCAAGCAACAATTGCTAGGGCACAAAGTTTCATGTATAACAGTAAGTCAAGGCATATGCGCCGTCGACATAACACCGTCATACAAATGATCTCAAATGAAGTTATCTCTATTGACTTTGTAAGATCAAAGGATAACATTGCTGATCCACTAACCAAAGGATTGAATCGAGATCAAGTTGAGAAAACATCTAAAGGAATGTGACTAAAGCCCATGAGAATTAAAGGCACTATGTGAAGGAAAACCCTACCTAGCTGACTGGAGATCCCAAGATCTAGGTTCAAAGGGACAACCTAATTACATAGACCTGTGCGATCACTGTGGGGGATTTTTTCCCAAGTCCATTCCTATGATGCAAACAGTGATAAAAAGCGTTATAGGTTAAGCAAAGCTTTTAATGACCATTGTAGGCTTCGGTGAGCCGAGCAACATAAGTCACCTATGTAAGAGTGAAGTAGGGCCGCTTCAAGGAGACTATTGGACATAGTTCTTTTAAACTCTTGCAGAACCAGGCGATGTCCACGGCCACATGGACATAACCATGAGAACTAATAATCTTGTCAGAAAGGTAGTTGTGTGAAGTATATCATCGTTTACACAAACAACTGAAAAGTTCAAGGACATCACGTCTACTGATTAACTAGTAAAGCAAATATACTTTCACAAGGGAAGGTTCAAAGGAGGAAACCTACCTATCCTATGCAACTATCAATCGTAGATCCTATCACCACATCGAGTCAAAATATTTTGATAAAAACATCAATTTCATTCATGTGGGGGATTGTTGGAAAATGTGAGAAATTGGAAACTTTGAGCCATATTTTCTAGTGGTAAAGGTGGATGTTCGAATGATAAATTTATTAATTTATATTCTACTCCATGAGACCTTTACAACGGTATCTCATATGCTCAAAACGGTTGAGAAATGAATGAGAAATTGATGCTCAAAGTGAGGTTGTTATGAATTGTGTTAAGGAAAATATGAACCCCTTATCCCACATGGGTGGGATAATAAACTTGGGAATGGTTTAAATACACCAACCCACTTGGAAGTCATTGAATGACTTGAATGAACACTATGTCTTGCACGCAGGCGCAGGGGGGTGCAAATCGAAGCTCGTCGAACCCATTCGGGTTGGGGCGCGCACACACGTCGTGGCGACGCGAATGTCCGAACCGGTCGGGTTTTACTTAAGACCTGCAGATATTTTACCCACTTCGAATTAAATTTTTTCCTTATATACAACATATCTTTTTGAATATTCCGAATTTAATAGAAAAATTTGTGACTTTCAGTAAATCGGATATTAAAAGATATTAAATCAATTCATAAGAAAAATATCCGTTTAAATAAGGCATTAATTGATTATTTTCGATTTTGCTCGGATACAAAGTCAATGGCTTTAATTCGGAATATTTACCTTCCATGTTTTTCCTTCTCCACTCCCCTATATAAACCGTGCTCCTCCTCAGTTTCAAAGCACTCCAAAAATCGTTTTCTCTCTCATTTTTCTTTCAACCGGTGATAGGCTAAGACAAGACTCTAGTTCGAGATCTCTTCAGTTCGTGCCTCTGTCGAAGATCTTCTTGTTGTTGTATCCTGGGAGACGAACGACCAACCAAACTCAAGCACCGCGGAGTGGTCGAAATTTGTCTTAAGGAAACTGCTTTTCGCAGGCCTTAACTTTAATCTGGTTTTATAATTCTTCTCTTCTATTTATTTGATTAAAGTTATTTATTTTATTTTATTTTTATTATCGTATTGGATTGATTACTTTGTAACACTTCCTCCACCGCTCCTACCATATGATATACCTTCCGATGCTCTATTAACAAGCTGGTTTTTCATGCCACCGGTTCCACGACCCTTCTTTGTGGCCAAATTATTGGACACGTTACTAGAAGCGGTTCACTTCACCCTGCACAACAATTATGCAACAAAAATAATTTGCTTCAAGGGAACACTTGACACGAATAAAACTCGAGCGTTTTCTAATTCTCAGTAAACCCAAAAATACATGAAGGGTAGAAAGAATTTAATGATAAGCAAAAAAATGAAGGTTAAAAGACCGAAGAGGTGACTTACCCAGTTGCAGTTGCAGTGGAGGGTGCAGAAGGTTTTATAGCTTGTTTCTAAGAAAGGTTGAAATGCAGGTGTTTTGGAATGTAAGGGGTTAATACTAAGTGAAGAAACATCCACCTCAAATTGTGCATCTAAATCAGCCTGTCCTTCAATTATTCCAATAAGCACTCAGGAAGAGCTTTCTCCCCAAATATGCTCAAACTTTTTCTGAATTCAGCTCCTAAACTCTGCAATGCAATTGAATAAAATCAATTCTGCATCTTCCATTTCGTAGCAAATCAAAATTGAAAATTCACTATGCTGGGGAAAGGAGGGACCAGATCAGTTATGAATGCTTAAGTAGCAAATCAAAATACAATACCTTTTTAATTAAATCAGTTATGTGCCTTTCGATTTCGTCTTGAGGTTTCAAGAGCTCAAAACCTACAAATATAGTTAATTCCCCCTCATAGAAGAACACTACATTCAGAAGACAATCTAATCAACAAGGCTAGGAACTCAAACATGTATACTACCCATAACTTAAAACTCGAATTTCACCATAACAAAAACCTTAACAAAACCTCATGAGAATGCAACATTACCTTTCACATCCTGCCTTAATGAACAGCATCACACTCCACAATCTCATCTATAACAAATAAAGCAAAGGCAAGGCTAAATACACATTCATTGAAAAATTAATAGTAAAAACAAATTATTAAAAAAGAATTATAGGTTTACCAGCAGTAAGTAGTTGCCCTAAAATGTCTACTATTTTAGAAATATACTCCTTTGTATCCTTGCAAAATAAAGGGAGCCCCCGAATCTAAAAGTTCGAATTCAATTAAATTGAAGAGAGTTACTAAAATTCTACCTTAATTCGCCAATCCTTGTATAGTAAAAGTTCTTAAATTAATATGAACTAACCGCCAAATCTTCTTCTTCAATCAAATCGAAATGCGCATTGAGAGCACGGTTGGAGAGGTTAGGGAAGAACTTGAAGAAGCGAGGAATTAGCGGAGCAGCCAATTGTTTTAGAGGCGTCGATGATTCCTTCCTAGTCTTTCACATTCTGAATCAGAAATTAAGCGAGTTGGAGATGGAGGGAAGTGAAAACCATTTGAATAGAAAGGGAAAGGGAGGAAGGCCGAACCTCAGACTTATCCTTAGCCAAACTCATACAGCTTCTCCATTTGCTGGGTCGGTCATTTGGTGGGTTTGAGGATTCAAAATAACTGAGAGAGCCAAATTCAACAATCTTAACAATGTAAATACGGAATTTAAATGGATAAATTATAGTATAGTTTTGTAGGAGAAATTATATCATGGGTGATTCCCATCATTCATGGGACCAACCACTAAAAACCACCTACTTCATCATTATTTTTCATGTCATTAGTTTAATAATAGAATAACTTTCAAAAAACAGTTTTTAAAATGACATGAAAAAACTTTAGTGAAAATTCATTGGTTGGAAAAAATGACGTGGAAAAATCATGCTGAAATGGGTGGTTTTTAGTGGTTGGTCCTATGGATGACGTGGTGGGAATTAACCATAATATAATTTTTCGTTTTGTAGAGAGAGATTGAAAATATAGACTACTTTGAGTGGGTTTTTCTTTTTTATTGTTCTCTGTTTGGCAGCATGGAAATTGAGGGGAAAAAATAATTTTCACCTAATCTCTTTTATTGAGTTTTGTTCTATTTTAATTATTCGAATTGAAAAGATTTTTCTTGTTACTTAAATTTTAAATCGTGTATATTTTGATCTCTTGACCGTTAATCTCTGTTAGTAAAAGAATTAATTTTTAATCTAATCCAAAAATTTTGAAAACTTTATTTTTTTACTATATTCTCTAAAAACTTGAAAATTTTATTTATATCCTCACCACCTAATCCCAACTCTCTTTCTCTGCATGATTCTCGTCGTCATCTCAGTTCTCGCTCTGCTTGTTTTCTTTGTTGATCGTAAACTTTATATATCAGGTTCACTTTTTTTCTTTTATCTCTTCGTTTCCCCTGCATTTTAATTATTATTTAGCATATATCACTTTGATCTTGTTATTCATTTGGTTAATGCAATTAAGACAAATAATTTTAGAAAGATATTAATTAATTTGGTGTTTAATTGATTGATGATTTTTTGTGATTGATTTTGATATTAGATTGGTGATTTTTTTGACATGTGGTTTCATTAGAAATTTTTGAGTCAAGCGGTCTACATTAATTATTCTAAATTTTTTAAGAATGTTTGTTCCTTATAAATATCACTTGTAACTGAAATTCTTTACCCCTTCGCGTAAATTTAACGTTGTATTAATAGAAATTTTAACTAAAAAATTTATTGAATTTTTAATTGAACCAAAGATTTTAGAGTTCAGTCTAATTTTTATTTAATTGCTTTGTGAATCTAAATTTAAGATGTGAATTCAATTGTGTTGTTATTCATATTAAGTATAGTGCCTTTTATAATTTATCTTAAAAGTTTGGTGTTCTCCAATTGATTGCTTCTGATACTTGTCGATTATTGTTTCTTGTGCAGATTAAAATGGTGTTCAAAATGGTTACACCAAACATGTTTCATCTTTAAAAGCTTTTCATTTACATTGTTCTTATAGTGACAGACTTATTTTTTTTTGAAAAATGAAAGGTCTCGTTAAAAATCCCCTCTAAACCTATGTAGGGGAAAAGAGTGCCCCAATTTTATTAATACCAAAACTTTTCTTACAAAATGATACCTAAAAACATACAATTACACACCGATCGCAATCCCCTAAACGACACTAAAAGCCACAACATTACCTTTCAAACCAGAACACAAGGCCAAGAAACATGACAAAACACTGAATAAAGGCTGAAACTTATTAAAAACCCTAACAGTCTGCTAGAACCCACACAAATTATGTACTTTAGTTTCTACCTTCCTTCGCCAGTTTATGAGCTTCCCCATTCCTCTCTCGGAAAACAAAGTCCACACTCCATCTTAAATTTGCACAGGCATTTTTACAACATGTAATCCCCTCAGCAAAAACATCTGGGCAATAAGTATCATCATTTATCCACTTAGACACCAATTGACTATCTGTTTCAATAATCAACGAATGAGACCCATTCCATTTTGAAGTTGCGAAAATCTGACAAGCTTTCAGAATTGTCATAATTTCCGCTCCTGTTGGATCTGATAAGCCTATGCATTTTGAGAACTTCATCAGGTGCCTTCCTATATCATCTCGCAGGATACCCCCTATGCCACTAACACCATAACTGCCCTCTACAGAGCCATCAACGTTAAATTTTAGAACCCCACATGGAGGCGCAACCCAAGAATTCAAACAAGGTCTAACTGTTGAAATTTTCACTATCCTAAAAAGATTAGGGTGGATAGCAAAATCTAAAGAAGAGATAAAAGACACAGGCCATTTGCATTTGCACCAAAAGGCAATTCTATAAACAATCGAATCAAAAAGAAAGTTTTCATTCAACATTTTTCTATTAAAGATCAATTCATTCCTATAGAGCCAAATCGACCAAATAAACCCATGATCCAAACAAGTTTCGACGCACTAAATAATTGTTGAGCGTGCCATACCTCAATGAGCCCTCTCAGGTTACCTGGCATGACTATCGAAAAACCCCAGAGGTTGCACCATCTCTGCCAAACTTTCCAGATAAAGTTGTAATGGCAGAACAAATGATCAGTTGTTTCTTCTTCTTTCGAACAAAAAACACACAGACATTGTCCTAAACTTTGAACACCACGTCTTGCTAAACCTTGACAAGTAGGTATTCTGTTAAGAACTGCTCTCCATACGAACACTTTGACCTTAGGTAGAGCTAAGTTAAGCCAAATCAACTTCCAAAATTTGTCTACAGGAGCACCTTCGAAACTGACTAGAGAGAAGAAATCTTTGGTTTTGTAAATACCACACGAAGACCCACACCATTTCAATCTATCAGTAGCAAGCGTTCCTATGGATGCGCGATTCAGGATCCCTAAGAAATCCTCCCAAACTACTTTCTCCCATTCAAATAGCTCCCTTCTCAGTTCGATATTCCAAATCCAAGAGTTACTTGTCTTGACCCCAAATTCACAAACAACACTTTAGGATTTTAATGCTAATATGAAGATCCTTGGAAAGGCCACCTTGAGTGAGGGAACCTCTGTAACGCCCTGGTTTTGGGTCTATATGTTTTAGACATCGGATCGGACCGGTCGGGAACGGTTCGAATCGCGCAAGGTGATTTTAAGGAATCAAGGATCGGGATAGGATAAAATTATGATAAAAATTGCTAAAATCCCTTAAAAAATATAATTAAGAGGTTGGTCAAATCAATTTTACAAAAGGGATTTGGAAAATGGACATTTTGAGTAGTGACCAAATTGTAAACTTTCAAAACTAGGAAAAATGTGATTTTAAAGGTGGAAGCCAAAATATTAGAATATTTAGGGGGCTTTAAGTCAATTTGACCTTTCTTAAAATATGACATGTGTTTTAAATGGATTTTAATTAAAGGATTTTAATTAAAATAAGATATTAATTAATTGGTAGTTAGTGGATTTTCATTTTACGTAACTACCAATTCCCTCTCATTTTAGCCAAACACCATTTTCCCTCATCTTTTCTAGAATTATTTCTCTTAAAAGTTCTCTCAATATTTTCTAAATCAATTTCAAGAGATCTTCCTTAATTCTTCAAGATTTTTGCAAGGAAAACTTATCATCTATTGAAGGAAGCAAGGATTGGAGGTAAATCCCGTTCTTAACCTCTAATCTAAGTTCTTTATTGAAATTCCCAAGATATTTGGCTTCCAATAACTATTTTTGATTGAGTTTTCAACATAGTTTTGATTTGAGACCAAAATCTTATAAAAAGTGGATGAAATCTTGATTTTCGGACTTGATGAGTTGGGCAATGTTTTGTGTTGATTCTAATTGATTTTTAAGTTGATTTATATGTTAAGATGATGTGTTATTAACATAGATCCTGAAACCCTTGAGATCTTTGAGTTTCTTGGTAGTTTTAAGTGTGATTTTGGGGGTGTAATGGTGGAATTGTGATAGCTGGAGGTATAAGGATGAGTTAGGATGTCTAATAGATGTGTTTTGATGTTGTTAATGCTTTGAAAGTGTTGCATGAAGGTTGGGTTTGGTTTAAGAGGCAATCGATTGAGTTTTCGGTTATGTTGGAAGGGTATTTTGGTGTAGTTTGAGTGGGCAACGAGTCTATGGATTGTTGCCGGTGTTAGAATGCATTTTAATGCATTTAGATCTATGTTTTGTTGGTGTGAAAATAGGGGATCTTGATCCGGAGGCTAACGAGGTGATTTTGGAAGCTCCGGAGGTGTAATTTCCGTGTCGGCGAACAAGGCTTCGCGTACCGGTGAGTGGAAATGTAATTTTCTGCTTTGTAACACTTTGGCATACTCTTGGGAGCTTAGCGTAAGCTTGATACGCTTAACTAAGCTCAAGTGTAAGTGTTTCGGTAATCCCTCTCTTGGAAATGTGCTAAGTTTGATAAAAATGCCATTGATGTAAGAGTTGATTTGTTTACTGTTTTCAAGCATGTTTAAGCATGGTTTAATGCTGGATTTAAATGTCATTATGTTAAGGATCCACTAGGTAAGTGATCCTTGGTTTTCATATGAAAATGCATATGATGTTAAGTATGTGTGCTTGTGGAATTGACATTGTGGTTGTGCTTGAAAAACAGTGAATTAATGTGGAAAAATGATTATATTGGCAAGTGATGAAATGGTTTTTGGTTACCCTAATCGGATATAGTTAGCCGGCTATAGGATTGGGCGCACCGTGAATAAAGTCGCCTTGGATGTTGAGGGGTTGTGATTGTGCCGTAATCTCCATCCAAGTACCCTAACGATTGAGGTTAAGATCACAACGGTGAATGGTTAGTTCCGTGTGCGAGTCTTGTGTATGTGTCCCATACTCTCGTTAGTGGAATTATACAACTACCGATGAGTGATGTTGAGGGGTTGTGATTGTGCCATTAGTCTCCATCACGGGTGTTGAGGGGTTGTGATTGTGCCATTTATCTCCACCTTGTGTAGTTTAGTAGTTTGTATGAAGCATGAGAGACAACACTTGTAATCTGCGTACCCGATTGTGTCTTGTGTTGAAATGATTTGTGGACTATCACTTGAAAGCCAATATAATGTAAATGAACTAAGTGAAGCATGAGATGCTTGTAAATGATGCAAAGGTGCATGAGAAATATGTGTATGAAGCAAGAATGCATGTGATGCTTGCTAAAGCATGAGCAAAGGTTTATTTGCTGTTGTAATTGATGCATATGTGCATGAGGTTTCAAAAGTGCATTGAAGTCTAGAGAAGACTTGTTTTATATAGGGCATGTGTTGTAAAGTGTTGCTTTTGCGAATCATGAGTTATGCATTGATGAATGTTGTCTAGCGATCCTCACTAAGCTTATTGCTTACTGTTGCGTGTAAAAGAGTCTATCGCAATTGTAGTGCAAGTGTACACGACGCAAGTAGTAAAGTGATACGAAGTATCGGATAGCGTCTCAACAGGGATTGGGCTAATGACTTCACCTTGTTTACTGCACGAAAGTAAAGAAAATAATTAAGAAAGATGTCACGAAAATAATAAGGAAAATCGCAAATAAAATAATTGAGATATCAAGAATGAGAGAATGGGCTGGTATTGAATTGCTCGGTAGTGCAGGTATTGAATTGCTTAGGATCTCCAGTTCTGTCGTCGCTCCGTCGTCGACAGCACCTGTCGCGGCGGCTGTCCGTTAGCTGTCGCGGCAGCAGACACACCAACTCCGTACTTCAAGCTTGGCAAGAATCCCAAATCTGCCTTGGCCTATCCCTAGGTCCAAGTCTGTCGATGATCACGTCTTTGATGATACCTCCTGGCGTGAATCGAAGGATGAACATCGATGTGTATGAATTCTTCCTTAGCCACTTAACCTCGCCCTATCCCTAGGCACGAGATGGTTCAACTATAAACTAGAGAACGCGCTTTTATTTCTTTCGTATACTTAACTCTCCCGATGCTAAGTAAATGGATAACCTCACAATGCTCTCCCGATGCTCTTGCAAGATGTTAAAACCAAAATAAAAGAACTTGAAGTTTATTTTATTGAACTGAAAAATCCTAAAACAAAGCAACCCTTGCAACTACTTTACAAAACAACCCGTGGCCCTAGGGGAAATTTAGAACATGTCAGTGACGGGTGGACGGCAGGGGTTTTTGGTTTCGGTTATGGGGTAATCGGTTGTGCCTCCTAGGTTAAATCTATGCCCTTATATAAGCTTTGGGCTCAAGTCATCTAAGGTAACAAGGATTACAACTTTAATTAAAAGTAAGATTCTAATAAAGACTAAATCTCTAAAGACTCATACTTTCCTGCCGCATCCTTGCTTTTAGGAATTTCCTCTCCTTGAGCTTTGGCTTGACATATCTTTTGATCCGGGGCTTGGAAAAATATGTGGCTTTCACACGACAGACGAGCAGATTTTTCTCTATCTATCGAGGTCCACTTCGTTTTTTTCCTCTTCATAAGTCTGCTGTCACCATGCTGTCACGACAGGTCCATGGCAGCTTCGTCTTCTTTGTCTGCTAGTCCAGTTCAGCTTTCCTGCTTCTCTGCCCTGCGCTTGCCTTCTTTGTCAACTATGGAAGATACCTGCAAAAATAGCCATCTTTTAGTAGAATCCGTGCTTTTGATCCATTTGTGATGTTTTACTAAAAACTAACCTAAATGCAATGCAATGATGCTTGAATGCAGCAGAAATATGGGTTAAAAAAGGTGTAAATAATAGAACTTTTACGCACTCAACACACCCCCAAACTCAAGTCTTTGCTTGCCCTCAAGCAATTAAACCTAAAAGAAAAATGAAAATTTTTGTGTTGGCCTTCAAACAGTGAACTGTCCCTTACCCGTCGCTCATTCTCTATGGCGGCAGCAACCTGTCGGAAAAGTTAGGATCTGTCCGGAATCTCCCTATAGCTCTCGTGCAGTGTGTGCATGCTTGTGAACAGTTATATGCTAAGACTCTCTTAGTTTCACTAAAATATTCAACTTCTTAACTCGAATTTTTATGCCAAAGTTTTTTTTTTGTAGAAGGCACATTTTTATGCTTCTTTTCTTCTATTTTCAAGCTAGATTTTTCTAGAGCCAGTTTTGGGCACCTCTAGTTAGCTTCCTAGAGCCGGTTTCGGGCACCTCTAGGTTTTTGATTTTCTTTTGCTAAACTTCTTTCCTAGAGCCAGTGTTAGGCACCTCTAGGGGCTATTCAAGTTCTAAGCTTCCTATTCTAGTTTGGCTAAAAGAAATCTAAGCAATATAACAGTCACAAAAGTGTTTAAGTTTTTCAGAACTATAGAAAGGCTCTAAACTTTTCCTTAACCTGTCCTAAAGATGCTGCCACGACAGAGCCGTCATGACAGGTAAGTTAACTTCACAGTTTTAAGCCAACAATTTTAATTTTCTGATTTTTTTTAAGAGAACTTAAATAAATAATAAGACACAACAAATAATAAAAAGATGTGCTAAAGACTCCATTAATGATGGAGGGTTGCCACCCCCAAACTCAAGGGTTGCATTGCCCTCAATGCAAAATGACATGAAAAATAAAAGAAAGAAAAAGTACATCACAAAATATAAAGGCAGGCAGCAATAAGAGGAAAAAAAATTAAAAACTTAAATTTTAGTCGCTGTCCTCGCTGCTGCTGCTAACACGGATCTGCCGGCGGCGTCTGGGCTGAGGAGGCGGCTGGGCAGGTGCAGGGGCAGGTGCGGTGGCAGGCTGCTCTACAAGTTGGACATCTGAACTGCTGCCACTATCCCAGCTGCTGCTAGTGGTGGTGCTGGCTTTGGGCAGTCGTTTCTTGTCTGCCACGTGCTTAATTCGCTTGACCCGCGTAAAATCCCTCTCCAAATTCCTCCGGAGAAGAGGGCTGTCATCAGTGGCAGGTCTCTTGGTTCCTCGAGGGGAGGTGTCTGCCGGTGGGCTGCCTGCTGCCGTCGGGGCAGGGGATGGTGTGGAAGCGGCAGAATGTGTATGGGGAGAGACAAGTGGTGTAGGTGTGGGGGAGGGGATATGGAAATAATGGGCGGGGAAGGTGGGGAAGATGACATCCGAATAATGTAAAGTATTAGTAATGAAATTTACAGTTGCATTGGTGAAATCGCGGATGAAAGTCATCAAACCCATTTGCCGCTCCTCTACCCGTAGGATTGCAGCAAGGATGTGTGCCGACTGATCTGTCGGAGCGGTGGCGGTGGCAGCTTCAGGGGCAGGCTCGGTGGCAGGTTCATCATCTGAGTCTGCTGGTGGTGCATTTGGATCAAAGGCGTTGATTGGTGTTGCAGCTACAACCTCAATGAGGCTGGAGATGTTATTATCAGTCCAGCCATGACCTTGGAATATTTTGTCGGAGGGCTCCTCGGGCACAACAACACATCGACAGAGGGAAGTGATGGTGAATGGCAGGCAGAGGCGCGAGTCAGAGCGGAAGGCACAATCGAGGATGCTGTCCCTCATATATTTGCCCACATTGATGGGTCTGTCGTGCATAATGGAGTGAATAAGGGCCAGCCGCTGTCGGTTTACTGTCGTGTGGTGGGAAGAGGGCAGGATACGCTTTTTGATGAAAGCGTTCCAAAGTTTAGCTTCGGGGAGGAGCTGCCCCCTCTTGACGGAGTGGGGGTTCTTCTTGCTGGTAGTCCATGACGTACCAGCCTCTGTCAGCTCCACCATGACAGCATCATAGGCAACAGCATCGAGGGTGTCCAGAAATTGTTGGTGAGCATCGTCATCGGGGCCAAAGAAGAGGCCAAACATATGATTGATGTTGTTGGCAGTGAAGGGAACTTCCACTCCTCGGACAGTGACAGATGTCGCCGTTTTGCTGTCTATGGCCTCGTAAAACTCCCGGATCAAGGTATCATTTAGCTCTGTCGGCTGCTCGGCAAAGTCCTCCCATAACTGTGCCGTGATGGCCTTTACAATGAACGGCCGGAGTCCCATATGGGGAGCATTTGTGTTGTATATGAAGCCACGCTCCTCCCATAACTCCTTGTTGGCGAAGGGTGACGCTGCTGCTGAAGACGAAGCGGAGGCAGCGTTGCGACGGGTTTGTCTCGACGACATTTTAGTTGCAAGGGCTGTGAAAGAGAGAAAACAAATAAAACTAGAGGAGAAAGCAAGAGAGAAAAATCAGAAGTGATGAAAAATGAAAGGGGAAAACGGGGTTATATAGCTCCCGGGTATCTGCCCATTTAATGCCGCAACGACAGGCGGGAATAACGGGGCGGTAGATTGGATGTAGCGTGTCTGACGCATCTGACACGCATTTATGCGTCTGCTGTGCGTCTACCGCACGCTTCTGCGTCTGCAATGTCAGTCTGTTGACAGCCTGTCAGGTCTGTCTGCGGCGGCAGCCGAAACGACGAGTTACCAGAAATGGGCTTTATTGGGCTGATGGATGGACGGTGGGCTTGGGCCACTTCTTCTTTCCTTCTTGACTCCTTTATTTCCTAAAAACTGAAATTATAAAAACAAAACATTATTTAAATAAAATAGACCTAATTCCTAATAAATAATAATAATAATAATAAACTAAAAATAAAAAATGAAACTTAGGTTAAATTAGGGGTGCCTTGTGGGGCATCTCCTAAAGTAACCACTTCCTGAATTCTTGGGGCTTCAGTCCCCTGATAGTGCTTGAGGCGTTGTCCATTGACTTTAAATTGGTGCCCGTCTTTTAATGATTGAATTGTGATGGCACCATGGGGAAAAACTTGAACCACTTGGAACGGACCAGACCATCTAGACTTTAGCTTTCCTGGGAAGAGTTTAAGTCTAGAATTAAATAGCAACACAAGCTGCCCTGGGTAGAACTGTCGTGGCAGCAGTTTCTTGTCGTGCCACTTCTTAGTCTTTTCCTTGTAAATCCTTGCGTTGTCGTAGGCCATTGACCGTAATTCTTCAATCTCGTTCAGATCTAATAACCTTTTCTGGCCGACCTTGTCCAAGTCCATATTCACTGCCTTGATTGCCCAATATGCCTTATGCTCGATCTCGACAGGCAAATGACAGGTTTTCCCATAAATCAGTCAGTATGGAGACATGCCCAATGGAGTCTTGAAAGCTGTCATGTATGCCCATAATGCATCATTTAGAAGTAAAGACCAGTCCTTCCTAGTTGGTTTAACCATCTTCTCAAGAATGTTCTTCACTTCCCTATTGGAAATCTCAGCCTGTCCATTGGTCTGTGGGTGGTATGCTGTCGCGATCCTGTGCTTGACACCATATTTTTTTAAGGCGGCAGCAATTTCCCTATTATCAAAATGTCTCCCTTCATCACTGATAATCGCCCTAGGGATGCCAAATCTAGAAAAAATGTTTTTGTGCAAAAACTTTTGGATCGTTTTGGCATCATTTTTTTGAGTGGCGATTGCTTCAACCCACTTGGAGACATAATCCACTGCTAGGAGGATGTATAAATTTCCACACGAAGATGGAAAAGGTCCCATAAAATCAATCCCCCAAACGTCAAAGATCTCGACTTCTAAAATGTTCTGCAGTGGCATCTCGTTTCTCCTCGAGATGTTACCTGTCCGCTGGCACCTGTCACAGTTTTTGTAAAATTCATGTGCATCTTTATATAATGTCGGCCAGTAGAACCCCGACTGCAGCACCTTGGCAGCAGTCTTATTTCCTCCTAAGTGTCCTCCATATTGTGAAGCATGTCAGTGATGGAGAATGTCTTCTTGCTCTTCTTGTGGTATACACCTCCTTATAACCTGATCTGCGCACATTTTGAAAAGAAGAGGTTCGTCCCAATAATAATGCTTAACATCATTTTGGAACCTCTTCCTAGCTTGATAATTAAGATCAGAAGGTAATATTCCGCTAACTATAAAATTAACGAAATCAACATACCAAGGAAGGTTAGAAGACTTACCTGTCGCCATGGCTGTCGCGACAGCGATTGCGGCAACAAAGAGCTGCTCATCTGGGAAAGTCTCCAGTATGTGTGTCTCATCTAACGGTAGACTCTGTCCCGTCTCCAACCTCGACAAGTGGTCTGCCACCTGATTTTCTGTCCCCTTTTTGTCTTTGATCTCAAGGTCGAACTCTTGTAATAGCAAGATCCATCGTATCAACCTAGGCTTTGCATCCTTCTTTGCGAACAAATACTTTAGGGCAGAATGGTCGGTGTGTATTATTACTTTCGTCCCAAGTATGTAGGAACGAAACTTGTCGATGGAGAACACCACAGCTAACAGCTCCTTTTCTGTGGTGGTGTAGTTCACTTGGGCGTCATTTAGCGTCTTGCTGGCATAGTATATGACGTGAAACAACTTATCTTTGCGCTGCCCAAGTGCTGCCCCGACAGCATAGTCACTAGCATCACACATGATCTCAAATGGCTGTGTCCAGTCTGGTGGCTGTACTATGGGGGCTGTCACTAGCTTTTCCTTCAGAACCTTGAATGCTTCAGTACATTCCTCATTAAAGTCAAAGGGTCGGTTCTGTTCTAAGAGATGGCATAGGGGCTTCGTGATTTTCGAGAAATTTGCGATGAATCTCCGATAAAAACCCGTATGCCCTAAAAAACTTCTAATACCCTTGACTGTGGTTGGCGGCGGCAGCTTCTCTATGACTTCAATTTTGGCCCTGTCGACTTCTATCCCACGGCAGCTAATCTTATGGCCTAGGACTATCCCTTCGTCCACCATAAAATGGCATTTTTCCCAATTTAGAACAAGATTAGCTTTTTCACATCTTTCAAGTACCTTTTGAAGATTGCCGAGGCAGCTCTCAAAATCGTCTCCAAAGACGGAAAAATCATCCATGAAAATTTCTAGGAAGTCCTCTACCATGTCGGAGAATATAGCCATCATGCACCTTTGGAAGGTGGCAGGTGCGTTACAGAGGCCGAACGGCATTCTCCTAAATGCGTATGTTCCGTAGGGGCATGTGAAAGTCGTTTTCTCTTGATCCTCTGGTGCAATAGCAATTTGATTGTAACCTGAATAACCATCAAGAAAACAATAGTAAGGTTTACCCGCTAATCTATCAAGCATTTGATCAATAAAGGGTAAAGGAAAGTGGTCTTTTCGGGTAGCTTTATTAAGCTTCCGATAGTCCATACAAACCCTCCAACCGGTCACAGTCCTGGTTGGGATTAACTCGTTGTTTTCGTTGGTTACCACTGTCATTCCTCCTTTCTTTGGAACACATTGCACCGGGCTTACCCATTTGCTGTCGGAGATGGCGTAAATAATACCAGCGTCTAACCATTTAATTATCTCTTTACGCACTACCTCCTTCATCGCAAGGTTTAACCGCCTTTGGGCATCAATAGTCGGCTTATGATCCTCCTCGAGGAGGATTTTATGCATGCATATTGCCGAACTAATGCCTTGAATGTCTACTATCGTCCATCCAATCGCCTTTTGTGCTGCCTTAGCATGTCGATCAGCTGTCGTTCCTGTTCCTGCGGCAGCTTAGCAGAGATGATTATGGGCAGTGTGTCATCACAACCAAGATAAGCATATTTAAGCTGCCTTGGCAGGGGCTTAAGTTCTAAGACAAGTGGTTCAACAGTAGAGGGCTTTTGGATTAAATGGTTATCCGAAGTGTAATTCAAAGGTTCGAATAACTTACCTGGACGATGGTCTAACCAATCTACCTCCTCCTGACCTTTAGTATCAGATGTATCGGATTCAGAGGAGTCACTGTCGTCGTTGCTGTCGTGACAGGCCTGTAGGTGGCTGTCGCAGCAGTGACCAAATTTTATATCACGGCAGCCCGACCTGATGCAGGGTTGATCAAAGGTCACCTCAATGATGGCCTTGCATTCCTCATCTACATCGGCATGTTTCATTGCTTGGAGAACATTCAACTTAATCTCTTGATCGTTCACCGCATGGTGAGTTCTCCTTTCTCCACATCAATCAATGATCTTCCCGTGGCTAAGAAGGGTCGCCCAAGGATGACTGGTGCGTTCTCATCTGCCTCACAATCTAAAATAAGAAAGTCAGCAGGAAAAATAAGCTTATCCACTCTTAACAAAATATCTTCAATTTTTCCCTCGGGGTGAACGTAAGAGCAGTCGGCTAGCTGTAGAGTAACTGTCGTGGGCCGCGCCTTGCCAATACCTAATTTCTGAAAAATAGATTTGGGCATTAGATTAACACTGGCACCAAGATCACAAAGTGCCTTACCCACAAATTTGTCGCCGATTACGCAAGGTATGATGAAGCTCCCCGGATCCTTCTTTTTCTGGGGTGGCTGCCGATGAAGAATGCTCATGCAACCTTCTTGCATCCTTACCGTTTCAAATTCCCCAAGTTTAGATTTTTTTGACATAACATCCTTGAGAAATTTAGCATAACCGGGCATCTCCCTAACAACATCTAACAACGGAATGTTAATATGAACCTGTTTAAAAATATCATAAATCTTTTTAAGTTGAGATTCATGCTTAGCTTGCTGTATCCGTTGAGGAAAAGGTGGTGGAGGACGATAATCAGCAATGCGTCCTTCCCACTGCATGCGAATCTGAGGACGATAATCTTCTTTTTTCTCCTCTGTCGCTTCTGCTGTCGTGACAGGCTCATCGGCAGTAGTCTGTTTATCACCTGTCGGGGCATCTTCCTCGGCAGGTTTATCCAAGGCAGGTTCCTTTTCTGTTTCAGCTTCTTTTTCTAGCCCTGGTAGTTTCTTCCCACTCCTAGTAGTAATCGCCTTACATTGCTCATGTGGGGGCGGTCTAGCATTTTCAGTATTGCTAGGGAAACCTCCATTCTGCCTCGGCTTAATATGTTGCGACACCTGACCCATTTGTGTCTCTAGAGATTTCAAGGTAGCTTCATGGTTTGTCATCCTCATCTCGGTTTTATCTATAAAATTTTCCGTCTTCTTGACAAACTGATTTATATTCTCCATATACGTACCGGTCTGAGACATAAAGGTGGCCAGAGTCTGCTCCAATACACTACTCGTGGCAGGTGGTGGCTGCTGTTGCTGCTGCTGCGGCAGGTTCTGCGACGGCAGTTGCTGTCGCGTCAACAATCTAGGACCCCCTGATTCTGATTATATGCTTGCGGATTCAGGGCATTGTTAGGATTACTCCAGGAAAATTTGGGATCTTTCCGCCAATTGGGATTATAGTTGTAGGAGTTATAATTCGGCTTGTAATTTCCAACATATTTTCCCTCTTCTATATTTATCGGACACTCTTCCCTACTATGATTTCCCTCACAAATAGCACAAACTTCCTCAACAGCAAATCCTCGTAATTCCTCTTCATTCAATAAGTGTTTCATTGCTTTAGTAAGGAATGCTACCTGGGATTTCATAGTGCTGTCGGCCTCATAGTCCTTGACAGCAAGTACCCGTTTACCCCCTCTTCTAGCTGTCGGAAACTGCTCCTCATTCTTAGCTAGATTTTTCAGAACTTGCAATGCCTCGTCTGGATCTTTATCCAATAATAGTCCATTCGCTGCAGAATCAATCCGAATGCGAGTTTGTAAGTTAGCAGCATTATAAAACTTAGTTACCTGATTCTAGACAGGAAATCCATGCATTGGACAGTTCCGTAGAAGAGTAGTAAATCTGTCCCAGGCCTCGTGCATCGGCTCGTCATCTTCCTGTTGAAAAGTAGCAATTTCGTTACGTAATCGCTCAGATAAATGTGAAGGATTAAAACGAGATAAAAATTCACGAGTTAGATCTGCCCAAGTCATAATGGAACCCAGTGTAAGTTTATTCCACCAAGTTTTAGCTCTGTCCCTCAATGAATGGGGGAATAACCGAAGCCTCAGTATCTCCGGACTAACTCCTGGCAGTCTAAACGAACCACAGATCTCCTGGAACGTTTTGAGATGCTCCATAGCATCTTCTGTCGCAGAACCACTGAACTGCCCGGCGTTGTTGATCATACTAAACATGACAGGTTTAAGCTCGAAGTTGTCAACATCAATATCCGGCAGCGTGGTCTCCAGCTCTACATGATCGTTCAGCATGTAGTCACGACATGACCGTCGTCCATCTGCCCTCGGCGGGTCATCGACAGGTGGTACACCGTCACCAACAGGCTGGTTACGTGCCATCTGCTCTAGCTGTTCCTCGAGGTATTCGTTCCGGTCTAAAAGGCGGCGAAGTTGTTTCTTGAGATTGAAGGAACGTTCGATCTCCGGATCTAATTTATACTCAGGATCTTCACCTCTTTTCGATCTGCGCATAAACAAGAAAACCTCGTGAAAAGCGAGAGTTGAAAGCACAAAAGAAAAATTAAAGAAAACTAAAAATAAAAACAAAAAGAAAAAGAAAAATAAAAAAAAAGTGCAATAAAAGAAAGATGTAGTTATGTTGCCAATCCCCGGCAACGGCGCCAAAAACTTGTTGCGTGTAAAAGAGTCTATCGCAATTGTAGTGCAAGTGTACACGACGCAAGTAGTAAAGTGATACGAAGTATCGGATATCGTCTCCACAGGGATTGGGCTAATGACTTCACCTTGTTTACTGCACGAAAGTAAAGAAAATAATTAAGAAAGATGTCACGAAAATAATAAGGAAAATCGCAAATAAAATAATTGAGATATCAAGAATGAGAGAATGGGCTGGTATTGAATTGCTCGGTAGTGCAGGTATTGAATTGCTTAGGATCTCCAGTTCTGTCGTCGCTCCGTCGTCGACAGCACCTGTCGCGGCGGCTGTCCGTTAGCTGTCGCGGCAGCAGACACACCAACTCCGTACTTCAAGCTTGGCAAGAATCCCAGATCTGCCTTGGCCTATCCCTAGGTCCAAGTCTGTCGATGATCACGTCTTTGATGATACCTCCCGGCTTGAATCGAAGGATGAACACCGATGTGTATGAATTCTTCCTTAGCCACTTAACCTCGCCCTATCCCTAGGCACGAGATGGTTCAACTATAAACTAGAGAACGCGCTTTTATTTCTTTCGTATACTTAACTCTCCCGATGCTAAGTAAATGGATAACCTCACAATGCTCTCCCGATGCTCTTGCAAGATGTTAAAACCAAAATAAAAGAACTTGAAGTTTATTTTATTGAACTGAAAAATCATAAAACAAAGCAACCCTTGCAACTACTTTACAAAACAACCCGTGGCCCTAGGGGAAATTTAGAACATGTCGGTGACGGGTGGACGGCATGGGTTTTTGGTTTCGGTTATGGGGTAATCGGTTGTGCCTCATAGGTTAAATCTATGCCCTTATATAAGCTTTGGGCTCAAGTCATCTAAGGTAACAAGGATTACAACTTTAATTAAAAGTAAGATTCTAATAGACTAAATCTCTAAAGACTCATACTTTCCTGCCGCATCCTTGCTTTTAGGAATTTCCTCTCCTTGAGCTTTGGCTTGACATATCTTTTGATCCGGGGCTTGGAAAAATATGTGGCTTTCACACGACAGACGAGCAGATTTTTCTCTATCTATCGAGGTCCACTTCGTTTTTTCCTCTTCATAAGTCTGCTGTCACCATGCTGTCACGACAGGTCCATGGCAGCTTCGTCTTCTTTGTCAGCTAGTCCAGTTCAGCTTTCCTGCTTCTTTGCCCTGCGCCTGCCTTCTTTGTCAACTATGGCAGATACCTGCAAAAATAGCCATCTTTTAGTAGAATCCGTGCTTTTGATCCATTTGTGATGTTTTACTAAAAACTAAACTAAATGCAATGCAATGATGCTTGAATGTAGCAGAAATATGGGTTAAAAAAGGTGTAAATAATAGAACTTTTACGCACTCAACACTTACGCTCGTTGTTTCATCAATGCAGAAAATTGAAAATTTGGAGGCGACTTAAGAGCAAAAGGAATCCAAGGTTTTGCTAAAGAAATGTATGTGGTTCACCCTTAGTGTAATAAGAGGCAATGGGTGGGAATTTATACTTTGGAATGTTTGAGAATGTTTCTTTTACTTTGAGCATATTGGTTTGACTATATTTAAATTGCAAATGGCCTTTGGAGTTCAGATTTTGGTTTATTTGGAGTTTTGACTTGTTATGGTTTTGGGTGAGCTAAGAAGCATGCCTTTAGTGCCTTTGCTTGGGTATTTATTGCTATGTTTAGGCTATAGCTTCGATATGATGATTGGTTATATGTATCCTTGATTTATGAATGTTGTGGCATATCTCGGGGTTGATTCGAGTGTGAAAAAGCATGAAAAACCAGCATTTTCTGCTGTCACAGTGCATGGTGTATCGAAACACCCCTAACTGTTTCGAAACGGAGGCCTGTAATGGCCATAGCGTTTCGGAATAGCTGAAGGTGTTTCGGAACAGTTTGGCCACTAGAAAGGCCTGTTTCGATACTGGTCTCGGAACACACCCGAGTACCGAAACAGTCAACACCATTTCGATAAGGGCTTCTTCCACACACACGGGCATTTGGAACAAGCCTAGAAAATAGATTGGAAGGCTGCATAAAACTGATATTGTCAACGTGATCCTACCAGCGAAAGATAAAAAAGATCATTTCCAGCCTTCAAGCCTATGCATGATCGATGATAGCCTTCCATAGAGTAACATTGTTTCTAGTTTCTCCTAACGGCAAGCCCGAATAAGTTGTCGGCAGTGAACCCAAACTGCATCCAACCGACTCAGCCCATTGGTTAACAATACCCTCTTCGATGTTAAGCCCAACCAGACTTGTCTTTCTCATGTTTAAAGTAAGCCTATATGCCACTTCAAAAATACGTAGCAATCTTTTTATATTAATCACTTGTTGTTCCTCCGCTTTGGAAAACAAAATTAAGTTGTCCACAAATTGCAAATGGGAAACAGACAAAACATTAGCTCCAATCATTGCTCCTTCAATATAACCCCGTAGAACTGCTCTCTTAATCAACGAACTTAATGCTTCTCCAAAGATATTAAAAAGATACGGGGATAAGGGATACCCCTGTCTCAGCCCACACTTAATCGAGAAACATTTCGAGGGAAGCCCATTTACTAAAATTGAGATTTTTGTCGTAGACACACAAGTGGCAATCCATTGCCTCCATCTCCAACCGAACCTCATTTTCTACATAACTAGATTTAAAAAGGTCCAATCCACTGTATCGTAGGCTCTTTTAAAATCTGCCTTGAAGACGATAATTTTATCCTTCTTTCTCCTTACTTCGTCAATTATTTCATTAGCAATTAATACGCAGTCTGAAATTTGTTTTCCGGGGGTAAATGCAAACTGATTTTCTCGTACAACTTCGTTGATGCAACGAACTAATCTCTTAGACAAAACTTTGGCCAGAATTTTATACAAACTTCTAACGAGGGAAATTGGTCTACAATCACCAATCGAGGAGGGGTATTGTTTCTTCGGTATCAGCGTGATGAATGAGAGATTAGCATAAACTTATGATAGCTTATTTAGCTTCTTTATTATACTCTCTTTACATGGTTTTAGAATGTTTTGAGTTTTACAAAATGTTAATTGGAGGGAAAGGCTGACATTAGAATCTATCAGAAGCCTTTTTCACTAAAGAGGTATTTTGGAGAATATGCAAGCGGGCTGCTGAATTGGTGCAACAAGATAATGAAGCTATTTTGAAACTTAAAAATGCTGTCATTGAGCGATCCAAAGTTGTGGACTCTACTGTTCTGGGCAGATACAATACAACATATGGAGAAAAGAATTTGAGAATGATAACCTAAATTTCACAATGTGCTTGATGAGGGGTCAAATTATAATGGCATAGGTTTATGTAAGCATAGCAACGATGAAAAATAAGCTTGATTTGCAGACACGATAACCTATGGCGGTGGAAAGAGGGTTGGTAGAAAAATAAAATTTTCAAATTTTTAGGGAAGATGGTGAAAAATAAAGTTTTGAAAGTTTGGGGGTTAAATTAGAAATTAATTCTTTTTATTAACGAAAGTTAACCGTCAATGGACCAAAATAGACACGATTCAAAACGTAAGTGTTAAGAATGATTTTTTTGAATTCGAATGACTAAACAAACCCCAAACAAAAGGGATCACCGGTGAAGACTACCAAAAAAATTTCGAAATAGTGGAATTTGAACTTAAAGAGAATCGACATAAAGAGTAAAATATACTAGAGGTTACTTAATTATAGGTTTAGTGACAAATATGTCACTCTTCTTCTAAAAGTAAAAATTGAGTCACTTAATTGTAGGCTTAGGAACAAACATGTCACTTTTTCTCTTCTAAAAGTAATAATTCAGTCACTCAATTATCGGTTTAGGAACAAACAAGACACTCAATTAAACTTTTATAACAAACAAGTCATTGTCATGAAAATTGAAACAAGGACTTGGTATAATAATGATTTTAGTCCCTGAAACTTATGCATTCTATTAAATTGATCATAACTTGAAATAGTTCAATAAACTTAACCCAACATATGTGGTAGCCCGACAGACACAATCACCTCACAACTAGACAGTTGAAAGACAAATAAAATAGACTCGTTATTACCTTAACGCCGCCAACTAATAGAGACAATCACTTTACTAATAAAATTTTTACCGATAAATAGTTAATTTTATGAAATTTAATTATATATGATTATGTTAAATCGAAACTTGTCAAATTCAAATTAAATGAATATCCTAATTGAGACCCGTAAAAGATCTTTATCTACCGAATTTACTTTTGTTGCATAAAGAAAAGAAAAACATTTCATCTAAAATTAATATTTTAATGTTTAATAAAATTTATTCTAATATTTTAGTTAGTTATTAAATTTATTAGTTTTGAAGGAAATTTTAAGTTTATATAGTCTGTATTAGTTTATGCAAAAATACATTTAAAACTATGTTGTTACATTTTAATTTAATTAATTGTGTTTTAATGCTATATCATTTTAGTTGTGTTTCAATACTATATCATTTTATATATAACTTTACTAAGTGTGGACTGTGGACCTCTTGCAATTAATTTAACTCTAAATTTAATTATATGGGAACCATTGAGTGATCCCAATAGTAAAAAATTGAATAATCTTTTTAAATAATTTAAATTTGAACAATATAATTTATAAATAAATGTAAATGAATTTTTTAAATATGAAATCGGACTAAAATCTTTAGTCTAATCAGATTAAAATACAAAAAAAGAATTAATTGCATGGATTCCATGTTTTTATATTATAATAATATTTTATGGAAGTTAAAAAACATGCGTTTTTATGTTGATCCTGTAACCCTCGTCCCGGTCCGGATGCTTGACCGATCCGAGTGGGCTACACGGAGATAACCGAGATGAAACCCGTTAAGGCTCCACTTCGGTTACCGATCCTAGAGAATTTTTTTATTTTTATCTTATCTAAATACATTGATTAAACCTAAACGGAAGCCTAACAACAAATCGGGCCTAAGCCTAAACTTTGGAACCCTTTAGAGACGTCAAAAAGCCCAAAAACAAGCCTGTGTTTCGAAACAGTCAGAGCCCGTTTCGAAACACCAGCTTCAATTTAAAAGTCAGACACCCGTTTCGAAACGCATCCACCCCGTTTTAGAACAGGGTTTCGATTTGCCTTGTCGTTTCGATACTAGTTTCGAAACAGGCACCTCCAGTAGCAAAAGTGTTTCGAAACTGGTTTCAAAACAGGGGCTCACAGTAGCCAAAACGTATCGAAACGAGTTCCGATACGGGGGCCCTGGAACCATACCCGTTTTGAAACAGGACAACCAATTTCGAAACACCTGTTGCCTGCAATTTTCTAAAGTCAGTTTTAGACATCCCCAATTGATTCCAAGCGTCCGAAACGACTACCCAAAGCATACAAATCATACAAATACATTCTAAAGGCATGCTCCCTAGCAACCATACTCGACATACACAAGATATACAAAAAGACATCCATTCTAAAGGCCATACATGACATTACATATAGCATGCTTTAACAAAGTCAACACTTAGACAATTTTAAGGTAGGCAAAAACCAACATGGTTTACAAGCAAGGCATACTCCAAGAGCCAAATTAACAAACATATAAAAGAAGTCTAACATGCTCCTAAACAACAACATCCTCATACTTCAAAAGCATCGTAGCACGAATACATGTCTCATTGCTTGACCATTACATCATAACTAAAAATAAGGGTGTTCATGGTTAACCGTTGGTTAACCATTAAGAAAGAGTCTCTAATTTTCTATGCATTCTTAGATACATTCTCTATGCATTTTCTCTCTAATTACATTAAGAACATATAATTTTTACACTAAGAACATAACTTATAGGTTAACCGTTATAGTATTTTGGTTAACCGCGAACACCCCTAACTAAAAACCATACTTGATAGCTAGCACCACAAAGCACACACACTTAGAGGCCTCTTCTTGCACTTAGCAACCCACGAGCTACTGATCTGCAATGTCGAACAAAGAGAGCGTAAGCAATAAAGCTTAGTGAGGGTAAGCTCTTTAAAAACAAATCTCGACAATGCAGGGTCCAAACACGATCTCAACCAAGGTAAATGCATGACCATACCTTCGATCCTCAAGAGCTAAAATGTCAATGTTTCATGAACAAATATCTAATAACATGTCATGCTCAACAAGCTCATTTCCACAACATATGTAAGCACATATAAACATCCAAATAGGAAACACATTTCCACATCACATTGATACACATATCAATTTATATTGGCACCTAGCTATGACTCGAATACGCGGATAACCACGTTGGAATTAACATCCAACAACCACTTTACCTCACGGTGGGATTACACTCATCACCGGTCTCGCGGAGGGGATTCTACTCATCCTCACGCCCCGTCGATGGGATTCCACTCATCATCGACTAATACATATAACAATTTATGGGCGAACCCGTACTCCTCCTTGGTGACTCAACGCCACCAAAGCCACGCGCAAATTTGACTCATGTGTGCACACTAATATCCTAATGATCGATCATTTGTACTCAAGCATACTAGTGCCAACATTTAACTCAATTCACATTATCAATTACAACCAATTCTGTGCTTAGCACGTACTCTCCATGATCACAATCATGAACAATTCACATGCATATCACAATGCATCACAATCATGCCTCATCACACATGTATAACACATTATACATAAATCATCATATCATAAACATCACGAGGCATAAACATCAATTAAAAGTTCAACCAATGTCTCTAGTTTAAGCTTAGGATTAGGCTATCACCCTAATCCTAACTCTAGATGGGTCTACCAAGCCCGACCTAGTCCACATGCTTGAACCAAACTCTTAAAAACCACTTTGAAAATATTAACCACTCATCTATACTTCCAAGCTCAATTACCAAGCAAGCAACCACCTTCAAGCTTCCGGATTCCCTCCTGATGCTTCACCAACACAAGTTCTTGCCTCTAAACAACCTCAACACAAACCAAACAACTTTCAATCAGCCCAAGCATCAAAGTAGTTAACCCGGAATACAATTCAAACATCAAACTCAACATTTCAAGCCATGAACAAACCCCAAATTTACCAAACTCATGCAGCCGATAAACCTCAATCAAAACCCATGTTTCTAACACTTTTTATACCCCAAATGATCCCAAAGCAACCCCCAACCATAGTAATAACATTAGCCCACCAATTCTAACCTAAAACAGCCCCCAAAACTCATCCAAAACCCTTCAAAAACCCCCATTAAACCTAAATCCGAAAATTAGTTTAAATCATGTAAAATTCATATATGTGGAACCATTTGACTCATAGACTTCATAACTAACAACATCAAATCGAAATTTTAAGTTAAACATCATAAAGTTATCATTTTTAATCAAAGCCTCTAAAAACTCAATTTCCAAAACATTGAGGAAAATGAAAACTATTTGTACTTTCGAAGAGAGGAAGCTG
This sequence comes from Hibiscus tridactylites, assembly GCA_958450335.1. Lineage (NCBI taxonomy): Eukaryota > Viridiplantae > Streptophyta > Magnoliopsida > Malvales > Malvaceae > Hibiscus > Hibiscus tridactylites. The sequence goes on from OY288274.1 coordinate 18,125,939, forward strand.
AGGACAAGTCAAAAATGATATTACCTTTCAAAACCGAGTTGAAATGAAGAAGAAATGTGATGGAATAGTGGAAGGGATGAGAGCTCTCTTTTCACGTTAGTTTTGTTTGGAGAAGAGAATGAATAGTGGTTATTTGATAAAAAGGGGGTTTAAAATTAAAACTTGGGCTATTTACAATATTTCCATTAATGAATGGCTATTTTCAAATTCTTTAAAATCTCTCCAAATTGCATTTCATTCAATTTAGTCCATCACAAAAATGTTTGTTTTTGAAACCCGATGCCCAAAAGATTATTTTAATTATAAAACCGATCCCGAAATAATATTAAAATATTATTTTCACCCGACCCCTAAACCCGGGTGTTACAGATCCTATCTTTTTTTGTCGTGACAAGTTTAATATTTAAAATTTTTAAGTTTAAACTACAAAACAAGTGCTTAATTTATGTTTTTTTCCTACAGCAGGTGCTTAAAGTATTTTTGTTGAAATATGTGTTTAAAGTTTAGCTAAAATAGGTAACTAAAGTTTTGTTTTTTGTTGTTGAAATAGATGCTAAAGTGGGTGCCTCAGTTGACTTTAAAACAAGTCAAAAACAAAACTTTAGACACCTATTTCAACCAAAATATATTTAAGCACTTATTTCAATAAAAATATACTTTAAGTATTTATTGCAAAAAAAAAAAAGGGATGCTCACTTATTTTGTAGTTTAATTTTTTTTAATTAAAAACACATATCTAATTCTCATCGATCTCGCCTCATAAGATAGCGAGTTTGTAAATCCAAAAAATAAAAAAGAAAATACAAAAATGGATCATCTCATTTTAATACTAAATTCGATTACATTTTTAAATGTGTCATTTGTGGCCCCATTCGGCTTCAACTTGGGTCTCTGTCCCAAACCCCAACAAAGGACACCCTATAGGCCCGCCAAATTATTTATGCTTTTTCTTATTTATTTAGTTTTAAAGATGCGCCTCTTGAAAAAAAAAATCAATTACACTTTTTTTTAATTTTATTTATCCAATTAAGTTTTGTACTTTAAAATTGAAAATGTTAATAGAAAATTTTCTATTTATTCAAAAGTGAATCTAACATGCAAAAGAGGGACTGATTCGTATATTTATTGTCAATTTATTTCTATTTTTATCCTACTAGATTTTGTAATACTAATGATGCGGGAAGAAAATATTTTATGATAAAAATATGAAAAAATTTGCCACATTCGGCGAGCACCGAAGAGCACCATTAATTTAATTTATAAAGATTAAAAATTTAAAGGACTCATCATATAATTATAAATTATTTAAAAATTAAAAGGTAAATTAATTAAAATATATTATTTCCTTTTTTTAAGCATATATCAAAATATCTATCTACCCCTAAGTTACAAAATCATAATTTTTTATTATTTAAAATTCAAGCCACGTGGTCACTACCGTCACTGAAGCTTCCTCCTACCGCTAGTCTCTATCTAATGTTCCTTAGGGTTTAAACAGTACAACAAAAATAGGGTGCTTATCAATGCTTTTTTAAAACTGATGTTTTTATAATAGGTTAACTACTGGAATAGTCACTTATGTTTTCCCCCAGTACAGAGTTAGTCATCGATTTTGAAAAACGAATAGTAAGGTCACTTACGTTTTTGGGGCGTAAACTTTTGGTCAGCCAACCGTTTGTTGCCGTTAAACACTGACGGATTGCTGACCTGGCAACGAAAAATAAGGGTAAATTACTGCAATGGCCATTAAAGTTTATCTCATGTACATTTTTGCTCCCCAATTTAAAAAATAAACATTATAGTCACTGATAAAAATGATTCTTTATAATTTCACCCTTGAATTTTTAAAAATTCATTTTTCAACCCTAAAACTTTACAATCAATTAGTACAATAATATTATAAATGCTTAGATGAAAAATAGGTGCCCAAAGTATACCATTTTTAAACTTAGGTGCCAAAATTGCTTTTATTTAATAACTAAACTTTCAAATTGCTCATATTTTTTCACTCTGAATTATTATTATTATTATTATTATGATAACATGTCATGTGATTTTTATTATTTTTAAATTAAAAATAATTTTAAAATAAAATAATTTTTATTTTTATTAAATTTAAAATATTTAAAAAATATATTAATTTTTAAAATAATTTAGGTGTCTAAAGTATTTTTTTTGTAAAAATTGGTGCCCAAAGTTTCTATAGGTACAATTTTAGGTGCCTGGTTGTTAAATGGGCGTTAAGAAAATTGTCAACCAATCGGTGCTTGACACGTGGCATTAATTTTATTTTTTAAAACTTTTTAATGGAAAATACTCATGTAAAACCTATGTTTGATTTTGATATAATTAAATCTTTAAGGATCAATTTGTAAAACTTAAAATTGTTTTTATAAGTCCCTTAATAAGTTTTAAAACACCAACACTTTAAAACTGATTTATAAAATTCAAACTCAAAATATTTTCTAAGTGTTCCAAGGCAAAACCATTGAAAATCGTCCAGGAGTATCGATACAGCACCAAGCGTATCGATACCATTTTACCAAACTTGGTTACTGTCGGAGCCAGTATCATACCCCAAACCCTCGTATCGATACTGCCCTGTGTTAAAATTCAAAGAGTTTGAATAGCGTACCGATACGGCAAACCCTCGTATCGATACGACCCTTATAATTTTTAAAGATTAAGTCGGTTTAAAAATATGACCGTTGGTGTCAGTTGGTTGGTAACCAAACTTTAAAAGTTTGTTGACCCGTATCGATACGCCTAACCCTCGTACCAATACAGTTGTGGACAGTGAGCTAAGTTCAGAAAATAGTATCGATACGGCCCTTGCCGTTTCGATACCCAGTACCAATACGCTTACGTGCGTATCGATACCCCTTATTAAATGCACACAATGACTCTTTCTTTTCTGAGACAGGTACCGATACCCCTTCCCGCGTACCGATACCGGTAGCTGCAGAAGTGCATTAATGGTGGTAAGAGAGGGTTCCAACGGCTCCATTTATGTTCCCAACCACCCAAACGGCTAGAAATCAATGTGGAGGTATAAAAGACATATCCAAAAGCTACAGCAACAACTATTGATCTTCAAGAAAACACTTATTCATCAAATCCAAGCAATTGTGCCAAAATTCCTATTTGTCTAGAAATCCCAATTGTAATCTCCATTCATATTTTGTCAAATTGGGTTGAGTGCTTGTATTGGGGCTATCATTTGTATTGAGAGATACCTTATTAGCCATCAAATTTCTTTGTTCACTTGTGTGAGGATTGGGTTGATTTTTGGGTAGAAAAATCAACCGAAATTGTAAAGGGTTGCCTCCTTGTCCTAGAAAAGGGGAAGAGCAATTTGGTGGAATTGTTGCAAATCCTTAGTGAAGCTAAGGTAGTGGATGTAGAGTTCATTTGGAACTTGAACCACTATAAATCTCTTGTCCATCATTTTTAATTTGCAAATTTCCACCACAAAACTTTAAATTTCCAATTCACCCCCCTCTTGGTCAATATCGATCTTGCGATCCACTCAACAATTGGTATCTGAGCCTACCTCTTTGAGGATTAACAACCACAAGAGGAGTTCCTTGGAAGAGTATGATCATCAAAGTATCAAGAGATGACTTCAACCTCCGGTTCCGGCATGTACGAGTCACAATCCACTACAAAGCCTCCTTTCTTCAACGGTGATAACTATTCTTTTTGGAAGAATAGAATGCGTCTATTCATCAAGTCAAGTGACTATCTTGTGTGGGATGTCATTGAGGATGGGCCATATATTCCATTGAAGCAAGATGGTGAAGGCAAGATGGTGCTAAAGAAGAAAGTGGAAATGAGTGAAGAGGAGAGGAAAAAGATTCAAGTCAATGATAAAGCTCTCCACATGTTATTTTGTGCTTTCGGTCCGGACATCTACTCAAAGGTCTCATCTATTGAAAGTGCCAAAGAAGTGTGGGACACTCTTGAGACCACTTATGAAGGCACCAATGATGTTAAAGAAACTAAGATTGGACTTCTCAATCTTAGCTATGAAAATTTCAAGATGGAGCCCGATGAGACGGTGTCAAAGATGTTTGATCGTTTCTCCACGATTGTCAATGGTCTAAAGGGCTTTGGAGAGATCATACCAGAAGACAAGCTTGTCCGGAAGCTACTCTATTCACTTCCCAAGTCTTGGGATGGGAAGAGAACCGCTATCATCGAAGCAAAGAACTTGAAGACATTGAAGCTTGATGAGCTTGTGGGTTCTCTCCTTACTCATGAGATCATGAAGCAAGGAAGGGAAGATGAGAAGAAGAAAGAAGAGAAAAGGGTAGAGAAGCTTGAGGTTGAGAAGAAGAAGAAGATGGGAATAGCTCTCAAGGCTAAAACTTCACAACATGATGAGAGCTCATCTTGTGAGGAGGATGAACTTGAAGAATTGGCTATGATAGCCAAACGGTTCTCACGTTTCATGAGGTCCAACCGGGGAAGAAAAATCCAAAGGAAGATGGACTTCAAAGGCAAGAACAAAGAAGAAGGAAAGGATCCCATCATTTTCTTTGAGTGCAAACAACCCGACCACATACGTTCGGAGTGCCCTCAACTCAAGAAGAAGGGCTTTGAGAAGAAGAAGAGACTCAAAGCCAAGCTTGCTACTTGGAGTGATGAGGAGTCATCGGAGGATGACGAACAAGAAGTGGCTAATCTTTGCCTCATGGCACTTGAGGAAGATTCCTCCTTGGTAACCTCTAACTCATCTACTTTAGATTTTTCATATGAAGAATTAAATGATGCATATGATGAGTTACAAGAGGTATATGATGAATTAGTTGAGAAGTTTAAAGAGTCGGTCATTAAAAACAAGAAAATCATTTTAGAACTAAATGAGAAAAATGACTCACTCACTCAAGCTAATTCAAAAATTGAGAAAAAGATATTAGGATTAAAAGATGAACTAAAGTTCTTTCAAGATGAAAATGTTGATCTTAATAACCTTTTATCTCAATGTAATAGTGAACACCAAAAGGTGTTGGGTGAGCTAAATGAGCTAAAAAAGTCTTTAAAAATTGTTGGTAGTGTCAAGCATGAAGTAGGAGAATCCTCTAGAACACACCAACCTAAGAAAAAGACTAACTACTACAAACAAGGTAGCTATCCTAGACATAGTAGAGCTAAAAGAATTAGAAGTGTATGGGTTCCTAAGGAACTTGTTAAATCTAATAATATTATTGCTATGTCATCTTGGATTCCTAAGGGAACCAAGGTTTTGGGAGCTAACACTCATGGACCCAAAATGATTTGGGTACCAAAAACCAAATTTTAATATCTTTGTTTGTAGGGGGAGCATTGCTACAAGGCCAAAGAACAAAGTCAAAACTCATGGTACCTTGATAGTGGATGCTCGAGGCACATGACCGGAGACAAGAGTCGATTCATGGATTTAAAGCCAAAAAGTGGAGGAGTAGTAACATTTGGTGACAACTCCAAAGGCCACATTAAAGGTATTGGCTCCATAGGTAATCACTCTACCATTCTCATTGAAAATGTATTATATGTCGATGGTCTCAAACACAATTTATTGAGCATAAGTCAATTGTGTGATAAAGGATTTAATGTTTTATTTGATAAAAATGGATGCAAAATTGTAGACATTAAATCTAATAATATTATGCTCATAGGTCATCGCATAGGAAACATATACATGGTGCATTTAGATGACATACATACATCTCATGCATGCTTAGTTGCTCAAAATGAAAATGATGCATGGTTGTGGCATAGGAAGCTAGGACATGCTAGCATAAGTGTTTTAGAAAAACTAGTCTCTCTAAATCTAGTTAGAGGTTTACCCAAAATAAAATTTTCAAATGATAAAATTTGTGATGCATGCTCAAAGGGTAAACAACATAGGTCTTCCTTTAAATCCATTAATGATGTTTCTACTAGTAGATGTTTACAACTAATTCACATGGATTTGTTTGGGCCAATTAGGACTATGAGCTTGAGTGGTAAGTCTTATGCTTTTGTGCTAGTTGATGATTTTTCTAGATTTACTTGGGTTCTCTTTTTAAGTACTAAAGATGAGGCTTTGGAAAAATTCATCACATTTTCAAAACTAACCCAAAATGATCTTGAACTTAGAATTTCACATATTAGAAGTGATCATGGAACCGAGTTTCAAAATTTAGGGTTTGAAAATTTTTTAAATGAAAATGGTATTAGCCATAATTTTTCGGCTCCTTGAACTCCTCAACAAAATGGGGTAGTTGAGAGGAAAAATAGAACTTTACAAGAAATGGCTAGAACTATGCTTTGTGAAAACAATTTACCTAAATAGTTTTGGGCGGAAGCCACAAACACCGCTTGTTATATTGTAAATCGAGTAATGATTAGGCCAATTTTAAAGAAAACACCTTATGAGATTTTAAAATCCAAAAAGCCTAACATTAGTTATTTTCACCCTTTTGGGTGCAAGTGTTTTGTTTTAAATAATGGAAAAGATAACTTAGGTAAATTTGATGCAAAAAGTGATGAAGCCATTTTTATAGGTTACTCTTTAACCTCTAAAGCCTATCGTGTATTTAACAAAAGAACTTTAGTAGTAGAAGAATCTATTCATGTTGTATTCGATGATAACCTCCTTCCTAGGAAGGATTCTTGTGATGATGATGATGTAGGGATCATAAATGCCTTTGATGGAGGTCAAACTTCAAAGGAGGATGAGATTCAAACAAAGAAAGAGGACTCACAAGATCCACCTCTTGAAGCCTTGAAGGACTTGGCTATTGAGGAAAAGGAAGTAAGCTACCCAAGGGAGTTGAACTATGTCAAAGATGGTGAAATCTTGGGTGATCCATCCAAGGGGGTAACCACTCGTTCTTCTCTTAGATTAATGAACCATGTTGCATTTATCTCATGCATAGAGCCTAAAAATATAAAAGAAGCATTGAAAGATGACTTTTGGATTATGGCTATGCAAGAAGAGTTAAATCAATTTGAGAGAAGTAATGTATGGACATTAGTTGATAGGCCTAGTAATCAATCTACAATAGGAACTAAATGGGTCTTTAGGAACAAACTAGATGAGAGTGGTAACATTGTGAGAAATAAAGCTAGACTTGTAGCACAAGGTTACACTCAAGATGAGGGAATAGATTTTGATGAAACCTATGCACTCGTAGCTAGAATGGAAGCCATTAGGATGTTGCTTGCATATGCATGTTATCATAATTTCAAGCTCTTTCAAATGGATGTTAAAAGCACATTTTAAATGGTTTTATAAATGAAGAAGTGTATGTGGAACAACCACCGGGTTTTGAAGATTTAAAATTTCCAAATCATGTTTTTAAACTTACCAAAGCTCTTCATGGTTTAAAACAAGCTCCTAGAGCTTGGTATGAAAGGCTTTCAAATTTTTTGATTGAAAAAGGATTTGAAAAAGGTAAGGTGGACACTACACTCTTTATAAAAATGTATAAAAATGACATCTTAGTAGTTCAAATTTATGTTGATGATATTATTTTTGGTTCTACTAATGAATGTCATTGTCAAGAGTTTGCTAAGTTAATGTAAGGTGAATTTGAGATGAGCATGATGGGGAGCTCTCATTCTTTTTGGGACTCCAAATCAAGCAAAGGAAGGATGGCACCTTCATCAACCAAGCAAAATACATAAAGGATATGCTCAAGAAGTTTGGCTTGGAAAATGCAAAGCCTCAAGCCACTCCTATGAGCTCATCTACAAAGCTTGACAAAGATGAAGGAGGTAAGTGTGTTGACTCTAAGCTTTATCGTTCTATGATTGGATCTTTGCTTTACATTACCGCAAATAGACTGGATATCTTGTTTAGTGTTTGCTTGTGTGCTAGGTTTCAAGCTAGTCCTAAAGAGTCTCACCTTATAGCCGTTAAGAGAATCTTTAGATACCTTAGAGACACTCCTTGTTTAGGTCTTTGGTATCCTACAGACTCTACCTTCAACCTTCATGCTTACTCGGATGCGGATTATGGGGGTTGCAAAATTGATAGGAAAAGTACTTCGGGAACTTGCCAATTCTTAGGTAGTATGCTCATATCTTGGTTCTCTAAGAAACAAAATAGTGTAGCCTTATCTACCACCGAAGCCGAGTACATATCCTTAGGGAGTTGTTGTGCTCAAATCCTTTGGATGAAGCAACAACTCTTAGATTATGGAATTAAAGTTGAAACCATACCCCTAAAATATGACAACACTAGTGCTATTTGTTTAACAAAAAATCCCATCCAACACTCTAGAACCAAACACATAGAAATAAGGCATCATTTCATTAGAGATCATGTCCTTAAAGAAGATGTGGTTATAGAGTACGTAGACACCTTGAATCAATTAGCGGACATATTTACAAAACCCTTAGACAAAGAGCGTTTTTTAGGAGAGAGTTAGGTCTAGCTAGCCTATCTTGACCTTTTTGGACCTCTTTTGAGCTTAAATATGCTTGATCTTGTGAAATGCCATGTTTGTATGCTTAGACTCCCAATTTCTTCCATGCCTATAGTTAGGGGGAGTATGATTCTGTTAAAATATGCTTAGAACTGCTCATACATCATTTGCATACTCATAGGAGATGTTAAGTTCGAGCCTTTGGTTGTTCTTTGAACCAAATATGTAATTCTGGGCATACAATATCGATATCATTCTACGCGTATCGATACATGTTCTTCATTTCGTTTCCCGGAATTTTCTTCGCCTCACGCGTATCGATACGATTCATCTCGTATCGATACGGGTCATTTCGATACGGACCCCTCCGTTTCGATACGACTTTTCCAACGGGCATTTTTGCAAAAAGACAATTCTATCCTCGTATCGATACCCCAACGGGCGTATTGATACTCGACTGCGCTGATGGCATTAAATTAGCTTTTAATGAGTTCAACTTTTACCATAACTCAAATTTTTCAAAACCTAATTAACCCTAGCCGTTTTTGCCTATAAAAGGGCACTTCCTCCTTCATATTTTTCACATCTCAACTCAAACCTAAAAGAGTTTTTGAATCAAGCAAGGCTTTGTGCTCTTTTTCTCATCTTTGTGCTAGTTTTCTTCAAATCTTCAAGTTTCTATCAAGGTAATCTCCTTCTTTCTCTTTTTCAATTTTTTTTTGTTGTTTTGATTCTTTTGTTTCTTTTTTTTTTTAACAAACTTTGTTTTTCTTCAAACTTTTTCTTGAAATTTTCTTCTAAAATTTTTCTTTTCAAAATTTCTTTTAAAATTTTCTTTTAAATTCTTTTACCTTGATTTTTGCTCAAATTGAAGAATTCTCCCTTGCTTAATTTCTCTTTTAGATCATGGCACCAAAAGAACCTTCGAGGAAGCGACCAAGGGCTAATCAAGCCGGTGAATCTTCCAACCTTGGAGCGATTGCTCGTCCTAACTACTCAACCATCTATGAGCAATCCTTTGAAGGCAATTCGGGTCTAAATCACTTTTGTCAATATGAGAATTACAAGATCCGTGACAAAAGGGTAATATCCATCCCTTTTCTCAATTCGGAGCGTTTCAAGTTTGAATACCTCCCCTTGCTTCATCGTTGGAATTTCATGAATTTTATCTCTATTCCCGGTTTTTTCTATCGCCTCTTGGTTTTGATTTTCTATGCTAATGCAAGATGTATTAGTCGTAATGGGGATGTTGTTGCAATTAGCTCTTATCTTATGAGAAAGAAAATAATCCTTGATGTCAAGTCTATTTGTGAGGTTTTTAAGTTGGATGATGAAGGCCTCGATGAGCATGGTATGGGGCATGTTCTTAGTGGATCTGTCACCGCCCTTAATGCTCACGACCGGATTCTACATTTGATGGTGTCGTGGTGGTTTCGTCCTTCCGGAGGAAAATATTCCACCATCCGTCAAGTGGATGATTTTTGGATTCGGTGCTTTCGTGAAGCCAAGCGACCAAATCTAGCTCGACTTATGTTCGCGGAGATCGTCTACCTCGTTCAAAATCGTCACACTCCTCATGTCACCTCCTTCACATACGGTACGGCTTTGAGCTATTTCTTTGCTAAAAAGGATATTGATTGCTTCTATGACATTCCAACTCCTCTCACCAATCCCATTGATGAGCGATCTCTTGCTCGGGCAAAATTCTCTTATGTTAATGGTGAATGGATACGTGTTGCCAAGTTACCACCGGAAGTCGCCGCAATGTATGAAGAGGCTCAAGCTCCTCAAGCTCCTCAAGTCCAACAACCCAATATGGATGCTCTCATGACCTATCTCAATGAGCAATTTACCGGGTTGCGCATGGACATGAATACTCGTCTTACTTCAATGGAAACTTCTTTTGATACTAGGATGACGGGTATGGAGAATCGTCTCACATCTCTTGAAAGCGGGCACAATTCCTTGAATATTTCCATTGCCGCTTTCCATGATGAATGGCGTAATAGCATGCGCTCTAATGAGCCTTTAGGAGTTGATGATGAAGATGATGAAGACGATGCTTTATGTTCTTAGGATTAAGTTTGTTTTAGGATTAAAACCTATGCTTTGATTTCTTGTTTGCTTTTGTTTGGATTTCCAGTTTAATGTTATGATGAATAAAATTATGTTGCTTATTATCTTTATACCTTTGATTTCTTTATGCATTTAATTGTCTCAAAAGGACTTTTGATCTAACAAAAAGGGGGAGAAGAATCTAGCTCACTTCAAAATATTTTGATTTCAATTCAAAGGTTACCAAGCTTAAATTAAGGGGGAGTTAACTTTGTAAAGGTTTTTAAAGGTTTTTCAAAAATGTCAAAAATTTTAAGTTTTAGTTTTGTTATATCAAAAATGGGAGATTGTAAAACCTATGTTTGATTTTGATATAATTAAATCTTTAAGGATCAATTTGTAAAACTTAAAATTGTTTTTATAAGTCCCTTAATAAGTTTTAAAACACCAACACTTTAAAACTGATTTATAAAACTCAAACTCAAAATATTTTCTAAGTGTTCCAAGGCAAAACCATTGAAAATCGTCCAGTAGTATCGATACAGCACCAAGCGTGTCGATACCATTTTACCAAACTTGGTTACTATCGGAGCCAGTATCGATACCCCAAACCCTCGTATCGATACTGCCCTGTGTTAAAATTCAAAGAGTTTGAATAGCGTACCGATATGACAAACCCTCGTATCGATACGACCATTATAATTTGTAAAACTTAAAATTGTTTTTATAAGTCCCTTAATAAGTTTTAAAACACCAACACTTTAAAACTGATTTATAAAACTCAAACTCAAAATATTTTCTAAGTGTTCCAAGGCAAAACCATTGAAAATCGTCCAGGAGTATCGATACAGCACCAAGCGTATCGATACCATTTTACCAAACTTGGTTATTGTCGGAGCCAGTATCGATACCCCAAACCCTCGTATCGATACTGCCCTGTGTTAAAATTCAAAGAGTTTGAATAGCGTATCGATACGGCAAACCCTCGTATCGATACGCCTAACCCTCGTACCGATACGGTTGTGGACAATGAGCTAAGTTCAGAAAATAGTATCGATACGGCCCTTGTCGTTTCGATACCCAGTACCCATACGCTTACGTGCGTATCGATACCCCTTATTAAATGCACACAACGACTCTTTCTTTTCTGAGACAGGTACCGATACCACTTCCCGCATACCGATACCGGTAGCTGCAGAAGTGCATTAATGGTGGTAAGAGAGGGTTCCAACAGCTCCATTTATGTTCCCAACCACCCAAACGGCTAGAAATCAATTTGGAGGTATAAAAGACATATCCAAAAGCTACAGCAACAACTATTGATCTTCAAGAAAACACTTATTCATCAAATCCAAGCAATTGTGCCAAAATTCCTATTTGTCTAGAAATCCCAATTGTAATCTTCATTCATATTTTGTCAAATTGGGTTGAGTGCTTGTATTGGGGCTATCATTTGTATTGAGAGATACCTTATTAGCCATCAAATTTCTTTGTTCACTTGTGTGAGGATTGGGTTGATTTTTGGGTAGAAAAATCAACCGAAATTGTAAAGGGTTGCCTCCTTGTCCTAGAAAAGGGGAAGAGCAATTTAGTGGAATTATTGCAAATCCTTAGTGAAGCTAAGGTAGTGGATGTAGAGTTCATTTGGAACTTGAACCACTCTAAATCTCTTGTCCATCATTTTTAATTTGCAAATTTCCACCACAAAACTTTAAATTTCCAATTCACCCCCTCTTGGTCAATATCGATCTTGCGATCCACTCAACAACTTAGAATTTTTAAATTATTATAAAATCTCAAAATTTTACAAGCTTCACAAAACAATCCTTAAATCCCTAAAAATTCTCAAACTTTTGTCGTCAACTTCCGCCGCTTTCGCCTTCAATTGTCGTCGCTGGCCGCACCCACTTGGTCGCCGGGCCAAGGCGACAATTTTCCCTAACACGGCGTCGCCGGAAACGCCCAACGGTGTGCAGCCGAACGTTAAATGCGAACGTTGATTTCGTGTTTGACGTTTGGCTGCACGCCGTTGGGCGTTTCTAATGACGTTGTGTTGGGAAAATGATCGCATTGGTCCGGCGACCAAGTGGGTGCGGTCAGCGATGACAACTGGCGGCGGAAGCAGCGGCAAAAGTTTGAAAAATTTAGGGATTTAGAGACTGTTTTGTGAAGCTTGTCAAATTTTGAGATTTTATAATGATTTGAAAGTTCTAAGTATTTTCCATTAAAAATTAATAAAATTAATGTCACGTGTCAAGTACCGATTGATTGACAATTTTTCTAACACTCATTTAACAGCCGAACACCTAAAATTGTAACTATGGTAAATTTGGGCACCAATTTTTACAAAAAAATACTTTAAACAACTAAATTATTTTAAGAAGTAATATTTTTAAAATATATATTTTAAATTTAATAATAATAATGATGATGATGATTTTATTTTATTTTAAAATATTTTTAATTTAACAATAATAAAAAATGATATGTCATGTTATAATAATATTAAAAATAATTCATAGTGAAAAAATAAAAGCAATTTGAAAGTTTAACAATTTGAGCACCTAAATTTAAAAAGGATATACTTTGGGCACCTATTTTCATTTAAGTCTTTATAATATTATTATACTAATTGATTGTAAAGTTTTAGGGTTGAAAATTTAATTTTTAAAAATTCAAGGGTGAAATTATAAAGAAACATTTTCATTAGTGACTATAATGTTTATTTTTTTTAAAATTGGGGAGAAAAAATATACATGAGATAAACTTTAATAGCCATTGCAGTAGTTTACCCTTATTTTTTCGTTGCCAGGTCAGCAATCCGTCAGTCTTTAGTGGCAACATACGACTGAGTAACCAAAAGTTTACGCCCCGAAAACATAAGTGACCTTACTGGTCGTTTTTCAAAATCGGTGATCAACTCTGTATTAAGTGAAAACATAAGTGACTATTCCAGTAGTTAACCCTTTTATAATTTATCTCAATAACTGAACTACAAATAAGTGCAAGGAATATTCAAGCAAATGCAAGATCGTCTATTGATAATGGCGCACCAATCCAAGAACAATCCATTATTGCCTCGACGAGCACCAATCTAATTACAGGAGGCAGCGACGATAACTTAAATTTTTAATGAATAAATATTAAGATTTTGTAATTTAAGGGTAGATAAGTATTTTGGTTTATGTTTAAAAGAAAATTAAAAATAAAATAATATATTTTAATTAATTTACCTTTTGACTTTTAAATAATTTATAATTATACGATGAGTCCTTTAGATTTTTAATCTTTATAAATTGATTTAATAGTGCTCATCGGTGTTCGTCGTTAGTGGTGTTCATCGGTGCTCGTTGAGCGTGACAAACTCATCCTAAAAATATATACTCTCCATGTCTCATTAAACTTGTCCCTTTGAAAATCCAACAACTTTTACTAAATACATTTTCTATTATATTTTTCTTTTAATTTTCTAGCGAAACAAAAATTAACTTTTCAATGGTGAGATTATTATTTTAATCAGTTTATCCCGTAAAATAACGTGAAAAAGTCATAAGAGACAATTTATGATGGGCAGATGGAGTATATTTTTAAAATTATTCAGTGATGACTATAGGTGGGGTATTAAAAAGATATATAATTCCATTCAACATGAGCTAGATAGATGATTGGTTTTTAGTTGTTTTATTTAAAGATTAGGCTGAAGGATAATTTTGGTCACGATAGTAATTTTGAACCAATAATTTTGCCCATCTTTTTAATTTTTGTAAGTTTGTCCCTTATAGTTGTTCAAAATTAGCAATGTTGTTTAATTTTATAAATTTAATCATCAAACTCTCAAATTGTATTAATCTCATATTTTTACTGTTGTTGACTAACATAATCGTTATCACTGATTGTTATTTTTCGTGCCATGAATTTCGTCATTAAATAATTAACATTGTAGGAGTTATCTTGTCCACATGTCATTCTTTTCATAAATTAGTGTTCTTTAATAAGATGACGACATGTCAGTTTTTATGGCATGACAATACGGTTGATGTACGAAATTAATTGCACAAGTTTTATATTTGTATACATAAGGGTGTTCAAACGGTCGATTCAATTAATTATTGAACCGAACTATTCAAAATCATATTTTAAAAGTGTTTAGCCATGAGTTGAACCGAAGTTTTTCTGAAAATCATTAATCGAACTAAATTCGATTAATTCAGTCAGTTTTTGAATTAACCATAAGTTTTTAATATTTTTTTAGTTTTGATTCAAAATAGAAATTTAAGTAACAATAAATTGAAAATATATTTTAATTAGATACTTTTTAGTTCTAGACTTTATTTTCTTAGAGTTGAGATTAAAATATAAATAGAGTTTTAAATATTATGAGTTATTGCTGAGATTTGAGTTTAAAATTAAAAATATATTAATTATATATTATATTTTAGTTAATTTGATTAATTAATTAATTTTGAATCGAATTAACTAATAACTAAAATTAAAAAAAATAACTATTAGTCAATCAAACACTTAATTAATCTACCAATTAATTGAATTAAATTTCGGTTATCAGTTAATTTGATTTTAAACGAACAATGAACACACTTCTATTTATGATATCTTGATGTTCTCATATTGATTCCGGGAAATTCTAAGGAAAGATGGACTAATATACGACGTTATCGGAAATATTATAAGATAAGTAACAAAGTCGGTAAAGCGCTACCTGATATATTGACATAATATAATGTATTCGGTAGAAAACATGAAGAAATGTTAAAACAATTTGGTAACCGACAAACTTAAGTTATCGGTAGGTATCGATACAAACATAACAAAATAGGTAAAATTACTTATTGTGTTGATAAGAGTATCAACATATTAGGTAGCTCCTATTATGTTATTAAAGTTTAAGCTGATGGGGCCTTGGAAATTCGACGATAAAAAAATAGGCAAAATTGCTTATTTTGTTGATAAGAGTATCAACATATTAGGTAGTGTCTATTATGTTATTAAAGTGTAACCCCCTCGTCCCGGTCTGGCCGGATGACCGGTCCGAGTGGGCTACACGGGGAAAACCGAAGTGAAACCCGCTAAGGCTCCCCTTCGGTTAGCAACCCTATTTTTTTCCTTTTATTTTAATCTTGTCTAGAGGAATATTAAGTCCTAAGTGTTTCACAACAGCGGAAGACATCCAAAAGATCACATTCAAACCCCGACCATACACACTTAGTCCATTTTTAAGCTTACAGGGCAGACCGTATCGGTACCCTAACTAGGGGTATCGATACGCCCTGACCAGGTCAACCTAAACAGTCAACTCGAAGAAGATCGTATCGATACTCATTCTTCAGTCAACATCTCGTGGTCAACGAGATAAACTCGTACCGATACGCCCCAACACTGTATCGATACGCCAAAAACTCTCCAATTTCTCAGAATTCCAGTGACCAAAAACCGTATCGATACGCCCCCGCGTATTGATACGCCCAGCTAAAACTGAGCTCTGCAGGCAAGACCGTATCGATACGGCCCTTAGGCGTACCGATACGCCCTACTCTGCAATTCCACGGTTTTGCACTAGGTGACCTCAAACACGACTCTAGATGCATTTTCGGACTCCCCTAAACTCATACAATCTTACACGCATCAACTATAACCAGAAATTAGCATGCGAGGCATTGAATCTAACAAGAATCCTACGAGTCAAAGATTTCATGCAATTTCACCAAAAAGTGCATACTTAGCAAACATAGAACTCCTCACAAAGGATAGTCAAATATAAGGCATTCATAGGCCAACACCATACACAATTTAAGCATGTTCTATCAAGCAACATGATAATCATAGACCACAATCCATGAAACAAAAGCATAACACAACCATGAGTTTAACATGCTCAAACACAATCTCCTAAGGAGTTTGACACCAACTCATAAAACTCTATACCCCATCGTCTAGGCATTATTACAAACGCAAACCATACTTGAACTAGCTTGAGAACTCCAAAAGCTCCTCCCTCGCCCGCTTGCCTCCCGAACTCTAACGATCTGCACGTTGGAAACAAAGAGAGCATAAACCAACTAGCTTAGTGAGAGAGGCTCTACAATTCACAACATGCAGTTTTCCAAAACACGTTTAATATGCAAGAGAAAGCAATGGATGCACGAAAGGTCTATCTCAACAACAACACATGGTTTGCACAAGCACAACCAACATACACGCACGGTGGGACTACACATCACCGTTTCGACTAATGGATTTCCAATGGGACTACACATCAAAGTACTATCCTACTAGTCACTACCGGTGAGACTACACATCACCGTAGTTTAGACCACCATCACGTGAGGCACGAACTCAACTCGACTACACATTAGCAACTTAAAATGCACTTAATGATCACGACATATAAGCATTCAACATATCACAACAACATGGGAGTAGAGAGACTTACACACGGGTTTAGATGACCCCTCAAGGTCTCACCCAAACCCCAAAAGAATCCATATCGAGCTCAATGCAAAAATCAACAATTCTACTCACTGTTACTACCCAAGAGAAGATCGAAGACCAAGCTCAAGACTCCGAAATCCCTAAATTTGTCCTCGAAGCTTCACCAACCAAAATTCTTGCTTCTAAACATTCCAACACATTTTAAACAATCCCATATCAGTCCATACTCCAAGATAGTCAACCCGAAATACATAACAAGCACAAGATATCAAATTTTCCATTGAAAACAAACCCAAAATTCCAGAACCCGAGCAACCCTTAAGCACACCTCAAAACCGTTGATTTCAACCCTCAAATTACTCCTTAAAGCCTTCAAAACAATACTTACATATAGCCTAACCATCAGCCCTCAAGATTCCACCTAAAACACCCTCAAAACTCAACTTAAAACCTCCCAAAAACCTCCCCAAAACCCAATTCCGAGAAACACCCCAAAACTTCATAAAAATCATGCCTATTGGACCCTTTAGATTGAAAACAACCCATATATCATTAATAGATCAAAAACCTAAGTTAAAGATTTTAAAAATGACATTTTCGCTCAAAATTTCAAAACACCCAAATCACAAAAATCGTGAGCTTTATAGAAAATAAGGGTATGTACTCGTAGGGGATGATGAGAGCAAGTCAAAAACGACCTTACCTTTGAAAAATCTTCTTGAATGAGTGAGCTATGGGATGGAATAGTACTCCAAGAGGGAGAGGGTTTTTTTGTCGATGGAATGGATAGTAGAGGGGAAGAAGATGACTAAAAAAAACATTATTTAGGTTGGTTTAAAATTAAAGGCCCAAAGACCTAAATGCCCTTAATGAAAAAGGAAAACCATAATAGGTGCCACCCATGGCCATGTGGGCTTGTTTTAAATATTGTCCAACTTAATTTTATTTGTCTTAAAACCCGAGGCCCAAATCATTATTTTATTATTTAAAAATTAGGAACCGAAACCCGAGCCATTATTAAATTACTATTTTCACCTGACCCCCGAATCCGGGTGTTACAACTCTCCCCCACTTAAGGAATTTCGTCCCCGAAATTACCTGGCGGAAACAAATACAGAAACTGCTCAAGCATGTCAGCTTTCCTCTCCCACGTGGCTTCCTCCACACCTCTATGTCTCTATAAGACTTTGACCAACTCTATAGTCTTGCCACACAATACCTTGCTATCAGAAGCAAGTATCTCAACTGGTTCCTCGTTGTAAGACAAGTCCGGATTTAACTCTATTTCTTCCACTGGCATAACATGGGACGGATCCGATCTATACCTTCTAAGCATCGACACATGAAATACATCATGAATCTTCTCTAGCTCAACTGGGAGCCTCAATCTATAAGCAACCAAACCAATTCTCTCAACTATCTCGTAAGGCCCTATGTACCTTGGGCTCAACTTGCCTTTCCTCCCAAACCTCATCACCTTTTTCCAAGGTGAGACTTTCAAAAACACTTTATCCCCCACGGAGTATTCTACCTCCTTCCTTTTTAAGTCGGCATAGGACTTTTGCCGATCTGAAGCCGCTTTCAAGCGATCACATATCAACTTCACCTTCTCGGTGGTTCCCCTAAGCAATTCGGGCATCGTCACAATTTTTTTTCCGACCTCGGCCCAACAAATCGGGGTCCTACACTTCCTACCATACAAGGCCTCATA
Organism: Hibiscus tridactylites; assembly: GCA_958450335.1. NCBI lineage: Eukaryota > Viridiplantae > Streptophyta > Magnoliopsida > Malvales > Malvaceae > Hibiscus > Hibiscus tridactylites. Next base: position 18,144,551 of record OY288274.1, read on the forward strand.
GGGAGCCATCTGAATGTTCGATTGAAAGCTATTGTTATACGCGAACTCCACTAACGGTAGGTGTCAAAAAAAACTTGTTGCGTGTAAAATAGTCTATCGCAATGGTAGTGCAAGTATACACGACGCAAGTAGTAAAGTGATACGAAGTATCAGATATCGTCTCCACAGGGATTGGGCTAATAGCTTCACCTTAATTCACTACACGAAAGTAAAGAAAATAATTGAGAATGTTGTCACGAGAATAATGAAGTAAACGTAAATAAAAGAGTAAAGATATCAAGGTAGAGAGAATGGGCTGGTAATGAATTGCTCAGTAGTGCAGGTATTGCAGAGTTTAGGAAATCCAGTTCTGTTGTCGCGCCCGTCGCGGCAGCAGTCCGTTGATTGTCGCGACAGCAAACACTCAACTCAGTACTTCAAGTTTGGCAAGAATCCCAAATGTGCCTTGGCCTATCCCTAGGTCCAAGTCTGTCGATGATCACGTCTTTGATGATACCTCCAACATATCGGAGAATATGGTCATCATGCACCTTTGGAAGGTGGCGGGTGCATTGCATAATCCAAACGGCATTCTCCTAAAAGCGTACGTTCCGTAGGGGCATGTGAAAGTCGTCTTTTCTTGATCCTCCGGTGCGATAGCAATTTGATTATACCCTGAATAACCATCAAGAAAACAATAGTAAGGTTTACCCGCTAATCTATCAAGCATTTGATCAATAAAGGGTAAAGGAAAGTGGTTCTTTCGGGTAGCTTTGTTAAGCTTCCGATAGTCCATACAAACCCTCCAACCGGTCACAGTCCTGGTTGGGATTAACTCATTGTTTTCGTTGGTCACCACGGTCATTCCTCCTTTCTTGGGAATGCATTGCACCGGGCTCACCCATTTGCTGTCGGAGATGGCGTAAATAATACCAGCATCTAACCATTTGATTATCTCTTTACGCACCACCTCTTTCATCGCATGGTTTAGCCGCCTTTGAGCATCTATAGTCGGCTTATGATCTTCCTCTAAAAGGATTTTGTGCATGCATAACGCCGGACTAATGCCTTGAATATCGGCTATCGTCCATCCAATTGCCTTTTTGTGCTGCTGCAGCATCCCTATTAGCTGTCGTTCCTGTTCCTGCGGCAGCTTAGAAGAGATGATTATGGGCAACGTATCATTTGAACCCAGAAAAGCATATTTTAGCTGCCCTGGCAGGGGCTTCAGTTCTAAGGCAGGTGGCTCAACAGTAGATGGATTTTGGATTGCATAGTTATCCGAAGTATAATTTAAAGGTTCGAATAACTTACCTGGACGATCGCCTATCCACTTTACCTCATCCTGATCTTCAGTATCAGATGTATCGGATTTAGAGGAGTTGCTGTCGTCGGTGCTGTCGTGACAGGCCTGTAGGTGGCTGCCGCGGCAGTGACCAATTTTTATGTCGTGACAGCCCGACCTGATGCAGGGCTGATCAAAGGCAACTTCAGTGATAACCTTACATTCCTCGTCTGCATCAGCATGCTTCATAGCTTGGAGAACATTCAACTTAATTTCTTGGTCATTCACTCTCATAGTGAGTTCTCCTTTCTCCACATCAATCAGTGATCTTCCCGTGGCTAAGAAGGGTCGCCCAAGGATGATTGGTGCGTTTTCGTCTGCCTCACAATCTAAAACAAGAAAGTCAGCAGGAAAAATAAATGTATCCACTCTTACCAGAATATCTTCGATTTTTCCTTCCGGATGAACATAAGAGCGGTCTGCCAGCTGCAGAATTACTGTCGTGGGCCGCGCCTTTCCAATACCTAATTTCTGAAAAAACAGATTTTGGCATTAAATTAATACTAGCACCAAGATCACAAAGTGCCTTACCCACATATTTGTCTCCGATTACACAAGGTATGATGAAGCTCCCCGGATCCTTCTTTTTCTAGGGTGGCTGCCGATGAAGAATACTCATGCAACCTTCTGTTATCTTAACCGTTTCAAATTCCCCAAGTTTATATTTCTTTGACATAACATCCTTAAGAAATTTGGCATAACCGGGCATCTCCCTAACGACATCTAACAGCGGGATATTAATATGAACCTGCTTAAAAATATCATAAATCTTTTTGAGCGGAGATTCTTGCTTTGCTTGCTGTATCCGTTGGGGAAAAAGGGGTGGGGGACGATAATCAGCAATACGTCCTTCCCACTGCATACGAATCTGAGGAGGTTTGGGTTCATCATTTTTCTCCTCTGTCGCTTCTGCTGTCGTGACAGGCTCATCGTCAGTAGTCTGTTTGTTACCTGTCGGGGCAACTTCCTCGGCAGGTCTGTCCAAGGCTGGTTTTCTTACTGTTTCAGCTTCCTTTTTCGGCCCTGGTAATTTCTTCCCACTCCTAGTAGTAATAGCCTTACACTGCTCATGTGTGGGCTGCTTAGCATTTTCAGTCTTACTAGGGAATCCTCTAGTCTGCCTTGGCTTGATATGCTGGGAAACCTGACCCATTTGTGTCTCCAAAGATTTCAGAGTAGCTTCATGATTTGTCATCCGCATCTCTGTTTTATCCATGAATGTCTCTGTCTTCTTGACAAACTGATTCATATTCTCAATATAAGTACCTGTCTGAGACATAAAAGTGGCCAGAGTCTGTTCCAGTATACTGCTCGTGGCAGCTGGTTGCTGTTGTTGCTGCTGCGACGGTAGTTGCGGCGACAGTTGCTGTCGCGTCAGCAATCTAGGTCCTCCCTGATTCTGATTGTGTGCTTGAGGATTCAGGGCATTATTAGGATTTCTCCAAGAAAACTTGGGATCCTTTCTCCAGTTGGGATTATAGTTGTTGGAATTGTAATTCGGCTTGTAGTTTCTAACATATTTTCCCTTTTCTAACTGTATAGGACACTCATCCGAACTATGATTTCCCTCACAGATTACACATACCTCCTCAACAGCAAATCCATGTTGTGCATCATCATTCAATAACCTTTTCATTGCTTTAGTAAGAAATGCTACCTGTGATTTCATCGTGCTGTCGGCCTCATAATCCTTGACAGCTAGTACCCGTTTACCCCCTCTTCTTGCTGTCGGAAACTGCTCCTCATTCTTAGCCAGATTTTTCAATACTTGCATTGCCTCGTCCGGATCTTTATCCAGTAATAGTCTGTTTGCTGCTGAATCAACTCGAATACGAGTTTGTAAGTTGGCAGCATTATAAAACTTAGTTACCTGATTCCAGACGGGGAATCCATGCATTGGGCAGTTCCGTAGAAGAGTAGTAAATCTGTCCCAGGCCTCGTACATTGGCTCGTCATCTTCCTGTTGAAAAGTAGCAATTTCATTACGTAATCGCTCAGATAAATGCGAAGGATTAAAACAAGATAAAAATTCACGAGATAAATCTGCCCAAGTTCTAATTGAACCCGGCGTAAGTTTATTCCACCAAGTTTTTGCTCTGTCCCTCAATGAATAGGGAAATAACCGAAGCCTCAGTATCTCCGGATTAACTCCTGGCAGTCTAAACGAACCACAGATTTCCTGGAACATTTTGAGATGCTCCCTAGCATCCTCTGTAACAGCACCACTGAATTGACCGTCATTGTTGATCATACTAAACATGACAGGTTTCAGCTCGAAGTTGTCAACATCAATATCCGGCAGCGTGGTCTCCAGTTCTACATGATCATTCAACATGTAGTCACGACAGGACCGTCGTCCGGCAGCGGCAGCAGGGTTGCCGGCAGGCGGTATAATATCGCCGACAGGCGGGTCGTTTCCATTGTGGGCCATCTTCTCTAGCTGTTCCTCAAGGTACTCGTTCCTGGCTAGTAAGTGACGAAGTTGTTTCTTGAGATTGAATGATCGTTCGATTTCCGGATCTAATTGATACTCAGGATCTTTACCTCGATTCGATCTGCGCATAAACAAGACACCTTGTGAAAACCAAGAGTTGAATGCACCAAAGAAAAATAGAAAAATAAAAATAAAAATAAAAATAAAAACGAAAAGTGCAGTAAAAGAAAAGGTAGAGTTATGTTGCCAATCCCCGGCAACGGCGCCAAAAAAAAACTTGTTACGTGTAAAATAGTCTATCGCAGTGGTAGTGCAAGTATACACGACGCAAGTAGTAAAGTGATACGAAGCATCGGATATCGTCTCCACAGGGATTGGGCTAATAACTTCACCTTAATTCACTGCACGAAAGTAAAGAAAATAATTGAGAAAGTTGTCACGAGAATAATGAAGTAAACATAAATAAAAGAATCCCAAATGTGCCTTGGCCTATCCCTAGGTCCAAGTCTGTCGATGATCACGTTTTTGATGATACCTCTCGGCGTGAATCGAAGGATGAACACCGATGTGTATGAATTCTTCTTTAGCCACTTAACCTCGTCCTATCCCTAGACCCGAGATAGTTCAACTATAAACTAGAGAACTTGCTCTTATTTCTTTCGTATACTTAACTCTCCCGATGCTAAGTAAATAGATTACCTCACAATGCTCTCCCGATGCTCTTGCAAGATATTAATCACCAAAATAAGAGAACTTGAAGTTTATTTTATTGAACTGAAAATTCCCAAAACAAAACAACCATTGCAACTACTTTACAAATCAACTCGTGGCCCTAGGGGGAATTTAGAACATGTCGAGGGCAGGAAAACGACTATAATTTGGGAAGGAGGCTAGGGTAATCGGTTATCGGTTATATCCCCTCTAGGTTAAAATACATGCCCTTATATAAGCTTTGGGCTCAAGTTATCTAAAATAGCAAGAATATAACTTTAATTAAAAGTATGATTCTAATAAAGACTAAATCTTCAAGGAATCTACTTTCCAGCCGTCATCTTCTTGCTTGGGATTTTCTCTCCTTGAACGTTGGGCTTGACATATCTTTTGCTCTGGGGCTTGGAAAAATATATGGTTTTCACACGACAGACGGGCTGAATTTTCTCTATCTGTCGAGGTCCACTTTGCTTCTTCTCCTCAAAACTGATGTCGTCCTCTGCTGCCACGGCAGCAACCATGGCAGCATCGTCCTCTTTGTCTGCTTGTCCAGTTCAGCTCTTCTGCTTCACTGCCCAGCGCCTGCCCTTTCCGTCTGCTACGGCAGCAACCTGCAAAAACAACCATTTTTAGTAGAATCTGTGCCTTTTATTATATTTGTGATGTTTTGCTGTAAACTAACCTAAATGCAATGAATAATGCTTGAATGCAGCAGAAATATGGGTTAACATGGGTGTAAATAATAGAACTTTTACACACTCAACATTTCTCCCATGTCCCTTGAAAGTCAATGATACAACACCTTAACATATCCTCCAATATCTGAATTACCCTCTCAGACTGCCCATCTGACTGTGGATGATACGAAGTGTTGAAGTTCAACCAAGTGCCCAAGGCTCGATGCAAACACTCCCAGAATCTAGAGGTAAATCTCGAATCTCGATCTGACACAATCGACTTCGGTACCCCATATAGTCTCACAATCTCACGAATATACAATTTGGCCAACTTGTCTAATGTATAGGTAGTATGAACCGGTATGAAGTGAGCACACTTGGTGAATCTATCTACAATCACCCATACTGAATTTTTCTTCGAATGAGTCATTGGAAGTCTTGACACAAAGTCCATAGTGATACGCTCCCACTTCAACTCTGGAATTTTCAACGGTTGCAACAACCCTGAGGGAAACTGGTGCTCAGCCTTGACCCTCTGACAAACCATACATCTACTTACGAACTCGGCTACATCCTTTTTCAAACCAATCCAATAATACTCTTCCTTCAATCCTTGATACATCTTCGTGCTACTCGGATGCATAGCAAAAGGACTATTGTGAGCCTCATTCAAGATCGTACGCCTCAACTTGGTATCCTCCGGAACCACTATCCTATCCTTGAAACATAGGATCTCATTCTCTCCAAAACAATACTCAGTAGGCCTATCTTCGGCTATGTCTTGCACGTGAGGTGCCAAAGACTCATCTCGCAACTGCTTCTCACGGATCAACTGAACCAATGATGGCTTAACCTGAAGCTCGGCTACTAACCCACCATCCGTAGACACACTCAACCTTGTAAACATTGCTCGCAACTCAACGGCCACCTTCCTACTCAAGGCATCGGCCACCACATTTGCCTTGCCCGGATGATACTCTATGGTAAGGTCATAATCCTTAAGAAGCTCTAACCACCTTCGCTGTTTGAGGTTCAACTCCCTCTGAGACATCAAATATTTCAAACTATTGTGGTCGGTGTACACGCTGCATTTCTCACCATAAAGATGGTGTCTCCAAATTTCAACGCGAACACCACTGCAGCCAACTCTATGTCATGTGTGGGGTAATTCTTCTCATGGACCTTCAACTGTCGCGAAGCATATGCCACTACCTTACCTTCTTGCATAAGTACACAACCTAGCCCCACATAAGACGCATCACTGTAAATCACAAACCCTCTCCCCGGCTCAGGCTGAATCAAAATAGGAGCTTCGGTCAAAGCTTTCTTCAATTTCTCAAACGCTTCTTGTCTTGCATCTGACCATTCATACGGAACATTTTTCTGTAGCAACTTGGTCAACGGAGCCGCTATTCTCGAGAACCCCTCAACAAACCTTCTATAGTACCCCGCCAAACCTAGGAAACTGTGGTTTCTGTCACTGATTTCGGTTGTTTCCAATTCACAATGGCTTCAATCTTCTTGGGATCTACACTAATCCCACTAGCTGAGATCACGTGACCTAGGAAGACCACCTCCCTAATCCAAAACTCACACTTACTTAGCTTGGCGTACAACTGATTCTCAAGTAAGGTCTGAAGCATTAACCTTAAGTGCTCATCGTGCTCCTCTTCGCTCCTAGAGTACACTAGGATGTCATCAATAAACACTACCACAAATATGTCCAAGAACTTATGAAACACTCGGTTCATCATATCCTTAAAGGCTGCTGGAGCGTTGGTCAATCCAAAAGGCATCACCAAAAACTCATAATGCCCATAACGTGTACGAAAGGCTGTCTTCGGTATGTCCACATCCTTCACCTACACCTTTAACTGATAATACCCAGACCTCAAGTCAATCTTTGAAAACACGGAAGCACCCTTCAACTGGTCTAGCAAGTCATCTATCCTTGGCAAAGGATATTTGTTTTTCACGGTCACCTTATTCAACTGTCTATAGTCTATACACATTCTCATGCTACCATCCTTCTTTTTCACAAACAAAACCGGAGCACCCCACGGGGAAACACTAGGCCTAATAAAGCCTCTGTCAGTCAACTCCTGAAGCTGTGTCTTCAACTCTTTCAACCCCTTCGGTGCCATTCTATACGGAGCAATCGACACCGGTGCAGAATCAGAATATGTCTCAATAGCAAACTCAACAGCTCTATCTGGAGGCAAGCCTGGTAGCTCTTCCAGAAAAACACTCGGAAAGTCACATACAGTCCTGATGTCCTGAGGTCTCACCTCACTCACATCCGGGTTCATTACATAAGCCAAGTAAGCCTAACACCCTGAACCCAACAACCTCTGAGCTTCCAAAGCCGAAACCACATTAGACAAAAACTTGACATTCTCCCCAACTACCACAACCTCAAAGTCATCGGTAAGCCTCAAAGAGACCCTCTTAGTCTTGAAGTCAACTCTAGCTCTATGCTCTACAAGCCAATCCATGCCCAAAATCACATCAAAGCCATAAAAGGGCAACTGCATCATATCGACTGGAAACACGTGGCCCTGAACCATCAAAGGACACCTTCTATACACTTTCCTAACTACCATTGTATCACCAAAAGAGCTAGTGACATTTACACCTACCTCTAGCCAATCACAAGGTAAACCTAATGACTTTGCATGTTCGCCCAAAATATACGAATGTGTTGACCCCGAATCTATTAGAGAAAGAAAACTCAAAGATTGTAATGTGAAATTACCTGCAATGACATCAGTGTCATTCTCAGCCTCTCGCTGAGCGTACACCCTAGCCGGTCCTCCTCCCTCGGGCTGGACTGCTACAACATGAGCCAAGTTCCTCTGACCCTCATTCCTCGGCTGAAAGTTCCCACGGCCGCGCCCACGGCCTCTCTGATGCTCAAAACCCCTCGCTGGAGCCGTTCCTCCTCTAACTGGGTGTGGGCAATCACGCCTCAAATGGTCTCGGGAGCTACAGTTCCAACACGCTCCAAACATACCCATACACTCACCTGGGTGGCGTCTCCCGCACCTAGTGCACTCCGGAATGTGTCCAACGGCCCCTTGGCCCTGACGGCCATGACCATGGTTACCACCCCTAGGTCTCATATCCGGCTGGTACCTCCTAATGCCTCTTGGCATGATCTCTATCCCAGTTCGCATGTCTCTTCCCAGAGTCAGACCCACCAGCGCGTGCTCTAGAGCTCAGGTTCTGCTCTATATCCTTGGCCCTAGAAACCAAGACATCGAACTCAGTGTAGTCGGAGGCCAACATGTAGGTCTTCACATCAGTAGTCAACCCATATCTGAAACGCTCGCATCGCTCCTTCTCATCCAGAATCAACTCTGGCACGTACTGGCTCAACCTCACAAACTAGATCTCATACTCAGACACGGTCCTATTACCTTGAACTAAAGCCATGAACTCCCTTTTCTTTTCATCCAAGTATCGAACCCCGAGATACTTCCTCTTGAAGGCATTCCTGAAAAACTCCCATGTGACATCCGCCTCGGCCATACCAGAAATAACAGTGGTCCACCAAGTGTAAGCGTCTCCCTAAAGCAATGAGACGATGCATCCCAACTTACGGGCGTCTGAACACTCCATCTGACCCAAGATGCGAGTAGTGCTCTCAAGCCACCCTTCCAAACCCTCCGGAGACAACCCACAAAACTCGACTGCCCCCAAATTACGAAGCCTCTCTAGGGGTAATCTTGTCCCCGCACCCTGAGGTGGTGTTGCAGCTTGCATACCGGCCAAAGTTGTCTGAAAAGCTCCGGCTATGGTCTGAATCAAATGAGCCACATCTGGACCTGCCTGACCTTGGCCCGCTTGAGCCTCATTACCTCCTACATTAGCCTCAGCTTGAGGCCCATTACCATCACCTCCGACTTTCCCTCCATTACCATCGGGAGCATTAAAAGCATGAGGCATATTCTCGGGTGCCTGGACACCCGCTCTAGGCCATCCCCTCGGTCTCACCATAGCAATTAAAGTAATATAAAACAACAAAGAAACATTAGGTTAGCAAAGGGGCAAAGGACTTCGGTTCTCATGCTCTTTAAACCAAAACAATTTTTTTCCTTTTTATTTTGACAACAACGCCTAACAATGGGGACTCGAACCAACACTCAAACAACAACAAGGCCATTATAGCATGTATTCACACACCGTGCTAGAGACAAAATTTAGACATACATGGCAAAACACTCATAATACCTTAACTCACCTCACTTACCTGCTCGAGGTCTCGGAAACCTGGCTCTGATACCAATAAATGTAATCCCCTCGTCTCGGTCTGGCCGGATGACCGGTCCGAGTGGGCCACACGGGGAAAACCGAAGTGAAACCCGCTAAGGCTCCCCTTCGGTTAGCAACCCTATTTTTTCCTTTTATTTTAATCTTGTTTAGAGGAATATTAAATCCTAAGTGATTCACAACAGCGGAAGACATCCAAAAGATCACATTCAAACCCAGACCATATACACTTAGTCCATTTTTAAGCTTACAGGGCAGACCGTATCGGTACCCTAACTAGGGGTATCGATACCCCTTGACCAGGTCAACCCAAACAGTCAACTCGAAGAAGACTGTATCGATACAACCCTTGAGCGTATCGATACGCCTTCTTCAGTCAACATCTCGTGGTCAATGAGATAAACCCGTACCGATACGCCCCAACACCGTATCGATACGCCAAAAACTCCCCAATTTCTCAGAATTCCAGTGAACAAAAACCGTATCGATACGCCCCCGCGTATCGATACGCCCAACCAAAACTGAGCTCTGCAGGCAAGACCGTATCGATACGACCCTTAGGCGTACCGATACGCTCTGCTATGTAATTCCACGGTTTTGCACTAGGTGACCTCAAACACGACTCTAGATGCATTTTCGGACTCCCCTAAACTCATGCAAGCTTACATGCATCAACTATAACCAGAAATTAGCATGCGAGGCATTAAATCTAACAAGAATCCTACGAGTCAAAGATTTCATGCAATTCCACCAAAAAGTGCATACTTAGCAAACATAGAACTCCTCACAAAGGATAGTCAAATATAAGGCATTCATAGGCCAACACCATACACAATTTAAGCATGTTCTATCAAGAAACATGATAATCATAGACCACAATCCATGAAACAAAAGCATAACACAACCATGAGTTTAACATGCTCAAACACAATCTCCTAAGGAGTTTGACACCAACTCATAAAACTCTATACCCCATCGTCTAGGCATTATTACAAACGCAAACCATACTTGAACTAGCTTGAGAACTCCAAAAGCTCCTCCCTCGCCCGCTTGCCTCCCGAACTCTAACGATCTGCACGTTGGAAACAAAGAGAGCATAAGCCAACTAGCTTAGTGAGAGAGGCTCTACAATTCACAACATGCAGTTTTCCAAAACACGTTTAATATGCAAGAGAAAGCAATGGATGCACGAAAGGTCTATCTCAACAACAACACATGGTTTGCACAAGCACAACCAACATACACGTACGGTGGGACTACACATCACCGTTTCGACTAGTGGATTTCCAATGGGACTACACATCAAAGTACTATCCTACTAGTCACTACCGGTGGGACTACACATCATCGTAGTTTAGACCACCATCACGTTAGGCACGAACTCAACTCGACTACACATTAGCAACTTAAAATACACTTAATGATCACGACATATAAGCATTCAACATATCACAACAACATGGGAGTAGAGAGACTTACACACGGGTTTAGATGACCCATCAAGGTCTCACCCAAACCCCAAAAGAATCCATATCGAGCTCAATGCAAAAATCAACAATTCTACTCACCGTTGCTACCCAAGAGAAGATCGAAGACCAAGCTCAAGACTCCGAAATCCCCGGATTTGTCCCCGAAGCTTCACCAACCAAAATTCTTGCTTCTAAACATTCCAACACATTTTAAACAATCTCATATCAGTCCATACTCCAAGATAGTCAACCCGGAATACATAACAAGCACAAGATATCAAATTTTCCATTGAAAACAAACCCAAAATTCCAAAACCCGAGCAGCCCTTAAGCACACCTCAAAACCATTGATTTCAACCCTCAAATTACTCCCTAAAGCCTTCAAAACAATACTTACATATAGCCTAACCATCAGCCCTCAAGATTCCACCTAAAACACCCCCAAAACACAACTTAAAACCTCCCCAAAACCCCATTTCGGGAAACACCCCAAAACTTCATAAAAATCCTACCTATTGGACCCTTTAGATTGAAAACAACCCATATATCATTAATAGATCAAAAACCTAAGTTAAAGATGTTAAAAATGACATTTTTGCTCAAAATTTCAAAACACCCAAATCACAAAAATCATGAGCTTTATAGAAAATAAGGGTATGTACTCGTAGGGGATGATGAGAGCAAGTAAAAAACGACCTTACCTTTGAAAAATCTTCTTGAATGAGTGAGCTATGGGATGGAATAGTACTCCAAGAGGGAGAGGGTTTTTTGTCGATGGAATGGATAGTAGAGGGGAAGAAGATGACTAAAAAAACATTATTTAGGTTGGTTTAAAATTAAAGGTCCAAAGACCTAAATGCCCTTAATGAAAAAGGAAAACCACAATAGGTGTCACCCATGGCCATGTGGGCTTGTTTTAAATATGGTCCAACTTAATTTTATTTGTCTTAAAACCCGAGGCCCAAACCATTATTTTATTATTTAAAAATTAGGAACCGAAACCCGAGCCATTATTAAATTACTATTTTCACCCGACCCCCGAATCCAGGTGTTACATAAAGTTTAAGCTGATGGGGTCTTGGAAATCCGACGATAACAAAATAGGTAAATTACTTATTTTGTTGATAAGAGTATCAACATATTAGGTAGTGCCTATTATGTTATTAAAGTTTAAGCTGATGGGGCCTTGGAAATCCGACGATAACAAAATAGGTAAAATTACTTATTGTGTTGATAAGGGTATCAACATATTAGGTAGCGCATATTATGTTATTAAAGTTTAAGCTGATGGGGCATTAGAAATCCGACGATAACAAAATAGGTAAATTAATTATTTTGTTGATACTTTTGAGTAAATTACTTATTTTGTTGATACTTTCGAAAGTATCATTACTTTTTTAAAAGTATCGATATTTTTTTAAAAAGCAATGTAACCGGTTGCAATGTGGCTCAAAAGTATCTATACTTTTATGCAACCGGTTACAATACTTTTTAAAAAAGTATAGATACTTTCGAGCCACATTGCAACCGGTTACATTGCTTTTTAAAAAAGTATCAATACTTTTAAATGTTGATACTTTTGAGTAAATTACTTATTTTGTTGATACTTTCGAAAGTATCTATACTTTTTTAAAAGTATTGATACTTTTTTAAAAAGTAATGTAACAGGTTGCAATGTAGATCGAAAGTATTTATACATTTATACAACCGGTTACAATGCTTTTTAAAAAAGTATAGATACTTTCGAGCCACATTGCAAACGATTACATTGCTTTTTAAAAAAGTATTGATACTTTTAAAAAAGTATAGATACTTTCGAAAGTATCAACAAAATAAGTAATTTACTCAAATGTATCAACAAAATAAGTAATTTACCTATTTTGTTATCGTCGGATTTCCAAGGCGTTACCTAATATGTTGATAATATTATCAACAAAATAAGTAATTTACCTATTTTGCACTTTTAACCGGTCACCTATTTAACCGTTCACGCCGTATATTAACCGTATATTAACCGCCTTACAGCAAAATTGCCCTATTAATTCCGTTATCTGACACGATAACTTTAATTTTTATTTTTTTAAATGAAGATACATGTCGAATTCTCATAATCATCTTATAACATAACGAATTATAAACTTAAAAAACATATCAAAGACGCATCTTTTTAAATAATTAAAATGAATTTATTTTCAAAATAATTTTAATAAACAACATTAAATGTCCAAAAAAACTCAGAAGTCATAACGGGAATCATGGGTAGTTCTAGGGTGAGACACTCATAATGTGCAACTAAAATGAAGCGTACTTACACAAATTCTTACTCAGTTGGTAATAATTTGTGTAGTTATACAAATTCTTATTTTTTGGGTAAGAATTTAGGTTATATACAATAATTTATGCAGTTACACATATTCTTACATAAGGCAAAATCTACACAAATTCTTATCCAGTTGATAAGAATTTATGTAGTTACACAAATTCTTACTCAGTTGATAAGAGGTTTTATTGTTCGGCAAATATCAAATTAATAAGTTGAATTAAAATTTAGTTTGAATAATTAAGTGTTCGATCGGTTAAAGGTTAAAGATTTTTTTTCAAAGTTCGGTCATCCGAATTAAATTCCAACAATGACCCATAATAGTTTTTTTTATTAAGTAGAGATAATTACATTCTCAAAGTAAATGTCGAGATTCGAACTCATACAAAATGAGAGAACGTGAACATCCTGACCATTCAGTCAAATAGTAGATCTCAATGACCATGATATTTAAAGATCAATATTTATATTTTAAAAGATCCACTAATTAGTCTAGTGGCTAAAGTATGCTCATATTATCCTCTCTCTCTCTTTTTGAATGAAGTGTCGGTTACTTTATTAAAATTAAAAATTAAAAGAAACAATGCATGACAGCTGTCCCACAATAAAGCTAATCAAAATGAAAAAGAAAGCTGAAGAGACACGTCGAGGTCTCTGAAACGAAACCGGCACGCTACCCACCCCCATTCAATAGAGAAATCCCCAATTCATACACAGACGGGTGCAACAAAAAATTCTGATCGATTCTCAAGTCCACCAAGCCTAACTCCGATGAAGAGCCCGGCGTTTCTCTTCCACCACGCCCGCAATCGACGGGGGAACCTCCTCCACCCAAAAACGGGCATTCAGATCTCACGTCGAATCCGCTGCCAACCAATGTACTGCTCTATTATTTGCCCTAGAAACGTGGTCATACCTTACTGCATGTAACGATCGGCTCCTCTGTTTTGCTTCCCACACCAATGAGCTTATCGCCGACATATCCAGTGCTGGAGAAACCATCTTCCGAATCACCATTAGCGAATCCCCTTCAAAGATGACTCGAGATAGACCCAGGTCAAGCACGAAGACTACCGCATGAATCAACGTCCTCGCTTCAGCTGCAAACGCCGACTGAATCCGGTAAATTTTCCGACGACATGCTCTTAGAACCTGCCCATTTGAGTCGCGTACCACCACACCTGACCAAGCTTGTTTTGTGTTAATTGCAAATCTGGCGTCGAGATTGGCTTTGACAAATGGGTCATGCGGCGAAGACCAACCCTGTGGCAGGGGCGGAGGCAAAGCACGGAGACGGGCCTGTACAATCCCTAACTCAGTTAAATATGACTTTACATGCGTAGCAATATCTTGTGGTCTCTGATCCAATCTTTCATGTACAAATTTATTGCGTGAATACCATAGTGACCACAAAGCAATTATAATTTCTAAATGCTTCATTCTCGTATTATTATCGAACATCCACGAAAGCCATTCTTTAAAGCCCAATTGTGTTTCTGCAGTAGTCCAAAAATAGCCTAGGGCATTCCATACTTGTCGAGCTTTCGGGCAATCCCGCAATACATGTAGTATATCTTCAGGGGCATTCGAGCAGACAGGACATGTAGAACCAGACAGAATCCTTCGGTAAAGCATATTAGCCTTCGTAGGAACATAATTCTTAATAAACTTCCAATTTTGTAATTTAATTTTAGAGGGGCAGTCCACTAACCAAAGTTCACGATAGAGTCCACTAACAAGCTTGGTCAGGTGTGGTGGTATGCTCATATTATCTCATCTTTTATGAGTTCAAATCTCGACATAAAAATTCAATATCTCTCATTTTACTCAAAAGTATAAAAATAAAGTCTAAAATATTCTTACAAAATATATTTGTTTCTTTGATATTAGTTTGTCTTCTTTTTCTATAACCATGATAGCCTCAAAATCTTTCTAAAAAAATAAATATTATATGATCTAAATATGCTCGATTCTATTTTTTTATGTACCAGTATTCAATATATTAATTAATTAATTCGAATAAAATATTATAGAGACCCATTATTGTAGCGATTCTGTCAACCCAATTTACTCAATTTATAAAATTAAAAATTAAAATTCTGATCTTGCTTAAGGGATCTTCATCTAGTGCTCCAACTTACTAGATTAAACCAACTGCTTGTTGGTAATTCTAAATTTTTATTGCACCAATACCAATATTAGTAGTTGTTGTTTTTTTTAATATTTTTATATACAATTTATTAAACATATTACAATTTTTTTGGCTTCAACTGATCCTAATCTTCACGTGGTCCGCCGGTGGTTGCCTGGTTGGTAGGGTAGCTACCACGCGTCTCTGAATGGCGGGTAAACCTCCAACTCAAAAAGATCACGGGGTCTTTGGAAAAGCTAAAGAAATGAAATAGATTGACTCATTGACATCTCCTTGCAAATATAGTAATATTTTTTATGAACATAATTGCAAAATAGTAATATTACGAGCTCTTTTTTCGGACATTTAATGTTTATAAATTCGTTATGTTATAAGACGATTGATGAGAATTTGACATGTATCAAAATTAAAGTTTCTATAGAAACTCGGTGTTCTCATATTGGTTCTGCTATCTGACATGACAACTTTAATTTATAATATGTCAGTACAAAATAATGTCCAATTTACTTGCAATAATATTTACATAGTATATTTGAAATGCTTAAATGAATATAGGTGCTTAAAGTATATTTTTTATAAAAATAAGTGCCCAAAATTTCAACCGTTATAATTTTAAGTGTCAGACCATTTAAGAAATGTTAAAAAAATTATCAACCAATATGTAAAACCAAAGAATTGAGCAAACGATAAAAAAAAACAAAGAAACAAATCATGTATAGCTATAGAAAAGGACAATACTTTAAGTTTTCGAACAACCATGGTCTATGGCTATAGAAAACGATGGCACCTATCGGTATGAGTGAGCAAAATTCGTTTCGAAAAAAACGAATAATTCGATTTGAGGCGAAAATACTCGTTTTAAAAAAAATTTAAATAAAGTTTAAGTTGTAAAATAGAAATTCGAATAACTCGAAATTTTTAGTAATTAGTGGATTTATTTTTAAGTTTGAGATGAGTCCCTCAATTTTTTTATTGATATATACATACCGATATATAAAAATATGAAGAAATATTGCCACATATGAAAAAATATGAATAAATATATATGTATGTCTTATATGATTAGAGAAAGTCATTTAAATTGGAATCAAACCGTATTATAACATGATAAATAATTACAATTAAATTTTTATAGGAACTCAAAAACACGACTCAACTCGAATTTCTTCAACTCGAATCAACTCGAAAAATTTTCGAATGAAAATTCAAATGATAAAATTAGACTCGTCAACTCGAATAACTTAAAACTTTTTAACTCAACTCGACTCGATTGAACGCTCACCCCTACTTACCGGGCCCATGGCTGATGGCACTATATAAGTAATTCCAAGGCTTGCATAAGCCGATCAAGTTTTTCTTCAAATTAGAAGCATTTCTATTTTTAGAGCAATTTTCAGGGGGTAAAAACAATCCAATATGGCGGAGAAAACCTTCCACATTGCCATGTACCCATGGTTTGCTCTCGGTCACATCACTCCATTTGTTCATATGGCCAACAAACTAGCCGAGAGAGGCCATCGAGTTTCATTCTTCTTGCCTGCCAAAACACTAAGCAAGGTCGAGGGTTTTAATTCCCATCCGGAACGAATATTATTTGTTCCGGTCACAGTTCCGAATGTCGAAGGTCTGCCCCTCGGTGCCGAAACGACGAACGACGTTCCGTTCCCTTTGCATCACCTCATTATGACTGCCATGGATCTCACTGAGCCATATATCGAAGCATCCCTCCGTGAGCTAAAACCCCAATTCGTTTTCTTTGATTTTACCTGTTGGTTGCCTGCCTTGACTCACAAGCTAGGCATCAAGTCCGTGCACTATTGCATCATCAGCTCTGCCACCATTGGCTATTGTCTTAGTCCAGCAAGAAAGATCCTTGAGGTCGGTTTAACCGGGGCTGATCTACTCGAACCACCGGAAGGTTTCCCTTCGTCCAGTATCAAGCTACACGCGCATGAAGCTCGAGGAGTTGCTGCTAATACAACAAAGGAATTCGGAAGTGGCATTTCGTTCGCAGAGCGCCAGCTGAGGTCACTTAGTGATTGCGATGCTATTGGTTTCAAGACATGCAAGGAGATTGAAGGGCCTTATTGTGAATACATTGGCAGCCAGTTTGAAAAGCCGGTGCTTTACGCCGGTCCCGTCGTGCCGGAACCACCAAAAGTGGCGTTAGAAGAACAATGGGAGAAGTTACTAAGCAAATTCGAAGCTAAGACGCTGATATTTTGTGCCTTGGGAAGTGAGTGCGTTCTGAAAAAGGACCAGTTCCAAGAACTGGTTTTAGGCCTGGAGCTAACTGGTCTACCATTTCTGGCTGCCCTGAAGCCACCAATGGGGGCTGAAACAATGGAGTCAGGCTTGCCAGAAGGGTTCGAAGAAAGAGTAAAAGGAAGAGGGTTTGTCCATGGAGATTGGGTGCCGCAACAACTGATCCTAAACCACTCTTCCGTGGGGTGTTTCGTGACCCACTGTGGGTCGGGCTCTTTGGCAGAAGCTATGGCGAACGATTGTCAACTGGTGTTGTTACCCCATGTCGGGGATCAGGTAATTAACGCAAGAATGATGGGTGGAGAATTGAGAATCGGGGTAGAGGTCGAGAAAGGCGAAGAAGATGGGGTGTTTACAAAGGATGATGTTTACAAGGCTGTGAAGACCGTAATGGATGAGGAGAGTGAGTTGGGGAAAGAGACGAGGGCTAACCATGCGAAATGGAAAGACTTTGTTTTAGCACCGGGGCTTGAAAACTCTTACATCAATGATTTCATCATCAAATTGCATGCCTTGTTGTGAGCTAATTCCTTTGATTTTCATGATAAAAGTTGCTTGTAACATGGGATATATCTGAATTAAGTTCAAGAACTCGTGCCTCGTGGTATATCTCCAAATAATAAGATGTAAACTTTTACTATAAATCCACGTGATTATTTATTGAAAAAGAATGAGAGAAAAAGAGTCTCGACAATTGTACATCTGAATAGACAAAAGAGCAATAAATAAAGCCTAAGTATAAAGGATGAAAATGAGGAGATAAAAATTTTGTTAATCAAATAATTAAAATTCAGTGTAAGTAGATGATTATAAAAACCCACTATTTGTTTAATAAATTTTTTATTCTTTTATATTTTCATCTATCATACAAAACAAAGCCTAAGAAGTAGAACTAAAATCTTCTTCTCTCGTTGAGAAACAAACCAATAAGTAAAAACCAGGATGTAACATTTTCAACCAAGTGTAATTTGATAAAAAAATTATATTAAAAATTTAAAAGTATAAACTTTTAGGGTGTAAACTTAAATAATTGATAGTAAAAATTTTAGAGTGCAACTGTTCCCTTTTAACAGTTAGCATTTTTCGGTCCATCTCTAAATAAAAGAACACGTTAGCCAAAGTCAAAGAGTGGCATGCCACATCGATCAAACTAAATCCCATCTCCACCAAGGATTTAAAAAGCGATCTACAACCACAATAGAGACCGTTGTATAGCGGTTTTGACACAATTTAAAATTGTGATACCTATAATCGTTATGTCCGCAATAGTACTTGTTCTGGAAAAATTAAAAACCGTGATATCTGCAGTAACATTAATAACATCAGTTATGCTCACAACCACGATAAACATAACACAATCGAACACACAGTTGCATATATAACGCCATCCTTAACTTTGATCTTCACCCAGTATCGGACCTACATGGTCACTAAAGAATAGAAATCATTTGTCCCTTTTCGGTGTCCCTATTTATGCCCCACATTAAAAATTATGTTTAGGGTTTAGAGTTTGTGGTTAGAGTTTAAGAAAATTGGGGTATGGTGTATTTTTTAGGATATAGAGTATAGGATTTAGAATTTAGAATTTAAGATTAAGGCTTGAAATTTAATTTTTTAGTGTTGAGGCATAGAAAGAGACACAAAAAAGGGGCAGAGAATTTTTATCCGAGGGAGGCAATTGCACCCCATTTTTTGGGAAACTTTCTTTATATTGTTGAATTTCTTCTTAAAAAATTAATTTATTGTGTAGAGAAAGAAAAAATGAAAATTTACATAAAAAGATTTTTTTAACTCCATTTTTAAATTTTTGGATCCACCATTGTCCCCACCCCACTTTTTTTACATGACAATGACCCATGTTCAATCTATAATGCATCCACTATCTTCTTTAAATTTTCATTACCAATCGGATGTTGACATGTGTCACCATCTGATTGGAGAATTTAATTTATTGAATTAAACTAAATTTAAAATAAGTTAATAGAACGTATAAGTAATGAGAACCAAATATGTAATTATAAATTTATTTAACTATCACATCACCGTTTTTGTTAACTTATATCAGTTAGTGATTTGATTGACGTTTTTTAAATAGCTAAGTGGTATAATTCATAAAATTGTAAGATCAATAGTTAAAATAGAAATTTCTCGTAATTAGGTGACTATAGAAGTAGTTTACACACCTAAATTACTCATAATTCCTCCATATTTTTAAGGCGGAATAATTTTTTAAGTGGATTTAGAATAGGGATGGCCATTTGACCAAGACCTAACGGGTTTCGACCTGACCCGATTTTATAGGGTTGGCTTTTTAAAGAAAATTTTAGGTTTGGGTATGATTTTATGCATATAAGGTCGGGTCGGGTCAGGTTTGAGTTTAAGGTAAAAAATACCTTACCCGACCCGAAATAAAAATTTAATTTTATTCGAAATATTTAGGTATAATTGCTATAATGCTCCTCTTTATATATATATGTATATATATTCAATTATCTCCCCATTTTATCTAATAAAAATGAAATAATTATTATAATGCTCCTTTTTATTTGTATTTTTTTTCAATTAACTCTTTATCGAATAATAATAAAAATAATATTTTTTTATTTATGTCGGTCGGGTTGGGCTAGGTTCGGGTTTTTACTTTAGAATTCAGGTTAAATTTAGGTCGGGTAGAACATCATAAAATGCTGGGTCGGTTCGATTTTGGGTGGATGTATTAAATTTTCGGCCTGAGTACAGATTGACTAAAAATCCAACCCATGGCCATCCCTAATTTATACACGTGGCATTTAAGAGGTGCCAACCGAATTAAGACTAATATCTATATTTATACTAATTAATGGTGTATTTGGATGAAATTTTAATTTTTTGGAGATCTTTAAAATACTAGCATTTTCAAAGGTATCATTTTAGAATGCTATCACCTAAGATTATTTTTTTGGATAAATAACTATTTTAGAAACAATTATATTATTAGAATTTTTGAGTTTAAAATATATTTATAAAAAATAAATGATATAAAAATACATAATATAAAAATCGATTGAGTTTAATTATGATTTCTGCCTTACTAAGTCTATTTATGATGATATTATAGTTTTTGATGATAAAATAAGGACATGGGGTTTTTTTTACTATTATTTTGTTATACAATCCAAATCACATGAAAATCTAGTTAATTATGTTCAACCTATAATAAATTCACATATTAGATAAATGTTTAAGACTTTTTAAAAAAAAAAATCAAGACATTCCATTTACGGCTGCAAATTACACATTGTTAATTTGAACCTACTAATAACCATGTAAAATTAAAGAATTAAATTATGACAGGAAGATTAAATCTCGGATCTCAATGTACCGGAGGGACTAAAAATGTTAGGGAAAACTACACCAGTGACCACCGAAGATATTGGGGATACCTATTTGAACCACCGAACTAAAAAAACGTCAATCACACCACCGAACTTATAAAATTAACCTATTTTGACCACCGCCGTTAAAAACCTAACGGTGGAGTGACGGAACTGCCACGTGGCAGTTGATGGATATATTTAAAAATTACACATTTGGTTCATGTTATTTACACATTTTTTCAATTTAGTCCTAATTTTTAATTAATAAAATAATAAATTTATTTTCCTCCTCCAATCAAGTGGTGACACGTGTCACCACCAATTTAGAGGAGGAAAACAAAATTTCACTCAAATGCGTGCTAGGGGACTCAAACCTGGGTCTCCCAAGTGTAAATGCAACTGCTCTGCCACTGCACCAAGCACACCTTTGTACTATAATTCTCCACATATAATATATATCTCTTATTAGTTTCTACATTTATAAGCCAAAAGCTCAAACCCTAAACACTAATTTCACATGTATAAATCCTAAACCCTAAACTCTAACCCTAAATATTTTAAATTAAACCTCAAACCCTAAATTTTTAAATTAATTCCACGCTAAATATCATAAACCCTAAACCCCAAACCCTAAAAATTTCAAATTAATTCCACGCTAAATATTTCAAATTAAGCCTTAAACCCTAAAGCCTAAATATTTCAAATTATTTTTACGCTAAATATTTCAAATTAAACCCCAAACCCTTAACCTTAAACCCTAAAAAATTCAAATTAATTACACGCTAACTATTTTAATTTAAACCCTAAACATTTCAAATTAATTTCACGCTAAATATTTCAAATTAAACCCTAAATATTTATCGTGTAATTAATTTGAAATTTAGGGTTTAAGGTTAGGGTTTTGGGTTTGATTTGAAATATTTAGGGTTTATGGTTTAAGGCTTAATTTGAAATATTTAGCGTTGAATTAATTTGAAATTTTTAGGGTTTGGGGTTTAGGGTTTAGGATATTTAGCGTGGAATTAATTTAAAATTTTTAGGGTTTGAGGTTCAATTTGAAATATTTAGGGTTAGAGTTTAGGGTTTAGGATTTATACATGTGAAATTAGTGTTTAGGGTTTGAGCTTTTGGCTTATAAATGTAGAAACTAATATGTATTATATGTGGAGAATTATAGCACAAAGATGTGCTTGGTGTAGTGGCAGAGCAGCTGCATTTACACCTGGGAGACCCAGGTTTGAGTCCCCCAGCATGCATTTGAGTGAAATATTGTTTTCCTCCTCTAAATTGGTGGTGACGCACGCATTTGAGTGAAATATTGTTTTCCTCCTCTAAATTGGTGGTGACACGTGTCACCACCTGATTGGAGGGGGAGAATAAATTAATAAAATTAAATATAAATAATTAAAATCCTCCAATAAGGTATTGACATGTGTAAATAACAGGGACCAAATGTGTAATTTTTAAATATATTTGTTGGGTTTTTAGGGGCTCGATTCGATCAACCAATATTGCTCACCAAGTGGTGGAGAGGTGGATATTTGGGTGGAAGGGTTGTGGAAGCTAAAAAGAAAATAGACACAATGATTTTAGAGTGGTTCGGTCTTCTAACAAGCACCTACATCCACTACCTTAGCTCCCCACTAAGGATTTCACAATCAATCCACTAATTGATTCGTCCCCTTTTATAGGACAAGGAGGAAACCCTTACAACCGATCAAGCTTCTACCCAAAGCCTTGATCAAAACCCTCTTTTACAAAGAGATAAATAAAGCAAACTTAAACCCTCTAATAGGTGTTTGTTTGCACAATGAAGCACTCACCCAAAACCTAAAACACTTGAGCAAATTTGACAATTTTGGCTCACTAGTGTTTGTCTATACAAGAATTGACAAATTAAGCACTAAGACAATTTCTTGATCATTTGTTGATTGACAATTGAAGCATTAGCCTTCTCTTGATGCTTGGAGGTCCCTTTTATAGTCCCAAATGAGTTTGTAGCCGTTTATGGTCGTTGGGGATGTTTCGGAGCCGTTGGAAGCCATTTAAGTTGAGCTTTAAATGCTCACCTGCACTATAGTTTCGAAACCTTTGAAGAGGTTTCGAAACCTTAAGAGGGGTTTAGAAAAACTAGCCGTTTTATAGCCGTTTGTAGCCGTTACAGGGCCAAGGTTTCGAAACCTTTGAGCCAAGGTTTCTAAAAAATCAGCTACTGCCCATATAAGTTTCGATACCTTTGTTTGAGGTTTCGAAACTTTCATCCAAAAACATGTATTTTGGGCATTTTTCGACTTTTAAAAGTATAGTTCGATATAGGTATTAAGTCGAACTCTTTCAAAACATTTTGTCACGTTTTAAGGACTTTTGAATTATTTTTGAAGTCTTTAAACAAGTCCAAAAACATTTTTCACAATAATTGTTATATCAAAATATTTCTCAACAATATCCATCAACTGCCACGTGGCAGTTCCGTCACTCCACCGTTAGGTTTTTAACGGCGGTGGTCAAAATAGGTTGATTTTATAAGTTCGGTGGTGTGATTGACGTTTTTTTTAGTTCAGTGGTTCAAATAGGTATCCCCAATATCTTCGGTGGTCGCTGGTGTAGTTTTCCCAAAATGTTATTAGACCTTTCAAACTATATCTCATCTCTTGGGACAAGTAAAATAATGGCAAAATGACAAAAGATACCCCAACATTTTTATGTTTTGTCATTTGGCTCTCTATTTTTTTTGGTCCAAATATGCCTCCAATGTTTCAATTTAGTCTATATATGTCCCGTTGGATGGAAACTGTCAGTCAACTGACGGTCAACGACTGATGCTGACTGGACTTGCCACTTGTTAAGATATGCTAACATGTCAGCATTATATTTGCCATGTGTCGTCATCAGATGTGACCATGTGTCAGCATGATAGTCGGCCACGCGTGATCATAAAGAAAGGTATAACGATTTTTTTACAAAAATCTGACATGGCATATGCCACGTCAGCAGATCTGAACATGTGGCAAGTCCAGTCAACATCAGCTGTTGACCGTCAGTTGACTGACAATTTCCATCCAACGAGAGCATATTTGGACTGAATTGAAACGTTGAGAGCATATTTGGACCAAAAAAGAATATGGGCTAAATAACAAAACATGCAAACGTTAGAGACATCTTTTGTCATTTTACCTAAAATAATTAGAAAGGTTGTCTTAACGTAAAGATGAGTAAATATGCCGTAAACATCACTAATTAGACCTTTCAAACTATATCTCATTTCTTTGTTTTTGAAGATTCACAGGATTGATGGGGGCAAAAGAGCAAGCTAATATGAGGTCAGCCATTATAAATCACAAAGCATCAAATGCTTTTTTTAATAATTAATCAATATTTAATTAATTGATCAATTAATTTAAATCGCGTATATTACAAAAGTTTATTATAAGTGTGATCTCTCTATTTCAATTTTTTTTACAAAGTTGATATTCGAATCTAGGATTTTATTTAAGGTATTTAACATCTCATCAAAAAGTTGAGTTTTGTAATACTAAAATCAAGCAAACTATCTTTTAGTTTTTGATTTGCCTTTGCCCATATATCCCTTGTTCAACACTTAAACCAACTAACACACCAACACCAAACTCCACTTTAATTACCCATTATTATTGTTTTTCCTTAAGTCTTGCTCTTCCACTTGAAGGAATCAAAAGGCCACCCAGTTTTCCATCATTCTAAAGTTTCCATTTCTTTTCTCATATAAACCTCACAATCCCTCACCATCTTCTTCATCGACAATCGTAGCCGCGAACCGAGTCTAGGGTCGAAGGCTGCCACCGCTGACATCGTGTAGGAGAAGATGAATACGGCGAGGTTTATCAAGTGCGTCACCGTGGGCGATGGAGCCGTGGGGAAGACGTGTATGCTTATCTCGTATACTAGCAATACTTTCCCAACGGTAATCGTGACCCCATTTGGAATGTTTTTTCATGGATACAATGATTTTTTTTGTTGGTATTATACAGTGTCTAATCTATTGATCGACTAATCGAATTCGAATACTATAATGTCTTTCTACCTCTCAATACAGGATTATGTTCCGACAGTGTTTGATAACTTTAGTGCCAATGTGGTGGTGGATGGAAGTACAGTGAACCTTGGCCTATGGGACACTGCCGGTAAGTTCATGACTCGCTAGGGTTCGAGAAAAACACCCGAAAATGCTGAAAATCGATTTAAATCATAGTGTTTAGTTTGGTTTCAGTTCGGTTTTGATTTGGATAGTAACGGAATGTTTTGAAACAACAGTTATTTTAACCAAACCAAGTACTATTTTTATTTAGTTTATTATAATATAGAAGTGTTTTATTTATAATTTAAAGGAAACAACTCTAAAATACTTTATAAAAAAGTATTAGCTAAATGGAAATTTATTTGATATACGAGTTGTGTATAAACCGATAAAATTCGATTTAGTTTTTAAAACTTAGAATCTGTGAATTTCAGGACAGGAAGATTACAACAGGCTAAGACCTTTGAGTTATAGAGGAGCTGATGTGTTTTTGCTGGCCTTTTCTCTGATAAGCAAGGCCAGTTACGAAAATGTTCACAAAAAGGTGATTTACTGCTTTCACTTTTTCCACACATATATACAGAGGGACAAGCTCGGATTGAGTACCGAGAGTGATTAAATTACTGAATTTAAAAAATATAAGGTCTTAATTAAACTTAAAATTTAAAGAAGAAAACCTAATTCATTTAACATTTAAATGTATAAGGACTTAAATTATCATTAAATAACTAAAAGACATGACCCCTCCCACTCTTTCTTTAATTCGTCCCTATATATATATATATTCGAATTCCTAGACTTTGACATAATTTTGAGTTTCATGGCTAACAGTGGATTCCTGAGCTCAGACATCATGCTCCTAATGTGCCAATCGTGCTTGTTGGAACCAAACTAGGTAAGCTTAATCCGACTTTAAATTATTATACACACTTCAAGGATCAGATTATTTATCGAGTTTAATAGATTCAACTAGGTAGGCTTATACGACGCTTTTAATAGATTCATATTTGCCGAGCAAAAAAAATTATGGAATCATGATCTTTGTATTAACTTATAATTTTATAATTTTAAAAGGGGTAAATCACAATTTCATCATTTTAAGAATGGTCGGAACGTAATTTTACTGCGCATTCGAATGCAGATTTGCGAGATGACAAGCAATTCTTGAGTGACCACCCAGGAACAACATCAATAACAACAGCTCAGGCAAGTTGAATTAGAATCTAAGATTAAATAATTATGTTATTATTACTAATAAATCTTAAACAAAATAATGCTTATAGAGTTATAGTTCATTATTTGTTAAAATGGTGAACAGGGAGAGGAACTAAAGAAGATGATAGGAGCAGTCACTTACATTGAATGCAGTTCCAAAACCCAGCAGGTAACCAATTTTTATATGCATCCTTTATCTAGGAAGTAAGAAAAAAATTTAAACTTGTATACTATGTTTTGGGCTTTCACGTTCAGTCTGATGCACTAGTCAACCGAATAAGATAATTATTTGTCCATTAATTTTATATGTGATTGTACTTTACGAGCATGCATCATCACTTTGTGTCTTTGGATTTCGAGTTTCGGGTTTAAAATAAAAAATGTAAAATAAAAAGAAAAGACAAAATCAACTTTTTTTTTGTTGGTTTTTTTTTCAGAATGTGAAGGCTGTTTTCGATGTTGCAATAAAGGTAGCATTGAGGCCACCAAAACCAAAGAGAAAGGCAGCAAGGAAACGACGATCATGTGTTTTCCTTTGAACCTCCATCAATATTACAACCAAATGCTATTTGCTATGTTTTTTTATTACATAAATTCTACATGAAACACATTTGCTTTGCCAAAATGAGTTAAATTACGATGTTTTTTTTTTTTAATTTCAGAACCTCTTAGTTTACAATTTTGCCAAGTTAATACTTAGATTGTAATTCAAATCGAAACACATTTGCTTTGATTGAGTATCTATTCTATTCCTATTGATAAAATGCTTGAATGAGTTTGATGTAACGACTTAATTCGACGTTAACTCGATTAAAGACTTAATTCAATTATATAAAAAAATAACATATCTCGGTTGAAGTTCGATTCAACAACTAAAATACGAGGTCAGAGGTAAAGAACTCCAACCTTTTGGTTCAAATTCGTGGGTTTTCAAGCTGATATTTGATAGTTCTAAACTATAGAAATAAAGAGAAAAGTATAAAAGGAGTCAAATGAGGGATTAGATCGACTGTAAATAACATCGAACTACTGTTTGGGTGTCCACGACGGCAGACCTTCGTCCATTATTTTTTATGTATTTTTCTTTATGAAAGTTTTTTAGGAGTGATTTAAATAGATCAGTGGGATTATGGTGATGCGTTTAGAGATGAGAATAATGGAAAAGGCCTAAATTTATCGAAATATTTAAAGTTAAAACTGAAATAGTTGAATATATAAATATGGAGAAATAACATTATTGATTCGAATATAACTGATTCCACACCTAAATGTAAAATATATTAATCCCAAATATAATTGTATGCTATATGTAACAATCTAAACCTGTTTTATAATTTATTGTTACCTAAACACACAAAAACCATTCAATATATTAGAGGGTTAAATCAAAGTAAATTTTGCCCACACAAAGTTGTTTCCAAAATCTCCTGAAAATAGGTTAGTTTTAGATTAACCATAGCCATTTGCTAAACTTTTTCCCTATTTCTGTTTTCTCTTCACGCCAAACATCCCAAACGCAGAATCAAATTCAAATTGCTAACCAAAACAATTAAGAATCCCAAATAACATTGGGTTTCTTTTTTGTTCCTCGTTTTCTGAATTTTATTTTGAATTTTTGACACCAATCTAGAAAGAAAAACAAACGTATAGGAGAGAAATGGGAGCTTATAGGGCCGATGACGATTATGATTACTTGTTTAAGGTTGTACTGATCGGTGATTCCGGCGTTGGAAAATCCAACCTTTTGTCTAGATTTACGAAGAACGAGTTTAGCGCGGAGTCGAAATCAACCATCGGCGTTGAGTTTGCAACTCGTAGCATTCATGTTGATGATAAGGTCGTTAAAGCTCAGATTTGGGACACGGCGGGGCAAGAGAGGTAAATCATTTTGTTCGCTTCGGCTCTGGATTTTTGGATATTTGATTTCGGTGTTTATCTGAATGTTTTGAAATTGGTAAATCATGTTTGAAATTAGAGAATTTCAAAATGTTGTGCTAACAATAACATCCTTGTGCTTTGCCAAAGATACCGTGCAATTACCAGTGCATATTACCGAGGTGCCGTGGGAGCTCTACTAGTCTACGATGTTACCCGGCGTGTTACATTCGAGAACGTACAAAGGTGGCTGAAGGAACTCCGAGACCACACCGATCCCAACATTGTGATCATGCTAGTCGGGAACAAGGCCGACTTGCGCCATTTGCGAGCCGTCACCGTCGAAGACTCCAAAAATTTTGCGGAACGGGAGAACACATTTTTCATGGAAACATCTGCGCTGGAGGCTCTGAATGTGGAGAGCGCTTTCACCGAGGTGTTGGCTCAGATTTATCGTGTCGTGAGCAAGAAAGCTCTCGATATCGGAGATGATCCGGCAGCTTTACCTAAAGGCCGAACGATCAATGTCGGAGCTAAGGACGATGTATCGGCAGTGAAAGGATCCGGGTGTTGCTCCTCTTGATTATGGAGCAAACAAATGAACATCAACATGTATTTATTTAGCCGGTTGAAATGCTAAAACACTAAAATTAAAATAAAAAAGAAATTAGGGGCCAACAGTTGGTCGGTTGGTTTAGTTATAAAATTGAAATGCCAACTTAACCGACGAACCCTATACTTTAGTGAACTTCTTCGATTTTTTTTTCTCTTGTTTGCTTCGAGTATGAGAAATGAAATATAAATAGAAGTTGTTTTCAGTTTCGATTAAAATTCTATTTGTTATATATTATAAATGTATTTAAGAATAAAATAATGTATAGAATATAGTAAAGCCTGTATAATTTGTTGGTTCTGTTATAAAAATTTATAACCAGCAAATTTATTAATTTAACCTATTTTAATCGTAAATAAAATATAATTAATTATGATAATCGACTTGATCAAACTTATCTGATCAAAATCTATCAAATAAATTAGTTAAATAAATTTGAATAATTTTTGCTCTTCAAGCGTTCACCAACGATTGCTAACTGAAATTAGATCACTGCTTTCAAAGACAATGCACCATAACATTATGGGTGCCTCGTAAGCAGCTTGTACAAAATCCTCGCGCGAGTGCTTTCAAAGAGGCTATCAGCTTGCATTAGTGAGGTGATTGGGGAGTGTCAATTTACTTTCACACCAGAAAAATAAATAACTGACTGCTCATTAATAGCAAATGAAATTCTTGAAGACCTCAAACATAGAAAAAAAAAAGTTGTAGTCCTTAAAGCAGATTTCGCGAAGGCCTACGACACTATCGATCGAGACTTCCTAGATCTTTTTATGAACAAGATGAGATTTGGAACAAAGTGGAGAAACTGGATCAAGATGTGCACGTCGACATCACACATTGCAATTTTAATAAATGGAAGACCCTCTCAAACTTTTAAAACCAGCATGGGCGTGCGGCAAGGATGCCCTTTATCCTCGTTGCTCTTCAATTTGGTTGGAGAAGCTCTGAGTAAATTAATCTAAAAAGCGGTGGCATTGAATTTCATTCAAGGAGTGCAAGTTGGACAGAGCAATGTGTCAATCACTCACTTACAGTTTGCAGACGATTTAGTCATGTTTTTTAAAGCCAAAGAGGAATACTTATTAAATTCAAAGAGAATCTTCAAAATTTTCGAGCTTATGTCTGGATTGGAGCTGAACTTAAAGAAGACGAAATTTTTTTAAATAAATATTGAGTCTGCTCAATTGCTAGAGTGGGCAAAAAAAGTGAAGTGTTGTACCGATCGTTTCCCTACTACCTATTTGGGATTACCTCTCGAATTTTTCCATAGTTTGAAAGCATTATGGAAGCCGATAGTCGAAAAAGTGCTTGCCAGACTTGACTTTTGGAAAGGCCATTTACTATCACTAGGAGGCCGAATCACCCTGGCAAGGTCAGCCCTCTCAAACATACTAGTTTATTACTTGTCTCTTTTTATCATGCCTGCTGCTGTGGCGAAATTTCTCAACAATAGAATAGCGAGTTTCTAATGGGGTAATAAAGCGGCAAAACCAATACATTGGATCAAAAGGTCTCAATTATGCAAACCAATCGAGTATGGTGGGTTGGGTATTGACGACTTGACAATAAAGAACAGAGCTTTATTGAACAAGTGGTTGTGGAGGTACGACATAGAGTCCAACAGTCTCTAGAGAAAGGTTATTGACGCAAAATATGGTTACGATTCTAAGCTTCTGCTGTCGAGAAAGTTGAAAGGTAGGAAAGAGTCATGGCTGTGGCCCAATATTATACAACTGTTGTTTGAACCGAAGAATTCATTTTCACAGTATATTAATTTTGTTTTGGGTGACGGCAAACTCATAGATTTTTGGGAGGATCTGTGGACGGAAGTTCCAAGCTTACGAACTTCGTTCCCTAGAATCTACGCTCTCTCTTTAAAAAAAAGTGGAAAAATATGTGAATTCGGAACAGTAGTGAATAGAACGTGGATGTGGAATTTTGCTATCAGGAGGCCTTTGTTCGAGTGGAAATGCCAGATGTGGGATAACTTCATGGCAACTCTAAATAAAGTAGGCAACAACCATTACCAATCATACATGATTGTTTGGACGGGTTCATCATCGGAGTTTTACAAACCTAAGAATTTATGTTCAAAGGTAGTGGCTGAAGGTTCGGATGTGACAAACGATGGAGGATGGTGTGGTTGAAATATGTACCTTTAAAAGTATCGGCATTTGTGTGGAAAGCTATGTATGACAGATTACCAACTATGGAGGAGTTACTCAAAAGAGGAGTATCAATGTCAAATGATTGTTTTTGTGTTTTCTATTCCGAGAAGGTCGAATCAACAAATCACCTATTTTGCCACTGTAAATTTTCTTGGAGTATATGGCAGAGATGGTGATGCTGTTTTAATCTTCAATTAGTCATTCCTGGGGATTTCAAGTCTTTGTTTGACTTATGAAACTCGCAGAAACTTCAATTTGGTAAATTTCTAGTATGGCAACTAGCATTCTTTAGTTTTGTTCGGACCATTTGGTTGTATCGAAATGAGCGAATTTTTAACAACAAAGTACTGGCTGCTGAACATATTTATGATCTTGCGTTACTAAGGACAGGACACTGGGCAAAAAGCATATGGCCGCAGTCTATTTCATCCCTTTTAGATTTTGTTCGCATGTCGCAAGAAGTTGTTATCAGCAAGAGCAGCCTTGCCGGGAAAGGTTGAGTCGTTGGGTAGCCCCTCAATTGGGTTATCTAAAATTCAACGTCGACGCAGCCGTGAAGGGAAGTTTTGGGAAAGCATGTATAGGAGGTGTTCTGCGTGATGAGAAGGGCAGATGTTGCGGCCATCTCGAAAGCCATTGGCTTAGCTGATCCAACTCATGCAGAACTAATTGGTATACACGAGGTATGTCAAGTTTTCCTTAAGTCGGAATGGTTTAAATCTCACAAACTAATCATAGAATCGGATAGTCAGTTATCTGTAAATTAGATTCGCAAATCATCCACTGCTCCTGGGCTGTTTAATAAGATTGTCGACGATTGCTATTCAATTATCAGTTCAAATGGGTGGACAATACAATTTGGTTATAGAGAGGCTAATTGCGAAGCACATGCGCTGGCGAAATAGGGTATAAATCGACATATTAAATTGATGGAAATGGGGTAACGCTGTGACTTCTGAAATACTGCATTAGTTTGTGTGTAAGTCAGTTATTTGTTAGTGGTAGTTTCTGCTCTACGTTTTGTTTCATTGTTAAGCCATGGGACAATGTAGCTTTAGCAAGGCACTGGGAGTGTGTTTACTGTGATAATTGTGGTATAGAGCAGGTGCGGATCATAAGATGGTGAAAATTTGTTTTCTGGTCTCGTTGGCTTAATGGTGATGTGTATGTTAGAGAAGGCTGGATTGCTGCAGGGTGAAAGTGGTTTTTTTACCGAAAATGTCTGTGCTTTTATGTATTTGCCAGGTTAAGGGAAGTAGTAATTCACTTCACCGTTAGGTACTGGGCGTTATAGGCTCGCGTTTATGATTGTGCTTTATTTCTTGATGTGTTTCTTCGTTTCGTAACTGGGCATTCAGTGTTGTAATAAAGCATTAATATCGTGCACTCTTTTTCCTCCGCTTAGGATGCTAGGAAGATTTTTAACGAGGTCGATATTTTCTGCTCAATATGAATAAAATTTCATCTTTCAAAAAAAATATTTTATAAAAAATAATTAACTGAATAATACAATTTTCCAATCATTTGCATTTACAATATTTTAAAGCTCAAATTGGTAAAATAAAATGTAAGACTAGAAAAAGTTATTATCTTTTTTATAGTTGTTAGGCCAGGTAACGATAAAATTAAATAAAAAACGGTAGAAAAGTCAATTTAAAAAAATATATAAAATTAAAATACAT
This sequence comes from Hibiscus tridactylites, assembly GCA_958450335.1. Lineage (NCBI taxonomy): Eukaryota > Viridiplantae > Streptophyta > Magnoliopsida > Malvales > Malvaceae > Hibiscus > Hibiscus tridactylites. The sequence continues at coordinate 18,177,141 of OY288274.1, forward strand.
AAATTAAACTTTAAATATGAAATAATACATGGATTGCTGATATATTTAAACTATTTAAAAAGTACAATTTGGTAATCAAATTTACTTGATGAAAATCAAAGTAAAGGTTTCACACCAAGGCATTCAACTTCATAACGAAATCATTGATGTAAGAGTTTTCCAGCCCCGGTGCTAAAAGAAACCCTTTCCATTTTGCATGGTTAGCTCTCGTCTCTTTTCCCAACTCACTCTCATCGTCCATTGCAGATTTCACTGCCCTGTGAACATCGTCCTTTGTAAATACCCCATCTTCTTCACTTTTCTCTACTTCTACTCCGATTCTCAAGTCTCCGGCCATCAATCTCGCGTTGATTATCTGGTCTCCGACATGGGGTAACAGCACCAGTTGACAATCATTCACCATAGCCTCTGCCAAAGACCCTGACCCACAGTGGGTCACGAAACACCCCACGGAAGGGTGGTTTAGGATCAGTTGTTGCGGCACCCATCCGCCATGGACTGACCCTCTTCCTTTTACTCTTTCTTCAAACCCTTCTGGCAAGGCTGACTCCATTGTTTCAGCCCCCATCGGTGGTTTCAGGGCAGCCAGAAATGGTAGACCCGTTAGCTCCAGGCCTAAAACCAGTTCTTGGAACTGGTCCTTTTTTAGAACACATTCACTTCCGAAGGCACAAAATATCAGTGTCTTAGCTTTGAACTTGCTTAATAACTTTTCCCATTGTTCTTCTAACGCCAGTTTTGGTGGTTCCGGCACGACGGGACCGGCGTAAAGCATCGGCTTTTCGAATTGGCGGCCAATGTATTCGCAATAAGGCCCTTCAATCTCCTTGCATGTCTTGAAACCAATTGCATCGCATTCACTGAAAGATTTCAAATGGCGCTCCACGAATGAAATGCCACTTCCAAACTCCATTGTTGTTACAGCTGCTAATGCCCGAGCTTCATGCGCGTGTAGCTTGATACTCGAGGAAGGGAAACCTTCAGGTGGCTCGAGTAGATCAGCCCCGGTTAAACCTCTCTCCAGAATCTTTCTTGCGGGACTAAGAAGATAACCGATGGTTCCGGAACTGATGATGCAGTAAACCACAGACTTGATGCCTAGCTTGCGAGTCAAGGCAGGCAACCAACAGGTAAAATCAAAGAAAACGAATTGGGGTTTGAGTTCACGTAGGGAAGCCTCGATATCAGGTTCCGTGAGATCCATGGCAGTCATCAAGCGTGGTTGTAGAGGGAAAGGAACGTCGTTCGTCGTCTCAGCACCGACAGGCAAACCGTCGACGTGAGGAACGGTGATCGGAACGAAGGTTATGAGGTGTTGGTGGAGATTGAAAGCCTCAACCTTGCTCAATGTTTTGGCCGGCAGGAAGAAGGAAATCTTGTGGCCTCGTTCTGCTAGTTTATTTGCCATATGAACAAATGGAGTGATGTGGCCGAGGGCAAACCATGGATACATTGCAATGTGAAAGGTTTTGTCCGCCATGAATGACCGATGGATTCTGTGATTGAATTCTTCAAAAAAAAATACAAATTATGCTAATTGGAAGACAACCCCGAGTTCTTCAGATGAAATCCTTGAACTTGATTATATAATACAATGGCTGGAAACTTGCAATGCCATCCTTTTTCATAACGATGTCTAAATTTTAAAGGTATTAGAACCAATAATAATTGCAACAATTACCGATTATCGGTTGGTTGAGGGCGGACTAGAAATTTTATCATTTCCTTAAAAAAACTTCACTCTCATACCGTTGAAAAAATTAGTGGACAGCGGCTCAGACTTTTTTTGGTCCATGTGATGTGATGTTTCCTGTGTTAATTGGTGTAAATTTGAAGTGAAATGAGATTTTAAAAATCTTGACGTTGTGCATGAATAAAATTGGATTAAAAAGGTTGTTTAGGCCTATGCAGTACATGATCTAAATTGATCAATCAATGCATCGGATATATTTTATGGTACCAAAAAAACAATAATTATAACAATTGATTTGTATCTCTATTATTTACACTCAAAATCAACTTGAATATTAGTTAATTTCATTTTTTTTACAAATTTTTTTAAAAAAAATCTATTTTTTACAACTATTTAATGTGTTTAACCGGTTGCTTGGTTAATTACTTAGGGTAGAGATATACCTTAATTTCGGACAATTTTGAGATTGGGGTAATAGTTTGAGGGCATCTGGTGCATACTATTATTATCTACTAATTACGGATTAGATAATATTTGTTGGATATTCAATTCTATGAACTGAATTTGATCGTTAAGTACATAAAGGAGTTCGGATATGGTATCAAATCCGAACTAAAAGAAAGCGAGATTCGGATATTTGGTTAAAGTTCCCGGATTCGACTCGAAGAAGTTTTAATAATAACAATTAGAAATCCAAAACCATTTACGAGTTCTCAACCATAGATGAGGTGAATATCAACTCAAGACATGCATTTGATTATACATCCAATAAGACATGTATGTTTCAAGAATAGCTGAAAGATTTAGCATCATACAGTGTTGAAACCCTGAAAATAATTAGCTTTCATTGCTTACCATGTCTTAGTAGGTAGTTATAAAGGCAGGCCGAGGAAAAACAACCATTTCTCGTTGCCTGCCGTAACCGTCTTCTGGAGTTCATGTTGGACTCGAGCCCCCGATGATGATCATCTAGAAAACTGATGCAGCAATGAACTGTACAAAATTTTTATGTTCGGTAAAAGTATGAGCTTGACTTGGTTTTCTGATAATGAAAACCTGCAAAAAGGACTAGAGAAAATGAAGAATCTGCCCCTACTTCTGTTGGTTAAAATGCTTCAGCAGATGTATAACTATATGAATGGATTCAGCTACTTCAGCTTTTATCTGAAGTTCTAATCTGCCCGTAATCGAGCCTCTCACTCGTTGGTGCTGCCACATTCGGAGTGGGATAAGGATTTCCAACACCAACCTTTGCATTAATCTTAGCTCTTCCTTTGACATAGCGCTTGTTATCGGATGGGAACTCTGCTGTGAGTTTTCCCATCCATGTCTGCAGATCAGCAACCGTATCGTTCGCTGATTTCCCCTTTGCACTTTTCTTACCATCGACAAGCTTCAATTCCAACCTATACAAGGCACAAGCATCACATTTGTTGATCTCGTATTCATAAAGGCGCCACTCAAAATGGTTCAGTGGCTGTGGATCCATGTAGTATGATCTCTTCAGTCCTCCGAATTCATTCATGACTTGCTTCCTCGACTCATGCCAGCCACGCCCGCTGTAATCGGGCAAAGACCTCTGCTTTCTGTTCCCACTTTCAAATGCTCTTCGAGGCTTATCGAAAAAGAGCCACTCCCTAATCGATTCACCATCAAGAACCGAAAGATCAAAGAGCTCTACAATCACAGTATAACAGTTTTATGATAAAGTTGCCACTAAAACCGAGTAAAGCAATACGGACAAGGCATACCAGGAGCATTCCATGGAGACTTTGCAGTTGCACCTCCCTCACACTCAGGTATACCAACATCTTTTCCTTGTGCCTTAGAACTTAGAGCAGCAAACAGTAAACCATCCTTGAGGCCTGTCCCACCGGGCCGCAAAACCGGGCCCATGCCGGGTGGCCCTTCATTGATTGCTAAAGTAGCGTGAAAGCTACTACAGTAGTCTTGACACCAGTCCAATGCTTGTGCCGGCCTTGGACAATCCCAAAGTGCACATTTGGGACCTAAGAATGCAGATGGCAGTGGGCATATACTCGGCAGATAGCTAGAAGCATGAGGCACGGCATCGTCCCCACAAAACCCCGCACCATTAAAACCGGTGTAGAACTGCTCAAAATCTTGATGCAAATCGAACTGATGGTAATCCAATTGAGTATCCCCTTCCAAGTTGCTAGTCGGAATGGCAGGAACTCCCGCATGCGGATATTTACACTGATCAACTAATGGAAAGCTATGGTCATGGTGCCCCTGATTCACCCCATAACCCTGTAGAAAATCGAACTGTTAACTACAAAACATTCATGAAACATAAGCCAAAAGCAAAAACGATACAAACTTCTGCTAAGCTCAAATCAAGATCTCTAGACAAAATACATATAAAACCGATCACGGGGAAAGAAAAATAAGGAAAATTTATCGAGTTATCAAACTTGTAACTAGTACATAACAGAGCAGACCATAAGCACATTCAAAGGCACTCAGGTTCAGTTAGGCATAACTTTGGTCCCCCCCCCCCTATCTGTATTCTGCGCCACCCCATTCCACTTGACTAACAAACATGTCAGGGCTCATTCTTATCACCTCGGCTAGATAAAATAAGATGGCAGTAAAGCAATTGATTCGATAGTATCGATAATTATGATATCCTACACCAACACCTTAATCGGCCCAATTCAGATTCTCAATGGAAATTTTAAAGGAACCATAATTCATATCAGTTATACTGACATGATTTGCAAACTAGATTGTTAAGAATACAAGAGAGAGTTCACCAAATGCCATCGAACAATAAAGAAATCTCATCCCCTTGGACGGAAAAACTTAACTCGAAGTTCATGCTGGCTTAAGTGTGCTAAAATAAATTTGTTTCCAATCCGACTATCATGCAAATTCGAAAAAAGAATCCTAGGACAAAGAGAAACCACCTCTTGAAATGTAACGGCATCTCCGACTTTCAGGCTTTGATCATTCGGCTCCGGTTTCGGTGCAGCTAGTACACTAGTTGCATCATCTTCCTCTTCACAAAGCTGCAACAACCGAAAAATGTCCGACGGAAACGAACCAAGGCCGCCTCCCTGTAAATCACCATGAACAATTGAATATACATTTTAGACACTAGTTTGAAGTTCAACCTCTTAAACATCAAAATTGCCAGACCAAACCCTTTTTAAACAACATACAAGCTACTAAAAAACACACATTTCAAACAAATTCACAGTGATATAAATTATGTTTTATTTCTCATGAAAACTTATTATGTGCAATGCTAACTTGTTGCAAAGAAGATGCTGGAGATGGTTCATTGAGCTCGGCTTTCCATTCGCGAAGCATTTGATGAACTTGCTCCTCAAGGAGGGCGACGTCGACGACACGGCTCTCTTTGCGAGCAAAATGCAGATCCAAGAACATCCCCTGCAGGTCTTCGACCCGGTTTTTCGCCTTGTCTTTGAAGAGCTTATGGGATGCTGATCTGCAGTTGGTTTTTGAACCTTTCCCCATTGAAATAAACAACTCTCAAGAATTCCAACCCTAAACCTGCAATCAAAGGCCAAAGAAAACACAAATTTTAGGATCAAACCAGATGAAAAGTTCAATCTAATGATATCATTATATTCTTAAATTTTATAAACACATCAGCTTACAAAGATCAAAATTTGAACAAGCTAGTACATATTATTGAAATCATGGTTAATAAATTTACATCAAACCCATAAACCCAAAGTAAAAAAGGGGGAAATTAATATAAATAAATAAAATCTGAATCATATATGTGAAAGGAAAAAACCCCAGTTTTTTCTAAAACCTTGAAAGTGAGGTAAAAGGAAGGCAGCATGAGATGATGAGGTCAATGACAAAATCAAAAGATGAAATTAAATGGGAAATGGATTTTAGAAAAACAGATTGAGCTTATGAATAATTCAATCTTTAAAATTAAGAATCAGGTTGAGCTTATGAAGCAGATTTTGATAATATATATTTGAGCATTGACATATGTATCCGTACCAAATCCAAAAGAAAGAATGCAACCTTCTACAATAAGTCAAGTTTGACTAAGTGTACGTTATTAACATCATATATGCTTGTTTAAATTTGATTCTGAACATCAAATATTTCAAATCTAGACGAATAATTCATCTTTAAATAGATTTCATGTCTATTAATAGACTCAAATTCGATTCTAAACTAAGGTTAAGACATTATTATGCGAAGCTTAGTTTTTTTTTTTCAATTTGTATGGAACAAATCTGTAATTCACAAAAGTAAAATGAATTCGAATAATATGTAGATATTTGAGCATTAATATAAGTATTCGTTACAAATCCAAAAGAAAGAGAGCAAACTACAAGAAACTTACTTTACACACATGTAGAAGGGAATATATATAATTTCTAATTTCTAAGTCTGTATTTTCAAAAAGCCCTTGGCTACCAAACTGTCCACAGTCTCACGAACAGCATCTTCGACCGGGGTGAAGACTAAACCCAGATCAATCAATCGCTTGGCCGCATCTTTGCAAGAAACTAATCCAGGTTGAGTTTCCCCTGTAAATCTGAAATGTTCAATGTTGTTCACCCATGTTAAAAATTTCCACCACCAAGTCCAACACAATAACAAAATATGAGGGGTAAAACAATAAGCATGAAAATCTTCCTAGCAACCATAAGGCATAAGCTATAATAACCAACAATGGAAGGGAGTTGGTCCGAGTAGTAAAATTGTTGTTCGGCGGCTTCATAAATCAGGGTTCAAATCTTGTAACAACCATAAGACAAGCTATATAACCAACATGTTAATTCTCCATTATTCCTTCCTCCAAATACATGGAGAACCTTAAAAAAAAGAAGTCTGACCATACCCGTATTTGACACTCACACCCGAGAGAATTAACATGAAAAATCTTGTAGCAACCATAAACTATAACCAGCAATAGCTATGTTACCAAAAACACAGATAGGTCCCGGACCTCCCGGTACGAACATAAGTGAAATGTATTTCAATAGGATAGCTTTCTCCAGTTCATTTTTACCCAAGAATTCTATGATAAACTACATGTTAATAGAATTGTTAGTCTCAGTGAATCGGTTAGCTAATGTTCTCTGATCGAATTTGTACGAACTAACTCGAAAATCGATTTAACAACGAACACAATGTAATTGCTAACCTGTGGACAGGGTATTGAGGGAAAAGTTGGGAGACAGTTTGAGCAAAGTGGGAGAACTGGTAGATTCCATTGATGCAAAGATATCTACCAGAAGCAAATGGAGACTCGAGCAACAAAATTTGTGCTTTAGCAACATCTCGAACATGAACAGCTCCCAACCAATGATACTCCTGTGTATCTTTCGAGCCCTGCAACAATTGCAGCAGCACGGCACAACTCGCATTCAAATTGGGCTGCAGCAAAGGCCCTAAACAAGTGGATGGATTGATCGCCACGACATCGATGCCGTGTTTCTCCGAATATTCCCACGCCGCTTTCTCGGCTAAAGTTTTCGACACCGGATACCATTTCTGTTGATCTTTGCAGTATTCCAAGTCGGTCCACGATGATTCGTTGAAGGGTCCTTGTGTTTCGTGATCCCAATTGGGGTTGGGCACCATCGCCGATATCGAAGAAGTGAGCACCACGCGACGGACCTTGGCTTTTCTCGCGGCTTCGAGCACGTTGAGAGTGCCCTGCACGGCTGGTCTGACGAGTTCGGTCTCCGGGTCTTTGGGATCGTCGAGGCTGCAGGGGGAGGCGACGTGGAAGATGCCGTGGCAACCCTCGACGGCCTTGAGGATGGCGTCGGGGTCCAAAACGTCGGCCTCGTGGACGTGGAGGTGGACGAGTGGGGAAGTGGCGCCCGGTAGAGAGAAGAGGTGGGTGGGATCGGAGGATGGGTAGATGGAGGCGTGGATGGTGGTGTAGCCTTGTTCGAGGAGAGTACGGACCAGCCATGAGCCTATGAATCCGTTGGCTCCGGTCACGCACACGGCTTCTTTAGGGTTTGCTGCTGCTGCCGCCATTTTTTTTTTTGTCTTGGAAAGTGTTGGCTGTTAAAAAATTTAAATAATGTTTTTTAAACATGTGTATCCAACTAATTTGGGATTCTAGGGAATAACCTTTAAATACTAGCTAAAAAACGGCAGATTTGTTTACGCGGTACACAAATTGTACATAAAGCGGTACACAAATTGATACAATTTTATAATAGAAGAATGTATATACCTTTTTATTACAAAGATGCACTGTTTACTGGGTAAAAAGCGGTACATATTTATTACAAATTATGTACATAAATCCTTACAAGTTTGTAACAGAAAAATAAATATACACAAAATCTTACATGGTAAGAAATTGTGTACATACACAATTTGGTACAAGGAAATATAATTTGGTACAATAATAACAAAGATTTGTGTATATACACTAATTAATACAAAATGTACACAAATTGTTACAATTTTGTAAGAGAAAAATGTACATACCTTTTTTAATAGGTTATTTCACAAAGGGGCATTCATACCACCTTTAGGTGGTATCGATATTGGTTTGACAGACAAGAAAAAATTGGTATATTTATACAAAATGTGTATGTACACAACTTGTTACAAGGAAACACAATTTGGTACAATAATAATAAGGTTTGTGTATATACACTAATTAGTACGAAATGTACACAAATTGTTACAACTGTGTAAGAAAAAATGGTATATACTTTTTTTAGTACGAGATTTTACCAAGGGTCAAAATGGCTCATATGGTTGTAAGGATTTGTGTACATACACAATTTGGTACAAGGAAACACAATTAGGTACAATAATAATAAGGTTTTGTGTATATACACTAATTAGTACGAAATATACACAAATTGTTACAATTTTGCAAGAAAAAATGGTATATACCTTTTTTAGTACGAGATTTTACCAAGGGTCAAAATGGCTCATATGGTTGTAAGGATTTGTGTACATACACAATTTGGTACAAGAAAACACAATTAGGTACAATAATGATAAAGATTTATGTATATACACTAATTAGTACAAACTGTACACAAATTGTTAGAATTTTACAAAAGAAAAAGGTACATACCTTTTAATACGCTATTTCACCAATGGAGCATCCATACCACCTTTAGGTGGTATCGATGCCGGTTTGGCAGACATGAAAAAATTAGTACATTTGTTATACAAAATGTGTACGTACACAAAATATTACACAATGTGCATATACACAAATGAGTACAAAATGTACACAAATTGTAACAATTTTGTAAAAGAAAAAGTTTTTTAATATGCTATTTCACCAGGGGCATCCATACCACCTTTTAGGTGGTATAGATGCTGGTTTGGCAGACATGAAAAAATATGCTATTTTCACCAAGTGGTATCAATGCTAGTATGACAAACATGAAAAAATTGGTACATTTCTATTCTTCGATTTCCCTTTTATCTACGGATCCTTTTTTCGAAGATTTTTCTTGGGCTATTTCTATTCTTCTGCAGACTTTCAATGATGAGTTTTTTTTCTTAATTAACTTAAAAAAATCTCTGCAATTTCTTTAGGTCGTGCTCAAGAAGAATGGACAGACGCGTCAATGGCGGGAGGGGTTTTTTGTTTTTTTTAGCAGCACAATCCGCTCGTCCAGATTCCCATGCGAGTTAGAATTCATTGAAGACCCCATCGTTTCTTCTCTTATAACATTAGATTCTGAAATTTTCCCTCAAAATGAGAATTATTCAAGAGATTTATGGAAAGAGAAGTAGAAAAGGGTAAAGAAAAAAGAAATGAAGCGTTGGTGAGGAGCCAATGCTTTTGTGGAAGATAAAGACGAAAACATAAAGGTTACCAGTTTACCGGGAAACTTTTTATTTATTTATTTTTAATCCAACGGCCACTATAAAAGTGGCTTTATCCAATGGCCTAAATTAAAGGTTTGTATTTAGTTGGTATTTAAGCCTCCTGTTTTTAGAAAATCCCAACTAATTTGGATGCGATCATTCTAACTCAATTTTCTGTAATTCAAATATCTGATTTTATTTAATAAATTTAACATCTCATCCCTAAACCAATTGATTATTAGTTAAATAAAGTTTTAGTTTATAATTTTTATATTTTTATTGTATAATATTTATTAATTAACTAATTCAAATTATATATTATAAAAATTCATTATTATTAACTTTCTTAATTCAATTTGTTTCATTAATAAAGCTAAAATTTAAACGTAAACATTAGGGATTTAATGTCTCATTTCACTCCATCAACAATATTTGTATAAAATTTGATTGATTATTACTTAACACATATATCAATTGTGTAGTTTTTTTCTTCCTCTAGATGATTTTAATCTAATTAATAATTAAATAAATAAGACACGATATCACGGTCCTATTCGCGTGATAGGCGAGACCGTGACAGGATGCTTGCTGGTTGTGCTTAATGCGGGATAGCAATAAGGGTGTAATACATGTCGTCCAGTCGTTCAGTTTTGGGGACAGGGCGTGCTGGTTAGGCACCACACTGGTCGGGAGCTGTCCCCGCTTCCCTGATGAGCCCATGGGAGGGCGAAACTAGTAAGCATCGAGTGGATAAGGCTGAGCCCCGGGCTGGTGAGAGTCCTGGGTTGCCGCACGGGGGCTATGTCCCTGCGCCAAGACTCTGACCTCGTGACAGATGGTATCAGAGCCAATCTGTGTGCTAGCAGCTGTGAGCTTACCAAGCGCTCCATGTGCTGCGTAGCGAGTCAAAGTGGACGAGCGTTTGTCTCGCACCTGGTAAATGGGTGTTCGCGAGTAGGGCCTCTAGAGATGAGGTCGGGTAGGCAGGAAGCTGCAGCGAAAGTTCGCCAAGCACTCGTGCTTTCAATGAAGAGGGCGAGCAGGCAGGGAATTGCACACTAGATCCGGGCTAATTAAAAAGAAGAGGGTAAAGAGCTTTCTCCCCATGCACGAGGGCGTGCATGAATCAAGTGGGGGAGTTTGTCACGGTCCTATTCGCGTGATAGGCGAGATTGTGACAGGATGCTTGGTGGTTGTGCTTAATGCGGGATAGCAATAAAGGTGTAGTACGTGCCGTACAACCGTTCAGTCCTGGGGACAGGGCGTGCTGGTTAGGCACCACACTGGTCGGGAGCTGTCCCCACTTCCCTGATGAGCCCATGGGAGGGCGAAACCAGTAAGCATCGAGTGGATAAGGCTGAGCCCCGGGCTGGTGAGAGCCATGAATTGCTGCACGGGGGTTATGTCCCTGCGCCAAGACTCTGACCCCGTGATAATGAGATATTAACATTATTACTATTAAAACTTTTAAAAGTAAATGAGTCTGAACATAATTTTTATACATTGATTAATTAATTAATCATATAGTTAAAAATGTATATAATATCTTATTTTATTTATAAAAAACCTGACATAACATTAAGAATATAATTATCTATACTTCATTAAAAAAACATATTTTTATGCAAAATAAACGATAGAGAGAATTAGGGTAAAAACAAATATACAAACCTTAAAAAATCCCGAATCTCATGTCACATTGTGAAAGGAGATATGTTTAACCAAGAGATGAAAATTTTATGAGCACCTTTTGTTTTTGATGCGGACTGAACACCTTTTAAAGCATAAGGGAAGCCAAGATTGAATGGAAATCATACGAATATCGGTGTGAATAATTCAAAATGAACATGCATTACTAATGTTAGTAATAAGAAGAATGAGCATAAATCACGTCAACTATTAATATTTATCCTTTCTTTTTCATAAGAAAATTGGTATGCCGTTACCTGCAAACATTAGATCTAGGAAACTATGTCTTTCATTTGTTTCGTTTTTTGTTTTTTTTTTCCAAGGTCGCATTCGATCTAGGAAACTATCAATGTCAACAAATAGGGAATTCGTTCACAAATCTTTTTTGGTCTCAAATATGAAATCCCCCAAAATTTACCATCATATGCCATGAAAGAAGCAATCCCGTATGGATCATACACGTCCGTCGGCGACACCGTTTTTAGTGTCACAACCTTTTCAATGGTCATGTTGCGAAGAGGTCATAAGCACATCCCTTCCCCTCTTTGAACATGTTGTATCTGCTTTAGTGGCAGCATGAATAGCTTTCAATCGCTTTGTCTATAGTTCTCATGATAACTCAGTCAGATTCGTAAATGTTTTAGAAGACAAGAAAATAGCGTGTTAGCTAGATTTGTCAAAGCAGAAAACCAAAAACCACCTTTCATGGAACTCGATGAAGTTCAACGCTTAAGTTGTGTGTGAGCCGGTTTTGCAGATCATCCCTAGTACCATCAAAAGCATGTCCTCTGGGCCACCATTGTTTGGGGTAGTTGGACAGTCTTTGAACATATGGATGATTGTTTCCTAATGTGATTAAAGTGAGCAATTATCGGTAATCTCGATGCCGCGCCGAGCAAGAAAACGAGTGGAAACTACATTATCACAGGCATGGTTGCGAATGCAGTTATGGTATTGTAATTGCAGATGTAAAGACAGTCACGGTTGTGGATACAGTCGCGGGGTTCTATTAAAATTTTACAATAGTCACCTAAAAGGGATTAGATTTCAAAACTTTAAAGAGTGCAGGGACCGAAAAGCGTAAAAACCCTAAAAATTGAAATTGCATCCAAATGATAAAGTTGAAGAACAGTGAAAAGGAAATTGTTCCTCGTTAGAAAGTCACAGATTTCACAAGATTTTTTTAATTTTAAAAAGTTTCATTTTAATTTCAATGTCCTCTTTTATTAACACATTGTTTTAACATCTGACACCCAAAAATTATTCAAATTCAATAAAAAATAAAGGATTAAAACTGTTTTTGATAGAAAGAAGAGATTAATTTAGTGGTGCCAAAAAAGGAAAAAGAAAAAAAAGAAAGAATTTTTATTATGGAATTTGTAATTGGAGTGGAGAAAGACTCTTGTTGTTGTTTTGTTCTAAATTTCACTGTTTCTTATCCTTATAATTTTTCATTTGATTTGTTTTTATTTCTATTTCTATTATTTTATTTTTTGTAATTCATTGTTCTTGTTTTTGATAATATAATTCTCATCCTTTCACTTTCTGGGCTTCACGATACTTCGTGTATGTTTTAGAGAGGGAGAGAGAGAGTAAGAAGGGAAAATTAAGCTTTTTGTTTGAAACCCTAACTTTTGTTCTTTGATTTTTGGATCTGCTTCAATGGAGGCTGGTTCAGAAGGAGAGAATAATAATGATAATCAGATCAATAATAATGATAACGTTAAGCCTAAACGACAGATGAAGACTCCGTTTCAACTCAAAGCTCTGGAGGAAGCTTATGCTCGTATGTTCTTCAATCCCTCTCTCTCTCTTGACTTCATCTTGTTGTTGTTTCATTTGTTTAAATTTCTGGTGTTTTTTTGGTATTTTTTAGAGGAGACTTATCCATCGGAAGCTACACGAGCGGAATTATCGGAGAAATTGGGATTATCAGATCGGCAGTTACAGATGTGGTTTTGTCACCGGAGATTGAAAGAAAAGAAGGAAACTCCTTCAAAGAAGCCACAAAAAGGCGCCTCCTTACCGCCGGAATCTCCCATTGATGAGTTGCATGCTGTACCTGGACCGGACTATGGTTCCGGATCAGGTTCGGGTTCCAGTCCGTATATGGACTCAAGGCTGATAGGGGGAAGCTCTTCTCGGGGGATGATGGAGGATGTGCCGACTGTTAGGAGGTATGAGTCGCAGCAGTCGATAATGGAGCTCAGAGCTATTGCTTGTGTGGAGGCACAGTTGGGGGAGCCATTGAGGGACGATGGGCCTATGCTCGGCATGGAGTTCGATCCATTGCCTCCTGATGCTTTTGGAGGTACACCGAACCTGGCTTTATGTTATTTGAACTATCTGGTGATTATGTTGTTCTATAGAATTTATATTTTTGTTGAATGTAGACTACATTTGTTCTTTATTATTCATGGACCTGTAAAGTTACAAGTTGTTGAGTGTGCTTTTTTCTTTTCTTGATAGGTTGTTTACTGTAGTTTCTGTAGTAGGCCTTGTAGGTGGAAATGGTGGATTTTATTTTAATTTGCTTTTTTCTTTTGTAAACAGCAATTCCCGAGTCGCATAATAGGTCTGGACATTCTTATGAGAGCAAAGCATACGAGCGACATGATGGCCGTCCAAGCAAAGTTGGTTTCTCAAACCCTATTTACATTTAACTGCCAGAATATGTAGAAAGCTTAATACTTTTATATTGTAATGCAGTGACTATTTCTCCGTGCTAGGGTGAATTTTGCATTTGTTTTTCCAAATGATTTGGCAACAACCAATACTGCTAAACTTTTTCGTTTTCAGAATGTTAGTTTTCCAAACACCACACTTGTTACCTTGGGACAGGTTAACTGGTTCTATAATGTGGCTTCTTTCTTATGTTGGCGGATTGTTGTTTGTTCAGCAGTCTAGGTGGTTTAAATTGATATGCTGTTGACATCATTATCTTTGATCATCTTTTTGCTTGAATTTATGTTTGTTTAAAATGTAAAATTGTTGTTTGTTCTTGTTTTGAGAATTATATTACCTAGTTGCATGGGTTGACTTATTGACATCATTTTAACTAATAACTAATAATCTCAGGCTGCTGCAAGGGCTTTTCACGAGTATCAGTTTCTTCCAGAGCATTCAAGTCTTAGATCTGATGCATATGGACTAGTTACTCAGTTTCATGACTCCCCAGTCAGTGGTTCAAGGGGTAGAACTACATCATTTGTGCATGAAGAGGAGCCATTGTCCAGGATTCATGGTATACCAGGTCATGGATCTCGAGTTCGTGTGTTACCTCAACAAGGAATTATTCCTTTATCTCAAGTGGCTGATGGTTCTCTTGCAGAAAGGGAGTCATTTACAAACGGGAGAAATGCTCAGTCTATTTGCCATCCAGTTTTGGGGTCTGAAGATTCATATATGCTTTCTGCCGAGCAAAACTTGAATACTGATGCTTATCCACGTATCGATAGGAAGCGCAAGGTGCCTAGCTTGGTATGATATGTTATAATTATCTATTTTCTTCCACAATTCTAACTATATATTATCCATTTCATTTATCATATTTTTTCTTGTAGAGTGATGAAAATAGAACCGCAAGGGAAGTTGAGGCACATGAGAGTAGGATTCGTAAAGAGCTTGAGAAACTTGACCATAAAAGGCGAAAGGTTCTCTGATTTTTAATTTTTTTATTGACCATGAACTTTGATCTCGTGGGAATCCTCTATATTGGCTCATATTATTAATATTGTTTTTTCTCAGAGTGAAGAGAGGATGAGGAAAGAAATGGAAAGGCATGAACGTGAAAGAAGGAAGGAAGAAGAGAGGTTGATGCGTGAGAGGCAGCGAGAAGAAGAAAGATTACAGCGAGAGCAGAAACGTGAAATGGAAAGAAGACAAAAGTTTTTACAGAAAGAATATTTAAGAGTAAGAATATTTTGCAGACAATGTTATGACCTTGATAATAAATGAACATTTTCTCTCTCCCTCCCTCCTAGTAATTGGTTTTAATTTTGGGGTTTACCTTTAGGCTGAGAAAAAGAGACAAAAGGAAGAGCTTCACAGAGAGAGAGAGGAAGAGAGACGTAGAGTTGCCAGGGAGAAGGCAACTGCACGGAAAATTGCTAAAGAGTCCATGGATCTTCTTGAAGATGAACAGCTAGAACTCATGGAGTTGGCTGCTGCTAGGAAGGGAACACACTCAATTATTCATCTTGATCATGATAGCTTGCAGAATCTTGAGTCATTTAGAGGTAAATGTCACTCGATTTGCATTTGTCTGGTTAGCTTTATTTAGTTTTTTTTTTTTTACTTTGACTGGTGATCATTTTGGATTAGATATACCATAAAGTTTGATGTTAGTTGTTACTTGCTCCACAGTTGAAAACGACATATTTAGATTCTCCTGAGCTCCCCCCCCCCCCCCCCCCCCAAATTTGCGGTAAATCTCACTTGAATTGCATTTGTACTTTGATCGCGAAGCATTTTGGATAAGAGAAAACCCCCTAAAATTCTGATGTTACTTGCATCTTGGGTGTAATTAATATATTCTCTTTCTTTTTTCTTTTTTGCCTTCAACATTACCATTTGAAAGGAAATACTAGATACCACTAATATAATGAATGTTCTGAATGTGGCGGTTAGAATAATTTTGTGTTCCTTCTAATGAACAACTAGAATAGTTTCTTGGTTAGGAGGAATGTTGTGCTATCTGTACTAATAGTATATCTATCACATGGATTTGCCGAAAGATTGTTATATGTTTCTCTTATTGTTTATTCTTATTTTTAATAATTCTTAGCCTTTTCATTTCTTGATGGATTGTGTTCTTTTGCTATCATTTTGACCCTTGAGTAACTTTGAACTTATAATAACACTAATATTTCTGTTTTAGATTCTTTAAGCCCGTTTCCCCCCAAGTCCATGCAATTGAAAAGGCCATTTGACATTCAACCATGGATTGATTCAGAGGAGAATGTTGGGAATCTTCTCATGGTATAACATACTGATTACTGACCTGTTTTTTATCTGCTTTAAGTTACATGTCTATTGATCTTTATATCTTGAGTTTGTTTCCTAAATGATTTAAGGTAAAATTATAAATATTGAAAGTTCTATTTCTAAAGCTAGAAGGACTAATAACACAGTTTCCTTTATCAGGCATGGAGATTTTTGATTACTTTTGCTGATGTTCTCAGACTATGGCCTTTTACTCTTGATGAGTTTGTCCAAGCTTTTCATGACTATGTGAGTACCTGATGGAATGCCTTGTTTTCTGATTTTCTTTTTTATTCAGCTTGCTATATGTGATATTCTTACAATTTTGACACCAGGATTCGAGGTTGTTGGGTGAGATTCATATTGCTCTTTTGAGATCAATAATAAAGGACATTGAAGATGTTGCAAGAACTCCGGCAACTGGATTAGGAATGAATCAATACTGTGCCGCCAACCCTGAAGGTGGACACCCTCAGATAGTTGAAGGGGTAAGTGGCGTTACATGATTTTCTTGTTGCTTATTTTTCATTGTTGCTGAACCTTTTTGCGTTTGGTGTTTGCTAGGCATATTCCTGGGGCTTTGACATCCGGAATTGGCAGCATCACTTGAATCCACTAACATGGCCTGAAATTTTACGTCAATTAGCAATCTCTGCAGGCTTTGGACCTCAGTTGATGAAACATAATGCAACGTGGACATACATGGGTGATAATGATGAGGTTCTTGTAACTTTATTGCAGTCCTCTCTTTCTGCACAATGATGCTCAACTTCTCTCTCCTATAACAGTATTTAGAGTGTGTGTGTGTGTTTAATTTATTTTATCTGTACCTGCAGGGTAAAGGTTGTGCAGATGTAGTTTCTACTCTACGCAATGGTTCAGCAGCTGAGAATGCGTTTGCATTGATGCGCGAAAAAGGTCTGTTACTTCCGAGAAGATCAAGGCATCGTTTGACGCCCGGAACTGTCAAATTTGCAGCTTTTCATGTTCTTTCACTGGAGGGAAGCAAAGGATTAACGGTTCTAGAACTTGCAGATAAGATTCAGGTGAGTTTGGATTGTGTTCCTGTAGGTGTCAAATTAATTTGTATCTTTTACATGCCTTTTCCTAAATTATCTGTTTCATATTAGAAATCTGGACTTCGGGACCTCACAACGAGCAAGACGCCAGAGGCTTCTATTTCAGTTGCTTTGACAAGGGATGCAAAGCTTTTTGAAAGAATAGCTCCTTCAACTTATTGTGTACGACCTGCCTATAGGAAAGACCCTGCTGATGCGGAGGCCATACTCGCAACTGCAAGGAAAAAGATACGGCAATTTGAGAATGGATTTTTAGGTGGAGAAGATGCTGATGAAGTTGAAAGAGATGAGGTGGAAAGAGATGATGTTGAAAGAGATGAAGACTCTGAATGTGATGTTGATGACGATCCTGAAGTTGATGGTATAGCTACTCCTTCAAATGCAAACAAAGATGCTGACTACCCTAAGGAAGACGTAACTTGTTTAGTAAGTAAAAAAGTCTCTGCCTCAACTGATGAGGCGCTGGATATTCCTGCTGAATTTGACAAGGATTTTCCATCTTTCCCTTCAAATACTGCAAAGGATAGCAATGGTCTAAGTAACTCTGGACAATATGTTGTTGGTGATGAGAATGGAGCTGGCAATCTTGATCAACAGAATATTGAAATTGATGAAAGCAAGTCAGGTGAGTCATGGATTCAGGGTCTTTCAGAAGGCGAATATTCTCATCTTAGTGTTGAGGAGCGCCTTAATGCCCTTGTTGCTTTAATCGGTATTGCAAATGAAGGGAACTCTATTCGTGCTGTGCTTGAGGTAGATCTTTAACTAAACTTTTTTCTGATTGTGCTGTTGCTTTGATAGTAAAGGCGTTAATCATTTGCTTCTTTGTAATTTGATTTATGAATTCGTAGGATCGACTGGAAGCAGCAAATGCTCTTAAAAAGCAAATGTGGGCTGAGGCTCAGCTGGATAAAAGTCGACTGAAGGAAGAAACTATTATTAAAATGGATTTTCCTTCTGTGATGGGAATCAAGGCCGAAGCTCAACTGCCTAATTCTGCCCTGGAGGGCAGCCAAAGTCCATTTCCTTTCGCCAATAATAAAAATTACGAGGCATCTCCGGGCATTACAGAAGACCAAAAACCCCTGCTATGTTCACAAAATATTCAGAATGACCTCAATAGTTATCCTGCCGAAAGGACCTTGGTACTTCAAGAAGCCTACTCCGTTCAGCAGCTTGGATATGCCTCAAAAAGATCACGCTCACAGTTGAAATCCTACATTGCCCACAGAGCGGAAGAGATGTATGTATACAGGTCTTTACCTCTTGGCCAAGATCGTAGACGCAATAGATACTGGCAGTTTGTTGCTTCTGCTTCTAAAAATGATCCTTGTTCTGGACGGATATTTGTTGAATTACATGATGGAAATTGGAGGCTGATTGAATCTGAAGAGGTATGCTATACTACTTAGAAATAGAACTTTGTTGGTATATGTTGGAATGGATTGCTAGGCTAGTCTAATGAACACTATATCTTTTATATCTTACATCTGGTTGTTTTTAATAACGCATTCGATCAATTTCTTGTTAGGCCTTTGATGTTCTTTTGGCATCTTTGGATGCACGAGGAATCAGGGAATCCCATTTACAGATAATGTTGCAAAAGATTGAATCCTCCTTCAAAGAAAACGTTCGTCGGAACATGCACTCTGCCAGAGCTATGGTCCGAAGTGGAAGCTCTTCTGAAAATGAAGCTTCTGAAATAGATTCTGCCAATTTCGACAGTCCTAGTAGTGGGATCTGTGGGTTGAACTCTGATGCACCGGAGACATTACCTTCTTTCAAAATTCAGCTTGGGAGAAATGAAAATGAGAGGAAGTCAGCCATGAAGAGGTACCAAGATTTCCAGACTTGGATGTGGAAAGAATGTTACAATGCCACAACTCTGTGTGCCATGAAATATGAAAAGAAGAGATGTGCACCGCTGTTGGCTGTTTGTGATGCATGCCTTAGCTCTCATATAACGGAGGATATGCACTGTAGCTACTGCCACCAGACGTTCGAGTCCACTAACTATAGTTTTAATTTCTACGAACATGAGATTCAGTGCAAAGAAAACAGGAAGCTAGACAACAAGGATAAACGTACTCTTGATTCTTCTTTCCCCATGGGAGTCAACTTACTAAAGTCCTTTTGTGCTCTAGTTGAGGTGAATTAAAACTGCTCAACTTTGAATTTCCTATATAAAATGGAATTCAGTTTTTTTTTAAAGTTCGCCTCAATTTTTCCCATGGCAGGTATCTATTCCGCCAGAAGCACTTGAATCAGTTTGGACAGAGAGCCGACGAAAGATGTGGGGCAGGAAGCTAAATACATCATCTTCCGCTAATGAACTCCTAAAGGTTTTCGTTTATTTGAAAATAGAACAAATTCCCCAAAATGTTCCATTTAATTAAGGTTTATTTTGTCCTTGGTCTCACCCCAATGTCATGTTCGTGTTGCAGCTGTTGACTCAGCTCGAGAGTGCCATAAAGCAAGATTATTTATCATCTAACTTTGAGATGACGATGGAGTTACTGGGTTCTTCTCCTCCGTCGGAGAGTGATTCTTCTACTGATTTGGTGCTTCCATGGATACCCCAAACCACTCCAGCTGTAGCTTTAAGGCTTTTGGAGTTTGATTCATCCATCATGTACGTAAAGCAGGAGAGAGTCGAACCTTCGGGGAACAGGGAAACTAAAGCATATATAGTGAGTGATTTTTAATGCCTTCTATTCCCGCCCTTGTGCCCGTGGGTATATTTCAATGTGACCTCTCAAATGGTAAGCTAACCGTTCTTTGTAAAATATGCAGAAGCTTCCTTCGAGAACCTCTCCTTTCGTCAAGAATAAAGAGCTAGAATTAAAAGAACTAGGCCAAGATGAGCCTATAAAAGAAGAAAACTTTGCTGACCTGAGTAACAGTGGAAGGCGGAACAACTACAAACGTGGAAGAGGCACTCGTGAACAAGGATCTGGTCGAAAATGGCAGAGGAAAGCTTCCGGTTCCAAATGTGAAACCGGCAAGCAAAGTGCTAGAGAAAACAATATTTTGAGTTTCCACCTCAAACAACAGATCCAAAGAACAAATGGTCAGAGTTCTGGACGTGGCCGGCGAACTGTTAGAAAGAGAGCTGATAGGAGAGCTGCTAATAGCACAACAGTGGCTCGGATGGCTGATATGATTAAACCCAAGGCCAGTGCGGTATCTGTACGAGATTTGGATGAAGAATGGAGGACCGTAAAATTCGGGATGATGGACATGGACATGGACATGGACATGGCCAATCCTCCCGACAGTAACAGTACGGAAGAGGAGTCCGATGACAATGGGCGAGGCAAAGGATATGAGCAAGGAAACTGGGAGCTGGAACATAACGACGCCTCTAACGGGTGGACTCGAGAGCAAATTGAAGCTAGCGATGAAGACGAAGATGCTTACGAAGACGATAACGGCATTGAACATATGAGAGAGGAAAATTCTGACGGCGATTTGGAGATGAGTGATGCATCGGAAGAAGTAGCAAACAAAACTAGAAACGACGATGGCTCAGACTCGGATTCTGAAGATTATAGTGATTAAAATGTTGCACGAGCTGCATCATGTTATTTTTTGGTCGAAAATTGCAGCTTGAAAGGCGACTGAACGATAATCTCAAAATGCAATTTATATATTACCAGTTTTTATTTTTAATCGAACAAAAGTACCCTCTATAACTCATCATATTTACTAAATTGACATTGAAAAATATCTTAAAATAATAGCCTCTCAGCTCTTACTTCAAATGAAAGGGCCAGCTCACTTTTATGGTCTTAGCCTTGAAAACCCCATGAACAGAGGCTATGAACTAAGTTATATATGGCCCGGGATGCGGCCTTAAGATTACAGAAGCCAAAACCTGCCGTCCAACATGTATAAGTCCGACCAAGTCGAAAACAAAATCTCACAACTTTTACCATGTGCAGAAGATGTTAATGCAGATACTGGACATGGATGCAAATGTCATAAACAACTTCCCTACCCGAAACTGATCCGAAATTTGCATCCTTGGATAGTTTCATACTAACACATAACCAAGAACACCTCGAGACGAAACTGATCCAAAATTTGCATCCTTGGATAGTTTCATACTAACACATAACCAAGAACACCTCGAGAATCGATATATATACATACCGGCCTGATTGATCAGATGAAATAAAACCCTAATGTGAAAGTTATGCAGCATGTATGACATTTAACAAGTGAAAACTTGCAAGGACATGTTTCAGTTCAATGTTATTAAGTTCGACACCACTTTGAAGCAAATACTTTGATGAAAGAACAAACAAGAATTAATAAAGCAATGAAGAACTAGAAACATCAATAATAGAAGGATTTTACTATCAACACTTAAATATCCGGAAGCGATTCGTTCACGAGATAGAAATAGTATTTCTTCATAACTAAACCATTAGATGTAAGCACAAGGCATAAAGAGCAGCAATCAGCAAGATTTGTACCAAACCCACTACTTTCACATTGAAATTTGTTCCGAAACAGCATCGCCACGACAGAATGAAGGTGAAAGAATCATTCGGCTAACATCATAAGAACTCCTTCAGGATCTAGTTACGGAAGTCCATGCACGTCTCTTATCATTCTTCGATGACGTTAACTAACTCATACTCGACGAGAGATAGATTGTTATCTTCTTTGACAACAAAGTTAGCAGGATCAGTGACCTCAATACGGCCCCATTTATCGACAGCCAACCTCATGGACCCCTTAAACATATCAATCTTTGCATTACGAAGAATTACGGTAGTACCAGGCTTCATCAACTCAACTGCAAAACGATTCAAGCATGACTATCATCAAACTGCATGGACAGTTCAAGTCTCTTAATCTCAATAATGTCTTTAGGCAAAACAAAATCGAAAACCCGGAAACAGTTTCGAAGTGCTGTCAATGAGAGCCGGCTTTAACATATAGAATAATTCATTTCATGTAATCAAACCACTCATCACAATACTAAATAGCCCTTAAAATAATGTCAGCTAAAAATTAAGATCCTTGATGATATCAAATACATACATAGACTAAGCAAAAACTAAAGCTAGCTCATCAAAACCGGCATTGTATTTCATGCATAAAACAATCCAAAAAAGAAAAATGGTAAAGCACACAAGTAGTCGCTAAACTATGAAAAATGATCATTTTGGTCACCAAACATTCAAAAATTACCAAATGGTCATTAAATTCATCAAACTGTGACAGGATGGCCATAAATTTTGTAACAGTTCAATCAATATAATATCATTTCGTAACTTTTAAAAGATCAGTGATCAAACATCATTTCCCCCCATAGTTTAGTGACTATTGATGTACTTCAGCCAACAGAAAAATAAAGGAAAGATCAAAGCTTTCGGTATCAATAACAAAAACAAAAATGTACTATTTTTAAACGAATTAAAATCAGAGCAGTAATGCATAACAATCCTTAAGAAGATTAAAAACAAGAAAGGGTTTCAAAAATGGACCTTGATCGTTACGAGCAGTGAAGAGGATGGTGCCGGTCTCGTCTCCGATAAGACACTCGGCGATTCGGGTTAGTCGGAGATTCTGAGAAGCGGCTCGACCTTTTTGAAGAACCGTGTCGGCAGACAAGACCTTGGCGATTAAAGTATGGCCATTGGTCCCTGGCTTTAAATTGTCCACTTTTACGAACACTGGCTTTCTCTTCTCAGTCGATTTGTTCTGTTGTGGCTGTTGCTTTTGTTGTCCTGTCGTCGCCATTGATTTCGATGGTGTGAGCTCTTTTCTTCTCCGCTTTTACTTCTTTTTTGTTTGTTTGTTTTTTCGCTCAGAAATCTGCTCGAGAATGAGAAAATGAGAAGCCCTAGAACAGAAATCGAAACTCGGCAAAAGCGCTGTCGTTTTATACTTTTGAAAAGTTGAGTCAACGATTCTATTTAGGGTTATTTTCAGTAGACGTACCCAAACTATAGTCTAAATTTTAAATTGATCTTAAAATTTCAAAATGTTCTAATTGATTTCTCAAAGCATTAATATTGTGTCAATCAAGTCATTTCATTAACATAAGTATAACCATCAACTAATTGTATTGAAAACTTGGATCTGAAGTGTTAAATAAAAATAAATGGCTCTTCTAAATTTGTAATGTCTGTCTGTTTTTAACATGTTATATCTAAGACGTCCATGAAGTAAATATACATATAAATTTAATTCACGTATTTTAAATATGTCAAATTCAGGTTAAATAAAGAATTTTAAGATTAAAATGAACAAAAATCTCATCATATTAAAATATTAGATTAAATTATAAAAATTAAAAAAAATAGGGGTAAATTTTGGGTTAAATAAATATTTTTAGGACTAAAATGAACAAAAACATAATTATATAAAAATGTTGGACTAAATTATAAAAATTAAAAGAAATTGGGGTTAATTTTGGGTTAAATAAAGATTTTTAGGACTAAATTGAACAAACATATAATTATATTTAAAATATTCGACTAAATTATGAAGATTAAAAAGAAATTGGGGTTAATTTCGGGTTAAATAAATATTTTCAGGACTAAAATGAACAAAAATATAATTATATTTAAAATATTGGACTAAATTATAAAGATCAAAAAAGAATTAGAATTAATTTAGGGTTAAATAAAGATTTTTAAGACCAAAATGAACAAAAGTATAATTATATTTAAAATATTAGACAAAATTATAAAAACTAGAAAGAACTAGGGATCAATTTTGGGTTAAATATAAATTTTTAGGAGTAAATTAAATAAAAATATAATATAATTATGTTTAAAATATTAGACTAAATTATAAAAATTATAAAAAGATAATTTCGAGTTAAATATAGATTTTTAAAATTAAATTGAACAAAAATATATTATATTTAAAATATTAGACTAAATTATAAAAATTATAAAGAGATAAAGGTCAATTTCGGATTAAATATAGATTTTTAAAATCAAATTGATCGAAAATATAATTATATTTAAAATATTAGACTAAATTATAAAAATTATAAAGAGATAAATGTCAATTTCAGGTTAAATATAAATTTTTAAAATTAAATTAAACAAAAATAGAATTATAATAAAAATATTAAACTAAATTATAAAAATTATGAAGAAATATAGATCAATTTCAGGTTAAATAAAGATTATAAAGACTAAATTAAACAAAAATATTATTATATTAAAAATTAAATTAAATTATAAAAATTAGAAAAAAATTAAGTCAATTTCAAGTTAAATAAAGATTTTAAGACTAAATTAAACAAAAATAAAAATTTAACAGACTTAACATGTAACTTATCCCTTTTATTAAAAATTAAATTTTTTAATAAAGAAACACATGACACGCTTTAATTGGTCCATAATTTTTTTAACAGAGTTAACTGTAGGAGACAATTGATGTTACGATTTAAAATTTAAGGGAAAAAACGTCCTAAAAAATCTTTAAGGGATAACCGGTAAAAAGTGTATACTTTAGGGGCTGGTGCTATTAAGCCTAAACATTAACCAGATTAAGTTGATATTAAAATGTCATGTGTGTAATTTAATTCTTATTTTTCAATTTGATCATTTTAAAATTTTGTATTTTTTTATTATAGAGATGCTTACATTTTAAAAGTAAATGTTAATATTCGAACTCATACAAAACAAAATTACATGAGTATTCTTAACCACTGTGCCATTTAATAGATCTCATATTTATCATTTTTAATTATAATATCCCTAATAACATTTGGGTCAAAGAACTAAATTTAAAAATTAAAAAAATACAAAAATTAAAATGAACTAAATTAGAGCATAAGAACTAAATTCACAACTTACGCATAATATAATGACTAATAATAGAATTCGACCTTTTTGAACACCCAAAAACCATGCCGCAAGGACTTGCCTTGCCACCCTAAAGTATGCCTTCCCACTCGATTCACACAAAGTTTCGAACCACATTTGCATATACCATGAATGAACCACATTCACAACACATTATGAGTATGTCTATGTTACTCAAATTCAAATTCAAATGCGAGTATCAAATGTGAGTATATGACACATGTAACTTCATTCTTTTGTAAAAAAGTTTTTCCATGTCCAAATAAGTTTCAAACACGGGGTACTTTAATAAAACAAGATCAAAGTCCACTAGCAGGGTAATGCCATGACCATGAATGAAAAACTAGAGTTAAAAAAATTGAAGGTGAAGATCAATGATGAACTCTCTAAGGATGAAGGCATGGATACACCAAACGACAGCGTCGTGGTCAAAGAGAATGCGGGTCAAGGCGTTAAAGTGAACGTGGCAGAGCTCAATCCTTAGACATGGATGACAGGCCCAATTAATCAGTTACCGTTATTAGGAATATGTCGATAATAAATATAGGAATGAATAGTACAATAGTATGTTTTGTTTTTATGTGTATGCACGTCTTATATGCTAGCAAGAGAGAGGTGTAAACAATTATTATGAATTATATGAATAAAACTCTAATATCTATTCCTCTCCTTTCTTCCTATTCTCTTTATATTCCTTGATCCTTTCTTCCAAATCCTTTAAGGTTGTGACAATTGGTATCTTAGAGCCTTGTAGTTGATTCACTGCCAAGCTGGGGAAATCCAAGAAAACAAAGAAAATGAGTAAAAGCGAGAAAAAATCAAAAGCACAAGCATCTACAGAAAAATCAAAAGGCGACAGTGACGTTCCGACCTGGTGGGAGGAGCATAGGAGCAAACTTGATGATCAAAAGAACAAACTTAAAGAAAGAATGACAGTTGTTGAGCAAAGCAATAAGGAAAACAAATGATATTTACAAAGAATCCTAGCCTTGTTGTCCAAAAGAGCTTATGAACTTGGACAAGTCAATCCTGGGAGTAGCAACCCTTCACAATCTGCAAAAACCAAATTGATTCAAGAAGGCAAGAAGCCTATTTAGATAACAGTGATAAACGAAAATGAAAAATACTCATTTAATCCTAATGAGCCTGAAATCTTATTTTCTAAGCCAACTCTCGAACACCAAGGGACCCTGGCTAGCTCTACTCAACAGAAGTTAGGAGATAACACAAACAAAATGAATGGTTCCTTGTTATTTAAAGAAACTGAAACATGGGAGAGGGGTAACTTCAGTAACTCTAACTCCTTTGTACCTAGGCCTAAAATTGAGCTGCAGATGTTTAAGGGAGGCAACCTTAGAAACTGGGTTTAAAACTGTAGCAAATTCTTTACAATTTTTGCTATTTCAGAGGGCCAAAAACTAGAGGTAGCTGCCATGTATCTAACGGGTAGAGCTGAAGTTTGCTTTGATGGATATATCATGCAAAAAAATAAGATAACTTATGAATTTGTTGCTGACCTTTGTCACAGGTTTTGTGATAAAGTACATGAAGATGCTATAGAAGAATTTAACAAGTTAATGCATAAGTCAACAATTGAAGAATACTAAGAAAGATTCGAGGAGTTACAACCATTTATGTTACAACACAATACTCTATTGAAGGAGGAATACTTTGTGTACAACTTCATCAGTGGACTGAAGGAAAACCTTAAGCATAAGGTGAAGGTCCATGAGCCAAAGACATTAGTTGAAGCCTGTCGAAAAGCCAAACTGTATGAGTTAGCAGCTGAAGTTGAAGGCAAGAAGTATAAGTTTGGGTACAAAAGTAGTGCCATGGGCAACACTAATATGACCTCTAAGACTACTATTGCAGCACCACAAGTCACCCACAAGGGGACAACAATTCAAAATACTCAGAAACAAGGGCTGATAGAATACAAAAGAGCAAGCAGTCTATGCTTCAAGTGTGGTGAAAGATTTGGCCCAAGACATCATTGTAAGCCAAAACAACTCAACATAATGGAAGAAGGAGAAATTGAAGGAGAACCTGAGGAAGATGAAGGCAAGGCCAAAAATCTAGAAGAAACAGAACTAGAGGAAGGGACACTGAAAATTTCTATCAATGCCAAAACTGTATGAATCTCGATTAACACCCTTCTTTTCCCTTAAAATTCCTCTTTGAGTGTTCAGTGAAGGTTCACTGTTAAATCCAGCAGAAAAAAATGGTTGAGGTAGGCGATGAGAGCAGTACCAAGACTGTGCAAGGAATCTCAGTGAGTGAAAGGAGCCATTCGAATCAGATAGGTGACTTGCAAAGCATACAGACTGCCTATAGATTGAATGGAAAAAACTATCTTAAATGGTCTTAGCTTGTTCATACTTTTTTGAAGGGTAGAGGAAAGCTAAGTCACCTCCTTGGAACTGGACCTAAGGAGGGAGACCCTCGTTTTGAGGCTTGGGATGAACAGGATTCACTAGTCATGTCCTGGCTATGGAATTCCAAGCTACCAGAAATTAGTGATACTTGTATGTTTTTCAATACAGCCCAAGAGATATGGGAGGCTGTAAAACAAACTTATTCAAAGGTTAAAATGCTGCCCAGATTTATGAGATTAAGACCAAAATCTCATCCACCAAGCAAGGAGGCAGATCCATCATAGAATACTCCAACTTGCTGCAAAATTTATGGCAAGAGATGGATCACTACCAATGTATTCAAATGAAGTGTAGTGAAGATGCAGCTGTCCTAAAAAGGTTTGTTGAAAAAGAAAGAATTTATGATTTTCTTGCTGGACTAAATATTGAGTTTGATACAGTAAGAGTCTAAATTCTTGGTAAAGAGGATCTACCCTCTCTAAATGAAGCCATTGCAATCATTCAGGCTGAGGAAGGAAGAAGAGGGGTTATGATTGAGAGCAATCAAGCGGAAGGTTCTGATCTAGCCACCAGAAGTGCAGCAGAAAGAAAATCAAACCTAGAACAGGAGGTTTTTAAAGAGAAGTTAGAAGGATCAAAAATGGTGCACAAAGACTCTTTATGATGTACCTATTGCAAGAAGTCTCGCCATACAAAAGAGAAGTGTTGGAAGCTTCATGGGAAGCCACAGACAACAAACAAAAAAAAATTGAGAGAGAGGGACCATCAAGAGGACAGGGAAAGGCATATATCACCAAGCAGATGAATGAGGAGGCCCAAGAACAGTCCTTTGAGTTTAACAAGGAAGAAATAGAGAAATTGAAAAGTTTACTTGGATCCCTGGAAAAACCTTCCTCTTCAGGTACTTGTAGTCTCGCTTTTTCAGGTATATCCTCTTCTCAAACATCTAAAGTCTCGGATTTTCCTACCCAAAACTCCTGGGTGATTGACTCAGGAGCAACAGACCATATGACCAATTCCTCTCTAAATTTTATCAATTATATACCCTGTCCTAGTAATAAAAAGATAACAGTTGTAGATGGAAGTAGGATAATCGTGGCTGGTCAAAGAGATATTGTTATAAGTAACATCCTGACACTTAAAAATGTTCTTCATGTGCCTAAATTGTTCACTAATATCCTGTCTATCCAAAAAAATCATCAAAGACACTAAATGTTGTGTTATCTTTTATCCTACCCAATGTGTTTTTCAGGAACAGGGAACGAGGAGGATGATTGGGCATGCTAAAAAAGAAAATGGATTGTATTATCTTGAAAATTCCAGTGGACAAGTCAGTGTTTCATCTTTTTCACTTGTGTCAGATTCTAAAACCACCAAAGACCAAATATGGCTTCATCACCTTCGTCTTGGTCATCCTTCATTTAAAGTTTTAAAGTTCATGTTTCCTTCCTTGTTCAAATCCTTAAATAATGAAGAATTTTATTGTGACATATGTGAGCTTGCCAAACACAAACGTGCTTCTTTTCCCATAAGTAATAAAAAGGCATCCACACACTTTTCTCTCATTCACAGTGATGTTTGGGGACCATCCATTGTTCCAAATATAACCGGGGCTAGGTGGTTCGTTTCATTTATAGATGATTGCACTCGTGTGTCCTGGATATTTCTTCTAAAACAAAAATATGATGTCAGTTCTACTTTTAAGACCTTTTACACCATGGTTAAAAATCAATTTGGGGCTGATATAAAAAAGGTTAGGTCAGACAATGCTAAGGACTACTTTAATCAAGTCCTATCTTCCTATTTCCAAGAAAAAGGCATCATACATAAATCATCTTGTGTGAACACCCTCAACAGAACAATGTAGCTGAAAGAAAGAATGGCCATCTTCTTCAAATAACAAGAGCCTTGTCATTTCAAAAAAATGTTCCTAAACACTATTGGGGGGAAGCTATGTTAACTGCCACCTATATTATCAACAAATTACCAACTCAGGTTCTTGAGTCTAAAAGTCCTATTCAAATCCTAAACAGTTTCTACCCTAACTTTAGTCATTCTCTTCATCTTGAGCCTAAAATATTTGGTTGTGTTGCCTTTGTTCATATTCATTCTCAGAATAGGGGTAAGTTGGATCCAAGGGCATTGAAATGTATCTTTGTAGGTTACTCATCTACTCAGAAAGGGTATAAGTGCTATCATCCACCTACACGGAAACATTTCACTTCTGTTGATGTCACCTTTGTTGAAAATGAAAACTATTTTACTCACCCTTATCTTCAGGGGGAGATTTTGTTCAGGGAAGATAAGGACAAAGATTATTTCCTTCTTCAGCCTCTCACCTTGCCTCCACAAAATCAGCATGAATCTACCCAGCCTGTCCAAAATCAGCAGAATCAGCCTGATCTTATCCAATCTGCCCAGCTTGTCCAAAATCAACAGAATCAGCCTGATCTGATCCAATCTATCCAATCTGCCCAGCCTGTCCAAAATCAGCATGGTCTTACCCAATCTGTTGAATCTGATTCTCAGCCTTTTTTTGAACAACAACAATCTGAATCCACCACACCTAAGGCGGGAATTCAAGATATTGCTTGTCCTCTACAAGTCTACTCGAGAAAAAAAGGGATCGGTGCATGCTCAATCATCACCCTTGTCTCCTCCACAAACTGAGGTAATTACTGAACCTATCTTTGATTCAAATAATATTGAGAATCCTAATTCTGATCATAGGAATTTTGAATTTCCTATTGCAATTAGAAATGGAAATAGAACTTGTACCACAAAAAATCCTCTTTATCTGGTCATTTCCTACAGAAATTTGTCTCCCAACCATAAAGCCTTCCTTACTAGCCTAAATTCCATTGCCATTCCTAAAACTGTGTCCGAGGCTTTAGAAAATGAGAATTGGAAGAATGCTATGAAAGTTGAAATGGAAGCACTAGAAAAGAACAAAACGTGGGACTTGGTGAAGTTACCAGAAGGAAAGAAAACAGTGGGATGTAGATGGATATTCACAGTGAGGTACAAGTCAGATGGCTCCTTGGAAAGGTATACAACAAGGTTGGTGGCTAAGGGATATTCCCAAACCTATGAGATAGACTACCTTGAAACTTTTGCCATTGTTGCAAAGATGGATATTGTAAGGATCTTGTTGTCATTGGCTGCCAATCAAGGATGGAGATTACAACAATATGACATCAAGAATGCATTTTTACATGGCTTGGTTTTAAAAAGCGCGATGCGCTCTGAGGCGACAAAGGTCCCTAAAGCCGAGAAGCGAAAGCGAGCGCATTTTGTAGGCGAGACGCCCTTTTTTCCTAAAAATTTATATATTGACTATATAACATATTTTGTACTTAAAATATGATACTTTTATTATAAATGCTTAAAGATAAAAATATTTCCTACTTAAATTTGTACTTAAGTCTCAAATTAAATAAAGAGATATAAGAAAACAACCATATCAAGCATAGTTCAAATAAAAGAAATAAAAAACAATCAAAGTGTCAAACATAATTCAAAGTTCAAACTTCAAATATAAATAAGCAACATGCACAAAGTTGCACATTGACAGTTATCACTTAAACATAAAAGACTAATACTTCATTACTCCAAATCACCACCATCCTCCTCGCAATATTCATCTTCATCGAGTCTATAATCTCCATCTTCACCAATATCCTCTTCCATCTCATCATCATCATCTAGGACTTGATGAGTTGTTTTAGGAGTAGAGGTTGCAGAACTAGTAGCTATATTTTTTCCTCTAACAAATGTAGAAGAAGAATTCTTTGAAGCTCTAGTCAAATAGATAGGATCATGGGCTCCAGCAGCTCTACCAACCTGACTCCATGTCAGATCATCACCATCGAACACAAATTCATCTTCATTATCGGAATTATTCTCCATTCTCCCAACTAACCATTCATTGATTTCATCAATATCTTCCAAAAGAATAGGATCTTTGTCTTTTAGTTGAAATCGACGTCCCAATGCACGATTATATTTGACAAATACCAAATGATTCAATCGATCTTGTGTCAATCTATTTCTCCTCTTCGTATGAAGCTACAAGAAGTACAAAATTACAAATTATATAAATTATTAAGCAACTAAAGATTAATAATTTATTATGATACAAAAGAAAGAATATAGAAAGAAAGTTTCTTACAAGTTGAAAAACACCCCAATTTCTCTCGCAACTAGTAGCACTACAAGTTAGGCTAAGAACTCGTATAGCAAACTTTTGAAGGTTAGGAGTTGAAGCTCCAAATGAAGACCACCACTCCGCTATCATATCAAAAAACAAAAGCAAAGTAGTGTAAAATTTAAGTTATAGATTTTTAAAGATTTAATTTTAAATATGAAATATTATAATTTACAATATTGTATTCATGTATTGTAACTTTTAATACCTGGATGTCTTGTCTTCCTTTGTCTAATGGCGGATGGCCTGCCGAAAAGATCATTAGCACCTCGGTACATCTCTATTTCAGCAATGATTTTGTCTTCAATTACAACATCCGGATTGAACTTTGCAATGCACTCATGTAAACCATTCATAATTTCTCTACAACATGCTCTCTCGGGATCATCATAATAGAATGTCGGGTTCAAAAAATAACCGGCCGCATGCAAAGGTTGGTGAAGTTGACAGTTCCATCGTCTATCAATATACTCAAAAGCTTTGATGTACTCCTCTTCTTTTATTGAAAAACTCTTAGCAATAGCTTCTTTAGCCCTATCAATGGCTTCATAAATGTATCCCATAGGTGGCTTACTCTCACAATCAACTAGTCTAAGAATTTTAACAAGAGGTCTCATTAACTTGAGAGTGTAAAGCACGTTCCTCCAAAAGGTATCTTGCAAAAGATAAGCTGCAATTTTCTTTCCTCCCGCTTCTTTGGGCCATTTAGATTCATTCCACTCTTGAGAAGTAATCATCTTCCTCAAATTATTCTTTTGTTTATGAAATTGTGCAAGAGTGATAAAAGATGTTGCAAACCTTGTGATCGCCGGTCTATGCAAATTCTTTTGATTTGTAAATCTCCTCGTCATGTTCACAAGAGAGACATGGTTATATATATAACCATTCATGAATATGCACTTCTTCAGAACATTCTTGACTTTCGGAAGTTTTCCGATATCCTCCAACATCAAATCAATACAATGTGCCGCACACGGAGTCCAATAAAGTTGTGGCATCTTCACTTGTGGCAATTTTCCTACAAATAATAAAATAACACATCAAATTAAAATATTTTAATAATTTAACAAGAAAAATAAAGAATTAAAAAAATATTTCGTACCGGCTTTGACATAATTAGAAGCATTATCCGTCACTACTTAGATCACATTTTTCTCTCCCACAAATTCTACCATTTCATCAAGCATCTGACATAACGTGTCGGCATCCTTAACAATTTCGGAAACATCCACAGATTTAATGAACACGGATCCTTTTGGAGAGTTGACAAGAAAATTCACAATATCTTTTTGTGTGACCGAATCACATCACCCATCCGATAAAATTAAGCAACCCTTTTGTGCCTATTCTTTTTTGTGATCTTCCATTATTTTTTGAGTATCCTCTACTTCTTTCTTAAGGAGAGGAACTCTAAGCTCATGGACAGTAGGCACTTTTAAACCAGGACCATATTGCCCAATAGCTTCGCACATTTCTTTGAAGCTAGGGTAACTTGCCGCATTAAAAGCAATCTCGGCATCATAAAAATTTTAGCAATTTTTCTACAAGTGTTCTCCCTCAATTGCTTATCACAAGCTTCTTGCACACTCCCATCTTTGTGTGGATTAGCTTTTTTAGGATTGATAAACAAGTCCATTGGACCCTTGACTCTTGGTTTTTTAGGTAAGAGTATCCCGCTCTTTTGACTTGAGTTGCCCTTATCCCCGCTCGAGATTATTAATTCAAGTTCTTCTTCCTCCTCATCATCATGATCACCAACATTGTAGGAAAAATCTCGAGATGACATTAAAGTTGTAGATTTTACCTCTTGCTTTTTCAACATAAAAGCTTTCACTTCTTCTCTAACATGTTCGGGACATTGAGGACACTTGAACACACTTGAAAATTCTTCGAGCAAGTGTTGTTTCATCCGATATGCTCCTCCCTTTGTAATTTTACCACAAAATTTACAAAGATAATTGTTTCTATTCAAAGGGTCCGGCGTTCCATATTTTCTTGCTGGATCTAAAGAGGCCGATGATCCATGTCACATCCCAAAAATCGGTCTAGTCGGAATTAGGTTCCGATGACCGAGTATTTTATATCGGCTTTATAAATTATTTGATCTTATTAATTATTCAGGTTTATTATTATTAGATTATTCGGGTTTAGAAGAAATTAGGTTCGAAACCTATTTATTCGGTTTATTATTTATTATTATTATTATTATTAAAAAAGCACGTGGCAGCCAAAGAATTGGCCATTCGGCCAAAAGAAATTTAGTGTGGCAATTGCCACTATGCGTGGCAAGCAAATAATTGAAGTGGCAAGTATAGCCACTAACGTGGCAAGTGAAAGGAAGGTGGCCTTGCCACCAATTCACGTATAAGTGAATTGAAAAGGGAGAAGAGTCGCTTTATACAACTATAAATAGGGTGAATTTGCGCAAAAAGAAAGTGGAAAATAAGGAGAAAATTAGGTGAGAAGTAAATACGGTGCAGTGTTCAAATAGGTGGTTCAATATTAGATTGGTGGTCCGATATTTTTGATATAATAATATCGAATCTCTCCCGACGTCGGGATAAGCTCAAATCCTTGGTTGGTCTAAGTTTTGATATCGAGTCTGATTAATATTTTTATTGTCGGTCCTAACTGATTCTAATTTAACCTAGTCCAAGAAATCGATAAAGGACGACCGTCAACTAAGGGAGAAGGTGATATTATACGGGAACCCTAATATCGAGGTGAGTGTAGATGCATTTGTCTCGGGTGACACGGTGTCATTCCGATATTTGTTTCTATGTTCTGATATGTGAGTGTAGTCAGAGTCTCGGAAGTAGGCAAGGAGCCTTTCCGAATTCATCGTTATTGATTTTGTTTGTTTTACTAACCATTGAATTAAGGGAATTTACATAAAGCATTATTGGAATCCTTGTTGGTAAGTATGAGTAAGTATTGCATATCGAACATTAGAAATTGATTATTGCACATTGCTATTGAAACTTTGATATATGTCTACCGGTTATTGAATTATTGTTATTGATAATGATGTGTAAATATTGCTATTGAAATATCGTTGTTGAACTATTGAGTATTGAACCTTGAATTCGAGAGTATTGGATACAATTGGCATGCCATAGAATTCATGAGCTCATTGGTACGGGTATTGGGCTTCGGCCATTGGTGCGGCGGAGGGATGTGTTGTGTATTGGTCAATTGGTGCGGCGGAGGGATTATGACACGACCATTTTTGTTGGTGACGTGGTGGAATTCGTGTATCCAAATACTGTTGAATCGGTCCAAGAGAAAATATTAATTATTGATATTACTTTTGTTATGATTGGATAACATGCCTTTCACTTATAATATGTTTATAGATTGTTTATGTGAAATATGTCATTAAATATGTCATTGAAGTATGCAACATTGCATAACATACTCATTCATTGTTATTGGCTACCTCACTTAGACTATGTAAGTCTAATGCATTCATTTGCATAACATTTCAGGTTAAGGAAAGTAAGAGATCGAGATCGGGATTAGTTGGAAGATTGACAAGTCACTACAAGTAAAGAGTAATGTGTTTTGTTCTTATGAACTCCTAGTATGGTGGCAAAGTAGTTAAAGTAATTATACTAGTGTTGTGGCCTTACTATTGTGTATATGTTGTCTATGTTTGCATAAAATTTTTAAAGCCATAATGACTTTTGAGTTAGTAATAATATTGACACATTTGCCGCTAAAATATTGATTAAAAGTTTAAAATTTATGTCTCCGATCCCCGTTATGTTTTTCGGTAGCGCTCTCCGACCCGGTTCTCTACCAGGCCGGGAAGGGGGTGTTACAATCCACCAGTTGAATTTGATCCCACATCCATGATTTAAACACCCTGGAAATCAAATGTACAATATATTAATTTTTATGTTAATTAATATGATTGTTTGTTTTATTTAGTGTTTAAATTAATGTGGAAATTGTAATCGAGTAAAACAAGCAACACAAAAAATAAAGAATATAGGCAACACTGGCAGTGGGCAGTCGGCAAACACATATACAATAATATTTTTATTGAAATCAAAAGATTAAAAAAAATATCACTGCCACTGGCAGTGGGCAGTCGGCAAAGTGCAAACAAATGAACAATCCAAATTCTAATTTCCAAACATTTTTTTAATTGAAGAAGTAAATAGGAATACAATAATATTTTTACAATTTACAAATTAAGTTACAATAGTAACAGTTAACTCTCAAAGTAGAAGAAATTAGAAAAGAAAATGAGGCGTTGGTGGTGGCTGCTCTTACCCGCGAGTCGCGACGGTGGCTGGGCTTGGCGGCGACGGTGGCTGGGGCCGCTGGGCTTGACGGCGACGGTGGCTGGGCTTGCCGGCGATGGTGGAATTTAGGGAGAGGCAGAGCAATTTTGGAGAGTAGAGAGGGGCTGAGTTTTGTTTTGTCGTGAATTTGGGTTTTAGGTTAAAAATTAAAGCTATTTTTTAATTAAAATATAAGGTATATTTTAATTAAAATATAAAAGCACGTGTTTTTTTTAAAACACGCCTCTGTCCTTAAGGCGTCGCCTCGCACGCCTCAAGCCTCGGGCTGAAGCGACCGGAGGCGTGCGCATCTTGTGCTTCGCCTCGCTCGCCTCACGCCTCAGGCGCGCTTTTTAATACCAAGTTACATGGTGATCTTGAAGAGGAAGTTTACATGGACATCCCACATGGATTTAGTCCAAATTGTGGACAATCAGTTTGCAAATTGAAAAAGGCCCTGTACGGGCTAAAACAATCCCCAAGAGCCTGGTTTGGAAGATTCACCAAAGTGATGTTGAAGCTGGGTTACAAACAAAGTCAGGGTGATCATACTTTGTTTGTGAAACATTCTTCAAGGGGAGTTGTTGTCCTAATAGTCTATGTAGATGACATCATAGTCACAAGGGATGATTCGAAAGAAATTGACAACTTGAAGAAGTGTTTGATCAAGGAGTTTGAAGTCAAAGATCTTGGAAGACTGAAATACTTCCTTGGAATTGAAGTTGCATATTCACAGCAAGGAATCTTTATATCTCAACAAAAATATACTCTAGATTTGCTGACAGAAACTGGCAAACTAGGGTGTAGACCAGTCGAGATACCAATAGAGGTTAATCACAAGCTTGGAGATGCAATAGAGGATGCAGCTGTGGACAGAGGCTCCTATCAGAGACTTGTGGGAAGACTGATTTACTTATCACACACCAGACCAGACATTGCTTATGCAGTTGGTGTTATGAGCCAATGCATGCACAATCCTAAAGAATCACATCTAAGGGCAGTGACTCAAATTTTACAGTACTTGAAGGGCACACCAGGAAGAAGAGTTTTATTTAGAAAGGGAGAAAATCTGACATTAAAAGCCTATATTGATGCAGATTATGCAGGGTCCTTAGTTGATAGAAGATCAACATCAGGCTACTGCACTTTTCTGGGAGGAAATTTAGTGACTTGGAGAAGCAAAAAACATAATGTTGTAGCCAGGTCTAGTGCAAAAGCCGAGTTTAGAGCCATGGCACTTGGGATTTGTGAATTATTGTGGCTGAAGATTATCTTGGAAGATTTAAAAGTCAAGTGGGAAGGTCTAATGAAACTATACTGTGACAATAAATCAGCAATTAATATTGCTCACAATCTAGTTCAACATGACAAGACAAAACATGTTGAAATGGATCGACACTTCATAAAAGAAAAACTTGACAGTGGGCTAATTTGTACTCCTTATGCATCTACTGGTGATCAAGTTGCAGACATAGTTACCAAGGGGCTACCTGGGAAGTATTTTCAGAAGCTAACAAGCAAGCTAAAGATGGAGGACATCCATTCTCCAGCTTTAGGGGGAATGTCAGAAAATATGCGCATAAATTAGAGATTATTTATATAATTAGACAGGATCCTGTAGATCCTTGTTAGTGATTACAATCCCTAACTTTAAGGGATTTTAGTTTACCTAGAATAGTCTCTTTCCTAACTTAATAGTTACCTAAGTTAAGGATATAAGCTGTATATAAAGATGTAAGCAATTATATAGAAATCCAGAAGATAGTTTTCTACAGTAAATCACTCTATTTTGACAATATGGTTCTTGGTGTAGATTGGATGAGGAAGTATAGTCCAATCACTATGGACTTCAATGAGATGACCTTGAGCTTTATAAAAGAAGGACAAGACATAGTGCTACCTGGGAAGTATTTTCAGAAGCTAACAAACAAGCTGAAGATGGAGGACATCCATTCTCCAGCTTGAGGGGAGTGTCAGAAAATATGCACATAAATTAGAGATTATTTGTATAATTAGACATGATCATGTAGATCCTTGTTAGTGATTACAATCCCTAACTTTAAGGGATTTTAGTTTACCTAGAATAGTCTCTTTCCTAACTTAATAGTTACCTAAGTTAAGGATATAAGTTGTATATAAAGATGTAAGCTATTATATAGAAATCCAGAAGAGAGTTTTCTACAGTAAATCACTCTATTTTGACAATATGGTTCTTGGTGTAGATTGGATGAGGAAGTATAATCCAATCACTATGGACTTCAATGAGATGACCTTGAGCTTCAGAAAAGAAGGACAAGACATAGTGCTACATGGAGGAACAAGAAACCCAATAGTAAAGATAATCTCAGCTGAGAAGATGTAAAAGCTAGCTGCTAAAGATTCTGAATTAATGGCATAACTATATTTCCTAAATGTAGAAACAGTAGAGACCAAAATTCCTGAAGCCATACAAGCAATCCTAAAAGAGTACAAGGGAATTTTTGAAAAACCTACAGGATTACCTCCTAAAAGGTCTCATGACCATGCCATCAACCTAATTCTTGATGCTCAGCCAGTTAACCTAAGCCCTTACAGGTTTTCTTACTACTAAAAAACTGAGGTAGAAAGACAGATCAAGGAGTTGTTAGCAGCTTCAATTATCCAGAACATCAAAAGCCCATTTGCTACACCATATTTATTAGTCAAGAAGAAAGATGGTCCTGAAGGCTATGTGTGGACTATAAGCAGCTGAACAGTGTCACAGTGAAGGACAAATTTCCTATTCCAGTGGTTGAAGACCTATTTAATGAACTAGTTGGAGCTCAATTTTACTCTAAAATCGACCTAAGGTCATGTTATTGGCAAATTCAAATCAAGGCTGAAGATATTCCTAAAACTGCATTTAAGACTCATCATGGCCACTTTAAATTTAAACTGATGCCATTTGGTCTCACAAATGCCCCTGCAACCTTTCAAGCTCTCATGAACTATGGACTTCAATGAGATGACCTTGAGCTTTAGAAAAGAATGACAAGACATAGTGCTACATGAAGGAACAAGAAACCCAATAGTAAAGATAATCTTAGCTGAGAAGATGTAAAAGCTAGCTGCTAAAGATTCTGAATTAATGGGAGAACTATATTTCCTAAATGTAGAAACAGTAGAGACCAAAATTCCTGAAGCCATACAAGCAATCCTAAAAGAGTACAAGGGAATTTTTGAAAAACCTACAAGATTACCTCCTAAAAGGTCTCATGACCATGCCATCAACCTAATTCTTGATGCTCAGCCAGTTAACCTAAGCCCATACAGGTTTTCTTACTACTAGAAAACTGAGGTAGAAAGACAGATCAAGGAGTTGTTAGCAACTTCAATTATCCAGAACATCAAAAGCCCATTTGCTGCACCATGTTTATTAGTCAAGAAGAAAGATGGTCATGAAGGCTATGTGTGGACTATAAGCAGCTGAACAGTGTCACAGTGAAGGACAAATTCCCTATTTCAGTGGTTAAAGACCTATTTAATGAACTAGCTGGAGCTCAATTTTACTCTAAAATCGACCTAAGGTCAGGTTATTGACAAATTCAAATCAAGGCTGAAGATATTCCTAAAACTGCATTTAAGACTCATCATGGCCACTTTAAATTTAAAGTGATGCCATTTGGTCTCACAAATGCCTCTGCAACCTTTCAAGCTCTCATGAACGAGATATTTGGGCCATTTTTGAGAAAATTTGTCCTGGTTTTTTTTATGATATACTAGTTTATAGTAAATCTATAGAGGAGCATGTTCCTCACCTAAAAACAGTCTTGGCAACACTCCAACAACACCAGCTATTTGCTCGACTGAAGAAATGCTTTTTTGGGCAAACCAAGGTTGAATACCTTGGTCATATTATCTCATCAGCTGGTGTGGCCACTGATGCTACTAAAGTTGAGGCAACAAAGAACTGACCCATCCCAAAGACAATCAAATCCTTGAGAGGCTTTTTGGGCTTAACTAGATACTACAGGAAATTCATAAAAAACTATGGAGTCATCAGTAGACCCCTCACTTTTATGCTCAAGAAAGAAAGCTTTCTGTGGATTACTATTGCCAAGGATGCTTTTGAGGCTCTAAAGCTTGCTATGTGCCAAACACCTGTTTTGGCTCTTCCTAATTTCTCCAAGGAGTTTACCTTGGAAACTGATGCTAGCTTTAAGGGGATTGGAGTTGTTTTATCCCAAGATGGCAGACCCCTTTCTTACCTCAACAAAGCTCTTGGCCCTAAACATACAGATCATTCAATCTATGAGAAGAAGTACTTGGCCATTTTAATGGCAAACACTAAAGGGAAGAACTATTTGGAGGGTCGACCTTTTGTAATCAAAACAGATCATGAGCCACTCAAGCCCTTGTTAGAGCAGAAACTCACAACCACGGTACAAAAGAGAGGCCTTACTAAACTCTTAGATCTGCATTTTGTCATTAAATACAAAAAGGGAAGTCAAATCTAATGGTTGATGTTCTTTCTAGAGCTTATGACCTTGAAGCTGAACTTCTTCAGCTCACTGCCACAATCATCACTCATACTTGGGTATCAGACATTGAATCTAGCTACTCTTTAAATGCCTTGGCTCAGAAGCTAATCATTGCCCTAGCTATTGATAACACTATTGTTTTTTACTGGACCTACAACAAGGGTAATCTAAGATACAAGACCAGAGTTTATGTGGGTGAACATGGTACTCTCAGGGCTCACCTAACTTACATGACTCCCCAATTGGTGGCAACTCTGTCATTCAAGCCACTTACGATAAACAAAGATCTTACTTTTATTGGCCAGGTCTGAAATCTACAATTACACACTATGTCCAAACTTGTGATGTCTGCCAGAAGGTTAAGGATGAACATGTTGCAACCCTTGGCTTACTCCAGCCACTGCCAATTCCTAGCCAAGCCTGGGAAATTATTACTACGAACTTTATTGAAGGGCTTCATACTTCAAATAAGTTCAACTATATCCTTGTGGTGATCGACAAGTTCACTAAGTATGCTCATTTTATCTGCCTAGCTCATCCTTATATTGTTTTACATGTTGCTAAATGTTATCTTGATCAAGTTTACAAGCTACATGGCCAACCAAAAGTAACAATTTCAGACCAAGACAAATCCTTCACTAGCCTATTATGGAGAGAGTTCATGAAGCAATTGGGCACAACCACCCTATTCAGCACTGCCTACCATCTCCAAACTGATGGCCAGACAGAGCGTTTGAATCAATGCCTCGAACAATACCTTCGAAGCTTCTGTTTCCTACAACCTAGAGACTAGGCTAAATGGGTGCCTCATGTTGAATGGTGGTATAACACCACTTATCACTCGGCACTCAACACCATACCGTTCGAAGCACTATATGGCTACAAAGCACCTACAATGAACTGGTCCCTGAATCCCAGGTTGTCAATGTTCAAGATTTCATTCAAAGGAGAAGTACAATCAATAGACTTTCTACACGAACAATTGCAGAGAGCACGGAACCGCATGAAACAATTTGCTGATAAAAAGCGATTTGAGCAAGAATTTCATATTGGCGATTTTGTTTACCTAAAATTGCAGCCTTATCGACAGAGCTCAATGGCACTTCGCAAGAATCTCAAGCTCTCCGCTCGCTTCTACGGACCCTATAAAGTCATCAACAAAATCGGCTCAGTCGCTTATCGCCTCGAACTGCCACCAACTGCAAAAATTCATCTCGTATTTCACGTAAGCCTCTTAAAGAAAAAAATTGGGGATCGAATTACCTCTTCAATTGACCCGCCCGAACTTGCCGGTGATGGCTTCATCAAGGTATTTCTAGAGAAAGTTCTTGATAAGCGCATGGTCAAGCGCAACAACCCAGCTGTCACACAGCTCCTAATTCAATGGGCAAACCTGGGCGTCGAGCAAGCCACTTGGGAGGACTTCACTATGCTACAATCACAGTTTTCGGACATTGATCCTTAGGTTCAAGGATCGTCTGCAGCGAGGGATAATGTCATGACCATGAATGGGAAATTAGAGTTAGAAGAATCGAAGGTGAAGATCGGTGATGAACTCTCTGAGAATGAAGGCATGTCTACACCAAACGACAGCGCTGTGGTCAAAGAGAATGCGGGTCAAGGCGTTAAAGTGGACGTGGCAAAGCCCAATCCTTAGACATGGATGATAGGCCCAATGGTAGCCCAATTAATCAATTACCGTTATTAGGAATATGCCGATAATAAATGTAGGAATGAATAGTACAATAGTATGTTTTGTTTTTATGTGTATGCACGTCCTATATGCTAGCAAGAGAGAGGTGTAAACAATTATTATGAATTGTCTGAATGAAACTCTAATCTATATTCCTCTCCTTTCTTCCTATTCTCTCTATCTTCTTTGATCCTTTCTTCCAAATCCTTTACGGTTGTGATACGTCGGAGCGTACCAGAACAATAACGGTGAACAAAAGTTGGGAGTTTTCTAACTGGTGAACCTGGTACAAAAACCACAACCTAAAGAACACTTAATCGAGATCAGAACATGATAATCTCCAAAATTCAATATATTTCCACTAGCATTCTTACCGAAAACGGCACAATCTCAAGCAAACCAACAAACTACAACGACCACCACATGTTTGTGGTAACAAGATTCCGATTGAAACCCATGACAATAACACAGAAGATTTCTAATAGACTACAATACATAAAACTTCAAGTTAAAAGAAAGCAAACTGCATCAAGAAGCAAATTGCACATGAAGATTTCTAGCAGACTACGATACATTATTTCATCCCAAGCCTAGTTCTTTTTCAAAGTTCAAACCTTAATACAATAAAATTTGCGGCAACAAAATCTTTCTTTCTTTTGATCACCTAAACCTATAGGTTATAAAGCTAGTGAAACTGTGCATACAATCATGTAGCTGCACATGATTCTAAATGAACATATAATTGCAAAATCATTAGGAGGAGCTAACATAAAAAAAAAACTGCTTAATAATTTCTACTATATAATCACTAAAGAAAAGGATTGCTTTAAGAAAAATGATTATGAGTATGTCTCTCCGTAATTCTACAAGTATGACAATGTAGAAAAGTCGATCGCAGATGTCAGTAAAAAAAAGCAAGACAGGCCAAAGAGATGCTCAAAACAAAGTAAGCCTCCACAAAAAATCAACACATTTCACACCAGTTTTGATTCATGATCTTGGAGCACGGAGAGCATAAATATCAATATTCA
The DNA here is from genome assembly GCA_958450335.1 of Hibiscus tridactylites. Lineage (NCBI taxonomy): Eukaryota > Viridiplantae > Streptophyta > Magnoliopsida > Malvales > Malvaceae > Hibiscus > Hibiscus tridactylites. The sequence continues at coordinate 18,220,356 of OY288274.1, forward strand.
TGTCACCATAACCAAAAAGCTTCTTAAGTTTCCTATTGCAACCCACCTAAAACTTTCTTGAAAAACTGCAAGGCACTATGATATAAATGTATACCTTTTAACAACTCCTACCTTATATCCATGAAAAAATGTTGCATAGCATACAACTAACTGTTCCACTGTACTGTACTACTAAAAAGTTTAGCTTAAACTCCTTGGGAGATTTCCCGACATGCAAGCTAAGAAGAATAAAATATTCTCCTGGACTTACCAACTGTTAGGAAGACACATGTATCATAGAAATTCTTTCTACATATAGCTAATAAAGAAAACAGAAGTGAATAGTTATGAAAACATTTCATGAAAAAAAATCCAGAATTTCATGATACTCAGTTTAAATTGTTAAGACTTCCATTAATAAAATGTGCAAAAGATACATAAGAACTCTGCCTAACATCTCAAGATTTTCTGTATTTATCAATATATCCCTGCAAAATAGAAAAAATAATGTCAATTTTATGAATGAATTACATTAAAAAACACAACACTAAATAATAGTTTACTTAATTGATAGAGAAGCAATATTCACACTGGGGGGGGGGGGGGGTCTAGTTTAGAGCCTTTATTTTATAGAACTTGCACAGTATAGTGCCTCTGAAATTGAAGACTCACCTCAACAAGTCTTGCTATTTTTGGTTGGGATAAAGAAAGATATTGCTTAACTGACTCAAAGGTAATTGGAACCTGATGAGGCTGTATGCTTCCAAGAACTTTGTCAACTGCTTTTTTGACTATTGTATTATGAGCATCTTTACTGATATGGCCCTCACGCCAACTTGGTTTCAACAGTTCCTTAATTAAATCTACAAGAGCAGCATGGAAATGCCTCGCTGCTTTAGATTCTTTTTGCAAATCCACATCTGTCTTATGCTCAACCTCAGCATCTATTTCATTCTTTTCTCTAACCCTATCTACTTCGAAGTCTTTTTTGCATTTAGTCTCGCCTCTTCGATGTCTGCCATCATGATCTGTATCAATTTTATTTTCCTTTGAAATGTCTTTGATATGGGAAGCAACCGAGGAAATCTCTTCTTTCACCGGAGTTCCATTTTGCGTCTCAACTGCAGAAGTTCCATCATTTGCATCAGTTGTTAGCGAATCTTTTCCAGAAGGGTAGCAATTATTGTTGACCAAATTTTCATGGTACCCATTATGACAAGATGCTGTTCTTTTATCGTCATTTTGTTCAGGGATCAGTGGCCCCGTTGATGTAGAATCACCATATACCGGTGGGTATGCTACATTCAAGAGTGATGGACTTGGATTGGAGAAAGAAAATTTAAGAGACATCCCTCCTGCATTGGACAAATCAATGCTATCATGAACAGGATCATACTGGCTTTGCGGGGATGATATGCCAGAGGTGACATAAAAGGATGGTCGAAAGGGTACTGAAGGTTCCCAATCATCTGAAGAAATTTCTATTCTACATTCAGAAAAGTGCAATGGATGATCCCTGGCAATATCATTTACAAGATAGTTTTTGGGTTTAGAATTAGTGAAGGGGGAACGGACTTGAAGAAAAGAAGACAACCTGGAAGTATAACGCTCACTGTCCTTGTCCAACATCTTTTGAGCACCAAGAGAGCATGCACTTGAAGAATAATTTAAAGGCAATGATGCTAGGCATGTCGGGACACGGTGAGATTGATTCTCATTAGATACATTACCCAATGACGTAACTGAGCCGCCTAATGAAGATATATACCCAGGAATAAAACTGTTCGTGAAGGTAGATGTAACTTTATCACCCAGTGAAGCAGGCTTGGCATAAATATCATCAGGCAAATTCTGACCTATACCAGTTTGCCTTACATCCTTAGGTGGTCCCAAACCATCTATAGATGCAGAAAACCGCTGAGAAACGGGGTAAGTGCCCATAGATTTATCCTTACTCTGGAACAAAGGGAACTTATTAGTTTCATGAAATAGATGCAATATTTGGTTTTCACCATGCCCCAATGGCAGGATTCTTTCTGAAAAGAACTGAGAAGATAATCCGGCCTTATTTACAATTGACGAAGGCCGTGTATCAGTAGGAGCAGTAGATTTTGATCTTTCAGCAGCACTTCCAAAACCTGATGCATAAGGTTCTTATTAAAATAGCATGTAGAGAAGACTCTGGATCTCCATAATACAGAAAATATTTATTACCTTCATCAAGCTCAACGACTCTTTTCCCATCTGCTACAGCTACAGCTTCCACAGGCTGTTGCCCAGGATTTTCCCCATCTTTTATGTGAAGAAATCTACATGAACTTCCTTTGATACACCATCCTCTAGCGAAGAAGTTACATATAACCGCAGGGCGTTTGTTCTCACTATTAATGCCAGGGGACAGACTCCCAGCACTAATCTGAGAAGCAGCAGACCTGTGAAACCTATTGATTAGTAAATCAATGGATGTGTAGTCTTTGGAAGGCAAAATTTCATGACAAGAAACTTAGATTCACTCTATGTTATGAAAGGCATAAAGGTCTCACCCCACCTTGATTTTATCCTCCTCTTATCATCCTCTGTTTGCAAGTCCATTTCATTACATTTTTCCTCAAAACCTAGACCACTCTGAACTCCTTCACCTGAGTGATTTTTGACTGGAATGGAATTAATCTCTTTGACAGCAACCTCTTTAGTCTGCTGATCAAGATAGTCTTCCGGGGATTTTCTTTCTAAAATGACTTGGGCATCTTTTCCATGAACCATATATTCTTGAATTGCCTTTTCTTTTGCACCCTGTTTTTCAGATACGGAATACTTGGAGCCATCATATTTTGTGCATAGATCCTCCTTTTGAGTTGTTAACAGTTCGTTTGGAAGACTAGAAAATTTAAAATTAGCACTACCCTCTCCCACATCAAGGGTTTTAGAGGGTATTCTTGTTCCGCAATTTGCAGGAGTACTTAACGAATCTGACCCAAGTTGTCCATCATGCCCCCTGGACTCCATAACATTAGTAGCATCTACATGGAAGAAAAAGTCAATCAAGATGGCAAGAAACATCCATCATTTCCAGTCACACTATGAAATAATATTGACTAAAATACTAAGTCTTTACATTTTCTTTTATTGTAATATGGAGACTTTAACAGATAATCACCAGCCAAAAGAAAGAGAAAATAGATTCAAGTGCCTGCACTGCTGTTTCAAATGCAGTACTGCAGGAACAGGTTAAAGATAGACCAAATCTGCTGATGCTAAGAGGTCACGGCACTGTACAACAGTGTGTTAAAGCTAACTGCAAATCACAAAAATGGTTACAAAATTTCTCTAAAATACTTAGGTTCAATTGAAAAGCCAATATATTTGTTGAATAAATGTCCAGAAAGGAAAATCTATAAATCTTTTTCCACATTGAAAGATAATTTATTAAATTTCCTTTTCTCCCACACTACAATCTTCTAAACCCATCCATATTATTTTTTAAAAATTCAAAACTTTGAACAGATGCAAGTATTTAATCTCCTCCTAGAAAACTCAATGGTCATAAAATTTGAAACAATTCAAAATCAACCAACCCAAACTTCGATTGACTAACCATTTCGATTCGAAGAGCCTTGCAAATCCTCTTCCCCTTCTTCTTCTTCATCGTCATCGATTTCCATATCGGAGCTGTTCATTTCGCGCTCGGCAGTCGAGGCGACGCGGCTTTCATCGTCGTTCCCGGCGCGTGGGGCGACTGACAGGGACATCGCCGGAGGAGACCGAGGGGTGAAAGTCGTGATGCGAGTCTCTGAGCTGCGCGTGAGCTTTAATCGTGTTTTGCCACCTGGCCGAAGACCCTTTCCGCTTACTTATTCACGCGCGTGCCTCGAAGACGATAGATTAATTAACCCATCTCTTTGGGCCACTGTTGGGTTTTAATAGAGCATGATCTGCTATTTGGGCCATATTTTATTCTAAAAATATGGTAAAAATACCTTTGAGGTCCTCTTAATTTTACAATTGTCTAAATTAACCCCTTTCAAGAAAAACTCGAACAATTATTTTTTTTTCAATTTCAAAATGTAATAAATTAAGAAAAAACTAATCAAAACGTTAATTTTCCATAACTTTACATAATTTTGATTTACATAAGAAAATATTTATCATCGACATTTACGCATTATTTAACCACTAATATTTAAAAGAAATTACAGATTTTATGTTGCTTTCTTTTAGAATAAAACTTAAATTTACATAAATGTAAATACCGAAAGCTAAATTGTGTATTATGTCAATTAGATTATATAAAATATTAAAACCATAATTAATTATCCTTAATTATTCATTTTTTATAATTATTTTACTTCTCTTTCATGATATCAAATCGAAAATACCCGCTCCCTTTCCCGGGTGGCGCTTTACATCGTCTCCCCCACCCGGCTATACACTGTTATTCTTTTGAAAAAGATAAGCCTTCGATTTTCATTTCGCTCTTTTAGCCTTATCCATGGCGGTAAAACTAGCCACAGCTTCACCTCTCTCTTCCTTCACAATTCGCTCTTCCATTCCTTGTTATACAATGCATAACGGCTTGTTGCTGAGGTGTACAATTTGACACCTTACATGATGAGCTGTCCACAGGTTGTTGTAAGAGTTTGTTGGTGTGAGGCTATTAGGGTAAAAAGCTTTTGAAAAGTTGTTATTTCATGTACTATAAATGCATAGTTGTTGTAAGGTTTTTAAAAAAGTTGAATGAAATGAAGTCATTTCTTCTATATTCCTTCTTGTACGTTTAACATGGTATCGGAAATCCAGGTTTAGTCTTTCGATGTCCTCTTTGTTCGCTTTTCTTCTCGTTGTCATGGCTCCCTCACCCTCGGTTCTGGCGTCTTCTGATGATGATGCGGTGGAGCAGTCCTTCTCCAACAAAAGGATAAATATCCAGTTGGATGATTCAAATTTCATGCTCTGGAAGCAGCAAGTCATTTTGATGATGTGTGGCTATGGTTTGGAGGGTTACCTCGACGGCTCTATCTCTCCGCCATCGAAGCTTCTTCCTTCTGTCGATGGTGTTGCAAGCCCTAATCCAGCTTACCTGCGTTTTGTTAAACAAGACAGCTCTCTTGCCTCGTGGTTACTGTCGACCATTGGCCCTGATATACTTCCTAATCTCGTTGGAGCTGATACTACTGTTGCGATCTGGGCTACCATCACTCAACTCTATTCTCAACTTTCTACCACGAGGGTCATGTATCTTCACTGCCGTCTTCGATTGCTTAAGAAGGGTTCTCTCTCGATGTGTACATATACGATGCAAATCAAAGAGATTTGCGATTTGCTTGCGTCTTGTGGAAACCCGGTGTCCTCTGTTGAACAAATTGCCACGATACTCAATGGATTGCCCTCGGAATATGACCCCTTTGTTGTTGTAATCTCAGGCAGCCGTGAGCCCTTTTCTGTTGAGGCTGTTGTTTCTCTGCTCGTTGATGCTGAAACCAGAGTCTCTGATCCACTGCGATCACCTGTTGGGATTCATGCCACAAGATTTGAGGATTCTAACTCCTCTTCATCGTTCTCACCTCAACGGTCCTATCGTCAGGATGATGCTCGTGGTCGTTTTCGTGGCTGCCCCCGTTCCCAGTGTCAGTTATGCGGGAAGCTAGGGCACCTAGTCAATCGTTGTTGGTATCGCTTTGAGAAGAACTTCAAGGGGGTCCCTTCTTCATCTGGGCCTCGTGAATCCGATACAACTCATGCTAATGCTGTAAACTTTGCTCCTGACACGGTTGAGGTGGCGTATGATCCTTTTCTTGCTACCATTCCTCCAGGTGATACTCAGGACTCTTCACCAGTGATATCCACCCCTCAGATCAACTCTCTCACTGGCCCTAGTTCGGTGTCTTGGTTCCATGACTCTGGTGCAACGCATCACGTGACCAGTCAACCTACTACAATCCATGGTTCTTCTCAGTATACTGGTAAGGGTTCTGTACACATCGGTGATGGTTCTTCACTGTCTATATCTAGCATTGGTCATGCTTATATACTGACTTCATCTCGTGAGCTGCATCTTCATCATTTTTTACATGTTCCACGCATCACTCGCAATTTGCTATCAGTTTTGAAATTCACATCTGATAACTCTGTGTATTTTGAGTTTCATGCTAGGTATTGCTGTGTGAAGGATGAAGCTACAGGGGTTCCACTTTTGCATGGTACACAACAAGATGGTTTATACAGCTTTTCCAACCTTTCTTCTTCACCTTCAGTTTCAGTTTGCGCAGCTTCGGTCAGTGGTGATTCCTCCTTCACGTTGTGGCATCAACGCTTGGGGTATCCTTCTTCAGAAGTGATTAATTCAGTTTTAAATAAGCATGTTAGTTTGTCCAAGAATGCTATTTGTAAAGCTTGTCAATTAGGAAAGAGTCATACTCTTCCTTATCGAACTTCTTCTACAGTGTATTTCGCTCTTTTCGAACTTGTTAAAGTAGATGTATGGGGGCCTGCCTCAGTTTGATCTAATGGATATCAATATTACTATCTTTTGTTGATATGTTTACGCGTAATACATGGGTTTATCTGCTTAAAGCTAAGTCTGAAGCTTCCAAAGCTTTCACTGTGTTTCATTCTTTGATTCAAACTCAGTTTAATACAACTATTTGTGCTATACAGTCATATGGTGGTGGTGAATTCCAGTTTTTGGATAATGTTTGTGCTGAACTTGGTATAATTCATAGGGTCACATGTCCTCACTCATCTCAACAGAACGGTGTGGTGGAACGTAAACACCGCCACATCGTCGAGACAACCCTCACCCTTTTGGCTCAAGCTAATATGCCTTTGAAATTTTGGGCGTATGTTGTTTTGACTGCCACGTTTCTGATCAATCGTCTACCTTCTCGATGTCAGGGTAATGTTTCTCCCTATCAAAAATTATATGATTGACCACCAGATTACAGTGTCCTCAGAGTTTTTGGGTGTGAATGCTTCCCTCACATACGTCCTTTCAACAAACATAACCTTGAATTTTGCTCTACTCCTTGTCTGTTTCTAGGATATTCCCCTAAGCATAAAGGTTACTATTGTCTTGATAATACAGAGAGGATATATGTATCTCGAAATGTAATCTTTAATGAGACTGTCTTTCCATGGAATGTGCCTACAGCTTCCTCTTCAACCACGAGACCTATTCTTGTGCAGTTCCCTTCCAACATTGATTCACCATCTGGTCCTACTACTCCTACAGAAGAGCATGTTGAAGAGCATGTTGACTCCCTTGATCATCCTACTGAATCTTCTTCTCCGGCAGAGACTACTATTGCTCACAATGTATCTCCTATATCTGACCCTACATCGAGGCTTGTTTCTAAGTCACCTGCCTCGACTGATCAGACTATTCATGATCACCTGGAATCTACCTCATATCCTAATCCTGCATTACCTCCTTCTCCAGTAGCCAGTCAACATAATCAACACCACATGATCACTCGGAGCAAAGTAGGGATTTTCAAACCCAAGTTATATCATCTTGCCTATAGCTCGACTCTTGTATCAATTCAAGAAGCCTTTCAACACCCATAGTGGACTGTTGCAGCTGTATCAGAATTTACTGCACTTGTAAATAATGGCACTTGGGATCTTGTGGAGCTTCCAGTTGGAAAAAAGGCATAGGGTGCAAATGGATTTTCAAACTCAAGTGCAACTCTGATGGATCTGTCAATCGGTACAAGGCACGTTTGGTTGCCAATGGCTACACTCAAGTTCCAGGTCATGATTTCCTTGATTCATTTAGTCATGTGGTTCGTTTTTTCACTGTCAATATAGTTCTTTCAGTTGCTGTTACAAACTCTTGGCCAGTACGCCATATAGATGTTGACAATGCCTTTTTGAAGGGTGATTTGCATGAAGCTGTGTTCATGCATCAACCACCAGGGTTTGTCAAGGAGTCTACCTCTACTCAACCGCTTGTATGTCGTCTGAAGAAGGCAATCTATGGTCTGAGGCAGGCACCACGCAATTGGTACCTAAAACTAAAGGTCTTTTTAGAGTCTATTGGTTTTAGAAGTTCTTCAGCACACAATTCACTGTTTGTGTACAACAACAATACCATCACTGTGTATTTAGTTGTCGATGACATTCTTGTCACAGGGAGTTGTCAAGACTATGTACAACACATTATTAATGTTTTGCATGCAAAATTCTCAATCAAGGATCTTGGTTTAGTGACATTCTTCCTTGGAATTGAAGTTCTTCACTTTGGTGCTGGTCTCTTCTTGACTTAGAAGCAATACATTCGAGATCTCCTTGAGAAAACTAGTCAGCTGGATGCCAAACCTGTCTCTACACCAATGGTCACATATCCCAAACTCAGCCGCCACGATGGTGAACCTTTAAGTGACTATCAAGGCTATTGCAGTGTTGTTGGAGCTCTCCAATTCATTTGCCACACGCGACCCGACATATTCTACTCTGTCAATAAAGTTGCACAATTCATGCAACGACCATCTGATGTACACTGGCAAGCAATGTTACGTATTCTACGCTATCTTTTGGAGACTATGGATCAAGGTCTCTGGTTCTCTCCTCAAGGCAAGGATACTCTTCTACTCACTGCTTTTTCAGATGCAGACTGGGGAAGTGACATTGACGACCGTCGATCAACATCGGGTTACTGTCTTTCTCTTGGCTCACATCTTATTACCTGGAGCTCTAGGAAGTAACGGGAGGTGTCTCGTTCATCTGCAGAGGCCGAGTATCGTAGTCTAGCCGACGCTGCATCAGAAATCCTATGGGTCGTCTCTATTCTCACAGACATGGGCATTTCCTTTCGCAACACACCTCGCCTCTGGTGCGACAACACAAGCACCGTATCCATAGCTGCCAACCCTGTGCATCATGCTCAGACTAAGCATGTTGACCTTGACATCCATTTTATTCGCGAAAAAAGTAGCCAAAGGTGTCTTGCAAGTAAATTACGTTCCAGCCAGATATCAACTTGCCGATATACTCACCAAGCCAGCTCCAGTTCAACAATTCGAATGTTTGCGCGGGAATCTTCATGTCTTGTTCCCTTCCTAAGCTGAAGATGAAGAAAAAAGCAAGCAGGGGAAATGTTAGACAATGCATAACGGCTTGTTGCTGGGGTGTACAATTTGACACCTTGCATGATGAGTTGTCCACAGGTTGTTGTGAGAGTTTGTTGGTGTGAGGCTATTAGGGTAAAAAGCTTTTGAAAAGCTGTTATTTCATGTACTATAAATGCATAGCTGTTGTAAGGTTTTTAAAAAAGCTGAATAAAATGAAATCCTTTCTTCTATATTCCTTCTTGTACGTTTAACATTCCTTCCTTACCCTTCTTCTTCCCCAAACGCTCGAAGCCCTTTTCTCTCCGCCGCACATTCCGATCCCTCTCCCTCTCTCCCAAATCCAAAGCCTCCAACATCGACACCTCCATCTTCGACGACCTCAACCCTGAAGAAGACGTCGTTTTCGACCCACCAACGCCGCCGGAAGGGTTCATTTCGCCGCCGTCTTTCGACGATGATCCCGAAGAAACGGAGGACGTGATCGCCGCCGCTTATGAGGAACTATATGGCTTAGCGTACATCGGTGTCTCCGCTTATGAGAAAGTAAGGGATGGGTTCGAGGAACGAGTGGTTCAAGTTAGGAAGGTTACTAAAGTGGTTAAAGGCGGGAAACAATTGCATTTCAGAGCCGTTGTTGTGTTTGGTGATAAGCAAGGCCGAGTCGGTGTTGGTGTTGGGAAAGCTAAGGAGGTTATCGGTGTTGTTCAGAAATCTGCTACGAATGCTAGAAGAAACATCGTTGCTATTCCCATGACAAAGTATTTGACTTTCCCACATCGGTAAGGAGTTCAATTTCTGCTGAAAATGTTGTGTTTTTTAGTCTGTTTAAATGAAACATTTGTTCTTTCTATTTAGATGTTGTTTTGGTGGTGGAGTAAAGTTTCTGTCCTGGGATATAGACAAGATTATGTTTTTAATGTTCCCGCGCAACATATTCGTGTTTGATACATATTTCGACATTGAACATACTCGATATTGAACATATACTTGTCCAGGATATGAGTAACATAGGTTCCTCTGTGATTCCCGGTGAACTTGTTTTATTCCATTAAAAGTGGTCTCTTGAACTCTTCCTGTATGGTGATCGTGTGTTATGATCTGTGGATTCTATGCATTGCACTTTGGTTCTTTCTGCTGAGCTTGAAATTCCGTATTCGATATGCTTAATGAAGCAAATATATCATAATGATGGTGCTGTAATTCTTATAATCAAGGCTGAGGAACTTGTTGAAGCATTTATAGCCTTCAATACTTTCAGTTGTTATGTTCTGTCGTACCTATTCCATATAACTCATTAGGATCATATATATTTTCCGTTTTAGCTTCCTCAATTAGCCTAATATAATGGCAAAAGATGGATTGCCGATATGCTTTTTGTTAATGCCGTTGGGAAATGGCTGGCAGATCGGAGGGTGATTATGGGGTAGCAACGGTGATGCTCAGATCAGCTGCACCTGGTACTGGAGTGATTGCAGGGGGAGCTGTGCGGATTGTTCTTGAAATGGCAGGCGTTGAGAACGCATTGGGCAAGCAACTCGGAAGTAAAAATGCTCTTAACAATGCTAGAGCTACAGTTGTTGCCGTGCAGAAAATGAAGCAGTTCCGAGAGGTTGCTCAAGAACGGTGGATTCCCATGGAAGAGCTCTGGAAGTGATGGTCACGGAAGCAACTTCACCATTACTCTCATTCTCTTCCAATGTCGATACAGTACCTGAGGCTTTGGTAATGTAAGTCAACCAACCACAAGATTCAAATGTCTCGTAAATTTGTTGATCATGATTGGTGATTTGCCTTCTTAGGGTTTTAAAAGTTTCTTTCCAAGAAATGTTTACTTTTGAGCTTCTATTAGAATTTCTCCTTTCCATCATGTTCTTTGATGTCTGTCAAAACTAGATAACTTTGAGAACTTGCCATTTATCATGATATTTGTTGATAATCTAAATCTAAAAAGTATGAGCCAAGCTAACCTAGTGACTCAGAATCTTGTCCTGGCTCCTGGGCAAAGTGAGGCTAAAAGTTGATCTAGCACTACAGGCTCGGTTAAAACTTAAGTCGACAAGTATTCAAACTAACAAGGACTAACAGAAAATCATGCGCGTAAGAAATGGGAAAACCTCAAAAGAAATCAATTTTATATAAAACCACAAATTAACCTTCTAAATCTCTCCATCTTGAGTTTATTTTTATATCTTTTCCCCTCCCCTCCTTTATCAGGAATAATGGCAAAGCTTTGGCCTCACCAAGCTTATCTCCCTCTCTCTCTAAGCTTCAACTCTTTGTTATTACATTTCACTAAGCTTTAACATAGTTTGTTTCTTATCCCTTTTGTTTTGTCTTAAAACGTCCCCGGAATGAGTTCTAAGATCTGGCTTATGTTGATGCTTTTGGCCTTGGCAAAGACTACTGATGATCGTTCTATCACCACGGTTAACAAGGTTGTCTACGACGGCCAAGCCCGTTTTGGAAATGCCTATGGCGACCACATCATCAAAGACATCAAAACGGAGGAGATAGTGGATTCTGAGACGAACCGCCAGTTACTTAAACTGAGAACAAGGTACATCAGATTATGTGTACTTGAGGCTAGATAAGACCCATGCAGAACACCAGGCATGTCTTACTACAGCTGCTAACATGGGAATAGGGGCTAACCCTAACAACCGTATACAGCAAAAACACTGGGTAGTTCTACGGTAAGGCGGTTAATATGCAGCTAATATACGGCGTAACCGGATAGAAAGGTGATTGGTTAAAGATAACAAAATCGGTAAAAATTACCTATTTTGTTGATCCGAATATCAATATATTCGGTAGCGCCTAATTTGTTGTTAATTTCGAGCTGATGGGGCCTTGGAAATTCCCACGATAACAAAACCGGTAAAATTACCTATTTTGTTGATCCGAATATTAATATATTTTGTAGCGTCTAATTTGTTGTTAATTTCGAAAGTATCCATATTTTTTAAAAGTTTATCGGTACTTTTTGAACAGCAATGTAACCGCGGTTAGAAAAAAATGTCGAAAATATCGATACTTTGTGCACAGTTTTTTGTATTGAATTTAAAAAAGTATCGAAAAAACAGATACTTTTGTAACACTTTATACAATTTTATCGATACCAGTGGATCGAAAGTATCATTTCTGTTTCCACAGTAGTAATAAAAAGTCTATCCTTTAGAAGCTAATTTGACAAACCGGTTACATTATTAATAAAAACAATGTAATAGTTAAATCTTTACCGGATTGTTTGTTTGGTGTCGATACTTTTTTTAAGAACATGTCAAAAGAATCGGTAAAATAGAAAAAATTAGACATAACCAGTTACATTATTAATACATATAATGTAACAGGTAAATCTTTTCTGATATCTTGATTGGTTTCGATACTTTTTTAAGAACGTGTGCAAAAGAATCGGTACAATAGAAAAAATTAGACATAACCGGTTACATTATTAATACATATAATGTAACCGGTAAATCTTTATTGGATATCTTGTTTGGTTTCGATACTTTTTTTAAGAACGTGTGCAAAAGAATCGGTACAATAGAAAAAATTAAACATAACCGGTTACATTATTAATACATATAATGTAACCGGTAAATCTTTACCGGATATCTTGTTTGGTGTCGATACTTTTTTTAAGAACATGTACGAAAGAATCGACACAATTCAAAAAAGTATCGAAACTTGGGGAATTGTATCGATTAAATATATCATAATGATATAACCGGTTAAAAAGTATCTACTCTAATACAAACCTTTGTATTGCTTGCATTTACAGAAAACCTAAGAGAGTATTTGAAATCGACCCGAGTTTGGTTGCTGCAAAATACAAGGAAGGCATTCTTGGAGTCGTGTTGTAATAGAATCAAAAGGAAAGGTTTTGGGTTTGGGGACTTTGAAGTAAAAGGTATGTTGTCGAAACCCTAGTTTTTTGGTAATGTAGTATTGGGTAGTTGGGGATAGGGGTGATAATAAGCCTGATCGGCTCGCGAGCTACTCGGGCTCGGCTCGGTCAAAGCTCGGCTCGAGTGAGCTCGACTCGGGCTCGGGCTCGGCTCGAAAGCTTAACAAGCCGAGCCGAGCCTACCCAAGCTCGGCTCGAAAAGCTCGTGAACAGGCTCGGAATCTACATATGCACTAAAATAAATTATGTGTTTGTATTTTCTTTCATTAATTGATTGTTGTTTGATTTTGTATTTTCTTTAATTATGTGTTTGTATTATAAGAATATTTATTAATTATTTGGATTAATCTAATTTTTGGCACTTTTTTCCCCTTTCCGGTCATTGAATTTCGTTTTAGTGTTGGTTATTAAAGGGATTTTTAACGAATATTTTATATTAAAAAAAACTATTTTTTTTTCATTTCGAGCCGAGCCGAGCCTGACGAGCCCGAGTCGAGCCTGACGAGCTTCGAGCCTGAGCCGAGCCCAATAGAATTGTTTTCAAGCCGAGCTCGAGCCTAAAATTCCGAGCTCGGCGAGCCCGAGCCGAGCCTGGCCAGCTCGGCTCGTTATCACCCCTAGTTGGGGGTAATGTTTTGAGTTTAGTGATTTTGAAGTAAAATCGGAATTCGGATCGATTATAGGTCGAAATTGTGTAATTATATTTAGGAAATAAATATCGGTACTTTGTTCTGAGAACTTATCGGTAGAAATTAATAATGTCGGTAGAAAATAAATATTGATACTTTTTTCAGAGAACTGAAGCGAGATGGGTGCTAAGGATCATGAAGATGTTGTTCGTGAAGATGAGACTGAAATGGTTGAAATGGAGCTGGAGAGTATCGAAAGTGAGGAAAATCCAAAGCAACCAAAGGGTGGATATATGTACTTCTAGTAAGTAGCAATGTCAAATAATTGTTCCATAAATTGTAATTGGATGAAAGTATTTAAGAACATTTAAACTTTCCTATCATGACAGTATGAAAGAAGTGCAGAGGATGAAGGATTGTGGTACTTACACTGTCGGTTCGGTATGTAAATTGAATTTATAGTGAATATATTGTAGGTTTAATATTTTGATTGTTGATGGTTTATGCATAATTTTCAGGTGAAAGACATTGTGGTGAAGAAATGGAACACGATGAGTGAAACTGAGAAGCAACCATTTAACATGTTGTTCACAGATGATAGAGAAAAATATTCGACCAAGAAAAAAGCAGAAGGAAACATTGTGAAGAAGGTATTCGTTAAACTTGTAAATATGTTGATAAATGATATATAAAAACTCTAACATTATATGTAAATAATATAGGAAGTGTCGACAAGGTGTAGCATAAAACGAGTGCACCACATAATAAAGGAGTTGAAAGCGAAGGATAAAGTAAATGTGTTGGAAGAAATGGGGTTTGGATCTCTTATTGGGATGAAGGACCGACCAATTCGGAGGGAATTGTGTCGCTTGTTGATGGGAGATTTTGATTTGCACAAGTGTGATGTTAGATACGGCAAATATTCATTTCATTTTGGTGTCCGATGTGTTGAAGTCGTATTGGGGCTACAAAATAAAGAGCAGAGTGTGGATGAAGTTATTAAGAGGGAGGATTGGAAAATACTTGTGAAGAAGTATGGCCTGACGTCCAAGGTGGCATTTGCTACACTTGAGGACGATATAAAAAGTGGCAAGTATAAGTGGGATGATCTGAAGGCCCGGGTACTATTGTACATTGTCGGAGTATTCCTTTGTCCAACGGGTGATACATCCCCGAGCAAGGAAAGTATGAAGTTGATTTGCGACTCCGGGCTGAAAGGTCAATTAAATTAGGCGTCATATGTTAGTGACAAATTAATTGATGCAATCAATAGTTTTCAAAAGGCCATAAACCTCATATACCTCAAAGGATGCATAGCTGTCTTAAAGGTAAATGAGTTGAATCTTGGTGTTGGTTTAGAAAATTTTGTAAATAGTTATTATAGAAAATGATAAAGTTTATTATAAATGCAGGTTGCATTGTTTGATTTTTTGTCAGATTTTTCAAGTGTGCCAACCTTCCAAAAAATCGGAGTGGCACACATCACTGCATGGGGCAAGGAAGAAGTTGCTCGAGTTATGGCAAAGTTAAAGTTGGAATTACCGAAAAAGAAAGTAAAGATAATTTAAGTATTTATAGATTAGTAAGGACTTGAAAAAGAAAGATGCTCTAATAATGTAGTTTATTTGTGAAGGTTATTGGCGAGGAGGAAGAGGAGAATGTAGAAGATAAGGTGAAACAGAATGAAGGGGGAAGTAAATATGACATTTTGATGGCTGAGTTGGCGGAGGTAAAAAAGCTGTTTCTAATTGTTTGCAAAGACAATCCAGAATCGAACATGCGATTGAGAGCTTAAAGGGGGAAGTAGGGGAAAAGGTTGATGGTGTTGTGAAAGAAGTGGTGGAATTGAGGGGTGAGTTGAAGGGGGTGATTGGAATGGTAGAAAAAAATGGATGAGGGGATAAATTTAAGTTCTGAAATTAAAAAAAAAAGGAGTTATGTTGAGGGAAAATATGATGAACTTAAAAAAATGATGAAGAAAATATAGAAGAGTTGAGTAAGAGGGAGGAAAATATAAGAGAAGTTCACCATAAAGATATGAGGACACTGGATCAAGCAATAGATGTAGATCTTGATTCAGGGTGTCCTGCACCAAAGAAGAAAAAGAATAAAAAGGTAAAATAAATAATACAAATGACATCCATTTTGATTATTGTGTTGTGGCTAATATTTATAATCAATATCGTAGGATGCAAAGGTCAAAATACCAAGTGGAATTGGTTCAATGGAGGGTGCAATGTGTGATTATGTATGAAATAGTGGGTTGTTAGAAGTTACGTAAGTAATATATATTGCTTTGCGAGTGATATTTAAATAATTTTGGGAAAAAATGAATACAAAAAATTGCTTGTATAGAGATGTTATCCTAGATTTCGGAAGCGAACACAGCACAGTAGGCGACCTTTGGTCGTTAAAACCTGGAGAATGGCTTTACAATCCGATTATTGATTTAAGAGGCTGATTGTTGGGTTACGACTCAATGAAGAATAGTTCAGGGAACCGGAAGATTTGCTATTTACCAGCCAATTTTGTGGTAAGTTACATTTATACACATTTTCGTGTCAAATTTGTTCATGGCTGGTCAATTAATAGAGATTGTTTTTTAAAATGCAGACAGCGTTGATAATGGACGGTCAAAATGTGCCGAATCTTATAAGCTTCTTTTCTAATACATTGATCGACCATAATAAAATGACCGATTGTGACACGGTAAGATATTTTTGCGTACATGTTGTTCAGTAATTAAATAATAACAATAAATGTTCTAATATCTTGTGTGACATTTATTGTAGATCTTCTTGCCAATAACGATGAGAATAATCATTGGTGTCTCTTGGTGTTGGATATGGTTGATCGTGTAGCATCGTTTCTTGATAGTCTAAATAACTCTTTTCGGCACAGGAACAGAGTGGAACACAGCAAGAAAACAGTATGTGTCGATACATTTTGTAATTTATAATGCATAATTTCTTCGTAATCTAATTTAATAATTTTTTTGACGCATCTGGAATGTTTACATAAATTTAATGAGGACGAGACCTTTGTTGACCAATTTGGGAAGATTAAGGTCCTAGTGACGGATTTAGAATTTGTGGTCCGTAAGACGATGGTGCAAACAAACGGGTATGAAATTTGAGTATTTAATAAGTCAAAAATTTATTGTGCTTATCTAACTATTTGACATTTTGCGGCATTATAACAGATTTGATTGCGGAATGTATGTGGTCGAGTGGATGGAAGCTATTTTTGATGGGAGGTCAACGGATGATTTAGTAAGTGGTCCGAAAAGGACTTTTTTAAAAAAAAATTGGTACTGATATTGAGTCCTAATTTGAATGTAGGTTGTTGGGGAATATGATCGTCCGAGAGTTTTAAACGATCTCATAAATCACGAATGTAATAAAATGAGAGCTAAGTTCACAACTACTTGCCTGGAACGTATGAAAAAATAATTCATTTTGAAAGTAAATATATGTACATTATGTTACCATAATTTTCCCACTATGTAATTGTTTATCATAGTTACTTTCTTGTAAATTATGTTAACATAATAGCTTCTTTGAAAAAATGTAATAATTTTTTTTGTTTGTTATGAAACTTATTCAGCATAAAGTTTCGATACTTTAATAACGCTATACTAAACGCTATAAAAACTAATTATGGAGACTTTAATAACGCTATAAAAACAATTTAAAAAAAACATCGATACTTTTCAAATTAATGCTTGCCATAGTTTACTGGAATTATCGATACTTTCTGAAACAGAAGGAATTACATAGCTTACTGGAATCAAAGTGTCGATACTTTTATGCCGCTATGAGTTCAAATATCGATACTTTTAAACGAAATATATGTATCCGGATAAAAAATCCCGAAAAAATCGATATTTTTTTCCTTTATGATAAAATTATCGATACTTTTTGAAACAGAAGGAGTGACATAGCTTACTGGAATCAAAGTGTCGATACTTTGCTGCCGATATGAGTACAAATATCGATACTTTTAAATGAAATATATGTATCCGGATAAAAAAAATTCCCGAAAAAATTGATACTTTTTTTCCTTTATGATGAAATTATCGATACTTTTTGAAACAGAAGGACTGACATAACTTACTAGAATCAAAGTGTCGATACTTTGCTGCCTCTATGAGTAAAAATTTCGATACTTTTAAAAGAAATATATGTATCCAGTTAAAAAAAATTCCCGAAAAAATCGATACTTTTTCCCTATATGATAAAATTATCGATACTTTTTGAAACAGAAGGATTGACATAGCTTACTGTAAAGAAAGTTTCGATCCTTTTTGACGCTATGATTAAAAGTATCGATAAAATTAAACAAAATCAATGTTTTCGGTTGCATCTTTACCGGTTTCATTACTGACTACATCAATGTTACCGGTACACTTGTTAATGTTTCCGGTAGCGATCTGAATCTGAAATTTAGGCGGGATTTCTATTTAACCCAGCCCTAAACATAAATCCTCCATTTCCTAATTTTATCGATACTATTGCAGAGATCTCTTCAACTCCAACAACGATTAGCACAGTTCAGAGAAATTGCACCGTTCAACCTGGGTATAAAATCAACACCGACGAGGACGATTACTGCGATCAAATTTACAGGTTAGTAAAAGAGACTGATTTTGCGTACTTTAGGGTTATGGTTTTGCACGATTTTGAAGTAACCGTTCTTCTTCTGCATATAACAGTTGTAATGGCACCCAAAAAAGTGGCACCCAAACGTAAGAGAGGTAGTGCTTCCAAGATAAAGTCATCTTCTAATGCAAGGTCTGATGCTCAAGTAAGTTCTTCTGAAGCAAATATGTCTTTTGAAACGCAAAACTTTAGAAGCAAGGAATAGAAAGTAAAATATGATAGCAATTTCAAAACAAGGAAGATTTGTCCAGAACGTGTTATTGACATGGACTTCTTCTTCGATGAGAAAACAAATTTGGGTTTAAACAAACATTTACATATTGGGGCTGGCTTGAACTGCTTGGTGTAGAACCAAAATATTACCTCAATCTTGTTATAGTTTTCTACAGTAATGCAACATTAGACCTCCAGCCTAGTACGGAAAAATATTAGGAATTACGACTTATGTCATGGGTAAGGAGATATATATAGATCCGTCCTCTATTGTTGTTGGTATAGGAGTGAAGAATATAGGAGATTCCGATGAACATGTTTTAGATCCTACCATTAAACGTGTGGATCGGAATAGTCTCATTAACCTTGGTGTGGAGGGCAGATTGTTCCACCTTCTTGTCACTTGGTTTCTTCGGCCTTCCGGTGGGAAATTTTCACAAATTCGAGATAGTGATTATAGTGGTTGTCTAAGTATGAATCAAAAACTGCTCCAAACATAGCAAAACTGATATATGAGACAATTCTAAATATAGTGAAAAAGGGTGCTTCCATTACAATCTCACTACCATATGGATGCATAATTAGCCATATCTTGAGGAAGGAAAGAGTGCAATTCAATCTTGACTACCCTCTTCGACTATCCCGGAAGATCGACATGTTATCCTTGACAAAAGTGGGATACGATTTTATTGAAAATGTCGGTTGGATAAACAAATCTATAATTGGAGCGGAACAAGGCAACGACCAAGTGGACAACGTTGAAGCAGAAGACCACGAGCGGATGGAAGAAGATGAGATCGAAGGGGTGATTACGATGAAGTAAGTGATGGCTTACATGGTTCATTTCTGCGAGCATATGGATGCTCGTTTTGGCGAGATTAATGATCAAATCGGCCAAATACGAGTAGATATTTCGTCACTTCGTACTGACTTCTCCAACTTCCGTAATCAACGCCTTCAAAGCAAATACAAACCTATAGGTAAAATAACCCTTTAAATTTACTATTTACATTCAGTTAATTGACTATTGACATGCTTATAACAGAAGTGGAGAATCCAGTGATGCCTGAAAAGGAGAATGATGAAGAGGTAGACAGTTCAGATGATGATGAGAGTGAAGACCCCCAACAGATATATCATTCTCTAACACAGAACAAAAAACTTGTCATTTTTTATGTCAACGGAGTCCTTGCATATTATACAAAACAAACTCCCAGAGGTAATTAAATGTCTTCAAATTTGTTTACGGATGTGTTAAGCTATAAAGAAACAATTATGTTGAATTTATTTTCATGTTGTAGATGTTATAATGAGGCCAGGTGTACAAGAATTTATGCATTTTTGTTTAGAGAACTTTGTTGTTGGCATATGGTCATCGAAGTTGAGGTACGCACCGTTATGATTAAAATTGTTAACATTTTCATATTGCTCTTAACACATTTGATGTTTATCGTGGTAATTGTTCACGATTGTAGGCATAACATTGATCTTGCTCTTAACAAACTAACTGTAGAATATGAACAATATATATTCATCTGGGTAATATGCTTCTTATTTGCGTTCGATAATTGAATTTGTTATGATTCTTACAAATTGGTGTTTCACAATTTACTATAAACAGGATCAAGCAAAGTGCAAACAGGAAGAGGAATTCACCTTCTGCAAAGATTTGCATGACGTTTGGAATGAGTTTCCTCAATTCAACCTGGACAATACACTGTTGGTGGATGATTCTACCGAAAAAAATGAAATATAATCTAGTGAGTTATATTTTTTCCATGCAATTTATTTTTAAGGTAATAGGCTATTATTTTGTTAATTGATGTTTTCTGTATAGCAATACAGTTACATATGTCCGCATCCCTATAACCATTCATCTTGCAACGACAATGCGTTAGGTATGACAGTTACATATGTGACTTATTCCATTGGTTTATTAATATATTGAACAGGTTGACAGTATGCTGATTTGGCTTATTTTTATATATCCACAGAAAAGGGCGGAAGCATCCGAGAATATTTCGAAAAGTTGGCGAAGGAGCATAATGTTCGCGAATTTGTTAAAAATAACCCTTTACACATTTGAATTTTATTTCATTTCTATATGTAACAATCTTGAATTATATATTATTGTATGTCAGATACATACCATATAGTTACAATGTCTATTGATCGGTACTTGTTGTATTCCAAATGTCCTCGTTGCCCTGAGACATAAAGGAGTGATTGATATTATAATTAACCATAAACAATTGAAGATATAATTGTAGAATAGATATAGTAACTCACATTATAATCCTCATCTACGTAGCCGTAGGACCATTCCGTATCGTTATCAAAAAATTCAGACGAGGTAGGTTGTGTAAACGAATCCAGACCCAGCTTTAATTTAGGACACGTTAATTTGTTATGTCCCTCAATCTTGTAGAAAGAGCATAGCCTACTTTTCTTCTGGACCATCTTCTTATGGACTACTTTTCGCTTTCCTAGTCTTCGTTTAGGGTCGCCAACGCGAACCCCATTATCAATATTGCGTCGTTTGCTTGAATCTTTCAAACAGAATGAGTGTTCAAATTCGGCAGTTAGTCTTTTCATCTCATCTCTTGCGGTTATAAAAGATGCATCTGTCTTTGATGCAATGTAGCAAAAACGACTTGATGTTGCACATAGGGCAACGAACCGTGCCATTTGCATAACTTCAGGTGCTACATTGAAGTCAAGGAAACTTGGTGCAGCAGCCTTCGCATCCTTAGTCCATCAACTTAGAATCAAAGACTTTGGAATATATGTGTAATCCAAGTGCTTCAAAACATGTAGTTGATGGAAACATGGAATTCCTACAGTCTCAAATTTCCTACACGAGCATGTGACGCTTTCCGAGACAACATCAAAAGATACGTCAAATCTCATGTTCTTTTCCTTGTACTTTGACAGAATAAAATGTTGACATTCATCTAAAAAGGACTGAATTTGTTCGTCAATCCGGTACAAGGTCTCCTCTTGCAGTTTGTCTTGGAAGAGTCGAAATGATGCTCGCGTATAAATTTCACCAGCATGGCTTTCTAGGTCTGTCAGTTTAGTGATCTGGAAGGGCGTTGTCTGCGAACTTAAGAAATCTACTTGCAACTCGTTGATACACATTTTACCAATAGCTTGTTCAATTGTACGAACAACGTCTACATATGTCTTCTTCTTTATCAGGGCACGTCCAAGTGCAACATTCAAGGACTCGCTTCTTTGTGTGGATCGCAAATTCGCAAAGAAATGACCCGTTTGATATGCTTGAGCCCATAAGTTTCGAGTATTTCCCTTCTCAATCACCCATGGATGTTTTCTGACATTGAATATGAAAATCATTGTAGACCATTCAATATCAAATTCGCTTCTTGTCCACCACGAACTCATACATCTATTAAATGTTGTGCTAAATTTGTTGTCACCAATGTTAGCTTGTACATTGCGAGATAGATGCCACGAACATAATCTGTTCTTAGCATAAGGGAAAACACATTTGATAGCCCTCTGCATTGCCCTATCCCCATCTGTCACAACTGAAAGAGGCGATTTATTCATCATGGCTTGTAAAAAATTTCGCAGCACCCACTCGAATGATTGAGTCGTTTCGTCAGCTATGATCACAGTAGCAAATACTATTGTGCTATGGTGATGATTGACACCGACAATAGGCATAATTGGTCGTGCATAGTAATTACCTTTGTAAGTTGTGTCGAACGGAATAACATCACCGAAGCAAGTGTAATCTGGTCTCGATGTTGAATCAGACCAAATAAGATGCTGCAATGCCTCTGATTCATCTGTGGAGTATATCATAAAAAACCCTGGATCATCTTCTTTCTTGTAATCAAAGTAAGCAATGAGTGCATTCACATCCCTATTGACAAGCTCATTTGCTTTACCTCTATCAAGTGCATTGTACATGTCTTTACTAGTAAATCCAACATTATGAAAACCCCCTGCCTGATTCATTAAACAATTCATTACCTTTGATGTCCCAACACCAACATCTTTCAACGTTGTTGCCTCAGCCACATCAGCCTCACTCACAGCTCTATTTGAACGCATAAATGGTGTCATAAAAGGTGTGCACAAGGCATGATTATGTTCTTCGAAAGACTTACTTAGAACCCACTGATCATTTGTTTTTGTTGCTATGACAATGATTTTGGCCTTGCATCCTGTTCGTGTGACTGGCGTATGAGCACGTTGACGATTAACAGTTTTGACTTTCAATGACCGAAACCCTTCTTTTGAACAACAAAATTCTTGTGTCTTTACATTCCATTCGCCATCCAGCCGTGTTGTTCCTCGACGTGCACTAAAACCATGTTTCATTGCGTATTCCTTGTAAAAGTTTCAAGCTTCCTCACGTGAAGAAAAGAGATGACCTACCAACCGTTCCGAATCATCAACGGTCAACTTTTCATCTTGCAAATTCCCGCTAGCATTAACATCGTTGGATGGAGTATCTTCTATTTTGGTAAACACGATCAGTTGAAGTGGTCCAAACTTTGCCTAGACAGGAGTTGTGTGTTGCTTTCATTTTCAGGTAGTAAAATCGGTAGGTGGTGGTGGTTGATGGTGGTTGAAAGCAGTGACATCATTTATTTCTTCCTTCCTACAAAGTTAGTTGTGCAATAAATTGTAGTATATTATCGATACTTTCTGCCCATTATTATAAAAAAATATCGGTACTTTCAGAAAAAAAATGATTCTCATAGCTTACTGGAAATAAAGTTTTGATATATTTTCCCCCTTTCTGAAAAAGTATCGATCATGTTGTAAAAATTCATGATACATTAGCAAATCTGCTCAAAATATTGATACTTTTTGTCCATTACGATAAAAAATATCGATACTTTCAGAAAAAAAGGATTCTCATAGCTTACTGGAAATAAAGTTTCGATACATTTTTCCCCTTTTCTGAAAAAGTATCGATCTTGTTGTAAAATTCCATGATACGTTAGCAAATCTGCTCAAAAATATCGATACTTTCTGTCCGTTACGATAAAAAATATCGATACTTTCAAAAACAAAGGATTCTCATGGCTTACTGGAAATAAAGTTCCGATACATTTTTTCCCCTTTCAGAAAAAATTTCGATCCTGTTGTAAAATTCCATGATACGTTAGCAAATCTGCCCGAAAATATCGATACTTTATGTCCGTTACGATAAAAAATATCGATACTTTCAGAAACAAAGGATTCTGATAGCTTACTAGAAATAAAGTTTCGATACATTTTCCCACTTTCAGTAAAAGTATCGATCCTGTTGTAAAATTCCATGATACGTTAGCAAATATGCTCAAAAATATCGATACTTTCAGCCTCTGTGAAAACAATTATCGATACTTTTTATTCACAAATGGATTCCCATTGCATACAGGAACAAAAGTTTCGATACGATTTAGACACTATTAATAAAAAAACCCGATACTTTTGAAAGAATATCAATGTTTCTGGTATGAATTTCGCTCGAAAATATCGATACTTTAACAAAAATATCGATAATTAACAAAAACTAAAGGATTCCCATAGCTTACTGGAAACAAAATTATCGATACATTTTTCCAGGTTTGAATGTAATTATCGATACGTTTGCAAAAACATTAATGTTTCCCGTAATTTTTTATTGTTTTCATTATTCATTACATCAATGTATCCGGTTTATTGTTACCGTTTTCATTATTCACTACATCAACTTTGCATTGTAGTGTTATGTCTTTTCACTTGTATCACATGCACCGTTTACTGCTCATCTTGTATAAAGCTGAAACCCTTAATCCCCGGAACGAATCTGATTCTTCCTTTTCAGTTTCGTATATTTTCACTTGTATCACATGCACCGTTCATGACCTTCATTTATTAGGTAGTTCTCCTTATTTATTTCTATAACCCCGTAAACGAGGAGACGAACGAATCTGATTCTGCCTTTTCAGTTTCGTATCTTTTCAATTGTATCACATGCACTGTTCATGTTCATGTACCTTCTCCTCATTTATTTCTATAACCCTAGAAACGAGGAGACGAACGAATCTCTGAATCTGCCTTTTCAGTTTCATGCCTTATCACTTTCCCTCCCACTTCCCCTCCCAAACGGAAATTGCCTATAAATTAACAACTCCTCTATTTACTCTTCACAACATCTTCAAATTAATCTACTCAACCCTTCGTTTACTTCTATAATCATTTCTCCTTCACCATCTTCTATTATACAATGAGTTCCAGCAGAAGTTCTGGTAAAAATCCTCAACCTTTGGCAAAGAGGAAGATTGATTTCGAGACATCATCAAATATTGATGATGATTTCTATATTGATTCTGATTCTGATAATGAGGAGGAACAACTAAGCCATGAGTCAATAAAAACCAGCAAATGGTTCAACAAGTTCTTTCAGTCCTTCGATCGAATGAACTCTATCAACGACCCTTCTACTTAATGGCTGTGTCCAGCATGCCAAGGAGGTCCTGGTGCCTCTCACAAGTTTCGTAGCCTTCAGTCCCTAGTCACACATGCAAAAACCAAAGAAGGACCAAAGCTGAAAATTCATCGCCACCTTGATCAGCTGTTGGAGGAGGAATTGCGTAGAAGGGGTACTTCGGCTACTCCTCAAGGTCAAGCCTTAGGCCAATTGAGTGGTTTGAGAGATGATGCTGCTATTGTCCCCCCCCCCCCCCCCCCCGCCTTCAAGCAACCAGGAAGATGATCACCAAATACTCTGGCCACCTATGGTGATGATAATAAACACAAGACTTCATAAAGATGGAGATGGGAAGGTAGTTATATAACTTCTGAATTATGTTTTCATTAATATTATAATACTTACTTAACTTCTTATTTCTTTAATTTTCTGCTTTAGTGGATTGGTATGGGAAACCAAGAGCTTCTCGACTATTTCAGTTCCTATGGTACTGTTGCCAAGGCTCCCCATTCATACGATCCAGAAGGCCATCATGGGATGGGCCTTCTGATTTTTAAGAGCACGACAAGAGGTTATCTAGATGCTCAGCGTCTGCATACACAGTTTGCTGTTCAAGGTTTCGATAGAGATGCTTGGCAACGTTGTTAGGGCTTAATGTATGATCCATCCAGCCAGCGCCAACTATATGGTTATATGGTTGAAAAAGAAGACATACACATCTTCAACCGCCATCTCCAAGGTTTTCTCTATCATTTTCTTTTATTATTAATAACAAGATACACTTCTGCTCATACTTATGCAAAAAAAAAATTGTTCATTAGGCAACCAAAAGGTTAAGTTTGAGATGCGACCATATGCACAGATGGTTGGACAGGTTGAACAGCAAGCTGGAACTGGAACAAGTGCCATGGGTGGCAGGGGAACTTGAAGGGAGGAGGCTCATTGTTTTACTTTATTTTTTTATTTACTTTAGTAATTTGTAATTGAAGTAATGGGACTTCATTTTTTAATGATCATTTTTCTTCATCCTTATATATTATTAAATTTTTCATTTGAAACTCTCTTTTTTTCATAAATATAATTGATATAAACGATTTAATAGAAGTATTCATACTTTTTCGAAAGTATCCATATTTCTAATAAAAGTAACGAAACATTTAATATAAGTATCCATACTTTTCCTGCAAGTACCCATACTTTTTAACGAAAGTATACATACTTCTAATAAAAGTATCGACACATTTAATATAAGTATCCATATGTTTATTTAAGTATCCATACTATCGAGCCACAATTGAACCAGTTCCAATGTTTTTATTAAAACATCGATATTATTGTTTAAAGTATCGATTCTTATTGGCTACCTATTACGTTACCCTAGTACCGGTTTGTTTAAATGTTTAATATTAATGTAAACGATCAAATAATAACAATTTAGGTGCTACTGAATATGTTGATATGAGTATCAACAAAATCGGTAATTTTACCGGTTTTGTTATCGTGGGAATTGCCAAGGCCCCATCAGCTCGAAATTAACAACAAATTAGGCGCTACCGAATATATTGATATTCGGATCAGCAAAATAGGTAATTTACCGATTTTGTTATCGTGGGAATTTCTAAGGCCCCATCAGCTCGAAATTAACAACAAATTAGGCGCTACCGAATATATTGATATTCGGATAACAAAATAGGTAATTTTACCAATTTTGTTATCGTAGGAATTTCCAAGGGCCCATCAGCTCAAATTTATCAACAATTTAGGCGCTACCGAATATATTGATATTCGGATCAACAAAATAGGTAATTTTACCGATTTTGTTATGTTTGACCGTAACTTAAATTTGCCGGTTACCATTTTTTTCTTTTTTTTTATGTTTTTTACCGGATACATTATCTCATATCAACATATTCGGTAGCGATTTACCGGATACATTATTTATCTTATAATATTTCCGGTAACGCCGTTTCTTAGCCGTATATTAGGCGGCCGCATACTAGAATTCTCCAATAACACTAGTCCAGTTATTTTCAGACAATATTTAGGGCCTGCTTTTGGTTGCGTTTAGCGACCTATAAGCACTTTTTTAAGTGCTTTTAGTTAAAATATGTTGTTTTTTGTTGCTTTTAAAATTAGTTTTTTCACCAAAACTACTTTTTTTGCATACATAATTGTTTAAACTACTTTTTTTGGTTGAAAAAGCTAGTTTGAAAATAAAATTACTTTTTTACCCTTGTTATTTAATTATAATTTATTATTAAAATAATGTTTATGCATACATAATTGTAAAATAATATATACTTTATAATATTTATATTGAGAATAAAATTGTTTTATTTGTAATTTATTTCATATTTATTATTAATTTGTAGTGGTATGTCCGTGTATAATTTAGAATGTAGTTTATATTTTCAAATTAAATTTTATAAAAAATAATTTTTTTATTATAATTGAAGTTGATTTATTTCATATATCATAACATTAACTAATTTGAACATCACCTAAGTTTACTTTTACTTTTTAATATCATGTCTAAAATAGACATTTTATGTGCTCAAAATTACTTTTTGACATCAATGATAAACACTAACTAGTTTTTAAAAACTACTTTTTAACCGCTAGTTTAAAAATTACTTTTTTCACCACACTTTTTAAAAGTAATCGCAAACTAAACCTTAGAGTCGGACAGAGTCTAAGTTTTTGTGTCTCTCAATATGATCTCATCAAGCTTGTAACATCCTCAAATTCATGATGTTTGTAATATTCAAAAGATCGCATCCGTATTTATAACAGAATATGTATCAAGCAGAAATACTTTAGGAAATGAAAAATGTACGTACAAATGAAGAACCGGCATGTCTGTGGTGGATGGTGTGAATATACGATAATTTCAGACAAGAAACCATCAGCTGCTTTGACACCTGTAGCTTTAATTAGTAGTTTTTTTATACATTCTCAAAGGTTCTCAAAGGCTAACGTTACGATTCGAGCTCATACAAAATACGACAAAATGAATATTTTTTATTACTCAGTCAATTAATAGTTTTTTGAATTGTTTGAATTTTTTGCCATTAAAAAAAATTATTGGATTCGAGGCCTAAAGTTCATTAAATTGCATAAATTTTGGGCCAAATTGCTCCTCATAAGAAAACTTAAGCCCAACAAAATAGGAAAAATGCAACGATTTAACCTCAATCAAAATTTGATTCGAGTTTTATTGAGTTTTATTTTCAAAATTTAAATTTGACTTAATATAAATATTATTTATTAAAGCTCATTTGAATACATTTATATATATTATAATTAGAATCCACTCACACAGGATAAATATTAAAAAAGTTTTTACAGTAATTTTGTTATTATTTGATGAACGTAAATTTATAATTGGTATCATCATTCTTTTTTCCTTAAATTTTTTTTATTTTTAATTTTTAATCATATCCATCAATTTATACTCGTTAAATGATTTAGAATTAGTGTACAACTAAATGGTTTTATATTGATTAACTGTATCCTATATCATACATTTGTATTACGAATATTTAACATATATTTTAAAAAATAGAACTCGCAATCTTACATACTAATGATACTATTAAGCTTGATTTTAGATTGTTTGAGGGTGGATTATATCTGATCATAAAAGAAAATATTTTTACTATACTTTAAACAAATAATGTTTGATTATCACTTGTAATTACCCTTAAACTATTTAAAAAAATGTGATTATGAATTATGTATTTAATTTCATAAGTGAAGTAAAAGAAATCATTGTGTATATTTAATTAATATTTTTTAAAAAATAAAGAGGCTTTGGTTTGAATTACTAATTACGTATATATTTAAATGGTTTTAATTAAACTCGACATTTAAAACATTTTTTGGGTCATAATTCCATCAATTCCAAAACATAAATTTCCATAATTGACAAGCACCAATCAGTATAAATGATCGATAATTATTAAATTGAAATATATTAGAAATAAAAACATTCACTCCACTCCAAATATGATTGAAGCATAACATAAATTGACATTTCCTTTTTTCTGCATTAAAAAACAATGTCCGTATTTAATTAAATATATTTGATCTCTGATTCCCTATGCTCTAATCGAGTTATGAATATATTAATAAATTCGATCCAATAAATATTAATAAAAACATAAAAAAAATTAAACCATTGCCGAGATTCAAATTCCTATTCAACTGCAAATTGAAATAGCAAAAAGGAAAAAGACAGCAATCCTTTTCAGTTTTCAGTTCACATACTGTTGCTGTCTTATGTTATAATCCAACCGGCAATTTCAATTTTCATTAAAATCTTGTTTGACAAATGTCTTGTCTTAATTTAGGGTAGTTGGCTTTTATTTTAGGGATAAAATAATTTTAGTCCTTGAATTTTGTAAATTTTTTGATCTACTCCTGAGTTTTTGTCTACAATCTATAGACTTTAACAATTTTTTCACTCTCAATCACGAAGGACGGGAGGGAGGGTCTCTATTTTCCTAACTCCATTTTCATCGTTTTGTTTTGTGTGGTTGCACTTGTTTCTGCTTTTTGCAGGTATTTAAAATACTTTCGATCTATGTTTTAAGTTAGTATCGTTTTATTAGAGAATGCTCAATAGTCAAACACTTAAACTCTTTGAATTTGTTTCTTTCACAACGTTCTATACGATATTTACATGTTATTCTGGTGGTTGTTTAGTTGAGAAGAAAAAGCGTTTTGGTTCAATGATCTTTATAATCTTTATTTTGTCGTATTTGTCAATTAGATCCTTCAAAATAACTGTAAAAAATATCAACCGTCAAAATATTTTCGTTTGGTAAACTTACCATTGATCCAGACATTTGACATCGATCCTCCTCCTATAGTTTTGTTTGGTTTATGTCTGGGGTCTTTGTTTTTTTTTTATGTGTTGAGTTTTTGTTTTAGCTATTTCTGATGGAGCTCTTTTAATTTTATTATTTTTGAACTATTTATGTATAAAATTGTTTTTATGATAAAAAATGGTAAAATTTTAAAATAGACGTGGTGTAACTATAAAACACAAATCCTAAATTGCTAATTTAAAAAAATTAAATTTTAATCTCTAAACTATATACTCTAAAATTAAACAATGACATTAACCTCTAAACCCTAAAATCTAATCTCTAAATTTTAAACTATAAGCTAAACAAATAATATCTAAAACTAAAAACTTGTGCACAGACTTTGTATCATTTTTTTAAAACAAAATACTCTAAAATCATACCACCTGTCGTATTGCATCAACAAAATAATAAAAAATCAAAACTTAAAATTAGAGGACTTAAAAAAAAAAAGCAAAGATCCAATTAAAAATACTTATGATCTCTTTGTTTTTATTACAAAAGCGAAACATATATCGTCACCGTCCGATACTTGGACATCATGCGCACATGGAGGTGAATTAACCTATCAGAATTTAATTACAGGTCACATTCATGTCATAAAATTTTCATATATAAATATATTACGATCTTTCCCCGTTTTCGCATCATCAACTTCCAAAATCCTTATAATCCATACCAACCAATAAACACTTAAAAACCCAGATTTCTTCCCTTAAAAGTTCTTAACTTTTGACTTCATTTGAACGGGTTTTGATTTAAAAAAATATTTTTTTATGAAGTTTTAACACTGAAATTGTTAATAAAGTGACAATGAGTGGGGGTTCAGTGGGGATTCGTTCTGGGAGTTACAGTTCTTTAGATAAACAGCAGCAAAATGGAATTTTGCCGATTCAAGCCCCTTCAACGACAACAAAAACTAAACCATTTAAATTGTTCAAAGAAAAGGAATCATTGGTTCATTGGATCTACAAATTTGCTGGTCGCCAGAATATTGGAATGCTCATCCTTTTCCTCATCTCTGCTGCTGTTTTTGTTCGGGTCTTATATGTTGGCAAAGGTTCGTTTTCTTAACACTGAAATCAGTTGGAGTTCTCTGGTTTTATTTACTGTCTGAACTCTGAAACTTTGAATTGAATCATGTAACTGGTTTTATTTAGTGTTTTGAATTGAAGTTTGTGATGGTAGTTAGGTTGTAGTTGCCAATATGAGGATATGATGTCGAATTCGAGTATATTTCGGTTGGCTTGTTTATAGGTGAAGATCAAGAAAATGACAATGGCCCCAAGGTAAATGATAGTTTGCCTCTGAACAATTCGGAGACTCCCATGATAAATCAAGTTCAAAGTGTTGGAATAGAGAATCGGGTGTCTGTACCGATCGACGTCGAAGGAACCGAAGTTCGGGTAATGCCGCCTCCGCCGCCTTCATATTTTGTAGGCTACACTCTTCCTTCAGGGCATCCTTGCAACAGTTTCAGTTTACCGCCTCCGCCTGCTGACAAAAAACGATCCGGACCACGCCGTAAGTTTCCTTTCTCGATTCATTTGACATTGCGAATTCGGGTTTTCCCTCGTCGAAACATGGTTTCTTAGTTTGCTTGCTTGTTTATGTAACAGCTTGTCCTGTATGTTACATTCCTGCGGAGGAAGCGATCGCCTTGATGCCGAAAGTCCCATCGTTTTCTCCGGTAGTTAAGAGTTTAACATATATTTACGAGGAAAACTTGAATAAAGAGACAGAGTTTGGGGGTTCCGACTTTGGTGGATATCCTACATTGAGGCAGCGGGATGATTCGTACGATATAAGAGAGTCGATGAATGTGCATTGTGGGTATGGTTCACCTCTTCGAATTTTGTTTCTATTTGCAAGTGGGTATGGTTCACCTCTTCGAATTTTGTCAATGTAGTTTATGATCGCTTGTGTTGTGCATTTGACAGATTTGTGAAAGGAAGCAAACCTGGTCACGGGACAGGATTCGACATCGATGACAATGATCTTCTTGCGATGGAGCAATGTCATGGAGTGGTTGTTGCATCGGCAATATTCGGTACCAAACTTGTGTTATTGTTCAATTCCAATGATTTCTTTTATTGAATAATTCGATTATTTTCGCAGGAGCTTTTGATGTCATACAACAGCCAAAGAATATTAGTGAACATTCGAAGAAAACCGTATGCTTCTTTATGTTTGCGGATGAAGAAACGGAAGCTGATTTGAAAGCTAATGGTGGTCTGGATGAGACTAAGACGATTGGTGTATGGAGGATTGTTGTGGTGCATAATCTTCCTTACACTGACGGAAGGCGCAACGGAAAGGTAAATATTTATAATGTGGACAAACATATGGTTTGAGTTTAGATATCACAATGAATATGGTGTGCAGTACTTGATACATTCTATGCCTGCATAACAGATTCCGAAGCTTCTAACACATAGGCTATTTCCAAATGCTCGTTTTTCTTTGTGGATTGATGGGAAGCTTGAACTTGTTTTAGATCCATATCAGATTCTTGAGAGGTACTCCCAATTTCCCTCCACTTTCATCATTCATGTACTTTATTTTACTCCAACTCTTCCTTCAGGTTTTTGTGGAGAAAAAATGCCACTTTCGCGATATCTAGGCATTATAAACGCTTTGATGTGTTTGCTGAAGCGGAGGCAAATAAAGCTGCGGGCAAATACGATAATGCCTCCATTGATTTTCAGATCGAGTTTTATAAAAAGGAGGGTTTGACACCGTATTCCGAGTCTAAACTTCCTATTACAAGTGGTAGGGTTCCGCTTAATTTCGTTTCGACCCTGCCTCTTTTACCTTTAATGCTTTTGCTTAATTCACCGCTTCTGCAGATGTTCCTGAAGGATGTGTGATAATAAGAGAGCATATTCCTATTAGCAACCTCTTAACTTGTCTTTGGTTCAACGAAGTCGACCGATTTACTTCCCGAGACCAAATCAGCTTTTCAACAGTTAGAGATAAGATTGCGGCCAAGACGAATTGGACCGTGAATATGTTCTTGGACTGTGAACGCCGCAACTTTGTTGTTCAGGTGTTTATTTTCCGGCTTTCATTTATGTCCTGCATTATGAACTATAATATTTAGCAGCTACTATCTTTACATGACGATGGACCTATGAAATCGTCGGTGTTGCTTTCGTCGTGTACCGGAGTTTCGAACATGCTTCAATTATAACCGATTCTTTTACTTGCAGCAATATCATAAGGAAGTTTTAGCACGTTTGGCTCATAATGCCCCTCCGGCCATCAATCCGCCACCACCGCCAGTCTATGTCTGATGACCTGCCGAGGATGTTCGCACTTGAAACTTCAGATGAAGAAACCGTCAATTCTCCACCAAGGAAATTCTTACCAAGACATGGAAGAGATAGAAAATCAGGTTCAATGCATTATGACAAAGTTGGCAACCAAATGAGTTTGAGTTACTCCTTTTTTTTCCTGGCAAATTACCATTCTTTTTTCATTCATTTTTCTGTTGTATATAAAATATAGTCCCAAATAATAATTTTAATAATAATAATAATAATAATAATAATAATATGGGATTACCATCTAAATCTTCATGTGGCAGTGGTGGCCCTTTTTGTTGTTTCATTGGATGGGACTGAAATTATTGCAATTTAATAGGCTTCTTTGGAAGATAATAAAAATCAATGGAATTCACTTTAATATTCGTTCCTTTTGATTTGCTGCATTTTCTCTCATACATGTAATTGGTTAAACTACATGGCAAGTCCTTGATCTATCTATTGATGAGCAAATTAGTCTTTTTACTATAAAATCAAAGGAATTTTGTAAAAATTGCATTTGGATACTGTGAAAAGATTAATCGTTAAATGGATGTTTTATAATGCAAAATCCATGTATTGATGTCATTATGTGTTCTAACTATGTAGAATTTAATTTTTTTGAATATTTTTTTATTATTCAAGAAACAACAAGGTGTTACATCAATAAAATAGCTACAATTAAAACCGGAAAATTCTATTTTTAGTAGCAAATCTCACTAGGATTGTTATCCAAGTCACAATTGCACGTTTTAGCAGACTAAGAGAAACTATATCAGGTTGTGCCAAGGAATTGGTTCTTCTATATTTACTATTGCATACCACTACCAGATCTAAGTGGTGTTTATCCTTCTCAGATCAACAGCAGAGTCGAATAATGGATTAATTTTAGCAGTTTCCTTACAAGCTAGCTAAAGTTGGCTTTGCATTCCACCTGCCAAAAAATTAACCCCTTCAACACATAAGCATTCAACCAAGCTACCCACAAAAAGCCTTCTCCAACTAATATGTTTTTCATTTGTTAGAGTATATATGCTTTATTCTAGTCATGGCCGGAACTAGGCAGGGAGTTTTTGGGTACCAACTTTTTTCTCAATGGTATTAGAATAATTTTTTAGAGAAAAAAGAAGATAAAATTAGTTCTATAATCCCTTCAATCCTTTTAAAATCTTATTTTAGCCTCTCTCAAAAAAATTAATCTCATTATGGTCTCCTTCTTTATAACTTTCTAGTTCCGCCTTGATTCCAGCACTTCAAGTATTTTAAACCAAGACCATCCTCAAATTTCAATAAGCAAATATGTTTGCAGCTCACCTTTGCACCAACAGCTGAAGCATCAGATTTTTTTTTTCCAAAAAATGTACATATTTGATCAATTTTCCTAACGACAACTCAAAAAAGAATACTTTGTTTATTCTAATAATTTGCAATACTAAAAAGAATAGCTCGAATAAGCTGTAAACGACCAACATAGCTGAGTTTTTTTATTTGATTAATGTCCCAACTTTGTTTTGATCTTCTACAATCCTTCTCAATAGTAACCAATGGTGCACCAGGACACCTAACAGGGAATGACATAAAATGAGTTTAGAGACATTTTGAATTTCCTGATAGACTATCAGGTATTAGCTCATACTCCCGAAGCAAAAACATTCACTCTTTGAAGCATCTAATCTCAAGTCTGACATCAAATAAAACTGTTTTAATATGAATTTAATTTTTAAAATAAAGAGGTCATTTGAAAAGTATAAGTGAGTCAATCATATCTTATTGATTTTAGGATAAAATTGAAACACATTCTTTACAACAATATAACCAAAAATTTTGGAGGCAATATTACAAATAGTTAAGAAGATAAAATGATTTTGTTGCCTAATGCTTCTGTCCCCTGTAAAAACCATCAAATTGCCATTAAACATAATGAATTTAAACATTTAAAATCACCTAAATCTTCTTAATTTTCTGAACTATGTCGGATCTCTAAACGAAGTCTATAAAACTTAAAATTTTTGAATTACTTTTTTTTAAAATTTAAAATATAAATGAGTGAAAATTCATAAATACTTTTATATCTAGATTTACGGAGAATAATTTATTAAAATAATATTTTAAAGTATAATGGACTAGAATATTTTGAAGTTGAATATAAATTTACAATCCTTCATTGTTTGGAGAAAAAAATAATCTTTGTGTTTCCAAAATTACCCTCTGGTTAGATTATATATAAGATTTAACCGACATTAGGGATAAAGTATCCGGACCGCCTATATTTAAGCGTCTCGTTCAACGCTTGTCTCTTTATTTCTTCTCAGCTAGGGTTTTACTTTCCAATCATTCTATACATTTAAACGAAAGTAATCAAATCCCCGCGCCAAAGAGAATCTTGAACAACACTTAGCTATGGAGGACGACATCGAGTACGATCCACAACTTATCGACGACGAAGAAGACGATGACATCACGCAGGAAGATGCGTGGGCGGTCATCTCTGCTTACTTCGAAGAGAAAGGTTTGG
Organism: Hibiscus tridactylites; assembly: GCA_958450335.1. Taxonomy (NCBI): domain Eukaryota; kingdom Viridiplantae; phylum Streptophyta; class Magnoliopsida; order Malvales; family Malvaceae; genus Hibiscus; species Hibiscus tridactylites. Next base: position 18,255,943 of record OY288274.1, read on the forward strand.
TGCGTCAACAGCTCGACTCCTTCGATGAGTTTATCCAAAACACGATGCAAGAAATTGTTGACGAATCCGCCGAAATCGAGATCAGGCCCGAGTCGCAGCACAATCCTGGTCACCAATCTGACTTCGCTGAGGTCCTTTTTTCTTTGCTTCTTTTATATGTATTTTTGAATCGGCCAACTTTATTTAGATTGGGTGAACAGTTAGTTTTTTTATAAGAAGTAATTATATAATAAAATCAAAACTTGAAAATTATAGGAGTGAAAATAGGGCTGGGGTAATAAGAGTGAAAATAAGTAAATAGAAAAGAAAATGGTGGGAGGGAAACTGAACTAATTGTAAGTTTTTTTTTTTTGAATTTTTATGGTGAAAATAGGAATGAGTTAATAGGAATGAAAATAGTTGTTTTTCGAAGGGTTGTAGTTTTGCAAGGCGGTGGCAATGTTTTTTCTCTATAAAAAGTGGACATTTTTTATTTAAAAATATGATATTTAAGAAGAATTTAGATTTTATAATTACCTTTGCATATAATTATTTGATTTGAGTTCGTTTTTAGACAGTAGTTTATATATTTTTTGGTAAATTCAATGATCGAGCGACACCAAACTCAAACAAACATTTAATATTAGTATAGATATAGATAGATAGATGAGCATAGTTCACTTCATATGAAATATGTCTGGTTACAAACTCTCCCTTTAATTGCAAAACTATAGAGTATAGTCAGGTTCCAATCCTCCAGTTAACAATCATGAAGGTATTTAATTGGTATGAAAACTTTCTAAAAGAAGTCAGCCTCAATCTAACTGTATATATAGATTTTCATTGGTTTTCTGCTCACTTTACCATGTATCCTCCTATTGCGATATTGACAAATCATATAAGATAAGAATTCGTTGCAAGAAAAAAAGATAATACAGGTTAGAGATTTAACCTTGGCCCTCTCGATTGACCAATCCAGAACCACTTGCCAAGAATCATTTTGATCATGAACCCCTTAGCTTTAAGGAATGCAAAATTTTGGTTTCTAGGTTTGGAGCTAGTTTTTATTGGAATTTAATTGTAGTTAAATTGTTTTTTTTATTAATTTCTCAAAGAAACGAGAAAATTATAGTTTAGGTTAATTGTGTCATTTATTCGAAGTTCATTTTCACGTTTACATGTGGTTAAATATTATTAATTTAGCGTCAGAAATCAGTTAAAAGTTTTAAGGGATGCAATCTTGAAACTCACTATGGAGAATTCTTCTAGTAAAGAAAAGTTAGAAATGAATAGCAAATTGAGGCCTGATATTACCTTGCCATAATAGTCAATGTCTTTGATTTCTAATCTCGTATATTTTTTTATGGTGGATATGTTTCTTTTCATATATATTGCTTCCCTGATGGCTTGCCTAGTAGTTAGTCCCTTGACTCTATAAGTATCTAATCAAGCTCAGAGGCTTGAAGTTTTTGTTTCCGGAGTTGGTTGTTTCTTTTGTTTGGATTTCTAAATACTAGTGCTTATCTGCAGACTATCTATAAGATTAGCTTCGGTCAGATCTACCTAAGTAAACCTATGATGACTGAGTCGGATGGTGAAACTGCAACTTTATTTCCGAAGGCTGCAAGGTTGAGGAATCTCACTTACTCTGCTCCATTGTATGTTGATGTAAGTAAAAGAGTTATAAAGAAAGGGCATGATGGTGAAGAAGTCACCGAGACACAAGATTTTACCAAAGTGTTCATTGGGAAGGTTTGGTTACTGAACTTTCTAGTTATGAATAGGTGATTTTAACTTTTAATACTGACCCTCTTTTTCCATATTCTGCATGTTGTTAGGTTCCTATAATGCTTCGTTCGAGTTATTGCACACTATATCAAAATTCAGAAAAGGATCTGACTGAGCTTGGGGAGTGTCCATATGATCAAGGTGGGTATTTCATTATCAATGGGAGTGAAAAAGTTCTAATTGCCCAAGAGAAGATGAGCACAAATCATGTATATGTCTTCAAAAAGAGGCAGCCAAACAAATATGCCTATGTGGCAGAAGTTCGGTCCATGGCAGACTCCCAGAACAGGCCACCAAGTACAATGTTTGTGCGGATGCTTTCGCGTACCAGTGCCAAAGGGGTAAAGATAATTACTTCTGCCATTTGGATGCTTTTCTCTACCATCCAATCATTCAATAAGGTAGCTAGTTACAAAAGTAGATTAGTTAACGTTTTTGTTGGTTTCCATGCATAAACTGCAGGGCTCTTCAGGGCAGTACATTCGCGCTACTCTTCCATATATTCGGACTGAAATTCCTATCATTATCGTGTTCCGGGCTTTGGGATTTGTTGCTGATAAGGACATATTAGAGCATATATGCTATGACTTCTCTGATACCCAGATGATGGAGCTGCTTCGACCTTCCTTAGAAGAAGCATTTGTGATTCAAAACCAGCAGGTTCTTTTCTTTTTCCTTTTTATTTCAGAGTTCTGAATTGAGCTGCTGGGTTGAAAGGTTGATTACAATGAATGCTATTGTTGCTCCTGTCTGACCTTGTTCTGTGCACTGGTCATTTCTAGCACCATCTAGATATTTCTGTTTATCAAAGTGGAAAGTTTCCAGTCTTTCTATGTGAAGGGTTGAGTGTAATGATTATAAGATGATTAAAACTCTATCATAAATGACACTTGCGGCGTTAAGAATCTCTCCTGCTTGTGTTTTCATGTGGTTACCTTATTGAACCTTGCTAATGTTCCTTCACCTCAGGTTGCACTAGATTATATCGGTAAAAGAGGAGCAACTGTTGGTGTTACCAAAGAGAAGAGGATTAAGTACGTGCTGTGTTAGCAAATTTCTTGGATGATGAAATGTTTAATGTGAATGTTTGCATTTTGTAATGCTCATGAGAAGCTTCTGAGCATCTTCCTTACAGGTATGCTAAAGAGATCCTTCAAAAGGAAATGCTTCCCCACGTTGGTGTTGGGGAGTTTTGCGAGACAAAGAAAGCTTATTATTTTGGGTAGGTATATTGGAAACAGCTGTTGTTGTGTTATTGTATTCTGATTCATTCTAATTTATTGCTCTTTTTCCAGGTATATCATTCACCGACTGCTTCTCTGTGCACTTGGCCGGAGGGCAGAAGATGATAGGGATCATTATGGCAACAAGAGGCTGGACCTTGCGGGTCCTTTACTTGGAGGCCTTTTTAGGATGGTTTGTTTTTAGTTCGATAGATATCAAAATGTCCAATGCTCATTATCATTTTGACTTACTATCTGATCTTTGGTTGCGATTTCTACTGCTGCAGCTTTTTCGGAAGCTAACTAGGGATGTGAGATCTTATGTGCAGAAGGTTCTTTCCCATAATGATTGTTTTCCACATCTCACTGCCATTTGGCTTTTATTTTTCATGTGTTAGTGCTTTAAGGATTTTATTGCTGGATGATAGTGTGTGGATAACGGAAAGGATGTGAATCTGCAATTTGCTATCAAAGCAAAAACTATTACAAGTGGTCTTAAATACTCTCTTGCTACTGGAAATTGGGGGCAAGCAAATGCAGCTGGTACAAGAGCTGGAGTGTCACAGGTTAGAGTTGATGTTTTTTTTTGTTTAGTGTGAGTTTATGCTGAATTTTCCCCATCCCAAGATTTATGACATAGCATAAAATACCTCCACCACATAGCCTTTGTCGGTTGGAAGTCCTCATGATGTTATGTGTGTTCTTTTTAGGTGTTGAACCGTTTGACATATGCCTCCACTTTGTCACACTTGCGAAGGCTCAATTCTCCTATAGGACGTGAAGGTAAGACTATTGACGCTGTTTATTATTCATTTGCCGCCTACTTCAACATGCATTGATGAACCTCATTTAATGATTATTCTTTTGTAGTCTATAGCTAATTAAGCTTTTGTTTACCAGGGAAATTGGCTAAGCCACGCCAGTTGCATAATTCCCAGTGGGGAATGATGTGTCCAGCTGAAACACCAGAAGGACAGGCGAGTATCTTGCATTTTAATTAAGCCTCTATATTCATTTATTGAATAACAGTCCCTTCTCACCATGTTTCGCTCATAATTGTGGTTTGTGGATGCATCAGGCCTGTGGACTTGTAAAGAATCTCGCCTTGATGGTATACATTACTGTTGGATCAGCTGCATATCCTATTCTTGAATTTTTGGAAGAATGGGGTACAGAGAATTTTGAGGTACATACTCATCATAATTTTCTAATGAATTTATATCTCTTATTTTATTTCCTTATTATTTTTTTTACCAAGATTGACTTTTTTCATTTGGTTTTCAGGAAATTTCACCTGCAGTTATTCCTCAAGCTACAAAAATTTTTGTCAATGGTTGTTGGGTTGGTGTGCATCGGAATCCCGATATGCTTGTAACAACGTTGAGACGGTTGCGAAGACGGGTATTGTTTCTTTATGTACTGCACTTTAGTGAAAAACTGTTGCGGTAACTTTTTTGAGGTTTTCGTGGGACTTTTTCCTCTTTCCTTCACTTTTCTCTTTCGTCCGACCATTCTTCTTTCTTTTTCTTTTCCTTCTGTTTTTTCCTCTTTTCTCTTAACTGGCATCCATTCAGAAGAGTTGGACTAATCTGGCACATATCCTGTGTCCTTGTCCGTGTCAGGTCGTGTCGACACGGATATGGTGCCCATTTTCCCATTTCCGAGCAACAGAGGTTGTTTATGTGTTTGGATAATGATGGATCTTTTCATGTGTAGGTTGATGTCAACACTGAAGTTGGTGTTGTTCGAGATATTCGTTTAAAAGAACTTAGAATATACACCGACTATGGTCGTTGCAGTCGGCCGTTGTTCATTGTGGAGAAGCAAAGGCTTCTAATTAAAAAGAAAGACATCCATGCACTGCAACAAAGGGTGAGCCACTTGTCTAACCTTCCATGTCTTCTCATACTTAGCTTTATCTCATTGGTTTTCTTCTTTCAGGAAAGCCCGGACGACGGTGGCTGGCATGATCTTGTAGCGAAGGGGTTTATTGAATATATTGACACAGAAGAAGAGGAGACAACAATGATTTCCATGACCATCAATGTGAGAAACAAGAGTCCTATTAGTCAAAGTATAGTACAGTGACTTGTAAATGCACCCCAGCTTCTTGGGAGGCTACAAGGCAATATCAGAAATATAATTGCTTGTTCTTTGTTCCAGGATCTTGTCCAAGCAAGAATCAATCCAGAGGAAGCTTATTCCGAAACTTATACCCATTGTGAGATCCATCCTTCATTGATTTTGGGTGTTTGTGCTTCAATTATACCGTTCCCTGATCATAATCAGGTATTCTTATGCTTATGATGAACATCAACTGATTGCATTTGTTTAAATTTCTGTTCCATTTGACTCATTTATTATCCATTATATCAGTCCCCACGTAATACCTATCAATCTGCTATGGGTAAGCAAGCAATGGGTATATATGTCACAAACTACCAATTTCGAATGGTATGTATTGCTTCCTATTTACATAATTATCATAAGCTGTCTTCCCTGGGGAAAAAAAATCATGATTTATCCTTCTATTTACTCAGGATACATTGGCATATGTTCTCTACTATCCCCAAAAGCCACTGGTTACTACGCGAGCTATGGAGCATCTCCATTTTCGGCAGCTACCTGCTGGCATTGTAAATTTGAAATTTCTATTATCTGTTTCCTTAGTTCAATTTGTGCTATACCCTTACAATTGTTTCTTTGCCTCTTCTACTCAGAATGCTATCGTGTCGATTGCTTGCTATTCTGGATATAACCAAGAAGATTCTGTTATTATGAATCAATCATCAATAGACCGAGGATTCTTCCGATCACTTTTCTTCCGTTCTTACCGGTAAGATTCTATTGATAACTCTTTAAGCTATTTTTCCTTTTTTAGATATGAGCCTTCTGGATCCCATACTTGAGTTTCTCCTTGCTCCACATTAATGTTCGGTGTTGTACTTTGCAGTGACGAGGAGAAAAAAATGGGGACCCTTGTCAAAGAAGATTTTGGCCGACCAGATAGGGCTACTACTATGGTGAGACTTGGGCATTCCTTCACTTGTTTATTGCTGTTTGCTACTTCAAAAAATATAAAGCTAAATACTAGCACCTCAATTTAAAATAATCGAATGGTTCCAAATGTGAAACCAATTGAAACTGAATGCTTCTTTTAGAAGATTAAATTATGCAAGTATTAAATCGAGGCTTAAGTAATACCTTGGAAATATAAAATTTTAGGAACAGAAGGACGGTCGTGAATTTTACTGATGGCTTAGGTAATATACAAGTCTCATGAAACAAATGGATACAATGAAGCTCCTAAATAATATAACAGAAAGTAATAACTAAAGAATAGGAGAAAACTAAGGGATGCCAATTTACTGTTTGCCGCTTGTTTGAGTGCTGCTGTATGACACATTCGTCTTTTTGCAGGGAATGAGGCATGGCTCTTACGACAAATTGGATGATGATGGTCTTGCACCTCCTGTAAGTGCAAAATTTAGCATGCTTCTTCTACGTTCATTGCATTGTTGTACAAATTTAGTTGGCTTGACTTTGCTTTCCTGAAATAAATTATTGTTGTCCGTTAGGGAACAAGAGTTTCAGGTGAGGATGTAATCATTGGAAAGACCACACCTATTTCACAGGAGGAAGCTCAGGGTCAAGCATCACGCTATACAAAAAAAGATCACAGCATAAGCTTACGTCACAGTGAAACAGGCATTGTGGATCAAGTAAATACTTTTCAAATTGTTCTTACTAATTGTTTTTAGTGGAGGTTATTTCACCCTGTCTGCTACATTTTAACCCGTGCACATGGATTAGGTGTTTTTATTGTACTGACTTTCTATTGTTGTGTAGGTTCTACTAACAACTAATGCTGATGGGTTGCGATTTGTGAAAGTTCGAGTAAGATCCGTTCGTATTCCCCAGATTGGAGACAAGTTTAGCAGTCGGCATGGTCAAAAGGGGACGGTTGGCATGACTTACACCCAGGAAGACATGCCTTGGACTGCGGAAGGCATCTCACCTGATATCATTGTGAACCCGCATGCTATTCCTTCGCGAATGACAATTGGTCAGCTTATTGAGTGTATCATGGGGAAAGTTGCAGCTCACATGGGCAAGGAAGGGGATGCTACTCCGTTTACAGATGTCACGGTAAGTTGCAGTCCTTGATTTTTGGATTTGATTAATTAGATATTTTCTTGAATTAAGTTTCTTTGATGTTCTTGGACTACATTAAATGCTCATACCTGCTCTGGGGATATCGATGGTGGGCACTTCTTGCATGAAGTTCAACGTTTCGAGACTATAGCTACATATTAATCCCTTTGGTTTGATGTTATAGGTGGATAATATCAGCAGAGCACTTCATAAATGTGGGTATCAAATGCGTGGTTTCGAGACCATGTATAATGGGCACACAGGCAGGCGGCTTTCTGCTATGATATTCTTGGGGCCAACATATTACCAAAGACTAAAGCACATGGTTGACGATAAGATCCATTCGCGTGGTCGGGGTCCTGTCCAGATTCTAACAAGGCAGCCTGCAGAAGGACGATCGCGTGATGGTGGTCTTCGTTTCGGAGAGATGGAAAGAGATTGCATGATTGCACATGGTGCTGCCAATTTCCTCAAGGAGAGATTGTTCGACCAAAGTGATGCATACAGAGTCCACGTTTGCGAGCGGTGTGGGTTGATCGCCATCGCCAACCTAAAGAAGAACTCGTTCGAGTGCAGAGGATGCAAGAATAAAACCGATATCGTTCAGGTAAATCCTTGTTTCCATTGCACCGTTGAAAGAAGTGAAAGCTTTGAACATGCATCGCTAATGTTGTCATTATCCTTACAGGTGCACATTCCTTATGCCTGTAAACTTCTGTTTCAAGAGCTAATGGCAATGGCAATCGCTCCAAGAATGCTTACAAAGGAACTACCTAAAGACCAAAAGAAGGGAGCGTGAGATGCAGGTGATGGAAGTGTGGTCCAGCTTTCTCTCTTCATTTATATAAAAACAAGTGGAGAATCTTATCTGATTTTTGGTTGTCAAATAGTAAAATGCTGTGCTGAAATAGACTCGTGTTGAGAGACCAAGGGTGGAACCCTGTCAACATTAAAAAAGAGATACATATATTTGTTCTATTCATGTATTATTGCTAATCTTGATTCTGTGTACCATAACCAGATTTTGTAAAAGAATATGTACCCCACCTTACACTTTTTAACTTTTCTCTTAGTTAATTGAAAAACAACTTGATTTGTAAGATTTGCGTTTTCTTAATAGTCTCTTACAGAAACAGGGAGTTGAGGAATTTTTTTTCAAGTAGTCGCCGAATTGGTTTCGAAATACGTAGTCTCCTCACTTTTGCAGGAACGAACAATTTTGTTGAATCAAAATAGGGGTAGTTCTATGGTGCGGTTATAGCTTTACATAAATTCTTACTTAGTTATGCAAATTCTTATAATTACATAAATTTTTATTTAAAATAAAAGATACAAATTTTTATCTAGTTAATAAGATTTTTTTAATTAAACTATTATTCAATTCTATAAAAAAAATTACTAAAATAATAAGAATTTGTATAGTATTGCATTTTAACTGCACCTTAACGTACTTTTAGCTTAGCATCTCCCGGCAGACCCTTACTCTTTTATTTGATTCGCAGATCTTGTTTCTCAATTATTTCAACATTTACAGCATGAAAGATGAATCATATCTTTATTTTGCGTGTAAAGAGGTCTACGGAGTATAGCTCTAGGGGTGGTCATAACCTACTCAACATTGGTAAGTTTTCTAGTGGTAAGGTATAAAATTAGGCGCCTTAAAATTAGGTGCATTTTTGTATAATTACATGGATTTTTATCATTTTAGTAAGGATTTGTGTAGGATAAATAAGAAATTATGTAACTACATAATTATTGTATAACTACAAAAATCCTTAATATTTGTGTAACTACTTAATTATTGTGTTACTACATAATTATGTGTAAATTGTGTTGATTGTAAGAAATTGTGTAACTACATAAATCTTTATCGGTTCTATAAGAAATTGTGTAACTTGTGCCTAATTTTAACTTAATGATAAGAGTGTTTAACTCTGAAAGCTCATGTTTTTAGTTGATTAAGTCAGTTTATTTGAATTACTTTTTATACTATGTTTTTACTCTAATTTAAGATGAAATCAAAATATTTAAAAGTTTTAAGATTAATTTAAAATGGAAGTTATATTATAAAGATGAAACTAGGACAATCAAAAGTTTGTGATCAATCTAGAATACATAGTTAAACATATATTTTTTTGTAATCGCCTTTATGGACTATTTAAAAGAAATTATAGTTTAAGATGGAATTAGAATATACTTTTTTTCACGATGAACATTCAAAAGTTTTGGGTGTGTTACATTATGTAATCTTTTTACTTCTAATAGAATTAGGTTGTTCGTTTTTGTTAAAAGAAATTGAGGATAATTTAGAATAAAAAATATAATTTTAAAATATATGATATAACTAAATCAATCCATAAATTATAAATTAGAAGATAGTACAGACGTAAACACATTTTAAATGCATATGATGAAACATGTATATAGTAAATTGTTTTTTTTAAATAAGTACATATTAAATTGGTTAAGCTAATCAGTTCAGTTATAAATTTTAATAAGGATTAATATCCTATACACTGGCGGTGGAAATTTTTTATTTCCACAAGCGCCTCAATTATAGGTTTTAGGGTTAGGGCTTAGGGTTTAGGGTTTAGGGGTTTTAATGTAAATGTTTAGAATTTATGGTTCATGTTTAGAATTTAGAATTTAGGGTTAGAATTTAGGGTTTAGGGTTAGGGTTTAGTTTTAGGGTAATATGTGTAGGGATTTAGGTTTTAACATATAAACCCTAAATTATAACCCTAAACCCAAAATTTTATCAACAATCCCTAAATTCAAAACTACTACACTTATACTCCTAAATTTTAAACCATAAACGGAGTCTCTAACCCCTAAAATTAAGACCCCTAAAATTAAGACGCTTGTGTAAAAAAATTCCACAAGTGCTTGTGTATAGAACAATTACCCTTTTAATAATCAATAATTCTCCAACAAAAACGACTTAATCACCGAAATCGAATTTAACCAAATTGTTTGATTTAGTCAGCAATTTTAATTTACTTATGCCTTCCCCCTAACCTCAGGTAACAAATCCCCAGGCCAAGATTATGTAAATTGACACTAGTATTAAAATACAATCAAGCGTTTTGCACGTGAGTATTTAAATTTTTAATTTCATTTTTCATATATTTGAAATAACATACCATATCCCGATATTCATGCAATGTCCAACGCAAATACCTTGAAAAAAAATTAAATAGCCAGGATTTGCACAGGCAACACATAAGTCCACAAAGTGAAATAAGCAAGCAAAATAAAATGATATTTTGAAATACAATCACCAATTTAATGAAATGTATAAAAAACCAATCAAGAATAGGGTCCACTAAATACTTGCATGTAAAATACTGGTGTAATATGTAATGCGATAAAGAATCAAAATCTTGAGGAAAATAGAAAGAATGGACCTTGGTAAATGCATTGTAAGCAATTAGGCTGTTGATGTTGCTTCTGGTTCTGTGCCAGATTGGTCCTTAGTAGCCGTAGCATCATGTTCGGGGGCTGCTGGCGCCACTTGCTCCGCAGATACAGATCCATTTGAAGCAGCAGCATCTTTACCGTCCTTCGTCGGGGGAAGCGGAAGCATGTGAGGTGGGGGAGCATGCTTAAGCTTCACAAGAATGTGCCGCATTCTTGAAAGATCAGTTGGTTTTCCAGGCTTCGGTCCCTGGATGACAGTTATTGAGGGCTTATTCTCTTTGTCTTTCTTCCCTCTTTTCTTCTCGATATTAGGGACTTCACGAGGAATGAGTTCTGCTATAGCTGTCCAGTACTGCTTGTCTGCGGTCTTATGGAACTTCTCTTGGTTAGCCATGTACACCTGCTCCAAGCCCAAAATATCAAGTATCAAGATAAAATATTTAAACTGCGGTCGAATACAGTTTCCGATCACATCAAGTTTATCTCATTTGCAGACATAATAAATGCCATTTCAGCCAATTTTGGTAAATAGCGATGGCAGAGAGTTGAAACCACAAATTAACAATCGCAATATAGAGTTGCGAGTTGCGACTGATGTTTGAATCTATGATTAAGATATTGCATATGCATGCATATGACACTTTGTTTTGTAGGAGGCAATACCTTTTCTCTTTCTCTGTTATTAGTTTTGTTGGTCTCAAATGTTTTTTCCCTTTTCTCATAAGAATGCCCGCTTATACTCCTCCGCTTCTTCAATAATCTGGCTTCTCAACTCTTTCTCCTTCTTCTCCTTTTCCTCAAGCACAATCGCGTTCTGACTGCAGCAACAAATCAAATATCAATAAGTAAAATCTTTTTGGCTTTGCACTAACAAGTAATCGAATATATACATGTATAGTGCACACACAGTATGAACAGCCAAAGAAACTATCGAATTAACATACGATATAAGGTACCCATATATTTCATAATAGATCTTTTGAAGACAAACAACCAAGAGTTCAATAATGTCATTAAACTATTATGAACAATCAGCTATGAAGGACTCTACAATGAATGAATACAAAATATAAACCACATGGGAAATTTCACAAATCAGATCTAGAAAACCAATAACTGCAAATGTTATAGTTCATTACACGGCATTGCCTCTAGAACTAAAAGTAATGAAGAGGTTCATATCAGCTCAAGCTTTCGGGATAATTGATCACCCAATTTAACATTATATAAGAGCTTTCAAGCACAAATCTTGACAACTACTTCCCCTTTTACTATTTCTTCACCCAATTTGTTGTTTCCCATTGAGTTATGCATTGCTGTTCTAATATTTTTCGCAGCTTCAACATTTCTTCTATACTTGGGTCCATATGCAAACCATGAATCTATGGCTAATATGATATCTATAAAATGATACAGTATTCCAATGCTATTCAAATCAAACGTGCCCTGATTGGGAATTTCGATGTTGATCTGGAACTTCGACATCAATTATTATAAAAATCTATGGCTAATGCGATCATAAAAGCTAAAACTACATTCTAAAGGTTTCTAATTTGTTCATCAAAGCCAATGAACATTCATGGATTACAAAGGAAGGAGTATGAACTAAGACTAATATAAATCGAACACTAGAAACTTCAACTAACAATGAGAGAGATCGTGAATTTGGACTTCAAAGCTAACGTAAATGAAACGAATAAACAAGAGGCTAATAAGCGAATCAACACGAAAGGATCATTAAGAAATTTGTATTAAGACTTAAGAGTAAATCTTAGTTCAACTAATTCAAAAACGAATTTTACGCATACGAATCGAAAGCACTGCGGATCTAGGCTGAGAGAATTTCTAAACCCACAGATCTGATCGAATCCACACAACAAATCGAACGATTCAGAAACTAGTACTCACTGCCGCCACTCGCGAAGAACGAAGCCTTCCTCAGGCACCATCTCAGTAGGAGGAGGGAGCACCGGTCCATCAGAAGCGAAAACGTCACCGTTTCCGACACGAAATCCATTGGTTCCATTGCCGTTCTCAACAGGAATCGCAGTACCGAAAGGAGATTGCGAGTAGGCAGGTGTTGGATCGGAGGATCCGAAACCGAAGATGTCAGCAGAGGACGTGACGTCATCTACCGCCACATTGCCGCCATCCATAGGAAACTGCTGGTTGTTGCCGGTGAAGTCGGAGTAAGCGCCGTAATCGGAGTAGCTCTCGCTGTCGACTTCGAAAGGATGGTTAATGGGAGCAGAGTGAATCTCTTCACCTTCCATTCCGTACGCATCAAACGACGCCATCTTTGTCTCAGAAAACAGAGAAACGAATTGAAATGGAGAATTCTTTTCAGCTCTGATTGTTAATGTAAATAAATCGAATCCGTGGATTAATTATTTTAAGGGTAATCTTCACACATGATCCTTTTGTTTAGACTTTATTTTATTTTGGTTACTAAAATTTAAAAAAGACTATTCTTATCACTTACATTAAAAAATATTTTTGTTTTAACCATTGGACTGTTAATCTCCGTTACTTGACTAACAGATAGTTGATATGTCATCTTAAAATTTTAAAATAATACACGTGTTTTATACACGTATGATCCACCCTTCTAGAATACTTTTATTTTTTATCTTTTTCTTCTATTTTTTTTTGTTTTTCTAAGGTTTTTCGCTTTTGATCTTCTCTTTTACATCGAAAATAACAAAAAAATGACGACCGTAACTACAACCCAGCCGCGTGCTTCCAAGATAGAGTTTTACATGCACAATAAGCTGAAAGAAGACATCCGCCAAGACAACACCATAGCAGCCTAATTCGTGACTGTCGCCGTCCAAACTAGCTTGAGACCAAAAAATATGTATAAAATGATCTCAACCCGCAACTGTGAAGTCATCATTACCAACAACGGCTTCACCATCTTAAACAAGATGAAAGTCTTACAACCCGCCGCTAAAATGCTCGTTGAACTCTCTAAATCTCAAGACGCCATCGTCGATGACAGTATCACCACAATCGTCAAAATTGTTGACGCCATCCTTAAGCAATGCTTCTCCCTTCTCTCCCATGGTATTCACCTCACTGTTATATCTGATTCTCTCCACAAGATTTCAACTAAAATTGATAATGTTTTAACCGCCATAGATAAAATATTATACTCAAATAAATAGGATATTGAACAAAGTATTGTAGTTTCTGATTATACTTAAATGAATAAGATATTAAAAGAGAAAAAGAATTATATTTTAGGTATGATTAAGAAGATTAAAGCTACTAACTAAAATGTTTTGTTGATTCAAAAGAGTATTTTGAGGGATGCAATCACAGATTTGTCCTTGCAATATTTGTCCAAAGCAAAGATTATGGTTATCAAGGATGTTGAGAGAGATGATATTGAGCTTATTACCAAGACTTTAAATTGTTTACCTATTGTTAATATTGATCATTTTCGAGCAAAAAATTGGACAATGTAGATCTTGTTGAGGAGGTTTCACTTAGGAATGCAAAGATTGTTAAGGTTATTGGAATTGAAAATATGGTAAAAATTAAAACTATTTTGGTTAGGGTTCAAATCAATTGGTTATTGACGAGGCTTAGAGGAGTTTACATGATGCTTTATGTGTAGTTAGGTGCTTAGTGAGTAAGAGGTTTTTGATTGTAGGTGGTGTTGCTCTAGAGATCGAGTTGTCGAGACAACTTGGTGTTTGGTCTAAGGTGTTGCATGGGATAAATTATTTTAATTTTTTAAGGTGTCATATTAGCTACCCGTTAGTCAAATAACGAAGACTAACAGTCCAATGATTAAAACAAAAACGTTTTCGAATGTAAGTGACAAAAATAGTCTTTTTTAAATTTTGGTGACCAAAATAAAACAAAGCCTAAACAAAAGGGACCACGAGTGAAGATTACCCTTATTTTAAAATATAATGATCAAAATATAGTATGCACTATATTGTAAGGACCTATAGAGTATTTTACCTAATTATTTATACTTTCCGGCCTTTTACCCTATATCCGGGACAGCTCACCATCCACGAGAGCTCTAAATTTCAAACTCTCAAATTCCTAAATTTGTTGTATCAGTCTTTGCCCAAAATACCCTTGTCTCCGTTCGATGTCAAAGCAAAGGAGCTCCGCCACAGGACCATGATCGTTAGAACCTACGGCCGCCGCAACCGTGGTTTAAGCAGGACGTTCTCCGACTCCCTAAACGACGAATTCTCCGAGTCACCTCCACTCTCCCAAGAAACGGCGCCGTCTGAGGACATCTACAGCTTCCCTTTTTCCACTCAAGAATCCTCTTCCTTCTTTCCCTCCTCCCAAGAATTCAACGACGACGTTTACAAGGACCGCGCAGCAACAGCCTTCGAACCATCTCTAAGTGATTTCGGTCTTGACGACCCGGGAAACGGTGTCGTAAGGAGACCCAAGAAGCAGAAGCAAAGGCAGAGCAAGAAAGAGGTAGGGGATTCTTCTGTTCCCTGGATTTCGTCCAGTTCGACTTTGATGGAAGCTCAAGAGTTTGGGGAAATGATGGAACACATTGACGAGGTTAATTTCGCGCTTGATGGGTTGAAGAAAGGTCAACCGGTGAGGATCAGAAGAGCGAGTCTCTTGTCTTTGCTTTCGATTTCTGGTACGGCCCAACAAAGGAGACTTTTGAGAACCCAGGGGTATGTTTCGATTCTTGCTGAGGTTTGTTTGCCCAAATTTAGTGATTCGGGCATCGTAGTAGTGTTAAGTTTGCGTGGATTTTTTAATTTTGGAATCTAGCATGAAATTGGCGTGGATTAAAGGGTGTTTTTGACTTGTGGTTTTAGGATTTTAGGGATGGGGATTATGGATTTAAATTTTTAGGACGAGATTGAAAATTTAAATTCCTTTCGGTGGATCTCTATATTCGTTAATGCTCCGTTTGGAAACATGAATATGAAACTTTAGATTTGGATTTTATTTGTTATGTAAGTTGTTTGAATGAAATGTATGCATTATGAATAAAAACACGGTTTCCATTCAATTTATAGTTGAAAAGTATAGAAACATGGATTTACCAAATCCAAATTTATATTAAGAATTTCAAACTCATTACTAAATAGGCATCTAATAAATCCTTGTGTTTGAGAAATAATCATGGATGTTTCATTTCAAAGTATTTTATTACTCATTTACATTATTTGAAATCCAAATCTAAATTTTGAAATTTGGATTTCAGGATATGAATTTAGTTAAAAATGTGCAAATTGTGTGATGAAACATATAAGGAAAGGTAGTGTAAGGAACTTTAGCATATACTTATAAGATCATCCCTGATTAAGCTGTCCGGTTTGTATATTTTTTCTGAATTTATTCATCAAGTTTTTCAGTTGAGTATTTGCTTCATTCTCTCTCTAAAAGAATGATATAGATATAAGATTGAGTGGTTTTCCTGAGTATCTTGTCGTTTTTAGGCCACAGATATACATGATTGTACTATTGTTGTCTGGAGGGTAGAATTACTGTGATTCACTCTGTAATCCTTAACTCTGGCTTTGCAAAAATGTTAATTTCAGAATGGCAAAGACTATAATTGATGCTATTTTGGGTCTCAACTTTGATGACACCCCAAGCAATCTTGCTGCTGTTGCCCTTTTCTATGTTTTGACTACTGATGTAAGTTTTTCAGCCCTTGAAGTTGCAAGAATATATTAGAAATCATTTATGCGTCTTAATTGGGAGTTGTAGCTTATATGCTTTTACACTTATTTGCATCAATTTATTTTAGATCACTATTTACATATAGGTGAATCAAATGTTTTGAACATGTTGATAATAGTATTGATCAAGATTTGTATGAATTTATCATGTCAGGGTCAAGATGAACGTCTCCTGGAATCACCTGGTTGCATTCGCTTTCTACTTAAATTGCTGAAGCCAGTCATTCCCACTGCTAAAGAAACCAAAACAGGAAAAATAGGCTATAAGCTTTTGGCATTACACAAGGATGTCGGCATCTCACGGAATACAAGTACAACTAAAGTGTTGGATTCAAGCTCTGCGGCCATTATTTCCAAAGTTGAGGAAATTCTTGTTAGTTGCAAGGAAATGAAGTCAACATGTGGGATCGATAGTGGTTTAAAAAGGCCTGAGTTAAGCCCGAAATGGGTAGCTTTGTTGATTTTGGAGAAAGCTTGTTTGTCAAAAATTTCCCTTGAAGGTATCTTCTTGAAATATTCAGGAGTTTGAAGCATTTATATATAAACTGTCATGTTGGAACTGTAATGGTAGTTCAAACCTGAACACAACAACATATGTACATATTATGCATAATCATATAGTTGGGTACTTTTTTCCCTATTTGCTGACTGTTTTCATGCCTTTTACATTGGTTTATTATTCAGATACAACTGGCATGGTAAGAAAAACTGGCTGCAATTTGAAGGAGAAACTAAGAGAGTATGGAGGACTTGATGTTGTCTTTGAAGTGGCCATGGAGTGCCATTCTGGTTTGGAGGTGTGAGCTTGTATGTTATATCTCATTTCTGCTCTGTTGCATTTCAACCGAAGGATATTAAGAAATACCACTTTAAATAATGAGTTGTATTTTCTACCTCTTTTACATGAATGAAGCATTCACCGGGAAATGGGAATTAGCAAATTGTTATACGTATATGTTTGAACTTATCCATTGTTGGTGGTGTATAATGTAATGCGTTAACTTCTCTGCAGGGTTGGGTGGAGAAGAGTTCATCTTCTCCTCTTATAGAAGATAAAGAGGATGTGCAGAGGCTTGTGCTGCTTTTAAAATGTTTGAAAATCATGGAAAATGCTGCATTCCTCAGCAGTGACAATCAGGTACTAATTATGATTTTGATCTGTTTTGTATTTTATTTTCAATTTTTTCAATTTGGTTTGTCTAACTTAACACTGCCATTTATATAAGCTCTTAGACTCTAATTGCTTCCTTTGTTCTTTGATCGTAGAGTCATCTGTTAGAAATGGGAGGGAAATTGAACTCTAATGGATCTAGAATATCTTTTGTGAAGCTTGTTGTAAGTGTAATCAAGATTCTCTCAGGTAACTGGTGGTGCAATTACTAAACATTTTTCATTCTCTTTATCTGTTGAAAGATTTCTTGCACTGTGATTTACCAATGTCATTGCTTTTAGGGCTTTATCTCAAGATTTCTTCTGCATCGTCCAGTACTGAAGGGGCTTGCAGTAGTTCTAAGGCAATGGGTGATGCTGATAAGTTTGCTTTAACTGCAGACCGTAAAGGTATCATGCAGTCTGATATCATTAAATATACCTTTCCAGTGGCTGCTGTCGGACTTAATTGTTTCTCTTTAACTTTGCAGTGGATAGGCATGATGCTGTGTCGACCAGTTCGTCTGAAAAGTCTTCTAGCTTGGAGTGGTCCTCTGGAAAGACCTTCAATACTTCCCGGAATGATCCAGGGCCCTCCACTCGGTGGTCGGGTCATTCTGTATCTAATTTTCAAACTGCATCTGCATCATCGAATGATAGTGGTTTACTAAAGATGAGAATCCATTCTTGTAGTGGGAAATCAGGAAGTTCGTTTGATGGAATACCTGGAATAAGCAATGGATCAGGGACACTTTGTGAGAGATCTGATCGTGGTAAAAATGGCAATCGACAACATTTAGAGGATAGTGAAGATCCTTTTGCATTTGACGAAGATGATTTTGTGCCTTCGAAGTGGGATGTACTATCTGGGGAAAAAAAGATACCCCGAACTAAAAAATATGAGAAAATTGAGCTAAGAAATAGAAAAATCCAAGATGACCATCATTACCAATTTACAATGAGTCAACAAGAATCAAGTCATGAGGAAATTTGTCCGACAGAATTTACTGAAGAATATCATCATTCTAATGCAACTTCTGGTTCTCACAGTACTGAAGAAGAATATCCCAGCCTTGTCTCGGACTGCCTTCTTGCTGCTATCAAGGTATTATTGAATATGTAGTATTCATTTCATTCAACCATTGGCAGTACTTGTTTCTAGCTTCAATGGGTTGTTCATACCTTATTCTGCTTCTTGAATCATTCTATAGTATTGGTCGGATTGAATGGGCCTGTGCACTTCGATAGACAAAATAAAACTGGATTTGCTGTGTACAACATCTTTATATCCTATATGTTTTCACTTACACTAGTTTATATCAAATGGTGGGGTGTCATCTTGGCAGGTTTTGATGAATTTAACGAACGAAAACCCTCTTGGCTGTCGAAAAATTGCTGCTTCTGGGGCCATAGAGACCTTGTCTACATTGATTGCAAGCCACTTCCCTTCATTCTGCTCATATTTGCCTCGCGCCAGGGAAATGAAAGAGGCTTCTCTTAGTGTAGATCTTGATGGCCGGAATGACATACCTCTTACTGATCCAGAGTTGGATTTCCTCGTAGCCATACTCGGTCTGCTTGTAAACCTAGTGGAGAAGGATGAACAGAACAGGTTAGTTTATCTTTTTCGTATTTAGTGCAGTGCCTTACAAAGCAGTCTGGAAGTCTTTTCTTTTCGTTACTCAGCAAGTGGCATGTAACAATTACATTTACATGCCGCGTTTCTATGCAGATCACAGCTTGCAGCAGCTTCTGTTTCTTTACCAAATTCAAAAGGGTCAAGAGAGGGGAGTCGTATGGCTGTAATTCCATTGCTATGTTCCATCTTTCTCGCAAACCTAGGAGAAGATGATGCAGCTGGGGAAGTTCTGCCTTGGGTGAGGACTATATGATTCAAAATCTGTTTCCATCTCATTGTCTTTCTTCCCCTTTCCTTGCACTCCTCACGACGCCTAGCATTATGTTTTTATGCCAGTAGGCTTGAATATTTTATCATGTTTGACATGCTTTAAATCTTCATTCTATTGGATTATACAGAATAATGAAGATGCCTTGCTACAAGGGGAGAAAGAAGCAGAGAAGATGATTTTAGAAGCCTATGCAGCTTTACTACTTGCGTTTCTTTCTACTGAAAGGTTGGCGTGTATTCTTTTTTCTTTAACAGTACTTCTTTCGACACTTTATAACTAAACTTGTTTTTTCTACCTTGTCATTGACAGTAAGAGCACTCGAAATGCAATTGCGGATTGTCTCCCAAATCGCAGTTTGTCGATTTTGGTACCTGTGTTGGAGAGATTTGTGGTATGTCTTTAATTTAAAAATACCATCAAATTATGAAAGTAGCAGCAACATTAGCAGTAGGTTGGCATCATCTGAGAATTGATTGTAGCTCATTCATAATGAGTTTCTAAAGGACC
The DNA here is from genome assembly GCA_958450335.1 of Hibiscus tridactylites. Classification (NCBI taxonomy): domain Eukaryota; kingdom Viridiplantae; phylum Streptophyta; class Magnoliopsida; order Malvales; family Malvaceae; genus Hibiscus; species Hibiscus tridactylites. The sequence goes on from OY288274.1 coordinate 18,275,764, forward strand.
TCTGCCAAAAGTTAAAGGCCTGGAAGCTCTTCATTTTCTTGAAGTGCTCGTGCCCAACATAAGTATCGAGATATAACCCTCCTTGCATTGTTTAAATACCTGGGAAAACTTGGACAAAAATGAACATACCCGTGTTCAGTGTTCACATTCGAGTCCGGGTAATAAATTCTAACTATAAGGTTTATGGTCATTTCAGTTTCATTGTTTGATATGATCTTCAATTGACCGGAAAGTAATTTATTGCATTTAGGCTTTGAATCATGAAACTATCCAAACATATTTATGCAACTTCGTAACCAATAAAGCTCTTTCATTTTCTCTTGTGTGCAGGCATTTCATTTTACCTTAAACATGATTTCTCCAGAGACTCATAAAGCTGTGAGTGAAGTGATCGAGTCGTGTAGGATACCATGAGAAGTGATGAAACATTTTGTACAGCCTAAGTCCTCCATTTTAGGTTAGCAGTTTGTTTTCACACAATGCCGTTTCACCCACCGACGAGGATGGGAGTGGCCAGCAAACTTATATCGAACTGAACCATAGATCTCTGTTATAGTCCATGGACCTTCTTCTGGTTTTCTTTTCCTGATAATGTTATTCTTTGTAATCCTATTTCATCGTCTCTAAGCCGGCCAAGACTCTTGTATATTAAAGTGAAAGTATCTTCAACAAGTTTTTTTAGGTGAATATCTTCAACAAGTTTTCATTTCCTGTGTTATGCAATTTTCAGACACACGCTTGATCCCTATACTTGCTTCAGTTTACGTTAGTCTCTTTCTAAACAAGTGCGAACTTTTCGAAAATTATAATAGAAATCTAATGGTGTTAAATTAGATCATAACTATATGAGAATGTGAAATTTTCATGGGTGCAATTTCAAGCAAAAATGAGCAAGTTTGGATAAAAGTTATCTGAAGTTCGAGTCGATTTTTAATGAGCTCATCTCCCATGCTCAAATTTTATTCAGATCAAGTAGGGATGGGCACGGGTCGGGTTTTTGGCCCACCCGCACCCGACCCGAAAATAAACTCCCTAAACCCGCATCTGACCCAACCTGACAATATTTTTAAAAAAAATTCGACCCGACCCGAAAATAAATATACTAAATCTGACCCCGATCCGACCCAAACTATATAAAATAAATTAATTTTAGGGACTTAATTGTAAAAAAAATAATTTTAAGGGACTTAATTGTAAAAAATTATAATTTAAAGGACTAAATTATAAATAAAAATTCAATTTTAAGGACTTAATTATAAAATATATATGTAAAGAGGGGTATTATTATAAATACCCCTAAAAATTTTAGGAGAATATTACACTATTAGTCTCGGGTCGGGTCATATATTTTCCACCTTAAACCTGAACGCGACCCGACCCGACCCAAGTATACCTTTAGCAAAAACCCGATATGATCCGAACCTAATTTTTTTATTGAAAAATTCGACCCGGTCGGGTCGGAACCCGTAGGATCCGGGTAAAATGCCCATCCCTAAGATCAAGTATTAAAAATACAATTGTGTGTAATTTTTTTACACAACCGTCATATTTAAGCTATAAAATCTAAATTTCTAGTCTAACACTTAAATCTTAACCTCTACATTCTAACCATAAACTTAAAATTGTACACAACCTAAACACTTAAACTCTAAATCACAACTTAAATCTCTAAACCCTAAAATTGAAAGGCTTGTGTAAACTAAATGTTTCTACAAACACCTCAATTTTAGGGTTTAAGAATCCTGTTTAGAGGTTTAAGTGTAAGAGTTGTAACACCCCTTCCCAGTCTGGTCGAGAACCAGGTCGAAAGGTGATATCGATATTCGATACAATAAACATTGCGACAAATTTTCTTTTTCAATATTAACCTTTAAACCAATATCATGCAATAATATTATGCCTCAATAAATTTTAGTTCATTTAATCCATACGAAGCAATAATTAATCAATTCGGGCTAAATTATTATTATTACAAATTTTAAGGATTAAATTATAAATTTAACAAATTAGAGGTCCTTCAATGCTATAGGCTTTATCAGATTGAAATTCACATCATTATTAACATACCTGTAAAATTTTATACCATTTGGAGACCACTAGCTCATTCAATTTAATCTTTCAATATTCATTGACTAAATTGTAAACCTTTCAAATGGTTTGATATACCTTTAACTAACTTAACTAACCTCGTATCGAAACACCCTCGGACTGTTTCGAAACAGATGAACGATAGTCAACCCTTGTTAACTTTACCCTTTAGTTTGTATCGATACGGGCATGCCTCGTATCGAAACGGGTTGACTTCATTTGACTTTGACTTTGATTCGTTTCAATACGCTATAAACCCGTATCGAAACAAAAGATTCCAGAGGCAAAATGTTTCGAAACGGCCATGAATCGTTCCGATACGCCATATTCCTCAGGCTCAATTATGCTTACTCGTATCGAAACGTCATCACCCGTTTCGATACGGTCTGACCTGTAATGACAAATTTTTACTGGTATTTATTCAATTTGACCCACTAAATGATGTCTAAATGCAACGAAATTTCACACACAATATTTTAATGGTATAAATTACTAGCATGCCAAATTTCATGATCATACAAATAAGTTTACTATGTTTTGACCTTTATGAGCCAAGTATACACTTTTAAACCATTTTAAGCCAACCAAAAAAGTCATTTAGAGTCATTAACCATATTACTACATATGTATATCACCAACATAACAAAATGGACATAAATGTCTAGTTCAACTACTTTGCCACCTTCTTAGGAGTTCTTAGAATCAAAACACATTACTTTAGGGCTTGTAGTGACTTGTCTTGTTTTGCCAATCCGATCTTCCGATACACGATCCCTTCAACATGAAAATGCATGAGATGAGATACGTTAGGCATACGATGCCTAGTGAGGTAGTCATAAGCAATATGAACAACAATATATCAAATATAAATATATATGATCTCATGCTTATCAATGTCAATGCTATGCAACAATATACAATGTTTAACATTTTCATTTCATCATTAATCTTTGGATTGAATCAAGATAATGAATACGCGAATTCTTACGCCTTGCCAAGTCAATGAATGGTCTAGTCCCCGCCTCGCCAATATGAACAATATCAATACACATCCCTCCGCCTCACCAAATCAATATAGGTCGTAGTCTTAAAACCGTAGTCCACCCGTACACCGAGCTGATGAATTCTATAGCATGCCAATTGTATCCAATGTCTATTCAAATCCAAGGTTTCAATGTTCATTTCAATGTTCAATGTCTAATGTTCAATGAAAGTTTCAATGACCAATGGTTCAATATTATCAATATCTCATGGTGCAATATCAATATTAATATACGATGATTTCTTTACAATATTTCAATGACAATAACCATATCAATGACTATGCACAATAATAATATCAATGATTATACCTGATATTCAATATCAACTTACCGATACTTATTGAGGTGTCCGTTTAATCATATCAATGATCATTGTTATTATTTAAAATATTTTAATATTTATGACAATATTTATAGAAGAATACTATTTTTCGGAAAATGACCGAACAATGAAAATTGTTCTACATTTAGTGATTCGAATATTGAAAAATCTTTACACTTTCTTGAACATATTTTTTAAAATTTTTATGTGAAACAAACACGCCATAAATAAAAATTGAAAAACTCTAAAACCGTGTTATGATGTTTGTAAAATTTCTAATCTTAGGAAAAAAATTTATGTAATAATATTATAAGTAATTATTCAAGCACAAGTGCTTGATCTTAGTTTTAGGATTTAAAGATTTCATTTAAGGTTTAGTGTTTAGGAGTTTTAGTGGATGAGTTTTAAATTTAGGGTGCAAGGCTATATTTTAGAGTTTAGGGTCTACAGCTTAACTTAAATCCAAACTATATAACCGTAAAAACTACACAGTAACTTCTAAGCTCTAAATTCTAACAATAAACTTTAAATTCTAACTATAAATCTTTACACTTAAACCCTAAATTAGATCCATAAACACTAAAACTAAAGCAAAAACTTTTCATTTTTACTACTAATACATGTGATATTTTTTTTAATATTATAGGAATATTATTTACTCTAATTTTATTTTTTTTAATCCGTATACTTTTTAACATTTAAAATTCCATCTTTGACCCAAATAGTAACATATCTTTGGGGTTTAAGATTTAAGCATTTGGATGTCGGATTGTGACCAAACTGGTAGACAGTCAAATGATTTCTTTTTCTGGTTTTATTGTAGATGGGATGGGCATCCTATTTTTAACCCATTAGCCCCCCATGTGAACCCACACCACACATGGATAACTATGATCCAAGAAAAAAAACCCCACACATGGATAACATGCAAGCAATTCAATATCTGACTCACTGGTAGATTAATTTTTTTAATAGGCTAATGTGATTATAAAGTAGTATTTGTTTAATTTTTTAGTCATTTAATAACGCGCACACACATCGTGCACACATAATGCTCGAACCCGAATCATTTAAATGAAATATATCATCTTTTACCACTAAGACCATTCCACGGGTTCCACTAATAGACTACTTTGGATCAAATATTACGTATGTTTATTATAACCTTCATATCCACAATGTTAAGATTTGCATACTTAATAGGGTAAACATATATATAACAATTAAAAGAACTATTATTTGGTATACCTTTTATGAAAAGAAAAAAATTCTACAAATAACATTGGATATTTTTTATCTAATCTTTGGATGCTAATTTAGATCAAATATTATAAAAATTTATTATCGAAATAATCATTACAATTTAATTTATTTCATTCACGTTATACTAACTTGTTAATGATAATAACATTGAATGACATGTGCTTAATTATTCAGGTTTAAATATGTCTAAACAAATCTTTTTAAAAAAAATCTGAAAAAAGGATTGACATACAATAAATTCATAGTGGCAGTAATTTATCAATGTGTTTTTCCTGAAACATCACTTTCTTGCCTTTAAAATTCAATCTTTCCCACACGGCAATTTAAGTTTATCCTTTTATAAAATTTGACTTCCGAGCAGTTTTTTTGCTAAATTGGGTTTAATTATATTTTCAGCCCGTGCATTCTTCACAAATTTAAATATACTATTTTTAATTTTAGGATTTTAATCCTTTACTCTTTTTATTTAATAATTGAAGTCTGATTAATATAACACTGTTAAAGAACTCATGTTAAATTGGATTATATGACTCTTTTTAATTTTTTTTTACTTGAGTGACCAATTTAAAGTTTTCAGAAGCCATGCAGACCCCTCAAAAGTAACAATTTTCAGCATGCTTCTTTGAAATACTGTTGGAAAACCTTACAAACTCATAATTTTAGTAGGAAGCCTTGCTACCCTAGATTCAATACTTTAAACTATTATTTGCTATTAATGGGCACTATTAATTGATTATTCAAATTGTATTGAAAACGTTGTAACTTGTAATTGATGTTGCTATTAATTATTAACTTTATTTTTTATTTTAATTTTTCGGATTGTATTAAAAACGTTGTAATTGATGATGCTATTATTAAATAATATTAGTGGGTACTTTTTTCCTCTTAGGGGTTGACATTCAATTATCTAATATCGACTACAAAGAAGTTTTTAATGAGGCTCATATTTCTTTAAAAAAGTTAAATTATTATTTGCTTGGCTTTCCACGTGTGTAGTATTAGCCACATAATCAACTTTAAAAAAAGTGTCTCAAAACCAATAAGGGTTGGGTGCATTGGTAAGGCACATTGCACTCCCAAGGAGAGGACGTGAGTTCGAATCTTGGAGATGACATTGTTGGGAGGAGCAGCCACGCACACCGAACATGGACCGTTTGACGGATATGCGTATAATCAAAAAAATTGTCTCAAAATTCAATTCAACATAAATTCTTTGACGATGTTATCAATTGGATTTAATTGTTAAGTCAAGATATTAGACTAACTAGATTCATAGGATTAAAAGTAAAAGGACTAAAGTTCAAATACATAAAGAGTACAAGAACTAAGAGCACAATAATAACGCTAGAATTTTAGGATCAAAGTTGTAAAATCACAAATTTTGACGGATTAATATTTTTAAACTCTAATTTATAAAATACTTTAAAAAAACACACAAATAAAAATAATATGAATGTGTTAATATTTTAAACATAATTCAGAAATAACATCACTTCACAAATCACAAATATATGCAATTTTAAGCTTTAAAAGAAATAAAAATAATGATTTTAAGAAATTTCGTAATTCGTCTTTATTGACTGTTACTGAAACATCAATTTTGGGAGTACAAGGAAATTTATAAAATCAACAAATTTAATTTTATCGGGAGGAAAAAGACAAGAAAACCTAAATAACGATGGTTAAGAAGGGGGACCAAACCGACACGTGAACACGTAGAAGACAAAGGGTAATTAAGTAATGGTATATTTTTAATTTTATTTTAGTAGGGAGCTACCAAGTTCACATCAAAATTTTGATTCCTAGCTTTTCTTGGTGGATTTGCGTTCCCAATAAAATTTCAAAAAAGTTTTCTATTTTCGCCCTTTTCTTTGTTGAATCTTGAGGAAGAGTGTCGCGTGAATTTGGTTATCATCGCGGTTCCAGTTCCAGTTCCGATTCCGATCTCGTCTTGGGTTTAATTTCTTGGAAAATGGCGAAGCGTGGATATAAGCTGCGTATCCTTCAGCTTAATTTCTTGTTTTCTTTTTGTTATTGTCATAGCTATTGAAAATGCTTAGCTTAAACTAGCTTAATCTAGTTCGGAAGTTAGTTCTTAGCTCTTTTTTTGGCATTCTTGTTACGATTTTCAGTTCAGTGTTTGCTAGCTAAGAAAATAGAGGGAAAGGGAAAATGAATTGAAGTCACAAATGTTGGAATTTTGAAGCTTTTATAAAGATTTATTCTTTAGCTGATAATGTTAGTTTGAGCTTAAATAATCTCAAGTTGAAGAGTAATTTTTTTTCCAAAAATGTTTGCTTCGTTTATCAAAAGATTAAAATTTTAAGGCTTTTGGAGGTTTTTTTATTGATTTATTTTCACTACTATGATTCCTTGACAAAATGAATGTAGAGGAATTTGAGGCTCATACTGCCAGTGTGAATTGTTTAAGTGTGGGAAAAAAGACATTTAGGCTTCTTATTACTGGTGGAGATGATCATAAAGTTAATGTTTGGTCAATTGGGAAACCCTCTTCTTTAATGGTAAGTTTTATATGTTTCTCTTATACTTATATTCTTGCCAAGTTTAGACTTCAAATGAAATCTCTTATGTAGTGATTGTTTTTGTCCCTTGAATTCACATTTTTTATCCATAGATGCCGATAAGAGTAATGGTATTGTGATATCTTGAATAAAAGAATAATGGTCTATCCTTGTGCGATAATGTGCAGAGTCTTTGTGGTCATACTAGTCCAGTCGAATCTTTAGCTTTTAATTTGGCTGAAGTCTTGGTTCTTGCTGGTGCATCTTCGGGTGTGATAAAGCTTTGGGATCTTGAAGAAACAAAGAGTAAGTTTTCGATTTCTCCTCAGGAAATCAAGATGTTCTCTACCAGTTAATTGCCAAATGATAAACAATGTTGGTGGAGAACTCCGATTCTTTGTTTTCGACTTTCAAATGTAAAAAGTTGAACATGTGAATCATCAGGCCTTTTTTTTTTTGTTGGATAAGTAGTATTTCATTATCCAACGAAGCAGGGGAAACCTGCTACCAAATAACACAACAATGATCAGTACTATAGTGAATTAAAATTGGGTGATAATTACCTTGTAAAATGGTTGATGTTGTTCTTGAAGTGTAGTGGTTCGCGGACTTACTGGTCACAGATCTAATTGCACTGCCATGGAGTTCCATCCATTTGGTGAGTTTTTTGCATCTGGTTCTATGGACACAAATCTAAAGATATGGGATATCAGGAAAAAAGGATGCATTCACACCTACAAGGGCCATACTCGAGGCATTAGCACGATTAGATTCAGTCCTGATGGCCGCTGGGTAGTTTCTGGTGGATTTGATAATGTTGTAAAGGTAATTAGAGATTGCACCATCATCTGTATGAAATGAGTCATCGGTTCTATTTGTCTTATCATTTTATCCTGTCCTTGCTAAACAGGTGTGGGATCTCACTGCTGGAAAACAACTGAACGAGTTTAAGTTTCATGAAGGACATATTCGCTCCTTAGATTTCCATCCTCTTGAGTTTCTCCTCACCACAGGTAAGATTTCATTATGATTCGGTGAGTTTGTCTTACTTGCATTTCATTTTCTATATTGCTTGCCGTTGCCATCTTGGTTAGTCATAGAATTCCTTAACCTGGTTCCAAGGATTTAATCTTTTTCATTACAGTTTAATCATTGGTTTAGGAGAATGACTTTTCAGTCCATGTCTCATGCATTTTTCTTTTGCAAATAATCTAAAGTTCACGGCTTTGATCTTCGTTCCTTTTGTCATTTGTATGTAGACATGTACTCAATGTTTCTGAATTGTTAACTCTCTTTATGCCTTTTGAAAACAGAATTTTTGGGGAATGTTTGAATTGATATGCAACTGAAATTGCAGGTTCAGCGGATGGAACGGTAAAATTCTGGGATTTGGAAACTTTTGAACTGATTGGGTCTTCGAGACCAGAGGTATATAAGCTTGTGTCTGTAGTTTGAGAAACATATTCACACTTTAATCGAAAAGAAAAAAGAAAGTAAACACATCTCCCTTTATCGAAAACAAACATTTCTCCATCATGCTTATGTAAAATGTTTATGTTGCTTCTTTTTAGGCTGTGGGTGTTCGCTCAATTACCTTCCATCCTGACGGGAAAACTCTTTTCTGTGGATCAGACGATGGTTTGAAGGTTTGAACCTTCCATTCTAAAATCCTTTTGATTCTTGTCCAAATGATAAAGCAAACTTCCGAATTTCCGTTGTTATACTTGTAGGTTTATTCATGGGAGCCAGTAGTTTGTCATGATTCTGCTGATATTGGGTGGTCAACACTCGGTGACCTCTGCATCAATGAAGGCAAACTTTTGGGTTGCTCGTACTATAGAAATTCTGTTGGAGTTTGGGGAGCAGATTTAGCGGTACTTACAATCATTGTTTTCTCACATTGTTTTTCCTTTATGTTGTGCCAGTTTGAACTTGAGTGAAAATACTTTCTTCTTACAAGCCTTGTGTGCACATGTCTCAGAATATTGAGCCATATGGCCGAAATGACATTTCCGAGAAGAAATTTAATCTCGAGGGAAGCTATTCTTTGGAGAAAGCTGGGAGTGGCAAGAGGTCAACTTTGGGATCACGACCCCTATCACCTGATTACGAGACCAAGGAAATAAAGAACATATATGTTGATAGTAAGTCCTCTTTTCCGGGTTTTTTATTCTATTATCTGGTTTGTCTACCACTCTACCTATTATTACTTTGTTACCTTGGTCAGTTTTGAGTTTGACTGCTTCTCTGATGTTACATCTAAACGTGAAGGGTTATGGTACTTTAATTCCAAATGTAAATTTGCTAAGCTATATTTCATCTGACATTATATTCGGCTTTCCATGAAAAGCTGCTGGCAGTAGTATGATTGCTGCACCAAAAGATGGTTCTCTGAACTCTTCAAAAGTGGTCTCCCCGTTGGATGCCAATGCAATAAGTAATCTGGCAGCTGAGAAGCAGAGTCCTGGAATAGGAGTTCATGCTAAATCTAATGGACAATCGGGTGACAACCCTGTTGGGAAAGAGACTACGAATTCTGGAAAAGAATCTATCACCTTTTCAAGGACAAAACCAGGAATGTTGCTCAGACCTGCTCATGTTAGAAAACCATCAGTCAGCAAGTTCGAGGTCGAAAAGCCTTCGGCTGCAGTTGAATCAGAAAGGTTAGACAGTGCAGTGGATCTGAATTCTCGGACTAGGCTTGTATCGGAGGATGGAGATAGAACATCATGTGATGAAAAGGATTCAAACGTCGAGACTGTCACAGAGAAATCCGAAAAGATGTTATCACCGCAGACACCCTCTATTCAAGAAGCTCGTAAGTTTTATTGTACACCTTGTTTTTATTCATTTGCATGTCAGTTATGGTTAAACATTTGTGTATTATTCCATACCCTTGTTGTCTTTCTTGTGATAGTTTGTGGCGCATTTATTTCTTCTACAGTTGCTAATGATTAGTGTTCGATTTTTTCTTAATCATTTTCAGGTAATGAATCCCTCAATCACTCGAACTCTGTCAAATTTGTGAATGGAGGTTTGCCCTTTCTTTCCAAGTCTTCTAATATATTAAACTGAACATATTTCGATCTTAGAAATTTCTCCCTTGGCAGTGGCTGTTGTTCGAGGAAGAACACGCAGTCTGGTCGAGAGGTTTGAACGAAGAGATTTATTAAACAGCAGTGGTGATCAGGTGACTGATGGTATACCTACTGCTGTACCTGAAGCAGATAAAACACCAGCCATAACGGTAAGCTTAAGTGTATCTTTTCTCGAAGTTTTAAATTCCGGTTTTTGCATGATCTAGGTATTAGAAAGAAGCTGTTTTAACCAAGTAGTTTAGGCTTTCATGTTCACTAGATTTCTTGTGCTTTATCCTGACAGAAAGGAGGGGCACAAATATCTAAAACGCAACCTATCTTGGTCAATGATTTAAGTACCGTCGAAAGTCAAATTTCTACAACGGAATCAGCTTCTGGCTCTGAGGGAGGCATTACTGTTAGTCCGATTCCTAGAAGGGAAATGACCCCTACTTCTGACAGGATAGTTACTGGAGATCGAATTTCTAGAAGGGAATCAACTTTCACCCCTGATAGGATGACTGCTCGAAATCAAAATTCTAGAAAGGAATCGACCTTTGCATCTGATAGGATAGTTACTGTAAATCAAATTTCTAGAAGGGAATCAAGTTCTGCATCCAGTGGCATCATTACTGGAAATCTAACTTCTAGAAGGGAATCAACCTCAGCTTCTGATGGGATCATTACGAAAAAACAAATTATTCGAAGCGAGTCGACTTCCATTTCTGATGGGATCATTTCAAGAAATCAACTTTCTAGAAATGATATGAGTGGACCAAATGGTTTAGTTACTGAAAATCAAATTTCTAGGGGGGGATTGAGATCTGGTAATGATGCGAACGTTACAATTATCGAAAGCCAGTTTTCAAAGGGTGAATCAGTCTCTGCTGGTGATGGAAAGCTAACTGAAAGTCTGATGCAAATGCATGATGTATTCTTAAGTACTCTTCGGTCACGCTTGACAAAGTTACAGGTAAGCTTCACCGTGGATGAATAGTAGCATTGAAATTTTCTCTTCTGGAACTACTATTAACTTGTGGCAAAGACATTGATGAATGCATGTCTAAATGTCTATGATGGGTCGCAAAAAGCAATTGAAGTTTATTAAAAGAAAATGGGGAAAAAGAATCTCCATCGTTGATGTTTTAATACTTCTGTTTATTGACTTCTTACATGATAGATTTCTTTTGTTCTATGGTTGGATTTTGTAATTGGTTTTGTGGTAACTGGTAGGTGGTACGGCATTTTTGGGAAAAGAATGACATTAAAGGTTCCATTGGTGCCCTGCGGAAACTGCCAGATCATTCTGTGGGTATTTATCGGAGCATTTCATTTGTGTTGTTTTATTCTGCTTTTAAGTAACCGAGGCTTGTCCCCCAGATTCTCTCTTGCTTAGACTTGATAACTTCTGGTGCAGGTGCAAGCCGATGTGATCAGTGTTCTCATGGAAAAAATGGAGATTCTCACCTTGGATCTGTTTTCTATCCTGCTTCCCGTGCTTATGGGCTTATTAGATAGCAAAATGGATAGGTAATTTCAGAAGATTAAAAGTTTTCATTCTTTCAATAACTCGACATGAAACTTGATTTAGGAATGCGGGTGTTATTCGGCATTTTTCCACATTTAATCAAAGGGAATTTCTACTTGTGATGCAAATACGGATTTCTGGATTACGATACGGATACACAGGCATGTAAATGTCTCATTGGAGATGCTCCTGAAGCTTGTAGCTGTTTTTGGTTCAATGATACGCTCAACTGTTTCAGCCCGGCGTGGTGTTGGTGTTGATCTTCATGCTGAGCAGAGGTTCTGCCTTTCAGTTTCTTTTAACTATTATTTTTATCTGTTTGATGAATCCACTATGAAGTATGAACTAACCGTCTTTCAAAATCCGAATGCAGGCGAGAATGCTGCAATCAGTGTTTCATGCAGCTACAAAAGATTCAAAAACTTCTTTCACCACTTATAAGGTAGTCTTCTCTTAAGAGTAATTGCAGGTCGACATCCCAATAATAACTCGATATTCTTAACGACAGTGTACATATCATCGGTTTCTTTTTCCTTTGTGATTCCCACAGGAGAGGCGGTACGATAGCAAGATGTGCACAGGAATTGAATCTAGTTCTTCAAGAATGATGGTGAGGCCACCATATAACTCATCTACCACTGAAACATGGAAAATGTGGCTGAGCTGAAATCACTTATAAAGGCCGTTTCGTCGTGGCCATGTCCGTATTGGACCGTGTAAGTATCGATACTTGCATGCAGCAGCATATCTCGAAGATGGATGAAGACAGGACGTTAATCTCCCATGTTTCTGGATTTCCTGGTAAATTCCCATGCCATTCTTTAATTCAATAGAGTGACGTTTCTAATCTTTTTGTTAAAAATGTATGTAAGCATGTAACCGTGCAAATATACTCCTTCGGCCATAAAATTCAATGAAATCTTGAAATTATTGGACAGAGGATGTAAATCCAAGTCTAATATCATGTATACAAACGACTATCTTACGCGGATCACATTAGTTTACAACGTGAAGGACCAATAGAAATTTGCCACATGGATTTATAGTTAAAATAAGCATTTATGTAAATTAAATGCTAAATTACTCAATTGGCCCCAGACACCTTCCTTTTTCCTTTATAGGTATAAACTTGGTCACAAGTTTTAAAGTTGCTTCAGGTTCAAGGTAACTCAACCACTAGTTATGGCAAGAGAGATTTATTATCTAACTTAAACCCACGGTTATTCATTAGAAATGTTATATGTATATTCGAATTTACTAAATAGAATTTAATAAATATAATATTTTTAATATACTAGTGTGATTACATGGTAATATTTGTTTATGTTTTTTTTATCAATATCCAAATTTGATGACATTCATTTCTCGAACATCCGAATCTACTAAATATTCGAGTTCAATAAATCAGTTTCTTTACAATGAAAAACTCAAAAATGTAGAATGAATAATAGATTTGGATTTAAATATCAAAATTCATTATTTACAAAAAGTAAAATAAGTTCAGATAACATATTCAGTTTTTGAATAATGAATATCCGAGATGACTCTAAACCCAATACAAATATTTACCCGAATCCAAACATGATTAGAATTTACAAAATCTTAACCGGACATGAAACAAATGTCTGAATTCGCAACATTAATATCATCACCATCCCTATTTCTTCTTAAGCAGAGTTATAATGGTGGGCAGCAGCGGCAGAAGGATGATTATAATTAAGACAATTGCAGCAATGACCGCGATGCACGTCCATTTCCTGGAGCTCTTTTGAAGTACCCTCGCTTCTTGAAGCTGCTCCGTCCCTCGTCTCACGAAGGAGCTGGCAGTTGCAACATTGCTCTCGATGTCATTCAGTTGATGGCCCTGAGCTTCGACCAGCGCCGCCATGTCCAGGAATATCTGATGGAGCTCGATCAAGTTCTTTTCGATCTCCTTGACGGCATCGTGTCGCTCTTGAATCTCGGAAATGGTGTCCATGATTTGGCCTCTGCCTTGTTCTTGGATCGCCCTTTGGAGGAAGCTCTCGCTTTCGCCGCTCGAGATCAAGTTCTCGATCGTGTCTTCATCGGGTTTCTGTCCCGTGATCGTGAAATAGCGTCGCTCCACGGTTTCTTTGTACTCCGCCTGCGTCCTCGCTCTGTAACTTTGAAAGTCATCCATCATTGTCTTCAGTTTCTTCCCCAACCCGCTAACGACCGAGGTCCTGGTCCTGTCGGAGGACGATCCGGGTCCGCAACCCGGCGCGTTACGTGCCACGGCGTTGGATTTATCCAGAGCTTCCAGCTTTCCTTTAATCACTTTCACACGTTTGAGTACCTGTTCCACATCGGTGTCCATTCGAGAACGTAGCTGTTTCATGGTCTTGGCATTGTGCGCCGTCTTGCATTCCTCGTTGGCGTCTTGTAACGCTTTGTAAAGCTTCTCCACAACTTTCATGTCTTCCTTAACATTCTCGACGTCCTCGAAGAACTTGTCGAGGTTAACGGTTTCGGTTCCGGCTTCCACATCGTCTATCTGCGCCTGTTCCTTCAGGTCAGTGTATTTCCTGAAGGAACTGGAGATTAAATCGTTCATGTTGCCTCAAATCCTGAATAAAAACCACTGTCTTACAAGAAAAAAGGGTTGATGTTGGTGGGGAAGGACTAATCTAAATCTCTTATTTGTAATGTGTTATTTTGGGTTGGGTTTAAGGCTATCTTCCTCTTCATTGACTGCTAACTGGTAGGAATTAGCAATCTGGGAGGAAGATAGGAGGGAAACAAAACTGACAAAAATCAAAGGGAAACTAAAACAGAATAATTTAGCTTATTTTTGTAGGAAAAAAGAAATGAGAAATAGATAATCTAAAAATGGGAGAGGACCATTTACTTGGTTTGACATACTTTCTTGTTGTCCATTGGTTGACCTGTTCTTCCCTTTTTCTATCCATTCATCCCACATTGCTAAATAAGATATGTTGAGAAAATTAGTTAAAATCTAAATATGCACCTCATACCGGTTGCTGCTTTTTTCTCCATCTCCATCTCAGCCATTACCATTTACCAGTGTGTAACGGAGTGAGTTCTGGATTACTATTGCCACTAAACTTCATCTTCCCAACCCTCAATGACAACCTTTTCGGGTTTTCCCTGCATTAGTGCAAGGGAGGGGATCATGCCAAGTGGGGCACTTGACTCTGCGTTTTGAGACCCAAAAATTTCATGCCAAATCCGTAAATCCAAAACTAAACAAGCCATGAAAGCTGAGCGCACGCTTAAGATAGGTATTGATTTAGGGGTTCGATTTGCAGCTTCTGACCACATGGTATTGTCGCAGCTTGAGGAATTAGAGTCTGCCGACAAAGCTTAACCTCCCGACTGGTACATACTGCCTTCTATTTCTGTGAATTTTCCATTTATCAAGATGAGTTGTACTTTCCTAACTTGGAATGTAAGGGGTTTGGGCAAATTCGAGAAAGTCCGAGCGGTCAATAAAGTCATTGTCAAGAGTAAAGCCACTATGGTGTTTATCCAGGAGTCCAAATTGCAAGTCTTAAAGCCTTGGCTTGCAAAGAGATTGAAGGGCTCTAAACTTGATCTGATTCACTGTCCGTCTTCCGGCGCTTCGGGCGGTCTGATCTTTCTGTGGGACTCAACATTTTTTCTGTTGAAAGTAATGTCATTCTGGATCATGCATTCATGCATTAATTTTAATTGGTACCATGGTCAAGTTTAAGATGAGGGTTGCCATATTTAATATATATGCGCCCAATGACCAGCAAGATAGAAAAGTGTTCTTTGAGATGATCTCTGGGCGGATTTCTTCAATTCAGTTGCCGGTTTTGATGACTGAAGATTTTGATATTGTTAAGTTCAGTGAAGAAAGAATTGGTGTAACAGATTTTTCAAGTGCCATGGCAAATTTCTCGGAGTTTATACAGGACAATGGTCTCATCGATACGCCTATGAAAGTTTGTCCTTTTACATGGTTTCGCAAGGGGGTAAACTGTTCAGCAAGTAGACTTGACAGGTTCCTAGTATCCCCCGAAGTGTTGCTTTGTTTCTCAAACTGTGTTCAATGCTCCCTCCCAAGGAGCTTATCAGATCACCATCTGGTTTTGCTAATTGAGGATAACGCAAAGGAATGCCCGAGACCGTTTAAGTGATTTTCTCACTGGGCAGACAACCAAAGATATGTCGACCTTGTTGGAGAGGTGGCAAGAAGGTTGCGAGTCCAAGGGGCTGGGAATATGCTAAGAAAAATCAAAGCCGCTACCAAGTCTTGGGTAAAGGAGATGAAGGAGAGTCTGCCCAACAATACATCTGAAATCGAAGAGAAGATTGCTGCGTTGGAATCCACATTACTCAAAAACGGAAATAGTCCTACCATCTTGGCATAAATTCATTCTTTACGGGGAGAGTTGTAGTCTAAATACATAATTGAGAAAAGAGGGTGGCTCTAAAAATCGCGTTTAAAGTGGTTTAAGGAGGGGACAAAAACACTAAATTCTTCCATATGTCTGCTTCTCTAAGGAAAAAAGCGAATTTAATCACTACAATCCAGGTGAGGGATAATATCATTGAGGATCAGAAGTCCATAGTAGAGGCATTTATGCTGTATTTCAAAGCCCTCTACAATGACTCCTCAACCATTCCCATTGGTTCATTCAACGTCTCCTTCAACCAGTTAAGTCAGGGGCCAGTCTCTTTCCTTGAAGCCCCTTTCACGTATGAAGAAGTTTGGGATGCCATTCAATACCCCGATAAGTCCTATGCCCCTGAACCAGATGAGTTTAATCTGAAATTTTTTCAAAAATTCTAGTACGTGATAAAAAAAGACGTGATGGTATTTTTTTGAAGATTTCTATAAAGGGAAAGTTACAAACAAGACCTTTAATCATTCATTCATCACTTTAATTCCAAAGGTGGCTGCACCCAAGGAAACCGAGGATTTTAGACCAATCTCGCTGGTGGGAAGTTTGTACAAGGTTCTAGCTAGAGTCCTATCAAGGCGTTTATTATCTTACATCAAAGAAGTTGTCGGGGAAAGTCAATTCGCGTTTACACCAGGCAAACAAATCTCAGATTGCTCCTTGATTGCTAACGAAATTTTAGACAATCTCACTAAAAGAAAAAGGCAGGCCATTCTCTTTAAAGCATACTTTAAAAACAACATACGACACAATGGATTGGTCCTTCTTAGATCTCATCATGGACAAAATGGGCTTCGAGAGGAGGTGGAGGGACTGAATTCACAAGTGTTTATCCTCTATGTTGATTTCGGTCCTAATAAATGGTACTCCAACTAAGATGTTCAAAACTAATAGGGGTTTAAGGTAAGGATGCCCATTATCCTCCCTATTATTCAATCTATAGGGGTATGCTTTGAGTACTCTAATCCAAAAATCTGTTGATCTTGGACTCATCACTGGAGTGCATGTGGGACAAAGTAGTCTGCGCATTTCCCATATGCAATTTGCTAACGATCTAGTAATGCTTGCTGAAACGAAAGAAAAGAACATGATTAATATCAAGAGACTATTAAGATTGTTTGAAGTCATGTCGGGTCTAAAGCTAAATGTGAAAAAGACAAAACTGTACAGCGTAAATATCGAAACTACTCAGGTGCAAATATGAGCAAATAAAATCAAGTGCGCCAGCGACCAGCTCCCAACTACTTATCTGGGTCTGCCCCTCGGTCATACGCGCAACTCCCAAGCCCTATGGATGCCAATATTTAATAAAGTTATGTCCAGATTTGAGTCCTGGATGGGGCATCTGTTATCGTTTGGAGGTTGTATCACTCTAGTTAGGTCCTTTTTATCTAACCTATCAGTTTACTATTTGTCATTGTACCAAATGTCGGCCGTAGTGGCAAACTCCCTAAATAAAAGAATTGCTAGTTTCATTTGGGGTTCATCTTCAGCAAGAGCAATTCATTGGGTTAAATGGGAAAACCTGTGCAAACCTATTTCTTATGGTGGCTTGGGCTTCTATGATCTCAAGTTAAAAACAAATATTTACTTAATAAGTGGTCTTGAAGGTTTGGTTTCGAGTCTGATTGCCTATGGAAAAGAGTGGTCGATGCAAAATATAGTTATGATCCGAACAAATTGTTGCTGAAGGTTGTTAACAACAGACAAGGTTCTTGGTTATGGAATAACATTACTCGACCACTATCCAATTCTGAGGATCTTTTTGTCCAGAACATCATATTCGTCATTGGAGACGGTAGATCAATCGAGTTTTGGGATGATTTTTGGACGAATGTCCCCTCTTTAAAAACCTCTTTTCCAAGAATCTTTGCGCTCTCAATAAAGAAGGATGGTAAAGTTGCTGAGTTTGGATCCAAGGTAAATGGTGTTTGGCATTGGAATATAACTCTGAGAAGAATGCTATTTGATTGGGAAACTGACATTTGGAACAATTTCTTGGAAGCAATAAACAGGGCTAGCAGACATTTGTATTTGCATGATACGATTGTCAAGATTGGATTTTTGGTATTTGCTTGATTGTTACTTGCTTTGGAAGAAAAGATGTTTGTTTAAAAGAATTGGTTTTGTTACTAAAGAAATTAAATAAAAATAAAATGAAGTAAATTGTTGGCAAGGAAGGTGTTTCTAAATGAGTGATGACTATTGGCGGGGAATGCCTGGATTCAACTCGATTCATGCCAACCTTTATTGGCAAAACTATCTTGGCTTTGTTTGCTGAGCATATTCAACATTAGCAAAGCCTCTCTCGATGGTCATTGACCTAAATTGGCCAAGTAAAACCCCCTATATCTCTATAGTGTATGTTTTTCTTAAACCAATTTGATTAAAACCAATCTATACTCCGAGGGGATAAATTTCACTCTCGAAGTAAGTTTATCTACTTTAACGACTTTTCTCGAAGTTTCTCTCTCAAGTATTCAACAACTTAATCGTTGCCAGCCCAAGTTTGTTAAGATATTGGGAGGCAACATGCTAACTGTACCAACTCTCGCTTGACAGAGTGTTTAGGAAAAATTAAAGTATGCCAAATAGAAAAACTTTGCCAAAAATAGAATTATTATAAAGGAACTAAGGCATAAAGCCAATATTCAATCCAAACATCCCCCACCAACTATGAAAATTAGTTCATGGTGAGGGGATTAACCAACATAACCAGAATCGTTTTCAAAAACATCATCATAAAAAAAACTAAAGATAGACAAATTGTGCCAAGGGAATTTGTTAGAGGGGTTTCTCGATCCAACCCTCCATGCCAGGCTCTCGGCCAAGAGGTTGAACCACCATTCCTCGGTGAAACTGGTCGTTACTTGCCGATCACTCCAATGTCGTACTCCGATCACTCTCGATTCCTCACTTAGTCTCCCTTCTTCAATGCTTGCTCGGTTGATCTTTATATAGGCGAGTGTAGGAAAGGATGAGATAAGCCTTTGCATTTGAATTTGAAATTATCAAGGGATAAGAGATAGAGCTCTATCCGATCATTTTGACATTTTATCAGCTCGGTGTGATAGCTTATCAGGCTAGGGATGACATCATCATGCCGATGCTGCCTTGGCATCCAAGCTTGGCACAACGTTGCCAACATCACTGGGCACCACCTTATCCGTTATTTTTTTCGTAAGTTGATCCATTTGCGATCTTTTAGGAGCCTGATCATTTCCTTCTTTTTTTTCGGGGTTCACCATCTCTTGGCATGGCATCAAATGCATCTCTCTGCCAACAAGTGCTTGGCACCGTCTGGTCCTTCTGTGCCAACAACACTTGGCATTCTTCTTGGCAATCCCAACTGTGCTGCTTTCCTGTGTCCATTCCTCTGCCAAATCCAATGTTAAACCTGAAAAATAACCACAAAACAACTATTCACTCTGGGATAGGCAACCTACTAACTTCTTGATGAAAATGCATGATCTTAACAAATTAATGCAACTATATGTACCCGAAAACAAGCAAAAGCATGTCAATATATGCATGAAAAACAATACTTCTGAGGAGGTAACACGCCATAAACCCAGCTCATTGTTTGTCCTCGTGTAATGCAAAAGACAAAACAAGAATAGTGAAAATAATACCTCGACAAAAGTTTGGATGGAATGCCAACAAATGCTGGCAAGCAGAGTTTGATGCTAATGTTGCCCTCATAAATCACAGTGCACAATGCCAAGTAGAAAATAATTCAAGCGCAACAATATAACTCTAGTCTAAGTGCATGATTTGTGCGTAAAGTGCGGGCAATATGCATTTAATTATCCTTTCACTCCTTTAGCCAAATTCTACTCCCTAAACTCATATTTACATTATTCTTTTCTTGCTGAAGGGTATTGACATTGTCTTAAGCTAGCTTCACGGCACTGTTTAGTGTGAGTGATAAGAGGGAGCAAACCACAGATCCCCCACCTTAATCCAGTTACCACCAGGCTTTCTCTTCAACTCATACCCTAAGGTTTTGGACTTAAGAACTAAGAGGGAGCAAACCACGAATCCCCAAGTACTTATTATCCCTAGGGTAGAGGAGAGTTCATTTTTTTCATGGAAGAACATTGCTGCCTTATTTTCTTTTACTCTGGAATTCTTTCTTCTTCTTCTTCTTCTTCTTCTTTTTTTAAATCTGATCATGGTTTCAAATAGTCTAAGTTTGCTAAGTAACTAGATACATACCGTGTGCTAAGTGTAAATCAATTTCATAAACTAGAGATCAATTGGCAAGCAAACTTGGCATACAATATAATGGCATGGCAAACTAAAGATTAAAAATTCATCATTGGGCAGACAATTATGATCAAAATAAGCTTTCCTAATCAATTGTTAACAAACTTCAAATTTCGACCGAGACAAACATTTCTTTTTCACTTTTATATGGTTTAGTATGCAACTACTCTACATGAACTACATGGCAAACAAAAAATTTAAACGTGAAATGCATGACATAGAATAACGTGAGAAAATGCACACCCCCAAATCCAAGATGTGCATTGTCCTTAATGCATGAAACACACATATATACAAGAAAAACAGAAAAATAAAAATGCATGAACATGAAGATGCAAAATTGAAATGCAAAGGAGTTAGGTAGAAGAAAACTCCCCTTCGGATACCTCTTCCTCTCGGTTGGCACGAGCTTTTTTTTTTCTGGCACGAGTCTTTCTCATGATTAGGCTCTCACGTTCAGGGGCCATTCTTTTCTTCCCTTTCCAGCCCTGCTTTGAGGCGGCAGTGGATGCTCCAATATCCTCTTTCTTCTTGGAAAACTCAATAGGTGGTATGACTGGCATATGCTTTGGTTTCTTGGCAGGAATGTCTTCTGACTCAGAGGAGGAATCGGTGCTGGCAGATTCAACATGCACTGGGGACATAGGAACTGTAGAATTGGACTCGGAACTGGCAGAACTAGCTGGACTGACTGACTTGACTGGGTTGGGTGACTTGACTGGACTTGCATGACTGGCCGGACTGGCTTGCTTGACTGGACTTGTTGGCATAACTGGACTCCCTGGCATGGCATCATTGACAGAGAGCTCGGCAGAGAAAGGTGTAAATAAGAGGACCTCGTCGAGAGAAAGTTTAACAAGGACCTCCCGAATGATGGCATCCCTCTCCTTGATATAGTGCATCATTTTGGCATTTAGCTCCTCGACTACCTCCAATTTCCAGAGAATAATCTCCTGGTGAGTGTAAACTTGAGACGACACTGCCAATAAGCTTGTTGGTATAGTTTCTGTCACGCTGCTGGGCTTGACCCTTGGCTTCTACTTTGGTGTGGAAATCTTAACTTTTCCCTTCCCCTTCTCTTTTGGCTCTCCAGTCGTGAGGTTCTTCCAAATAGGGACAGTGATTGTGGTTCCTTTGATGACATGGTCGTGATCCTCATCCATCCTTGGCACTTCATGGCGTAAACAAATGTTAGAAATTAAGAAAGGGAAAAACAAACTTCCCTTACCCTTGGCAGCGCATTTGTAGGTTTCTTCGATAATGTTCCTGTCAACATTTATTTTGCACCCCTTGAAAATGGAGTGCAAAAGGATCAACCGATCCTCCGAGACTGTCATTGTGAGATGTGGGGATGAGATTGTATTTGATAAAGTGGTTCCAACCCCGCATTTGAGGCTTCAATGCTAGCCTCTTGATAGTCAGGTGGACGAGACAGTCCAGGTTGTGCCAAGCTCACACAAATCCACTAGTATCTTCTTGCGCTTGGCAACATTCATGGTCTCGACATCCTCGAAATATTCATCTCTTTCACTAGGTAAAGAAAAGAGTAAGTTAATATAACCTTCACCAAATCATACACACTTACCCTAGATCATCAAAAATATAGAGTCTTTGGTCACAAGGTGCGCGTAAAACTCTTAAACAATGGTGGCATAAACCTATCCCTTCAGTTGGCAGAAAGCACTCCACTTTTGCATATCAACGACGGCCATAAACTCCAGCGAGAATCCAATAGTGGTGTCTGACGAGAAACCACCGTTTGAAATGAGCAGATGATGAAGCCATGGAGATGAAAAAGTGATAGTCGAATTGGAAAAGAAGAAAAAGAAAAGATGAAAGGTTCTTGAATCTTGCTTGAAGAAAGATGAAAAATGAGAAAAATCTTGATAAAATCGTCTTTAAGGTAAGGGGAGAAAAAGATGAAGTGTTTAATAAGGTTTTAATGAGGGTAGATGAAAAAGAGGGGTATAAAATGATGGGATTTAGTGAGTTTTAATTGGAAAGGGTTTAAATTTGAATGAGAAATGATAAGGGATAAAGATATAGAAAAGATTTGAAGTGATAGGGTGATCATTATAAAATTAATTATCATTAATAGGGGCGGCAAAAGATAATTCTACCAAAAAAATCTCAACTTAATCAAGCTAGGGGTTCTCTTTCTTATTTGACACGAAAACCTGCACATGTCCTTGGCATGGGACATGACATAGTCTCTAGCAAGCATGTTGGCTCTAAGTCTGTCTGGCAATATTCTTGGCATCAATTTCTGTCAAAATTCCTGCACGCACTCAATAAAAAATCGTGTAACACAGCAAGGAAATAAAAATTGAAAAAAATCTGATTCCTAAAAGAGAACAAAAACAATTAATCCTAATATGTACAAAGGGTTTCAAACTTGCGAGAGTTTCATTCTAACTCTGCCAAGAGGATAGCCTCCTTGGCATTGTTTTGCTTACCGTCCAAGTAATGCTTTAGACGTTGGTCGTTCACTTTAAAGATTTCCCATGTTCGTAGGTTCTTAATGTCCACAGCCTCATGAACATATGGCTTCACAACTTCATAAGGACCCGTCCACCTTGATTTGAGCTTACTTGGAAAAAGTTTAAGTTGTGAGTTAAACAATAGAACAAGCTGACCTATTTCAAACTGTCTTGGCATGATCCAACTATCATGCCAACATTTTGCCTTCTCATTGTATATCCTAGCATTCCCATAAGCATGCATCCTGAATTCCTCCAACACATTGAGGTCGAGCAACCGCTTTTCTCTAGCAACTCTACATGCCATTTCAAGTTTCCAGATGGCCCAATAGGCTTTATGTTCAAGTTCCACTGGCAGATGGCACGATTTGATAAAGACAATTCGAAATGGTGAAGTACCCAAAAGAGTTTTAAATGCAGTCATGTAAGCCCACAAGGACTCATCTAGCCTCAAAGACCAGTCTTTCCTCGTTGGATTTACAATCTTCTCTAGAATATTCTTAATCTCTTTGTTTGATATCTCAGCTTGCCAATTCGTCTGTGGATGATATGTTGTGGTAATTCGTTGTTGAATCCCATACTTGCACAAAGCTTTAGAGATTAGATTACATTTAAAATGGGTACCATCGTCATGAATAATCACTCTAGGGGCACCAAATTGAGTAAAATATGCTTGTGCAAAAACTTGGCAACAACCTTGGCATCATTTGTTGGCAAGGCAACCACCTCTACCCACTTTGATACATAGTCAACTGCCACAAGAATGTACACATTACCAAACAATGGGGGAAAAGGACCCATAAAGTCTATCCCACATACATCAAATAAATCCATAGGCATAATGTTTTAGAGCGACAATTGGTGTCTGCCAGAGATGTTCCATATCCGTTGGCATCGATCACATGTCTTGGCATACTCATAGGCATCCTTGTATAGTGTGGGCCAAAAGAATCCTAACTACAACACCTTGGCAGTAGTTTTCATCCTAGCAAAGTGACCTTCATATGGTGCGGCATGTCATAGATGCAATATGTTTTGTTGCTCATCCTTTGGCACACACCAGCGAATCATTTGGTCGGCACACTGCTTGAACAATATCAGCTCATCCCAATAGTATTTCCTTACCTCTCATAGAAATCTTTTCTTGGCATTGTATGCCAAGTCTGGTGGTAGAATATTACTTACCAGGTAATTGACTATGTCAGCATACCATGGTATGGCATTAACTGCAAGCAAACACTCATCATGAAACTCATCTCTAATAGTAGTATTCTTACCATCCTCAATGTGATGCTCCATTCGATAGAGGTGGTCAGCTACTAAGTTTTCGTCGCCTTTCTTGTCTCTGATCTCTAAGTCAAATTCTTGAAGTAAGAGCGTCTATCAGATTTGTCTGGGCTTGGCGTCTTTCTTTTCCAAGAGATACTTCAATACCGAGTGATCTGTATAAACCACAACCTTGTTACCAATTAGATAAGATCTAAATTTATCAAAAGGAAACACAATCACAAGAAACTCTTTCTCGGTTGTAGAGTAATTCAGTTGCGCGTCATTCAAGGTTCTATTGGCATAGTAAATGGCATTGAAAACCTTGCCATGTCATTGTCCTAAAACTGCTCCAACGACATAGTCGATGGCATCACACATGAGCTCAAATGGCTCATCCCAATCTGGTGCTACGACTATAAGGGCATTAATCAATCTCTCTTTAAGTTCCTAAAATGATCTCAAACAAGAATCGTCAAAAGCAAAGGTGGCATTATGTTCCAACAATGAGCATCAAGGTTTAGCAATTTTTGAAAAATCTTTAATAAATCGCCAATAAAAATCGGCATGACCTAGAAAACTCCTTATACCTTTAACACTCGTTGGAGGTGGCAATTGCTTGATTACCTCCACTTTGGCTTGATCAACTTCTAGTCCTCTCTTGGTTACCTTGTGACTGAGAACAATGCCCTCCTTCACCATGAAGTGGCATTTCTCCCAGTTCAACACTAGGTTTGTTTTAGTGCATCTCTTCAAGACTTGCTCCAAGCTATGGATGCATTCCTCAAATGTGGTACCAAACGCTGAGAAATCATCCATGAATACTCGAAATATTCATCTCCTTTTAAAGGCAAATGTCCCATATAGACACGTGAACGTGGTCTTCTCTTGATCATCAAGGGAGATGGCAATTTGATTATAACCCGAATAACCATCAAAAAAATAGTAAAAAGCTTTACCTGCCACCCTGTCTAACATCTGGCCAATAAAAGCCAATGGGAAGTGGTCCTTCCTTGTAGCCTTGTTTAACCTTCTATAATCCATGCACACTCTCCACCTGGTGATGGTCATAGAGGGAATCAATTCGGCTTCACTATTTTGTACCACAGTCATGCCACCTTTCTTTGGCATGCATTGTACTGGGCTTACCCAAGAGCTATCGAAAATGGGATAAATAATTCCGGCATCAAGCCATTTTATTATCTCTTTCTTAACAACCTCTTTAATGCTCGGGTTTTGCCATCTCTGACCTTCAATAGTCCTCCCATTGTATTCCTCTAGAATGATCTTGTGCATGCAAATGGTTGGGCTAATACCTTGGATGTTTGCCAAGGTCCAACCCAACGCTTCCTTATACTCCCTTAATATTTCCAGCAATCTTTCCTCCTGATCATTAGTGAGATTAGTGGCAATAATCACTGGCAGAGTTGAGTGCTCACCTAGATAAGCATACTTTAAGTGTTCTGCGGTGGCTTAAGCTCCAACTCTGGTGGTTCCTCAATTAATGGTTTCAGTTTCTTTATCTCTCTGCCAACCAACTGGAGTGGCTCGAAATAACTCACATCTTCACCCTCCAAGGCTGATTCCTCATATTCCTCAAACAGTTTAGGTACGCCGTTAAGCATTTCGTCATCAAATTTTGCATCCTTGCACAACTGTGTCACGTCTAAAGTATAAATGGCCTTCATCATCTCCTTGGCTTGACATTCATTCGGTTCATCTGCACATTTCAAAGCTTGAAACGCGTTAAAAGTAATGTGCTGGTCATTCATTTGCATGGTTAGCTCCCTTTTATGAACATCAATAAGAGCCCTACCCATGGCAAGGAATGATCTACCCAAAATAATTGACACATTAGTGCCAGCTTCATAATCTAAATTGATAAAATCAACTGGAAATATAAATTTGTCTACCTTTACCAACACATCCTCAATCTTACCCTTGGGATGTTTATAAGATTGGTCTGTCAACTGAAGTGTCACTGTAGTAGGTCTTGCTTCTATGTCAAGCTACCTGAAAACAAATAGTGGCATCAAATTGATACTAGCTCCTTAATCATACAATGCCTTACCCATGAATTTATTGTCAATTGTACAAGGGATAGTAAAACTCCCTGGATCTTTCAGCTTTGGTGGCAATCATTTAGGATCATGGCACTGCATATTTCAGCGAGAGCAACAATTTCAAACTCTCCCAACTTCCTCTTTTTGGACAAGATGTCCTTCATGAATTTTACATAATTGGGCATTTTCTCAAGGGCCTCTACCAATGAAATGTTAATTTGCAACTGTTTGAGCACTTCCAAAAAGCGCTTAAATTGTTGGTCCTGCTTGTGCTTTTGAAGTCTTGCTGGAAATGGTGGCGGTGGATAACCATATGCTTGCGTTGTCGACTTTGCCAAGGCAGTGCTGGCGTCCACTTTGGCATCAATATGTTTTTTGGCCTTAGTCTGCTTGCCATCATTGTTAACATCATCATTGGCACTAGAACTGCCATCATATTGAGCACTAGTACTAGCATGAGCGTTGGCATTATTGTGGGCATAACCACTGGCATCATCTGCTTTAGCTTTCTCATTCTCTGATTCCCTGGGCTTGTATGCTGGCACAAGCTTAGCATCTTGGCAGCCATCTCAGCTTCGCATTGCTTACCACTCCGAAGAGTTATTTCCTTGCATTTCTCATTTTCTTTGTGTCGAGCATCTTTAGTGTTGCTTGGAAAAGCACCTTGGAGTCTATGGCTAAGTGCGTTAGCAATTTGACCGAGCTAAACTTCCAAGTTCCTCATTGATGCTGCCAAAATCTAGACTGTGGCATCATCCCTTTCTATATACTCTGTGAGAGTGCCTCCTTGGTTAAGTCTTTGTCCTTGCTGAAAACTGTTTTGGTTTTTCTGTGGCATGGTATTCTGATAGAATGTTGGCATGGCATTTTGGCGTGGGGCATTGTATTGGTTGCCTCCTTGATTTCCCCAAGCCAAGTTAGAATGTTGTCTCCAACCTGTGTTGTAAGCATTGGAATTAGCATTATAAAAACGACCATCATTGCCAACAAAATTTACCGACTCAGGGTTGGCTGGGCATTCACCCACATGGTGGTTTTCTCCACAAATGGTGCAAAACGGATCTTGTGCTTTGACTTCTCGGGCCTCATTATTCTTTTGCAACGTTCTCACCATGCTAGTGAGGTTGAAAATTTCGGCATGAATGGACGTAAGTTCACCAACTTTCAATTTCCCACTAGTTTTGATTCCGATCCCAAGTCTAGCAACAGGATATTCAAAATCATTAATTGCTATCCTCTCGGGGATATTAACAGCTTCTGTGTACCTCTTTTCTAGCAACGAGCCAGCTGCTGAAGCATCGACAACCGTCCTTGTTTCTGCATTTAGTCCGTTGTAGAAGGTTTATATTTGGGTCCATTTTGGGAATCCATGTATTGGAAACCTTCTCAACAGATCCTTAAACCTTTCATATGCTTCGTAGAGAGTTTCATCGCCAGTCTGCTTGAATGTAATGATCTCACCACACAACTTGGCAGTGAGTGTTGGTGGCTGAAATCGTGTCAAGAACTTCTGGCACAGGTCTGCCCAGGAAGTAACTGAACCTGGTGGCAAAGAATTAAGCCACGCCTTGGCTCTATCTCTTAAAGAAAAAGTAAATAATCTCAGCTTCACGGTATCTCCAGATACTCCGGTTTGTTGAAATAGTTAACATGTCTCCATGAATTGCTTGAGATGTTTCCTCGGGTCTCCAGTAAGTGCTCCGTCGAATTGACCTACATTCAAAAGAGTTTGGATCATTACGGGTTTAAGTTCAAAATTTGGCTCATTGGCATCAGTGCCAACAAGTCCTGGCATTAAATTTACAATGTCAGGTGCTGAATGTTATCGGATTGGTCTTTCTTCTTCGACATTAGGAGCGGCATGGTTATTGTTTTCTGGTGGATCCTGATTGTTGTTAACACCATTTGCTCTTCCGTTTCCTTGATTTCCATGATTCAACTCTCGAATTCTTTTTTTTAATCTACGCAAGGTGCGCTCAATATCAAGGTATAATGGCCAAGCTTCCTTTTCAGTACGGTTCATGGTCATACATCGATAAGAAAAAAATAAATAAAACAAGTAAAAATCTAAAAACAATCATATCCGTTGCAATCGCCGGCAATGACGCCAAAAACTTGTATACTCTCTTTTGGGAGTTGTGTAAAATGAATGTTGACAAAAGGTTTAAATGATATGTATTAGGCGAGTTATGCCAAGAGTCTGCTGCGTACAAGTATTCACGGTCTGCAAGTAATACATCTTGGTAAGCTGAGTTATCGATCCCAAAAAGATTGTCTTGAATTTGATTGCTTGATTGTTACTTGCTTTGGAAGAAAATATGTTTGTTTAAAAGAATTGGTTTTGTTATTAAGGAAATTAAAGAAAAATAAAATGAAGTAAATTGTTGGCAAGGAATCTGTTTCTAAATGGGCGACGATTGTTGGTAGGGAATGCCTGGATTCAACATGGTTCATGCAAACTTTTATTGGCAATACTGTCTTGGCATTATTTGCCGAGCAGATTCAACATTAGCAAAGCCTCTCTCGATTGTCATTGCCTTAAATATGCCAAGTAAAAACCCTTATATCTCTATAGTGTATGTTTTTCTTAAACCAATTTGATTAAAACCAATCTATACTCCGAGGGGGTAGATTTCACTTCTGAAGTAAGTTCATCTACTTGAACGACTTCTATCAAAGCTTCTCTCCCAAGTATTCAACAACTTAATCGTTGCCAACCCAAGTTTGTTAAGATATTGGGAGGCAATAGGCTAACTGTGATAGCTCTCGCTTGGCAGAGTGTTTAGGAAAAATTAAAGTATGCCAAATAGAAAAACTTTGCCAAAATAGAATTATTATAAAAAAAACTAGGGAAAACTACCTAAATCATCACTCAACTTTGGTCATTAGACCTATTTTAGTCACTCAACTTTAAAAACGCTCATTTTCATCACTCAACTTTCAACATTGTGATGTTTTCATCATTCCACCGTTAACTCAGTTAACACCGTTATGACATGGCTTATAAAATTACACGTCAGTTAAAAAAAAATAAACAAAACGACAGTGTTTTGAGAGTAGAGTTAATTTTCTTCTCTTTCAACACTTTGACAAGTTCTTCCACCTTTAACTTGTCAGGGAACAAATACCTTGCCTGCAATTCAACTAGATTCCAAACTTAGGATCCTAATACCGCCATGAAAACAAAAAGGTTGCAAAAAAATTAGCAAAGAACTAACCTGAGCCTCAGCGTAGGCTCCTTTTGGTTGAGGTCTTCTGGCTTACCTCCCATACAATGGCACAATCCTGGTTCACTCCTTTTCTGCCTCTCTTGGAGAAAACAGAGGCCAAATTGTTGGAACCATCAGCATTTACAAAACCAGAAGACCTCAAAATCATGTCATTCTTTTTTGCATCCTTTGCCATCGTCTCGACAGCTTCTCTTCCGTCGTCGCCATTGCTCGGATTCTTCCCTCTTCGCAATGAAAAAGACCTCGCTAATCCATTGAACATGGAGGGAAAATGCCCCATTGCCTCTAGAATTCAAAACCCACTCTCAAAAAACACAAGCTATTGCTTTGTTCCCCTTCTTTGTAGATCCAAAGTTTCCCTGTTGTAAACAAAATAAATAGCCATATAAAACTTCACATTCTCAAAGACTGACAAGTGAAGGAAACAATATAAAATTTCTCAAGCAAGGAAGCCTTCTACACATACACATACACATACACAAACATATACATAAACATAAACATATATATATATATATATATTTGATTGTTTGTTCAAATTCTGGGTTAAAGCATATTGAATTTGAGTGATACTGTTAACCAAGAAAGGACATGATCTGACTCAGAGAGATAAGAATCTAACAATATAATATCAGCAAAAACATGAACCTGTGAATCTGCAAGGCATTACATTTACAAAGAATATTCATTATGACATGGAATTCCATTAGCCTCCCCTCATAGAGTTTTGAAGGAGTTAAACAAGTACTAGCTAGTAAAAATTTCTCAAAAATACTTTTAGACTTAGCTGGATAGAAACTCCCATCAAATGGTCTGTTTGGTTGATGGGAAAAGGAAAAAGAAAATAAGGAAATCTAGAATTGACTTTATAGTGAAAAGGAAATTTTGGCCAATTTCCCATGAAACTTTAAGACCAGTTTCTGTTTTTAGAGGAAAAGTAAAATGAATGTTACAGACTTTCCTATTTTAAACTTTCATAAGACCTCAAAAAACTATAACTTAATCTCCGGGACGAATCCGGGAGAGAAGGGAGAAGGGAAGCGTAGTGAAGGAGAAGCTTGACACGGTTGAGAGGCTCTAAAAGGGACTGAAATTCTTGGACGAGGGCGGAGAGCTTACGCGCTGGGAGATGAGCGGTGTGGGTGGGCGACAGTGTACCAGCAGAGCATGAAAACGAAGGAAGAGAAGCGGACGTATGAGATTGAATGCATTTGAGGGACTTGAAGAAAGTGTTTGGATGGAATCTGGGTATTCCATGGAAGTTTAAAAGGTGTGATTTTGATCTTGAATTCTGGGTTTGAAAGACAGTAAAAAAGGATGAACAAGAAGGTTTAATGGCGATGATAGCAGAGAAATCCATGGAAGAGGTTGAAGTGGGTGAGAAGGTAAAAAAGGATGAACAAGAAGGTGTACCAATTAACGTTTGGAAACCATGAAAAAAGCATGCCAGTAGGCTCCCCAAATGAACATGGCAAAAAAAATTATTAAAATAAGCCATGTCATTGTGGTGTTAACTAAGTTAACGGTAGAATGATGAAAACATCACAATGTTGAAAGTTGAGTGATGAAAATGAGCGTTTTTAAAGTTGAGTGACTAAAATAGGTCTAATGACCAAAGTTGAGTGATGATTTGGGTAGTTTTCCCAAAAAACTAAGACATAAAGCTAATATTCAATCCAAACATCCCCCCAACAACTATAAAAATTGGTTCATGGTGAGGGGATTAACCAATACAACCATAATCATTTTCAAAAACATCATAAAAAAATTAAAGATAGACAACTTGTGCCATGGGAATAGACAGAGAGCTCTCTCGATGCAGCCCTCCACGCCAGGCTCTCGGCCAAAAGGTTGAACCACCCTTCTTCGGTGCAGCCGGCCGTCACTCACCGGTCACTCCAATACCGTACTCCAATCACTCTAGGTCTTCACTCAATCACTCTCGATTCCTCACTTCGTCTCCCTCCTTCAATGCTTCATTGGTTGGTCTTTATAGGCGAGTGTGGGAAAGGATGAGATAAGCTTTTGCATTTGAATTTGAAATGATCAAGGGATAAGAGATAGAGCTCTATCCGATCATTTTGACATCTTATCAACTCTGTGTGATAGCTTATCAGGCTAGGGCTGACATCATCATGTCGATGCTGCCTTGGCATCCAAGCTTGGCACAACGTTGCCAACATCACTTGGTACCACCTTATCCGTTATTTTTTCGTAAGTTGATCCATTTGTAATCTTTTAGGAGCCTGGTCCGTTCTTTTTTTCGGGGGTTCATCATCTATTGGCATGGCATCAAATGCATCTCTCTGTCAACAAGTTCTTGGCACTGTCTTGTCCTTCTGTGCCAACAACACTTGGCATTCTTCTTGGCAATCCTAATTGTGCTGCTTTCCTGTGTCCATTCCTCTGCCAAATCCTATGCCAAACCTGCAAAATAACCACAAAACAACCCTTCACTCTAGCATAGCCAACCTACTAACTCCTTGATGAAAATGCATGATCCTAACAAATTAATGCAACTAAATGTACCCAAAACAAGCAAAAGCATATCAATATAGGCATGAAAAACAAAACTTTTGAGGAGGTAACAAGTGGTTAAATGTTTCTGTACCAGATTTCTAAGGGTTTTTTGTTGCGAGTTCTGCTGGTAAGCAACATTTGTACTATGTTCTGTTTCGAATTATCAATAAAGCAAGGTACTTTTTCCCCCTATTAGGATTAGAGGGGATTTTTAATAAGGCCCTTCCTTTAACCTTTCAAAAAAATGTTATGATCTTCTACATCCTATTTCTTCTCGTTCCGTCATCTAGCTTATGTTGTTTATGTAGCATTCAGACCGAATGACTATGAAATTACGTCGATACTTCCACATATTATGGGTAATGTAGGAGACATATCTATTTTCCCCTGGGAAATCTTTAGAATTACCACTGCTTAGCTTTCAATTCGCCTCTGACCATCAAATGAAATGTGAATAACTCGCCCTCCTCTCTTTAAAACAAGAGATGCTTCTGGTTTTTTCGGTGCTTGAAACGAATTTGTCTTCTACATATTACTATATCTCTAGAGTCAATAATTGATGAACCACTGAATTCAATCACTTGTCGTCGTTACTCTTCAGTTTTCTATTGAGGTCACAGTCCTCTTGTATTCATCTTTTTATATATAAATGAATTTCTCATTCTATGTCCTTGTTTTTTTCGAAGATATTTTCAATCAAAATGTTCACTTTTTTATGGGTAAAATACCTAAATCATCATTGAACTTTTCTCTGTGACCTATTTTGGTCATTGAACTTTAAAAAAGATCAATTTACTCACTCAACTTTTAACATTGTGTTTTTTATCACTTTCAGCCACATAAGATTTGAGTCATTTAAAAATCTGATTAAAAAATAAATTTAAAGATTAAATTCCTATTTTAATGAATTAAAATCCCTAACCCTAATTACATCTTCAACATTCAAAAGAAAAGAAAAATTGGAGGTATATGTGGCGAAGAAGAGGAAGGAAGAAAAGAAAGGTGGAGAAATGGAGTCAATGCGAATGATATTTTAATATGCAGGTGTGAACGACTTGACCGTAGAATTTAAAATAAAAAAATAAAAACCCTAAATTTTACATGAACCCCGTTGGCATCACCCTTCCCTCCCCAAAGCTTCACTGTCTCTTTACATAATCATGGCCCCAAAACTTCACCCGAACTACTCTTTCATTCATCTCGGTCAACATCGTTCTTGCAATTCACCTTTTTTTTATTTGGGAAATCCACATATAACTCCCACTAAGTTAAACTATTTAGTGAAGAAATCTAACAAAAGTCACAACAATAAACAAATTGAAGCAAGATCAAAAAGAAAAAAGAAAAAAAGAGCAGGAGTATTGATTGGGAAACTTGGATTGTTAATCGAAATATGAGCTTATAGGCCGTCAAAAGCTTACTCGGTGATCTGGTGTCTATTGCAAGAAAGAAAGCATAGATAAGGCATACTCATTTGGTAAGAAACAAAGAGGAACAAATTAAAAGAAAAATATTAGGCAAAAAGATCAGTGAACCAAATATATAACTGAGATAAAAACGAGACCATAAGGCAATCCCATGAAAACGACAATAGCAGAATAGAGTAGCTAAGGAAAAGACCGACAGAGGCTAGGGTTTTATTTGGAAGAAAGAAATGATCTGAGTTTACTTTACTCAAACCCTAAGAAAATGAAGGGAAAATGAAAAAAAGTTTTTATAGAATATAAAACGATGTCGTTTTGATGCAAATTAGATTTTCCCAAAACGACGTCGTTTTGGTTTTGTGTGCCATATCATAACACCATTAATTATTTAACGACAGAGTGATCAAAATAGGTCAATGTATAAAGTTCAGTGAGTAAATTGATTTTTTGAGAGTTTAGTGACCAAAATAGGTCAGAAAGAAAAGTTCAGTGATAATTTAGGTATTTTACCTTTTTTATTATACGATCAAATACTTCACCTTATCTTCTTATACCTTTTTCACTTGGGGGCAGGGATGGGTGTTTCATCTGAATCAATCCGACCCGATTGAGTAAGATTTTTTGTAAAAAAATAGGTTCGAGTTTAAGGTGATATCCTATGTGACCCGAGATTAATAGTGTAATCTCTCCCTACATTTAGGGATATTTACAATAATCCTCTTTTTATATTTTTTTACAATCAAACCTATAAAATTGATTTTTTTACAATTACATTCGTAAAATTAATTTGTTCATAATTAGGTCCTAAAATAATTTTCAATATATAAATTGGGTCGGGATCAGATTGAAGTATATAATTTTCAAGTCAGAAGTATGAAATTGGATTGGGTCGACCAAAAATCTGACCCGTGCCCGTCTCTACTTGGGGGCTGAATGCATACAATATACGAGCAACCATGTTTATGCCGAGGGTGCTTTGTGGTGGGTTGAGATGAAGCAGGGAGAGCCTTGCTCTCTCTCGAGATAGCTAGGTTGGCACGAGTGTCCAACCCCTCTAAAGCATCTATATTTTGTGAATCCCTGTTACCAGCCTTCGTACATTTAAGACGCAAAGATATTGAGCTTCAATGTTTGGTTCGGGAAAGATTTGAAGTTGAATAAGAGAATGGAAGCTAATAATTCCCTCGGATTAGGTTAGAATCGAATATACGTCATAAAATAAGGAAAAGATTCATCATAAGTAGAAGACTATTACTATTTAGAAGGGGACGAAATTAAGTGAATAATATTTTTTAGGATTAAGATTTAGACAATTAAAATCTGACTCGCCTCATCCCGTGTCCATCCTAGCTTAAATTAAAACCCACTAAACTAAGTAGATAAAGGAATGGTGTGTGTGTATGGTATCATGAACGCATCTCGTCAACCTCCAACTTAACCTCACTCTACCTTATCCCTTCCTCCTTTTCGATTCTGACTCCTACTTAATTTCGCTTCTGAACTCATAGATAGACCGAGAGGGTGAGATCGCACCTTTTGAATTTCTTAAATTTTATATAATTTAGATAATTTTTATACCTTTTATTGATAATTTAATCTCATACTTTTAAATCTATTAATACAATTTAAAAAAAACTATAAAAATAACATAAAATCATACGCATGTTTTTGTCTCAGTTTAAGCTCTAATCCCTACCTCGTTTTTTGTGAGACTTGAACTTCGAACCACCCCAATCAGGGATGTAAAAAGTTGACCCGACTAAAATTTGCTCGAGTCAGAACTTTATTTGACCTGAAAATTTAATGATCCGAACCCGATCTGTAACTGACTGTTGTTGACCCGAACCTAAATTCGACATGTTACTGTAGTGACCGAACCCGACCTGCGTCCGACTGAAAACGACCCGAACCCGAATTGGACCTATTATTGTGGATCTAAAACTCGGCTTGCGCCCGACTGAAACGAACCCAAACCTGAAGCTGACCTGGCAGATAATTGATTTTACCCGAATGAATTGACCCGAGATCCAATTTTACCCGACTTGTTTTGAACCCGACCTGTTTTGAACCTGATCTGTTTTGGACCCAACTTGTTTTGGACCCTACCTGTTTTAAACCCGACATGTTTTAAACTTGACCTGTTTTAAACTCGACCTGTTGTTGACCTAAACTGATATTGACCCAAAATCTATAACTTGATGAATTAAAAACGTTCATAAGTTGATATACATATATGATATATATACATATACACCTACATATATTGATATACATATACGATGTATATGTGCGCGCGTACACACACATATATATTAAGTACTAAAATTGAAAAAAAAATATATTAAGTAATTGATAATTTATCAACTACAAAAACTTAATGAAGAGTGAATACTAAAAAATAAAAATAATGAGCCAAGTAATACAAATAATTTATGAAATTAAGAAATATTAAATTAGACATTATATTATACTTGTAATCTAATACATTAAACATATTTATTTTTTTCTTAATTATTAAAAATATTAAGTAATTGATAATTTAACAATTATTTTTAACTAATATTTACGTTACTTACCATATTCAAAAAAAATATTTACGTTACAAAATAAATTAGATTGATTTTTTTCTCAGTAACTTAAATAAAATTTTAGATTTACAAATTATAACAAAATATGTGTTAAGTTATAATAGATTCAGGATAATTGTTTTCTTATTAACCAAACAAAATTGTAGAGTTATTGATTATTCTTATCTAACCTTTAGTAATTTGAACTACA
This sequence comes from Hibiscus tridactylites, assembly GCA_958450335.1. Taxonomy (NCBI): domain Eukaryota; kingdom Viridiplantae; phylum Streptophyta; class Magnoliopsida; order Malvales; family Malvaceae; genus Hibiscus; species Hibiscus tridactylites. Next base: position 18,312,049 of record OY288274.1, read on the forward strand.
TAAACAAATATTTACTGTTATCAGCTTGAAACATATTTTTCTGACTATACAATATAAGGTCTGTTTTTTTATTAATATTTGAATACATGATAGTTAACTTAAAAAACGAGTTCAATACAGAATGTCAAAATAATACAAGTTAGTATTCTTTAAACTTACAATTCTACAAACTAAAACTTATAAAATACAAGAAGTTTGTTGGGTAATAATATTAGCTCTCGGATCTTATAGCAAAGTCTAAAGCTAAAAGCACTTTGCTACCAGAAATTTCTTTATCGAGCTATCAGATCTAAATTCTACCATCAAGGTTAATTATGGGTAACTTGCATAGGTAAAAAACCAACATAATTAAAACAACAGAAACACTTAGATAAGAGAGAAAAACAACCATGTAAACAAGCAGCCAGCTACCAGCAACCAGCAACAACATCAAGTCATAAACAACAGTAGCATTCAGCAACACCAAGTCATAAACAACAGTAGCATTCAGCAAAACCAAGTCAAACAACAGTAGCAACAACACTAAGTCATAAACAGAAGCAGCAACAATAAGTACATGAACAAAAGCAGCAACACCAAGTCATAAACAAAAGTAGCAACAAAAGCAGCATAATTAAATAATAAACAGAAACAACAACATTAAAAAAATAGAAACACTAACAGAATACTTATTTTTACATCAGAATTCACAACTTAGTTGACCCCTAGAGCACTAATGTGCTTTCTTGCTTGCTATGAAAGAACCCTACAAAAGAAAATAAAATAAAAAACTATTTTGAAAAACAAAATAAGAATTAAAAAAACAGTAATAGGATATACCTTATTCGGGAAGTGGATCGTCAACAGAAACATCAGAGATTGAAGCATCTTTCAATACAGTAAGAAATTCTCCATCCCTTTCCTCAGGCTCAAAACCATACAACCAATTACGGATTATTACAAATATCTCAACATTTTTAGGCAAAAGCTTAGCCCTCAACTTGTTCAAAATCCGACCCTCATGCTAAATGAGGATTCAAAAGCAACTGAAGTGATTGGAATGACTAAAACATCTCTAGCCATGAGTGAAAGTACAGGAAAAGAAACAGATTGTGATTTCCAATACTCTAAGATATCAAACTCAGCATCTTCAGTGCGAGAAAAAAGGGGCAAAGAAATGTAAGAGTCAACATCGAATTTACCACTCCTAGAAACTGCTAAATTGGCATCAAAGTTCTGTCATTAAAATATATAAAGAGTTAGTAAACTGTAATTAAAAAAATAATAAAAATATAAAAATAAAAGCATAAATAAGCACTGACTTGAAAGAGATTTGATTTTTAAATGTCCGAGGGCGACCAGAATTTGACTGACTTGTACTTTGAGAAGAGTTACTTTGGACAGAAGAATTAAAAGAAGAAGAAGAACGTGCAGATCTTGAATAATAAATATACATATTAACAAACTCATTATAAACAACACTTACCCTCCTTTCAACCTTATCCTCAACATAGAGGACACTATACAACTCTTTCAGAAGTTGTAACTTATACTGAGGATCAAACAAAACAACAAAGGACAGAATCGTTGAGTGATCATACCAATATTTCTCATACAAATCAAGTATAGGTCCTGCCATTGTAGAAATGCCCTCACATGGATCATTGTGAGCATCACACAAAAGCTTCTCAATGGCAACAACATTAGCCAAGTACAAGTTAGCAGTGGGATACTTGAATCCTGAGAACATAGTAGAAATTTTAAAGAATGGCTCAAGAAAATCACAGATTAATTGAGCAGTTTCCCACTCATCCTCAGTGATTATATCCAAGCGATTTTCCCTATTAACAAACAAGTTAATAGCAAGTTTAGCTTCAATTGCCCTACGAAGCATCAGGTAAGTAGAGTTTCATTGATTAGGAACATCCGATACCAATTTATCAGAAAAACCAGAACCACAATCATTAACAGTAGAATCAAAGCTACAAAGTCTAGCATTAGAAGAATCAATAAACTTAACTATCTCACGCAATTTAATAACAGAAGAGTCGATTACCTTCAAACCCTTTTGAACTATCAAGTTCAGAATATGGGCAGCACACCTTATATGAAAAAACTTACCATTGCATGGCAGGGGAGAAATTGCATGCAAATCATCTTTGAGTCGCTTAACCATTCTTTCATTTGCAGAAGCGTTATCAAGAGTAATGGTAAAAACTTTCTTCTTAAAACCCCACTTCGTTAACATATTTTTAACAAACTTATATATAGACTCACCATCATGGGGTGGGGGGAAACGACGAAATTTTAGAATTTTAGACTGAAATTTTCGGTTATTATCAACATAATGTGCAGTCATAGAAAAATATGAACGTAAAGCGCAAGCAGACCATCCATCACATGTAAAACAGATACGACTCAAAACAGAATGCATTGAATCAAGTAGCAATTTTTTATGCTTCTCATGCTTTAACATACAATGCTTAGTAATAGTATACCTTGAAATATCTTTCACATTAGGATTTAGATAATGATGCAAAACCCTAAGTTTATCATGCTCAACCACACTCAAAGCATAATCATGACACATAATAGCTTCAACAAATAACTCACAGTATCTTTTCTGATCAAAAGAAGTTTCTATACTACTATTGGGATTATTAGCAAGAAACTCATTATAAGATTCACATTTTTCAGTATGCCTTTTAGGGTAAGAAGTACCAATATAAGAATCAACTTTATACCTTTTTGTTTTACAGTACTTACATTCAGCAAAAAGACCTTCTGGAAGCTTAATGAAGGTATAATGATCCCAAACAAGAGATGTTCTTCTCCCAATGTCCCCTGCAGTTGAAGCTGTAGTCTTCCTTTTAGAGGTACGATCTGTCTCAGACAGTTGATCATTTACATCCCCTTCAAGCATTCAAATAAACATGTATTAGAAATAAACAAAAATAATAAATAATACATAATGAAAAAAAGGAAGAATATATCACCTTAAGACTGTATTAGTTGGTCATTTTGACCTCTTTCACCAATAAAGTCCAACTCATAAGAAAATTCTTCCATAGCTGTCAAAAAAATTGAAAAGAAAATACTATCATATGTTGTTAAAAACTGAAAACAAAAAAAGGGAAATAAATATGTATGTAAAAAAAGTTTAAGTTTAAAGTTTATTCAGTGAATCAGTTTAAATCTTATAATTAAATATCAACAAAACAATAAACAAAACAAAAATCTTAATCATACAAACAGTTATTTCAAGTCATATACTTTCAGATCGCATACACAATGTAAAATAGAACAAGGACCAATAGAAAAACAGTAAAGCATGCTTATTAAAACATAAACTAGAACCAAAAATTAGACAACTAGTACAACATGTATATTAAAACATGTATAGCAATATAACAAACATGTTTAATCCTCGTACGTGGAGTTGTTACACCAGCCCCTAAGGTCCTTTAAAAAGAACCTCCTTTGACACCAGTAGCATCACATGACATGTTTCTAGCCTAAATACTCAGATTAAACCATACATAAATCATACATACATGACATACATTACAACAGAACCAGGAACCAAAAATAGACAAACATTACATCATGCATATTAAAACAAAAACCAGGGACCAAATAACAAAAAACAGTAAAGCATGCTTATTAAAACATAAACTAGAATTAAAATCAGAAAAATGGTAAAGCATGCATATTTAAACATAAATCATGAACCAAAAAACAGATAAACAGTAAAGCATGCATATTGAAAATTTTAATAGGAACCAAAAAACATACAAATATTACATCATGCATATTAAACCCTAAACCAAGAACCAAAAAATAGATAAACGGTAAAGCATGCATATTAAAAAAATTAAACAGAAATCAAAATTAGACAAACAGTCAAGCATGCATATTAGAGAAATAACATAACAAACAGTCAAGCAAGCATGCATATTAGACAAACAGCCAAGCATGCATATCAGACAATCAGACAAACAGAAACCAAAAAACATAAACATATAAAAAGTAAAATATAACCAACAATGATCTTTTAGGAAGATCAAAAGCCAGAAAGCTAAAACCAGAAACAAAACTCAGACGCGGGTATACCTGAGATAAGAGAGAGCACAATGTTAGCATAAATCAAAATATAAACAAAATAGTAAACAGAACAAAAATCTTAATCATACGAACAATCATTTCAATTCATATACTTTCAGATTGCATACACAATGTAAAATAGAATAGAGACCAACAGAAAAATAGTAAAGCATTCTTATTAAAACATAAACAAGAACCAAAATCATACAAATAGTACAACATGCATATTAAAACATGTATGACAATATAACAAACATGTTTAATCCTCGTTCGTGGCGTTGTTACACCAGCCCCCAAGGTCATTTAAAAAGAACCTCATTTGACATCAGTAGCATCACATGACGGGTTTAAAGCCTAAATACTCGGATTAAACCATACATAAATCATACATACATGACATGCATTACAATAGAACCAGGAACCAAAAACAAACAAACATTACATCATGCATATTAAAACAAAAACCAGGGACCAAATAACAGAAAAATAGTAAAGCATGCTTATTAAAACATAAACTAGAACCAAAATAAGATAAATGGTAAAGCATGCATATTTAAACATAAATCATGAACCAAAAAACATATAAACAATAAAGCATGCATATTGCAAAATTTAACAGGAACCAAAAAATAAACAAATATTACATCATGCATATTAAACCCTAAACCAGAAACTAAAAAACAGATAAACAGTAAAGCATGCATATAAAAAAATTAAACAAAAACCAAAATCAGACAAACAGTTAAGCAAGCATGCATATTAGACAAACATTCAAGCATGCATATCAGACAATCATACAAACAATAACCAAAAAACATAAACATATAAAAAGTAAAAATTAACCAACAATAATCTTTTAGGAAGATCGAAGGCCAAAAAGATGAAACCACAAACAAAACCCAGACGCGGATATACCTGAGATAAGAGAGAGCACAATGTTAGCATAAATCACAGTATAAACAAAACAGTAAACAGAACAAAAATCTTAATCATACAAACAGTCAAATCAAGTCATATACTTTCAGATCGCATACACAATGTAAAACAAAACATAGATCAACAAAAAAAATAGTAAATCATGCTTATTAAAACATAAACTAGAACCAAAATCAGACAAATAGTACGACATGCATATTAAAACATGTATAGCAACATAACAGACATGTTTAATCCTCGTACGTGGCGTTGTTACACCAGCCCCCAAGGTCCTTTAAAAAGAACCTCCTTTACAACAGTAGCATCGCAGGATGGGTTTCCAGCCTAAATACTCGAATTAAACCATACATAAATCATACATACATGGCATACATTACAATAGAACCATGAACCAAAAACAAACAAACATTACATCGTGCATATTAAACCCTAAACCAGGAACCAAAAAACAGATAAACAGTAAAGCATGCATATTAAAAAATTAAACAGAAACCAAAATCAGTCAAACAGTCAAGCATGCATATTAGAGAAAGAACATAACAAACAGTCAAGCAAGCATGCATATTATACAAGCAGTCAAGCAAGCATGAATATTAGACAAACAATAAAGCATGCATATTGAAAAATTTAACAGGAACCAAAAAACAGACAAATATTACATCATGCATATTAAACCCTAAATCAGGAACTAAAAAACAGATAAACAGTAAAGCATGCATATTAAAAAATTAAACAGAAACCAAAATCAGACAAACAGTCAAGCATGCATATTAGAGAAAGAACATAACAAAAAGTCAAGAGAGCATGCATATTAGACAAACAGTCAAGCATGTATATCAGACAATCAGAAACCATAACATAAACATATAAAAAGTAAAAAATAACCAACAATGATCTTTTAGGAAGATAGAAGGCCAGAAAGCTGAAACCACAAACAAAACCCAGACGTGAATATACCTGAGATAAGAGAGAGCACAATGTTAGCATAAATCACAGTATAAACAAAACAGTAAACAGAACAAAAATCTTAATCATACAAACAATTATTTCAAGTCATATACTTTCAGATCGCATACACAATGTAAAACAGAACAATGACCAACAAAAAACAGTAAAGCATGCTTATTAAAACATAAACTAGAACCAAAATCAGCAAATAGTACAACATGCATATTAAAACATGTATAGCAACATAACATACATGTTTAATCCTCGTACGTGGAGTTATTACAACAGCCCCCAAGGTCCTTTAAAAAGAACATCTTTTGACACCAATAGCATCGCAGGACGGGTTTCCAGCCTAAATACTCAGATTCAACCATACATAAATCATACATACATGACATACATTACAATAGAACCAGGAAACAAAAAAAGACAAACATTACATCATGCATATTAAACCCTAAACCATGAACCAAAAAACAAATAAACAGTAAAGCATGCATATTAAAAAATTAAACAGAAACCAAAATTAGACAAACGGTCAAGCATGCATATTAGAGAAAGAACATAACAAACAGTCAAGCATGCATATCAGACAATCAGACAAACAGAAACCAGAAAGCATAAACATATAAAAAGTAAAAAATAACCAACAATGATCTTTTAGGAAGATCAAAGGCCAGAAAGCTAAAACCACAAACAAAACTCAGACGCGGGTATACCTGAGATAAGAGAGAGCGCAATGTTAGCATAAATCACAATATAAACAAAATAGTAAACATAACAAAAATCTTAATCATACGAACAGTCATTTCAAGTCATATACTTTTAGATTGCATACACAATGTAAAATAGAACAGAGATCAACAGAAAAATAGTAAAGCATTCTTATTAAAACATAAACTAGAACCAAAATCAGACAAATAGTACATCATGCATATTAAAACATGTATAGAAACATAACAAACATGTTTAATCCTCGTTCGTGGCATTGTTACACCAGCCTCCAAGGTCCTTTAAAAAGAACCTTTTTTGACATTAGTAGCATCACAGGACGGGTTTCCAGCCTAAATACTCGGATTAAAGCATATTGTAACACCCCTCGCACGGGTTAGGAGTGAGGAGCGTTACCGGAACAAAATAGAATGGATTATCAAACAGAAATCAAAACAAGAACGGTTACTTTAATAACAAAACATATCGTAACGCACACGGAGAGTGGACTAACAAATTTTTTTCCTATAATTAACAACAAATAACCGAACCAACATACAAGATCATAACATTCACTCATTGATTTTTATTAACAAGCTTGTATAAATAACAATTATAATTACATATACATGGACTCATTTGAAAAACTAGGATTCTACACCATTAATCCTTGTTTAATTATTCAACGACATAAAAAGCATAACCAAATTCTTATCCCATTTACATGTTACCAATTGACTATCGATTATGCAATTTACATACAAATTAGCAACTAAGTTTCTAAAACAAGCACGTATGAATTCCTAACCCTTATTTTTGAACCCTTTAACTCAAATGACCATAGCCGAATAGAATTATAATTAATCAAGCCATTCGATTCAATTCTAGATTCATATCACTTATTAAATTCATCCATTTATTAAGGCAACATTTCTAGATGCATTCGAATACCCTAACAAGCCAATTTAGAATTGCAAATTGAATCAAACCATTAAATGCTTATTCCTATTCAATTCAAGCATCAAATCTTATTTTCGCTTAGTTTCTTCATTTCCAATTTCATTCGAACCATATACATGATCATGCTTACAATTCTAACTTGATTTCATATCTCATTCACAAAGATCACATGCACTACATTCTTAAACATTAACCAAGTCAAGGTAGATCTTATATATAACAAAAGATGACTCTTACAAACATTATCATGCTTGACTCACATATTTACAACCAAAATATAGGCTTAACTTACTATTTGCATACTTAAGTTATAGAGATTAACTTAACATTCAAGAAGCATACAAGAGATCCATGCACCAACGTAAATTAAGGATAATGTCAAACAAAACGAGACAGGTATCTAAACAAATTTCTAAGACACCATCTAGAAGCCTAAATACGAGAGTTAGGTCATACATATTGATGTCTTGTGATTTGCTTCCGATTAGATTTTGATAGCTTCTTGCCCAAGATACCCTGTTATTTGGGAAGAAGGAAACAAAGAGCATTAAGTACAAATTTGTACTTAGCGAGGTAATTTCTAATACTAATTCATTCTTTTAAACATCTTATGATCATCTTTAAGGTTACTTAGCTAGGCTTATTAGCACATAAAACATCTCCTAACTAAGCTCATCATGCTCAAGTCTCAATTAACTTCATACATTCCATGTACTATCATTCATAATATGATGTCATACACAATTTCATCTAACATCATGCTTATCATCATGCATCACATTCGAATAAAGCAAGAATTATTCAAGCATATCATTGAACCAACCATCATTCATAAGCAAAACATAGATCATATTATGGCAGGTTATTCGAATAGGACCATTGTCCACATTGATCATGAATCAAGCATTCCAAGCATACCACATTTCATCATGTCATTCGAAAGGACCATTGTCCAAATAAATCACATAACAAGCATAGATCATATCATATCATGTTATTTATCTTTTCATTTATCCACTTCATAAGCTTATTACAAACATATATATATTTATTTGTTTGCCTTGGTGGAGTAGAAGGACTAGGTAAACAAGTCAACAGAAGGACTAGGTAAGCTTATTACAAACATATATATATATATATATATATATATATTACAAACAATGGTTGCACTAAGTAACAAATCAGAGGATGATCAACAACATCAATGTGTCTTGTACACCATCCAAGATATCGTGTAATCAACAAGAAATGTACTAAGCATTTTAGGTGCCAAATACACCATTTCAGAGAGTACACTAGGTACTAAACAAAGGAGCTCAGACTCTAGGCATGCCCTTATACCTAAGACCTCTAATCGACCATGGGCTTTATAAGTCTTTCAATTTATCAAACACTTTATTTATATCATTTATCATTTGATTTACCGAAATTATATCGCATACTCCAAGATACAAGCTTATCATGTCATATAATTGCACAACTTCATGCAAGCAATACAAAATGATCTCATAACACATTCAATCTTATATACATTAAAAAAAACAGTAGCATCTCTATCATTTTCAAGCTCATATCAAACATTGCAAGTAAGCTTCACAAGGGCGGTCCACAAATACACAATAACAAGGTATTAACAATGATTCATTTCATGTTTCATTTTCTATTTTAGCCTCCTTCCCTTACTAAACAAATTACCAGCTTTGAGTTAGGTCCAATTCATGAATAACATATAAATTAAATCACATAAAAGAAATAGGTTGGTTAGGACACTAGTCCTAACCCTAAAGCAATTACACTCACAATACTCCACTAAGCTTGTTCCTTAATTACAATGCCCTTATTCCTTCCACTTGGTTGTCCAACCCTTGCTTCCTCCAAGATCTCTTCAAACACTTGATCTTAACACTCAAACACAAGCATATACAAATCATATTAGAGATCAATTCGATCATATTAACTCTTTGACACAAGTGCAAACATTAACATTCAAAATTGTTTTTCATTTAAATAGTTTGAGGACCAATTACCATTTTGACCATAACTTTTTACTCACTAATTAAAATTTCAATTATCATACACCCTTATCAAGTTAATTCACTCAGTTTTCTAACCATATAAACCCCATATTTTTATCTCTTCTGAGTTAATACGGTTTAATACTTAAACACAAGTCATTTTAACAGTTCTGGACAGTTTGCATTGTTCAACTACTTTAATTTATAACTCCTAACTCACATACTAAAATTCAATTCCATTTTCTCTCAATAATAATAGACATTTCAAGGTTCATACCATAAAAATTTCAGCTTAGAAATCAGTATACCCTATTTTTGGTGAATTTTCAAAGTGGTTGTCCAGAACTTAAATTCTTTGGACAGTTTACTCCTTAGGCACTTTAAATCTTAATTTCAACTATTTACCTCAATTTATTCCCAAAACCATTTATAAAATGATTCATACTATCCTTTAACATCATTTTTAAGTCCTTATTAATTCCTATAACTATCATACAAGTCCTCAAATTTCATGAAATTCCAGATTAGTCATATTCTCATGCTTTATGTGATTAGTATCCTTAATTCACTAAATTAGATCATTTTAAGTTCAATTCAAGTCTCCAATCTTATTCTAATATAATCCCTTGTTTCTACATTCTAAGTTAAATGCTGGATTTTAATAATTTTAGGTCCTTGAACTTATCAATTTCAATCAAAACAACCCTTAATTACCCGATTTCTAACTCAATCTAACAATCCATATTTCATACACTTAACCTAACACACTAAATCATTTTTCTAACAACTTAAAACCATAAAATTCATACTAAATCAGACCTCAAAACATGGCACCACTTGATTACAAGCAAGAATTTATCAAAATTGAATCAAAGAATGACTAGGGACTTACTTTGCTTTCTAGTTTTAATCATTTGGCTTAGTTCTTCAAAATAATCAAGCTTAGGTCTTCATGTTTAGAGCTGAAATTTTCAGAATTTCTTTCTTTTTCTTTCCCTCTCTAAATCGTGAAAATGAAGTCGAAGAAATGATGATAGAAAAAATTTTGGTTTAGTGGAAATATAGGTTTTGTCTTAATTACCCTTCTCCTATTAGTTACTCTTTCTTATTTATTAAGGGTAGACCAAAGAATTACAAAATTTTGCATGCAACTTTTGTGTTATTTAACTTATTCGGTTTAGCCCTTTAAAATTAATCACCCAATTTTACCTTTATTTTGATTAAGTCCAATAATTATCAATTAAAGAATTTTCGGAGACGTAATTGAATTATTTCGACAATCATGGACTTAATTGTTCATAAAGTAAATAAGAAATGTTCTAATATTTAATTTATTAACTTCTAGGGCAGAATGGAGGGTGTTACAATTCCCCCTCCTTAAAGAAAGAATTCCTCCTCGAATTCTTACTTGAACTGAACAAATGAGGATATTGCTTTCGCATCGTATCCTCGGGTTCCCACGTTGCTTCTTTAACGTGATGATTCTTCCATAGAACTTTAATAAGAGGTACGTTTTTATTACGAAGTCTTTTGATTTCTCGATCAAGAATCGGAATAGGTTCCTCTTCATAAGAAAGGTCGGGATTAAGTTTAATTTCTTCTAGTTCAAGGACGTGAGATGGATCAGATCGATAACGTCTTAACGTCGAAACATGAAAGACATTATGAATCTATCGAACTCGGGAGGAAGTGCGAGTCGATAAGCTACATGACCAATTCTCTGGTTACTTCAAACGGTTCAATGAAACGAGGACTAAGCTTTCCTGTTTTGTCGATTCGGAAAACTTTCTTCCACGGAGAAACTTTGAGAAATACTTTATCTCCAATTTCATATTGAATGTCCCTACGCTTCAGATCAACGTACGGTTTTTGCCTGTCAAAAGCTTGTTTCAATCGAGAATGAATAATTTGAACATGTTCTTCAGTTTCCTGAAGCAATTGAGGTCCTAACACTTTATTATCTCCGAGTTCAGACCATCACAAAGGCGTTCGGCATTTTCTTCCATACAGTGCTTCAAAAGGAGCCATCTAAATAGAAGATTGGTAGCTGTTGTTATATCCAAACTCTATTAGCGATAGCGACTTTTCCCAGTTCTTTCCGAAATCGATGATGCAAGCTCTGAGCATGTCTTCAAGAACTTGAATTACTCGTTCGGATTGTCCATCGCTTTGAGGATGAAAAATTGTGCTAACATTCAGTTTGGTTTCAATAGCCTTGTGTAGCATTTTCCAGAATCGAGTTGTAAACTGAGGATCTCGATCTGAGATAATTGATGTCGGAACTCCGTGTAAATGGATAATTTCTCGAATATACAGTTCCGCCAAGGCCTCAAGACTAAAATTCATTTACACCAAAATGAAATGTGCCGATTTGGTGAAACGATCAACGATCACCCAAATAGCTTCGCACTTTCTTGGAGTGCAAGGAAGACCAGTCACGAAATCCATCATAATCCGTTCCCATTTCCATTGCAGAAATTCAAGAGGTTGAAGTAATCTAGTAGGAACACGGTGTTCGGCTTTGACCCGTTGACCGTTCAGACACTTCGCTACAAAGTCGTTGATAGCCGATTTCATTCCATACCACCAATACAAGGGCTTGAGATCCTTGTACATCTTAACCGGTCCGGGGTGGATTGAGAAAGAACTTTGATGCGCTTCTTGTAGAATTTCATCTTGTAATTCCTTATTATTAGGTACATAGATCCGATCTTTGAAGTATAGAAGACCGTTTGACTTGATAGAGAAATCGGAATTAGACTCAAGCTTAGATAAAATTTTCTAAAGTTCTGGATCAACTTGTTGGAGTTCTTTGATTCTAGAAATTAGAGCATATTGAACTTGGAGTTCGTTCAGATAATTTCGAGCCTTATATAGTCGGAAGTGAGCATTGATGGCCAGAGAAGCTACGAACAAACAAATCAAATACATTACTTGGAAAGCAAGGCACTATTCGAATGATTTAGTTGAATTTTCAAGATTGAGCATTTTCAATTTTTGAGAATTTCAAAAGATTTATCGAGGTTCGATTTCCGACTCAGAGCATCGGCAACCACGTTAGCCTTTCCCAGATGATAATCGATGGTTAGATCATAATCTTTGAGTAATTCCAACCACCTTCTTTGTCTAAGGTTCAATTCTTTATGAGTGAGCAAGTATTTCATACTTTTATGATCGGTGAATAGCTTACACTTCTCACCGTACAGATAATGCCGCCAGATTTTAAGCGCAAATACAATGGTCGTTAACTCAAGATCATGCGTTGGATAATTCACCTCGTGAGGCTTAAGTTGTCGAGAGGCGTATGCAACCACATTACCTTCCTGCATCAGAATGCATCCAAGGCAAGAATGTGATGCATCACTGTAAACAACAAATTCCTTTCCCGATTTTGGTTGAACGAGAACAAGATCATGAGTCAAGGCTTGTTTAAGATGATCAAAACTTCTTTGTTGCCCTTCGGACCATTTAAACGGTTCATTCTTTCTAAGCAACTTGGTTAGTGGTGCAGCAATTACCGAAAATTATTTCACAAATCTTCGGTAATACCTGGCTAAACCAAGGAAACTTCGGACCTTGCTTACATTGCTCGGAGGACACCATTCAAGAATAGTCTGGATTTTATTAGAATCGACCTTGATTCCTTCGGCCTAAATAACATGTCCGAGGAATGACACTTCTGACAGCCAAAATTCACACTTAGTGAACTTCTCGAATAATTGATGTTCTCGGAGTGTCTGGAGTACAATCCAAAGATGTTGAGCATGTTCTTCCTTGTTACGAGAGTATACAAGAATATCATCGATGAAAATGACAACAAACTTGTCAAAATGAGACTTGAATACTCGATTCATCAGATCCATGAATACAGTAGGGGCATTCGTTAACCTGAATGACATCACTAGAAATTCGTAATGGCCATAGCGAGTTCTGAAAGCAGTTTTCGGTATATCTTCATCCTTTACCCTCATTTGATAATAACCGGAACGGAGGTCAATCTTAGAAAATACTCTAGCATCCTTCAGTTGATCAAACAGATCTTCAATTCAGAGCAGAGGATACTTGTTCTTGATAGTTACTCTGTTCAATTGCCGATAATCAATGCAAAGTCGCATCGTCCCGTCTTTCTTTTTCACAAACAAAACCAAAGCACCCCAGGGAGAAGTGCTTGGTCGAATGAAACCCTTATCTTCTAACTCTTGAATCTTCTTCTTGAGTTCTTGCAATTCAATGGGTGCCATACGATAGGGCGTAATGGACATCGGGTTTGTTCTGGGCTAAACTTCGATCTTAAACTCAACTTCTCGAATTGGAGGGAGTCCAGGGAGTTCCTCAAGAAACACATCAACAAATTCAGATACAACTGGCATTTCAATTAAGCCAAAATCTAATTCATCTTGCAAAGCCATGGCAGCAAAAATAGACGTCGGTTTCTTGTCAATCAACATAATCAATTCTTTCCCTAAACCCCTTAAGTACAATCTTTTATTCTGGCAATCTATCCAAGCTTCGTGTCTACCCAACCAGTCTAAACCTAATACTAGGTCAAACTCACATTTAGGTAGAACATACAGGTCACATGGAAAGGGTACATTCCGAATAGATACATGGTAATTCTTACAAATTAAATTGATAGGTAAGTCACCTCCTATAGGGTTTGAGACAATTAACCCAGTTTTAACAGTTTCAGGATTTAATTGTAACTTGTTTATCAAGTAAGGACACACAAAAGAATGAGTTGATCTCGAATCAATTAAAGCGTAAACATGAGTAAGGTTTAGTTCGATTTTACCCGTAATAACATCCGGAGATTCTTCCTCATCCTTGCCAAGGATATGATAAACTCGAGCTGGAGCTCGTGATTCCTGATGGGTGATGGCTTTCGACGGATTGCTTATGCCTCGACCCTGATTTCTAGACTGTGCTTGTCTAGTGTTCTTGTTTCGATTGGATTGTACATGACTCGGATTAGTAGAATTTTGAGCAGGAGCTTGATCCGATCTCTTCGGACAGTCTCAGATGTAGTGGTCATTTCCGCCACAAGAGAACCATAAGTTGGACTACTTTCAGCATTGACCGAAATGCGGTTTCTGGAAATGTTTGTAAGTATGTATGTATGTACCTATCAATGTATGTAAATATGTGAGTATGTATGTATGTACCTATCAATGTATGAACCCTGAACATTAAACCCTTAAACCCTGAACCCTAAGCACTTAAATCCTAAACCTAAACCCTACACCTTAAACCCTAATGTGTGTAAGTATGTATGTATGTATGTATGTATGTACCTATCAATGTATGAACCCTAAACCTTTAATGAATTTTCCCTAAACCCTTAAAACATAAACCCTAATGTATATAAGTATATATATGTATCTATCAATGTCTGAACCCTAAACCCTTATTGAATTTTCCCTAAACCATATATCCTAAACCCTAAACCCTGAAATCCTCAACCTAAACCCCTAAACCATAAACTCTAAACAATAAAACCTAATGTATGTAAGTATGTATGTATGTATCTATCTATCAATGTATGAACTCTAAACCCTTAATGGATTTTCCATAAACCTTAAACCCTTAAATCATAAACCTAAACCCTAATGTATGTAAGTATGTATGTATTGTAACCCCCTCGTCCCGACCTAGCCAACAGACCGAATCGAACGGGTTACATAGGGAAAACCGAAGCAAAACCCGCTAAGGCCTCACTCCGATTAGCAACCCTATTTTTTTTCTTATTAACCTTGTCTAGATGTCACATTTAACCCTATGTGTAAAAGCAAGAAGCGGAAGAGCGAACACAGATATGAACCGAGCAGAGGCATACGGTGAATTAAACTTACCAAGTATATATTAGTCAAGTTTCATGAAAACGAGGAAAAACCATCACAAAGGACACATATAAACTCAACTAGGAAGCATACAATCATTAGGGACTAAAATGCAACGTTTGGAAACCCTCGAAGATGCCTTTTGACCGTTTTAACCACCTGCGTTTCGAAACAGACCTGCCCGTTCCGAAACGCGGGCTTCATTCAAAAAGTAAAACCAAGCCGTTCCGGAATGGTCCCACATGGTTCCGGAACAGGAGCCTCCAGTAGCCAAACGTACCGGAACGGCCCTATATGGTTCCGAAACAGGAGCCCCTAGTGGCAAATCGTACCAAAATGGCACCGCCCCCATTCCAATACAGGTGCCCCTAGAGCTCGGTTGTTCCGAAACCATATCATGCGTTTCGAAACGCCTAGACACAGTTTGGCCCAAAAATGCATTTCGGCATCTCCAAACTTCCCAAACATACCCCAGAACATCATAAACCACATGGCAACTTATTATACAAACAATCTAGAGGCAAAACACCCTAAACACAACTTCAAACATGCATACACGCAACAAAATGGATCTCAAACCCAAAGCTCACAAGAAAACTTAGTTTTAAAAACACTAACAAGTCAAAACGCATAGCAATTTATCCAAGGCCATAACAAACCTCAACATAACATGATATCATCATTTAAAACATGCGAGCAACATTAACAAAAGCCAACATAGGAGTTTGAACACCAACTCCCTAACAAAAAGCCTAGTATTCACATTGCCTAAATGTTATTACATCTAATAAAACCATACTTTGAGCTAGCCGAGAATTGCAAGAACTCCTCCCCTGCCCCGCTTGCTATTGTGTGTCAAAAGTCCTATCGCAATGTAGTGCAAGTATACACGACGTAAGTAGTAAAGTGATACTCAAAGTAATGGATATCGAATCCACAGGGACTGGAAATAGCTTTATCCTCGGATTGTTGCACAAGAGAGAAAGAAAAGAGTTTAATTTATTGAGGAATAATATTGAAGAATATTGAATATAAGATAACGGAGTTTTTAGGGTTAAGAAATAGGTCGGTATTGATCTGCTTGGTAGTGCAGGTGTTGCACTGTATAAGAACTCATGTTCTGTCGTCGTCCCTGTCACGGCAGCACCTGTCGCGGTAGCAGTATGTTGTTGTCGCGGCAGCGAACACACAACTCTGTACTTCAAGCTTGGCAAGAATCCCTATTGTGACTTGTCCTATCCGTAGGTCCAAGTAGTGTTGATGACACTTATTGGATGATACCTCCCGACGTGAATCAAAGGGTGAACACCAAAGTTGTTGAATTCTTCCTTAGCCACTTAACCTC
The DNA here is from genome assembly GCA_958450335.1 of Hibiscus tridactylites. Taxonomy (NCBI): domain Eukaryota; kingdom Viridiplantae; phylum Streptophyta; class Magnoliopsida; order Malvales; family Malvaceae; genus Hibiscus; species Hibiscus tridactylites. The sequence goes on from OY288274.1 coordinate 18,328,884, forward strand.
GTCCTATCCCTAGGTCCGAGATAGTTCAATCATAAACTAGAGAACCTGCACTTATTCCTTTCGTATACTTAACTCTCCCGATATTAAGTAAATAGATAATCTCACAATGCTCTCCCGATACTCTTGCAAGATGTTGAAACCAGAATAAGAAACTTGAAGTTTTATTTCAATGAACAGAAAATTCCTAAAAATAGTACAATCCTTGCAACTACTTTACAGAATCAACCCTTAGCCCTAGGGGAAGTTTAGAACATGATGAGAAGGGGAAAACGACAAGGGTTTTGGGGAAGATGGCTAGAGAATGAGAGATCCTTCCCTAGGTCGAATTACATGCCTTTATATAGGCCTTGGGTTCAAGTTTTCTAATAAGGTAAGAATACAAGTTCAAACTAAAGTACAACTCTAATTAAGATTAAATCTCCAGAGTAGATGCCTTTAATTCGTCCTCTTTTCTTGCTTTGGGTTTCTTCCTTGAACTTTGGGCTTGGCCTTCATTCTGATCTAGGGCTCAGAAAAATATAGGAGTGGTCCACGACAGATCGGCTTAAATTCCTCCATCTATCGAGCTCCACTTCACTTTTCCCTTTACCATTGTTGTCGTCGTGGCTGCCACGGCAGTGGCCACAACAACGTCCTTCTTTTTGACTCCAGTCCTATGTTCCAGCTTTGCTCCTTCGCTGTCCTGAGTCTGCCACGGCAGATACCTGCAAAAGCAGCCAAAATCAGTAGCAACTGTGCCATTTTATCTAATTGTGATGTAAATGTGAAACTTTACCTAAATGCAATGAATTATGCTTGAATGCAGCAAAAATATGGGTTAAATACGGGGGTAAAAGTAGAACTTTTTCACACTCAACACACCCCCAAACTCAAGTTCTTGCTTGCCCTCAAGCAAATATGACTTAACTAAAAAAATAAATTTTTTTGTTTGGCTTAATTCAGTGAACCTTTCATTTTCTACCATTCATGCCATATCACGAACAACACCTTTTTGGACATTTCTGGATTTATTCGGAACCTTGTTATGGTTCTCGTGTAGTGTGTGCATGTTTTGTGAACAAATATATGCCTAGACTCCTTTAATTTACTAGAATAGCTCAACCACTCACTTGAATTTTTATGCCAACTTTCATTTTCTTGGAGGCAATTCTTAGGCTCCTTTAGTTTTTCTTAGACTCGGTTTGGGCCTGTTTTGGGCACCTCTAAGTGTATTGAGTCTAAATTTTCTTATCTTCTTTTCCTAGAGCCAGTGTTAGGCACCTCTAGGGGCAACTCAAGTGTTTAAGCTTTTCCTATTCTAGTTTACTAGTAGAAGTCTAGACAACATAAGAGTCACAAAGGGTGTTTAAAGATCAGAACTATAGTAAGGCTCTAAACTGTTCTTAAAAATATCCTAAAGGCACTGCCACGACAGAGTCTATCACGGCAGGTAACTTCAGTTCAAAGACTTAAGCCAAATGATATTTTTTAAGAAAAAATAAGCTAAATAATAACCAACACTTAGACATAATTTTAAAACACAAAAGACACTTCATTAGTGGAGGGATGCCACCCCCAAACTCGAGGGTTGCATTGCCCTCAATGCATGATGACAAGGATGAAAAAGAAAAAGAAATAAAAACAAAATACATCACAATATAAATAAAACAGCAAGACAACAAAAATAAGATTGAAACTTAATTTGAGGAGTTGTCATCGCTGCTGCTGCTGCTAATTTGTAGCTGCAGGCGGGCAGTGACCTTCATTGTGGGTGCCGACAGAGTGCTAGGGGAGGCAGAGACAGTCTTCTTTTAGGCTTCCCTTGGCGGCTTGATACGGGTGGGTGAGATCTGGGGTAGCTTTTCCAGCACTTGTACCTCATCTTCTGAGCTACTGCTGTTGCTGCTACTGCTGGCGGACTTGCCCTAGCTGGATGGTCCTTCACCAGCTTGGTTGGGTTTTTGCCTTTTCATAGGAGTGAACTCCTTGGAAAGGTTTCTAGCAACATAGGGCTCCCCATCAGAGTCCTACCAGACAGAGGATGATGAGAACCCTTCGAAGTAGTCGTCATCGAGTTCTGGCAGCGGCTCCTTTCTTTTCTCGCCTCTGGCAGTGGCAGTGGTAGTGTGGCTGCCGCCTTCAGCTGTCGTGCCCGGATTTGGAGTAGATGCAGCATATGGGGTTTTTGGTGTGGCAACAGGAGTAGAAGTAGGTGTAGGGGCAGCAAAATATTGTTCTGGGAAGGCAGGGAAAGGTACATTTTCAAAATTTAAATTATTATGAATAAAATGTACCGTGGCTGCCGTGAAGTCCCTTACGAAACTCATCAGACCAAGCTGCCTTTCCTCCATCTTTTTTAGTGTGGCCAGAATCTGAGTGGAGGCGTCTGCTGGTGGGGCTACTGTTGTTGGTTGTTGTTGTTCTGCTGCGGCAGGTTCTGGCTATATGGGGCCTGCCGGCTCCTCTACTGTGGCAGACGGGTTGAAGTAGGAGAGCGGTGTTGTTGCTTTCAACTCCATAAGGCTGAAGATGTTAGGCTCCATCCATCCCTTCCCTCGGACTTTGAAGTCTTCGGCGATTTCTGGGACGTTGTGGCCTCGGTAGATTTCGGTGATGAGGTACGGGAAAACAAGAGGTCCCGACGGTTGGAGGGCACATTCCAAAATCCCCTCCCTTATGTACCGACCGATATTTATGGGTCGTTTATTGAGAATTGAATGGACAAGTGCTAACCTGGGTTGGTCGACCGTGCTATTATGGGAGGAAGGCATGATTCTCTTATTTACGAAGTGGTTCCATAATTTCGCCTCGTGAGTGAGTTGAGTTCATTTCACCATCCACCGATGCTTGGGGTCGGTGTTCCATTCTGTCCCCTCCTCTGTTACTTCTGTCATCACATCATCATAGTCTACCAGCGACAGACTCTCGACGAACTGCTTGTGGGCATCCTGCCTTCTACTGACATGGAGGCCGTAGAGGGTGTTAATGTAGGAAGGCTCAAAAGTAAGTTCTTTACCTCGCACCGTCACGGTCGTCGTGTCCTTGCTGTCGACGGCAGCATAAAACTCTCGGACCAGCGTGACGTTCATTTCCTCCGGCTGGGCAGCAAACCGCTGCCACTTCAAAGCATAGATCTTCTTTGCGATGAAGGGTTCCAGCCCTAGGTCTCATGTGGGCTCGGTGTAGAGAAAACCCCTTTCTTCCCACATCTCCCTCTTTTGGAAGGAGTGGTAATATCTGCCGACGGAGTCGGTTGAGGCAAAACGATTTGGGATGACACTATGGCTAGGTGTGCTCACTGCTGCGGTAGAGCTAAAGGCAGCACTTTTGCGAGTTTGTCTGCTAGTCATGGTTGCAAGGCTGTGGAAAATAAAAAGAAATTTGAGATCTAGAGAGAGCAAGTTGAGAGAGTAAAAGTGAGGTGAAAAATGAATAGTGAATGGGGGTTTATATAGATGAATGATTTTCTGCCCGTTGGAGCTGTAACGGCAGGCGCGAATAACGGGGCCAGCTGTTACGCGGTTTCTGACGCGTCTGTCATGCGTTTCCGTGTCTATTGCGCGTCTGTTACGTGTTTGCGTGTCTGCCGTGACAGCGTGGTGACAGGCTGTATTTTCCGCGTCTATCGCGACAGTTGATGACAAGCTGTGACGACAGACTCATCCGTTGGGCTTTTTGGGCTATTGTTGATATGGTGGGCTGGTTCACTTCTTCTCCTCTCCTTGTTTCCCTTATTTCCTAAAAATAATTAAAATAAAACTTTAGTTCCTAAAAATATAATAATTCTTAATTCCTAATAAATAAATAAAATACATAAAAATAAAAATAATAATAAAATTAAGTTAAATTAGGGATACCTTGAGGGGCATCTCCTAAAGTAACCACTTCCTGCATCCTTGGGGCGTTAGTCCCCGGATAATGCTTTAGTCTCTGTCTATTGACCTTGAATTGGTGCTCGTCTTTTAAGGATTTGATCGTGATGGCACCATGGGGAAAAACCTACACAACTTGGAAGGGGCCGGGCCATCTAGATTTAGGCTTTCCTGTGAAAAGTTTCAACCTAGAGTTAAACAACAACACAAGCTACCCTAGGCAGAACTATCGTGGCAGCAACTTCTTGTCATGCCACTTTTTGGTTTTATCTTTGTAAATCTTTGCGTTGTCGTAGGCCATTGCTCGAATTTCTTCAATTTCGTTCAAGTCAAGTAGCCTCTTATGTCCTGCCTTATCTAAGTCCATGTTTACTGCCTTGATAGCCCAGTAAGCTCTGTGCTCTATCTCGACAGGTAAGTGGCATGTTTTCCCATATATAAGCTTGTAGGGTGACATTCCCAATGGTGTCTTGAATGCTGTTCTATAGGCCCAGAGTGCATCATTGAGGTGTAAAGACCAATCATTACGAGTAGGTTTAACCATCTTCTCAAGAATGTTCTTTACTTCCCGATTGGATATTTCGGCATGTCCATTGGTTTGAGAGTGATATGTTGTTGCAATGCGGTGCTTTACACCGTATTTTTTTTAAGGCAGCAACAATTACCCTATTGTCGAAATGTCTCCCTTCATCACTGATTATCGCCTTAGGTATGCCAAACCTGGAGAAGATATTTTTGTGCAGAAATCTCTGAATAGTCTTGGCATCATTTTTCTTCGTGGCGATCGCTTCAACCCATTTGGATACATAATCCACTGCCAGTAAGATGTAGAGGTTCCCACATGATGCTGGGAACGGTCCCATGAAATCGATCCCCCATACATCGAATATTTCGACTTCTAAGATGTTTTGCAGTGGCATCTCATGTCTTCTTGAGATGTTCCCAGTCCGTTGGCACTTGTCACAGCTTTTGTAGAATGCTTGGGCATCCTTGAACAGTGAGGGCCAATAAAAACCAGATTGCAAAACCTTGGCAGCGGTTTTGTTTCCACCTAAGTGTCCTTCATATGGGGAAGCATGGCAGTGATGAAGCACAACTTCCTGCTCATCCTGTGGCACACATCTCCTGATAATTTGATCTGCACAATGTTTGAAAAGAAGAGGTTCGTCCCAATAATAATGTTTTGCATCATTTTGGAACCTCTTCCTTTCTTGGTAATTAAGTTTAGGAGGTAGTACTCCGCTAACTATGTAATTAAGAAAATCAACGTACCAAGGAAGTTCAGAAAACTTACCTGCCGCCATGGCTGTCGCGGTTGTGCTTGTGGTAGCAAACAGCTGCTCGTCAGGGAATGTCTCCAGTATGTTGGTCTTGTCTGTTGGTAGACTCTTTCCCATCTCTAATCTTGACAAGTGGTCTGCGACTTGGTTTTCTGTCCTCTTTTTATCCATGATTTCAATGTCGAATTCTTGCAGCGGCAGAATCCAACGTATCAGTCTAGGTTTTGCATCTTTTTTAGCGAACAGATACTTCAGTGCTGAATGGTCTGTATGGACCACCACCTTCGTCCCAAGTATGTACGAACGGAACTTGTCAATCGAGAACACCACTGCTAACAGTTCCTTTTCTGTTGTGGTGTAATTTACTTGGCCATCGTTTAGTGTTTTGCTGGTGGAATAAATTACGTGGAAAAGCTTGTCCTTCATCTGCCCAAGTGCTGCTCCTATAGCGTAGTCATTGGCATCACACATAATTTCAAATGGCAAACTCCAGTCTACTGGCTGTACAATTGGGGCTGTTACCAGCTTTTCTTTCAGGATTCTGAATGCCTCAGTACATTTAGTGTTGAAGTCAAAGGGACGATTCTGCTCTAATAAGTGGCATAAAGGCTTGGTAATCTTCGAAAAATTTGCAATAAACCTTCGATAAAACCCAACATGCCCTAAGAAACTCCGAATTCCCTTGACTGTGGTGGGTGGCGGCAGCTTTTCAATGACTTCTATCTTTGCTCTGTCTACCTCTATGTCGCAGCAGCTTACCTTGTGGCCTAGGACTATCCCCTCATCCACCATGAAGTGACATTTTTCCCAGTTTAAGACCAAGTTTGCTTTCTCGCATCTTTCGAGCACCTTCTGTAGGTTGCCTAAACAGCCTTCAAAATTGTCTCCAAAGACGGAAAAATCGTCCATGAATATTTCTAGGAAGTCCTCCACCATGTCAGAGAATATCGCCATCATACACCTCTGGAATGTTGCTGGTGCATTGCAGAGTCCAAATGGCTTTCTCCGAAAAGCATAAGTGTTGTATGGTCAAGTGAAGGTTGTTTTCTCTTGATCCTTCGGTGCTATAGCTATCTGGTTATAACCTGAGTAACCATCAAGAAAACAATAATAAGGTTTCCCCGCTAATCTATCAAACATTTGACCAATAAAAGGTAGAGGAAAATGGTCTTTCCGGGTAGCTTTGTTAAGCTTCCGGTAATCCATACAAACCCTCCAACCGGTCACAGTCCTGGTTGGGATTAGTCCGTTCTCTTCATTGGTCACCACGGTTATTCCTCCCTTTTTAGGAACACACTGCACCGGGCTCACTCACTTACGATCCGAGATGGCATAAATTATCCCAGCGTCAAGCCATTTGATAATTTCTTTTCTCACCACTTCTCGCATAGCATTGTTTAAGCGTCTCTGAGCATCAATGGTCGGCTTATGATCATCCACTAGGAGAATTTTGTGCATACATAGTGCAGGACCGATGCCTTGGATATCAGCTATCGTCCATCCAATAGCCTTTTTATGCTGCTGCAACATTCCAATTAGCTGATGTTCCTGTTCCAACGTATCATTTAAACCAAGGAAAACATATTTAAGCTGCCCTGGCAGGGGCTTAAGGTCTAAAACAGGTGGTTCTACAGTTGAAGGCTTTTGGATTATGTGTTCATTCGATGTATAGTTTAGAGGCTCGAATAACTTACCTGGACGATTTCCTATCCATTTCACCTCCCCATGACCTTCAATGTCGGATATGTCTGAATCTGAGGAATTGTTGTCGTCTTTGTTGTCGTGACCAAATTTAATGTCATGGCAGCTCGACCTGATACAGGGTTGGTCAAGGATTACTTCAATGATGGCCTTGCATTCTTCTTCTGCATCAGCATGTTTAATTGCTTGGAGAACATTGAGCTTGATCTCTTGATCATTTACTCTCATTGTTAGTTCTCCCTTCTCTACATCAATCAGTGATCTGCATGTGGCTAGGAAGGGTCGCCCCAAAATGATTGGTGCGTTCTCATCTGCTTCACAGTCTAAAATAAGAAAGTCAGCAGGAAAAATGAACTTATCCACTCTTACCAGAATATCTTCGATCTTCCCTTCTGGTTGTACGTAAGAGCGGTCTACCAGCTGCAACATGACTATCGTGGGTCGTGCTCGTCCAATACCTAATTTCTGAAACACAGATTTTGGCATTAAATTTATACTAGCACCTAGATCACAAAGTGCCTTACCCACGAATTTATCACCAATTATGCACAGTATGATGAAGCTCCCAGGATCCTTCTATTTCTGGGGTGGATGTCTGTGCAAGATAGTCATGCATCCCTCTGTCATTTTTACCGTTTCGAATTCCCAAAGTCTGGATATTTTCGACATAGCATCTTTGAGAAATTTCTCATAACCGGGCATCTGCTTGATGGCCTCTAACAGCGGTATATTGATGTGAACCTGCTTAAAAATATCATAGATCTTTTTGAGCTAGTATTCATGTTTCTGCTTTTGTAACCGCTGTGGAAAATGAGGTGGAGGACGGTAATCTTCCAGTCGTCCTTCACATGGTATCCGGATCTGAGGAGGTTTAGGGTCTTCAGCATTCTTGTCTTTCTCCTCCGTCCTTTCTGCTGTCGTGATAGGTGTGTCGGCAGCAGGTTTCTCCTCTTCTACCGGGGCAGTGTTCTCGACAGGTGTTTCTAGGGCTGGTTCCTTGATCGGTACGGTTTTCATCTCCGGTCCTGGCAGTTGTTTCTCACTCCTAGTTGTAATGACTTTGCACTGCTCGTGTGTGGGTTGTCTAGCGACTTCAGTATCACTAGGGAATCCTCCGTTTTGCCTTGGCTTAATATGCTGGGAAACCTGACCCATCTGTGTCTCCAGCGATTTCAGTGTAGCTTCATGGTTAGTCATTCTCATCTCTGTTTTATCCATGAACGACTCAGACTTCTTGACAAAGTGATCCATGTTTGCCATGTAAGCTCCTGCTCGTGACATAAATGTGGCCAATGTCTGCTCCAGTATGCTAGGTGCGGCTGCCGGCTGCTGTTGCGGTTGTTGCCGTGTCAGAATTCTGGGTGCCCCCTGGTTTTGGTTGTTCTGCATCTGAGGATTCAGTGCATTGTTTGGGTTACTCTAGGAGAACTTGGGATCTTTCCTCCAGTTGGGATTGTAATTGTTGGAGTCGTAATTTCTCGGCTTGTTATAGTTTCCAACATACATCCATTCCTCTAGCTGTAACGGGCAGTCTTACGAACTGTGATTCCCACTGCAAGTTTCACATACCTCTTCTGCAGAGTAGACATGTTTTGAATCTTTCTTTAGCAAATTTTCTACTGCCTTTGTGAGGTACGCAACCTGTGTCTTTAGGGAATTGTCGGCTTCATAGTCTTTCACAGCTAGCACTCGTTTACCTCTCCTCACTGTGGGAAATTGCTCTTCATTCTTTGCTAGATTTTTCAATACTACCATGGCTTCGTCTAGATCTTTGTCCAACAACAGTCCATTTTCTGCTGAATCTATTCTCACTCGGGTGTGTGTGTTGGCAGCATTATAGAATTTGATGAGTTGATTCCATATGGGGAATTCGTGCATCGGGCAATTCCTTAGAAGAGTGGTAAACCTGTCCCATGCCTCGTGCATTGACTCGTCATCTTCCTGTTGAAAAGCAGCAATTTCATTACGTAATATCTCAGATAAATGTGAAGGATTAAAACGAGATAAAAATTCACGAGAAAGATCAGCCCAGTTCGTATTGAACCCGACGTTAGTTTATTCCACCAAGTTTTCGCTCTGTCCCTCAGTGAATGAGGAAACAACCGAAGCCTCAATATCTCCGTATTTACTCCTGGTAATCTAAACGATCCACAGATTTCTTGGAACGTTTTCAGATGTTCTCTGGCATCCTCTGTAGCAGCACCACTAAATTGGCCAGCGGAATTGATCATGCTGAACATCACAGGTTTCAGCTCGAAATTTTCAGCTTCCACGTCTGGCAGGGTGGTCTCCAGTTCCAAATGATCATTGATCATGTAATCACGGTAGGACCGACGTGCGGCCTCGGCAGCAGGCCTTCCGTTTCGGGCATCCTGGGGATGATCTCCAATAACCCCCTGGTTATCATCTACCCCGTTGTTCTGTCTTCCGTTCACCATTGCCTCTAGTTGTTCCTCGAGGTAGTCGTTTCTTGCTACCAAAAGGCGGACTCGATTCCAGAGATTGCATGAACGTTCGATTTCAGGGTCTAATTTATACTCAGGTTCTTTGCCTCATCTAGATCTGCGCATAAGCAAACAGGAAACCTTGTGAAAAGCACAGGGTAAATGATACCAATAAAAACAAAAAAATTAAAAAGAAAAAGTGCAGTAAAAGTAAGGGTAAAGATATGTTGCTAGTCCCCGGCAACGACGCCAAAAACTTGTTACGTATCAAAAGTCCTATTGCAATGTAGTGCAAGTGTACACGACGTAAGTAGTAAAGTGATACTCAAAGTATCGGATGTCGAATCCACAGAGACTGGAAATAGCTTTATCCTTGAATTGCTGCACAAGAGAGAAAGAAAAGAGTTTAATTTATTGAGGAATAAGATTGAAGAATATTGAATATAAGATAACAGAGTTTTTAGGGTTAAGAAATAGGCCGGTATTGATCTTCTTGGTAGTGCAGGTGTTGCACTGTATAAGAAATCATGTTCTGTCGTCGTCCCTATCGCGGTAGCAGTCTGTTGTTGTCGCGACAACGAACACACAACTTTGTACTTCAAGCTTGGCAAGAATCTCTACTGTGACTTGTCATATCCCTAGGTCCAAGTACTGTTGATGACACTTCTTGGATGATACCTCCCGGCGTGAATCAAAGGGTGAACACCAAAGTTGTTGAATTCTTCCTTAGCCACTTAACCTCGTCTTATCCCTAGGTCTGAGATAGTTCAATCATAAACTGGAGAACCTGCACTTATTCCTTTCGTATACTTAACTCTCCCGATATTGAGTAAATAGATAATCTCACAATGCTCTCCTGATACTCTTGCAAGATGTTGAAACCAGAATAAGCAAACTTGAAGTTTTATTTCAATGAACAGAAAATTCCTAAAAACAGTACAATCCTTGCAACTACTTTACAGAATCAACCCTTAGCCCTAGGGGAAGTTTAGAACATGATGAGAAGGGGGAAAACGACAAGGGTTTTGGGGAAGACGTCTAGAGAATGAGATATCCTTCCCTAGGTCGAATTACATGCCTTTATATAGGCCTTGGGTTCAAGTTTTCTAATAAGGTAAGAATACAAGTTCAAACTAAAGTACAACTCTAATTAAGATTAAATCTCCATAGTAGATACCTTTAATTCGTCCTCTTTTCTTGCTTTGGGTTTCTTCCTTGAACTTTGGGCTTGGCCTTCATTCTGATCTAGGGCTCAGAAAAATATAGGAGTGGTCCATGACAGACCGGGTTAAATTCCTCCATCTGTCGAGCTCCACTTCACTTTTCCCTTCACCATTGATGTCGTCATGGCTGCCACGACAACGTCCTCCTTCTTGACTCCAGTCCTATGTTCCAGCTCTGCTCCTTCGTTGTCCTGAGTCTGCCACGGCAGATACCTGCAAAAGCAGCCAAAATCAGTAGCAACTGTGTCATTTTATCTAATTGTGATGTTGTGAAACCGATAATTTAATTTTGATATAACTAAAGAATTTAAGGACTAAATTGAAAATGTTAAAACGAATTTTTAAGTCCTCAAACCTCTCTATATGTTTAAAGGAAAATGCTTAAGTTAAAAACTTATATTGTCAAAATTTTTCTAAGTGTTCTTAAAGCCAAAACAGTGTTTTTCGAGTCGTCGTTTCGGAACGGACTAAGGCGTTTCGAAACACTTTTGAAATTGTGAACTCATGTTTTGGAACGGGTATCGAAACGGTTTCAACACTGTGAACCCTTGTTTCGAAACGAGTTTCGAAACGGCTTAAGAACATCGAGACACCGTATCGAAACGACATACAACGTTTCGAAACGGTATTCAAGTCAGATTTAAAAATATGACCGTTGAATGTTTTTAACTGATTTTAAACAAGTTGTTAAGGCGTATCGAAACGATTTCAAGTTGTTTCGGTACGGGCCTTGACAGTAGCTAAAATGTTTCGAAACGAGTTTCGAAACGACCCTTAGCGTATCGAAACAAGCTTAACCGTTTCGATACGGGCTCATTAATGCACCCCAACGGCTCTTTCTATTTTGGTATATTTCGAAACAGGGTCGGGCGTTTCGAAACGGTTGGTTGCAGACTGCATTTATGGAGGGAAGATAACATCCCCAATGGCTCTATTGATGAATGCAACAACCACAACGGCTAGAATTTAATGAGAATGTATAAAAGGGACCTCTAAAAGCTTCAGCGAGAACTATTGATCCAAAAGCAAACATCCAAACATCAAATACAAGCATTTGTGCCTAAATCCCATTATTGTCTTGTAACCCCAATTGTATTTTTCATTCTTATCATTTCAATTGGGTTGAGTGCTTGTAATTGGGCTACATTGTGTATTGAGAGATACTTGTTTTAGCCAACAACTTCTTTGTTTCTATTGTGTGAGGATTGGGTAGAAAATTTGACCGAAATTGTAACGGTTACCTCCTTAGCCTAGAAAAGGGGAAGAGCAATTAGTGGAATTGTTGAAAATCCTTAGTGAAGCTAAGGTAGTGGATGTAGAGTTCGATTGGAACTTGAACCACTCTAAAATTCCTTGTCTACCATTTTTATTTGTCAATTCCACCTCCAAAAACTTTAAAAATACAATTCACCCCCCTCTTGGTTCATATCGATCATTCGATCCACTCAACAATTGGTATCAGAGCCTACATCTTTGAAGGATTAACAACCACAAGAGGAGTTCCTAGGAAGAGTGTGATCATTCAAAAATCAAGATATGGCATCTACCTCCGGATCTAGCATGTACGAGTCTCAATCCACTACAAAACCGTCTTTCTTCAATGGTGACAACTATCCGTTTTGGAAGAATCGGATGCGCATCTTCATCAAGTCCAACGATTACTTGGTTTGGGATGTTATTGAAGATGGTCCCTACATTCCATTGAAGCAAGATAATGAAGGAAATATGGTTTTAAAGAAAAAGATGGAGATGAGTGAAGAAGAGAGGAAGAATATCCAAATATATGACAAAGCTCTTCACATGCTCTTTTGTTCTTTCGGTCCCGGCATCTACTCCAAAGTTTCCTCCATTTAGAGTGCCAAGGAAGTGTGGGATACTCTAGAGACCACCTATGAAGGAACCAATGATGTGAAGGAAACCAAGATTGGAATTCTCAATCTTAGTTATGATAATTTCAAGATGGAGCCCGATGAAACGTTGTCCAAAATGTTTGATCACTTCTCAACCATCGTCAATGGGCTTAAAGGCTTTGGAGAGACTATTCCGGAAGACAAGCTTGTCCGGAAGCTACTCTACTCACTTTCCGAATCTTGGGATGGGAAGAGAACCGCCATCATCGAGGCCAAAAACTTGAAGACCTTAAAACTTGATGAGCTATTGGGTTCTCTCCTTACTCATGAGATTATGAAGCAAGGAAGGGAAGAATAAAAGAAGAAGGAAGAGAAAATAGTGGAGAAGCTAGAGGTGGAAAAGAAGAAGAAAATAGGAGTGGCTCTCAAAGCTTCATTACTTGAGGAGAGCACCTCTAGTGAAGAGGATGAGTTAGAAGAATTGGCTATGATAGCCAAAAGATTCTCACGCTTCATGAAATCCAACTGAGGAAGGAAAATTCAAAGAAAGATGGACTTTAAAGGTAAAAACAAAGAAGAAGTGAGGGATCAAATCATTTGCTTCGAGTGCAATAAGCCTGGTCACATTCGTTTAGAGTGCCCTCAACTCAAGAAGAAGGGCTTTGAGAAGAAGAAGAAGCTCAAAGCCAAGCTTGCTACTTGGAGTGATGAGGAGTCATCCAAGGACGACGAACAAGAGTGGCCAACCTTTGCCTCATGGCACTTGAGGAGGATTCCTCCATGGTAACCTCTAACTCATCATCTTTTGATTTTACATATGATGAATTAAATGATGCATATGATGAGTTGCAAGAGGTTTATGATGAGTTAGTTGAGAAATACAATGAGTCGGTCATTAGGAATAAGAAAATTATTTCGAAATTAAATGATAAGAATGACTCACTTTCTCAAGCTAACTTAAAATTTGAGAAAAAGATTTTAGGTTTGAAAGATGAACTTAAATTCTTCCAAGATGAAAATGTTGACCTAAATAATCTTCTTTCTCAATGCAATAGTGAACACCAAAAGGTGTTAGATGAGCTTAACAAGCTCAAAGAGTCTTTAAAATATGTTGGTAATGTGAAGCATGAAAAAGGTGAATCTTCTAAAACAAACCAACCTAGGAAAAAGACTAATAACTACAAACAAAGTAGCTTTTCTAGACATAGTAGAACTAAAAAAGATTAGAAGTGTATGGGTTCCTAAGGAACTTGTAAAATCTAATAATATTGTTGCTATGTCACCTTGGATTCCTAAGGGAACCAAGCTATTGGGAGCTAACACTCGTGGACCCAAAATGATTTGGGTACCAAAAACAAAAGTTTAATATCTTTGTTTGTAGGGGGAGCATTGCTACGAGGCCAAAGCACAAAGTCAAAACTCATGGTACCTTGATAGTGGATGCTCGAGGCATATGACCGGAGACAAGATTAGATTCATGGATTTAAAGCCAAAAAGTGGAGGAGTGGTGACATTTGGTGACAACTCCAAAGGCCACATTAAAGGTATTGGCTCCATAGGTAATCACTCTACCATTCTTATTGAAAATGTCTTGTATGTCGATGGTCTTAAACATAATTTGTTGAGCATAAGCCAATTATCTGATAAAGGATTTAATGTTTTATTTGATAAAAATGGATGCAAAATTGTTGACATTAAATCTAATAACATTATGCTCATAGGTCATCGCATAGGTAACATTTAGATGGTGCATCTAGATGACATACATACATCCCATGCATGTTTAGTAGCTCAAAATGAAAATGATGCATGGTTATGGCATAGGAAACTAGGACATGCTAGCATTAGTGTTTTAGAAAAAATAGTTTCCCTTGATCTAGTTAGAGGTTTACCCAAGATTAAGTTCTCAAACGATAAAATTTGTGATGCAAGCTCTAAGGGTAAACAACATAAGTCGTCCTTTAAATCAATTAATAATGTTTCTACAAGTAGGTGTTTACAACTTATCCATATGAATTTATTTGGGCCAATTAGGACTATGAGCTTGGGTGGTAAATCTTATGCATTTGTTCTTGTTGATGATTTTTCTAGATTTACTTGGGTTCTATTTTTAAGTACTAAAGATGAGGCTTTAGAAAAATTCATCACATTTTCAAAACTAACCCAAAATGATCTTGAACTTAGAATTTCTCATATTAGAAGTGATCATGGAACCGAATTTCAAAATTTAGGGTTTGAAGAGTTTTTAAATGAAAATGGTATTAGCCACAATTTTTCGGCTCCTCGAACTCCTCAACAAAATGGGGTAGTTGAGAGGAAAAATAGAACTTTACAAGAAATGCCTAGAACCATGCTTTGTGAAAACAATTTACCTAAATATTTTTGGGCGGAAGCCACAAACACCGCTTGCTACATTGTAAACTGAGTAATGATTAGGCCAATTTTAAAGAAAACACCTTATGAGATTTTAAAATCTAAAAAGCCTAACATTAGCTATTTTCATCCATTTGGTTGCAAGTGTTTTGTTTTAAATAATGGAAAAGACAACTTGGGTAAATTTGATGCAAAAAGTGATGAAGTTATTTTCATAGGATATTCTTTAACCTCTAAAGCCTATTGTGTATTTAACAAGAGAACTTTAGTAGTATAAGAATCTATACATGTTGTATTCGATGATAACCTCCTTCCAAGGAAGGATTCTTGTGATGATGATGATGTAGGAATCATAAATGCCTTTGATGGAGGACAAACTTCAAAGGAGGATGAGATTCCAACAAAAGAAGAGGACACACAAGATCCACCTCTTGAAGCCTTGAAGGACTTGGCTCTTGAGGAAAAGGAAGTGAGCTACCCAAGGGAGTTCAACTATGTCAAAGATGGTGAAATCTTGGGTGATCCATCCAAGGGGGTAACCACTAGATCTTCTCTTAAACTTATGAATCAAGTTGCATTTATCTCATGCATAGAGCCTAAGAATATAAAAGAAGCATTAAAAGATGATTTTTGGATTATGGCTATGCAAGAAGAGTTAAATCAATTTGAGAGAAGTAATGTTTGAACATTAGTTGATAGGCCTAGTAATCAATCTACTATAGGAACTAAATGGGTCTTTAGGAACAAACTAGATGAGAGTGGTAACATTGTGAGAAATAAAGCTAGATTAGTAGCACAAGGTTACACTCAAGAAGAGGGAATTGATTTTGATGAAACATATGCTCCCGTAGCTAGAATGGAAGCCATTAGGATGTTGCTTGCATATGCATGTTATCATGATTTCAAGCTTTTTCAAATGGATGTTCAAATCGCATTTTTAAATGGTTTTATAAATGAAGAAGTGTATGTGGAACAACCACCGGGTTTTGAAGACTCAAAATTTCCAAATCATGTTTTCAAACTTACTAAAGCTCTTTATGGTTTAAAACAAGCTCCTAGAGCTTGGTATGAAAGACTTTCAAACTTTTTAATTGAAAACGGTAAGGTGGACACTACACTTTTCATAAAAAGGTATAAAAATGACATCTTAGTAGTACAAATTTATGTTGATGATATTATTTTTGGTTCTACTAACGAATGTCATTGCAAAGAGTTTGCTAAGCTAATGCAAGGTGAATTCGAGATGAGCATGATGGGGGAGCTCTCATTCTTCTTGGGACTCCAAATCAAGCAAAGGAAGGATGGCACTTTTATCAATCAAGCAAAGTACATCAAGGATATGCTCAAGAAGTTTGGCTTGGAGAATGCAAAGCCTCAAGCCACACCTATGAGCTCATCTACAAAGCTTGACAAAGATGAAGGAGGTAAGTGTGTTGACTCTAAGCTTTATCGTTCTATGATTGGATCATTGCTTTACCTTACCGCAAGTAGATCGGATATCTTGTTTAGTGTTTGCTTGTGTGCTAGGTTTCAAGCTAGTCCTAGAGAGTCTCACCTTATAGCCGTTAAGAGAATCTTTAGGTACCTTAGAGATACTCCTTGTTTAGGTCTTTGGTACCCTAGAGACTCCACCTTCAACCTTCATGCTTATTCAGATGTGGATTATGGGGGATGTAAAATCGATAGGAAAAGTACTTCGGGAACTTGTCAATTCTTAGGTAGTATGCTCATATCTTGGTTATCTAAGAAACAAAATAGTGTAGTCTTATCTACCACCGAAGCCGAGTACATATCCTTAGGGAGTTGTTGTGCTCAAGTCCTTTGGATGAAGCAACAACTCTTAGATTATGGTATTAAAGTTGAAACCATACCCCTTAAGTGTGATAACACTAGTGTCATATGTTTAACAAAAAATCCCATCCAACACTCTAGAACCAAACATATAGAAATAAGGCATCATTTCATTAGAGATCATGTCCTTAAAGAAGATGTTGTTATAGAGTATGTTGACACCTTAAATCAATTAGCAGACATCTTTACAAAACCTTTAGATAAAGAGCGTTTTTGGTCCCTTAGGAGAGAGTTAGGTCTAACTAGCTTATCTTGACATTTTATGGCCTCTTTTGTGCTTCAAATTGCTTGATCTTGTGAAATTGCATGTTTGTGTGTTGTAGCTCTTGAAAAATATCCATGCTTATAGCTAGGGGGAGTATGTTTATGTTTGCATATGTTATTCCTGCTCATTCATGTCATTCATGCAAATTAGGACTTATAAAATTCATTTTTTTGCACTTTTAGAGCCTCATCTGCACTTCCAGGCTCAGGTGTATCGAAACGGGTCCAACTATTTTGATACGGGTGCCTTAAAAATCCATCTGAGAGAAGGGTGTTTCGAAACGCCTTCCAAGGGTTTCGAAACGTTTTAGCTACTATCAAGGGGTGTATCGAAACATGTTTCGATACGAGTCAACGTGGGATTCGATACGGTCAAAGCCGTATTGAAATGGTCAGCTGGAGTTGAAAAGTCAGTCAACCTTCGGTGCTCGCGTTTTGGAACGGTCAAAACCTGTTCTGAAACGGGTTAGCGGACTACTTTAAAGAGGCTTTTAATGTTAAAGTTTCACTTTAATTAAAATTCTCTCAAACCCTAAAAACCCTAAATCGATTTTTCCCTATAAAAACCCTCTAAACCTCATTGCTTTTCACCAAATCTTGAGGGCTTTTACTCTTAAACACAATTCTAAGCAAGCATCAACAATTTTGTGCAAGGATTTCCATATATTCATCCAAAATCCCAATTTAAGGTATATTTTCATCTTTTTCTTTTTCCCTTAAATTTATATTGGAATACTAGGTTAGAAAATTTTAATTTTGTATGGTTTATGTGTTTTGATACTTGGGTTTTTCAAATCTTGTGAAAATTTTTCAAAATCTTAAAAAAATTTATTCGAATATGTGTTTTTTCATTCATATTTTTTTACTGTTTCTTTTCAATTGTTTTCTCTTAAAAAATTGTTTTGTTGTTCCTAAAATTTGTTTTTAAACCTAAGTGGATTTTCCATTGGATTGAATTAAGGAATTTCATGCATACACTTCAATTTTGTTTTAAATTGCTTGCTTTATGTTTTTAGGATTTTTCAATGGAGAATGTTAACAAGAAACGTAAGGCTCCTCAATCGAGTGAAGCTTCAAATCAAGCCGCTCTCCGTCCCAACCTTACTCAACTTTTTATCAAGAGTCTCAAAACTCCCTCGATGAAGGAGTGCTTCAAATATGTCAAGGAGTTTGGCGTTCGTCGTGAGCGTGTTATTGACATGTCGTTTCTTGAGTCCGAACGCTTTCTCTTACGTTATCTTCACCGTTTACAAGAATGGAGCTTCTTTGGTTTCTTGAGTATCCAGGATATTTTCTACAAGCACATGGTTCTTATCTTTTACTTGAATGCCCAACTCTTCAACAATGAAGACAACTCTGAAGTTGTTTGCATTAAGTCTCTTATCTTGGGAAAGAAGATTGTCATTGACATACCTTTCTTAGAGACTACTTTTGGTCTTAAGAACGAAGGAATCGAG
This sequence comes from Hibiscus tridactylites, assembly GCA_958450335.1. NCBI lineage: Eukaryota > Viridiplantae > Streptophyta > Magnoliopsida > Malvales > Malvaceae > Hibiscus > Hibiscus tridactylites. The sequence goes on from OY288274.1 coordinate 18,347,178, forward strand.
AATGAGACTCATTTTGGTTCTCACTTCGGTTCAGTGCTTGCCTTGGATGCTCATGATAGGTTCCTCCACTTGATGGTCTCGTGGTTTATTCACCCCTCCAGAGGTAAATTCTCTCACGTTCGTCAAGTAGATTATTTTTGGCTTGAATGTTTTCGTCGTGGAGAGCGTCCTAATCTTGTCAAGATCATGTTTGCCGAGATAGTGAATAATGTCAAGCTCCGTGAAACCGATGCGCTCAAGTCTTTCACTTATGGGACTGCTTTAAGTTATATCTTTGGAGAGCTTAATCTTGATTGCTCTTATGACTCTCCGGAACCCCGCAAGCAAAAACTTGGTGAGTCTTCTCTCTGCAAGTCCGGATTTCAATACATCAACAATGGCCAATGGGAACGAGTTGATAGGGAAGCACCTCCACCTCAAGTTGGACCTCACCCACAAGCTCCGGTTGCCATTAATGAAGCTCTCATGACTTTTCTCACCGAGCGGTTCAACACAATGGACACTAACATGTCTAGGGGTTTTGGTGCTATCAATACCCGCTTGCAATCCGTGGAGGATCGTCTCCTTGCAAATGAGAATCGACTCACATCCCTTGAGAACCAACATCAACCTATGGACATGTCCTTCTCCACCTTTTATGGCCAATGGATGGATTTTCGCCGCTCTCAAACTAAGGACGATGATGATTCCATGGATGATGATGGTGACGACGACGAGGATTAAGATTCTCATGTCATCTCATATTAGCTATTCATATTAGGACTAAGATTGCATCTTTATTTCCTTTATATTTTATGAACTTATGCTTTGCTTATTTTGTTTGGGATTAAGCTTTGAACTTATTGTTTAATATTTATATTTTGGATATTTGAATTCTATGAATTTATATTATGTTGCTTATTGCTTATTGATTATTGCTTTTAACATTATCTCTTCTCTTTGAGCCTTGTTTATTATTTTTGATCTAACAAAAAGGGGGAGAAGTAATCTAAGAGCCAAAATTCGTTTTAAGTGTTTTTAAGTTTTAAAACTTGAATTTAAATCCTTTTAAAACTTTAAAACCCATCTTAAATTGAGGGGGAGTTAGAATGTATTCAAAATTTTCAAAACTCTTAAAAATTCTAACTTTGGTTTTGTTATATCAAAAAGGGGAAGATTGTGAACCGATAATTTGATTTTGATATAACTAAAGAATTTAAAGACTAAATTGAAAATGTGAAAACGAATTTTTAAGTTCTCAAACCTCTCTATACGTTTAAAGAAAAATGTCTAAGTTAAAAACTTATATTGTCAAAAATTTTCTAAGTGTTCTTGAAGCCAAAATAGTGTTTTTCGAGACACCGTTTCAGAATGGCCTAAGGCGTTTCGGAACACTTTTGAAACTGTGAACTCATGTTTCGGAACGAGTATCAAAACAGTTTCAACACTATGAACCCTTATTTCGAAACGGATTTCGAAACGGCTTAAGAACATCGAGACACCGTATCGAAACGACATCCAACGTTTCGAAACGGTATTCAAGTCAGATTTAAAAATATGACCGTTGAAAGTTTTTAACTGATTTTAAACAAGTCGTTAAGGCGTATCGAAACGATTTCAAGTCGTTTCGGTACGGGCCTTGAAAGTAGCTAAAATGTTTCAAAACGAGTTTCGAAACGGCTCTTAGCGTATCGAAACAAGCTTAACCGTTTCGATACAGGCTCTTTAATGCACCCCAACATCTCTTTATATTTTGGTATGTTTCGAAATAGGGTCGGGCGTTTCGAAACAGTTGGTTGCAGACTGTATTTATGGAGGGAAGATAACATCCCCAACGGCTCTATTGATGAATGCAACAACCACAATGGCTAGAATTCGATGAGAAGGTATAAAAGGAACCTCTAAAAGTTTCAGCAAGAACTATTGATCCAAAAGCAAACATCCAAACATCAAATCCAACCATTTGTGCCTAAATCCCATTATTGTCTTGTAACCCCAATTGTATTTTTCATTCTTATCATTTCAATTGGGTTGGGTGCTTGTAATTGGGCTACATTGTATATTGAGAGATACTTGTTTTAGCCAACAACTTCTTTGTTTCTATTGTGTGAGGATTGGGTCAAATTTTGGGTAGAAAATTTGACCGAAATTGTAACGGTTACCTCCTTAGCCTAAAAAAGGGAAAGAGCAATTAGTGGAATTGTTGAAAATCCTTAGTGAAGCTAAGGGAGTGGATGTAGAGTTCGATTGGAACTTTAACCACTCTAAAATTCTTGTCTACCATTTTTATTTGTCAATTCCACCTCCAAAAACTTTAAAACCCCAATTCACCCCCCTCTTGGTTCATATCGATCATTCGATCCACTCAACAGATGTAAATGTGAAACTTTACCTAAATGCAATGAATTATGCTTGAATACAACAGAAATATGGGTTAAATACGGGGTAAAAAGTAGAACTTTTACACACTCAACACTTACCTCCGAAGCTACTAACGATCTGTATTATTGAAAAAAAAGAGTGTAATCTTAAAAGCTTAGTGAACGGAGCTCTAATACACAACAACAATGCAGTTTAAAACATATATCTTAGTTTTTAAAAACGAAACCACTTAAGGAAAAGATACAATAAAATGGGAGCATAAACGAAACATGGTTTGCACATGCACAATCATCCCCGGTGGGACTACACATCATCGTACACAACAACTAGCATTTTTTTGATGGGACTACACATCACCGTACTCATCTACTAGTCACTACCAGTGGGACTACACATCACTGTACACAACAACTAACCATCACGTGAGGCTTGACATCAACTACGACAACACAACAACATTAAAAAGGGATAAAAACAATCCACAATCAACACCACAACACACATAAATGTGAACGCCAACAAATCAACTAAACAAGGCAAGAATAGATAAACTTACGCTTGGGTCTAGGTTAGCCTCTAAGGCTCCACTCAAACCCCAAGAAACCTTCATTGAACATATTTAAAACTTCAAAACAGTTTCCACTCACCAATAGAGCCCAAACGTTAGTCGAATCCCCGATTCAAGTTTCCGAACTACCCGGATTCACGTCCACAACGCCTAAATCCGTTTCCTCTGCTTTAGGCAACCCAAAAATAGAACATTAGGATGCTAATATACCCACAAACATAGCAGCAACTCAAAACTCAACAATCTTGCAACAAAACACATCGACATCCAACCCAAAGTTCACCCAAATTCGTTCTAGTGAAACCTCAAGCTGAACTCATCATTTCCAAACATCAAAACACACCAAATATCGTCTAAAAATACCCCCAACATCAAGGAAACCATCAGCCACAATTTCAACCCAAAACCAAGCTAAAAACTATATTTTTTCAACCCAAAAATCCCATTTTTAGACCCATATTGGGTTTACTACTATTAGCCACTATTTTCATATTTTTAAGACACCAAAACAAGATTAAAAACACCCTTAAACATGACATCAAAAGACCCAAACAAAAATCTCATGAAAAATACCTATTTCTCCAACCCAAACCAAAAATTGCATCTTAATGGGTTTAAAAGAGGGTTTTCAATGAGTACAAGTCAAATATGTAAAAATCTAAACAAAGAAGAAATTACCTTGAAAAAAATTCTTGCTTGGATGAAGAGTTAGGAACAATGGAATAGTGCAATAGGGTTTAGGAGAGGTTTTATGTGAAAAAGAAGATTTTTGGAGAAGATGTTGGCTTTTCAAAACTTTTTTTCTTTATTTTATTTATTTAACATTTTTATTTTACCTTTTTTAAATAAAAGACTCCTTTTTGTCCATTAAAAGTGTTTTCCTTCAATTAAATTAATTTGAACCGGTTTAACCAAATTCGGTTATCTTTTGAGCCCCAAACCTCGTGTGTTACATGTATATACCTATCAATGTATGAACCCTAAACCCTTAATGAATTTTCCTTTAACCTAAAACCCTAAACCCTAATGTATGTAAGTATGTAAGTATGTAAGTATGTATGTAAGTATGTAAGTATGTAAGTATGTATGTATGTATGTATGTATGTATGTATGTATGTATGTATGTATGTATGTATGTATGTATGTATGTATGTATGTATGTATGTATGTATGTATGTATGTATGTATGTATGTATGTATGTATGTATGTATGTATGTATGTATGTATGTATGTATGTATGTATGTATGTATGTATGTATGTATGTATGTATGTATGTATGTATGTATGTATGTATGTATGTATGTATGTATGTATGTATGTATGTATGTATGTATGTATGTATGTATGTATGTATGTATGTATGTATGTATGTATGTATGTATGTATGTATGTATGTATGTATGTATGTATGTATGTATGTATGTATGTATGTATGTATGTATGTATGTATGTATGTATGTATGTATGTATGTATGTATGTATGTATGTATGTATGTAAGTATGTATGTATGTATGTATGTATGTATGTATGTATGTATGTATGTATGTAAGTATGTATGTAAGTATGTATGTATGTAAGTATGTAAGTATGTATGTAAGTATGTAAGTATGTAAGTATGTAAGTAAGTATGTATGTATGTATGTATGTATGTAAGTATGTATGTAAGTATGTAAGTATGTATGTAAGTATGTATGTATGTAAGTATGTATGTATGTATGTATGTAAGTATGTAAGTATGTATGTAAGTATGTATGTATGTAAGTATGTATGTATGTATGTATGTATGTATGTATGTATGTATGTATGTATGTATGTATGTATGTATGTATGTATGTATGTATGTATGTATGTATGTATGTATGTATGTATGTATGTATGTATGTATGTATGTATGTATGTATGTATGTATGTATGTATGTATGTATGTATGTATGTATGTATGTATGTATGTATGTATGTATGTATGTATGTATGTATGTATGTATGTATGTATGTATGTATGTATGTATGTATGTATGTATGTATGTATGTATGTATGTATGTATGTATGTATGTATGTATGTATGTATGTATGTATGTATGTATGTATGTATGTATGTATGTATGTATGTATGTATGTATGTATGTATGTATGTATGTATGTATGTATGTATGTATGTATGTATGTATGTATGTATGTATGTATGTATGTATGTATGTATGTATGTATGTATGTATGTATGTATGTATGTATGTATGTATGTATGTATGTATGTATGTATGTATGTATGTATGTATGTATGTATGTATGTATGTATGTATGTATGTATGTATGTATGTATGTATGTATGTATGTATGTATGTATGTATGTATGTATGTATGTATGTATGTATGTATGTATGTATGTATGTATGTATGTATGTATGTATGTATGTATGTATGTATGTATGTATGTATGTATGTATGTATGTATGTATGTATGTATGTATGTATGTATGTATGTATGTATGTATGTATGTATGTATGTATGTATGTATGTATGTATGTATGTATGTATGTATGTATGTATGTATGTATGTATGTATGTATGTATGTATGTATGTATGTATGTATGTATGTATGTATGTATGTATGTATGTATGTATGTATGTATGTATGTATGTATGTATGTATGTATGTATGTATGTATGTATGTATGTATGTATGTATGTATGTATGTATGTATGTATGTATGTATGTATGTATGTATGTATGTATGTATGTATGTATGTATGTATGTATGTATGTATGTATGTATGTATGTATGTATGTATGTATGTATGTATGTATGTATGTATGTATGTATGTATGTATGTATGTATGTATGTATGTATGTATGTATGTATGTATGTATGTATGTATGTATGTATGTATGTATGTATGTATGTATGTATGTATGTATGTATGTATGTATGTATGTATGTATGTATGTATGTATGTATGTATGTATGTATGTATGTATGTATGTATGTATGTATGTATGTATGTATGTATGTATGTATGTATGTATGTATGTATGTTGTATGTATGTATGTATGTATGTATGTATGTATGTATGTATGTATGTATGTATGTATGTATGTATGTATGTATGTATGTATGTATGTATGTATGTATGTATGTATGTATGTATGTATGTATGTATGTATGTATGTATGTATGTATGTATGTATGTATGTATGTATGTATGTATGTATGTATGTATGTATGTATGTATGTATGTATGTATGTATGTATGTATGTATGTATGTATGTATGTATGTATGTATGTATGTATGTATGTATGTATGTATGTATGTATGTATGTATGTATGTATGTATGTATGTATGTATGTATGTATGTATGTATGTATGTATGTATGTATGTATGTATGTATGTATGTATGTATGTATGTATGTATGTATGTATGTATGTATGTATGTATGTATGTATGTATGTATGTATGTATGTATGTATGTATGTATGTATGTATGTATGTATGTATGTATGTATGTATGTATGTATGTATGTATGTATGTATGTATGTATGTATGTATGTATGTATGTATGTATGTATGTATGTATGTATGTATGTATGTATGTATGTATGTATGTATGTATGTATGTATGTATGTATGTATGTATGTATGGTATGTATGTATGTATGTATGTATGTATGTATGTATGTATGTATGTATGTATGTATGTATGTATGTATGTATGTATGTATGTATGTATGTATGTATGTATGTATGTATGTATGTATGTATGTATGTATGTATGTATGTATGTATGTATGTATGTATGTATGTATGTATGTATGTATGTATGTATGTATGTATGTATGTATGTATGTATGTATGTATGTATGTATGTATGTATGTATGTATGTATGTATGTATGTATGTATGTATGTATGTATGTATGTATGTATGTATGTATGTATGTATGTATGTATGTATGTATGTATGTATGTATGTATGTATGTATGTATGTATGTATGTATGTATGTATGTATGTATGTATGTATGTATGTATGTATGTATGTATGTATGTATGTATGTATGTATGTATGTATGTATGTATGTATGTATGTATGTATGTATGTATGTATGTATGTATGTATG